>OX465284.1:64527469-67339125 GCA_949987705.1 Thereva unica
AATGGAATATTCGCGGCTTTTATAATAACCTCCCTCTGCAGAATTTATTACATCTTTACAAGCCCCATAGTGGCAATAAACTAAGCTGATGGTGGGCGAAGGGCCGTCTAACGTTGGCCAGTACATTTGCTACCCCAACAATAAGAGTTAAACAGAAAAGGTGGTGTTTCCATACTGGTCCGTAAATCCGTATCCCACATTCACTTACCTCTACGTACAGACCTTGTGGCGAACTCTGTTCTTATTCACTCTTGTCCCCCTACAGCCTTTGCCAATGTATACTTAGAAATTGGTCAAAATGTCGTTCTTACTGACCTCCAAGATCTTTACGATCAACTACCAAACACGTTTATTATTGGTGGTGAGTTCAATGCCCACAGCTCCTGCTGGGGCTGCCCTTCCATTGACGCTAGAGGTAGAATAATAGAAGAGCTGATATCTAATAATCAGCCCATTGTCCTCCTAAACAATGTCGCTTGCACTCATCTATCCACCCACAACACTCTAACATCTATAGACCTTACTTTGAGCTCCTCCAACATATTTCCCTTTCTTAGCTGGACAACTCACGACAGCCTTGAGGGCAGTGACCACTTCCCTGTCATTTTACGATCGAACATTACTCTCGCCGATACAAAACACGTTGCCTATTTACTATTAAAAAAAGCCAAATGGGATCTTTTATCGACAAAAGTTGCTGACCTATCGTCAACCTGTCCTATCGCTAAAAATGTTGATCAGGAAGCGGCTAAGCTTAGAAAAATTCTCCGTGGCGCGGCGTTCGCCTCCATCCCTACTAGCCATCCCAAATCCGTATCCCAACCCAACTGGATGACACGCGAAATTCTTTCTCTGATAAGGACTAAAAACAGATCCTGGCAGCTCTGCGTCGTCATCCTTCCCAGTCTAATTTCCTGAGGTTCCGTCTGGACTCAGCTATTCTAAAACGAACCATCAAAAAAGCTAAAAGGGACTCATGGTATTCTTTTGTGAATTCCATAGATGTCCGCACTAATCTTAAGGAAGCTTGGGCAAAGGTACGTGCAGTTACGGTTGGTGCATCCACCAGGCTCATATCCAACATTCATTCAGGTGGTGTAAATCTTACCAGTTCCCCTGAAATTGCCGAAGAGTTTTCCACCGTTTGGTCGAGCTACTCAGCAGTCAACAACTTCACCACTAAACATAGGCAATGTAAAGAAAATATAGCCTCCGATATGCAGCATTATCCTGGTGATGCAGCCGTTACACTTAGCCATCCTACATATTACCTTAAGTGAATTTAAAAATGCTTTAAATTCCTTTAAGGGCTCAACCCCAGGGCTCGATAAGGAACAGGAAAACTCCTAATTCATTCCAAATTCGCCTTCTCAACTTATACAACTGTATCCTTCTACAAAATTCCTTCCTCCGTGCCTGGAAACATGCTCCCATCCTCATTCCCATCCCCAAAGAAGCTTCTACTTCTCTGTGCATCAGTGACTTCCGCCCTATATCCCTGATCTCGTGCCTATCAAAAATATTGGAAAAAATGCTTTCAAATAGAATAAACGTTACCCTCTCTACTTCCTTTTCTAAGTCCCAACATGCTTATATTCCTCAGAGAGTCACTCACACTCTCCTTCACCTTCTAGATTCTGACGTCTGCGATAGTCCTGCTCGACGACAACACACCTCGATCCTTTCGCTAGATCTGACGAAAGCTTACGACAGATTAAGTGCTCCTTTCCTCGCCAACCAACTCGCAAAATTACGAGTTGATAAGAGCTTCCCACTCCTCATCCTCAGCTTCCTCAGCCACAGGACCATTTAAGCACGAGTCAATGGCTTCCTTTCGCCCATTATGCCGCTTCAGAAGGGAACTCCACAAGGTTCTCTTTCTCTTTCATGTGCCCTTTTCAACTTGTACACCATTTCCCTCTGCTCCAGCTTAAGCAAAATTAATATCAGATCTTACATATATGCTGACAACCTTCTGATATTCAGCTCGGGTAGACCTACTTCTGTTTCAAACCGTAGCACTGAAAACAGCGCTAGCATGGGCCTCATCTGCCGAAGCAATTTTCTCTCAGGACAAAGCAGAGCTTCTTCACATCTGTAGAAAACGGAACTGCATCGTACCCTCCATCTCTGCCAGAGATTATTTCGTTACACCCCTTAACCAATTGAGCATTTTAGGTCTCCTTTTCACGAAAAACCGTAGGTGGAACCTACATATCAAGACAGTGGTCAACAAAATGGCAAAAATTAACAATATGGTGAAATGTATTGCTTCCCGCAAAAACGGACTGTCAATTTATTGACCCTCTCTTGCATATCTGTAAATCTCTTATCCTCGGCACTGCTGGTTATTATCTTTCTCCAGCTACCGTTCTCCACCCTCTTCAAACCACCATTAACAATGTCCTTAGATCTGCCACTGGTGCCCTTCGTTCCACCCCAATCGATTCCTTATTGGTAGAAACAGGCTTCACTCATATACCTGCGAGAGTCCGAAGGACCCAAATTAAACTTCTTTCACAACTTCTTTCATAAGCAACTATATCAATTCCAATTCCAAAAGTTTTTCTGCCCTCCGACATTGCACTTTGCTTTTAGCTGAACTTAACATACCTATACCCGAATACACGCCTTCACCTAAGCATAATCTGGCTCCTTGGTACCCTCTATCACACCACTTTGTCATGGACGCCGAACCCCACAACAAGAAAGACACCCCCTCTACTCTTTACCGCCAACTCCACCAAGAAGTATTACCGCGATTCCCCGACCATACACACCTATACACTGATGCCAGTGGAGCAAGCGGTATCGTCATCAATCGCCTTTTTTTGGAGCGCCGCCCCAAAAGAGGGAGTTATATTCGAGAAGAGGCCGAATGTAGGATTTATAAATAACAGCACGGGCCGATGGCTGGAGGAGGACTTGCACCTCTTAAGAAATCCCAAACACTGAGATCCTTGTTTTGCAATTTGGAATATGTGGTCATTCAATCGCAGGTCTTTGGCTAATGTCACGTCTAAGATGTGTAAGGATGGGTCGGCCATTAGTTGAACTTTATTCACTTTCAAGGGTGGAGAGGTACTTGGTTTTGGCGGGGTTGAATTCAACACGATTCTTCTCAAAGGTCCTTATTAATTAATAGAGTTTGACATTAGTTCGTGATCATCAAGACAGGATCTGGCATGAGTCTGTCTGGTATCGAAGCTGTACAACTACGGTACTCGTACCGTACCGTCGTCAGCGAAGCTGAGAAGTGGGTTGGAGGGGATTGAAAGAAGGTCGTTTATAAAGATAAGAAATAGGGCCGGTGATAAAATTTACCCCTTGGGGACCCCCGCAAAGATCGGGTGGGATGCGGATTTGACGCCATCCAATACTACTTTGATTGAACGGCCGAAAAGGAAATTCTCGATCCACTTCTGTAGAAGTGAGTAGACTCAAATAGCTTTGAGTTTAGCTAACAGAGCTGAGTGCCAAACTCTATCGAAAGCCTTGGAGACATCTATAGCAACCAGACTAGACTCACCGGATCCTTGCAGACTACGGCTGAGGTGTTCTGTAAGACAGACTTAAAGATCGCCAGTGGATCTTTTATGGCGGAAGCCATACTGTCTGTCGTTTATGAGTAGGTTGGATTCTAGATATCCCATAAGTTTTTTGATGATTATCGTCTCCGTTGTTTTGGAGAGAATAGAAGTAATTGCTATTGGGCGGTAGTTAGAGGGGTCGCTGGAGTCGGTATTGGCTGTACATGGGCAAGTTTCCAAGAGTCTGGATAGACTCCAGAAGAGTATGATAGGGCAAAAAGTTTGCGCAGAGGTTTAGCCAAAGGTCAGGCGCATTGTTTTAAGACGATAGGGGGTATATTATCGGGTCCAGTGGATTTGTTGACATCGAGCTCCTTGAGGAACCTGTACACCTCACGAGTCCTGAAGAAAACCCTGTCCATTAAATGAGCATTGTGCTCTAGAACTAGGGGTAGCGCATCAGTTTCGGGTAGGGAAGAATTTGAAGCAAACAGAGATGCTAATAAATCGGCCTTGGATTTTCTGTCTGTTATCACCTTCTCATCGTGAATGAATGAAGGAGTTGTAGATGCAGTGAAATTCTTCTTTATGGAACTTACCAAGGACCAGAAGTGTTTGCTACCAGAGGTTGCATTAAAGAGTTTACTTCTCAACTTGCTGTCAAATGAATTTTTGACATTCCTGATGGTGACTTTACAGGAATTTCTTAGTTTTATATACTCTGCACGGAGCGATTCGCTCGGGAAACTCTTGTAGGCTCGAAAGGCGGCTTCTTTATTTCTGATTGCATTCATACACACCTGATTAAACCATCTGTTGGGCCTAGCCTTCACAGATTTAGTAGAATGAGGAATGTACAAATGCATTCCTGCCAGTATGATTCTAGTAATACGGATAGTGGCAGAGTTGCCGTTTTTGTTTCGGAAACACAGGTTCCAGTCAGTAGCTTGGAAAAAATTAATAAGCCCCAGCCAATTGGCCTTCCCATAATGCCATACAGTTCTCCTAACTAGTTTGGGAGGGGTGGGAAATTTGAATGGGAAGCTAGCGCTAATTAAGCAGTGGTCCGAATTGCCGAGAGGTGAATCAACTTTGACGGAGTATCGCTCTGGATGGGAAGTGAGAAAAAGATCAAGTAGATAGTTTCCTTGATCGGCCACATCAGGGACTCTCGTGGGATGATCCACAATTAAATGTAAATTATTGGTGTCTGCAAAGAGCTCGACGTCCTTGCCAGAAATACTGGTGCCATTTGAGTAAGTCAGCCAGTGTGCAACGATAATTTCACACTCAGGATTGGACGACAAAAATCCCGAGATTTGTTCGGAAATAGTATCAAATGATGAAATGGAGGCTTCGTTACTTATGTTAGGACTTCTGTAAGCAGAAGAATATGACGTGGCTTTTGAAAATGATTTTAATCCAAAGATAATTAAAATCTGAAGTCGTGCTTGAAAATATTTTATAATAAGCCACGTCATCCCTAATATAGATGGCAGAGATTGTGCGAAGATTGGGGGTTTATAATTAGATAGAGGTCCCGCAAAAAGAGTTTATGCCGAGAAAGTCGCATTTTCCATGCGCAGTAGAATCCCCGCACGCCGTTCCTGTCCCTTAGCCTAGTCGCAACAAATTTCGAAGGGGAAATTTGAAAATACATAAGCGCATTTCTTATCAATATGGGCGCAATTTTTATTTGTGTGCAGCTTTAATTTCCCCAGCTGCGCGCTCCGGCATCAACTCTTTTGGCGGAACCTCTAAGTTGCACTCAACAAAAGAGAAATTCGCATGAAGTCCACGAATGTTACAGAAGTCAATAACAAAGCATGACCTGTAACGGGACTTCGGTTGCGCGGGCTCAATCGCCACATTCTCAGGGATATTTCCCGAAATTACATCTGCCGCAACCATCAGAGCCAATAAAATTTGTCCGCGTCAAAGTGTTATGCCTTTTGAGACGGGACAAATAATTTCATCGACCGACAGATTTTGCACTGGTTTATCGAGTCTGCTTGAGGCACAGCGATTGAGTGTACAGGTTCAAGTACTTGTGCACACACTACAATAAGTCAAGGTGCTTCACTTTGACTACAGTTAGAGCAAAGGATCTCTATTCTTAACATTTGATCCACTTATAATCACGATTTAGTGTACAGGTTCAAGTACTTGTGCACACGCAACAATAAGTCAAGGTGCTTCACTTTGACTACCCCTTACCAGTTAGAGCAAAGGAGCTCTATCTTTAACATTTGGTGACCCCGACGTGATCGGGTGCAACACTCGATCACCAAGAATTCGCTATAACCTCGCCATAGAGACGACAGAAACTACCAGTGAAGAATTCAACAATCTCATCAGCTGTCAATTAGTAGGCACCAGCAGTCTATATATCCAGAAACAACCAATACCATTCACTACTGCCTTAAGTAACAAGGGAGTAAGGTTAATCCAGCATGGCAACTTTAGACCAACTCGCTCAACAACAATATCAATTATCACAAGCGATTGACAACATTATCAGCAACTATAAAAAGGCCCCAACTGAGAGAAGGGCGAACATAGCTTACATCCAAGAGAAGCTTGAAAGTTTAGATAAAACTTGGGCTAAGTTTTAGGAAATCGACAACCAGATAAGGGCTATACCTGGACCGCCGCCACATAGCCACCACTACTTCGTAAGTCAAACGTGTGAAACTAAGGATAATTACGGAAGATTTAGAAGCCACTTTATAGAGAAAATTAATTCGCTAATGGAACCACAAATTCAAGGGAATGTACATACCAGCGCACCAGAAGCTGAGAAGAGCAAACATCTAGGAGCGATCGCTAAGGCACAAAAGGAAATTCAGTTATCACCAAGGGAGTCAGATTGTCCACTCCCTACTAATCCACCCTCATCAAGGCCTTACACCGAGAATTCATCCGAATTACAGAAGGCATTGAGAACTCAGAAGCAAGTGACTGAATTGTTAAGCAGATTTCTTCAGACACTAATAATAGACAACGCACATACTAGAGAGTATTATTTAATCAAGAAAAGGACCATCGAGAGATACTGGGCACAACTGGAGGAGCTCAGCCACACCATATGGGGACTGAAGGATGATCCTAATGAAGCCGGATATGATCTCAACACGTTTATCAACCTGGAAGAAAGAGTCCACGGATATCTCATACAACCGGAAGCCAAATTAAAAGAGCCAAACATTTCATTACCTTCAGCAGCCAATGGCACTTGCAATACCACATTACGTTTGCCAAAAATTACATTACCGAAATTCGATGGAGACTATTTACAGTGGCGTCAATTTTATGAATTATTCACAGAGATGGTACATAACCAACCAATGGCAGACTGTCAAAAAATGTGGTACCTAAAAACAAATTTAACTGGTGAAGTTGAGAAGCTTGTGAGGCACTTCTCGCTATCCGAAGAAAACTATTCCTCTGCGCTAAAAACACTAAAGGATCGATATGACAATCCCAGACTTTTAGTCGCAGCATTGGTCAATAAGCTATTGTCACAACCTTCGCATTCAGGCGATAATACTTCTGCAGCCGCTATAAAATCACTGCATGACACAACACAAGAGTGTTTGATGGGACTAGACAATTTAAAAATATCAACCAGCGGTTGGGATCCATTACTCCTTCACTTGCTAGTGAAAAAACTGGATAGAACAACTCATGCATTGTACGAGCAATCTCTAGACAATCCAAGGGCTCTGCAAGCTATTAAACACCTTTTGGATTTTCTTGAAACCCGTTTCCAATCGTTAGAAGCTCTCGGCAGCAAAGGAAAAACACTGGACGAAAATAAAAGGAGCATCATCTCAAAACACACCGTTATGACAATAACCGCCTCGCAGTGCGTAATGTGCAAGGCGCACCATCCATTATACACTTGTAAAAACTTCAAGGAATTGAGTCCAACTAATCGACTGGCTATTTTGCGGAAAAATAATATTTGTATCAACTGTCTTAAGGCAGGGCATAAGGCAATTAACTGCACTCTTCGAGCATAATACGTTAGTGCATTTGGCAGGACCAACACAACAACCTATACAAGGTGTTCAAGATCCCATCAAACTTCAAGCCGCAGTCAGCTCCAGCAAGGATCAGGTAACACTCACCACATCTGCAACCGGATTAAGCCGATCACAACATGACTATGTGCTTTTAAGCACTGCTCGAGTTAAGCTAACAAGTCTGCAAGGGAAAACGGTTGAATGTAGAGCGATTCTGGACTCTGGATCTCAAGTAAGTTTTGTGACGGAGCGAGTCATAAAGAAGCTAGGAATATCGCCGGTATCCGATAGCTTACTCATCCAAGATATTGAAGACAGCGTCGCACAATCACAAAGAAGAACAAATATTCTACTGCAATCAAGAATCAATGGATTCTCGACTCAAGTTGAAGCCTTCGTGCTCAAGCAAATCGTTTCTCCACAGCCAACACAGCCAATATCCATAGATGATTGGAATATACCCCAAAACATACCATTGGCTGATCCATTCTTCAATCGTTCAGATCATATTGATATTCTTCTGGGAGCAGAATTCTATCATGAACTATTGTCAGTAGGACAAATTAAACTATCAAAGGGCTTGCCAATATTGCAAAATACTGTGTTGGGCTGGATACAAGCAGGAAAGATTAAGTCCACATCTATGACGCAAGCTTCATGTGGTATTGGTATTCAAGAACTACAACATCTAGATCAAACTATTGAGAGATTCTGGAAGATTGAAGATTCAGAAGGAACACAATCTGAATTGACTCGTGCAGAACAACAGTGCGAAAATTATTTCCATCAAACTACGACAAGGAACAAGGAAGGACGTTTTGTCGTAAGATTACCATTTATAGAGAATCCCGCAAAACTAGGTGACTCCAAGACAGTCGCGATTAGGAGATTCTTCTCACTAGAACGGCGGCTTGCAAAAGATGAAGGATTGCGCCAGCAATATGAAGAATTTGTGGAGGAATACATCAATCTACACCACATGGAGGAGATAGACATCAATTCAGTACCATCACCCAGTTATTTCATACCGCACCATTGTGTCTTGAAACCAGACAGCAGCACCACAAAATTAAGAGTCGTTTTCGACGCTTCTTCAAAAAGTGCATCTAACATCTCACTTAATGATATCCTACATACCGGGCCAACAGTACAAGACGACTTGTTCGCAATACTCGTACGTCTCCGGTTACCACGGTTTGTGTTCACCGCCGATATTCAAAAAATGTATAGACAAATAATGGTGCATGAAGACGACCAAAATTTCCAGCTAATTTTATGGAGGAAAACTCCTTCAGAACCTACAAGGTGCTACAAATTAAAAACTGTGACGTACGGAACAAGGCCAGCCCCATATCTAGCTACCAAATGTCTGCAACGATTAGCACAAGAAGAATCAACCAGATACCCCTTAGGAGCCGAGGTGCTTAAGAGGAATTTTTACGTGGGCGATGTCATTACTGGAGCAGACAATTTAACCACCCTCATTGAAATACAAAGGCAATTACGATCACTTCTCAACGAGGCTGGATTCAAACTAAGGAAGTGGTGTTCCAATCATCCGCACCTTCTTCGAAATGTAAAGATTGAAGATCAGGAAGTCCAGATTGATTTCAAGGATGACACAATAGATCATGTGAAAACATTAGGATTAACATGGCTGCCAAAAACGGACGAATTCTGCTTCAAGGTCAACTGGAGTAATGAAGCTCGAATCACAAAACGTACCGTCTCCTCTGACATTGCCAGGCTCTTTGACCCCTTGGGCATCATGGGTCCGGTCATTGTGACTGCCAAGATATTTTTGCAACAGTTATGGCAGCTAAAGCTCGATTGGGATGCCGCGCTTCCAATGGCATTGCACACCAAGTGGACTCAGTTTCGAGATAATCTAAAGAACCTCGAGACCATCAAATTTGGAAGACATGTCTGTTCAAATGAACCAAGGAACATCCAAATCCACGCCTTTGCCGATGCTTCGGAGGATGCTTACGGTGCGGCGATTTATTTTCGTTCAACAAGCAAGGAAGGAATCGTGGTAGTAAGATTGTTATGTTCCAAATCACGAGTCGCTCCAATAAAAAAGATCACATTGCCGAGGCTTGAACTATGCGCTGCTAAACTTGTTGTGGAGTTAACAAACCGAGTGAAGAGTAATATGAACCTGGACAAGGCCCCGACATACTTTTGGACAGACTCTGAAATTGTTCTTGCCTGGCTTAACTCGGAGTCAGCATCGTTCCAAACCTTTGTTGCAAATCGGGTATCTCACATACAACGACTCTCAATACCAGAACACTGGAGGCACGTTCGCTCAAAGGAAAACCCGGCTGACATCCTATCTCGTGGTATAAACCCGAAGAACCTAGCCAATTGCAATCAATGGTTTTATGGCCCTACATTTTTACATGGAAGGGAGTCACTTTGGCCACAACCTTACAACAAGGGGAAGATGATCAATTCCGATCTGGAGAAGAAGAAGAAAACAGTACTTTCAATGCCAAGCACAGTCAATCAAGATAACACAGACCACTTCTTAGACAGACTTAACCACAAAAATTCATTCAGAAGAATACAACGCGTTACAGCTTATATGTTGCGATTTATTCAACGTACAAGGAAGAAGGACACCCTGTCGGCAAACACATTACCACTTAGCACTCAAGAATTAGACAAGGCATTGAACATAATTATAAGAAGTCTACAAGAAGACGAATTTAAGGACGATATTGCACAACTACGAAAATATAAAGAGGTTCACAAAAATAGTTCACTAAGTAGTCTCACGCCATTTTTGGACAACGAAGGAGTACTACGAGTGGGAGGCCGCCTGGAGGCCGCAGAACTAGCATATGAGGCAAAACATCCAGCACTACTATCTTATTCACACCCATTCACGAAAATGCTTATGGAGGAAATTCACAAGGAGAACATGCACGTTGGACCACAGTCATTATTAGCCATCATGAGACAACGTTACTGGCCAATTAAAGGGAAATCTCTCGTCAGATCCATTGTACAGCACTGCGTTCGATGCAATAAGGCAAAACCAAAATTATTGACGCAAATGATGGGAAATCTACCCCCTGCCAGAGTTCAACCTGCCAGACCTTTTATAAACGCAGGCGTAGATTTTTGTGGCCCAATCTGGGTTCATTTTCGGCTAAGAGGAAAGAGAGCACAAAAGGCGTATGTTGCAGTATTTTGCTGTTTCGCGACAAAGGCGGTCCATTTTGAAATTGTGAGTGATCTTACAACGGAAGCTTTTATAGGGGCGTTGAAACGATTTATGGGTAGGAGAGGACGATGTCAAAATTTGTACTGTGACAACGCTACCAACTTTGTAGGAGCAAACAACCAGTTATTGGAATTGGAGAGAGCCATTTATTCCCCGAAGGCAACCGAACAAATACAAAATATGTGTAGTAGCCGGAATATCCAGTTTCACTTTATCCCACCTCGTACTCCACATTTCGGTGGCCTTTGGGAGGCGGCTGTAAAATCGGCTAAACATCTATTGCAGCGAAGTGTCGCATCAGCATCATTAACATATGAAGAACTGGAAACTGTAATGATCGAGATTGAGGCAATTATGAATTCAAGACCATTGACGCCGGTACCAGACAATCCTAACGATCTTGCAGCCCTAACTCCGGGTCATTTCCTCATTGGAGAACCACTAACAACATCTATCGGGCCAAGTGTTGAACCTAGCAAGGCTAATATACTTACACGATGGAAGTTAGTCACACATATTAAGAACGAATTTTGGCGACGATGGTCAAGCGAATATTTAAATGAGCTCCAGCACCGCTTGAAATGGAAACAGCGCAGCGCTAATGTAGAACCGGGAACCATTGTCATCGTGAAGGAGGATAACGTGCCAGTTATGGAATGGCCTCTAGGAAGAATAATGCAGACAATAAAAGGTGACGATGGTTGTGTTCGAGTGGCCATAGTAAAAACTGCCAAGGGAACATATAGTCGCCCCATACATAGGTTAGCACCATTACCCATTGAACAAGAATTTACCAACAATGAAGCAACTGACTCGGCTGACAATTCAGAACCAACAACATGCACTGACACACAAGCTAATCAACAAGGATCGCCACCAAGAAAATCATCGAGTGAAAACGAAGAACGCCCAAGAAAGAAACAAAAACGGTCCTATGGGTCGGCAATTGTATCACTTCTGATGGTATGCATGGTGCTGGCAGCCGTAAGGTCTGAACCTCTAGAAATAACACGATTCACCGATCAAGTAGGCATCTATTTTGAAAATTCAGGAACAGTCAAATTAGCATCATCCGAATGGGACATAGTAGCATATTACGATCTAAAGCCATATTGGTTGGAATACTCCATGTTTCTGAACGGCACCGAGACTTTACAAAATGTCTGCAGACGTATAAAGAACCCGCACAGGGAAAATTGCGAACCAATCATCGACCAACTCAGGCATTTGCAAGAAGAATTACGGAAGGACAACCTATTACTTAGTACCAAAAACGGAAGAATAAAAAGAGGAGCCTTCAATGTTATCGGCAACGTAGCTAACTCCCTATTTGGAGTGCTAGACTCCGAATACGCAAAGGAAATGTCGACAACAATCAATAAAGTATATACAAACGAAGAATACCTACTAACTTTACTCAAGAATCAAACCTCAATCCTCGACTCGACAGTTAACATCATCAAGCAGGATCAATTGGCCGTAAAAAAGAAGTTCAACTCTCTTCACACTCACCTAAGTCTCGTACTTGCTCGACTAGAAAGGTTTGAGAACGAATCGTACCTAGAAACCCTGATAAACATCTTCATGGCACTTGCAATCCAGATGACCATTATAGCCGCTAATTTAAATAGAATCCAATCAGTCATACTGGACGTAATAACAGACACACATCATGGAAGACTCAATCCGCTAATTCTATCACCACAACGATTCATGGAAGAAATTTCCAACATTCGGAGCCATTTACCAACAAACCGGCAGCTTCCAATAGATGGGGAAAATATTCTTCAGTTCTACAAGTCTTCAATTGTGCAAAGTCACATCATGGATAATCATGTTATCTTTAGAATAAAACTGCCATTGGTCAATCAAGACACTTTCGATCTCTTCCAATTATTTCCAATACCAATACTGCAGAGTAACACCATGATTGCCATTAAAACAACTCAACCATATCTAGCCATCAGTGCACATCGGGATGAATATTATCCATTGTCGGAAGATTAACTGACTAAATGCACCAAGATTGAAAATTCCATTTACATATGCGAGCAGAATCATCCTATTTACCACAAGGGTGCCACTATCAATGCATGCGAAGTTGGACTTCTAAACAATATTCCCCCTTCGGAACTGTGCAGTTTTAATGAAATAAAAACTCATCCATTTGGATACAATTAAAACATTCCAATCAATGGATATTTGCTATGGAAAGGGTCACATCAATCAATGTTGTATGTGGCCGAAGATCGTTAGCAATAAGCCTTGAAGGGGTTGGTTTATTGACCCTCCAGCCAGATTGCACCATTAAATACGACTTGGTGACGATAAGAGGACGAAACAAATATCCCAGCACCATCGAATTATCTTATACCAAGTTAGGCACCATTCCAGATGTAAATCTTCCCACCATAGCACCACCGTTACAAGCCAATTTCGAACAGTTCAACTCAGCAGCACAGGAGCTACAAGAAATAAGGCAGCGACTAGAACTACAAAAGACAGCAATGTTACCAGAAACACTGGACACTCACATAATCCATCTTCACACAGTAGCATATTTAGCCTTACTATTAGTGATATGTGTGAGCAGCTGGTTGGTCTGGAGATCAAGATGCCAAAATCAACCTTCTAACCCAGTACCAGCACCTCGACAGTTGAGAAAAATCAGACTGCCGGAGATACAAATTAATTGAACAATAGTTCAATGCCGGGGAGAATGTTAGAACATAAGCCATTAGATTAGATTCTAGTTTAATTATTTGAATAAAACGTAAACATTAAGAAAACTTGCACACTTTGTCATAAATTCATTACACTGCATTTTTCCATCGGTCATTACATTTAATAAATTTAATTGCACGATCAGTAAAATTAAAGTAC
Organism: Thereva unica; assembly: GCA_949987705.1. Taxonomy (NCBI): domain Eukaryota; kingdom Metazoa; phylum Arthropoda; class Insecta; order Diptera; family Therevidae; genus Thereva; species Thereva unica. Next base: position 64,541,146 of record OX465284.1, read on the forward strand.
ATTTTCACCTTCAGTAGAATTGTAGATTATTGCGCCATCAGAAAAATTGTAAGCAATGAACTTTAAATGATCAATGACCTTAAATGCTTGCACCTTTTTTAATTATTGTTTATTTTAGCAATTCTTGTATATATAAATGGAAGGTTGATTAATAAAGAGTGAGTTTATTAGTGATCAATCACTGTGAAATCAAGACTTTTTATTTCTACCTCAGGAGAGTCTGCTTGAGGCACAGCGATTGAGTGTACAGGTTCAAGTACTTGTGCACACACAACTATAAGTCAAGGTGCTTCACTTTGACTACAGTTAGAGCAAAGGAGCTCTATCCTTTACATTTGATCAACTTATAATCACGATTTAGTGTACAGGTTCAAGTACCTACTTGTGCACACGCAACAATAAGTCAAGGTGCTTCACTTTGACTACCCCTTACAGTTAGAGCAAAGGAGCTCTATCTTTAACAATAAGATTACTACGAAAACACGAATTGTTTTTGACGCTTCGTCCAAGTCGGGAACTAATCAATTATCTGTTATAGCCGGGATCCAATTTATTACCAAAGGTTCTGGAAGCTCTTCTTAATTTCCTTCCTAGCAGGCTCCTAGGAGACATAGAGAAGGCATTTCTCCAAATACCTTTGTCGCCTAAGGACTATGATACACAAGTTAATTGGGTTCAGCAATAAAATTAATTGAATGAAACGTGTGACCTTTGGTGTCAGCCGTAGTCCTTCCTTGTTGTGCGCGACTTTACAAAAGCACTTCGGCACAGAAATAAGTAATTTAATTGCTGAATGTATGTATGTATAAATTGCAATGGATTAAATCATATCTCGACAGCAGAACTCAGGTTGTCAGATTCCAAGGATTTCTGTCAAAAGAAATCGCAGTAACTTCCGGGGTCCCTAAGAGTAGCCATCTAGGCCCTCTGTTATTCAATATTTATCTCAGACCTGTCGGATACACTAGAAAATATTTCGCATCTCTTCTATGCCGACGACCTCAAAATATATAATGTCATAAGGCCCGTCTTTCAAACAAAGCTAAACGCGTTGCAAGAATGGTGTTCCACCAATAAATTAGAACTAAACATCAGCAAATGACATGTTATTACCTTCTCCCGCAAAAGAAATACACAGCTACAGGAATATTATCTCATCGACAAGGCATTAGACCGTGTCGATCAAGTTGTAGATCTAGGTATTATTCTAGACAATAAATTAAATTTCAACTTGCACTACGATAATATAGCTGCAAGAGCCAACAAGCTTCTGGGCTTTATAAAGAGAAGAGCCCAAGCACGTTCGGGTCACAAAAACTCTTTTCTGTTCGCTCGTCCGCCCTATCTTGGAATATGCATGCCCAATCTGGGACCTTATATTCTAGGTAAGCAACAGTAGGTTGGAGTCAATGCAGAAGAAATTTCTTCTCTTCGCTCTGAGAAATCTATACGACCCGCGCGACTTTTTCAACTTACCGCCCTACACGGACAGACTCAAGAAGTTAGAACTCATGCCGCTGTCACATAGGAGGAAAGTGCTTATCTCGTGCTTAACTTTGGACGTCCTAAACGATAACGTTGAGGTGCAGCTCCTGTCCGATAGAATCAAGTTCAATACTGATGATACAATTTTTTTGAAAAATTTCCAAATTTTGAAAATTGGGTTTTGAGCAGAATCTTCTATGAGCGAGCCCCACTGTGCGTCGTTTAAACAAAAAACGGTTCGACCGAATTTTATGAAAATCTTTTCAGATCATATTTTGGTTAATACTCTTCGAACGGCACGTCAACTAAGTCGATATCTCTTATAGTTCGCGCGATATCGTGCAGGAAAAAATTACCACATACGTACGCACACACAAACACGTACCTCCTCCCAATTTATTGCTTAAAATGCTCCTGGGACCTTGAAATATGAAAATACGTCGAAAATTTCGATTCCGATTTTCGGACCGATTACAATAACTTCCTATACTGGGAAGTTAAAAACGGCTGGACCGAATTTCATGAAAATCTTTTCAGATCATAGTTCGGTTAATACGCTTCGAACGGCACCTCAATGAAGTCAATATCATTTTTGGTTTGCGTTCTATCGAGCATGTACAAAAATCACTTACGCCCTTTAAACATAGATACCGCTCGATCGAATTTTATGAAAATCTTTTCAAACTGTACTTTCGGTAATACGCTACGATCGGCACCTCAAAGAAGTCAGTATCATGGTCGGTTCGTGCTATATCGTGCAGGTACAAAAATCACTTACGTCGCTTAAAGAAAAAAACGGCTGGACCGAATTTCATGAAAATCTTTTCAGATCATAGTTCGGTTAATACGCTTCGAACGGCACCTCAATGAAGTCAATATCATTTTTGGTTTGCGTTCTATCGAGCATGTACAAAAATCACTTACGCCCTTTTAACATACATAGATACCGCTCGATCGAATTTTATGAAAATCTTTTCAAACTGTACTTTCGGTAATACGCTACGATCGGCACCTCAAAGAAGTCAGTATCATGGTCGGTTCGTGCTATATCGTGCAGGTACAAAAATCACTTACGTCGCTTAAAGAAAAAAACGGCTGGACCGAATTTCATGAAAATCTTTTCAGATCATATTTCGGTTAATACGCTTCGAACGACACCTCAACGAAGTCGATATCAGTTTTTGTTCGCGCGATATCGTGCAGGAAAAAATGACCACATCCGTACGCACACACACACATACTTCCTCCAAATTTTTTGCTTAAAATGCCCCTGGGACCTTGAAAGATACGTACGTTGAAATTTTCGATTTCGATTTTCGGACCGATTACAATAACTTCCTATACTGGGAAGTTAAAAACATCCTTTAAGCAAAAAATTATATCCCTTCTAACATCACAATTACTACCATAAATAAGCATAGACTTAAGCTCACTTTGTACCTTAGTCATAAATGCATTGTATAATTCTGTAGTAAGTTTAATTATGCCTTGTGTTTGCCACACACACAATAAATAAATAAATTCATTTTATGTGGATGACCTGGCAGTTAGTATGTATGATACTTCAGAAGCCAGAATTCCTTAAGAAGAGCGGTGAGATCGTGCGAAATGCAGCAATGAATATTCATAAATGGAATTGAAATGACCAGTACAGCGCCGGCCCTAGCCCTTGTTGAGGGTGGAGCGAGATTGTCTTTCGGCGCCCTTTGTTTGACGCTTTCCACTTCACATAAATTGTATTTCCAGTTGTCTTAAATAATTTTTTTTTTTCGAGTACTGCCTGTCTGCCATTTCCTTACGGTTTTATATCTCCCCATTTGCATGCCTTTATGAGATTGAGGGCCCATAAGAATTTCGATGGTGGTTGTTTAGGGCTTCGATAGCCTCTTTATAAAAACTCAGTGAATGAATGAGACGTTAGAGAAAAAGACTGCATTGATAATTCAATATTTAACAATTTATTATAATCTTCTTCAATTAAACTTACTAACTAAAATTATTAATACAATTCAATCTTTCGATTTTAAATTTACAAACTTTAACTCTGCTCTTCTAATTTCGGACAGTCGTGTCTGTGGAACCTTTGGTTGTTGCAAAAGCTTTCTCCCTGTATAGTTGATATTCCTTTGAACTTGGATGGTCGTGACTGTAGATATCCCTGACTGTGGTGCGGAACCTTGCTGGAATTTAAATTGATTTATTAATTTATTTGATATTTGCATTAGCCTCAGGGCAACTAATGCAACCAAGAATTTATATTAGCTCAATGCGGCTAATATAATAAGAAATTCACATTAGCTCAGAAACGTCTAATGTGACCAAGTTGAGATCGCTAGACTTCTACCTCAGAAGCGTATAGAAGATCAAGAGTGATCTGAAGCTTTTGGGCAACGCGCTCCGATATTTATTTGCTCCACTGTAATGCGTCAGTGGAACCTGGTGGGGAGCTTCGGGAACTGTGCTGCGTCAGTGGAACCTGGTGGGGAGCTTCAGAAGCCGCTTTCCAGTTTGCGTTGTTTGTCTGTGTATGTAGTAGTGTTAAGCTTGGAAACTGACATTTCTATCAGCTGTGAGGTAAGTATTTTGATATTTGATTTTATTGAGTTTTATTTTAATTTAATATGTATTTTTTCAGGTTCCTGGTAGGCGCTCTTGGTTATGCTGTGGTGGATCTTCAGTGTTGTCAGGTGAGTAAATTTGTTTGGTAAGAACTGATACTTTGTGGTAAATTAATTTTCGTTTTAGGATGGATGCAGCCGACCATCAACTTTATTATTGTTTTTACTTGGGGGACAATTTATGGATGCGTGGAACGTTTTCAATGATAAGTATGTTTATACGCTTTATTCTTCAACTAATATTTATATTTTAGGAAAGGCTTGATGAGATTGAACATCCTCCGGGGCCTTAAAGCGTCAGCTTTAATATTGAAGTGCAAAACATTGTTGTTAATATAGATTTTTTGTTTAATAAAAATCAAAGTTTAACTATTTTTTTTTTTTATTTTACTTCACATTTTAGTTTTTTTTTTGGTTTTTTTTGCTTTACTTTAAAATTTAGTTCTTGGGTTTTGTTTTGCTCTTTTTTAAGTCCGTTGGTGGAGTGCCCTTGCTGAAGGGGTTTCCCTGGGGGATGAAGTACCACCTTGCACGTTCTTTCCTTGTTCAGGGTGAATCTTAGGATTTTTCCCTCGAACTCCGTGCGATATGATTTTTTGGCGCTTAGAATTTTTGTCCATGGTAGTGGAAGGGCCTTAATTTTCTCCCATAAGGCGGGTTCCACTATCACATTGGGCGGTGGTTGGCTGCGGCGTGTCCGATATTCGTCCAGGGTGATTTTTCTTCTTCGTGGGGTAGGTTTCGTAGCCTTTGATGTAGTCCTGGCCTTTGATGTTGGGACTTTGTACTTGGCTTGTACTAGCTGAGACTCGATCTGCTTCCGTTCTACATTAACGGCATCAGTGGTCGAGTTTAGAAAGATAGTTCGTTCACGGAGTCTTGCGATTTCATGGGTCGACTTCTCTAAGGCTTGGCGGAGTTCATTTAGTTCTGAGTTCAATTCTTCTGGCGCATTTTTTAGTATATTTGAAAGTTTCCGTTCACGTTTCGTTGTTCCAGTATCGATAGATTGGCTAGATTTTCGAAATGGTAACTTTTGTAGTGTACCTATTCGAGGGCGAGAGTCTTCGAGTTTCTCAGTTTGACGACATAATGATTGAAAATGTACATCTTTCTTCTTTAAAAGACGGTCATTGTCTGAGTGAAGTTCAGTAAGTTGCGATTGGAGATCGGTCGGTCCTTGACGGGTTGTCGAGTAGTGGGGTTTTTCAATCGATTTGTCCTGCAGACAGGCGACAGATATTTCACTAGATGAATGCTTATTCCAATCCGGAGTAACGCCTGGAGTACCATCAGCTTCATGATTAGTTGGAAGCGTTTTTGATGCTGATGCTGAGCTATGCAGCCGTTGAGAGTCCTGTTGGTGTTCCTCATTGGCCGAAGAAAGGGGATTGTCGCGTAGTTGTGACATCTCTGAATGGGATTTTGATAGTTCAACGATATGGGCTTCAAGGGACATATTTACTAGTGTTAATCGTTCTGAGTGAGTTTGTAGTTCTTGCATCATAGACTGTTGCTGCTGCTGCTTCGTTGCATCTCTTTGTGGATAAAGGTTAATCTCGGTCAAATTTCTTTCAGCCGCTGGGTGATAAGTTACATCTCGTTGATCAAGTAGATTATTGTTATCAATGGCATGTTGTTGAATAATTAGCATTGGAGTGTTTTTCTTCCTAGGTTTTCGTACTACAATAGAATCAAAGACCTTGTCCGTGATGCGCTCCTTCGAGCCCCGATCGGATTTATGTTTGGACGATTTACAATTGTGGTTCAATTTATCTTTGGATCCGTTTGTTCTTGCCTTCGTCTTTAAGCTGATTCCATCCAGTCTTGATACCGATGTAGAAGATTTCAGCGGCGACTGATGTCCAGATGTGAATGGCTGTCCTGCGGCTGGAGGGTTTTTTGATCCCGAAGTGCCTAGCGTTTTGCGAGAGACTGCTACGGAGTTGAGACTGCGATGTAATGGGGGCCTCTTCAGAATCGGAGAGGCTTTCGAAGTTCCTTTAGTAGTGGCGAAGTTCCTGCTGACAACCTTGCTGCTGTTGTTGTTGATGCCGTTGCCGGGGGGTTTAGTACTAGACGAAACTTTGCTGACCACTGGTGAAACTAAATCTGGCAAACACTTTGGCTTTCTTAGGATTCCGCTACTGAGAGGTGCACGAATAGGTTTTGGCTTACGGAGCGGATTCTTTGCACTGGTTTCCGATGTGGGCGTTGAATTCTGCGTGGGACTATTCTTTGGTGTTGAGTAGAGTTTTGATTGAGGATGAACAGGAGCAGCTTCGATATGCTTCTGGCGAACTAATTGCTGACTAAATCCTGGCTTGTGTGTAGACATTAGCCGATTTTCGATGTTGGACGGACTGTCCGTGACTGGAATGCCCTGTTGTTCACGTCTGAGTTCTGCTGTTGTGGGGACTTCTTCAACACGTTGAAATTTCTGGGTTTGTTGACTGAAACTGGTTAAAGACAATATTGATGTAAAAGAGTTGATCGGGGTCGAGTTGCTGTCTTCTTTAGATGCTTCTCCACTTAATATCCAGCCAAGGATTGTATTTTGCGCGGTAGGTTGACCTTTCAGACCTCTGCGAATGTCGGGTAGGAGGAGTGATCCATAGATATCTGCACCAAGAATGACGTCGATGCGGCCTGGAAGATTAAATGTAGGATCAGCCAGCTTGAGCCCTTGTACATGATTCCACTGGGTTGACGTGATAGGTTGAGATGGCAATGGATTGGTTAAATTCTTGAACACTAGCGCTGTCACTTCCAGCGTAAAGTTGTGTGATGGGACTACTAGAGCAGTTTCCACCATGGTCTCAGCTGTCCCAACTTCGGCTTGTCCTACTCCAAATATTGGTGCGGTGATACGCTTTTTGGGCAACGCTAATGTTTGAACGGCGAGTTCCGATATGAAGGATGACTGTGAGCCTGGGTCAAGGAGTGCTCTGAACGTTCGCTGTATACCATGCGTTCCTTGCAATGTTATGAGGGCTGTGTAGAGAAGGACTTCTTTATGCGAAGAAGAATGCAGCGCGTTTATCTGGCCTTGCGGTATAGCAGTTTGAGTAGTAGAATCAAGTGAATGGAGATTCGTATGGTTCGAGCTTCCCTCAGAGTTTGTGGGATTTGGAGATGTCGGCATGGTGGGATTAACATGTAGAAGCGAATGGTGTCTTTTTTTGCAATGGATGCAGGTATGTTTACTAGGACAGGCTGAAGCATGATGTCCGCGTCCTAGGCAGTTAATACATAGACCACTATGTCGCACGATGACGTTCCTTTCGGTGAGAGGAAGCGCGATGAACTGTGGACAATTTCTCAGTGAATGGTCCGTTCCACAATGCGCACATGTAGAAATTTGATTAACGACGAATGACTGAATTTTAGAGATAGATTTGCTTTGCTGGATGCTTCTAGTTGGGTTTGATTTAGTTGAATCGATAGCCTCCAGTGTACGAAAGCGAGTTTCTAGGAATTGCTTTAGAGTGTCGAAAGAAGGTAGCTTGTTATCACTGGCGATTTGTTGTTCCCAGAGCTGCAAGGAGTCTCTAGGCAATTTCCTAATCACGATATAAATTAACATTAGATCAAAGATATCTTGTATATCTAGATTTTGTAGATTTTGGACACTTTCCGTGGTAGTGTCGAGTAATTTTTTAACTGAATCGGCGTTTTCGCTAGCTTGGGCCTGGTTAATCAATTTATCGAGTTGAACGTGTACTAACATTCTTTTATTGTCAAACCGTTCCTTCAAAATATTCCAAGCTGTCTCATAATTGAGGTCGGTGATTGCGAAGCCTTGAATGAGTCGCGCAGCCTCACCGTGAGTACTTGCCTTCAAGTAATGTAGTTTTTCGGCATTAGACAAGTTTCTCTTATTGTGTATGAGGGCTACAAAAAGATCGTGGAATGACGTCCACTCGGCATAGTTTCCGGAAAAACTTGGTAGTGAAATACGAGGGAGTTTTAGCGAAGTATTTTCTCCTGGATCAATATTTGCGTTTGATCCAGGGGAACCCGATGGACCACAATTTTGTATAGGAGGGTTGTTTCTCGAAGCTTCTGCTGATGATATCAGGTCTTCCAATTCACCCACGTGAAGCAGGTAGACTTCCTCTGTTTCCATGAAGGTTGGTCCTGATACATAGTCAGCTACGGCTTCGATGGGTTTTTCCTCTGCAGCCGCATCTAACAAGGTAGAATGATTAATTGAAATTTGTTCCCACAACGAATTCACCCGAACAAGACGCCTTTTAAGATACTGGGTCGTCTTCCGTGTTTTCGAGTCCTTTCCGTAATTTCTGAGGGAGTTTTGTAGATCCTCGACTAATAATTCTTGCTTTTTTATAAGTTTATCCATGATTGGATTCAGCGATAGTTCGACAATAAACTCTGATTAAGACCTTGACGATGCAGGCAGTTCTCTAAGTCACATCAAAATCACTGAGTATATTTATTATACCGGAATCTTGACTATATCCGGCTCGAAGGACCAAAATGTTTAGGGCTTCGATAGCCTCTTTATAAAAACTCAGTGAATGAATGAGACGTTAGAGAAAAAGACTGCATTGATAATTCAATATTTAACAATTTATTATAATCTTCTTCAATTAAACTTACTAACTAAAATTATTAATACAATTCAATCTTTCGATTTTAAATTTACAAACTTTAACTCTGCTCTTCTAATTTCGGACAGTCGTGTCTGTGGAACCTTTGGTTGTTGCAAAAGCTTTCTCCCTGTATAGTTGATATTCCTTTGAACTTGGATGGTCGTGACTGTAGATATCCCTGACTGTGGTGCGGAACCTTGCTGGAATTTAAATTGATTTATTAATTTATTTGATATTTGCATTAGCCTCAGGGCAACTAATGCAACCAAGAATTTATATTAGCTCAATGCGGCTAATATAATAAGAAATTCACATTAGCTCAGAAACGTCTAATGTGACCAAGTTGAGATCGCTAGACTTCTACCTCAGAAGCGTATAGAAGATCAAGAGTGATCTGAAGCTTTTGGGCAACGCGCTCCGATATTTATTTGCTCCACTGTAATGCGTCAGTGGAACCTGGTGGGGAGCTTCGGGAACTGTGCTGCGTCAGTGGAACCTGGTGGGGAGCTTCAGAAGCCGCTTTCCAGTTTGCGTTGTTTGTCTGTGTATGTAGTAGTGTTAAGCTTGGAAACTGACATTTCTATCAGCTGTGAGGTAAGTATTTTGATATTTGATTTTATTGAGTTTTATTTTAATTTAATATGTATTTTTTCAGGTTCCTGGTAGGCGCTCTTGGTTATGCTGTGGTGGATCTTCAGTGTTGTCAGGTGAGTAAATTTGTTTGGTAAGAACTGATACTTTGTGGTAAATTAATTTTCGTTTTAGGATGGATGCAGCCGACCATCAACTTTATTATTGTTTTTACTTGGGGGACAATTTATGGATGCGTGGAACGTTTTCAATGATAAGTATGTTTATACGCTTTATTCTTCAACTAATATTTATATTTTAGGAAAGGCTTGATGAGATTGAACAGTGGTTTTAGGTTTACAATTCCGCCTGTAGCGGCAACAGAGGAAGTATGTTTTCTCAGAGTTGCTTCCCTGACTTTCTTTGGAGGCTATTTGGCTGTTTGTATTACTAGTAAGGTTGAGATGGTGGAGATAGTCACCTTTTCGTTAAAAGAGGCTTCTCCTGCCATCAGTCCAAAATTGCAGCGTTCACTATCCTGACAACCTCATATCTGTGAATTTTATGAAGTGCGCTTTGTGGAGTATTCTCCACTCCTACACCCTTAGGGTCTTCTTTTGGACCCCTATCCTATCAGCATAATGCCAGTGGGGCTTCTGTTGCTTCCGGAAAGAACCCGATTATAAAAAGGCTGCGCGGCAGCTTGTTCCTGTCTACAGCAACAAGGCTTGCTCCTTCCAAGGCTAAATGCGCCCCATCATAGAGGGCGCACCGACCCCTACTGAATTGGGCTGTTCTGAGCCCTGAGCCAATTCGGCTAAAGCCTTCAAACCGTATGGCCAAAGCCTTCGCCCTTTTCTAGATCATCTAATTCTCTTCTTATTAAGGAAATCGGTATCCCTTTCTTCCTCGTGGCCACGCAGACCCTACCAGCCTCTACACGGGAGTAGCCAGCTTCCAGATATCGCATAAAACGCTTTCGGGCAGCGCCACCCCTGAAAGCGGTCGTTTTTTCGAGTCGCCTCTCCGATTAGGTGCCCTTACTTCCGCAGGAGATCTAAGGAGATCTCTCAATGAAGGAGTGATCTCAACGTACTCCATTCCTGGGTTTACGGGCTCAGACTGCCCTGAAGAAGAATCCCGAAAACTTTCCTTCTCTGGGACCACGGGACCACAGTCAACACCTTGAAGCACGTTCTTTCTTGGGAACTGTGGGAGCCCCAGAAATGTGTGGAGCGTTAAAAAGTGCTCCATCTCCAAACGTTTTTAAGGTAATTTTATATTGATACCACGAGCTCGGCGAGCAAAGACGGTCGCCCATGACAGAGCTCCGTATACCCATTGGAAGGCTAATTCAAACCGAAGTTCGCCTGGTATCCGCAGTCCATCGTTAGTAGTACATTCACGCAGAACCATTCATAACTTCAGCACAATTATTTACACATTAGGATTGCGCTTTTTATCGAGTTCAGATCCGCCACATTCAGTCTGCTCCATGGATCTCGAGCAGGCTGTGGCCTACGGCCATGTACGATCGGTCTTGGAGTCAGTGCTCCATGCTTGGGTCGTGTTCCAGTCATATTGATGAGTACATAAACTTGGCTAGCTACAACCAACGCCCCCAAAAAGTGCCAAAAAAAATTTTTTTTACCGAAATTGTTGTTCGTATTCATTTTGGTGCCACTTACCACCTGGTGCCTAGAGCGACCACTCCAGTCGCTCTACCCTAGGGCCAGCGTTGGAGCAGTACGTACAACGAGACTTTTCTACCAGTAGAAATTTGAGTGATACTCAGAAGGTATTGGGTTCCATATGGCACTGCCAGACAGATGAACTAGCCAATGACATCAATAAAGTTTGTAATGAAATGCCTATAAATATCACAAAACGGACATTACTTCTTCAACTAGTAGCTCGCATTTATGATCCAATCGGGATATTCGGACCTTTCACTGTTAAGTTAAAATTATTTTTTCAAGAGTCCAAGCCTCGAAAATTGGATGACTGGAATAAATGTATTAAAAATTTACCACTTTTGCAGAATATAAAGTTTCCTCGCTGTGTTTTGGGTCTGCCCAACGAATCAACTGCACATATTTTGGTGCAGTTGCTTATGTAAGGAGCGAAGATGAATATGGATAAATCACGGTATCATTCCTTTGTTCTAGGCACTAATAACGGCTTGCCTATTTAAATATCTAGGATAAAATTCGATTCAAAGCATCTCTGGACAAGCTGGCAACAAAAGAAAACGTGAGACTTTGATTGACGAATACAAGAAATCCGCAAGTTTACCGCCATCAGTAATTGAAGACATTGTCCCGGAGATCCTGCAGATTTGGTGACTTGGGTAATATTATTAAAGACTTTAGATAATTGTACGATAAAGGTTTACATCTTAGTGTTCACTCGTGCTTTTATTCGAGCCGTACACTTGGAGCTGGTTGAAGATATGACTACTGAGTCTTGCATGCTGGCTTCAAAGGATTCTTCGCTAGAACTGTTAGACCTACGCTACTCTATCTGACAACGCTCGTACTTTCAAGCTTGCTGCCTTGGAATTTCGAGAATTCAACACTACAATTCCCTCCGAGAATTTACAAAATTAAGCGAACAATGAGGGAATATCTTGGAGGTTTATGGTGGAGCGGATTCTGTGAGAATCTTGTGAGAAACGTGAAGGATATTTTGACATCGCTGATGCCCGATCAATTGCAAACTTATCTAATTGAGGCTGAATTTATCATCAATTCAAGACCACTAGCCACATATATTAGTAAAGATCCCATCGACTTGTCTCCACTAACGCCCAACCATTTTCTACTTGGAGCTTTTCCAGTTTCATTATCCTTAAACGATGTTGCATCTACAGGTGGAAATTTGCGTCAAAAAATCATCCTTATTTTCACCAAGGTCCACAGCCTGGGGGGAATGTGGTAATACATAGTTCACGACTTTTCACCGCCACGATTATTTTGGAAACTAGCCCGTGTTCAACAGGTTTTTCCTGGACGAGATGGAAAGGTTTACGCTTGCGAAGCTAAATTTCTTAACGGGGTGACTACGGGTCGATCAGATCAGCACTTATTCTTCTAGATCAGTGATTCTCAACCTGGGCGATATCGCCCCCTGGGGGCGATCGAAAACTTACAGTGGGCGATTATGCGAAATCATTTTGAATACCCGCTTTCAGTGATGGGCCGCTGCATTTTTATATTGCGTTGTTAAAGAAGCGAATAAAACATTTTGTAAAACAATATTGTTATCCTTTTGTATTTAATTGCTATAATGTATGTATATTAAATGTTTTATATGTCTCCCTAACGGGCAAAATTAATTGGAATGTGAACACAAAGTTGCATCGTACAGTCCGGTATTGCAATACCTAGTGCGCATGGCTTAGATTCGCTTTGCGTGTGCAACGATTACAATCATTTAGTCGAGCAGTCAGTAATGAGTATTATTAAATTTGAATTTTAATGTGATCTGTTGTGCTCTCGCCATATATGATATTTGCAATATTTTTAAAATAAACGTATTTCATTTTGTTCCGTATGGCCCATTTTACACGATGAAACACAAAACATAAAGTTTCCAGTAAGCTTAGGGGAGGGGTGAGAGAGGGCTTGAGGGGACGTGAAATTTTGCCAACAAACTTTTGGAAGCATCTTTACGGAAACACTTTGACCACTTCAGGCTTGTTGTTGTTTTTTCTCTGATTTCTTTGGTTTCCCCTTTCGTAAGGAATGATGTAGTGTAGAATGAGGAATTAAAACAAAATGGCAACAGCAGCAGCAGGTTGTGTTTATTTACCAATGCATATTAGGTCATTTATTTCTAAACAAAGGCTTTATATTGTAAGTTCTAATTAAATCGATAAAGTAGGAACAAAAATTCCTTTACAATAATTGTTTTGTTGTGAATTATAAGAGATTGAAGAAATCAGGTGAGTTTTCTGAGCTTTCTTTATAAGATATATTTTTGTGAATAAACTGGTTTACTTACATATAAACTTATTCAAGAAGTAGGTACTATTTTCATATAGATACGCTTTAGGATACCGGTGTACAGCGGCAACCGTCGTCCAACTTAATTATTAATCGTGAATTAACCTACTGCACTGAACTGCATGCCGGATGAGGATGCTAAGTTTTCGCTCTTCTTCTCGGCCTTATTTTTCATCCGGAGCTTCTTCCCAATCCAGCGTTCGAAGAGGCAGCATCGGCTAAATTTTCGCTACATTAATTTATAATCGTAGAAATAAGTTGTTAATTTTTATCTCACCAGTGAAATAACAGTAATTTAGAACATTTGTATAAAACTATTTTGCATGTTATATTGAATTAAAATTAAAAAAGTGAAGTTAAAGAAAGTTGTTAATAAACACAAATAATTGTTGTTCGAATCAAACCAAAAAAGTTCTTTTTTTTAAATGTGAAAAGGCTCACATTAAACATTGGCGCCCGAGCAGGGACTTACAGTCAGCAATTAATCTCGGAATCCAAACCCATCTAGTAAAGAACCTACATCATATAACCTCGTGGATCATCACCTCACCTCGTGGATCGTGGATCATCAGCTAACCTCGTGGATTGTGGATAATCTTGCAACCTAAATTGGCATATTTGTTCAATATTTATCATTAATATTTCCAATCTCTTTTAGAAATTTTATTAAAATTAACTAAAGCGCTTGGCAGATATTGGCGTCTAATACATTTCATACATCTAGTGCAGAGCCTCATTTATATTAAAAATCGTAAGCGGTAAATAAATCTACGGCCACGGCGACTGTAAGTAAAAACCAAAAAACTTTTCAATGAATATATAGTACAATAGACTTTAAAATAAAAGAACAATAGACTATTCTTTTTTGCAATAAAATATCCAAAACTATATAAAAACCTATATACTTACAAAACTAATATTCATGGTGATATAATTTCGGCAATATTAAATATTAAAATATATAACACGAAGAAGGTGATTAATTCTAATATAGTGAGTAGTGTAAATTACACGCGTAAAAATGACGGACGAAAAATCGGAAGAAATGGCAAAATCTGTGTCAATCGAGTCGTTGAAATCATTACGGGCATCAACAAAGGGTTGTATTACACGTATAAAAAATATTATCGAACAAAAGGGGGACAATTTATCGACTCCCGAAATTGAGTGCAGATTAGGAATTCTAGAGGCATATTTTAAACAGTATCTTTCGTATCAAACGTCATTAGAAAAATTGTTGTCGGAGAAAGAATGTTTAGAAGAACTGAAAAATCGCGCGGAACTAGAAGAACTTTTCGTTTTCGTAAAAACTAAACTTTTGTCGTTGCCTTGTTGGAGGCGATCTAGTGCCGCGGATATCCCTCCAAAATTGTCGTTTGTGAATCCAAATCCAACTAATAAACTTCCGAAACTTCGTTTGCCTCAGTTTTCAGGAAAGTACTCAGAATTTCCCAACTTTTATGGATGTTTTAAACAATTAGTGCACGATAATGATTCCTTAACCACTTTAGAAAAGTTCAATCATTTACTAACATGTTTAAGTGGTCCAGCGTTGAATACGATCAAAGCATACGAGTTAACAGAAGATAAGTATAATAAAGCAATCGAATATTTAGTTGAAAGATACCATAACAAATATTTAATTTTTCAAGAACATGTGATAGATCTTTTTAATTTGCCTAAAATTTCAAAAAATTCTGCATCACAGTTAAGACAATTAATTGACGATGCATCTGCACATCTCAGTGCCTTAACATCCCTAGGAAATTATGAAGATATTACGAATGCATTTATTACTTATTAGTACATTCAAAGTTGGACACAGAATCACAAAGCTATTGGGAGGAAAAAGCAGATTTTTCGAAGCTTCCTTCGTGGAAAGATTGTGCTACAAGGTTGAATTTACGGTGTCAATATTTGGAGTCAAGAGGCGCGAAATCATCTAATTTTGAAATTGTGCGAGTTAATCCTAAGGGAAAACATACTCCTACTTATTCGACGAATGTTACCTCCTCAACAAAATCTCTGTATACATGTATTTTCTGTAATAGTCAGGAGCATTTAATTTACCATTGCTTTAAATTCAAGGAGCTATCTCCGCTCGAAAGGTTCGCAGAAATAAAAAAAGTTCAGCTTGCATAAATTGTCTTCGTATAGGTCATGCCGTAAAACAATGTAAAGCCATTCGTTGTCGTGTATGCGATAAATCACACCACACTTTACTCCATAAATTTTCATCGACCAATTCGTCTGAAAGAGAAATCGTTGCGCCTCAAGCTATCAGTATCATGACACCTACGCAAATTAGTCCTTCAGCTGAAACATCATCTAAAATCTTTTGTGTTTCTCAACAATCTAACAAACAATTAAGTCATGTCTTTCTAGCAACTGCAGTCTTACGCGTTAAAGATCAGCAAGGTAATATTCACTATGCTCGTGCACTACTCGATTCGGCTTCACAGTTAGACTTAATCACAGAAAATTTAGCGCAGATTTTAAAATTAAAACGAATTAGAATTGATACTAATTTATCCGGAGTAGGCAATGCTGATTATAAGCTGAAACATTCGGCAGAATTAGTCATTCAATCTTGTGTTAATGATTTTCAAACTGCGACTCAAGCATACATTATCTCCAGCATTACAGGCTTACAACCGGAAAAACATATTTGTATCGACGATTGGAAAATACCTGCAAATATAAAATTAGCAGATCCTCAATTTTTCAAACCTCAGAAAATAGACTTGCTTTTAGGAGCCTCACACTTTTTCCAGCTATTGTGTGTAGGACAAATCCAGTTAGGGAAGCAACTGCCGGTATTGCAAAAGACGCTTTTAGGATGGGTTGTTTCTGGAAATTTCGATCATACTGAACATACTTCTCATAACGTTCTAAATTGTAATGGACCTTTTCTTCAAGAAACCGACACCGGTGAAAATGTACCAAAGTTAACGGAATTAGTAGAAAGATTTTGGGAAGAAGAAAATGTATCGACTTGCAATAAAAATTTTAGTGAAGAGTATAATATGTGTGAAAAAATCTTTGTCGATAACGTAAAAAAAGCTGAAGATGGGAAATATATGGTGAAATTACCTTTTAAAGCCTGTCCTCAAAAAACACTCGGAGATTCGTTTGACACTGCGAGAAAACGTTTCTTATCATTAGAACGTCGCTTAAACAAGGATCCTAATCTAAAACGTCAGTATTCAGAATTCTTAAAAGAATACCTTGAGGCAGGTCATATGGAATTGTTACATGAATCAAAGGTGCCGCAGTCTCATTACTTCATGCCACATCAATGCGTTTTACGACCTGAAAGCACCACGACTAAGCTACGTGTAGTTTTGACGCGTCTTGCCGTACATCATCTTTCAAGTCCTTGAATGATATTCTTATGATTGGACCTACTACACAGCCCGATTTATTTTCAATCATTTTTCGTTTTCGATTTAAAAAATACGCTTTAATGGCTGATATCTCAGCAATGTATCGACAAATTTGGGTGTATCCAGGCGACACCTACTATCAACATATCTTATGGCGTGAAAAAAGTGAGGAGAAATTACAATGTTATCGACTTAAAACCGTCACGTACGGAACCGCACCAGCACCGTTTCTAGCTACAAGATGCCTGCTAGAATTAGCTAAAGAACATGAGTCATCGTATCCAGAAGTTGCAAAAATCATAAAGTCTGATTTTTATATGGATGATCTAATAACTGGTGCTAATACCGTAGCCGAACTTCGCTCAATCAAATCAACTATTGAAAATATTTTTTCGTCCGCGCGACTTAAACTAAGGAAATGGTATTCAAGTGATTCTACTTTACTCGCTACCATTCCTGAAGAAGAGCAGGAAAAACTTAAAAGAATCAAAGATCTCGATGTCGTCAAAGCATTAGGTATTGAATGGGATCCAAAACATGATCATCTGCGTATATCGTACCAGGCTGACCACAGCGTAAAAAGGTGTACTAAAAGAGCTATTCTTTCACAAATTGCAAAAAATTTCGATCCCCTAGGGCTCATTAATCCCGTTACGGTGAAAGCAAAAATTTTTATGCAAGAATTATGGTTAAAGGGGCTGGACTGGGACGAGTCACTTCCGTTAAGTATGGAATCAAGTTGGAAAGCTTTCCTTATCAGCCTCGAACAACTCAACAAAATTAAAATACCGCGTTACATATTATCTAATAACAATTTACAAAGAATCGAAATTCATGGATTTGCGGACGCATCAATTCGAGCATATGGCTGTTGTTTCTACATACGAACTATTGATATATTTGACAACGTGGACGTGAAACTACTCACCGCGAAATCTAAAGTGGCACCGATTAAAACCGTACGGTCCTTGCCCTGTCTAGAACTTTGCGCCGCTCTTTTGCTTGCACGGGTGTGGGAAAAAATATAATCTACGTTAGCTATTTCATACGATGAAATTTATTTATGGTCCGATTCTACAATCGTTCTTAGTTGGCTTTCCAGTCATCCTTCCTCTTGGAAAACCTTTGTAGCAAATAGCACTTCGGAGATTCAACGATTAACGGCAAGGGCGGCTTAGCGACACGTGAATTCGAAGAATAACCCTGCAGATATCATCTCAAGGGGAGCGGAAGCTAATGAGTTGCTATCCAGTTCGAGCATTTGGTTCTCTGGACCACGGTTTCTACGAGAACCTCCACAATCTTGGCCCAGTAAAACACCTTGTCAACCTTATGATGCAATACCAGAACGAAAAAAGCAAAAAACTATTTTAGTTTGCAGTGTAACGGATGATTTCGTCAACATCATTTACAACTATAGTGATTTCATGAAAAATTGTCGACGATTTGCATTAGTTTTGCGATTCATAAATAATCTGAAACAACAAAAACAACAACTTCCTCTTACAAGGGGCAGTCTTATAGCATCAGGAATCGACAATGCTTTTATGCATATAGTTTATTGTATCCAACAAGCAGACTTTAAAGAAGAAATTCAATCGTTACAACAAAGGGAACACGTGAATCATAACAGTGCGATCAAAAACTTAAATGCTTAGTCCGGTCAAATTAGACCAAAAAATAGGTATGAAGGTACATAAATTCGCACCTGGCTGAAAATTGGTAGGATTGTTCAAAACACCGTTATAAATGAAATCTAAAAAGTCCCCATCGATCCGGCACCTGGAACCTGGATTTACTCGGGGTCAAAGGTCACAAAAACGGGTTTTTTACGATTTTCAGCAAAACGGTAACTTTTATCATAAAATAGTGTTTACAAAGTTTGTAGATTATGCGATTACCTACAAAAAAGGATCTTATACATTTTCCCGTACGAATTGTCATTCATGAGATATCGCCGTTTTAAAGATTTACATAAAGCACTCATATCCCCTCACTTGCAACTTGTATGGCCGAATTGCCATTTACTTAAACTTTAATAACTTCTAGACCGATTATAGTAGAGCAACGTAATTAGGCTCATCTTTTAGGTAAATGTGTATTCTTTTATGTGAAAGAAATAACAGAAACCTGAGTGACTCCGTTTAGAAGATATGTAGGTTCAAAGTATGGGCAAAGTGTCGTTTTTCAGCAGCGGATGTCTAAATTGACTGGACTATAGATAAAAATTCGTCTTTATCCTTGCTAAGAGTCGGTGGCAGATTGAGAAATGCAAATATTTCTTTTGACAACAAATATCCGATCCTTCTTCCTAAGAGAAACCAATTTACTAAATCCTACGTTAAATATCTTCATTTAAAAAATCTTCATGCAGGTCCTTCCGCTTTAGTGGGAATTCTGCGTGAGCGTTTCTGGGTTATAAACGCACGCGAATATACTCGACAAATAGTTCGCAGCTGCATTCAATGTTTTAGATGCCGCCCACAACTCATTCAGCAGATCATGGGCGATTTACCAGAAGGACGAGTAAACTTTTCCTTCCTTTCACCCATTGTGGAGTCGACTTCTGTTGGCCCTTTTCAACAACACTTATGCCTAATCTCCAATGGCAAAACCAACCACGAACCAACCAACCAAAGCGCTGCTTCCTATTCCTTCCCATTGTAAATTGAATTATCCGTCTCGCTCGTGTTTTGGTCGACATGGGTTAACTTTTCGTATGTGTTAGTTAAACCATTTGAGTTGCCAGATGAAATTCAGCGGGCAATTTAGTACAAAAAATGTCAAAAATCAAGGCATAAATGACGTTAATTGGTTTTTGCAATATCCCGCCAAAAAATTTGTCAACAGAAAAATCTAATCTAGTAATAATAATAACAAAACAGACATTTCTGACAATTCACATCTACAGTGATAGAAATGTGTGTGAACACATTTTGTCAGCTAATTCAGCCTACTGGTACGTGGTTGGTTCGTGGTTGGTTTTCTCATTGGAGATTAGGCATTAGGATGCGAGGGAAGCAGTTATATAAGTCATACGTAGCCTTATTCGTTTGCTTTGCTACAAAAGCAGTGCACATTGAGGTTGTATCAGATCTTTCGTCAGCCGCATTTATTGCAGCCCTGAAGCGCTTTATAGCTCGTCGAAACAGGTGCAAGCACATCTATTGTGACAATGCTACTAATTTTATTGGGGCCAAGCGACAACTGCAAGAGTTCAAAGACAGTTTTTTACATCCCGATTATCAGGCTGACGTAGCCAAATGGTGTGCTGACAACAGTATCAACTTCCATCCAATTCCACCTAGATCTCCCCATTTTGGCGGACTTTGGGAAGCTGCCATAAAGGCAGCGAAGAATCATCTCTATCGTACAACGCAAGGATACTGGCAGCTGAGGCAGCTCTTAACTCCCGTCCTATTACAGCTTTGCCTTCGGATCCCAGTGATGACTTTGCGCTTACTCCCGCGCATTTTCTAACACAAGCTCCTATATCCTCGTTCCCTGAGCCTGATATAACCCTGAAAAATCCCACTTACTTATCTCGTTGGCAACGAATAACATTAATATTTCAACTTTTTTGGAACAGATGGTCGAAAGAATATGTGCGGCAGTTACAAAATCGGTATCGTTGGCAGAAAGTGCATCCTGATATAAAACCAGACACAGTGGTGCTAATTCATCAAGATGACCTTCCCCCATTCAAATGGAAATTAGGACGTGTTACAAGAACAATCAAAGGCAGCGATGGACACATCCGTGTCGTAGAAATAAAAACTTCATCTGGATTACTTCAACGTGCGGTTCATAAAATCGCACCCTTACCAATCGAAGAAGAAGATTGAAATTATCTATTAGATAATTTCAAAGGCGGCGGCATGTACAGCGGCAACCGTCGTCCAACTTAATTATTAATCGTGAATTAACCTACTGCACTGAACTGCATGCCGGATGAGGATGCTAAGTTTTCGCTCTTCTTCTCGGCCTTATTTTTGATCCGGAGCTTCTTCCCAATCCAGCGTTCGCAGAGGCAGCATCGGCTACATTTTCGCTACATAAATTTATAATCGTAGAAATAAGTTCTTAATTTTTATCTCACCAGTGAAATAACAATAATTTAGAACATTTGTATAAAACTATTTTGCATGTTATATTGAATTAAAATTAAAAAAGTGAAGTTAAAGAAAGTTGTTAATAAACACAAATATAATTGTTGTTCGAATCAAACCAAAAAAGTTCTTTTTTTTAAATGTGAAAAGGCTCACATTAAACAACCGGTATCCGAAAGCATACTGTATGCATTGTGTAATGCCCACGCAAATCCCAGCGTCACTTCAAAGCTCAATAAGAGAAAGATTAACCAGGTCAAGAAAACGACCAAAACAATCAAATTACTCAAGCACCAGAAGCGCGAAAGAATTTCGGTCATATTACATCAAAATTCGCGGCACCAGATGTAAACACGGAACTACGCCCGACGCGGTGCACTTGACAAGCAAAATGAAAATAGAACACGAGTGACACAATTAGGTAACTGGTGCGAAATAATAAGAATGAATGGTAATTGAAAACAATCATGTTCATTGCTCAAGAAATGAATGAACTGATGAAATGATGAGTAAGTTACGGATAAGTTATAGAGATTAAATTAAGTAGAGAGGATAGAATTAAGCTATATAAATAATGTAATTGATTTTAAGAAAGACAGAGAAAATTAACAGGTCTTCGGAGCCAACACCAAAGAGCTGCATAAAGCAGCCCCTTGCCCATCGCGCTCGCAGTGAAAGTTCCTATTGTGAATTGAATAAATAAAGTAATAAAAGAGAAACACGAGTTTTTCTGTATAAGACCCTTGTTCATTTCAATTGTCTTGGAAAAAAGATTATATCACAAATATTTATCAATAATAATTAAAAAATTGTGGTCAATTAGCAACTTCGGTAGTTATAGATTGGTTTTAAATTATAATATTCCTATAAATTATTACTAAATAATATATAAATTACATTTGAAATTACCCATTGAGTAAATAAATATTTTCAATTTTACTTATTTTTTATATATTTAAAACTGATTTTTTTTAAATTTGAATTATAGATCAACCTCTAAAAATGTCCCAGAAAAAGAAATGCCGGCAATATTCTGTTGAATATGTAAAGTTTGGTTTTATTCCTTGGCCACAAAATAGCCAACTTCCAATGTGTTTGCTGTGCAATCAGGTATTTTCTAATGAAGCAATGAAACCATCCCGGATGATTGAACATTTAAAAAGAAAACATCCCGACAAGCAGGACAAAGACATTTAATATTTCGACAATTTAAAAACGATGTTTACCAAAAGAAATAAAATAATCAATGTATTCAAAACAGCAACCACAAATATAAATAAGGGATTGCAGGTGTCATAATATGATTTCACGTATAATAGCTCAAAATGCGAAACCTCATAATATTGGAGAGAAATTATTATTACCGCTTATAAAGGAAGTTCTTACCATGACTTCAGCAGATCCAGCCAATATTTTGTCAATGATTCCAGTAAGTAATGATACCATATCAAGAAGGATTAATGAAATGGCCAATGATGTTGAAAATCAACTAACTGCGGATCTCCAAACACGAGAGTTCACTATACAGTTGGGTGAGAGTAGTGTACGGGATAGTGATGCAATATTAATGGCTTATGTTAGGTACATAAAGGATTCAAAAATCATCGAAAAAATGTTATTCTGCAGGCATTTAGTCACTGTTACGAAAGGGGCCATCCATAAATTACGTCACACGTTAGGGGGGAGGGAGGGGGTCGGCGAAGTGTGATATTGTGTGACAAGGGGTGGGGGGGGGGGTCTTAAATTTTGTTACGTCACATTTCAAAATCTAATATATCTAAATGTAGTAATACTGCTCATCACGCGAAGGATACGTTCCGCAAAAACTCGCGTTAAAGCGAAATGTTTTTGAAATGTTTAAGTGAATTTTATGTTGATTTTATGTTAATTTTATTAAAAAATAATTTAAATAGAAATATATTTAATTTCGGAACTGCTGTTTTAGTTTAATAACTTCTAGATGCAAAATTGCACAATATGTGACGTCACACTAGGGAGGAGGGGGTCTCCCAAATGTGACCAGCTGTGACAAGGACGGGGGGGGGTCAAAAAATCATGAAGTTCGTGTGACGTAATTTATGGATGGCCCCAAAGGCACATCAATATATGAATGTTTTAAAACGTATTTTGATGAAAAACAAATTCCTTTGAAAAATATATTGGCCTGTGCAACGGATGGTACCCCTTCGATGGTAGGACGTCATCGTGGTTTTATAACCATGTTGAAGGAAGAAAATCCAAATATCTTTACAATTCATTGTATAATTCATAGGCAACACTTGGTTGCCAAATCCATTGGCGGGAGATTACATGAAACAATGAATTTAGTAAAATCAATAATTAACAAAATAAAAGCACACCCACTTAATGATAGATTATTTTGGCAACTTTGCCATGAAAGTGATGAAGAATATGAGCGCCTATTATTGCACACGGAGGTCAGGTGGCTATCTAAAGGAAGTTGCCTCAGAAGAATGTTCAACCTATTTGATAGTCATTAGTTATTTAGAATCAACAAATTATAATTTTGCAATGGAGATATCTGTTTTAAAGAGTGACATAGCTTATTTGGCAGATATACATATATGCAAAAATAAATTAATTACTTTTGAAACTGCAAGGAAACAATGTGATCATAATTAAAGTGAAAAGTTTAATTATTGGTTTTACAAATAAATTAAGTCTCTATAAAAATAACATGGGTAGAAAAGATTTTTCTTTATTTCTCTGTTTAAGTAATATAATTGTACAGGACGAAAATATTGCAGTTTATTATAAGCATTTGGAAAGCCTAATTGTAGATATGAAACTTCGGTTTAAAGATGTTGAAAATACTCATATTCCTGATTGGGTTAGTGCTGATCCTACTAATGCTCCTTCGCACATTCAAGAAATATTAATAGATTTGCAGGCAAATGTAGAAGCGAAACATTCATTTGAACATAGTACTTTAGAAGAATTTTGGATAAAAATTATCAGTACTAACACATTTCAGAGACTATGGATAGAAATAAGACTATTAATCATGGCATTTCCAACGTCATACCTAGTGGAAAAGGTTTTAGAGCGGTTTCTCAATTTTTTTTTATATGGTAGACTAGAGGCTTAGGGAAAGCCCCTTTGTACTGTTCGACAATCTATTTTTTTTTTTTTCGTATAGAATGTCGAACAGCAGCTCTAGCCGGAAGATAGAAAGTAGAAACAGAGAGACACAGAAGTAGGAAGGAGCCGCGATATTATTATTCCACCTACTTCCAACCATTTCGCGACTCTAGCATCGGGGCATTTGAGAAACAACTCGCTGGAGTGTTATGCCTCCTGAAACGAGTTGAACCTTATCAGCCAACCGATGACATACGCTTGGTGGAGCGGGGAAGGACTAGCGAAGACTATAACGGGAGGAATCAGGAATGTAAAGAGGGGAGAAGAAAGAAGGGAAGTTATGTGGATGGGAAAGTGGAAAAGGCGAAGGACCGTGAGGCTGGCCGGGATTCGAACCCGGGACCTCTGGGATAGTAGTCAGGCGCCTTACCTCTAGACCACCGAGACCCCCAAAATACTGACTAAGCAAAGAAATCGCCTCAACATTTGCCAACAAGGTGACTTACCATTATATCTGTCAAAATTAGAACCCAATATTATTAAACTTTGTCAAGATCACCAACCTCAACGTTCTCATTAAAATTTCATTTAGTTTATTATTTCTTTGTTATGTTAAAATTAAAACACATTACTTTATGTATCTTACTTTTTTTGTAAATTAAATTAAATTTCTAACTAATAAATGTTATTCTACTATTGTTCCTTTCAAAATTCTTTGGATATATCTTACTAACGCCTAATGTAAGCCAAATCTACCTTGTATTAGGGATTATCGTACAACTTTTGTCTGTTAAAATTTATAGGGGGGCAAATTAAGAAGCGGGTCTTACAAAGGGGGCGTTTGGTCGAAAAAGGTTGAGAAACGCTGCTTTAGATATACAAACAGAGACTGCGGAATAAAATACTTAAAGCGCTATATGTACCCATACAAATACAGGACCATTTCTCCCAGTAGGACCTGTAAGCTTACAGAAGTACTGAAATAAGCACTTACTAGTAAGGAATAGGCCTCCATATCCCTTATAGAAGAGCTTATTTTTACACACAATGTCATAGGAGGTAAGGCCTTACTTTTTTACTTTCCCTAGAGTAGTTAGGTAAGTACTTACCTTAGAGTAGGTACTTATAGAACTGCTCATCTATAAGGGGTATGGTAAAGCCCACCCCTTACTAGTAAGTGCTCTTTTCAGTACTTCTGTATGCTTACAAGCCCCCCTGCGGTATTACAAAAAACGAAAACAACTGAATCATCGGGCAAATTCTCACTTGTTTCGGTCTAATTCTGGATTACCCCTTACCATCCGTCTTCTCTTGTAATGGATTATATAAGGGCTCATCTAACACCAAGAAAATAAGGGGTACCCCTTACCAGATGACTACTTATTTCAATGCTCCATAGGTAAGGGCTTCCTAGAGTTCCTACTGGGCTATTTCTATTTGTACTTACATGCCTACTATTTTATTTGTATGTATTGTTGTTATTATATGCAAAAACTGTATTAGCAATTCAGTTCGAATTAAGCTTTCTTGAAATCAGAGTCTGTTAATCTTCTAGAATAAATTACCATTTAATTAAAGTTGCCTTTTAATATATTGATGCCGGTATTATTTTTAGACTGACTAGTCCTTTACATTGATTAGTTTTGCTAATTTCTCCTGAAATCGTTCGAATTTGAAAATCAAGTCATTTGTTTCCAAGTTTATCATTATTTGAACTAGGTACTCTCAGATTTACTTTGGCACCAGTTCTGGTACTAGCCACTTCTACTAAAACCATTACTATTTCCTAAGTAGGCAATTTATTAATATTATATTATTCAAGATATTTGCTATTGTATGAATTTGGTGTGATTTTTCATGCAGTTTGTTGTTATTATTGTGCATTTATTATTAAAATATCCATTCATAATTTGCAACATTCATCATACTGGGTCAAACTCACAACCCAACATTTATGGTAAGTATTACATATTGATTTATATACTTTCACACCATGCGTTATACTTTTATTTTATGTGTTATATTTTTATGTAACTTGTTAAATTCCATTTCTTATGTTTATATTTCTTGTTTGGTTTACATTTATTTTTATGTTTTGTTATATTTTCATTAGAGTTCTTGTTATGAAATTGTTATGTAATTGTCATAATTAGCTTCCTTAGTTATTTATAGACTAAATTTGTTTCTATAGAAAACTGATACAGAGGATGATTATTTTAATTGATTGTAACAGCGGAATTATCAAGTTAGGTTTATTTTTTATTTTGTATTTGATTAATCTCCTTTCTTGTTTTAGTCTTATTAATGGAAGAACAAATATTTCGGACCAAAATATTCTCGTCTCTCTTTGATGCATCGCATCAAACATAATAATAGACAATATGCTGAGTTCGAGTTTTCTTTTATACCTTAATCTGTAAAACCGCCCAACCGATTTAAATGAAACTTTGGGAATGTGCATGGTTGGCATCAGATTGAAAGATAGGTCCAGGATATGTGGATCTGTCGTGAAAACATCTGGAAAACTCACTCCAGCCGAAATGAAAATAAAATTACTGTAACAACATACATATGTAATTACTCAGTTGTCCATTTTCGGTTATGATTCTTTGCATCGCACATTATATCTTTGGAAGCATTAGCCTAGTCGATGCAAGATCTACCAAACAACGAGACCCGGATTAGAGGTGGGATGATTCTGTTGACAGACGATTTTCGCCAGACATTGAGAATGATTCCAAGGTAAACGCCAGCCGATGAAGTACACTGTTCGAAGTCGTCCGTTTTGTGAAAGCACGTATAGACACTCAAATTAAGTATGATCATGCGTGTTGAATTAGAGAAGTATTCTTAAAGCAATTGCTGAAAATTGGCATTGTTAAAATCGCCATAGGGCCTTATTGATGGCTACCTTCTATGCGGCCTCCAGAATCTCCTTTGCGGTTCCCGCAGGTCTACCTGATCGGCGCGTCTGTGGAAACAGGGCGTACATTATTTATTTATTTTATTTATTTCTAATTTTTCACTATACACTTAAGACATATAGTCTTTTAATATGTATAGGCTATACACAAAAAGATACAGAAATAATATAAAAAATAAAAAAAAAATAAATAAAAAAAGGAAATAAAAATGAATACATAAGAAATGCAAATTTGGACTAATTTAGTATGAAGCAAAATGCTTAAATAAAATCTCTTTAAAATTTTTACTACTGCTGCTCCGTCTTACGTCTAATGGTAGGGAGTTCCACAACCTAATAGCACGAACAAAGAACTGTTTTTCAGAAATGCTGTACTTAATGACAGGCACAATTAGAGTTAACGCTCTTACAGAGTTCGCGAAATTAATTCTTTCATAAAGGTACTTTGGTTGCTTTAATAAAATAATTTTATTTAAGAACCAGACAGTACAGAAATCAAAATAGGAGGATAACGTACATCCAAACACAGATCTGACATATGCTGAGACATGGTCGAAACGCCTAATATTGTACACATAACGAACGCAGGAATTAAACGCAACATTAAGCTTATTAAAGATAACAGACACAGACTTACAAAACAATTCACATCCATATGTCAGCATTGGTACAATAAGCGTTTTCACCAGCAAGAGTTTGGTATTCCGAGAAGTAAAATAAGCAGAGACAGATAGTTTTCGTTGAACAGCATATACCTTGCCAACAAGAGAACTAATGTGATTGCACCAAGATAGTGTATTATCAAATATTATACCCAGGTTTTTTACAAAGATTTTATAGGCCAAGACCGCGCCATTAAGGATTATGCTAGGAAATTCGCTACTGTCAACACCTGACCTGGATATAACAATCACATTAGACTTGTTTGCATTGAGCCTGAGCTTGTTATATCTCGTCCATTCATATATGGAATGAAGATCCTCGTTGATTCTAGCTACCGCATCCTCGATCAAACCAATTGGTCTAGATATATATAATTGTGTATCATCAGCATATAAATGAAATTTGCAACTCTTAATAATAGCCGGAAGGTCATTAATAAACATGGCGAAGAAAAGAGGTCCCAGGATTGACCCTTGAGGTACGCCACAAATACACTTAGATGGGACTAAAAAACTATTATTACAGAAAACGTATTGTTCCCTATCCTCCAAATATGACTGCACAAGTCTAAGAGTGCTGCGAGCAAAATAAAAAATGAGGCCAAGTTTTCCTAACAATAACTTATGGTTTACCGTGTCAAATGCTTTTGAAAAATCCAAAAGCACCAGTACAGTAACCATGTCACTCACCATGGCTTTACGGATGTCATCTGAGATATTCAGTAATGCCGTCACACAGCTATGTTGAGGGCGGAAGCCAGATTGATAATCAGACAAAAATTTATGGTCATTAATATATTTAAACGTTTGACGATGAAATAGTTTTTCGAATACTTTGCTGAGGAAAGGAAGGATAGATATTGGACGGTATTCAACGCAATTAGAGGGACCGCTTTTCGGGATAGGAATAACTTTAGCTCTTTTCCAGCTAGACGGGTATACAGACGTTAAAATAATTGTATTCAAAATGTGTGTAACGGGAGAAAGGATAAGCGGAAGAATTAATTTAATAAATTTCGGATGTAAGTTGTCCAAACCTACAGCATTTGATTTTATATCGAAGATAGCACTACCAACATCTTCTATATTAAAAGAAGATATAGTGAACCCAGTCAAGGGAAAACTAGCAAGAAAATCATTACTAATTTTTTCATGGTTATCGGAGAGGAATACTTCAGAGAACTTATCATTAATCTCGTTAGGATCTCCTGCTACAACATGCGATTTAGTTTTTCCGAGGCCACAGGTATTCAGATTTCTCCACAGTGTTTTTGTCGGTAGGGAAGAATTAAATTTAAGGTAGAAACAGATTGGCGCGACAACTTTTGCCGCGCCGCTCGACGGATTTTAGATTCCGCCTTAGCTAACAGATTGGCGCGGCGCGGACAATTTAACGGAATTTAACGGACGATGGAATTTAAATAAATGAATTTGAAATTTTTAATGTAAATATAATTTAGTGAATTTATTTTGTAGTTTTTTAATTATTTATTATGTGAAAACACATGATCCTTAATTATAACTGTTCTCTTACCTAGAAATAAAAATTTAAGCTATTTTCAACATTTTCGTATATTGTTTTTTTTTTTTTTTTTCAATATTTGAATAAAGCACAATTTACTTGGAATTAAAAAAGGAAGAATTGAGATGTTAGATAATATTTTGCCATTTGCTGAAAATAACCTGAAATTTTAAAACTAAAGGGTTTTATTTGAAAGAGGGTGGTTCCATGACTTGTTTTATGGTACTAAATTAAATAATTTACCCTTCAAGTAGGAGATGGGCGGTTTGTTTTTTACATTGAACTGCATAATGACATTTTCCCATGTACCCAAAATTACTTAGAATTTAAAAATTAAAGGGTTTGATTTGAAAGAGGGTAGTTCCATGACTTGATTTATGATATTACATTATATAAGTTTACCTGTAAGTAAACAATGGGCGATTTGTTGTTTACATTGGGCTGCTTAATTGTATTTTTCCATTCACCGAATAGAGAAACCGACAAACCTACCAGGAGCGCGTTCAAAAACCTTACTATGGTTAACCATGGTTAACTATGGTAAACTTTTGTCGTTCAAAAACTCCGTGGTTAACTACAACATAACCACGAGCATAACTTTTTGGCGTTCAAAAACTCCCGTGGTTAACCATGGTGTAGTTAAATTTTAACCATGCTCGGGAGCATGGTTAGCGATAGTTAAGAAGAAGAAGAATAAAAACAATTTTTTGACACTTGTTTTAATGTTAATAATGAACAAATAGTGGGATTTGTGAGATTATTTTAAATAAAAAATTATTGGAAATAATTGAGGCAAACAGCCGACACTATTTTATGGGAAAAATTTTTAAATTTTCTTTACCACGTAGTTAACTACGGTGCGTTCAAAAACCTACATGGTTAAACATAAACTTTCGTGGTTAAGTGAAGTGATGTAGCATAGCCACAGCTTACCTCGTGGTTTACTATAGTAAGGTTTTTGAACGCGCTCCAGGTAGTTTTTAAACCCTTTATTCTTTATGACTATACTCAGCAAATAAATAAATTGCTCATATAAGAATGAAGATGACTCAAGAATCTGGTCGTCAGGGTTTTCCCGTATTCGCATTTTATGATACTGTTGTGTTAATGAACTTCACTATTTTACTTATTTTTTTGTTTGTTAAATTTTCATCTAAATAAATCTTCATATATCACTGGAGTCTATTCTTTATTTATTGAATGATCTCACAATAATTGTTATAATATAAAACAACACTCATAATAATTATTACTTAACACATTTTTTTTTATTTTTGCTTAGCGGTAACAAACAACTTAATCATTATTTAATTTACTTTTATTTTGTTATTTATTTTCTTTAAATGTGTTTTGCACTGGCAGCCGCCACGGTGCCTGAGCAACCGCCACGGTGCCCAGCGTGACCACCACCGACCGCGTTTACTACTTTTTTTTTATTTTTTATTAATTAATTCTCGATGTGCCGCGATCGAAGTTTTAATCGAGACTTCCTTGGTCCGCCCGCCACGGATCGAAGTTGAAGCAGTCCTCCCCGATCTTAAAATCAATCGTGCTTTAGTTACCTAAAGCTTTCTTTTCGAAAAATCCGTCGGTTGCATTTTTCTTCCGGGCCTTCAACCTTGGTGCAAAAGTCACCCGCTGGTGCTTGACCCAAGGCCGAGGTCGCCGGCCGGAAAAACGCACCCGTCGGCTTTTCTCTAAGTGCCCTGAAACTGGCGCAATCTGCTTACGAGCTTTTAATTTCTTTCGCAAGGCAAATTGCGCTAAATATTCTTGCCAATTTCCTTTGGCGTTTCAGGTTACACTCGGATTTTGTGCACGGGTCATTTACCGGCCCGTGCATTTTTTATGTCAACAAAATTCTGGGTTCAAGGAATTTTGGATTTGGAAATTTAGAAATTATTAGAAATTTTCTTAATTTTGAGGGTTGCTCAAAATTTCTACATAACATTCCTTCCCCCCTGAAGCAAGAGAATCGCTACGGAGTAGAGCGATTCTCGTACTTGAAGATTATAAAGGAGAGGAGGGTGACTGGAAAACCAAAAAGAGTGTAGAGTTGTATGTAAAGATAGCTTTGATTAGGAGATGAAAGTAATATGATTCTCATATAAGTGGAGATAAAAGCCAATATATTGCAAATAGTGGAGTAGTTGCGTCCTGCCTTGTACAGTGTTCGGTTAATTACCTGCCTTTGTGTCTCGGGCAGTCTGTACATTTTCTGGTTAACAATTTGGTCATAGACCATTGGAATTTCATGGGAGATAGCTTCTGTATAAGTGAGCTTATCTCCTTTTAAGTGGAATATGTCTGCGTATTCGTGACATAGTTCCTTTATGGACCTCTTCTCTTCGGTCGTTAGAGGGTGGTCGAGGCTGAGTTCCTCGTCAACTTTTGAAGGCGTTGTGCGCGCTAGGTCATCCGGGTCTTCGTAGTCCGGGAATATGTGCCTGATTTGTAGTAAGTTGGCGGCTTCCTGGTCACTGATCTTGTGACCCCGTTTTGATTGGACCCCTAGTGTTTTCTGCCATTTGCGGCTTGTTTTGAGCGGTGGGGTGCCGGTTTTGGTTACCGGTCTTCCGCACTCGCCGTTGTCTTTCTTGACAAAGAGCCTTGGGCTAGAACTTGCAGGGTTGGGATTGAGTGGTATAGTAGAGTAGCCATTTGTGGGGACGAGCGTTAGAGTTAGACTCGTTAGGGCTACTGGATAGTTGTTAGCATTGAGGAGGCCAACAGACACTCTTTGGTTTCCAGAAGGTAAGAGGGCATTCGCGAGGAATACTCCCTCGCAGGGCTCTTGAGCTTTACAGAGCATTTCTTCCTCTAAACTTAATGGTATTGGTACCACCATCTGGGACCAACCTGGAATACAAATAGATTCCCTTAAGATTACCTTTTGTCTCAGGTCTTCATTGGTCTCGAAACCGTTAAGGTTGTTATCTAACCTTGACCCATCTTGAGATTGGCAGCTTGTATTCCTCTCGGAGGGTACTTGGGAGACACCACCGGGGGTCGTCTCGGCTTCTACGAGCTAAGACTCCCTGGTTTGGGTTTGCTCCTGCTGCTCTCTGGGTTTCGGTTTGGTGGTTTTGGTTTGT
The DNA here is from genome assembly GCA_949987705.1 of Thereva unica. Taxonomy (NCBI): domain Eukaryota; kingdom Metazoa; phylum Arthropoda; class Insecta; order Diptera; family Therevidae; genus Thereva; species Thereva unica. Next base: position 64,573,241 of record OX465284.1, read on the forward strand.
AATGGAATGGTAATTTCTTCCGGATTAATTTCCGTGCGAGGAAATCGTAGTGTCTTGGTAGGACCCTCAACGTTGCAGTGCTGGGAAAGGAAGTCGTTTCCTAGAAGGCCATCTTTGGGAATCTCTGGCATGTTCTGAAATATTTGGAAAGTGCAAGGAATTGGGGTTTTCAAATTGAAGTTTCCTTGGCCACTTCCGAGAGTCTTCCATTTGCCGAATGGCGATTGTAGCGAGCACTTTTGAGAAGGGTTTATTGTGACATTTTGTCGAAGCTTATTCTTTTTTAATATTGTAACCTAAAGATCTTGAGGGTTTATTTAATTGGAAAAGAGAAATATATGAAGACAGCGATGATTTTTAAGTGAAATCGATGGCATCACTTTCATCTCGCTAAACGAGGAGATTGGGCCAAATTATGGTAAAAGTTAGATTTCTAAGTTTTTGTTTTTTAAAATATTTGATATCCTTGATTATACAGTATACATATATGATGGCCATATATTATACATGTTTATTATATTATATGTACGATACATACAAGTTTGTTATGCGGTATATATGTTTATATATGTTTATACATGTATATATATGTTTTTATATGTTTATATCTGTTTATATATGTTTGTATATGTTTATATATGTTTATATATGTTTATATATGTTTGTAATATGTTTATATATGTTTATGTATATATATGTTTTTATATGTTTATATCTATTTATATATGTTTATATATGTTTACATATGTTTGTATATGTTTATATATGTTTATTTATGTTTATATATGTTTATATATGTTTATGTATGTTTATATATGTTTATATATGTTTATATATGTTTTTATTTATTTATATGTGTAAACATATGTTTCTATTTAATTTATGTGTTAGTAGGTGTTGGTTATATAGTATATACGTTTGTATGGCTTAATTATATAGTATAATTGTTCATATAGTTTGATTATATAGTAGGTATATAATAATGTTTATATGGATTTTTTTTTGGTAAATATATTAATTAATTTTCATTATTTAGCAATATGATAAAAAATGATTATTATTTAGTATATAGTTTATAAATGTTTATATTTTAGTATATATGTTTTTATTTACGCTTATTGCATAGTATATTTGATGATTAAGGTTTATTTTGTTGTGTATATTTTTATTTATGTAGCTTATATAGTAATACATTTATTAATATGTATTTATTATTATTTAGTTTATATGTTAATATGTGTTATGTGTATTTTATGTTTATACCTGATGCTTTTATAATATTTATGTTTATATATGTTTAATATGTATATTATATGGGATTATCTGTACTCTTAGTTCCATATGTTTATATAAGTTTTTATATATGCATGTATGTATGTGCTCATGTACATATGTATAAATGCTTCTAAATATCTAACCTGTTTTTATATATGTTTTTATACTCATATATACGTATTTATGCTTTTATTAATGTATATTATATATGTATGTATGTTTTCATACATGTATATATGTTTTTAAATCTGAATGCACGTTTTAAATATGTATATATGCTTTTATATATGTTTGGTACATATTGTACCTATTATTTTATAGTATTTATATTCTTAGAAATTATTAGAAATTTTCTTAATTTTGAGGGTTGCTCAAAATTTCTACATAACAATACAAGAGCCTGAATGGATGTGTAACACCTTGTCATGGAGAAGGAACATTTCTTGTTAACAAGAGAAAGAAACGGTCATATGTATGTTGTCATTCAGGGAAGTGTTGGATCAAAATTCTTTCGTCTCTTTTCTGTTAAACCTATTTTTGCCTATTTAATACCACCTGCTTCACAACCTGAAAGTTAAAACTATGTATATTACATCATTAGAAAGTAATAAAAAATTCTCCTTCCGCGTTTCCGCCTAAAATATCTATCATCAATATTTCCAGCTTGAACCCATGTTTTAATTCAAATTTTATCTGACCAAAAACTTTAACTAAAAACTTTCCCAGAAATTAATTTAATACTTTACTTTTACTTTGGCTCCTGTTTTTCCTCCGGCTCCGGAATTTTATAGTTTTTAATCCTATGTTAAATTCCTCTGGGATAAATATAAACATTTCACTAAAAAATAAACTTGAAGTACCTCCAAAAGCTTAAATTAACCGTCACGTTGCTAAATAGAGACAAATTTTTTTTTATTGTTGACTGTTTTTGTTTGATTTTATTACAATAATTAGTTTTACACAGTCTTTTTATGCCCCATTGGTAAATTTCTTTTTTGCCTTTTTATAAATTGCATTAAAAAACTAAATAAAAATCACGAATTAAATTTAAAAATAACCGCCACGAACAAATTGTCAATTTGCAGGCAGACAGCAGTTCAAAGCAAAAAATGTGTACTAAATCAGCTCGCCTTGGTTGGTACCACTGGGCGACCAGCGGCAGAATTCGAAATAGGTCGAATTTGTCCGCGCGACAAGTCGCCCCCGCGCCTTTGTGGTAGCATTGTATGGTGGTGCGTGTATTTTAATCGATTTTTCCGCCACGGACACCGCCTCCGCGACAAAATTCGCGCCAATCTGTTTGTACCTTTAGAGCTATAATATCTTCTTTTGGAGCGCCGAATAAGAAAAGAGGTTCGATTACGTAAGTGGCGATATTCGTTCCACAGCTCTGGTGTTCTAAAGCGTTTCCACCTACGGTAGGCAATATCTCGTGCAGATATTAGTGCACGCATACTAGTGGTGAACCAAGGGCAACTAGAATCCGTTATTCGACGCGTTTTTAATGGTACATATTTTTCAAAGAGATATGACACTAGACTTTCAAGCTAAAGTAGTTGTTCGTTAACAGATGTCATGGAGTATATTCGATCCCAATTTAATAATGATCCTTCTAAGAAGAGTTCATCTAAACAAATGCTTTTATAATCCCTATATGAAAAGAAACTCTCTGTATTGCTCACTTCTATGTTGTATGAAACGAAAACAAGATCATGTCTAGAGAAAGCTGGTACTGCGATTTGGTTGTTAAAAGACGCCAAGTTAATATCATCCACTATTAGAAGATCCAAAAGAGTTGAAGATGTATTAGTAAAATGAGTTGGATGACTGTTAACAACAGAAAGACCGTAAGTGTTTATAATGTCCAACAGGCTCTCAGCACAATTTTTTGGATCAATCAAGTCGGAATTGAAATCCCCGCAAATCAGGATGTGAGCATATGAGTGGCAAAGTTCAGCAAGCAGAAGATTAAGAGGAGACCAATCAGAAATATTTGGGGGTTTGTAAATTGTACCAACAAGGCACTTACCAGAAACCATATATATTTCGACAAAAATATACTCAATGCTGTCATTATCACCAGATCTTTTTTTTTTTTTTTTTTTTTTTATGTGACAGTGCTAAGCTCAGGAGTCACCCTTTGTACTACCAGTCCGTCATGTCATTTGTCACGTCATGGTGCAATGTCTAGCAATAAGCTTAGTACGGGGAGGGGAGGGGGTATAGGTTAAGGGTTAAAAGGAACGGGGGGGTATTGAAGAAGGTGGTGATGAACCCTGCGTTTGAACTCTTGGATGTTGTAGGAGCTCGGAAATACTGACTGCGAGAGACTATTCCACAGTCGAGTTGTTCTATTAACAAACGAATTCATATCTTGTTGAGTGCGTGAAAGGGGGAGTTGCAGGTGAAGGGAATGAGACGAGTGGGCTAATCTGGTGTTGCGGTTATAAGATTGCCGTGGAGGCAGGAGAGCGTTTAACTCGGAGGAACAGTCATTATGATAGTAGCGATTAAATTTAGTCAATGCTGCTACATTCCTACGGTGGCTGAGGGGGTCGATGGTGGAGCCAGCGGTGTCGTCATCAATTAATTTAAGGGCCTTTTTTTGGACCTTATCTAACCATGCCAAGGTGGTTATTGGAGCGCCGCCCCAAACGAGGGAGTTATATTCGAGAAGAGGCCGTATGTAGGATTTATAAATAACAGCGCGGGCCGATGGCTGGAGGAGGAACTTGCACCTCTTAAGAAATCCCAAGCACTGGGATGCTTGTTTGGCGATTTGGAATATGTGATCATTCCAACGAAGGTCTTTGGCTAATGTCACGCCTAAGATGTGTAGGGATGGGTCGGCCTTTAGTTCAACGTCATCCACTGTCAAGGATGGTGAGGTGTTGAACTTCTTTTTTGAGATAAGACAGTACTTGGTTTTAGAGGGGTTGAATTTGACACGATTCTTCTCTCCCCAATCTAGAATTAGTTTGATGTCTTTTTTAATAGAGTTGAACATTAGTTCACGATCATCAAGACAGGATCTGGCATGTGTCCGTCTTGTATCGAAGCTGTACGAGTAACGTAGAGTACCGTCGTCAGCGAAGCTGAGAAGTGGGTTGGAGGGGATTGAAAGTAGGTCATTTATAAAGATGAGAAAAAGGGCCGGTGATAAAATTGACCCCTGGGGGACCCCCGCAGAGATGGGGTGAGATTCAGATTTGACGCCATCCAATAATACCTTAATTGAACGGCCGGAAAGGAAACTCTCAACCCACTTATACAGAAGTGAGTCAATTCCAATAGCTTGGAGTTTAGCTAACAAGGCTGAGTGCCATACTCTATCAAAAGCCTTGGAGATATCCAAAGCAACCAAACTAGATTCGCCAGATCCATGCAAACTTCGGCTGAGGTGTTCTGTAAGGCAAATTAAAAGATCACCAGTGGATCTTTTTTGACGGAAGCCGTATTGTTTGTCGCTGATAAGTTGGTTGGATTCTAGATATTCCATAAGCTTGTTGTTAATTATCTTCTCCAGGGTTTTGGAGAGAATAGAAGTAATTGCTATTGGGCGGTAGTTGGAGGGATCGCTGGAGTCACCTTTTTTCGGTATTGGCTGAACATGGGCAAGTTTCCAAGAGTCTGGGTAAACTCCGGAAGAGTATGATAGGGCAAAAAGTTTGCGCAGAGGTCTAGCCAAAGGTGAGGCGCATTGTTTTAAGACGATAGGGGGTATATTATCGGGTCCAGTCGATTTGTTTACATCGAGCTCCTTGAGGCACCTGTACACCTCGCGAGTCCTGAAGAAAACCCTGTCCATTAGATGAGCGCTGAGCTCAAGAACCGGGGGTAGCATATCAGTTTGGGGTAAAGAAGAATTGGAAGCAAACAGAGATGCTAATAAATCGGCCTTGGATTTGCTGTCTGTTATCACCTTCTCATTGTGGATAAGTGAAGGAGTTATGGATGAAGTGAAATTCTTCTTAATGGAGCTTACCAAGGACCAGAAGTTCTTGCTACCAGAGGTTGCATTAAGGAGTTTACTTCTCAACTTGCTGTCAAAAGATCTTGCTATAACCCTGCAATTGAGGTTTCTTTTAACATAGAGAGCTACACCACCTCCGCTTCGAGAAGCTCGGTCATTACGAAAAATGGAATAATTTTGAAGCGATATAATTTCATCCGAGATGTGCGGCTTTAACCAAGTTTCAGAGATACCAATAATATCAATATGCGAATTTTTAAATAAATCAATAAACTCATCTATTTTAGGAAACAGACTCTGCGCATTCAGATGACACATCCTCACACCTTGACTTCTGTTACAAAAAATATCAAGAAGAATTCTATTAAAACTAATGTTCGGGCAATTGGTTGTGGAAAATTCATTAGTATCCAAAGACATTATGAAATTTAAAAATTAACAATAGAGACAGAAGCAGCAAAAGCAAGAGTACATATAAATAAATAGTAAAAGCATTAACATAAAAACTAAAGCTAAAAGTAAATAATCCATACAAAAGATCAAAAAACGACATAATAAAAATGAAAATGAAACAAAAGCAATTAAAATAACATGCAAAAATAAAATTAGTTGTTACATCGGTAAATAACGTTGTAATTAGCATCGGGTTAAGTGATGGTGTCTGCGCTTGTGTTTATGACCGCTGCAAGCCTAATTTCACTGCTAACCAAAGTAGGAGCTTCATCTGGTCTATGACGAATAAAAACCGAGCCGTTACGTGTGAACACTGAGACCAGCTGTTTTTGGCGTTTAAATTTTAAAGCTTCCTTAAATATTTTATAATTTTTGCGCGTGAGATTTTCATGCAGGAATATTTTCTTTTCAGAAGCAAAACCAATTTGATGCAGCGAAAGATGATTATGAGCTTTCAAGTATGATGAAAATGCCATAAGCAAAGCCTTCTTCTCCAATTTATTATTTATTTTAAACTTTATTGCAGAGTCTTTCCCTCTTTTTATTCGAAAGGCTCCGTTTAAGCTTGGTGCTGCATGATTTATACATTTGCATATATTCTCGAAAATATTAGGAAGATCTTCATTTGGCATTTCCGGAATTCCATCAACAATCAGATCATCTGCACGCGATTTCCGTTCGATTCTATCAAGGCGAACTTCCAAATCATTAAGATTGTTTACAATTTCCACTGACTCAGGCTTGGACAAGTCAGTGGAAATCGGATCTTTTATCAGCTTCGATATAATTCCATTCAGATCCGTAATCTGCCTCTGAAAGTCAGCCCGCATGCGATCGATCGTGTCAGAGAGCTCCTTAATAATAAGCCTCAGCGATTGCTCAGTACTACGATCAGCCGTTAGTGGCTCAGTAGTAACAGCAGATGAGATGGCTGGAAGCGGGCTGCACGTTGGCGCCTTGGGTGTGATGGAGGGCGAAAGCGATTGCGCACCGAGCGACGACTGCGTAGTTTGCTGCCGTTTTACCTTATTCCTGGTGTTTAGCATTTTTAGAAAAAATTGTTTTGAAAAAGGAAATTTTTTTCTTATTTCACTTAGCAATCACTTCACAACTCGCAACCGTTTTTCAATACTTATTGAAATTTAAAACAAACGAAAAAAGATTTGCAGACGGTTTACAAACTGCCTTAACTGCTCGAGTACATGATACACTCCGGAGCAACGCGGGACAGGTGGTCCGCGGAGAGCGCTTCTCCTTGACCGCCGATATAACCATTTTATAGGCACCGCCGCAGGGATCAGAGTCTGCTTCTCTGCACACGCTTTTGCAGTGCTCGGATTAACTTTTCGATGGCCTCTTCTTCGCTTCTTTATAACTTTTAATGAACTCATCGATATTCGGACGGTTCCGGTTTCTTTGAGTTCTCGTTCTCGCTTTCATGCAGGCCCTTCCTCATTCGTCGATCTCTGCGTTCCACCAGAAGTTTGGTAATTGTCGACGGTTAGCGGCTCGCCATGGCAGCGTCACATTCTATCTTGACCGAGTCTTCAATCGGGTCTGCCCATTCCCTGGCACCTCCTGCCCACCTCATATCAAGCAGGAATACTTCCTCGAACACCTTTATGCTGAGTTTTTATCGGCCCATCTAATAAGAAAAGTAGCATTAAAACCTAAAGTTCCGATTGCTATAATTGTAGGTTAGAAAAAGGAAAAGAAATGTTAATAGGAATTAGGGAAAGCGGAAAGAAATTAAAGAAAAGGGATTCAGTATCAACGATAGCTATGTTACTAGATACGGGTGACGAAGAATGCCTGTACACTTTCAGCCGCAAGACCAGCCAAAGATGTATACATATGTAGATGTATGGAGAAGACGTATACATTACATATGTAGAGGTATGTATATGCTGGTAATATTAAACAATTATACATTTAAGATGTGTCACTCATCGAGTAAAAATATCTAATTATTATAAGTGTGTCAGTAGTAGTATAAACTCGAAGGAAGTCAGTGTAACTTGTTCCCGATGACTTTATTTTATTTATTTATTAACACAATCCAATGCAACAATGGATAGCAAGGGCCCGGCCATAGCCCAGTAGCACCTGTAAGCGTACTGAAATAAGCACTTACTACTAATAAGGGGTAAGTGCTTATTTTTACACACGATGTCATAGGACGCAAGACCTTACTGCTTTGCTTTCCTTAGAGTAGTTACATAAGTTGCCTTGCTTATACCATGTTTCCATCGCACTTGAAATCTGCAGGTTTTGATAAAACGCTTTGGCGAAATCCAAATGTGTTTCCATCGCACCAGGCAGTTTTCGCTTGTCATAACAAACTTGCACATCAAATTTTAAAAACCTAATTATAGCAACAAAACTGGGGAATAGGAAAGAATAGGTGGTAAAATAAGGAAAAAATATAAACATTCATTTAAGCTCCATTTTAAACGTTAAAGATACAGTGGAAATCGGTTAACACGAAATGGTAGGGCCGGGATGAGGATTTCGCGGTATCCGAATTTCGTATTAACCGTTGTCTTTGAAATACGATAATAATAACGAGTTAAATACATAATGAACCCCGGCTTTATGTAAAAAGTAAGTAGAAGTAAGTAAAAAAGAGAAACAGTAAAAAATTGAACTTTATTTATTCTCACAAATTACAAAAACAAAAAGCGTGGTGCACCGAAAATCAAAAACAGGCTGGTTTTTCTTGAAAATTAAAAAGATTAAATTTAGTAAACTTAAGTACGACGACGCACTTATTTCGGCGAAGGCCTATTCTGAACTTCGCTGAAATTTTCTTACCTCGTATGCTACGGACGGATGTAAAAAAATTCCAGGAAAGTTTAGAATAGGACTGCATTTTTAGGAGAAAACATAGAACAAAAATTTGACCTTCAAAAATATAGGGGAAAAAAATCATCAGAGAAATTGGAGAAAATATGAACAAAATAAGTGCCGCAGAGACTCTTTTTTCGTGTTTAAGCGAAGAGCGATTCGCCATATCAGAAAAAATTCGCATGAAAAGAATATTATCGGACCGGGACTGCACTGTTTTTTCGTGTTATGCAATAATTCGTGCTATCCGTTTTCGTGTTAAGTGAACTCCACTGTATGTAGAAAATTTAAAAATGACAAATTCGTTCTGTCAAAAATTTTTAACAGCTGAGAAATTTCCCCAAACTGAGTACACTTGCTGAATAGGCTGAATAGTCATTACCAAGATTTCGATCGAGATTTCATTGAAATCTCCTCGGAAAGGCGATTTCATTTTATATGCTACAACATGAGATTTCAAACGAGATTTCCTCCGAAATCCTAATTTTTGTCGAAATCGGAAGATTTCGAGTGCGATGGAAACATGGTATTAGAGTATTTACAGAACTGCGCGTTAAGTATTACAAAAATACGAAAACAAATGAGTCATCGGGCTCTGGGTCTAACTTGTTTGGGTCTAATTCTGGATTACACCTTACCATCCTGCCTTCTCTTGTAATGGGTTGTATAAGGGCTCATCTAACACCAAAGAAAATATGAGTACCCCTTACTAGATGACTAGTTACAACAATGTTCCATCGGTAAGTGCTGCCTAGAGCTCCTACTGGGAGCTCGCAGTGACACAAACAGTCTAAAAACAACAACACAACCCTCCAAAGCACTCCTAAACGAAGCAAGAATCACTCTTTGGAATGCAATAAAAAACTGCATTTTTCACATTTCCATTAACCCAACAATATTTCCATTTGTCAGAATGCATGCATACTTAACATTTATGATCTGCAGTCACACTCCGACCCCGAAATCTACCCATGTCTGTCCCATGCATGCACAAAAATTGCATCGATCCCCACCGGTGAAACTTTCAATCTAGGATGCACTTTGCAAGTACATACATACATATCTGCAATCGAAATAAGCCCCCACAAAATTATAAAAACTATGTCACTACAATTGTAAATACATACCAACATCAATTATGACCTTGTAATACAGAGTTTATTTCTTATTGTAATTTCGCCATTCTGTTTTATTACAGAATAATGTAGTTGCGTGGGAATGAAGTTCCAGGGCCATTAATCATAGTCAAAGACAGGGAGAAAGTACAGAAGTCGCATAAAGCATAACTTATTATCAAAAGCCATCATCAGGTTGTAATGAATTTCAGGCAGTTTTATGGGGATGACTACGGATTAAGGACAGGGCAGAAGGGATTAGCCATGAGCTAAAAATAAATTTTCAATTTTCGTACAGGAAACGCCATCGTTGTTCACTAATTTTTTGCGCATTCAGCATTCACCCATTCTCCGCCAACCCTTTCGGTGGCATTGTGGCAGCGAGTCCTGCCGTCGCTGTCGGTAGAATACTACAGGAATTTTAGTCAATTTGCGGTTGCGGTAGTTTACGGTTTGTGGGATTGCTAATATGGAGAAACCTGAAGAGGAAGAAGAGGAGAAGGAACGTAAGGAGCTGCCCTACTTGTTCGAGAAGGAAATAATTGAAAAGTACAACAAGAAGATAATCGTCCTGGACAAGTATATCGCAACTGGAAAAGGTATTTTAGCTCCTTTAAGTGATTGTCAGATATATGTATTCTATTTTCCCAGTACCCCCATTAACCTACAAGTACTACTCGAAATATGAACGCGACAGCATTCCGCTGGAGGCAAATGGAACAAAATATATGGCCCTTGCAACACGTTTCGCTAGAGAACCGACTGAAAAGTATGATGCACCTCTACTTGAAAGCCATCGGTACGGATGGCTGCCGCGGCTAATGAACACAAAGGATGCCCTCGAAATGAATCCCATTGTGGCCCCAAAAAGAAGATGCGACCTCACAATTTTTGGCGAAACCCTTTTCTGCTCCAGAGTAACACAAAGACCAAAATTTGGTGGATTGAGGTTCTTCGTAAGATAAATTATAGTTTGAAAGAAAGTTTAGGGTGGAATACACTCCAATTCATCCCTTTAGGTTTCGTGATTAAAAATTTTGCGTGATACCCTCTAATAAGATTTTTTTTTGTGAATATGATGAGTAGTCAGGTGCTCCTGTATGCTTCTTACAAATCGATGGAACGTGACTGTTGGATGTAAAAAAGAAACGAAGACAAGAGGACACCCCTCCGTCTTTGCAAGTTATAATAAAAAAATATTAGAATTATCGCCTTTTAATACCGGTAAACAAGGCCATCAATCTCTTTTTGTGTGGCATGTGAAGAATTATGATGTTTGTATTCATATTTATTGTACATTGATTGATACTTGCGGAATCGTAGATCAAATAATTTCCAGCAGAGTGTTTTCCGGTACTGTGACCTATTTTGAGGGTAAATGTTAAGTTTGTTTCTTTAAAAAATATAGAACAGTGGTGAAGTAAAAATCAGGAAGTTACATTGTAATTATATTAGCCTTTTGTGTGAAAGCATCAAAGATGAAAGAGTATATTGTTAAAATATCATGAAATTGAATTAAATTTAAATGAAAAAGGTCTTGTAAAGTTGAGTGGTTGGTTGAAAAATTTTAAAAACCGATTTCAGAAAAAAACCGCACAAAATGCACAAAAAATGATGAAATAATTGTTTGTAATTCTTAACAACATTAATCCAATTAGAATGGATCTAGAAAGAAGAATCACTTTTGAAGACGGTGCTAACACCTGTGGGTGATGTATTAAGGGCATAAGCCTAACAAAGAAATGAAAACAATTCCCGAAGCAAGAGTTAGTGCAATCAAACTCAACTACTACCTGGCACCGTCTTCAAAAGTGATTCTTCTTTCTAGATCCATTCTGATTGGATTAATGTTGTTAAGAATTACAAACAATTATTTCATCCTTTTTGTGCATTTTGTGCGTTCTTTTCGGTTTTTAAAATTTTTTTTTATTTCGTACTTTTTAGTCCATTCATTTTTTTCGGGGGCAATATAAAAAAATTATTAAGGTAGGTCTACACGGCACAAATAGATCGTTGCGTGTGAACTCAACTGTTCGGCTTGCACAATGTAAAATGTTTTGATTGTACCAAATATGTCTCGGTGATGTTCGACCACTTGCTCCTCCGACCTTATCACAATCAATGTAACATAATATAACGCGTAGATAAGTATAAATATAATACGCAATAACTAATGGAGGTAATTTTCACTCGTCATTTGCACTCAGTTTATTTACACAATTCGACTTGTGCCAGACCAGACAATTCAAAAAACTAAATTATTGCGTATGAGCCTACCTTAACGATAAGTATGACACGCTGCCATAGTATCGTTTAACCGACGATGCAGCGTACGTATTGCGGGAATGATACTTCTTTTTAAATCCATTCTAAGAAGTATAACACACCGCCGCGCCATCGAAAAAAATCGAAGCAGTAGCTAAATAGTTTTTGCAGTAATGTATTTGCATATTTTCGGACGAATTTAAAAAAAAAAATATTTAATATGAAACAAAATACTCCGGGGGAAATTAAAAGAAATATTTATTGTAAAGCCGATAGTTTACTGTACTATACTCGTCATATACTTTCATTTGATACCCATAACAAGGACGTTATAAAGAAAAAGTAAGCCGCCATTTTGGGGTTTTAATGACGCCACATAGCGAAGTGTGTTCTACTTGTCACACCCTTCCATTTGATACACATTTCGGGGGTCGGGAGCCCAATTGCAAATTTCGACTGCCATCTTGGAACCGCCATCTTGATTTTTTTACAAAATGATCAGATTGTATTGTCATGCGAACTATACGTTATGTGTTAAATTTGCAGTGGATCATGGAGACAATAATTAATAGAAAGCTGATGCAATATTTAGAATCTAACCAAATCATACACGACAGGCAGTACGGCTTTAGACCGAAAAGATCTACTGGCGACCTTCTTGTGTGTTTGACCGAGCATCTACACCGAAGCATCCATAGTTCCGGTGAGTCTGGTCTGGTTGCTCTAGATATTTCCAAGGCTTTTGACAGAGTATGGCATCCCGCTCTGCTGTCCAAACTCCAAGCTATTGGTATCGACTCAGTTCTTATGAACTGGATTGAGAGCTTTCTTTCCAGCCGTTCAATCAAGGTAGTATTGGATGGCGTCGAATCCAACCCACACTCCATCTCGGCCGGCGTTCCCCAAGGATCGATCCTCTCACCTGCTCTCTTTCTAATATTTATTAACGATCTGCTCTCAATCCCCTCCAACCCACTCCGCCGTTCGCCGACGACAGTACTCTGCGTTACTCTTACGCCAACGCTAGACAAGCAAGTGCCAGGCCTTGTCTCTTAGACCGCGAACTCATGTCCAGCTCTCTTAACGCAGACATCAAGCTCATTCTTGACTGGGGCCGCAAGAATCGGGTCGCATTTAACGCATCAAAAACAAAGTACTGCCTTATCTCCACCAAAACCTGTACCGACTTTCCCTCTATTTCAATAGACGGGGATAGCCTAACACCTGACCCATCTCTTAGCATCCTGGGAATGACTCTATCTAATGATATGCAATGGAATGGTCACATATTCCAAATTGCCAAACAAGCGTATCAATGCCTAGGATTCCTTAAGAGATGCAAGTTCCTCCTTGAGCCAGCTGCTCTAGCCACAATCTACAAGTCCTACATTCGACCCCACCTTGAATACAACTCGTATATCTGGGCGGGCGCTCCTAAAACCACCTTGGCTTGGCTGGATAAGGTGCAAAATCGCGCCATCAAACTCATTGGTGATAGCACTCTTTGCTCCTCCATCGACCCTTTAAGCCACCGTAGGAACGTAGCTGCACTCAGCAAGTTTTATCGCTATTATTACAGCGAATGCTCCACTGAAATAAAGAACCTCCTGCCTACACGGCAACTTTTTTCCCGCAACACAAGACTAGCCAACTCGGCTCACCCCTTCACCCTGCAGCCCTCCCCTTCACGCACATTACGGTTTAGCTGTTCGTTTATAAATAGAACAACTGGGTTGTGGAACTCTCTTCCGCAGTCGGTGTTTCCGAGCTCATATAACATCTCTGAGTTCAAACGCAAGGTTCATCGACACCTACTCATGCACCCCCCAGACCCCTAACCTTTCCTTTCTATTCTATCCTTCAGATCAAGCTTACTACCATACATTGCACCATGACTCGAACGACATGACGGACTAGTAGTACAAAGGGTGACTCCTAAGCTTCATCGTATCACAAAAAAAAAAAAAATTCTTTGGTTCTTCACCCACGTCATGATGTATTTCTTTATTCAATATAAACAATAGTTTTTGAGCTGCAAATAAAAACTATATGCCATAATTTCGCTTTTGTTCTGGAAGAAAATTTGAACACGTATTCATGTCAAAAACTTGTTTCACATGAAACAAAATCCCCGAAGTAAATTAAAAAAAATTATTATGACGAAAAAAAAAGCACCGCGAGCCGAACAATCGAACTCGCAGCCCCACAGACGAGGGACTTCTTCTTAGCCCTTTGCGCCATGGCAGTTACTACCGGTGGTTGACTAATATGAATGTTAATAAATGATTTCAGAAAGAAGAAAAAGAGAAAAAGAAAACAATCTGCTCCGACTGACCAGGCTTGAACCTGCAACGCTACGCGCCGCTGGATCGAGGATCCAACGCGCTACGCACCCTCCCACCGGCCTTCTACCAGTTTTGCAACAATAAAGTAATTTGTTCGGTGCCTATGAAATGTTTAACAGTTTTTAATGCCTAATTTCGAACTCCGTTATCAAAATTTCGTAAAAAATTTAACGGGACCACCGTGGGAAACTCCCCCTTCAAATGAACAAAAAAAAGCAAAAAAAGTTATTGGGTTACAAAGTTATGCGTGAACAGGACTACAAAATACCTACTCGTCGAATTGAGTAACCTCCTCTGTTTTTGAAGTCGGTTAAAAATGGAAATTGAAACTTGTCATTGGTCTGATCCTGAAAAATATTATTTACGAATTCCTTTAAAATGGAGTTTTGTTTAAAAAATTAATACCAGCCTGAATTTTGTTTCCTCAAGTTCAAGAAGGGTCGTTCCATTGGGACTTTTTTTGATATACATTTAATTATTTTAAAGTGCAAACAAAGCACATAATACCTACTGTACTTATGATAGCATACCTATTCCAACATTGTTCAATTCTTAAGAAGTACATAATGTGACGGGCAGGATACCAATTACCCTTTTTTCTTTAAGTACTTGACGTTGAAATTCAGACCAAATAGTTCATAGAAAGGGGTCAGCCCTCTTAGCACCACATATTAGGTCAGAAAATGGTCGTAAAAGGTCAATTGGTTTGGTTAATTGATAGAAACATTTTTATTAAGCATTAAACTTTTGCAAGTTCAATCAAGAATTTATCACCTCATTTCTCAGAAGTACAAAAAATTAATAACTGTATTCGATAGATAATGATCTACTGATAATTGGTCAACTTAAATAAAGTATTAGTCAGACCAATTTTAATTATAAAAAATTAATGAAGTTGAGGAGACAGGTGTGCGCATGCGCTGGGATCTTCAAACAATTTCAGGGTAGAGAGTATAAGAATTACGAGTTATTATTACGAGCTATATGAATAACAATTAAATTTCTTTACATCAATAATATTAATTTATAAAATATTAATTTTTTAATGGAATATGTAACTATTTTTCAACTCGTTATTCTCTGATTCCTATAGCCAACGTGATTTCTCACTATAATTCATTATTTATACAGAATTGAAACATATTGCATGCCAATGAAAACTCCTTTCGCTGAAATAAATACTTAAAATGATTTAAAGTCCTGCTATTTTTGTTCTAACAATGGTAGAAGAGCTTCGAATGTCATAGAAGAGTTTTACATGCAACGATTCTTTATCTTGGCGACGAATTGCAGCCATTGATTGAGTAAAAATCTTTATAGGTCAACACTACGAACCGACAAATTTTTTAATTCATTGAAATCCAATGCTGATTTTGTTTCATAAGTGCCGCGAAAAGTGCTCCTTTTAATTCGGCGAAATTCAGTGTTTGTTACTCTTAGTAGTGAGAGTGCTAATTCAACGATGGATTGTAACGTGAAAAGAACCCTGCTCATATTCAGTGCTGCCAGATTATTAGTGCGTTTATTTTTATTCCCCTAAATCTCGAGATAGGTCTATATTCCCCTAAATTTGTGAAACTTATGGTATCATGACACTGGCTTGTGTTCATGCTAGTTTTGCAGCTAGCTAGCAACTTAGAGAGAAACAGATAATATGTCATAGAAAAATTCGGTGCACAGGAAGAGTTCCGCACTAATGTCAGCAAGCGACCGAAAAGCATCAAATTTCGGTCAGTCAAGGGGAACGTGGAGTTGGAACAGTGGAACAGCACACGAAAAGAACACGAAAAGCTAGGAAATTTGATAAATTTTTTGACAGTTTTGGCTTAACCGGGTATTGTGACATTTGTTAACTTCCCAGTATAGGAAGTTATTGTAATCGGTCCGAAAATCGAAATCGAAAATTTCAACGTATTTTCATCTTTCAAGGTCCCAGGAGCATTTTAAGCAAAAAATTGGGAGGAAGTTTGTGTGTGTGTGTATGTGCGTACGGATGTGGTCATTTTTTCCTGCACGATATCGCGAGAACCAAAACTGATATCGACTTCGTTGAGGTGTCGTTCGAAGCGTATTAACCGAAATATGATCTGAAAAGATTTTCATGAAATTCGGTCCAGCCGTTTTTTTGTTTAAGCGACGTAAGTGATTTTTGTACCTGCATGATATCGCCCGAACCACGAAAGATATTGACTTACTTGAGGTGCCGTTCGAAGCGTATTAGCGACAATATAATCTGAAAAGATTTTTATAATATTCGGTCCAGCGGTTTTTTGGTTTAAATGACTTAAGTGATTTTTGTACCTGCACGATATCGCCCGAACTATAAAAGATATCGACTTAGTTGACGTGCCGTTCGAAGAGTATTAACCAAAATATGATCTGAAAAGATTTTCATAAAATTCGGTCAAGCCGTTTTTTTGTTTAAGCGGCGTAAGTGATTTGTGTACCTGCACGATATCGCCCGAACCACGAAAGATATTGACTTACTTGAGGTGCCGTTCGAAGCGTATTAGCGACCATATAATCTGAAAAGATTTTTATAATATTCGGTCCAGCGGTTTTTGGTTTAAATGACTTAAGTGATTTTTGTACCTGCACGATACCGCGCGAACTAAAAACTATATCGACTTCATTGAGGTGCCGAAAAACATTAATACATCAATTTTATATACATTTTCGTCATCCTAATCATGTAAGTGCGCACATTTAGTTTGACATTTTAGCGAAAATATTGATAAACAATTGTGACAAATTCTCGGTATTATAGATATATTCTATATTGCCTATTGTTAATTTATTATTAAAATATCCAATCATATATTCAACATCCATCATACTGGGAAGTTGACCGTGTGGACCGAAAGGGTCGAACCCACATCCCAACTAGTTTTGTGTTTGAATTGAAATTTGTGTTTCTGCGATTTTGTGGCAAAGGATTTTATTTGTTTTAAAATAAAATAATGGTCAATGACAAATCAAAAGTATTAGCTCTTGTAAATGAAAATCTGATGTTGACATCTATTGCATTAATTTTGCACTGTCAGAAAATGAATAATAAAAAACAAAATAAAAAGAGGTACTCGGCAAAGTGGCTTTTGAAAAGAGAGTCTGAAGGATTCAGTACCAAATTACTTAGAGAAATTACAGAGGAAAATACCAAATTATTCAGAACAATTTTAAGAATCCCTCCAAATCAATTTGAGGATATTTTACGAATGGTTACTCCGTATATCCAGAAAAAAAACACAAATTTCAGGAATTGTATTCCACCTGCGGAAAGACTTCAAGTGACACTAGTGTATCTTGCAACTGGTAAATTTTGATACTATAGTGAAAAGTTAAATTGGGTTTAAAATAAACTTTCTTTGGATACTTTCCTCCCATACAGGATTAACACAAACATATCTTCAAATTGTATTCAGAATTCAGCAATCTACAATATCAAAAATAATAAAAGAAACGGTTGCTGCTATATACGAAGCTCTCAATGGACAGTATTTGAAATTTCCAGAAAGAGAAAGTGATTGGATCAAAATTTCTCGCCAATTTTATGATTTGTGGGGGTTTCCCAATTGTCTTGGAGCAATTGATGGTATGTACATATCCTTATGAATTATGCAATATAAGGGATATTGAAAACAAATACATTTTCTTTTGTACCTAGGTAAACACTGCAAAATAAAGCCCTTGAACAAATTTGGATCAATTGGTGTTACAAAGGAAGTCATACATTTATTTTGATGGCTATTGCAGACGCTAATTACCGATTCACATATGTCGACGTTGGTGTTAACGGAAGAATTGGAGATGCATGCCTATGGTCAAACTGCGATCTTAAAAACGCAATTGAAGATGACAAAGTGAAAATACCAAAGTCTACTAATCTACCATTAACTGCAACTCCTTCGCCGTTCACCTTCATATCGGATGATGCATTTCCTTTGTCAAATTATATGATGAAACCTTACTCGCATGTAAATTTAACAATAGATCAAATGCGTTTCAATTATATCCTTTCTCGAAATCGTCGAGTTGTTGAAAACGCGTTTGGAATATTAGCAAACCGATTTCAAGTATTTTTTACCCCAATATTCAAAGAACCTGCACAAGCTATAAAAGTTGTTCTAGCATGTGTCTGTCTTCATAATTACCTTAGGACCGACAACGTAAACAAAAACATCAATATCGACAATTTATCCGAAAGTGAAATAAACGGAATCATTCAGAACCATTATGATGACTTAACACCTACTCGAAGAGGAAGACATTCACAACAGTCAAGTGGCATTACTACACGCAAAACTTTGGAAGAATATTTCAAAGTCTTTAAGAACCGTTTTAATGTACCAATAGATCACTAGTAATAGTACAACGTTCATCTGGAAAATTGTAAACATTCGGGCTATATTATAAAACCAACAACATTTTAACATAAAAATTTATTAAATTGAACAAAATATTACCTTCAAATTATAATTGTACAGAAAAAAAAACTTCAATAAAAACATTAACATAATCATTTCAATTGTTCTTGTTCATATTTCTCCTCGCTGATTTCATACAAAATTGAAGAAATTTTTACCATTGCTTTATTTTGTAGCCGTGGATTTAATTTGTTTAATTGGTCATCCACGTATTTGGCGAAGTTGCTACACTCAGTCTTTTTTGGGTTGGCCTCTTCTTCTAAAATTTGATTCATTTTAGAAGAATTCGTTAAACATTGTTTCAACAATTCCTCGCCAAAAACTTCTGGTTTCTCTGAACGAGGACGTCTTTTTGCTTTTTGTGGGTGTTGTGATGGTGGTCTTTTATAAGTAGTGTCCGATGAAGTTGACGCAGTTATTATTGTTGACGTCCCTCTCGAAATAGTTTCAGTAGATGACTGGTTCTTATCCTCAACACAGCTGGACAATAATTCTACAAGACCTACTTCTTGGGTCTCGGACAAGGAACACGTCAAATCGTGATCGTCAGTATCACCATCATCTTCTATAATTTCTTGAAGATTCTTGAATTAGAAATAATACTCATTTTGTGGGAAAACCCGTCAATGTGATCTGATATATTATACTTACTGCCAAAGATCTATTGTTAAACGTATTGACAGATGGCAATGGTGTGAAATTGGTTTTTAAAAATCGAAGAGAATCATAATATCTCCAGGATCCCTCCACAGTTTCTGTTTTTTCCGCGCTGGCTCCACTTCTGCAAGTTTTTCTCACTTTTTGATCATGTTGGGAGAAATAAGTTTTCAAATTACTCCATTTTTTCATGGCATCAGCTGGAAATTCAAATAACAATTCAAATAAAATATTATAATGTATATACATATGTATGTATGTATATATTATATTTACAGTTTAGTTATTTCACAATACTTACAATTGAGGAGCGTCGGAACAAAAACCGATATGTCGCATTTTGGACATTTTTTTTTTTTTCATTTTTTTCTGTTACAAAATGTTTAATTATACACCCTTAAGGAAAGAAATCAATTAAAAAACAGTTACATCCATCTTAAAAAAAATATCAAAATACTGTGGTCAGATCAAAACCCGACAAATAAATTTTTAAACTCAACAGGTTCTTGTTGTTGGATTAAAAACCGATAATTCTTATTAAGTTTTACATAATTCAACAATGGTCGGTTCAAATTCCGATTAGGCACACGTTTACAAAGAAGCTTAATCTATTTTTCTATTCTTTTATTAAATCGATTCCCAAAAAATATCTGAACGCTCTTCGTAAATACTTCGCCTTACCCTCACGTGATTGGGGCCCCTCCAGGGGAGCCCTGGTGCTCCATATTGTACCAAAAGTTGCGTTGGAGTGTCCTCTTTCCAAACAAAGTCAAAATCATTAAAATTGGTTAATTAATTACTGAGAAAAGTGCATTTGAGTACACCGCTGCACAAAACTGCATGTTTATGCAAAAAAAAATCATATCTCCGCCCCCATACATGTTAGGGGGGTGGCTGATGGCTCAAAAATTTTCGTAAATTTCTCCTCTACACGGGAAGAATACATTCATTCACCTTAATTTAATATTAGTATAACATAATGCACTTAGTGCACCTCGATGCAGAAAAGTGCATTGGGGCCCCTCCACGAGAGCCCTGGTGCTCCATATTGTACCAAAAGTTGCGTTGGGGTGTCCTCTTTCCAACGCACTCAAAACCATTAAAATCGGTTAATTAATTGCTGAGAAAAGAGATATTTTTCCCATAAAAATGCTTAAAAAAACCGATAATCCAAATGATCGCGTCAAAAACCGATATATCCAAACTTGTCCGCCAAGTATCTCGCTAAATTAAGTATCTACCCTCCTTCAAGTTTCACACACCAATCGATGTCACTTTTACTGCAAATTGACATTATATAATTTTCCACTTTTGTAACATTAAAAAATTTACAAGCTTTTTTTTAATTTGTGAAAAATTTGGTAAATGGTATATATCGGTTTTCGTTCCGACGCTCCTCAATTAGTTAATTTAACTGCACCTGCACATCGAAAATTGTCATTGTACATTTCCGCGAACTTGATCCAAAACAAAGTTTTTTTGCCTTTGTTTTTATATGCTGGATTACATGGATCCCAAATAAAAGCATTCTTTTTCACTTCGTTTATTAGAAGATGAATACCTTCCTCAGTCCACACCGTTTGCTCCATTTTATAAGAAAAATTTCAATTATCCTTAAAAAACCGGCAATCACAATAATGGACGCATCAAAAATTAAAAATATTGACAGATAAACTGCCCGAAATTCCGAACAGGTGATATACCTTTCTCTCTTTCTCCATTTGTTGTTATGCTTGAAAATTCGCGCGCTTGTGCTAGCTTGAAAACAAGCCAGTGTCATAATTCCATTACTAAGCCATATGAGCTGGGTTGGGCCATATTTCATATAATAATACGAGTTCGTAATAAATTTCAGAGGTTTATTTTATTTTCCTTTTTAATTATTGATTATTAATATACTGATATTAATAGCATGCTTCCAATATTCAGATAATTAAATGATTGTGTAACTAAAGACAAACGAAATATTTAAATTATGAAGAAGTAATATTCAATTAAATTGAAACTAAATTGAATTCCGTCGAAAGAAAGTGTAAAAATTTTCTTCTAATAAATATAATAATAATAATTTCGGTTCCGATATGTTGTTAGCTTTTTAGTCACGCTCTTTCAACGACTTTTATGATTTAATGTTCTTTTTTGTTTTTCTTCTTCTTCTTTAAACTCCTTTAATCCCTCATTGGCATAGGGCGGAAACAGTTGCCCTCCAGCGGACTCTGTTTTGCGCAACAGCTCTTAGCTCCGACCAGGATCTCCCAGTTGTTGCGGCTTCTTCTAGTAGGGTTCTCCTCCACGTTGTTCTAGGTCTTTCTACTCGACAGGAACCTTGCGGATTCCAATCAAGGGCCTGTTTGGCTAAATTTTCGTTTTCGCGTCGCAAGATGTGGCCAACCCAATTCCATTTCCTTCGCCTGATTTAGTCGTCTATCCTTTCTTGGCCGGCACGGCGCCATAGTTCTTCGTTTGAAATTCTATCTTGCCAGCGGATTTTTAGGATACGACGAAGGCATCTGTTGATGAAGACTTGTAGGCGCCCGGTGATGAATTTAGTGACTTTCCATGTTTCGCAACCGTACAAAAGAACTGCCTTAACTTTGGAGTTAAACAGTCGCAATTTAGTGTTAGTTGAGATCTCCGTTGATCTCCATATGCGGACAGGCATGCATATGCGCCTCGTGCTTTATTTATTCTGGAACTTCGTCTTCTTCTGCCCCACCATTTTCGGTAATAGTGCTAGCGAGGTAGCAGAATTTATTTACCAGTTCCAGGTCACGTTATTCAGCGCTGTCCGTTCAACGGTCTTTGCATTTATCCGCATTTCTTTAGTTTTAGTCGGATTTAGCCTTAAGCCTAAGGGGTGAAATGACGACGACCTCCATCACGCTGGTTCATCCTGGGCAATGCGTTCTCGAACCTAGCGGACAGTCGTCTTCCCCACCTTATGTTCCTCTCCTTGTTTTCAATCCTTGCCACCCATCCCCAACCAACAATCCTCTGGGTCGGATCAAGGTGTTATGCGAACCGTGCCGATGATCAGCTTGGCTGGGGACCCAGATTAAAAAATAGCGCAGTCGTGTACGGTGTGCTCCGAATACCTGGCTACCTCCGGTTCTAACCAGCCTTACCCGGGTACTGCGGATCTCTGCCCGAGTAATATTATGGATAACAAACCAAAAACTACAAAACCGGGGACCGGTTCCCTTAAACCAAAACCGGGAGGGACCACAAATCCGGCAAATATCAAGGCTACGGCACCCCCGAGCCAACCCAAACCTAGTGGAAGTGGAGTCACAAGCTCCACCCCTCGAAACAAGGCCCCAGAAGCGGCCACTAGCAAACGTGCTCCTCCTTGCGGCTACGTCGCTGCCCAGCGTACACCTGCGGGCACGGCCGCTGCGGGGGATCAGGGGAGCGAATGGTCTGCGCAAGGGCCAAAGACCTGAAAAGACCAGACCCGGCAAAATCAGGTCCTAAACAAATCCGCAAAGCCCGCAACATCCTTCGTCGCTTGGCCACCATCCCGATCAGGGAAGACCAAGTGTCGAAGGAGGACCTCACCAAAGTCCTAGATGACATCGCTTGGGCTAAACAAGTCATACCAGACTATACACGGCACCAAAGCGATATCCTTCGCAGAAATAGCGAAGGAACGCAAAATAATCGGCGACCAATGGCGGTGGGTTCAAGTTGCCCTCACTAAGGTGGCTATGGAGCTCCTGAAAGACAACCCTGGACTTCCCCCCTTATGCTTTGATGCCGGTTGGTATCAAAGCAATATAAAACTTACGGCCTGCGATAACACTAGATCTGCAGAGCTTTATAAAGCGCGGTAGCCAGAGTTGGGGAAGTTTACCCGGGCGCCCGACTCAAGGCAGTCAATGCCGCTGACATACCATCTCGTCCGAGGGCCAGAGCATGGTTTCCAGTGGCTCCATCGGAGCCTGAGGAAATCATCGTTATGCTGAAGGCCTTGAACCCACATATCTACATCGATAACTGGAAAGTTATCAAAACGGAGCAGACTAACAGAGTCACAATGCATGTTGTTCTGCTGCTCAATGAAAAATGCCTGAACCAGCTGGCAAAAGAAAACTACGCCGTGAACTACGGCTTCCAACAGATCGCACTCAAGGTCTACAAAATCGACATAGAAGCCGTAGTTAACCAAGTGGCCTGCACCAAGACCACTGGCGAGGAACAAGAAAACGTGGAAACCGATGGCGAAGGCACAGCTCAGAGCGATGGCGACGCATCGACAGACTCCGTGCTGGGCAGAGCCGTCGGTAATGTGCTGATGTGACTGTCGTCGAAGCAAAACACCCTGAAAATGGTGCAGGTGATACAGATAAACCTGCACCATTGTAAAGCAGCATCCGCTTCGCTTCTGCTTCACCTGGCATCAGGCGAAGTCGATGTTGCTCTAGTCCAAGAGCCATGGATCTCTGGTGACAGGATCTGTGGCTTAAGGACACCTAAATTTAATCTCTTTTATACCAAAGGTAAGGGAAAACCCTGAACAGGTATTCTGGTCAAAAATAACATAAGCACCTTTCTTCTCCCTCAATTTAGCAACGGATACCTTACTGTGGTCGACCTAGAGTTGAAACAGAAGAAAATCAGGATGGCCTCTTTCTATCTAGCCCACAATGATGAGAGCCCTTTACCCCCTATGCCCTTTCAGGACCTGGTAATATTCACCCATCCTACCACGGTTCTTGTTATGGGGGTGATGCAAATGCGCACCATACACAATGGGGCAGCACGGACACCAATGATCGAGGTGAAGTTATTTTTAACTACCTACTGAACACCAACCTTACTGTTTTTAATAAAGGTAATGACCCCACCTTTGTTACCAAAAACAGAGAGGAAGTTCTAGACATCACCCTTGTCTCGGACTATCACTCCGACCAAATAGTGGTCTGGAAGGTTTTGAAGGAACACTCCTTTTCAGATCATAGATTTATAGAGTTCCAACTGCAAGACTCGAGCCCAGCCACCCCTTCCAAAATAAAAAACCTCCAAAGGACAAATTGGGGTTACTATACGAGGCTTATCGCAAAAACCTTGCCCCCAAGCCTCCCTTTGTTCCCAAAAACCGACAGCATTGTGGACATTTTCACGAAACAATGCACTTACGCCATTAATAAAGCTTGTCCGAACAGGCCACATAAAGAGGCTTCCATACCCCCATGGTGGCTCGCGAACTTGAGACACTCCGAAAAGAGTGCAGAAAGGAATTTAATTCAGCGAGACGCAGTAACACCGCAACCGCCTGGGGCTGCTATAAGTCGAAGCTGAATAGATACAAAACGACAATAAGGAAGGCCAAACGTACCTCCTGGGCTACCTTTTGCAGCAACATAGAGTCCACATCGGAGACCTCAAGACTGCGTAAATTATTAACTAAATCGCCAACAATGCTTAGTTATTTACGCAAGGAAGACGGCGATTGGACCGACTCAAGCAGAGAACCCCTGATTCTACTTATGGACACCCACTTCCCGAGTAGTACTACTGTTGATACAACTATCACGATAAACTCTTCAGCCTAACAACAGCTGATCAGATCTATCATAAGCAGAGCAAAAATAAAATGGGCTGTAAACACCTTCCAGCCCTATAAATCATCAGGCCCTGACGGCATAGTACCGGCTCAACTGCAACACACCCTTAGTTATATTATGCCCTGGTTGCAGGCCATGTTTACTGGGTGCCTCCAAAATAACTGCATTCCCTCTAGTTGGAAAGAGGCTAAAGTAGTTTTTATACCTAAGGCAGGAAAAGCCTCCCACACAACATCCAAAGACTTCAGGCCAATCAGCCTATCATCCTTTCTATTAAAGACTGTGGAAAGGCTAATCGAAATATATCTGAGGCAGACCATATTGACCTCGGAACTCTCTGGCGCACAACACGCTTATACAAAGGGCAAATCTACTGATACTGCTCTTCACTCACTGGTCTCAACCATTGAAAAATCCCTCGAGGTTAAGGAGTATACACTAGTAGCATTTCTTGATATAGAAGGAGCATTTAACAATGTTTTGCCGGATGTCATTACCCTGGCCTTGACAGAACATGGGATCGAGACATCGTTGGTGTCTCTTATCCATCAAATGCTTACTGGCAGGACGGTGAACTCGATCTTGGGAGATAGCTCGGCTCGAAAGGCCGTAAATAGAGGCACTCCGCAAGGAGGAGTACTCTCCCCGCTGCTATGGGTCGTAACTATGAACCAGCTGTTGCGACGTATGCAGGAAGAGGGACATGATTTCCTGGCGTACGCGGATGATGTTGTTATCATCAAAAAAGGAAAAATTCCCTCAAGTCCTCTGTGATCTCATGGAGACAGCGCTACGAACCCTCTCAAGCTGGACTGCTACCCGCGGACTCAGCGTTAACCCAGTAAAAACGGAGCTGGTCCTCTTCACAAGGAGGTATAAGATCTCTCCGTTTAACCCGGCTTAACAATGTTAGGCTCAAAATTAACAACAGTGCCAAATATCAGGGAGTAATTCTGGACAAGAAACTCCTCTGGCATAAAAACACAGAGGAGCGCATTAAGAAAGCAAACATCGCGCTTTTCGCTTGCAAAAAATGCATTGGCAAGAAATGGGGTTTCTCCCCTTACATTGTGCGATTGATCTACACAGCGATCGTCCGCCCAATTCTCCTTTACGGGGCTTTAGTATGGTGGCCATCTCTGAGTAAATCCACCGTGCTAAAAAAGTTACAGAGAGTACAAAGATGTGCGGAGTTATGCATAACAGGAGCACTTCGCTCCACACCTACAGAGGCCTTAAATTTTATGTTATACCTCCCTCCTTTAAATCTTGTGGCAAGGGAAAGCGCAACCATCGCCGCCCTTAGAAAAAAAGAATCCGGTTTGTGGACTGGAATCAGGGGAGGGCACACGAAGGTAATCAACTCAGTTACTATCCCCAATAAAACCGACTTCTGCATTCCCGAAATTACCTTCACGAGGAACTGCGGAGTCCATTCACGTCGTGAATGGATAAATAGACCACACAGGTTTGTAATGGCACAATGGCGCGAAGGTGCTGAGATAGCTATATGAGGCGCCACTGTGCCTGTGCATGCCCCCAGAGCCAGAAGCCCTGAAGAACCTGACTCTAGGAACATCCACGTACATAAAAAAATTTAAAAAAATCACTCTCCTAAACCACCGAAATAATCGTTAGGGAGAGGCGTTATGCCGGCCACACGATGAACGCTAGCTCGCCGGTTGGGGTCGTGGGGTGTGTGGCCGGGCCGATACTTTTATGGTTCACCACTCACCATAAAATGTCGGTGCGAATACTTCATTCCGTCACTCCATGTTTATCGCGGACCTGAAAAACTTAAAACTCCTTCCAATAAAAGGAAAGAACTTCGGAGCAAAAATTCTGCCCCACCATCCTGGAAAATTTAGGGTGGCTACTTAGGCCATCGTGACACCAAAGAGGAAATTAAATTAAATCTCAAAATAATTATTTATAATTGGATTAATTTATATTTTGTTTACTCAACACAAATAAATATTTCAAAAAACAAGTTAACAAGTTGTAAAAAGATCGGCAACAACAATTCTTTTAATTTATTTTAAATTTAGGGATGAGAAATATTTAGCATAATAATTATAGTAAAATTATGCTTATTACGATGGATAAACTGACTTGGTTGAGCAGAAGTTTTACATGTATTTAAAAGCTCTGCTTAACACACATATTCATTCGGCATGCGCGCATCCCATCCCAAATTATTTTGTTGAGTTTTTCTGCGTTTGTTGCCGTTTTAACTAAAAAGCGGGGAAATGATAGAACAATATTTATAAAATTTGGCAATGAGGTGCGCAGAACTGTTCAAATTTTTTGTGTCACGGAATTTGAAAAAATCTGTAAAACCCCTGCTCAACCAAGCCAGTTTACTTGTAGTGACCGCGTAAAGTTTAATTACCAAACTTTACGCAATGTCACACAACAACTTCCGGCACGATCAAAACGATCAGTCGGAACACTCCATCGATCACCGAACTCAAAGTTCAGTGATCTTGCCGTTTTGTTCCGTCCCTATCACAACTAGTGATCGAGACACTTTCCGGCATCTCCACTTCTTACTGTCTTCTCCTCGTGTCGACTACGGTCCAGGATTTAAAGTGCGCATAAAAATAAAACCCCCCAAAGAATCATATATACCTATATATATACGAAATTACAGTGAATGTAAAACATAAAGAAACGATAACAACAAATAAATGTTCAGTCGAATAATAATAATAAAACCAGTGTTTTAATTATAAACCGCGTGGGCTGAGAAGCCACTTTATTAAAACTAGTGTACATAATCATACTAATCTCTGTGGGCTGAGAAGCCACATTGGTGACCCCGACGGCGTTTTAAAATTATTTAAAATAAAGTTCAAAATAGTAGTTACAAAAGGCTCACATTTAGTGGAAAACGAAGCTGAAATAGAGGAATCTATAAAACAAAAGGGTGAAATAGCGGAAGCCATCCAGTTGGAATACTTGCTTCGAAATTGAAATTGAAAGTGACTGGCTAAAGAAATTGAAAGTTTTTACGCAGCGTCTGGTAAAATTGGCTCTACAAGGAAAATTCAGGAAGCGAACTACAGATAATTTGTTTTAATTTTTTCTTAATATTTTTTTTAATATTTTTTTTTAATATACATATAAAATAATATTACGATAATATCAGGGAGAAACTACTTTCGCTCTGTATTTATATATTTTGTTTTACTAATCACTTTAATGAGTTGATTTGATATAAATTTCATTTTATTGTGGTATTTGATTTAACATCATCCACCGATTTAAAAGGTTTTATACCTTATTTTGCTGACACATACATACATATATATATATTGTTCTGTTGACTTTTCATATACATATATATATTATATAAATTATCATTTTTTTTATCTTTTTGATATACTTACATATTAATCTATAATATTTGCTTACATATACACATTTATATATATTATGCTTTTACCTTTTCTTATCCACATTAAAATACAATTCTTTTCTTATACATATTAATATATAAGCCTTTTCACATATATAAATAATCATATAATATACTACTATTACCTTATATTATATCACTTTTACATATACATAAAGAATTATAGTTTGTACACGTACATATATACATATATTTCTTTTGGGCTAGTCATTACACTAGTTGGGCTAGTTTTTTTTCTCTTTCTCACTTTCAAGTTTTTTTTTTATCTCGTAATCCCCTATTCGTTTTTGGGTACTTTGTTATATTTTTTTTTTAAAACAAAAAAGTTCCAACATGTCAAGGCAAGAAGACATTGAAATGGGGGCCTCGCACTTAGACGGACCAAAGCCCGGAACTTCGGGAGTCGATGCCGCTTCGGTGTCAAAATTAGATATCCCGAAGTTCTGGGTACACCAGCCCGCCTCCTGGTTTTCTTCTTCTTCTTTCTTTCTTTGTGCCCCTTTAATCCCTCATGGGACATAGGGCGGAAACAGTTGCCCTCCAGCGGACTCTGTTTTGCGCGACAGCTCTCAGCTCTGACCAGGATCTCCCAGTTGTTGCGGCCTCTGCTAGTAGGGTCCTCCTCCACGTTGTTCTAGGTCTTCCAACTCGACGGGATCCTTGCGGGTTCCAGTCAAGGGCCTGTTTGGCTAGGTTTTCGTTATCGCGTCGCAAGGTGTGGCCAACCCAATTCCATTTCCTTCGCCTGATTTGGTCGTCTATCCTTTCTTGGCCGGCACGGCGCCATAGCTCTTCATTTGAAATTCTATCTGGCCAGCGGATTTTTAGGATACGACGCAGGCATCTGTTGATGAAGACTTGTAGGCGCCCTGTGATGAATTGGGTGACTTTCCATGTTTCGCAACCGTACAAAAGAACTGCCTTCACGTTGGAGTTGAACAGCCGCAATTTGGTGTTAGTTGAGATCTCCGATGATCTCCATATGCGGAACAGGCATGCATATGCGCCTCGTGCTTTATTTATTCTGGAACTGACGTCTTCTTCTGTACCGCCATTTTCGGTAATAATGCTACCGAGGTAGCAGAATTTATCTACCAGTTCCACGTCACGGTTATTCAGCGCAGTTCGTTCAAGTGTGTTTGCATTTACCCGCATTTCTTTGGTTTTGTTCGGATCCAGCCTTAAGCCTGCTAGACTACTTTCTGTTGCCAAATTGTTTAACATGTTTTTTAGCTCCTGATGTCTGTGGGCCAGCAAACAGATATCATCCGCGTAGTCGAGGTCCTTAAGGCGGTCTAGCAAACCCCATTGTATGCCGCCTGTTCTATTATCTAGAGCGTCGACAAGGATGTCATTTATTACTATAAGAAATAGTAATGGGGATAGTAAGCATCCTTGTCGTACTTCTGAATTCACCTCGAAGCTGTCGGATAATTTTCCATTATGGAGAACTCTGCATTTAGAATTGTTGTAAAGGGCTTTTATCAATTCTATTATTTTATCAGGCAGTCCACGTCGCCGTAATGCCTGCCATATAAAGCTCCTATTAACCGAGTCGAACGCTTTCTCATAATCTACGAAAGCTAGGTAAAGGGGGGATCGGAATTCAGTAGACTGCTCCACTATGATTCTCAAGGTGTTAATATGGTCTATACATGAGCGGCCCTTCCTGAATCCGGCCTGCTGCCTTCTAAGCGTTCGGTCTACTGCCTCTCTTATCCTTGATAATATAACGTGGGACAAGATTTTACCCACAGTAGATAATAGACAGATGCCTCTCCAGTTGTCGCATATTGTTAGGTCCCCCTTTTTGGGTATTTTGACTATGATACCTTCCGTCCAATCCTCCGGAAAGGTACAGGTGTTCCATGCTATTTCCAGGATTGGCTGAAGCGCATCTGCTATGAGGCTTGAATCGGCTTTCAACAATTCTGCCGGGATGCCATCTTTTCCAGCTGCTTTACCATTGGCCATCGCATGAATTGCGGTTACTATTTCCGTCTTGGATGGGGCCCGGGTGTTGATTCTTATCGGCTGTGCATTGTTTCTGTTTTCCTGAGGTTCCTGTGCAAGTGAACCATTCAGGGCGGCGAAGAAGTAATCTCTCCATCTTTGGAGTTGCTCCTCGTCGCTGCACAGCAGCCTCCCATCCGCACTCTTTACGGCATGCTTTTTAGTAGAGTGCTTTCCCGAGAGCTGTTTAGTAATTTGGTACAGCACTTTACTGTTGCCTGTGTTTGCCGCGTTTTCCGCTTTTTCTGCGAGCTCATTTATCTGCTGCCTTTTATCACGCCGCACACTTCTCTTTACTTCCCGGTGTAATTGGGAATATTCCCGTTCAAGTTGGTGACGTCTTTCCGGGTCGCTTGTAGAGTTTACGTTATTTTTGAGGGCCCTCCTGCGTTCTATTTTTTGCCAGGTAGTGTCAGAGATCCAATGTTGCATGTTTCTCTGGACATAACCGACGCTCGTTTCCGCAGCCGTCAATATAGCGCCCTTTGTTCTACTCCACAGCTCTTCAATATTTGTGTCGTCAGAAACGGTTTGCTGGTTTAATATTTGCTGCAGGTTTCCAGCAAATTCTCGCTTTTTAGCGGTCTCCTGCAGAAGGTCAACGTTAAACCGTCTACGGTTTATAACATCGCGTTGAACGTTTCTGATTGCAGCGATTCTAAGGCGAATAGTTGCTACTACCAAATGGTGGTCGCTTCCAGTGTCCGCTCCCCTGAAGCTCCTGACATCCTCCAGAATGGTTCTCCATCTGCGGCTGACGGCCACGTGATCTATCTGATTTCTCGTTCTACCATCGGGTGATACCCAGGTCTCTTTGTGTATCTTCTTGTGGCAAAAGTAAGTTCCACCTACCATTAGTTGATGGGAACTACAAAAGTCAACGAAAAGCTCACCATTGTTATTGGTAACTTGGCTTAGGCCTTGTTTTCCAATTGTTTGTTCAAGACCGGTGTTGTCGCGGCCGATTTGTGCGTTTAAGTCACCCATTAATACAATGATGTCTCCCCTTGGAATAGAGCGAAAAACCTCATTCAGTCGCATATAGAACTCGTCTTTGATGTCATCTTCTGCGTCTTCAGTTGGAGCATAGCATTGGACTACCGTAGTACTTCTTAGCCTGGTACGCAGGCGCACGGTAATAATCCTCTCAGAAACTGGTGACCAGCTAATGAGGCTGGACCTGGCTTCTTTGGTGAGTATTACGCCAACGCCACTCCTACGGCTTTCAGTTTCATTTCTCCCAGAATATAAGAAGGACTCACCATTTGGGCAGATATGTTCCCCCGCATCGGGCCATCTGGTCTCGCTAAGTCCCATGATCTTGATTTTATATCGATTCATCTCGTTGAGGACTTCATCCAGCCGTCCCTCAGCCAGCAGTGTTCTCACATTCCATGATCCGATTCGTGTCCTTGTTCGAAAAGCAAAGGTCGTCGTCGTGTTGTCCATCCGGTTCCGAGGCATTGTTTGCCGATTCGTAGCAATGGTGTTTTTTATGGGAGCGGGTTGCTAACCCTCAGCCCAACCGACTTAAAACTCTGTTTTGTGGCGCAGAGAGCTCGCCATTCGCCCGTCTCCCGTTAGCTCCTTCCGAAGAAGTACCCCAGGGGGCACCGCGGGGAGGTGGGATTAGGACTTGCTAACCTCCTGGTTTTACCAGGCTGAAATCATGTTTCAGCTGGCGGGCTGCCGGTCAGAAAAACTCAAGATCTATAATATTATGGCCGCATTGCCGGAAGAGGCGGTAACGGCAATGCGGCTTAGCACCATAGATTTTGCCACTTCCTCATACGAGGACATAAAACAGCATCTGCTCGAGAAATACGGCACTTCCGAGAAACGCCGACTCGAGCAGTTGCTGTCAGTGCAAGAGTCTGGAGATAAGAAACCTTCCGAGTTCCTCCAGGCTCTCAAGGCACTGGCTGGCGGGTCATCGGCAGTAAATGACGACCTGATCCGGAACCTGTGGGAGCGGAGGCTTCCACAGGCCATCCAGGTCACTTTGGCCACCGCTGCTGACCAAACCCTAGCCGGACTGGCTGCCACGGCGGACAAGGTATGGGAGGTGCTTCCACACGGAGGCGCCTCATACGCGTCCGCCGTCCGCGCAGCTCCAGCCAACGCGGAGCCCACATTGGTGGCGCTGCAAAGCGCCATCAATAGACTGACGGCCCGGCTAGACCAGCTTGACCGCAACACGCGGAACCAGAGAAGCCGAACACCTGCCAATCGGCAAGGCGGCCCTCGACAGCCCTCGGCCAATCGGCCACAAGGGGCCAACCAAGCCAGGGGTAGCTTGTGCTATTACCACTACCGTTACGGTAGTGAAGCACGCAGCTGCAAAGCCCCCTGCAATTACAACGGTGGCCAAGCCAAGCCGGCGAAAAAAAAGGCCACCGCCACCCCTAAAAAAACTAAAGGGGCAGGGGATCGTAATGAGCGCGCATATAACCGGCCGCTCATATCGTTTATTCGTCAGAGACACCAACAATCGGATGGACTTTCTGATTGATTCGGGCTCTGACGTTTCAATTGTTCCCGCCAAGGCGTTCCCGGCCCATAACGGTAGCCCGAACGTCCTTCTGTACGCGGCCAACGGATCACTGATCCGAACTTTCGGCACAAAGTTGCTTGAACTCGAACTCGGCTTACGCCGACGATACGTTTACAACTTCATTATAGCCGACACCACTAAAGCCATTATCGGGGCGGACTTCTTAACGAAGTTCAAATTGTCAGTCGATTTTGAATATCGGCATTTAGTCGACAAGCACACGAAGTTTCGAATTAACGTGTGCGCTACCGTCGACTACAACCCCGAAACATTTCCATGCCGAGTTATTGGCATATACAAAGAGCTATTAACGAAGTACGCTTCGTTAACAAAACCGCCCAATTTTAACCTTCCGGTTAAACACAATGTGCAACACCACATTGTAACTAAAGGGCAATTACCATTTGTCACCGCTCGGCGACTCCATCCGGAGAAACTGAAGGTGGCAAAATTAGAGTTCGACCATATGGTCCAATTGGGGATTTGTCGACCTTCGTCGTCCCCCGCAGCATCACCGCTTCATCTGGTCCCTAAACGGGACTCACATGATTGGAGGCCATGCGGCGACTACCGTCGCCTTAACGCTGTCACTGTGCCGGATAGATATCCGATCCCGCATATACAGAATTTCTCCGTGAATCTTCACGGCTGCACAATTTTTTCGAAGGTTGACTTGGTACGTGCATACCATCACATACCAATCGCCCCAGAAGACGTGCATAAGACTGCACTCATTACGCCATTCGGCCTATATGAGTTTACACGTATGCCATTCGGCCTACGAAATGCAGCATAAACCTTTCAAAGGTTCATAAATGAAGTTACGAGAGATCTCGACTTCGTTTATGTATACTTGGACGATATACTCATCGCCAGTAAAACCGAGGATGAACATATCGTTCACCTCGAAGAGCTCTTTAAACGCCTCGATAGCTTCGGTTTAACCATCAAGCTAGAGAAATGCGTTTTTGGTGCAACAGAGATTAAGTTTCTAAGCCACCGCATCACAAAGGATGGAATACTTCCATCCTCCGATCGGGTTCAGGCTATCGTTGATCTCGCACCTCCAACTTCTGTCAAATCGATCCAGAAGTTTTTGGGAATGGTGAATTTTTATCACCGATTCATCCCAAAATTGGCTGAACAGTTGGTGCCTATAAACGAGCATTTGAGAGACCTTCTCAACCGCTCACGTGCCAACAAAGTTTTTGACTGGCCAGCAGAATGTCAGGCGGCATCGACTCGGTCACCTTCGACCTGCCTACACTAGCTCAGGCTCAACAAGGTGACACAGAGATAAAGTCTCTACAAGAGCACCCCAGCAACGGCTCACGGGTAAAACTAGTCCTCACACCAATACCATTTACCGCCCATCAGGTGTGGTGTGAAAATAGTATAGGCATTCCAAGGCCTTACATACCCACTTCGTTACGCAGACTAGCGTTCAACTCCGAACATAGTCTCTCCCATCCTGGTATTCGTGCTACAAGACGAGCCGTTACCAAGAAATACTTCTGGCCATCGATCAATAACGACTGCAATGAGTGGTCTCGATCATGCCTAGGTTGCCAAAAGTCCAAAGTTTCACGGCATACCAAATCTCCATTGGAAGCTTTCAAACTTCCAAATAATAGATTTGACCATATCCATATGGATATAGTGGGACCCCTACCTCCATCTCGTGGATACTCTTATATCTTAACGATAGTCGATAGATTCACGCGATGGCCTGAAGCATACCCAATTCGGGATATTTCAGCACCAACAGTGGCAAAACGATTTGTCACTGAATTTGTCCCACGATTCGGCGTACCTCTTGAGATCACAACCGATCAAGGTACGCAGTTCGAATCGAAACTGTTCAATGAAGTTGCCAAATTACTCGGCACTCATCGAATTCGGACTACCGCCTACCACCCGCAAGCAAACGGGATGGTTGAACGGTTCCACAGGCAACTAAAAGCAGCCTTAATGGCAAGGGACAACACTACTCATTGGAGTGAAGACTTGCCCTTTGTCATGTTAGGCATACGCACGGCAATTAAGACCGACTTACAATGCTCACCAGCCGAGCTCGTATACGGTCAGAATCTGAGACTTCCCAATTCGATTGCCATCACTACCGATGAAAATCCAATTGAAGAATCAGAATTCCTCTCTTGCCTTCGTTCTCATATGCAGAACATTAAGGCAATACATCCTCGGCAACCCGTCCAAAAGGATGTCTACGTGCCAGAAGCCTTGGAGAACGCCGACTACGTTTTCATACGAGTCAACAGAGTTCGAAAACCTTTCGAACCCCCATATGAAGGCCCATACGAAGTAATCAAACGATTACGAAAACACTTCGTTGTCAAATTAAACGGCACAACCAAGTCAATATCCATTGACAGGCTAAAGCCAGCCTTCGGCTGTGACCGCGACAACGAAGCTAAGCCGTCTAAAGCGGTAACATTCCGTTAACGCTACGCTGGGGGGGAGTATGTAGTGACCGCGTAAAGTTTAATTACCAAACTTTACGCAATGTCACACAACAACTTCCGGCACGATCAAAACGATCAGTCGGAACACTCCATCGATCACCGAACTCAAAGTTCAGTGATCTTGCCGTTTTGTTCCGTCCCTATCACAACTAGTGATCGAGACACTTTCCGGCATCTCCACTTCTTACTGTCTTCTCCTCGTGTCGACTACGGTCCAGGATTTAAAGTGCGCATAAAAATAAAACCCCCCAAAGAATCATATATATATATATATACGAAATTACAGTGAATGTAAAACATAAAGAAACGATAACAACAAATAAATGTTCAGTCGAATAATAATAATAAAACCAGTGTTTTAATTATAAACCGCGTGGGCTGAGAAGCCACGTTATTAAAACTAGTGTACATAATCATACTAATCTCTGTGGGCTGAGAAGCCACATACTCATCATAAAAATTTGTTGTCTGTAAAGAGGGTTTACGGACGATAGTTTAACGTGACAACGTCATGAGAAAACATTGATGAAATGATTGCATACTTTTATGAATAAAATTGAATCATTTATATTAAATTATCATTATTTTGTAAGGATACAAAAAGGAGTGAAATGAAATATTCATTTTGATTGATAAATTAGCTTTTATTTGCACTAATGAATTCAAATATGTTTATTACTTTAATGAACAGATTATTTACAAGTAACAATGTGTAGTAACAAATTCATTTACAGCTTTTATACATGTCTGATATTTAACTTCTTGCAATCTGTGTTATTCTGTTAAAGATAGGTCGATGATCGGAAAAGTATGAAATGAATGGGAGTGTTTCAAGTGTAATGTGCCTTGAAAAAGTTAAATCGAAGGTTGTTCCTCTCAGCGTTAGTAACATCTGATGTGCATTCGAGATTGTACATATCCTTCATGAATTTGAGGAATGTATCATCATTTTTCACGTTTGTGTTGAAGTTGCCACAAAGAAGAATTGGTACATTGGTATCAACTTGCATGATCGGATGCACATACTGCCTGTTATGCACATACGGAAAGAGTGCTTGGTGCAGCAATACACTAATGTGTGAGACACTTGCTCCAGGATTAATATACACTGCGCCAAATACAATTTTAAAGGCGCATCTTTTTCCGTGATGATGTGCAAGCCGTCTATATTCGTTACCCGACTCAGCGCTACGTACACCAACTGTTGTGGTTGCTCCGAGGAGTATTTATAAACAATAACAGTAAACGTCCCACCTTGCGACTTGTGAATGGTAATAGCACAAGCAGGAACGCAAGGAAACTGTTTTCGTTTGCATTTCACAGTTTTCATCAGTGTAATGTTCACTGTTTTCTTATACACCAGCACCCAGTTAGGAGACAGAGTGTTTGGCTTGCTTTGCTTACAATTTGACAAATTTAATTTAATTAAATATTGACAATTTTAATCAAATTTTTAAGATTACTAAGATCAAATTTTTAAAATTAATTCGGGACATAACGGGACATAACGGGACAATGAGTCATCATTTTTCGTGCATGCAGCCGGCGTTCATCGTTTTAATAGACGTTGTCACGTCAATAAGCATAATTTTACTATAATTGTGGGAAATATTTCTCATCGCTAAATTTAAAATAATTTAATAAAATTCCTGAAAAAATTTCTTTTGAATTCATAAGGGCCGAAACACATCCAGGCTGGCTTTAAAGCGCACCTCTCAAAGCTTGCCTTGAGGCGAGCTGCAAAGCCGTCCGCGGAATTCGCAAAACACAATCAGTCCAGCTGATGACAGTTGTCAAATTTGTTAAGGATTTTCGTTGCGATTCGTAAAAAATATAAAATTTAAAAAATCATTTGATTAAAATTGAATTAGCTTGCCTGTTTTCTTTGCTATTACGTGACTTACGTAAATGTGGTAAAAATTCAAACATTTTAAATAAAATAAAATTTGATGACTTTTTTTAAATTTTTATTTGTTTAAAGTTACACAAATGTGGTAAAACTTTAAACTTTATAATATATTAAAATTTGTGTACTTCGTCGTTTTTATTTAAAGAAAATTTATGTAATAAAATGGATATTTTTAATAAGGCTGATGATGTGGAGGAGTGTTTAGTAGCATTTAATTTGTTCACTTTGTTGCTAAATATTATAATAACAGTGAAAAATTGTGAATCAAAAAGGTTACAACGAAGATGGTGGGTGAGACCGATTTACAGAACGAGAGACATCCACGGATTTTATATCCAAACATTTAAAATTATAAAAGAGCGGGACGTTGACCAGTTTTTTAAAGTAATACGGATGCATCCCCGGGAGTTCGATATCCTTTTAAATTTATTAAGAGAGAATTTAAAGAAGGAATCAAAAAGAAAACCCATTGACGAGGAATCACGCCTTGCGCTTACTTTGCTGTAAGTTTAAATTAATTGTGATTTCCTGTTACTGATTATTCATCTCACCTTTTATTTTCAGATATTTAAGTCAAGGAGCACCAATTCAAGTAATTGCTTGGTGCTTTAAAGTCGGAGTGTCTACAGCCAGGAAAATAATATTCGAAACATGTGACGCCATATGGGATACATTATCAGGACTGTATGTGTCTACTCCTAATAAACACGATCGGGAAAAGTATGGAAACGTGTTTTTCGATAAATGTGGTTTCCCAAACTGCGTAGGCGCAATTGATGGAAAACACGTAAATATACAGTGCCCTCCTCATGCCGGCTCACAATATTTTAATTTTAAGCAGCACCACAGCATTGTACTTTTGGCTGCCTGTTATGCTGACCTTATTTTCACCTATGTGGATCTTGGTGCATACGGGAGCCAGAGTGATGGTGGGATTTTTCAGAAAAGTGCCTTTGGGCGAAGCATACTTAATGGGGAGTTACCACATCTTGGACCGAAAGCTCTACCTTTAAGTGGTATCCTGTTCCCACGATTTTTTGTTGCAGATGCGGCATTTCCGTTAAGAACAAATATAATGCGACCTTTTCCTAACAGAGGTATAACTATGGTAAATTGGTAAACATGTTCAAGCAACTAAAAAGTCAACTATTCCACAGGTTTGACAATGCAGCAAGCGTATTTTAATACTAGGCTCTCGAGAGCAAGGCGCAATATTGAAAATGCTTTTGGAGTCTTGGCAGCACGCTGGCGCATTTTGACAACCAAAATCAATGCGTTACCCGAAAATGTCACGAAAATAGTAGTAGTAAGCCACAGTTGTTTTACATAACTTTATTAAATTAACAAGCACTAATTACTGCACAGCAAATTGTATACATGATAGTGAAACATCTCAAGGAAGTTGGCGAGAAGAAACAGAAGGGCTGGCGTCCGTTCAGGCCTCGAATGCTCATAATTCCTCTCGCCAGGCATATGAACTAAGAGAAATTTTAAAAGAATATATTTGGGCAAATAAAACATAAAATAAACATTTAATAATGTATATTTTCGTATTTATAACGAAAATAAAAAATTCATTTGTAACAAAAATTAAAAATTAATTTTTCATTTTATAAAAATATAATATTCTATAAATAAAAAAAAAAAAAACTTTTCACAAGTTTTCTTTGGAAATAAAAATTAAAAAATTCTGACTCTTATACATACTTATAAAAAAATAACACAGCAATTCATAATATAAAAGTTTATAACTTACTTTCTATAAATAATAAAAAAATACTCCTTGTAAATTCTGAGTGACAAAAAATACCTTACAGCTATAACAAAAATGCTTATATTATATCACAATAGAAAATCAAAATTCAAAAATCATAGGGCCTTCGAGTTTTAAATTCTTGTAATTTTAATCTTAAAGTGCTTATAAGGCTTTCCTGGATTTCGAGTTCCTCGTCATCACTTAATTCAGCCCTAACTATTTTCTCACCTAAGTTTTGAAGGAACATGAAAATTCCTCCATCTTCAGCCTTCTGTTTTCGTCTTTCCTCCTGCCCTTGAAGGAAAGTGTTAAAGGAGTGAACTGCACTGGCTATTGCATTTTGTCCACTTGCATCCTCCTGTCCCTTTCCTTGACAGACCCTTCTGTGTATTGGCAGATGAGGATGCACCCTGTGACGGCAATATATCACAAGGTGCTGCTTTTGTGGAGGCTGTCTTACGGGGCTCAAGATGGGGGGATGGTAGTAGCTCGCTTCTGATGTCGGAAGTTGATGGGACTGCTTCTTCGGTCGGCGAAGATACATCGTATTCGATGATATCACTAAATTGTGATAGTCCACCATCATCATCGGATAACACCACGGTTTGGTGTTGGGCAAAATTAGAGACAGTTCTACAATTAAAAACATTAGATATTGGATATGAATGAAATTAAAATAATTAACGCATTGACAACAGAGCGCACGGTTATTAAATGCAAATCCTGTTTACGTACGCGGCATAATGGTCAACGAGATAAATATTCTTAACGTTAAAGCTTACTCTGCAGGCTTAACAACATCTTTCAAAAAAGGCAGCGACTTCGTATAAGGCCACTCCACTTTGGTTAATGCTGCACTGCCAGATGGAATGTAGTGATATTCCCGCCTTGCTCGTTCTCTTAAGGACTTCCACCGTTGTTTACATTTTTTCACTATAAATTGAAGAAAGATTTAGTAATAAATAATTACAACATTTTAGGATATTTACCATCGCTGCCAACAATTTCAGCCACCTTTTGCCAAATCCTTTCTTTATATTTCAAATTTTTATATAAAGGGCTCCGAATGTTGTATAAACATTCTTTCCCTTTAACGGCTTCAATCCCCCACCGTGTACCTACACCTTGCTGTGGTGGTGGGGCTTGCGTGCCTCGACAGCTTTTAGGCTATGTCGGCGGTGGTAAGCTGGAGAACTAGCAAGCCACCGGTAGGGACTCCCATGACGAACAGGCTAATTGCGAAGAGGCCAGACGAAGCTGGGTACCTCCCAATCCCCATCCCCTCTTCCCTTTTCCCATTTCCCCACTTCTAAGCCAAGGTGTTTACCGTGCCGAGGGCTGCGTGGCCAGCTAGTGGTTAAAGAGTGCTGGTTGCAAACGGTTCCCTCCGATGCCCAGGTAAGGTCGGAGTGTACAAGTGCCTTATCCTGGCAAGCGGCTCTGGCAGGATGGACCTATTTCCGCATTACTCGTGGGATCTATATGGACCAAACAAAAATTAATAAAAAAATTTTGCTTGCCTCTAGTATGGAGGCAATCGCCAGTTGTGCAGCTAGTACCAGCCACGGTACATCTGCACAAATACCACTTTCAACCTCGTCAGAGGAGAAGTTACTCGCCCCCAGCCTGGAGACGGTGACTGCGAAGACCACCAATCCGGCGAGTGCCAGCCATAGCACACCCGGTTTGGATCGGCCGAGCGAACCAAACCCCAAACGGAGGTCAGAGGGTATGCGTATGCGGCGCCAGTACCAAAAAGCCCTTTTCATTCTTGACAAGATCGCCAAGAATGAGAAGGCCGGTACGGTGCATGAGCGAGACCAGTCTGACAAAGTAAAGTTCCAGTTGATTGTTGAGAATTACAACAAACGGCTGGCACAAAGCCAAACCAACCATCCCGAGTCACGGGAAGTAAAGAAAAGACCTCGATCCTCTCCTAAGGAGAAGACGGACCGAGATTCTAAAAGAGCGAAGGGTCCCCCAAAGGAAAAGCCTGCTGCAGCGAGTACAGCAGCGGCAGGTGGATCACAGCCCGGCCCAGGAAGGCTCCTGAGCGAGGTGGTCAGAGATCACCTGCAGGTAGCTCTGATGGACGAAAGGGCTCTTGGGGGACGCATTAGTCCCGAAACCTGGGTGGAGGTGGAAGCCAAACTATCGGAGATGGTTTTGGACCATATTCTCTCAGGCAAGGGAATAACAACGCCCTGCTATGACTCCTCGGAGGTAGTGAGAGGGTTTAGAATAATCAGATGCGAAGACCAGGCCTCAAGGGACTTCCTAGGCGAATGCGTCACTGAGATCAGGGACGCATGGGAAGGCATGAGACTCAGGCTAATCCCCGCTGCGGATATCCCGAGGAGGCCTAGAGCTCGCATCTGGTTGCCAAAAATAGACTTGGAGCCTGGAAAGCTCATCCAGTGTCTCCAAACACAGAACCCGACGGTTCCTATGAATGACTGGGTGGTCATCAAAAAAGAGGAACCGTTGAAAAATAGCAGTTCATTCTTTCTCCTTATCAACGAGGAGTCCCTCAAAATACTGGAAAAGAATGAACACCGTTTAAGATTTGGCATTAGGTATGCCAAAATGAAAATTTTTAAAAGCCCTTCCCCAGAGGAACGGGTTGAGGGTTCGGGCTTGGAGGAGAGCGCCGAGGTCGGCGCTCAGGGGGCATCGGAAAATGCTTCAAATCGTGCAGATCAACCTCCAACACTCTAAAATAGCCACAAACATCCTCCGAATTTTCCTAAAGGAGGAAAATCTGGATGTCGCTTTAATACAAGAGCCCTGGGTACGAGAACGGAACATACAAGGGCTCTCGGACAGGCAAGACAACACCTTTTACCACCGCTCGGATCAAGGCAAGCCAAGATCCTGTATTTTGGTTCAAAGGAACATAAAAGCCTTCCTCTGCCCGAACTTCAGCTCAACGGACCTAACGGTAGTTAGACTGGAGTTTGGAGGAGGGAAGGGTCTCTACATAGCCTCAGCCTATATGGCTCATGACCTACCTGCACCCCCAGGAGAGTTCATGCAAATGACAACAGCACTAAAATCGAATGGAGCCAACCTGATTGTAGGGTGCGACGCCAATGCGAGGCATACGCTTTGGGGAAGCAACGAGAACAACGAGAGGGGAGAGTCACTATTCGATTATATCATTAATTCAAACCTAGCGGTGTGTAACCGGGGCAACACCCCAACCTTCGTATTCCCAAGCACAGAGAATTTCCAAGGTTGGGAGGAAGTATTGGATATCACGCTGTCCATGGACACGGAAAAACTTAAAGTAGAAAACTGGAGGGTATCAGATCAAGTGCCCTTCTCGGACCACCGATGGATACGTTTCAGGGTTAACCTGCAGGTTGAAGCTCCTCAACCGCACAGAAACCCTAGAAGAACTGATTGGAAGAAGTTCGGTCAGGTTCTGAGAGCTAAACTCTCTAGAGGGTACCCACTTGGAAGTATAGACGCTATAGAGAAAATCGAAGATAGAGTCAATACTTTCGAAAACGCTATCCACACGGCGTATAAGATATCCTGCCCAATAAGGCGGAGCAAAAAAACCTTTCCTCCGTGGTGGAATGAAGATCTCTCGAAACTGAGGAAATTAACTAGAGAGACCTTCAATAGCTGTTACAAACAAGG
This sequence comes from Thereva unica, assembly GCA_949987705.1. Classification (NCBI taxonomy): domain Eukaryota; kingdom Metazoa; phylum Arthropoda; class Insecta; order Diptera; family Therevidae; genus Thereva; species Thereva unica. The sequence continues at coordinate 64,615,946 of OX465284.1, forward strand.
TCTCTGGCAGCCTTACAAGGATTGTCTAAAATTGTACAAGAAGGCTATTGCCTCAGCCAAGAGAGATACCTGACAGGGGTATTGCCAATCTATAGAGAGTCTAGGAGACTCCGCCAGATTATGCAAGATCCTGTCCAAAGAGCACTCCAGCCCGTCCTTTATAAAAAAGGCGAACGGAGCTTGGACAGAATCGCAGGCCGAGTCTATAGAGCTCCTAATGAACACACATTTTCCCGGTTGCAAGGACGAAAATGAGGTCGAAGCATCGGGGAACGGACAGAGACACTCCTGGGAGCAGGTGTCCGCTATTGTCACAAAGGAAAAGGCTTTCGACATGGTTTTCTGTAGATTTTGGCATGCTGAAAACGATCCCGTTGTCCGATTTGCCCTATCATTCCATAGTTTTGAGATATTTAACGCGCAAAAGTGCAAAAAACATGCTTTTTGGCACTTTTAGGTTAGGATTGCTCAAAATCCTGACGTGATAGGGCAATTTGGCCAACGGATTCGGATTCAGCGCGAAAAAATACTTAGGATACGACTATTAAATTGGAAAGGAGAAAAAATGTGCAGACCAGTGTAGTCAGTTTCAAAATTTAATTTTTTTTTTCTAAAATCGTTCGATCGAACGTTCGGAACTTCAGGCTCATGAAAAGTGCTGCGGTGGGAAATGTTAAAGACAAGACTTAAGGCCGTGACACAATGGTGACTTCGGCTTCGGCTTCGAAAGCGACGTTCGAAACCGTATCGAAGCTAAGTATAACACAATAACGGCATTCGCCTTCTTCTTCGCAGAAAATTTGTTTAGTAAATTTGTTATAACTTTGCGAAATTATAATGGAAAATAAACGAGAGGAAGTTATTAAATTAATGAGAATAGCAGCATACGTTTATTTTAAATCAAAAAAAGGCGATTCTGGTCAAGAGAAATTTTATAATTTTTTTTTAAATAAAAATTTCCGTAATGTATGTCGAAATTTTGCTTCGTTTGCGAGATATATTGCAAAAACAAAAAGGGTCCATTTTGACCCCTATCTCCAATTTCCACCCTCTAATTTAATAGGGCGGTTTTTTCTTCTTATATGACCCATTGAACGATTTCCGCAATAAAACTCCGTGAACGTTTTAGTTCCTTAATTCCCTGTTTTTAAGAAATCAATAGACTACAGCCACTGAAGACGAAATTGTACATGAAGTTCAAGCACAAAATGTCGAACAAGAAAACGAAGAAGAACAATTTACAATACCTTCTCTGGATGATGGTCTTAATGCAATAAATGTGTTAAGAAAAATTACTTTCGGTAATGAACAATTTCATACAGGCAATTATGAAGAGACGTTACTTAGAATGCAACGTGAGCTACAAATTTCGTACGCACGTTTAAAGAGTTCAAAACAAACAAAAATTACTGATTATCTAAAGTAAAACTTTGTAGTAATTATTTTAAATAAAAAAATTTGAAATAATTTGATTATTTCTTTATACACATATGAACTTATAACTTTTAAAAGAACCGCTTTTTACGAATACCGGGTTTTTACGACCGAATATGATTGGTCCCCTTGATGTCGTTATAACGGATTTCGACTGTTTAAAATTATTATTAAATAATATAAATGGTTACGACACACTTTAATAAAAGACGATGGCTATACATAACTAAAAAACACTATCCGCAATACAAGAGGTAACGAACCATGACTCCAACAATATGGCGCCAAAGCGTTTTTAAAGAGAACGGCACAAAATAATTCGAACTGGAAATCTTTTGTAAAATCCTTGTTCCTGAAAGAATAACTAGTAGCATGTTGTGCCTAGAGACTAGCCACTAATTACGCTTTTTCATGGTATTCTTTCTGTTGAATAACACATAAAAAATCAATTAAAAGATATTTTTTCACTTTTAATTACATAAGTAAATGTTTATGTTCTCCTGAGTATTCATTATTAAATAATATAATTCAGTGACAGATCCAAAACATGTTCCACCGAATTAAAAAAAATATATATTTCACCACGGCCGGCCAAGGATTGAACTTGGTTCCCCGGGGTAACATTCCAGCGCCTTACCTCTAGGCTACCGATATATGTACTTTATTAGAAATCTCTTTTTTGTTGTTAAATATACTTTTCCACCATTTTCTCAGTTTTAGATCTCTTGATCAAGAGCTACAATTTGAGATATGGTCCAAGTCTGTAGCGACAGTACTTTCAGAGATGAAAGAAGGTCACAGACGGACAGAGCCTCTGTATAAGCTTTTTTTTTTGAAAAAGCTAAAAAAGATCTGCAAGGTAGATAATCGAATAGAAGTCGGCTGCATTATGACAAATTCTATAAAAATAAGAGCAAAATATGAAAAAATAAAGAACTGGGCGGGAGGCAGACTCCAACCCTCGATACTTAACAGCATTCCCAAATAGATGCTACTACAACATAGCCAAATTGAAAATTCCGTACAACACAGCTCCCGCAGCTGTGGGGAGTAGCAGTAGTACTTTACCAAATATAAAGAAAAGTATTTAATTTGTTCAAATTTTTTTGTTTTTTTTTTTCATTTTTAAGGGTGACGCCCATGTTTTAGGACCGCAGGACCCCGATTTTCGTGATCAGCGACCCCAAAGACCACTAGGGTTCGATTTTCTTAACGTTTTGAATGGACTATTTATCTGTTTTCAGCAAAAGACTTTTATTTTCATATTTTAAAAATAAAAGTCTTGAAAGACTTTTATAGAAAAGCTGGAAAAATAAAAATCTTAATAAGACTTTAATGCAAGACAGAAAAAAATAAAAGTCTTTTTTAACAATTATTTTTGATTTTAAAAATAAAAGCAAATTTTAATTATTATTTCGGACAGAAAAAAAACAAAAATCTTTAATAACAGTTTTAAAAGATTTAAAACAATACTAGGCAAAAATTAGAGTTAAAAATAACTTTTATTATTTTTGGTAAAATTTAACTGTTACTGTTGTCTTAAATCATATATGTGTCAAAATAATTATTATTTTCTGATTTTTTCGTTATAAGTTATAACAGTTACGATCCCTGGTTCTAATAAAGCAGAATTTAACATGGGTACAAAAATGTATGTATATCTTAAGGGGGGAGCCTGCTTTAGAGGCTTCAAAAAATCTATTTTTTTGAGGAATTTTTAGGGAAGGAAATAAATATTTAATTGAAACGAAACTTTCAGGTATTATTGTTGTATATTTCAACATTTTTCTCAAATTTTTTCAATAACATATATGTCATAATATGCCGAGTACAAGCATTTCGCCGAGGCGCCTCGGTGTCGTGTGGCGGGAAAGATGCAGGTCACAATATCCATGTGAAACAAAAAAACCCAAAACAAATTTATATTTTCAATAGTATAGATTCTAATTAAACCTAAAAAATCTAAAAAAAAGTGAGAAATTCAACAATTTTTCGCAACTTAAAAAAATTTTTTTTTTTTTTAATTTCACTTTAGATTGTTTAAAAAGTGGGTTAATTATAACTTTTTTTAAGGTTTTTTAGGTTCAACTAGAAGAGAATTTAATCCTGAATACAATCAATTTTGTCTCGTTTCGATAGGACGTAAAAATTTTTCCCTATCTTTCCCGCCAATTAGGAAAAATCGAAAAAATTAAAAACCGAGAAATCGTGCGTCGAAGTTTTCGTTTATAAAAAACCGTAATTTTCTTGAACTTACCGCAATAATGTGCTAATCTGCGATTCCTGGTCCATAGAGTTGCCCTTCAGACTCTTCAAAAAACTGGTTTTCGCTCTGATGTTCGGTTCTGCGGGCTGTTCTGTACAATACATATAATAGATTTAGGCACTGAGCGCAGGCACTCCGAGCGATCCGGCCGCTCGTAGGTATACCTGCTCGACGCTTGCTCACTATTTCTTCTGTAACTCCGAAAATAATTTGGATTTGTTTCTGAAATTTTACTGATATATTCTTGGATAGTTTGGGAAGACATTTATAAAAAAAATTGATTTTTTGAAGCCTCTAAAGCAGGCTCCCCCCTTAATAGGCTAGAACATGTTAAATGGCTTTAGAGGTTAATATGGAAATTTTTCACTCTGACGTTCGCAGCATAAAAATAAAATGAAGTCTTACACACAAATTAACATAAGCTCAACCCTTTTTTTTTTTTTCAAATAATTAATTCAAAGTGAATATTGAACTAAACATAAGTTCTACACCCAAGCAACTAATTTTATTCGCACCAGTGCTGTTCGCCACCCAAAACCTTGTAAACTTCAGGCTACAAGTTTACTTCCAACATTTGTTGCACAGTTCTGCGAAATAACACAAATAAACAAAATTACACAAAAGGATATAATTAATTCTGTTGAAATTCCCTCTTCCAGTTGGCAATTAAGCCCCACTGCTTTGCATGTGTCATTAATTCCGATCCTAGGTAATTTTTCATTCATCCATCGATGTAGCAGCTAGCGCCATCGAGCACAGCGTAGATACCATTTAATTAGCAAAAGCTGCAAAGACTCTAAATTAGACTAAATTGAATGAACCAATTGCCGAACTGGCAAACGAATAGAAGAGACCTTAATGATGGACCACCAAAACTTCCCATGCCAAAAACTGGCAATCCGCGACCTCTGCAGGACATGGAATGCACATAATCGTCCTGTTACACAAAATGCACAATTGCCTAACATTCCCCGACATAGCAGCAAAAAGGATCTGGAGGACACAGAATAATGAATTCAGTCCTCTTGTGTTTTAACTGTCGAACTTTTAATGGGTCGGGATTGTTCACAAATTTTGTAATAGTGTAAAGTTCGCAAAAGGCGGTATTCTGGTGAGGGTTCGGACGTTGCGGGTAGTGGATAATGTTTGGAGTATTTTCGAACAGAACTGGATTTGAAAAGGACTCTTGAAATCATTGGATGCACTCGAAGCTGAAATTGCTGGTAATTTCCAAAAGTTTTCTATGACACTAAAATAGTTCGAGAACTCTTGATGCCGGTTTTTGGAATACCGACTATCAGATGGAGCAGAGGCTTTATGGAATTATTTGGCAGAAGTTTTGGACTTGAAATGGGTATTAGTACTGTTTGTCGCCAGCGGAACAGTAAGGGCCGAAACACATCCAGGCGTGCTTTGAACACATCCAAGCCCAAAGCTGGCTGCAAGCATATCCAACCTATGCGTTCAAATGGGATTGAACACATTAAAGCTTATGTCGCAAATTCAGGCATTGGCAAAGCTAGCCGCAAGGCTCGCCTCTGTCGGAATTCCGGCAATGTTGGAATTTGAATTCGGCCGAGGCTCTAGTTTGCTTTTGACAGTTGAACTTTGGGGTTGGCATATTGTTTGCGAGTTCATATTAAAAAAAAATTAAACGAATTAAATAAAAAATGTTATAAAATTTCACTTTGAACAAATAAAAATTAAAAAAAGTCAACAAATTTTATTTTATTTACCACATTTACATATGTCATATTAAAAATAACAGTGAAAACTGACCAGCTAATTTTATTTTATTTAAATGATTTTTAAATTTTACACTTTTTACGAATAACAATGTTCGTTAGCAAATTTGACAGCTGCCGTCAACTGGACGGATTGTGTTTTGCGAATTCCGCGGACGGTTCTGCAGCTCGCCTCAAGGAAAGCTTTGAGAGGTGAGCTAAGCCAGCCTGGATATGTTTCGGCCCTAATGTAATGTTTGAATAGTAATCGGGAAATGTTACTGCAGTAATAGTTTTGTTATTATTTTAAAAATGTAATAAAAATGTTCTATGCCAGGAAGATTTAAATCCAAAGCAATCTTTGGGAATTGTTATTATTTTGCTTTGTGTTATCTTAAAATAACTGTTCTATATGTATAACTCACCGAATTTTGTTATATTAAAACAAACGCACTTTTATTGTTTGTTTGTCCGATAATTAATTTTTATTTTAATTACAATCTTGACGTTACTTCTTACAGTAGTTTTCTTTTTTATACTTAAATTAATCTATGACTTTTATCTAAATCCGTTTAACAATATTAATTATGTCACTCTTTATTTTTGCGTATTCTTTATAATTAACTCATCAATACAACAAGACAAATTACCTTTCTTTTCTGTTTTCCTTTTTATACTTAAATTGATCTACTTTTATCTAAATCCGTTTAATACTAGATATTAATTTGTCACTCTTTATTTTTGTGTATAATTATAACATCAATGCAACAAAACAAATTACCCTTTAATTCACTTTTTATGAAACTTAGTTTATAACCATATTTATACTTTTTATTCACTTTCTACGAAACATAGCTTATAATTACATTTACACTAGGATAAAGAAAATCTTAATTTCTTTTTTTACACACAAAAACATTTCCACTTGAATTTGTTTATTTAAATTTTACACCAAGAAAGAATGATTATTATTATTTATTTTACAGTTTAGTCCTTAAATATTATATTACGAGTTTTATTAATTTTTAATTAGAACTTTTCGACGCGCCCGCCGTGGATCAAAAATTCAAACAACACTCGATAAAAGTTATCGACGCACCCGCCGCCGATCGTGGTTAGAACAATACTCTCTTTTTCCGTCCGCCACGGATCAAAGTTGAAACAATACTCATCGATCTTAAAAATCGATCGCGCTTTAGTTACCTAAAGCTTTCTTTTCGAAAATTCTTCGGTTGCATTTTTCTTCCGGGCCTTCGACCTTGGTGCAAAAGTCACCTGCTGGTGCTTGACCCAAGGTTGAGGTCGCCGGCCGGAAAAACGCATCCGTCGGCTTTTCTTTAAATGCCCTCAAACTGGCACAATCTGCTTACGAGCATTTAAATTCTTTCGCAAGTCAAATTGCGCTAAATTTTTGTTGCCAATTTCCTTTGGCGTTTCAGGTTACACCTGGATGTTGTGCAAGGGTCGTTTACCGGCCCCGTGCATTTTTAGTGTACACAACATTCGAGGTTCAAGATTTTTAGATATTTAGAAATAGTTTTGGAGATTTATATTGGAACTTGAATAATTTTGAGGGCGGCTCAAAATTTCTACATAACATTCCTTCCCCCCTGAAGCAAGAGAATCGCTACGGAGTAGAGCAATTCTCGCACTTGAAGATTGTAAAGAAGAGGAAGGTGAATGAAAAACTAAAAAGAGTGTAAAGTTGTATGTAAAGAGAGCTTTGATTAGGAGATGACAGTAATACGATTCTCATAAAAGTGGAGATAAAAGCAAATGTATTCCAAATGAAGGTGTTAACAGGAAGCTAGCGCGGGTTTGCCCGTGTTTGGGATATTTACTACGTTTATAAGCGGAGTTTTACTCCCGGATCTTCAATCCCAAGTAAAACTCCCGATGCGTTTATAAGCAATGGGAGTGTAAGTCCAAAATACTGTTACGTTTTTCCGGCTTAACGGATTCGTAGGATTAATTAAGGAATACACTTTTTAATTATCCACACAATAATTTATTTATTACAAACCAAACACAATTTAATTACAAACACAATTCTTACAGTTCACTATAATCACTTTTAATTTAATAGCTGGCACTATTAAATTCTATCTATCGCGTTATAGTTCACTTTTAAATCACCACTTTCCACTGTTTTCACTTTAGAACACTTTTATCGCCTTTCCAATCAAAACTGACTCTCTCAGCACCTGCAAGCCGCTTTTATATCCAAGCTCCACCTTTATTTAACTTCTGGAACCTTCTCGAGTCCTTTTTCTCGAGCTTAGTGGTATGTTCTTTTCTTTTCGTCCAGAAGCTTGAAGTTGTCTTCACTTATCGCGCGTTCCAGTTTTAGTTTAGTACATAAATCAATAGTTCAGACATCAACCAGAGTTGTTATCGACAATCGTTGATTATGCTTTTTCACAAACAGATGGCGCATAAATCATCACATTGTCCCCTCCTTAGGACTGTTTGTCCCGAACAGTTGTCCATCCTGGATCCGGCTGATGATATGGGCACAGCCTGTCTATGTGCACAATCTTCTTCTTGGCTTTGGGTCCTTGTTGAATCCTGTAGACAACATCGTTGATCCGTGTTAGGATTTTATAGGGCCCCTCCCACGGGCGCTGAAGTTTCGGAGACTTGCCTTTTCGTCGTCGAGGGTTGAGTAGCCAAATGAGATCACCTTCCTGGTATCCGCTACAGTTTGCTCGGAGGTCGTACCTTGGTTTCATCCTATCACTGGCCGTCTTAGGATTCTCTCTTCCGATTTTCTCAACTGAGGTCCCAACGTTGTATTGTCGCGTTTCTTCTTTCGCTCTGACTCGAGGGCCCTTACTGCCGGCACAAACTGCACATTTACGACACCAGTTCGTAACATCCTCACGCATATGAAGCCAATAGAATCTCTCCTTTACTTTTGCCAGAGTTTTGTTGACTCCCAAATGTCCTCCTGACGGGCTATTATGACACTCCTCGAGAATATCTGTTATTCCAGCACGAGGGACCAGCACCTGCATTCGACGAGAGGTACCATCATCTGTTTCCCATTTGCGCTTCAATACTCCTCCTTCGATATGGAATGAATCCCATTGGGTCCAATAGCTCTTCAGGATTTCACTTCTCTCTGCGATGTCTTTCCATTTAGGCTTCTCGTTGTGTTCTTTCCATGACAAAATCGCAGAAATGTCCGGGTCGTCGCGTTGCGCATCTCGAATTCCTTGGTCCTCATATTTTATGCTTGGCTCAGCAGTCGTCTTTTGACACTTTTCCTCAACACGCCAACGATACTTAAAACCAGGGGCCTTATCATGAAATGCGATACGAAAGTAAATACGAACCGAAATTAATTTACGGTACGAATGAATCTACCGATCATAGGATCCGTCTACTACGAATTCGTATTGCAAAGGTAGTACTGCCCTACGCAACTTAAAAATTCTTTCCAATACCTGGAAAGCAGGCAACTTCATGCCAATAAAGTAATAAAGGGTGTGTTTCAAGTTCCATCAATGATTGCAATGGGCTGTTTCACACGAGCCGACGGCCAACCAACAGAAATCGTATGAAAACGTCATTTGTAGAGAAGAGGGTGAGAGAGGACGATGGGGAGGGAAGATTTTTCCATTCAACTTTCTCACACGATTTTCGATACGACTTTTTGACAGCTGTGTGGTTGTTGTTGTTTTTTATTCCTTTGGGAAAGAGAAAAGACAAAACAACAACAATAAGCTAAAGCGTTTTGACGTAGAGTTGGTTGGAAGAATTGGCCCGTGTGAAAGCCCATGCGACTTTTCGTCGAGTTTCAAAAGGGAATGGACGATAACAGCCGATTTCTGTTGGTTGGCCGTCGGCTCGTGTGAAACAGCCCAATCACTCCATCTTGTGAACATCACATATGTCCCATATTCCATTATTTTGTGTCAGATTCGAACAATTGTCCATCAACGATTAGGATTGATTACCATCACTGATTTCTGATTACTGATTGTGATGGAACTTGAAACACGCCCAAAGTTTGTGAGTTTTCTTTACAATAATTAAATAATTTAATCGAAGCAAAATATATAAAATATATATTATATACATTATTATATAAAAATGATTAGTGTCGAAGCGTTTTTCTCATCATCTGACAGTGAAGAAGAAAATCTTCAAAATATGCGATTGGTTGAAAGAAAACTTCGTGATAATTCGAATCCTATGGGGCTCCCTGATGCAATATGAGTACACAAACTTTATTTGTTTCTTCATTACAATTTATTTTCTGTTACAGCTTTATACAATTCTTTCGAGTATCAAAGCCGGTGTTTTCGTATCTTTTAGAAGAGATTAACAATGAATTTAACCCAGCGGCTAATTCGGTTTCCATTCCAAGCTATGTAAAGCTTGCGTCTGTTTTACGTTTTTTCGCGGAAGGAGGATACCAAAGAGGCACGGGGCAGGATAGTTTTGTGGGCATGGCGCAACCAATCATTTCAACAAATTTGAAGGAAGTCCTTACAATACTGGCATTGAAAATCTGTCCAAAATGGATAAACTATAAATGCAGAAGAAAAGAATGCTTGCTCAAATACCCTTTAGCTAAACTGGGATTTGTCTTCATCCAAGTTACTAAAATTTCGTATTGTTTTTGTGTTGTATCTTTTCCCCTAAAAAATTGTTTATTTATATAATCAATTAAATATGTAGTTATAAGAAAATATGAAATATAAATTTACAGTTTTTATTCCTAAAGTGTGCACCAATCACTCACGAAATCGAAATGCGACAGCTGCACAGCTATCGGAAAAAATTCCGTTTGTAATCGCATCAAACCGATTCGAATTCGCATGGCATGATCGCTTTTTTCGATTTTCGGATAATTTCATTTTCGAATCGCATTTCATGATAAGGCCCCAGGTTCGCATGGTCGCCGGGACAGTGCAGTATCCATTGGAATTCCCCTGTTGCGGTGTTTCATCATCAATTCTCCAAGGTCCAATAGTATTCCGTGACAGTCCAAACCAAGAATACACTCGTCTACTATGTCAGCTACCAGGAACGAATGTGTAAACTTAATGTCGCCGAGTACCACGTCCATCATTGTTTCCCCATGTAATTTCACTGGCTCTCCTGTAACAGTTTTCAGGATGAACTGGTCCGCGTTTTTCAGCCACTTTCTACCGACCAAATCAGCCCTGATGACAGATCTTGAAGCACCTGTATCCACTGTAATTGTGTATTGCTCATCACCAACTTTTCCCTCGATGACAAGGCTGTTGTTGCTACGTTGCAGTTGGGTGATGTTGGCGATGACATCAGGGTTCTCAATTTTCCCCACCAACTCGCTCTCGTCGCTTTTCTGCCGTTGTGTAGATTTTCCGCAGCACGTTGAGCCACTCCTACTCCCTGGAGATTCCCTCCTTCGCTTTCGACAACTGCTTTGTAGATGGCCCGACTCACCACAGTTCCAGCATCGTAGACGACGACGTACTTCCGAGGTGTTGATTCGATGGCAAATGTTCTCAGTCGTTTTGATACCCCTGAGGTGGACTGTACTCCTTGTTGCTTGCTTCGCTGCCTCGTATGCCAGAGCATATGCCAAAACTTCTTGGGTAGTCTTCTTTCCGGCCAATCTGGCTGCCATTTGCAGATCCCGGTCGGCAAACGAGTTAAGAAGAGTCTCTCTTGTTATCTCGTTAATGTAGTCTTGACAGAAATTAGGATATGCCAAACGCGCTAGCCTCTCGATATCTGCCCAAAGTTGCTGCAACGTCTCTCCGGGCCTTTGAAATCTATTTCGTAATTGAGTTCTGTAGACTGGCTGCATATGTTGTTCGCCGTAACGCATTTCCAGTGCTTGTACCAAGATCTCGTAGCTGTTACGATGTTCTGTAGGTATCGACAGTAACAGTTCAGCTGCTGGACCCCTTAGTGACAACGTTAAGACAATTGCTTTCTCTTTCGCTGTCCAGAAATTACCAGCTGCTGCTGCTTCCAATTGGATCTTGTAAATAGCCCATGTGGTTTGTCCGTCGAAGGTTGGAGGCTTCAGTTTCCTGCCTTTGATGAATTCCTGTGATGTTGGTGCTGTGTGATGGAGTTTTAACCTTTCTAAGTCGGCTCGGACAATATCAAGATCAATTTTAAATTTTTCCAAATCATTTCTTACATTTTCCATCATGGCATCCAGCTTTTTATCGACGGAAAGAAGCATTAAATCGATTTTCTGCTTGACTTGGCTCCTCTGCTCTTCCATAGACTCTTTAAGTTCAGCTAACGAGCGTTCATGAGCTACTGCTAACAATTTCTGTTCATCCTTTAACGCCAACACTTCCGCCTTGATTTCTATAGTTGAATGTTCTTGTAATTCCTTCATATCTGCCTTCATCTCCGCTGATGCACGTTCTTGTACTTCCTTCACCTCCGCTGATGCACGTTCTTGCACTTCCTTCATCTCCGCTGATGCACGTTCTTGCGCAGCTGAAGACCGTTCTTGCGCCTCTTTCATCACCATCAATGTCTTAAAAAGTTCTGCCATACTCACTGTCGATTCTTCTGGCTCCGCTTCTACCTCGTCTTCAAAAATGTAGGTTTCAGGATCCTTACCTTCGTTCACCAAAGCTTCTCGAAGCAGGGCGGTTAGGGCATTTTTAGCCCCCACCGTTGACAACGAGCGTTTACTTAATGCTCTTTTCAACTCTACAGTGCGCAAATCCACTAGCTTTCGACCCATTTTATTTATAAGTCCTTATTTCTCACGCACAAAATTTAAATTCCAATCACAATTATTGTTCAAGTTCACTTATTTCACTTATATCTTAATTAATCCCACTTCTGACCCCAATTGTTACATTTTTCCGGCTTAACGGATTCGTAAGATTAATTAAGGAATACACTTTTTAATTATCCACACAATAATTTATTTATTGCAAACCAAACACAATTTAATTACAAACACAATTCTTATAGTTCACTATAATCACTTTTAATTTAATAACTGGCACTATTAAATTCTATCTATCGCTTTATAGTTCACTTTTAAATCACCACTTTTCACTGTTTTCACTTTAGAACACTTTTATCGCCTTTCCAATCAAAACTGACTCTCTCAGCGCCTGCAAGCCGCTTTTATATCCAAGCTCCACCTTTATTTAACTTCTGGAACCTTCTCGAGTCCTTTTTCTCGAGCCAGTGGTATGTTCTTTTCTTTTCGTCCAGAAGCTTGAAGTTGTCTTCACTTCTCGCGCGTTCCAGTTTTAGTTTAGTACATAAATCATTAGCTCAGACATCAACCAGAGTTGTTATCGACAATCGTTGATTATGCTTTTTCACAAACAGATGGCGCATAAATCATCACAATACTTTCTGGTCTGAGATGACAGCTCCAAGCTCAAATTCAAAATCATAGCAAAGACAAATATAAACCCAATGTTTAATTTAATGTATTTAAAAATATCAATAAACAAAGAAAAAAAACTATTGTAGCAAAATAAAACACCCAGCTTCTTCTTTACAAAGTTTTCCCCTTCGGAAAAAATTCTCACTCCCAGTCAGCGTTTATAAGCACAACATAAACCGCGATCGAAGTTTCACTCCAGCTTTTTCTTCGGTAGCGAAAATCCAAGTTCTGGATTTTCACTCCGGGTTTATAAGCGGTGTTTCACTCCGGATCGAAACTTCCATCCGGAGGGAAACTCCGCTTATAAACGTAGTAATAAAGATATGAATTGGGGCTTATTAGTACGAGGTTCGTCTTATTTCTCGTTTTATCGGGTAAAAGCTAGTTAGTAGTGGTGGCCATTGTGTGTAGGGCCCGTTTGGGTCGTCTAAATGTTAAGTAAGTATTACGTAGTATTCATAAAATGGTTTTAGGCGGTTGTTGTGAACTGTCACTAACCTCTTATTTATTTTTACGGTAGTATTCACTATACTTGGGACTGCGACCACCGTGTAGGGGCCGTTCCATATTTGGGACAATTTGTTCTTGCGTGCTTCGTTGTGTAGTAGGACCTTGTTGCCTATGTGGAGTGTTAGAAGCCGCGCCTTCCCATCATAGTATCTTTTGTAGCGGTTTTTGCTGGTTAGTAGATTCTTACGTGCCAGTGCATACGATTTTTGCAGTTTATACCGGAGTTGATGATAATAACTTTCGTGGTTGAATATAGGCTCCGGCTCTCGTTTTAGATTGGATGGGACGTCGGCTGTGAAGCCGTAGAGGCAGTCCATTGGGGTCATTTTAGTCCCCTCGTGTACACTGTTGTTGTACACGAATGCTGCTGTCCGAAGGAAATTGTCCCAGCTTTGGGGGCTCTCGTCTACGAGAGTGCTCAAGTATTCTATTAAAGTTCTGTGAGCGCGTTCTAGTGCTCCATTGGACTGAGGGTGGTATGTTGAAGTTTGGAGTTTCTTAACCTTTAAGAGCCTACACACGCTTTTGAAAAGGTCACTCAGGAAGTTTGATCCCTGGTCGGTGACTATTTGTTTTAGTATGCGATAGCGCGCGACGATTTCGTCGAAGAAAATTTGCGCTACCGTTTGAGCTTCCCCATTGGGAATGGCATACCAGTCGACAAATTTTGTTAGGTTATCCTGGAAGGTTGTAATAGCATAATGGCGCGATAAAATATTGGGCGCCACTTATGCGAGGTATTACCCCCTTAGCCATAAGCCCGGAAAAGCATGACCAAGGAGCCAATACCATACATAAGAAAGGAAACAAAATTCCGGAACTCCTACGCCGGCCACACGGAGTTATCTAGCTCGCCGGAGGGGTCGTAGGGTGTGTGGCCGGGGCTTACCGCGGTTGGTTCACCACTTACCTGTGTCTGTGCAACTTTGAATTCCGCCTCCATCATTCTCCGGACATCGCCTGAGCCTCGTCAAATCCTGAAAAGGAATGACCCCCCGCCTCAACCATTCCACAAAAAATTTACCACCTGGACATTCTAGTATTTATAATCATTTAATAATCCTGTAATCATCAATACAAACAATACAATGAATACTTATCAACCACGACAATAGTTAGCTGTCCTTGTCAAATATTAGCATTAAATGATCACATTCAATTCAATCAATGTTACATTATTAACTTCCCAGTATTATTGTAATCGGTCCGAAAATCGAAATCGAAAATTTCAACGTATTTTCATCTTTCAAGGTCCCAGGAGCATTTTAAGCAAAAAATTGGGAGGAAGTATGTGTGTGTGTGTGTGTATGTGCGTACGGATGTGGTCATTTTTTCCTGCACGATATCGCGAGAACCAAAAAAGATATCGACTTCGTTGAGGTGTTGTGCGAAGCGTATTAACCGAAATATGATCTGAAAAGGATTTCATGAAATTCGGTCCAGCCGTTTTTTTGTTTAAGCGACGTAAGTAATTTTTGTACCTGCACGATATCGCCCGAACCACAAAAGATATTGACTTACTTGAGGTGCCGTTCGAAGCGTATTAGCGACAATATAATCTGAAAAGATTTTTATAATATTCGGTCCAGCGGTTTTTTGGTTTAAATGACTTAAGTGATTTTTGTACCTGCACGATATCGCGCGAACTATAAAAGATATCGACTTAGTTGACGTGCCGTTCGAAGAGTATTAACCAAAATATGATCTGAAAAGATTTTCATAAGATTCGGTCGAGCCGTTTTTATGTTTAAGCGGCGTAAGTGATTTTTGTACTTGCACGATATGGCCCGAACCACAAAAGATATTGACTTACTTGAGGTGCCGTTCGAAGCGTATTAGCGACAATATAATCTGAAAAGGTTTTTATAATATTCGGTCCAGCGGGTTTTTGGTTAAAATGACTTAAGTGATTTTTGTACCTGCACGATACCGCTCGAACTAAAAACTATATCGGCTTCATTGAGGTGCCGAAAAACATTAATACATCAATTTTGTATACATTTTCGTCATCCTAATCTTGTAAGTGCGCACATTTAGTTTGACATTTTAGCGATAATATTGATAAACAATTGTGATAAATTCTCGGTATTATGCATATATTCTATATTGCCTCATTTATTATTAAAACATCCAATCATAATATTCAACATCCATCATACTGGGAAGTTGATCGTGTGAACCAAAGGGTCGAACCCACATCTCAACTAGTTTTATTTTTAGGTACATATGTATGAAGCTCAAGATAAGAATAAAGCGCGCAGTAATGGCCAATACTCCTCGCTTTGTACAAACGATGTTATAAACGACCGTGTAACCTAACGGAACAACAAATTACCGGAACCAACTCACGGAATATCCAACACAAGAATGAAAAAAAAAATTGATCTAACAAGGAGCAAAATACTGTCATAAATACTTTTAAATACGATAAACCTTAATACTAACTACATGTAAAATTATGAGTTATTGATATGTTAAATCATGAACAAAATGTTTTCTGTTTTTTTTTTTTTTTTTTTTTTTTTTTTAACAATATGGCACAGATCCCCGACTTGAATCTATTTATCTCTTTTCTTTTTTTCAAAAAACAATCTCTTCCAATAATAACTTTTGAATGACAAAAGGAAGTGGGCTTAACACGCCACGAAAATAAAAACGGATACAAATTTCATATATCTACCCATTCAACAATAAAACTCATGTCTAATTCCCTATCTTAATACATTCTGTCTTAGGATAGTAACTAATACCAGGATACCGAAGTTCACAACAATATAAACGAATAGTAAACAAATGTGGCACCATTACCTTTCCACCGCCTCGCTTCTCCTTGTGGCTTCACTTTCCCAGCAGTCCGTTACCAGTCCAAAGCATAACTGTCAGCGCGAAGAAAAGTTTGCATTATCTGAAGGTCCCTGTCCATAATTATAGATGACTTGTGCAGTTTTCAAAGTCAGATCACGCACTAGAAGGGACAATCCTTTCTATAGACACAACAGTACTCTAAAAGAAAGTATTCGTAAAGAAAGTATTCGTATATCAACTAGAACATTTTATGCGACTGAATTATATCATCCGATTTCGCAGGTTGCTTGCACTCGGTAAGGCCTGTCGATACCTCCTGAGTCCTATGGATCAATTTTGTAAGCTCAGGGTCGATTTCACTTTGCCACATTGAACTTCTTGAACAAGTAACGTCACCGCAGCTATTACCTGCCCGGCATTTATCTTTTTCTATTTTCCTACTGTAACTTGACAATCTTGGTCTTCGTCAAATCAATTTTCCATTCCATCAGAGTTTTCCTTATCGTCTTTATCGGCTTGTAAAGGTACGTAGTTATTCTCCTTTTTACGGTACTCATCCAATTTCGTATGGTTAATAATCTGACCATACATACATAATTAGTTTAAGAAAAATTTCCTAAATTTTATATTTTTTCCCGAAGAAAAAAATTTTTCTCCGTTCCTTTATCCAGCCGTCAAAAAAAATTCTCCCAGACTGACTCCCAAATTTTTCTTTTCTATTTTTGTTTTATTTTCCCCCGCCTACTTTTTGGTTTCGAACAACTTCTGAATTTCATTCTCGACGGTGATTTTTAGTCAAGTAATTATTTAGAGATATTTGAGCAAAACTTTGAGCAAAACTGACCGTTACATACCCTCGGGTCCACAACGCCGACTCGCGAGGCAGTGAGGAGCCGAAAAAAACGGTCGCCGTAGGTCTAATATCTTTGGCGCCAATGTGGGACTCGACTCACGACCTGAGAATAGGATTCTCATGCTCTAGTGAGCTAGCCGGGCTACTACACAGGTAAGAGGAGTAACTAGGAACGAGGTTAGAGGAGTGCTTACGCCAACTTTTGAAAAGGTGGAGCAGTCAGTAGATCACTCGGAAGAATATCTGGAAGTACCAGGATCCGGCTGAAGGCAATTCCATATTGTCCCCCTCCGTTTCCTGTAAACTTACAGACATTCTCGCCAGAACCGGTTTCCTCTCGTACCGTGGAGTCAATCTCACGCAATCCCACATTGCATGTGACTCACCCCAGTAGGACGACAGGCAACTAATTCGCCGAGGTACACCCCCAGCCTGACCAAAATTTATAAAAATGAAAAGGAAACCTTGAAGAAATCACCGACGTAGGTCTTTGGCGTGATATACACCTATGCTCTTACCGCCCAAATCCTCCAGTTCGTACAAACTAGTTCCAATTCTTTTACGTATCCGAGCTTTCAGGAACCGGGGTGCCAACTTGGCACTGAAACGACCCGCTCGGTTACTCACCCAGAAAGTTCTCCGGTAAACCTCATCTCCTGGACGAAAACTGCCCACAAGTTGTATTGGGTTTTATATCTGATGTGTGCGGCGGCTAAATTAACAGCAATCCGCTCACGAAGCATCTGCATTTTGTCCGTCAATGGTAGAAAAGCTATGTCACCCTCCTGGAGAACTTTCATTTTCTTCAGGACTGGATATGCTGACCCGTGTAGGATCATGTGGCTACCAAACAGGGCCTGATATGGGGACATGCCGATCGCCTCGTGGTGGGTACTACGAAGAGCACATTCAATGGACGAAAGATGTCTATCACGATGATCCTCCTTTAAGTACGCTCTAATGGCAGTTAGGATGGATCTATTCACCCGCTCAGAGGCGTTGGGGTGAGGCGAATATACAGCCGTGCGCACATGGTGCACGCCATAGTCGTTCAACAATTTAGCAAACTCTTTGGAGATGAATTGCCGACCATTGTCGGAGAAGACCGTTTCAGGAACTCCAAAGGTATGGAAGATAGTTTGCTCGAGAAACTTGACGGACACCGCCGTGGTCTCAGCGGACACGGGGTACAGGAAGACAAACTTGGTGAAAGCATCCAATACAACAAATACTGCCGTGAGGCCTTTCTTCGACCTGGGATAAGGACCTAAGAAATCGACGTATAAAAATTGGAACGGCCTCGACGCCTCCATGGGGTTTCCCATAGGTGGTCGAAGTACTGAACTGGGGGCCTTGGTGGTTTTGCAGACCTCACAGTTGGCGATGAATTCCCGTACCTGTTTTGCCATACCTGGCCAAAAGTACTTACATCGCAATCGGGCTAGGGTTTTCCCTACTCCACCATGCGACGCTTGGGGAGGCGAATGAGACGATTCAACGAGCGACGCGGTCAATTCCATCGGAATCCACAACTTCCATGTCAGGTCGTCAGCAATCGGGTTTCCAGTACGTGGAGATGTACGCTTGAAAACGTACCCATCTTCAACTCGCTGGTCTGGTAGCTGCGGTGAGGCTTGCCTGAGGCTATCACCCAGACGAAGATACTCAGGGGACTTGAAAGACGGGGCATTTAAGTCCACGTCGAAACACAAGGACAAATCGTCAACGCAATCCATGCGTGACAAGGCATCGGGAACCACATTGTGGGTGCCTTTACGGTGTTCGATCGTAAAATCGAACCCCTGAAGCTTAAGACTCCACCGGGCTAAACGGCCGTTAAGCTCCTTCTGGCCCATGAGCCATTTCAGACTTGCATGGTCAGTAATGACCGTGAAAGTCTGTCCCTCAACATACGCTCTAAACTTTTTTATACTCAGCACGGCTGCGTAGCATTCGAGCTCAGTAATGGTGTAGTTCGGTTGTGCTCCGTTCAATTTCTTGGACATATAAGCAATCGGATGTTCTCCTCCATCCATGTCCTTTTGAAAGAGCACACTACCTACACCCGTCCTGCTGGCATCGCACTGAATATAGAAAGGCTTAGAAAAATCTGGAGTGACTAAGAGAGGAGCTTCCGTCATCAGCTTTTTCAAAATCTCGAACGACTGCTGGGCCTCATCATTCCAACTAAAAGATTTAGACTTCAAACAATCCGTGATTGGAGAAGCCACGCTAGCATAATTGGGAATGAAACGCTGATACCATCCGGTCATACCCAAGAACCTCCGGGTCTGCTTATGAGACTTCGGAGTCGGGAAGTCCTTGATGGCCGTCACCTTATTAGGGTCGGTTTTCAGAGTCCCATCACCAATTATGAAGCCGAGATACTTCACTTCAGTCACGCAAAATTTGCTTTTAGATAAATTGATTGTTAACCCAGCACGACGGAGACAGCTGGCGACTTTGTCAAAAACTTTAGGTGGGAGTCAAAGTCAGGTGAAACAATGAGCAGGTCGTCCAGATAGACAAAAACGTTTTCACGTAAATGGCCCGGGATGGCTTTATCCATCAAGCGACACATGCGCTGAGGGGCATTGCACAAGCCGAAAGGCATGACTGTGAACTGGTACAGTGGACGACCAGGGACAGTAAAAGCTGTCCGCTCTCGCGACTTCATCTCTAAAGGAATTTGCCAGAAGGCGTCTTTAAGGTCTAAACTCGTGATGAACTTGGTGTCTTGAAGACGACCAAGTAGACCATCTATATGGGGAAGAGGGTAGGCGTCCTTGATAGTGACACTGTTGACCTTGCGAGAGTCAAGGCACAGGCGGACTTTACCTGGTTTACGTACTAACACCACTGGAGAATTCCAGGGACTATTTGATGGCTCAATCACACCCAGCGACAGCATCCTGTCCAACTCCCCATACATCAGCTGTTGTACAGCGGGTGAGACCGGATAATGCCTCTGTTTAATAGGAACTGAGTCCCCAGTGTCTATGATGTGTTCCTCCAGGTTAGTCTTTCCCAGTCCTAGGACATCGAAAGAAGGAAATCTGGCCTTGACACGTTCCAACCGTTCGCATTGCGTGGACGTTAAGTCGTGCATTTTTGCAGACACGGATGGAGCGTTTATCTCGCCGACTATTTGGGGAGCGAGGCCGAAAAGATTCCAAAAATCCATCCCTAGGTACAATCTCTGGCTGAGACTGGGTACCACATAGATGGTTATATCACGGGTCCTTCCTCCAAAGGATATCGGAACTCGAATATAACCGCACAGTCTCTGCGGAGCCCCGTCAGCAGTATGCACTACCGAGTGCAAAGCGTAGACTGTCACTTCGGGATGATTTGCTAGAAACGCTTCGGCATCTCTTCCCAGACAGCTAACAGTGGCACCACTGTCCAACAAACCAACCACTTCCTCGTTAGCTACGCGGACCTTCGTAAACAGACGAGGATCTGACGAATCCGAGATGAAGGCAGAAACAATTTTCTGCAAACATTGTCGCTTCTCCTTAGCTCGTACTCTAATTTGGGGAGGGGTGCGCTTGGAAGTTAGGGAGTCCACAAAAGGTGGCTCGGAGAAGATGCGCGAACGAGCGGAGATATATCTCTTCCAACGGGAAAGGAAGGCAAGCTTAACCTCCTCAGAGGGAAAAACAGGAAGAGCATCAGTTGACGTAAAGTCGCTGATGGTAGTCATAGCAGGTGTAGTGGAAGTATAATCAGGGACAACGGGCGAGCTTAGCTCGGGCGCGGACTCCCGTACTGTCTCGCACCCCGGCTCCGGTTTCCCTGGCAGGTGGGGCACACTGGTGTGACGACTCCTGGCTTGCCACACTTGTAGCAAAATAGGCCACGAGTTTCAGACGGGCAGTCCATAAATGGATGACCCGGTTGCTGACAATTCCAACAACGTAAAGGTCGTGAATTCGTCTGGAACTGACGCGGCGCCGTCATTTCGTCTATCTCTGGGGCAGTCATGTCCGTTGTTACTTGGTTCGTCGAGTAATTAACCTCATGGACTTGTCGGTCGGGTCTACGTTCCATTCGCTTTTGCTTTTGCCAGCGTTCGACTTTAATACAAGTCCCACGCAACTGTGGCATGCTGGTGAAGCTGTGACCGATTACGGCTGACCCCAAGGCGAAATTCAGGTTTCGAGTTACTATCCCGATCAGACTTGTTTCCGACATGGGATTATCCATGCGGTTGTGCAGGGATAACATCTGAGCAGTGAAATCATCGAAAGACAGGTTGTGTTGTTTACAATCCATCATTTGCAGTATTAGTTCTTCATCCGACTCGCGACTTCGAAAATAGCGAATGAACTGGGCTTTAACTGTTTCCCAGTCAGGATCTAAGAATTGGCGCCGAAACTGCGACCAGTACCAGCCCGACAACAAAGAAGAAAAATGTCGGCAGACTTCTGATTGGTGGACTCCATCATCGCGAGCCTTCAGCTCCACCCGGAACAGAAACTCCTCCGCCGACAACAACTTGTCCTCGCCGGAGAACTTTAAGTTCCAGAAGGTAACTGGAGACTTGCGATGCTGGGTCCCAGGCAAAAAATCTAACCTGCCGACCGCAGGTGGGGACGCCTCCGGGGTGGACTGCTGATCCCTGGGTACGTTCATCGGAACCTCAGCAGGTTGCTGCGGGATTAGCAGGGTATCTAAAACTTGCCTCAACTGAGCAACTTGCTCCTCCAGCGAAGGAGTAGGGTTGGGGAAGGTTGGCGAGTCCCCCTGGCCGGCTTCGGTTCCATTAGGAAGATTGCCTCCACCAGAAGTGGTACCTGCCGTCTTTCCACTTCTGAGTTCCATAATCTAACCCCACGATATAATCACAACCCAATAAGAAAACTATACTCGAACTCGAGCAACAAGGAAGTACGCTAAAAATAGATAAGATAACGAAGGATATGAAAAAAATATTGACCACAGCAAGGTTAATCCCGAAAACAAACTCGCGGATATGCTCACGAACAGCTGATGCCCAAAATAAGTATATAACGAAACGAGAACAAATTCGGCTGCTCCCCAAAATGTAGTGATAGAAATCTCGGATAATGCCAAATACAAATTTTATGTAACCCTTTGTTTTGTTAATGACCAATAATTCTTAAAACTGTATATATATAGAAGAGTGTTGAGTATAATAAATTGATAGTATGTATAGTAAGGTGAATTAGTGTTAGTATGCTTTGATTCAATCATAAGTTAGGAATGGTTGAGACCAATAACAATTCCCCCCAGGGCTCCCGCATGTCGATGTCCTCGATGGCCGTTGGTGAAAAACTATGAAGCATAGTCATCACCAAGTGTCATCAAGGTCGCCGACCCAGCTTCAGGTATACCCGAAGGAAGAACGGAAACAAAAATTCAAAGTCGCATAGTCACGAAAAGAAAGGAAACTTCTTCGACAAAATAAAAAAAATTTGGCAAGAACCTCTGTCCAACCACTACTGAGCTACCTTTCGGAAAATCAATCAGTTGGGAGGAACAGACGGAAAACAACGAATCAGGACAAAAACAAAAAATAGAATTTAATAAACTGAATGGACCTTCCGAAGGAACAAGGGGCGCAGTGGCAGGCGTTAACACGCCTGTTACCAAAGACGGTTAAGCCCTTGTCCCAACTTCACATTCCACCAGGAAAAATTAATTGAAGATCCTGTTCACGGACCGACGCAGTGGCAGGCGGTAACACGCCTGATACCAGAGTCGCCGCCCCTAGAAACAGGACAGGGATGAACCACTACTACACCTGCACGCATAGCCAAGCGAACACCGCTTGTTAGCAAGCCGTGAAGATCAGCATGGTTCGAAGCTTGTTCCGGCGACACTGAAAATAAAAACCAAGGAACAAGGAATATTAAAATGAAACCACAAAATTCACTATTTTCTTCATTTTATTTTTAAAAGTCAAAAAAACCTGCAAAAAGAAAAAAAACCCTGAAAACGAAATAAAAAAGGATAAATAAATAAAAACGCCAAATTTTATTATATCTTGCACTTTATTAAAAAACAACAAAACTACATAAATAAATACAAAAAGTATAAACAAAAATTACAAAGACATCACTACACAAAAACAAACAACAACAAATTCGTACCTGAAAAAAGAAAGGAGTTAGTAAAATACAAATATTGAAATATATATCATAAGTTCTTACCTTTTACAAACCAAAGGGGATGAAAAATCAAAACCCAAGGCGATGAAAAAGCAACAAGAAAATTCATCCCACGAAGACGCGAAATGCCGTCGGCAAATCGCAAAATTCTGTAAACAAACAAGATTAATAAAATCACAAACAGGTTCCACAAAATTACTCACCTGACAACCCCAATGGAGTGATCGCGGGCTCCTCCTAATTTATTTCCCCACTAAAACCTGAAAATATAACTAAAATTAATACATAAATTCAAAAACAAAGATAAAAATACTTACCCCATTTGACAGCCGTAAGATAAACAAGAACAGCTGATCGGACATCGCACGCAGATCTAGTACATAAACACGAAATTATGTACTTCGAGAACGAAGCCCCCTACTACAGAATAGCCTCAACCATTATTCAAGGAGAAATAAATACCGACGCACAGACGGCGTTAAATCAGATTGCTTTTAATCTTTCTAGAGTCTTGAACTAGAAGATAAAATCTGTATTGAGGTTTTAGCAATAAAGCAATTTCAAAGCCTAAGTATCGAACTTAGCATTCTGGAAAGACAGAATTGAGGTCTTTTCCCAGTAAAGCCCGAATTAAAGACAGTTTTGAAGTCTTTAATACAGCAGTAACTTAATCACCAAAATTGATTTCAGCAGTTACTCTAACCAACCACAGAGGGACGAATTTGCGAATTTGAAACAAGGCAAAGCAGTCCAGCAAGCCGCAACCAGGGCAGCAAGCAGCAACCAGGCAGCAAGCAACAAGCAAATCCCAAGCGATTCCCAAGAAACGAAACCAGAGTGCAGCAACACAAAGGTTATTCCTGGCTGTTCTAATTGCAGAACACATCAGGCGAAACATCGATCGTCATCTGACAGATAGGTGGCGTTATCAATTAAGATATCAGAGCAAGCAATATTTTGGTAATTCTTATTTACAAACAAATAAAGAATAATTTACGAATTTTCAAGTACTAAATCACGAATTAATAACAAATTTAAGATTGAATTGAAATATTTTGGCAATTTGTTGAATTTTTATTGAATTTATATTTAAGAAAATCTAATAATTAATTGCGAATAAATAGTAATTTGGTTATTGGAAAAAGTTATCTTTTTATTGAATCGCACCCTTCCGGCACCTTTTTATTGAGTCAGAAATTAAATTGCTAATTCTGAACATTGGTCCTTCGAGCCGGATAGTGATTCAATAAGATAACTTAAGCCGCAATACAAGCATGGATGCTTTAATAATTCAACAGAGCGAAGTACGAGAGAGACTCGAAAGGTCTTTCAGAAACTATCTCAAGGATTTCCCATCTAGGAAGACAGCGCAGTATTTTCAAAAAAGGCTCAAGATGCTCGACGATGACTGGACGGAATTCAAGAACAATCATCGACAGATTACATCAGTCAAGACGAAGAAGGACGAGAAAGAGCAGCTATACTTCAAAGAGGATTGGTATGCCGACACAGAAAACGCCTATGTCGAGATGTACTGCAAAATCGATGAAGACTATCACAAAACGCTGTCAGTCACAGAACCAGTCGCACGAGCGGAGCAGTCATCAGCCGATTTAAACAGCAGCTGCATTTCGCAACACAACAACAATGTGAAACTACCAAGGATCTCGATACCCACATTTGCAGGGGATTACGAGTCGTGGCCATCATTCCTGGATTTATTTTCCAGCCTTGTGCATAACAAAATATCGTTAACAGGAGCACAAAAACTCCAATATCTAAAGGCTCATCTTTCTGGAGAAGCTGCACGACTACTCAGCAACACGCTCATTAGTGACGCCAATTATGAACCAGCATGGCAACTTCTCGTCGATAACTACGACAACAAGAGAGCATTGTTGAAAACCCAGCTCGACATTCTGCTCAACCAACCAAAACTAACCCGAGAAACAGCTCAAGGCATCAAGGAGCTGAAAACGAGGACACACGAATGCCTCACTGCCATTGAGAATCTGGAGGTCTCAACAAAAAATTGGGATCCCATTCTCATCCACTTGCTGGTCCAAAAACTACCAAGCGAAACTCACGAACATTGGGAACAGTCGCAGAGCACCAAATCAAGGCAATCGATTCCAACATGGGTGGAACTACGCGAATTCTTGGAAACCAGGTTCAGAACCTTGGAAGCTGTCAGCAAACCAACAATCCACAAGAATGAACCTCACGAAAGCAAGTCCAGAGAGCACCCAAGAAGAAGAAGCCAAGCCTTCCATGTCGCAAATCAAAGCATATGCATCCTGTGCAAAGGCGCACATGCCATAGGGAAATGCCCCAAATATGTGCAGTTCAGCATTGATGAGAAATATAAAACAATTAAATCAAAGGATCTATGCATCAATTGCCTGAGAGCAGGCCATCGCTCATCACAGTGTCCCAGTAAAGGTAGATGCTTCCAATGCGGAAAGACTCACCATACAACCTTACACAGAATCCAGTCAGCGAGTCAAACCAACAGCAGCGTGTCACCGCCCTCAAGTTCAAACGATGAATTACCATCAACCAAACACAAACATACTTCGCTCAGGCAGCACCCTACGACTGCCGACAAGTACTATTAGCCACAGCCCTGGTCACCGTAGTATCTCCAACTGGACGAGAGCAGGTCTGCAGAGCACTCATTGATCCCGGATCTCAATCCTCATTCGTACGTGAGGCAGTGGTTCAAAATCTACAACTCAAAAAGGAGCCAATACAAACAGCATTAAGCGTAATCGGTAACATGCCAGCCGGGAAAATCACAAAATGGGCCTCGCTGCAACTAAAGACACGAAACCAACAGGCGAAGAACATCCAGGTCCAGGCAATGGTAATTAACAAAATAACTAATCCATTACCAAATAGTGAATGTTCTAGCAAGGATTGGGCGCACTTAAAGGGTCTCGAATTAGCGGATCCAACATTCCACAAGCCGGGTCACATCGACATCCTTTTGGGAGCAGATGTATTCCCCATGATCATCTTGGCCGGCCTAAGGAAAAACAACGAGGAAGCCCCAGTGGGACAAAACACGGTGTTTGGGTGGATCATCTCTGGGAAGACCACTTCAGCTGCACGAGCAAACACCCATATGAAAACATTCTTCACTCAGGCGACTCCTAACGATGAGCTAAAGAGATTCTGGGAACCAGAAGAACTTCCATCAAGATCCAAATGGACAACAGAAGAAACCCGTTGCGAAAACCACTTCAAACACAACGTCACTAGATGCAGCAACGGACGTTACCAGGTACGGCTTCCATTTGTAGCTGATAAAATACAACTTGGCGCATCAAGACACATCGCCATTCGAACATTGATGCAAATGGAGAAACGATTCCAACAAGATCCCGATTTGAAAGCGGACTACGTCAAATGCATGCAAGAATATTTGACGTTAGGTCACATGGTGCCTGCCACCACCCCCGAATCAGCACTTCAAAACCAACTGCCTAACGGCACGACAACATATCGATGTTGTTACCTGCCTCACCATGCTGTCATCAAACCGAGTAGCACGACCACCAAACTGAGAGTAGTTTTCGACGCATCCCGTCCGACTGCCAACGGAAACTCACTCAATAGCGTATTATTGAATGGTCCAGTGATACAAGACTCTTTGATGTCCACACTCATGCGATGGAGAAAATACCGCATTGCTTACATGGCCGATATAGAAAAGATGTATCGCCAAATACGAGTTCATCCAGACGATGCCGATTATCAACGAATTGTTTGGAGGGAATCACCAGATCAGCCTATACGAGACTACACACTCTTAACCGTGACGTTCGGAACAAAGAGCGCTCCTTTCCTTGCCATCCGAAACATGCACCAATTGGCGAAAGATGAAGCAGAATCATTCCAAATCGGCTCTAACGCCGTACTCAACGATTTTTACGTTGACGATTTGATGACTGGCGCAGATAATATAGAAGAAGCAAGACAAAAACAAAGGCAACTAATTCAGCTTCTCCGAGCTGGAGGGCTAGAGCTCCGAAAATGGGCCGCGAATCACAACACCATCTTGGAAGAAGTTCCGGCAACCGATCGAGAGGTCTCATTTCCACTCGCAGTGAATGCAGAAGAAGTCAAAGCTCTTAGATTATTATGGAATCCTGCCAGCGATACACTGTCGTACAAGGTCAGCATGGAGTCAGCACCAGAAGTATATACAAAACGGAAAATATTGTCCGAGATTGCGAAGCTGTTCGACCCCATCGGCTGGCTTACACCAGTAACTATTAACGCCAAAATTTTAATACAAAGTCTTTGGCTAACAAAGCTCGACTGGGATGAAACAGTCCCGATCAACATCGATCAACAATGGCGAAAGTTCCAAGCAGACCTCCAAGTCATCCAAACTATTCAAATCCCGCGGTGGATTGAAGCTCACAACACAACCCAGAACGTCGAAATCCATGGATTTTGCGACGCATCCATCAAAGCATATGCAGCAGCCGTATACATCCGGACAAAGGACGAAGACGGCAACTACCATTGTCACTTAATCGCTGCCAAAAGCAAAGTGGCACCGATCAAGTCCATCTCACTGCCAAAGCTAGAGTTATGCGGAGCACACTTGTTGGCCAAATTACTGGCGCAAGTAAAGGACGATATGAAGTTCGAGCAGGTAACTACACATGCTTGGACTGATTCTACAATTGTCATCGCATGTAATGAAAAAACAAAACTACCGTTTGTGTTTGCTTAACTTTATTTCATGAAGGTTTACAAGAGACTGGAGTAGAAGTTCATGTTAAAAGGATTAGAGAAACAGTTGACTGTGGAATTGCTCGGGTTGTCAGAATACCATCACTCCCCTTCAATTCCGCAATAGTCCGTTTATTCATTAGAACTCCATTCCAAGTTTCTGGAAACATTTACGGTGCGCCGTCGCTGTTGTCGGCTTAGTAAGAGCGTCAGCAGGCATCTCTTCCGATCTCAGAAAGTTGATTTGGATTTGACTATTGGTTATTGCCTCACGTATGTAGTGGTACCGAATGTCGAGGTGTTTGGTTCTTCCTTGCGTATTCAACGAGCTTGCAATGCTTTGAGCGCTTTTGCAATCATTAAATATTATGACCGGCCCTTGGTGTAGGTGTAATTCAGTCAAAAGATTTCGGAGATAAGCTGCATCTTTCGCGACTGATGATAGAGTGATATATTCAGCCTCGGTGCTAGAGGTAGCAACAATTTTTTGCTTTTTCGATCCCCATGTTATAGCTCCGCCTGCGTAAATGAACGCGTAACCAGTTTGGGACTTCCTATCATTAATGTCTCCAGCAAAACTTGAATCCGCAAAAGCGTGCAGATTTACTTCAGTCCGTTTGTAAACTATTTTGCCTTGTTTAGATCCTTTCAGGTATTTGAGGACATGCATTCCAGCATTCCAATGTTGTTGCCGGGGGTCCTCGCTATATTGAGATAATGTGTTCACTGCGTATGATATGTCTATTCTACTAAAGGTCGATAGGTGAAGAAGACTTCCTATCAGTCGTTTGTATTTTGTTTTGTTAATAGATTTCCTTTCCTCCTGTATGGTAGGTTCTTTTTCGAGACTGATCCCAGTTGGTAGTGGGGTGCGACTGGGTTTGCAATCATCCAGGTTGTATCGCTTTAATAGGTTTGTTATATAACCACCTTGACTAATACTTAATCCCTTTTCAGTTTTGTTTACCTCCAATCCTACACATAGCTCAGGGAAACCTAGGCAGCGAATGTCAAAGACTTCCGTCAAGTACGTCTTCAAAGTTTCGAACTC
Source organism: Thereva unica (assembly GCA_949987705.1). Lineage (NCBI taxonomy): Eukaryota > Metazoa > Arthropoda > Insecta > Diptera > Therevidae > Thereva > Thereva unica. Next base: position 64,644,856 of record OX465284.1, read on the forward strand.
GGCAGGTTCGTTGGTTGCCACCAGCAAGTCATCAACGTATACTGTTATTATTGTTATTTTGTTTTTGGCCAGTTTGTGATACATGCATCGATCGTACTGTGAAACTTGATAGCCTAATGTTCTTAACATTGAGTCTAGTTTGAGGTTCCATTGGCGACCTGATTGCTTCAGTCCGTAAATGGCTTTATTTAACTTACATACCTTATGCTCATCCTGTATGAAGCCCTCGGGCTGTTCCATATAAACTACAGTGTCTAATTCTCCGTTGAGGTATGCAGCCGAGACATCAAGGTGATGCAACTCTAAATTTCTTTCAACAGCAACTGCCAGCGTCAATCGTATTGTACTGATATTCGCAACGGGTGAATATGTATCGGTGTAGTCTATGCCATACACTTGATCAAAACCTTTTGCAACTAAACGAGCTTTCCTTTTATCTATGGTGCCATCTGTTCTGTATTTGGTCTTGAAGACCCATTTTGATTCTATTATATTCCTGTCCTTTGGCCTGTCTACTAGATCCCAAGTGCTGTTTTTCATTAATGATTCGTACTCTGATTGCATGGCATCCACCCATTTATCCGCATCATCCAAATGCATAATCTCTTTTATTGTTCTGGGATCTCTTTTTACCGAGTTGACTTCGTCTATTGGCCTCAAGGTGTTGTCTAAATCATCCCATTCTGCCGTAACTTCATCATCTTGCTCTGTTAGTTGCTTCATTATAAGTTCATTGTTTGATGTCGCTTCTGAATTAATATCTGAAACGTTAGTTGATATCACTGGCGTTTCCGCACTGGTAGGATGATTCTGAAAATAATATGTACAGTATCCTTCTTCTTGATCTTCCCCTTGGGGTTTTTTATTTTGAGATTGAATTTGATTTTCTACAAACCTGACATCTCTGCTTTTTATGATCGTCCTGGTTTTTGGGATCCATACCTTGTACGCTTTCGTATCTTCTGCATAACCTATAAGTATGCCTTCCTTACTCTTGCGATCAAATTTTCCAAGGTTTTGGTCCTTAATTAGTACGTATGCCTTTGCTCCAATAACTCTTAAAAATGACACGTCCGGTTTTTTATTCGTCCACAACTCCTCTGGTGTTGTGTCGCCATTAATTTTTGTAGGACAGCGGTTTCTAATAAATGCGGCGGTATTGACTAATTCGGCCCACATCATTTTGGGTAAATTCGACTCAATTAACAGGCACCTGGTCATGTCGTTTAGGGTTCTATTCGCCCTCTCAGCAATTCCATTCTGCTCAGGGGTATGAGGGACGGTCTTCTGGTGTATTATTCCACAATTTCTTAAGTACTGGTCAAATTCATTACTGCAATACTCTGCTCCGTTATCAGTCCTGAGAATTTTAATTTTGTCATCGGTTTGCGTTTCAACTAAATTCTTGAATTCTTTAAATTTTTCGAATGCTTCACTCTTCTTTTTCAAAAAATAAACAAATATTTTCCTAGTGTAGTCATCAATGAATGTTATAAAATATTTTGCCTTACCCATTGATTCAGTTCTCATTGGACCACATATATCGGAATGAATTAATTGCAATCTCCTTTTTGTTTTCTTTTCTCCACTTAGTTGAAAAGGCAAGCGTGTCTGTTTTCCTTCAATGCAACTAGTGCAATCAAAATTCTCTTCTCTGAATTTGTCCGGTAGTCCGCGAACCATTTGTTTTCCAAGTAGTTGTTTCAAAGCTGAAATATTTAAATGTCCCATCCTCTTGTGCCATTTCATTAGGGAATTTTCGTTTGAATGACTATTGCTGATATTATGCTTCATGTTTAGTGCACTTTCCTTTAATTTTACAAAATATAAACCGTTTTTCTTATCAGCTTCAATTAATAATTCTTGATTGGGGTTGATGATTTGAGCACCATTTTTTTCGAAGATCGATTTATAATCTGCGTCTGTGGCCTTACTAACTGAAATTAAATTTTCCTTTAGGTCAGGTACAAAAAGCGTGTTAAACAAATGAATTGTCCTAATTCTTCCATTTATAGTAGAGTTCAATTGAACTGTGCCCACTCCTTTCACTTCCAGTAATTCATCGTTGGCCAAACTCACATAATTTGGTTTAGCAATTTTTCGAAATGTCACAAATTCCTCTCTTTCCGCACACATATGAGAAGTGGCACCGCTATCTAGGCACCACAGTGTTTTAATTTTCGATTGCGGAACTGATTTTCCTTGGTTTATTGAGTGTGCGTATTCTTTTACGGTAAAACCATGTTCAAATTGTGAGTCGCTTTCTTCTGATTGTGTACACTGCACTTTATCCGCTTTTGAATAGCAATTTTTCGCCATATGGCCACGTTTTCCACATTTTCTGCAATTGAAGGGAAAATATGTTTTGCCCTTTTGTCCACGGGCTTTATTAAACGGTTTACTATATTTTGCACTAAAAACATTACTATTACTTTCCCGTTTCCTTTCGCTGACCTCTGATAACCTTGTGTACACCGTCGTCAATTCAGGGTATTTGCTTTGTGCATCAAAGGCTGCTTGCACCTCTTTGTAATCTTCAGACAAGCTATCCAGGAGTAACACTACTAACAAATCTTCGTCCAGTGTCGCTCCCAGCTCTGTCAACCTGTTGACGTTCGCCTTGAATTCACAGAGATAATCTGCCATTGTTTGACCAGAAGTCATCCGAAAATTTATTAATTTGCGGAATTCCTCTGTCTTTTGTCGTGGGCCCTTTTTATCGTAGGTTTCTGAAAGAAATTTCCATACATCATTTGATGTTTTCATATTTTTTACCAAAGACACAATATGAGCTTCCATGGATAGTAAAATCTCTGCACGGGCATCTAGGTCCTTGTCATCCCAAGCGGTCTGTGCTGCTGCGTCAGTCGTAGAGCGCGTGATTTCGCCTTTCACGTATGCAAGGAGTCTCCCCCGATGTAGCACAGCTTCCATCTGCGCCTTCCAGGTAGGATAATTGTCACCATTTAAATATGGAATTCGTACATACGTATTATTTGACGCCATTTCTGAAATGTTTCCTTTTTCCGTACGCGTTACGAATTTTTTCTTTTAAAAATAATTTCCGCCACTAGCGTGCTGGGCCCATAACCTAATGAAAAAACAAAACTACCGTTTGTGTTTGCTTAACTTTATTTCATGAAGGTTTACAAGAGACTGGAGTAGAAGTTCATGTTAAAAGGATTAGAGAAACAGTTGACTGTGGAATTGCTCGGGTTGTCAGAATACCATCAGCATGGCTAAGAAAACACCCATCATCATGGGAAACATTTGTGGCGAACAGGGTCTCACAAATACATCAACTGCTAGACCAAAGTAGCTGGAATCATGTTAAAACAGAAGACAACCCTGCCGACTGCGCCACAAGAGGACTATCACCGAGTGAATTGAAACCACATAAGTTATGGTGGACAGGCGCTCATTGGCTTCAACAAACAAGGGAACACTGGCCCCAACGGAAAGGAATCAAAGATACCACGACAGGATTACGAAAAATCATCACCAGTATGCATGTCGAAATAGATTCCTCTAACAACGACCAGATCAACAGATACTCTTCATTGACGAAATTGCAACGAGTAACAACATATTGTCGACACTGGCTAAAGGCATCGAAATCAACGTCCTGCCATACCCAAACCAGCTACGTAGAGTCCTTAAAAATACACGCAGCCCTAAATTGGTGGAAATTAATAACACGAAACGCAGCAAGACGTCATAACTACAAAGGTATTCGCCAACCAGCAACGAACTCTAAAGAAAAAACACCACAATGGCATTTCCGCCGGAAAACAAAACCGTCTTAATCAGCCTCCTCGAAACACTTTTTTTTGAAGCTTAACGCTTCAAGGCGGGGAGAATGTTCCGGCGACACTGAAAATAAAAACCAAGGAACAAGGAATATTAAAATGAAACCACAAAATTCACTATTTTCTTCATTTTATTTTTAAAAGTCAAAAAAACCTGCAAAAAGAAAAAAAACCCTGAAAACGAAATAAAAAAGGATAAATAAATAAAAACGCCAAATTTTATTATATCTTGCACTTTATTAAAAAACAACAAAACTACATAAATAAATACAAAAAGTATAAACAAAAATTACAAAGACATCACTACACAAAAACAAACAACAACAAATTCGTACCTGAAAAAAGAAAGGAGTTAGTAAAATACAAATATTGAAATATATATCATAAGTTCTTACCTTTTACAAACCAAAGGGGATGAAAAATCAAAACCCAAGGCGATGAAAAAGCAACAAGAAAATTCATCCCACGAAGACGCGAAATGCCGTCGGCAAATCGCAAAATTCTGTAAACAAACAAGATTAATAAAATCACAAACAGGTTCCACAAAATTACTCACCTGACAACCCCAATGGAGTGATCGCGGGCTCCTCCTAATTTATTTCCCCACTAAAACCTGAAAATATAACTAAAATTAATACATAAATTCAAAAACAAAGATAAAAATACTTACCCCATTTGACAGCCGTAAGATAAACAAGAACAGCTGATCGGACATCGCACGCAGATCTAGTACATAAACACGAAATTATGTACTTCGAGAACGAAGCCCCCTACTACAGAATAGCCTCAACCATTATTCAAGGAGAAATAAATACCGACGCACAGACGGCGTTAAATCAGATTGCTTTTAATCTTTCTAGAGTCTTGAACTAGAAGATAAAATCTTTATTGAGGTTTTAGCAATAAAGCAATTTCAAAGCCTAAGTATCGAACTTAGCATTCTGGAAAGACAGAATTGAGGTCTTTTCCCAGTAAAGCCCGAATTAAAGACAGTTTTGAAGTCTTTAATACAGCAGTAACTTAATCACCAAAATTGATTTCAGCAGTTACTCTAACCAACCACAGAGGGACGAATTTGCGAATTTGAAACAAGGCAAAGCAGTCCAGCAAGCCGCAACCAGGGCAGCAAGCAGCAACCAGGCAGCAAGCAACAAGCAAATCCCAAGCGATTCCCAAGAAACGAAACCAGAGTGCAGCAACACAAAGGTTATTCCTGGCTGTTCTAATTGGAGAACACATCAGGCGAAACATCGATCGTCATCTGACAGATAGGTGGCGTTATCAATTAAGATATCAGAGCAAGCAATATTTTGGTAATTCTTATTTACAAACAAATAAAGAATAATTTACGAATTTTCAAGTACTAAATCACGAATTAATAACAAATTTAAGATTGAATTGAAATATTTTGGCAATTTGTTGAATTTTTATTGAATTTATATTTAAGAAAATCTAATAATTAATTGCGAATAAATAGTAATTTGGTTATTGGAAAAAGTTATCTTTTTATTGAATCGCACCCTTCCGGCACCTTTTTATTGAGTCAGAAATTAAATTGCTAATTCTGAACAAAGCTACTCCAAAAAGAAGGCGAAAACAAAGAAAAATTCACGTAGAATTTGGACAATAATGCTGCAAAAAAAAATTCGAAAAATAGACAAGGGCTAAGGCCTCGCGGTACTACCTTAGCCCACAGCGAGCGCTTGGTAAATGTGGTGAACCATAAACTAAAAAAAATTAAACTTCAAGGTCCGTGTAGGACTATTAACGGGCTTTAAAATATAATTAAATATAATGTAATAGCATAATGGCGCGATAAAATATTGGGCGCCACTTATGCGAGGTATTACCCCCTTAGCCATAAGCCCGGAAAAGCATGACCAAGGAGCCAATACCATACATAAGAAAGGAAACAAAATTCCGGAACTCCTACGCCGGCCACACGGAGTTATCTAGCTCGCCGGAGGGGTCGTGGGGTGTGTGGCCGGGGCTTACCGCGGTTGGTTCACCACTTACCTGTGTCTGTGCAACTTTGAATTCCGCCTCCATCATTCTCCGGACATCGCCTGAGCCTCGTCAAACCCTGAAAAGGAATGACCCCCCGCCTCAACCATTCCACAAAAAATTTTTTGTTATTTGCACCATGTGGTGGCGAACAATAGCACAAAAGAAAACACTTTAAGCACTTTTTGTTTGTTGTGTTTTTATTATAATTATGACACGATTGCGTTGTACATAATGTTACTTGTAATATTATTATAGTTAGTTATGCGTAAATATATATATATATATATATATATATATATATATATATATATATATATATATATATATATTATTTATTAATTGTTAGACACTATTATCGGAACTTGAGATCATGCGACGTACGTCACGCTCTGAAGACACTTCTTTTTGTACTATTAAAAAGGAGATGCCGGAAACTGTAGATCGATAGACATGCTGAGGAATGGACCGAAAAACGGCAAGATCACTGAACTTTCGTTCGGTGATCGATGGGAGTGTTCCGACTGATCGTTTTGATCGTGTCGGAAGTTGTTGTGTGACATTGCGTAAAGTTCGGTAATTAAACTTTACGCGGTCACTACATACTCCCCCCCCCAGCGTAGCGTTAACGGAATGTTACCGCTTTAGACGGCTTAGCTTTGTTGTCGCGGTCGCAACCGAAGGCTGGCTTTAGCCTGTAAATGGATATTGACTTGGTTGTGCCGTTCAATTTGACAACGAAGTGTTTTCGTAATCGTTTGATTACTTCATATGGGCCCTCATATGGAGGTTCGAAAGGTTTTCGAACTCTGTCGACTCGTATGAAAACGTAGTCGGCGTTCTCCAGGGCTTCTGGCACGTAGACATCCTTTTGGACGGGTTGCCGAGGATGTATTGCCTTAATGTTCTGCATATGAGAACGAAGGCGAGCGAGGAATTCTGATTCTTCAATTGGATTCTCATCCGTTGGGATAGAAATCGAATTGGGAAGTCTCAGATTCTGACCGTATACGAGCTCGGCTGGTGAGCATTGTAAGTCGGTCTTAATTGCCGTGCGTATGCCTAACAAGACAAAGGGCAAGTCTTCACTCCAATGAGTAGTGTTATCCTTTGCCATTAAGGCTGCTTTAAGTTGCCTGTGGAACCGTTCAACCATCCCGTTTGCTTGTGGATGGTAGGCGGTGGTCCGGATTCGATGAGTGCCGAGTAATTTGGCAACTTCATTGAATAGTTTCGATTCGAACTGCGTACCTTGATCGGTTGTGATCTCTAGTGGTACGCCGAATCGTGGGACAAATTCAGTGACGAATTTCTTTGCCACTGTTGAAGCTGAGATATCCCGAATTGGGTATGCTTCAGGCCATCGCGTGAATCTATCGACTATCGTTAAGATATAAGAGTATCCACGAGATGGGGGTAGGGGTCCCACTATATCCATATGGATATGGTCAAATCTATTATTTGGGAGTTTGAAAGCTTCCAATGGAGATTTGGTATGCCTTGAAACTTTGGACTTTTGGCAACCTAGGCACGATCGAGACCACTCGTTGCAGTCTTTATTGATCGATGTCCAGAAGTATTTCTTGGTAACGGCTCGTCTTGTAGCACGAATACCAGGATGAGAGAGACTATGTTCGGAGTTGAACGCTAGTCTACGTAAGGAAGTGGGTATATAAGGCCTTGGAATGCCTGTACTAGTTTCACACCACACCTGATGGGCGGTGAATGGTATTGGTGTGAGAACTAATTTTACCCGTGAGCCGTTGCCGGGGTGCTCTTGTAGAGACTTCAACTCTGTGTCACCTTGTTGAGCCTGAGCCAGTGTAGGCAGGTCGAAGGTGACCGAGTCGACGTTGTCGGTTGCTAGTGAGCGCGACAAGTAGTCGGCGACAACGTTTTGTTTACCAGACACATGTCTGATGTCTGTGGTAAACTGAGATATTAGACCCAAATGTCTGGTCTGACGAGGGGATCGTTCGGTCTTTGTGTGAAGGGCGCGAACCAGTGGTTTGTGATCAGTATAGACCACGAAATTGCGTCCTTCAACGAAATAACGGAAGTGTTTGATCGCTGCATAGATTGCAAGAAGTTCGCGATCGAATGCAGAGTACTTCCGTTCTGTTGGTGACAGCTTTTTGGAATAAAAAGCTAGAGGTTGCCACCGATGACCGTTGAATTGTTCCAAAACGCCTCCGATTGCATAATCAGAGGCGTCAGTCGTAAGACTGTATTTTGCATCCTCGATTGGATGGTTCAGCAGAGTTGCTTCAGCCATCGAGGTTTTCACCTTGAGGAATGCCGCCTGACATTCTGCTGGCCAGTCAAAAACTTTATTGGCACGTGAGCGGTTGAGAAGGTCTCTCAAATGCTCGTTTATAGGCACCAACTGTTCAGCCAATTTTGGGATAAATCGGTGATAGAAATTCACCATTCCCAAAAACTTCTGGATCGATTTGACAGAAGTTGGAGGTGCGAGATCAACGATAGCCTGAACCCGATCGGAGGATGGAAGTATTCCATCCTTTGTGATGCGGTGGCTTAGAAACTTAATCTCTGTTGCACCAAAAACGCATTTCTCTAGCTTAATGGTTAAACCGAAGCTATCGAGGCGTTTAAAGAGCTCTTCGAGGTGAACGATATGCTCATCCTCGGTTTTACTGGCGATAAGTATATCGTCCAAGTATACATAAACGAAGTCGAGATCTCTCGTAACTTCATTTATGAACCTTTGAAAGGTTTGGGCTGCATTTCGTAAGCCGAATGGCATACGTGTAAACTCATATAGGCCGAATGGCGTAATGAGTGCAGTCTTATGCACGTCTTCTGGGGCGATTGGTATGTGATGATATGCACGTACCAAGTCAACCTTCGAAAAAATTGTGCAGCCGTGAAGATTCACGGAGAAGTTCTGTATATGCGGGATCGGATATCTATCCGGCACAGTGACAGCATTAAGGCGACGGTAGTCGCCGCATGGCCTCCAATCATGAGAGTCCCGTTTAGGGACCATATGGTCGAACCATATGGTCGAATTCTAATTTTGCCACCTTCAGTTTCTCCGGATGGAGTCGCCGAGCGGTGACAAAAGGTAATTGCCCTTTGGTTACAATGTGGTGTTGCACATTGTGTTTAACCGGAAGGTTAAAATTGGGCGGTTTTGTTAACGAAGCGTACTTCGTTAATAGCTCTTTGTATATGCCAATAACTCGGCATGGAAATGTTTCGGGGTTGTAGTCGACGGTAGCGCACACGTTAATGCGAAACTTCGTGCGCTTGTCGACTAAATGCCGATATTCAAAATCGACGGACAATTTGAACTTCGTTAAGAAGTCCGCCCCGATAATGGCTTTAGTGGTGTCGGCTATAATGAAGTTGTAAACATATCGTCGGCGTAAGCCGAGTTCAAGTTCGAGTAACTTAGTGCCGAAAGTTCGGATCAGTGATCCGTTGGCCGCGTACAGAAGGACGTTCGGGCTACCGTTATGGGCCGGGAACGCCTTGGCGGGAACAATTGAAACGTCAGAGCCCGAATCAATCAGAAAGTCCATCCGATTGTTGGTGTCTCTGACGAATAAACGATATGAGCGGCCGGTTATATGCTCGCTCATGTCGATCCCCTGCCCCTTTAGTTTTTTTTAGGGGTGGAGGTGGCCTTTTTTTTCGCCGGCTTGGCTTGGCCACCGTTGAAACTGCAGGGGGCTTTGCAGCTGCGTGCTTCACTACCGAAACGGTAGTGGAAATAGCACAAGCTACCCCTGGCTTGATTAGCCCCTTGTGGCCGATTGGCCGAGGGCTGTCGAGGGCCGCCCTGCCGATTGGCAGGTGTTCGGCTTCTCGGTTTTCGCGGGCTACGGTCGAGCTTGTCTAGCCGGGCCGTCAGCCTATTGATGGCGCTTTGAAGCGCCACCAATGTGGGCTCCGATTTGGCAGGTGTTGCGTGGACGGCGGACGCGTATGAGGCACCTCCGTGTGGAAGCACCTCCCATACTTTGTCCGCCGTAGATGCCAACCCGGTTAGAGTTTGGTCGGCAGCGGTGGCCAATGTGACCTGGATGGCCTGCGGAAGCCTCCGCTCCCACAGGTTCCGGATCAGGTCATCATTGACCGCCGATGACCCGCCAGCTAGTGCCTTCAGAGCCTGGAGAAACTCGGAAGGTTTCCGGTCTCCAGGCTCTTGCACTGACAGCAACTGCTCGAGACGGCGCTTCTCGGAAGTGCCATATTTCTCGAGCAGGTGCTGTTTGAGTATTTCATAAGATGCGGTATAATCTGCAGTGCTGAGCCGCATCGCCGTTACCGCCTCTTCCGGCAATGCGGCCATAACGTTGTAGATCTTCATCTTATCAGATTTGCAGCTCGCCATCTGAAACATGATTTCAGCCTGGTAAAACCAGGAGGCGGGCTGATGTGCCCAGAACTTTGGGATGTCTAGTTTTGACACCGAAACGGCATCAACTCCCGAAGTTCCGGGCTTTGGTCCTTCTGAGTTAGAGTGCTCAAGCTCCATAAGGTTTTCTTCAGTTCTGGACATAGCGGGAAAATTTATTTTTAAAATCAATAAAATATAAGGCACGAAACCACGGACCAAGAATAAAAAAAAAAAAAAAAAAAAAACTAACTAATATGTATATTCGAGTGACACCACGAACCCGAAATTAAAATAAGTAACAAATATATATGTATATATATATATATATATATATATATATATATATATATATATATATATATATATATATATATGAAAAATATGCGTATGTATGTAAATATGCTAATGTGCTTATATTTAGAAAGCGTTAAATATGAAAAATATGTTTAAAATCCCTATTGTAATTTATATAAAAAAATATTGAAGAATGTAGTAATATCTCTAAATTAAAACAATAAACCACCAAAAATAAAAATAAAAAAAATCGCACTTGTACGCGTAAATCGATTTAAAATTAAATACTTAAAAGTAAAGATGAAGAAGAAAAAAAAAATATGAGTACATATGTATGTGTTTGTAAATTATGTTGAATATATATATATATATATAAAAAAAATAATTAAGGATGTATGTGTATGTAAATTGTATTAAATGGATATAAAAAAAAAATATAGTTAAGTATATATGTATGTGTAAATGAATTATGTTAATTGTATTTAAAAGGGGAAAAAATATAGTTTAGAATGTATTCATTTGAATGTAAGTTATGTTAACTGTGTATAAAAAAAATAGTTAGGAATATGTGTATGCACATGCAAATTATGTTAAATGTATATATGTATATAAAAAAAATATAATTAAGGATATATGTGTGTATATTGAATAATTGGATATTTTAAATTTAAAAAAAAATCTCGGCGATTTTATTAAAATCCATATATACATATATTAAAATAAATTATCTGTTGTCCTTTGTCGATATGAATGGAACAGCAACGAGATAGCGGGGCTTTTAAAATCCGATGAACTGGTTTCTTTCCTTTCTCCCGTGATACTCAAAATTTATTGAAACAAATCATCCATCCAGCATTAGGCTAGGTTTCACTGATTATTTATTTAGTTTTAATTATTATTTTTGTTATATTTTAATTGTAATGCGCGTGCGCGTCGGAGTCACCAATTTTGTTATTTGCACCATGTGGTGGCGAACAATAGCACAAAAGAAAACACTTTAAGCACTTTTTGTTTGTTGTGTTTTTATTATAATTATGACACGATTGCGTTGTACATAATGTTACTTGTAATATTATTATAGTTAGTTATGCGTAAATATATATATATATATATATATATATATATATATATATATATATTATTTATTAATTGTTAGACACTATTATCGGAACTTGAGATCATGCGACGTACGTCACGCTCTGAAGACACTTCTTTTTGTACTATTAAAAAGGAGATGCCGGAAACTGTAGATCGATAGACATGCTGAGGAATGGACCGAAAAACGGCAAGATCACTGAACTTTCGTTCGGTGATCGATGGGAGTGTTCCGACTGATCGTTTTGATCGTGTCGGAAGTTGTTGTGTGACATTGCGTAAAGTTCGGTAATTAAACTTTACGCGGTCACTACAAAATTTACCACCTGGACATTCTAGTATTTATAATCATTTAATAATCCTGTAATCATCAACACAAACAATACAATGAATACTTATCAACCACGACAATAGTTAGCTGTCCTTGTCAAATATTAGCATTAAATGATCACATTCAATTCAATCAATGTTACATTATTTTATTTTTAGGTACATATGTATGAAGCTCAAGATAAGAATAAAGCGCGCAGTAATGGCCAATACTCCTCGCTTTGTACAAACGATGTTATAAACGACCGTGTAACCTAACGGAACAACAAATTACCGGAACCAACTCACGGAATATCCAACACAAGAATGAAAAAAAAATTGATCTAACAAGGAGCAAAATACTGTCGTAAATACTTTTAAATACGATAAACCTTAATACTAACTACATGTAAAATTATGAGTTATTGATATGTTAAATCATGAACAAAATGTTTTCTGTTTTTTTTTTTTTTTTTTTAAACAATATGGCACAGATCCCCGACTTGAATCTATTTATCTCTTTTCTTTTTTTTTCAAAAAACAATCTCTTCCAATAATAACTTTTGAATGACAAAAGGAAGTGGGCTTAACACGCCACGAAAAAAACTAGTGGGATGTTGTGCCTAGAGACTAGCCACTAATTACGCTTTTTCATGGTATTCTTTCTGTTGAATAACACTTCAGATTGGATGACAATATATTAAGTGGAGATTGATCCGCACTCACTTGCAACCCGCCGGATCTGGGAATCGAGGCCAATAATTCGAATGTGTCAAATTGAAAAAAAAAGAGAACATCACACATGTAAACACTATAGAAAACGAATCTAAACATTTTTCTTTGGATTGGAGGAAAATCTAATGTGATGCACTTTGCACAACAGAATTAGGTGTATTATTTTACTTAAACATACATGTCTTATTGTTAAAAATTCGGCTTACCGCACTCTAATTTGGCCATGGAGATTCATAAGTATCACACTGACCAACGCTATATATAATTAATCTTGAAAAGTTTTTGTTAAAGGCTTATGTAGGTTATAAGTTGTGAGACTGAATCTAAAACTTAACAAAGTATTTAACAAACACTACAATATAATCATCATAGCTTAAAAAAAAGGAAATCAAATGTAAACACTAAAATTCTTTGATTCTTCACCCACGTCATGGTATATTTCTTTAACCAATATAAACAATAGATTTTGAGCAGCAAATAAAAACTATATGCCATAATTTCGTTATCATCGGTTTTTGTTCTGGAAGCAAATTTAGAGACGTATTCATGTCAAAAACTTGTTTCATATGAAACAAAATCCCCGAAGGAAATTAAAAAAAATTATTATGACGAAAAAAAAGCACCGCGAGCCGAAGGATCGAACTCGCAGCCCCACAGACGAGGGACTTTCCCTAGCCCTTTATAGTCCATGGAAATGGTACTTTAACATTGCAAAAATGCAGGACAAGGTTTTATTTTTGGGATGTGTAGGGGGTCAGGGTGAGCTTAAGTTTGAGTTTTCGGGATTCTAACCCCTCCCATTTGGCCGCCATCTTGGAAAACGTATGCAAATGGTTTTTTCACTATATCTCCGAAACGGCACATCTTATCGGAAATTTGCAAGGACACTTTTTGTTTAGAATTAAATATTCTACAATTTATTACTTAGAAATTTTGTGGTAAAATGAATAATTAAGAAGTTATAAGCCTTAGAACACAAAAATTAGTCACAATATTTTCTTTAAAGGCTCTTTTTTGTTGTTTAAATACACTTCTGGTTGAAATTTCCAGACCATTTTCTCAGTTTTTGGTCTTTTGACCAAGAGCTACATTTTGAGATATTTGCCAAGTCTGTAGCTGCAGTACTTTCAGAGATGAAAGTAGGCTTCAGACGGACAGACGGACAGACGGACAGACGGACAGAGCCTCTGTATAAGCTTTTTTTTTTTTTGAAAAAGCTAAAACGGATACAAATTTCATATATCTACCAATTCAACAATAAAACTCATGTCTAATTCCCTATCTTAATACATTCTGTCTTAGGATAGTAACTAATACCAGGATACCGAAAATCACAACAATATAAACGAATAGTAAACAAAGGTGGCACCATTACCTTTCCACCGCCTCGCTTCTCCTTGTGGCTTCACTTTCCCAGCAGTCCGTTACCAGTCCAAAGCATAACTGTCAGCGCGAAGAAAAGTTTGCATTACCTGAAGGTCCCTGTCCATAATTATAGATAACTTGTGCAGTTTTCAAAGTCAGATCACGCACTAGAAGGGACAATCCTTTCTATAGACACAACAGTACTCTAAAAGAAAGTATTCGTAAAGAAAGTATTCGTATATCAACTAGAACATTTTATGCGACTGAATTATATCATCCGATTTCGCAGGTTGTTTGCACTCGGTAAGGCCTGTCGATACCTCCTGAGTCCTATGGATCAATTTTGTAAGCTCAGGGTCGATTTCACTTTGCCATATTGAACTTCTTGAACAAGTAACGTCACCGCAGCTATTACCTGCCCGGCATTTATCTTTTTCTATTTTCCTACTGTAACTTGACAATCTTGGTCTTCGTCAAATCAATTTTCCATTCCATCAGAGTTTTCCTTATCGTCTTTATCGGCTTGTAAAGGTACGTAGTTATTCTCCTTTTTACGGTACTCATCCAATTTCGTATGGTTGATAATCTGACCATACATACATAATTAGTTTAAGAAAAATTTCCTAAATTTTATATTTTTTCCCGAAGAAAAAAATTTTTCTCCGTTCCTTTATCCAGCCGTCAAAAAAAATTCTCCCAGACTGACTCCCAAATTTTTCTTTTCTATTTTTGTTTTATTTTCCCCCGCCTACTTTTTGGTTTCGAACAACTTCTGAATTTCATTCTCGACGGTGATTTTTAGTCAAGTAATTATTTAGAGATATTTGAGCAAAACTTTGAGCCGTTACATACCCTCGGGTCCACAACGCCGACTCGCGAGGCAGTGAGGAGCCGAAAAAAACGGTCGCCGTAGGTCTAATATCTTTGGCGCCAATGTGGGACTCGACTCACGACCTGAGAATAGGATTCTCATGCTCTAGTGAGCTAGCCGGGCTACTACACAGGTAAGAGGAGTAACTAGGAACGAGGTTAGAGGAGTGCTTACGCCAACTTTTGAAAAGGTGGAGCAGTCAGTAGATCACTCGGAAGAATATCTGGAAGTACCAGGATCCGGCTGAAGGCAATTCCATATTGTCCCCCTCCGTTTCCTGTAAACTTACAGACATTCTCGCCAGAACCGGTTTCCTCTCGTACCGTGGAGTCAATCTCACGCAATCCCACATTGCATGTGACTCACCCCAGTAGGACGACAGGCAACTAATTCGCCGAGGTACACCCCCAGCCTGACCAAAATTTATAAAAATGAAAAGGAAACCTTGAAGAAATCACCGACGTAGGTCTTTGGCGTGATATACACCTATGCTCTTACCGCCCAAATCCTCCAGTTCGTACAAGCTAGTTCCAATTCTTTTACGTATCCGAGCTTTCAGGAACCGGGGTGCCAACTTGGCACTGAAACGACCCGCTCGGTTACTCACCCAGAAAGTTCTCCGGTAAACCTCATCTCCTGGACGAAAACTGCCCACAAGTTGTATTGGGTTTTATATCTGATGTGTGCGGCGGCTAAATTAACAGCAATCCGCTCACGAAGCATCTGCATTTTGTCCGTCAATGGTAGAAAAGCTATGTCACCCTCCTGGAGAACTTTCATTTTCTTCAGGACTGGATATGCTGACCCGTGTAGGATCATGTGGCTACCAAACAGGGCCTGATATGGGGACATGCCGATCGCCTCGTGGTGGGTACTACGAAGAGCACATTCAATGGACGAAAGATGTCTATCACGATGATCCTCCTTTAAGTACGCTCTAATGGCAGTTAGGATGGATCTATTCACCCGCTCAGAGGCGTTGGGGTGAGGCGAATATACAGCCGTGCGCACATGGTGCACGCCATAGTCGTTCAACAATTTAGCAAACTCTTTGGAGATGAATTGCCGACCATTGTCGGAGAAGACCGTTTCAGGAACTCCAAAGGTATGGAAGATAGTTTGCTCGAGAAACTTGACGGACACCGCCGTGGTCTCAGCGGACACGGGGTGCAGGAAGACAAACTTGGTGAAAGCATCCAATACAACAAATACTGCCGTGTGGCCTTTCTTCGACCTGGGATAAGGACCTAAGAAATCGACGTATAAAAATTGGAACGGCCTCGACGCCTCCATGGGGTTTCCCATAGGTGGTCGAAGTACTGAACTGGGGGCCTTGGTGGTTTTGCAGACCTCACAGTTGGCGATGAATTCCCGTACCTGTTTTGCCATACCTGGCCAAAAGTACTTACATCGCAATCGGGCTAGGGTTTTCCCTACTCCACCATGCGACGCTTGGGGAGGCGAATGAGACGATTCAACGAGCGACGCGGTCAATTCCATCGGAATCCACAACTTCCATGTCAGGTCGTCAGCAATCGGGTTTCCAGTACGTGGAGATGTACGCTTGAAAACGTACCCATCTTCAACTCGCTGGTCTGGTAGCTGCGGTGAGGCTTGCCTGAGGCTATCACCCAGACGAACATACTCAGGGGACTTGAAAGACGGGGCATTTAAGTCCACGTCGAAACACAAGGACAAATCGCCAACGCAATCCATGCGTGACAAGGCATCGGGAACCACATTGTGGGTGCCTTTACGGTGTTCTATGATGTGTTCCTCCAGGTTAGTCTTTCCCAGTCCTAGGACATCGAAAGAAGGAAATCTGGCCTTGACACGTTCCAACCGTTCGCATTGCGTGGACGTTAAGTCGTGCATTTTTGCAGACACGGATGGAGCGTTTATCTCGCCGACTATTTGGGGAGCGAGGCCGAAAAGATTCCAAAAATCCATCCCTAGGTACAATCTCTGGCTGAGACTGGGCACCACATAGATGGTTATATCACGGGTCCTTCCTCCAAAGGATATCGGAACTCGAATATAACCGCACAGTCTCTGCGGAGCCCCGTCAGCAGTATGCACTACCGAGTGCAAAGCGTAGACTGTCACTTCGGGATGATTTGCTAGAAACGCTTCGGCATCTCTTCCCAGACAGCTAACAGTGGCACCACTGTCCAACAAACCAACCACTTCCTCGTTAGCTACGCGGACCTTCGTAAACAGACGAGGATCTGACGAATCCGAGATGAAGGCAGAAACAATTTTCTGCAAACATTGTCGCTTCTCCTTAGCTCGTACTCTAATTTGGGGAGGGGTGCGCTTGGAAGTTAGGGAGTCCACAAAAGGTGGCTCGGAGAAGATGCGCGAACGAGCGGAGATATATCTCTTCCAACGGGAAAGGAAGGCAAGCTTAACCTCCTCAGAGGGAAAAACAGGAAGAGCATCAGTTGACGTAAAGTCGCTGATGGTAGTCATAGCAGGTGTAGTGGAAGTATAATCAGGGACAACGGGCGAGCTTAGCTCGGGCGCGGACTCCCGTACTGTCTCGCACCCCGGCTCCGGTTTCCCTGGCAGGTGGGGCACACTGGTGTGACGACTCCTGGCTTGCCACACTTGTAGCAAAATAGGCCACGAGTTTCAGACGGGCAGTCCATAAATGGATGACCCGGTTGCTGACAATTCCAACAACGTAAAGGTCGTGAATTCGTCTGGAACTGACGCGGCGCCGTCATTTCGTCTATCTCTGGGGCAGTCATGTCCGTTGTTACTTGGTTCGTCGAGTAATTAACCTCATGGACTTGTCGGTCGGGTCTACGTTCCATTCGCTTTTGCTTTTGCCAGCGTTCGACTTTAATACAAGTCCCACGCAACTGTGGCATGCTGGTGAAGCTGTGACCGATTACGGCTGACCCCAAGGCGAAATTCAGGTTTCGAGTTACTATCCCGATCAGACTTGTTTCCGACATGGGATTATCCATGCGGTTGTGCAGGGATAACATCTGAGCAGTGAAATCATCGAAAGACAGGTTGTGTTGTTTACAATCCATCATTTGCAGTATTAGTTCTTCATCCGACTCGCGACTTCGAAAATAGCGAATGAACTGGGCTTTAACTGTTTCCCAGTCAGGATCTAAGAATTGGCGCCGAAACTGCGACCAGTACCAGCCCGACAACAAAGAAGAAAAATGTCGGCAGACTTCTGATTGGTGGACTCCATCATCGCGAGCCTTCAGCTCCACCCGGAACAGAAACTCCTCCGCCGACAACAACTTGTCCTCGCCGGAGAACTTTAAGTTCCAGAAGGTAACTGGAGACTTGCGATGCTGGGTCCCAGGCAAAAAATCTAACCTGCCCACCGCAGGTGGGGACGCCTCCGGGGTGGACTGCTGATCCCTGGGTACGTTCATCGGAACCTCAGCAGGTTGCTGCGGGATTAGCAGGGTATCTAAAACTTGCCTCAACTGAGCAACTTGCTCCTCCAGCGAAGGAGTAGGGTTGGGGAAGGTTGGCGAGTCCCCCTGGCCGGCTTCGGTTCCATTAGGAAGATTGCCTCCACCAGAAGTGGTACCTGCCGTCTTTCCACTTCTGAGTTCCATAATCTAACCCCACGATATAATCACAACCCAATAAGAAAACTATACTCGAACTCGAGCAACAAGGAAGTACGCTAAAAATAGATAAGATAACGAAGGATATGAAAAAAATATTGACCACAGCAAGGTTAATCCCGAAAACAAACTCGCGGATATGCTCACGAACAGCTGATGCCCAAAATAAGTATATAACGAAACGAGAACAAATTCGGCTGCTCCCCAAAATGTAGTGATAGAAATCTCGGATAATGCCAAATACAAATTTTATGTAACCCTTTGTTTTGTTAATGACCAATAATTCTTAAAACTGTATATATATATAGAAGAGTGTTGAGTATAATAAATTGATAGTATGTATAGTAAGGTGAATTAGTGTTAGTATGCTTTGATTCAATCATAAGTTAGGAATGGTTGAGACCGATAACAATTCCCCCCAGGGTTCCCGCATGTCGATGTCCTCGATGGCCGTTGGTGAAAAACTATGAAGCATAGTCATCACCAAGTGTCATCAAGGTCGCCGACCCAGCTTCAGGTATACCCGAAGGAAGAACGGAAACAAAAATTCAAAGTCGCATAGTCACGAAAAGAAAGGAAACTTCTTCGACAAAATAAAAAAATTTTGGCAAGAACCTCTGTCCAACCACAACTGAGCTACCTTTCGGAAAATCAATCAGTTGGGAGGAACAGACGGAAAAAAACGAATCAGGACAAAAACAAAAAATAGAATTTAATAAACTGAATGGACCTTCCGAAGGAACAAGGGGCGCAGTGGCAGGCGTTAACACGCCTGTTACCAAAGACGGTTAAGCCCTTGTCCCAACTTCACCTTCCACCAGGAAAAATTAATTGAAGATCCTGTTCACGGACCGACGCAGTGGCAGGCGGTAACACGCCTGATACCAGAGTCGCCGCCCCTAGAAACAGGACAGGGATGAACCACTACTACACCTGCACGCATAGCCAAGCGAACACCGCTTGTTAGCAAGCCGTGAAGATCAGCATGGTTCGAAGCTACTCCAAAAAGAAGGCGAAAACAAAGAAAAATTCACGTAGAATTTGGACAATAATGCTGCAAAAAAAAATTCGAAAAATAGACAAGGGCTAAGGCCTCGCGGTACTACCTTAGCCCACAGCGAGCGCTTGGTAAATGTGGTGAACCATAAACTAAAAAAATTAAACTTCAAGGTCCGTGTAGGACTATTAACGGGCTTTAAAAGCCGCGTTGGGCGCCATTTATGTAATAGCATAATGGCGCGATAAAATATTGGGCGT
This sequence comes from Thereva unica, assembly GCA_949987705.1. Taxonomy (NCBI): domain Eukaryota; kingdom Metazoa; phylum Arthropoda; class Insecta; order Diptera; family Therevidae; genus Thereva; species Thereva unica. The sequence goes on from OX465284.1 coordinate 64,664,569, forward strand.
CACTTATGCGAGGTATTACCCCCTTAGCCATAAGCCCGGAAAAGCATGACCAAGGAGCCAATACCATACATAAGAAAGGAAACAAAATTCCGGAACTCCTACGCCGGCCACACGGAGTTATCTAGCTCGCCGGAGGGGTCGTGGGGTGTGTGGCCGGGGCTTACCGCGGTTGGTTCACCACTTACCTGTGTCTGTGCAACTTTGAATTCCGCCTCCATCATTCTCCGGACATCGCCTGAGCCTCGTCAAACCCTGAAAAGGAATGACCCCCCGCCTCAACCATTCCACAAAAAAATTTACCACCTGGACATTCTAGTATTTATAATCATTTAATAATCCTGTAATCATCAACACAAACAATACAATGAATACTTATCAACCACGACAATAGTTAGCTGTCCTTGTCAAATATTAGCATTAAATGATCACATTCAATTCAATCAATGTTACATTATTTTATTTTTAGGTACATATGTATGAAGCTCAAGATAAGAATAAAGCGCGCAGTAATGGCCAATACTCCTCGCTTTGTACAAACGATGTTATAAACGACCGTGTAACCTAACGGAACAACAAATTACCGGAACCAACTCACGGAATATCCAACACAAGAATGAAAAAAAAAATTGATCTAACAAGGAACAAAATACTGTCATAAATACTTTTAAATACGATAAACCTTAATACTAACTACATGTAAAATGATGAGTTATTGATATGTTAAATCATGAACAAAATGTTTTCTGTTTTTTTTTTTTTTTTTTTTTTTTTTTTTTTTTTTAAACAATATGGCACAGATCCCCGACTTCAATCTATTTATCTCTTTTCTTTTTTTCAAAAAACAATCTCTTCCAATAATAACTTTTGAATGACAAAAGGAAGTGGGCTTAACACGCCACGAAAATAAAAACGGATACAAATTTCATATATCTACCCATTCAACAATAAAACTCATGTCTAATTCCCTATCTTAATACATTCTGTCTTATGATAGTAACTAATACCAGGATACCCAAAATCACAACAATATAAACGAATAGTAAACAAAGGTGGCACCATTACCTTTCCACCGCCTCGCTTCTCCTTGTGGCTTCACTTTCCCAGCAGTCCGTTACCAGTCCAAAGCATAACTGTCAGCGCGAAGAAAAGTTTGCATTATCTGAAGGTCCCTGTCCATAATTATAGATGACTTGTGCAGTTTTCAAAGTCAGATCACGCACTAGAAGGGACAATCCTTTCTATAGACACAACAGTACTCTAAAAGAAAGTATTCGTAAAGAAAGTATTCGTATATCAACTAGAACATTTTATGCGACTGAATTATATCATCCGATTTCGCAGGTTGTTTGCACTCGGTAAGGCCTGTCGATACCTCCTGAGTCCTATGGATCAATTTTGTAAGCTCAGGGTCGATTTCACTTTGCCATATTGAACTTCTTGAACAAGTAACGTCACCGCAGCTATTACCTGCCCGGCATTTATCTTTTTCTATTTTCCTACTGTAACTTGACAATCTTGGTCTTCGTCAAATCAATTTTCCATTCCATCAGAGTTTTCCTTATCGTCTTTATCGGCTTGTAAAGGTACGTAGCAGTGTTGGGCAAAACTAAATTTCTGGACGATTAAAAATTGACAATTAATTAATTGTTAATCACGTCTACTGCAATTAACAATTAATTAATTGTAATTGTGAAAACTCGCAATTAACAATTAATTAATTGTTAATCGCGTCTATTGCAATTAACAATTAATTAATTGTAATTGTGAAAATTCGCAATTAACAATTAATTAATTGTTAATCGTGAGTTACCACAATTAAAGACGATTAATCAATTGTCAATCATTTTTATGGATTTGATTAAAAACTAAAAATTAAAATTTATTATTATATGGAAAGAGTAGTAGTATGTTATTTTTTATTAGTTCATTTTAAAAAGCGTGTTTTTAGTTTTTAAAGTAAAAACTTTTTTAGTCACGTTGCGCACCTTTGCGTCACGGTCACTTTTTGGGTGCCGTGGGGGAACAATTTGGCTTTGGGGATTTTAGTTTGTATTGTATGAATTATCTATAATAACATTCTAGTTGTGCCATTTTCAACATTTTTCGAAATCGAAATCAATGGAGCAATTTTTTAGAAGAGATTTTTTTATTTTATGTTTTTTTGTTTGACCGGAAGAGAATTTTTTACAGAAGAGAATTTCGTTTTGTGTTTGATTTTTTTGCTATTTTTCGTTTTGTGTTTAAAGAGGGACTAGTGTATTATATATTATTATGTAACATATAGCAATATGTACTACGTGCTATATACTAAGTGTTATGCACTATGTATTAGGTACTATGTACACGGACTATGTACTATGCGATATGTACTATTTATTATGGACTATATACTGTCAACTATGTTTTATGTGCTATGTACTATGCACAAGGTATTATGTACTATGTATAATCTGCTATGTACTAGGTATTATGTACTTTGCATTACGGACTATGTGCTATTTACTTTGAATTATGTACTATGAACTATGTACTATGTACTTTGTACTTTGTACTATGTATTATGTATTATGTACTATTTATTTTGGTCTATATACTACCTACTATATACTGTCAACTATGTTTTATGTGCTATGTACTATGCACAAGGTATTATGTACCATATATAATCTGCTATGTACTAGGTATTATGTACTTTGCATTACGGAGTATGTGCTATTTACTTTGAATTATGAACTATGAACTATGTACTATGTACTATGTACTTTGTACTATGTATTATGTATTATATACTATTTATTTTGGACTATATACTACCTACTATATACTGTCAACTATGTTTTATGTGCTATGTACTATGTACAAGGTATTATGTACTATGTATAATCTGCTATGTACTAGGTATTATGTACTTTGCATTACGGACTATGTGCTACTTACTATGAATTATGTACTATGAAGTATGTACTATGTACTTTGTACTATGTATTATGTAATATGTACTATGTATTGGGGGCTATGATTAGGTACCATATACTGTTCACAATGTACTATGTATTAGGTATTATATACTATGTACTGCGATTATGTACTATTCATTCTGTACTATGACTAAGTATTATGAACTATGTGTTATCTGCTATGTACTTTGCACTATATACTCTGTATTATGTATTTTCTACTAAATATTATGTACTTTGTACCAAACACTATATACTATGTTCTATGTAAAAGGTATTATGTACTATGTACTAGGTACTTGCACTATGTACTATGAACTATGTATTATGTTTTGTATTATCTATTATGTATTATGTACCTACTATTTACTATGAACTATGTACTATGTACAATGTTCTATGTATTATGTTCTATGTACTAAGTGCTATGTACTATTTACTATGAACTATGTATTATTCACTACTACTATGTGCTATATTGTGTAATATGTACTATGAATTATGTTCTATGTATTATTTACATTGTATTATATATTACGGATTACGTATTATGTATTATTGTATATACAAAATTTATTGACTTTTATCCTTCTGTAGTAATAAGAGTGATTTGGACATATAGAATGACCATAGAGGTCTTAATTTCCAAAATGTGCCCAGACACACATACATTTTTTTATGATATATATTTTTGTTTAGGTTTTTTGAGATAGGTTATTGATAGTACATTTTATTAGGGTTATAAGGAACAAGTACTGTTATTGCGCCCATGATCACTATTAACGCGTATTATATTCATGCCAATTTTTACGGTAATTCGCTTTACCATATAACATAAAATACACCACTACAACGGAAAAAAACATTACGGTTTCGTTTTTGATATACAGTATCCGTTGATTTTTCAAAGTGGCTGACGTTGGTTAGATTTTGGATAGTATGGGAGGGAAAGGGGGTGGTTGGAGTCGTAATGGTTTAGCCGCTAGTGCGATTTTGTTTTGGTGCAGGTTTACGTATCACCCTGAATTTAAGTAACCCTAGGACCTATTTTCATGAATATGGTAGCAATGATACTCCCACCCATATAAAACTACATAAGTCAAAGCTCTCCACCTCAGCACCTTCCAGAGTTTGTATTTTTTTCCACTAAAATTTCAACTTCAACTATCTCTATCTCTATTTTTTAAATTTAACTAAACTATATTTTGTAACAAATCCTCCCATACTATTCATACTCGGCACGTGTTTCACTATAATGTTGAATTGAATGGGACCCAAATCGAATTTTTTGACCGGATCAGCAGTAGATTTGGAATTCATAAATTTTTACTAAAAATTCGTCCTTTGTGTCTTTAAAAACCCCCACACCGGTTTTCATTGCAATTGGAATACCCTCAAAACCCGACACTAATTTTCAGTACAATCGGAGCACAATTGCCAAAACTAGTCCGCCATTTTGAATTTTAAAATTTTAACCTCAAATTTGTCATTTGGATCCCTCAAAACCCCCCGACACTAATTTTCAGCACAATCGGAACACAATTGCCAAAACTAATCCGCCATTTAGAATTTTAAAATTTTAACCACAAATTTGTCATTTGGATCCCTCAAAACCCCCCAACACTAATTTTCAGCACAATCGGAGTACAATTTCCAAAATAAGTCCGCCCTTTTGAATTTTAAAATGTTAACCACAAATTTGTCATTTGGATCCCTCAAAACCCCCCTACACTAATTTTCAGCACAATCGGAGCAAAATTTCCAAAATTAGTCCGCCCTTTTGAATTTTAAAATGTTAACCACAAATTTGTCATTTGGATCCCTCAAAACCCCCCGACACTAATTTTCAGCACAATCGGAGCACAATTTCCAAAATTAGTCCGCCATTAAAATTTTAACCACAAATTTGTCATTTGGATTCCTCAAAACCCCCCGACACGAATTTTCAGCACAATCGGAGCACAATTTCCAAAATTAGTCCGCCATTTTGAATTTTAAAATTTTAACCACAAATTTGTCATTTGGATCCCTCAAAACCCCCCAACACTAATTTTCACCACAATCGGAGTACAATTTCCAAAATAAGTCCGCCCTTTTGAATTTTAAAATGTTAACCACAAATTTGTCATTTGGATCCCTCAAAACCCCCCCGACACTAATTTTCAGCACAATCGGAGCACAATTTCCAAAATTAGTCCGCCCTTTTGAATTTTAAAATGTTAACCACAAATTTGTCATTTGGATCCCTCAAAACCCCCCGACACTAATTTTCAGCACAATCGGAGCACAATTTCCAAAATTAGTCCGCCATTAAAATTTTAACCACAAATTTGTCATTTGGATTCCTCAAAACCCCCCGACACTAATTTTCAGCACAATCGGAGCACAATTTCCAAAATTAGTCCGCCATTTTGAATTTTAAAATTTTAACCACAAATTTGTCATTTGGATCCCTCAAAACCCCCCGACACTAATTTTCAGCACAATCGGAACACAATTGCCAAAACTAGTCCCCCATTTTGAATTTTTCTTCTTTCTGCCATTTTGGCCCCCATATTCCCCATATTTTTTTTCATATTATGCTCTTTATATGAGTGATTCTCCAAAAAAATGGCAGGATCATATAAAATTGGAGTGTCTATATCTATATTGAAGCGGAATAATTGTTAGTTTTAATTGTTTTTTAGAACAATTGACAAAATTAATTGCAATTGATAAATTAATTGCAATTGATTTAGTTCTAATATACAATTAATACAGATTAATCCAAATAAATTAATTGTGGGGTGCAATTAATAGTTCAATCGCAATTAATTTTAATTGCAATTAAATTAATCGCAATTAATTTTTTAATCAATTAATTAATTGATTGAAAATTTAATTGATTAATGCCCAACACTGGTACGTAGTTATTCTCCTTTTTACGGTACTCATCCAATTTCGTATGGTTAATAATCTGACCATACATACATAATTAGTTTAAGAAAAATTTCCTAAATTTTATATTTGTTCCCGAAGAAAAAAATTTTTCTCCGTTCCTTTATCCAGCCGTCAAAAAAAATTCTCCCAGACTGACTCCCAAATTTTTCTTTCCTATTTTTGTTTTTTTTTCCCCCGCCTACTTTTTGGTTTCGAACAACTTCTGAATTTCATTCTCGACAGTGATTTTTAGTCAAGTAATTATTTAGAGATATTTGAGCAAAACTTTGAGCAAAACTGACCGTTACAAGGTTAGGATGTACTTGTTTCCCGAATGTGTTTCTTCCAGGGGGCCTACTATGTCTAAATAGACTTTATCGGAGGGTTTTTCAGCTATGTCCGTGATAACCATGGGCATTCGGAATTGTCTAGGGGCCTTTGTGGTTTGGCATTTTTTGCACCTTCTTATGTAGCGAGAGATATCGCGGAACATACGTCTCCACCAATATTTTTGGCGAATAAGGTTGTAGGTCTTCACGACTCCCTGGTGTCCACCGAAGGGGGAGTCGTGGTAATCTTTTAGAATAATATCTATCTCCTCCTGGGTTGTGATGACCTCAACTTTCTACTTCCCTTTGAGGTTGTCGTCTTTGGGATTGTCTTCTGTTGTTTCATCTTCGATCCCAGGCGGTTTGGGTCCTTCCTCTGAGTGGGGGACTTCTAGAGACGTAGTTCGTTTGTCTTTTTCGTCGTTTTTCTGCTTTTGCGCCTGTGCCCTAGTGATAATATTGCATTGCCTGGGCGCTTCTCATTGTTTTGTTTGGAGGTGTTTTCCGGGTTGGTGAACTTGAGCTTCTACCGTGAAGGTTGTCGGCTCCTCTATGGTTTGTGGTATACGGCTGAGGGCATCAACATTTGTGTTATATTTTCCCGGTTTGTACTCGATACTGTAGTCGTATTCCGACAGCTTGTGATTGAATCTCACTAGTCGAGTAGTTGGGTCTTTGACGTTGAATACGCCTTTGAGGGGTTTGTGGTCCGTGTAGACCGTAAATTTCCAATAGATAACACCTGAAATATTTCACTGCCCAGACTATTGCCAGTAACTCTTTCTCAATGGTGGAGTAGTTGCGTTCTGTCTTGTTCAGTGTTCGGCTTGCGTAGGCAATAGGCTGGTCTTTTCCTACTTCTCCCTGAGAGAGCACTGCGCCATGTGCCTCACTGCTTGCATCCGTTGTCAAGTTAAACGGATTGTCGAAATCTGGATAGATTAGCAGTGGAGGGGATATTAAGTTATGTTTTATTTGTTGGAATGCGTCTTCACACTTTGGTGTCCAAGAAAATTTAACGCCTTTGCGTAGAAGGTTCGTTAGGGGTCGGGCTATCTTGGAAAAATCTGGGACGAATTTTCGGTAGTAATTAGCAAGGCTTAAAAACGATTGCACTTGTCTGATAGTCCGTGGGGCAGGGAACTTCTGGACGCATTCTGTTTTACGTGGGTCTGGCAGGGCTCATTTTTCTGAGCAAACGTGACCCAAATAAACAACTTCTTTTCGGAGGAATTGGCACTTCTCCGGTTGTAATTTGAGATTATTTTCCCTCAACCGGTCGAAGACTCTCCAAAGTTTAGTATTATGGTCCCCAAGGTTTTTACCGTAGATGACGATATCATCCAGGTAGACAAAACATTCGAGGCCTTGCAGGCCCGTAAGGACATAGTTCATGAGCCGTTGGAACGTAGCCGGGGCTCCTTTGAGCCCAAACGGCATACTTTTGAACTCATAGTGGCCGTAGTTTGTGCTGAAGCCTGTTTTAGCGCGATCTAGTGGTTCCACAAGTACTTGGTGGTAGCCACTAGCCAGGTCGAGGGTAGTGAAATATCTTGAATGACCGAGTTGGTCTAGAATGTCCTCGATTCGTGGCACAGGGAATGCGTCGCCTATAGATTTTTCGTTGACTTTCCGAAAATCGACAACTACGCGCCACTTCTTCTCTACATTAGGGCCAGCCTTTTTGGGGACCACTAATAAGGGTGAGTTCCATGGGCTCTTACTGGATTGGACTATGTCGCTGTCCAACATTTCTTCTAATTGTTCGTTAATTACCTGCCTTTGTGTCTCGGGCAGTCTGTACATTTTTTGGTTAACAATTTGGTCATAGACCATTGGAATTTCATGGGAGATAGCTTCTGTATAAGTGAGCTTTTCTCCTTTTAAGTGGAATATGTCTGCGTATTCGTGACATAGTTCCTTTATGGACTTCTTCCCTTCGGTCGTTAGTGGGTGGTCGAGGCTGAGTTCCTCGTCAACCTTTTTAAGGCGTTGTGCGCGCTAGGTCTTCTGGGTCTTCGTAGTCCGGGAATATGTGCCTGATTTGTAGTATGTTGGCGGCTTCCCTGGTCACTGCCCTTGTGACCCCGTTTTGATTTGACCCCTAGTTTTTTCTAGAATTTGCGGCTTGTTTCGAGCGGTGGGGTGCCGGTTTTAGTCACCGGTCTTCCGCACTCGCCGTTGTCTTTCTTGACAAAGAGCCTTGGGCTAGAACTTGCAGGGTTGGGATTGAGTGGAATTGTAGAGTAGCCATTTGTGGGGACGAGCGTTAGAGTTAGACTCGTTAGGGCTACTGGATAGTTGTTAGCATTGAGGAGGCCAACAGATACTCTTTGGTTTCCAGAAGGTAAGAGGGCATTCGCGAGGAATACTCCTTCGCAGGGCTCTCGAGCTTTACAGAGCATTTCTTCCTCTAAACTTAATGGTATTGGTACCACCATCTGGGACCGGCCAGGGATACAAATAGATTCCGTTAAGATTACCTTTTGTCTCAGGTCTTCATTGGTCTGGAAACCGTTAAGGTTGTTATCTAACCTTGACCCATCTTGACATTGGCAGCTTGTATTCTTCTCGGAGGATACCTGGGAGACACCACCGGGGGTCGTCTCGGCTTCTACGAGCTAAGGCTCCCTGTTTTGGGTTTGCTCCTGCTGCTCTCTGGGTTTCGGTTTGGTGGTTTTTTTTTGTATTGGGATGGTAATTTCTTCCGGATTAATTTCCGTGCGAGGAAATCGTAATGTCTTGTTAGGACCCTCAACGTTGCAGTGCTGGGAGAGGAAGTCGTTTCCTAGACGGCCATCTCTGGCATGTTCTGCACTATTTGGAAAGTGCAAGGAATTGGAGTTTTCAAATTGAAGTTTCCTTGGCAACTTCCGAGAGTCTTCCCTTTGCCGAATGGCGATTGTAGCGAGCACTTTTGAGAAGGGTTTATTGTGACATTTTGTCGAAGCTTATTCTTTTTTAGTATTGTAACCTCAGAGCCTGTATCCACCACTAGTTGTGTTTTGCCGTTGAGGCTTATGTCGAGCGGAAGAGTTACTAGTGGGTTTGTACTAGTTGAGGCCAAAGTCTAGTAATAACAAGTCTTTCATCTTCATACAAAATTTTCACCCGGTTGGTTGTGTGCGTGCATATATGAACATCACTGCTAAGCAAAACTCAACGCATACTTCGTGAACTCGGCGAGACAAAGCTAGATTCTCTCTCTTCGATCAAGTATGCAGAACAGAAAAGGAAAGAAAACTGACATTTCGAACTTTCCCATAAAAAAATCAAAACAAACGAGCAAATATGCACCAATCCATCAACATTCTTCTTCTTCTTTAACGGCTCTACAACCGGGATCCGGTCCTGGCCTCGCGCAACTGTTCTCTCCACCGGTCCCGATTCTGAGCCGATGTCATCCAGTTTGGCATCCCTAAACTCTGAGCGTCCTGGTCCACGCCATCCTTCCAGCGAAGGTTGGGCCTCCCTCGCTGTCGCACCCCATAGGTCTTACCGCAGAGAACTTTCCGAGCAGGCTCATCTTCACTCATACGAGCTAGATGCCCTGCCCACCGGAGCCTACCGAGCTTTATTTTCTTCACAACATCTATGTCGCGATAGCGCTCGTAGATCTCGTCATTGTAGAGTCTCCGGATTCGTCCTTCCTCACATACGGGGCCAACAATCCTCCGAAGTATTTTCCTCTCAAACACGCCCAAGAGGTTTGAGTGCTTTTTGCTAAGCATCCACGTTTCGGATGCATATGTGAGAACGGGTAAGACCATCGTCTTATATAGTAAAAGTTTAGACGTTATGGTTAGATATTTGGATTTGAAGAGCCTTGACAGACTATAGTAGGCTTTGTTGGTTTTAGTAGTCGTGCGCGTATTTCTGGTTCCATGCTATTGTCGGCTGCTACTATTGACCCAAGGTAGGTAAATGATTTTACCACGTCAAACTCGTGTTCCGCTACCTTGATTGTGGGACCAATGTTGGGTGTTCTTCCAGACGAGGCCACCATGTACTTTGTTTTGCTTTCGTTAATGTGCAGTCCCAGATTTCCTGCCGCTTGCTCAATCTGATCTGAGTGAAAGCTTCTTGTACTGCTGTTGTTGTTCTTCCAATGATGTCAATGTCGTCTGCGTAAGCCAGTAATTGGGTGGACTTGTGGAGGTTTGTACCCCTTGATGTCACGCCCGAATCTCGGATCACTTTCTCCAACGCCAGGTTGAAAAGGAGGCAGGCCAGACCGTCCCCTTGTCGGAGTCCATTATAGATGTTGATTGGTCTGGACAGTGTTCCGGATACCTTTACTTGGCTTGACACATTGATCATGGTCAACCTACATAGTCTTGTCAGTTTGTTGGGGATGCCGAATTCTCTCATGGCTTTGTAGAGTTCTACCCTGGCTATGCTATCATAGGCGGCTTTAAAGTCTATGAAGAGGTGTTGAATTGAGTTTTGAAACTCTAGACATTTTTCCATAGCCTGCCTCAAGGTGAAAATCTGATCAGTCGTTGATTTGCCTGGGCTGAAGTCACACCGGTAATGGCCTATGATGTTTCTGGCGTATGGAGCCATCCTGTTTTGTAGGATAGCGGAGAATATCTTATACACGGTACTCAGCAACGTTATACCGCGATAATTAGTGCACGCTGTGATATCTCCTTTTTTGTGTACCGGACAGAGGATGCCTTTTCTCCAGTCTTCTGGCATCACTTCCTGCTCCCATACTTGCACAATTAGTTCATGAATCGCTTGGTGTAATGTAGGCCCTCCATATTTAACCAGCTCCGCTGCGATGCCGTCTGCACCCGAGGCCTTGTTGTTTTTAAGCCGGCTGATGGCTCTGCTAACTTCTTCTATGCTTGGTGGCGGCAGCATAGCATTGTCATCAGATATTGGTGGAGCCTCCGAATCCTCAGTTAGCTCGCCATGTAGCAATTCATGAAAGTGCTCTTCCCATCGCTCCAAGATGCCTTTAGGATCGGTGATCAGATTACCTTCTTTGTCCTTGCAGTATGTGCAACGTGGTGTGAATTGCGTCATACTGCGGACTCTTTGGTAGAACTCCCGCGCCTGGTGCGGCCGTCGTTCTCTGTACTGTTCTAGCTCACAGACGAGATTTTGTTCCCAGGCTTCCTTTTTCCGTCTGTGAATTCTCTTTTCTTCTTTTCTGAGCTTTATAGTTCTCTTCGCGTGCCCGTGTTCTCTGAGACTGCTGCATGGCTCGGTACGCAGCATTCTTACGTTCAGTTGCCAGCTTGCATTCATTATCGAACCAGTCGTTCCGATCTTTACGACTTCTGCCTAAGATGGAATCAGCAGCACTAATGACAGTATTTTTAAGGCGGGTCCAGTTGAATACTCGGCGATTACTGTTATTTACCTGATTTTGATTTTGTTGCGGCGGTGAACGGGGCGCTTGTTGTCTATTATTTTGCGGGTAGCTATTATTATTTTGCGGAGGTATTCCGCCGCTATTGTTATTAGGACGCTGTTCAAGGAAATTACCATTATTAGGTTTTGAGCGCTCTGGTGGGCGGCGACAATCTCGTGCATCGTGATTTGTCGTTCTACAAATGATGCAATAGGGAGTATTTTTTCTTTTGATGCAATCGGCGTATGTGTGGCCTCTTTTTGACAATAACTACAGGTGACATTTGCCAGCGGATTGCTTTGAGATTTTTGAGGCGTTGGTATTAATTGTTTCGCCTGGGGTACTGTGGTGATTGTGGTAGGAGTAGGTGTATTTATCACATTCGGTTGTTGTGAACCTGTCAGGGGAGATTATAGTTAGCTAGTGTTGTGTGGGGAGGAATGTTGTGTTCTTGTAATGTGGTACTGGGCAGAGTGATGGTGGCGGCGGCGTTATGTTGGGCGGAGTAGAGTTGAGGTGTTGTTTGAATAGAGGTGGGGCCGTGCAGGCCTGACTGTGGTGGATATGTGTAGGGACCATTATTGTAAGCCAGCGGATAAGAATTACTGTACAGGCTGGGAGTGGATATACTTGGCCCTCCTTGACTGTACATTAGGGTGGTCGTTAAAAATGCGAAGTTCGAATTTTTTTGCTCTCACCCCAAAATCTTGTTCAAAATGCTAAAAAAATAAACTTCTCAAAGTTTGGAGCCTCAAACGTGGAAATAAGGGGTGCCGGTAGAATTTTTTTTTGTTTTTAGCCTTTTGGGGAGCTCCCTGGGCCCTTAGAGGCAAGGTGGGATTTTTCTGGTATTTTTTCCTAATAGTAGGGACTGTTACGCAAATTTTAAGGGGTCATACAGCCCCCTACGATTTTTTTGGGGGCCGTGGGAGGCAAAATTGAGGTAAATTTTAGTGCATTTGTAGTGCATTTTATGATGCGATTTCGAATTTAGACATGGGTGATTAGACTAAAATTTACCTTGTAACGGTCGCCCTACGGAAAGACAAACCCAAAAAAATAAAACAAAGGCACTAACACCGTTGTCTACCATAAAAATTTTTCTTTTCAAGGCAAATGTAAGCTGAAAATTAAATGGCAGCCCGGCATTGTCGAAGAGTCAAGTCCTTTCAACCCAATGGCAATAATCCCGCTTCCCAAAATGCATAGAAACACACATATAATTATCAAATTCGACAGCCATAAATCCCCTTAATATACGGTCACAAATACACAATAAAATAGCGAAAATCAAACTCAATACCCAACAATGCAAATTAACTTACACACACAACCAAACAATAAAATAGCAAACTCCAATCTCAATATCCAACAATTCAATTTTAAATGCACACACAAACAAACAATAAAGCAATGTATAATAGAATACGCATCAGGAATGCGGGATAACGGGACTCGTTTTTGCCGTTTTATAAAAATCGCCTGATCGTGGAGGAAAAGAAAAAAATTTTGCAGGGAGAGGGTCAGTTTTTGGTCAAGGCGTGAATAGATCGGAACTCAGAAGGGTCTAGAGAGAAAAATTAAAAACGTGGCACGATTGGGGGTTTTCCCTTGTTTTTTTTTTAAATCAATAAGTCCTAGAAAGAGTTATGTTAAGATGCTAGAAAAGCTATGAAAAGAAAAATAAACGAGGTTGACTTGAAAGGTGCTGTGTGTTGTAACTGAAAGAAAATACGAAATTAAGTTGAAAATTAAAAAAAGTCAGGTTATCATAGTGATGTGATTGTTAGTTTTTATCAAAAGTTCAGAATAAATTGATACTAAAAGTAAAAACAGAAAGAAAAAGAAGAAGGGTCATTCGAGGATCAGGGCGATGTTGGGCTCTTAAGCCGGAAAATGTTCAAGTGAAAACCAATATTTTGTGTATCCTGTACTTCTCTGGATTATTAGAACGTAGGAGCTTTTATATATTTCCAATTGGGACCTTTCGTCTCCTAAATATGATGAGCATAATAATACGATCAAACCGCTGGACAACCTGGGAATACTGTGAAAACTGATAAGTACCTTGCGTTTATATTACTGCTTTCCTTGGGCTATCATAGCCAGTGAAATTGATCCTATTTTATTTAAAGTAACTATTAAGAAGTTAATTATACAATCCAATAAATATATTCCATCGACCGGAAAGGTTGCTTATTTGATAATAATACTCATGAGATTTTAATCCCGTTTACTAAATTAATTATTAATAAATATAATGTCCATAATTCTAATACCAGAATAACCACCAATAAAAAAAAAGAAAAAAAAACCAGCCATAACTAAGAATATAAAGGAAAGAAGAAAAGAAAAAAAATTTTTAGTAATAATATCAGTTAAATCGTAAACCACATGCATTCCTAATTGTGTATGTGTATGTATGAATACGTATAAAGATGTGGCACGTCGTGAATTATTAAATTTGAAGCTTATAACTTATAAAAATTTAAATATATAGATTAGTAGAATGGCGATATATATATATATATATATATATATATATATATATATATATATATATATATTGTCGTAAATATCGTAAACCACATGCATACATAATTTGTGTGTATATATGAACTCGTATAACTATGTGGCCAGGCGTACATTTTTAGATTTCAAACTTATAACTTATAAAATTTAAATATCTAGATTAGTAGAGTAGAAATAGATAGGTTATCAATCTGGAAATAGCTAGATAATGATAAATGAGATAGGTAGATTATTAAAAATGAATTATATACCCAATCAAGGGATGAAATAGTTAGGCTATAAAAATCAAAATACATAGATTAGTAAATTGAAACATATATGATTTTATTAAAGTCGGACATATATAACCTTAAAATCGAATTTACACTTATAATAGTCAAGATCGAAATAATATGAAATAAAATGAAATAGACAAAACCCATAATGGATTAACAATCAATATAACACGAGCCCCACATAATAGTAAAAATTGAAAAATTAATATATAAAATGAAATAAAATAAACTAAACTTAATGATTATAATGAATACGTATGAATGAAGATAATGAATAAACAATAAATAGAATACAAAAAGAGACTGATGAATCAACGAAATAATAAACCCGTGAATATGCTCGGCTGAAGATGCTCAAAGGGAGGGAGAGGCCCCAGGACGTACGATGCCCTCAATAAGGTAAGTGCTTACCAGTAATAACAAGTAATTTTGGTGTTCCCCTCCTAAATATGGGAGCGTAACCAGTGACCATTTCTCCCCCCTGTACATCGGCCCCCTCTTGTTGGCCTCGGTAGGTTTGGTTCTCCGCCACCGCCGCTCCCTTCTATATTTATCGTATTCAGGCACGAGTTCTTAGTTTTCTTTAAACTGTCACCCTCCGGCATCCCTGTACCGCGAACCCCACCCCATCCGGCGAGCTAGTTTGCGCACCGCACGTCGTGCCGACAATCGGCACAGCGGATGTTCCAATTGCGGCAATCTTCCTCGGCGATCAAGCCTGCCAAGCTACCTTCCTTTCGCCCCTTTTCTCTAATTATTTTTTTGTGTAAAGCGAGTCGTGCGCATTCTTACTGAGATGTGTTTATTTTCCTACTTCGTGCTAAGGCACACCCACCCCAGACAGTTACAACCTCACTTTTGCCTCCCACGGCCCCCAAAAAAATCGTAGGGGGCTGTATGACCCCTTAAAATTTGCGTAACAGTCCCTACTATTAGGAAAAAATACCAGAAAAATCCCACCTTGCCTCTAAGGGCCCAGGGAGCTCCCCAAAAGGCTAAAAACAAAAAAAAATTCTACCGGCACCCCTTATTTCCACGTTTGAGGCTCCAAACTTTGAGAAGTTTATTTTTTTAGCATTTTGAACAAGATTTTGGGGTGAGAGCAAAAAAATTCGAACTTCGCATTTTTAACGATCACCCTACTGTACATAGGCGGGGCTGATGGGCTTTGGTTCTGGGCATGAATGTTCAGTGTTGTTTGCTGAAGTCTCTCCATGTCCAGGGCTTTTTGGATTAAATTATATAGGCCGTCATCGCCTGCAGCCAGCAAGTACTGGCATAAGTATGGGTTAATGCGCTTTTCGCAAAATCTTCTAGCTGTACCTTGGCGTGGGGTGCGGCCTCACCATATTTCTGGCGGCTTCTACGCATAGGGGCAGTTGTTGTTTTATTCGCGCGTGGTGCACGCTGTGAGGGGTTCCATAGGGTATTGGCGGAGTGTTATTAGTTTATTTACTAACTCCTGGTAATTTTCCCTAGGCAGATATGTTCGATTGAGGAGCTTTTCGGCTTCCTCGAAATTGGCTGGCTGACTCGAGGCTATTAGTTGGTATGCTTCTCCTCTAAGTCTGGTGGGGAGAATCTGAATAAATGCCTCTTTTTCCGTTTCTGAAAGGCATTGTAGAACTCTACGGCAACAGCCTATAAACATTTGCAGCTCGGTCGTTAGGGTCGGACTTTGTCCTCCCGAAAATAATGGGACCAGCTGCGCTGTTATTTTGGCGACTGTCATGTATTCGTCCGCCATTGCTGTATTTAGTAGGAGTTCTTTCTTTTCTCTTGGTGTATGGTCCTTTTGATTTTTGGGTAGGGTAAGGTCCTTCTCGGAGTATGTGAGGGACACGCTTACCCAATTCAAAAGCTCTTCTGTGAAACTGTCGGCGGGCGATCGGGTTTCGTTGTCTTTACAATTTTTCCCGTTAAATTCTAAATTTTCTAATGTTTCTAAATTGAAATTTACTAAATTAGGGCTTCCGCCTTGAAGAGGGCGCTCGAGAGACTGAAAATTGGCTAAATCCTCTCTAAATTTGAGGGTGCTCTGCTTTAGGTTTTCTATTTGTGTCAGGCGGCTTTCACGAGTTCTTTTTGTTTCTCGTTCTACTGCCTGGCACGCGGTGCTATTTATGTCACCTGTCTCGAGCGCTCTCTTCAAAATTTGATCTAAACTTAACTTAAAACCTACTTGTTGATTCGTTGTCCTTCCTAAAATGGTACCGCTTCTCAGCTTTCTTGGTGATCCAGCTATTGTTGTTACCGTTGAAGTATTGTCTGCCTGTCTGGGTAGAGGACTGGTGTCGTTGGGCCCTGGAGCAGGACCTGCTATTTGCTGGTGATCCCTCGGTGGGGGAGTTTCTGAATGTTGGTTATCCCCTGGTTGGCCCTCTGACATAGGGCGTATCCTGGGCACGGATGAAGCCCACTATAAGTCCCTCGTTGAAAAAAAAATTAGGGGGGTAAATGCGTGCTCGCCTGGAGCAGAGGCACGTAAAGATGATTACCCCCGAGCGTTGATTCTTTGGAGGATCTGGGAATTTTTACACGCTGCAGGTAGACGCTAACACTGCCCCCAAGTTAGGCTCAACCTTGAGTTCGAGATCAATAGAGCCTTGATCAGCAGTATTCACGCCTTTGTAGTTATCGCACCCAGATCCTACCGGCTGCGCCAATTTTGTTACAATAAAAACAACACTTACAAAATGATTATTATTATTTATTTTACAGTTTTGTCCTTAAATATTTTATTACGATTTTATTATTTTTTAATTAAGACTTTTCGACGCGCCCGCCGTGGATCAAAAATTCAAATAACACTTGATAGAAGTTATCGACGCGCCCGCCGACGATCGCGGCTAGAACAGTACTTTCTTTTTCCGTCCGCCACGGATCAAAGTTGAAACAATACTCATCGATCTTAAAAATCGATCGCGCTTTAGTTACATAAAGCTTTCTTTTCGAAAATTCTTTGATTGCATTTTTCTTCCGGGCCTTCGACCTTGGTGCAAAAGTCACCTGCTGGTGCTTGACCCAAGGTTGAGGTCACCGACCGGAAAAACGCACCCGTCGGCTTTTCTCTAAATGCCCTCAAACTGGCGCAATCTGGGGCCAGTTCACGCAATTCGACGTCGACTGAAAACGACGCGTAAATGTCGTTTTGGGTTCACGCAAGTCGACGTTTTATGTTTGTCGTTTTAAAAGTGTCGTTAATCTTCTCGACGCCAAATTTGGCGTCGAATTCATTTATTGTTAACTTCCCAGTATAGGAAGTTATTGTAATCGGTCCGAAAATCGAAATCGAAAATTTCAACGTATTTTCATCTTTCAAGGTCCCAGGAGCATTTTAAGCAAAAAATTGGGAGGAAGTATGTGTGTGTGTGTGTGTATGTGCGTACGGATGTGGTCATTTTTTCCTGCACGATATCGCGCGAACCAAAACTGATATCGACTTCGTTGAGGTGTTGTTCGAGGCGTATTAACCGAAATATGATCTGAAAAGAATTTCATGAAATTCGGTCCAGCCGTTTTTTTGTTTAAGCGACGTAAGTGATTTTTGTACCTGCACGATATCGCCCGAACCACGAAAGATATTGACTTACTTGAGGTGCCGTTCGAAGCGTATTAGCGACAATATTATCTGAAAAGATTTTTATAATATTCGGTCCAGCGGTTTTTTGGTTTAAATGACTTAAGTGATTCTTGTACCTGCACGATATCGCGCGAACTATAAAAGATATCGACTTAGTTGACGTGCCGTTCGAAGAGTATTAACCAAAATATGATCTGAAAAGATTTTCATAAAATTCGGTCGAGCCGTTTTTTTGTTTAAGCGGCGTAAGTGATTTTTGTACATGCACGATATGGCCCGAACCACAAAAGATATTGACTTACTTAAGGTGCCGTTCGAAGCGTATTAGCGACAATATAATCTGAAAATATTTTTATAATATTCGGTCCAGCGGGTTTTTGGTTTAAATGACTTAAGTGATATTTGTACCTGCACGTCACCGCGCGAACTAAAAACTATATCAACTTCATTGAGGTGCCGAAAAACATTAATACATCAATTTTATATACATTTTCATCATCCTAATCTTGTAAGTGCGCACATTTAGTTTGACATTTTAGCGAAAATATTAATAGACAATTGTGACAAATTCTCGTTATTATAGATATATTCTATGTTGCCTATTGTTCATTTATTATTAAAATATCCATTCATAATATTCAACATCCATCTTACTGGGAAGTTGATCGTGTGGACCGAAAGGGTCGAACCCGCATCCCAACTAGTTGTATTAAAAACGAGTTGTGGTGCCAATTAGAGCAGAGCAGAAATAATTTTACACAAAACTTTTTACAGTTCTGAACGAACAAAATGCAATAGAAAAAGTAAAACTATTAGTTGAAAAATAACAATTATAACTACTCCAAGAAGAGTTAGATGTACAAAAATAAATTCAGAGTTGAGATTTTCCAATATTATTATGAATTTGTTTAATTAATTAATTTAATTATTCATATTGTTGAAGTTTTAGTATTATTTGCAACTTGTCCCCCTTGTGGATAATGTGAAAAGTGCAGCAGTTTCATTGGATTTTGCATACCTTTAGGAAAAATTATTTTGGGAAAATGACATTCGACACGTCGACTTACGTGAACCCAAATTCAACGTCGTAGAAATTAATGTCGTTTTCATAAATCGTCGTTGTCGACGTCGAGTGTCGAATTGCGTGAACTGGCCCCTGCTTACGAGCATTTAAATTCTTTCGCAAGTCAAATTGCGCTACAGTTTTGTTGCCAATTTCCTTTGGCGTTTCAGGTTACACCTGGATGTTGTGCAAGGGTCGTTTACCGGCCCCGTGCACTTTTAGTGTACACAACATTCGAGGTTCAAGGTTTTTAGATATTTAGGAATAGTGTTGGAGATTTATATTGGAACTTGAATAATTTTGAGGGCGGCTCAAAATTTCTACATAACATTTGCTGTTTTTTTTTATGTGAAAGGCTAGAGTCACAGGAAAGGCCCTTTATACTATTGACAATCTATTCTTCTTATAGAGTGCAATGTCCAACAGCAGCTCTAGTCGAGGAGGAAGGAACTGTCACAACCTTCCCGCGATATTTTTTTTAGTCCACCTACTCTCAACCATTACTATCGCGACTTTGACATCGGGGCATCGAGAAACAACTCGCTGGAGTGTTATGCCTCCTGAAACGAGTTGAATCTCATCAACCAACCGATGACATGCGCTTTTTGGTGGAGCGGGGAAGGGCTAAGGAGGTCTATGACAGAAGGAATCAGGAATGTAAAGAAGGAAGAAGAAAGAAGGAAAGCTATGTAGGCGGGAAATTGGGAAAGGACCGTGGCACCACCGGGAATCGAACCCGGGACCTCTGGGTATAGTAGTCAGGCGCCTTACCCCTAGACTACCGAGGCCTCAGAAACGTTTAGCGTATGGATATAAAAATGTTGCACCATTACCAACAGATAAAAAATTCAAAGCTCTACCGTAGCTATAGAAATTTTTAAAGTAAAGTTAAAACTATTTCAGTCAGGAGTAAAAAATGAAAAAAAAGAGTTGAAAATATTGAATTAAAAAGAAATTAAAGAACTACAAATACGTATTTAGAACGCATGTCATTATTACACTTTCAACGCCACACACATGGTTGAGGAACAGCGCACGGATCAGCAAAATGACCATGAATCCCCCAATGATCCCAGTGTCGCGATTTTTCCTTTAGAATAACGTGACTAGGGTTCATATTTAAATTCCTATCATATTTATTCTTTCCTACGAAAGAACAGTCCTTGCCAGCAAAACTGCAAAAGATAGATAAACACAACGAACATGAATGTTATTTTGAAAACTTAATAAAATCAGTCTGAAGACGGTCGCGATATTAGAACGGTACATAAGTCTTATTATAAAATAGTTTTTACAAAATTTGTAGGTTATGCTGCATCTGCACAGGACGGGAATCGTCCAGTATGAGGAACTTGTAGTTGACGAAAACAGGGGGCATTCTTCCATCACACAACTGTGTTATATTAATCAAAAACTCGCTTTTTGTTACCGCACGTCTTTATTCATTGTTGGTACAATTGCAACTGGCTGCTTCTAATTCTAGCTGTACTCCTAGCTCTAGCATGCAAGGTTAAAGCCTATCGTGTTACCAGTGTATACTTGTATTCTTTTCTTTTTATTCTACATATACTACATCTCCCTCTTGACTTTAGTAGGCACTGGTAGTTTGACTTACTATATTTCAAATTTCAATTACATACTACCATGTCATTCTAATTTCTAATAATTCATTAGTACATTTGTTACAATTGATACTAGTCTACCTTAGGATAACTTATAATTACTTTTATGTCTATTCTATTAACTTTATTAATTCAACTTTGATTTCAAGAATTGTCCAGCATGTTGCATACAATGTTTAGTTATATTTATTCAATTTATTGTTGAAATATCCCGGTGTCGTAAGCAAATCGAGTTTCTCCGAAGTAGTGTTCCGTCGTGTTTTTCTACCCAATACGAACGGGGACTGTCATGCATTGCCTTTATCTTCCCCCTTTTCCAGGTTGAACCCTCTTTTAGCCATATATTTTCATTTTTAGAAAACTTGCGCTCTTTCCTGCAACCCTTATTATAATAAAATTCATTTCTTTTGTTATTCCTATCTACTACTTTCCTAGCTTCTTTTGCTTTTCGGTTTTTAAATAGTTCTTCCTTTCCCGGTAGTAAAGTTCTTTGTCTCCGGCCCATAAGTATTTCAGCTGGCGATTTATTACTATTTTTTAAGGGAGTGTTTCGATATTCGAGTAAGGTAAGCCATAGTTCTTCTTTAGATTCCTTACTTTTTGCAATTAATCGCTTAGCTGTCTGGACCGATCGCTCAGCCAACCCATTTGACTGCGGGTATCGGGGACTAGAGGTTACAATATCTATATCAAATGTTTTTCCAAAATTTCTGAACTCGAATGATCCAAAGGGATTGTTATCAGCGACAATTGTCTTTGGTATTCCGTGTACTGAGAACAGTGTTTTTAATTTTGTTATTATTTCTCTCGATGTTTTACTTTTCAGTGGTATTATCTCTAAATACTTTGATAAGTAATCAGTTACTACCAGATAATTTTGTTTACTCAATTCAAATATATCCATACTAATTTTGTTAAATGGTATCTCTGGAACTTCATGTGCTATATAGGGCTCTTTAATATTGTTATTTCTAAATTTCTGGCACGTTTCACATTTCGCTACACACTTCTCTATTTCTTCATTAATTCCTGGCCAGTAAAATAATGCTCTGGCCCTACTTTTAGTTTTTTCAACCCCTTGGTGCGATTTATGAATTATCGCTAGCATTTCTTTTCGCAGGGCCGTAGGTATAATTACTCTTTCATTTAAAAATATTGCTCCGTTATCTAAAGTTAAATTATCTTTCATTTTCCAATAGAATTTAAGTTCTTCAGCAACTTTTGTTTTCTTATTCGGCCACCCTTCTTGTATTGTCTTTTTTAATTTCTTCAAGACTTCATCACTATCGGTTGCCCTTTTGAAAGATTCCATTCTTTCATTACTAATATTTAGAGAATGCACTACACAATCAATGTCTTCTATTTCAGGCGTGCACTCTTCTTCATCATAATATCTTGATAGCAAGTCAGCTATCAATAATGATTTCCCAGGCTCATGTTTTAACTTTAACTGATATTTAAATAATCTTACTAGCATTCTTTGTAAACGCGGACTTGGTATGGTTGCAATTTCTTTTTTGTATAGCCCTATCAGCGGCTTATGATCAGTGATTACATTTATTTCCTTTCCATAGATGAATAGGTGGAATTTTTTGCATGCAAACACTATGGCCAATAATTCTTTCTCAATTTGCGAATATCTAATTTCAGTCTCTGATAAACTTCTTGATGCAAAGAAAATTGGCCTGTTTTCTTGCATGAGGCACGCTCCCAAACCGAATTTTGAAGCGTCACATTGTATCGTTATCGGTTTATATGGCTCAAAAATTTTTAATGACGGAGCCTCTATTATTAGCTTTTTGATTTTATTTAGACATTGTTCATGGACCCTTTCCCATTTAAAGTTTATATTTTTCTTTAATAGTTCCCGCAGCGGCTGCGATGTGTTGGCTAAATTTGGAATGTATGCGCGAACGTAATTGATCATTCCCAAGAGTTTTTGGAGATCCTTTTTGTCCTTCGGTTGCTTCATTTTCTCAATACCTTTTATCCTTTCTGGGTCATGTCTAATACCTTGTTGCGAGATTATATGGCCTAGATATTTCACTTCTGGTACCTTATATTGCAATTTTTCCTTATTAAACCGAATTCCAAGGCTTCTAGCCCTGTCCATCACTTGTTGTAATATGGCATCATGCTCGCTTTCTGTTTTGGCCGCAATTAAAATGTCATCCAGATAAATTATTATACCTGTAATATCTTTGAAATTTCTTTCATTGTACATTTGAAAAATTTCCGGTGCTGTCTTTATCCCGAACGGTAAGCGCTTAAAGCTGTAGCATCCATAAGGGGTGCTAAAAGTGCACAGTTCACTCGATTTCTTATCAAGTGCCACTTGCCAGTACCCATCCTTCAGATCAAGTACTGTAAATATTACTTTATCCGCAAGCTGCTGCGTAATTTCCTCAAATGTAGGCAAGGGGTATTTCAATGGTTTTAACGCTTTATTTAATTCCCTCGGATCTATACAAAGGCGAAGTTTTTTGTTATGTTTTTCGACTATCACTAAATTCGAGACCCATTCAACTGGCTCATTACATTTCTCAATTATTCCTCTTTTCTCCAGTTTTTCTAGCTCTTCCCCAAGGGCTTTTTTTAATGTCAGTGGGATACGTCTAGAAGCGCGTACAACAGGAGTAGCGTTCTCACTAATTTGTAAATTAAGATTTTCTTCGAATTTTCCTAATCCCCCAAATACGTCCATATATTCATGCAATAGCGCTTCCTTTGTCATGAATTTGCTCAGGGTGTTCACTCGTTTAATTAAATTGAATTCTTCACATGATTCTAGCCCTAAAATTGGTTCCGCCCTCTCTTTTGTAATAACAAATTCAACTAATTTTGACGTATTTCTCACAGTGCATTCAAATTTTGCACATCCTACAACTTTTAACTCCTTCTCCCCATAAGCTAGTAAATTCATCCCCGAATTCTCTATTTCCACTGGCTTCATTGTTCTATAAATTTCAAAAGGCAATGCATTCACATCCGAGCCCGAATCAAGTTTGACTTTTAACACTTTTCCATTTATTTTTATCATTTCATACCATGATATTTTTTTCCGTAACATGCTATCCGTTATTTCATTTACAAACATTTCATCGTCACTACTTTTATAATTTGTATTTAATTTTAATTCACGCACCTGTTTTGACTGCTTCGATTTACATACGACAGCGAAGTGGTGCTTACCATAACATCTGTTGCATGTTTGGTTGTATGCTGGACATTTCTTTTTGTCGTGAGTTTGCCCACAGTATTTACAATTTTTTGACATCTTCCTAAAGCTATCATTGTTCTTATTCCTATTGACATCGTTTTTTTGTAACCTAAAATTAATTTCATTTTTTCTATTAGTAAATGATACATCTTTTTTCTTATTTGGAACGTTAGTTACCATGTTTACTGACGGTCCACTTCCTCGCAGATGTTCTGTTTGTAATTTCGTCACCTCCGCCGCGCGTGCTATTTCAATTGCTTTCTGTAGCGTTAATTCCGTTGTTTCCAGTAGTTTCTTTTGTAGATGTGTGTCTGCTGTTCCCATGACGATGCGATCCCGCAGCATGCGCTGTTCCTGTTCACCGTATCCACAATTTCTAATAATTTTCTTCAGGTCCATCAAAAAACTGTCAAAGGGTTCCCCTTCTTCCTGATTTCTTTTGTTGAACAGGAAACTTTCATAGGTTTCATTTCTTTTTGGCTTACAGAAATCCTCGAACGATTTTACTACTTCCTTGTAGTTTTTCCTTTGTTCGCTGGTCAGGTTGAATGAATTGAATACCTCAACCCCTTCTGGCCCAATAGCATTAAGAAACACCGCTATTTTCACTTGTTCCGATTTATTATCCAGTTCTGCTGCTGTGCAGAATATTTCGAAATTTTGCCAAAAAGTCCTCCAATTTTCGGATAGGTTAGTACCTTCCAAATTCAATTTTTCGACTTTTTGGATATACTCCATCGGACTTTTCACGTATATTGTTATATATTTAACTGTCTTTGGGGGTCTTCCACGTGGTTTTTTTGTCCTCGGTAAATGATCTTCAGCCTTCGAAGCTCTTCCCATTTACAATAACCACAAGTCTTTTCCTTTAATTTTTTTCCACTATTTAATTCGCCTCTTTAGCTACCCGGGATCACAACTTATCACTTTTATTTTTTAATTCGACTGCGCCATGTGTTATATTAATCAAAAACTCGCTTTTTGTTACCGCACGTCTTTATTCATTGTTGGTACAATTGCAACTGGCTGCTTCTAATTCTAGCTGTACTCCTAGCTCTAGCATGCAAGGTTAAAGCCTATCGTGTTACCAGTGCATACTTGTATTCTTTTCTTTTTATTCTACATATACTACAACAACAACGCCCGAAGACACTTTTTCCAGGGCCTGTTAAAAAGGAGAATTTATTTGCAAATTTTAGATTTATCCACCGTATAGTCCAGACATGGCACCGTCAGCCAAGAATCTGTTCAATGTGGTAATTGTTAACAATCAATAGTAAACATGACATTTTTTGACTCGTTTTAGTCATACCGCCGCCGTGCCATGGCTATGGCCTGATGCCGCCGCAAGGATTGCTAGTTCGGTTCACTATGGTCTCCACTCCCACATCTGCGCCACCCGCTGCCCTGGCTCCCCCTGCACCTCCACGCTACGCCACTGATGTACACGAAGTGACAGAAACATACATACTAATGAAACTAACTTCTTAGAAAATAAAAGTAGCGTGTCGACTTTGTTTTGAGCGTGCTGCAGCGGCACTGATAAACTGGGAGCCATCTTCACTTGGGAATTCTAACGGTGACAATCAATGTAAAGGACTGGTCAAACTAGTCCAAAAAGGCCACATTTTTCGGAGACTACTAGAAATTCCAGGATGAGCTTCAATTTCCAGAAACAATTGCGGCCTAACACGACACCAACAGAGGTTAGGCCACAGACAGGACGCAGCACACCATGAGTATTTTTTTGGTAATTATTAGGTTTGTACTAAAATTAAAAACAAATAATCCTTCTTGTCGATAACATAGGGCTTCTCTAAAAAAAACAGTACTTATATCACCTAATTTCACGCCATAGGCCACACTTTAGTTTATGCACACCGCGCCTAAAGTATTCCCCTATCTCTAATTTTACTTACAAAAGGTTTTTTTTTCTTCTTCCCGACATAGTAAATATGTAGAGCCATATGTTTAAAAGGCGAAATTGCTTATAATTTCAAAAGTAAAGGCCTTAGAATATTTTATTTTTATTTATTTATTTATTTATTTTAATTATTAGGACATGTACAAAGATTAAAATCTTAAATTAAAGTACATTAATTAGAAATTTGGAGAACTTAAATTGACAGAGAGAAAGTAGAATAAAATAAAAATATAAAAATTACAAATAACATTAAAATTAATTACGACTAATTACACAGATAATTTAAAATTAAACTAAAAATAATTGAAGTATTGTTTTCATGCTCTAAACAGACCTATTAGATATTAAATCAAAACGATGCTTCCTGAAAATGCCCATTGAATCAGCACGTTGTAGTTCAACAGGTAAAATTAGTGCCTTCACTAAGTACATACGGACAGTCCTAGTGAGAAAACCGCAATGCAACCTAAGTTTCGACAGTTGCCCGTATGTTTTGCGAATGATGGAACTAACATGATCGCAGCAGGTCATTTTGGCATTCAAGATAACTCCAAGATTGTTTACCTTCTCAACACTTGCTAAAGGGACCCCATTTAAAGCGATAGCGGAGAGGTCAGGACGAAGAGTGGCAGAATGAAAGAAAAAGATGCAATGAGACATCGAAGGATTAAGTTGAAGTAAGTTTGAGGTCGACCAGGAAGAAACACGGCGAAGGTCAGCAGCAAGCTCCTCCAAACATCTTTGAATTTGATCATTGGGCGCTGAGATATAAAGTTGCACATCATCAGCGTACATATGAATCTGAGAATGTGTTACAACCGAAGGAAGATCGTTAATAAAGATACTGAATAATAGAGGACCCAGAATGGAACTTTGGGGTACGCCAGCACGGAGTGGAGCTATCGAGGAACTACAACGACCAAGAATAACTTTCTGAGAGCGGTCGGTTAAAAAACTTTGCAGCAGTTTGATAGCAGAAGTAGAAAAATGAAGATGAGAGGAAAGCTTCTGCAAAAGTAGAGAGGGATTTACGCTATCAAAGGCTTTAGAGAAGTCGAGCAGCAATAGGCAACAAATGTGATGAGCGTCAAGAGAGTTTCGGATATCAGTTGTAACTTTGAGGAGCGCAGTTTCGCAGCTATGATGCTTGCGAAATCCCGATTGCCAAACATTAATGAGTCGAAGACGATCACAATACTCAAGGATCTGAGTTGCTATCAGCTTTTCGAGAACCTTAGCCAGAAATGGAAGAATACTAATAGGCCGAAAATCAGAAGGAGAGGCAGGGGATGAGCATTTGGGTATAGGTATAATAACGGCAAGTTTCCAAGAAGAGGAAAATTTAAATACTGTGAGGCAGGAGTTGAAAATGTGAGTTAAGACGGGCAGCAGACCAGGAATGAGCAAATTTAGAGACCTAGGCGAGACGTTATCACTACCAGTCGCTTTAGATTTAATAGAAATTAGGGCAGCGCGGACTTCGAGGGAGTCCACACAACGGAAGCTGAAGCCATCAGATGGGGGAGTGAAGGAGGGGTTAGTCGGGTCCGGCAAATTATGAGATAAGAAATGTTGGTTTAGGGTTTCAGGACAGAGGTTGATGGCGGTGACTTCTTTTTTAGAATGAATACCCAAATGGCGTAAATTATTCCATACTGTTTTCAATGACAAGGAAGCTAACGAGCGTAAAAATTCCTCTTAGCTTCCTTAATTTTAGCTACAACGATGTTCCTAATACGCTTAAAAGATCTTCTAGCAGAATCACTTTTGACTTTTTGTGCCCAGCGGAAAACAAACTCTCTTTCAACAATCAGCGATTTAATTTCAGCGGTAAACCAAGGCTTCTGAAATGGGGGACGTACTAATTTTTGCGTCTTCCCTCATCTCATTGCAATATATAAGTGATATATGTATATATATTGCCAATTAAAACTTGTACTTCACATATTTTATATTAATATTATTCTTTTATTTAATACGTTTATTTAACATTTATCTATTATTATATTTAATAGTTTTTGATTTTAATAGTTTAAGATTTTTCTATTTTTTATTATGTCACACCGAAAATTACATAACGGTTTTTAATTATACAACTTATTATAGGAGACTTCCTTATCGAATCAACTCCTAACTAATACTCTTACAAAAATTCAAAATAATTTTTAATATCACAA
This sequence comes from Thereva unica, assembly GCA_949987705.1. Taxonomy (NCBI): domain Eukaryota; kingdom Metazoa; phylum Arthropoda; class Insecta; order Diptera; family Therevidae; genus Thereva; species Thereva unica. The sequence goes on from OX465284.1 coordinate 64,692,535, forward strand.
TATTTGTGTGGCTATGTTTTTAAAATTGTTTCTGTGTACAGTGTATACATACGTGATATGACAATCCAAATTCCCCAAGTGTATTTAATAGTAGTAGTGAGAATCCAAATTGTGACGTAACCAAAAACACTGTGCTTAAAATTATTAGAATAGAAACTGAGTGGATACTTGAATAAAACTTATTACAACGAAACGCGTATATACAAGTAGCGACTGCTACATAACTCCCCCTTCAGCGCGAGCGTCCATGAATGTACTATCATACTTTATTTTAATATTTAATTACTCAAATAAAACGAAAAAAAAATTTTAATTTTATAACCGAAATGAAACCTTTTTCTTTGAACTTCTAGTTACTGGTTTTTCATTGACTTCCTTTTTTTTAATAAAGGCGGGTTTTAATCTATCAATTGATACTACCGTTATTTTTCCGTTGACGTCAATCGTGAAATTTTTTTTATTTCTCTTAATAACTTTAAAAGGACCTTCATAACGATCCTGCAAGGATCCCCTACTTCTATCTGTCCTCAAAAACACGAATTCGCAATCTTCTAAGTCTTTTGGAACATAGAAATTTCTTCTTTGATCCCGAGAATCTGTTGGCACGATGTTCCTCATGTGATCTCGTAATTGTTCTACTAGGTCTGTTGGATCTGATACTTGGTGTGGATCCCTCACAAAGAATTCTCCGGGGATACGTAATGTTTGACCATAAACTAATTCAGCCGGACTACACTTAAGATCCTCCTTAACTGTTGTTCTTAAACCTAGTAATATAGCTGGTATGTGCCACAACCAATTCGGATTAGACATCTTAGCTCTAAGAGATGCTTTTAACTGTCTGTGTAGCCTCTCCACCATTCCGTTTGATTGTGGGTGATACGCTGTTGTTCGAATCCTATGGGTTTCTAATAATTTTGAAAATTCCTCAAAAAGTTTTCCTTCAAATTGACCTCCTTGGTCCGTAGTAACTGTCAATGGAATCCCAAATCTCGGAAAATATTGCTCATATAATGTCTTGACTACTATGCTGGCTGTGATACTCTTTAGTGGGTATACTTCCGGCCACCTGGTGAATCGATCCACTACTGTTAACAAGTATACGAATCGTTCCACCGGATGCAATGGGCCTACCAAATCTACATGGATGTGTTCAAACCTTCCCATAGGTATCTGGAATTTTTGTATGGGAGATTTTGTATGTCTGTGAATTTTCGCTTTTTGACATGTTATACATGACTTCGCCCATAAATTAATATCAGTATTCATCCTAGGCCAAAAACATCTTCTTGTAATTAATTTCCTTGTACCTCGTATTCCTGGATGTGATAAGTTATGGATTTTGTCAAATACGCTTCTTCGTAATATCTCTGGTACGAATGGACGATCTCTACTAGTGGAACACTCTAACCAGATTTTACTTTCTAAGAAAGGTACATCTGTTTCCACTAAAATGAATTTCGAACTTTTATTTGGGTTTTCAATTAACTGTTTTAACTCTGTATCATCCTTTTGTGCTTCTACGATAATGCTTAAATCTATTTGCTTTTCGCTAACCGCGTCACAATTGCTATTTTCTACGGTTACCCGTGATAAAGTATCAGCTACTACATTTGATTCTCCCTTGATGTATCTTATATCGGAGGTGAATTGGGTAACATAGTCTAATTGTCTTGCTTGTCTTGGACTTCTCTCCGCTTTGGTCCAAATTGCGGATGTTAAAGGTTTGTGATCCGTGAATACTGTAAATTCACGACCTTCCAAAAAATGTCTAAAGTGCTTAATACTTGAGTACATTGCCAAAAGCTCTCTGTCAAATGTAGAATACTTAATCTCTGCATTGTTTAATTTTCTGGAATAAAACGCTAAAGGTTCGCTTTCGTTGTTGTTAATTTGTTCCAACATTGCTCCAATCGCAATGTTTGATGCATCAACCGTCAACTTCAAAGTAGGATTCTCCGCTGGATGCACTAATAACGTTGCCGAAACAAAAGCCTTCTTCACTTTGACGAACGCGTCTTCGCATTCTTCCGTCCAGTCAAAATTTTTTAAACTCTTAGGTTTTTTTAAGCTCCCTAACTAAATGTATATGAATGGGGCTTAACAACTCTGCTAATCGTGGAATGAATCTGTGAAAGTAATTTACCATTCCTATGAATTGTTGAATCTGCTTAATGGAAGTAGGTGAAGGGAAATCTTGGATGAATTTAATTCTATTTTCAGAAGGAAGAATCCCGTCCTTCGTAATTTTGTGACTTAAAAATTCAATTTCATGTACACCAAAAAGACATTTCCCTGGATTAATATTTATTCCATATTCTTCTAAACGGCCAAACACCTGCTCTAAGTGTTTCTTGTGTTCCGCCTTATTTTTGCTTGCAACCAGTATATCGTCAATGTAGACAAAAACGAATTCCAAACCAGTTAAAACTCTATCCATAAATCGTTGGAAAGTTTGAGCAGCATTTCTAAGTCCAAAGGCATTCGAGTAAATTCGAATAAACCGAAAGGTGTAGTTATCGCTGTCTTATAGATATCTTCCTCTGCCATAGGTATGTGATGGTAAGCTCTCACTAAATCAATCTTCGAAAATATGGTACAACCATTCAAATTTAACGTAAAATTTTGAATGTGAGGAATCGGGTATCTGTCTGGAATTGTTATTGAGTTTAGTCTCCGGTAATCTCCGCATGGTCGCAAATCAGTGGAATCTTTCTTTGGAACCATGTGTAGTGCTGATGAGACTGATGACGAAGATGTTCTGCATAAGCCTAATTTTACCATGTGCTCGAATTCTAATTTAGCGATTTTAAATTTATTAGTGTCGAGTCTTCTAGGTCTTGAAAATGGTAGTTGACCTTTAGTGGTAATAGTATGCACTATATTATGTCGTACAGGTAAATCATAGCGTGGAGGTTGAGTTAGAGAGGGAAATCTAGCTAAAACATTACCATATTCACTATCAAAGGTACAATGCCTGGGTGAAGGAGAATCTGTTTTAATCATGATTCCATTAACTGTTAACTCGGTGTTACCATCAATTATTCTCTTATTTTTCAAATCAACCAGCAAATTGAATTCAGAAAGGAAATCTGCGCCAATAATAGGTTTGTCGACGCTTGCTATAATGAACGGAAAAGTTAAATCTCGTCTTAATCCAAAGTCTATCTTAAGAAGTTTTGTTCCGTAAGTATGGATAATTGATCCGTTAGCTGCCGTAAGAATTAAATTTGGATTTCTCTTACATTTGCCACAATATGAATTCGGTATTACTGATAATTCCGCTCCTGTATCAATTAGAAATTTAAGTTTATTTTCTTTATCGTAAATAAAAAGTCTATTAGATTTTTTTGGAGTATTATTTTTAAAACACGCTGAAGGGATATTTAGTTTTTTTGATTATTATAGTTGCAAGGTTTAATACATCTTTTAGCCTTGTCGCCGAATTTAAAATGAAACCAACAAAATGATTTATTATTATTATTATTGTATTTCGACCTATCACGGCTTCTACTTCTAGACCTTGACCTATGATGAAACTCATTATTCCTATTAAATGTAAGTTTCTTAATTAAATCTGTTAAATTTTCAATTTTATTCTCTAAATCATTAACCTTCTTAGCATAATCAATGTTATTTATATTAATACATTTTTGGTTTATAAAAGGATTTGAAGAACAATCATTGATTGATGAAGTATACTGAAATCTGGAACATTCGAAAATTTTATCTGCTAAAATTAGAATATCTTGGATGTTTTGTTTGCCAGAGGACATCAATGCGATGTTAATACCAGGCGGTAATTTTCGCATCCAAAGCTTCCTAATCAGATCCTTTCCTAAATTCGAAGATGTTCCTGCAAGTATCTCCATTGATCTATAAAATTCTGATGGTTTTCTATCTCCCATCTCAGAATTGCACAATAATTGTTCCAACTTTTTCTCTTCAGACTCTGTAAATCTTTGAATTAATGTTGTTTTTAATGCTTGGTATTTATTCTCCGATGGTGGGTTTTGAATGAAGTCCAATATATTCATTATTATTTCTAAAGGAAGAGCTTGTATCACATGTTCGAATTTAGTCTCACCTAGTCTAATTCCTTTAGAGTTAAATTGACTTTCTGTTAAAATAAACCATGCTTCTGGGCATGGAGACCAGAAAGTTGGTAGCTTAACAGCCGATGCACTAATATTCTCATTATCAATGTGCATTCTTTCACTATCACCACCTTGGACACTCATATTAATCACAATTTTTTTAAAATAAAACTCGCGTAAAAAGAAGTTCAATAAAATTTCGACTTTACTTAAAAACTTCGCGATACTTTAAAATAACACCCGTGGACGTTCGCGAAAAGAGTCGATTAATAAATTCCCGAAAATTTTATTCAAGTCTCACTTCCTAAAAAAAAATTTTTAGAGGAAAAATATTTGAAAGAGGAAATAAATTGAATTGTCACCACTACTAAATTATGTAAGTGTAATGTTTTTTTTTTAGTGTAAGCAATTCCATACAATTTAAATTTTAAAATTAAAGAAAAATATTTAATTAAAATAAATACTTGGTCTCCTCAATAAAAAATGAACCTCTTCTTAAAATTTTTCACCGAATGCTTTTCTTTCTTGAATCTTCTTCTTTTCTTCGTAAAATTTTCAAAATTTTCTTCATATCTTCTTTTTTCATAAATTTTCTTTCATAAAAATTTTTTTTAATTCTTCTTTCTTCTTTTTTCTTTGAAAAATTTCTTCGTTCTTCTAATGTCGGGGTCACCAATATGAAATGGGGGACGTACTAATTTTTGCGTCTTCCCTCATCTCATTGCAATATATAAGTGATATATGTATATATATTGCCAATTAAAACTTGTACTTCACATATTTTATATTAATATTATTCTTTTATTTAATACGTTTATTTAACATTTATCTATTATTATATTTAATAGTTTTTGATTTTAATAGTTTAAGATTTTTCTATTTTTTATTATGTCACACCGAAAATTACATAACGGTTTTTAATTATACAACTTATTATAGGAGACTTCCTTATCGAATCAACTCCTAACTAATACTCTTACAAAAATTCAAAATAATTTTTAATATCACAATATTTGTGTGGCTATGTTTTTAAAATTGTTTCTGTGTACAGTGTATACATACGTGATATGACAATCCAAATTCCCCAAGTGTATTTAATAGTAGTAGTGAGAATCCAAATTGTGACGTAACCAAAAACACTGTGCTTAAAATTATTAGAATAGAAACTGAGTGGATACTTGAATAAAACTTATTACAACGAAACGCGTATATACAAGTAGCGACTGCTACAGCTTCGACCTTGCCGATAATGTTTTACTTCTCAGCGGTACACACTCATCAAAGAGATCAAGGAACATGCTGTTAAATGAAGCGATCTTGTCATCGACATCAGTCTTAGTAAAAATGTTAGCCCAAGGCAGATTAAGGCATCTTTGGACGAGTCGGTCTCGGTCGATACTGGAGAAATCACGATAGCTGAGAGTAACCGGGGTAGGAGGGTCAACACTGAAGCGATGACAAACGAATAAAATATCGTGGTCAAGGTAACTCGGAGGAGAGATCTGATTTTGAAAGGTGATAGAATTGATATCATTTGTGAGAAAAACGTCGGGTAAGGAGGGTTCATTACAATTAAAGTAGGTTGGGAGAACATTGGTAATATCTAAGCCCAGAGAGTGAAAAGTGTGCACAAAACAATTTAGAAGACTTGATTTCTTTAATAGATTGACGTTGAAGTCACCACCTACCAGGATGTAGGATAGGTGCTCAAGAGCTTCGCCAAGCTCTTCAGCATTAATAGGGTTGAAAATGCCAGGCGGAGAATAAACGCAGACAAGAAGAAGTTTATCAGAAGCGCTAGAAATTTCAACACATATAAATTCAATTCCTGGGAGTTTGGAGAATCCGACGGTTTTAGATTTAAGATGTTCACGCAAATAAATGGCGACTCCACCACCAACACGTCCCTGCCGATCGTTTCGAAATAACTTATACCCCTCAATGTTAACGACAGAGGAGGGGATGGAATCGTTGAGCCAACTTTCACTAACGAAAAGCGCATGGACAACGGAATTAATAAAGAGCTCATTTATTTCGCCAATTTTGGATCGAATACTACGCGAATTTAAAAGTCAAGCGTTAAAACCCTGATGTTTCGAGCTAAGAATTCTGATCAGCGTTCTCACCCGGTCCTCGCAGCCGAGACTAAAAGACATAAATTAATTGCAACGAATAAATGAACATTATCAAGAAGCAAAGGCATGAACAAAAAGTCTTAAGAAATTTTGCAGGGTTAGAGCATAAAAACAAAATTACAATCACAAGACACATTACTAGCACTAATAGAAAAAAAAGAATAATAAAAAAAAATAAAACTAGAAAAGAAGTAAAAGGAAACTTGACAACTTAAAATCTAAAAATCAAAAAATAATGAAAAATAAAATAAAATAGACTACAGACTACTAAAACTACAAAAGAATAATAATAAAATTCCTCACGTTAAACGCTAATAGCGCGTGCCTCCAGTGCTTCAACAGATGGCAGTTGAGAGGCATCTCGCACGATGACTGGACGATCATCCTTTCTATGCCTGATATTGACAAGGCCGTCTCTGGTAGAGACCGAGTGCAGCAGCCCAAGCTTGCGAAGTTTTAAAGCTTCTCGCAGTAGATCGCTGTTGGTCGCAGTAAGACTCTCGTTAACATAAACTGGAGAGTCAGCTGTAAAGCCGTCCAGCTCGCACAGTTGAAATCTCAGTTTATTGTTTACCTTCAAGGCGCGCATGAACGCCTTTGCCTCACGCTGCCCAGAGAATTTCACTGTTTGGACATTATTCATAGGAAATACTCCAAGTGTTCAATATCCCTTCCTTGATATTGAATAAATAATGCCAGTTAATTTAACTCGTCTGCTTGAAACACATTTATTGAAATAATAACACGCTGCTTGAAATGTTATAATCCTTTTATTGAAAATCAAATTAAGTTCTTTATAAACAATGAAACAAAAATGCAGCGAACTTAATTAACTCTTCCAAACAAACAACAATATGATCTCTGTCGATTGTATTTATCTTCAATTCGAATTGAAACCATAAGTGTAATACTCCTAACAGAATGCAGTTTGGTAATCCCCACCCTGCAAGCTCAACCCTATATGTGGACTTGTGAACGGGACGGGCCGATGGGGGCACACGTCCACTTCGGTGGAGGTGTATGATGAGAAAGGAACTCGAGTGATTATATGTAGGTATATATAATACATTTATTGAAAATAATCTTGCGGTTCTGTAGCAATATAACACAAATAAAACAATACTTCAGCAATGCAATAATAATAATGATGTTTCAGCAATGTAAATATCGGCCGCTGGGCTTAAGCGATTGAATCCTCTCCCGCTCGTGTGTGTGTCCAAAAAAAGGTTAAAACCGGTCCCCGGTTGAATTACAATTTTGTATGGATAGTAAATGTGGCGTCACAATTCCGGAAGAAGGCGCTGGGAAAGGAAGTGCATGATGTACATGGATGGTGCGTCGTTGACAGGACTTCAACTCGAATTGGAATTTAAACCAAATAAAATGAGTGCTAATCCTAACGCAGCGCAGTTTGGTAATCCCCAACCTGCGATCTAAACCCTAAGTGGCAAATATGCACTGGTAAGAACTTATATCTCTGGTAATCCCCAGTTTAGTAATGAGCAATTTCCATTATTTGTATCGGCTTTATATAGTATGAAAGCTTAAACACCTTGCATTCTATGTTTTTTTATTATTGCCAAAACCTTGTAGTGACCGCGTAAAGTTTAATTACCAAACTTTACGCAATGTCACACAACAACTTCCGACACGATCAAAACGATCAGCCAGAACACTCAATCGATCACCGAACGCAAAGTTCAGTGATCTTGCCGTTTTCCCCAGTCCATATCGGGACAGCCAATATCCGGCATCTCGATAAACTTACTCTCGTGTGAAAGTTCCCCGATTGACAATGCGTATACGCATAACTAACAATAACCTAAATCAAATAATACTATAGCAATAATAATTACATACCATAAAAAACAAAATATCATAGTGATAATAAAGTTTATATTCAACCAGGGCCGGATTTATATATTGCGGGGCCCCAAGCATAACTTCGTGATGGGGCCCCCCAACAATGACTACCGCCCCTCCCCCCACACACACACAAAAGAAAAGTTTTACAATGAGAAATCAGTTAAGTAAAATTGGAATATAAATTTTATTTAAATAAACTATATATTTCAACATCTTTGTGGGCTTAGTTCCGAGTTCTCTCTCTCCTCTCCCTTTATCTGAAGACGAACCAATCAAAATATAAGAGGCGCGGAGCCCCCTGAGCGTAGGGGCCCCAAGCAATTGCTTGTTTTGCTTGTTGGTAAATCCGGCACTGTATTCAACCAACTAAACAGAGTTTTTATTAATAAGTTATTAACCGTGCACGTGGTAGAATACAACAATAATTGGTGACTCCGACGTCGCAACACGCGGCATAAATACTTATTGGATTAAAAATAATAATAGTGATTGCCAAAGTGTTACCCCAGAGTACATAAAATTGTTGAACAAAAGGCTTTGATTTTTCTCAACAATTATATCAACAGAAAAAATTTTATAAGAAAACAAAAGGATTGCAGCTAAGTGACGCATGAATTTTTATACTGAAAACTAAACATTTATTTTCCTCAAAAATTTATAGAATACTATTAGTAATATTAATAAACAATTTAACGGCAATAAAATTTCTCTTAGCAATTCATTAATTGCATAATAAATGAAACGCATTAACTAGCGGGCTCCGTCAAACGGTTTAAGAAATTAATGAACAACAATTGAGTCGGCTATTGTATTGCAGTTTTAAATATTATTTGTTGAACTGATAAATCGTTTGAATAACATCGGTGAACAATTGATAAATAATTTAGGAGAAAGAAAAGTGATAAAATACATTAAGATTTGGCTGTGATGTGAAGATAGAATAATTAATATTGAGTGCAAATAAGTCAGAACTCCACAAAACAATTACTGCAATGAATTCTTTTTTTTTTTATTACAAAACAAAGCCTTAGTTCTTTGACCTGGAGCCTAGATTTCTGGGTGTGACAATCATCTTACAATCTACAATAACTTCAAAAAATGAAGTCGGTTAAAAAGAGAAGAAAAGAAAAAAAAACAATAACAACAAACATTGGATATTGAAAATATTATACATTTATAGATTTCGTTTTTTTTTTTGTTTCTCCTTACTATATATTACCTTTCATTTAATTATATTGTACTTTCTTTCCGTTTGTTTTTCTAGGAATAACGCTTAAGCCTAAAAATCACTTTGAAATTTATTCTAGTGTACATACATATATACAAACACTTGTTTTTGTCTTGCCATATACTTACTTTTAAATTCATTTTACGATATATAAATATATCTCACTCTATATTACGCAAATTTGGGGTTATTGTGGTATATACACGCAAATATTTTTTTATTTAAGAACCTTTTTTTTATATTTTTTTATATTATGTCAAGAACCGACGGTTCACACAATGAACAAAACGTTCAAATGGGGACGCCACGAGTAGAAGAGCCAAAGCCCGGTACTTCGGGAGTCTATGCCGCTTCGATATCGAAACTTGACATCCCGAAGTTCTGGACACACCAGCTCGTCTCTTGGTTTTACCAAGCGGAAATTATGTTCCAATTGGCGGGCTGCAGGTCCGAAAAAGCCAAGGTCTACAACGTCATGGCCGCATTGCCGGAAAAGGCGGTAACAGCAATGCGGCTCAGCACCTTAGACCATGCTGCTGCCTCCTCATATGAGGACATTAAACAGCACCTGCTCGAAAATTACGGCACTTCAGAGAAGCGCCGCCTCGAGCAGCTGCTGTCAGTGCAAGAGCCTGGAGATCGGAAACCTTCCGAGCAAAGATTATCTATTACAATAAGATGTGACACTCTCGACGTTTTCGCTTATCTATTTTTGACCTTGGTACCGTTATTTAAACAACCTTGCCCGGAATTGTAAGAAATAGATAGCGATAGAAAAGCCATTTGTAAGAAAAGGATGCAATATGACGAAGTGGAAAAGAACACAATTTTTACAGGGTGTGCATATAATTTAATGAAATTTTTTGGTTTAAAATTAAATTCTTAAATTCTCCTAAACCAATTATTTCTTCTTTGCTTTTATGAAAATATAAATTGATGTTAAGGAAAATTTCGTCTAAGCAAATTATACAGTTTTTTGCCATGTTCGGTAAATTTTGAATTTTTAATTTTAACGAAATGAACAAGCCTTCGTGGATACCGGGACTGGAAGGCCAGTTTTGAATGAATCTCAATAGAGTCCTTTTGGACGGAAGATTCACATTTTTTGCCAAAAAATGGTAGGCGGAAGGTGCTATAAAATATACACTTAAGCAATTTTTTTAAAATATTCGAATATCTCCAACCTTTAGGTGTATGTTGAAGATTTTTTACGTAGTTTTCAATTATGCATGCTAATTCACCAGGTAAAACGCGTTTTGCTTTCTGTATAAATGAAGCATCACTTTCCTTATTTTTTCGCAACTCTTCAAGTTCCTTTTTTAAATCGTCGCACTCCTTTCGCAATTTTGTTACGTCATCTTCCGTAAATTTTCCCTTACTAACTGTTTGTGTATATTTATGCGTTGTAGGAAATATCGCGTTATCATTATCATTACCCGACATAGTATCTTCTTCTATGCATTGTGCTGTAGAAGTTTCCGCAATTTGCGTTGGCGTATCTACACTTTTTGGCGAGACCAACAAAGCATTATCCAGAATTATAACTTTGCAAGTAGTTTCTTCTGGAATTGAATTTGAAGCGCTTAGTTTAACTGGATGGATACGCCTTTCGTTTTAATCGATTTGTTTTTTTTTTTTTTTTTTAAAGCATATTTTCATCGAAGTGCTTTTCACAAACCCGGTAATCTTCCGACTATTTTACATTTAGCATATCCGTTTTATTTAAACTCCCCCAACCATATTGCTCTCCTAGCACTATTCACCGGAAATTAAAAAAATTTCACTTATAAACTGTCATTTTTTTGGCACCACATACCAAACACTTAATATGGTGCTTACCCATTTTTAAAAATATTTCGAGAGTAAAAAAATGAATAAAATAATTTCTAAAAACTAATTAAATGCAATCAATATTTCTTACCCCGAAATTTCGCAGTCCTTACAACGCAAAGGAACCAGTTGGTTCTGGATCGCTTATAAAAATTCATAAAAAGCACTTTGAAAACTATACCCGCACCACAAAGCAACGTCTAACACTCTCTTTTAGTTTACTATTTTAAAAAATACTTCAAATAGAAATACTTCAAATAATTCGGTTACAATTTTGTATTAAAATGAAATAATTTACGGCGTAATCTTATTATATATTAAAATTTTTTTGGATCAGGCTGTAACCTTGCTGGTTATCTGTACTAACACGAGTGCGATCGCTCCAGGTCGCCTTTAAAACTATGGGTTGAAAAAATTCTCAAGTTGTAATGCGTGTAAGGGTTTCACATGTGTTTTCTTTATTTCAATTCTACATTTCCCTATGATTTACATTGCGCGAACTGCTTGAGAATGAACAACTAATACCATGACGATTGCTCCAGGTCGCCTTTAAAAATGCACTATGAAAAAATGTGACTTTATTTATTGTACACATTTTATGGGTGGGGCGTAACTTATGTGATGTTGTTTCGTACCCTTTCTTTTTAATACGCTTTTATTAGCTTCACTTGTAACTATGTAATAAAATCTTGTAAGTTAAATTTGACCCACTTCCCAGTTTCCGATTGAGCTGAAATTTTGCACACTCGTATAGTTTGGATGACAATGCAATCTGACTATTTTGTAAAAAAAATCAAGATGTCGGGTCCAGGATGGCGGGTGAATTTTGCAATTGTGTTCGCCGACCCCCCGACATGGGTATCAAATGGATGGGTATGCCAACTACAATACAATTAGCTGCGTAGCGTAATTCTAAATTCAAAATAGCGGCCAACACAAAATAGCGGAATGGCGATTACCTTTTTCTTTAAAACCCACTCGGTTTGGGTATCAAATGAAAGTGTATGAAGGAGTAAGTAAACTGACAATTTTTGAAGGTGCGAAAATAATGTTGCGATCTAACATTGACGTGGAGAAAGGGCTCGTCAATGGAAACATTGGCTTCATCTCGGAAATCATCTGGCCTCATTTTCGCCGAGACCAAATGTATGACACCGACATTCCGTCATTAAGAGTAAACTTTGGCAAGGATGGCGAACATGTAGTTAGGCCAATAGCAAAACAATTCCCCGCAAATATAGTCATGGCACTGTTGAAATGCGCATGTTGCCATTGATTCTGAGTTGGGCGTCGACAGTGCATAAAATGCAAGGTTGTACAAGGTGATGCAGTAGTCTATTTGGGACCTCGTACTTTCGCTTCTGGGCAAGCTTACGTTGCTTTAAGTCGGGTAAAATCGCTAAATGGACTTCAGATTGAAGAACTGGACTGCTCAAAGCTCATGGGCGAGAATCCTTGCAACACTGACGCATTGGCGGAAATGGAAAGAATGCGCACTCAGAGATTGAATTTCCATGCGCTAAACCGTGAAAGTAACATAAGGGAACAATAAAACACAGACTTCTTACTCAAGTGAATAGTCACGTTGAGACTATGTGTGTATTTTATTTGTAAATATGTAAATATTGTTATATACTTAATTATTATAAAGCTGTTAAAAATGCTAACTAAGCGAACTTTTAATGTATTCTGAATCAGTAATAAACATGCTAAAGTTATTTTAAGACTGAAAAGTTGGTACGGGTATCAAATGAAACGCTATGAAAAGTAGAATAATATTAGCTGTTTAGCGTCATTCGGAATTCAAAATAGCGACCAACACAAATTGGCGGATTATCTTTTTCTTTACAACGCGCTCGGTATGGACATGAAATGAAAGTGTATGACGAGTATAGAACAGTAATCTGTGTGACACGATTTTAAATCTAACATGGTGGTGACAAGAAAATGGTAGAAGCCATATAATAGACTAAAAAGTATAAAATAAAATATATAGTTTAAAAAACCAAAAAATACGCTTTTAATTTAAAATGAACTTCTTCTTCTTTCTTTCTTCTTTCGAAAAGTACCAATGTTAATAAAATAAGGAAATAGGTAAGGAGCCCCACGCTTTTTTACATTTCGAAACGTAGGTTGTTCCCATATACTGGCTGGAGCAATGAAAATTTTACATTAAAATTTATTTTTTACTTTTTAGTTCATTTTAAACTAAAAGCGTATTTTTTGGTTTTTTAAACTATATATTTTATTTATGGGAATTTTCATAAGGGAATTAATTAGAAAAAAAGCACTGTAGCTATTCTTTTTCAACTAATAGGAGATTTTTGTTGATGTGGTTATAAGGAATTGTAAATGTGTTAGTAAATCAAGAGTGTCACATCTTATTGAAAATATATAATCTTTGCTTCCGAGTTCCTCCAGGCTGTCAAGGCACTGGCTGGCGGGTCGTCGGCAGTTAATGATGACCTGATCCGGGGCCATCCAGGTCACAATGGCCACCGCTGCCGACCAAACCCTAGCCGGGTTGGCATCCACGGCAGACAAAGTATGGGAGGTACTTCCACATGGAGGCGCCTCATACGCGTCCGCAGTCCGCGCAACACCGGCCAACGCGGAACCCACATTGATGACGCTGCAAAGCGCCATCAACAAACTGACGGCCAGATAAGACAATCTGGCCAGAAGTCCGCGAAGACCGAGAAGCCGAACACCTGCCAATCGGCAGGGCAGCTCTCGACAGCCCTCGGCCAACAGGGGCCAATAAACTCAGAGGTAGCCTTTGCTACTTCCACTACCGTTATGGAAGTGAGGCACGCACCTGCAAGGCCCCCTGCAGTTTCGGTGGTGGCCAAGCCAAACCGGCGAAGAAAAAGGCCACCACCCCTAAAAAAAACTAAAGTTGGGGATCGACATGAGCGAGCATACAACCGGCCGCTCATATCGTTTATTCGTCCGTGGCACCAACAATCGGATGGATTTCCTGATTGATTCGGGCTCGGACGTTTTAATTGTTCCCGCCAAGGTTCCCGGCCCATAACGGTAGCTCGAACGTCCTTCTGTAAGCGGCCAACGGATCACTGAACCGAGCTTTCGGCACAGAGTTGCTTGAACTTGAACTCGGCTTACGCCGACGATATGTTTATATTCTGTCACTGTGCCGGATAGATCCGCATATACAGAATTTCCCGATCCCGCATATACAGAATTTCTCCGTGAATCTTCACGGCTGCACAATTTTTTCGAAGGTTGACTTGGTACGTGCATATCATCACATACCAATCACCCCAGAAGACGTGCATAATACTGCACTCATTACGCCATTCGGCCTATATGAGATTACACGTATGCCATTCGGCTTACGGAATGCAGCACAAACCTTTCAAAGGTTCATAAATGAAGTTACGAGAGATCTCGACTTCGTTTATGTATTCTTGGACGATATACTTATCGCCAGTAAAACCGAGGATGAACATATCGTTCACCTTGAAGAGCTCTTTAAACGCCTCAATAGCTTCGGTTTAACCATTAAGCTAGAGAAATGCGTTTTTGGTGTAACAGAGATTAAGTTTCTAAGCCACCGCATCACAAAGGATGGAATACTTCCTTCCTCCGATCGGGTTCAGGTTATTGTTGATCTCGCACCTCCAACTTCTGTCAAATCGATCCAGAAGTTTTTGGGAATTGTGAATTTCTATCACCGATTTATCGCAAAATTGGCTGAACAGTTGGTGCCAATAAACGAGCATTTGAGAGACCTTCTCAACCGCTCACGTGCCAATAAAGTTTTTGACTGGCCAGCAGAATGTCAGGCGGCATTCCTCAAGGTGAAAACCTCGATGGCTGAAGCAACTCTGCTGAACCATCCAATCGAGGATGCAAAATACAGTCTTACGACTGACGCCTCTGATTATGCAATCGGAGGCGTATTGGAACAATTCAACGGTCATCGGTGGCAACCTCTAGCTTTTTATTCCAAAAAGCTGTCACCAACAGAACGGAAGTACTCTGCATTCGATCGCGAACTTCTCGCAATCTATGCAGCGATCAAACACTTCCGTTACTTCGTAGAAGGGGGATTTCGTGGTCTATACTGATCACAAACCACTGGTTCGCGCCCTTCACACAAAGACCGAACGATCCCCTCGACAGACCAGACATTTGGGTCTAATCTCTCAGTTTACCACAGACATCAGACATGTGTCGGGTAAACAAAACGTTGTCGCAGACTACTTGTCACGCTCACTAGCAACCGAACACGTCGACCTGCCTACACTAGCTCAGGCTCAACAAGGTGACACAGAGTTGAAGTCTCTACAAGAGCACCCCAGCAACGGCTCACGGGTAAAACTAGTTCTCACGCCAATACCATTTACCGCCCATCAAGTGTGGTGTGAAACTAGTACAGGCATTCCAAGGCCTTATATACCCACTTCCTTACGTAGACTAGCGTTCAACTCCGAACATAGTCTCTCTCATCCTGGTGCTACAAGACGAGCCGTTACCAAGAAATACGTCTGGACATATGCCACAATATGCAAAATTACGTGCATTCTTAAAAAAAACAGGCGTCTGGTTTCCAAGCAAAAAAATCAAAAATTTTAACAGCCGAGCAAGTGAATAGCTTTATATTTGAAGCACCAGATATTTTATACCTTGGTACAAAGGTAAAAACCTGAATGCCAGTTGAATTAAGTTCTTATTCTTAAGGCTGGTCGTCCACTGGAAGAGTATTCGAGCGGCTTCGCGCTTCGGCCATACAAATGAGCCGCTTGTAGCCGCTCATATGTATGGCCGTAGCGCGAAGCCGCTCGAATACGCTTCCAGTGGACGACCAGCCTAATGTGTAATGTTTTAGGTTGTGTTAATTGTAGGTGTCATGGGTGCCTGTAGAAAAATTGAGTTGTATCAAATGAAGATACAAAATATACAAGACTTGGGTACTGCTGTTCTTATAACTGTACCAGATACAAAAACAAAAATTTGCAGAAAATTTACAATAACAGGAAAATTTTATGACCTGTTTAAAAAATATGCCAATCTCCGCCCCACTATAGCTGACGTAGATAATTTTTTTTTAAATTATCAAAAAGGGCGTTGTACCAAGCAAGTGATGGGAATTAACAAAATGGGTGCTATCCCAAAACAAGTGGCAACGTTTTTAAAACTTCCAAATCCCGAGCTATACACAGGCCATTGTTTCAGAAGAACATCTGCCACAATGTTAGTTGATGCAGGCGGCGACATTACGACGTTAAAGCGTCATGGAGCTTGGAAGTCAACGGAAGTAGCAGAAGGCTATATTGACAATTCCTTAAATAACAGAATAAATATATCTCATAAGCTACTTACACATATAACTGAACCTGGTACGTCAATGCAAAGAACCTGTACAATTACATCCCAGAAAGAGTCGCACATTATTGAACCTGAAGTGCCAAGTCCCATGCCATCTACGGTGAACACTCAGAATTACACAATTAACAAAGCTCAATTAAGTAATATTCCTAATGTAACAATTTCAAACTGCAGTAATTTTACTATAAATTTTGTTAATAATAAAGAATAAAAATTATTTTAAAAATGTTTAAAGATGGTTTGGGAATTATTTACAAACAATATCATTGATATTTACTTTCTATAATTATTTTGGATAGTTAAAATTGTTACGAATGAGCACTACTAATATGTTATTTAGAGTTAAAATATCTTGCTGTGCTTTATGCATTTATATTTTTGACAATAGCTTTACATTAGGTAGGTACGTTTTTGTTTACAAAATAATAATAAAATCTATTTTAGAGGCGTAGAAAAAGTATAGTCTGCAACACGTTTTGAATGGCATATTCCGCACTCGTGGACCGCCAGCCTCGCCTTCGGTTTCGGTGGCAAACTTCCACTTGTGCGGAATATGCATCATTCCAAACTTGTTACAGAATATACTATTCTTTGCTTTGTAGGCGGCAATTAGCGCCAAAATATTGGGTCTCAACCACTTCGCCTCTACAATAAAGGAAATGAAATAAATAATAATTTGTTTCGAATTGAAAAATTACTTTGTTCCGCAGATTGATTTAATTCATTTTTTTCCGTTGGTAGTCTGGTACTGCCTGTACCACAGGCCTTGTTGGTAAGAGGGAATTCTTGTTTTAGGAGGCACGCGTTGCCTGAGGATAAAATATGCTTGAGGGCCCCTTCAGGATGTTGAAACTCTAAAAAATATTTGACTAAAAACAATTTGTTGTATGTATAAGAACATTGAACGTAGATACTGAACGGTCGGTTCCTTTCTCGAGGCCGAACCTTAAGTTACTTAGTGTAGCTTAGAATGAAACAGGTCTTATGTAGACACGCCCTTGTGATTAACTCTGCGGGCACTCATATTTCTTTTGGCAGAATCAGTCCAGAAGCTGTCCCGAAGGGGCAAAGAAAATGGACAAAGATAGACCAGGGGCCAGTTCACGCAATTCGACACTCGACGTCGACATCGACGCTTTATAAAACGACATTAATTTCTACGACGTTGAATTTGGGTTCACTTAAGTCGACGTGTCGAATGTCGTTTTCGCAAAATAATTTCTCCTAAAAGTATACAAAATCGAATGGAACCGCTGCATTTTTCACATTATCCACAAGCTGGAAAATTGCAAATAATATTAAAACTACAATTCTGTGACTAATTAAATTAATTAATACATCAAATTCGTAATAATATTGGAAAATCTTAACTCTGAGTTTACTTTTGTACATTGTAGCTTTTCTAACTTTTCTTGGTAGTTTTAATTTTTATTTTCTAACTAATAGTTTATCTTTTTCTATTGCATCTCGCTCGTTCAGAACTGCAAAAAATTTTGTTTGAAATTATTTCTGCTCTTGCAATTCTTCAAGATTATTGTGTGCCTTCAAGAATGTTGATTTTTCTGCTCTTGCCTAATGGAAGTGTTACATACTCTTGCAGTAGCTGCTGACTACAAATGCTTAGATAGAATATTTTCTTTTGTTTCTACCCTCAGAATTTGAATCTTTTAATAAACTAATCAAATTTGCTTCAACTTTATCTGACAAAATTTATTGTAAAGTCAATCATTATTGGTCAGGTCAGGCCCATATAATCTCGGCTTCCAAAGCTGCTATTGATATAAGAATTTCATCTGTTGCCGTTATATGAATAGCATCAACAATCACACAACCAGTCTTGGCAATTAAATTCTTATTTCTCTTTTTTTTATGTTATATTTAAAACCTCGCGATGTTTAATACAATAAACTGTAAATTTTTTACTTTATTTATTTCAGATACTTTTTGCATCCATTAGAATTTCTTATTGGCAGTCCACTTAAATGTAATATTTCAGTTAATTGGCAACACAACTCGTTTTTAACATAAAGATGCTGAATTCGACGCCAAATCTGGCTTCGACAAGATTAACGACACTTTTAAAACGACAAGCACAAAATGTCGACATGCGTGAACCCAAAACGACATTTAACGCGTCGTTTTCAGTCGACGTCGAATTGCGTGAACTGGCCCTAGTTCTCGTTCGATGCGGTGCGGTCAAGCAACATATTGGACGGGGTTGTTTGGGGGACCACTCGGTAAACTGCTGTCGACACCAGTTATGAGCAAGACTGGTCTTGCAGTCTTGCCTAGAATCTTGATTTTTTGTGTGAAGAGGTCGATTGAAATAATCTCCGTGCTACCACCTGATCTTGCACATTTAGCCAGATCAAAGCAAGACCAATACAAAACAAGAAAAGACTGCACGATCAAGATAGCAAAACTTTTTGTTCATCACTAAGTGCCAAAAGTTTTGCAGTGATGAGCAAAAAGTCTTGCAAAGAGTCTTGCAGTCTTGTCTTGGGCTTGCTAAATGTGCAAAAGAAGACTTTTTCCTCATCACTGAAAGAGTTTTGGGATTTAGTGATAAGCAGATAGCCCCGCTATCTTGATCTTGCAGTCTAGTTTTGTCCTTGTTCTCTTTTGTCTTGATCTTGCTTTGGTCTTGCTAAATGTGCAGGATCAGTCTTGCTCATCACTAGTCGATACTCGCGTTTAAAAGCAGGGATGTTATGTATATGAAATTTCGGAAATGGATATGAATATGGATAAACGTAACATTATTCCGGTTTCAAATACGGTTACGGATATGAAATTAAGGGTGACGCCCATGTTTTACGACCGCAGGACCCCGATTTTCGTGATCAGCGACCCCAAAAACCTTTAGGGTTCGATTTTCTTAACGGTGTTATTGTGGAACAATCCCCCCCCCTCCGCGTTTTGAATGGACTATCCGCCCCTATCCGAAATTATTCGAAACTTTTACATTAAATTCGGTTACGGTTTCGGATATATTTTTATCTCGGATATCCGATAGTTTCGGTTACTGAGCTCCATAACATCCCTGTTTAAAAGGGCAAAAAGGGAATTGTATATAGTGGACGCCGCTTATTGTGATCACTTTGAGACCACTACTTTTTGATAACAATAACGAATAACCGAATGATAACATTAGGCGAATAGTACTTTTTCATGCATTTTTTCGGAATCAGTACATACAACAAATGATCATATGATTAAATGAGAATTGTGATAATTTGGAATTGATTCGCCGAGTACATATAAAATTTTTAAAAAGAAATTCAGTTTTTTGCAAATAGAATATTCTATTTATTTACATACACTATTAAATATGTTGTACAATATATATTTTTATTTGAAATATCGATCTATCGTTGTTTGACACTTGTTGGATGGTTGAATATAATTCTCAAAATCGTATAGTTTGTCGCACGGTACTGAACACCACGTCGAACAATGAATCGTGGGAAATTTTTACTTGCCAAGATTAGAAATTGGAACAATAGGGTTAGAATAGAAAATAAAACAATAGGATTTATGTATAGGAATCCTTTTATGTGAAAATATTTCTAAAAATAGCATTTCTTAATCTCCAAAATTAAAGATTAAAACTTAAAACAAAAAATTTTGCTCCTTGAAATCGATAACAATAAGCGACTTTTGATTACAATAAGCGGATTATTTTCAATATATTTGTAATGGAGTAATTTGGGTCCGACCATTTTCGATAACAATAGCCGGCTGACAACATTAACCGTGATCACAATAAGCTGCGCGGCGTCCACTGTATTCACCTTTTGCAAGTAAAAATGATAAAAATTTTAATTTCTGTGAGTTATATTATTCTTAGGGAGTCAAGTTTTTTACTATAATTTTTACTGTACAATACTATTTCAGAAGTTCGTACCTTTCGCACTGAATCATCTTCTTTATTTAAAGTTAAACTTATTTACAAAATATTTCTTATACGAAATGTAACAACACTTTAAATTAATACAAAAAACTTTATTCATAACTTAAAAAAATCAACCTTGAGTATAACATCTATAATTTTTCTTTCTTAATTTTACTTGGAGGACCAATGAAGCTAAGTATCACAGGAAGGAGTATTAAGCCATGTGCTGCACCAATAAGCACAATACCCAAGTACATTCTAAAGTAGAAAACTTGAAATATTTGAGATTTAGCAAACATTAAAACGAAAATTCCAGCAAATTTAGTTAAAGTAATCCCAGAAAGTACACTACTCCCAGTAACTGAAAGTGCTTTTCCGGCTCTCTCGTGCATGGTACCAGAAAATCGCTTATATGACCTTATGGTATGTGATACAAATTCAACGCCAATACCAACACTGACAACGAGATTCACAAGTGAAATTGCATTCAATGTAATATTCCATAGCCACATCATTCCACCCATGTTCACAAGGATCAATGTAACCATGAACAGTACTAGCAGTGACGACAGGATATCAAATCCGGTGATGAGAAATGTTACCAAAAATATCGCCAGCAATGATATACCAAGAGAGACTAAGGAATCCTCCCATATCGTTAAGTATTGCTCGTAAAACACAAAAAATATGCAGTATGGAAAGAAAGTTAAATCTAGATTTCGGCTCTTGAGCATATCCTGAATTTGTTTTGCTGCTTTCCGGGCTTCACGTAATGTCGAGTAGAACTCTTTTGATTTTACGGATGTTGTTGAATACTGCATTAAATATGTATCCTTGATGTGAATTGTCGCATTTTCATCAAGAATATAATTAACGGCCTGGAAATTTTCAATAATTAGAGAGAAAAATACGTTTGCATAAAATTCTTACGTCAGCATAGGCAGCTCGACCTGCTTTAGCACAGTTTGCGTCTGGTAAATCAGAAAGAAAATATGTTAAATATTTATTAAAAGTTTCGTTGGTCGGTCTAATTCCGTCTTCCGTAAAATTCCGTGGACATTTTCTGCATTCATTACCAGATTCTGGATCTAAAGAGAAAACGTTGCAAAATAAATATTAGAAATAACAGAAAATTGTAAATAAAGCTACAAACTTACAACTGCTTGAACAGAAGGATCCATCTGTAACATTAACTTTGCAACATGAGTCCACTCTCAACCAATCAATATAGTCGTCTATCCATGATGATGCTGGTCTAGCAAAATGTGTGCTACAATATTTTCAAAAACACACATATGTACATTAGACATTTTTAAATAGGTTAGGTATTTGTAAATCTCACATTTCTGGATATGATGATAAAATATAAAGCTGTGTTGATAGGGAGTCCGTATTGCATTTTTGGCCACCGCAAACGGTATTTTGTTGTATAGTATTGTCCCAATCTAATCCCTTTCCAATCACCCAGTAAATTGGCGCACCCATCGAGAGAACATCAGACATGTACTGAAAGAAATTGTTAAATTTTTCAATTTGTCAAAAACAGATTTATGCAACAATAAAATATGACAACTGATTTTATGTTACAAACCATCAAAAATTATTGTCTATGTTCTTCTATGTAACCAATAAAACATAAAAAAACGTCCTCAACTTATGTATGTCTCATAAAAACTTAATTTTAGCTTCGGGAGCAAGAAAAGTCACAAAGGATTATGTTCGGGCGTCAATACAAATTAAAATCATTAGTTTTAATTAATTTAGCCATGTACAAATAAACTTGCCATGTACAAATTAAGACATTAGTTGAATGAATTAAATATAATTTAATTGTAAGCGCCATCCTGAAATTTATTATTATTATTATTATTATAAGGAATGAGGGGGCAACCCATATGGTGAACACTGCGGCCAAGTTAGGTCTATTGTGTACGTACCCCACTAGCGGAACAGACTATCGGCCTTCCGAATGAAGGCAAGAAGGTCTTTAGTTGATGAAGACCGGACTTGGGCAGGGCTCAAAAACTCTCTGATAAACGTTCTTCTTCTAAGCCAGATCAGAGCAGGACATTCACAAAGAATATGTGTGGAAGTTTCGTCGCCTTCCAAGCAGAGTCGACATTCTGTCTCTTGAGACAGTTCTAGGTTGTGGAGGTGGTACCGCAGTCCTACATGGCTAGTGAGATAGATCACCAGCAGCCTTAGGTCCGCTCTGTTTAGAGTAATAGTGCCCCTTAAGGCAAAGGGTCTTATAAGATCTTTAGCCTGTTTAAGACCTGGGACTGACTCCCAATAGGCTAGGTTTATTCTCTTAATCCACTCTTCTATCAAGGACTTGGAGGTGGACCAAGAGATGCCACAGAAGGGTTCTGTTCCATCTTTGACCCATCAGTAAACCAGTGGAGATGGTTTGGATCCCTAGGAAGAATAACTCCCACTCAGAGCGATCCGGGATAATCGCTCTGAATTTCCTTTGGAACCGCAGTTGACTAACAATATGGTCGGATACGCGGTAGATGGAAATGCTTGGGATATTTTTAAGGATATCCATGTGTCCTTTGACCGTATGGGGCCAGTTGGATGAGATCTGAAGTCTCAAGGCACTTATGGCGGCAGATTTCCATATGAAGAGATGCAAAGGGGTCAATCCAATGATTGCTTCCATTGCAGCTGTGGGGCAGGTCCACATCGCTCCGGTAATGGAGAGGCAAGCCGTTGCAGCTTGCTGTACTTGAGGATCGACGTAACCTGTCTTGGGCCATCAACCTATAGCAGCATAGGTGACAACTGGTTTAACGATCGTATTGTACATCCAGTACATCATTTGGGTGTAAGACCCCATTTCTTACCCAGAAGCTTTTTGCAGGCCCATATGGCCCTTGTGGCTTTGCTGATGACGTAGTCAAGTTTAGCGTTCCAGTTCAGCCTCTTGTCTAAATTTACTCCCAAATATTTGACTGAGTCTGAGTACTCAACTGTGGTATTCTGGATACAGATAGGACCTAGGTCCACTTTGTAGCGTTTGGAAAAAGGTACCAGGACAGCCTTATTTGGGTTAATTGACAGATCCTCCTTGGTACACCATCTTTGAACTTCTCGCAGTGCCGTTCTCATGACCTCTGTTAAGCTCAACAATTTAACCTTAGAATTAAATAAAAACTTAACATTTAAATAAAAATTGAATTAATTAAAAAAGACAATTTAACATTAGAATTAAAACACTTAACATTAAATAAAACTGAATTAATTAAAATAAAAAAAAAAATATTTTTGAAAACATTTGTAAAGTTAAAATTTTTTATTTGATGCAAATGATTCACATGCAACATTTGTCCACTAGATACTAAAACTCAATTATTGTTCAAGTTAAAACCAGACTTTGATTTGAGTCTGGGCAGTTTTTATAACAGCCAAATTTTTGTACGAAATAGACAAAGCCACATCTATGCCAAACCAGGACATGGTGAGCAAATGCTATTTCGTTATTTCTTTGGGTGTGGGTATTTAACAAAATAAAATTAAAAACTAATGCGAATATTTGTTTTTTTTGTTTTGTTGGTATTCATGTTTTTTTTAGCCAGGGCCAACCAACTGGCATAGGGCGGGACATTTACAAGATTTCGTACTCTCTCAAAACACCAAGGAGCAAACGCTTCCTAGTGTACTAAGTATACAACGCACTTAAATGCTCAACAAGAGTCATTATTCGTCAAATGCTAGTAACCTAGGGAGAGCACCTAGGGAGAGCAAACAGGAATAATCACAGCACCCCACACCAAACTTGCACTTTCTACGTTTTCTCTCTACGCAGCCACATTGGCTACGCTACATTTTTTGGTGGTTCCATCCAGGAGTGCAAACGGTTGTTGCTGAATTTTCCTGTTTTAGTACTATTCTCTTTAGCGCTTCACTTTTGAAGGAAGTATAAATCAAATTAAGGGGATCCACAATATGGCTTCTCTGGACGAATTACTGGTCCAAGAGAAAATCATACGGGGAAGGCTGGATAAGGCGATTGAAAACGGTAAGAAAACAGCTTTGATAAAACGTACTCAAGGTTTTTTTGAAACGAAAATTACTACGATGAAAAATACATGGCAAGACTACACAGCCATAGATTTGCAAATCATGCAGCAAATCGGTTTAGATCCAGCCAAGCAAGCATGCCCATATATAGCAGAAGACCATTACTGCACGGTTGAAGCAAAATTCTCCGATTACATGAGCGAATTGGTAGAAGGCCTTCGAAATTTTGTTACTACAAATAATAACACCTGCAGTGAAGGAAATCCAACCACCAGTACAGCCATTATACAGGAATCCTCCTCTCTTCCCAGAATATCTCTGCCAAAATTCAATGGTGATTTTGATACGTGGAAATCATTTCATGACCTCTTTGTATCATTAGTTCACCGTAACCCAAGCTTGAAACCAGTACAAAAATTACATCATTTGAAAACGTCTTTAGTCGGAGATGCCGAGCGCATTCTAAGACATGTTCCCATAACAAATGAGGATTATGAACCAGCATGGAATAAGTTGAGGGAAGGGTTTGAAAACAAAAGAATCCTTGTAAATCATCAGTTAAAGCGTCTAATGGGTCAACCAAAATTAAATGTAGAATCCAAGAAGGGTTTGAAGGAGCTGATAGAGACCACCGAGGAATGTCTACAGCAACTAAAAAACCTCAATGTTGACACGACTTCCTGGGATATACTTCTCATTTATATCTTAGTTCAAAAATTGCCCTTTGTCACACTCAGATATTGGGAAGAGGAACTAGGATCACAAAAGGAGTTACCGAAACTCACACAATTTATGCAGTTCATAGGCGTTCGAAAACAGGTGTTGGAATCCATTGCAGACACCATTACTTCAAAAATTGAAAACTCGAAACTGTCGAAATTAAAGGAAAAAACAGCCTCATATCATGTCACGAAAGGGAACAAATGTCCAGCGTGTGAAGGTAAACATTACGTATGCAACTGTCCTATATATAAACAAATGAATCCAAACACCAGATATCGCATTATCAAATCAACAGGCCGCTGTCTAAATTGTCTCTCAAACAGTCATACCCATGCCGACTGCACAAGCAGATTCAGCTGCCTCATGTGCAAACAAAAACATCACACATCGCTCCATGTTGATAGAAAACAACAACAGGATGCGAATGAAAGAGAAAAAGATAAACCTTATACAAGTAAGAATCAACCCAACACAACAAGAGAAAATAACGAAGATCACATCCCTAGCACCGATCAAACCACTCACACATTCGTCACAAGTCAAAACGTTCACGCACTTCTGTCTACAGCATTAGTAGCAACCAAGGGCAAACATGGAGAGAGGCATGTTCTACGGTGTCTCATAGATCCAGGCTCACAATCTTCATTTATCACTCAAGCTGCCTGCCAAAGGTTGGGGGCCAGCTGCACATCGACATCAATTACGATCACTGGGGTAAACACCAGCACTGCGGGAAGCGCAAGCAAGCAAACTACGTTGCAATTGCAAGGATGCAATTCAGACACCCCACAAATCGAGGAAACCTTCTTGGTTCTTCAAAAAATAACAGATCCACTTCCAAAATATAAGATCCAAACATGGGATCTCGGACACATAGTGGGACTCCCATTAGCCGATTCATCTTTTTGGAGACCAGGACGAATAGACGCCCTACTAGGAGTTAACGCATATACACAAAGTCTACTGGAAGGAGTAATACGAACAACAAAAACAGCCCCAATAGCTATCAACACGATCTTCGGTTGGATCATACTCGGTCCAACAGCTATTGTACCACAGAACAATTCCGTCCTTTTCGCAGTCACAACAGAAACCCTAAGTCAACAGATCTCGAAGTTTTGGGAAATCGAAGAAATCCCATCAACATGCATGCTCACGGAGGAAGAGGAACAATGCCAAGAATTGTATAAAAACTCACACAAACGCCTTAGTGATGGCAGATATCAAGTAAAACTACCATTTAAAAACAACGAGTTGCCGATATTAGGCGAATCCAAACAACAAGCCTTTAAACGATTCAATGCTCTGCAAAGGAAATTTCAGAAATTCCCTGAGCTAGCCAAAAACTACACATCATGTCTAAACGAATACTTGGAATTGGGTCACATGGAAATGGTGAAATCATCAGAAGACGGAGATCTACAATACTACATCCCGCACCACGCTGTGTTCAAAAACAGCACTACCACGAAACTACGAGTGGTGTTTGATGCCTCATGCAAAACTTCTACCGGAAAATCTTTAAATGAGTGTCTAGCAAAGGGACCTACCCTACAAAAAAAACTTTTTTCAATTCTGTTAAATTGGCGCAAACATAAAATTGTTATAACAGGAGACATCGAGAAAATGTATCGCATGATTTGGATTCATCCAGATCACCGCAATTTCCAAAGAATAATTTGGACGTCCCTGGAGGTAGCGGTGCCGGATGAACAAAAAAGTGTATAAAATATATCAAAATTAAGGGCTCAATATAGGCTAATTAAATGCCATAATATTGAATTTTAGGCTGTTTTGATTTTTTTTTAAAACAAAAGATCCGCTAGCTAAAGCTTTACTTAGCGGTGTCTCATACCAATGTTCATGTAAAAAATGTATTTCGTACTAAATGCACTTCAAAAATTATAGGCTAATTAAAGGCTACTAAACAAATAACATTTTTGCTATAAAAAATGGATTTAACAATTTCTTAACATGTTACTTCTTCACTCATTACCTTAAAACTCACGAAACTTTGTTGAACCGAAAAAGTTCGTTCGCTCCTGAATTCAAATTAATTACAGATTATCGTTCTCTCTCGAAGGAGGAAAGATTGACATTTACAAAAAAGCAATTTTTTATTTTTTAATAATGGAACATAAAGGACCCATTTTTTGTATCATCAAAGGAAAATGAAAACCATAATATTGTATGGGTGAGCTCGGCGTTCAAACAAGTTTGTCAGAAAGATTGTGGGACATGTTTGTACGCATAAAACCTTGTAGTGTATGGGGGCCTAACGCTAGAAAAGGAATCAATCAACTCGCAGGAAAACTAATAGTTTAAGGGGGTAGACTACAGTAAAATTTTCAAAAAATTGATTTCTTTCTTTTTTGCTTTAAATTTGAAATCAGCCACCTCGAAAACCTCAGAGTTAGAAATTGCATCACAAAATAATCAAGATTTCACGTTTTGGCCAGAAATTTGGGACTCTGTCCCACAGTGCAATGTTCAAACGCGTTTTTCTCGAAACGATGTTTTTCAAAACGGTGTACATGATATCTCAAGATCTAATCAACGAATTGACTTGAAATTTGACACACTTCTTTTATGGATGAGTGCCTCTGGCGTCACGTAGGATTTTGTCAATATCTTGCTTTGTTCAATAATTATTAACAATCATAACATGAAATTTGTGCAAATACGTTTTTTCGGCTGAAATGGCTAAAATCTGAACCGCTATACCGATTTAGATGAAATTTTGTGTCCGAATAGTTGTTATCGAGTAAAAAACAAGAGCACAATCAATTGTTGGAAAAAAAAATTTTAAGCAACATTTTTGTTAATAAACATCCGAGAAAAGGGGTATTTTCCGCGAGCTCCTTGCACGCGAATTTTAAATCGATTTTATTTTTGTTAGGGTCAAAATGTTCAGTAATTAATAATAAACAAAACTGTCAGACAGAATTTTGATATCTTTTTTTGTTTATTAACAATCCACAAATATGTCTGGTGATGTCGAAAAACAGCCGAAAATCTCGATTTTTCGGTTTTTTATTACATTTTTGTTTATAACTTTATGAATTTTTAAAATTTCAAAATTCTGTCTGACAGATTTATTCAGTTATAATTTTCGAACATTTTCCACTTTATAAAATTAAAATCGGTTGAAAATTGTGGAACGAGGAGCTCGGAGAAGTTAAGAAAATAGTTGAAAGAAACGAGCTCGTCTGTCGACGCGCGACGCTCGGAGTAATATCCCCGCCCGTGCGCGCTATTGAAAAAACACGAAAAAACTATGTTATAAACATTTTTTTTTTTAAATGTGAAAACGCTACATAATTCAGAAAAGTCTACTCTATCAGAATATGCAATAAAAAAAATTTCGTCAAAAAATCGATTTTCAACCAAATATCGGTGAAGAGTCCCCTTAATAGCGATTTTATAATTTTCTTTGCATCTTTTGGTATCTTGAGGGTGAAAATCATCGTACTCGGTCCATCCACTTTCTGTTCGACAAACTGCTGTGTAGTGACCGTCTGTGACCTTCTTTCATCGCTGAAAGTACTGTCGCTACAGACTTGGGCCATTTCTCAAATTGTAGCTCTTGGTCAAGAGGCCTAAAACTGGGAAAATGGTCTGGAAATTCCAACTGGAAGTATATTTAACGGCAAAAAAGAGATTTCTAATAAAATGCATATATCAGTAGCCTAGAGGTAAGGCGCTAAACTCGTACGCCGCTCAATCCCGTTCAATCCCCGACCGCGCAATGGTGAAAATTTTTTTTTTACTTCGGTGGAACATCTTTTGAATCTATGACTAAATTATATTATTTAATAAGTGAAAAAATATCATTTTCTTGATTTTTTATGGCTCTTCGGCGGCTTTAATAATAAGTTTTAATTTAATAAGTGAAAAAATATCATTTTCTTGATTTTTTATGGCTCTTCGGCGGCTTTATAAAACATTATAAAATTCGTGGAAATAATATAAAGTATTTATGCCCTCTTGATGACAATTGTACGCACAGTTATGCGTTAGTTTTTCAAGTTATTTGTAGGAATGCTTTCGTGATTCTTTACAATCTCCACTTAATATATTGTCATGCAGTCTGAGGTGTTATTAAACAGAAAGAATACCATGAAAAAGCGTAATTAGTGGCTAGTCTCTAGGCACAACATCCCACTAGTTTTTTATAAGGAACTGATGATACAATGACACGAAAAAATGGGTCCTTTATGTTCCACTATTAAAAAATAAAAAATTGCTTTTTTGTAAATGTCAATCTTTCCTCCTTCGAGAGAGAACAATAATCTGTAATTAATTTGAATTCAGGAGCGAACGAACTTTTTCGGTTCAACAAAGTTTCGTGAGTTTTAAGGTAATGAGTGAAGAAGTAACATGTTAAGAAATTGTTAAATCCATTTTTTATAGCAAAAATGTTATTTGTTTAGTAGCCTTTAATTAGCCTATAATTTTTGAAGTGCATTTAGTACGAAATACATTTTTTTACATGAACATTGGTATGAGACACCGCTAAGTAAAGCTTTAGCTAGCGGATCTTTTGTTTAAAAAAAAATGAAAACAGCCTAAAATTCAATATTATGGCATTTAATTAGCCTATATTGAGCCCTTAATTTTGATATATTTTATAAACTTTTTTGTTCATCCGGCACCGCTACCTCCAGGGACGTATAATTTGGCAACATCCCAATGAAGGAAGTTCACAAGAATATAAACTTAAAACAGTCACCTTCGGCACAACATCCGCTCCATATTTAGCAGTCAGGACGCTACATCAGCTGGCAGAGGATGAAAAAACTAGATGGCCCCTAGCTTCAAGAGCTACTTTGACAAACTTCTACGTTGATGATCTGCTAACAGGTGCAGATAATGTAACCGATGCGAAAAATCTACAATTAGAGATGATAAACATGATGAAATCAGGGGGATTCAATTTAAGAAAGTGGGCAAGTAATCATTCAGCCTTACTGTGTCATTTACCAAAGGAGTCCCTTCAATCATCGGACAGCCTACGACTCGGCGAAGAAGAACATATAAAAACCCTAGGTATTCGATGGCACCCATCAACAGACAACTTTACGTTTAAGTTAACAGCATACCCACAGAACAAGACCTTTACAAAACGAACATTGCTATCAGAAATAGCTTCTCTTTATGAACCTTTAGGATGGCTGTCACCAATAATTATTGTAGCAAAAATATTGATACAGGAACTGTGGATCACAGGTTGTTCTTGGGATACGCAAGTCACTTCTTCTATGGCCAACAAATGGGCAGAATTCAAAGGGGATTTGCAAAATTTAAATCAATTGAAGATTCCTAGATGGATTCGTTACAGTCCAAGTGCGCAAGTCCAATTGCATGGATTTTGTGATGCCTCAAACAAAGCGTATGCGGCAGTTGTTTACCTTCGAGTTGAAGTTAACAATCAAACATTTTGCACGTTGTTAACTTCCAAGACCAAGGTAGCTCCAGTCAAACCGACAACGACACCACGATTAGAGCTAAATGCAGCGTTAATATTGGCACGACTTATTAAAACTATCAGAAAAGACATGGAATTTGAAAACGTGCCAGCAATTGCCTGGACAGACTCCACAATAGTTTTACAATGGATTAAGGAGCATCCATCGCGTTGGAAAACGTATGTCGCCAACAGAGTTGTGGAAATACAAGACACACTAAAATACGAAAATTGGTATCACATTTCAACAAACCAAAACCCAGCAGATGTTGCCTCAAGAGGAACCACAGTCCTAAATCTTCAATCAAATTGTCTGTGGTGGAAGGGCCCGGACTGGCTAAGTTGTCCTAAAGACAAGTGGCCAAGGTTTGAAAAAACCTCCAATAACACAGATTTAGAAGCTAAGAAACCAACATGTCTCACAATCAACACTGCGATAGATGACGACATATTGTTAAGGTATTCGTCCTTTACGCGACTAATAAGAGTCCTCGCCACGATACTTCGATTTGTTAAAAGGTGTCGAAGAACATCTGTACAGCAGTTCAAGTTTCTATCGACCAACGATTGGATCCAAGCTGAAGGTATAGTGTTTCGCTTAGTACAACAAAGGGTTTTCAAGGAAGAATATAGTAATTTAGCGAATAACGTTCCATTACACAGCAAGAGCAAGCTCCACCAACTCAATCCGTTCATAGACGAGCATGGGATAGTCAGAGTTGGAGGCCGCTTACAAAATGCCAACATAACATTTAACGCGAGGCATCCTCTCATATTGCCAAAGGATCATCACGTAACTCGCCTACTCATTGATAAAATTCATAAGGAAACAATGCATGGAGGGTGTTCCTTAGTATTAGCTACAAGTCGTCAAAAATTTTGGATATTAGATGCTAGGCGCGTCATAACAAGCCAAATTCATAGATGCCTCATATGTGCACGTCATCGAAAAGAAAAAATCACCCAGTTAATGGGCAACTTACCTCATGCACGAGTAAATATAAGCAGACCCTTCAGTAGAGTGGGTATCGATTATGCCGGGCCAATCACAATAAAAACATCAAATTGTCGAAAGGCAAAACAACTCAAGGCATATTTTTGCATATTTGTATGCATGGCTACAAGAGCAGTTCACATTGAACCAGTGTCATCATTGGCATCAGAGGCCTTCCTCGCTGCGTTAAAACGATTTGTTTCTCGAAGAGGACTATGTACTGATATATTTTCAGATTGTGGGACGAATTTCGTTGGAGGTAAAACTCAACTCGAAAAAGACCTACGAAAGGCTATTACAGAATCAACACCAATAGCCGCAGAATACTTATCGTCTAAAGCAATAAAGTGGCATTTTAATCCACCCGCGGCCCCGCACTTTGGCGGAATATGGGAGGCTGGAGTAAAGTCCATTAAATATCATCTCCGTAGAAGCTTAGGTAATGCCATTTGCACATTTGAAGAGTTGACCACCATATTGGCCCAAATTGAATGTTGTTTAAACTCTCGACCGTTATCATACATCAGCAACGATCCAAACGATATATTTATATTAACACCAGGACATTTCCTAATTGGAGAAGCTCTCAATGCAATTCCAGAACCAGATTTTACAGATGAAAAATTACCTCCTCTGCAAAGATGGAAACATCTCCAACAGCGAGTTGGACAATTTTGGAAAAATTGGTCCAGGAATTACCTTCATCAGCTTCAAAATCGCCCTAAATGGTTAACGCCAAAGAAAAACTTAAAGATAGGAGACATCGTTTTAATACAAAATGAAAATGCTCCTCCAACATATTGGCCACTGGGTAAAGTGGAACAAGTATACCCAGGTCAAGATGGACTCATTAGAGTAGCACAAGTAAGAACGCAAAACAGTACCTTCAAAAGACCAGTTTCAAAATTAAGCCTATTGCCAGTAGAGTCCTCATCAGTATTAGAAGGGACAACAAACATGGTATAAGGTTACGCGTTACTCGTGTGCGTGTTCTGTCTTGTGTCGTCTTGTATATATAAAAAAAAAAAAACATAATCTAACAGTTTAATTTCTAGGAATACTACGGACCAGATGGAGTGGTAACAATTTTAGAAGAAATTTATTTCTCGCCACCAGGAAGTCCTAATCCAAGAGCCTTCGAGACAAGTCCTGAGAAGGTTCCCAACGTTTCGGAAAGGGATAATGAACCATCAACGTGCAGGAAAGTCACTGAAGGTTCCAGACCAACCATCACCACCCATACCCATCCTTGTTTAAAGGAGCCTGCCGTGATCAACGGAGCATGGAGAACGAATTTAGAGGTACTACGTCCAACTACCACCATCAAAGAGTTCCACATGAGGATGGAGAACACCTTTGTAACGGTCGGTCGGAAAATTTATTTTGATTGGGGAATTTAGTGTGGAAATCACCCTGTAGGCAAGGGGAAATTTACTGTAAAATTACTTGGGAGGAAAAGGAAAATTTTAAAAAGGATAGGCGAGGAAAAAAATAATAAATGAAAGGAGTCGGAAAGTTTTTGGGAAAAAAAAAGGAAGTCGAGTCGGAGTCAGTCAGAGAACTTCCTTGTTTTTTTGTGAATTTTGGATCCGAGATCGGTCTGTTTATAATTGTTTTTCTTTTACAAAAAAGTCTAGTGGAAAAGTTTCCTGGTCTTTCCTAGTTTGTGCCCGGAGTTGTGTTGTTTTTGAAAACCGGCTAGTATTTTTAGAAGCTGGAACGAGAGTCGTTTCGCTGTTCCTAAAATTGAGAGCGAGAGATCTGGACCTGAATTGGACTTTTCTTAGACTGTCATCTGTAAGAAGCAATATCCTTTGATAAGAAAGGCATGTTCCGGCTTTTTTGTTTTCCGTGACGGAAACCCTGGATCCCTATTTTCATATTGTTGGAAGTACCTTATTTTGGGCTGCATCGAATTACGGATTTCCTGTAAGTTATGCAAGGTTTTTTTATTTACGATTAGCACGGTAAGGCAGCAGAAAAACAAGCACGAGGTTTTCTTTCCTGAAGTGAGTGGATTATTGCTCCCTTCAAAGAGATGTCAGGCTTTCGTTCACCCTCCAGTTGGAGAAGTTGAAGATGTGTAAAACTGATTTTTAATCTGGTGCTGTTGGGACAGATTGAAAATAGCCTTCTCACCCCTTTTGAAGATAACATTATTCGTCAAGATTAGCGGCTGGACCACAAGTTGTTTTTTTTTTTGTGTTATTTTGTTTAAAATATAACTCTTCGGGTTTTTGACTAATGTGTCAACTCATATTGAACATATTTTATATTTTAATTTAATATACAAATACTTTTCTTGCTTTAATTCATTAAATTTATTACTAACATAACCATTTTAATATTAATAGTATTTAGTATTAACTTGATAATATTCTTTATACTTAGTTGTGATTTGTGTTGCTCCTTGTCTGTGATATTTACATTTTGGTTTTTTTTGTTGGTTCAGGAAATTTTGTTTTCCTCTTATGGTGATTGTACCATCCATTGTACAAAGTGAGGGGTATTGGCCAATACTGCGCACTTTACTGGTAACGTTCATAAAGTACGCAACTCGTTTGTAATTTTTTTAATTGTATTTGTTCACATTTATTTGACATGGGCAACTAATCCGTGTTGTTGTTGTTGCATGTAATGTTTATGTTGAGTTTCCATATTAAATGATTATAATCATGAGAATGGCTCTGTGGTAAATTTTTTTGGTGGAATGGTTGGGAGGGGATCATTTCTTTTCAGGGTTTGACGCGGCTCAGGCGATGACCGGAGAATGATGGACAGAAGTCAAAGTTGCACAGACACAGGTAAGTGGTGAACCAACCGCGGTAAGCCCCGGCCACACACCCCACGACCCCTCCGGCGAGCTAGACAACTCCGTGTGGCCGGCGTAGGAGTTCCGGATTTTCTTTTTATTTCTTATGTATGGTGTTGGCTCCTTGGCCATGCTCTTCCGGGCTTGTGGCTAAGGGGGTAACACCTCGCATAAGTGGCGCCCACTATTTATATCGCGCCATTATGCTGTTACATAAATGGCGCCCAACGCAGCTTTTAAAGCCCGTTGACGGTCCTACACGGACCCTGAAGTTTAAATTTTTTTTGGTTTAATACCACTTGTGCCTTCACGGACAATGTTTGATTTTTTTTTCGTCTATGGTTCACCACTTTTACCCAGCGCTCGCTGTGGGCTAAGGTAGTACCGCGAGGCCTTAGCCCTTGCCTATTTTTTCGAATTTTTTTTTCAGCATCCTTGTCTAAATTCTATGTGAATTTTTATTTGTCTTCGCTTTTAGGCCTACCCTTTTTCTTATGCGGTAACTTCTTCGTTTTGGAGTAGCTTCGAGCCATGCTATCCTGCACGGCTTGCTAACAAGCGGTGTTCGCTTGGCTATGCGTGCAGGTGTAGTAGGGGTTCATCCTTGTCCTGTTTCTAGGGTCGGCGACTCTGGTATCAGGCGTGATACCGCCTGCCACTGCGTCGGTCTTGGAACAGGATCATCTTTTAATTTTCCTGGTGGAAGTTGAAGTTGGTCCAAGGGCTTAACCGTCTTTGGTAACAGGCGTGTTAACGCCTGCCACTGCGCCCCTTGTTCCTTCTGAAGGTCCATCCAGATTTTTAAATTCTATTTTTTTTTGTTTAAGTCCTGCGTCCATTTTTTTTCGTCTGTTCTTCCCAACTGATTGATTTTCCGAAAGGTAGCTCAGTTGTGGTTGAACAGCGGATCCCCCAAATTTTTTTATTTTTGAAGAAGTTTCCCTTTCGTGGCGATGCGATTTTGAGTTTCGTTTCCGTCCTTCTTCCGGTTCTACCTGAAGCTGGGTCGGCGACCTTGATGACACTTGGTGATGACTATGCTTCATAGTTTTCACCAACTGCCATCGAGGCCATCGACATGCGGGAGCCCTGAGGGGATTGTTGTCTGCCTCAACCATTCCACACTTAGATTGAATTAAAGCTTATACACTAATCTATATAGACACTCATACACTTTTATTGTTTTATCTATACAAACTAAGCGGCGTTGATTTTGATTCTTTGAGATATACACACACTAGTGTTACTATCTATTTGATTTGTTTAATGCAACCTTTTTCTTACTGGTTATCG
This sequence comes from Thereva unica, assembly GCA_949987705.1. NCBI lineage: Eukaryota > Metazoa > Arthropoda > Insecta > Diptera > Therevidae > Thereva > Thereva unica. Next base: position 64,728,256 of record OX465284.1, read on the forward strand.
TTTGTGTTTGTTTTGATTATATCGGGGGGAATTTTCTTTGTTTGTTAATACTATAGTAGGTAATCATGGGCGACTTGTGCGGACGCACCTTTTATGGCCTGCCCATCCGTCATAAGGTGCTACGAAGGCCACATATTTTTTCATCTTTATCTCCTCTCGCAAAGGAGTTTGTACCTCGACGGTCACCTGTCATCATGGCTTTTACTCCAGTTAGGAGATGCACAGTATCCCGACTACCACTATCTGGGTCTGGGGGCTATCCTTCGTCGTCGACCGCCATCCAGACTGCGCCGACGGCAGAACCTGACTCAACTTCTAGCACGGTAGGGAGATGGGGACCGACAGGCGACGAGATTAAAGCTGTGAAATACGCATGGAATATTGTTAATTGCCTAAAAGAAAAGCCGGAATCTTTCGATACAATAGCGTCAAGAGCATGTACTGTGTTTGCAGATGTGAAGGATAATCATTTTGTGTTAAGCAATGTGATAGAGATTATTTTCAGTCACTCTATGGACGAACAGCCTTTCGGAAGTATAGGAGCTAAGTTATATGTACTGTTAGACTCTATGAACCCGGTGGAAAATAGTGTTTTTAGGAGTTTGCTTAGGTTAACGCTAGCTTATCATCTGGATGAAATTTCGCGTTACAGGCCAATGGACAGTCTTAGGATGAGAGGTATCACTCTATTTTTTTCTGAATTATACAGACAATGCAAGAAGGGTGGATTGCGTATGAAGGAGCTTGGCCCGAATATTAGGTTGCTAATGACCCAGTTACTCCAGGAGCCAACTCCAGGAAATATTGAATGCATATGTCGCGTTTGCACGCTATCAGGTGTTGCACTAAAAGAGGATTGTCCGGCCAAAATCCTACGTGGCTTATATAAGTCAGCACCGTCAGACACTTCATCGAAGGTATCTCGCGAAGCGGGGTTAGAACTAATTTCTTAATTTGTTGATTTGATTAATCCGGCATTAGTTAGGGTGACTAGGTTATTTAGTTCTAATGCGTTTCATATAATTTACACCTTTCTAAGTTATAGTTACTCCCCAAGAGATTCTATGTACTTTTCCTGACTTAACGATAATTTATTTTTCTTTTTATTAGGGTTTATGGCTATACCTGGGTAAGTGTTAACTTTTCCAATATCCTTCATATTGAAATTATTTGACTGTTTTTGCTTTACAACTGTTATATACGATTTGGGCGGTAAGAGCATAGGGGTATATCACGCCAAGGACCTACGTCGTTGATTTTCCTCAAGGTTTCCTTATCATCTATTTGTTTTTGGTCAGGCGTAGGTTTCCCTCGGCGAATTAGTTGCCTGTCGTCCTACTGGGGAACTCCATGCAATGTGGGATTGCGTGAGTTGGACTCCAGGGTGCGAGGGGAAACTGGTTCGGGCGAGAATTTCTGAAAGATTAGAGGAGCCGGAAGGGGACAATATGGAATTGCCTTCAGCCGGATCCTTGTCCTTCCAGATATTCTTCCGAGAGAACCTGCAGACTGTCCAACGGTCAACAGGTTTGTATACACTCCTCACACTGTCCTTCCTCTTCGGTCAGTCTGGAGAATATCTCTCAGCAGACAGTTTGACTATCGTTTCACCGGGGGGAGTCAAAGGCAATGTGGTATTGCTGGAGACTGGCCCGGTGGAGCGAAAGCACCCGGAGTTTGTGTGAGAATGTTTGGAGACTTGTTGATATCCGTCGGGGGACAATGTGGTATTGTCTTCCGCCTGTTATTCGCAACTCCAAATATTTCTCCGGGAGATTTTTTCAGACTGGCCATCGCAACTTACGGTTGCAAGCATGAACCTAAATTATAGTTAGCTTTTCACTCGGTTCGTATATTATCTACTAGTTCACGTATGCCCGGCTAACTCACTAGAACATGAGACTCCTATTCTCAGGTCGTGAGTCGAGTCCCACATTGGCGCCAACATATTAGACCTACGGCATAAAAAAACCGTCCGTTATTTTCGGCTCCTCACTGCCTCGCGAGTCGGCCTTGTGGACCCGAGGGTATGTAACGGTCGGTCGGAAAATTTATTTTGATTGGGGAATTTAGTGTGGAAATCACCCTGTAGGCAAGGGGAAATTTACTGTAAAATTACTTGGGAGGAAAAGGAAAATTTTAAAAAGGATAGGCGAGGAAAAAAATAATAAATGAAAGGAGTCGGAAAGTTTTTGGGAAAAAAAAAGGAAGTCGAGTCGGAGTCAGTCAGAGAACTTCCTTGTTTTTTTGTGAATTTTGGATCCGAGATCGGTCTGTTTATAATTGTTTTTCTTTTACAAAAAAGTCTAGTGGAAAAGTTTCCTGGTCTTTCCTAGTTTGTGCCCGGAGTTGTGTTGTTTTTGAAAACCGGCTAGTATTTTTAGAAGCTGGAACGAGAGTCGTTTCGCTGTTCCTAAAATTGAGAGCGAGAGATCTGGACCTGAATTGGACTTTTCTTAGACTGTCATCTGTAAGAAGCAATATCCTTTGATAAGAAAGGCATGTTCCGGCTTTTTTGTTTTCCGTGACGGAAACCCTGGATCCCTATTTTCATATTGTTGGAAGTACCTTATTTTGGGCTGCATCGAATTACGGATTTCCTGTAAGTTATGCAAGGTTTTTTTATTTACGATTAGCACGGTAAGGCAGCAGAAAAACAAGCACGAGGTTTTCTTTCCTGAAGTGAGTGGATTATTGCTCCCTTCAAAGAGATGTCAGGCTTTCGTTCACCCTCCAGTTGGAGAAGTTGAAGATGTGTAAAACTGATTTTTAATCTGGTGCTGTTGGGACAGATTGAAAATAGCCTTCTCACCCCTTTTGAAGATAACATTATTCGTCAAGATTAGCGGCTGGACCACAAGTTGTTTTTTTTTTGTGTTATTTTGTTTAAAATATAACTCTTCGGGTTTTTGACTAATGTGTCAACTCATATTGAACATATTTTATATTTTAATTTAATATACAAATACTTTTCTTGCTTTAATTCATTAAATTTATTACTAACATAACCATTTTAATATTAATAGTATTTAGTATTAACTTGATAATATTCTTTATACTTAGTTGTGATTTGTGTTGCTCCTTGTCTGTGATATTTACATTTTGGTTTTTTTTGTTGGTTCAGGAAATTTTGTTTTCCTCTTATGGTGATTGTACCATCCATTGTACAAAGTGAGGGGTATTGGCCAATACTGCGCACTTTACTGGTAACGTTCATAAAGTACGCAACTCGTTTGTAATTTTTTTAATTGTATTTGTTCACATTTATTTGACATGGGCAACTAATCCGTGTTGTTGTTGTTGCATGTAATGTTTATGTTGAGTTTCCATATTAAATGATTATAATCATGAGAATGGCTCTGTGGTAAATTTTTTTGGTGGAATGGTTGGGAGGGGATCATTTCTTTTCAGGGTTTGACGCGGCTCAGGCGATGACCGGAGAATGATGGACAGAAGTCAAAGTTGCACAGACACAGGTAAGTGGTGAACCAACCGCGGTAAGCCCCGGCCACACACCCCACGACCCCTCCGGCGAGCTAGACAACTCCGTGTGGCCGGCGTAGGAGTTCCGGATTTTCTTTTTATTTCTTATGTATGGTGTTGGCTCCTTGGCCATGCTCTTCCGGGCTTGTGGCTAAGGGGGTAACACCTCGCATAAGTGGCGCCCACTATTTATATCGCGCCATTATGCTGTTACACCTTTCAACGTTTCGTAACAAAAGAAGGCGTCAGCATCTATATAACAAGCGAGGTAAACAGGCGCATCAATCCGGAAGAAATAAAGAAACGGCGAAACCGCACGAAGACCATCAACCTACCAGATCGGTATCAGGTGCGACTTCGCATTAAGGCAGATGATACAATGTTATTCTTCCATTACCACAAGAGAGGGCTTGTTAAGCGCCTTCAAAAACAAAATATCATGTTGAACAAGGATGTTCAACGGGGGGGAGAATGTTAAGCTCAACAATTTAACCTTAGAATTAAATAAAAACTTAACATTTAAATAAAAATTGAATTAATTAAAAAAGACAATTTAACATTAGAATTAAAACACTTAACATTAAATAAAACTGAATTAATTAAAATAAAAAAAAAAATATTTTTGAAAACATTTGTAAAGTTAAAATTTTTTATTTGATGCAAATGATTCACATGCAACATTTGTCCACTAGATACTAAAACTCAATTATTGTTCAAGTTAAAACCAGACTTTGATTTGAGTCTGGGCAGTTTTTATAACAGCCAAATTTTTGTACGAAATAGACAAAGCCACATCTATGCCAAACCAGGACATGGTGAGCAAATGCTATTTCGTTATTTCTTTGGGTGTGGGTATTTAACAAAATAAAATTAAAAACTAATGCGAATATTTGTTTTTTTTGTTTTGTTGGTATTCATGTTTTTTTTAGCCAGGGCCAACCAACTGGCATAGGGCGGGACATTTACAAGATTTCGTACTCTCTCAAAACACCAAGGAGCAAACGCTTCCTAGTGTACTAAGTATACAACGCACTTAAATGCTCAACAAGAGTCATTATTCGTCAAATGCTAGTAACCTAGGGAGAGCACCTAGGGAGAGCAAACAGGAATAATCACAGCACCCCACACCAAACTTGCACTTTCTACGTTTTCTCTCTACGCAGCCACATTGGCTACGCTACAACCTCTGTAATGGTCAAGTCAAACTTCCCAGAGACAATGATGGCAAGATCATCTGCATAACCGGTGACATCGAAACCAGATTCAGATAGTTTGATCAAGAGTTCATCCGCAACTAGTGACCAGAGTAACGGGGATAAGACTCCACCTTGAGGGCACCCCTTAATAGCCTTAAAACTAATGGTGGAGATTCCTAGGGTACAACAAATGTCACGATCTGCAAGCATGGCATTTATCCACTCAATCGTGTGGGGATCCAGATTTCTGAGAGCCAGTGCTCTAGAGCACTAAGCATATAATACATAGAGGAGTCACGCAGAACAAAAATTTGTGCTCGGCATTTATCTTCTTCTTTCCTCAGGGACCCAGCGCTCCTGCTACTATAATACCAAATCTGCTTTAGAGTGCTAAGTTGGTAGCAGATTATTGTAAAGCAAGTTGATGGGAGTATTCCGGTGAGGTAAGGGAATCTGGGGGGAAGTTGATCTGGGTCCCTGTCGTCTGCTATGCGTGGATGAGTTTTTTTCTTTTATGCGCGTTCGGAGAAAAAAATCGAAGTCGTCTGCCCATGAACAAAATTAAATTTTGGTTGAATGTACTTTTTTGTTTTATCTTAGGAATATTCTCTGAGATATTGAATTTTTTTTGTTGGGGGCATTGTAAAATTTAAAATATGAGATTACAGATTTTATTTAATTTTAACTGAGTTCCATGAGTGATGGAATTTATTGAGGCTTGCATGATCGGTTAATGGACGCCTTATTGCAAGCTGAGTGCTCTAAATCTCACCCGATGAGGTTTTTCACGGGGTTTGAAAGAGGGGAAAATTTAGTTTTTCAAGATAATTTTTTGATTTAAATAGTTATAAAAATTGTTCAGTAGGTTTATAACTTATATATACATATAAGTTTAAAGTCTTTTTTTGTACATATAGTAGGTATAAAACCTGCGATGAAGTTTGAATGCCCCTTGAATATTAGTATTTTTGTTTATAATGAATGCTCCTTTCCTCACCACCCGAGGGGTAGAGTATAAGGTGCGTTTTTTTTATACATATGTATGTGGTGTTCCCCAGTAGGCCTAATCCACATTTAGATATACGTTACACGAAGTAACTCACCTTTTACTTATCGTGATTTCGCTTAATATTGACCAGGGATGTCTTGATCTTAGATGTCGTAGTTTACCTTGGACTGACATTTGCTCATTTGAATAAAAATAAATAAACGGATTGTTTCAAGTGATACAGACAACGTGGTAGCTCTAATAAGGCATCCCGGCTTCTCAACCGGTTAATAACGAGTCGTCTCCTAGCGGACGGTGCACTTCTTTGTTCACCTGGTAGCTTCGTACTGCTTGCGTCACAGCCTTTGTCGGCTGGTTAGCGGGATTTTTTTGTTTCAAGAGGCATAACTCTCCAACGAGGCTGGTTAACCCCGACTGTTGTGGCTCAGTCGGTTGCTTAAAAAATTAACTCATACAACATCTAAGAGTTCAAACGTAAGGTTCACTTGCGCTTATAAATTCACGAGCCAGTGTAGTCCAATAAATAGGTCGTAAAGAGGCCCTTCGTAATGCGAAAAATACTGTACGCGATTGTTTTTTCACCAAATGATTTTATATATTTTTATGAGCTTCAATTCATAGTGGCGTCATCCCCACCCTTGTGCTAAACTTACAGTGAAGAGAAACGCGTTTAATTCTATATCTTAGAAACTTTGCATCTTACGACAAAAATTTATAGATCTTTTTTGTAAATAAATCAATGATTTACCTTTTTTGTTTAGAAACTTTTTTTGTAAATTATATATGTACAGAGATATATAGTAGTGCTTCGAACTTTATATATCACTTTCTTTGGAATATATTTCATTAATGGTTAATTATACATGAAAAAATCCTTCCCACGATTTATAGAACGCACAATGTAATGTTTGTATTTTATTTCGGGCTAATATTTCACGAGTTATAGCGGTTTAAGTGTAGAAAAACGCAAATTCCAAAGTAGTTTTTTGCCAATATCTTTTTAATTACACATTTTATTGCAAAACTGATTGTAACTTTTGTGCGCAATTTTATTGCCCACAGTTCCTATTTCAACTTTTTTCTGTAAAGTTGATATTTATGTATTAATTATACCTTAAACGTTAGTACAGACTGATTTTTTACAAATATCTCGTAAACTAATTATTAACGACGAAAATTTATACCAACAAATTTGCTCTAGAAATGTTACTTTGAACGTTTTTTTCTAGCATTTATACTTAAGCCGCTATTCAGCGCCAAACGTTTCATAAATATACATATAAATGTTCATACAAATAAGTGAGAAATTTCTTTAGTGCACAAACTCCACAGCCCGCTCGGAACAAAAAATGTGAGCAATGGTATTCCGCACAAAAAACGTTATAAGCAGTTTTGCAATAAAACGTGTAATTGAAAAGATATTGGCAAAAAACTACTTTGGAATTTGCCTTTTTCGACACTAAAGGCGTTATAACTCGTGAAATATTAGCTCTACGTAAAAAAAAATGTAACAAAAATTAAGGATAATTTAAGGACTTTTTTATGTAACCATTAGCGAAATAGAGTGCAAAGAAAGTGATATATGAAGTTTGAAGCACTATATCTCCGTACATATAGACTTTACAAAAAAAGTGAAATATGCGTTGGATATGAGGATGAGGATATGCGTTTAAAATTCTTATGCTTTTAAAACTTTTAGTTTCCGCGTATTTCTATTGCTTACATCTTTAGTGGTTAATTTTTGTGCCAACCAACTACTATTTTTTCTTATTAAAATCAGCAATAAGTAATTTCAAATATATTGGCGATGTTTGTAACATTTATTGGACACACTAAACCAGTTCTTCAAATCTTCTCTTTGGTTTGTTGCCTGGACACATAAATCGAAAATAGTTTTTTTTATATTAGCTATGAATGGATATTTATTGAAATGATAAGAGAATATTTCATTATGAAATTTCACTAAGGAAAAAAATTCATTTGTAGGAGCTCTTAGTTTGAATTGGCAAGCAGAGTAATTATAATTCTTATTGAATAAGAATACTTCTGACCCGCATAAACTTACATCTTCATTTTTAAGTAAGCATTTGCAATTTTCACAATTGTTTTTTTGCAGAAATTTAAAAAGGATAAAACCACAAAAATAACGAAGCGAATTGTCCTTTAAATAATATTGTCGCCAGAAAAGAAATTTATTTCTACGAATTCTGGTATATCTAATTCCTCATTTTCCGTCATTAATAAACGCATTTCGGTTTGATTTTCAGTTTTACCCTCTTTCAAACCCCGTGAAAAACCTCATCGGGTGAGATTTAGAGTACTCAGCTTGCAATAAGGCGTCCATTAACCGATCATGCAAGCCTCAATAAATTCCATCACTCATGGAACTCAGTTAAAATTAAATAAAATCTGTAATCTCATATTTTAAATTTTACAATGCCCCCAACAAAAAAAATTCAATATCTCAGAGAATATTCCTAAGATAAAACAAAAAAGTACATTTCTTTCAACCAAAATTTAATTTTGTTCATGGGCAGACGACTTCGATTTTTTTCTCCGAACGCGCATAAAAGAAAAAAACTCATCCACGCATAGCAGACGACAGGGACCCAGACCAACTTCCCCCCAGATTCCCTTACCTCACCGGAATACTCCCATCAACTTGCTTTACAATAATCTGCTACCAACTTAGCACTCTAAAGCAGATTTGGTATTATAGTAGCAGGAGCGCTGGGTCCCTGAGGAAAGAAGAAGATAAATGCCGAGCACAAATTTTTGTTCTGCGTGACTCCTCTATGTATTATATGCTTAGTGTCTAGAGATAGAATCATAGCCAGTGTTGTCGAAAGCACCTTCGATGTCAAGGAACGCGCATAAGGCAGTTTCTTTAGTGAGGAAGGGCTTTTCGATTTTACTGACCAGGTGGTGTAAAGCAACCAAGCGAACTGCGAGCTATGTAGAGGGAGGGAGAGCTCCAGTTTGCACCTAATATGAAGGTCTAGCAGCCTTTCCATTGTTTTCAAAAGAAAAGAGGTTAAGCTGATAGGTCTGTACGATTTAGGCAGCTCGAGGGGTCTGTTGCCCTGTTTCGGGATAAAAACCACCACGACTTTCCTCCAGATGGTTGGAATGTATCCCCAATTGAAGCTGGCTCTAAAGAGGCAGACCAGGTTGTTGAGGATCAGATCGAGGCCCTTCTGAAGAAGTGCCGAAAAAATTCCGTCGGGTGACTTATAGGGTTGAAAAGAGGCCACTGCCCATTTAACCTTGTCACAGTCGAAGATATTCCCTGAAAGACTGCGGGAATAGCAGTCGGGGATGGTCCTATAACGACACCCAGGATCCAATGGATAAGCGGTCTGGAGGATTGACCCTGGAAAGTGCTCTCTGAGCAGGTACCTTAAGGTTTCCTCATGGTTAGAGGTGTAGGAGGCATCCTCCTTTTTGAGAAGGCCCACTCCGTTGAAGGAGTCTTTAGAAAGTAGCTTTTGGAGTCTAGTCGCCTCTGGTAGAGTTTGAATGCTCTCACAGTGCTTCCGCCAGGCAATCCTTTTGGAACGTCTCAACTCCTTGTTATAGGCTGTTAGGGTGAACCTATATTCATCCCAATACCCGGTGTGTTTTGCTCTATTGAACAATTTCCTAACGTCTCTACGCATTGCAGCTAACCTGTCATTCCACCAGGGCACCTTTCGCGATGACTGAAAGGAAGAGACAGTGTTGCTGTCATGGTAGGAAGAGATCAACAAGTAAGCTGCTTACTTGTTGTAAGCTGCGTGGCCGCATGCTCCAGTTCATAAACAGAGCTGATAGAAGCCGCAAGCTGATCTGATTTCAAGGCCACAAGCCCCTGAAACTTAGACCATTTGGTTTTCTTAGGAACAAAAGAAGATGCGCGGATATGTGGAAGGCCCACAATGTCAAATCTAATGTGCAGATGATCCGACAGTGAGGCCTCGTCCAGAACACGCCAGTTTTCAATCCTGTCGGATAAAAGCCTGCTCGTGAAGGTGAGGTCCAGCACCTCCTTTCTACTAGCAGTGATAAAAGTGGGTTTGCATCCTCTATTTGCAATATCTATGTTATTCATAACAAGAAATTCTAGAAGACACTCACCCCTTTGGTTTACATCGGTACTCCCCCAGATGGAGTGGTGAGCATTTACATCACAGCCGATGACGAATTGCCGGTCCGTCTTGCGACAGAACTCAATGAGATCTTGAACCTCCTGGGGTGCCACTACTGCTACATCCTCCGGAAAGTAAGCGGACTCAAGAAAGATTTCTTAGAATCCGTTGGCGGTGGGAACCGCAACCGAGATCGCCACTAGATCTCTGGAAATAAAGTTAGTAATGGAGAGATGAGTGACACGATTGTCAATTAAAAGGGCAGCGCGAGGCGCCCCGCATCTCCGATCATATACTAGTTTACTTGAGCTAGTGGTAAGTCCTCTGACTTTACAATCGGTTACCCAAGACTCCTGAATGAGAGCAACGGTAAGATGCCTCTCCGCGTAAGTCTTGCACAGGGTGGAGGATGCCCCTTTCGCATGGTGCAAGTTTGCTTGGAGTGCCCGTATGGCGCTCATTTTTTCTCCAAGGAGCATTTGACAAGCCCGGTCCTCTTGGCCTGCCTCGGACCCTTTGTCCTACCGTCTTTGCCCTTGGGGGGTGCTGATTTGCCCCGTGCTCTGACTCCATGCTCGGCAGGTGTGTTCTTTTTCCGCCCAGCAGTTTGCTCTGCTACAGGCTCCCTGGCGCATGCTGCAGATGCGGGGGTCGGATTTGGAACAACGCCAGATGGACCTGGAGTCGTTGCGAGATCAGCTTCGCCGTCAGATGACTCTATGGCCACGGCATTACTGCAGTCCGCGGTGACAACAGAAGCATTGGGAAGTGCCTTTTCAGCCCTGTGGTCTGAGTGTCACAGGACGTGCCCTGCGCTTGTGGCTACTTCTTTGAAGGATCTTTATGCTTAAGAATTAGCCTGGTTTGGGAAAAGCGATATGCGATTTTCCCCTTAAAACTAATTAATTTAGTCATGGAAGCGGTATCCACTACCATGACCATATGAAGGGTGTTATCATTTACCCGCCTCTGGACCACTTTCCACTTGTCAGCGGGAACCGAGTTTTGTGCAGCGATAGTAGCCAGCTCGTTGCTTAAAGCTGCTGACAGAATTTCGCTCAAACGCGGTGCGGACATTGACAGATAGAGTAAAGTGTGTGTATTGCAATGCGAACTAACGAGATGTGGCTTGAGCACTACGCACACACCGCGTAAGTTGCTTTACTTTCTACTTCTTGCGCGTTGCCGCGCGGTCCAGTGTAAAAAAGTTGTTTGTGTGTTGTGTTTTGAGTCGTGTTTTGGTGTTGGTGGGCATTTTGTTTATGTTTTGAATCGTGTGCTGGTGATGGGGATAAGAAATTTGTTGAATTTCATAATTATTTCGAAATTGTGGTGATGAAATTAGTACCTAGAACAAATACAAGTCCTGTAGGATAGAAAATTAATACGCAAATCATACAGCTTTTTCAATTTATTTCGTATCACGTCGACTTGCCACTTTGATTTTTAGGTTGTGTCAAAGTCTGAACGCGACACCAGCACGGCGACTTTGTGTCATAGTACAGTCAAATTAAGCCGAAAAAAGCGAAATAGCGGAAATGGTCGGGTACAGGCTGAAAATTGGCACGGAGCTTCCTTTTAGGGTTCTTAATAAGGGGTTATAAAGTCTACCGATTTTCTACCCCGGGAACCTTTCTTTTTAGGGGGTTTTAGGGTCAAAATATCTGTTTTTTGCAAATGCATCTGAAACCGTAAGTCCTATCATAAAAACATGTTCACAAAGTTTGTAGCTCATACGATTTTCTACGAAAAATGTTATTATACATTTTCCCGTACGTATTGCCATTCATGAGATATCACCGTTTTAAAGATTTAAAATATTCATATGAACTCATTCACGACTTGTATAGGTTTTCCAACGTTCAAGTTGGACTACTTTTCTAATTTTTTCAGGGGTCATTCCTGGATGTATTTGAAGGAAAAATGTATTCTAGATAGGGGGCTAACAACTAAGATACAGGGTGTTCGCGAAAAAACAATGTCTTTTTTTGTCATTTATTTAGAGTTGAATAACTCCTAGACCAATTATCGTAAACCAATATACTTAGACTCATCTTTTAGGTCAAAGTGTATTCTTTTATTTGATATAAAGATCAGGAACTTGAGTTGCTCCGTTTAGAAGATATGTATGTAGGTTCAAAGTATGAGCGAAATGTTTAAAAGCCTAATGATATAAAAAATATCATTAGGCTTTTCGCTCATGCTTTGAACCTTCTTCTTCTTCTTTAACGGCTCTACAACCGGGATCCGGTCCTGGCCTCGCGCAACTGTTCTCTCCACCGGTCCCGATTCTGAGCCGATGTCATCCAGTTTGGCATCCCTAAACTCTGAGCGTCCTGGTCCACGCCATCCTTCCAGCGAAGGTTGGGCCTCCCTCGCTGTCGCACCCCATAGGTCTTACCGCAGAGAACGTTACGAGCAGGCTCATCTTCACTCATACGAGCTAGATGCCCTGCCCACCGGAGCCTACCGAGCTTTATTTTCTTCACAACATCTATGTCGCGATAGCGCTCGTAGATCTCGTCATTGTAGAGTCTCCGGAATCGTCCTTCCTCACATACGGGGCCAACAATCCTCCGAAGTATTTTCCTCTCAAACACGCCCAAGAGGTTTGAGTGCTTTTTGCTAAGCACCCACGTTTCGGATGCATATGTGAGAACGGGTAAGACCATCGTCTTATATAGTAAAAGTTTAGACGTTATGGTTAGATATTTGGATTTGAAGAGCCTTGACAGACTATAGTAGGCTTTGTTGGCTTTTAGCAGTCGTGCGCGTATTTCTGGTTCCATGCTATTGTCGGCTGCTACTATTGACCCAAGGTAGGTAAATGATTTTACCACGTCAAACTCGTGTTCCGCTACCTTGATTGTGGGACCAATGTTAGGTGTTCTTCCAGACGAGGCCACCATGTACTTTTTTTTGCTTTCGTTAATGTGCAGTCCCAGATTTCCTGCCGCTTGCTCAATCTGAGTGAAAGCTTCTTGTACAGCTGTTGTTGTTCTTCCAATGATGTCAATGTCGTCTGCGTAAGCCAGTAATTGGGTGGACTTGTGGAGGATTGTACCCCTTGATGTCACGCCCGAATCGCGGATCACTTTCTCCAACGCCAGGTTGAAAAGGAGGCAGGCCAGACCGTCCCCTTGTCGGAGTCCATTATAGATGTTGATTGGTCTGGACAGTGTTCCGGATACCTTTACTTGGCTTGACACATTGATCATGGTCAACCTACATAGTCTTGTCAGTTTGTTGGGGATGCCGAATTCTCTCATGGCTTTGTAGAGTTCTTCCCTGGCTATGCTATCATAGGCGGCTTTAAAGTCTATGAAGAGGTGTTGAATTGAGTTTTGAAACTCTAGACATTTTTCCATAGCCTGCCTCAAGGTGAAAATCTGATCAGTCGTTGATTTGCCTGGGCTGAAGCCACACTGGTAATGGCCTATGATGTTTCTGGCGTATGGGGCCATCCTGTTTTGTAGGATAGCGGAGAATATCTTATACACGGTACTCAACAACGTTATACCGCGATAATTAGTGCACGCTGTGATATCTCCTTTTTTGTGTACCGGACAGAGGATGCCTTTTCTCCAGTCTTCTGGCATCACTTCCTGCTCCCATACTTGCACAATTAGTTCATGAATCGCTTGGTGTAATGTAGGCCCTCCATATTTAACCAGCTCCGCTGCGATGCCGTCTGCACCCGAGGCCTTGTTGTTTTTGAGCCGGCTGATGGCTCTGCTAACTTCTTCTATGCTTGGTGGCGGCAGCATAGCATTGTCATCAGATATTGGTGGAGCCTCCGAATCCTCAGTTAGCTCGCCATTTAGCAATTCATGAAGGTGCTCTTCCCATCGCTCCAAGATGCCTTTAGGATCGGTGATCAGATTCCCTTCTTTGTCCTTGCAGTATGTGCAACGTGGTGTGAATTGCGTCATACTGCGGACTCTTTGGTAGAACTCCCGCGCCTGGTGCGGCCGTCGTTCTCTGTACTGTTCTAGCTCACAGACGAGATTTTTTTCCCAGGCTTCCTTTTTCCGTCTGTGAATTCTCTTTTCTTCTTTTCTGAGCTCTTTATAGTTCTCTTCGCGTGCCCGTGTTCTCTGAGACTGCTGCATGGCTCGGTACGCAGCATTCTTACGTTCAGTTGCCAGCTTGCATTCATTATCGAACCAGTCGTTCCGATCTTTACGACTTCTGCCTAAGATGGAATCAGCAGTACTAATGACAGTATTTTTAAGGCGTGTCCAGTTCTCTTCGACGCCCGGCATCTCATCCCCAGGACTTTGGGCGAGTTCTAATGCATGACCGTAGCTGTTTCTGGCCATTTCATTGCGTAGTGCAGCTGTGTTTATTCGAGCCTGATCAGCGGATACAAAGCTTTTCAGCGTTGTAATGCGCTCTCGGAGCACCATACCAACAAGATAGTGATCCGAGTCGAAGTTGGCACCTCGGTACGTTCGTACCGTCATCAGACCCGAAAGGTGGCGGCGGTCTATCAACACATGATCTATTTGGTTGCGAGTGACTCCATCAGGAGATACCCAGGTGGCTTTATGGATATCTTTACGCGCAAATCTAGTACTTGCAACGACCAAGTTCTTACTTGCTGCCATCTCTACAACTCGCTGTCCATTGTCATTAGTGTTTTCATGCAAGCTGTGGTTGCCGACATATTGCCTGTATATGGGCTCCCGGCCTACTTTAGCGTTCAGATCTCCCAGTATGATTTTTACATCATACCTGGGGCAGGCATTAAGTTCCCGTTCAACTAATTCGATGAACTCTTCTTTATCATCATCCGGGGACTCTTCTGTAGGTGCATGAACGTTTATGAGGCTGATGTTCTTAAATTTACCTCGCACACGAAGGGAGCATAGCCTTTCGTTTATTGCTTTAAAGCCGATAATGGTAGGCTTCAGTCTTTTGCTGACCATAAAACCTACTCCTAGAACATGGTGTTTTGTATGACAGCTGTAATATACGTCATACTCAGGTTTTTGCAAAACACCATTCCCTGTCCACCTCATCTCCTGAATGGCGGTAATGTCAGCTTTATACTTTGACAGGGTATCGGCTAGATGTTTTGAAGCTCGAGTTCTGTACAGAGTTCGAACCTTCCATGAAAAAATTCGTAAATCGTTTTGCCTTTTTCGTTGCCGTGGTCGTCGTCGTTTATTCCAGTATCCGAGGCATGTTGCTCGTTCCGTAATAATTGTTTTTTACGGGTGAGGTTATTAGCCTCACGCCAACCTTACTTGGAAGGGACTAGCCCGATCATATTAGCCTATCCTCTCTCATAGAATAGTTACCAGTGGCCACCGCTAGGAGGTTATGATCGCACTTCCATCAGTCCGAAATAGTTGCGGCACGTGCATGTTATGCTACATGTTATTCCCCCTATTCCGCTGATGACTGACCACTCTTTGCCTCTCTTTGCTTTGAACCTACATATCTTCTAAACGGAGCAACTCAAGTTCCTGATCTTTATATCAAATAAAAGAATACACTTTGATCTAAAAGATGAGTCTAAGTATATTGGTTTACGATAATTGGTCTAGGAGTTAATCAACTCTAAATAAATGACAAAAAAAGACATTGTTTTTTCGCGAACACCCTGTATCTTAGTTGTTAGCCCCCTATCTAGAATACATTTTTCCTTCAAATACATCCAGGAATGACCCCTGAAAAAATTAGAAAAGTAGTCCAACTTGAACGTTGGAAAACCTATACAAGTCGTGAATGAGTTCATATGAATATTTTAAATCTTTAAAACGGTGATATCTCATGAATGGCAATACGTACGGGAAAATGTATAATAACATTTTTCGTAGAAAATCGTATGAGCTACAAACTTTGTGAACATGTTTTTATGATAGGACTTACGGTTTCAGATGCATTTGCAAAAAACAGATATTGTGACCCTAAAACCCCCTAGAAAGAAAGGTTCCCGGGGTAGAAAATCGGTAGACTTTATAACCCCTTATTAAGAACCCTAAAAAGAAGCTCCGTGCCAATTTTCAGCCTGTACCCAATCATTTCCGCTATTTTTACTATTTTTCCTGTACTATCAGTGAAAAATCCGCGCACACCGCGAAGCCAATGTCCGCACCGCCTTTGAGCGAAATTCTGTCACCAGCTTAAGGCACCACTCTGGGGGAAATAGCCACGAATAACGTGAGTGTTAGGGAAATTACCCTCTTCCACTAGAGTAATATCAAGAGCACTCTTGCTCTTAATGAAGGAGACGTTACTCCTCACCCATTCTGCTGTGTCAGGGTTTGAGCAGACTAACAGCAGCCAGCCTCTTCTTGGGAAACTCCCCTCGAAAGACGGGTTGACTTCACCGCCCGCTTTTTCAATTACGACGTCAATGATCGCCTCCTGCAACTGTGCCATTTGCTCAGGTGTCAGAGGGCAGTTGACCATGTCTGTCGAGATGAGACCAAGCTTTACACTGCTTACCACCTGGCTAAAGGTGGGGCGAGTGGGCCCTTTGGCCGCCTTGGTCCTCTTCTGTTCCGGACATTCCGGAGTTTCCTCCTCTGAGCGAACTCTCTTCTGCTCAGTTTTTTGGAGGGCTTTGTTAAAGCTTTATCCAGGGCCATATCCCTGGAGAGGCCTTTTGCCAGTGCTTCTTGGAAGCATTTCCTCTGGCGGTTGGAGAGTTTGACAAACCTGGGTTTGTCAAGCTCCATCTTACCCAAGTCTCGGCCAATTGTGGTAGCTCCGGAAATGACCGAACACACACTGACCGAGTCTGCGCTGCAGACGGATTCTGCGTCTAAAGACTCATCTTTAGCGACTGACGATCTGTCTGTAGAACCAGTGTGTCCAATGGCTCCACCGGTTGAGGTTGTTGGTTTTAAACTTGCGTGCCCAATGGCTCCGCTCGTGAAAGCAATTGATTCATAGCTAGCGTGCCCAATGGCTCCGCTAGTTGTGGCAATTGCTATCTCTTGTGTCCCTAAAGACACTTGAGATGAGGCCATCGTCACAATTGACGAGGATGATGCTGTCGGAGCTGCATCGAGCTCATAATTTTTTATGTTATTAGTTTCCATGAATGGTCCCACGAGTATTCGGGAAAGTATGTAAGTCACCCATAACGAGCCCGTATACTATGGGAAGACTAATTGAAACTGGAGGACGCCAGGTATCCAGAGTTCGGATATTAGAGACCAAGCACCCCCTTGGCCACGAGTCTCTCGGCATATCCTGTTTCACCATAGACTGGGATGATTTTTTAAAGTGTTCTTCTCTCCGCCCGACTACCATTAGCCAGCACTCCTGGTATAGACATGACCATGCCAGGAGTCTGTTTCCAGTGGCCCCACGTGGAGGGTGTAGTAGAGCTTCCAGCACAGTTCCGGCACGGAGCACAAAGCAGCGTGTTAGTCCCCCTGTGTAACTGTTGGCTGGCGACCTGGCCATCCTGAGATCACTGGGGTGGATTTGAATAAATATGAATAAAAGTTGCAGGGCAAATAGTTGAACTTGACCAATATATTTTGAGAACCATGGGCTATTTCTCAGATGCTGCTGTATTTCCCTGCAGCTGCTCGTATTTTTATAAGTCAAATAGTTGCGACAAACACTTTCGACAAATTCTTTGGGAGCGCAGTTTTCAGGCAAGTTTCGAAATTATAAAAAATTGCGGCGCGACAGAAAAACGTCGGATATGTAAATCCACCTTCACGGAAACGCTTCGTGACACCCAAATACTATTTGTCAGAACCAAACAAGCGGTGACTCGCGGTGACATGCCCGAAATCGTAATGTATTGGGAGGGCTTAACAAAAATATTTACTTCGTCAGCCACTATAATGGTGCATCCACACTACGCGGACTTTCATGGTAAAGTCAGTACTGCCAAACTGCACAGACAAAAGGTTGTGCTTAAAAAGGTGCATTCTACGTCCACACGATATGGTGCATCCACACTACGAGGACTTAGGTCATACGCGCTTTTGCCGCTTTTTTGAAGTGTTAACTTCTTTAGGCGCGTTTGGCACTTTTTCGCTGGGGGTAAAACAAAGAATTCGCGACACGCGCACTTTGTTGCTACACCCGTTTCTGGACACTTGCTGCAATGATGGCGACACGCGCATTTTGTTGCTCACTCGTTTCTGGGCACTTGTGTAACAGACAGCAGCGATGGCGTGCGAGAATATGACATGAATTTTGAGAGCGGCGCGAGAATATAAAACGAATGCTGAGAGCAGCTTCTGCATTGCAACATTCAAACCCACCAGCAATATTTAAATATATTTTGCTTGGATTAATCGTTTTCGGCGACATGGAATACGTTTCGGCGTTTCGCCTATTCGACTGCACGTCTGTATTTTACGTACATAGCTGGGGCAATATCCCAGTAGGGAAAATCGCAAGTATTTACTGTGGGAAGTAGATTTGGAAGCACTTCTTTAATTAGTGCTTTCTGTAATGACTTATAAGTAATGCAGAGGAGAATGGGTTTATTTTATTTATTTATTTTATTTATTTATTTATTTATTTAATTATAACAACAACACAATTAAGTACAGGGACTTATAAATATGTGTAGGTAAAAGGAGAGACAAATAATAATAATAATAATAAAATAATTGAGATACAAGAATGAAGAAAAAAAACGATATCAAGAACATATAATACTAATTTTGAATAAGAAACAAAAAGTGAAAGAAAAAAAGGAAAAAACTTAATTAAATTAAAAGAGAAAAAAAAATTAAAAAAAAAATAAATCTTCATTAAATTAAAAGAGAAAAACTAGTGGACTTAAACTACATGATCATCTGCGGATATGCATAAAAAGATGTTTTCGAAAACTAGGAATGCTGCTGTTTCGCTTAATATTGATTGGCAGAGTGTTCCAAAGTCTGATAGCATGAATAAAGAACTGTTTTTCAGTAGTTCGGTGATTAAAGCTGGGTATTAGTAGGTTCAGCGTTCTTTGAGAAGACGAGAAATTTAATATTTCGAATAAGTATTGAGGCTTGTGATATAAAATCAATTTCTTTAAAAAAATGATTGCTCGAGAATTAATATACTTTTGCAGAGTACAGCCCAAGACAGATTCTACATATGCAGAAATGTGATCAGAACGTCTAAGCATGAAGCAGTACCGAATGGCTGAGTTAAAAGCTACATTTAGTTTTCTCAGTGTGTTGCAATCTAACGAGCAAAAAATTTCACATCCAAACGTTAGCACAGGAATTAGAAGTATTTTTACTAGGGCAACGCGAGTCGAGGCAGGAGTATAGGATGCAGATATAGATAATTTTCTAAGTATCATGTATATCTTGGAGATAATACTATTAATATGATTACTCCAGGTTAAAGTATGATTAAAAATAACACCAAGGTTTTTAACAGATTTATTAAAAGGAATAACCACGTTGTTCATATGTATATACTTTAGGAAAAGCAGACAGCTCGAGCGGGTTTTTATGAAAAACAATTGCATTGGACTTAGATGGATTAAGATCAAGGTGGTTATCAATAGACCATTTGTACATTTTCTTTAAGTCATTGTTCATGAGTCGAACACCTTCAACGAGTTGATCTCTAACCTTGCTAATGTATAATTGAACATCGTCAGCATACAGGTGAAATCGACAAGAGCTAATAACGCCGGTAAGATCATTGATAAACATTGAAAATAATAAGGGACCAAGGGTAGATCCTTGAGGGACGCCACTGATAATATCAATCAGGTCAGACTTTTTGTCACCGAAGCACACGCGTTGTCGTCTATCTGTTAGATAAGATTTGATAAGTGTACAAGCGTGATAGGAAAAATTAAAGAGAGATTGCAATTTATTCACTAACATAGCATGATTAACTCTGTCAAACGCTTTGGAGAAATCCAACAATACCAGCAGAGTTAGTTTATCGTCAACCATTGCCTGCCGAATATCCTCAGTGATTTTGAGGAGCGCAGAGCTGCAACTATGTTTTGGTCTAAATCCAGATTGATAGGATGACAGAAGATTGTTTCCTTCAATAAATTCAGATATTTGTTCATGGGCAAGTTTTTCAAACACTTTTGAGAAAAATGGAAGAATAGAGATCGGACGAAAGTCTTGTGTGCCTGATTTTTTCGGTATTGGGATTATTTTAGCCAACTTCCACTTAGTAGGAAAAGTGGAAGACCATATTATTGAATTAAATATATGAGTAACGTAGGGAAGTATCAATGGTAGGATCATCTTTATAAACTTAGGATGGATGTCGTCAAGTCCCACGGAGTTGGATTTAACACTTAACACTGCCTCATATACTTGATGCTGGGAAACATTGGAAAATGAGAACCCTTGAGAAGGATCTCTATCAATGAGGTGGGTAAGACTAAGATCTTCATCATGTACACCATCATACTGATTCCGACTAGATTGAGCGAACTCACAATTAAGCTCATTTAAATCCCTGGCAATGTCATGAGTCTCAGATTTTCCTAGGCCAATGTCCCTCAGGTTATTCCAAAGCTTTTTAGTTGGTAATTTAATATCAAATTTAGTTTGATGGTATTGAGTTTTGGAATAACGAATTTCATAGTTAACACGATTACGCAGAATACGATAAAGACTCCAGCAATCAGAGCTTCGAAAGCGTCTCCATCGTTTATACGCTAAATTACGTTGCAAAATTAGGTTTTCTATTCGAGCTGTAAACCAAGGGCAACTAGGGTTAATTATGCGTTTGGTCTTCAAGGGTATAAATTTATCAAAAAGGTACTTCACCAAACATTCTAAGAAAACAACTTTATCATCTATAGATGTATGTAATTGAATAAATAAGATCCCAATTTTATTCAACAGCTTCAGCGTACATACAATCGTGAATAACATGATAAAAGTCGCGATAAGAAAAGATACTTGGTCTGATTTCTACATTTCCAAGATTATAAATTAAAAAAATTAAATCATGTTTGGAAAAGGAAGGAAGGGAGATTTGGTTATTGAACTCAACTAGTTGAAGATCATTCACAATAAAGAGGTCTAAGAGCGTGGATGAGGTTTTCGTAAAGTGGGTCGGAATAGAGTTCACAACGTGCAAATCAAAGGATTGTAGGAGGTCTTTAAATTGACTAGCAGTTGAAGTATTGACAAGTAAATCTACATTAAAATCACCACCAATTATTATATGATTAAATTGGTGACCAATTTCAGCAATAATTGCTTCAAGAGGACCAAAATTAGATACGTGAGGCGGTTTATACACAGTACCAAGCAGACATTTTTTCTTATTTAAACAAACCTCGACAAAAATATATTCAATTTCTGAATTAATTTCGGACTGAGTTACTAATTTGACAGGAATTGAACTTTTTAGAAATATAGCGACACCACCACCAATCCTATCAGTGCGATCATTTCGAAATACCTTAAAACCATTCAGATTAATTAGGGTGTCAGGGATATAGTTCTTTAGCCAAGTTTCTGACACACAGATGACATCAAGAGCGATATCATTGAAAATGTACCTAAACTCATCTATCTTGGGAAGAATACTCTGCGCATTAAGGTGACAGACCTTAAGGCCTTTACCTCTTTTAGCCATGACATTAAGTAAGGTACGCGACTTAATAACAGCATTATCAGACGAAGGAACATTAAAATTAGTACTAGTAATCATTATAACGTTGAATAGTGAACTCAAAAACAGCAGCATAAGTTTCCATATGTATAAAACTTGAAAAAGTAAGCTTTCTTATTATATACAGATTAACCATATCAGCAAATACATGAAATACATATATAAAAACAAAGAGTAATAAAAAAAAGGGAAGTAAAAGAAGTCCTACATTAATAAAATTAGCAATTATAAGAATTAAAAAAAAGACTAATAAAAAATACATCAAATTAATACAAGAATTCATCTGGTAATGTGGTCACCTCAAGTAAAGTAAACAGTAAATTTCATAAAAACTTGATAGGTTATTGTCCATCGGCTCCAGGAACACCAAACAAGTGATCTAAATCCGCCAATTTGCAAATCATTATCGATCGCTCATTAAGTTCTTTACGCACGTGAATACGGCCAGCAATGGAGAAAACAGATGCGAGCTTTTTTTGGCGTCGTAGTCGTAAAGCTTTCCTAAAAATATTGTAATTGGCCTTGGTAAGACTTTCATGGAGAAAAATTCTGCTGCAGGAGTCAATTCCAACGTCGCGCAAGGTCAGCTGCGCACCACATTTCTTTATCTTCGTCACTGCTGCTTTTAATATAAAGTTTTTATCACGTCCAGAAACACACTTTATGATTATGGACGCGTCAGCTCCCTGGGTTGATGCGTTGTTGTTCTTCACACGATATATTTTTGATATCGTAGGAGCTGTTATATTTAGCGAAGCGCATAGCTTTGAGAACATATTCTCCAGATTTTCCCCCGGTGAATTGGGAATACCATTTAATATAATATCAGCTGCAAGTTGACGTCGCTCCAGTGCATCAATACGGTTTTCAATGCAATCTACAGTTGCGCGCAGGTCCGTAATTTGACAATTGACCTTGGTTTCAAGCGCATTTAATAGATCTTGATGCACGTCTCTCACAATAGCACCATGAAGTTCTTTTAGCTGCCGCTGAAAGTCGGCCTTAAGGCAATCCATTTGTTTATGGAGGTCTCCCAGCATAGTTTTAAAGTCCAGGTTTTCTTTGAAGCTCATCTGAACTGATGGCGAGGATGCAGTTGGTTTAATCTGCCTTTTGTTTCGAGTTTCAACGCCGCTATTAATCATGGTGAATAATCAAGAGGAGAGCAGAAGTTGATATATTTATATATGAATAATCACAGGACTTGCACAGCACAACAGTTTATAAATAAGAAATAAAACAGCAAATATGATGTACACGCGCCGTTAAAAACAAAGTAGTAACCGTACAGCAAGTAATATAAATATGAATATGGATCGACAATAACAAAAAAAAAAAAAATAAATATGAGGGTGACTACGTTTAGGGTTTAGCTGATGATCTTCATCGCACCGATCTCGACAGATGACTGGGTTTGGTGACAAGCGTTTGATTTCGCGCAAAAAGCGCGTTGAAAAACTTCGTAGCTGCTCGTTTTCTTTGTTAATTATCTCAGTTATCTCAGCCATTAAGTTTCTGATCTTTAATGTATAAACATATATTTGAATTTATGTTTATGATATAAATATAAATCGCTTAATTTTACTTATTTTACTGGTTCTGAAAAAATTCAAATTGAATCCAGTAGATTCCCATAAAAATTTAGATCCGTGACTTTGGCTGAATATAATATGACTTTTTTGCATATTTGCACAATGTTTAAAATAGCAAAAATTTCTGTTTCGTGACTATTGCATCAACCCGACGATATGTACTGTGTACTATGTACTACATATTTCCTATGAACTATGCACTATGTATTTATTACTATATATTAGCTACTATTTTTACTAAAAACTACATTATCCCAGTCATCCATCGTCCGATCTTTGTGTGATAAGTTTAAGACAAATAGTTTAATTTCCAAAACATTGCAACACCTTTTGGAGTGAGTGCATATATGTAAGTAACAATTAAATAAACTTTAACAGAATATTCATAAATAAAATATATTAATCTTTATCGTCCTGTATTAAGATTGATTTGGAAATTTAGACTAGCCATAGAAGTTAACACTTCTAAAGTGTGGTCCCACGCACACTCATTTTTTTTTCTTATAGAGTTTAATGGCTTTTTTTAAATATTTTTAATGGCAAAGGCAGTACGGCCAAACTGTGCGGACATAAGGCTGTGCTCAAAAAGGTACATTGTACGTCCACACAACACGGGCTTCTTGACGGTTTTCTCAATTTACTCATGATTCAGAAAATTTAAAATTCATGCGCGCTTTTGTCTGAGGCCTTACGGCGAAAATCGCGTGGGATGTAAAGGTGAAAGTACATAATTGCGTTGCATTCCATTGCTACCTATACTTGATTGGATTTAACTGCAATGCGTTACATTATGGATTTGACACATTAATGCGTTGCGTGTCGGCACTTAAATGCGTTTTGAAATTTGAATTCATGTTAAATTTGTGTTGAATCCCTCATCAAAATCCATTTTTAATATATTACTGAGTAAATCCGAGCTAATAATATTTTTGCAGAAAAAAAAAGACCAGAGACAGACAGGTGCGTTGTATGCGTAAAAGTTAAAAGTGGAACAACTGCTGCATTGCATTGCGTTGCATTGAAGGTAGTGCCGCATTAATAGATCTGCCATCATTGAAATATACAGTGCAAACTTAATCTGTCAACGCATTCATGCAACGCAATGCAATTATGTACTTCCAGCTTAAGTCCGCGTAGTGTGGGCTGCCCATAAGTTTCATGCGACGACGTCCGAACACCATTTTCTTGGTCGTCGTTCATAGATGTTGAAGATGGGTCAGAAGAAGGCAAATTAAGTATGTACCATATTTCGCCCCTCTCTGAATGCTATTTATGAATTTGTTTTTTAACTTCCCAGTTTATAGGGTTGGGCCTTTTCGAAAACGTCAATGACAGGTTTTCAATCCAGCTCGCAAAAGTCTAGATTTCGAATACTTGCCGACATCGCATTTGATCTAATTATTTTATTTCATTTATTTAGAAAAAGTACACAAGATTTACATCTTATTTAGTACTGTAACACCGGAAAATATTATAAAAATTATTAAAATTAGAATTAATGACAAAATTAGAATTAAACTTAAAATTAAAATTAATTTTCATTTTGAAAGAAGTAAAAGAAAATGAAAATGAAAATATAATACAAAAAACTACATAGAATAGAAATTAATTTAATTTAATTTAGTTATTAGCTAAATATATTGGCCAAAAATATATGCTGATAATACCGAATGCAATGTGAAGAAATACACAAAAACATAATAATTCTCTCACTATATTTCTCTCACTACCTCTATCACTCCCCACTTCAATCTCAATTTTAATTCTACTTTCTGTCTCTATCTTTTTCTCTTGAATTATTTTTATTATGCTAGTTGTAATATTAATTTTAATTTTAGTTATAATTGTCCTTGTCAAAACTCATTTTGTTTATATCCATAAATTTTGTACTCTAAAAAAGATGTAAATCTTGTGTACTTCGTTAAAATATAGTTATTATTATTATTATAAAGATGGTAATAGATTAACAAGGAACGTAAGAAAATTTAAGTTTCTATTAGAAATTCATTTTCTAATAAGTTAGTTTATTACTTATTTATTTTGATTTTCAGCAAAAATTATGGACTGAGTGTTCGGAAATGTTGACAATTTGATTGCAGACAGACTGATATTTATTGCCTGACAATCCACCGGCGCACTCTTGATGTTAAAATCTCTGACGTTGCCGTCAATCCTTGACGTTTTCGAAAAGGCCCGAAGTTATGGTCATGGAGGCTATACAAGGAGATCCGAAATGCAAAAAAAAATCATTGGGAATTAATAAAAATTCATTGGAAAATCCATAAAATGGTTAAATACGAAAAATCAGAAGCTGATTTTTCAAGTTAGGCGTAAACATAAAATATTTTAATAGTTAACGAACTTGGCCATGCACCGGATGAATATAGTCCGCCATGTGTTTTGGGGTACATGTGACTGTGGCGCCCTCATTAATCAAACGAAAAGTGACAACACGGAGTTATATCTCCTTGTATAGTCTCCCTGGTTATGGTAATCGCTCTGAAAATGGTAATTTTCAAAGTATATATTAATAGCCTTTTAAGCATAAATTTGAGAAGAGGTATAAGGTAAGAGGTAGTAGAGGTCAAAGTCTAGAAATTAACAAGTCTTTCATCTTCATATGGTTAATGAGTGAAAGGCGGAAACTTGTTTTTGTTATATGGGGATAAATTTAGTGTATTGGTGCATATTTGCTCGTTTGTTTTGATTTATAAAAAAACAGCTGTTTCAATTTTCTTTACTTTTCTGTTCTGCATACTTTATCGTAAAGAGAGAAGCTGGCTTTGTTTCGTCAAGTTCACGAAGTATGCGTTGAGTTTTGCTCAGCAGTGATCTTCATATATACACGCACACAACTAACGGGGGGGGAAATTTTGTATGAAGATGAAAGACTTGTTATTACTAGACTTTGGTAGAGGTACGGTTATTCTTCCTGCATGATATCGCGCTAACCAAGGTATCGACATCGTTAAGGTTTTGTTTAAACGAAGTTCGTGATTTTTGTACTTGCACGATATCGCGCGAAGCAAAATGGATATCGATTTCTTTGAGATGCAGATCGAAGAATATTAAAGAAAACATGCTCTGAAAAGAATTCCAAAACATTCTGTCAAGCCCTTTTTTGTTTCAGTGAAAAGACTTCGGCTAACAGCCACAAACACCTTTAATTGATTAGTTTTTCTAATATCTAACAAACTCTTTGAAATAAAGTCCGTGTTAAATGAAGTTATCTTTT
This sequence comes from Thereva unica, assembly GCA_949987705.1. Taxonomy (NCBI): domain Eukaryota; kingdom Metazoa; phylum Arthropoda; class Insecta; order Diptera; family Therevidae; genus Thereva; species Thereva unica. Next base: position 64,754,490 of record OX465284.1, read on the forward strand.
CTGGATTCAGCAGAGCGAGAGTTACTCAACAAGTCCGCACCGTGCAAAAATTACGTTGCCTTTACAAACATTACGAATTTTAAAAATCTTAGATCACCAACTTGTAACGGTCAGTTTTGCCTAAATATCTACTTGATTAAAAATTACTGTGGGGAGAAAAAATCGAGTAGTTGGTTGGGAACAAAAAGGTAGGCGGGGAGAAAAGGAAAGAAAAAAAAAATTGAGTTCGAATTTTGACGTAGGGAGATTTTTGTCCGGCAAAAAGTTTGTGTTCGGGAAAAATTTAATTTAAGATGAAATAAAAAAGAAAACATTGGATCTGGATTCCATAGCCCCCATTCGATGTCCGTTTTAATGTCAACTATTACTTACGAGGTGTAATTAGAAAAATACTGGATGTAGACAGCGATGAAGACTATTACGAGCCACCAGAATTCCTCAGATATGCAGATTTCGAATCCAATCTCTGGCCACAAGCACTAGAAGATCCCTACCTGCAGGATCTGTTGACTTCAGTGTCGGAAGCCCCGGATTCCAACCGGTCGGATTGCGAGTAAGTTCTTGGGTATAATTTGTACGTAGGATTCCCGACGGAAGGCTGCTAGGCAAGACGTGAGGGCCAGAACCAGGAGGAGTGGTAGCAAGCCTTGATCGTGACAGTCGGCGCCGTAGTTAAAAGAGCGCTGCCCGACGCTGCCCCCTCGCTTTGTAGAGGAAGAATTTTGCTCACCGCCCGTTCCTCCCAGAAGTTACCCCTCAATTAGAATTGCCAGACCAGGAAGATTAGCGGCTAGTCCTCCAGCTTGGATGGTTTTTGCTTCTGGACACATACCTTTTATAGTTAATTTTTATAATTCTTCTTGTCTTGATTTCATTTACATATACACATTTTGGTTTGTTTTTTTATGTAATAACCTACACTTTTCAGGTTAAGTTAGTACATATATTGAGTACATATATTGAGTTAATAATCATTTTGCTAGCCTTAGGTGACAACTTGTGAAGCAATTTATTAAGTTTTTATGAAGTCGTGTTTTTGGTGACTCCTTGTCAGAATTATTTGCTTTAATCTTGTGTTGCTTACTTTCTTAACTTCTGTGTTGTTTTTTCGGAAATTTGTTCATCCGTAGATTGACCCAAAAGTTTGTGTTAACGAATGTACAAAACGAGGAGTGTTGGTGCCAAGACTGCGCGTTTTTTTTTTCCTTCTTGATCCTCAGACTAATGTATATCTAAGAAAATTTCATTGTAAGTTCCTTGACATTGATCATTTAATAGGATAAAATAATATTTTTAATATCTGCCAAGGAGACCTATAATCTTTAGTGAAATTGTTCCTTGTTCTCTATGTTGTTTCGCATTTTGATTGCGCCTGTAAGATACAAGTTATTGAATTGTATTAAAATGATTATAACTATTATGGCCATGTATTAACTTTCTTTGGTGGAATGGTTGAGGGGGGATCCTTTCCTTTCAGGGTTTGACGAGGCTCAGGTGATGTCCGGCGAAGGATGGAGGTGGAATTCAGGATTGCACAGGCACAGGTAAGTGGTGAACCAACCGCGGTAAGCCCCGGCCACACACCCCACGACCCCTCCGGCGAGCTAGATAACTCTGTGTGGCCGGCGTAGGAGTTCCGGATTTTCTTTTCATTTCTTATGTATGGTATTGGCTCCTTGGTCATGCTTTTCCGGGCTTGTGGCTAAGGGGGTAATACCTCGCATAAGTGGCGCCCACTATTTTATCGCGCCATTATGCTGTTACAAACTTTTTGACAAGGTATTATTTTCGGCGACATACAGTTTCTGGGAATTCAAGTTCATCCCAGATTTTCCAATAGTATAAAAACATTTCTCCTTTTCGATCAAGTATGACAAGTCGTTTAAATTGATTAGTTTTGCAGATATCTACTGAAATCGTTCGAATTTACAAACGAAGCCATTTGCTTCCCAGTTTATCAGCGGCGCTTCAACACCCCCAATACGAATTCGACCTCGCGCTCTAGTATAGCGAACGAAGTACAATGGCAATGTTCATTTGCTTAAGTTCAGGAAAAACAAATGCTCTTAAAAAATCTTGTATATTTACTATTATCGTTATTTTAACTAGCTTCTCTCAGGATTACTGTGGCACGACTTCTAGTACTAGTCTCTGTTAATAGGGTTCTCCTTCACGAATTCTTGCGGATTCGAGTCAAGGGCCTGTTCGACTAGATTCTCGTTTTCACGTCGCAAGGAGCCGCCGGTTCAATTCCATTTCCTTCGCCTGATTTGGTCGTCTATCCTTTCTCGGACGGCGGGACGGATTTTTAGGATACGACGCAGGCATCTGTTGATGAAGACTTGTAGGCGCCCTGTGATGAATTGGGTGACTTTCCATATTTCGCAACTATACAAAAGAACTGCCTTAACGTTGGAGCTGAACAGCCGCAATTTGGTGTTAGTTGAGATCTGCGTTGATCTCCATATGCGGAACAGGCATGTATATGCGCTTCGTGCTTTATTTATTCTGGAATTGACGTCCTCTTCTGCCCCGACATTTTCGGTAATAATACTACCGAGGTAGCAGAATATATCTACCAGTCACGTCACGGTTATTCAGCGCTGTCCGTTCAATGGTGTTTGCATTTATCCTCATTTCTTTGGTTTTATTCGGATTTATCTTTAAGCCTACTTAACTGGACAACTTTCTGTAGCAAATTTTTTAACACGTTTTTGAGATCCTGATGTCTGTTGGGCCAGTAAACGGATATCATCCGCGTAGTCGAGATCCTTAAAGCGGTCTAACGAACGCCATTGTATGCCGCCTGTTCTACGATCTAGAGCGCTTACAAGAATGTTGTTTATTACTATAAGAAATAGTAAAGGCGAAAGTAGGCATCCTTGTCGTACTCCTGAACTCACCTGAAAGCTGTCCGACAATTTTCTATTGTGAAGAACTCTGCATTTGGAATTGTTGTATAGGGCTTTTATTAATTTTATTATTTTAACAGGCAGTCCACGTTGCTGTAGTGCCTGCCATATAAAGCTCCTGACCGAGTCGAACGCTTTCTCATTCTAAGAAAGCGAAGTGCAGGAGATCGTAATTTAGTAGACTGCTTCACTATAATTCGCAATTATTATTATGGTCTATGCAGATGCGGCCCTTTCTAAATCCAGCCTGCTGTCTTCTAAGCGTTCGATCTACTGCGTCTCTTATCCTTGATAATATTAAGTGTGACAAGATTTTACACACAGTAGATAAAAGCCAGATGCCTCGCCAATTGTCACATATTGTTAGGTCCCCCTTTCAACAATTCTGTCGGGATGCCTTATTTTCCAGCTGTTTTACCATGGGCCATTGCGTGAATTGCAGTTATTATTTCTGTTTTGGATGGCGCACTGGTGGGGATTCTTATTGGCTGTGCATTTTTGCTGCTTTTTTGAGCTTCCTGTGCAAATGAACCATTCAAGACGGCGGGGAAATAGTCTCTCCGCCTTTGAAGCTGCTCCTCGTTGCTGCACAGCAGCCTTCCATCCACACACTTTACGGCATGTTTTCAGTAGAGTGCTTTCCCGAAAGGTGTTTAGTTATTTCTAAGAAGTCAGTTTATTCCGCCTACGTATTATACTGGGAAGTAGATCGTGTGGACCAAGAGGATCAAAACCCACAACCCCATTAGTTTTTTAACTCAGAAATATTTTTTGCTTTACTTTCGGTTCGTTGTAAACAAGCTTCCAAAATTGTTCATTCTGCACTCTTAGGGCCGGTTTCACAGTTAGAGTTTAAGTATACAAATTATTAACTTAAGTTACACTTAAGTATCTATACATACTGGTTTCACAGTTGCAACTTACGATTTGCTTACGTATAACTTATGTCTAAAGGCCCCCATACACGGTCAAATTGGCTGTACAACCAGATTTTCATCAAACCTATAAGCGCAATGTATTTTGATCGGCCGACCGGCCCACAATCGATAGTTTTGGTTGTACAACCGCACTTCGCTGTACAACCAATTGGACCGTGTATGGGGGCCTTAAGTGGCAGTTTCTCTAAACTTCAGTTTTTCTTAAGTTAGTATGCATAGAATATTTACAATATTGAAGTGTTGCCATAAGAAGCAATTATAATAGTAAGAAGTAGAAGAAAATGCACTGTGAAACCGAATTTGACTTAAATTTAACTTAAGTGAAAAAATTTACATAAGTTTAAGGAAATCTTAAGTATGACTGTGAAACCGGCCCACAGTCATGCCAAATCTCGATTTCGTGGCCAAAAATCCAAAAATCGAAGTTTCAATTTAGGGCATTTTATGTATCGGAATAGTTAGGTCGGTACTTGGAAGTGTTTGGAATAAGCGATGCGAGGGCCGAGTCACCAACATTGCTCGCGTGAGGTGGAGTACCACATAACCTTCAAGCGAATCGTTTACGAACCTCACATCCAACAAGTTTTTCAAAAAAATTGAATCGTCGGTAGTTTTTTCCTCTCTAAAGATATTTTGGTGACTCCAAATGGACAAAAAAGGTGAAAGTAAGTAGATTCAGACCATTTAATAACATATGATAACGTTTGATTGCTTTTAAGTTATCGCATAATTTACAATGTTGTTTTTAACTCTTTTTACTTCAAAAAATCATTCTTCAAATATGTAGAAGTAAAATCCTCCACGATCCTCCGCTCTGAATTACGGTTTTATGGTGTTCTTCAGTCATTTTTAAACAATTTAAATAAAACTAAATTTGCCCCGGGTCGCACCATTTTTTTTTAATCACATTTTTTACGCACCTGCGCACTAGATTTTCAGGCAAAATCAAGTTTGATTTTATTTGTTCGCTCGGTTAGCCCTAATATTAATGTATTCGAGAGGAATAACTCGAGTATTACAGAACAGAAATAACTAACATTATTACAATATAGATGCAATGTTTAAAAACCAATTGTGGAGGAAAATTTGCAATTCGGTTTATCCTCCTTACATCCTTGGATTCGTTTTTCAAAAAATGGAAAATACACGGCGACGATAAAAAAAAGATTGAGAATCGAAAAACAAAAAATCGGAAAAGTTTTCGTCAACAATTATGGCTGTTGGTAGATATGTCGAAACAAGGCTTCGGAAGGACGAACGATGGGAACACTGCCGACGTTTCTTTGAAAATGCCAATATTTCTGCCACAATAACGGGAATAAACGAGAATTTGCTGAAACGGTTTCATACAATTTTACAAGTCATTTCTTCGGGTTTTGAAATCGATATACCTAAGTATCAGGAATACTGTTTAGAAACTTGGTTTTACATGCCCACAACAGTGCACAAATTGTTGATTCACAGTGCACAAATTATTAACTCATCGTTTTTCTCAATGGGACAAATGGCCGAGGAAGCCCAAGAGTCTTGCAACAAATTAATAAAAAAATATCGGCAAGACTTTGCGTGCAAAACAAGTCGTCAGATCCTCTAATGCCGATAAGGAAATTCAAATCATTAAAACCTCAAGCAATTGAATTACTGAAACCGCCCAGCTTTAATTCGCAAATCGAAATGCCGATAAATGTAAACAGTGAGAAAGAAACCGAACACTCTTATAGTGTGTATTGAGCTGTTTTTTGCAAGATGCAAATTTGTTCTGCATTTTTAGTATGTACTTACATTTAATAAAAACTGATAATGAAACGTACTTTCTTTAGTTTTTTTATTATTCTGCTGTATGTCCATCTATATTTCCGAAAAATTATATCCAATTTGAAATTAGCGAATATTTGTCCAAATTTTATGAGTTTTGCACATTTGGTCCGCCATTTTGTTTTTGAAAAAAATAATATCAATTTGAAATCCCTGATCTCAACAACCTTAATGGACGCATTTTTAAAACCATTTGAACAGGATTTCTAATTTTGGCCACGAAATCGAGATTTGGCATTACTGTGCGGCCTTTAGTAATTTATAATGATTACAATGCGTAGCTACACCGCAGAAATGAGACCAGATTTTCTTGATTACACAATTTTAACTTACCCTAAAATACTTGGCCACATGTGATCCCTGCGGCATCGATAACTCCTGATCTAATCCAGGCTCTATACTTGGGCCAACAGCAATTGAAAAGCATGTTCCAAAAATGAAAACAATCAAAACTATTGGCCGAATATATCTAGAAAATAAACCATATTCAGTACTAAAAAAACATTTACAATTCACAAAACTCACTTTGATAAAATGAAGGGCGAATAATACTTCTTGAAGAACTTCTGCAACAAACCAGTACGATTCTCTGGAATATCTGAAGACGGTGACCGTTTTATACAACAGAAAAGATCAAGCCGTCGATTTTCATAACGCTTCTGATCAATACTCATAATGGCTATGAATGCAGTGATTTGAAATAGAAAATCTAAAAGAATTGCTGCTGCAGCATACATGGCAAATGTTTTCACGGCTGGCATATCAGATAGGGTTCCTGAAAAATATTGTTATTAGCACTGCCTTTTGTTGGAATAAAATAAAAATCCTTACCAATAGCAAAACACAAAAATTCCGACGCGGAGGTTTGTAGGATGGATGGTCCAATAACTCCAAGTGTTGCACCAATAGTTTCCGCAACAGATTCAAACTGTGATCGATCTAATCGATTATAGGTGTGCACAATAATAAAAATATTGTCAACGCCAACAGCTAATACCAAAAATGGAATTACTTCAATTGCAAGCATTGTAGTTTCAGCGCCAAAATATCCAAAGAAACCTAAGCTGCAAACTACTGATGCAAGAACTATAATGATACCGCCGAGTGCTAAAAATATTCTGGACTCCCTAAAGAAGCACAAAACATTTGTAATTCGTCCCAGAGCGATTGCGATGTAGATGAACATAACAGCATAGCTAATTAGTACAGTAGACGTTTCAGCATCTGATAGTTCCTCGATGCCATCTTGTACAGAGCGTTCTGCCGAAAAGGCTATATCTAGCTTATCGTTTTGGTATTGCTTTAAGAAATTTACGAAGTGCAATTCCCAGTCTAGTGCCGGCTGAAGGTATTTTGGTTCCAAATGATTCTTCACTATGAATGTTAAGGCTAGTGCATTTGCTAGACGATAGTCGGGCTTTTCACCACTTTCGGGTTTTGGTACACCGCCAAGAGTTATTCCTGGTTCGATTGGACCACCGTAAGGTCCAAAGCAGCTTACAGTGTAGGGATTTCTAAAACAAAAAACAATATTAAAGGTGTTCGTTCTTGTGTTTATAATAGATGAGATAGTTTTATTTTTTAAGTTGAAGCGGCAAAGAGACATGGTTTAAACTTTGTACAAGAACAGGGTTCTTTTAAAAAACTGAATTCATTCCGAAACATATATTCCAATCGGAACACAATTCGTCAGAGCTGTGGCTGTGAGCCAGGGCGGATCAGGAAGCCAAGGTGGGGAAATCAAATCTAACTCAAAATCTGGAGATGAAATTACGTGAAATATGATTCGGCGTAGGTACAGTAAAAATAAATACAAGTAATTATATTATATTATTATTTATTTTAATTTTTTAAATAGGATTTTAGATTAGATGTAAAGTATATTCTATTGGAGCCGGTAATTTCAATTGATCCACAAGTAAGGAATTCATTCAGGTGTATGATACTTTTATACATAGGTAAATAAATTATGAATTCCTTACTTGTAAAATTGACAGTACTAGACTGAATTATCATAAATCAGATTATGTAACATTGAATGGGTATTTTAATTGAATTCAATGGGGAGAGCTGGGGTCTGGAGTCTTCCTGGTGACGTAAGGTGAACTCTTTGGTACATGAATGGTTTTAAGACAAGCTGAAGTATAAATGATGGATCTAAGCTACAGCTTTAGAAGAAAGATAAACTTCGTCACCCTAGCTACTGTTTCTCAAGCACGATTGTATTTTATACCGGAATGAACCTGGAGAACTTTAGATGATGGTACGCTAAAAAGCCGATTTTAAACCCGGTAATCAAAGCGGCGAAATGCTGTGAAATGCACAGAACATTGAGGGTCTACACCTGGCATGATCAATTCCTATCTTTTATCTTTACTATCTTTACTATTCTTTTATCTTTACTATCTGTACGTAGCAGAAAGGCGAAAAATGTAAGGACACTTGCTAGACAATTCACCCTGAAATATCAAGGCACTTGTCAATATTCTGTGAAAGCAAGTAAGGTTCCTTTATTCGCGCGACACCGCTTAATCAGACAACTATAAGCGACAGGTACAGTGCTAAGCTCGTTCAAGTAATGTAGCCCAGAGAAACATGGTTTGACGAGAGTAAAATAGGTACAACTGGCGGCCCGATTGTGAAGAAAACGTATTTCAAGTCATTCAAGAACATCAAAACAATTCGACTATACAAATAAATTCCCATTCCCAAAAAATTTTCAGAAACTACTAATAGCAAACCAGAAAAGGAATGATTTGGACCAATTCAACGAAGTGTTGCTTGTTTCTCCGAGATTAATAACTACTGTTCACTACTTGAACTTCCCTAGAGTATAAAACTTTTACTTACGACAAACAAACATCCAATGTATTTAAATAGTTTGTGACGGAACCGTTATTTTCCTCCTCGTATTCAAACATTTCCATATTATTTTTAAAAAATCCGTAAATCGACATAACCGTACACTGTTCCAATGTTGGTGATTCTCCAGGATACGTCATTGGCGCAAAGCAGATCTTGTCCAAAGTGACACTATTACCGGTTGTAATATTTTGAATCTCTTCTTGCAGCTCAAAGACGTTTCTCAAAAACTCCTTATCAAAAGCTGGGCCAAATTTTATATTTCCATTCTGTGTTTTATGATAGATCTACAAAATTAATTACAGAATTAAAAATTGTAACTGTAGAAACTTTATTTTACTTACATAATCATTCTTTAGTGGTTTAATAAAAAGTTGATTAGTCCGATAAAATGGTCCAAAATTATTATCAAAATAATTTTTTTCAATTCTTGCTTGACTATTCTCAGCAGCCCATAACTGAACAGGATCTGTTGTAATTTTTAAGTTATGAATGCCAAATGCCAAGCCACCAATTACCCATGAGCAAATCGCTAACACAAGCACAGGATGCTGAGCACAAATAGTACCCCAGCACCTGAAAAGCGCCGACAGAATGTTGTGAACTTCGTCGAAACCACCAAAGAATTGTGGAACTTCATCAAAAATCGGCCTCCGACACACACAGGAACTGATTAGTACAAAGAGTATACCGAGCGCACCAACAACAACTCCAACTACAAGGGTAACTCCATTTAAACCGCCAATAACAAATCCAGGGTCCTCTCCCTTTGGTGGTTCTGCTACTGGGCAAGTTTCTGCACAATCAATGCACGAGCATGCAACTGATCCGTCGTAGGCTTTATTACATGGCAGAGGATCTGCTGAAAATCTGTCTTCTGGGTTTTCAGAAAATACGTAATTTATCTTAAATGGAACGTATTCGTTTATGCCAGGATCGCTCATGAAGTTATACCACTTCTGAGCAGTGCATGACCTGGAATCAAAGCGACCACAAGCCATATCCAGTCCCTTTAATCCTGTCGCGGGATTAACTACACCCTTACAGCTGTTGTATACTCCTTCAATATATTTCTCATCAATCCGCACTGTGATTTCGGAAACGTACTCTACTCCGGATGGGTCCTTTTGAGTCTCGGTCTTGACATACCGACGATGGTCTGGCGCGCATGTTTGACTGCAAATAGACAAGGCTAGATTTTTTACGCATGTGCTGCATCTACCAAAAATTCCATCAGCTTGCTTCAAGCCGTTGTCCATGGATATTATTTGTTTTGCATCACAGCATGTTCTGATATCAGATGTTATGTCGCCTGTAAGAAAATTTTGCATAAATAGTTGTGTAGGAGATTAGAACTAAGCATTACCATTTGGAAATAGATGAGGACATCTTGACCCTAAAATATTTTTGGCATTTTCATCTGTTAGAAGTTGTGGCTCAATTTCTAGTGGGCAATTCAATGCATGAGACCCATTCGTAAAGCATTCACCATACCAGACGCAATTTTTGTTTTCTTCAGACTTTGATGGGACCAGAAGGCATAAGAATAAGAGAGTGCAGAAAACTGAAACAACACAGTAATAAAATCTAAATTCGATTTTTTATGAATGAATTAAAGCTTTTAATTTTATATTGCATTATGCTTAAACTTAAACAACGACCAACAAACAGATACAGGTTGCAAAGATGTAATTGACTTGATCTTAATAACAAAATATGACGAAATTAGTATAAATTGAACACCGATTTTAACACAATAGTGAAGTGAAACTTCAAAAGATGTCCAAATTCACTGATTCTATATTTGATCAAAGCTTTTCAAACATGTCAACATAATATGTTATAGCAGTCGAGGTAGTACCAACAAGGAAATGTGTAACATGATGGCAGATCCACATCTAGGGAGGTAATAAAGCCTCTAACCTCTCTTCTTAATTCATTGCGCCGGCTTCAAGTGGTGATGCCGTTGGCTTAATTGCAGATTGAGAGTGGACCTCTTTGGTAACTACGAGGACGAAAAAGGTATAGATGTTTTCAAACCCTCGCAGTACGAAATAGAGGGAGATATCCTTGAGGGAGGTATGTGAGAGATTAGAATTTTACAAAGAAGGTGGGATTCTAGATGTTAGATAGTTGTCAGATCTAACAACTCGGTCCCAGATTTCAAAACGATTTGCGCTTTCCCCTTTGAATAGAGAAGACGAGGAAGTGCAATTTATTAAACACGGGGAAGCATTTTGGCAACACTAATGCATAGCATTCTTTACGTATTTGTGTCTAACCCGGACAGTGGCTGTGTTATATTTATTCAAAAACCGGGAGGGATATCGTTTCTCAGCAACCATCTCGGTGAGAACGCTTCACTTGGCTAAATGTTTGAAGCAGACCCTTCGCAAAACCTGAACAAATTTCACTACGCCTATGTCCAGGTTAGACAATGTATTTTGTTGTTGTGGTTAAAGTCAATGTATTTTGTTGTTGTAGTTAAAGTGGAGGAGGAGAATTAGAGAGAAAATATCTTGATCCCAAGTGCTTCCCTCAAATCCGTGTACATGTACGCTATTTTCGGTTCCTTATCTTCTCTAGTCAAAGGCTTTCCCCTTGATTTTGGAGACTTTGAATAGACAGACTTTCACTTCAGCAGTCTTGTGATTGAGGTTAGCTGGTACTTGTTTAGGTTTAAATGCCGGCTGCGTGAAGGTAATAAATAAAATCAAAGTAAGTAAAATGCGTATTTTAAAATATTTTTAAAGCTCTAATATTGCAATTCCGACGGAACTGACAATCACTAACTCAACTCTCATTAGCTATTGCACACGTTTGTCATCTAAAAGAAAGAATCATTGAAATTCACGGACTGGGCAAACGTTAACAATCACCTACCTCAACATTTCAGACCGCAAAAGCTGTTGCAAAAGCAACTTCAAAACACACCCAATTAGCTTGTATCGGAATCTATGTTTTTAGTCGCAGTAGAGTATCTTTCTATGTTTTGATATGGGATCCTCACGAAAAATGTTGTAACAGAATTATTCTGGGCTGAGAAGCCTTTATCATTGCTCAGTGGCTCTGCTAAGACATACATACATAAAATTTTAAACAACATAAAAAGGCACAAAACATCAAACAGAGAAGTGTGCAAATCAAAGGTGGATTGGGGCACGCAGGGAGTCACGCCACATTAAGAAGGGTACTTTTAAGGACAACTTCACTAGTTAGCAAGGTAAAAACACTTCTATTTTTGTTAGTATTTATAACCATGCGATTAATCGGTTCGCAATGCCATAATTGGTATTATGAAATGGAGTTCATCTAACAAATAAAAGATCCGCAACATAAGATATGTAATGTGACTGCAGCTCCATTGCCACTGAAAAAGCACATTTTTAATGTTTATTTTGTAACAACTTTGGGCGCAATGAGGCGATACATGTGTTGTAGCGATGTTTTAAATGTGTTGTTGCCACAAACTGAAGTTGCACGCAACAAGATGAAACATCCAGATAAGTTATTGTTCTTTCTAATATAAAAATATGTATATCCATATTTGTAACAAAACAGAAATCGCAGAGTGTATCAAAAGTCAGGGTGTACTTTCCAGGCACAACAGGTCGTACCCTATTCACCATTAATGTCCAAGACGTTCAATGCTCACATAAATGTTGCTTTGCAATTCCGTCAAATTAAATATCTCACGAAAGGGAGTGACATAGTTTTTCGTGTTGCTAATGTAAACACAAGACGATATAACACAGTATCAAATGGGGTGTAATATTAACAGTAATGAAGCGATATGGCGATTTTTTTCATTTGCCATTCATGAATGATATCCAACTGTGGTTCATTTGGTAGCTCATCTCTATGGTCAGCGACTATGTTTTACAACGGATAATGTTGTGTCCCTTTACACGATAGGGATACACAACCACCATCCACCACATTGCCAAGTTTCTTCGCGATGTATGAAACTGATAAATTTGCAAGAAATTTGCTTTGCTCTGAAAAGCGACAATATTACACTTGGAATCAAACTTCAAAAGCATCCCAACGTTGCAAACAAGGAACACCTGTTAGAGGGCATTTGCATCTCTTCTCGACAGATGCTTTAGGATGGATTTATACAGTGCCTCCCACCAACGATTAATGTTTTTATTTACATTACACGGTCTAACTGAGTCGCACACTGACACTCCTCTTATAAATGGTATATCCCTTTCTGTTGACGAGATTACGGCGGGTCTGAATAATCTTGATATCAAAAAAGGTAATGATCCCGAAAATTTCCCTCCTATTTTCCTGCAGTACTGCAGTGCTGCTTTCATATCGCATTTCCTCTCTATCTCATCTTGAACAAATCTTTATCGTTAGGAAAGTTTCCCAAGCTGTGAAAGAATTCCTACCTAACGCCAATCTATAAATCCGGTGACAAGCACTCGGTAGACAACTGTAGGGGTATTGCTATTTTATCTTCAATTCCAAAGCTCTTTGAAAAACTTGTTTATGGCAGGATTGCTCCTCTTAACGATCCATACCTAAGCGAAGAACAACATGGTTTTCGGAAAGACGTTCAACAACTTCTAACCTTATGGTCCTTATCTCCGAATTGCTATGCGGTATGGAGAGCGACCATCAATTGGACGCTGTGTACACTTTGATCGAGTTCACCACGCCATCCTAATTGCAAAATAATCAAAGTTAGGAATATCACCCCGGGAATGGTTAAAATCATATTTGAACGGAAGAACACAGGTTATCAGATTCTAATGAGATCGAATTAACCTCTGGCGTTCCTCAGGGTAGTCATCTTGGTCCCCTTCTCTTTAATATTTTCATCTCCGATCTATCCGAAAAATTAGCAAATATTCCACATTTCTTTTACGCGGATGATCTCAAAATTTATAGTGTCAATAACACCCAAACTGGTGCTTCCTTCTTGGAGATAAAACTGAATGCCCTACAAGACTGATGCACCACGAACAAACTGCAACTTAACACCAGCAAATGTCATTCAATTACCTTCTCCCGTGGAAAAAAAAACACACAGATGTTGAATCAGGTTCGTCATATCGTAGATCTAGGCGTCGTCCTAGATAAAAAAAACTCAATTTCAACCTGCACTACAATAATATCCGCTATAGCCAGAGCCAACAAACTACTTGGTTTCATCAAGAGGAGAGCCAAAGAATTCGGTAATGTATGGGTCACAACAACACTCTTCTGTTCTTTAGTCCGCCCTATCCTAGAATATGCAAGTCCTATCTGGGATCCTATATTCCAAGTGAGCAGCAGGAGGATCCAATCCATTCAAAAGAGATTTCTTTTTTTGCCCTGAGACATCTACATAACCCCCATGACTACCAAACCCTACCACACTACTCAAAGTGCTTGATCTCATGCCTTTATCTAGTAGTGAAGAGTGAAAGATCCAGATAGCAAGACTGAAACCAAAAACGATATATTATTTATCAGCAAGAGTTAATCTATATATACATACACATACATACATATATATACATACATACATATATATATATATATTGTTACGTTTTTACGGCTTAACGGATTCGTAGGATTAATTAAGGAATACACTTTTTAATTATCCACACAATAATTTATTTATTACAAACCAAGACACAATTTAATTACAAACACAATTCTTACAGTTCACTATAATCACTTTCAATTCAATAACTCGCACTATTAAATTCTATCTATCGCTTTATAGTTCACTTTTAAATCACCACTTTTCACTGTTCTCACTTTGGAACACTTTTATCGCCTTTCTAATCAGAACTGACTCGATAGCGGCTGCCAGGCGCTTTTATATAGGCAGCTCGACCTTTGTCTACTTTCTGGAACCTTCTCGAGTCCCTTTTCTCGAGCCTAGTGGTATGTTCTTAAGTTTCGACCAGCTTGAGTTGTCTTCGCTTATTGCTCGTTAGTTTAGTACATAAATTCTTAGTTCATACAACAACCGAAAATCGTTGATTCATCCTCTCGACAAACAGATGGCGCATAATCATCACATTGCCCCCTTCTTAGGACTGTTCGTCCCGAACAGTTATCCATCCTGGATCCGGCTGATGATATGGGCACAGCCTGTCTATGTGAACAATCTTCTTCTTTGCTTTGGGTCCTTGTTGAATCCTGTAGACCACATCGTTGATCCGTGTTAGGATTTTATAGGGCCCCTCCCACTGGCGCTGAAGTTTCGGGGACTTGCCTTTTCGTCGTCGAGGGTTGAGCAGCCAAACAAGGTCACCTTCCTTGTACCCACTACTGTTCGCTCGGAGGTCGTACCTTGGTTTCATCCTATCACTGGCCGTCTTAGGATTCTCCCTTCCGATTTTCTCAACTGAGGTCCCAACGTTGTATTGTCGAGTTTCTTCTTTCGCTCTGACTCGAGGACCCTTACTGCCGGCACAAACTGCACATTTACGACACCAGTTCGTAACATCCTCCCGCATATGAAGCCAATAGAATCTCTCCTTTACTTTTGCCAGAGTTTTGTTGACTCCCAAATGTCCTCCTGACGGGCTATTGTGACACTCCTCGAGAATATCTGTTATTCCAGCACGAGGGACCAGCACCTGCATTCGATGAGAGGTACCATCAGCTGTTTCCCATTTGCGCTTCAATACTCCTCCTTCGATATGCAATGAATCCCATTGGGCCCAATAGCTCTTCAGGATTTCACTTCTCTCTGCGATGTCTTTCCATTTAGGCTTCTCCTCGTGTTCTTTCCATGACAAAATCGCAGATATGTCCGAGTCGTCGCGTTGCGCATCTCGAATTCCCTGGTCCTTGTATTTTATCCTTGGCTCAGCAGTCATCTTTTGACACTTTTCCTCAATACACCGACGATCTTTAAAAGCTGGTTCGCATGGTCGCCGGGACAGAGCAGTATCCATTGGAATTCCCCTGTTGCGGTGTTTCATCATTAATTCTCCAAGGTCCAATAGTATTCCGTGTGTTGTCATAAAGTCCAAACCAAGAATACACTCGTCTACTATGTCAGCTACCAGGAACGAATGTGTAAACTTAATGTCGCCGAGTACCACGTCCAACATTGTTTCCCCATGTAATTTCACTGGTTCTCCTGTTACAGTTTTCAGAATGTACTGGTCCGCGTTTTTCAGCCACTTTCTACCGACCAAATCAGCCCTGATGACAGATCTTGAAGCACCTGTATCCACGGTAATTGTGTATTGTTCATCACCAACTTTCCCCTCGATGACAAGGCTGTTGTTGCCACGCTGCAGTTGGGTGATGTTGACGATGACATCAGGGGTCTCCATTTTCCCCACTAACTCTAAAAGATGTAAGTCTTGTGTACTTCCTTATGTATAAAATAAATTGAATTGAATTGAACTCCCTCCGGTCGCCTTTCTGCCGTTGTCCACATTTTTCAAAGCATGTTGAGCCACTCCTACTCCCTGGCGATTCCACTCTCCTTCGCTTTTGGCAACTCCTTTGTAAATGGCCCGGCTCGCCACAGTTCCAGCATCGTAGACGACGACGTACTTCCGAGGTGTTGACTCGATGGCAAATGTTCTCAGTCATATTGATTCCCCTGAGGTGGACCGTATTCCTTGTTGCTTGCTTCGCTGCCTCGTATGCCAGAGCATATGCCAAAACTTCTTGGGTAGTCTTCTTTCCGGCCAATCTGGCTGCCATTTGCAGATCCCGGTCGGCAAACGAGTTAAGAAGAGTCTCTCTTGTTATCTCGTTAATGTAGTCTTGACAGAAATTAGGATATGCCAAACCCGCTAGCCTCTCGATATCTGCCCAAAGTTGCTGCAACGTCTCTCCGGGCCTTTGAAATCTATTTCGTAATTGAGTTCGGTAGACTGGCTGCATGTGTTGTTCACCGTAACGCATTTCCAGTGCTTGTACCAAGGACTCGTAGCTGTTACGATGTTCTGTAGGTATCGACAGTAGCAGTTCAGCTGCTGCACCCCTTAGTGACAACGTTAAGGCCATTGCTTTTTCCTCCTCAGTCCAGAAATTGCCTGCTGCTGCTGCTTCGAATTGGAGCTTGTAAGTAGGCCATGGGCTTTGCCCGTCGAAAGTTGGAGGCTGCAGTTTCCTAACTCCGATGACTTCATGAGATGCCGTCGCTGGGTGGTGAATCTTTACCCTTTCCAGGTCGGCTCTGACCGATTCTAGTTCCATCTTCAACTTTTCATCATTTTCCCTCATGGAATTTTCGAGCTTCTCCAGATCATTCCTTACATTTTCTTTCATGTTATCCAGCTGGCTCCTCTGTTCTTCCATCGACTCTTTGAGCTCTGCTAACGAGCGTTCATGAGCTATTGCCAACAATTTCTGTTCGTCTTTTAGCGCCATCACTTCCGTCTTGATCTCTGTTGTCGCTTCCTTCATCTCTGCTGATGCACGTTCTTGCGCAGCTGATGACCGTTCTTGCGCTTCTTTCATCTCGGCTGTCACTTCCTTCATCTCTGCTGATGACCGTTCTTGCGCTTCTTTCATCTCGGCTGTCACTTCCTTCATCTCTGCTGATGACCGTTCTTGCGCTTCTTTCATCTCGGCTGTCACTTCCTTCATCTCTGCTGATGACCGTTCTTGCGCTTCCTTCATCACCATCAATGTCTTAAAAAGTTCTGCCATACTCACTGTCGATTCTTCTGGCTCCTCTTCTACCTCGCCTTCGAACATGTAGGTTTCAGGATCCTTACCTTCGTTCACCATAGCTTCTCGAAGCAGCGCGGTTAAGGAACTTTTAGCACCCACCGTTGACAACGAGCGTTTACTTAGTTCTCTTTTCAACTCCACAGTACGCAAATCAACTAATTTTCGACCCATTTTATTATTATGTCTTTAGTTCGCACTCACAAAACTTAAATTCCAATCACAATTATTGTTCAAGTCCACTTATTTCACTTATCTCTTAATTAATCCCACTTCTGACACCAATTGTTACGTTTTTACGGCTTAACGGATTCGTAGGATTAATTAAGGAATACACTTTTTAATTATCCACACAATAATTTATTTATTACAAACCAAGACACAATTTAATTACAAACACAATTCTTACAGTTCACTATAATCACTTTCAATTCAATAACTCGCACTATTAAATTCTATCTATCGCTTTATAGTTCACTTTTAAATCACCACTTTTCACTGTTCTCACTTTGGAACACTTTTATCGCCTTTCTAATCAGAACTGACTCGATAGCGGCTGCCAGGCGCTTTTATATAGGCAGCTCGACCTTTGTCTACTTTCTGGAACCTTCTCGAGTCCCTTTTCTCGAGCCTAGTGGTATGTTCTTAAGTTTCGACCAGCTTGAGTTGTCTTCGCTTATTGCTCGTTAGTTTAGTACATAAATTCTTAGTTCATACAACAACCGAAAATCGTTGATTCATCCTCTCGACAAACAGATGGCGCATAATCATCACAATATATATATATATATATATATATATATATATATATATATACATATATAGAGTTTCCCTTCTAACACAGAAGGCACACTTCCCAGCAGGGCTGAGAAATATTTACCACTGCCATGGCTCAGCTGAGACATGCAAACATAAAATATTAGTAACATAAAAATTATTAAATAAAAACACAAATCCAAATTAACATATAACCCAGGCAAGCAACAGGAAACAAAGATGGTCACGTGAGATTAAAAAGACTCCTTTTAAGGACATCTTTACTAATGCTCACGCTAAAGACATTAATATTATTGTTAACATTAATGAACATGCGGTTTACAGGTTCAAATCTACCATAATTAGTATTAGAGGAGTTGATTTGTAAAAGAGGTGGACCTCTCAGATTATAACGACTCTCTCTAAACGACGCACGGCGACCTAAAAAACCTGACCGACCTTTCCATTAAGTAGCTGATGAACAAATACAACATCGGCCACCTCTCGACGCTTTTGAAGAGAGCTTAAGTTGAGTAACTTAAGCCGGGATTCATATGATGGAAGAACTATTGGGTTTTCCCAAGGTAGATGATTCAGTGCGAATCGAACAAACCTTCGTTGAACCGATTCAATAGTTCTAACATGCGAAGAATAGTGAGGAGACCAAACCTGGGAGGCATATTCAAGTAATGGTCTGACAAGAGAAATATATAAGTGTTTAGCAACCAACGGGTTATTAAATTCCTTGGACCACCTTTTTATAAAACCCAAGACTAAACTACCTCTGGAAGAGATATAGTTGATGTGAGTGGAGAAATCCAGCTTACTATCAAATCTAATCCCGAGATCTTTAACCAAATTAACACGAGGGATACCCTCATCAGAAAAGGTGTAGTTAAAAATTATAGGATCACGTCTCCTACTAAAAGTCATGACTTCGCATTTACCAATATTAAGAACCAGGTTGTTGTTAGCACACCAAGAGTAAAAGGTATCAAGGTCAATCTGCAGAAGTTTGCAATCCTCCATACTCTTTATGTGCCGATACAATTTGATGTCATCAGCGTAAATCAATATTCTGCAGTGTCTTAGTAAGGGAACAATGTCATCAATTGATAAGATAAAGAGGAGAGGGCCAAGATGACTTCCTTGAGGGACACCGGACTACGCTTCAATGGTTATTGATTTGGATCTACGAAAAATAACTTGGTAGGTCCGGTCAGTTAAGTAAGACTGGAAACATACTAGAAGGGCTTGCGGAAAGCCTAACATTCTTAATTTCAGAATAATAATGGAATGGGAGAGCTTGTCGAATGCCTTACTAAAATCAGTGTAAACACAATCAGTTTGACTACCGGAAACGAAGCCTTCGACAGCATGAGCAGTGAACTCAAGAAGATTGGTGGTGGTGGAACGAGCTGCAAGAAAACCATGTTGATTCGTTGAGATCAGCCTCTTGCAGATAGGAGCGAATGTGGAATAGATAATTGATTCAAAAAGTTTCGGTATAGCAGACAACTTAGCAACAGGCCTATAATTCGATATTTCACTCTTGCAGCCACTTTTGTGAATAGGAATTATGAACGAATTCTTCCACAAAGTGGGGAAGTACCCTTTATCCAGGGATTTTAGAAAAAGGATTTTCAGTGGAGACTGGAGAACCTCCACACAGGCCTTAAGGACAGCAGGAGGAATACCGTCGGGGCCAGGAGTAAAGTCAAATGGAAGATCGTCAATATGTTTCACGATATCGGCAATGGTAATTGAGAGAGGTAAAAATGAGCCTCTCGGTTGGGGATAATGTGGCGAAAATCATTGTCGTCAGGCTGAAAGTCTGCAGATGAGAAAGATTGATGAAAGAATGACGCAAACATGTTGCAAATCGCGGGCGAGTCACAGCTAGACCAGTTCTTGTGCTGCATAGTATTAGGGTAATTATCAACTTTCTTCGAGTTGATAAATTTGAAGAAGTTTCTGGAATCAGTAAATACTTTATTACTCATACTGCTGAGATATTCACGATACAGAGTAAACGAGAGAGAACGAAATTGGTTATAGCAAATGATAAATGAATTGAGACTCGGAGAGTCCTTTCTCTTTAAATAAGTTTTCCAGAGCCTATTCTTTCGATTTTTCAAATGCTTGAGTTCACTATTGAACCAAGGAGGAGAGGAACTGGCTAATTTTTGAGGCTCGTAGGGAACGCAAGAAACGAGGGCTTCGTATAGTACGCCATAAAACCGTGCTACATCGACATCCAACTCGTTTGCGGAAAGTAAGTTGTTGAAATCAACCATGGCAAGTTTAGATGACAGCTCATTAAAGTTAGCCTTTTTAAAGTTAAAGGAATAGGTTACCCCCTCCGGATAAGGAGTATTAACTGAATTGAAACAGTAATTGAGCAAGATAGGAGGGTGGTAATTGTCAACTGTGGACATGACTATTGGACTGGGTTCAACAGTCATGTTGACTGAGTCAGTAAAGAATATAAGATCCAACTGCCTTCCTAATACATTAGTCACACCGCTCTTTTGACTCAAGCCAAGTGAAAATAAGGAATCGAGAAAACACGATTCCTTAGAATTAAGGCAGCCTTCAGGAAGGTAGTTATCGTCATCATCAACATATACCCACTGAATATTGGGTAAATTAAAATCGCCTAGAAGAAGTAGCTCATCATTAGTGTTCATCAAGGTCAGAATGTGGTCAACACAAAAGATGAGAATATCATAGAGGTTATTACCTCCATCGTCAAGTGTGCTTAACATATCTGGTGGGATATAGCAGCACAGCAGGAAGAGATTCAGTTTAGAAAGGGCGATTTTAAGAGCAACAAGCTCGACGTCAAGGTGGTTAGAGAAGCTAGGAAGCGAAATTGGGGTGCAATTAAGATGGCTTCTACAAGCAACAAGTACGCCACCCCCACGAGCTTCCGAGTCAGTATAACGGTCCCTCCGAAAGATTTGGTAGGAGGAATCGAAAAGTTCAGCATTGAGAATGCCCACATGGAGCCAGGTTTCAGTGAATGCTATGACATCTAGGCCACTAGCAATCGTTGCCTGAAGGATATCTTTAGTTTTAGACCTGGCCCCCCTTATATTCTGGTAGTAGAGGGAAAGCGTCTCGAGTTTTTTGATATCAGTGTAGCACCCGAAGTTGAAGTTGAAGCGTTTGCATGATGAGATCTATTACGAGTACGTGGAACGAAACGCTTGGTAAGAGCCCCAGCGGGCCAGAAACCCGGGTCTAAGAGAATCTCGGCAGTAGTAGGCGGTGCAGACAAAATAAAAGATGAAACTGGCTTGGAGACCTTGCTAACCTTTCTACAGCGAACTGTTCCGGGGTCTATAGATTTTTTCCTCAGATATTCACAGATAGACTCCGTCTTAGTCTCCGGAGAGAATCTCGAGATGAAAATATTTAGAGGCCTAGGAACCGTAACAAGAGAAGTGTTAGGCTCAAGAGGTACTATAACTTCGGCAACCGGTGGACCATCCACTATCAGAGGCGGAGGGGCTGCTACCAAGACTGGCATAGAGGACGACTCAGTCCCTGAAACTTCCGCGACCACTAGTGGCGAGGAGGATGATACAGAGACCGGCTTTAACTTCAGCTCTGTAGATGGAACGCGGGACGAGGACCTCAAGCTGACACTATTGCCAATGGTGGCTTGGCGATTGCGACTATTATTATTTTTAATTTTTAGATTTTTGCGACGCGGCTTACATCCTGGCGTCGTTGGGTTAATGACATCCTGATTGAGGATGACATCAACCAAGGGAGGATCATCCTTGGGGTTATTCGAGGAAGGAGGCTGCTCCCCAACCTGCAGTGCGCCCACAGAGGTCGATAACTTGCTATTAAAGACGCCTTCAAATTTTGAAGCTAGAGAGCTCAAGGCGTTATGATTTTGAACCACTGCTGAAGACAGCGATTCAATATCAGCTCGAACGCGCTTCGTACTCCTTTTAATGTCATCCAATTCAGGATGAAGAGAAACCGAGGAGTTGGAAGAGCAAGAAGAAGCGGCGACAGGATTTAAGATTAACGACTGCATGTCGTCAATCGAGTCTAAGGCCGTTGCAATCCTGGAAGAAATTTCCTGGAATTTACTCAATAATGAGCCGGAGTTAGTCGCAGTAAGATTTAGGGTGTCGGACAATGAGTCGAGTATGACGTTGATGGATTGAATGTCATCCGACAACATCTGGAGATGCGAGATGTTGCCGAAGAAGGAACCGAGACGGCTCATGACTAGTTCTTGACCGTCGAAAACAGCATTAGAAATGTCCTTCACCAGTCTGAGGACATGGCAGGGCTTGATGTCTGTACACTCCCTACAAGTTGTCACTCTAGGAGCCGAAGTGTTGGAACTGACTCCTGCGTTAAGGCAAGTGAGGTGAAAGACGCCACCACAAACACCATCGCAAGGAATCGAATCTCGGACAATCTCGGATTGAGTATACTATATTGCTTATGGTGTTATACTTATCATACTTTTTCATTTGATACCCATGTCGAAGGGGTTGTGAAGAATATTTCAATCCGCCCTCCTGATACTGCCGCCATGGATCTAAAGGTATATTGAGTATACCATATTGCATTGTCATCGGAGCTGAAGTTGTGCGCAGGGTGATCGGGTAACCGGAAGTATTCAAAAAATCGATTGCAAGTTATGTACAGGACGTATATAGATTTTTTCCTCAGATATTCACAGATAGACTCCGTCTTAGTCTCCGGAGAGAATCTCGAGATGAAAATATTTAGAGGCCTAGGAACCGTAACAAGAGCAGTGTTAGGCTCAAGAGGTACTATAACTTCGGCAACCGGTGGACCATCCACTATCAGAGGCGGAGGGGCTGCTACCAAGACTGGCATAGAGGACGACTCAGTCCCTGAAACTTCCGCGACCACTAGTGGCGAGGAGGATGATACAGAGACCGGCTTTAACTTCAGCTCTGTAGATGGAACGCGGGACGAGGACCTCAAGCTGACACTATTGCCAATGGTGGCTTGGCGATTGCGACTATTATTATTTTTAATTTTTAGATTTTTGCGACGCGGCTTACATCCTGGCGTCGTTGGGTTAATGACATCCTGATTGAGGATGACATCAACCAAGGGAGGATCATCCTTGGGGTTATTCGAGGTAGGAGGCTGCTCCCCAACCTGCAGTGCGCCCACAGAGGTCGATAACTTGCTATTAAAGACGCCTTCAAATTTTGAAGCTAGAGAGCTCAAGGCGTTATGATTTTGAACCACTGCTGAAGACAGCGATTCAATATCAGCTCGAACGCGCTTCGTACTCCTTTTAATGTCATCCAATTCAGGATGAAGAGAAACCGAGGAGTTGGAAGAGCAAGAAGAAGCGGCGACAGGATTTAAGATTAACGACTGCATGTCGTCAATCGAGTCTAAGGCCGTTGCAATCCTGGAAGAAATTTCCTGGAATTTACTCAATAATGAGCCGGAGTTAGTCGCAGTAAGATTTAGGGTGTCGGACAATGAGTCGAGTATGACGTTGATGGATTGAATGTCATCCGACAACATCTGGAGATGCGAGATGTTGCCGAAGAAGGAACCGAGACGGCTCATGACTAGTTCTTGACCGTCGAAAACAGCATTAGAAATGTCCTTCACCAGTCTGAGGACATGGCAGGGCTTGATGTCTGTACACTCCCTACAAGTTGTCACTCTAGGAGCCGAAGTGTTGGAACTGACTCCTGCGTTAAGGCAAGTGAGGTGAAAGACGCCACCACAAACACCATCGCAAGGAATCGAATCTCGGACAATCTCGGATTGAGTATACTATATTGCTTATGGTGTTATACTTATCATACTTTTTCATTTGATACCCATGTCGAAGGGGTTGTGAAGAATATTTCAATCCGCCCTCCTGATACTGCCGCCATGGATCTAAAGGTATATTGAGTATACCATATTGCATTGTCATCGGAGCTGAAGTTGTGCGCAGGGTGATCGGGTAACCGGAAGTATTCAAAAAATCGATTGCAAGTTATGTACAGGACGAACGGACAGACGAAAAAGCGAGCTAATAAAAACGTTTTAAAATATATGAAAGGATAAATATATGCATATCATATATTATTTTATTTTTTCATCGTTGGGTTCGGCCAAATTTTATACATTGTAGAAAGGTTCCGTACGAAATAAAGTTTGGGAACCACTGCTGCAAGACTTTTGGCACTTAGTGATGGGCAAAAAATCTTGCTACATATCTTCATTTTGCAGTCTTGTCTTGCCCTTGTCCTGTATCGTCTTGGTGTTGCTTTTCTTGCTAAATGTGCAAGACCAGTCTTGCTCATCACTATTATCTAGCAGGACTGCTCATATCTTGCGTTGTCTATGACGTCCTAAGTGCAAAACTTAAAGTGCAGTTTTTGTCGGACAAGATCAAATTCAATGATGTAGTCCGACACACGCGACACACTAAATTACTTAGGAAATATCCACACCGTACTCATTACACTAGGAGCGAGCCTGTCAACAGATGCTGTTTTCAATAGCTATAGCTCCTGTTTTCCCCTTCACTTAACAAGGCATCCTATAAGAAAATACTCAGATCCCTACTAACATAACCCCCTCTCTTGACAATAGTAGGTTTTTAGAAGTTGTCCATAGTTATAGTATCTAATGTTATTATAAAAAGACTGTTACTACTATGTTTTTTAATTTAAGTGTATTTATACCTAGTTTACGTGTGCCTTGTTTGGCGAATAAATAAATGAATAAAAAACGAGAAAGAGAAGCCGAATTTCTCATAATTTTCGCAGACCCCCGGATTAGATGTGGTGAGGACGAGTCAAGCAGGAATTATTAAGGTGAAAGTAAATTAAAACCCGTGTGCAACACCTTTTCGTCAACACCTTATTTCTTTGTGGATAGCCCCTCTGTCTTGAACAATTTTTTTTTCTCCAAATATTCCCAGGAATCACCCCCTAACGGATTAGCGCCTAGGTCTGAAACACCCGTTTTATAAATAAATATGTATAAAAAAACGTCAATTAAATAAATCCAACTTTTAAATGTAATTGAATTATCCGGAAAAAAGATTTTCCCAAAAATGTGATGCTTCTATATACTTATGCTTCACCCTTCCCCCTTGTATATACTTATGCAAATTCATGGCATGAGTTAAGCCTTTCACTAACGCAAAAGTGTCCCAAATATGAAACATTTTCCATAAATAACAACCAAGAGTTTTATTATACCATAAAACAAAACTAAAAAAAATTATGTAACACAACTGGACTTTGGAAAAAATTCAAAGTTCATATTTCACTATTCAAAACGGAATAATTTGGTACTTTGAACACTCTTAAACAGTTTTAAAAAAAACCCTTTTTTTATTTAAACATACTTTTCATTTTGTTTAAATCAAAAAATAATACTGCTGTGCTAATACTCTGTATTCATTCTAATTAAAAAATTAATTGCACTCGAATATCACCACAATTCACCTGTCCTCGACGGAATTAAGTACGTTACTAACTAGCAATTTTATCCGCTTAAGATTTGTGAATACTTACAGTTTTTTCTTGCTTCATTTATTTTTAAGTGTTGGATTTGAAGAGTAATCCCTGGAACCCTTATCAATAACAAATAAAAATTTTATCACTTTATTGTAGAACACCTGTGAATCGTTGAGAAATTATTGATACTGATTAACATTGTATCAATTGTAATGAAAATCAATTTTGTTTATTTTTGGGCTCAATGAATTGAGTTTTTGCTGCATTTTTAGTAGTAAGAAGATTGATTTATTTTAAAACAATATTTTTAATCAATTCAAATTTCTTTTGGTTATTTTTAATTTAATTATCACAAATGTGAACACCCGCACTTTAATCATGCTGAGAGTTTCACGTAATTTGTGGAAATTATTATAAAAAGCTCACCAACGTTTACTACTTATCTTCAATCTGAAGAAAAAGTCAAAATTTCCACATTTGATATACAATTACAGTGCTTAAAAAGCCTTTGAGCTATTTGCACAGCTGTTGGAAGATTGTTTGTAAATTAGAAAAAATATTCTCTTGTGAAAGAATGTTGAATTGAAAATTTTATATTGAGGAATTCATACATGGCCATGCATAGAATGAGAAATACATATTCTCTTTCTACTCTCCAAAAATGAGCAAGTGAAAATTTTACTGGTTCGTTCAATAAACAATAATTTCACTGAAAAATCAGTTAATTCAGGTCTGTTACTGATGATTATAACTTGGTCATTGGTGGAACATTATTTCCTCATAAAGATATACATAAATATAGCTGGACCTCTACACACAGAAGGTACCGAATTCAAATACACCATATCTGCATTAGTCGGAAGTGAAAGCGCTCACTTCGGCAGACTGCAAGAAGGAAGAAGCTGGTCATAAATAAAATGGATCAGTAAAGAACAAAATGTGATTTTGTATCAATAATACAACAAAATATCACGTCACGCCAACCTCCGACGAAACATGGGAAAATATCCAAGAAAGAAAAGTGCTAAGAACAAAATTACTGCATACCAGGAGCGCGTTCAAAAACCTTACTATGGTTAACTATGGTAAACTTTTGTCGTTCAAAAATTCCGTGGTTAACTACAACATAACCACGAGCATAACTTTTTGGCGTTCAAAAACTCCCGTGGTTAACCATGGTTTAGTTAAATTTTAATCGGGAGCATGGTTAGCCATAGTTAAGAAGAAGAAGAATAAAAACAATTTTTTGGTATTTGTTTTAATGTTAATAATGAACAGATCAAAAAATGTAAGACTGCGATTTTTTTGTCGACCTTCTTTATTAGTTATGTCGATTTAAAGTTTGTAGCTCGAAAAGGGCATTTTTTAAAACAATTTAAAACTATATTTTTTTCAATAAAATAGTGTGATCAAAAAATTATAACTAAATTATATTTGTTATTGTTTTGATAGTAGGAAACTGTAAAAAAAATTTCAGCCAATCGGTGGACCTCGAATAAATCATGGGTCGTCC
Organism: Thereva unica; assembly: GCA_949987705.1. NCBI lineage: Eukaryota > Metazoa > Arthropoda > Insecta > Diptera > Therevidae > Thereva > Thereva unica. The sequence goes on from OX465284.1 coordinate 64,781,431, forward strand.
AAAAAAAGAATGACCCGTATGTTTTTGAGCGAGTTAAAATCTAAACCGTCGAACAGTGGGGCAAAATGCCAAAAGCTGGCCAAAAGTCGAAAAATCGAAGTTCGATTTTCGAACTTTTTGCCTGATAAATATTTAGTAGGAGACCTCTGCAACACAATAAACCGGTTTATGGCGGTCAGGTGTCCTTTTTCTCTTCGCAGGATCAGTGCAAAAGTGATCGTTGCAGCAAGTGATTGTTACAATTTTTAAGGTCTTGTCGAAGCTGCTATTTGTTTTGCTTCTCATTTTTCAGTGGTAAAAGCTATTTAGTTAAAAAAAATGGATTTTTTTCCTGAAGGTATGTAGAAAACATTTCTGTAATCAATATTGTCTATTTTTGTACCTGTTTAATTAATTAATTAATGAAAGACAGTGAAATTTTTATAATTTTTGCTAGAAAATCTTTTGTTTAAGAAGCCAGATATTAAAAGTCTCGCTAGGTCCCGCTTTAAATTTTTTGTAATATGTTCCTTAAACATTTCTACACAAAATACAAACAACAAAAATTGAGACTTTTTGCAATCTTTTCGTCGGTGGACGTTTCTATTTAAAAAGTGCATCATTTTATGGTTTATTCCGTTCCCTTATTTGTGTATAAATAACCTTTTTATGTATTCATATTACATATGTTATGTATGAATTATATAATATACTAGCATAAAACCCGCGTGCCTTGCAACGCCTTTAAAAACTGTTTATTATGTGCAATGTTTTCCTTAAAAAAAACCAACAAAAAAGTCAGCTGTTATTATCCCTAAAAAGGGTTTATTATAGTGCATTTTTTTAATAAATATGGTAAACAAATTGCTGCGAATATCACCTCTGCTCAACAAATCTGCAAGTTTTAATGTAGATTGGCATGTATATGTCATCAAGAAAAGTGACATTTTAGGGTTTGACGAACGTTCGTTAAGTTTGTTCGCCTATTTACGTGGATGTAAGAAATTATGAAGCAATCACAAATGAATATTAAATAAAGTGAATTTCGAGTCATTCATTTCTACGTGATTATAGGGATGCACTGTCAAAATTCCAGCCTTTCAGCTTCAGAGGTTTGGGTTAACCCCATTTCATCCCCTTAGGGGATGAATTTCGAGTAATCGCCTCTTAGTGGATGTCCATGTCATTATAGGGATGCACTGTCCAATTTTCAACCCTGTAGCTCGAGTAGTTTGGTAAACCAAATTTTACCCCTGTAGGGGATGAATTTCGAAAAATCGCTTCTTAGTAAATGTCCACGTAATTATAGAGATGCACTGTCAAAATTTCAGCCGTTTAGCTATAGTGGTTTGGCTTAACCCCATTTAACCCCTTTAGGGGATAAATTTCAATCACCCCTAAGTGGATGCCCACGTCATTATAGTGATGCACGGTCAAAATTAGAGCCCTCCAGCTTCAGTGGTGTGGATTAACCCCATTTCACCCCATTAGGGGATGAATTTCGAAAAATCGCTTTTTAGTGGATGTCAACGTCATTAAGGGGATGCACTGTCAAAATTTCAGCCCTATAGCTCCAGCGGTTTGGGTAAATCCCATTTAACCCCCTTAGGGAATAAATTTCGAAAAATCGCCTTATAGTGGATGTCCACGCCATTATAGGGATGCACTGTTAAAATTTCAGCCCTATAACTTTAGCGGTTTGGATAAACCCCGTTTCACCCCCTTAGGGTATGAATTTTGAAAAATCGCTTCTTAGTGGATGTCCACGCCATTATAGGGATGCACTATCAAAATTTCAGCCCTATAGCTGCAGCGGTTTGGGTAAACCCCATTTCACCCCCTAGGGGATGAATTTCGAAAAATCGCTTCTTAGTGGATGTCCACGCCATTATAGGGATGCACTGTCAAAATTTCAGCCCTATAGCTCCAACGGTTTGAATAAACCCCATTTCACCCCCTTAGGGGATGAATTTCGAAAAATCGCTTTATAGTGGATGTCCACTCCATTATAGGGATGCACTGTTCAAATTTCAGCCCTATTGCTTCAGCGGTTTGTAAGAACCCCATTTCACACCCTTAGGGGATGAACTTCGAAAAATCGCTCTTTAGTGGATGTCCACGTCATTATAGGGATGCACTGTTAAAATTTCAGCCCTATAGCTCCAGCGGTTTGGGTAATCCCCAATTCACCCCCTTAGGGGATGAATTTCGAAAAATCGCTTCTTAGTGGAGGTCCACGCCATTATAGGGATGCACTGTCAAAATTTCAGCCCTATAGCTGCAGCGGTTTGGGTAAACCCCATTTCACCCCCTTAGGGGATGAATTTCGAAAAATCGCTTTATAGTGGATGTCCACTCCATTATAGGGATGCACTGTCCAAATTTCAGCCCTAAAGCTTCAGCGGTTTCGGTAAACCCGAATTTACCCCCTTAGAGGATGAATTTCGAAAAATCGCTTCTTAGTGGATGTCCACGCCATTATAGGGATGCACTATCAAAATTTCAGCCCTATAGCTGCAGCGGTTTGGGTAAACCCCATTTCACCCCCTTAGGGGATGAATTTCGAAAAATCGCTTTTTAGTGGATGTCAACGTCATTAAGGGGATGCACTGTCAAAATTTCAGCCCTATAGCTCCAGCGGTTTGGGTAAATCCCATTTAACCCCCTTAGGGAATAAATTTCGAAAAATCGCCTTATAGTGGATGTCCACGCCATTATAGGGATGCACTGTTAAAATTTCAGCCCTATAACTTTAGCGGTTTGGATAAACCCCGTTTCACCCCCTTAGGGTATGAATTTTGAAAAATCGCTTCTTAGTGGATGTCCACGCCATTATAGGGATGCACTATCAAAATTTCAGCCCTATAGCTGCAGCGGTTTGGGTAAACCCCATTTCACCCCCTTAGGGGATGAATTTCGAAAAATCGCTTCTTAGTGGATGTCCACGCCATTATAGGGATGCACTGTCAAAATTTCAGCCCTATAGCTCCAACGGTTTGAATAAACCCCATTTCACCCCCTTAGGGGATGAATTTCGAAAAATCGCTTCTTAGTGGATGTCCACGCCATTATAGGGGTGCACTATCAAAATTTCAGCCCTATAGCTGCAGCGGTTTGGGTAAACCCCATTTCACCCCCTTAGGGGATGAATTTCGAAAAATCGCTTTTTAGTGGATGTCAACGTCATTAAGGGGATGCACTGTCAAAATTTCAGCCCTATAGCTCCAGCGGTTTGGGTAAATCCCATTTAACCCCCTTAGGGAATAAATTTCGAAAAATCGCCTTATAGTGGATGTCCACGCCATTATAGGGATGCACTGTTAAAATTTCAGCCCTATAACTTTAGCGGTTTGGATAAACCCCGTTTCACCCCCTTAGGGTATGAATTTTGAAAAATCGCTTCTTAGTGGATGTGCACGCCATTATAGGGATGCACTATCAAAATTTCAGCCCTATAGCTGCAGCGGTTTGGGTAAACCCCATTTCACCCCCTTAGGGGATGAATTTCGAAAAATCGCTTCTTAGTGGATGTCCACGCCATTATAGGGATACACAGTCAAAATTTCAGCCCTTTAGCTCTAGCGGTTTAGGTTGTGCGTTGTCTGTCAGTCAGTTACTTTTTATACAATAGAAAAAAATCCCCTTACAACTTATTGAACCCCATTTCACCCCCTTCAACCCTTTTGTTCTCCATAAAAAGTAGCCTATGTCCGTCTCCAAGGTCTAAACTATGTCTGTTGAAAATTTCATCAAAATCGGTTTAGTGGTTTAGGCGTGAAAGCGTAACAGACAGACAGACAGACAGACAGACAGACAGACAGACAGACAGACAGAGTTACTTTCGCATTTATAATATTAGTAAGGATTAAATAAATATTGTTTTTATAAACTGCTGCATAAAATTTTTCGGAATGTTCTTTATATTTGTTGAGTTCGGAAACAATATCGGTAAAGTAAGTTGAAAAAAGCGAAATAGCGGAAATTATTGGGTATAGGCTAAAATGAATTTGGCAGAGCTTCCTTTTAGGGTTCTTATAAGGGGTTATAAAGTCTACCGATTTTCTACCCTTCATATAGGAGTTTTATGGTCAAAATATCAGTTTTTTTGCAAATACATGTTAAATGGTAAGTGTTATCATAAAATAGTGTTTAAAAAATTTGTGTATTATACTATTATTTGCAAAAGTCATTAAAATAAGAAATTAACTTGGAACACTCATGAGAACCAAAAAACCAAAAAAAGTACAAAATCAAATAAAATGGAAAGAATGAAACGAAATTGTGATAAATGTAAAAAAACGATACACACGGAGGTGAATTGAGGAGTGGGCGAACAAAACGGCACATGTCCAGTTTTGCAAATTGTTCAGAAATCGCAAAAAACTGTTTCTGCCTCTGAACTGATCACATTAACTATTTATGAGTATGGTAGGTTGTGCTACTATTTGAACTCATTCAGACGGAAAAAAAATTTTTTAAATATGTTTAATACTTTAAGAGAAAAAATTAAAACAAAAATGGACATGTGCCCTTTTGCGGGGACAGAACTGGATATGTACCGTTTTGTCAAACCCTTGAATGGACATGTGCCCTTTTGCAGGAACCCAACTGGACATGTTTTTTTTGTTTTTAGCCTTTTAGGGAGCTCCCTGGCCCCCTTAGAGGCAAGGGGAGATTTTTCTGGTATTTTTTCCTAATAGTAGGGTCTGTTACGCAAATTTTAAGGGGTCATAGTGCCCCACGGCTTATTTTGGGGCCGTGGGAGGCAAAAGTGAGGTAAATTTTAGTGCAGTTTATGATGCACATACAAATCGATGTAATTAGAGCCCCAGGTGAGGTGCAATGAACTTCCATTGTTGATTAAAAACTTTTTTGTATGAAATACGTGCCCTTTTGAAAATCCACATTAACGAATGGTTAAAAATATGAATATTCGTAGGACATGTGCCTTTCTGCAGGGAAACCGTTACTTTGCTAACAAAAAAATATTACATGAAAGTGATTTTTGAAGTGTCTGAAATTGAAATTAGTTGCAGTTTAGTGTAATGAACACGATTCCGTCAAAAAACTTAAAACGGCCAACCATGGACATGTGCCGTTTTGTTCGCCCACTCCTCAATTATTGCACAAGGTGTATGAAACACTTCCATCCGGGATGTGTTTCATTGCATAAAGTGTACAATGAGAAGAATCAGCTGATACAATGCACTGCGAAGATTGAAAGTTACAATGTAAAAAACAACGGAAAGGAGGATGAAGAGAGGAAACAGGATGAAGAGATCGTAGAAGGAGAGCATAAAAATATGGAAAATAAATTGGCAACAGTGATCCGAGAAGAAATGGAAAAAATGAAGTTAAATATCTTACAAGAAATCGTCGGAGTAAAATTAAAAGAAATCATGCAAGAAATAGTGGAGAAAGAGGTAGAAAAAGCTACGAAGATCTTGAAGGCAGAGATAGAAACACTGAAAGCACAACTGGTGAAAACGAACATGCAAGTGGAACAGTACGAGAAGAAAACTGATGCAGACAAAAATAACAGAGAGGCGGAGCAAAGGAGAATTAAAAAACCAACGTATTCACAAATAGCCAAGAAAAGTCAAAGAGAAGAAATAGTGGGTGTGTTTCTTTACTCATTCCATAGAAGGAATAGAATAAAAAGATTACTTCATGGAATATTCGGAATAGAATGAATAAAGAAACGCACCGGGAATGACAGTAAACAAACTGAAGAAAAATTGCGATTTATTCCAAAGAGTTGTGTATTTTAAAAATATTGTGGGACCTTTATGTAAACTATAATAAGATTAGACATTTGATGTCTCCTGGGGTCCATTTGAAATTATTATTATCCATATTTAAAATTATTATTATTATTATTAGAAATACTTTTAAAAATGATAACAAATAAATAATTACCAAGGGCCATGGCTGCCGCTTTCTTGCCAAATGACACAATTATGTCAGTAGTATATTTATATTTTGTTATATTAGTAAGGTTAATTCCCTTTATTCTAAAAGTGTTCCACCTCAAGAGGTAGTTTAAAAAGAATACATTCCGAATATTCCGAATGAATAAAGAAACGCTTCATCTGTCAATTCGAAACTTGGGAATGAATAAAGAAACGCATTTTCTGTCTATTCCTTCTACGGAATGAATAAAGAAACACCCCCAGTAGTAAAACCAGTGGAAGAACAGACAAGTGAAGTCACGGAGGGAACGATGAAAAACAATATCAACATAATGGAGCTGGGAATTGGTGTGGATAATATAGTGAAAGCTGCGAAGGGAAAAGCGATAATTGAATGTCAAAAAAGTGAAGACAGAGCGATTCTTACGGGAGTGCTGAAAGAAAATCTTGGTCCACAATATAAAGTATATGCACCGAACAAAAAGCTGCCAAAAGTAAAAATAGTAGGTATTGAAAAAGAGATAGGGAGAGAAGAAGAAGAAGAAGCGGAATTCATCAAGAGATTCAAAACACAAAATGAAATCGAAGATAGAGCAACATGGAAAATGAAGATCATCAAAAAACAGCGAACACAAGAAAACGGAACGACGATGATTATGGAAACAGATCCGGAAACTCACAAGCTGCTGGTGGAAAAACAACGTGTGAAAGTGGGGTGGATAAACTGCCCAGTTTACGACCACGTGAGTGTAAAAAGATGTTTTAAGTGTTGGGGGTTCGACCATATCGCGAGTGATTGCAAAAATGAAAAACGCTGTCGAAGATGCGGTGGCAACCACGACGTATCGGAATGTTCATCGGACGTTAAAAAATGTGTAAATTGTTCAAACATGGTACATAAATTCAAACTGGAAGGTGTAAAAACAGACCATGAAGCGACAGATTTAAAATGTGAATCGTACCAAAGAATAGTTAGCAGAAATAGAAAGAGTATACAGTATGGACAAGATTAGCAACGAAAATATCAGGCAAGCAAAACAGGTAGGCCATTCATCCTTTCATTAAATGCACAAGGTTTTTTAAAGCATAAAGACGAAATTGATGACTTAGTTGTAAAATTTAAACCAAAAATATTATGTCTAACGGAAACCCATGTGACGGAAGAAGTAGAAGAAAATGGATTAAATATAACAAACTATGAAATGGTGCGATGCAATTCAAATAATAGAAGAACGGGAGGAGTTAGTACATACATAAGCAAGGACATAAAATATAGAATATTAACAAACAAAAACATTGAACAAAACACGTGGCTAATAGTCTGTAAGCTAGCAAGAATATATAATGAAATTATTATTTGTAATCTGTATCACTCACCAAGTACGAGTGATGGTGTTTTTATTAGTGAATTAACGAATGAATGTGAAAAAATGGTAGATATGGGACACGTCATAACAGTAGGAGATTTTAATATAGATGTGAGCAAAAATAACCATTACTCAAATAAACTATTGAAAAATTTAAGAAGTCTAGGACTGAAACAGTACATTACCGAATACACGAGAATTACAGAAACATCTCAAACAATAATTGACTTGGCATTCTCAAACTTTTATATAATAGCAGATGTATTACAAACACCGAAAATTACTGACCACCAAATTGTACAGATAAGAATTGTAAAAAATGTCCACAGACATGGCAGACGAACAGAGTATTTTAAAAGAGATATGAAAAACTTCCGAGATGAACATTTTAACGAAGTATTAACTACTGTGATTGAAAACAAATGTGATACAAACAGTGATATAAACAATTTAGCAAATAACGTGATAGAAAGTATAATAGAGGCAATTAATATCGAAGCCCCACTTGTATTTAAATGTATTCCAACAATATGGAAACAAAAACCATGGATAACAGAAGAAGTGAGGGATCAAAGTAAAATAAGAGACTGGGCATACAAACGTGCAGCAAGTACTAAATCTCAGTGGGACTGGAATGAATATAAGAGGAGACGGAATATAGTCGTAAATGCAATTCGCCAAAGTAAACAACAATACTACGAAGAAAATATAGATGCAGTAAAATCAAACACTAAAAAAATGTGGTATACGCTTAAAAAACTAATAGGCGATAAAAGTAAGGATGTAAGCATAAATGGAATCAGCTTTGAAGGGAACATATGTGAGGATGAACAAGAAATAGCAAATAAATTTAATGAGTTTTTTATTCAAAGTATTGAGGAAATTGTCAGAAATGAAGTAGAAAATGAAAATGATGAAAGAATTAATGTGGAAGTTGAATACAGCATGGAATCATTTCAAGTAGTAACAAAAGGCGAGATAGATAAAATTGTAAGCAATATGGAAAACAAAAAAGGAACGGAGGAAGGAATTAGCACTTTTTTTCTGAAAGCAGGATGGAAAAGTATGGGGCAAGTCATGTTGTCATTAATTAATAAATCTATGCAAGAAGGAGTTTTCCCGGAAAGTTGGAAAACGTCAACTGTAGTTCCAATTCCAAAAATAGCTGGCAGCATGAAAGCAGAAGAATATAGACCAATTAATATGTTGCCTATATATGAAAAAATATTAGAAACTGCAGCAAAAAATCAACTAGTTGAATATATAGAAAGAAAACGAATATTGGTAGATGAACAGTCAGGTTTTCGGGAAAATTTCTCCTGCGAAACGGCTGTACAAAATGTTATGATTAAATGGAGAAAAGAACTTGATGACAGCAAATTTATTGGTGTCGTTTTCCTAGACTTTAAGAGAGCTTTTGAAACCGTAAGTAGAAGTATATTGTTGCAGAAACTGAAAAATTATGGAATTAAAGGAAAGTGTATAAATGGCTGGAGTCTTATATGGAAAATCGCATGCAACAAGTAAAGTACGGAAATAAAATTTCAGCAAAAGTAGAAACAGTTCATGGTGTTCCACAGGGATCCGTATTAGGTCCTCTGTTATTCATATTGTATATAACTGATATTGTGAGTCAATTGGATTACTGTTACAAAGATTGAAGAAATGGATGAAATGAAGTATTTAGGCATAATAATAGATAATAATTTAAAATTCGACAGCTATGCAGCATTTATTGCAAAAAAAGTAGCTAAAAAAGTGGGCTTCATGTATAGAATTAATAAATATGTATCAGTAAATACGTTAGTGACAATTTATAAGTCCATAGTGGCGCCACACTTCGACTACTGTAATACTCTTCTGTTAAACGTTAATGAATACTGGATGGATATATTGCAGAAAACACAGAACAGAGCAATGAGAGCTATCTTGAGATGTGATAGATATACAAGAATAAATGACATGCTAAATGCGTTACGTTTCCTAAGCATAAGACAGCGGATGAAATTCAATGTATGTGTCTTTGTATATAAAATAAAAAATGGAATGCTGCCGAGATACCTAAGTAACGACGTGCAATTAGTAGGAGAAAGATATTTATATAACACCAGGCATAGAAATGAGTTGAGAGTATGTTATCGCAAAACAAGCGCAGCCCAAAAATGTATAACATACACAGGATTCGAAATGTTTAACAAGTTACCGACGGAAATAAAAACAGCTGGACGATTAAATGACTTTAAAAAAATGTTGAAAGAATTTGTGAAATCAGGGGAAAATGTGTAAAATTAAAGGAGGGATTTAGTAGATGTAATTTTATAATTTAAGAGTGATTTGTATTTTATGTATTTTTGTATATTTTTTTTATATGTAGTAGCCAAAGGCTAAATAAATCACTATCAATCAATCAATCAATCAAAAAATGTTCTGAATTTTCTGTTTTAAAGATTTAAAATACTCGTATCCACTTATTTGAGACTTTTAAAGATCATCAGACGTTCAATAAATCCTTTGTTGGACTACATGGTTAATATTTTCAGGAGTGGTTTCCTTACAAGTTTTTATTTAAAATTTTATTGAAGTGAAAACTTCTTTAGCCGCGTTGGGCACTTTTTGATAGGGGAAAATGTTATGGGTTCGCGTCACCGACATGCTCATGACTGGCGCACGCGCTCAATCGATTATAATCAAAAACTTTCTGATTTTGAATAAAAAAATAAATCTGACCGCCTACTATTATTCAATTAAGTATCGAAAATGAAAATATAAAACCAGTCATTTTGACTGATGTGTTAAATATCTGTTTTCCAAATTTGTTTGGATCCTTGATCCTGAAGATGTCTTCAGACGATAACAAAAGAAAAAATGATGCTATCGTAAAAAAGTCAAATGTTCTGCTTTTGTCAGAAACTCGTATGAAAAACGAAGAACCACTTGATGTTCCGAATTTCAACTTTGTTGTAAGTTATAAAAGACCCGAAGTTCCAGCAGCAGGAGTAGCTATTTATCACAATACTCAAGATACGTCACACTTCATTACTTCATATATGGACATACATACTAAATTCACTAGAAGCATTGGTGTTAATGTTTCTGATATATGCGAAATATGCGTTGCTCGTTGTAGTTCCGAGAATGGGCAATACGTATTAATGGTTGCCGTTTATATTTCGCCTGGAAAATCTATGAGACAGATACAACAATTTTTATTCGAAAATTTGATGATTTATACAAAAGAAGGTTCTGAAATTCTCGAAAAAAGATTCGGCGAAAAATATGATAATGTACCGATGATTTTAAGTGGAGACTTCAATATTAACTTTGCAGATGATAAAAATCTACCATTAATTGAATTTTTAAATGCAACACTTAATTTAAATATGTCCAATGATCGGAAACTTAGTACTACCAAATATAAAACGACGATCGATGCGGTTTTTACGCGATACTTAGATAAATTTAAATCAAACATTTTCATTTCTTACTTTAGTTACCATAACGATTGTATCTGTTTTACAATAAGTGCTAATGAAATAGGATGGTCAAAATTGCCACAATTATTACATAATTTAAAAAATAATTCTGAGATATCGGTTGAAGATGCAGCAGCATTAAATTTTATAGAAAAAGTACACTTATTAATGAAGACGCAGTTACTTGTGCTACATATTTTAATAAGTTGGTTAATGTCCTAATGAAAATACTGCAATCAAAAAGATTTAGTCCTTTCAAGAAATATAGAATTTTGTATTACTTCAAAAAAATCGAATTTCAACATCTAAGTTCTAAGTTTTCACTTTTATCGGCAGTCCCTATAACTGCCAATTTTTTTTTATTAAAAAAAAGGCCGATAAATTCGAAATCAGCGACCCGAAAAACCCCCGTATACCAAGTTTTGTAGCGTATCCTTCAATCGTCTTCGCAGCAACATGGTATCCTTCACTACTTTTATTCGCCATTTAAGCCGCCATCTTGTTTGTGAAAAATTGACACTAAATTCGTAATCAGGGACCCCCGTATACCAAGTTTTATAGCAATTGAAGGATATTTCACTACTTTTAGTCGCCATTTTGAAGCCGCCATCTTGTTTATGAAAAAAATGGACTCTAAATTCGTAATCAGCGACCCCAAAAACCCCCTTATACCAAGTTTTGTAGCATTTGAAGGATATTTAACTACTTTTGGTCGCCATTTTGAAGCCGCCATCTTGTTTATGGAAAAATGGACACCAAATTCCTCATCACAGACCTCAAAAATCCCCGTATACCAAATTTCAAATTAATTGGTTAAGGTTAAAGACTTTTGGCCAGCTTTTCGGCCTTTTGCCCCACTGGCGTCGGTCGTATCGAATCGATAACTAACTATATGGGCAAAAACGAGGAAAAAGGCATATGCGTGCCGGGAGTTTTAGAGTCGGAAATGAGTACCCAAAAAAATGCTTTCGGTGGATTCCGACCTAGACAACATTTTTCCACAAAAAGCGGCCATCCAGCCAGCCATAAAGCCCGGCAGGCCCCAGAAACTGTGCAAAATGTCCCCTCCGTGGAATGTCGCAACTGCAAAAATCCAGATTAATTGCGCATATTAAATGAACCAACTTGTGCGATTCGGGATAGGACGTTCACGAATGGTTTTTGGGGCCTAAAACTTTGATTTTTTCTCTTTTATCGCGATTTGAATCCCTAACTGTAAAATTCGCTTGCTCTAAAATTCAAAGTGCAAACGCATATTCAAAGAAGTCCCCACCGTGGCAGTCGCGGTTTCAACTTCAAACCGAAAAAAAGCGCGTCAGAAGTGGAAAGTTCAAGTTGTCAAGTCAAGTCGTAAATTCACTCAGGATTCTTCCTGAACTCAGAAAAGCGATTTTAAGTCAAATAGTCCCCTCCGTGGCGGTCCCCTCCGTGGCAACTTTTTCTTGAAATCTTCAATAAAAAGTAACCCCTTCAATAAAGTAAAAAAGTAACCCCTGTAGCAGAAACGGGCTTGTTTTGGAGCCATATGGGGGAGAACCCACAAGAAACTCGGTCGTTGAACTTTCTTTTGCTGGGTTTTGAATGTGCAAATATGCCTTTTTTCGCGTTTTTGCCCATATATTCGATTACCAGGAAAGGGCTAGCAACCTACGACACAACTTTGGACAGGACAGAAACTCAGGAAACTTAGGGCATAGATATCTAGAATTACCCCATTTAAAATTAGGTTGAAGAATTGAGTCAAGGTTGAGTAGAAATTTCGACCACCGAATGTGATGTCGAGTTGAGTTCAGTTTGGGTGGAATTTGAGTTGACCGGAAATCAAAACATAACAAAAACACCGAAGAAAAAACTAACGCCAAAGGCGGGCTTCACGAATTGTAAACAAACAAAACAAATATCACTTCAACCCAATTACAGCTCAACCAGCGTATATGAGGCGAAAAATCTACTCGACTCAGGTAGGTGCGCGGAGCTGGGTTGAGTTGACCCAGTTTTAACTCGACCTGCGTTTATGACTGGGTTGAATCTGCGTTGAACCTAGTCGGAGTAAATAAAAACAAGAAAAGGAAATAAAGATGGAAAATAAATGTGACAGAATTAAAAGAAGAGAAAATTAGACCTGTACTCCACTACTCGCGAAGTTGCTTCGGTGAAGTACTTCTCAAAGTTGAACGAAACACGGTATACAGAAAAAAGGCAATGTGAAAGAAAAATGTCATTTTAGTGCTGAAGTCCCTTAAAGAACCCTTTCTATATAAAAATCGAAGCTGTTGTTATTCTTTCGTCACTAGGAGGCCATTTTTACGGTATTCGAAGATGTTAGTCTCTTTTATCTTACTTTGTTTCACCTCAGCCCAATCACCCGGCACACCACACACTTCGAGTCCTTCGACTCGGGCGCAAAAACCGCCAAAGATGCAAAGTTGCCCGAAGCTAAGTAAAGATACTCAAAGTGAATCGAAGTGCCTCTCTACTTTCTACTCTCTCGACTTCGACCAACTTCGATCAGCTTCGTGAGTATACTAGTGCAGGCTTAAGAATAAGTAAACGTAACAATGTAATGACCCATCGGATAAAAACAGAGCATACCAACTTATGCTAAGTAGGCGCAGAGCATGAATTCATAAAAGGAAACGAACTAAGAAGTGCATACACAAAGCATAAAAAGCAAGTTTTACGAAAAAGAAATGAGGGAAATAGAAGAATCAAACTCAAATGAAAGAAGAAATATTTACAAGCAAGGTAATCTCTAATCTAATCTTTACAACAAGGTAAAAAACGTAGTATGTCCGTTTTTTTGGGGCCGCAATGTGACCTTTCGAGTAAGAGCTTGGAATTACTGTTAAAATTTAGTACTTATGGAGTAAAAAAAAGTTTTGGTCTGCCTGAATGTCCTGGCAGACCACTTTTTTTATTGTTGTTTTGGGAACGCAACTCACTTATCAAGTAAGAGTTTCAACCTATAATCAAAGTAAAGCTTGAACATTTTTATACTAGAAAACAAAGATCTGCCGGATTGGTGCCGGTGCCAATAGTCTGGCTGTTCCTCCGAAATAAGGTATCTCCTGCCTCCACGGTAATCTTATACCCGACACAAGATTAGCCCACTCATCTCACTCCCAGTACTTCCAGCCTGTCCGTTCGCGCACTCAATTTTTACTGTTTAATTACTACTTAAACCTTAATGACCCCTATACTACCTGCTTGTTCATTTTGATCTGAAAAGAAGTGCGTTGGACAGTGAGTCGTTTGATAACTAAAATCGTGGTGTCTTTGAACGACTGTATTAAGTCCTCTTTTCGTTTCGCATCGGTGTACGTTTGATAATTGAATTGTCACTGACAACTTTCAAATAAAGCGAAAGCATTTTCGCCACCCCAAAGTTTGCTTGGATGCGGATTAGAAGTCAATTTTTAACTAAGAATGGTTTTAAATTATTGAGTACCATTTAATTGATATAGGCTCACTCTTCACCCGAACTCCGGATGCCCTCCAAACTAGAAAAATTCCGGGGAAAAGCCGTCCGGCAGCCTTAGATTTACCCAAACGTCGAGTCCTTTTATTCTGACAGAATTGATACTGAAAGCAGTAGGAGTGGCGTTGGCGTAATACTCACCAAAGAAGCCAGGTCCAGCCTCATTAGCTGGTCACCAGTTTCGGAGAGGATTATTACCTTGCGCCTGCGTACCAGACTAAGAAGTATTACGCTAGTCCAATGCTACACTCCAACTGAAAACGCAGACGACGACATCAAGGAAGAGTTCTACATGAGACTGAATAAGGTTTTTCGCTCTACTCTAAGGGGCTACATCATTGTTTTAATCGGTGACCTAAACGCACAGATCGGCCCCAACAACACCGGCCTTGAACACACAATGGGAAATCAAGGCCTAGGCCAAGTCACTAACAGCAACGGTAAGCTTTTCGTTGACTTTTATAGTTCTCAACAACTCATGGTATTTGGATCTTACTTTTGTCACAAGAAGATACACAAGGAGACCTGAGTATCGCTGGATGGTAGAACGTAGATAGATCATATGGCCATCAACCGCAGATCGAGAACTATTCTAGAGGATGTCAGGAGCTTTAGCGGAACAGACACTGGAAGTGACCACCATTTGATAGTAGCAACTATTCGCCTCAAAATCGCCGCAATCAGAAACGTCATAAACAGTAGACGACTTAATGCAGACCTTCTTCGAGAGAGCATTAAAAGGCGAGAATTTGCTGGGAAACAACAACAAACCTTAAGCCGGCAAAGAGTTTCTGACGAAAATAACATTGAAGAGCTGTGAAGTACTACAAAGAGCGCTATTATAACAGCAGCGAAAAAAGACATCGGTTATGTCCAAAGAAACATGCAACACTGGATCTCGGACACAACCTGGCAAAAAATGAACAAGCGACCGGACAAACGCCATCAACTTGAAGGGGAATACTCCCAATTACCCTATAAATTAACGCGGCAGACACAGACAACAGTAAGTTACTGTACCAAATCCCTAAACAGCTCTCGGAAAAGCACTTTACTAAAGATAATGCAGTAAAGAGTACGGATGGAATTCTGCTGTGCAGCGACGAGGAGCAACTTCAAAGATGAAGAGATTACCTCTTCGCCGCCTTGAATAGTTCATTTGCACAGGAACCTCAAAAAGCAGCAATAATGTACAGCCAATAAAATCATCACCCATGCAGCATGCAAGACGGAAATAGCAACCGTAATTCATGCAATGGCCAATGGTAAAGCAGCTGGAAAATAAGGTATCCCGCCAGAATTTTTGACAGCCGACTCAAGCCTCTTGGCAGATGCGTGACAATTGGAGAGGCATCTGTCTATTATCTACTGTAAAATCTTGTCC
Organism: Thereva unica; assembly: GCA_949987705.1. Classification (NCBI taxonomy): domain Eukaryota; kingdom Metazoa; phylum Arthropoda; class Insecta; order Diptera; family Therevidae; genus Thereva; species Thereva unica. The sequence continues at coordinate 64,797,024 of OX465284.1, forward strand.
CACATATTATTTATCAAGGATAGAAGAGGCTGTATACCGAACCAGGCAGCAGACTGGTGTAGTAATTTAACACCCACATCCGCTAAAAAACAGCTCCCATGCTCGGGAGGTGCCCAGTCAGCATTTTAAGTAAAGAACCCTTTCATAAATGCAATGTAACTTAACACATCCTAAATTCGTTATTTCAATAACTACTAAAATGCTGCACCGCAGCAATTCCTTATCTTTTTTTTCACACCATAAATGCTGACTGCGCGTATCTTTCCCGAGCATGCGAGCCGCAAGCCAAGGGACATGAGAACTCAAAAGTCAGTTCTCGTTGTACCGCCGCGCAAATAAGTTCGTTAATAAACAGTTTGTACTAATTTTTTATGCCGTTAATTAAATAGAGTTTTCACCTAAACTCAGTGTTTCTTTCTTTTCTTCATAAGTATCTCATCTTTTTTCGCGGAGGGCTTCGGGGCTCAACAGTTTTGGTGGCAGCAGGTGGAATTCCACGCGGTGGAACCAACCATTCAATCTCTTTAAAAAAAAAAAAATTTAATTCTGTGCGTCTCTACTCATCTTTATCATCTTTTGTGATTCTACAACGCACGCACATTATGTGCATCAATTAAACATCTTTACTAATTCTTGAAATTCATGTGCTTCATAATAAACATCTTATAATTGTTGGAATTTATGTGCATTTTGAGCATCTCCACTACTTCTTGAAATTTATGTGCAAGCACCTTTACTAATTCTTGGAATCTTTGTGATTATACTGAGCTTTACTACCTAATACTCAGAGTTTGAGTGCATCAACAACGCATCTTTACTTTGATGTATATTGAAAAATCTGTGCAGCAAAAGCACCAACAAATTAGAAAATTTGCATCAACAAGTGTAGCAACGCATTTTTTTTTTACCAGTTTTCAATAACAACATCAACATTGTGCTCAGTTCAACATTGTTTCAACATAGCGCGCAGTAACTATCTTGTGCAGTTTCAACACGTGTGAAGCCACATAAATTCAAAATACTTATATTCTTTCATCTACTTTTGTGCATCATTGGAGCAGCAACATACACAAATTTCTGCAACAATTAACCATCAAAGAGTGCCAAATTTCAACCGCAGACGAGGGCTAACGGACACCAACAACCTCATCCAACATCGGCTCATCACGATCAAAATATTGATAAAATGTTAATAATTTTGTGAGTAGCTTTAATTAATTTACAATTTATTCATATATATATATATATCTACTGTCGTGATAGTGCTGTCAAAAAAAAAAAAAAATTTTTTTTAATACAATTTGCTTTTGTACACTATTATTGGTTGGTTGGTGCATTTTGTCTCGTTCTGGATTGTTTTTGCATTTAATTTTGATTTATCGGATTCATTTTCGACGTTTGCTTTGTATACTTGATATAATTTACCTTGCGCATTTTGAGAATGGGCTTCATGTTTTAAATTTATTGCATATTTGAATTTAAATCTCAGGTTCGATATTTTTTTTTGCGGACTGATTACTGATGAAATTTTTATTTTCGTTTGGACCAATTGATCGGAGATCTTTCAAGGTTTAAGTTTTTATTTTATTTATTCCCTCCATTGGAAATCCCCTAAATTTTCTTTGATATGGATAACATATTTTCACTGAATTCTTTATCGATATAAAGTTGTACGCCAGCTGTAAAAGCGGCAGATCTAGCCGAATGGGGCTTACTACCGCTCACTCAACTAAATACTTTGTAATCACTTTATCCTCTTTTTACATCCATTAGTTGGATTTACTTTGAAACTTGGAAAACATCATAGCATAGTATCTCATTCACCCTTTGTGCGTGCTGAAATTAGGGGTAACACACTATAGCAATAAAAACAAACATTTTTTTTGCGTAACCTCCTTTCCGGCATCTAATTCACTTACTCGCAATCGTGACCCTAAAGGCACATGAGTAAGAAATCTACAAAGAATAAGAAGCCCCCTTTAGCTGAATTTGCCATCTCTTTAAGAAGTCAAAGCAGGGATCTCAAACAAATAGATCCTTTACCGAGCATCTCCGAACTCCCCGAGAGAAACCCAGACTTTTTAGAAGGCGACGCCAAAACATTAAAATTTGACGAAATGTCTAACTTTAACCTCTCTAACGCTATAAAAATGGTCCCTGAGTTTGACGGGGACCCCAAAAACCTCCATCGATTTCTACAAATTGCCAAGATTCAGTATAGCCTGGCGACATCCGAAACCCACAAGCTAGAATTTCTGAACCTGGTTAAGTCAAAGCTTACCGGCAAAGCATACAATAGTGTTTTGCGGTACCACGACTTTGACACCTGGGAAGCTCTACGAGCTAGCTTGGAGAAACAATTCTCAAAACAACGATCCTTGCAAGTTGTACAGTCTGAGCTATTCAATGCTCGACAAGAATCCAAGGAAACCGTTGTCCACTATGCAGAAAAAATTGAAAGGCTACTGGAAGAACTAAATATCTCCGGTGCCAAAAGCGAGACTAGAGAAGGAAATGAAGCCATACGTGCCTTAAACGAACAAATGGCTGTCAATAATTTCAAAAGAGGTCTTAAACAGCCCTTAAAATTAATAGTGAAAGCCTCACATCATGACTCTCTTAAGGAAGCTGTGGACCTCGCTCTGGAGGAAGAGAAACTCCTCGAAAGCGAATCCAAAGTCGCACCAACATTCAATCGAAACTCCAAACAATGTCGGTTCTGCAAGAATCTGGGGCACGACATTAACGAATGTCGCAAGTATAGCGCTCTCCTCCGACAACAACAACCCTCTAAACCATTTCCGACTTTTCGGGGGACAATAAATAAAGTCAGCCCGTCCTCACCTACCCCGGTTTGCCGATATTGTAAGAACTCGGGTCACTCAATCGAACAATGCAGAAAAAGGGAATATAATAACTCCAAAAGAACGACAGTAAAAACTGGCGATAATACCAATCTCACTTCTTCGCCTCGACTGGGAAACGAATCTGCTCCTGGCCCAAGCGGTTCGGTGACCAGGATAAGGGATATAAAATAGGCAACCGCTTCACATACACCATCTACCACAATCCTACTAACTCCGTCAATAATACTAATTCTACTAATTCCGGTACCGAATCCACTAACGCTCGTAACAATCCTACTAATTCTTCTAATTCTGAACCCACTAGTGTTATTAAATCTCTTAGTATCATGTCATTCGATCATTGCAAAACATTTAGGAATGAAACTCCAATCATTTTAGCTGAATCCCTCTCCAATTCCAATGTATTCCTCCTCGACACTGGTGCCTCACTGAGTCTAATAAAAGTCAACGCTCTACAGGATGATGTCGAGGTAGATACCCACAAAATCATTCAGATCACGGGAATAACACAAGAAGGCATCCTTACTAAAGGAGCTGTGTACCTGCATTTGGCTCTACCCAACAGTAAGCCACTAACTCACCAATTTCACGTAGTTGCCTCTGATTTCCCCATTACGGCCGAAGGTATTCTAGGACAAGATTTCTTCCTCAAAACTAAAGCTAAACTTGACTACGAGGACCTAACATTCAGCTTTTATCACCAAGGGAGATTACACGTATCACAATTCTCTTGCACCTTCGAGAGAATAGAAATCCCTCCAAGGTGCGAAAGAATAGTTAACTGGGGACCAATTCGCTCCGAAGAAGAAGTCTTCTGCCTTCCGCAAGAAATTCTGCCTCACGTGTATACAGCAGGAACTATTGCCCGGCCTACTGAAGGCTACATAAAAGTTGCAATACTAAACACCACTGATAAAGTAGTTACGCTACAAGGAAACGGAAACCTTCATTATGAACCATTATCACAGTACCACGTCTTAACTCCCTCCACGCTAAGAAGCGAAACCAAAGTTCACAAGCGCTTAGAAACTCTAACCTCCTTGTTAAGTCTGTCCCACCTAAATAACGAGGAGCGCGATTCAATTCTTGACCTTTGCCGTGAGTACAACCAGTTATTCTATATCGAAGGTGACACGTTGACTTTCACTGACGCAGCAAAACACACACTTCAAATTCACCCTAATAAAGCCCCAATCAACACTAAACCCTACCGTCTTCCGGAAATCCACAAAGCTGAGATAGACAAACAGACACAAAAACTCTTAAAGGAAGATATTATACGTCCAAGCGCAAGCCCTTGGAATTCGCCTCTCTTGGTAGTGCCAAAAAAAGCGGATTCCGACGGTTCAAGGAAGTGGAGAATGGTGGTAGACTTCCGTAAACTCAATGAGTTGACGATACCAGATGCCTACCCACTCCCTAATATAGAAGAAATTCTAGATCAACTCGGGAACTCTCGCTATTTTAGTACGCTCGATCTGGCTAATGGCTATTACCAGATCAGTGTTGCTGAAGAGGACAAACCAAAAACTGCATTCAGCACTCCGCAAGGACACTTCGAATTTAACCGAATGCCCTTCGGACTGCGAAATGCTCCAGCCACTTTCCAACGGCTGATGAACGTAGTGTTGGCCGGACTTCATGGCACACGATGCTTTGTCTATCTCGATGATATTGTTGTGTATGGTCATAATCTAACAGACCATAATAAAAAACTCGGCGACGTGTTTGAATGCCTCAAAAGGTTTAATCTAAAATTGAAACCCTCAAAATGTAAATTCTTACACAAGGAAGTGATGTACCTTGGACATATTATCACTGATCAGGGTATCAAGCCCGATCCACAGAAAATCTCAGCCATCCAATCTATAAAGGCCCCACAGAATTGTAAGCAAGTAAAATCGTTTCTAGGACTCGTTGGCTATTACCGGAAATTCATCCCGAATTTTGCCGGTCTAGCTAAACCACTTACCACCCTTCTAAAAAAGGACGTTCCTTTTGTCTGGGACGCCCATTGCGACGAATCCTTCGAGCTTCTAAAAAGGACAATAACGAAGTCCCCAATTCTCCAATATCCCGACTTTCAGAAGAAGTTTTTCATTACCACGGATGCGAGTAATACGGCCATAGGCGCAGTTCTGTCTCAGCGTCCCAACAACGGCAACGTCGACCTCCCTATTGCTTACGCTAGCCGTACTCTTAATAAGGCAGAAAAAAACTATTCAACAATTGAAAAGGAGGCTCTGGCGGTCGTTTGGGCGGTGAATCGGTTTCGCCCCTATGTCTATGGAAGGAAAATTACCATTTTCACTGACCATAAACCCCTCGTTTGGATCTTTAACCTCAAAGACCCTAGTTCACGAATAATGCGATGGAGAATTAAGCTAGAAGAATACGATTTCGAAGTTGAACATAAGAAGGGCAAACTTAACACAAATGTAGACGCTTTATCCCGGTTACCAACAGCGGAAACTTTAGTGGTAACTAGATCTCACTCCAACAATCCAAATCAAACTCCTGTTATAATCACAGAAACACCTGAAATATATAACAAGCCTCGTGTTACAGAGCTCACGGACCCTTCGGAAATTTCCAGGGTATTAATCGAATATCATGACAACCCAATAGGAGGACACCAAGGCGTAAAACGTACACTCCGGAGAATTAAAGAAAAATTCAATTGGAAAAACATTTCTAAAGACGTTAAAGACTACATCGGAGCTTGTGAAACTTGTAAAAAGAGTAAAATCTGCGTAAAAACCAAAATACCTATGAAACTGACTACCACGTCTAGAGTGCCTTTCGAGAGAGTAGCATTGGACATAGTCGGTCCACTCGCAGAGTCTGAGAGTCAGAACAAGTACATCTTAACATTCCAAGATGACCTTACAAAATTTATTATGGCTATACCAATCCCCAATCAAGAAGCACATACGGTAGCGGAAAATTATGTTCGAAAACTGATCTGTATCTTTGGTACACCCAAATCCCTTCTCACAGATCGAGGAGCCAATTTCCTTAGCGATTTATTCAAACGCACATGTCGTCTCTTAAAGATCCAAAAACTTCAAACCACTCCGTACCACCCCCAATCTAACGGATCCTTAGAACGCAGTCATCGCACGCTAGGTGATTACCTACGATGTTACGCTACTAAGGACCCTTCTAACTGGGATCTATGGATAGACTACGCTGTTTTCTGTTATAATACCACTCCCCACTCTTCAACAAACTATACTCCATACGAAGCCCTGTTTGGACACAAACCCGAACTGCCTTCGTCCCTGTTAAGGCCTAGCGAGCCTGTTTACAACTATGACGACTATGTCATCGAACTGAAGGCAAGACTACAAAACGGATACCAGACTATCCGCGAAAATCAAATTAAGGCTAAACGACAAGCTAAAGAATCCTATGATAAGGGCACAAAGCCCACAAGCTTCAATGAAGGTGATCTCATACTCCTCGAATCTAAGATAAAAGCCAATAAAAAATTAAGTCCGCTCTACGAAGGTCCTTATGAAATAGTCAAGGCAAATTCCGCAGAAACCTCAACTATAAAAATAGGCAACAAACTTAAAATTGTACACAACAACCTACTCAAAGCCCTTCGATGATAGACAATCGTCATTATATTTCTTTTCGCGAGTCGATGAATCCGCGTTTCAATTATCAATAATAAAATTTCACACTACAACCCTCGTTTTTCTCACCAAATAGCGAGAGAAAACTCTTAGGAAACAAACACGTCAGGGTTCATAACGACAGGCTTAAGCCGTATTACAATTGAACCATACCTCTCTCGCACTAGTATTATGTAATTTAGCCTTAATCTCACTAACTCGAAACCCATCTAAATCATAGATTACACTGTCACTGCCTTCAAAGTCAGTGGTCACTTTACGAAATAACATGCGCATATGACTCTCTCGATCTTTAATAAATTCTCGCGAATCTTTAAAACTTAAGCACAGTCTTACTTCTCTATGAAATATTTTTCCATGATTGATGGGAAAATGTAAGCCATCCCACCACGGGTGGCCTCGAAACCACTAATCCTAGAGGTTAATGCTAGAGCAACACTTTCAATAAGGTGGACATCAACCTCAAATCAATCTAATTAATGAATGTAATAACAAACTCTTATTTGCACCCTTCCAACGAATTTAAGCATCTAGCGTGCGAACGACCTACCATATCGTCATAGATCATTACTCTTTTACATTTTATCTATCCAAATCTCTGATTGTTATACTAATCCACTACAGAGAAACTCTTACGACGCGTTCCAAAGTTCCTGTCTAAACAACTTTTACATTCCATTCCAGATCCCTTTACTCTTTCGTCACGACCATATTAGCGCAGGGACACACCATTACCCCATTTACTGCAAATACAGGAGTCTATTTTGAAAAAATGGGAACAGTACACAAGTCAACCGCCGATTGGAAGTTACTACTCTACATAAATACAACAGCTCTAGAAACGGACTACCGCCAACTGGAAGTCCACTACCAGAATTTGGAAGAACTTTGCACTGCAACAAGACAAAAGTTTCCCGAGGACAACTGTATGGTCACTACTAAGCTCATCAACAACACACTTTTTGAAATAAATCAGGTTAACAGGTACTTTGCCAACCTAACTCGCACTGTGTCTCGATCAAAGCGCGGACTATTAGATATAGTCGGCAAGACACAAAAATTCCTTTTCGGAGTTATGGATAACGATGACTCCAAGCACATAGAAGAAACAATCCATAATCTTCAAACTAATCAAGCAAAGTTACACCATTCCTTTACGGACAAGGTCTCTGTCTTAGTTGAAACTATGCAACATTCACTCTCCTCTTTGAATAACACATTCTCAAAGATATCAAGTAGCCTCAATAAGGTAGAGAAAGAGATGGAAGAGCAAAAGACTAACCAAAGAAATTTCCACTTATTCGATGAAGCAGCCAACATATTAACCCTCACAGCTAATAGCATTGTATCCAGTCAAAATGAATACTTGGACATCCTACAAGAATCCAGACTGGGACGATTAGACAAACATCTCGTTAAATCCGAAATATTCCTAAAAGCCTTAAGAGATATACAACTTGAAACCTTAGATCACTTGAAACTCCCAATGAAACCTTCTGAATACAACATACCCTTAATCGCCCAAGTATCTACCGTTTCACCAATATTAACAACGAATTCTTTAATCTTCCAGATAAAGGTCCCTCTGATCAAAAACTCCTTTTCATTATACAAACTAACTAGTGTGCCAGCTCGACTTAAAAATAATAGCTATTATTATGTGAAAATCGATTCACAATTCACTCTCATCGACGAAACTCGTGAACGATATGCTTTCCTCAAACAAAGTGACCTCAGTGAATGTCAACAACTCCAGCAAAATGAATTTATTTGCACTCAGAACTTTGTCTCTTATACCTTTAATAAAGAAAATTGTATTATTGGCCTAAACCAGGGAGAAATCACTCCTGCCAATTGCGAAATTAGACTGTTTAATCTAACATACGAAATATGGAATGTGCTCCTAAAAGCAAACACCTGGATATATATAGTCCCGCATCAGACTACAATCCGAATAAATTGTAATGGAAGCTCCTATTCTGTGCCATTACATGGCAGCGGAATTCTGGGATTAAACCCAGGATGCCGAGCAAAAACTAAACAAGTGTCACTCGAGACCCACTCAGCTATTCCTCCCACTGAGGCAATATTTTATCAACTGGGTAAACCACCTTTCGACAACTTAACCTTAAACCTTTCTGCTATCTCAGAAAAAGATCATGTTCCTCGAGTAATCTTCGACAGTCAAGATTTAGACAAACTTAGCGTCAAGCTCACGTCTATCACATCAGATATATCCGACAATTTTGTATTAGATACTTCAGTAATTACTTCCAATAACATATTTCATATCACATTACCCACCCTTTCGCTAGCTCTCTTAATAGCGCTAAGCTACATAATATACAAGAGATATTTTAAATGTGAACTAACTCTGTGCACTAAACGCAGAATTGAAGAAGAAACAACCGATGAGTAATATCAGCCAGAACAAATTTAATCCAGACGCTAACAATATTATACACAATTGATGCACCAGCCTTATAATAAACTAAGATTGAACGCACCCACTAACCAATATTAGTTAGTCATACTAGTAATGTAGTAAAAGTATCAGTAATGTAAGTTTAATTGAAGAATAAAAGAAAAGAAGTGTAACATTTCCGAAAAATAAAGGAAACAATAGTAAAAAAAAAAAAATATTTCAAACTTTTCAAAAAGAAAAGAATCATTAAAATTTTCTATTTTCAAAAAAAAAATAATAAATATTCCTCCCCATGAACAAAAAAAAAATATATAGTTTTGATAAAAACCTAAATTTTGTAACATTTCCGAAAAATAAAGGAAATGAATGAAAATAAATAGAAAGTGTATATATATAAATTTTTCTTTGCAAAACAAATACATAATATTGACAAACGATCGACTTCATCGATCTCCATAAGGGGGGAGGAATGTAGTAATTTAACACCCACATCCGCTAAAAAACAGCTCCCAAGCTCGGGAGGTGCCCAGTCAGCATTTTAAGTAAAGAACCCTTTCATAAATGCAATGTAACTTAACACATCCTAAATTCGTTATTTCAATAACTACTAAAATGCTGCACCGCAGCAATTCCTTATCTTTTTTTTTCACACCATAAATGCTGACTGCGCGTATCTTTCCCGAGCATGCGAGCCGCAAGCCAAGGGACATGAGAACTCAAAAGTCAGTTCTCGTTGTACCGCCGCGCAAATAAGTTCGTTAATAAACAGTTTGTACTAATTTTTTATACCGTTAATTAAATAGAGTTTTCACCTAAACTCAGTGTTTCTTTCTTTTCTTCATAAGTATCTCATCTTTTTTTCGCGGAGGGCTTCGGGGCTCAACACTGGATTCAGAAAGGGCCGCTGACAGGTCCGGCACTTGGGTTAAATAATTATTATAATTATAATTATTTAACATATCTTCTTCTTCTTCTTTAACGGCTCTACAACCGGGATCCGGTCCTGGCCTCGCGCAACTGTTCTCTCCACCGGTCCCGATTCTGAGCCGATGTCATCCAGTTGGGCATCCCTAAACTCTGAGCGTCCTGGTCCACGCCGTCCTTCCAGCGAAGGTTGGGCCTCCCTCGCTGTCGCACCCCATAGGTCTTACCGCAGAGAACTTTCCGAGCAGGCTCATCTTCACTCATACGAGCTAGATGCCCTGCCCACCGGAGCCTACCGAGCTTTATTTTCTTCACAACATCTATGTCGCGATAGCGCTCGTAGATCTCCGGAATCGTCCTTCCTCACATACGGGGCCAACAATCCTCCGAAGTATTTTCCTCTCAAACACGCCCAAGAGGTTTGAGTGCTTTTTGCTAAGCACCCAAGTTTCGGATGCATATGTGAGAACGGGTAAGACCATCGTCTTATATAGTAAAAGTTTAGACGTTATGGTTAGATATTTGGATTTGAAGAGCCTTGACAGACTATAGTAGGCTTTGTTGGCTTTTAGCAGTCGTGCGCGTATTTCTGGTTCCATGCTATTGTCGGCTGCTACTATTGACCCAAGGTAGGTAAATGATTTTACCACGTCATACTCGTGTTCCGCTACCTTGATTGTGGGACCAATGTTAGGTGTTCTTCCAGACGAGGCCACCATGTACTTTGTTTTGCTTTCGTTAATGTGCAGTCCCAGATTTCCTGCCGCTTGCTCAATCTGAGTGAAAGCTTCTTGTACAGCTGTTGTTGTTCTTCCAATGATGTCAATGTCGTCTGCGTAAGCCAGTAATTGGGTGGACTTGTGGAGGATTGTACCACTTGATGTCACGCCCGAATCTCGGATCACTTTCTCCAACGCCAGGTTGAAAAGGAGGCAGGCCAGACCGTCCCCTTGTCGGAGTCCATTATAGATGTTGATTGGTCTGGACAGTGTTCCGGATACCTTTACTTGGCTTGACACATTGATCATGGTCAACCTACATAGTCTTGTCAGTTTGTTGGGGATGCCGAATTCTCTCATGGCTTTGTAGAGTTCTACCCTGGCTATGCTATCATAGGCGGCTTTAAAGTCTATGAAGAGGTGTTGAATTGAGTTTTGAAATTCTAGACATTTTTCCATAGCCTGCCTCAAGGTGAAAATCTGATCAGTCGTTGATTTGCCTGGGCTGAAGCCACACTGGTAATGGCCTATGATGTTTCTGGCGTATGGGGCCATCCTTTTTTGTAGGATAGCGGAGAATATCTTATACACGGTACTCAACAACGTTATACCGCGATAATTAGTGCACGCTGTGATATCTCCTTTTTTGTGTACCGGACAGAGGATGCCTTTTCTCCAGTCTTCTTCTATGCTTGGTGGCGGCAGCATAGCATTGTCATCAGATATTGATGGAGCCTCCGAATCCTCAGTTAGCTCGCCATTTAGCAATTCATGAAAGTGCTCTTCCCATCGCTCCAAGATGCCTTTAGGATCGGTGATCAGATTACCTTCTTTGTCCTTGCAATATGTGTAACGTGGTGTGAATTGCGTCATACTGCGGACTCTTTGGTAGAACTCCCGCGCCTGGTGCGGCCGTCGTTCTCTGTACTGTTCTAGCTCACAGACGAGATTTTTTTCCCAGGCTTCCTTTTTCCATCTGTGAATTCTCTTTTCTTCTTTTCTGAGCTCTTTATAGTTCTCTTCGCGTGCCCGTGTTCTCTGAGACTGCTGCATGGCTCGGTACGCAGCATTCTTACGTTCAGTTGCCAGCTTGCATTCATTATCGAACCAGTCGTTCCGATCTTTACGACTTCTGCCTAAGATGGAATCAGCAGTACTAATGACAGTATTTTTAAGGCGGGTACAGTTCTCTTCAACGCCCGACATCTCATCCCCAGGACTTAGGGCGAGTTCTAATGCATGACCGTAGCTGTTTCTGGCCATTTCATTGCGTAGTGCAGCTGTGTTGATTCGAGCCTGATCAGCGGATACAAAGCTTTTCAGCGTTGTAATGCGCTCTCGGAGCACCATACCAACAAGATAGTGATCCGAGTCGAAGTTGGCACCTCGGTACGTTCGTACCGTCATCACACCCGAAAGGTGGCGGCGGTCTATCAACACATGATCTATTTGGTTGCGAGTGGCTCCATCAGGAGATACCCAGGTGGCTTTATGGATATCTTTACGCGCAAATCTAGTACTTGCAACGACCAAGTTCTTACTTGCTGCCATCTCTACAACTCGCTGTCCATTGTCATTAGTGTTTTCATGCAAGCTGTGGTTGCCGACATATTGCCTGTATATGGGCTCCCGGCCTACTTTAGCGTTCAGATCTCCCATTATGATTTTTACATCATACCTGGGGCAGGCATTAAGTTCCCGTTCAACTAATTCGAAGAATTCTTCTTTATCATCATCCGGGGACTCTTCTGTAGGTGCGTGAACGTTTATGAGGCTGATGTTCTTAAATTTACCTCCCACACGAAAGGAGCATAGCCTTTCGTTTATTGCTTTAAAGCCGATAATGGTAGGCTTCATTCTTTTGCTAACCATAAAACCTACTCCTAGAACATGGTGTTTTGTATGACAGCTGTAATATACGTCATACTCAGGTTTTTGCAAAACACCATTCCCTGTCCACCTCATCTCCTGAATGGCGGTACTTTGACAGGGTATCGGCTAGATGTTTTGAAGCTCGAGTTCTGTACAGAGTTCGAACGTTCCATGAAAAAATTTGTAAATCGTTTTGCCTTTTTCGTTGCCGTGGTCGTCGTCGTTTATTCCAGTATCCGCGGCATGTTGCTCGTTCCGTAATAATTGTTTTTTACGGGTGAGGTTATTAGCCTCACGCCAACCTTACTTGGAAGGGACTAGCCCGATCATCCTCTCTCATAGAATAGTTACCAGTGGCCACCGCTAGGAGGTTATGATCGCACTTCCATCAGTCCGAAATAGTTACGGCACGTGCATGTTATGCTATATGTTATTCCCCCTATTCCGCTGATCACTGACCACCTCTTTTTTAAACCTCAATTTCGAAATTGCGACTCCGTTCATTTACGCCCGGCAGAAGTGCACTATTAGCACCTATAAAAGCGCCACCGCTGTGCATAGCCCATATAAACACCTTGAGAACTACAGTAGAGGTGTCATAGTTGATCCGCTCTGTCAATCAGACTATTATAAAGCGTTCGACTCTGTCAATAGGAGCTTTATATGGCAAGCCCTACGGCAACGTGGACTGCCTGATAAAATAATAGAATTGATAAAAGCCCCATACAACAATTCCAAATGCAGAGTTCTTCACAATGGGAAAATGTCTGACAGCTTTGAGGTGAGCTCAAGAGTACGGTAAGGAGCCTAGTTTCGCCATTAGGTACTATTTCTTATGGTCATAAACGACATCCTTTTCAGTACTCTAGATAGCAGGGAGGTGGGATACAATGTGGATTGCTAGATCCCCTTAAGTAGACAAATTCTGCTGTCTCGGTAGTATTACTTATTGCAGAGGAAGGCGTCAGTTCCAAAATAAATAAAGCGCGATCTCAAAGATCTCAACCAACACCAACTTGCGGCTCTTCAACTCCAACGTTAAAGCATTTCTTTTGTACAGTTGCCAAAACGTGGAAAGTCACCCAAATCATTACAGGGCGCCTACAAGTTTTCATCAACAGATGCCTACGTCGTATCCGTTGGCAAAGTAGAGTTTCAAATGAAGAACTATGGCGCCGTGCTAGCCAAGAAAGGATAGACGACCAAATCAGGCGAAGAAAATGGAATTGGATTGACCACAACTTGCGACGCGAAACCAAAAATCTAGCCAAACAGTCCCTTGACTGGAATCCGCAAAGATCCCATCGAGCCGGAAGACCTAAAACAACGTCGAGGAGAACCATTGCCATATAGTAATGGACTGCTAAATAAGCAAAATTCCAGACCAAAAATGGCCCCGAAAACTATTGATGTCTTGCTCCCACGTTAAGTTATTATGAACTTTAATCATTTTAATCAGTCAACGCATGTCAGCGATATAAACATAATAAGAAAAAATAGGCAGGTAGAGATTTTTTGTTCTTATTTCTATCTCTTGCTTTATTTTTAAAAATTTATTAACGGCGAAGAGTTCAAACGTAAGGATCATCGCCATCTGCTCCAACACCCCCAGACCACCCTTGGTCTATCATTTTCTTTTCTCACTTTTCTACCAAGCTTTCTATTAGACATTGCACCGTGACCTGAACGTCATGATAGACCAGGGGATGTATTTGGTTTCCCTAGTCGATGAATCGACTCGACAAAAAAAGATTGTCGACATTCTCTAAGTTTTATATTTGGCATTATGACCAAATCGACAGATAAATTTTGCCAAACAGAACCATTAAATTGTATGTAATTAAGTTTAGCAAATCAAAAAGTATATATTTAATTACAACAAAAACTGTTAAAAGTTTATTGTATACATTAATTCCGTTTTTTAAAAAGTGTGAAACATGTTTATCGACACGTAAAGAAGACAACGTTTCGATATCGTGTTGTCAAATGGGAATTTTTACTTATAGACAGAAATCAACATCGACTCGAGAAACCAAATACGGCCCCAGGGCGATCAACTTGGTGACTAAGCTTGGTTTTCCCACATAAAAAAGGGGAGAAATAACCCTAACATTTTAAAAATCAATACTTACATCTATTTAAATAATGAAGGAAATTTATTTCTATTTCTATCAATTATGTATAATAAACAAGGGTTCTAAAGAAAAAGGTGAGGGTCATTTTGTGATGGCCGCCTTAATTGAATTAGATAAGATAGCTTACTGTGTTCTACTCGTCATACTATTTCATTTGAAACCAATGTCGATACGGTGAACCTTTCATTCGAATGTTGGCTTCCAACGATTGAGTCAATACCAACATCAGCTCGAACGTGTCCAAACTCCAAATACGTACGCTTGATATTGGATACTCGTAGTTCGAGCGTCTGCTATACGATGCGTTCTACCATCAAGCGTGCTACGGGAGGATGGAGGATGTTAATAGCATCGTATAGAGTCGGCTCTACTGTATTCTACTCGTCATACTTTTTTCTTTGATATCTATGTCGGGTGGTTGTAAAGAAAAAGGTAATATGCCATTTTGTTGTGGCCGCCATATTAGATTTAAAATGACATAACATAGCTTACTGTATTCTTACTCGTCAAAGGCCGCGTTTATGTCCAAGTTAATTTAACTGAGTTAGGCAAGATAACAACGGCATAAACAGCAATTTTTTTAGCGCTGTTAGCTAACTTATTTCTGCTTTTTGACTTAGCTAAAATGTAGCACAGCTCAATACTGTCAAAATGGATTGATGTTTGCTTATAAATTTTTGTTATAAGCAAATAATTTAGAAGACATTCTTTTTATTATTAATTTTTTAGCTTTTTGTTATTTGTGAAATGAGAAATGTTATTATTTTTGCTTGTTATTAGTTGTAAAATGTGAATTATCAAATGGCCTGCTAGAAACGGTGCTAAGTTAACAGTGCTAGTTTAACAGAGTAAAAGTAACTCGGGCATAAACGCGGCCAAACTCTCTTATTTGATGTTCATGTCGGGTGTTGTAAAGAAGAATACTACAATACTGTGATGATTTATGCGCCATCTAGTTGTTAAAAAGCATAATCAACGATTGTCGGTAACAACTCTGGTTGATGTCTAAACTAATGATTTATCATTGATTATAGAGTAAGTAGATATGGACAAACATCTTTCAGGTTAGTTTGTTAGATGGCGATAGTTACACTTACTATGATTACATACATACTTGAAGTCGGCTTCAAATAGACTAGAAAATCATGTAACCCGAGATCGACTTCAAATCAAGAGCATTTAACTGTCAGTTCAAGTTCAAGTCAAGTCCTCAGTCCGGCATGTAATCGTAGTAACTGATGTGAGATTTAGGGTGGCGAATATCTGTTGGAAACCTTTAAAGTCAATGGGAATGGGTTTTCAACATTAGTTTAATAATATTATTTCTTTATTAGTGCATAATAACAATAAAATAGATAATTTTTTTGACTTTGTTATTTTTTGGTAAAACATAAAAAAACAGGGGCCGGTTCACGTAGCTCGAACGACGACAATCGTTCGAAACGAATTTGAATACGAAAAAATTTGTCTCGAAAAAAATGAGCGTTCACGTAGCTCGAAAGAAAATTTAAGGAAACCACATTACTGAAACACGATTTTCTTTACAAAAACCGCTGTAAAATTATACAATTTATTGGCAACAACTAAAATTAAATTTTTAAAAATAATTTACATATGTAATAACTTATAAAAGTCTACTTTTAAATTGGAAAATTAATCTTAATAATACAAGTGTTCGATAACTTAAGAGCTTTCGAGTCAGCAAACGAAAATTTGCAATTTTTTCGAGCTATGTACGTGAACGCGAAACGAAAAAAATTTTCTTTGTCGAGTTACGTGAACCGGCCCCAGGTTTGCGCCTGAATTTAAAAAAGCATTTCAAAGCCCTTGACGCATGTTGGAAGAAAAGCCAAAAGTTTCGGATCTAAAAATAGATTCCTGTGTGGGTATTCCTTTTGTTTTGTTTGGGAAGGGGGTGGGTGATGACTTTTTGGTCGGCGAATTTATCAATGAAGAAATTAATGAATGGATGCGAACGTAATCGGTGTTTTTTTTTTTTTTTCATTCTGAGAAAAATGAAATAGGTTTTTTTTGTTTTACAAAAATTCTAGTTTTTATGTATTTATTGATGCTTATAGAGAAAATTTAAGTCATTAGTTTGGTTTAACTATTTTAAAATATAAATTTAAATATATTTATTTACAATAATATAAAACAATAAAAAACTGAATTTTCGTTTAAAACTCTACTTCATATTTCTAAAAGGAGGTAGTCGAATCAATGAAAGAAGAACAGTTTCGATTTGGAAAGATTTTTTTAAATGTTTGTATTAAGGGTAATTGTTTGTTTTATCAGTCCCCATCGTCCTCCGCTCTGGGAGCAACAACAAAAGGGTAGAGCCCTACTCCAAGAATGTGGTAAAGGTTGGGGTGGGAGAGTGTTTGGGGCTTATATTCCCCAGTCAAAGTTGTTGCTGAAATAACTGCCTATTAAACTCCTACATTTAATAAAATTACTGGGAAAAAGTAAATTTTACAAAATATCAACTCTGAATAACTTTTTAAAGGGTGACCAACGGCTAATTCCAAAGGGAACGCGTTCAGGTCAACCTCCCTTACAATCCCTACCCCTTGCGGAGATGGGGTCATTTAGTAAATAACTACCCAAAATTCTAAGATTTTTGGTATATTATGCTCATGTATATATCCCACACCACCACCCCTTTATAAAACCCTCTCGCTTACTTCTGATAGCATCAAATTTTAAAAGTTAATGAAAATAAGGCAATTGGAAGTAAAAACACTTAAAATTAGTAAAAGCAAACCAATCTGGAATCCTTATTGAACTGGAAGCCTGCCATAAAACCCCATAATTAGTGACCTGGTCGAAAGACTACAAAACTTTACTTGTTTTGTGATTGGGCATGTGAGATTTATGGCGCGCCCACATAACACAAACCTTGTTCGCGCGAACTCTTTTCCCATGGATTTTTATCCGTGAAACAAAGGAAAGCTGGTGGAAATGTGCGCACAAACATTAAGTCGACTTTGTCCGCACAGGCATCCTGCCGGCTATATCATTCAAACATTAAAGTCTCACCTGATCTCTTTCTAATACTCATTAGTGATTTGCTCTCAATCCTCTCCAACCCACTTCATACTTTTGGCAATGACACCCTGCGTTACTCCTACGCCTTCGTCAATATAAAGCAAGCACGAGCCAGTTCTCCTAGAGCTGAGCTCTTATCTCTACGAAAACTTGTACCATCCTTCTCTTTATCTCAGTGGGGAAAAAGAATCTAATGACTGACCCTTCTCTTGAGATCTTAATACCCTCGACAGACTATCACACTTAATCCGGATTATGACGTCAGAATGACGTAAACCCCATTTCATTTCCAGATCTTTTGCATGGGTCTAAGTCATTTTGATATCATAATCTGGAATAAGGATGCTAGTCTGTCTCCGGTAACAGGTACGAGTTCACCAAAGGCAAACGAACAATTGCTCGCGGGCAAAATGACGTCACCAAGAAAGTACATATCACAGCAATGCACATCTGAAACATATCCTTTTAACGTCATTATAACGTCAGTCAAAAGTTTGCGTGCAAATGCCTGGGCGGATTCGTACCTTTAAGGGCGAAATACACGAGCGCTCCATCCATTGATGTTTTGGCGAGCATGGAGCGCTCGTGCATTGGGCCAATATTGTTAAATCCAATCTGAAAACAAAACAGTAAAATCTTGCTAATATTATTAAACTTTCATGTAAAATAAATTCCGATATTGTAATAGAGAATACGGTTCCGGCCCGGTATTCGTCAAAAAATATAAAAATTTTAAGGCCCGAGATACATAGAAACGTGATGGAGTAATCACATTCCAAATCGTCAAACAAGCTAATCAATGCTTGAGATTAATCCAGAGATTAAAATCCCTCCTTCAGCCAGCTGTCCAGGCTACAACCTACAAGTAATACATTCCATGGGGCGGGACTCAGTCGGGGAAATCGAAGTCCCCCGTGTCATCATCACCACTATCAAACAACTGCAGCGTAGTGGCAACAGCCTTGTCATCGATGGAAAGATTGGAGCCGAAAAATGCACAATAACTGAGGAGTGGGCGAACAAAACGGCACATGTCCAGTTTTGCAAATTGTTCAGAAATCGCAAAAAACTGTTTCTGCCTCTGAACTGATCACATTAACTATTTATGAGTATGGTAGGTTGTGCTACTATTTGCACTCATTCAGACGGAAAAAATTTTTTTTAAATATGTTTAATACTTTAAGAGAAAAAATTAAAACAAAAATGGACATGTGCCCTTTTGCGGGGACACAACTGGGACATGTCCCGTTTTGTCAAACTCTTGAATGGACATGTGCCCTTTTGCAGGAACCCAACTGGACATGTTTTTTTGTTTTTAGCCTTTTGGGGAGCTCCCTGGCCCCCTTAGAGGCAAGGGGGGATTTTTCTGGTATTTTTTCCTAATAGTAGGGACTGTTACGCAAATTTTAAGGGGTCATAGTGCCCGTTACGGCTTGTTTTAGGGCCGTGGGAGGCAAAAGTGAGGTAAATTTTAGTGCATTTTTAGTGCATTTTATGATGCACATACAAATCGATGTAATTAGAGCCCCAGGTGAGGTGCAATGAGCTTCCATTGTTGATTAAAAACTTTTTTGTATGAAATACGTGCCCTTTTGAAAATCCACATTAAGGAATGGTTAAAAAATATGAATATTCGTAGGACATATGCCTTTCTGCAGGGAAACCGTTACTTTGCTAACAAAAAAATATTACATGAAAGTGATTTTTGAAGTGTTTGAGATTGAAATTAGTTGCAGTTTAGTGTAATGAACACGATTCCGTCAAAACACTGAAAACGGCCAACCATGGACATGTGCCGTTTTGTTCGCCCACTCCTCAACTGTAGATACTGGGGCTTCAAAATCTGTTATCCGCGCTGACATGGTCGGTAATAAATGGCTGAAAGACGCATGCCAATACAGACTGAAAACTGTAACAGGAGAGCCAGTACGATTACACGGGGAAATTATGTTGGATGTGTTTTTAACTGACATTGGATTTTCACATTCGTTCCTGGTAGCTGATATAACAGACGAGTGTATTCTCGGTCTGGACTTTATGAAAGCACATAAAATTGTACTGGACATCGGAGAGGAAATACTGAGATTTGACAACAAGGAGATTCCAATGGCCACAGGATCCACTTGTTATTCGCAGCGGAAAGTCGTCGTTCGTGAAGATACCGTGCTTCCTCCGTGTTCTGAGAAATTGGTACGAGCGATAGTCCATGGTGATCCCGGGAGCTACCGATTTTACCTTATAGAACCAGAAAAAACGGAACAAAGCAAAAATATAGCAATTGGAAAATGTCTGGTGAGCATCGACGACAAGAAGGAGGTATTCGTGAGAGTACTAAATACTAACGAACGAGAAGTACGATTGAAGAAGGATATGGTTTTGGGAAAGTAGAACCGGCAGAACAGATTATATTAGTGGAGTGCGCTAACATCGAAACGGTTCCAAAACCAAAGCCAAAGGCCACGAAATTAGTAAATGCAGTGCTCTCAACTAGTTATCTTGAACAAAAACAGTATCTCCACGCAAGAAAATTAGTAGAGGATTTCAGTAATATCTTCGCCATGAAAGATGATGACTTTGGAAAAACGGACATCGTTCAACACAGGATCGACACCAAAGATGTCCAGCCAATTAAACAACCGCCGAGAAGACTACCACTAGCCAAGCGGGAAGAGGCTGCCGAAGATATGAGAAGACAAGGCCTTATAGAGGAGTCGAAAAGCCCTTGGATGTCTCCCGTGGTTCTAGTCAGAAAGAAAGATGGCAGTACAAGATTTTGCGTGGATTATCGGGGGTTAAATGTCATCACTAAAAAGGACAGCTACCCATTACCTAGTATCGATGACACACTGGATACTCTGTCTGGAGCTAAATGGTTTTCTACCTTGGATCTTAAGAGCGGCTACTGGCAAGTCGAAATTCACCCGGAGGACCGAGAAAAGACAGCCTTCTCTGTAGGAAACGGCCTGTGGCAGTTTATAGTTATGCCGTTTGGGCTGTGTAATGCTCCAGCTACATTCGAACGACTGATGGAATGCGTCTTGCGAGGACTGACATGGAAGACTTGTCTGGTTTATTTGGATGATATCATCGTCGTTGGAAAAAGTTTCCAGGAACATCTGGGCAATCTACGAGAGGTTTTTCAAAAGTTGAGAACAGCCCAACTGAAACTCAGCCCTAAAAAGTGCGTACTGTTCAGAGACCAAGTCAACTATCTCGGACATGTGGTTTCATCCAATGGAGTTCAAACAGATCCTGAGAAAATAACAGCGGTTAAGAATTGGCCCACACCGAAGGATAAACATGAGCTTCGAAGCTTTTTGGGACTTGCCACCTATTATAGACGTTTTCTCAGGAATTTTGCCGACATAGCTAAGGAATTACATAAACTGACAGAAAAGGGAAAACCATTTATCTGGACAGAAAAGTGCGAGGAAAGTTTCAAGACACTAAAACGAGGACTTTGCCAAACACCAATACTCACATACCCGAAGCCAGGCGAAAGATTCATATTGGACACAGGCGCGAGTAATGTCGGGATTGGTGCAGTGCTATCACAAAACTTCGAAGGACAGGAAAAGGTCATAGCTTACTGCAGTAGAGCGCTGTCAAAATCGTAGCGGAATTACTGTGTCACCAGACGAGAACTATTGGCAATCGTGGACTCAACTAAACACTTCCACAAGTATCTCTATGGGCAAAACTTCATCCTTCGAACGGATCATGCCGCATTAAAATGGCTGATGCAATTCAAAAACCCTGAAGGACAAGTGGCAAGATGGACAGAGAGACTTCAGTCCTGCAACTTCAATATAGGCCACAGAAAGGGAAGAAACCATGGAAATGCAGATGCACTCTCCCGGCGACCATGCGTACCAGACTGCAAACATTGTGGACGTATCGAGGAAAAGTGTCAAAGGACGACAGCCGAGCCAACGACAGAATGGGATGACCAGGGACTCCTAGACGCCCAACGCGACGACCCGGATATTTATTTAATTCTGACATGGAAGGAATACGAGGAAAAGCCTGAATGCTGACGGAATCTCTCATCGAATGCAGGTATTAGTCCCTCGCGTTAGAATAAGGGATATTCTCGAGGAGTGTCATAATGGCGTATCAGGAGAACTATAGATTCTATTGTCTTCACATGCGAGACGATGTTGCAGACTGGTGCCGTAAATGCACAACTTGTGCCAGCAGCAAGGGCCCTAAGAACAAAAGGAGAAATGCAGCAATACAACGTGGGAGCCCCATTTGAAAAAATCGCAATCGGTGTGGCGGGACCTTTTCCGGTGTCAGACCCAGGAAATCGTTACATTTTGGTGGTCATGGACTACTTCAGTAAGTGGCCCGAAGCATATGCCATTCCAAATCAGGAAGCAATCACTGTTGCAAAGGAATTAGTGAACAATTGGATATGCAGATTTGGTGTTCCTCATGAGCTTCATTCTGACCAAGGGAACAACTTTGAATCTCAAGTTTTTCAAGAAGTATGTAAGATACTTGGAGTGAAGAAGACCAGGACGTCGCCCCTTCATCCCCAGTCCGATGGAAGGGTAGAGCGGTTCAACAGGACAATGCTGGAACACCTAAAGAAAGTTGTTAGTGAGCACCAGCGTGACTGGGACAGTTACATCCCTATATTTCTAATGGCATATCGGACAGCGGTTCATAATTCCACAGGACAAACCCCTTGTAGTGTGATTTTTGGAAGACAAATCCGGCTGCCAAGCGACTTGAAATTTGAGACACCTGTTGAAAGCAACGAGTCTACTGGCGGTTATACAGGTGAACTTCGTGATCGACTCGGAGATATCCATCAGCCTTCAAGGAAGAATCTTAAGTTAGCCAGTGACAGGATGAAAACTAGGTACGACCTCCGAGCAAACTGTAGCGGATACCAGGAAGGTGACCTCGTTTGGCTATTCAACCCTCGACGACGAAAAGGCAAGTCTCCGAAACTTCAGCGCCAGTGAAAGGGGCCCTATAAAATCCTAACACGGATCAACGATGTTGTCTACAGGATTCAACAAGGACTCAAAGCCAAGAATAAGATTGTGCACATAGACAGGCTGTGCCCATATCATCAGCCGGATCCAGGATGGACAACTGTTCGGGACCAGCAGTCCTAAGAAGGGGACAATGTGATGATTTATGCGCCATCTAGTTGCTAAAAAGCATAATCAACGATTGTCGGTAACAACTCTGGTTGATGTCTGAACTAATGTTTTATGAACTAAAGTAAATTGGAACGCGCGATAAGTGAAGACAACTTCAAGCTTCTGGACGAAAAGAAAAGAACATACCACTAGGCTCTAGAAAAGGGACGAAGATTCCAAAAGCTTGGATATAAAAGCGGCTTGCAGGCGCTGAGAAAGTCAGTTTTGATTTGAAAGGCGATAAAAGTGTTCTAAAGTGAGAACAGTGAAAAGTGGTGATTTAAAAGTGAATTATAATAAGCGATAGATAGAATTGAATAGCGCGAGTTATTAAATTGACAGTGATTATAGTGAACTATAAGAATTGTGTTTGTAATTAAATTGTGTTTTGGTTTGTAATAAATAAATTATTGTGTGGATAGTTCAAAAGTGTATTCCTTAATTAACCCTACGAATCCGTTAAGCCGTAAAAACGTAACAATACTATGTTGTAATGTTTTCAGAACGAAAAGTGTTTGCATCGATCGCAAGATTTGTCACCCACAGGGAACGAAGTTAATAATTTTCCATTAATCCATGTTTTCTTAACAAACCTAATTAAAATTTGAAGCCCCAACCTCTTTGTGATATTGACAGTTTTGACCTAGAACGCAATTTCTGGCGATGAGCTCTTAACTTACGAACAACTCTCAGTGAAGTACGTAGGACAAACAAAAACAATGTTTTCAAAATCCATGTTTACGAAGGTGCAGTTTATAAAATTGAAAATTTAAGGCGATTTCCTTATTACCGAACATCAAATGGACAAAGTTTTGCTGAAACAAAATTAATTATGAAATTTCCACCCAATACACCTTAAATGGTTGACATATGTCAAAAAGTAATTGTACCAACAGTAGGTACAGCACAAAAACGAATTGTACGGAGGCATCTTTGCTTGACGAGAATTAATCCGTATGGTGTGCCTAAGACGCTTCTTTCAAAATTACTCTCACGAAGTTTTCAACAAAAGCTTTTCTTGGAATATAAATTATTTCGCACTATGATTCCTTAAACATAAAAGTTTAGAAGAAAAGTACTCTCCTATATACCAGAAACATTATATTATATTTACAACAAGCTATGGCTTTCCACCATTATTTGCATAAAAACGTGAAAAACTTCCTCAGAAAAATACAATACAGACTTTATGACTATTACGTCCCCAATGTACCATTCCACACTACATTTCCCTCCATTTGACAATATTTTGTCCTACAATATTATAAAAAACTACAGAAAAAGTTCACTGAACTCCCATTAAGTATCCTGAAGGATATAGAAGGAATATACTAGAACAAGAACAACAATAATTGTCACCCTCACTATTGCCACCCGTGTCCTGATTCCAGCACTGAGGGGCAGAAATTTAATATAACAGCGAAGCCTTTCAGGAGGAATTTTCATATCCGCATCCTTGCAATATCCTTTCATAATTTCCCGTTTTATATGTGCCTCCATTCGGATGTCGCATCTTTCACTTCCAGCTCTCTTGTGTCTCTTTTACCAATAAATTAATGTCATAATTAAATTTTGACCTAGATTAGAAAAAATAATGGCATGAGGATGATCCGAATTCGTGTTCTGTACCTTTTAGCTCTTGTACCCTGGGATGCTGTTGAGAAATTCAATAGAGTAAAACTATTTGATTAAATTTATTACCTCAAACAAGAATTGATTAGAAGCGCCCAGGTGTTCCCCCAAGGTAAGATTTTATTGATTAGCTCAGTCGCCAATCGAACATTGTACATAATGGCAAGTATCTACGTAGATAAGGCAACAACAGGTAGACAACAGGTGGACTTTTCAGTCGATCGATTTAGATTGGAATCGTTATCAGAGCAAGTATAAATTGCGGTAATCAGATAAAGAAAAAGAGGGAAATGCTATTGAATTCCTTTTTTATTTTAATTTGATTAATTTGGATACGATATAGATTACGCGTAGTGCGTGAATCGTTTATTTTTGGAATTCGTATTGTACCAGGGAATTTTTTTTGATAAAAAAAATTATTACAATATTTGGAAGTTAAGAAATACCTAATGCCATAATATACAGTACGCAAGTACTTTGTAACCGGTAATAATAAGGCAATATAAAACAGTGGCATTTGTCCAATATTTCACTTTTGTTCCTTTTTTTGGATTTTTATCAGACATTTTTCTATTGGCGTATATCGCTACTTAAAGCAATTATCTTATCGCGCAATTGAAAGTCATACTGCACTACTGCAATCGAATTTCAATTGCTATTATTGAAATTGCATCAAAAGCCTCGATTGTTAGTTATAATAGTGTATTTCAGAGAATAACATTTTATATCTACCAGAGCGAATCTTTACAGGTAAATGAATAAACTTTTACCTTTCTAAAATTGTGGTAGAACTTGTTGATAGGAATTTAGTACGTTTTAATAGTGTAGATAGAAAGTCTTAATAGGTAATTTGGCAACAAGCGAGCCAAATACCTTTTAAACAAAGAGCATAACAATATTGTTTCTATTTGCAGTCTGTTTAAATAGGGCAACAGTCCTTGTAGAACTAGGGCTCTTGCGGTCTTTACTTTCAGCTGTTTCTATGTTTTGATTTTTTTTCATCGTCTTGTGTATCACATAGGTCTCCCTACACTTCTTTTATATATTAATTGAAAAGTACACGCTCATGCGTCTTAGCCATTCATCTGTGACCAAAATAAAGGGCTCGGTACATGTACTGCCCTCCTAAGCAAAAAGGTACATAACTGCATTCATTGACATTTCGAGTAAATTTAGGTTAAATACTCAACTCTTTGCCGTTTTTGTTAAAATTAAAATTTCAACTTAATTTTTTTATCTAAAAACGTAATTAATCTTCATCTTTTCATCTAGATAATTCGTTCGAACGAAACTTTTCATTGTTTAATAAAAAATGTTAGTTAAGGCATTTCAAGTTATTGACAAGTCAAGAACACTAATCAAGAATGTACGTAACTGAATGAAATTTGTCAGATTTTTTTATTTTGACGTGGTTTCATGATGAAATTAATATTTCAAAATTAACGCCAATTCTAGTATTTTATGTATGAATACAATGACTTTTTGAAAAATAATAATTAATTTAAAAAAAAAAATTTTTTTTTGGTCGACACTTTTATTGTATTTGAACATTTTTAACATGCTTGGGGGTAAAAATAGTAAGATTAATTACAAAAAACACGGATCAACTAGTCTGCAAGTGGTAGATTCTTCCAAAATGCATGACGACTCCTTGGCATGTTTTTAGCATATTTTCCTTCACTTCTCGAGTAACTCCGCATGGTTCTTGAAGTTTGTCCACTTGCTTGTCCATGTTTTGAAGAAATTTTTTAGTCAAAAAGTCTAGTTTATATGTTGCGCCGTCGAAAGAGGTTTTGTACTCAAGATTTGTACTTTTCCGAGTTGCGGTAATTTGAACCATTTCCGCAAGATAAGTCATAAACAATCCGCAATCAAATAGAACGTCAAAATACCATTAAATAAAAAATTTCAAAGGTTTATTCAAGTGAATATGTGATCTTTGACAGTTGCGCCCTTTTTGCTTAGTACATGTCAGTTACGCCCTTTTTGCTTATTGATTTGCATTAAATGTCAAATATCGTAACTGCAAATCTATTAACTGCAACTTTCTCGTAAAACAAATCGAAAAACGGATTGCATTTTCGGAAAGAGCGGAAAAAAATACATAAGAATATCACCATAACTAAAATTTGATCATTTTTGCAGTTATGTACCTTTTTGCTTAGGAGGGCAGTGTAGGTCTGCCATCACCATCACCTTTAACCCGGACGTTCGGGTTAAATTGATATTTTCACCCGGACAACCT
Source organism: Thereva unica (assembly GCA_949987705.1). Taxonomy (NCBI): domain Eukaryota; kingdom Metazoa; phylum Arthropoda; class Insecta; order Diptera; family Therevidae; genus Thereva; species Thereva unica. The sequence goes on from OX465284.1 coordinate 64,823,694, forward strand.
TGAATTTTTTACAACATTATTCACCGGCTGCGCAGAATTCCTTGAGATGTTCTGTTCGAACGTTATAAATTGAGAAAAAGTTGTTTTAATATTATCGTCTCTACGTCAATAGCAAAATCACATATTCCAAACCACCTCCGGCTACCATCTGTGGCGACCGCGTACAAACTTAATTATTAAGTTTTACACAAAGTCGCACTACATATTCCAAAACGATAAACACGATCAATCGGAACACTTCATCGATCACCGAACTCAAAGTTCAGTGATCTACCCATCTCCGGTTTCGTCCCGATCGTGTATATCAAAAAACATCCAATTTCCGGCAGCTCCAATTTCTTCACTGTCTGTCCGAAGGTCCCTAGTGAACGAACATCAAAGTCACGTCGCGAGTAATAATAATTCCTTTTAAGTAAATCACCGATTGTAAAAATATATATAGCTATAACAATTAACGCAAATCTAGTGATAAGAAAATCTCTTATAGAATATCGTGTGAATAAAGTTGATTCGAATAAATCAAATAAGTATTTGTTTTTTTATGAAAACGCATGGCGCGATAACCTTCACGTCTACAAGTTCTAAATTCGGACTTGAATACAACTAGTAAATCTGGGCAGGTGACCTAAAACACCAAAAATCACCTTACCATGACTGGACTCATTGCTGATTTTGCACCTCCATGGACTCATTATGCCACCGAAGGAATTCAGCAGCCTTCTCCGACTGTTCAAATGCAATTAAGTCTACACGGCAACCCCAGACAAAAGCCCCAGACATGCAGCCCTCCTTTTCGAGCACATTACAATTTAGAGGTTCGTGTCGAATAGTGGAGTCAGATAAGCAAAACATAAGGAATTGTTTGCAGTCTAAAAATTTTTGTTTGGAACAAGTTAGTGACATCGAATACTATACGAAATGGCCATTTTCTAGCTCTAGCAACCAACGCTTGACCATTTCGCTCGTTACCGAACATTTTGTGAAAGTTTTATTATTTTGGTCGTTCTTTCTAAATAAAGATGTGTATATCTCGGCATGTGTAGGCCCGAAAAAAGCAAAAAAAAAATAGAGGCTGTTCTTTGTGATACTGGCTATCCGCGATTACAATATGAAATTCTTATCTGTACACATAACCTCAAAAACAAATTAAACAACTGCTAAATTTTTTTGCTAGCTTTGGTTATAACTTCGGATTTTTGCAGTGAACTTATATTTTATAATATAAACACCAACTGGTTAGAATTTCAGGTCAAAATATCTTATACAAATCCCAAAAATTGATATTTATTGGTATTTTCTTTTTTAAAATGTAGTATTAATTTATGATGGTGAATAAGAAAATTTGTTTAAACTTAAAAAAAGTGAAAAAATTAAAATCGCATTTTTTCGTTAATTTTTTCGAAATATTTTTGCTGCTAGTGCAAACCATCCAAAGAAAAAGCCGTTGAAACACTGCAACTATTACTTTCATCTCATTTAATTTTTCATACAAATGTATAATTTTGGCTCAAAATCTAAAAAAAATAGGAATAATAAAACCTTGCAAACGGCATACCTCGCATACACCCCACACACCCCCACTTCATTACATTCTTCTTACAAAAAACACACTTCAGGTAACCCGTTAGACCAGTGCAGATAATTTTTGAGAAAAAAAATGCTTAGCAGTATATGGATAGCGGGAAAATTTAGTAGAAATGCTACTTAAACAAGGAAAAATAGAGAGCACCGCAGCAGATGACCGGAACAGGACCGGACAGAGTTTAAACACTTCAACTAACAACGTACAAAATCACAATTTTATTTATACATGGCATAGTATTTCCCCATGGCCATAAAAACAAAACTAACTACAGTTGCGGCCAGTACGGTGTAATACAATAAGATGTAATATGTGACATAATAAAAGTTGGTTTTGGCTTTGCTTTTTCCAACTATAAAAATTTGTTTCATTTTTCAAATACATATGTCTTATTCTTCTCGAAAAATTTTGTTATTAAAGAAAATGACGCTCGAACGGTGAGTGCTAGAGCTGCTAGTAAGTTTTAATTTATAAGTCATCACAATAACTAGAAATATTTTTTCTTGCCTAAAAATGTTATATTTCCCTTGATTTCTTGGGTGAAATAATTGTTTAAACAATTCTGACATCTGAAACTGTTACATGAAGTTCCCTTATAATATATTACATTAAATTTACAGTTTCGCACGACTTTAAAGGCTTTATTTCAAAGAGAGATAAAGAATTAGTGAAGTTTACGGAAAAATCGATATTTGAAAAGGTGTTTTTGGTTTTTTGATTTTTTATCGACGTTTTTCCACTATGACACTATCATTTTTTACGCTATCTAAAAGTAGATGATTCAACAAAAAAAATCCATCTTCAAAATTTAAAAAATCAAAAATTTGTTCACCAACTTTGTTTATTGAAAATGGGGACTCTTTTTAAATTAAGGTCATAAAAACAAAACTAAACAACCAATTGCTTTGAAAAAAATTGGGCTTTTTTTAAACATGGAAATCTACATTTTCCTCAAATTTCATTAAAATTGGATAATTTTTGTGAAAGATAAAAATGATAAACAAAAAACTCGGTTTTTGACGTTTTTCTCCATTTTTTGAGGTTATGTCCAAAAATGGTTTGAATGAAAGCACTAGCTCTCTAAATTATCTACAACTTTTTCATTAAACATTTTTCGGTAAGAGGTCTACTTTTCTCATAAATGGCAAAAAAACACAATTAACCCCCCAAAACCCACATTTTGGCCCCTTCCGGTCATCTGCCCCGGTGCTCTCGATTTTTCCTTGTTTAAGTAGCATTTCTACTAAATTTTCCCGCCATCCATATACTGCTAAGAACTTTTTTAGTTTTTGGCTTTTCAAAAGCGCTTTTGCACTGGCCTAGGTACTCATACAATAAAAGAGAATCATGAAAATTGTAATGGAAGCTACAAAGTTATCAGCTTATATTCAACGCAACCCTCTGTTTTCCAATTAGAATCAACAATATATAAAGAGAAACTTCACCTACCTCGATCTCCTTTTTCTTGATTCACAACCTTCTATATAGAAAGCCATGCTCATGCCATGTTCACACACACATGTAAGCAATTCGGTGGTCCGGGTGCAATATTCAGTTTCTGTCAAATCGTATGGAAAAGTGGATTTTAGAATTATTTTTTGTTATTGTTTAGTGAAATAATTATGTTAAAAGAAAGGTATTTAGTCGATATGCCTGACAACAATTGAATTAAAACGTTGGCATGGAAGTGATACCTAGAAATTAAGAAGTTTATTTCGATTTTAGTGTTTTTTAGTGTCTTACAGTGGAAACTATTATATTCATGTAAACCTCATCAGTGGCGGTTCGTAAGGTTGAGGATAAGGGAAGCAATGCCCAAAGCGAACGATAAAAGTAAAAGTATCGAAGATTTTATTAACTAAAAACACTGAAAAATAACATATAGTGGAGTCAGATAAGCAAACATATGGAATTGTTTCCAATTTAAAAAAAATGTTTGGAACATGTTAGTTACATCGAATACTATACGAAATGGACATTTTCTACCTCCAGCAACCGCCGCTATATGGGCAAAAACGCAAAAAAAGCATATTTGCACATTCAAAACCCAGCAAAAAAAAAGTTTACCGACCGAGTTTTTTGTGGGTTCTCCCCCCATATGGCCCAAAACAAGCCCGTTTCTGCTACAGGGGTTACAAGGCGACCGTCTACCATTTTGGAACTTTCTTGGGGAAATTTTCTCAGAATTTCTATCTTTATTGAAGATTTCAAGAAAAAGCTGCCACGGAGAGGACTATTTGACTTAAAATCGCTTTTCTGAGTTCAGGAAGAATCCTGAGTGAATTTCCGCTTACCGGTGACCACAGCTTCTTAGATCAACTTGAACTTTCCACTTCTGACGCGCTTTTTTCGGTTTGAAGTTGAAACCACGACTGCCACGGTGGGGACTTGTTTGAATATGCGTTTGCACTTTGAATTTTAGAGCAAGCAAAGGGATTCAAATCGAACGCGCCGAATGGGTTTTCGAATTGTTGCAGATTCATGAAACATCCCCCGAGCAGAGGGAGCCACAACAGAACATTCGAACGCATGCAGGCGCTAGCGGCACTGCGGTTCGCAATTTTAACGGAAAATTTCGGACAAAATTCGAATACGTGTAAGTTCTGTATTCTGGCGTTCTGGTTTGCGATAAAAGAGAAAAAATCAAAGTTTTAGGCCCCAAAAACCATTCGTGAACGTCCTATCCCGAATCGCACAAGTTGGTCCATTTAATATGCGCAATTAATCTGGATTTTTGTAGTTGGGACATGCCACGGAGGGGACATTTTGCACAGTTTCTGGGGCCTGCCGGGCTTTATGGTTAGCGGGATGGCCGTTTTTTTGTGGAAAAATGTTGTCTCGGTCGGTATCCACCGAAAGCATTTTTTTGGGTACTCATTTCTGACTCTAAAACGGTCATCGGCTCCGGACACGCATATGCCTTTTTCCGCGTTTTTGCCCATATAAGTTATCGGCTATTTTGTGAAAATTTCATCATTTTGGTCGTTCTTTCTAAATATAGATGCATATGTATATCTCGGAATGTGTAGGTCCGCAAAATGCAAAAAAAATAGAGGCTGCTCGTTATGATTTTTGCAATCAGCGGTTACAATATCAAATTTTTATCTGTACACCTAACGTCAAGACAAACTTAAAAAACTGCTAAATTTTAGCATCTTCAACTTATACAAAATCACTGGTTACAATTTCAGGTCAAAATATCTTATTCAAGTCCCAAAAATTGACTTCAAATTTGAAAATTAATTGCCCTTTAATTTTTGTGCATCGCATGAGGTTTTTCCTTTTTTTAATATGCATTTTCTTTTATGATCGTGGACAAGAAAAATTTTTTGAACTTAAAAAAAGTGAAAAAATCGAATTCAAAGCCGTGAATTTTTGCGTTTTGTAGAAATAGTTTCACTGCTAGCGGGCGTTTTGCGCCCTTTTTCAAATTCTGTTCAAAAGAAAAGCTATAATAAGCCAAAATCTAAAAAAAGATAGTAGGGGTATTCACGCTTTGTTGTACTCAGCCTTGTATCGTTGTATTGAGTGTATTTGGTTACACCTTTGTAAAATAATACAAGGCTTACTCATATAAAAATATTTACAGGAGCGTTGTAATTTTACTACACTAAAAAGTGTTGTATTACGTATTGTATCGTTGTATTAATATATTTGACAGGTGTTCAAAATGGATCAGGATATGGTAAATTGAATAAATTCATTTATTTAAATCTATTTAATTTCCGTCACTGCAATTTCCATTACTTCGTCAAGTAAAATTTCTTTTGGACTTTTCCGCGGCATCTTGACTACCTGTCAAAACGAAAAAATTGTCTTCTTCTTCGATGTATTTACAATAGATTGCAAACGGAGCGTTCACTCTTCGTTGTAAATTTGCATTGTATATTTACACCGTTTACAATGATACACTTTAGCGTGAATACCCCTAGTAATAATAAAACCCTATTGTAACCTTCGCCTACTATCATTACCTTCTTGCAAAAAAAAAAACACTTCAGGCAGCCCGTACTCAAAAATGAATTTCATAAAAATATTCTCTATCTTTTAAATCATCATTAAAGAAAATCATAAAAATATAATGGAAGCTACAAAGATATCAGCTTATATTCAATAAACACCGCCTGCCACAAAATTTTAAGAGCAAATTTAATATTGTTCGAAGCCAGAACAAAAGAGAATATGGTGGATACAGAAAATTTCTCTATCTTCGACTTCTCAATTCTCGCTGTTCGGTTCCGAAGAAGCTTCGTTTAGCTCAGCTTCTGAGGGTACTGTATTAACGCAAACCTTTGCGGGAGTGTGGGTCCAATTAGATTGAATGTGTTGGAGTTTTACGTTGATTTTCTGTGGCAAAGAAGCTGGAGATATTACAGCTTCCCCATGTTGTGTAAAGCCTCGGCCACGATAAGAGCGGCACCAGGAAAATTTATTTAGTATTGTCACTCTGCCGCTTGCCGCACATATCATGTTCGAGGCCTAACACAGCATTGGGAAGCTGTAATATCTCCAGCTTTAGTGTTTCCAGAGGAGGAAATATATTAAGATTTTTTTTGTGATTAATCTTGATATATTTTAAAATTTAAATGTATTATCATTTATATAAATTTCTTTTTATGAAGTTGCCTATTTGGTAAAGGGAAGCAGTGCTTCCTTTGCTTCCAAAGAGGAACCGCCACTGAACCTCATGTGATTTGATTAAAGAAATGTAAAAAAATTGAGTGATTAAATGTGTTAATTGTAAAGGTGGCCACTTTGTTTACATTCGCGGTGGTTATCCCGTGTTTCATTAGAAAAAAATGTTGAGTTTTCATGTTGTGCGGTGGTAAATAATAAAAATTACGTGCAGAAAAATGCTAAAGAAAGACCTAAAGTTATTGTTTTGATTGCTATTTAAATTGGGGCATATATGCATTTATGAAGGTTTTATATTGGATATAAAGCCATTGCACATTTTGCCGATTACTGCCATACCCACAGTCTAGAATGATTGTATATCCAAAATTAAATATTTATACATAAATGCACAAAATATGCCCCAATTCAAATGTCAAACAAAACAATAACCTTAGCACTTTGTTTCACATTTTCTGCACTTATATCTTAAATAATTACACCATAATGAAGATAAGATACTATTCACTTTAAAATCACTGCAAATTCGATTGCTGTTGTTGGCCCACTGTATGGCACCAAAAAACACTAATATATATATATATATATATATATATATATATATATATATATATATATATACAGGGTGTCCCACATAAACTTACAAAGCGGCCGGCTGTGGATAGGTCTTGGATAGACGAACAAAAAATCGTATGGGTGGGGGGGGGGAATCGTAACGGTTTAGCCGCTAGGGCGTTCTGAAGTTTTTTTGCTAGAGTTTTACATATCACCCTGTATTTTTGTAACCGTGTAACCCATTTTCATGATTATGGTACCGGTGTACGCAGAATTCCCCCACCTATCTACGACGGTAAAAATAATGGTCCTATCTTATAAACTTAAAATTTTGTATTTTTTTTCACTAAAATTTCAACTAAAACCACCTTTTTCTCCACAAAATACGTAATAAACCTAAACTTTTTTTTTCCAAAATTAAAAATTTTGGACAATTTCCTGCTGCTGTGCAAAATAATAAGCACACTTGAACATAAACTTAAATTTAAAAACTGTATAGTAAAAATAGGTGTTATTAGCACAGTTGTACCTATAAACTTAAATTTAAAAACTGAATAGTAAAAATAGGTGTTATTTTAATAAAATTCATTGTAATTAATATTAATAATATACATTTATAAAAAATAAAGTTAAATAAAGAATTCAAGTAGCAAAAACAATATAATTTCAGCTGTGCAAAAAAATAAGTACAAGAAATAAAAATTTACAATAATAATTCCACATTAAAAAAAAATTATTACAAATTGGCACAAAGGTTGTTCATTAGTATTTAGTAGTGCTTCCCTTGTTTTTTAATATTGCGGCGCACCTTCGTGGCATTGATTCCACCAACTTTTGGCATAGTGAAGTTGGTATTTCATACCAAATTTTCTTTACATTTTCCCAGAGTTCTTTTTTGTTTTTTGGTTTGGGTGTGTCTCTGAGAGCACGTTTGACATGTCCCCAAAGATTTTCGATGGGGTTCAGGTCTGGGGATTGTGAAGGCCATTCAAGCGTTTTAACGCGGTTTTCTTGAAACCACCTTTTTGTTACAATGGCAGAATGCTTGGGATCGTTATCCTGTTGAAACCACCAAAGCAACGGGAGATTATCCTCTGCATATTGATACATGACAGTCTCAAGGATTTCAACGTATTTTTCTTTTGTCAATACATCTTGTATCCAATGAATGGGCCCCACACCATAATATGAGAAACATCCCCAGACCATGATATTCCCACCCCCATGTTTTATGGTTTTAATTGTAAATCTGGGATCGAATTCTCTTGCTGGCGGCCTTCTAACGAAATTGTGTTTAGTATCTGGTCCAAATAAATTAATCTTTGTCTCATCTGACCAAAGAACCGTGCGCCATTTTGCATCAGGCCGTTTCGAATAATTTGTAGCAAATCTTATTCTATCCTTAATATTCTTTTTTGATAAATGTGGACACTTTTTAGCACGATATGCTTTCAAATTATTTTCAATCAGCCTTCTTCTAACAACTGAAGTATCAATATTAAGTTTCAGCTGAGATTTAATGTCGGCTGACGTCAAAAACGGGTTTTTTTTAACACACCTTACAATCAAACGATCAATTCGTGGCGTAGTTTTGCGTTTTCGGCCGCGAGTTTCTGCTATTGCTTTCTCTTTTAATGCATTTCTTACCATACCTACTGAGCATTTAATTGTTTTGGCAATATTTCTTAATGAATTTCCGTCAGCTCTCAGATTTTGTATAATTTTTCGCAATTCCATAGAACAATGTTTATTACGTCCCATTTTCCCTAAAGTTCTTAAAAAACAAAACCTATTTGTACCAATTTTATTGATATTTTAGTACACTTACCAAAAAGCAATTGAACAAATTATTTTGTAAGAAATAAAATAAATATTCTAGAAATAATGAATTGTAATCGCTTCTGTGCTTATTATTTTGCACACCAAGAAGAGGTACTTTCCCTACAAAATCAGCTATCGCACTGAACCTAACAGCACCAGCACAATGGTTGCATCGAATTTTTACCGTTACTCAAATACGAAGAAAACAAGGCCAAAAACTAAAAATTTCCGTTATCGTTTAGACTGTAAAATATCAAGTGAATCCTTAGATTACTAAGTGTGCTTATTATTTTGCACAGCAGTGTATATATGAGGAGGTTATTATCAAAAGGTGACATGTCCTCCATTCATTTTTTTGCAGCAATGAGTAAAAACTGTGCATGAACTTAGTCCTAAAAGATATTTATTTTTAAAAAATTTGACGACACACATAAAGTATTTTATTATTTTATTGTGAAAAAATCATAGAAATACATTAACTGGTTATTGTGAAAAAAGCAAAAACAAAATGGACATGTACCTTTTTGTAATATGCCAATGGACATGTCACTTTCTGATTTAATGGTACGGTGGACATGTACTTTTTTGAAATCATAGATACTATTTTTAATATTTTGAATTATAAAATGAACTGAACATTTCATTTTAAACTAAACTATATTTCTTATGAACTTAATTTAACATTGCTTTTCCTGGTAAGCGGGGAAGAAAATTTAGGGAAGAAAATCGGTTACTGGGACATGTGTCGAATTTGAAAAAAATAACCGAATTTACCGTCTATTATATACGAGATATAGTGCGGTTTTAAACTTGTTTTCAAGCAAAAACTATGCATTTTACCAAGGATAATCGATCGGTTAAAAAAAAAAATACTTGAAGTATGGACATGTCACCTTTTGATAATAACCTCCTCATATATATATATATATATATATATATATATATATATATATATATATATATATATATACATATACATATATATATATATATACATATATATATATATATATATATATATATATGTATATATATATATATATATATATATATATATATATATATATATATATGGGTAGAAATTCCTCAAATCGATCAGTAAAAATAAATGTTTTTTAATCTTATTGCAAATATATTCGTTCGAAAGCCTGTCGCAGAAGGAGCATTTTCACCAAATCAATGAAAAATATTAACAATTGCCATAGTTATTAACAAATGAAATTTTATGTATTTTTTTTTTTTTTTTCAAAATGCAATATCTTTCAACCTGATCGATCGATTTTCATCAAGTTGGTCTTATTTGAAAGGTAATGAGTTGAAAAAGTAGCTAATTGATATTTTTTTAGTACAAAATTGGAAAGCTTGGACAATTTCCTATGAACAATGTTCAACAACTTTTATGCTACGCCCTATAGTTTTGAAGCTATAAGCAATTTTAATGCTAAAAATGGCCTTATTTGGTACTTTTAGACATAACCTCAGGTTGTAAGGAACTAAAAAAGTACAAAATAGAGCCATTTTTAACCTTAAAATTGCTTATAGCTCCAAAACTATAGGGCGTAGCATAAAAGTTGTTGAACGTTATTCATAGGAAATTGTCCAAGCTTTGTACTAAAAAAATATCAATTAGCTACTTTTTTTTGGAGAAAAAGGTGGTTGAAGTTGAAATTTTAGTAAAGAAAAAAACAAATTTTTGACTTTGACGACACATAACTCTGGAAGTTGGTGGGTTGAAGCCTTAAGTTTTACCGTTTCACATTAGGTGAGAACGCTCCCATAGGGTGATATGTAAACCTCTACCAAAAAATTTCAAACTGAATGATGTGCCATTTGATAGTAATTTTAACAGTTTCCAAAAACTATATCAAAAATTCATCTAGACAGATTAATAGTTAACTAAAAGACGAACATTTAAAAAAAAACATGGGTGCGGAAACTCAAATTTTCGGCCCGTTAGAATAAATTGAATAGAAAAAATAGTATTTTTTTGAAAAAAATTAGACTTTTTGTTAAAAATTTAAAAAAAACGAAAATGAAATTTCAAAATCCGGCTAGAGGGATCGATTGGTAAATTCAAGATGAACATTTAAAAAAAAAATTTGTCAATAACTTAAAAATTACGACCTCTAGAGTAATTTGGGTGAAATATCAAATATCTCGCCACTGTGCGGCGCTCAATAAATTGCTACAACTTTTTAACTAATAGCGATTAGGAAAATGTTATTTAACGATTTTTTTCCTTATTGAATTGCCTTTCGTATGGAATATTTCAACAATAGTTAACGTATTTCCTAAGTACTTTTTTTGAGTTTCAAAGTTTGATTGTTAATTAAACATTAGTAAAAAACAAAATTTTTCGTCTTTTAATTCAAATAATTAAAGTTCAACTCATTACCTTTCAAATAAGACCAACTTGATGAAAATCGATCGATCAGGTTGAAAGATATTGCATTTTGAAAAAAAAATACATAAAATTTCATTTGTTAATAACTATGGCAATTGTTAATATTTTTCATTGATATTTGGTGAAAATGCTCCTTCTGCGACAGGCTTTCGAACGAATATATTTGCAATAAGATTAAAAAAACATTTATTTTTACTGATCGATTTGAGGAATTTCTACCCATATAGATATATATGTATGTATGTGTATGTATATATAGATTTTCATGCTTAGCTGAAAAGTGCGCCTTCTGTGCTAGAAGGGTTAACTCTTGATACATAACTTGAACCACTTGACGGACTAGTACAAAGTAATACAAAGGGTGATTCCTAGGCCTGACCTTATCATAAAAAATGGGAAGTAGCTCACATTAATGTTGCACCTCGTTGCGAAGTATATAGGAAGAACATCCTACGCCAACAATATTCGGATTAAGGGCTATTCCCACCGAAGTTTGTGATGCAATTTTCGCCATAATATACATTTTGTTAGAAGATCATGCTCAAATTGTTCCAGAATTATATCAGCAAGTCTCTCAGCACCTCTCTTTCTTTTAGTATATTTGATTTCATGGAGCGTTAATGAGTTGCCGTTTTTTTGTATATACACTTTTTCATTCATCTTCTTCTTCTTCTTCTTTAACGGCTCTACAACCGGGATCCGGTCCTGGCCTCGCGCAACTGTTCTCTCCACCGGTCCCGATTCTGAGCCGATGTCATCCAGTTTGGCATCCCTAAACTCTGAGCGTCCTGGTCCACGCCATCCTTCCAGCGAAGGTTGGGCCTCCCTCGCTGCCGCACCCCATAGGTCTTACCGCAGAGAACTTTCCGAGCAGGCTCATCTTCACTCATACGAGCTAGATGCCCTGCCCACCGGAGCCTACCGAGCTTTATTTTCTTCACAACATCTATGTCGCGATAGCGCTCGTAGATCTCGTCATTGTAGAGTCTCCGGAATCGTCCTTCCTCACATACGGGGCCAACAATCCTCCGAAGTATTTTCCTCTCAAACACGCCCAAGAGGTTTGAGTGCTTTTTGCTAAGCACCCACGTTTCGGGTGCATATGTGAGAACGGGTAAGACCATCGTCTTATATAGTAAAAGTTTAGACGTTATGGTTAGATATTTGGATTTGAAGAGCCTTGACAGACTATAGTAGGCTTTGTTGGCTTTTAGCAGTCGTGCGCGTATTTCTGGTTCCATGCTATTGTCGGCTGCTACTATTGACCCAAGGTAGGTAAATGATTTTACCACGTCAAACTCGTGTTCCGCTACCTTGATTGTGGGACCAATGTTAGGTGTTCTTCCAGACGAGGCCACCATGTACTTTGTTTTGCTTTCGTTAATGTGCAGTCCCAGATTTCCTGCCGCTTGCTCAATCTGAGTGAAAGCTTCTTGTACAGCTGTTGTTGTTCTTCCAATGATGTCAATGTCGTCTGCGTAAGCCAGTAATTGGGTGGACTTGTGGAGGATTGTACCCCTTGATGTCACGCCCGAATCTCGGATCACTTTCTCCAACGCCAGGTTGAAAAGGAGGCAGGCCAGACCGTCCCCTTGTCGGAGTCCATTATAGATGTTGATTGGTCTGGACAGTGTTCCGGATACCTTTACTTGGCTTGACACATTGATCATGGTCAACCTACATAGTCTTGTCAGTTTGTTGGGGATGCCGAATTCTCTCATGGCTTTGTAGAGTTCTACCCTGGCTATGCTATCATAGGCGGCTTTAAAGTCTATGAAGAGGTGTTGAATTGAGTTTTGAAACTCTAGACATTTTTCCATAGCCTGCCTCAAGGTGAAAATCTGATCAGTCGTTGATTTGCCTGGGCTGAAGCCACACTGGTAATGGCCTATGATGTTTCTGGCGTATGGGGCCATCCTGTTTTGTAGGATAGCGGAGAATATCTTATACACGGTACTCAACAACGTTATACCGCGATAATTAGTGCACGCTGTGATATCTCCTTTTTTGTGTACCGGACAGAGGATGCCTTTTCTCCAGTCTTCTGGCATCACTTCCTGCTCCCATACTTGCACAATTTTCATTCATAAGTTCTATTAAATTACAATCGAAACAGTGGCGGTTTCAGAGGGGGGTAATTGGGTAATTACCCCCCCCCCTCCTCCTAAGATTTGAGTTCCCTTATTTGTTTTTATTCTTAAAAATTACCAATATTACAAACAAACAAGTTAAGTGTATGGTGAATCTAGTAGGCGATCTATGACTGTGAATTTTTTCTCCTGGAGAGTCGTGGAAGGGACCGATACCCGTGACTTAAGCTAATATAGCACGCTATGTAAACAAACCGAAGTTAACTGCTCAAGCGCTGAAAGAGAAGTGATGAACTTCTTCCTTTGCACGGGTTCCTTTTTCTAAATATACGCGACATACATTGATACTATTAGTCTCTTTTATATTAGATGTGTTTTTTAAACCTCTTCTGTCCTGGAACATTAAAAAACGCAAGGAACATTTTAATTTTCATTTGCATAAATTACGGCTGGGGACTTTTTAATTTCTTTTACTATTTTATAAAAATCTATCAACTTTTTGCGTTTTTTATTCAGTAAACAAAGAATTTATTTTATTTGTAAACTGCCAATTTAAAAAACGTATAAGGGAAAAAGGAAATTTCATTTAAATTTAATTTCTCTTTGGCCTGGATACGGTTCTCAGTAATTGTCGGGGACAAGATTTTGTATGGAAGCTGTTCCAGGAAAGAACAGAACAGAGAACAGAAACCCTATAACTTCGCGAATTTCCATTGAAATCTAACTTTATTACAGTCTATTTTGTTGGCAAAACTTTGAATTTTATGTTTTTGAACTCAGATTAGCATGTTTCATAGCGCAAAAAAAGTTTGCGCCTGTTAAATAAGAAAAAAAAATTTACGAATTTTAGTACTTTCTTTGATCGGCAGCAGCGCCATCTGCATCGAAAAAAAAAACATTTTTTTAATCAGACATAAAAAAAGTAGAGGATCCAATCTTTAATTTGGTATTTCGTTTGATTTTTTGGAGTGGAATTTGCCCAAGTTATGGGCAATTGAAGAATGCCAAATTTTTCGAAAATTTTAGGTGAGCCGCTAATTGTTGTGACGAGTCTATTTTTTGATGTCGATTGTTTTGTATTTATGGAATAAAAATAATATTTCAGTTTTTTCTTTTTTTTAATTACCCCCCTAAGCTAGTTGGCTGGAAACGCCCTTGAGCCCGGTATGCTAGGCTCAAGGAATTTGCTCAAGAAAACGTCTGCATTTATTCCCTTAAGAAAAAGTGACAGTCGGTAAGAAATTTTGGCATTTGTCTAATTGTCATTGCTGGCAGTACAGTTGTTTTGTTAAGGGTTCAACGATTACTTAAAACGCAAGGCTACCTTCAATTTCTACTTTCAATTAAGAAAACCCATGAAACGTCAAAATTACTTAAAGAAATAAGTGCCTCGACACTTATTTCTGGAAGAAAAACTAAAATTTGATCAATAGCGACATCTGCGCGTCATTAAAAAAACACGATTTTTCTGGTATGATTTCTTGAACCTAGCATACCGGGTGAAGAAATCGCAGCAGAAAATATTTCTGAGCCATTTCTTGACAATTTTTTTTACATAGGTTTAAGATAGGTCAAGTAATTACTTGAGCCTAGCATACCGGGCTTTGAATCGAAATATTTGTAGAAAAAATTGTGCATATCACTTTCTTAGTAATATTTTCGTCTTTTTAACATAGGATATTTGTTTTGCACTTCGCTGTTAAACCTGCAATTAGGCTTGGGCATTTTGTTCTAAAAATAAATAGGTTTTATATTTTGAGTCGATTGACAACTTAAAACTCTGTTCGTAGATTGACAGGATGGAGTACTTTTTCCTTATCGATTCGGTGAACTTCCGATACGATTTCTTGGAAATATTGTAAAATTCTGCTGCCAACTCCCACTGGAACTTTCATACAAAACGGGGCATACGGTCATCGGGTATTTTTGTCATGCCGAAATTTCCTTGAATGATGTTTACGAGTCAATTTTTAACTGAGATTTGTTTGAATTGCTTATCATCCAATTAATCAGAGGCTTCACTGGACATAAAAGGACCCGGGTTTTACCCGGATATTTTTTAAAACTCCTCCCGAACGGTACCCGGACTCCCTCAAAACTAGGACAAATCCGGGGGAACCCTGACGGATGCCAGCCCTAGGTATATGGCGAAATCACAATTTTATACAAATAAACACTGTGTTCAGATGAGGTGTACAGATTAGAGTTGAGCCGGACTTACAAGAGGCAGTTCATTTGTCCCGTACACGATAGTAAATTGTACTGAAGCCTCAACTTGTTTAAATGTACTGGGGGTGGAGCACGTAAGTTGTTTCAATCGACCTCTCCATATAAAAAGTCAAGATTTTTGTATGGAGAGGTCGATTGAAACAACTTACGTGCTACCACCCCTGGTTCAAAAATAATATACTACTGGGATATGACCGTGAGCGCGTTCAAAAACCTTACTATGGTTAACCATGGTTAACTATGGTAAATTTTTGTCGTTCAAAAACTCCGTGGTTAACTACAACATAACCACGAGCATAACATTTTGGCGTTCAAAAACTCCCGTGGTTAACCATGTTGTAGTTAAATTTTAACTATGCTCGGGAGCATGGTTAGCGATAGTTAAAAAGAAGAATAAAAACAATTTGTTTACATTTGTTTTAATGTTAATAATGAACAAATCAAAGTGGGATTTGTGACATTATTTTAAATAAATAATTATTGGAAATAATTGAAGCAAATAGCCGACACTATTTTATGGAAAAAAATTTAAATTTTCTTTACCACGTAGTTAACCACGGTGCGTTCAAAAACCTCCATGGTTAAACATAATCTTTCGTGGTTAAGTGAAGTGATGTAGTGTAACCACAGCTTACCTCGTGGTTTACTATAGTAAGGTTTTTGAACGCGCTCCGTGTATCGTGCGATTGTAAATTACGAAGTGGAGAGACATTTCTTACTTCTTTGGCGGCAGTAAAATATCCAATTTGAACTGCGCCGAGGTGAGATTGCAAACACGTGGAACAATATTTTCTTATTTCTTTTGCGACAGTAAAATGTCCAATTCAAATTGCGGTGAGGTGAGATTGTAAGCATGAACTACAGAGACATTTTCTTACTGCTTTTGCCGCCAATTCCAATTTAAACCGAGCCGTGGTGAGATTGTAAATACGAACTGGAGAGGAGAAACCTCTTACATTTTTTGAGGGAGTGAAGTTTTCTACTCGAGAGATATTTCTCACATTTTTCGAGGGAGATAAATTTTGTATGGAAGAGATAATTCTTACATTTTTCGAGGGAGGTGAATTTTGTACTGAAGAGACAATTCTTACATTTTTCGAGGGAGGTGAATTTTGTACTGAAGAGACAATTCTTACATTTTTCGAGGGAGGTGAATTTTGTACTGAAGAGACAATTCTAACATTTTTGAGGGAGTGAAGTTGGAGAGATGTTTCTTACATTTTTCGAGGGAGATAAATTTTGTATGGAAGAGATAATTCTTACATTTTTCGAGGGAGGTGAATTTTGTACTGAAGAGACATTTCTTACATTTTTCGAGGGAGGTGAATTTTGTACTGAAGAGACAATTCTTACATTTTTCGAGGGAGGTGAATTTTGTACTGAAGAGACAATTCTAACATTTTTGAGGGAGTGAAGTTGGAGAGATATTTCTCACATTTTTCGAGGGAGATAAATTTTGTATGGAAGAGATAATTCTTACATTTTTCGAGGGAGGTGAATTTTGTACTGAAGAGACAATTCTTACATTTTTCGAGGGAGGTGAATTTTGTACTGAAGAGACAATTCTTACATTTTTCGAGGGAGGTGAATTTTGTACTGAAGAGACAATTCTAACATTTTTCGAGGGAGGTGAATTTTGTACTGAAGAGACAACGGAACGGAACGGAATAAATAGCTAGACAATTATTCCGTGTTGCTCCTGTTGGTAATTTTGACAGAACGAAAAAACAGCTGTTGCGGCCAAGTGGTTGGTGTAATATGTGATTTTTATCAGTCAGCTATTAACTTTTTCTCACCTTTTGACTTTTTCTTCACAGTACTCTACACGGAATTTTTCCGTGTAGAAATATATGCTAAAAATGCTGAACGGAATTCCGTTTGAACTCCATACTAGGCTTACTTTTTGTTTTGTGAGTACGGACTTCGAACGGAATTTTGTTGGTAATATATCACTTGTGAAACTTTCTAACAGATGGCTCTGCAGGGGAATTGGAGACTTTTTTCCGTTCACGTTGGAACGGAATAAATAGCTAGACAATTATTCCGTGTTGCTGCTGTTGGTAATTTTGACAGAACGAAAAAAACAGCTGTTGCGGCCAAGTGGTTGGTGTAATATGTGATTTTTATCAGTCAGCTATTAACTTTTTCTCACCTTTTGACTTTTTCTTCACAGTACGGAGAAATTCCGTGTAGAAATATATGCTAAAAATGCTGAACGGAATTCCGTTTGAACTCCATACTAGGCTTTAGTTAGAATTTCAATTAACGATTTGTAACAAAAGCAAAGCTCACATGGCCCCATCTATTAAATTAGATTTGAAACGAACTGTAATTAAAGACAAAGCTTTTCAAAGTTTCTGGAAAGAAAATATTCCAGTATAGTTCAGTCTATGGTGGAAGGATTTGAAATTGGTAAAGGAGGAGCTTGGATATAAAAAAGCAGTGACAACGGCATTTAGAGTCAGTTTTGGATTTGAAAAGCGATTAAAGTGTTCTGAAGTGATAAAAGTGGCCTAAAACGACAGTGGTGATCAAATAGTGGATTAAAAAGCGATAAATAGAATTTGCGAGTGTGAGATATTGAGTTGCAAGTAATAATAGTGAACTTTAAGAATTATGTCTGTTATTGAATTGTGTTAATAAATAAATGGGTGAACATTTAAAAAGTAGATTCCTTCTAATACAAGAGCCTAGGCCCGCCAGACCTACGTCATTTTCTTAAAGCTGATGGCTGCGTTTCGTAATATACTAGGAGCACTGCGCCGGTACTACCAGTGGTAGTTTTGCCGTGCCGTTTTCACCGAACAGTGCTCTGCCACAGTGCTCTAGGAACATTCATGACGTCATGAACACTCCCCTTTTTACTACTGCGACTACTGCTCTGGAAGAGGTAATGTGCTCACAGTAGTTTGAGCAGCTGACAGCTAATTTTGAAAATCTGTACACGATTGACGTTGTCCAAATGATGCCAAATAATAATTCAAATAAGTTTAATTGACAGTGATTCTCTGTCATTATAAGAAATTAAAATCACAAGAAAACTTAAAAAATTACAACACACTTATACTTTCAAAATGTAAATAATAATGGCGGAGCCAGTGTGCTATGCGCCCGTTCCGATATACAAAATATATACTGCTTAGTCCAGTATAACTATTTTAAACGGAACGTATTTCTCAGTGCTTTGGCATGACGTCTAAAACCACAGCGCTTCCAGTATATTACGGAACACACCCGATATTTCATATATACATACATAATTGGATACGCTGTTAAGAACGTATGCACACTCGCTAGCCCGAACAGTGGGCGCTTTTATAGATACTATACCCTAAAGGTTCAAAAAAATACCTACGTGAAATTTTTACGGCTGATTTTTATATATTTTGCGCAGAGTACTATTTGAAGCATATATAAATTTCTGCCTTCGGTGGTTCCTTTCGGTCGCAGGTCGACTCGCACGATTTACGTATTCAATAAAAAAAAGAGAAACCATTTTAGTTTTAATTAAAATATTTATTACCGAAATTAATTTTTTCCGACGAGATATAAAAACCAACTGCTCTTTATTATCAACTTAAAAGGATCTTCATCCGTCGAGAAATTGCAAAGTGTTGTTTGCCTTGCAGGTTTCCGATAGGAAAATTAAATAAAAGACTCTTAATCTTTGTTCGGAAATTTCAGGTAACGTCTCGTTACATGAGATTTCCAGTATGCATGTAGCACAGGGGGGGGATCCAGAAGCAATTCTTGGGGGGGGTGTTAAATTTTACTCAGAATCAGGAGATTATGTTATCTGAAATAGTGTTCGGTGTACAGTAAAAATTATAGTAAAAATTTGACTCCCTAAGAATAAAAAAAAATACGAGTGTGCGTAGGACCACACTTTAGAAGTGTTAACCTCTATGGCTAGTCTAAATGTCCAAATCAATCTTAATACAGGACGATAAGGATTAATATATTTTATTTATGAATATTCTGTTAAAGTTTATTTAATTGTTACTTATATGCACTCCCTCCAAAATGTGTTGCAATGTTTTGGAAATTAAACAATTTATCTTAAACTTATCACACAAAGATCGGACGATGGATGACTGGGATAATGTAGTTTTTAGTAATAGTAGATAATACATATATAGTAATAAATACATAGTACATAGTTCATAGGAAAAATCTAGTACATAGTACTTGTCGTCGGGTTGATGCAATAGTCACGAAACAGAAATTTTTGCTATTTTAAACATTGTGCAAATATGCAAAAAAGTCATATTATATTTAGCCAAAGTCACGGATCTAAATTTTTATGGGAATCCACTGGATTCATTTTGAATTTTTTCAGAACATAATACATAATATGCAGTACATTGTATATAGTACGTAATAGATAATATATAATAAATAATACATAGAAAATAATATAACATACCAGTAGGGAATGGAATTACTGGAAAAACTAGTTCTACAGAAGCAGTTCAGTACTTCAACCCAGTACAAAAAAGGCATTACATTAACACGGCGATGGCCTAGGCTGGGAAGTACTTTTTTTCCCTTCCATTTGGAAGTTCTGATACTACATTTATTACTAAACTCATAATGCAAAGTTATTATACTGTAAATTTTTATAATATAATTTAGTTGGCGTAGGCGTGAAGGGGTGGGGTAGCTTGAAGTAAAATTAAGCGATTTATATTTATATCATAAACATAAATTCAAATATATGTTTATACATTAAAGACATAAAACTTAATGGCTGAGACAACTGTGATGATTAAAAAAGAAAACGAGCAGCTACGAATTTTTTCAACACGCTTTTTGCGCGAAATCAAACGCTTGGTCACCAAACCCATTCTCCTCTGCATTATTTATAAGTCATTACATACATACATTACATACACTAATTAAAGAAGTACTTCCAAATCGACTTCCCACAATAAATACCTGCGATTTTCCCTACTGGGATACTACCTCAGATATGTACGTAAAATACAGATGCCCAGTCGAAACGCCGAAACGCCGAAACGTATTCCATGTCGCCGAAAGCGATTAATCCAAGCAAAAGATTTAAATATTGCAGCCATTTAGTTGGCTAGAGCATGGCAACTTTTAGTCGAGGTCCAGCAACAGACTTCAGCGATGGTCACGCGCATTTTTGGTTCGCACCAGTTTCTGGGCACTTGTGCCTATGCAGCTGGCTAGAGCATGGCAACTTTTGGTTTAGCTCCACATAGAAACAGCAGCGTATAATTCTATGTGTGCGAGGAAAAATAGCCCGCGCTTGGTGGGTGGGATTGGGTTAGAATGTTGCAATGCAGAAGCTGCTCTCAGCATTCGTTTTATATTCTCGCGCCGCTCTCAAAATTCATGTCATATTCAGGGGTGCCACTTTGGCTCTATAGAGCCATTTGTGGCTCTTTATCAAAAAAACTTTTAAAATTGGCTCTTTGGCTCTTTTTCAACTTAAATGGCTCTTTTGCCTTTTTCTTTCAACTTGATCTTGAATTTTAACTGATTTGGTTTTTCCTAATTACATACTCGCAAAGAATTTACCATTACTGTTACTGGATAAAAATTCAATATTTGATTTCAAGATTTGAAGATTTTAGAACTATCCTACAACTAATTTCTCTGGTCGACCATGCCTCCTACTCGTATGGTAAAGAAGAAGATTTGTTTTTGACATCTTATTGTTCGCGGTTTTCAATGTAATTTCTGTTGTGTTTGAATTTGGCTCTTTTTTATCAGCTTTGGCTCTTTCCCAGTAGGAATTCTAGGAAGGCCTTACCGATGGAGCACTGAAATAAGTACTCATCTGGTAAGGGGTACCCCTTATTTTCTTGGTGCTAGATGAGCCCTTACAAACCCCATTACAAGAGAAGGCAGATGGTAAGGTGTAGTCCAGAATTATACCCAAACAAGTGAGAGTCTGCCCGATGACTCAAGGGAGCTTTCCTGGAGCTTTCATAAATTTTATAGATAAAAAGAAAACGGGCAATTATATTCGTCGACATAAAATGCGACATTAGCATACTCAATAGCCCGTCTCTCATTCGATACGGAAGACAAGCAGCTTTAGAAGTGGTTAGAATTTAGTTGGGGGACTGCTTAGGTAAAGCCACTCTCGGGCTTGAAAAAAAGGCATTTGTAAAAGATGAAGAAATAAAAGCATTTCGACACCGGGTCACATATCCACAGGCGCCCATGAATAGCTCTTTTTGCAATGTTCCATTTGCTGCCTTACTATACCCCCCAGCAAACCAATCTTTAAGATAACTTAACGAATTCGTTACAGAAATTCGTAAATTTTTCCCGAATTCGCAATAGAATTCTGAACAAATTCGGAAAGAAAAATATATAAAGAGGTTGACACGACATCGTTAAAGAAATTCTTTTCGAAATCGTTACGAAATTTAGTAATGATTTAGCAAAGCTTTTTACCCCTAATAAAAGCTTCGCATTCATATAGGCCATACCTTTCTTTACTAAACTCTTCACATGAAAAAATATATAGTTAGCCTGGCGGAAATAAAACTCTTTAAATGAAAGAAAGAATTAATTATTATTATTTATTACAAAACACACAAAATTAACAAACAAAATTATGAATTTTAAAATTTCACAATGAACTTGCGCACTTCACTTTGACACACTGTGTAAGTTTAAGACATGTGTTCCGATTTCTGGCCTACTTCGTAAAGAAAATTTGTTACCGGCTTCGTCGTGACATTGTTGCGAAGTTGTTTTCCGAATTCTTTTCGATTTAGTTTTGACTAATCGCCATATAAAAAGCTTTAGTTTTTGTTGTTGTATTGCTTCCGAAAATCTTTCGACTTGTAGGAATTCGGAAAGTTTGGTTTGCTGGGCCCTTACAGATGAGCAGTTCTATAAGTACTCTAAGGTAAGTACTAAAGTAAGGCCTTACCCCCTATGACATCGTGTGTAAAAGTAAGCACTTCTGTAAAAGGGAGTGGTAAGGCCTACCCCTTACCAGTAAGTGCTACTTCTGAAAGCTTACCGGTCCTACTGGGAACATTCATTTCATCCTCTCGCACACATTCGCTGCTGTGTGCGATGGCGTGCGAGAATATGACATGAATTTTGAGAGCGGCGCGAGAATATAAAACGAATGCTGAGAGCAGCTTCTGCATTGCAACATTCTAACCCAATCCCACCCACCAAGCGCGGGCTATTTTTCCTCGCACACATAGAATTATACGCTGCTGTTTCTATGTGGAGCTAAACCAAAAGTTGCCATGCTCTAGCCAGCTGCATAGGCACAAGTGCCCAGAAACGAGTGAGCAACAAAGTGCGCGTGTCGTCATCATGTGTCCAGAAACGGGTGTAGCAACAAAATGCGCGTGTCGCGAATTCTTTGTTTTACCCCCAGCGAAAAAGTGCCAAACGCGCCTAAAGAAGTTAACACTTCAAAACGGTTTGTGCGTGTTATACGAATTACACGATAAACTGACTGTTCTGCATTTTAACAATTCTATTGTCTATGCATGTAGCTGTGTACAAACTGTCAGTTAAGCTAAGTCATTTTCGTAGGCCCCGAGAATGAAATTATGATTGTGTTAGTGTGTTGCTCTGTGCAGCCCAGAATTTTTTGGGATGCACAAGTAACAAACTTCCCCGCGACCCCTTGCCTATAAAACCGGTTTATTGGAATTATTGGAAGTGTTGATGGAAGAAATGTTATGCCGTGTAATTTGCCTCAATCGGAGTAAGGAACCACCGGCGACGTAACCAAACAGATCTGGGATGTGTGAACGATATGGCCACGCTTCCATACTGGATACCTGGCCAGGCCGTCACCAGGTCTAAAGGCCAAATTACAATGACCGGATTAGAGCGGAACAGAATCGGATTGAACTGTCAAAGTGGTTTTCCAAGCATGCGTTTTCTATTTAACCGATTCCAATGAACGGATTCAAACGCATTTGACCGCATCTGTGCCGGATTCGTTTTATACCATGTTCGCACTGAGCCGAAATTACGTGATTTCGGCTATTTTGGTGATCTCGCCCAAAATCACGTTCAAAATCATGTGATTTCCCATGTTTTTCTTGTGATTTCGAAATCATCTCAAACCTCGTAATTTCGGCAAAATTACGAACGAAATCATGTCGAAGCTAATACTCAAACCTAAAAATCGAATTCAGCACGTCTCTCAGCAGCTGGCAGCACGAGCGTGTTCAAAAACCTTACTATGGTTAACCATGGTTAACTATGGTAAACTTTTGTCGTTCAAAAACTCCGTGGTTAACTACAACATAACCACGAGCATAACTTTTTGGCGTTCAAAAACTCCCATGGTGTAGTTAAATTTTAACCATGCTCGGGAGCATGGTTAGCCATAGTTAAGAAGAACAAGAAGCCTACGAAAATGACTTAGCTTAACTGACAGTTTGTACACAGCTACATGCATAGACAATAGAATTGTTACACGAAAAAATGCAGAACAGTCAGTTTATCGTGTAATTCGTATAACACGCACAAACCGGTTTGTTACAGCAGAAAGTGTAACTTGCCTCATAAGCTGTCACTTTCCGTATTTTATTTGCTTTTATTGTTGTGTTGGAATGTCACTTTTCGATACGAAAAGATTTATTGTAGAAGTGGAAAGCATACCGGCGATTTGAGATATAGTTCCTTAGAGGAATAATCAGACAGGGTAAAAAAGAAGTAAGGTACTTATACCCAATAGCGCCTTTTATTCCTTTTTTAATGCCTTTTTGCGACGCAAATACAACATTATTTTTTCCATTTCCATTTTAAAAATAACATCTGACAGCGGCAATACAAGAAGTCTGTCTTCTCAAAGTTGCTTCCCCGACGTTTCTCCAACAGCACCACCTTCTTTGGAGGCTATTTGGTTTGTATTGCATGGTCGGGCATGGTTGAGATGATGGAGAGAGTCGCCTTCACGGTAAAAGAGGCGTCTCCAACTTTCAGGCCAACATTGCAGTTTTCACCATCCTGACAACGTGTGAATTTTATGCGGTACACTTTGTGGAGTATTCTTAGGGACACTTAGGGACATACTCCATCCCTGGGTTTACGGGATCAGACTACCCTCCCTGAAAGAGAAACTTTTTTCACTGGAACACCTTCCACACCTTGATGCATGGATCCAAAAATTTCAGCTTACCTTGTAGGTTGTCCTTTTGGGAGCTGTACGAACCCCAGAAATGTTTTGGAGCGTTAAGAAGTGCTCCATCTTTTTTAAGGTATTTCTATATTGATACCAGAAAGGACGGTCGCCCATGGCAGAGCTCCGTAGCGAGAAGCTAAACATTTCACCAAATTGTTAATTTTGTCCATTTTGTTAACCACTGTCTTAATGTGCAGGTTCCACTTAAGATTTAAAGAAGGCCTAAAATATTTAATTGGTTAAGGGGATAATGCGGTAATCTTTGACTGAGATGGTGGGTACAATGCAGTTTCGTTTTCTGCAGACGAGAAGTAGTTCTGCTTTGTCCATAAAGATAAGAAGTATTGTTAATTTTATTTAAGCTGGAGCAAAGCGAGATGATGTATAAATTGAAAAGTGGACATAAAGGCCTCGATTCCCAGATCCGACGGGAGGGAAGTGAGTGAGGATTTGACACTTTGCGATTCTCAAATCCGCAGTCCCGGATTGGTTTAAATCGAAAATTCGGAGTGAAGACTCACGCGATAATGAAATATATGATGTCGGATTATCTCAGGCGCATTTGTCGTTCAAATCCGCAGAAAATTTGTTGCGGATCACACTTTTACAGCGTGGAAAATGTCAAAAAGAAATTCGGGGTTGCGGATCTGAGAATCGCAAAGTGTCAAATCCGCAACTCACTTCCCTCCCGTCGGATCTGGGAATCGAGGCCAAAAGCTGAGAGCCTTGTGGAGTTCCATTCTGTAGTGACATAACGGGTGAAATTGACCCGTACTTGGATGGACCTGTGACTAAGGAAGCTGAGGATGAGGAATATGAATCTTTTATCAATTTTTAATTTTGCGAGTTGGTTAGCGAGGAAAGGGGCACTAAGTCTGTCGTAAGCCTTTGTCAGATCAAGGGAAAGAATGGAAGTGTGCTTTCGTTGAGTGAGACTATCGCAGACGTCAGCGTCTAGAAGGTGTAGGAGAGTATGCAGTATAAGCATGTTGGGACCAAAGTCTAGTAATAACAAGTCGACGGCTGATTAATTTGTAGGAGGTCTTATCGAGCCCGGGGGTTGTGCATTGTACCCTTGATGGAATTTAGAGCATTTTTAAATTCGCTTAAGGTAATACGGTGAGAAAGTGTGACGGCTGTCCAACCCGAGTATCGCTGCATATCAGCGGCTATATTTGCTTTACTTTGCCTGTGTTCAGTAGTGAAGTTACTGTCTGCTGAGTAGCTCGACCAAATTTATACCACCTCATTGCACATTAGGTATTAGCCTGGTGGATGGACCAACGGAAACCGCACTTTTGCCCAAGCCTCCTTAAGATTGTTGCGGACGTCTATGGAGTTCATAAAGGAAAACCACGAGTCCCTTTGAGCTTTTTTAATTGTTCTTTTTAAAATAGCTGAATCCAGACGACACCTCAGGAAATTGGAGAGGGAAGGTTGACAACGACAAAGCTGCCAGAATCTGTTTTTAGTTTTTATCAAAGCAAGGATTTCCAGTTGGGTTGTGATATGGATTTAGGATGACTAGTAGGAATGGGAGCGAACGCAGCGCCACGGAGAATTTTACTGAGTTTAGCCGCTTCTTGAGCGCCTGGGCGTTCTGTGCGAGTAGTACGCCTGGTAAAACGCTCATTCGAACATAACGCTTAGGCGTTGTATTGCAAAAAATTTAAACAGAATTCACTTAAACATTTTCGCTTTTTGGGTAAAATTTTTACAGAAAAAATCATGTTTTATATAAAAATAACTTTTCGACATGTGAAGTCCTAAAAATGCATCAAATAAATACAATTTTAACATCAAAATTTGCTAATATCGTCAAAAGTAAAGGCCGCACATAGGGTTATTTTACCAATCTAGACGGTCGAAAATCATACTCAAAAATTTCATTGCGGGCAGAAAGAAATTGGTTATTTTTGTTTTAAATTGGATAGAGAACAATAGGCATCCGTTACCGGTGTCTTTTCGGTTGCAACCGTGCGCTGGTTTTAGTCGGAGCTTTGTCATCACTTGAAGTGTACGTATATATTTCTCGACTTTCTAAGTGCGACAATATCACTTAAAAAGTAAATAATTTTGTGATCACTGGCTTGTTTAAGAATATTGTAATGGATTTGGATAAAGCAGGTAAGAGCTCACACTTTTGAAAATTTTCACTGGGTAAGATAAGACATTGCTTTATTCTTCTTCTTCTTAAATGGCGCAACAGTCCTTGCAGGACTCGGGCCTCTTGAAGTCTTCTCTACCCCAGCAGGCATTATAGCTCATATTGAGCTAAATATGATCTATTTGCGATTGGCAATTTTTTCGTTTAAAGTCTCAAATAGTAATTTATGAGATACATATGAGGTAATAGTGAGTTAAGTGGCGCATGTTTCTGAACTAAATATGAGGTCAATATGAGGTAAATCAAGAGCTAAATGCTATCTCAAAATGATCTCATATTGAGCTCACTGAGCAGAAAAAAAGTACTGAGAAATGTTAAAAAACAAAATTACTATTTTTACATTATTTTTTTTTTGTTCCTGTCTTCTTCTACTACTTTTTATTTTTTATATTCATATAATTTTATATTATTACATTTTACTTATGATTTGAGAATATTTTTTTTTTCGATTGCCTTGGACGAGATTCGAACCTGGGTCGCTGGAACATGAAGCCAACATTCTACCAACTGCGCTATTAAGACCAATGTCTATGCGCCGCCGTAAGAGTGTATATAAATGACAAATATAATATGAGCTAAATATGAGCTAAATATGAGCTCATTGTGAGATTTGTCTAAATAAATACCTAACGATGGAGGTTTTCTTATAACCGCACAGTGGGACGAATTGCCTAAAACGTGGACAAAAGTCCGAAAATAAAAGTTTCGATTAAGGGATTTCCATCTTTTGGTTTGACTACAGTATTGTTGACACTATTAAATCCCGGTAGTAGAAACGGTTAATTGTTTTTCCTTGAAGCTGCACAGCAGGTCGAACTTGGCCATTGTTTATTTGTAAAGGGTTCGGCTCTGTGCTTAAAAAACGTAGTGCAAATTGAAACTTGCAGAAAATTATAACGACAATACAGATTCGAAATATTGAAAATGGAGAATGTTTCTCCATGTATATACTAAATTATAAATGCTTTATGACTTGTTAAGCGACGTGTTAACATTTGTTATTGAAATAAACAATAATTATGTATAATAACGAGAAAAATTTATAAAATTCAATCGAAATTAAGAGATAAGTTATGAGTTCCACGGAATACCACTAAGTGAAGTATTTTTTTATAAAATAAGTTATATTTACGTCAGGATTAAAAAAGAAAATCCAGCTATTAGTCGTAACTCTCTTAGTAAACCACATATGCAGTTACGGCTGCTACATTTTATTTTTGATGAAATGTCTATAAAAGTGCGGGAAAATTCTCCATATTGTTAAATTTGCACAATTTGAATTTTGTGGTATTATGTTATCGACGTCGCTGATGACGAATTTGATGTCAAAATTTTAAAATTCAAAACGGCGGATCCAATATGGCGGACATAATTTTTGAAAATTTGTAGAAATAAGTTTAAAACTTGTATCTGCTATATGTTTTTGAGCATGCCGATTACGAATCTGATGTCAAAATTAGGAAATTCACGGATATATATACCTATAAATATTAGTTCAGTCGTCAAAGCACAATGCGAATGCAGACCTCTAACTAAATGTTAACTCACGAAACTTTTTCTAAAAAAACAAGTTTTTCGTGAGTAGAATATGTTAAAAAAGTTTCGGAACATTGGTTGTCCGCTGCTCCTAAAAACAGAAAATTCCGTTTTTGGACAATATCTCTTTAACGGCAAGTCCCATTCTAAAATATTGTTTACAAAGTTTGTAGATAATGCGATTATCTACAAAGAATCACGAATTCATGAATTTGTTTACATGACCTAATACGCAATTTGTATCGGTCATCAGACATTCAATAAATCCTCTGGTGGACTACGTGGCTAATATTTTCAGGCGTGATTTTTGGATGGTTTTGGAGAAAAAAAAATTGTTCTAGAGAGGGGGCTATCCCCACTATCCACTAAGGTACAGGGTGTTTACGAAAGAAAAAATGTATTTTTTTAATATTTACTTAAACTTGAATAATTCCTAGACTAATTATCGTAGAACAACGTAATTCAGTTCGTGTTTTAGGTAAATGTGTATTCTTTTATATGATATTAAGTGAATGACATTGTTTACAAGGTATGTAATTAAAAATGTGATCTAAATCCCAATGTTTTTCGTTTTCTCAGAAAAATTCCAATATTTTAGAATTTTGGTGTTATTTTGAACCTACATATCTTGTAAAGGGTGTCACTCAAGTTCCTGGTATTAAAATTTTCGAATTCAAGTATCAAATTCGTATTCAGCATGCTCAAAATCATATAAATACAAGTTTTGAACAATTTTGAAAAATTATGTCGGCCATATTGGATCCGCCATTTTGAATTTCCAAATTTTGACATCAAATTCGTAATCGGCATGCCCAAAAACATCTAAAAACAAGTTTTGAGTTTATTTCTACAATGTTTTAAAAATAATGTCCGCCATATTGGATTCGCCATTTTGAATTTTCAGTTTTTGATATTAAATTCGTGATCAGTGAGCTCGATTACCCTATAATACCGAATTTCGTCCAAATTCATCAATATTTAGACTTTTGTCCACGTTTTCGGCAATTCGTTCCACTGTGAACCGTTGTAAATTCCAATTACAAAAGGTTCCTTTAACATTCGCTTCCCTTCGACATTCGCAAGTATTGGCCAAAATTGCTCAGTTGAGCTATTAAAAATTGGCAAACCATCGACATTAATGTTTAACAAAATGCTATTATCTTTTTGTAAATTTTAAAATGCCTTCTTAAGACAAACTGTAACATCTTGGTGCCAATATTTCCATTCTTCATCGATGTTCGTCACTTCTACTGATTTTGGTGTCATCAGAACGGTTCTTCCTTCAGTTGGAAATTTACTAGGAAGTAGTTTGTTCAGAACACTAAGTAAATCAGTTATTCCATTTCTACCGATACCATATTTGTTAGCCCAACTTCCAATTCCCGCGATTGCATCTCCTACTCTAATATTGATATCATCATTATCGTCAAATTATTCAGATAAGTCGCCCAAATTATCAACTTCATTTCTCATTCGATTTGATTCTTCCTCATCCGAAAATCATCCGATTCCGTCTTAAAAATTGTTATCAAACCAATTGCTCATAATTAGCTCATAACAACCTTCCAATCAAAGAACATTAAGTGGGACATTCAATTTCGGTTTCTTTCTCACTTTCCTCTCATTATGATCTCATTATTATCTCACAACTGGTTTAATTTTTTTTTGCATTTGGGATGTCATATTTTCCTCATATTGAGCTCATTGTGAGTTGTAAGACAAATTTCTGGTCTTGTGAGCTCATTTTGCCTGCTGGGACGTCTTGCTAGCTCTCTCCAGTTTGATATACCTATGAAGTTTTCGTATATCTTCTAGCACGTCATCCATCCACCTATTTCTTGGTGGTCCTAATCTTCTTCTTCCAGATGGTCTTCCATGAAAAATCCTGGCTAGAATTCTTTCTTCTGGAGCCCGTAGAACGTGTTCAAGCCATCGCAGTCTGTTCAATCTTATGTAAGTAGATATGTTTATTTCGTCATACATTTGTTGAAGTTCCTCATTTGTCCTAATGCGCCATTCGTTTTGGTTAACCCTTACAGCACCAAATATTCTTCTTAAGATCTTCCTTTCGAAGATTTTAAGCTGGTTTTCTATTTGTTGGGTCAATGTCCAAGCCTAAGACCCATAGCATACTGGGCGGATTTACGTTTTGTATAGTCTGATTTAGCATTGTCTTGAAATTTCTTTGTTTTTAAAGACTAGTGCGAAATAGGTTTTATTTGCGGCTGCGATGCGTCTATGGATGTCGTCCTTTATATGGTTTTGTGCAGTAAGCATTGTCCCTAAGTAGATAAAGTTTTCTACAATTTCCACAATATGATCGCCAAGGCTGATACTTCGTCCTAGCCGATGTCCTTGTTTTGATACGATCATATATTTTGTTTTTGTGTCATTTACTCGTAAATTGAACTTTGCTGAGCTTTCTACAATGTTGAAAAAGGTTTCCTTTACCTCTTGTGCATTGCGTCCAATTATGACTATATCATCTGCGAAGGCTAGTATCTGGATGTTCCTTGTGAAGATGCTATTTGCTCCATTAAGCTGTGTTTCTCTCATTATTGCTTCGAGAGCAATGTTAAAAAGTATTGGTGAGATTGCATCTCCTTGTCGCAGACCCGATTCTTGAGGAAAATTGGTTGAGTTACAACCTCGTATTCTCACTTGTGATTCACAATTTTTGGTCGTCATCCTGCAGAGATCTATTAATTTTCTGGGGAAACCCATTTCACTCATCGTATTCCACAACTCTCTTTTATTAAATTCTTTTATTTAACTTACACTGTTTGTCGTCAAATCTTGGAAGTTAAATTTGACCCACTTCCCGGTTTCGGATAGAGCTGCAATTTTGCATACACGTTTAGTTTGGATGACAATGCAATCTGGCCATTTTGTAAAAATATCAAGATGGCGGTTCCAAAATGGCGCCCGATTTTTGAAATTGTGCACTGTTTGTCGTCAAATCTTGGAAGTTAAATTTGACCCACTTTCCGGTTTCGGATAGAGCTGAAATTTTGCATACACGTTTAGTTTGGATGACAATGCAATCTGGCCATTTTGTAAAAATATCAAGATGGCGGTTCCAAAATGGCGCCCGATTTTTGAAATTCTGCTCCGCGGCCCTCTGACATGGGTATAAAATGAAAGGATATGACAGGTAGAACACAATAAGCTATGTGGCGTCATTCCAAATTCAAAATGGCGGCCAACACTTACACTGTTTGTCGTCAAATCTTGGAAGTTAAATTTGACCCACTTCCCGGTTTCGGATAGAGCTGAAATTTTGCATACACGTTTAGTTTGGATGACAATGCAATCTGGCCATTTTGTAAAAATATCAAGATGGTGGTTCCAAAATGGCGCCCGATTTTTGAAATTGTGCTCCGCGGCCCTCTGACATGGGTATCAAATGAAAGGATATGACAGGTAGAACACAATAAGCTATGTGGCGTCATTCCAAATTCAAAATGGCGGCCAACACTAAATTGCGGAAAGCTTATAATAGACTAAAAAGTAGAAAATATAACCGATCAACTTCCAATTTTGCACACACTCGTAGTTCGGGTGGTTAATGTGTATGAATGATGAGATGAATAGTTGAGTTAAGGGTGAGTTGATAATAAAGAAGCAATACACGTTACAAAAAATCACAAACAAACACAGAGATGCTGCTGTCAACTAGATTCAACTACTCAATAACTGAACTCATGTCCGTATGCATAATTTCAACTAAACCCAGGTAGCAGAGCTGAGTAGAGTTCAGTCAACCTTAACCCAACTCGACTCCCGTTTACATGTAGTTAGACTTGGGTTCAACTTGAGTTCAACTCATCATGTATAAGTACTAAATGCAATCTGACCTTTTTGTAAAAAAATCAAGAAGACGGTTCCGAGATGGCGGCCGTTTTTGAAATTATGTTCCACCGAGCCCACGACATGGGTATCAAATGAATACAGTTAACTGTGTGACGTAATTTTAAATCTAATAGAATTGCCATCATAAAATGGCGGAATATATATAATAAACTAAAAAGTAGAAAATAAAATAAATGGTTAAAAAAAATTTTTAAAAAAAATTCTTTTCATTAACTAAAAAATGTACTGAAAAGTAAAAAATAAAAAATATTTTAAAGAAAGCGTGAAATTTCAATTTTAATGAAAAAGTTAATTAAAAGAATGGCGCATTTTTCATCAAAAATTGAAAATATAACTGTAAATCGCGTGAGATTTACAATAACCCTCAATTTTTTGCTTTGTTAATTTCAAATTCTAACAAAAATTTTTGACGAAAAATGCGCCATTCTTTTAATTAACTTTTTCATTAAAATTGAAATTTCACGCTTTCTTTAAAATATTTTTGATTTTTTACTTTTCAGTACATTTTTTAGTTAATGAAAAGAATTTTTTTTTAAAAATTGTTTTTAACCATTTATTTTTTTATAGTAAGGTCTATTCTTACTTTATTTACTTAATTGTTAACTTATATTACTTTGGAAAAGACTTAACCTTTAAGGTTTCTCTTTATTTAATCATTATTTTGTTTTCGTTTACTTTCATTAATACATATATTGATAGCTTATATTTTATACCATAAATTTACGTAAGTGCTAACCTGTACGTAATCTCTATCTTTACTTAATCATGAATTTTATTTTTTAGTAGATCGTAAGCATTTCTATAGTCTATAAAAAGAAGATGTATATCAATGTTTTCTTCCCAGCATTTTTCAAGTATTTGTCTCATTATGAAAATCTGGTCTGTTGTCGATCTGTCCGTTCTGAATCCTGCTTGGTAATCACCTACTTTATCTTCCAAATGTGGTTTCAGTCTATTAAATAAAATATGTGAAAACACTTTGTAAGCTGTGTTCAGAAGAGATATTGGCCTGTAGTTTTTGCAGCTCATCAATTCACATTTTTTATGGACTGGGACTATTGTGCCTAAAAGCCATTCTTCTGGCATCTTGCTGCTTCTCCATAGTTTTATGATTAGACTATGTAAGGCCTGGCATAACTTCTCCCCACCATTTTTAAAGATTTCCGTGGGTATGCCATCTGGACCTGGAGCTTTGTGATTTTTCAGTTTCGCTATGGCATTTTCAACTTCCTCCATTGTAGGATCTGGCGTATCGTTTTCTGGGTAATACACGGTTTTCCGCTGCTCCCTGTGTTAGGCTTATATTCTCTTTGAAGAAGTCTCTAAAGTATTTCTCCCACACCTCGAGTATGTCATCGATACTACTAGCTATAGTACCATCTTCTCTTCTTACCATGGTGCAGGTGGGTTTGTAACCTTTCTTAATCATGTTGATTGAAGTGTTAACTTCTTTAGGCGCGTTTGGCACTTTTTCGCTGGGGGTAAAACAAAGAATTCGCGACACGCGCATTTTGTTGCTACACCCGTTTCTGGACACATGATGACGACACGCGCACTTTGTTGCTCACTCGTTTCTGGGCACTTGTGCCTATGCAGCTGGCTAGAGCATGGCAACTTTTGGTTTAGCTCCACATAGAAACAGCAGCGTATAATTCTATGTGTGCGAGGAAAAATAGCCCGCGCTTGGTGGGTGGGATTGGGTTAGAATGTTGCAATGCAGAAGCTGCTCTCAGCATTCGTTTTATATTCTCTCGCCGCTTTTTGTTTGTTTTTGGGTTATTAAATTTGTACTATATGAAAATTTATGTGATATATTAAATTGATTGATTTTTATGATATACTAAATTTGTACTATGATTCTTTATCGTTCTGTTCGCTCTCTGGGTCTCCAAAGACCCTTTCAAAATCTGATTCTGAATCATTTTCAGAGTCAAGAACAGCGGAAATCATCAAAGCAATTGCATCTCTCGTGAACGACAATGTCTTTTTTGGGAGTTTTTTTTTTATGTGGCAGTGCTAAACTCAGGAATCGCCCTTGGTACTACCAGTCCGTCATGTCGTTTGTCACGTCATGGTGCAATGTCTAGCAGCAAGCTTAGTACGAGGGGGGGGAATAGGTTAAGGGTTATGGGGGTGTGAAGGGGTGTTGAAGAAGGTGGCGATGAACCCCGCGTTTGAACTTTTGGATGTTGTAGGAGCTCGGAAATACTGACTGAGGGGGAGTTGTAGGTAAAGGGAATGAGACGAGTGGGCTAATCTGGTGTTGCGGTTATAAGATTGCCGTGGAGGCAGGGGAGCGTTTATTTCGGAGGAACAGTCGCTATAATAGTAGCGATAAAATTTTGTTAGTGCTGCTACATTCCTACGGTGGCTCAAGGGGTCGATGGTGGAGCAGGCGGTGTCGTCATCAATTAATTTAAGGGCCTTTTTTGGACCTTATCTAACCATGCCAAGGCGGTTATCGACGCGCCGCCCCAGACGAGGGAGTTATATTCGAGAAGAGGCCGAAAGTAGGATTTATAAATAACAGCGCGGGCCGATGGCTGGAGGAGGAACTTGAACCTCTTAAGAAATCCCAAGCACTGGGATGCTTGTTTGGCGATTTGAAATATGTGGTCATTCCATCGCAAGTCTTTGGCTAATGTCACGCCTAAGATGTGTAGGGATGGGTCGGCCTTTAGTTCCACGCCATCCACTGACAAGGATGGTGAGGTGTTGATCTTCTTCTTGGAAATAAGACATTACTTATTTTGGAGGGGTTGAATTCGACACGATTCTTTGTTCCCCACTCTAGAATAAGTTCAATGTCGTTATTAATAGAGTTGAACATTACTTCACGATCATCAAGACAGGATCTGGCATGAGTCTGTCTTGTATCGTAGCTGTAAGAGTAACGCAGGGTACCGTCGTCAGCGAAGCTGAGAAGTGGGTTGGAGGGAGTTGAAAGAAGGTCATTTATAAAGATAAGAAATAGGGCTGGTGATAAAATTGACCCTTGGCGGACCCCCGCAGAGATAGGGTGGGGTTCAGATTTGATGCCATCCAATACACTACCTTAATTGAACGGCCGGAAAGGAAATTCTCAATCCATTTCTGTAAAAGTGAGTCGATTCCAATAGCTTTGAGTTTAGCTAACAAGGCTAAGTGCCAAACTCTATCAAAAGCCTTGGAGATATTCAAAGCAACCAGACTGGATTCACCTGATCCATGCAAACTTCGGCTGAGGTGTTCTGTAAGACAAACTAAAAGATCGCCAGTGGATCTTCTGTGTCGGAAGCCATACTGTCTGTCGTTTATGAGTAGGTTGGATTCTAGATATCCCATAAGTTTTTTGTTGATTATCGTCTCCATTGTGTTGGAGAGAATAGAAGTAATTGCTATTGGGCGGTAGTTAGAGGGGTCGCTGGAGTCACCTTTTTTCGGTATTGGCTTTACATGGGCAAGTTTCCAAGAGTCTGGATAGACTCCGGAAGAGTATGATAGGGCAAAAAGTTTGCGCAGAGGTTTACATAGCCAAAGGTGAGGCGCATTGTTTTAAGACGATAGGGGGTATATTATCGGGTCTAGTGGATTTATTGATATCGAGCTCCTTGAGGCACCTGTACACCTCGCGAGTCCTGAAGAAAACCCTGTCCATTAAATGAGCGCTGTGCTCGAGGACCGGGGGTAGCATATCAATTTGGAGTAAAGAAGAATTGGAAGCAAACAGAGATGCTAATAAATCGGCCTTGGATTTTCGGTCTGTTATCACCTTCTTATCGTGGATGTGAAGGAGTTGTGGATGAAGTGAAATTCTTCTTAATGGAGCTTACCAAGGACCAGAAGTTCTTGCTACCAGAGGTTGCATTAAAGAGTTTACTTCTCAAGTTGTTGTCAAATGAATGTTTGATGACTTTACAGGAATTTCTTAGTTTTATATACTCTTCACGGAGCGATTCACCAGGGGAGCTCTCGTAAGCTCGAAAGGCGGCTTCTTTATTTCTGATTGCATTCATACACTCCTGATTAAAACATCTGTTGGGCCTAGCCTTCACAGATTTGGTAGAATGAGGAATGAGCAAATGCATTCCTGCCTGTATGATCCTAGAGATACGGATAGCGGCAGAGTTGACATTTTTGTTTCGGAAACACTGGTTCCAGTCAGTAGATTGGAACAAATTAATAAGCCCCAGCCAATTGGCCTTCCCATAATGCCATACAGTTCTTTTAACTGGTTTGGGAGGGATGGGAAATTTGAATGGGAAACTAGCGCTAATTAAGCAGTGGTCCGAATTGCCGAGAGGTAAATCAACTTCGACGGAGTAACGCGCTGGATGAGAAGTTAAGAAAAGATCAAGGAGATAAGTTCCTTGATCAGCAACATCAGGGACTCTTGTGGGATGATCCACAATTTGATGCAAATTATTGGCGTCTGCAAAGAGCTCGACGTCCTTGCCAGAAACACTGGTGCCATTTGAGTAAGTCAGCCATTTTGCGTTGTGAACATTGAAATTACCCGCAACGATGATTTCACACTCAGGATTGGACGACAAAAATCCCGAGATTTGTTCGGAAATGGTATCAAAAGATGAAATGGAGTCTTCGTTACTTATGATAGGACTTCTGTATAGGAAGCAGAAGAATATGACGTGGCTTTGGAATATGATTTTAACCCAAAGATAGTTAAAATCTGAAGTCGTGTTTGAAAATATTTTATAATAAGCCACGTCATCCCTAACAAATATGGCAATACCCCTATGGGGGGAGAGATTGTGCACTAAAGTGTACCCCGACACCTGGTAATGACCTAAGTCAGTATCGGGTGATATTTGGGTTTCACTAAGTGCGAAGATTGGGGGTTTATAAGTCAATAGGTGGCACTCAACAAAAGAAAAATTCGCATGAAGTCCACGAATGTTACAAAAATCAATAGCAAAATTTGACTTGTAACGGGACTTCGGTTGCGCGGGCTCAATCGCCACGTCTTCGTTGGTCTCATGCCAGTAATAGTCCATGGAAATGGTACTTTAACATTGCCAAAATGCAGGGCAAGATTTTAGTTTTGGGTTGTGTAGGGAGGTTTGATGTGAGTTTAAATTCGGGATCCCCGGCCCACCATTTGGCCGCCATCTTGGAAAAGGTGTGCAAACGGGATTTCCACTATATCTTCGTAACTTTACATCTTACAGAAAACTTGTTAGGAGATATCCTAACCTCTACACAACCCAAAAAAAACCTTGTCCTGCATTTTTGCAATTTTAAAGTAGCATTTCCACGGACTAGAATCAGTGAATCAGAACTGAGTAAAAGCCTATCAATAATGTCCATCATTGGTGTTTCCACATCCAGTTTCAGTACATCCGCTATTAGCCCTATTTTACTTTTAAATCTTTCTTGGATAACTTTGTTTCCTCTCCTTTACAATATCTTTGTCAGCAGCAGATCTTAATTGCCACTTTTTCACTGTGAGTTTATATGACAGGTGCAGTATGCTCTCAAACAAACGAGTTCTGGCGTGCAAACTAGATAATCCAAAAGAAAATGTATCCCCCCCCCACCCCGGCAAAAACTCGTTTGATATTAACATATGTAGCATCTAGGGTTGCCAACCGTCCCGTATTTCACGGGACGTCCCGTATTTTTGACATAAATTCAAATGTTCCGGCGGGACAGCCATGTCCCGTATTTCCCTGCATAATCAAATCACACAACATCAACACACATAGAAATGTAGGGCGAGGGCGGCGGGGTGATGGAGTTCTTTTCCAAGCTCAAGACGTCTCTCAGCAACCCGCCCGACCCTTAACCAGCGTAGACAGAGTGGAAGCGACCCTGCCGTTTGTAACAGCATAATGGCGCGACTATTTATTGGGCGCCACTTATGCGAGGTATTGCCCCCTTAGCCATAAGCCCGGAAAAGCATGACCAAGGAGCCAACACCATACATAAGAACGGAAACTAAATTCCGGAACTCCTACGCCGGCCACACGGAGTCATCTAGCTCGCCGGAGGGGTCGTGGGGTGTGTGGCCGGGCCTTACCGCGGTTGGTTCACCACTTACCTGTGACTATGAAAAATCTTGAATTCCACCTCCATCCTTCGCCGGACATCACCTGCGCCTCGTCATGGCTAACTGTTTCCCTGACAGCTCATAGTATCGAAGACTATCAGCTTCAGGGACAGTCACTATCTAGGACACCCTGAAAAGAAATACCACCCGCCCCAACCATTCCACAAAAAAAGAAATCTAATACACGGACATTATATTTATATCACAACCATTTAACAAACCATTTAACATTCCTGTTTATTACAGGTCAAGAACGCACAAGAATATAACAATTTAATGAAGAAATTCAATAGTCATTAACACGGCAAGACTAATAGTAGCAGATACTACCATCAACAATTCTCAACTACACGAAAACGGAAATCTATCTTTAACTATAATTGTACAATTCTTGTCGACGGAAGTTGTTAAAAAAAAAGAAAAGTGCCGTACGGGTACCCCTACGTCGCTTTTGTACAGACGAGATTACATTTATCAATTCCGTGTACAAATACCTGTAAAACACAAGAAGAAAGAAAATATCTCCACTAAGGAGCAAACAAATATACAAACAATAATAATATTAAATATAATGATAACTGCACCAAAAAAATTAATGGATATTAATACATTAAATTACTAAATGAAAGCATAAATAAATATGTTATTTTCTGTGGTAAGTGTATGTTTGGTTTTTGTTTCTTCCCTCTAGGCTAGGTAAGCCCTGCACCCGTTCGAGTATATGCTCTTTTTCTAATCAGTACACTCTCGTGAAATTTTTGTTTACTTTAAACCGCGGAAATACAACAGGTGAAATTTGATATTTCGCTATACTCTCATCTCGTTCAACACTCAATCTCAATTCCTTCTAGCATCCTCGAATGAAACAAACTGATACGACCTGTCTCAATCTTTTTTTCTTCAGCCAAGTCCGAACGGTTTTTTTCGCGTGGAATTTTATCTGAAACTTTGTGCAATGCACCCCAAAAAAATACGAATTAACCTAGGGTCACCTGATAGAAGTTCACGAATTTCTGCGCTGGCCTTTCTGCGTCGTCCGAGTTGATTGTCGCAACTGCGACCCACGTACCTTCTGGTCAGCTTAGCCGGTATTAATTCACAATATTTAGATCTTCACTGTTGACAGATACCACTTGGATTTCCCGGTCTCTTCTATCCAACAGGATTTTCTCTCGTGCAAATTACACACCACAACTTCGATTAAACATGATTCAAAAATCCAAAAACTGAAGATTTTTCCAGGTTTGACTTTTTTCTACTTGATGTGATTGTCTGGGGTTTCGTGATGACTGGATTTTGACATTTGCTAGGGGCTTCTCACTGCTGCACACCATCTAAGACAGCCAAACTAAAAACTGAAACTGGCTTTTCCACGAACTCTTGCGTATTTGCTGCTATACTTCGATATTCCGGTAACAATTTACGGAGGAATGTAATTATTTGTTTCCTCGACTTAGACTAAAAACACCGATTTTTCACCAAAACAAACTCGCCGATAAAACTTCCTTCATAATCCAGATTTTTTCCCAGACTGACTACTCAATTTTTTTCTCTCCTATTTTTGTTTTTTTTTCTCCCCGCCTACTATTTGTTTTCGAACAACTTCTGAATTTCATTCTCGACAGTGATTTTTAGTCAAGTAGTTAATCATTTATTCAGTGAATACAAACCCGACCGTTACACGTTTTTTAAATCTGTTGCTTTAATTAGGTATCTATACTAGAGGCCTACTATGTTTTAGGATTTGAAAGTTCTATTTTTCAGAAACCCATATAAATATATAGTTCGGAATTTCCGAATTCAAATTAAATTACTTTCAGATCCGAATACATAGTAGGCCGCTGTTTTAGTTTGCATCGTTTGTGTTTAAAGTGAACTGTCGAAAATTCATCTGCGCGCGACTATTTTTTTATTTTATTGAAACTTTCTTTTAAAATGAGTGATAACGAAGGTGGTAGTGATGATATATCTGGTAGTGATAATATATCTGGTAGTGGTGTTGTTCCTGCCAAGAAGTCTAAAAGGCTTACCAAGTACAATTCCAACTGGGAAAGCAATTTTTCCTGGTTAAGGCAAGTAAAGGAAAACTCTTATAAAGCTTTTTGTCAGCTATGCAGTAAAGATTTCTCTTGTGCTCATGGTGGGATCACTGACGTAAAACAGCATGCATCGACTAAATCTCACACGACGATTGTAAGCACTAGAGCATCAAGTAGCCTTTTAAATTATTTTTCAAAACCAGAGACGTCTGCTTCAGAATCGGAAGCTAAAATAGCTGCCGGAGAAATTGCTTCTGTTTATCACACGGTTAAGCATTCTTTAAGTTATAATAGCATGGATTGCTCGCATAAGCTACTGCCTTTTATCTGCAGTGATTCAAAAATTGCTCAAAAGTTTAATTGCGGAAGAACCAAAGCTGAGAGTATTGTGTGTGAAATATTATCTAAAGAGTCAGTTAAGATTATTATAAATACGATTCAGGAAAAACAATTGTATTTTTCTATATCTACGGATGCAAGCAATAAAAAAACAGAAAAATGTTCCCAATTTGCATTCGTTTTTTTGACTATGATAATGGAATAGAAAATTGTCTACTTGAATTCGTAGAATGTAATGACGAATGTGCTGATCAAGTGTCGAAGCTCTTAAAGGAAACCTTGAAGGAAAATGGTCTTTCTTTAAATAAAGTATCGGCTTTTTCCGCTGACAACACCAATGTGAACTTCGGCAGAAATCATTCGATTTATACTATTTTGTCTAAAGAGAATGACAAAATCATCAAAGCCGGCTGCCCAATTCATATTCTTCATAATGCTACAAAGTTTAGTACCGATAGATTGTTGCTCGATGTTAAAAGTTTAATTTTGAAAATCACTTCAGTAGATCGGCAAAACGAAGAAGCGACTTGCAAAATCAATTTGAAGCTAATGAGATGCAGTGGGAAGAAATAATAAAACATGTCCCCACAAGATTTTTATCTCTCGGACCTGCTTTGGAAAGAATCTTAAAAATATGGCCTGCTTTAAAGTCCCATTTTCAAGAAATAGGCAGTGAATGTCCGCGTGTAATAGAGGACTTGCATCTGATGAAGAAGAGAGAAAAGCATTGATATACTTGTCTTTTGTCCAAAACGTAATGTTTTCATTAGAAACAATCATGAAAAATATTGAATCAGATTCACTTACTGTTATAGAAATGCATATGGAAATCCATGGAATTCGCAATAAGATTGAACAACGATTGAAAGACAACTTTTTTGGCAGTCAAGCGGCACAAATACTTAGCGTATTAAGCGCAAATCAAGGGGAATCAATCAAGAATGATTTTCGGCAATTTTACAAAAATTTTCTCGAATATTTAACAAAACGATACGATTTCTCTGATAACAACCTATTGTCGAAGCTGATA
This sequence comes from Thereva unica, assembly GCA_949987705.1. NCBI lineage: Eukaryota > Metazoa > Arthropoda > Insecta > Diptera > Therevidae > Thereva > Thereva unica. The sequence continues at coordinate 64,865,194 of OX465284.1, forward strand.
TTTCTTAACTTGCAGTCACCGATAGATTACAATCATTTTTAAACAGCGGTGGAGCATTTGCGAATTGAGGAAATAAATATGGATGCGCTATATGAAGAATACCAACTCATCAAAAAAAGTCTAGACACTGTAACATCTATAAATGACAAAAATCTAAATGCGATGGAAAAGTGGATGAAAATAATCGGAGCATTTGCGAAGAGCGATATATCGAATATATTTAACATCATCTCTTTCATTTTCAGCATTCCAAGCTCAAATTGTTATGTAGAACGAGTATTTTCGCAAATGGGCCTTAAATGGACAGATGTGCGGAATAGATGTTCAGTAAATTTGATAAAAGCGGAACTTCTGACAATATTTAATTACGATTATGATTGTATTAGCTTTTACAAGTTCGTAAAGACGCAAAAAAAACATGCTTGTAGCTGCAAAGTCCGTTGGAAAATATAGTTTTAAGAATAAATAAAAGAACCTTTGAATAAATTTTTTTCATTTGATTTGTCCCGGGGAAGAAAGTAAAATTCCGTATTTTTTTGCTATTTTGATCATTCGTCCCTTATAATCCATAAAAAAAGTTGGCAACCCTAGTAGCATCTCATTGTTGACGTTATTTATTGTGCAGCGGCATTACACACTTTTGCGTCTACCATTGAAAGTATCATTGTATCATTATCAACTTTCCTTGCAGTAAAAATGTTGTATTTTGTAAAGTGCATCAAGCATTTTTCACATACTCAATTTCTTCTTGGGCTATATCCACAATTTCTTTAACAAATCTGATTCGAATAGGTCGACAATATCGTGGTGATGATAGGGTTGGATTTTTCCATAGTGTTTCCTGTTTTTATTGTACCATATACATATTAGTCGAAGTGGTACGAAACTACTTTGAAAAATATGAGAATCTGTGGCATTATTTACTATCTTCGCTTAAATTGTGCCTGGTGTGATTCATCGAAGCCCCACTTGCTAATTAGTTCTACGGAGTCGCATTAATCTGCTATGGGGTCACATAAAACATCCTTCAACTATGTACGTAATATTGTTGCAGTAAGCAAATCTTGCAGATTAATTCAAGCAATTTAAAACGGTTTTTTCAAACGGTAATAAAGCAATGACCTCCAAACCTCCTCGCTGGTGCCTCCACTTTAATGCTAAAATAGGTAAGGAACCATATTTAGGGGCCATCCATAAATTACGTCACACGTTAGGGGGGGAGGGGGTCGGCGAAGTGTGACATTGTGTGACATTGTGTGACAAGGGGTGGGGGGGGGTCTTAAATTTTGTTACGTCACATTTCAAAATCTAATATTAGTGTTAGAGTTAGTAAATTTGAAAGTGATTATAGTGAACTGTAAGAATTGTGTTTGTGTTATTAAATTGTGTTTTGTTTCGTAATAAATAAATTTTGTGTGGATAATTAAAAAGTGTATTCCTTAATTAATCCTACGAATCCGTTAAGCCGTAAAAACATAACAATATCTAAATAGGTATATTAATACTGCTCATTACGCGAAGGATACGTTCCGCAAAAACTCGCGTTAAAGCTGGTGACAGACACACGCGCAATGGCGGTTGTGTGATCTGTGTATTATTTTTTGAAATGTTTAAGTGAATTTTATGTTGATTTTATGTTAATTTTATTAAAAATTAATTTAAATAGAAATATATTTAATTTCGGAATTAATTGCTGTTTTAGTTTAATAACTTCTAGATGCAAAATTGCACAATATGTGACGTCACACTAGGGAGGGGGGTCTCCCAAATGTGACCAGCTGTGACAAGGACGCGGGGGGTCAAAAAATCATGAAATTCGTGTGACGTAATTTATGGATGGCCCCTTATTACCCTTACGCTGGCAAGTTCTCGTTGCACGAGGATTCAAACGATAACGGAAACAGAATGGCCGAATTTGCTATCGCAAGAAGTTTGTCAATAGCTAGCACCTGGTTTAACCATAAGAATATACACAAAAGGACATGGACATCACCAGATGGCAGGCACCATAACCAAATTGACCATGTTCTAGTTGACACTAGGCATGGAAGCAGCATACTGGTTGTAAGAAGTTTCCGAGGAGCGAATGTAGACACCGATCACTATCTAGTTGTTGGGAAAATGAGGACGAAAAAACTAGCGACAATAAATAGAAGAAACAATGATAGACAAATAAAGTGGAATATAGAAAAATTAAGAAATGTAGAATCAAAACAATAGTATGAAATTATGTTAACAGAAAAGCTTGAGCAAATAACAAGGAGTCTGGAAATGGAAACTGATCTGAACCTGATGTGGAACTTTATAAAAGAAAAAATTATAGAAGCAAACAACTGTGTATTAGGCACACAAAACCACGAAAAAAGGAGACATTGGTTTGATAATCAATGCAAGAGTAGCATTGAAATAAAAAACCATGCAATACAGGTGTACCTAACAAGAATGACTAGAGGAAACCATGAGAAATATGTAGCAGCACGAAGAGACACGAATAAGTTATTAAGGAAGAAAAAACGTGATTACTTCAGAATTAGAATAAGTGCGATCAAGCAAAGCTACAGTAATAAAGACACTAGAAGTTTCTACAAAGAAGTCAACATGATTAAGAAAGGTTACAAACCCACCTGCACCATGGTAAGAAGAGAAGATGGTACTATAGCTAGTAGTATCGATGACATACTCGAGGTGTGGGAGAAATACTTTAGAGACTTCTTCAAAGAGAATATAAGCCTAACACAGGGAGCAGCGGAAAACCGTGTATTACCCAGAAAACGATACGCCAGATCCTACAATGGAGGAAGTTGAAAATGCCATAGCGAAACTGAAAAATCACAAAGCTCCAGGTCCAGATGACATACCCACGGAAATCTTTAAAAATGGTGGGGAGAAGTTATGCCAGGCCTTACATAGTCTAATCATAAAACTATGGAGAAGCAGCAAGATGCCAGAAGAATGGCTTTTAGGCACAATAGTCCCAGTCCATAAAAAATGTGAATTGATGAGCTGCAAAAACTACAGGCCAATATCTCTTCTGAACACAGCTTACAAAGTGTTTTCACATATTTTATTTAATAGACTGAAACCACATTTGGAAGATAAAGTAGGTGATTACCAAGCAGGATTCAGAACGGACAGATCGACAACAGACCAGATTTTCATAATGAGACAAATACTTGAAAAATGCTGGGAAGAAAACATTGATATACATCTTCTTTTTATAGACTATAGAAATGCTTACGATCTACTAAAAAATAAAATTCATGATTAAGTAAAGATAGAGATTACGTACAGGTTAGCACTTACGTAAATTTATGGTATAAAATATAAGCTATCAATATATGTATTAATGAAAGTAAACGAAAACAAAATAATGATTAAATAAAGAGAAACCTTAAAGGTTAAGTCTTTTCCAAAGTAATATAAGTTAACAATTAAGTAAATAAAGTAAGAATAGACCTTACTATAAAAAAATAAATGGTTAAAAACAATTTTTAAAAAAAATTCTTTTCATTAACTAAAAAATGTACTGAAAAGTAAAAAATCAAAAATATTTTAAAGAAAGCGTGAAATTTCAATTTTAATGAAAAAGTTAATTAAAAGAATGGCGCATTTTTCGTCAAAAATTTTTGTTAGAATTTGAAATTAACAAAGCAAAAAATTGAGGGTTATTGTAAATCTCACGCGATTTACAGTTATATTTTCAATTTTTGATGAAAAATGCGCCATTCTTTTAATTAACTTTTTCATTAAAATTGAAATTTCACGCTTTCTTTAAAATATTTTTTATTTTTTACTTTTCAGTACATTTTTTAGTTAATGAAAAGAATTTTTTTTAAAAATTTTTTTTAACCATTTATTTTATTTTCTACTTTTTAGTTTATTATATATATTCCGCCATTTTATGATGGCAATTCTATTAGATTTAAAATTACGTCACACAGTTAACTGTATTCATTTGATACCCATGTCGTGGGCTCGGTGGAACATAATTGCAAAAACGGCCGCCATCTCGGAACCGTCTTCTTGATTTTTTTACAAAAAGGTCAGATTGCATTTAGTACTTATACATGATGAGTTAAACTCAAGTTGAACCCAAGTCTAACTACATGTAAACGGGAGTCGAGTTGGGTTAAGGTTGACTGAACTCTACTCAGCTCTGCTACCTGGGTTTAGTTGAAATTATGCATACGGACATGAGTTCAGTATTTGAGTAGTTGAATCTAGTTGACAGCAGCATCTCTGTGTTTGTTTGTGATTTTTTGTAACGTGTATTGCTTCTTTATTATCAACTCACCCTTAACTCAACTATTCATCTCATCATTCATACACATTAACCACCCGAACTACGAGTGTGTGCAAAATTGGAAGTTGATCGGTTATATTTTCTACTTTTTAGTCTATTATAAGCTTTCCGCAATTTAGTGTTGGCCGCCATTTTGAATTTGGAATGACGCCACATAGCTTATTGTGTTCTACCTGTCATATCCTTTCATTTGATACCCATGTCAGAGGGCCGCGGAGCACAATTTCAAAAATCGGGCGCCATTTTGGAACCGCCATCTTGATATTTTTACAAAATGGCCAGATTGCATTGTCATCCAAACTAAACGTGTATGCAAAATTTCAGCTCTATCCGAAACCGGGAAGTGGGTCAAATTTAACTTCCAAGATTTGACGACAAACAGTGTAAGTGTTGGCCGCCATTTTGAATTTGGAATGACGCCACATAGCTTATTGTGTTCTACCTGTCATATCCTTTCATTTTATACCCATGTCAGAGGGCCGCGGAGCAGAATTTCAAAAATCGGGCGCCATTTTGGAACCGCCATCTTGATATTTTTACAAAATGGCCAGATTGCATTGTCATCCAAACTAAACGTGTATGCAAAATTTCAGCTCTATCCGAAACCGGAAAGTGGGTCAAATTTAACTTCCAAGATTTGACGACAAACAGTGCACAATTTCAAAAATCGGGCGCCATTTTGGAACCGCCATCTTGATATTTTTACAAAATGGCCAGATTGCATTGTCATCCAAACTAAACGTGTATGCAAAATTGCAGCTCTATCCGAAACCGGGAAGTGGGTCAAATTTAACTTCCAAGATTTGACGACAAACAGTGTAAGTTAAATAAAAGAATTTAATAAAAGAGAGTTGTGGAATACGATGAGTGAAATGGGTTTCCCCAGAAAATTAATAGATCTCTGCAGGATGACGACCAAAAATTGTGAATCACAAGTGAGAATACGAGGTTGTAACTCAACCAATTTTCCTCAAGAATCGGGTCTGCGACAAGGAGATGCAATCTCACCAATACTTTTTAACATTGCTCTCGAAGCAATAATGAGAGAAACACAGCTTAATGGAGCAAATAGCATCTTCACAAGGAACATCCAGATACTAGCCTTCGCAGATGATATAGTCATAATTGGACGCAATGCACAAGAGGTAAAGGAAACCTTTTTCAACATTGTAGAAAGCTCAGCAAAGTTCAATTTACGAGTAAATGACACAAAAACAAAATATATGATCGTATCAAAACAAGGACATCGGCTAGGACGAAGTATCAGCCTTGGCGATCATATTGTGGAAATTGTAGAAAACTTTATCTACTTAGGGACAATGCTTACTGCACAAAACCATATAAAGGACGACATCCATAGACGCATCGCAGCCGCAAATAAAACCTATTTCGCACTAGTCTTTAAAAACAAAGAAATTTCAAGACAATGCTAAATCAGACTATACAAAACGTAAATCCGCCCAGTATGCTATGGGTCTGAGGCTTGGACATTGACCCAACAAATAGAAAACCAGCTTAAAATCTTCGAAAGGAAGATCTTAAGAAGAATATTTGGTGCTGTAAGGGTTAACCAAAACGAATGGCGCATTAGGACAAATGAGGAACTTCAACAAATGTATGACGAAATAAACATATCTACTTACATAAGATTGAACAGACTGCGATGGCTTGAACACGTTCTACGGGCTCCAGAAGAAAGAATTCTAGCCAGGATTTTTCATGGAAGACCATCTGGAAGAAGAAGATTAGGACCACCAAGAAATAGGTGGATGGATGACGTGCTAGAAGATATACGAAAACTTCGTAGGTATATCAAACTGGAGAGAGCTAGCAAGACGTAGAGAAGACTTCAAGAGGCCCGAGTCCTGCAAGGACTGTTGCGCCATTTAAGAAGAAGAAGAATAAAGCAATGTCTTATCTTACCCAGTGAAAATTTTCAAAAGTGTGAGCTCTTACCTGCTTTATCCAAATCCATTACAATATTCTTAAACAAGCCAGTGATCACAAAATTATTTACTTTTTAAGTGATATTGTCGCACTTAGAAAGTCGAGAAATATATACGTACACTTCAAGTGATGACAAGGCTCCGACTAAAACCAGCGCACGGTTGCAACCGAAAAGACACCGGTAACGGATGCCTATTGTTCTCTATCCAATTTAAAACAAAAATAACCAATTTCTTTCTGCCCGCAATGAAATTTGAACTTGACCGTCTAGATTGGTAAAATAACCCTATGTGCGGCCTTTACTTTTGACGATATTAGCAAATTTTGATGTTAAAATTGTATTTATTTGATGCATTTTTAGGACTTCACATGTCGAAAAGTTATTTTTATATAAAACATGATTTTTTCTGTAAAAATTTTACCCAAAAAGCGAAAATGTTTAAGTGAATTCTGTTTAAATTTTTTGCAATACAACGCCTAAGCGTTATGTTCGAATGAGCGTTTTACCAGGCGTACTACTCGCACAGAACGCCCAGGCGCTCAAGAAGCGGCTAAACTCAGTAAAATTCTCCGTGGCGCTGCGTTCGCTCCCATTCCTACTAGTCATCCTAAATCCATATCACAACCCAACTGGAAATCCTTGCTTTGATAAAAACTAAAAACAGATTCTGGCAGCTTTGTCGTTGTCAACCTTCCCTCTCCAATTTCCTGAGGTGTAGTCTGGATTCAGCTATTTTAAAAAGAACAATTAAAAAAGCTCAAAGGGACTCGTGGTTTTCCTTTATGAACTCCATAGACGTCCGCAACAATCTTAAGGAGGCTTGGGCAAAAGTGCGGTTTCCGTTGGTCCATCCACCAGGCTAACACCTAATGTGCAATGAGGTGGTATAAATTTGGTCGAGCTACTCAGCAGACAGTAACTTCACTACTGAACACAGGCAAAGTAAAGCAAATATAGCCGCTGATATGCAGCGATACTCGGGTTGGACAGCCGTCACACTTTCTCACCGTATTACCTTAAGCGAATTTAAAAATGCTCTAAATTCCATCAAGGGTACAATGCACAACCCCCGGGCTCGATAAGACCTCCTACAAATTAATCAGCCGTCGACTTGTTATTACTAGACTTTGGTCCCAACATGCTTATACTGCATACTCTCCTACACCTTCTAGACGCTGACGTCTGCGATAGTCTCACTCAACGAAAGCACACTTCCATTCTTTCCCTTGATCTGACAAAGGCTTACGACAGACTTAGTGCCCCTTTCCTCGCTAACCAACTCGCAAAATTAAAAATTGATAAAAGATTCATATTCCTCATCCTCAGCTTCCTTAGTCACAGGTCCATCCAAGTACGGGTCAATTTCACCCGTTATGTCACTACAGAATGGAACTCCACAAGGCTCTCAGCTTTTGGCCTCGATTCCCAGATCCGACGGGAGGGAAGTGAGTTGCGGATTTGACACTTTGCGATTCTCAGATCCGCAACCCCGAATTTCTTTTTGACATTTTCCACGCTGTAAAAGTGTGATCCGCAACAAATTTTCTGCGGATTTGAACGACAAATGCGCCTGAGATAATCCGACATCATATATTTCATTATCGCGTGAGTCTTCACTCCGAATTTTCGATTTAAACCAATCCGGGACTGCGGATTTGAGAATCGCAAAGTGTCAAATCCTCACTCACTTCCCTCCCGTCGGATCTGGGAATCGAGGCCTTTATGTCCACTTTTCAATTTATACATCATCTCGCTTTGCTCCAGCTTAAATAAAATTAACAATACTTCTTATCTTTATGGACAAAGCAGAACTACTTCTCGTCTGCAGAAAACGAAACTGCATTGTACCCACCATCTCAGTCAAAGATTACCGCATTATCCCCTTAACCAATTAAATATTTTAGGCCTTCTTTAAATCTTAAGTGGAACCTGCACATTAAGACAGTGGTTAACAAAATGGACAAAATTAACAATTTGGTGAAATGTTTAGCTTCTCGCTACGGAGCTCTGCCATGGGCGACCGTCCTTTCTGGTATCAATATAGAAATACCTTAAAAAAGATGGAGCACTTCTTAACGCTCCAAAACATTTCTGGGGTTCGTACAGCTCCCAAAAGGACAACCTACAAGGTAAGCTGAAATTTTTGGATCCATGCATCAAGGTGTGGAAGGTGTTCCAGTGAAAAAAGTTTCTCTTTCAGGGAGGGTAGTCTGATCCCGTAAACCCAGGGATGGAGTATGTCCCTAAGTGTCCCTAAGAATACTCCACAAAGTGTACCGCATAAAATTCACAGAGATGACGTTGTCAGGATGGTGAAAACTGCAATGTTGGCCTGAAAGTTGGAGACGCCTCTTTTACCGTGAAGGCGACTCTCTCCATCATCTCAACCATGCCCGACCATGCAATACAAACCAAATAGCCTCCAAAGAAGGTGGTGCTGTTGGAGAAACGTCGGGGAAGCAACTTTGAGAAGACAGACTTCTTGTATTGCCGCTGTCAGATGTTATTTTTAAAATGGAAATGGAAAAAATAATGTTGTATTTGCGTCGCAAAAAGGCATTAAAAAAGGAATAAAAGGCGCTATTGGGTATAAGTACCTTACTTCTTTTTAACCCTGTCTGATTATTCCTCTAAGGAACTATATCTCAAATCGCCGGTATGCTTTCCACTTCTACAATAAATCTTTTCGTATCGAAAAGTGCCATTCCAACACAACAATAAAAGCAAATAAAATACGGAAAGTGACAGCTTATGAGGCAAGTTACACTTTCTGCTGTAACAAACCGGTTTGTGCGTGTTATACGAATTACACGATAAACTGACTGTTCTGCATTTTTTCGTGTAACAATTCTATTGTCTATGCATGTAGCTGTGTACAAACTGTCAGTTAAGCTAAGTCATTTTCGTAGGCTTCTTGTTCTTCTTAACTATGGCTAACCATGCTCCCGAGCATGGTTAAAATTTAACTACACCATGGGAGTTTTTGAACGCCAAAAAGTTATGCTCGTGGTTATGTTGTAGTTAACCACGGAGTTTTTGAACGACAAAAGTTTACCATAGTTAACCATGGTTAACCATAGTAAGGTTTTTGAACACGCTCGTGCTGCCAGCTGCTGAGAGACGTGCTGAATTCGATTTTTAGGTTTGAGTATTAGCTTCGACATGATTTCGTTCGTAATTTTGCCGAAATTACGAGGTTTGAGATGATTTCGAAATCACAAGAAAAACATGGGAAATCACATGATTTTGAACGTGATTTTGGGCGAGATCACCAAAATAGCCGAAATCACGTAATTTCGGCTCAGTGCGAACATGGTATAAAACGAATCCGGCACAGATGCGGTCAAATGCGTTTGAATCCGTTCATTGGAATCGGTTAAATAGAAAACGCATGCTTGGAAAACCACTTTGACAGTTCAATCCGATTCTGTTCCGCTCTAATCCGGTCATTGTAATTTGGCCTTTAGACCTGGTGACGGCCTGGCCAGGTATCCAGTATGGAAGCGTGGCCATATCGTTCACACATCCCAGATCTGTTTGGTTACGTCGCCGGTGGTTCCTTACTCCGATTGAGGCAAATTACACGGCATAACATTTCTTCCATCAACACTTCCAATAATTCCAATAAACCGGTTTTATAGGCAAGGGGTCGCGGGGAAGTTTGTTACTTGTGCATCCCAAAAAATTCTGGGCTGCACAGAGCAACACACTAACACAATCATAATTTCATTCTCGGGGCCTACGAAAATGACTTAGCTTAACTGACAGTTTGTACACAGCTACATGCATAGACAATAGAATTGTTACACGAAAAAATGCAGAACAGTCAGTTTATCGTGTAATTCGTATAACACGCACAAACCGGTTTAGACTTCAATGAAGGGCGAATTTGAGAAAGGTACAAAGAAACAAGCCTGTTTATCAATAAATATCAGCCAAGAACAGACATCTGGAGTGACATAAATGGGAACCTAAAAGGTCCCTTATACGATAAAAAAGAAGATTTTCAAAAGATATTGAATCTAATCCTCATAATAAAAGAGTATCGACAGACGGAGGCATTTGTAATTCCTCAAAATAATATTTCAGTAGGGCCACCGACATTTGATTAGGTTTGTGAAGCGGTAAAAAGGCAAAAAAGAAACAAATCGCCAAGCGCTGATAGAGTCGCAGCTGAATAGTTAAAGGAAGGAGAATCCAACTCCTTAAAAATCTTACCCGAACTCATATGCAACATTTGATAGGTACAGTGTACAGCGTCAATGACACCCAAACGAGGCACGGTTCGCTCATACTTTTTCTAAACTAACGAAAGAACGATGAAAACGGTCAAGTATCTTAATTACCATAAAGGGTGCCGTTAGCATACTCGTTCGCTTGCGAAGGTGAAGCAACACTGGACATGGTTAGTATTTAGTTGGAGGACTGCTTGGTAAAACGACACTCGCGTTTGGAATGGTTTATGCAGATGTATTACCTTAAGCGAATTTAAAAATGCTCTAAATTCCATCAAGGGTACAATGCACAACCCCCGGGCTCGATAAGACCTCCTACAAATTAATCAGCCGTCGACTTGTTATTACTAGACTTTGGTCCCAACATGCTTATACTGCATACTCTCCTACACCTTCTAGACGCTGACGTCTGCGATAGTCTCACTCAACGAAAGCACACTTCCATTCTTTCCCTTGATCTGACAAAGGCTTACGACAGACTTAGTGCCCCTTTCCTCGCTAACCAACTCGCAAAATTAAAAATTGATAAAAGATTCATATTCCTCATCCTCAGCTTCCTTAGTCACAGGTCCATCCAAGTACGGGTCAATTTCACCCGTTATGTCACTACAGAATGGAACTCCACAAGGCTCTCAGCTTTTGGCCTCGATTCCCAGATCCGACGGGAGGGAAGTGAGTTGCGGATTTGACACTTTGCGATTCTCAGATCCGCAACCCCGAATTTCTTTTTGACATTTTCCACGCTGTAAAAGTGTGATCCGCAACAAATTTTCTGCGGATTTGAACGACAAATGCGCCTGAGATAATCCGACATCATATATTTCATTATCGCGTGAGTCTTCACTCCGAATTTTCGATTTAAACCAATCCGGGACTGCGGATTTGAGAATCGCAAAGTGTCAAATCCTCACTCACTTCCCTCCCGTCGGATCTGGGAATCGAGGCCTTTATGTCCACTTTTCAATTTATACATCATCTCGCTTTGCTCCAGCTTAAATAAAATTAACAATACTTCTTATCTTTATGGACAAAGCAGAACTACTTCTCGTCTGCAGAAAACGAAACTGCATTGTACCCACCATCTCAGTCAAAGATTACCGCATTATCCCCTTAACCAATTAAATATTTTAGGCCTTCTTTAAATCTTAAGTGGAACCTGCACATTAAGACAGTGGTTAACAAAATGGACAAAATTAACAATTTGGTGAAGTGTTTAGCTTCTCGCTACGGAGCTCTGCCATGGGCGACCGTCCTTTCTGGTATCAATATAGAAATACCTTAAAAAAGATGGAGCACTTCTTAACGCTCCAAAACATTTCTGGGGTTCGTACAGCTCCCAAAAGGACAACCTACAAGGTAAGCTGAAATTTTTGGATCCATGCATCAAGGTGTGGAAGGTGTTCCAGTGAAAAAAGTTTCTCTTTCAGGGAGGGTAGTCTGATCCCGTAAACCCAGGGATGGAGTATGTCCCTAAGTGTCCCTAAGAATACTCCACAAAGTGTACCGCATAAAATTCACAGAGATGACGTTGTCAGGATGGTGAAAACTGCAATGTTGGCCTGAAAGTTGGAGACGCCTCTTTTACCGTGAAGGCGACTCTCTCCATCATCTCAACCATGCCCGACCATGCAATACAAACCAAATAGCCTCCAAAGAAGGTGGTGCTGTTGGAGAAACGTCGGGGAAGCAACTTTGAGAAGACAGACTTCTTGTATTGCCGCTGTCAGATGTTATTTTTAAAATGGAAATGGAAAAAATAATGTTGTATTTGCGTCGCAAAAAGGCATTAAAAAAGGAATAAAAGGCGCTATTGGGTATAAGTACCTTACTTCTTTTTAACCCTGTCTGATTATTCCTCTAAGGAACTATATCTCAAATCGCCGGTATGCTTTCCACTTCTACAATAAATCTTTTCGTATCGAAAAGTGCCATTCCAACACAACAATAAAAGCAAATAAAATACGGAAAGTGACAGCTTATGAGGCAAGTTACACTTTCTGCTGTAACAAACCGGTTTGTGCGTGTTATACGAATTACACGATAAACTGACTGTTCTGCATTTTTTCGTGTAACAATTCTATTGTCTATGCATGTAGCTGTGTACAAACTGTCAGTTAAGCTAAGTCATTTTCGTAGGCTTCTTGTTCTTCTTAACTATGGCTAACCATGCTCCCGAGCATGGTTAAAATTTAACTACACCATGGGAGTTTTTGAACGCCAAAAAGTTATGCTCGTGGTTATGTTGTAGTTAACCACGGAGTTTTTGAACGACAAAAGTTTACCATAGTTAACCATGGTTAACCATAGTAAGGTTTTTGAACACGCTCGTGCTGCCAGCTGCTGAGAGACGTGCTGAATTCGATTTTTAGGTTTGAGTATTAGCTTCGACATGATTTCGTTCGTAATTTTGCCGAAATTACGAGGTTTGAGATGATTTCGAAATCACAAGAAAAACATGGGAAATCACATGATTTTGAACGTGATTTTGGGCGAGATCACCAAAATAGCCGAAATCACGTAATTTCGGCTCAGTGCGAACATGGTATAAAACGAATCCGGCACAGATGCGGTCAAATGCGTTTGAATCCGTTCATTGGAATCGGTTAAATAGAAAACGCATGCTTGGAAAACCACTTTGACAGTTCAATCCGATTCTGTTCTGCTCTAATCCGGTCATTGTAATTTGGCCTTTAGACCTGGTGACGGCCTGGCCAGGTATCCAGTATGGAAGCGTGGCCATATCGTTCACACATCCCAGATCTGTTTGGTTACGTCGCCGGTGGTTCCTTACTCCGATTGAGGCAAATTACACGGCATAACATTTCTTCCATCAACACTTCCAATAATTCCAATAAACCGGTTTTATAGGCAAGGGGTCGCGGGGAAGTTTGTTACTTGTGCATCCCAAAAAATTCTGGGCTGCACAGAGCAACACACTAACACAATCATAATTTCATTCTCGGGGCCTACGAAAATGACTTAGCTTAACTGACAGTTTGTACACAGCTACATGCATAGACAATAGAATTGTTACACGAAAAAATGCAGAACAGTCAGTTTATCGTGTAATTCGTATAACACGCACAAACCGGTTTGTGCGTGTTATACGAATTACACGATAAACTGACTGTTCTGCATTTTTTCGTGTAACAATTCTATTGTCTATGCATGTAGCTGTGTACAAACTGTCAGTTAAGCTAAGTCATTTTCGTAGGCCCCGAGAATGAAATTATGATTGTGTTAGTGTGTTGCTCTGTGCAGCCCAGAATTTTTTGGGATGCACAAGTAACAAACTTCCCCGCGACCCCTTGCCTATAAAACCGGTTTATTGGAATTATTGGAAGTGTTGATGGAAGAAATGTTATGCCGTGTAATTTGCCTCAATCGGAGTAAGGAACCACCGGCGACGTAACCAAACAGATCTGGGATGTGTGAACGATATGGCCACGCTTCCATACTGGATACCTGGCCAGGCCGTCACCAGGTCTAAAGGCCAAATTACAATGACCGGATTAGAGCGGAACAGAATCGGATTGAACTGTCAAAGTGGTTTTCCAAGCATGCGTTTTCTATTTAACCGATTCCAATGAACGGATTCAAACGCATTTGACCGCATCTGTGCCGGATTCGTTTTATACCATGTTCGCACTGAGCCGAAATTACGTGATTTCGGCTATTTTGGTGATCTCGCCCAAAATCACGTTCAAAATCATGTGATTTCCCATGTTTTTCTTGTGATTTCGAAATCATCTCAAACTTCGTAATTTCGGCAAAATTACGAACGAAATCATGTCGAAGCTAATACTCAAACCTAAAAATCGAATTCAGCACGTCTCTCAGCAGCTGGCAGCACGAGCGTGTTCAAAAACCTTACTATAGTAAACCACGAGGTAAGCTGTGGTTATGCTGCATCACTTCACTTAACCACGAAAGTTTATGTTTAACCATGGAGGTTTTTGAACGCACCGTGGTTAACTACGTGGTAAAGAAAAATTAAATTTTTTTTCCATAAAATAGTGTCGGCTATTTGCCTCAATTATTTCCCATAATTATTTATTTAAAATAATCTTACAAATCCGACTTTGATTTATTCATTATTAACATTGAAACAAATACCAAAAAATTGTTTTTATTCTTCTTCTTCTTAACTATGGCTAACCATGCTCCCGAGCATGAGCGCGTTCAAAAACCTTACTATAGTAAACCACGAGGTAAGCTGTGGTTATGCTGCATCACTTCACTTAACCACGAAAGTTTATGTTTAACCATGGAGGTTTTTGAACGCACCGTGGTTAACTACGTGGTAAAGAAAAATTAAAATTTTTTTCCATAAAATAGTGTCGGCTATTTCCAATAATTATTTATTTAAAATAATCGCACAAATCTCACTTCGATTTGTTCATTATTAACATTAAAACAAATGTCAAAAAATTGTTGTTATTCTTCTTCTTCTTAACTATCGCTAACCATGCTCCCGAGCATGGTTAAAATTTAACTACACCATGGTTAACCACGGGAGTTTTTGAATGCCAAAAAGTTATGCTCGTGGTTATGTTGTAGTTAACCACGGAGTTTTTGAACGACAAAAGTTTACTATAGTTAACCATGCTTAACCATAGTAAGGTTTTTGAACGCGCTCCATGTAGGTTGTCCTTTTGGGAGCTGTACGAACCCCAGAAATTTTTTGGAGCGTTAAGAAGTGCTCCATCTTTTTTAAGGTATTTCTATATTGATACCAGAAAGGACGGTCGCCCATGGCAGAGCTCCGTAGCGAGAAGCTAAACATTTCACCAAATTGTTAATTTTGTCCATTTTGTTAACCACTGTCTTAATGTGCAGGTTCCACTTAAGATTTAAAGAAGGCCTAAAATATTTAATTGGTTAAGGGGATAATGCGGTAATCTTGGTAATCTTTTTCTATAAAATAGTGTCGGCTATTTGCCTCAATTATTTCCAATAATTATTTATTTAAAATAATCTTACAAATCCGACTTTGATTTATTCATTATTAACATTGAAACAAATACCAAAAAATTGTTTTTATTCTTCTTCTTCTTCTTAACTATGGCTAACCATGCTCCCGAGCATGATTAAAATTTAACTACACCATGGGAGTTTTTGAACGCCAAAAAGTTATGCTCGTGGTTATGTTGTAGTTAACCACGGAGTTTTTGAACGACAAAAGTTTACCATAGTTAACCATGGTTAACCATAGTAAGGTTTTTGAAGGCGCTCCGCGTCAGTTTAACACATTTTAATAACAAAATTTTGATTTTGCCCATGTTAACATTCTTCAAAATACAAAAACCCAAGATATATAAAATAAATAAGCTATGGGCTTTTTATAAGAGGAATTGCTTGTGAAATTCGGGCAGGAAAAAACGAAGAACACGAAAAAACTGTCAAACGAAATCATTTCATTCCAGTGCGAACGGTTCTACATAATTTCAAAATCACTTTCCGAAATCACCTAATTTCGGCTCAGTGCGAACATGGTATTAGTTTGTTTAGATATCGCCGGATTGAGCTGTCAAAATTTTGGTAAACAAAAGCTGTGAATGTTTAAGGTTTTATTTTTTTTGATTTGTTATGTTTTTAAAAATGTTTTCGGACGAGCAGTTAATCGCAGAAATGAAAGATTATGAAATATGGCATCCCAATGTAATAGCGGCCTAAAATTAACGAACAGGAAGCAAATTGCAACACAATATCTCCTACAATCCACTAGATGTCAATGCAAATAATTCAATTTCGAAAATATTTCCCTCTCCGAAATGTCATCTTGACAACGCATTGACAGTAGTATGTCAAATCCCATTTTATTTGTTGACTTATTTTTACATTTTTATTTAATTATCTTTAGTTGCTGAAAATTTATTTTATTTTATGCACCAAACTGGATAACATGCACCGACAGGGCCACGTTAACTCCGTATTTGGAGTTGATGTTGACAAAATTGAAGTAGCACCGTCCACATCGTCACATAGTGATCTTAATTCAACAGGAAGCCAAAGTTTCCTCACTGACTCCCACACTAATTTTCGCTTTACTAACTTGGGAACACCAGAAGGAAGCCGGATGGGATCCCCAAATAATATGGTATTTTAAAAAATTATATAATGGACATTTAGGAGATCTGAAATCGTAACATAATATTTCTTAGATTCGTAGATGGTCACAGAATATGTCCCGTTTAGGAAAGGGAAAGAAATCGGTAAGGGATAAGACAGTTTTTAGACTTCCTTCAAGAAAAGGTAAGCTGTAAATGTTTTACTTAAGATTCTAATGTAGTGTCTCAGCCTTTGCAGTTGATGGACAGTTCATAGCTTCTACTGACCTAGAAATTGATCAATTAGCAAACGAAATTGAGCAGCATGAGTACATGATGCATGATAGTGCAGCTGGGGAGCATTTAAGAATGTAAGCTATACCAATATGTAAAAACATTGAAGTTGTTGAAATAATTACAGGGACACCATTCGTGCACTACCTCATCCTCTCACAACAAAGAGGAGAATTAAGGAAAGACTTTCCATTACAATAACTAGACAATCGAGGAACGAAACTACCACTTTTTTAAAGCGCCTTAAGTACAGAGTTAGTATGCTCTGGTCCCACCTTTGGGGTAACATTAGAAGCACACTTTACAGTATTGAGCTTTGGTATGAATCTATGAAGGAAATTGAAGGACATTTTGGAAGCGGAGTCGGAACATATTTCAAATTTCTACGTTGGCTGTTTTCGCTGAATGCATTTTTGCTCATTTTTGTGTTCTCGTTTATTACTCTACCCCAAATATTGTACGACAGCAGATACAAGTCTGAACATGAAACCAACACCACCAAAACTTTAAGACCACTGGATTTATTAACTGCAGAAGTAAGCTAAAAATCCTTTCAATGGTAGCTCAATTAATCCACTTTTTTTCAGGGATATTTAAAAAATTCCATTCTATTTTATGGAGCCTACAGCAGCGAGACGTTCGGCATAGGAGGGTCTCACACATACAGTATTCCGCATGCTTATTTCATGACGATGCTATGCATGTATCTTTGTACCTTTGTCATTATATCGACCAGGTTCTAAAATCGAATTCATTCAAATCTTAAAATGTTACTCAATCTGTTTTAATTAAAGCATGGCAAGATCCTACCGAAAGAGCTTCATAGAAACCTCAGGAGGGGTCCGCAATATGTACGCTCATAAAATCTTCTGTTCTTGGGATTTTGGAATCTCAAATCTTAAGGCTGCTCAGCTAAAACATGCCAGTGTTTATCATGAACTGAAAGAAGTGTTAAGTGAAATGCGAGGTTCCAAAGAAAAGTTGCCGAAATTATGGAAGTTCTGGATGCTGTGTTCGCAAATAACTGCGCACCTTTTAGTAGGTGGCATGCTTTCTGGATTAGGTGTGGCTATGTGGATTTTATTGCAGGTAAATGTTTTAAATTTAGAAATAATGTTCTACTTTTATTTGTTATTCAAGCAATTTGGTGAAGAAAACGAATCATCGCCATGGGGAACTTTGTATCTTTCAATTGCTGTGAATATAACAATTTTAGTTCTTCAAAAGTTCTTTTATTGGATTGCAAAGTAAGTTGTTTTGTAAATACTTTTAGTTTAGTTTAATATAATGATATGTCTAGTAGTGTTGTTATCCACTCTGAAAATATATCAGGATGCTAGTTGTAACCCTAAAATTGCCACGAAGGTTCTTTAGGATAAGACTTAATTTCTTACTCGCCTAATTTTCGTCGTAATCTATCGGCTCTTAATGGTTTTTCCTTCGAGTTGATGCGGCGGAGACTATAAAAACTCATCCTTGTAGCAGATTTCTAATGGCGGTGAAATAAATCCGAAGAACATCATAACTTAAGATAATTATTTTAAGGAGAGCTAGCATGAAAAGATTTAGATCGAAATCCAGTGAAATGATAACACTCCTTATGACTTGCTCTTTTGAATGCAATAATTTTCTTGTTATTCCAGCCCCAAATATCACCATTTTACAGTTGCAATGTTCCTATATAAAAGGGTAAACACAATTCCAACTATAATCGTAATCATAATCGACCTTGTAAATACGAAACAGATAATAGTTGAAGAATCAGCTAAATTCCGCACACCATTATATATTCTCTTCAGATTTTCAAACTGCCGCTTTCTTGTGGGATTTCCTGCTGGTCACCGTTGAACCTACTATAACTAAATCCATCGAAGTCCCTTTGAACCTTTTTCTCTCAATCAGCCATATCTGGTCAAGCAGTAATGATTTTGAATGATGTCCCTCTTGTTTGGGTTGATAAAATAAAAAATATGTATGATATGCTGTCAAAGTTGGTACAACTAATCAAATGCGCCACAAATAGCTCACTGGCGAAAGTAAGGATCCAAAATGTTGTAACAGAGGAGTTCGAAGTACGTTAAGGGCTTAGACAAGGAGATGGGCTGGCCCCCATGCTTTTCAACCTGGCCCTAGAATGGGTGATAAGGAAAACGTTAGTCCAGCGAAGTGCTTCAATAGCTACCCAGTCAGTACAATTACTTGGATATGCGGATGACGTAAACATCGTGGGAAGGTCCTTTTTGGCAGCAAAAGAAGTCTATGTTGAATTTAAAGAGGCGGCAAAGGACATAGGCCTGAAGATTAACGAAGAAAAAACGAAGGTGATGCAACAATCCAGAGCAGGACGATTTAGAATGGGAAGAAATATAACCATCGACGAACATAACCTAGAAGTAGTCGATAAAACAGTCTACCTTGGGTTTACTATCACAAAAAGAAACGAAGAAAAAGAAGAAATAACCAGACGTATACTACTGGCTAATAGAGCCTTTTATGGCCAAAAACAAATCCTGCACTCAAGATTTGTACACAGGAAAACGAAACTCTCACTCTACAAAACAATAATACGACCAGTACTGTGTTATGGTAGCGAGACTTGGACTATGACCCAGGACATAGAGGAACGAGTCAACAGGTTCGAGAGGAAAATTCTCAGATGCATAATAGGCCCAATCAGAGAGGATGGAATATGGCGAAGAAGATACAACAACGAGTTGTATGAAATTTTTGACGACCCACAACTCTCAACTTTAATAAAAATCAACAGATTGAGACTAGCCGGCCACGTGATCAGGATGGAGGACAATCGCATCCCAAAACGGCTTATGGCATCAGAAATTTCGGGAAGTAGGCCAGTAGGTAGACCCAGGAGGAGATGGATAGACTCATTAAGTTCGAGCAGGACTGTAGATCCAGAAACCAGAGCAACCGCAAAAGCAAGGATGGAAGTAGTCATACTAGAACCACAGACAAGCTGTGCAGAAAGAATATAGAAGAGGATCCTACAGATGCGGGAAGACTTCAATGAAGGGCGAATTTGAGAAAGGTACAAAGAAACAAGCCTGTTTATCAATAAATATCAGCCAAGAACAGACATCTGGAGTGACATAAATGGGAACCTAAAAGGTCCCTTATACGATAAAAAAGAAGATTTTCAAAAGATATTGAATCTAATCCTCATAATAAAAGAGTATCGACAGACGGAGGCATTTGTAATTCCTCAAAATA
The DNA here is from genome assembly GCA_949987705.1 of Thereva unica. NCBI lineage: Eukaryota > Metazoa > Arthropoda > Insecta > Diptera > Therevidae > Thereva > Thereva unica. The sequence goes on from OX465284.1 coordinate 64,885,252, forward strand.
ATATTTCAGTAGGGCCACCGACATTTGATTAGGTTTGTGAAGCGGTAAAAAGGCAAAAAAGAAACAAATCGCCAAGCGCTGATAGAGTCGCAGCTGAATAGTTAAAGGAAGGAGAATCCAACTCCTTAAAAATCTTACCCGAACTCATATGCAACATTTGATAGGTACAGTGTACAGCGTCAATGACACCCAAACGAGGCACGGTTCGCTCATACTTTTTCTAAACTAACGAAAGAACGATGAAAACGGTCAAGTATCTTAATTACCATAAAGGGTGCCGTTAGCATACTCGTTCGCTTGCGAAGGTGAAGCAACACTGGACATGGTTAGTATTTAGTTGGAGGACTGCTTGGTAAAACGACACTCGCGTTTGGAATGGTTTATGCAGATGTGGGTGCATTTATCGATGTTCATGCCTGCAGCCGGAGAATGCATTCCTTTAGCGTATAATTTATCTTTTTATATTACTAAGTTGCTATAGCCGGCTGCTGATATGTATTGGTTAGATGAACAACATCATTATACAAAACTTTGACCTTGAATAATTTCGAAAGGATGAGTTTTCGAAAAATGACAATAGGGATGGAAATCGGATGGAATTTCGAAAAAAAAAAAAAAAAAAACAGTTTTTGATTTATTTTTTGGCCAAAAAAATGATTTTTGATATCTTTTACCTTGAATAATTTTCAAAGGGTTAATCGGGTCACCATATTTGAAAGAACTAAAGTTGTAGAGAATCTCATTATCAACATTTTGGGACGAGGTTGTACCACCTATAGAAACCGAGATATAAGGAAAACACGGGGAAACCGCGATATCCGGCGACATTTTTTCTGTGATTCCGAAATTGTTTTCTTAAAAAGTTCCATGAAGCTGTGGACCAATTTTCAGCCGTTTTGGAGTTTTGTGCTATTTTGCTTGTTTCTTCGGGCTTATATACAAAATACATAAATTAATGGCCATATTTTATTGTATAAAATATACATATAGGTATATGTATTAGATTATACCACTTTTATTTGAAAACAAACTAGAAAAATACACATTGATCTTCTCTGTTAAAATAAAGAATTACTTTGAGATCATATTTTACTGGTAATTGTCAAAAATATGTGTTCCATTGGTGATATAGTAGAAAAATCGCCCAAAGGATCGCAGCTATTATCAAATTTGAACTGAGTCGTGGTCAGATTGTAAATACATACTTTCATTTTGACCAAAACACTAGAGGTTAACCCCGCCTTGATGTCCACTCCGTCACATCCCCCGCTACATAGCCAAATCGACCCCAGAGGTGCTATACTTCTAGAGCCGCTCCAGCCCCCCCCCCCCCTTGCTCGTTACGAGATAATTCTTTTTTCCGGGTGAAATTATAAGCCTCACGCCGTATCATAATATCATCGCAAAGATCCCGTCGAGCCGGAAGACCTAGAACAAGGTTGAGGACAACCCTATTAGCAGAGGCCGCAACAACTGGAAGATCCTGGTCGCAGCTTCCGCACAAAACAGAGTCCGCTCGAGGGCTACTGTTTCCGCCCTATTTCCCATGAGGGATTAAAGGGGAATAAGAAGATATATAGATGATTCGAGGGCCACTGTTTCCGCCCTATGTCCCATGAGGGATTAAAGGGGAATAAGAAGATATATAGATGATTCCAGGTAGAAGCAGAACCCATAACTCTTCTATTGATAACTAGAGGATGCAGGTTGGGTCCCGCAAATATAGCCCGATTAATGTCGAAATAAGTGTGGAACACAAATCCAAAAGCTGTCTTAAGGTTGATTAGCTCTTGAATAAATAGTACCAAATAACGGTCAATTTAACGTCCACATGTTCGAAAAGAAGTGCAAAGAATGTTTGTATGTATGAATTAAAATCTTCCCTGGCCAGGTAAGATTACTTGCTTGAAGAATTGGCGAAATATAGAATAGGTCAAGGAGAGACTGGTATGTGCTGGAAGATAAAGGGTGTGTTTCAACTTCCATCAATGATTGCAATCACTCCATCTTAGCAACATCACATATGTCCTATTTTCCATCATTTTTTGTGCGATTCGAACAATTGTCCATCAATGATTAGGGTTTATTTCCATCACTGATGTCTGATGGCTGATTGTGATGGGACTTGCAAACACACCCAAACTCTGGTTCGAAAACACTTACTCTAGCCCGTTGTTCCACAGTCGAGTTATCCTGTTTATAAACGAATTCCCAAACTGCACCAAGGACTGCAGATTTTGCGAGTAAGGCTGGTCGTCCACTGGAAGCGTATTCGAGCGGCTTCGCGCTACGGCCATACATATGAGCGGCTACAAGCGGCTCATTTGTATGGCCGAAGCGCGAAGCCGCTCGAATACGCTTCCAGTGGACGACCAGCCTAAGTCAAACTGGCTAGTCTTTCTTGTGAGAAAACACATACCTATGGAGGCAGTTAAGAATGATTTCAATGTGCCTGTTGATTGTGCTGGACATCAATTTATGATCATGAAGACAAGGTCTTGCGCTTGATTGTTTTACATTATCAAAACCATTGAAGTAACGCAAAGCGTCGTCATCAGTAAAGCTATGAAGTGGGCTGGAGGTAATTAAGTTAAGTTCGATTGGGAAAAGGGCGCGAGAATAGGTGCCTTGGAGATATCTAAAACGACCACTTAATATATACTTTGGTGCATATGACCTGTTAACAGGTAGCCCTAATAAGGCATCCTGCCGGTTTAACCGGTTAATAATAGGGTACCAAATTTCCGCTTAGGTGGGGTCTTCATCTAGCGGTCGGTCACCTGGTAGTCTGGTACTGTTGGCGTCACAGCCTTTGTCGGCTGGTTAGTGGGATTCACTTGTTTCAGGAAGCATTACACTCCAACAAGACTGTCTCTCTCTAGCCCTGACGGTTGTGACTCACTCGACTGTTAAAAAATGCATGCACTCATATAACACCCATTAGTGCAAACGCGAGGCTCACTGCCTTCTCCTTAAGCATGCACCAGACTACCTTTAACCTTTCCTATTCTTTTTCTATTTTCAGGTCAAGCTTACTCAAAACATTGCACCATGAGTTGAACGACATGACGGTCTAATGGTCAAAGGGTGATTCTTGAGCTTGACCTTGCCACATAAAAAAAGTCAAAAATAACATAACAATAACATAACATATAATTTTTAATTTCAGAATGGAAGACTACCGTTCACCACGCCGCACTCTTCATATAACGTTGCTGCGTAACTTTATGCTTGAAGCTGTTATTATCGGCGTGCTTGTTATATTTTGGTTGACGAAGGAACAATCAGGGGTAAAAATAACATTTAATTACATTACAATTACAAGTTACCACGTTCTATCATTAAAGTGCTGGGAAACATCCATTGGCCAGGAAATTTATCGCCTTGTCATTGTAGACTTCTTCATTTCAGTATTTTTTTCTTCACTGCTACAAGTTATTCAAGTACATGTTGTTGGGTATGACACAAAACAAAACAAAAATTTTGAAATACAATGAACATAAAATTTCAGAAAAATATGGCCTTCAATTGGGAAGCCAGAATTTGACATCTCTAGGAAAAGTCTAGGTTTAGTATTTAATCAAACTCTTCTTTGGGTTGGTCTATTATTTTCTCCCCTTTTATCTGTGGTTGTCGTATTGAAGATGATCATCACATTTTACATAAAAAAATTGACTTTGCTCTACTTATGCAAATCCCCCAGTCAACTATGGAGATCTGCTCAAACACAAACACTTTATCTTGTTATAACATTTCTATCTCTTTTGGGGGTACTATTAGCACATGGATATATTATGACGCAGTAATTAAATCTATATTTTTATATGCATAAACTATATAATACCCAAATTTTTATTATAGAGTGCAAATTAGCCAGAAATGTGGACCATTTCGTGGACATGATTTCATGTTTCAAATATTCATTGATGGTGTTCTAGAACTAAAAGAGAATCATTGGATTTGGCGTGCTATAATAGCTGTTGCACGACCAGCTGTTATGGGCGGTGTCCTTTTATCGATGGTCGTTGTTGTTTATTACTTAAGATCAAAATCAAAAGCTAGAAGGGGCATGGTTAAATTATTAAAAGAAATGCTCTATTTGGAGGCAAAAGATAAAGAGTTCCTACTTTTAAATATAACTAAGATAACGCAAGATAGAGGATGGCTATTTGACGATGAAGATATTAGAGAATGTGGACATAGACGAGATAATTTTGCAGAAACTAGCTCCACATGGAGATATCAAAGCGGTAATATACCAGAGGAGCCGGGAGTTCGGTGTAGGCATATTTAACCGATGTTGCCTAAATTAATAACAGTATTTAAAAAGACTTATATAGTGCATATTTTATTATATTGAAGAAAAAAATATATTTCTATTGAATTTTTATAGAGTTCTTGTAATCTATTTGAGATCTTAGGTATACGAATAAAGTTTTCAGCTTGATAGGTATGCGAGTTAAGTTTTCAGCTTGTAATGCAAGATCCGGTATAAGAAATTTATACCCTCATCTGTTATTTGATGGTGACAAAGATTATATGAGAGATAATATATACATTGATAAATCGCACATGGGTTGCCTAGCTAAATCGCGTACCGAAGCTGTAAAATAGAAGAAATTGCAATTAACTTTTTTAGGCAAACTTACCCGTTTTGTTAATCATAAAAATCGAGCTTTAGCTGACAGAATATGACACAAGGAATTGGATAAATAGAGGTTGCCTACTATAGCCGCGGTACAACTGTATAAAGAGGTAAGTAGGCGTTATCAATATACCCTCATCAGTTATTTAATATTTTTTTATAAAATGAAAGATTATTTCATTCCCTACCCAACAGTCGAAGGTTGCCTTAGCAAAAGTTTGTCACATCGATGGTTGCCAAGACTTTAGAGTTCTTCGCAAAGAAGATGGCCTTTTGCCTTTCCACTTCTAAAATCTTAATAGTTTTCGTTCTTCTTGTCTTCCCTTCTTACAGTCATTCCTTTTTCTCCTTGCGCAAGCACTGCTTCTACAACAAGATTCGAGGGGTTTGTAGTTGCCCGAATGGTATGTTAAAATTAGGGTATTGTACTATTGGTGGATATTTTCTGGCTATTATTATCCATGAAAGCATTTTTGACCCTTCAGGCACAGGGCAACTGAAAATAATCAAACGCGATTAGCGTCATGTTAACACCCGTATTTTTTTAACAAATGAAATTTCTTCAATATTTGTACATTATTCTATTCATTTACTTTTAAAAATCTGTAAGATAAGAATTTACAGGAATCTCCCGAGTCCTAAGGAGCTATTTGATACCCAACGACAGCTTCTTATCGCCGAACGACTCAAATTACGTGTGGAACAAGGTTTAAGTTTTTTAGTTTAGTTTTTAAAAAGCATTTTTATTTATTACCTTACTATCTATCTTAATATAAATTTAACTAATGCTTAAAGTTAATTATTCTAGCCTATTTTAATCTATCTAATTTACTGGCCCTCAACAGGCACTCTAAATTAATCTATATCTTAAAATTTAACTTATGCCTTTCAGCTAAGACTTATCTAATATTTAATATATGTAAGAAATTCTAACGTTTGCTGGTAGGCATGTGTAGATTGGATAAATTAAACAACGGAAATAAAATGACATGGAACACAAAAGAAATAAAAAGACTAAAATTAAATTCCTTGTTTGAGTGCAAAGTAAAAAAATGTGTTTTCAATACTGTTATTAACTTTTTTCCACCTGTTCCCCTGGACCATTTTTATCCAAAACACATTCATTGAATTCCTACGAGTTTTCTCTTAATTATAACGTCGTCAAGAAATCTCAGGGTAGATTTATTTCACCTTTTTCGCTATCCCTCCTAGACTAATACGGATTCGAGGGAAGCACTTGGTCTCAATAAATTTTTTCTCTAATTGTCCCTCTCATTGGGTGTTGTAACGTTCAGTTTTGCACGAAATCCCTAAATAACTACTTGACTCAAAATCACTGTCGGGAATGAAATCGAGAAGTTGCTCGGAACAAAAAAGAAGGCATAGAAAACAAAACAAAAAGGAAAAAGAAAAAATTTTGTAGTCAGTCAGGAGAGTCAGTTTTTAGCAGTCGGTAGGGAAAGTTTTGCAGTCCGTTTCGAATATTCAGTTTTTTTTGCATGACGGAATAAATAGTTACGGCTACCGTGTTAGCTCCCAACCTAATTGGAATCCAGAAACTACAAAGAAATCTGCAAAGAACCAACCGAAGGAGTCGAGAAACCAGCGACAAAGAATCCTGCTTCGCATTTACTGGCGATTCGCGGCGTGCAGACAAAAAGGGCTGTCATCGTATATGTAGCAAGGCGGTCATTGCACATCTAGCGGCAAATTTCGAAGGAGACTATTTGGTGCTATTCTGTTATACGTTGGATTTCCCATCTGTTGTTCAACTGAGATCGTCGCTTTGTCTCAAGAGAGTACAAGAATTGCATAATATCAACACGGAAGTGATTGGCTGCCGTGTGGATTCACATTTTTGGTCACTTGGCTTGGACTCAGACACCGCGCGATGTTTGCGGTGTAGGAAAGGTAAATATCCCACTATTAAGCGATAATACCCACAGAATATCGAAGGAGTACGGAATATATAAGGAAGAAGAGGCACATTCATTGCGGCCACATTTCATTATTGATGGGCATTTTCAGAAACGCAGAACTGCGGTCACTCTGCAATATTCAGCTACAGACTTCCAATTGCTGAATATTGCAGAATGACCGCAGTTCTGCGTTTCCGAAAAGGCCCGATCATCGAGGTATTTGACGGCAGTGTACTATTAATGAGTTACCTGGTGGCAGATCTGGTGGTGAAACTCTGCGCCTGGTGAACCCTTTGCAACTGACGGCTAGTTATGGTGAAGTCTGTCTAATTGATTGGACTAAGGGCGGAAGGGAACAACAACAAACATCTGGTAATGCGGTGTATGCGCTAGAAATTTTCAACATCAGTATGCATGGATGTGACATTTATCAAGCATTCGAAGGTAAGAAATTTTGTTTGTAACGAAGGCGGCAAGGCGTTGTTTCAGATATCAGCATTGCGACCACATCGAGCGATGCATTCAATTGAACGACCATCTGTTAGTGAGATTTGTAAGGAGTCAATCAATCGTGTAACAAATTTAATATTACGACGTAAGACACCTGCGACTGTGAAGCGTTTCAGTGCCCAATGTACGGTAAGGGGTTCCATCAGAAGGGGAATCTAAGAAATCCCGTTTATATTCCCGAAACCCCCACCATCTTTGCTAAAAGTGTTCGGGTGTGAGTGGTAACTTTGCACGAGAGGAAATCCCTTCGGACAGAAGAGATTACTTGACCGGTGCCGGGCTTACCCTTAGCCTATAGGGGAGAAAAAGAAACAAACATACCCACCCCACAGATAACATATTTATGTATGCTTGAATGTACAAATTTAATTGATTATTAGTTAATAATTTTAAGTGTAGTTAGAATTACAGCATTTTATTTAAATTTGTTCATATAACATTTTATTTATATTTGTGGATACATTTGTTGGCTCCTCATTGGAGATATTTTTTTCTTATTGTTGTTTTCAGGTAGTTTGTTTTTTTGTGAAACTGAACTCCATATCGGGGTTATAGTATGTACAAACGCGACGTAAAGGTACCATTGCGATGCGTTGTTTTGTTTTTTTTCGTAATCTTTCATCTAATCGAGTTATCTAATTATATGTAAATGTAGGTTACCGTTTCTTGTAGTTGGAGAATTTCGGCGGTTGGGGAGGATAGGAGTCCCGATTTGTTTTATGTTTGGGATTGCACTCTTAGTCAGGCTTTTCCGGGCTTCTGGCTGAGGGGGCAATACCTCGCATAAATGGCGCCCAATATATAGTCGCGCCATTATGCAGTTACAGTGTCAAGCAACGCTTGTCCTTGACAGTTTTGCTCCCGTTTGAACAGTTTAAAAATTTCTTCGTAAAAATTAAATTTGTGAATTGAAGTTATACTTTTTTTTAAGAAGTAACGTGATAAACGTGCTAGATAAACATTAGTATGGATAAAATTAAGTGAGCTGTAAAAGGTTGTTCGGCGAAGAAAACGCCATGGAAGGCAACTGAGAACATTAGCTATCATAAGTTAGTAATTTTTCTTAATTTACGAATATCAAGTGTAGAGTTTATCCTTCCAATTGGAAAAATAAACTGTCTTGTTGGATATTCAGTTGTTTTTGGAAGCTCGAGTACATTTAAAAATAAATAAAAGGGGCAGTTTTTCTCCACAATTTTAAATGTAAATAAGCTTGACCGCAATAACAAAATACATTGTCTAACTTGAATAGAGGGATTAAAGGAGCGTAAAGAAAAGAAGAAAAAACTTGAACGTAGAGGCGTAGCGAAATTTCTTCAAGTTTGCGAAGGATTTGCTGCAAACATTTAGCCAAGTGATGTGTTCTCATCGAGATGGTTGCTGAGAAACGCAATTCCTCCCGGTTTTTGACTAAATACGACATCGCCATTGTCCAGGTTATACACAAATCCTAAAGAATGCTGTGCATAAGTGTTTCCGAAATGATTCCCCGATTTTAATTATTTGGACTTCCTTCTCTTCTCTGTTCAAAGCTCGTAATCTACACTACCCAAAATGCGCTGTACGAACAGTGTGGGGAAGCAATACAAATCCTGCTTCTCGAAGTTCGTCGGCATGATTATTTGAATATAAAGGGAAGCTTCCATATTCGAATTCAGAGAAAAGTGAAATAGAACTTTCGCTGATGGTCAAAGACCAAATATCGCCCTTATATAACGACAGTCTGGGCCAGAAAAAATGCAAATAATCAGACAAATGTCGATCTGAGAATGATAAAATAAAAAAATGGTTGTAAAAGAGCCGGATTGGCCTAGCCCATTCGAGTAAATACTCGAAGGGCCGGAGATTGAGTTTCAGGATTTTTTTTATGAAGAAACTTAAAGTTTCGTCATAATTGTGACTACGCTTACAAAGATCGACCCTCGATTCTCTTCCTCGCCTCTCTTCACCGCCTTCGGCCGACCACCCTCGCCGCCTGAGAGAAGTATTCTCAGAGCTGGCCTCTTAGACCGTGATATAGACGCACGGCGGGCGCAGTAGGATTGCTGCATGGAATGTGCAGTATTTGCTCGAAAATTTCGATTTACTATGGATCCTGGATAGGCTCGTGCAATAGGCGCACGGCGCGGACCGTGCTAATTTCTCCTCTACCTTTTTATATATAAACTCAATCCGACCCTGAGTTGTAAAACAAAAAAATAATTATTGATCAATTTTAGATTTTTTCTTTAATTTTTAAGAAATGCATCCCTTGCCTCCAAAGACACCACGCCAGTACATAATACAATGCATAGTACATAATACAGAGTGCATAATACATATTACCTAGTACCCAGTACATATTACAAAGTAAATAATACATAGTACTAATACATAATACATGGCACAGAGTGCATAGTATATAATATATACAAAGCATGTAGTGGCCTGGTTGGCCAATAACCAAAAATTTATTATTAATGTACTGTTTAAATTTTTATTATATATTTACATGGCGAGTTTGAAGTTATAACTATCTTATATTGACAAATGGTTGCTTTTTATAGGCTGGAGATATTCCACCGCCTACTTTCAAGTAGGCCTGCCCGCCTGCTATTTTAAATTAATGTATGGGATACCAGGTAGCTGCTGTCATAGCCTACCTGGTTCCCTATAAGCATAGTGCATAGTACAAAATATATAGTGCATAATACATAGAATCAAATCCAGATTTCATAATATAACATTCATCACCGTGCACGCGCCTACAGAAGAAAAACCAGAACAAGAAAAATATGACTTCTATGAAACTCTTAGGGTGACCTATGACCAAATCCCTTCTTACGACATGAATATCGTATTAGGGGACTTTAATGCTAAAATAGGTAAGGAACCATATTATTATCCTTACGCTGGTAAGTTCTCGTTGCACGAGGATTCAAACGATAACGGGAACAGAATGGCCGAATTTGCTATCGCAAGAAGTTTGTCAATAGCTAGCACCTGGTTTAACCATAAGAATATACACAAAAAGACATGGACATCACCAGATGACAGGCATCATAACCAAATTGACCATGTTCTAGTTGACACTAGGCATGGAAGCAGCATACTGGATGTAAGAAGTTTCCGAGGAGCGAATGTAGACACCGATCACTATCTAGTTGTTGGGAAAAAGAGGACGAAAAAACTAGCGACAATAAATAGAAGAAACAATGATAGACAAATAAAGTGGAATATAGAAAAATTAAAAAATGTAGAATCAAACAACAGTATGAAATTATGTTAACAGAAAAGCTTGAGCAAATAACAAGGAGTCTGGAAATGGAAACTGATCTGAACCTGATATGGAACTCTATAAAAGAAAAAATTATAGAAACAAACAACTGTGTATAAGGCACACAAAACCACGAAATAAGGATACATTGGTTTGATAATCAATGCAAGAGCAGCATTGAAATAAAAAACCATGCAAGACAGGTGTACCTAACAAGAATGACTAGAGGAAACCATGAGAAATATGTAGCAGCACGAAGAGACACGAATAAGTTATTAAGGAAGAAAAAACGTGATTACTTCAGAATTAGAATAAGTGCGATCAAGCAAAGCTACAGTAATAAAGACACTAGAAATTTCTACAAAGAAGTCAACATGATTAAGAAAGGATACAAACCCACCTGCACCATGGTAAGAAGAGAAGATGGTACTATAGCTAGTAGTATCGATGACATACTCGAGGTGTGGGAGAAATACTTTAGAGACTTCTTCAAAGAGAATATAAGCCTAACACAGGGAGCAGCGGAAAACCGTAATACAGATGACCCAGAAAACGATACGCCAGATCCTACAATGGAGGAAGTTGAAAATGCCATAGCGAAACTGAAAAATCACAAAGCTCCAGGTCCAGATGGCATACCCACGGAAATCTTAAAAAATGGTCGGGAGAAGTTATGCCAGGCCTTACATAGTCTAATCGTAAAATTATGGAGAAGCAGCAAGATGCCAGAAGAATGGCTTTTAGGCACAATAGTCCCAGTCCATAAAAAAGGTGAATTGATGAGCTGCAAAAACTACAGGCCAATATCTCTTCTGAACACAGCTTACAAAGTGTTTTCACATATTTTATTTAATAGACTGAAACCACATTTGGAAGATAAAGTAGGTGATTACCAAGCAGGATTTAGAACGAACAGATCGACAACAGACCAGATTTTCATAATGAGACAAATACTTGAAAAATTCTGGGAAGAAAACATTGATATACATCTTCTTTTTATAGACTATAAAAATGCATACGATCTGCTAAATAAAAGAGAGTTGTGGAATAAGATGAATCAAATGGGTTTCCCCAGAAAATTAATAGATCTCTGCAGGATGACAACCAAAAATTGTGAAACACAAGTGAGAATTCGAGGTTGTAACTCCACCAATTTTCCTCAAGAATCGGGTCTGCGACAAGGAGATGCAATCTCACCAATACTTTTTAACATTGCTCTCGAAGCAATAATGAGAGAAACACAGCTTAATGGAGCAATTAGCATCTTCACAAGGAACATCCAGATACTAGCCTTCGCAGATGATATAGTCATAATTGGACGCAAAGCACAAGAGGTAAAGGAAACCTTTTTCAACATTGTAGAAAGCTCAGCAAAGTTCAATCTACGAGTAAATGACACCAAAACAAAATATATGATCGTATCAAAACAAGGACATCGGCTAGGACGAAGTATCAGCCTTGGCGATCATATTGTGGAAATTGTAGAAAACTTTATCTACTTAGGGACAATGCTTACTGCACAAAACCATATAAAGGACGACATCCATAGACGCATCGTAGCCGCAAATAAAATCTATTTCGCACTAGTCCCGGTCTTTAAAAACAAAGAAATTTCAAGACAATGCAAAATCAGACTATACAAAACGTTAATCCGCCCAGTTCTATGCTATGGGTCTGAGCCTTGGACATTGACCCAACAAACAGAAAACCAGCTTAAAATCTTCGAAAGGAAGATCTTAAGAAGAATATTTGGCGCAGTAAGGGTTAACCAAAACGAATGGCGCATTAGGACAAATGAGGAACTTCAACAAATGTATGACGACATAAACATATCTACATACATAAGATTGAACAGACTGCGATGGCTTGGACACGTTCTACGGGCTCCAGAAGAAAGAATGCTAGCCAGGATTTTTCATGGAAGATCATCTGGAAGAAGAAGAGTAGGACGACCAAGAAATGTGGATGGATGACGTGCTAGAAGATATACGAAAACTTCGTATATCAAACTGGAGAGAGCTAGCAAGACGTAGAGAAGACTGGAAGAGGAGACTTCAAGAGGCCCGAGTCCTGCAAGGACTGTAGCGCCATTTAAGAAGAAGAATACATAGTACCTAGTATAAGGTACATAATACATTAAATCAAAGTACACAGCACATTATACGTAATATATACATAATATAATATTATTTTACTATATAATACAAACTAAAACTCCCCAAGACAAATTTTTCCCACAAAAGTGCTCATAAAAAAGTGCGCGTGACGCGAGTTTTTAATTTTTATCCCAGGCCAAAAAGTGCCTGTAATAGGACATTCATAATTTGTGTTAAACGTCGAGAAATCGTAAAATGTTATCTTCGAAATAGACAAGATTGTGGACGACCTTTAAATTTCCATGTTAAACTGTCAATTTGCTCCATTTTGGTCCATTCCCATATGTCAGACGGTATTTCTAACTTTTGACAAATTTCATAGAGCTCCATATGATGTCAGCAGTTCTAAAAAGCTGTATTGAGTTTTTTGCCATCAATCTGGCGCTTCTTTAAAGGACCCCGCACAAATTATATGGAAACGTGCTTTCGGTCAAATTGGCTGGAATTTTACTATGTTGTAGCTGACATCGTCCTGATCAAAAGTGTTCATGGGCACGAAACCCAAAAATTAGATCTTTTGGGGTTTTCAGGTACTTTTAGGATTTACCTCTCTTTTGCCTCCCACGGCCCCAAAACAAGTCGTAGGAGGCTCCAAGACCCCTCAATATTTTCGTAACGGTACCTACTATTAGTAAAAAATACCATAAAAATCCCCCCTTGCCTCTAATGGGGACAGGGGGCGGTCCGTATGGCTGCAACAGGTAAAATGAACTTATGCACTTTATACTTTTACCTCCCACGGCCCCAAAAAAAATCGTAGGAAGCTCGGAGACCCCGGAAAATCTTCGTAATTAATCGTACAGTTACACAAAAATGATATAAAAATCCGCATTTCCCTCTAAGGGGGTCAAAAAGGGTCCTAAAAGTTTGCCCCCCTCCCATATGCACCCTATGCACGCCACCCATGTCTAAATTATAAAACTAGTTAATTACCTTGTAATAATTCATAATCAATCAAAAAAAAGTCATTGCACCTCACCTGGGGCTCTAATTACATCGATTTGTAGGTGCATCAAAAAATTCTCAATTCCAAGCTTGAAAAAGTTACTGATTACATTTTGAGATCTCCCCAATTCAGTTGCAATTTGACATTCTTTAAATCCAGCTTTCTGAAAATCTAAAATTCTCTGCTTCTCTACTTCCCTTAAAACTTTTCCACGTGGCATTGTTTATTGGTTTTAATCAATTAATAAAAATGAAATAAAACTACTGTTACAAATAACGCACAACTAATTTTTTGGGGCCGTGGGAGGTAAAAGTATAAAGTGCATGAGTGCATTTTACCTGTTGCAGCCATACGGACCGCCCCCTAGCCCAATTAGAGGCAAGGGGGGATTTTTATGGTATTTTTTACTAATAGTAGGTACGGTTACGAAAATATTGAGGGGTCTTGGAGCCTCCTACGACTTGTTTTGGGGCCGTGGGAGGCAAAAGAGAGGTAAATCCTAAAAGTACCTGAAAACCCCAAAAGATCTAATTTTTGGGTTTCGTGCCCATGAAAACTTTTGATCAGGACGATGTCAGCTACAACATAGTAAAATTCCAGCCAATTTGACCGAAAGCACGTTTCCATATAATTTGTGTGGGGTCCTTTGTATTTTAATTTTTGTTTAATTTAATATGCGCGGCCTAAATTTCCTCTTGATAGATTATAATAATGAAAATAACCAGATGACTACTGCAGTCACTATATTGTCACCACTTTCTTTTAATTCAACCAAATCGTAAGAACCGTGAATTGTTTTTTCTGAATTCAGCCCGTTAAAAAATCTTATTTCAAGAAATTACAAACAAGCCCAACTTTCTGCCATGGCAATGAGTGCTTTGAATAGAGAAGATAAGAAACCAAGCATAGCGTACATGTATCTTTGAATAGAGACAATAGAGAAGATAAGGAACCAAACATAGCGAACATGTAACGGATTCGAGGGAAGCACTTGAGCTCACGAAATTTTCTCTCTAATTCTCCCTCTCCACTGGTGTCAAGTAACGGAGTGGAAAACGCGCGAGAAGGCAACTGAGAACTTTCACTATCATAGGAAAGTAATTTTCGTTAATTTATGAATATAAAGAGTAAAATTGATCCTTTCAATCCAAAGAATAAAGTGTCGCGTTGCATATTCAGTTGTTTTTTTGGAAACGCGAGTACATTTAATGTCAATAAAAATAAATTAAAAGCGCAGTTTTGCCCCACAATTTCTAATGTAAACAAACTTTGACCACAACAACAAAATACAGAGGCGTAGCGAAATTTGTTCAGGTTTGCGAAGGGTTTGCTCCAAACATTAAGCCAAGTGTAGTGTTCTCATCGGGATGGTTGCTGAGAAAAGCCATCCCTCCCGGTTTTTGAGTAAATATCACACCGCCATTGCCCGGGTTAGACACAAATCTTAAAGAATGCTGTGCATAAGTGTTACCGAAATGCTTCTCCGATATTAATTATTTGCGCTTCCTTCTTTTCTCTATTCAAAGAATGAGTGGCTCTTTCGTGTCGCAATTCTCTTACCAAAAAAAATCTGCATCTCTTAAACAGCTGACGGACCAAAACAAAAGCAAATTCCTGAAGAGAGTGCAATTCTCGTGCTGCCAGAGCGCTTTTTCTCGCAACGAAAGCAGTAGGGCACTACGCCACTCGCACTTTCTGTACACTCGGCTTTTCGTGGATTTTCCTGTTTGCTGGCAACTTGCCTCTGTGTAGTGTAAACCGAACGCTTCAGCTAGGAACACACAAGCGAAACTCCAGTGCCGTGGCGGATGAATGGATTTTTTAAACTGAATTTTTAGTGAAAACATTCTGGAATTTCTTAGAGAATTTACGACTGAAAAGTGCGATTTTTATTGATTAAAGTGAATTAATTCCGTATTTCTAAGGAAACTCGTAGGTGGTTGAGTGGTTCTTGGGACAATTGAAAGAAAATGAGTTCCAAATGTGATGATTATGCATCAAGGAATTTCGCCTTCGATGTTGACATGGTCATGGAGATGGACATCAACGGCAAACCTGGCGGCTCCGGTGAGTTACTTTTTATGTGATTACAACTATAACAATCGAAAGATCGCTTCTTACTATGAGAAATTAACGCTATAAATCTAATATTTCTTCCGGCGCCACCGCCATCCCTTTGTTCTGTCTGAGAAGTCGTAGGGGGTGAGTGACGTGTTCTCCATTTTTGCACAATTTCACAACTACGTCATTGCGTCCAAACCCCAAGAAAAAACAAGCAGAAAAGTTTTTCGCCACCAGTCGCCATGTCAATTCGTTATTTATGAATGCCATAAATCGTACATTTTTTTATTGCCCACGATGTCAAAACAGCTACAGGGGTGCGGGGATTATCTAGAGGTCAGGGTAAATAAAGAAAGGCTGGCCCGTGTACTAGCCGGTCGGGAGTTGATCTCCGCAATTACGGGACAAATTACGGGCCATGTTGACGGCAATGTGCTCAGTTGACAGTTTCTTGTTTGCTTTCTTCTTCGTACCTTTAGCTTTAATCATCGTCTCGATAATCGCTTTGCTTGAAAAAACTCGCTAGGCACATTTTTTGGTATATTCAAGTTTTTTTGCACTTATTTTGACATTGAATTGTTGGTGCGTTGTTGCTGCAATAATTATCAGAATTTTAAAAAGGGAAATTTATATGGGTCGAGAGGTGAATGTCTCGTGGTCGATGTGAATAGTGCCCTTACAATGATTCTATGCATTCTACTACGATTACATGCCGGACTGAGGACTTGAGTTGAACTTGAACTGACAGTTTAATCCTCTTGATTTGAAGTCGATCTGAGGTTTGAAAGGAGTTTTCCTCCTATAAGCTGCCTTCCATTGGGAGATTTTTTCTACTCCCGAGTACATGGCCAATGGAACGCGATTTTTGATATAACAAGTAAACAAGGTTATAATAAAATTATTTTTTTTATCTTACCGTATTATATCTATCAATATTATCCATTTTATAATTTTTTAAATTCCACTGTTATTTATTTTATTCACTTTAAACTGTTACTTGTTTTGTTTACTTTAAAAACACCCCATATAATAATAAGGCTGTTCGTTTACTTAAAATGGGATCCCTCGGGATCCCATTTGCGCCCATTTCGTGTTCGCTTACTTTTTCGGGCTCGAAAAAGAGGGGAAATTTTCGCTTCCCCTCTTGCCAATTTGTGCCAGAGGTTTTGAGTCCCGGCGATTGTGGATTGCTGTTTGTAGTGTATTTTAACTGTCAAAAGGAACTGTCAATTATCATGTTAAACCAAAACGATTACGACGTGATGAAAATAAGTTCTTTATTTGGTGCCTAGTAACAAGATTTTGAATAATTTCATGCATAAATTATTAGTTTCAATAGCTTTATGTCATTAATTTGAAGACCCAAGTGATTTCTAGGTTAGATTTGCCAAAAACAGCCCAGAAGGTGTTCGCTTACTTTCATATTTTTATCCCCACTCTTCAATTTTATAGTCAAAAATCTCGGGATCCCGAGAGATCCCATTTTAAGTAAACGAACAGCCTTATTTAATCTGACAGTTTATTTTAACTGAAAAAACAAATTTTTAAGTAGCTAAAGCTTGAAACCCTGTCGGAAATTTTATGCGTTTCTACTAGGAGTGAAATCCCCAAAACAAGAACAGGGGTAGTTGGAGGTCCGCGGGAGTACTCCGGAGTAGCAAATATCGCCCAATGGAACGCAGCTGTAAACTCCATCACTATATACTACTCCTATTATTATGTATATTCAAGAAATGTGCTACTGACGATTTCTCATTGTATAGGCATTTTTTAAGTCCGATAAAACTTTTTAATTGTGAAAATAACCTAAAAAATTAAAAGTAAATCAACATTTGAAACATCAATTCATGACATTACAATTTGAAAATGATTTCGGACATACATACGTCATCCATATTTTCATATAAAAAATCATTGGCCCCTGTGCTGAAAGTCGTGTCGTGATTTGTGACAAGTTTTTTGAGTTGAAGAAAGTGACGTTTCAGTGGGCGCATCCAGCGCACTCAGCGGAAAAGCCGCTTAGCTGAACAGCACAGCGTAAAAAGTAACTCAGCGATACGTGTCGCCTGGATGGGATAGCTGAGTTAAAATTTATTTTGACAGCTAAATTTTTTTTTCTATTTTAAATAACATCAATTCACTACCGCTGAGCTACTTATCATAAAATTTTTACGCTGAGAAATTTGCCAGCCGCTGAGCTAAGCTGCTTAGTTCAGCTAGCCATCCAACGAGCTCAGCACTTAGCGGCTGCTCATTGATCGTGGTACCGGTAACGATTGACAGTAAGCTCGAGCTCCTTCCTCATTTTGGAAGAAAGAGGACCGATGATGCCACCAGAGTGTAAATCGCACCAAATAGTGCATTTTTCTGGATGCAATCCACCTGTAAGGTTTCTTGTGAATTGGTCTCACTCCATATGCGGCAAATTTGATTATTAACAAAACCCTTAAGCCAAAAATTACCCTCATCACTGAACACAATTAAATACATAAATAAGTTGCGCGAATCGACGACTGATTTTCAAAGTAAATTTTAATAATTTGGTAGCGTTTTTCAAGCGTCAAGCCTAGACCACATAGCACACGTGTTGCGATTGCGAGTTCCGTCTACCCGTTTTCTTCTCTCCATCCGTTTTCTGTCTCTCCGTGTTTTGGTGTTCCGATATTTATTTTTATGTAGCTACAAGCGTCCGCTTCCATGGCACCCTTGATTTTATTGACAAGTGAGTAAATTTGCGAATTCTATTTACTCAATCTACAAAAAATTGAGGTAACGTCCATCCCTTTTAAAGTTGAAATTTGTTTATCTTTTCCGTTTACGTGTTTTTATCGTTCCGTTCTTTTTTTGTTTATCTGGTCAACCAGTATTAAGACTTAGTAATCAACTTTGACAGGAAGCGGAACACGGAACACGGAGATCGGAAGACGTGTGCTATGTGGCTCCCGCTTCAGTCTATACATAATAATTTGTCAGAGTATCGAAAAATGACAGCTCGTTTGACAGTTAAACCGCTGGAAAATTCTATACAAATAAAGCAGCCTGTACTTGGAAGAATTACTCTTGTAGCTTAATTAAAGTGTGAAGCCTTTAGTCTGAATTCCGCTTATCTGGGATTTGAAAAAAGACAATTGAAAGGAAATTTTATCAAAGATCCAGGTTTAATCATACATGTGTATATCCTCGTACTTATAAATTTGACTAGCTAAAACATTATAAATTAAGAGAGAGTAAAAAGAATCGAGAAAAGATTTTGCATTTAAAATGTAAAAAACACATTACAATTAAATTTTTATTTGACGCGAGCATTTGTTAATGTTACATTTTTTAATCTCGTAAAGTACAGACGAAAAGTACAGACTGATCTCACGTTATTCCGCACACTTTTTTTCATGCATTTTAAAGGGGAGTCTGCATTCCGCCCGAGCAGGATATTAGGCTTGAGCCTTTAAAAAAAGTCAACGTACAGTGGCGCTCAAAATTATTTGAATATCAACCGAATAAATGAAGACTTCGCGTTCTAGACAAATGATGGTCTGAATGATGGTCTTTCTTTAATGCATTATTACTAGAGAGCGGATTATATGCAAATGCATATTTCTTATTTATACTGTTCTTTATGTCAAAACTATTAAAAAGGTTGTTTTATGGTATTTACAACTTAAGTATAATATTTTTTTTGCATATTTTACATATTTGCATACAATTTGCATATTTTCATTTTTTTGCATACATATTTGTATATTTTCACAGTTTTGTGCCATCGTATTATTGCTTGAAATTAGTTTTTAAAACAAGTTAGTATGGTGCTACGAAATGACAACATAATTGAAGAGTTACCAAAAAGTTTTCAAGCAACTAAGATCAATATCAATTTATTAAGCAAGTACAAATTTGCTCCCATTTCATCATGTAATCATCATGCATGGGTCACAAAATTATTTGAACACTAGATATGTTTTTGACAATTTCGATATTTAATGCTTCGTATTGTTTCCTTTTGCATGGATAACACATCTTAAGGCCGGGACACACACATCGCGTCCGCACCGCATCCACACCGTTTGTCGGATGACACACGGAGAAAAAGTAAACAAGTACAATTTTACCAGTCAGTCCCCACATTTCCGTGTCCGTGTCCGCACCGAGTTACTTGAGATTTGTCTTTGCCCGGACATGGTGCGGATGCAGTGCGGAAATGTGTGTCCCGGCCTTTAGACGAATGTTCAGTAATTTTACTAACTTTCTTGTATATTCAGGATTAATATTGGACCATTCTTCTTGGAGAACAAAATTCAAATCTGTCTCTTTTATTTATTTGGTTTTCAAGATGTACCCACAAATTTTCCATTGGGTCGAGGGCCGGTAACTGACTGTTTGACTAGCTGAGGAATATTATACATACATAAGCCACCTCTTAATATTTCAGCGGTATGTTTGGGGTCGTCATCTTGCTGGAACCTCCATACAGCTGGCATTCTCGATTTTTCTGCAGGTGATTTTAAACTGTTTTTTAAAAATATCGAAATATTTATATTTATCCATGATCCCTTGAAAACCAAATTTCCAACTCCATTTGTTCCCATGCAACCTCAAACCATGACGGATTTTCTTTCTTGCTTCTTAGTGGGAATCAATTTTTTTGGTTCCAGCTCTGCATTTACTTGTCTCCATACATATGTATAAGCGGCCATCTGAATTACATTCTAAAACTTTACTTTCATCACTAAATATAGTCCTGTCCCAAAATAAATAATTTTTAGTAATAATGCATCAAAAATCCCATAAATCTACAGCAAACTTGTAGAATGCAAAATCTTCATTTATTCGGTAGCTGTTAAAATAATTTTGAGAGCTGTATATGAAGAGGTTAAGTTTTAATAATTTGACAAACCACTAAAATGTTCAAAAAATGCTGATAGCAAACTAAATAATATAGTTAAAAAGAGATGAGGTGGTTCATTTGCATCGCCTTCAGTCATCAACTCTGAAGCTATTTTTGCTCGATACATTTCAGCTGATTCCATCTCCAGCTGACAAACAAGGTTGATACGAGTATCACCTCGCAATTGGCGTTTTCCACAGGCACCATCACCCTTAGTTGCCGTACAGTGAATTTTGACAACGTCCGCCTGGTCCTGATTGGGAAAAATGCAGCATTTCAGCAAACTACCGCATTTACAGTGTCCTGAAAATGAAAAACATGAAAAGTAGTAATACAACTCAAGAAATTTAAATAATACACATTAATTTTGACAAATGCTGGATGGATTTTGGCGAAATGGCTGGACCGTATTTGAAAGTGAAACTAAAATGTTAGCCACTAAAATATACACACAAGAAAATGAACAATATTCGGTCATGAACCGTCCAAAGTGCTTTAGATACAAAAATGTCAAGTTAAGAAAAGTCTCAAAAGTGCATATTACGTAAAACTGAGAATAGTTCATTACAAAGTGTCATTACCATTCCTGAATCACTTTTTACCAATTTTACCAAATTTCAGTGTGCCATGTTACGTGGTTTGAAATTTGTTCTGGTGATGACTCGACAATGACAGTTTGTAATACAATATTATCATTTTTTTGAAATGCGCACATTTTTTCCTTTTATTAATTTGACATTATTTTATTTCTAAAGCACTTTCTAGCAATTTCACCATATTTTCTTGTTTGTGTTTACATGGTGTAACATTTTTCTCCTGAGGATGATAGCTCTTTTCGAGTCATTCCCAGGAGTAAAATTTCAAACCACGTAAACAGACTCACTGGGTGGAGAATGATGCAGAAATAAAATTTAACGGTATAATAATACTCACCATTGAATCCTCCAGATTGTCTGTCCTGGTTGATATAGTTTTTCTCAAAATGATATCCGTGCTGCAAGCGGTAATCATCGTATATCTTTTTGGAAAGTTATTCGGTCCACTTCTCCTGTTGCAGAATGTTAATCGTCCTTGTTTTTTGATTTCCTTTTTTGTCCTTATACCTTCTCGATGTGACGACAATCAAATTATTTAATTCGGATTTCGTTAGCGTGACGATGGGGGGACGACGATGTTGATGAAGAGGGCGATTTTTCGAGCAGTCCGTCAGATTCAATGTTCACTGTTGTTGTTGAGGAAATTGAATTGAATTGATTATTTGCCTCGTACGAGTATAGCGTACATGGCTTTACTTTTTCGGCCAGTTCTTCTGCAATTTTCAATCACTCCATTCGATTTTGTCGCCATTGTTGCACTCGCGTCACAGATTTCATTTTTATAACGTAATATTGCGTCGACTATTAAGTTCGTGTCAATTGCGGTTTACGACCCCGCAGCATGCTGAAAAAACACGAAAATTGCGAAAAACACTTAATAAATTTTCACGCGTCACTTTTTTGTTTCACGCCCGAAACACTGAAACTGCGGAATTCGTTCGCGACGGCAACAGTGTTAACTGCTACTGTCCTTCAGCCCCCACCCCAGAAAAACAAAAGAGTGTCGCGGAAAAAAGCGTTATGAAGCGGAACAGATTTAAAAAAACGTGCGCGTTCCTCGAGTATATAATGTACTATTGTGTATAATCTCTTTTTTGGTCTGTACTATATTCTACACCCGCTATACCCGTCACATTGATGGGCGATTATAATTACAATTTCTAATCATTTTAGAGATTTTTAACGGATAGTATACATGTAGTAGATAAATTTTAAGATTTCAAAAAAACTCAAAAGAATTGAAATAATTGGCAACAATGCCTGATAATTATATTTTAAGCAACTAAAAGATAATTATTCCCAAGGCCATAAAATAGAAAAGAACTCAATAATATTTAAAAAATCTAATATGTACAGACACATCCCATAATTGTATCGAGCTCTCAAGGCCATAAAATTGAATTCTATGTAAAGAACAGTGTTATGTTGTTGTTGCTTTCGGGTCATAAAAAATTGAGGCGCAAGCAAAGATTATTAGAAAAAAGGAAAATCGGCAACAACGTAACAGAGTTCTCAGAATCGTATGATTTCGAATGACCAATAATTTCTGGACGACTGCAAACAAGTTTCCATTCATCTTACAGACTTTTTGATGGTTTCCAACAGTTTTAGGCGATTATAGACATTTCTAGACAATTTCCTATTTTTCAAGTCGATTCAGACTTTTCTGGATAATTTTAGACAATTCTCAATAATTATTAGCAAATATAAATATATTTAGACGACTTCCAAAAAGTTGCCAATAACTTATTTGGGGAAAATTTGATTTCATCATTTAAATCAGCCGCTTGAACTTGGCTCCCGTGAACTTAGCAAAGTGCTCGACAATTTGAAACAATCAATAAATAAAGAGCGGCAAATTTGAGTCTTGCGTAATTAATTAGCGGATAATTAGCGGCAAATTTCGAGATACTTATTTTTAGTGTAGTATGATTTTTAGCTAAGTTGATTCGCTAACTTCGCGTGAACTTAGCGAAACACCCAAAACCCAGAAAAGGAAGCGAGTGGCAAATTTTTTTCTTCCGTAACTAATTAGCGGATAATTAGCGGCAAATTTCGAGGTACTTATTTTTAGTGTAGTATGATTTTTAGCTAAGTTGATTCGCTAACTTCGCGTGAACTTAGCGAAACACCCAAAATCCAGAAAAGGAAGCGAGTGGCAAATTTTTTTCTTCCGTAACTAATTAGCGGCAAATTTCGAGGTACTTATTTTTAGTGTAGTATGATTTTTAGCTAAGTTGATTCGTTAACTTCGCGTGAACTTAGCGAAACACCCAAAACCCAGAAAAGGAAGCGAGTGGCAATTTTTTTCTTCCGTAACTAATTAGCGGATAATTAGCGGCAAATTTCGAGGTACTTATTTTTAGTGTAGTATGATTTTTAGCTAAGTTGATTCGCGTGAACTTAGCGAAACACCCAAAATCTAGAAAAGGAAGCGAGCGGCACATTTTTTTCTTCCGTAACTAATTAGCGGATAATTACCGGCAAATAATGAGCAATTACTTTTTTTGATTTTCCGAAATTGATTCGCTAACTTCACGCACTTGATAGTATCGGTTCATTTCGTCACGGCTCTTTTGCAGCTGGGATACATGTAGTGTCCGAACATGGGAGGCATAAGTTGCAAGATCCTTGCTTACTTGTTCGGAGGTTATTCCATGTAGCTCATGATACTTGGTATAGAATGTGTGCACGGTATCACGATTGGTTGGTAAACCTTCCTGTTGGATCGCGATGATTAGACTGGTCCTGGTTTTGCCTTGTATACATGTGGAGTCAGGTTTGTTGTACATGTAAGCAAGGAACAGCCTTACACTATCGAAAACTTTTCTTTCTCGTAAACGGGATAGGGAAAAGTTAGGGTACGATGTGAATGGATTACTTTTAGCAGGTTTATGAATAGAGGATGAAATGGGTAGGGCATTGGGTGGATTAGTGGAGCTTACAATTCCGTTAGAACTAATTCTAATTTTACTGGGTTTTGGTTTAGTAGAGCTTAAATTAACCTTAGTTTTAGTGTTAGTTTTCTTTTCACATTTATTTGTTATGAAATTAATACTTCTACTTAACCTATTGTTCCAGTGACATAGAATGAGATTGTCCCACCTGAAGACCTCCGTTTTCGAGTTGAAGAAAAGCCATTCGTATCTGGATGGCATAAGCAGCCTAAAGCTCTTCAGTTTCTCCATCTTCTTTTATTTGAAAATGACAGGCACACAATTGTGCAGATTTATGCCTAATTCGGTCCTGAAGAATCATATACCGAAGATGGACCGGCTCGTGAAGGAGCACCTTTGAGGAAATATGCTGATACGTCAGTTCCGGATAGTGCAGTGGTAGATGTGTTGGCCATCCTTCTTTTAGCGCCGCGGGGAACTTTATTAGTCTTACTAGCTTTTCTCAAATCTATACCGACCTTGTTGCTTGCACTTATTTTCTTTAATCTATCCTCCCATTCATTTGCATACCACACGGTTCCAAATTTCTGGACGATTTGTTGAGGCAAGTGCAGTGGTGGTAAATGGCTAGATGGGCTCGATGAGATCGATATAGTTTGAACATGTAGATTTTCGGTAAAATTAGGAGGACCAAAAGTGAAGTTGTCCCCGTAGTTGCTGTTGCTTATATTATCTCTGGTTTAGGAGGTTGCACTATTTAACAGGTGATCTTCAAGTTCCTCGGAGAGCGGGATTGTAGGATTGTTCATTTCAGCATTCCGGATTGTAGGATTGTTCACTTCCGTATTTATTGCATCATTGTGTTTATTTATTTCACAAGTGATTAATTCCTTCAGATTTAATAATTCAGCTCCAAGATCACAAAACTGCAATTTTAGGTCAGTTTTGAGCTTTGCCATGCCATGAGAGAGTCTAGCAGAGAGAGCTTTTCAAAGGTGTCGTGGATTTGGAGTGCAGCAGTGATTGTTCGTGGTCAGTAATGTGTGTATTATTGTCCGTATTAATTTTTATTTTTTTAACACATGAGTTGATCGAATTCAACTCGAATTTCATTAGCTTTGATAGGTGGTCAATCATAGTGTCATTCGATGCGTCATTAGAGATGGCTAAATTGTCCAATCTGGATTTTATAAGCTCCAAGTTTTTGGAATAACTTTGATAATTATCATCTATTCGATTGACTACCCGCGAAAGCTCATCAACATTCTCCAAGAGGAGTTGTGTGTCTCTTTTCATAATCAGAGCTTTCTCATTGCGAGCTTTGAAGTCCGCGCTCATGTTAATAATCTCGCTCAAATTTAAAACATTATCGTTATTGGACTTAACGGCTAGCAAGATATGAGACAGATTTATGGATTTACAATCTGAGCAGTAGAACTTGAAAGTTCTGCGATATTCTTTCATATACTTGATATTCGTGCGGGAAAGTCCAATACAAGAAGCGTGGAAAAAGCTTTCACATACTCCGTTGCGCGAAACCCATTCGGTTTCATCACCTGAGCAATTGTTGTTACTGCACTTACATATACATTTTTTTTTATTGTTGAGCGGTGATGTAATAAATAAGAATTAAGAGGTTCAAAGTCCAATTAAATTGTGACGAGAAAAGTAGGTTTTAGAATATGAACTATAAAGTTTAAACTTTGTTTATATAAAACTTATTCATTTAAAACTTTACACTCCCGGAATGGACCACTAATTATAATAGCCAGATTAACAGATTAATTGAGGTATGAAAGGGCAGGTATTTTTAGTAATAGTGAACTCGCGACAACACGATCGGCACGTCTACTTTGTTAGCACCACCCTTAACAAGTCCACAAAAATCCAGCGGGGCACTCGGCCTCTAACTATTTTTTTAAAATAATCATTTCTAGAGGGTGGGTTAAGGGTGTCCCCCGGGGACGATATGGACTTGAGAGTTTTTGTGGTGGTTACTAACACCACCCTTAACAAGTCCACAAAAATCCAGCGGGGCACTCGCCCTCTAACTATTTTTTTTAAATAATCATTTCTAGGGGTTGGGTTAAGGGTGCCCCCGGGGACGATATGGACTTGAGATTTTTTGTGGTGGTTATTAGCACCACCCTTAACAATTCCACAAAAATCCAACGGGGCACTCGGCCTCTAACTATTTTTTTAAAAATAATTATTTTTAGAGGGTGGGTTAAGGGTGTTCCCCGGGGACGATATGGACTTGAGATTTTTTGTGGTGGTTACTAGCACCACCCTTAACAAGTCCACAAAAATCCAGCGGGGCACTCGGCCTCTAACTATTTTTTCCAAAAAAAATCATTTTTAGGGGGTGAGTGAGGGGTAGGTTTATAATTCGTGGTTAATAATTTAGGGATGATATTTTTTGAGACCTCCACTGTCTGTCTGGTATCAAAAAACAATTATTTACTTGTTTTTTAAGGTCCGATAGTCAGTTTCAAAATTTAATTTTTTTTTCTAAAATCGTTCGATCGAACGTTCGGAACTTCAGGCTCATAATTATGGGGCATTTTGTCAAAGGCCTTAGCAAAATTCGTATACATATATAACATCTACTTGACCTCTGCCTTCTAAAGCTCTAACAAACTATACAGTTTTCAATACACGCTAGATTTGATACAGTAGATCGACTATCGACAAATCCATGCTGTTCGTTTATAATTGTAGGTTTAATGGCCGCGTATAACAATGGAGTAACCAATTTTTCAAATAGTTTTGGCAATGAATTCATAGTGGAAATGGGTCGATAGTTTGAGACATCGTTTTTGCAACCTGATAGGTGTGATTCTACTTTTCTTCCAGGCGTCTGGAAATACACCGGTGGAAAGAGATTTATTAAATAAAATATGAAGCGGTTTACACACACAGTTACTCAAAAATGTTAGGTATTCGATCTGGACCTGGCCCCCGATTATTTTTCAAACAAGATAGTTCGCGAAAGATCTTTTCAAGAGATATGTTCAGATGACTCAACACATTGTTCGAAGTGTCAGCCATATAGTCCATTCAAAACGCGGGGGGTCCATTCCAAAATAACAGCTTTAAGAAAATCGAACCCTAAAGGTTTTTGGGGTCGCTGATCACGAAAATCGGGGTCCCGCGGTCCTAAAACATGGGCGTCACCCCTAAGAATGCAAAAACACCCCTTTTTAGGGGGTTTTCGCGATTATTTCAATAATAATGAAAACTAATGCGATGAATTACACTTTTTTTAATATTAATTTGCGAAGGTGGTTAATTTGTACTAAATTAAGGCGAACTTTATGATAAGGGGTAGTCCTAAAGGGTTGAAACTACCCCTAAATCGGCCAAAAATGGAAAAAATTGTAAATTTTTTTTTCAAGTTTATGCTTATTTTCAAAACTTAAGGGTTAAAACTACGCCTACAATAATAAAAATCAACTTTATACAAAAAAAATTGCAAAATTTTTTTTTTGCTTTTTGTTTAAAATTTGGTTCAATAGGTATTATCAGCAAAAAAAAATATTTTTTTCAACCCAGAGTACTAAAAAAGTACGAAATTAGCGCCAATTTTAGTATTAAAATTGCTTATAACTTTGAAAGTAAAGGCCGTAGCATAAAAATTTTCTGGACATTATTCATAGGAAACACTCCAAGCTTTCTTATTCTGGAAAAAAACATTAGTTGACTATGAATATTTGGAGAAAAAGATGGTTGAAGGTGACATTTTTGTTAAAAAAACAAAATTTTGGTAGTTGGTACTGTGGTACCGTCGCTTTTACAGTTTTAGATAGGTGGGAGTATTCTGCATACACTGATACCTTATTCATGAAAATAAGTGATGGCGTTAAAAAATACAGCGTTAATTAGTCATTTCGACCGAATAAAAAGAAATAGCATTATTAACACCTTAGCCACAGTTACGGGATATAACAACTATACAGAAATTCAATACTTATTATAGCCGATAATCTAAGATACTTTTCTTTTGCGCCGGGCCTGGGGCAATTTTGACCCACCTCCCTATTTATCATTTATGCGGAGGCGTATCAGGCCGAGAAATTGGTTTAGAACAAAGCGAAGATGTAAGCCAGTCCGTTGTCCGCAAATTAAAATCACCAGTTATAATAAATTCAGCATTTGGGTAACGATTACGAATATCGAGTAAGGACCGACTAGTTTTTTCATAAACAGTATATGGAGAATTTGGAGGAATATAAATTGTATTAATCAGGGACTAAGAACGGAACGAAAACGAGAACGAAAGAAGAAGAATTTTTCGTTTTCGTTCTGATCGGAAACGAACAAAATACTTTTCGTTTTTAGTCCCTGGTATTAATTACATATTGCGATCGATTATAAGTTAACAATATCGAGACGTGTTCGAGTGATTCGTCGAGATTTTCAATTCGTTGACATTTCACATCAATCTTCGTTGCGATCAAAACCCTCCCCCCCCCCCCTCCTTCTGTACATAAACTATTCTTTTTATTTCTGTCTGTACGATAAAAGTGATATCCACCAAATGCGAGCTTCGAGGAGCTAATATGTGATTGGAGCCATGTTTCGGTAAAAACTATTATATAAAAATCGGAATGTAAAATATTATGTCTAAGAGAAGTTAACTTTGTCCGCAGACCTCTAACATTTTGATAATATAAAAGAAATTGACTTGAACTAATTTGACTTATTGAGTATTCCCGTTGTTGACATTTTTTGGAACGATCACCGGTGTGTGATTGACATATTTGATGGTTAGGATAGACTCCCCCTCATCAATGCGGCGTTGCAATTCACCGCGCAATTCGGCGGGATATGCACGTTCGCGTGGCGTTTGATCATTCTTGACAATTAAGTTTTTGTTTGAGAAAAGACGCTTGTTTTTGAAAATGAGAAACACCTCACGTTCGGATTCAAACACGAGTTTCAAAGGTCGCGCGCGATTATCACGTTTGCCACCCAAGCGGGTAGCTTGTTTCGCTTCGATGTCTAGGCCTAGCGACGAGAGAAGAGTGTTAACGCCGACGAGCTCATCCCTGCCCTCGGCGATCTCAGCAATGCCAACCAAGATGTCATTGGCGACGCGACGGCAGCGTTCACGGAGCTCGTCGCATGCAACTGAGATTTGTTGCAGCGACGAAGTTCCCACTGCAGCACCCTGCCTGGACTCGAGGGCAGTGATGCGTTTCCCAAAGTCACCCACATTCACCTTGATGTCAGCGATCTCACCTTCGAGCGGTTGAATCGCGCTCTGCAATTCGTTCTTGAATGAAGTGTTGATTTTCTGTAGGAGTTGATTCAGGCCGAACTGGAATACTTCACGGTTAATCGGAGCTGCTTTATCAGTTGTTGATTTCCGGGTGAGATTCGCCTCAGGAGTCAGCGAGACGGGTGACACAGGTTGGAAGCGTTTTTCTTGGTAGAACTCATTGTAACAGCGCATATAACCGGGCTCCAACTATACCTTTACAAGTTCAAATTGAGACTAAACAATTTCAAAATGGGACTAAACAATTTCAAAATGGGACTAAACAATTTCAAAATGGGACTAAACAATTTCAAAATGGGACTAAACAATTTCAAAATGAGAATTAAAAAAAACCGGTGCCCCGGGCCACGGCGCATCGCGCTGTGGCGATTATCACGTGACAACTACCATGTTGCTCGTAGTATTTTTATTTTTTTATTCGTTCTCAAATTTAACAATGACAGTCCCAGCGGGAAATGTAATGGGTAGGTAAGCGAGGTGGTAATGAGATGGACCCATTACCGTTATGATGAAATCATAGGTTACTTTTACATAGGGATGTCCTAGGGCGGTAAGCACTTACAGTAGGCATTACAGACGAGAACTTATTTCAGAGGCGAAATGTATTAGGTGAATACATATGTAGATTACCATGTAAGGCATGCAGAATAAATTACTGGCTACCCTTTTTAGCAATAAAAACAAGACATCTTTTTGATTTTGTTGCTCATTGTTAGTGGTATAAATTAATCTTATAAAATTGATGAGGACGGAATAAACTCATGAAGAGAGGCTTCGACAAGCCAAAGACAAATAACAAAAGCACATCACATTTCCAACGAAAGTATTTCACAAGGCATTACCTAGTCGCTTACCTACTCATTACAACGTAAAGACCTCCATTTTCCTAAATTTCCAGTAGAATTTTTCGATTACCAGGTAGGCGCTTACACAAATCATTGAAGAATTCGTCAAAGTCTAGTAATAACAAGTCTTTCATCTTCATACAAAATTTTCACCCGGTTGGTTGTGTGCGTGCATATATGAATATCACTGCTGAGCAAAATTCAACGCATACTTCGTGAATTCAGCGAGACAAAGCCAGATTCTGTCTTTACGGTAAAGTATGCAGAACAGAAAAGGAAAGAAAATTGAATCAGCTGTCAAAATTGAAATCATCAAAACAAACGAGCAAATATGCACCAATACATTAAGTTTATTCCCATATAAACTCATAAAAGTTTAGCCGTTTAGTTGTATGCAAACACTTCAAAGAACTGCTAGCTGGAGATGAGGAGCAACCGCCAACAGAAAACGTGGAAGTAGCAGAAGAACTAGCGGGCGATATGCCTACATCAGGAGATGTACAAGACGCAGTGAAAAAACTGAAAAACAACAAATCTCCGGGCAAAGATAACATTGTAGCAGAGCTATTAAAAAAAGGAGGTGGAAACCTAATATTAAGCCTGCATGAAATCGTAACACTAATATGGACCCAGAAACAAATACCATCGGAATGGAGCGAGGGCATTGTGTGCCCTATACATAAAAAAGGAGATCAGCTAAACTGCCGTAACTATAGAGGCATCACTCTACTGAACGTAGCATATAAAGTATCTTCAAATATTTTATACGTTAAACTGCAGCCTTACGCAGAAGAAGCTCTGGGAAACTATCAAAGCGGTTTCCGTCCCGGAAGATCTACCACAGACCACATTTTCACTCTTAGGCAGGTCCTAGAAAAGGCGAATGAATTTAACATAAACATACATTCGCTATTCATAGACTTCAGAAACGCCTATGATAAAATAAAACGTGAAGAATTATACAAAGCTATGGAGTACCTAAGATTCCCCAAACACCTTGTAAATTTGACTAAAATGACAATGAAAGAGGTATTATGCAGAATAAGAATTGAAGGAGAGCTAT
Source organism: Thereva unica (assembly GCA_949987705.1). Taxonomy (NCBI): domain Eukaryota; kingdom Metazoa; phylum Arthropoda; class Insecta; order Diptera; family Therevidae; genus Thereva; species Thereva unica. The sequence continues at coordinate 64,916,312 of OX465284.1, forward strand.
CAGAACCATTCAACGCCACAGTAGGACTAAGACAAGGAGATGCCCTATCGTGCTTACTATTTAACGTAGCTATGGAAAAAGTGATAAGAGACGCAGGAATTAACACAGCGGGCAGTATCTTCAACAAGTCGGTACAATTATTGGCGTACGCTGACGACATCGTAATACTAGCCAGATCCCCCGTAGCAATGAAAGAAGCCTTCATATCGCTAGAAAGAGCAGCAAAGAAACTCGGACTAGCAATTAATGAAGAGAAAACGAAATATATGTGCATCTCCAAAAGACGTAATGATCGCCAGAATATGACAATTGATACATACAACATCGAAGCAGTAAAAGAATTTATATATCTAGGGACGCTAATTTCAAAAGACAACGACACTACATTAGAAGTTAAAAGGAGATTTGCGCTGGGAAACAGATGCTACTTTGGGCTACGTAAACATTTCTTATCAAGGAACATATCAAGAAGCACTAAAGTAAAACTGTACAGAACTCTTATAAGGCCAATACTACTGTATGGATCCGAAACCTGGACATTAAGAAGTAACGAAGAACACCTCCTAGGGTGCTTCGAAAGAAAAATCCTGCGCACTATATATGGAGGAATCAACGAAAACGGTGTTTGGAGGAGAAGATACAATCACGAATTGTATCAGTTGTATAAAGATCCAAACATCATTAAAACTATAAAAATTAACAGAATCCGATGGGCAGGACATGTTGAACGTAGCAGTGACGACAGCATAACAAAAATTATTATGAACAAGAGACCAGACGGACACAGAGGTACGGGACGTCCAAAAAAGAGATGTTTAGACAGCGTAGAAGAAGATCTACGAACCCTAGGTATAAGAAATTGGAGACTTCAAGCCAGGGACCGACAGTTCTGGAGGAGGATGTTGCAGGAAGCCAAAGCCAATAACAGGCTGTGGAGCTATTTATGATGATGAAACGCGTATAAAAATGCTGCATTCTCTCTCTGATAGCCTGACATCGTCATTTGAAGAACTTATGCATGTAGCTGTTCGTCTTTCACTCATTAACCATTGAAGATGAAAGACTTGTTAATTTCTAGATTTTGGAATTCGTGGGTTACCAGGGTAACCCCTCGCTAGTTTTCCCGCTGGGAGTAATATATAATAAACACAATATATGTAGATACGCGGCACTCATTGCCACTACTACATGCAGGGTGCAGGGAAGCTTCGGAAAAAAAAAATTTTTAGACAAAAGTTTCATATTTTTCTTCGGAGAATCACAATCCGTGAGAAAAAAAAAATTTTAAAAACCGACTTCAGAAAAAAACCCGCGATGCACAAAAAAGGATGAAATAATTGATTGTAATTCTTAACAACATCAATCCAATAAGAATGGATCTAGAAAGAAGAATCACTTTTGAAGACGGTGCTAACACATGTGGGTGATATATTAAGCCTAACAAAGAAATGTAAACAATTGCCGAAGCAAGAGTTAGTGCAATCAAAGTCAACTACTACCTGGCACCGTCTTCAAAAGTGATTCTTCTTTCTAGATCCATTCTTATTGGATTGATGTTGTTAAGAATTACAAACAATTATTTCATCCTTTTTTGTGCATCGCGGGTTTTTTTCTGAAGTCGGTTTTTAAAATTTTTTTTTATTTCGTGCTTTTTAGTCCATTCATTTTTTAATATTGCCTGTCAGTGCAAGGAGCCTACGTTTTTACGACGCCACATAGCGAAGTGTATTCTACTTGTCACACCTTTTCATTTGATACCCATGTCTGGGGTCGGGGAGCGCAATTGCAAAATTTGATTGCAGATTGTATTGTCATGCGAACTATACGTATGTGCAAAATTTGCAGTTGATCGGTTATATGGAACTGGGTCAAAATCAAGTTGCAAGATTTGTTTACACTATACACACATACAGATCAAGATAATATAAGGCATATAAAAAGTTAAGTTGCCATTGATATCGGGGAAATTAAATGTAAACAATAAACTTTAAACTCTTTGATTCTTCATCCACGTCATGGTATATTTATTTATTCGATATAAACAATAGTTTTTTGAGCTGCAAATTTCGCCATAATTTCGTTCTTATCGGCTTTTGTTCTGGAAGCAAATTTACAGACGCATTCACGTCGAAAACTTGTTTAATATGGAAGAAAATTCCCCGAAGGAAATTAAAAAATAATTATTTTGTCGATATATAGAAAAAAAGCACCGCGAGCCCTTGGGATCGAACTCGCACCCCACAGATCCCATAGACAAGAATACTTGGCCCCAGCCCTTTGCGCTATGTTAAGCACTATCGGCCGCTGACCAATATGTTAATAAATCATTTCAGAAAAAAGAAAAAGAGAAAAAGAAAAAAACCGGCTGCCCCGACCGGAATCGAACCTGTAGCGCTGAATCGAGCATCCGACACTCCACCCACTCTGCCACCGGGCTGCTGCCAGATTGACAACAATAAAGTAATTTGTTCGGTGCCCATGAAATGTTTAGGTTGAACTTTAACAGGTTGAATTTTAACAGTTTTTTCTGCCTAACTTCGAACTCCGTTATCAGAATTTAGAAAAAATTTAACGGGACCACCGTGGGAAGGTCCCCCTTCAAATGAACCAAAAAAAAAAGCAAAAAAGTTATTGGGTTACAAAGTTATGCGTGAACAGGACCACAAAATACCTACACGTCGAATTGAGTAACCTCCTCTTTTTTTGAAGTCGGTTAAAAATAGGGGTTGCCATTTGAAATTTCAGACTTACCCCCCCCCCCCCTGCGAGGGGGTGAGTGGGTGGGGGTGAGTTTCGTGTGTAAACGATTCTACCCTCCAACCTGAGCAACTTTTGCTACAAACTTTTTTCACGAAAACCTACCCTTCAGGAAATATCGAACCGTTCCCACACCTTTTCCACACCCGGTATACCACGAAGCGTTTATGTATGCCCGTTCTACATATGGAGATCAATGGTGATCTCAACTAACACAGAGCTGTCGCACAAAACAGAGTCCGCTGGCGGGCAACTGTTTCCGCCCTATGTCCCCAGGTTTTCTTTGTTTTAAGGTCAGCAGCTGGTCCGATGTAGATCTGTAAGTACTAAAACCAGTTTGATATTCTCCTATTAGGTTCTAGTTTTTAAGGATTGTGAAGGTTTTGTTGCTGCTTTTGAGGAGTGAGATATCTCTGTAGTTTTTATAGGTTAATTTATCTCTTTCTTGTATATTGGTGTTCTTCCAGTCATATGGTATAACTTCTTCCACTCAGATGCTACATAAAAGTTCTCGTAAGATTTGTAATAGTTGTGGTTCTGAAAATATTCTCTCCTGCTTTCTTTTATCCTATCAGGGTCTGCTAATACGTTCTCATCTGTCTTTGCAAAAAGTTATTGGTGATCTGGCGAGTTCCTTTATACGCTTGTCTGATTCTCCCTTCATTGAAATCTTCATGTATCTGTAAGATCCTCTTCCTCTGTCAAGTTTTGTACGACGTCATGATAGTAGGCATCTCTTTTTTCTTCCAGTTTTAAATTATCTATATCGTATGTTCGTTGAGTTTGCCCTCTATGCGTTTTGGTTGCTATCCTAGTTTTCAATTTCACCTTGATTAGATAGTGATCTGCGCTACAGCACGCTCCTCTCATTGTTCTTACGTCCAGTATACTCGTGGACCCTCTTGTCTCAATTTGGACGTGGTCAATTTGATTATTTCTTACCCCGTCTGGTGACTGCCACCTTATCTTATGGATATTTTTGACATTGATGAACCATTGAGATTGAGCTTGCAAGATCGATCAATCTGCTACCTTTGTCATTGGTAGCGTTGTGTACGCTACGCTTTCCTATGACATACTACACATAAAAATGAATAATTCTCCATAACTAGAGGTACTTTAAAATTTTGTGAATTTTGTCTTGGGAATTTAATTTTACATTCTCTGTCCTTATACTTACAGAGATCGATACTTCTTAAGTGGTTTGAACCTGCACACGTTTTCGGTTGGTTTATCGGTTTATTTTTTAAGGAGATCAATACATGGAAGGAATTGTTATGGCGTAATAAAGACAAATATAGGTGCAAATGATAAAAATTAATTCGATGACGAGATTGTTGTGTTTACTTCTCCCCCATGAAAGTGCTGCCCGCGTGTGGTGTATACTCTGCTGGGCCTGCTATTCCATCGAAATAAACGCTCTCGTCGGCAATCTTCTACTTGCAACACCAGATTAACCCACTTATCTCGCTACCAGCACTTGCAGCCCGTCTTTTCGTGCACTCAACAAGATAGCTAGCTATTCGTTTCTAAATATCAACTACTTGATTGTGGAATGATCTCTCTCAGTCAGTATTTCCGAGCTCCTACAACATCCAGGAGTTCAAATGCAGGCTTTCTCCCTTAGCTTATTCCCCCCGTACTAAGCTTGCTGCTAGATATTGCACTATGACGTGACAAACGACATGATGGACGTGGGCTTAGCACTGCTAGATAAAAAAAATAAACAAAAAAACCTCCAGCCTGACAGTGCACGTTACGTTACGTTTTGGAAGACTTAAAAGAGATCTCCAGACTTGAAAACAGATCACTGATAGGCTTGCTAAATTCCACAGGAAGGTTTTAGTTATCCATTACACGCGACCAGACAACCACTAACTTAGGTACACAAGTTGTAGCAACAAAAAGGCGCACCAAAGTGCTAATTGGGACTCCGGTCGCATTGGAAGCAGTCCTACGCTTTCCAAACTAAGTTTGATCGCTTACCACTAAAGATAGAGAACAATACGTAAAATTTCCCCTGTCCCATTTTTTAAGGAACTCGATATTAAGTTCATGAAAAGCCGCAGCTAATGATATACCCTGGATATTTCCTTATTAGTGAGTTGCGTGATGGTTAGTTAATTAAGCAGAACACATCAAAAATTGCCGGCCTGGTTCTTTCGCCATATCAAAGGCACAACTCAATTACAGCCACGAAAACATTTTATATAAAATTAATTTTTATAATCTTCGCAGTTTAGAATAAAATTTTCATTATTTTACTTAAAACGAATTTGTTTCAACGTTTACCAAAGTTAAGCAAAACAAAAATTGTTTACAAAAAATCTAAAAATCTAATCAAAGCTCATTAAGTCCCGACATTATCTATCTCTTATCACTTCATAATTTATTACATAAATACAAGTATTACTAATAACGTTCCGGCGTTTTGTGACATTATTACAAATTCCTCGAATAATTCGAGGAATTTTCCACGAAACTAGATAGCAACTAGCCAAAATGCATACTATCGCCGCTCGTACATCTTTTCTCTCATAAAATATTAGTATACGTAAAAGTTCGCTCTATATTTAGATAAGTTTATTATGGAACCGAGACTTCAACATCAAAGAGTCAGCGTGAGAGACAAGCTTATCTAATATTTATTTCTGGCCCGCATATGGCTTTCAGGGGCTTCGCCGCACGGCTAAGGTCGGGAAGAAGAAGACGTTATTTTGATGCCACAATTTCTGGTTTGTTGTTGTTACTATTTCGATGGCATATCCTGGTTGCGTTTCTCCTTGTTTTTGGGGGCGATATCTTAGTACAGAAAATTACTATTTTATCAGAGACTATCATCCTTGAGCAGGACATTATGGGGTATAGTATAAGAATACGCAGTAACTTTCACAGTCGGTTCTTAGTGATTCGGGATTGATCTTGAAATATTCAAGAAGCACAAAAGAAAGTCAGGTGTTTACTCGAGAAGACTTGCATTTTACAAATTAAGGAAGAGCGAGCAAAAAGCTTCCATAATTATAAATATTCTATTTTTAGGGGATAATTTAGAATGTTTTAAATTTGGAATTTTTCTCGTTTTTGTCTTAGTTTTGTCACGTTCACTTTAGTACTCAACATAGTTTTGGGTAATTTGGAGGTGGGTGATGAGCGTTATTGAGATAAAATAAGCAAACATTATCGAAGGAAATTTTCTTGAAGGAAGTTGAGTTTTGAATGTAAATTTTCTTAAATAGCACTACAGACCCTAAAGGACTCGTGTCTCTTGAAGTCTTTTCTTCTATTAATCTCTACGTTTGTTTAGTTTTCTCCAGTTCGTTAAAAGTTGCTTTCGTATATTTTCCAGAACGCCATAAATCCATTTGTTTCTGAATCGTTCTAGTAGTACAGCTCCCAGAGATTTCTTCTGAATAAAAAATTGTAAGCTAATGAAATTTGGAATGGGGGAGTTCAGCAATAGGAGAAAAAGTAACCATTGAGTGCCGGGCCGTACTTTGTAAAAATTCTATTGAACGGATTTTCCGACTGTAACTCAGGTCAAACGTCGAAATTGGAAAAATCAAGAGAACAAAATTAAAGCTACGAAAATTCTCAACAAGAAAGGTCCTATAAGCTTTTCCCAGAAAACCTCACGTTTGATCAGAAAATGGAGGGTAAAGAAAAAAATTACGAAAAATTATTTCGAATATATGTATGTAGTTTTCTTTATACAGGGTGTCCCAAATAAATTTTTAAAGCTGGATAGGCTTTGGATATACGAATAAAAAATCGTATGGGAGTGGAGAGGAAATCGTAACGGTTGATTTTTTTTTGTTTACATATCACCTTGTATTTTTGCAATCCTATGATCTACTTTCATGAATAACGTAGCAGTATACTCAGAATACTTCCACCTACCTAAAACTGTAAAAGAGAAGTTCTACACTATCAACTTCCAGAGTTATGAGTCATCAAAGTCAAAATTCCAGTTATTGTACAGCCCCCAGAGATTTCAAAGGTTTTCTCGGAAAATACCTTAGAGCAGTGGTTTCCAAACTTTATGATACGGCGGCCACGCTGCTTAAAAAAAACCCCTTGGGCCCCCAATAAAATATGTAAATTTGCATACTTGCTCTATAGCTCCCGTATTATGGGGAGCCTTTTGTTTAGCACAATGAAACACGTTTTATTGGATTTATGTCTTCACTTTGTTATTTTATTTTAATGCCTTTTATATCACAGATTTTATGTTTTATTTTAGTCAACGGAATAATTATTTACATATAGGTAGGTTTATATTAGGATTGCCAAACATCCTCGTTTCCTCTTTTCATGAGTTTTGTCCTCAGTCCTCGTCGCGGTTTGGAAATCCTCGTGACTTCATAAAAAATATATAATATTATTTCAACTTCTTTAACAGAATTAAATTAAAATTCAAATATTATAAAGAAAAATAGCGCTATAAATAATTTTTCTCCTTCTGCTACTTCAAAAAGTATTTATTTAATCCATATTTAAAACAGAGAACAACAGAACTTCTTACTGAAAAAAGAAGTAGATTCATTTTTCAGTAACCAGTTGTACAAAAACCTGCGCGAATTTGACTTTTAACGAGCAGGTGATGTTCAAATTAAATTAAATGATATATAATGAACTTCATAACAATTTTAATTTATATTTGTAGCAATCTTTTAAGAAAATGGAAAACACCCCACCAAAGAAACCTAAGAAAGCTAAACAATTTAATAGCGATTGGCTGATACAAATACATATATGGCTCAAAAGGATTTCAGACGAAAAAGCATTTTGTGAAGTTCTTCTTTTGTTAACTGTTGTTTTTGTTTTTTTAATTTAATTTTTTCTAAGTGTCCTCGTCGGGCTTCTCCAAAAATTGGCAACCCTAGTTTATATATACATATATATATATATATATATCTTTATTGAGTCACTTAAATTCTTTCTTTATTGTTAACGCACGCGTCGACTTGAATGTCACCGATGGGGAAAGAGCTGTTATACAGTGCAAAGTGGAGATGCCGGAGATTTGGCTAGATCACTGAACTTTGGAGTTTAGTGATCGAGGGAGTGTTCGGACTGATCGTTTTGATCGTACCGGAAGTTGTTGTGTGACATTGCGTAAAGTTTGGTAATTAAACTTTACGCGGTCACTACAGCTCCATATTGCAAGCAACCTGGCTTGTCCGTTACCAACAATCTTTGAGTAAGTTGCAATTTGTATGGGAAGGGTTGAAGATCTTGCTTCATAATCCTCCTTAGAGTCGGTATCACTAACGTTTAACTCCTCCGATCGGCGGCGATACGTCACCTTTGGATGATCGGCAACACTCTCTTGCCGGTTCAACAAGCTTATTGGAGCGTCACAAAGGGCAACTAACTACAGACCCGTTCTCGAAGAAATTCTTCAACAAACTACGAATTGTGTTGTCTGTTTTCAGTGTAAAGCGCTACAATTTCAATTTTAAATTTAAGTGTAGGTAAAATGAAAGTAGGCAGTCATTTCTTGATCTGTCTCCAGTCATGTGTAGTGGTGTGTATTAGAGGAAATGTTTCTGCGACACTATTCTTCCCAAAGCCTCAACAAGTATTCTTTTTGTCAAAAAAATTCTTGTTTCTCCATGCCGTAAGTGGGTGCGATACGATGTCTTGTTTTTATAAGAAAGATAAAAAAGGAATGTTTATATCTTTTGAATCGATGTCTAAAACAGAATAGCATGTCTAAAGCAGAATATTGGCATAGGTAGTAAAAACATTTCAAAAAGAGAATCAGTCTCAAAATAAAATTTTCGAGAAAGGGATGCTATGGCTGCTGGAAATTTACAAAGCACCAAAAAATGTGGAAAACGTAAATGAATATCGATATTTATGCACAAAGGGAGCAGCAAAGAAGAAAGCTGTTAGTTTGGGGAGCTTGCCTCCCACTGCTAACGGCGCGAGACAGTATTTCTACCGAGTTTACTCTCAAGTTTAAAAGTGAGTGTGCCGTGGTATCCACGCTAAGTATTGGCGTGGATAGAAAGAGATACATTGGTGCCAGTAACAATGACCGATCCTCCGGCTCCCAAGCACTTTTTACAGTTAATGTTCTGCAGCGCTCGAAAAGCTGCTTCTGTCGAAAAGCCGGGTTACTGTGCACCTCAGTATGTACTCATTGTTACAGTAATGGCTGCAGTAATTCCCCGTCATGAATAAACCTGAAGAGAACTCGGACAAAGAAAATGAAGGTGAATTGGTCAACTCCGGTGATCCAGACCCCGAGACTTGAAATGATGGAAATAAATATAGCAACTTTCTTTACAACCAATTTTTCAATATCTATAAATTTATAAAAATCTCATGTCACAGTGTTTGTTATCGAACTCCTCCGAAACGGGTTGACTGATTTTTATGATTTTTTTTTGTGTGAATTTGGTAGATCTGAGTATAGGTCTTAGTCTATTGTCTTATACCCTCAATCAAAAGGAACAGCTGAAAAATCTAAAAAATTGGTAATTTCGGAAATTTTCACTTCAGTTTAGTTCCAATAGCCTCACTTCCTTTTTGTTTTGCAAGCTGTTTGATGTTGTTTAATATTTTATGTCTGCAAGTCTTAGCTGAGCCAGTGAGTAGTGGTAAATGTTTCTCAGGCCAGCTGAGAGGTGCGCCTTCTGTGTTAGAGTAGGTTATTTGAGACTGCCGCTATGGATCGGTATATTGAGTATACTATATTGTTTATTGTATTTCAGTTTAGTTTCAATAGTGTCATGGCCTACCTCAGTCTGGACTGTGCCTCGGTGAAGTACGTGGGTGTGTTGTCGCCAGTCCCATTATACCGCAAAAAAAACGAAACAATAAATATAACCACAAAAACAACACAAAAAAACAAAAAAACTTATAACACATAAAAACTTAACAAAACCAAATTAATAAACCACCAAAATAATAACATAAATCACAAAACAAACAATAACATAAAAAATTAATAATAAAACATAAAAAAAACCAAGCGAAGGCCACCAACAGCAACAAAAATAACCGAAGGACTGACGGACAACAAGACTCCTCCCCCCGCTTTCCGCGCTTCCTGCCGGCCGCTCCGGCGCTGCAGCCTTAATCGGTCAGCTGATAGGAGTCGTCTTGTTTTAGCAGGCATAACACTGCAACAAGGCTATTCCCGTTAGCTCCGATGGATGCATCGCCGGTGCAGCCGGCTACAAATGAGGTCATGGACCTCTCGCAAAACAGTCCCCAATGTGACATTAATTTTATAATCAATTTTTGTAACATTCGGGGACTGAATACGAACTTCCTGGCCGTTACGTGCGAATTACTGCTCCATACCCCTGCTATTTTCGCACTGAGTGAAACCCAAGTGTTACCAGATCTTGATTTTGATCGATTTCAGGTGACAGGGTATAACTTAGTGCACAACTTTTCCGCACATAGGGGATTAGCCATATATATTAGGAATGACGTGGCGTTTCAGAGGGTGTACAGTAGTACATCCTCTGATTTTAACCATCTTTGGATTAAAATAATTATCCACAGCCACGTCATATTTTTCTGAATTTTATTTAGGGGTCCTAATATTAGTAATGTAATGCTATTTCCGAACAGATTTCCTGATTTTTATTTTCCCACCCGGAAAGCAAAATCATTGTTGCGGGTGATTTCAACGTTCACAATGTACATTGGCTAAATTACTCAAATAGCACCAGTGTTCCTGGCAAAGACGCCGAGCTCTTTGCTAGCCTCAAAAACTTGCACCCAATTGTAAAATGTCCCACGAGAGTTCCTGATATTCCAGGTCAAGGAGCCCATCTCCTCGACCTGTTTCTTACTTCTCATCCGACGCGGTACTCCATCAAGATTAGCTCACCCCTTGGCAACTTAGACCATAAACTAATTAGCGCTTCTTTCCCATATCCATTCTCGACCACAACCACCACAGCTCCTAAAAGAACTGTGTTGCACTATGGGAAAGCCAACCTGGTTGGGTCTTATTCGCTTCTTCCAGGCCACTGACTGGGATTTGTGTTTCCGTAATGCCAATGCGAACTATGCGGCCCTCCGTGTCACCAAAATTATTCTAGCGGGTATGCGCTTGTTCATCCCTCACTCTACCAAATCTGTGAAGCCTAGGCCGAACAAATGGTTCAATGGGAATGTATGAACGCAATCAAAGCTAAAGCTTTGTTCACAACAAGGAAGTGATAACAGAAAGCAACCCCAAGGCCGACCTATTAGCTTCTCTGTTCGCCGCAAATTCCTCTTTACCCGATGCTGCTATGTCGCTGATGTCGACCTCGATCAACCGGGATATCGAATCGATTCTTCATTGGGGCGAAATGAACCGCGTCGAATTCAACGCCACAAAAACGAAGTACTGTCTGATCTCCAACAAAAACGGCTGACTCAACTCTCAACATCCTAGGGGTAACTTTAACGGAGCATCTGCGATGGAATGATCACATATTTCAAATCGCCAAACAAGCCTCCCAATGCCTTGGATTTCTCAAGAGATGCAAGTTCCTCCTCCAGCCAGCCGCATTGGCTATAATATACAAATCCTACATACACAGAAATACGGACTCCTTAAAACAAAGGAAATATGGATTCCTATTTATTAAATTTGAATTAACTAGCATAACAGTTGTTTTTGTATACCGTTATTCCATTTATTCTATTCAAACAAAAGAAATATAAATCCTTTTTTCTTTAATAGACTTAGTATACCCTTAGTATACATACTATATTAGATCTAGTTACAAATCCTTAGACCTTTAGTGCTAGCCGTGTTGCTGATGATGACTGATTACATCGGTCGAAATGCATTCAATAATTTACATTGTTTGTTAAATTAATTTTAATAAACGAAATGTTTTTGTACATTTAATATAAAGGTGTTGTTAATATCTTAACCAATTTTAACGTAATAATAGAGAGTGTACGTTTTATTCTTTAATAAACTCACTAAATTGATTCAAACGTGAGGTTCATCGTCATTTTCTTCTACACCCCCTCTAACCTTTCCTATTCTCCTCTATTCTTCAAACCAAGCTTACTACTAGGCATTGCACCATTAACTGAACGACATGACGGACTGGTAGTACAAAGGGTTACACCTAAGCTCGGTTTTTTCATATATATATAAAAAAACCTATTGCTTGACAGCTTCGTAAACATTGCATTTACCTAATGATAATTTCAATTTTTTCGCAACCATACAAAAAAGCTGCCTTAACGTTGCATTTGGAAACCCGCAATTTAGTATTCATTGATATCTCCGTTGATCTCCACATGCAAAACTGACATGCATGTACGCTTCTTGCTGGAACTGACCTCTTCTTCTACCCCGCCGTTTTCGGTAATCATTTACCTACGCCTCAGCAATTATCTACCAATTACACGTCACGGTAATTGAGCGTCATGCTTTCAACGTTGTTTTCGTTTATCGGCATTCTTTAGTTTTAGTGATATTTACCCTTAAGCCTGCCGAACTACTTTCTATTGCCAAATCGTTTAACATATTTAATATCATCCACCTAGTCGAGATCCTTAAGGCGATCTAGCAATTCCCATTGTATGCCACCTTTTCTACTATCTAGAGTAGAGTTACTATAAGAAAGAGTAATGGTAAAAGAAGACATCCTTGTCGTACTCCTGAGCTCATCTCCAAGCTGTCGGATAATGTTAAACTTTTATCAATTGTCTGCCATATTAACTGAATGGAATGCTTTCTCATAGTCTATGAAAGCAAGGTCAAGGAGGGATCGTATTCAGAAGTCTACTTCAGCATCCTTCTCTTAATATGATGGGATGACTGTATGTATCTAATTACGTACACACTGCAAATATGACGTCACCCATATGATTAACATTGTAGACACTTTTAAAACACTTAAGGGGAGGTTCTCATCTAGCGACCCAAAAATTACATGATTTTCTCGATTTTTTTTTTCGTGGAAGGAAGCTGAGGAAGCACTCAAGTTTTTTTGTAGTTATCAAGTATATATTCAAGTATGTTTACCAATTTTTATAGAGCAGAATATCGAATAGTTAATTATTTATTTACATGTAAAGCCGTTCGCCTAAAAAAAAAGTACCTAATCGGGCGCCACTCTACCGCTTCCAAACATCACCCGAGATCAACAAATGAAACCTTTTTATAAAATACATGACATTTACAGGATCTTGAACTATCCAACTAAGGAAAAGTCGAAAATTACGAAAATGGTGGACTTTCGAAAAAAAAGTTCCTCTTTTCGTCTATTTCTCTGCTCTTAAAAGTGCTATAAAAAACAAAATAATAACAATAGCCATCTGCGATTAAGTTCAGGATCCGCTAAATTTAATGAACTAAAAAATAAAAATAAAAAAAAAACCAAAGCGATATATGCAGTAGTTTTTGAGATACGATGGCGCCCATCTTAAAAAATACGGTTTTCTAAAAATACGGTTCTTTTTACCTTCGTGTAAAAAGGTGACTCCGGTTTTTTTACTAAACTTTAAAAAAAAAAATGAATTTCTTCAAAACGGTTTTTGAGAGCGAATGCTATAGGAAATTTACTAACTTTTTAAACAAAAAAAATTGATTTTTTTGGGTGAGCTTGATGAGAACCTCCCCTTAAATGTGACATCAAAATAAAAGCTGAGATTTGTAGCATATTTATATTTTGTTTATATTTTTTTAAGGTCTGCGCTCGTTCGTTGTAATGCGCCATTGGTTTTAATAGTCCGGGAGGTAGTGCTACATTTTTGCGAGGAGTATTTATAATAGTTTATTAGCATTCAATAATAAGTAAAATGAGCAGGTGCGGCAGCTGAAACCCGCGGTGAAAGTAAAGATAGCAGCAGCTGTAAGTTGTTAAAAAGAAACGCCTCAAATAATTCCATACCGTGCCAAAAGGAAAAGTTTTTAAGATCAATTTCAACCAAAAATAATCGTCATCTGTATGGATAACGACGGCAATCAGCGTCATTAACATTGTATGCGTTCAGTGCATCTGAAAGTTTCATATTCCCTTTGACGAATGAACTGGCTATGTTTCCAACAGCAAACATTCACCTGTTGGTTATTTTTGTCTTTGTTAACAGTAAAATTACTCTATACTTTAATTTCCTCTATATTATTTCAATTAAGTTGAAGATCTCGTAATAGGGAAGTCAAGCGGAACCATCGGAACCATCGCAAGGAATGTGCTATGCGTCACCTTCTGGTTTTTGCAAGACCCCATTTCGTGTCCATCATATCTTTTAACGAGATGAACTTCCTCAACGAGATGAACCAATATAATAGAAAGGTCATGGGACTTAGCTAGACCAGATGGCACGATGCGTGTAGTAAATCTGTTCAAACGGGGTGAGTCCTTCTTATATTCTGGCTAAAACCTAAAGTAGTTGGAGTGGTGTTGGCGTAACCCAGTAGGGAATGGAAGTAATTTTAAAATTACTTCTAGAAGCACTCCTGCAGAAGCAGTCCAGTACTTCCACCCAGTACGATTTATAGGCGATTTATAATTTTTTTAAATTTTAATAAAACAGAAGCAAAATAAACTTCTTTAATATTTCTTCTTAAGTTACTGGCGCAATAAAAAATTATAAAGCTTCACTTGGTGTTGTTACGCCAAACCAGAAGGATTTTATGTAGTTAAAATACTTCTCGGACTGTTTGTAATGATGAAGTAAATAAAAAGTATTAATGTTGCCATAGTATTGGGTCATAACATCAATAATGGTTGATTGGTGATTTTACCAAACTTCTGAATATTAACTATATTTTGCTATGTAGTATTTACTATATAGTACAGCATCTTTATTGATTCATATAACCAGTTGGCACCAACCAAACCAAAGCAGCGATTGAACTTGTTTTGCATAACGAAAAGTACAATTATGGTACTTTTCGAAAATGTCAACAATTTTCAAGCACATCAAAAATTTAAAAGTCTTGCAAGAGATTTCAAAAGATTGCCATGACAATTTATATGCCGAAATCATTTGCAGTTGCTTTGAAGAGACTGCTTTGTTGCACAGATTATAATCAAATTGTTGACTCATCAAAATGTTTTCGAACACTTGACGCAATCGTCAAAATTTTGCTAGAACACTTGATTCAAATCAAACGCCAGTCATTGACATTTTCGAAAAGTGCCTATGTATGTCGCCTCGAACATTCCTATAATCAAATTCACTATCACTCAATTTTCTACTAATCTCCTCCATTAATTTTAATTATTTTTGAAGTAAATAAATAAAAACTTGAAACCTGATTTTAGCGAATACTAAATGAAAAATACTTATGCATATTTTTCATCAATATAACATTTCTTGCAAGAGCGTATCGGCCAATGACATAAACAATAAACAAGGGTCGACTGCTTTTAAAGCACCTGATATGGTCGTTCACAACCGAGAGTCGTATATCACCACGAAAGCAGGTGTCAAATTAATTAAGCAAATTGTGTTTCTTCGTTGATTATATCATACTCGTTGTATGACCGCTGTAAAGAACTGATTTTACTTATTAAACCATCCATTTATTAAGGATAGTTTGATAAATCCATGCAAAACCTTGATTGAAAGATACAGAATTACTCATCAAATAAGGTGATTAAACTAAATGAATAAAAACTGTTCTTTAGACTTTTGAACATATGTACATACATATATTTCTGGAGCAGAGTATCAAAACAATCTTGAAAGTTTATCAAGATAAATTGTTGAGTAGTAATTGCTTGTACATGTTATTTGAAAAAATGTTTGTGGCGTATGATCATTAGCGACGTTGTCCGAATAAGTTTTATCTAATTCAGATTTTATTGCCCAAAGAATCTCTGAAATGGACACCAAAGTAATTCTTTTGTTTGATAATCAAGGGCGTTGTCGATAATGCACTGTGCAATGTTTATCTGAGGCTAGGCTATGTTCACACGGCAGTGTACTTATTTAGCAACAGTGCCAAATAATCTGGGACTAACCCTGGACCTGGACAAGAAGCTCCTCTGGAATGAAAAGACAAAAGAGCGCATTAGGAAAGTGAACGTAGTTCTTTTCGCTTGCAAAAAATCCATAGGGAAGAAATGGGGCTTCTCCCCTAACATAGTACGATGGATCTACACAGCGATTGTTCGTCCAATACTCCTATACGTGGTCTTAGTAAGGTGGCCAACTTTGAATAAGTCCACTATGCTAAACAAACTACAGAAAGTGCAAAGATGTGCGGAGTTATGCCTCACCTTTGGCTAAACCTCTGCGCAAACTTTTTGTCCTGTCATATTTCTCCGGAGTTTATCCCGACTCTTGGAAACTTGCCCATATTCAGCCCATACCGAAAAAAGGTGACTCCAGCTTTCCCTCCAACTACCGCCCAATAGCAATTACTTCAATTCTCTCCAAAAACATGGAGACGATAATCAACAAAAAGCTTATAGAGTATCTTGAACCCAAACTACTCATAAACGACAGACAGTATGGCTTCCGACAAAAAAGATCCACAGGCGATCTTTTAGTCTGTCTTACAAAACATCTCAGCGGTAGTCTGCATGGATCCGGTGAGTCTAGTCTGGTTGCTCTAGATATCTCCAAGACTTTCGATAGAATTTGGCACTCAGCCCTGTTAGCTAAACTCAAAGGTATTGGAGTCGACTCACTTCTACAGAAGTGGATCGAGAGTTTCCTTTCCGTTTCCGGCCGCATCCCACCCGATCCCTGCGGGGGTTCCCCAGGGGTCAATTTCATCACCGGCCCTGTTTCTCATCTTTATAAATGATCTTCCAATCCCCTCCAACCCACTTCTCAGCTTCGCTTACGACGGTACTCTACGATACTCGTGCAGCTTCGATACAAGACAGACTCATGCCAGATCCTGTCTTGATGATCGCGAACTAATGTCCAACTCTATTAATAACGACATTAATCTCATTCTAGAGTGGGGAAAGAAGAAACGTGTTGAATTCAACCTCACCAAAATTAAGTACTGTCTTATCCCCAAAAAAAAGTTCCAAACCTCTCCACAAAATTTATCGCTACTATTATAGACTGCTCCTCCGAGTTAAACGCTCTCCTGCCTCCAAGGCAATCTTATACCCGCAGCACCAGATAACCCACTCGTCTCATTCCCTCCACCTGCAACTCCCCGTTTCACGCACTCAACAAGATATGAATTTGTTTGTTAATAGAACAACTCGACTGTAGAATAATCTCTCGCAGTTAGTATTCCGAGCTCCTACAACATTAAACGCAGGGTTCATCACCACCTTCTTCAATACCCCCCGTACCTTAATAACCCTTAACCTACTCCCCCACCCCTCTCCCGTACTAAGCTTACTGCTAGACATTGAACCATGACGTGACAAATGACATGACGGACTAGGAGTACAAAGGGTGACTCTCGAGCTTAGCACTGCCACAGGAGATCGTTTATTTCGATTTTTTCTAATATTTTTGGTTGATTTAGTATGATTTAAAATGTCGAGAAAGGACGATAAAAAAATGTAAGTATCGAAAAATATAGAATCACCACCTTCCATTTTCGAAAACATAACTAACTATAGCACTAATGACTAACTTGAAATAAATTGGAGCTTTATGGAAGATTAGCTGGAACTAAATTTAGAGTCACCTTTATCGAAAATGATAAAAAAAGATGTTTATCGAAAATATCGATACTAAATTCGTTGTTGGTAGGACAAAAAAGATCCACTGGCGATCTTTTAGTCTGTCTTACAGAACACCTCAGCCGTAGTCTGCATGGATCCCGTGAGTCTAGTCTGGTTGCTCTGGATATCTCCAAGGCTTTCGATAGAGTTTGGCACACAGCCCTGTTAGCTAAACTCAAAGCTATTGGAGTTGACTCACTTCTACAGAAGTGGATTGAGAGCTTCCTTTCTGGCCGTTCAATCAAAGTGGTATTGGATGGCGTCAAACCCACCCGATCACTGCGGGGGTACCCCAGGGGTCAATTTTATCACCGGCCCTATTTCTCATATTTATAAATGACCTTCTTTCAATCCCCTCCAACCAACTTCTCAGCTTCGCTGACGACGGTACTCTACGTTACTCGTATAGCTTCGATACAAGACAGACTCATGCCAGATCCTGTCTTGATGATCGCGAACTAATGTTCAACTCTATTAATAACGACATTGAACTCATTCTAGAGTGGGGAAGGAAGAATCGTGTTGAATTCAACTCCGACAAAACCAAGTACTGTCTTATCTCCAAAAAGAAGCTCAACACCTCTCCACCCTTGAGAGTGGAAGGAGTTCAACTAATGGCCGACCGAACACATCTTAGGCGTGACATTAGCCAAAGACTTGCGATGGAATGACCACATATTCCAAATCACCAAACAAGCATCCCAGTGCTTGCGATTTCTTAAGAGGTGCAAAATCCTCCTCCAACCATCGGCCCGTGCTGTTATTTATAAATCCTACATTCGGTCTCTTCTCGAATATAACTCCCTCGTTTGGGGCGGCGGGCGCCCCAATAACCACCTTGGCATGGTTAGATAAGGTGCAAAAAAGGGCGCTCAAGTTAATTGATGACGACACCGCCTGCTCCACCATCGACCCCTTGAGCCACCGTAGGAATGTAGCACACTGCCACATAAAAAAAAGCTTTTTTAGCAGAGGATTAAGTTGTTAGTAACGACTTAGTATTGGGTTATTAGTAAGGGCCATTTTGTTTTGTAACTAAAATTTTCGTCATTGTCATTTTATTTTTGCGGTAGCATGGTAGTTCTGTATATCCCACTGTCGATATTAATGCTCCACTGTATTCTTCAATTTTAATTTCTTCTTCCACTAATTTCGCACCTTTATTATTTTTATACATTTTCATTGGTATAGCATTGACATCTGCTCCGTGTCAATTTTCATCTTGAGAAATATTTCATTTATGCGTATTGTTTCAAACCATGGTTCCGTACTACATTTTTTCGATGTATTGTATTTACATACATACATATAATTCGTCTTCACTGTTTCTATTATATTTAATTTCTCTTCTCTTCCGACCAGACAGAGACTGCAGGCGAGAGCAATGTGATTTTCCTTCGCAGTTTGTGCATGTCTTGCCGTTAGCTATGCAATTGCCTCTCGTATGCTCCTGTGCGCAATATTTGCAGTATTGCAGTTGCTCTCTTTTGGTATTACTTATTATTTTTCCATGATCAAAATCTCGGTTGTTTTCATATTTTATTGTTTTATTATTGGGATTTCATTTAACTTTGTTTTGGTTGCGACAGCTCCATTTATTCCTACCACATGTCGTTTTACCTTGGATGACATTGACTCTCGGGTTGCTTCTATTCGTCCAGTTGTTTTCTATGCTGACCTTGCACATTTCTCTTGACTGTGCCCTTGTAGCCTCAGCTATCATAACATTTTTTACTGCTCTATCCAATATGAGATTAGGTGCCTCTAATAGTCATTTTTGTGCTTGTTTATCGTTGATCAGCATTACTATTTTATCTCGTGGCATTCTGGAGTCCATCTCTCCATAACCACAATTTCGTGCTAATTTTTGGATGTCCATAGAAAATTGATCAAATGGTTCTAGATCGATCAGATTCCTTGATACTAATAGGGAACTTACATAGACCTCATTTTTACTCAAACGCCTTCAGCACTTGTTCATATTGATCTCTCTTTCTCTCTCTTCCACAGTAGACCGAAGCTATTGAAAACTTCTAGGGCTTCTAGTCCTAATGCATTGAGCACCACTACTTTTACCTTCTGCGATTTTTTTCTAATACTATCGCATTTTTCCAAATATATCTATGTAGCTACAAAATTTTTTTAAAAGCACGCCAGTTTTCACTTAGATTTCCTCAAGCTCTTCTTCTTCTTTTTTATCCGTTAGCTCCGAGCAGTAAGTCCCCGCAAGTGATGCGCTGGTGTCGGTCCGATTGGTCTCAAACTCCATTCACGATTCGTTTCCATTCTCGACGATTTTTGGCTGCGTGGACTGATAACACAGGTACACAAAAAATATCAAGACCTAGAGGGTACATCCCCCCTACCCCCGCTTTTGGGTTCGCTGAAACCAACAAAAATAATTTTTTAACTAGCCATTCCCCCGTAACCATGGCGTGTATGTGGGTGGCAAAGGGTACTGAGGGCTTACGAGGGGGTCTAATTAATTTTTGGTAGTCTTCTTCGTTCTTAGAGACTCAGAAAACATAGGCATACCAAACCTACTCGACTCTGTATGAAAATTGACATTTCAACTCCCAGAAGGGGGTATATGGGGGTGGTAAATTGACGCTAGGGGCAAACGTAGTCTTCTTCGCTTCTTAGAGGCCCAGAAAACATAGGAATACACACTCCACTCAACTTTCTATGAGAATTGACTTTTAAACCCTCAGAAGGAGGTGTATGGGGCTGGTTACTGGGAAAAGGCTAGTTAAAATGTTTTATGGTCATATTCGGTTTCAGCTACCTCAAAAACGGGATGGTACCCTCTAGGTCTTGACATTTTTTTGTGTCTGTGTTATCGTTGATTCTTTAAGTCGCCCTCGATATTCTTCAGCTAGGTTTACTCAAGGTTTACTCCGGTGCCGATCACTGAATTCTCCAGTCTGCCGGACTTTCTCGCCAGAGAAGTGTACGTGGCAAGCGGTTATCATCCATGTGAACGTTGGCCGTCGATGCCACTTTCTTTTCCTCAAACAATGATCCCAAATATTTGAACATCCCGATTTTTCTTTCTGGCTCGTTTGCTCTCGATATTTCTGTAGTCTCGATTGTATGATTTTCGTAAATACTTTTCCGACGAACTCTTACTTGCCCCGCTTATAGTGGACACACAATTACCAAAACGTGAGCATTCAGACTCAACAAGAGTTTTATTACGTTAAAATTCGGCCTTTTCGCGGGTCAGTTTTACTTGGCCGACGTCCCCGTAAAAATGTGTGAGTACGATTTAGCCATATCTCCTTTCATAAACAGGTCGACGGCAGGCCACGGCCTGATAGTTCCGCCTTGAAGCCATGCATCGACACCGACCTCCACCACCCGCCAACTGGAGGGTGTCTGCAGTCCAAGAAAACTGACAAAAATCTTTTTGTGTGTGGCTATTTATCGCCAGTTCGTGCCTAAAGATCTGAACTTCTATTCAGTCTCAAGCCTTGAATTTACGGCTCCACCACGATCATTCGCGAGTGTTCACGTCGTGAGTTTGGAGCCGCCCAAACATATTGGCACAAAAGCGGAAACAGCATTTCCCATACATTTAATTTCTCAGTTTATTTTAAAGGTTTTTCCACACGAATATGTTTGTGCGTTTAAAGTACATATTCGTTGAGGCCATGAAAATTTTTGCACTTGAATTAAAAGCCTGCAATGCTAAACTGTCGTCTTCGCCAGTGTGTCTATAGGGAATCATGACGTCATCTGCATGAGGCTGATACCTGAAGTCTCATTCCTCAGTCCGGCTGAGTATTGTGTGGCCTTAACCGGGCCGTGCCTGCTGACCTGGGCTGCCGGCGGTCTGAGTAAATGGCAGTCTTGAGTGGATAAACATGTTTTACTTAATTTCACCCAATTTTCTGAAAATTTACACTGTTTCTTGATATTTGGCGCACATGGGATTGGGTAAGATTCAACTCGACCCCCTCCCTCCTCCCCTAAACGCCTTTTGGACGACCCCTAATTGGTGGCTCGGGTTCAGGATCTTATGGCGGATTAGGGTTGGACAGCTGATGCAAGAATTCTCTCCACCGCCGCAGGTGCCCATGGGTAGAGGTCACCAAAGTTCCATCCGATTGAAATTTTTTAATGAATAAAAACAACAAAATTTTGACTTTTTGATGACTCATAACTCTGAAAGATAGTGGGCTCGAACCTTGACTTCCTAGATAACTTAGAGATTTAGATGCGTAGACTGCTACCTTATTTATGAAAATATCATATAGGGTTACAAAAATACAGAGTGATAGGTAAACCTCTACCAAAAAAAACGCCCTAACGGCTAAACCGTTACGATTCCGATTGATTCTGTTAAATGCCTTAAAATTAATGGAATTGATTACTTCAAGAAGTAAAAAAGCCCTTTTAAATGTATTTTTGCAATCTACTACCAAACACCCTTCCAAGATTTTTCTAGTTTTTCGAATGATGAAAGAAAAACACCATCGACCTTGATTTGCGTTAAAACAAAGTGAACCTCATAAAAAATGAGGTGTTACCACAAATTACAGTAGGTTCAGCCCCTACATAAATATCACTCCTTAGCAACCGTCGTAATATAATTTTCTTTCATGAATAGCATAGCAATCATCAGGTCATTACCAACCCCCAACAAGTAATTCACAGACAATGAAATCAAGGTCATTGAACCCTTTCGTCATGACCTTTCGAAATTATAGTTTTGAATTATTGTATTGTTCATCGGCGTCTAAAAATAATATGTATTGCGTTCTTCACATTGACAGTGTGCAAGCGCTACAATAATAAGAGCCGAAATAAAGTGGTATAAGCCAAAAATCCTTGTATAAAATAAAAGTCGTCCCATTGAAGAAAATCCTGATTGCATGACAACAAAAATTCCGAAGACACCTGGAAAAGGGATAGAAGTTTCCTCTTTGATGTATGTCAAATCAATAAAAAAACAACCACCTTACAAATCCACGAAAACTAATACAACTAAAATTTTGTCATGTAGTTCCATTAGGGGTGTGGAAAGGGAGGATTTTCGGCTCTAATATTATTTAGAAATTTAGATACTGAACAGTGAACAGAGTTTATAAACCCCGGCTAAATGAAATTCGGCGAGGAAAAATTTATGTTTTTCGACATTTTTTTTTCTTTTCGTTTCGTGTTTTTCCCCTTGTTTTTGAAGGTGTATTTGTGTAGTGAATGCGAGTTTTTGGCTGGTACCCATGTTTTTATGTTATTTTTAGTATGAATGCCGACTCTCATACCAAAGTAAATAAAAGTTTTCAGAATTTTTCTTTGTCAGCTTTTCCCTGTTGTTTCCACGATTCGATCAGTTTTTCGACTTCAAACAGACTGAAAACATCAGTTTTCTTCTAGGCACAAGAATCGCGTTTCAATTTTTTCTTATTTCCTTAATTTTTTTCATTTCACTTCTTCATAATTTCCTTAATAATTTGTTGTTGTTTAATTCCGTCCAAATTGCACGTGGAAGTGATCTCAAGATTTATAGCACTCGTATAACCGTCAACGGAAAATAAAGTGCTTAAAGTGGCAGTAGTTTTTGGGGTTATATAACGTCCAATTCATGCTCTACTATTTATTAAAACAAGTGCTGTCAGTAATTTATTATTAAATTTTATTGTTCGAGTTCATAAATAACATCTGATTTATTAGAAGTGACCTAAAGGTGTTTTTAATGTGCTGCAGTTGTTAGTGATTCGTTTAAGTGAGGTTATGTTTGCGAGTGTTTTTGTCAATGGATATAAAAGGGGATTCTCTTATGCAAATGCTGAAATATTGTTGTTTTTCTACAATTAAAATCAGCTTACAAAAAAAATAATTAACGCGTGCAATCTTGAAATCGAATCTAAAAAATAATCGACAAAACAAACAAATTAAAACCACTAGAAAATTTCCGCTGATTCATTTTGAGGGAAATTTAAAATTAAACGAGAGAAAAGCATTGGTGAAATATTAAATTGCTTTTATTACTTTCTTCTATTTTTATTGAAGCATTCGAGTTCACTGCGACTTTTCTTCGTATTTATATCTGCAGAGAGGCATTCGTGGGCCATAATTAACTACATATTAATAAAATACTATCGAATCATGAGTTGAACATATTTTATGAATTTTCTGGAAACGTCCTTATTTTTTGATAGACGCGCATCTATTTATGCGTTGGTTGATAATGTAGTTTTAATGCGACGAATTTTGATTTTGTGTTACTTAAACTGCGATGATAATTTTTGGATAGTAACTTGGATAGTCGATGAAATGACGTACTTTCGTTTTTCTTCATAGAGAGTTTTTTGCAAATTTGGCCCTGCAGGAAAGCTGTGCAAACACAAGCCCGTGCTTAAATATGTGGGGTGTACGCATTAAATGCGCCCAGACGATCAACTTTTCAAAGGCGGTCTTTCAAATATAAAAATTAAGTTTACTCGATGTCAGTTGATTTTTTCCTTCGCCATTGTAAAAGAGTGTGCGAACAATGACCATGTCGTATGGACGGACCATTACGTTAATTTATATAGTAGGTAAAAATTGCAAAAGAAATTAAAAAGATTTAAACATTTTGAATTGGTCATTTGTTTACTAAATTTGAGAACGCGCAATAAATATTCCTAAAAGCTGCATATTGTTTCTTTATTAGCTACTATTAGTGTCAGGCAGGACAAAATCAGGGGCGGATCCAGAAACAATTCTTGGGGAGGGGAGGGGGGGTTGTGTTGTGGAATGAAATTTTACTCAAAGGAGATCATGTTATCTGAAATAGTGTTGGGTCTACAGCTAAATATGATAGTAAAAAATTTACTCCCTAAGAATAAAATAATTCCCCGAGTAAAAATAACAAATGGTCTTACAACGGGCGAATACCGGCCGTGTTTGAAACATAGTCCTAGTAAGGAGGTTTGTCGGACTGTACGGCCGTATATTTATTGAAAAAAACATCATGAAATCTGGTACTCATGTTTTCATATTCGAATATTACTAAAAATTTAACAACGCACTGCAATTAAAGGTTTTATTTTTTTCTTGAACCGCTTAAAATAACAAAATTTCCCACTAAAATATAAATCAACCCCAAAAATCAAGTGACGACCGACGACTTGCGAGCCAGGTTCTTTTATGCATCGGTAGGCTTTAAGTATATTAACCGAAAGCCGATTGTGCATAACGAAAATGATCAAGTTCCCACAAACCACACTCAACAATACAATGGTGCATTCTTTTTTGCGTTCAAATTTACCGTCGTATGCCCGTGTGTATAGCTCAGTTCTTTTGGAATAGTTTGGTCGTCGTGTGCCCTTATGTGCTTCCGTTAAAAACTCTACGGTCATCCTATACCTCTTAAAAGCTGTAAGGCCATTTTTTAATTTAACTCAGATCACAAAAAAAACACTAACTCGCAAAATGCTTAAAAAACCAAGGTATAATGGGATTTTTCTCATGCTTTGAACCTGCGAGTACATATCTTCTAAATGGAGGCACTCAAGTTTCTGTTAGTACGTAATGTATATGTAGACTCAAATCGAGTTGAATTAGGATCGACTGAACTCGACTCAACTCTGCTACCTGGCTTGAGTTGAACTTTTGCATATTTGTGCAAGTTCAGTAGTTGAATTTAGTTGACAGTAGCATCTCTGTTTGTGCTTGCGATTGTAAATTCAACTCAACCTCAACTCATCATGTATACACAGTATCTTCTTCTTCCTGACGCTCCTTTAATCCCTCATGGAACATAGGGCGAAAACAGTTGCCCTTCAGCGGACTCTGTTTTGCGCGGCAGCTCCCAGCTCCGACCAGGATCTCCCAGTTGTTGCGGCTTTTGATGTAGGGCTCTCCTCCACGTTGTTCTAGTTTTTCCGTCTCGACGGGATCCTTGCGGATTCCAGTCAAGGGCCTGTTTGGCTAGATATTCGTTTTCGCGTTGCAAGGTGTGGCCAACCCAATTCCATTTCCTTCGCCTGATTTGGTTGCCTATCCTTTCTTGGCCGGCACGGCGCCATAGTTCTTCGTTTGAAGTTCTATCTTGCCAGCAGATTTTTAGGATACGATGCAGCCATCTGCTGATGAAGACTTGTAGGCGCCCTGTGATTAATTGAGTGACTTTCCATGTTTTGCAACCATACAAAAGAACTGCCTTAACGTTGGAGTTGAACAGTCGCAATTGGGTGTTAGTTGAGATCTCCGTTGATCCCCATATGCCGAACAGGCATGCATATGAGCCTCATGCTTTATTTATTCTGGAACTGACATCTTCTTCTACACCGCCATTTTCGGTAATTATACTACCAAGGTAGCAGTATTTAGCTACCAGTTCCACGCACGGTTAATCAGCGCCTGGTTCAAGGGTGCTTGTATTTATCCGCATTTCTTTGGTTTCATTCGGATTTAGCCTTAAGCCTGATGAACTACTTTCTGTTGCCAAATAGTAACATAGTTCAGTTTTGTAATATCTTTCTCCGTTGTAAAAATTTCTTGGGGTACCAATAATTTTGAGTGGCACTGTATATTTTCCTATAGGCCCAATCTACACTGGTATTCCTTCAGCAGCAGCAAACTCGTTTTTTTTATTCTTTATCCATGAGGGACATAGGGCGGAAACAGTTGCCCTCCATCGGACTCTATTTTGTGCGTCAGCGCTCAGCTCCGACCAGCATCTGTTGATGCGGCCTCTGCTAATAGGGTTCTCCTCCACATTGTTCTAGGTCTTCCGACTCAACGGAATCCTTGCGGATTCCAGTCAAGGGCCGCTTTGGTTAGATTCTCGTTTTGGCGAGAGTGAGAAATATAAAAAGGAGAATAGTGGGTGTAGTAACATGTTAACCAGAAAATTTCGGCGTGAAAACTGAACACATACACAATTTGCCTTCGTCTACTCTTCTCACCCACGCAAATATGTGTGGCGGGAGTGTGCATACTAGGAGCAGGAGAGTTTAATTTGCGAGTAAAAATTAAATTCGTCCGCAGCACGCACGAAAAGTGTCAATAGGGCGAGTCTTATTTTTAATTAAGCGTGCATGCTAGCTAACGACGCTATGCGGGTTAGTGCATACCTGCATGTTTGCTGCGGGCGAATTTCATTTTTACTCGCGAATAAAAGTCGCCTGCACCCAGCATGCACACTCCCGCCTCAGGCATGCACATTCCCGCCACAAATACGCCCTCTCCCCCACAGAAATGCACTCTCCCGCCGCAGGCGTGCACTTTTTCTAGAATAAAGGTAGCAAAATTGGGGCTTTAAAAAATTTTATAAGACCGAAAAAATGAGAAATTATCTTGTTGACCATAAAGGGTGCCAATAGCAGACTCAGTAGAATGGTTCTCGTTCGACGGCGTTGGTCAAGCAGCATTGGACGTGGTTAGTAGTTTGCTGGGTGACTGTCTCTAGCGATCAAAGTTTTAGATTTCCGTGGCCGTGTCGGGAGCGTGCTTGCCTGTAGCGGGAGCATGCCTGTTTGTTCGCTATGCGAGCTAGCATGGGCATGTGTAGAAAATGAACCACCAAATTATTTTT
Organism: Thereva unica; assembly: GCA_949987705.1. NCBI lineage: Eukaryota > Metazoa > Arthropoda > Insecta > Diptera > Therevidae > Thereva > Thereva unica. The sequence goes on from OX465284.1 coordinate 64,943,231, forward strand.
AATCGAAAGTCTATAGCAACTGTGCAAAATCGAACAACACGCTCTAGTTGGAAAGATGGATATTATGGAAAAGAATGAAAGAACTGCCAATCCCATCACATGGTTTTACTTCATCCACTCCCATCCAATGTACGAGAGAATGCCGACCACAGGAAATTGATTGACTGTACAAATGAAACACAAGAAAGAAGACATATCTGTAAAATTGAGAAGACGAAGAACCGTTGCGCTGCGATTAGAACTACGGACCTCTAGAATTCGAATTCGGTCGCCCTAGCCCGTAAGGATACCGAGGCTCTTAGTGTAGGTCCCATTAGGTTTTTCCAGTGAGCTTATCCCGTGATCTTCGATGGTACATTGTAAAGCTCGAAACTGTGTGGAGGGGTCTTGACGAGCCGTCAAAGGTCCTTCAGAATCTTCTCATTTTTATTATATTCAATGCAAGGCCTCGAAAACACCCTTAGCCTGGCTAAGGGTAGACAAGTTGCAAAACCGCGTTATGGGAGCCATCGATTGTGGCAACTTTTGCTCTCGTTGCCAATATAACAGCTCTGACAAAATTTTATCGCTATTACTGCAGCGACTGTTCCAATGAAATTTACGCCTTCTTGGATGTAACTTTTCCGTAATTCCAAACTAGTCCGATCGGAGCCCCCGACACACCTAACAGTCTTTATTCAACCACTACTGTTTGCAAGTCCATTTATACGCAGAATGGCATAACTGTAGCACAATCTTTCGCTGTCAGTATGTCTGACGACGCGACGTACAACATCCAAAAGTTAAAATCTAAGCTTATTAACAAAGTTAGTCATGACCCGAAGGACATGACGGATTGGTAATACAAAGGGTTATCAGGGAATCAATAATTAAGTCAAAAAGTTGCAACAGGGGTTAAGGCACGGTATACGGTGTAGGGGAGAGGTGGTATGAAAGGGACATTTTTGTTGTAGAGGCTCTAGTAAATGTATGAGATAACTTTTTAAATAAGTTGGAGCTGAATGGGAAGTCTACATTATTTTGCTATTGAAATAAAATGCAATAGGTAGCCTTTCCTTCTTCTTAGTTGAATATTTTCGATGTTTTTAAAAATGTGTTTTTCGTCCCTTTCATAAACGGGCTGTATTGAAAGGGGCGCGATAATTTATGAAAGGGACAGTACGAAATATTAACAAAAAATCTCCTTATAACTTTGCTATACACATACTAAATATAGGAAAGTACGGTAAGACTAATGTTTTGATATCCGATTGTTTTAGTCTTATAAATTATTACTGTAAAACCGGCATGAAATACGAGTAATGAAAGAGACAGTTATGAAAGGGACGCCTCGTTTATAACCGTTCGTTGTGTCCCTTTCATAAATATCATACACCAATTAAAAACATAACCACAAAATCTAAAATTTTAAATAAAAGTTTACTGACCTTTCGTTCTTGTATTTGTCTTTATCTAGTCCATCATAAACAATGGCAAACAAATAAATAATCAATTTACAGCATTTGAAAAAAAAAAATTCCAAAGGATAACGAAAAATAACTTTTGAGTATAATTAAAAACGTATGTACGACATCGCCATCTTATATATGACAGGAGCGCTAAGTTAGGCGCAATTGAATGTTCATGGGGGCTGCCATACAACACTAATAGTGTCGTTTCGAGACGACTCTTATTTTTCCGGAAATTAGAACTGTCCCTTTCAATACGTGTCCCTCTCATGCCACCTCTCCCCTACATACATATGTATAACCTGTGCTAAGGCATGAAAAGGCATGGCTAAGATTCGAAGATGGATGAATCGAAATTTAAAACCAACTTTTGTTTAATTCATCGCTGGTTATTGACACGACAATAGACTCCAATTTGTTCTTCAAAATTGGTAATGCTTCAGCGATCCTAGACATAAATAAATTTTTTATTTATAGCTTACATTTAACACCTAAAGTAAACACCCCTAAAGCAGCCGATACACCGAATATTCCGCAAAACATCGTCCATTGTTGAAGTTATTATCTCAATTTACACAATTCGTATTACCATTCCCCATTTCACTACTAGTGACTGTTATGGCAAAGTATGTTTCACTTCGAAAGAAAACTGCAGTATCATACCGTCGGGTCTCGATAAATAAAAGCTCGCTTCTTGTACACTGTCTCAATGTGTTCCGAGATCCGATAAATACTTTGGTAAACAACAAAATCTCCCACAATGCCGCCACTCGCAAAAACACTATAAAAGTGTAGCTGGCTCCTTACGAACTCAGTTACTCGTACTTTCTGCCTTGCACGGACGCAGATATCAAAATTTTGCACCGATAACTACATTCTCAAATTATCAGCTGACACCCAAAATCTTTAGTTAAGGCAACATGATTTTTACGTAATTGAAAATATTAATGCGATTGATTAAGTTATTTCTGTGATGTTTTCACGTCAATTAAATTGTTTTGTGTATCAAGTGCTGGGAACTTCTTAATTATTAAATAAAATTTCTTATAAGCAGATTTTGGTTGTAGAAAAGTGAACAATCTCTTGAACTAATAAAATAAGACAACAAAATTTTAGTGACATATAAAATATTATTCTTGTGCATAACAGAGTAAAAGAGACTTTTAAGATGAGTGTTCGCGGTGTTCTAATCAAGTTGGATTCAACAGATTCAGCCACTGAAGCTGATCTTAATTGCCCCATAACGCCAACACCGAAAAGTCCAAGGATCATGTGTACTGAATATAATTACGAGGCAAAAGGTAAGAGAATTTGTAAACATTGCGCCAATTTGTTCCACTTCACCCCTCGTAAATCTTAGATGTGATTAAGTAGCACTATCTCAGAAATAAAACACGTGTAACCAAAAATATGTGTTTATACAATGGATTAACTAAATTTATGACCTCTTCAAAATCACAACTTTTTATTTTTGGAACTGCATTATCTAAGAATAGCCTGTCGATATGTGGTTATGTAGTTCGTCTACCTCAGAAAAATTATTCGAATTTTAAAAAATTTATTGTTTGAACGTGAGCCAACATCATTCTTGGCAATTTAAACATGAAAATAATGATTTGTTATTCACTACTTATTAGAAACTGTCGCAACTGGTGGGGGTTTTTGTATGATGAGTTGCTAACCAGGCTCGAAACATTCCAAGGAAATGATGGCAATGATTAAGGAGGGACTGACGGGATATAATTAATATTCAGGATATTTCTGACACACTTCATTACCACTGATATGATTGACTTAATTTTAAATTAACGCTGCAATTTTAGATAATTTTTGCATACATGATATTAAAATTGTGTAAATTATATGCTTTTATGTTGGATTTAAGAATGCAGACTGCATAAGGGTTTTGAGAGAGTTTTATTAAAATCAATGATCTTGAGAAAAATTTGACAGATTTTACAAGTACTGCAATTTCTTAAAGGTGCTGGGAATGAGTGAGGTTTTTTTAAATATGGTAATGGATAAGATTCTTAAAACATTAAATTAGGACAGATCTAAGGTGATCCTAGGAATGTTTCTATCCACAATCAGCAAGATAATTGTGATGGCTTTTGCAAAGGTTAAAAAGCGGCCTAATCGTTGTGAGCTATCCGATAACCCGGAAAAAACGGAACTAATTCTTTTCACCAATAGAAAAAAATCACAGAGTTCGTTTAAACAATTAATGATCAACCACTGACCTATCCCCATCAGGTAAGAACTTGGATGGAAAACCTCTGAATATTATGACTATGTACAGACCACCTAATTTTAATACTATGGACTTCAATCAACACTTGGAAAACAAACTTAACCTTTACAAGGAATTAATGTTTATAGGTGATACATTGACTTACTAAGAAATGATAACATGGCAAATATATTAAGTAACATGACTTCTGCTAACAACTACAGAATACATACTAAACAAAACTGAAACTGAACATTATACCAGGCAAGATGAAATTACGCATACAATCAATGATCACTGTAACTACAAACCTTCTTCGGTGCTATACAATTCATAATTTCTTACAAACAACTGCGATATCAGACCATCGGTACATGATATTCACATCTCCAAAAACAATGCAGTTTTGGCAAGTATTGTTGCCAATTTAGCAGGTACTATTGGTGTCTTGCTCACCAATGGGAAAAGGTTCCTTTGTTATTAAAACACTGGAAGTCCAATTGAATTTTTCTCTATTTTACAAAGTATTTACAAAGGTCTTATATACAACTGCTACACAAGTTACATGTGAATTATATTTACCCAAGAAAAAATGATTTTAAGAAAAGTGCGTTTTGTTTTCCTGATGACGTATTATGATACGCCACAGTACTCCCCCTGCAGTGTTAGCGGTATCTTGCTGGTATGAAGACGCGGCGTCCAACTCTTGTAGAGGTTGTTTCTGAATGTGCCTGCCTGTCGTCTGTTGAAGGGGCTGTGGTGCTTGTTGTTGTTCCGTGGATCCTTGTGGTTTCTGCCATTTCTTCAGGCCGGTCTTGGTTCAACAGAATCGCTGACTTCAATCTGTCGATTGAGATTATTCGTTCCTGTCCTTTAATGGCGAGTGTGAAGTGTTTGGGTGTCCTGGATACCACGATGTATGGGCCATTGTAGGGTTGTTGTAGTGGCTTCTTCACTGCATCATTGCGTATAAAAACGTGAGTACATTCTTTCAGATCCTTGCTGATGAAAGTTCTTGACAGTCCATGTCGTACTGGTTGATGGGGCTGGAGAGACTGCATGTAGCTTTGCCATCTTGCAAGTGTGGTATGATTATCGTCCAGTTGGTTGTTGGTAAAAAATCGCCTGGAAGTTTTAGTGTGGTTCCATAGACTAGCTGTGCTGGGGTTACTTTAATATCCTCCAACAAGGATGATCTTAGGCCAAGTAGGACAAAAGGTAGTTTCTCTGTCCATTTTTCCAACTCGTGGCACTTGATTGAGGTTTTTAATGTCCGGTGGAAACGCTCTATCATTCCATTTGCCTGGGGATGATATGGTGTTGATCGTTTCTTTTTAATACCGAGTAGTTTGACTATCTCATTGAAAAGCTGCGACTCGAATTGACGGCCTTGGTCTGTAATTATTTCCATGGGTACCCCAAAACGTGAAATCCATCCTGTGAGGAAAGCAGCTGCCATTGTCTCTGCTGTTATGTCTTCGACGGGAATAACTTCTGGCCACCTAGTGAAACGGTCAATGCAAGTAAGAGCGTAGGTGTATCCGTCCGAATAGAACAGTGGTCCTATTAGATCGAGATGAACATGTTGAAAACGTCCTGATGGTGGTGAAAACTCTGCTACTGGTGATTTAGTATGCCGTTGTATCTTACTTCTTTGACAACTAACACATTCTTTGGACCATTTGCTGCAGTCCTTTTTTGTACTGGGCCAGATGACTCGTTCTGTCAGCATACGTGTAGATCTTTTAACTCCTGGATGAGATAGGTTATGTATTGCCTGGAATATCTCTCTGCGGAATGGTGCTGGGACATACAGTCGATTATTTCCCGTTGATATGTCGCAATATATTAGCTGATTGCAGTTAGGGACACTTAGTTGTTTCAATCGTAGTGATGTTGTGGTTGATTGAAGAAGTTCTTGTAGTTCGTTGTCCTCTTGAATTCTCCTATGTAGCTTAGGTGTCTTATTTGTCTTGGAGATGACCTCAGGTTTTTGCTGAAAAGCAAAAGTTAATGGCTTGTGGTTAGTGTATATGACAAACTGTTGTCCTTTCTAGGAGATGTCGAAAATGCTTCACTGCCAAGTAAGCACTGAGGAGTTCTCGATCGTATGCGCTATACTTTCTTGCGCTGGTTATAGCTTGTGGGAAAAAAATCCTTAAGGTTGCCATCCTTCTGGTGCTAGCTGTTGTGTGACTGCGCCTACCGCAGTGTCGGATGCATCTACCATTAATGCGAATGATGCGTTCTGGATTGGATGAGCTAGAAGCGTTGCGTTTGCCTATGCTTGTTTGCATTGTTCAAAAGCGTGGTGTAGCTCCTGTGTCCATTGTATGTTGGTTTTGTCATTCTTTTTGTTGCTTGAATGACATGCGTGAAGGGGGGCCTGAATCTCCGCGGCTTTGGGTATGAACCTGCGGTAGAGGTTGACCATCCCTAAAAATCTGCGTAGTTCTTGCACTGTTGTCGGCTTTTTGTATGTTATGATAGCTTCTGCCTTTGCTGGAAGTGGTCTAGTTCCCTCTTTGTTGATGAGGTATCCCAAAAAACGTACTTCTGTTGCTTCGAACGTACACTTATTTGGGTTGATGGTTAGTCCGTATTCTTGTAAGCGTTGGAATAGTTGTCTCAGGTGTTGTCGATGTTCTTCTTTGCTCCTGGAAGCGATGAGGATGTCGTCTATATATAGGGGAAACAAAAGTCAAACCCTCTAGTTACTTCGTGAACCAATCGCTGGAATGTTGTCCGAATGAGTCCGAATGGTGTAGTGATTGCTGTTTTCGGTATGTCTTTGGGCGCCATTGGGATTTGATGGTAGGCACGGTTGAGATCTATCGTGCTGAAAATTGCCTTCCCCTCTAATTGAAACGCAAAATCCTGAATGTGTGGAATGGGGTAGCGATCAGGTATTGTAACCGCATTCAGTCTTCTATAGTCCCCGCATGGTCGCCATTCACCACTGGGTTTTTTTTACCATGTGGAGAGGACTTGCCCAGCAGCTGTCGGATGGGCGGCAGATTCCTGTATCCAGCATGTATGAAACTCCTGTTTAGCAATTTTCAGTTGTTCCGGGGAGAGTCGTCTTGGCCGGCTATATATTGGTGGTCCTGTTGTTTGGATATGATGTCTCACACTGGCCCCTGTGCTGAATGTCGAGTCGTGATTTGTGACAAGTTTTTTGAGTTGCAGAAAGTGACGTTTCAGTTCTATTTCGACTTTCAGCATAGGGGGCCTAAACTCGTACTTAGCACTTCCACTCTAGGCCACTATGCTGAAAATCGTAATTCGATTAAAACGTCACTCTCTTCAACTCAAAAAACTTGTCACAAATCACGACTCGACATTCAGCACAGGGGCCACTGTGCGAAGTTTGTGTAGGCAGGGTATTCCTGGTGATGTCCTTGAATTCCTTCAGTACGCTGTATAGTGGAGCCAGTGTCTCCATATACACGGTAATTACCGTAGATGCACCGTAATCTGGTATTTATCTACCGTCAAGGTAATAATGTATTACCGTGTCCTATATCACCGTATTACCATTATAAATTATGTTGTTGTAAATATTTCTTCATGTAACGCGTAAAACGAATCTCAGTCAGTCAACTTAACAAATTTTGTAATGGCAATACTGCTTTTGGTCGCCGGGGATCCCCCAATAACTAAAAGTCTATCTCCACTCATACATAAATAAAACTACCAACAAGTCTTGGCAATCTATTCTCGTCCGTATTTAAATATCGGAAGGAGTGTTTGGAAGCGTGATGGATGAATGACCTAAAATTACGTTGTGTTTTCTTCTAGTTACGACGCGTTACAAATACGTAGCAAACATTTAAATCTAAGAACTGTTTCAAGTTCCAGCTTTTATCTTAGAATAATCGCAATTTTAAAGTTATAGAGAGAGATTTTACGGTTTTAAGTTTAATATTTGTTTTCAAATGCCGAATGCGAGCGCATTTTCAGCCAAATCAATGATATCAAAACGAAAAAAAGAAACAAACTTCTAACCAAAACAATAAAAGGGAATATTTTCACTCAGCAATCAATTAAAAGAAATGGCAAAAACTGTGTGGATTTCAAACCAACTAGCGACATGTTGTCAAAAATGAATAAATCCATTTACGAAAAAGACACTGTCATGCTAGGAGAGTCTGATTCAGAATAATAATATGTTTCACAAGTTATTTAAATTTTCTTTTGTTAATAATTAAAACGCAAATATATTCAGACTTGATTTGGTTCATAATCTGGTTTTTTCCTTTGAAAAATTACACGGTAATTTACACGGTACACTTTTAGCAGATTCACCGTAATTTTGGTAGAAACACCGTATTTTTACCCTTACAACACGGTAACTCTCGATTTACATATGGAGACACTGAGTGGAGCTGATGGATTGATAGTACTAATTGCAGTTGATGTAGAAGATAATGGTACTCTTGATCCTGATGACTGCAGCAACGTTGTGTTGTCGATTAGCCGATTATTTTTTACATCGACCAAAAGATTGTAATGGGCCAGGAAATCTGCACCTATTATGGGCTCTTTGACAAGAGCGATGATAAAAGGCCATTGGAAATTCCTGCGCAGACCCAGGTTGAGTTGTAGCATTCGTTGTCCGAAAGTTGGTATCAGTTGGCTGCATTTTCATTCCTAATCCTAATTTTGTGCCCATCAAGGCAGCTTTTTTAACATTTTAGTTTTTTATTTAAGACGAAAAAGCGTTTGCTGCCTGCTGCTGCTACAACGAATCTGATACAAGAAGCAGCATGCTGCCTCTTCCGCTGCTGTCGCTGCTCAAAAATTCGATCTGATACGGCTTTTAGTTTTTTCCAAAGCTGTAGGGTTGTTGGCATCTGCGGGCTGTATTTCCGAATCGTCTGTGGTACCAACACTTGTTGCGAGTTGCTGTGGTTAATGTCGTGTGCTTGGTTGGTGGCGGGTTGTATGGTGTTGGATATCCTTAATAGGCTGAGGCTACGGGAGAAACCTCGCTGCCTTGTTGGACTTCGTTTGTGGAACTTTAGTTTTTCTACTTCCTTCTGGAGAGTTGCTACCTGCTGCTGAAGTTTTATGGAAGATCGTGTTGATACTGCTGCAACATCTGGAAAAACCACAGAAATTTTATCTGCCATCTCCGCCAGTTTATTAATGTCCTGGGTTGAGCTGCTAGTGAGAACTGCCTGAGTTTGTGAAGGCAATTGTTGCATCCACAGGGTCTTTAGTCCTTCGTTGGAGATGTTAGCGCCAGCTAGTTCCTTCATTTGGTTGAGGAGTTGAGATGGTTTCCGTCCATCTGCCGTGATGCCGATGAGAAGTCCTTTTACGCGTCTGTAATAGTAACTTGTAATAGTCGCTCCTTCAACGCCAAATACTGGTCTTTCTTAGGTGGTTTGGTGACCTCACTTCCGTCAAGATGTCTTCATCCAGATTTCCTACTAGTGTGTAGTACTGCGTAACATCCGATTTTATCCCACTGGTGTGGAATTGTGCCTCCAGTTGGTGAAACCAGAGATCCGGACTTTTCTTTCAGAACGGTGGTACTCGTACGGATACGGCTGCTATGGTTCTTCCTTCATTCTGGGTTGCTGCTTTGCTCGGCTGCTATGGTTCCATCCTCCTTCTGGGTGGCTGCTTTGCTCGGCTGCTCGTCTTCCAGCATCGTTCCTGGTAGTGCTGTTCTTCCTTTAGGAGGAGTAGTCAATTTGCTCGGGGTCACCAATCACGTCGGGGTCACCATTTTGGCAAGTATTGTTGCCAATTTAGCAGGTACTATTGGTGTCTTGCTCACCAATGGAAAAAGGTTCCTTTGTTATTAAAACACTAAAAGTCCAATTGAATTTTTCTCTATTTTGCAAAGTATTTACAAAGGTCTTATATACAACTGTTACACAAGTTACGTGTGAATTATATTTACCCAAGAAAATGATTTTAAGAAAAGTGCGTTTTTGTTTTCCTGATGACGTATTATGATACGCCACACAGTCAAAAAACCTATGGTCACATCTAAAATTACATTAAAAAATAAACGAAAGTATAGATTCCATGTGAAAAAACTCGCTAGAATAGAAAACCCTAAAATTGATAATATTGTATATGTTTTAAAAAAAGCTAAATCACTTAGCTTCATCCATAAAAAATCAGAACGTGATCTACTAGGTGGATAACGAGCGATATTATTATGGGAATAAAAGAGAGAGATTCCTATACTCTCAAGTGAAAAAGAAACCAAATGACCTCTTTCTGTGCGCCGAATATAAGAGAATACGCAACAAGGTTACAATGGCAGTAAGAGTAGCGAAGGAGAATTATACAGGGTGTATCAGCGAAAATGTCGAAAGTCCTGGCTGTGGATAGGTTTTGGAAATTGCTAATAACTTCAACAGTAAAGGTCGTAGCATGATAGTTGTTAGACATTATTCATAGGAAATTGTCCATGCCTTCTAATTTTGTAAAAAAATATTAGTTAATTTTTTTTATGTGGCAGACTAGAGGCTTAGAGAAAGTCCCTTTGTACTGTCGACAATCTATTTTTTCCGTATACACAGCAGCTCTAGCCGGAAGATAGAGAGAAGAGAGAGAGAGAAGGAAGAGAGGAAGGAACTGTCACAACCTGGCCGCGATATTTTTATTACACCAACTCTCAACCATTTCGCGACTCTGACATCGGGGCATCGAGAAAAACTCGCTGGAGTGTTATGCCTCCTGAAACGAGTTGAATCTCATCAACTAACCGATGGCATGCGCTAGGTGGAGTGGGAAAGACTAGGGAAGGCTATGACAGAAGGAATGTAGAGAGGGAAGAAGAGAGAAGGGAAGTTATGTAGGTTGCAAAGTGAAAAAGGCGAAGGACCTTGGGGCTGGCCGGGATTCGAACCCGGGACCTCTGGGACAGCAGTCAGGCGCCTTACCCCTAGACTACCGAGGCCCCCAACTAATTACGTATATGGAGTATTCGTAGATTGCTGCCTTATTCATGAAAATGTCTAATATGGTTACAAAAATACAGAGTAATATGTAAACCTCTACCAAAAAAGTTTCAAAACGCCCTAGCGGCTAAACCGTTATGCTCCCCCCTGCATACATACAATTTTTTGTTCGTCTATCCAAGACCTATCCACCACCAGGCGTTTCGACATTTTCGCTGATACACCCCGTATAAATGATAGAATATCACATGCGCGGAGGGACACCAGAAAGCTATGGAAAGTAATAATAAACAAGCATAATAAACAAGCAAGAAGCGAAATCGAAAAGCGATCTCCAGAAAATCATAGTAAACGGCAAGACAATTGAGAGTGCGGGTGACATTGCAGCTTGCTTCAACACCTACTTCAATGGAATTGGTAAGCCTATCCGGGCGGATATACCTACTTGGCTACCTGTAGATACACCAATGGCGACTAACTCAATCTTCATGACTCCTACCAGCATGGATGAGGTAGAACGTGTTGCACTGAATTTAAAAAAAAATACAACTCCTGTAATGGATGGAACCTCCGCTGAAGACATAGTTGATGTTATAGACATTATTAAGAAAAAACCCTCTCTAAATTTATAAATGGGGCAATGAGTAGTGAAACTTTCCCTAGCTGGCTCAAGGATACGATTGTTGTATTGACTACATTTCAATAGCTCAGGAAAAAACTTAATCGGCCCTATGAAATAAAACACCATATTTTTTTTTGAGTGGAGAAAATGCTATCAAAAAACTCCACTATTTATTTTTAATTCCATTTTTCCAACTGACACAAGTCCGGCACACGCCAACTATTTTCCTAAATTCTATACATACTATAGTGTGATTAAAATGCCACCAAAGTGGCAGCGGGAGTATTGAATCCTAAAAAATATATCATTAGCAGATCCGTAGCGTTTCGTACAGTCCCCGGTGTCGGGAGACACAATTCCTAACACGTTACGGCTTGAGTAACGTCCGTAGCGCTACATAGGTATCCTGATTGATAGCGCACTCCACCGGTAAGACGCAAATTTTCTGTACCGGTCGTTTCAAGACTGTCGCTGCAGTTTCCACGGTAACACTTCGCACAGCCCCTTTGCTATCAGGAAATACCTCTCTAATCCTTCCCATTGTCCAGCTGGCTGGTGGCAAGTTCTGGTCCTTTAAGAGCACTAGCTGTCCGACTTTAACATTCTCGCGTTCCCGACGCCACTTTTTCCTTTCTTGTAGCGTAGCCAAATATTCACTCTCCCAGCGATTCCAAAAATCCTTAAACATTTTTTGCCGAGCGTTCCAAAGCCTCCTCCCTTGCAGATTACTCTCATTTGCAAACTCAAAGGGCGGCAATGCAACAAGCGGTTCCGACACTAAAAAATGCCCAGGGGTTAATGCCTGCAAGTCCTGCGGATCGTCCGTCAACGGTGTAAGCGGACGGGAATTAAGCACTCCTTCGACTTGGCACAAAAGTGTTGTGAATTGTTGGTACTCCATTATTGTTGCACCAACGACACGTTTAAGGTGAAACTTCATAGATTTCACCGCTGCTTCATATATGCCACCCTGATGTGGGGCGGCGGGAGTCATAAATTTCCAATCTGTGCCCTTATTCGCCACGCGATCCACAGTTCCATCCATTATCCACTCTTTGTACGCCTTGCCAATCACTCTTTCAGCTCCAATGAAAGAGGTGCCATTATCACTGAACAATCTAACACATCTTCCTCTCCTTGCTACGAAACGCTCGAAACATGCAACGAAGAAGCTGAGGTTAAGTCCGTCACTAGATCCAAATGCACTGCTCTTGTTTTCATGCATACAAACACTACGGCCCAGCATTTGTGCTGCGCGATTACATTCCTTTGCTTATCCAAATATTTCACCTGAAACGGTCCAGCGTAATCCACTCCTGCAGATAAAAACGCCTTCGGGCCGGGAATAACCCTGTCCGCAGGCAGGTCTGCCATTATCTGTTCCTGATTTATCTGTCTTTGCCGTACACATTCAATGCAAGTTCGTATATAATTTTTCAATCCATCACGTAAGCGCAAAATCCAATAATTTCGACGGATATGTTGCATCATTAGCTGAATACCACCATGATGATTGACTCGGTGGGAAAATCCATTACCAGCCATGCTAGACGCGCACCTTTTGGTATTATGATCGGATGTTTCATGTCATAAGTAAGATCTGATCTATCTAAGCGTCCCCCTACTCGTATTAAACCTTGCTTGTCCAGAAACGGGTTGAGCGGTTCCAAATGGCTTTTTTCCGGCAACGGCCTATTCGCCGCCAATGCTGTGTATTCGCGGTTGTAATTTTCGCGTTGGCTTTGTCTGATGAAATATTTCATTGCCCATCCTTTTTCGGTTTGAGATGGAGGAGCAATTATCATGCTAACAGAGCGACTCGCTCTTGCCGGTGGTTTGTATCTCGCCAAGCGAGCCTTCACATAGCGAAAGCAGTATGCTAAAATTCGTAACGCTTTTTCCAATTTATCTGCATATTCCAACACGGACATTCTCCGTCGCCAATCCAGCCCTTTCTCTCCTTTGCTGATATCCAATGCGACACTAAATTTGGTTACGCTATATACTTTCAATTCTAAAACGTCACTGTCTGCTTGCGGTAATGGAAATTGTTCTTCAGGCCACCGCGATTCTGGCCACTGGAGCCACTCTGGTCCGTGCCACCATAACTTATTGTCTATTAACTCCGAAGGCCTCGCACCTCGACTTAGTAGGTCTGCTGGATTTTGCTTTGTGTTTACATAACGCCACGCTTTAATTGGAGTTCGTTTTTGAATATCGCGAACCCTATTCGCTACAAATTCCTTTAAGTTGGCTGGCTCTTTGCGGATCCAAAACAAAGTAACTGCTGAATCAGTCCATAACATGGTTTCAGTTCCTTCAAAAATTGATGTCGATACATCCGATAGCAACCGTGACAGCAGTTCAGCGGCTGTCAATTCCAAGCGCGGAATTGTCATTTCCTTCAACGGGGCCACTCTCGTTTTTGATGCGACCAGATTGCACCGTGCTGGACCATTTGGATACTGAGCACGTATGTAAATCACTGCTCCAAATGCTTTCTTTGAGCTGTCCGAGAAGCCTATCAATTTCGTTTTTATAGCATCTGATGTACCATACCATCTTGGAATTCTTATCTTTTCCAATAGTATGACCTCTTTCCATACCTTTGTCCATAACTCCTGAATCCCTTGACTTACTTCTTCATCCCAATCTATTCCTGCTTTCCACAGCTCTTGTATTAACATCTTCAAAATTACTATTACCGGCGATATATATCCGTTTGGATCAAACAACTGTGCGGCGCTTCGTGAGCTTTCCGGTGGGTGTTGGTGTTTTAACAACATACGTAAATTGATCTTCTTGGTAGAGCCATTTTACCCCTAACACACTGGTTAGACTGTCCCCGGAAAACACCATGCAGCTAGAATCCATGCCACCCAATTCATTTGATTCAAGGGCTTGAATTACCGCTTGGTCATTGAATTCCATTTTCTCAATTGAAATCCAGCTGCTGCGAGAATTTGCGCAATTTGCTTAGCCAATTTAGTTGCCTCTTCTACCGAATCTGCTCCTGTCACACAATCGTCCATATAGAAGTCATCTATAATTGCTTTAGCTGCTTCCGGCAAAGTGTCTGCAGCTTCCTTTGCTGCCTGTATCATACTACGAACGGCCAGGTGTGCTGAGGATGTTAGCCCAAAAGTGACCACTGTCAACCAATATTCTTTTATATGCAGATCCGGACTCTCGCGCCAAAAGATGCGCTGGCAGTCCCAATTCTCTTCATTAACTCTGACTTGATTAAACATCTTTTTGATGTCGCCGCATACCGCAATTTTGTGGCGTCTAAATCTCATTAGGGTCGTGTGCAGTTTCGTCTGTAGCTTTGCGCCAAGCATCTGAACTTCATTGAGCGATTTTCCGTAATTTTTCTTACAACTCGCATCGTAAACTACCCTAGGCTTTTTTAACACACAGTGATGTGGGATATGGTAGCATATTTTACCGGGTAGTGGCGGTCGCGCTACTTCAACCATGTGGCCGTTCCGCTTTAATTCCCGCATTTCATTTACATAAAATTCCTTTAATTCTGGCATATTTTCCACCTATGTAATTTATTCCAGGTTTGAATGGAATCTTAACTACGAATCTACCATCCACGTCCCGATAATGTGTACTGACAAAGTGCTCTTCCACCATTTGCTGCTCCTCCGTTAACTTTGATACTGCTCCAACTACCGATCCAATATTATCCTGTTTCCAAAGCCTTTCAATCATTCCATTCAACTTCTCGTTAAGTGCATCATCCACTAACGAAAATACCTTTCCAGTATGCATGTCAACGCTCTCTATATATTCCCCCATCACGACTACTCCAAACGTTGTGTTTATCAACGTTGTGCCGTCCTGCAGTGTCCTAATGTAGCGATCAAATATTTTTGCGACAACCCCAACTCCTAACGTTATATGGACCTGATCCGGTTTGGAATAGAGCGGATCAGCCAGCTTGCAATCCAATTTATATTCGTTTTGCGAAACATCCAACTCAGCGCTCGGAATTAGCGGACAAAAGTCATTTTGTGCCGGCAAAATCCAAAATGTTACCTTAATAACGCAATCCGAAACAAACCATGGTCGCACATTGACCTCAGTTTTGCGGTTGATCATAAATGGCTTAGGCTGCTCGCACACTGCATCAGAATTTGTACGAAATTGTGCGAATTCTGATGAAATTGTATATATTTTCATCAGAATTCGCACAAATTCGTACAATTTCTGATGCAGTGTGCGAGCAGCCTTAGAATCTATGCCGACTACCTGACGCGTAGCTTCTGATGTTGGACATTTAATTATATTATACAATGCCGCCGACATAAGGTTAGGCTGAGCTCCCGTATCTAACATTGCTTTAAACGGCCCATACATTACTCCGTTATATTCCAATTTCACCGATGCAGTCGGTATCAAATACTTAATATCCTCTACTATTGTGGGTTTATTAAAACAATTTGAATAACATGAATAGGGCCAATTCTTTGACAGTTTATTTTTATTAGATACATTTTCTTTTTGACATTCTTCCATTTTATTTTCCAACGCATTTTCCTTTTCCTTGAGCAGATCCAGCTTTCCGTTGAGCAATTCCAGTTTTTCATTGAACAGCGATGTAGCCACCTCCAGTGCCGACGTATCAGGCTTCTTTTCTTTGACCCATTTTGGTTTCATTTGCCGTTCCGTTCTCTTCTTCTTGGCTGAGGGGCCGTCTAGTCAATCGGTCGAACTGCTTCGATGACGACGGCGGCTATCCGAGCGGTCTGGGCGGCGTTCTTGTCGGCGCGCCTGATCTTGCATATGGATACCCTTGACTTCCTGTACTTTCATCGCCACGTTTGTATTTGCTTTGCTTGGACAAATCATGCTGTTATGCCGCCGGTCTTCACAATGGCTGCTGCCACAGCGCGACAAATCATAGCAGCTGCTGACGCTATGGCCACGTTTTAAACATAAACGACAAAGACGATTCTTTTCGATAACCCGGATGCGGCCAGCATACGACAATGGCTTGAATTCCGAGCAGTAGAAAATTTTGTGGTCCCCACCACACGCACCACATGGGTAATTATACTTGTTAGCCATTCCAGCGGCCGCTACTTGCGATGGTGCACGCGACTTATTGGCTGAACCTTGCTGTCTGCGACTCTCTAAGCGGGCCGAGTGCTCGTTGAGCCGATTTGCCTGATAATTTCCTTGTTCAATGCTGTTTGCACTTACAGCAGCGTCACAGCGTTCATCCAGAAATTTCACCATTTCACCAATGGTTGGCGTATTATTGTCGTTGCGGCGCAACTCCCATTCATATGCTGATTGCGGATCCAAACGTTCATGGACAACATGCACCAACACCATATCCCAATATTCTACCGGCAATTCCACACTTTCCAGGTTGCGAATGGTCCTCATAGTCGTATCAGACAAACGCCGAAAATCTTCAGATGTTGTCGGCAGTTCTAAAGGTTTTATTGCCATGAAATGTCGCAAATATGCGCGTGCCAGCGGATAATGCTTGTCGTACACCTCATTCAAGCGCTTCCACGCGTCATCGTAGCTTTCCCCATTAACCGGCCATCCGGCCAGCGTATCACTAGCATGCTTCCGAAGCGATTTAAGCAAATTCGTAAGCTTAAAAATTGGCTCTATCTTATCGTTCTTGTGAACTGCTGCTTCAAAGCGGTTCCGAAAATCTTTCCATGTCAGCAAATCAATCCCATCAAACGTACCCCAAGTGTTTTGAATATTCTGCTGTTGAGTCGGCATTTCGAGACGAAACACCTGGCGCTCATTTGCAACTAACCTTTGTGTGGTAGCTCCGCTCGCTTGCACCTCCTGCGTTGGCATACTCACTTGCAATTGTGCAAGCTGCCCTTCCAATTTTCCAACTGCATTCGTAAATTTTCTTTCAATTTCGCACATTTCGGCGTTCAAATTGTCGCGTTCCTCTTGATCCGCAGCAACCCGGATCACGTTCTTAGTTACTTGCCTAAGCTCGGCGTATTTATCTTGACCCATGGCCAACCGAGCGCGTGCCGTATAAACATCCAACTTCCCTAAATCTGGTGAATCTACAAGCTCCATCCAATAGTTAAGGCGTGTTACCATTGAGGCACGCTCATGCAATGCTTGATCGTGCAGAAGTAGTACCTACACTTGTTGCTGCTTCCGCAGCAGCCGTACCGCCTTCTTGCTGTATGGATCCATTAGCCATCCTATTCCACAAAAAAGGTAAAAAAAAGTGAACAAAAAATCCAAAGCTTTTTCAGCAAATAACAATTCAAGAAAAAAAACGCAAATATACTTAAATTCTCAAATATATTCCAATTCTTCTTGTGCGCTACCCTAGCTCAACTTGTCTATTTGCGAAGTTTCCAATATATAATTAAATTATTAAATCAATTCGCAACATTAAAAGACAATAACCCGTTTTTTTTTGTTTTTAACTAATTAATTTATATTTACGCTAAGCCTGCTAAGTTTCTTACCTTTTTTTTAACCGCAATATATACTTATCTTTTTGGGCGCTGATTTCCAGATCCGGCTCGAAGGACCATAATGTATTGACTACATTTCAATAGCTCAGGAAAAACTAAATCGGCCCTATGAAATAAAACACCATATTTTTTTTGAGTGGAGAAAATGCTATCAAAAAACTCCACTATTTATTTTTAATTCCATTTTTCCAACTGACACAAGTCCGGCACACGCCAGCTATTTTCCTAAATTCTATACATACTATAGTGTGATTAAAATGCCACCAAAGTGGCAGCGGGAGTATTGAATCCTAAAAAATATATCATTAGCAGATCCGTAGCGTTTCGTACAATTGGATTAGTACCTATTTTGAAAGGAGAAGACTCGGCTGACATGAATAATTACAGGCCCATAGCACTAATAAGCGACATGGGAAAAATTTAGGAAAAAATCTTTGAGAAAATAATAAGAAAATTTATTGCTAGAAATGGAGGTCTAAACAGTAAGCAGTTCGGCTTTTAAGAATGCAGCAGCGCTAAACTGGTTACTTCGGAAACTCTGAACCTAATAAACAGTTATCTTGATATGGGTTACTATGCAGGGGCAGTATTCATCGACCTTAAAATGGCATTTGAGACACAGTGCACCATGACGTCTTACTAAGTGCCCTCTATAACCTTGGAATAAGGGGCTTGGCGAATGGTCTGCTGAGGAACTATATCACTCGGAAGCACGTGTCAACTAGAGTTAATGGTGTCTTGAGTGGCCAAATAGTGCTCACAACTGGAGCTCCTCAAGGCTCCATACTAGGACCACTTCTATATTCGCTCTATATCAATAACATCAAATACTCAAGGCTAAGTGGAGAAAACCATATATTTGTAGATGATACTAACCTGATATATCGAGCTAAAACCGCGAAAGAGTTAGAAAATAGCATAAACAGTGACCTGAAAATCTTCCAGAAGTGGTCGGATGGAAATAAATTAAAGATAAATGAAAAAGAGACTAAGTACATGATATTCCTTCAGAAAAATAAGACAGATATCACAATTACGGTCAAAATAGGCGAAGAAAAAATAGCTAGGACAACTGAAATGTTCTACCTAGGACTTAATTGATTATAAACTGAACTGGAGGAAACACATAGTAATAATAGGAAAAATCCCCACCCCACTAATAGGAGTTCTTAAAAGACACCCCGAGCTTCATGAGGAAATAGCGCTTTAGGTCTATAATGCGCATATTCTATCTAGGATTCGATTTAGTATCCTTAACTGGTCGCAGTGCTCTCAAACTAGTGTGCACAGATGAATTTTTAAACAGGGCGCTGAAAGCACTATATGGACTTCCATGGAGTTCAGCCACTCAAGAAGTTTACCGGCTCATGGGCCATTTAACATTGGACCAGATCATCCGAAATGAAAAAGCAAAGTTTGTGTATAAGTTGAAGAAAACACATCTGAGATCAAACTTAGTAATTGTGCAATACTCAAGCATACACGAATACGTTACAAGAAACAGGGACAACTTTAGACCAACGAACGAAGAGGACAAGAAAGGGTCTGCTTAATACTAGGGCTGATGATACCCGGGTACCCGGGTCTTACGGGTACTACCCGGGTACCCGGGTCTTAAGGCTTATTGGAATTTGCCTAAAAATTTCATTTTTTTATTACGTCTTTAAATTTAGAGATGTCTTGCAGTTTCTTCTGCTTCTACTGACTTTTGAAAATATTTTGCTTAGATATTCAAATGTGTTTTTTCACATATCAATATTATAATAAATTATAAATTTACCTTTATTGACAGCAAAATTTAATTTGTTATATTTCAGTTGAAATGTGTACTTACAGTTTATGTTTATTTTTTAGATGTTTTCCCATTGTCGAAACTGACCCAGCATAAGAAAGAAAGAGTATCGCCACAAATATCGCACTTTATTTCATTTTCCACTTGTTTTGCATGTTTCCACACCCAACTGGTCCGGCGAGGCATTTTGATTTAATTAAAAAAAAAATTGAGCCGCATTCACAATGATTTTAACACATTGCCAGCGGGCGATCTAAGAGACATTTAAAAGCCTGAGCGCCGGCGTATACGTTTTGTCTTTAGAGTACGACAAATAAAGGGTGTGTTCCCAAATAGAACCCAGCATACCGGCCAGTGCTAATGACGTCTTAAATCGCAGCCGATTCTGTATATTTTCATTACCATTGCGTACGATTTAAGACGCCATAAGCACTGGCCGGTATACTGGGTTCTATTTCGGAGCACAGGCAAAGATTGGCGTAACCATGGCAAGTAAACACAAATCGATGTGTAAGACACACATACCAGTAAAAAAAACCCACATCATCGGAAGGAATTTTATATGTACCCGTTTTTATTATTTTATAATGTGTTATTTTATATGTTAATTTATAAATATGTACCTGTATAATTATAAAGAATGTAATCAAAAGAGTTTCGTAATTAACAATAATAATTCTTAACGTCCATGATATATAATTTATTTGTGAATTTGCTAAATTATAAAAATTAGTGAATAGTTTTCCATGCGACGAAATTTACCCGGGTAATACCCTATATCAAATCGTTTCCGTCTTTGGCAACATTCCCGAAAAGGCTGAAGAAATATTATCTGATAGAGGAGGTTCAGCGTCATTAAATGTTCAATTTAATTTCTTAAATCTATATTTGTAATTATTCTTTTTAATTTTTAATTATTTCTTTTTAACGTTTATTTATTTCCTTCCGTCAGATAAACAAAACATAAGGAATTGTTTGCAGTCTAAAAAATTTCGTTTGGAACATGTTAGATACATCAATAGTATACGAAATGGCCATTTTCTAGCTCTAGCAACCAACCCCGTACGTTATCAGCCATTTTGTGAAAATTTTATCATTTTGGTCGTTCTATTTAAATATATGTAGATGCGTATCAATTTTTGCGTGTTACGGCTTTTCTCTACTGAATATTATGTAAAATTTTTCTGTACTGTATTAAAAATTGAATATTAAATGTTTAAAAAAAAATTACCTTAAAAAAGTAAAACAATTACGTGGTAAGGTGTCTTATCCCGAATTTTTCGCACTGATTGTATATTTTTCCGAGTTCTATTTACTATACCAAAATATCTTCAACACAAGATGAGAAATCAATTTGAACATGCCAAGGTAATTTTGTTGTAAATATAACTATACTAAAAATGTAAATGGTTTACATAAAGTTTGCGTGAATTTAACTCTGCATTGTAATAGAGGATGCGCATAATTTTTTTAAGTTTTTTTCTTTAGTATTTTTGCAAATGTTGAGTTAGATTTATTCAAACTTTATGTAAACCATTTACATTTTTAGTATAGTTATATTTACAACAAAATTACCTTGGCATGTTCAAATTGATTTCTCATCTTGTGTTGAAGATATTTTGGTATAGTAAATAGAACTCGGAAAAATATACAATCAGTGCGAAAAATTCTGGATAAGACACCTTACCACGTAATTGTTTTACCTTTTTAAGGTAATTTTTTTTTAAACATTTAATATTCAATTTTTAATACAGTACAGAAAAATTTTACATAATATTCAATAGAGAAAAGCCGTAACACGCAAAAATTGATTTCACAAATTTTGTTGAAAATAATTTGGCAGTATGTATAAAATCAAGACTAAAAAAATATCTAATACGAAGATACTTTATAGAAACCGGAAAAATATACAAAGAGTGTTCTAAAATTCGGGATAAGACACCTTACCACGTAATTGTTTTACCTTTTTAAGGTAATTTTTTTTAAAACATTTAATATTCAATATTTTTTAGAATTTAATGAACTTGTGTTCGTCGGTTCATAGCGAAAACTGTAAACAAAAAAACAATTCTTCGGTTCCTTAAACCAATAAACTGCAAAAACAAAATGAAAAAAGTGCGCGCACCGTCTCTGTCACACAAATGCATAAGACAAGAGGCGACCCATGATGTACATGTGCATCATCCGACGCAAGGTGTCGCCAAAGTCTAGAAATTAACAAGTCTTTCATCTTCATATGGTTAATGAGTGAAAGGCGAACAGCTGCATGCACAAGTTTTTCAAATGACGATGTCAGGCTATCAGAGAGAGAATGCAACATTTTTATACGCGCTGGAATACAACCATAAGTCGGAACATTTTATGAGTTTATGTGGGGATGTATTGGTGCATATTTGCTCGTTTGTTTTGATTTATGAAAGAAAACAGCTGATTCAATTTTCTTTCCTTTTCTGTTATGCATACTTTATCGTAAAGAGAGAATCTGGCTTTGTCTGGCCGAGTTCACGAAGTATGCGTTGAGTTTTGCTCAGCAGTGATGTTCATATATGCACGCACACAATCAACGGTCGGAAATGTTTGTATGAAGATGAAAGACTTGTTATTACTAGACTTTGGGTGTCGCTCTCAGCGGTGGCAACGAAAGCGAAATTCAGAGCGGCCCTTGATCTCTCTGTCTTCTGCCTGAGTTAAATCCAGGGCAGAGAGAGACACAGTGAGCGGCGAGCCCAAACTCCGGTAAAGACAGTCGCGCAGCGCTTCATCCATTTTCATTTTTCTTTTTTATCCTTACGGCCCTAATACACTCAGCGACGAAGTCCAACATGAAATTCAGTTCCAACAACAAAATATTAAGGGAAGCTTAAAAAAAAATACAGTCACAAAATTAAACTAACCCAATCTCAAAAACCTCCTAACACAAACAAAATTACCTGTTGTGCACTGCTTGCAGTGCACAACACGGCCGCCGGAGGGGAAATCTTTGCACAATAAAGGGGTTCGGCTGCATTCGTATGTCTTGTTGGGCTTTACTTTATGAATGCGTGCCCGAGGTAAATTTTCTGGCGACTTTCAAGAAATCTCTTCTGCGGTGTCGCCGGCTAGAAATTGAAGCCAGTGTTAGATAATTATGAATGGAAATTGAATTAATGTCGTAGTAATGCACTCTACGAACTTGTTCTTGTCATGGGATATGAGAATAGATCTTTTTTGTTTGATATTTAAATTTTTCTTTCATGTGAAATTTTGATATCGCTGCTTTTGCTAATTTGAAATTTAGAAAGTGCGGCTAATAAACAATAAAAAATCGAAATAAATGAATTCTAATAAAATATATTTGTAAAATTTTTATTTGGGAAGACATAAAATATGTACAAAAATTAAAATTTATGGTAAAATATTTACAACAATTTGGAAGTTTTATTAAAAAGTTTAAAATTTGATGGAAGATTTTTATTTATTTTTTGGTAAATAATTGCGGTTCCAGAGTAAAATCACTCCAAAATTTTTTTTTGTGGTTTTTAGGGTCTTTTTTGAGTTTCCCAATAGTAATTTCAGGGCGGGGAGAAATATTTTCCTTAGTGGGGTCGCAGTTTGACGAAGGATTTTGATGAAACACGAAAATGTAAAATAAAATTGTTTGGTATCCCCCTTAGTTTTCACGATAAAGGTATTTGAAGTTATAAGGTATTTTCAATTGTTGTAAAAAGGAAAATACATCTCCCCCGCTTTTAAATTACTATTGGGGAGCTCAAACATGACCCTACAAACCACAAAAATATTTTGGAGCGATTTTACTCTAGAGTCACAATTCTAAACATTTACCTATTTTTTATATAGATACATATAATATTTACAATAATACAAAATTAAATTAAAATGGTTCAAAATTAATTTCAGGAGTTGATGGAAATTCTCTCAGATCCATATTTCTCTCTTTTCGGCTGTCTAACAGTTCTGGAATAAAAGAGTTAAAATAAAAAGACAAAATGTTGGGCAAAATTTCAACTTGAAAAAACTCTCGATCTCTTTCCACTCTTTCAACCTTTATCCCATATGGCGTCCAAACTGCAAATAGACACCACTCTTTATTTGCAATTTCGAGTTGTCCCTGAATCTGGTAGAAATATTTATTATTTTTATTTATTTTAATTTCGCCACTTTTTTTATTATATGACCAAAAATCAATTTTTTTACTTTTTATACCTTCTACTGGAGTCATTTCCCTCGCCGCATAAGGACATTTAATTTCCACTAGTCCATCAGTATTTATAATACCGTCAGGAGTTGCTGCAAAGCAAGGATATTTTTCGTAAATAAAAATTCCGCATTCTTCTATTAGAACGTGTTGTTCTAAAGAGAGCTGTTTAATGGCTTCAGCTTCATGTTGTTTTCCATAATCTGTCTGCTTGCTAGTAAACGTCCTGTTGTATAATAAAGATGCCACTTTATTTTTGTAGCTGCCTGTATTTCGTGAACGGCAAATTAGTCCAAAATTAGAAGCTGTTAATCTCCGACTCCTGATCTCATGCCAACGGGGGTTGTCTGCTTGGTTTCTTGTAAATTTTTCAATATTTTCACGATCGTCTCTCTCCATTTGAAAACTAGTTAAAAGTTTTCTCTTCTCTATAGTAAGTTCCTCTTCTGTCATATCAACCCTTTGACATGTGTCCGTCCCATAGTCTCCATCCTGACCAGAGAATACAATTTTTCTTCGTCGACGAATTTCTGAAAAAAGAAAAAAAATTGTCATTAATTCAAATATTCAATTTTAAATCGATGTAATAAAACTACCTTTAGAATTTGCTTGCTGTGATGCTCCTCTTCTAAGTCTTTGTTGTTCCATTTTGACAATACGGCTGGACGGACTT
Organism: Thereva unica; assembly: GCA_949987705.1. Lineage (NCBI taxonomy): Eukaryota > Metazoa > Arthropoda > Insecta > Diptera > Therevidae > Thereva > Thereva unica. Next base: position 64,967,608 of record OX465284.1, read on the forward strand.
TTCTGTATTGCAGTCTTTTGCAGGAAGAAATGAGCTTTTTTCGTGTTATGTTGCAATACCGCAAATTTTGCTCTCGCGGTATACGATTGCCCACGAGAGAAATTGATCCGTTTTCCTCCAACAGTTTTTGCTACTATGGAATGATATCGTTCGACGGTGTTGGAGTCTACATCATAAATTAAACTTTTTGAGTTCATTTGAATTCTGTAAATAATTGCCTTTATTTTTTCTAAAAATCCATTCTCCTTGAGTAGTGCCAAGCAATCCGTTTCCGTATCTTTGGGTCCATCGCAAAAGTATCTTTCACAGCCGTCATGATTGCCAAATACATGGTTTGGTGTATTTCCGATGTCTTTTGAAAGTAGTTGAATCTTGTCCTTCAGAGGCAGTGTGCTGTTCTTCCGATTTTTAATGGCCATATGAATTCCAATCACAATGCGTGCCAAGTTCTTTCCGAGATGCTTTCGGGCTGTATGCCGTGTTACCAACTAATTCTCTTAGTTTTTTCCTCAAATTGCGCATTAAATGATTGCGGCATTCAATTTTCTCAATGTGAGTCTTCTCGTAGGGCCTCGCATCCAAAATCTTCTTATAAACGCTTGAATCACCATCACCTATCACTCTATTGTACCTAATTCCATAAAGAGCTTCACTCAACTTGAACCCTTCGACGATAGCAGCGGCTTCCATTCCTGTTGATGGTCCTGCAAAAAAAATGTTTATTAATTATTTGTTTTTAGGTATATTTTTTCATTTATGTATACATTTTAAATATTATTACCTGTATAATTTTTGTTGCATACGTGCTGAGGCACACTCATGTTCTTATTTTTCATGCTTGAACAGATGTAACAAAACTTGTTTTTAACGTTGCTCCAAATAACTTTTTTTGTTGTATGAGCAATAATGGAGCCAACGCCAGATAGGGATGAGTAGTTACTACCTGGTCCATATGTCCGTTTGGAGAAACATCCATCTACTTCGACACAGAGAAGTGGTACACCATCGTAGTCTAAATCGCCATCATCTATCGCGATTTGTTTGGCTTCTAGGGCAGCTAATTTCATCTCTTTCTCACAAGCTGCAGCGATGTCCATTTGAACGATTTTTTGAATTTTATTGAATGTCGTAGGAGACATGTACGGAATATCCATCACACCTAATAGTTCTTCAATCTGCGAAAATCCAATTCCTACAGCAGTTCCAGCAGAAACTGATGAATAATTAAGTCCGGCATTGTCCTTATTTTCTTCATTTGTTGTGTTGAGATGTACTTTTTTGTTGCACATGTTACATGTGAAGAAGAATGTCGATTGAAGCCCTTTCCTGTTTTCTTTTTTAATTTCTAAATTATCCCATGAACACCCAAAATTTTTTGCGTGGTTGTGCAGCTTCTTTATTTCCTCAAAAAAGAAGTGAATGTCGACAATTCTTTTCCCTTTCAAATTGATTTCATTTTCTACAGCTTCCTGTTGCAAATAACACCCTGTCTCGCTCTCGCCGATCAAAATTCCTATAGGATTAAAATTTATTAATAATTTAGTATTTTTAAATAGAACGCAGTATACTTACTTGGATCAGATAAATCTTCTTGCCGTGAAGTACTTTCGGTATTGTTGCTGCTTGGGTATAATCTTGATGTTTGATCCGTTCTATTACAATTTTGCGTCAGGTTTTTTGTAATATTTGCTGTAAATTTACCGCTACAATAGATAAAACAAAAATTAATTTTATATAAAAAAATCAGTTGTCGATTTGTTTAACAAAATAGTAATAATATATGCTCAGAAAAGAAAAACATGACTTGAGGATCATTATTCAACTTTCGTTTCTATTCATAAATTACCTAACACGGTGTGTACTTACCATTTCCGCAATCTTTGAATGGCGCGATTTTTCTTTAATCCGTATTGAATTGTTCCTTTTTTTCTGCAATTTTTCACCATATTAAATTTTTAAAAAACACAAATTCAAAACAATAACTTCTTACTTTCACTTTCAATTTGATCTGAACTCCAATGGCTGAGGTATCGCTTTTAAATACTGATAAGTCGTAGTAAAAATGAATAGAACTGTTTCTTTGCATATAGATACTAGTTTTTTCTGTTTGGCTCCCACCCCCTTTACTAAAAAATCTGAAAAACACCCCCGACTTTCCGAATTTCCGGACCTCCTACCAAATTAACCCAGAGGTCCAGCAAAGCCCATATTTACATACAAAAATAATAAAAACCATAAAAAATGAATTTACGCAAAATTTATCTGCACTCATGTTGTAAAATACCTGTGCAACGGATACACCTTTTTTGCGAATCTAGTTCCAGGAAGTTGTTACGACTAAAAAGACAATAACGAAAAACAAGGATGTCATAAAACTTAATTATTACATGAAGGTAGTATTTGCCATTCAAATATTTTCTTGGGTTTTTCATAAAGCCAAGATAATAAACACCGATTGATCACTACCTGACCACCGGGCAAGAATCCCTAAATTCTCAAATCAAGGAAATCACCATCAAGCAAGTCATTAAAATTCTTGCCAAACAAACCGATTTTTCCTCAGATTTTATTTTTTCCCGAAAATACGATCACCATCCATGCCTGCAACAAAAAAGGTTTGAAATTTCCCCTGCAAAAGCCGAAGCAGAAGCTCTCACTTATACAAACGCATCTCGTGTAAGATTACGCAAATGCTTTATACAGAATACAACTAGCGCAGAGATTTGCTTGGAGCGGAAATTTGATGTATTAAAACTGAAGAATTTTAGGGAATTTTCGTTCTTAAATTTTGTGGACAATTTTTAAAACATAATTTACTCATGAAAGAAGGCTAAAATTCAAAAATTTTCCACCATGAATAGCTAGATAATCGATTTAAGTTTATCGTACATTAAAAAAATTTTAAAATTTTTCCACCTAAATAGGAGTATTTTCCGGGCGCAGGTACGGAACTTTGAACCATTATAACTAATATACTAAATAAAAATATTAAAATTTTCCACCATGAATAGCTAGATTTATGTTTTCTTAAAAATACCTAATTTAAATTATTTCATTTGGTTGGATAGTTTTCTTAATATTCGCGGGCGCGCGATACCCTATAACTGCTCGATTGAGTGTATTAGGCCCTTACCACGGTCGGGTCGCTTGCGCGACCCTTGATATCTCGGCATGAGTAGGTCCAAAAAAAAGTCAAAAAAATAGAGGCTATTCGTTATGATATTGGCTATCAGCAGTTACAATATGAAATTTTTATCTGTGCACATAAATTTTAGTGTTTTGTTTATAAATAACCGGATTTTTTTTAGTGAATTTATACTATATACCCAGTAAGACCGGTAAGCTTACAGAAGTACTGAAATCAGCACTTTAACCCCCCAGGAGAGTGCAAATGAAGTACTCCTTTTTCCGTTTATGGGAAAAAGAACAATAAAAGGTACGCAGAGGGAGGTCTCCCTAACTCCCAAGGGAGGCCTACTTTATTCATTTGGGATGCTCCCTTTTCCTACTGTGTTACTGAGGTGTTCTGGCTTTGAGCAAAATTAAATTGGCTCTTAAAATTTTGCTTCGAAATTTTATTTTTGACTCATAAGGGCTCTTAAGTCATACTTAAGTTTTCCTTAAACTTAAGTACATTTTTTCACTTAAGTTAAACTTAAGTCAAATTCGGTTTCACAGTGCAATTTTTAGCTTTTTCAAAAAAAAAAGCTTATACATAGGCTCTGTCCGTCTGTCTGTCTGTCCGTCTGTGACCTTCTTTCTCCTCTGAAAGTACTGTCGCTACAGACTTGGGCCATATATCAAATTATAGCTTCTGATCAGGAGACCTAAAACTGAGAAAATGGTCTGGAAATTGCAAACGGAAGTATATTTAACGACAAAAAAGAGATTTCTAATAAAGTACATAATATATCGGCAGCCTAGAGCTAAGGCGCTGCAATCCTATACCGGGAACCAAGTTCAATCCTCAGCCGCGCAATGGTGAAATATAAATGTTTTGAATCTATCACTAAATTATATTATTTAATAATGATACTCAGGAGAACATAAACATTTACTTAATAAAAAGTGAAAAAATATCATTTTCTTGGATTTTTATGGTCATCCAGTCTGAAGTGTTATTCAACAGAAAGAATACCATGAAAAAGCGTACTTAGTGGCTAGTCTCTAGGCACAGCATCCCCCTAGTTTCTTCTTATTATTATATTATATTTGTTTCTTACGGCAGCACTTCAATATTGTAAATTATGAACTTACAATAGCCGAACTTTACATGCAAAATTTCCTTTCAATCGCGCTTTCCTTGAAATGTACTAGCAATCAACTGACGTTTGATTTTCCTATTCATTCTGATTTAAGAAAAACTTAAGTCTAGAGAAACTGCCACTTAAGTTACACTTATATCGTGGTTAAACCCGTTAACCATTGAAATTTTGCTTGGTTTGCGATTTTTGCTTGGTTTGAATATCTATGGCAAACCATGCACAAACCATCAAAATTATCATGGTTAACGCTTGAAACCATCTCAATAGTGGTAACCAAGTCGGTGTGAATATGCTATTAAGTAAATTTTAAGTGGCAATTGAGAAACCGCCATCCATACTTAAGTGTAACTTAAGTTAATTTTTATACTTAAACTCTCACTGTGAAACCGGCCCTAAGAGTATTAAAATAAGAATTTTCGTTTATTGAATATTGAGTCAAGAAAAAAGAGATCGAGGATAGGTGAAGTTTTAGCACTTTGTGATGAGCAAAGTCTTGCTATCTTGATCTTGCAGTCTTGTCCTGTTTTGTCTTGGTCTTGCTTTGGTCTTGCTAAATGTGCGAAACTAGTCTTGCTCATCACAAGTCCCGGGTCAACTGGGTTTCAAAGTCAATGATAAAGCAGATGCTCTGGCTAAACAGGACTCTGGCATTTCATTCATCGGTCCAGAGCCAGCTATCGGTGCATCCACCAGCTTGCTGCAAAGTGCCCTTGCCGATTGATCTTTGATGAAACATACTGAACGCTGGAGGTCCGTCTTTGGACTGGTCAAATCTAAACGGCTTCTTTCTATGCTGCCTCCTCGCACGGCCAAGAAATTGTTAGAGCACAGTAGGAATGATGGCAGGACTTATTGGCTTGATTATCGGACACTGCGCCCTAAATTACCATCTATGGAGAATAAGAAGGGTGGAGGACATCACCTACAGGCTTTACCTGATGGAGGATGAAACTGCTCTCCACGTTCTCTGTGAGTGCCCCATAATAGCGACGAGCAGAGTGCCTTTGTTCGAGGAGTCCCTACTCGAACATTCAAGTCTAAGCGAAAACCACTAGGCAAACTGCTGAATTTGTTCACACGGTCTGGCCTAAAAATATGAGGTATAGGAGTTGTAGTACAATAGGTCAAAGATAAAAGAAAAAGGGTAGATAAAATAAATTCGTCCTCTGCAGTCTCTAGAGGCGTGCATTCAAGCTGCTTTAAAAGTTACAACTCTACAGAAACTAAAACCAAATTACTTTTCTGATTTAATTAACTGCACGAAAGTAATATTTCCACTAATCCAAATGATCTAATGTATGTACGTGTTCTCAATGAAATCACGACACCCACGAATCACGTGTTTATAAATATATTCCTAATGGGTGTCAATAACTACTTTCTGGATATAGTCGCGTCCAAGCAAAACAATTCAACAATTCCCAGCCATCAACAATTTAAATGCAAATACAAACGATCTCAGCCTTATCTTTGCTGCGAAGCTTTGCTGGAACCACAACCATCGTAAGTATGTTTATGGTTTTGTTATTAGCCGATAACTTTCCGTCTGTGTAAATCGTCGTAGCAAAACAATGCCATAGGTGACCACTGGTCCTTATATGGCTATTTGCGTCACAGATAACAGCATTGAAAGTAAACAAATTTTCTATGATTACTTACGAAGTCGCGTTATTGGATCTCAAAATCCATTAAATTATTCGACAATAATTACTTTTATGTATATCACACCACTTAGCCACCCGTAAGACTGTTAATACACGATTAGACGACGTTCCTCTTATCATTGACATTTTCATCGGACTGCCGTCGGCGAGATGGGAAAACAAATATGCTTCTGTTTTTAGAAATTCTTAAAGATTTCAAGCGCCGTCCACTACTGCCAATAAGTATGCTGATAACACGTCGCCTATTTTTGGCTTTTATGAAAATTTCCATACAAAAATATTCTTGATCTTTTTCTTATTTTTTGCTTAGGGTCGTTCGACAGATATGGAGGATTTGTAAACACCTTACTTCGTGGATCAACATTTTACTTAAGCTTGAAGTTAAGAGAGTGCATCGCGAAATCTTGTGTCAGTCTTACGATGGTCGGTATGGATTGAAGACGGTAGCATATTTATGGTAACAACGGCGAATTGAGACGAGATTTGTTTCTTTTTAGACTTTATTAACCCAAATTAAAGTGGCGTGACCAGGTGATAGCTCGTGTGCGTGGAACTAGTTTTATTTTTTGCATATTTATTTTTGAAATGTGTATTTGACTCTCCTTTTGAATTCTTTGGTATACAAAGGTGTATAACCTTTTCGGGATAATCATTTAGCGGGCAGCTGATGATTTATTTTAAAAATATTTTTTCAATATGATGCATTTTAATCGGGTAGACTCATCGCAGCGTCTTCTAATTGAAGAGAAATTGTTTGGCGGGAGACAAAAAAAGGATAGCGGTGAGTGCCAATTGCATTTTTCCCTGAAGTTGCCCAATCTTCGGGATTGTGAGGTTGAATTGTTTTTTAACATTTTTGGCGATATTTATTTTGTGATCAACTATATCAAAAGTGTTTTCAATGCCTCGTAAAAAATTTCGGATTTCATCGCGTAAAAGCCATTGAAAGATTTATCTTACCAATTAATGCTCTTTTAGGGTTCCCTTAAAAAATTCACCTCTATTTAAATAATTAAATTTATTCCTGTGTTTAAATTTGAATTTTTTATATTTATGGAAAATGGCGTCAGTGAGCTTGTCCTATCGTGCTCTTCTTTTTCCCTTTTCAAAAAAAAAAAACACTAGAACAGTTCATTTGTTGTTCAAGAACTAAAATCAGTTCATTCTTGGACCCGTTATATGCGTTGCCTACGGCTACAAGCCTTATGCTATGGCTGTATGGATCTAAAAAGTATGTTCTATGCAAGCTAATTGTAATCTTATAGACTTCCAACTAAAGCTAAACACCTGTTTGCGAACATGCTTTGGTAAGACTTTTCTTTTTATAAAATTGGGATTACTTTCAAACTGTATTTTTATTTAGTAGTATGATCTATTTACTCACATATCTGAAAGTATACCAAACGACATTTAATGGCTGAGATTTTTGCGAAGAGTTGGGAGAGGCGTACCTAGTCAAAAGAGCACCCATGACAAACACTGAAACGGTGCCCGTATTTAAATTATTTTAACATCAAATTTGCAGTTTTAAATACGTGTTTTATGCCGAGACAGGAAGTTTGAATACATAAATAAATGAATATAAAAACTTTATGACTTAGCCTCAGTCTAGCTCGAAACTATATAAACTGTTTTAAAAAAGAAAATATGTTACATTATTAAAAAATAATAATTAATAACTCAATTATCAATAGTAAAATAATTTACTTTTAATAAAATATTATGAACAACAGTACTACATTATTCTATATCACATGACTATTCAAAAATGCACTTTTCTTGCTTTTTCTGAAACAAATTTATCGTTGATCTGCTCAAAATCAGTTTTGACTGATTCTTATCTGAGAAGAGCATGCTGAGAAGAACAAGATCAGACAGTTCGAGCGCGTTCAAAAATCTTACTTGGGTAAACTTTTGTCGTTCAAAAACTCTGTGATTGCCATTAATTTCGACAAAACCATGCCCATAACATTTTGAAATTTATAGACTTTCGTGATTAATGGTATAGTTAAACTTTAACCTTGTTCAGGAGCATGGTTAGTTATAGTTAAGAAGAAGAGTCAAAAAGAATCTCTGACTGTTATATTAATATTAAACCCGTGAACCGTCGGAAAACAAATCAAAGTGAGTTTTGTGAGACTATTGCAAGTAAATAATTATGAACAAGGAGGCCACATTCGAAATAATGGAACCAATTAGTGAAGACTATTTTGTGGAAAATGGCGATCTTCTTCCTCTTTAAATTTTAGTGAACCATGGTGCGTTCAAGAACCTGCGTGATTAAACCAAAACGTCCGTAGTTAAAAGACGCAGCGCAGCATAACCATAGCTTACCTCGTGGTTTACCATAGTAAGGTTTTGAAGGCGCTCTCGATCTTTACCCACGGAAGCTTTCAAATACAAATAGTGATATTTTAATATTAGTAACATTCATTAGGTGAGTAACATTCTGCAATCCAATATTTCTTCATACAGTTGTTCTCCATCAACATCACAACTGTAAAATTTGCCTGAATTGTTGCAGCACTTCTTTGCACAAGGTTTTACTTGGTTTCATAGTAAAGTCCTTTAACATCAAGCATAAAACCACACTTTTCGTCGGTTATGTTTAAAAGAAGCAATTTTTTCTCCATTTATTGTAACACAATTTCCTGTTTAGTTGTTAACCCTTTCGGTGACAACATCCCATTCCTTACAAAGATTGAATCCCTTTTCCAGTGATTACCAGCTTTTCTCTGTCATCTTCAAAATAGTCTCTGAGCGCTTTCAAACCCTTGAATTGACAGCTTCAGTTCATAGTCGGATCTTTTGAATTGACAGCATCATCTTTTGAACACGGTCAACGCGGATTAGCATTGTATTCCAAAATCCTAGTAACGTCAGAAAGTTCGTAATTCCACATACGGTTTTTTTTTTTTTTTTTTTTTATGTGGCAGACTAGAGGCTGTGCAGTTACTGCGCATTACTTTTCGTTTCATTGGTTTCGGCTTCACTTTCGGCCATATCCTAACGAAGTTCTATAATACCTTTGTTGATAGGCCTCACATCTTTCACCTTTGCACATCTTCTTGTTTGAGAGTCCGACTTGAAAACAACAATCACAACATTTTTGAGTTTTCCCCAGCGTAATGGTGGACCAGACTAAAAATGATTGAATTACTCCAAAAAACGTGACAGTTTTAATGAATGTTTAATCTTTTTGGTGCTTTTCATTTCGTTAATACACTTTCTTGCTCTAATATAGATAAAGGGATAATTCAAGTGACGCCCACGGCGTTACCCCACTGAGAATTTTAATTTAATTTTAAGGGGGTTCTACATCATCAGCTCAGTTGTCCGTTCAGTCTCAGTTTGAGTTCAACTGTCAGTTCAGTTGATTTTATGCTGTGTTGCTAGACGATCAGTTCAGTTGTTAGTTAATGGTTGTATCCTCGGACATCGAAATGAGACGCCGCGGGCCTCGGCAAGAGCCATAAGTTACGGAACATGGCAATCCTAAAATTTTGCATTTTCTCCATAAACCTCTAAAAAATCCTACTGAAAATTTTCCAGCGGGAAAACTCAACTCAATTCAGGTCTTTAAAACTAAGTTAATGCCAATAGCTTTGAGAGTAGTCAACAGAGCGAGCAACTGTCATATTCTATTAAGAGCTTGGCATATCATTTTTGACGTGATAACGTCTTATAAATCGATGAGTATAGGAAGTCATTAGCGCAAAATGTCCCGTCCCATTCCCGTCGCTAAGTAGTGGTGGGAATAGTCGCGCCAAGCGCTAATGACTTCGTATACTTATCGATTTATAAGACGTTATCACGTAAAAAAATTAATATTGTAGTAATAGTAACAGCGTTTTTTTTGTAGGGTGATATCAGATTTAGGAATTACTCTTTGAACTACTTAGAAGGACGTCAAAGCGTTCAAGTCATGGTGCAATGTCTAGCAGTACGCTTTTTTTAAAGGATAAGAGCGAAAATATAGATTAGGGTCTGGAAGGTGAGGGGGAGATATCGATGCAAGGTTGAACTCGGAAATGTTATATGAGTTCAGAAACCTCGACTGTAGAAAAAGGTCCCTAATGAGTTGTTCTATGGGTCAGCCGTTAGAATCCTTTTGTTCAGGGTGTAAGTTTTATAAGAGGTAAAGCCGAATGTTGTTTTAGATGCGTTTAACTCGACACGAATCTTGCGGCCTCAATCTAGAATGAGTTCAATGTGTTAGTTGATAGAGTTGGACTTAAGTTCTTGATCTAAGAGACAAGGTCTAGCACGTTCTTGTCATATATTTATTTATTTATTTTACCTTACCAAACAAGGCACACTTAATTTAAGTACACTTTTTAACATTTTAACTTAAATTAATTATCATATTAGGAAGCTAAAGTCAGGTACAGGTATAATTGGGCTAGGCTATGTATGGGTGACTTCGTAAATGTAAAATTTAAGCAGTCGGTTTAAGTCAAGACTTTATAAATGTCACAGTTTTAAAGCACTGTGTTCATAATTGCATCGTAAACGTCAAATATTTGCATTGAAATGGGAATTTCGGCATCATGATTAGCTATGATGCAAAGTGATTAGTTTTATAAATTTTACAAAAAATTTGTGTGCTATTCCTTGGCACATTTCATAAATGTCAAACTTAAAACTGCAGAACTTGGTCTAAGCTTTTACTGAACTTTGATTCGACTGCATTAATACTGTTTTCTGACACAGATTATTGACATTTACGAAGTCACCCTATATCTACTCTACTAATTTTAATAATGGAGCTTAAACAGATATGACGGAAGTTTGGGGTTTCATCACTAGTAATAATTTTCTTTATAAGTAAATTTGTTAGTGGGATGGGTAAAACATGGGCATCAGCATAATGTAGGTTAAAGTTTAACTTATTGCCTGAGAAAGCACCTAGGTCTACGATTTGATCAACATAGTTTAATAACTTGTTGTCAAGATAGTAGTATTTCACTTATTAGTGTTGCACCAGATTTGCAATGCATTAAGTTTCATCTGAAGGAATGATACATCGTTGTCTCATCTCACAGCAAACATGTTACATATATCTTGGGCCACGAGGAGGAAGCTCTCCCATTCGTAATTGTTACCGAATACCCTGAGGTCTTTTGTTTTGTTTAACGAAATCGAAGAATATTTTAGGGTCCTTTAAGATATTTTCTACGTTTTTATTTATATATGCAGAATAGATCTCACGTGACCTAAAAGTGAATTCCGATGCTAATCTGGAGTATTCAGATCTTAATTCATCGTTAACATCCGTGCTGAGAATAATGTTGTAGAAGCATGATCCTAACTAGATCAATTTCGGATAATTCGAAGTAAATACTATTATAGTTAGCGTTTCTAAAATCATAAACTTTTGCATTATTCTGAGACGCACTATGCATGGTGAGGGTGGAGTTCAGTTCCAATATCCACGCCGAATGGTGAAGCGTGTTACGAAAAAGGTTCTCGTCGCTGGCGGAAACACACATAGGATAGTGAAAACCAGATCTAACCAATTTCCCTAGTGTTCGGTTCCCTTTTCAGTTGCTGCAGATTTGGCGTAAAAATTTATCAATAAGCTTCATGTCAATAGCGTGTGTGACATTAATGGGGAGGAAATTACTGTCGTCGTCGAGAGTAAAAGATATGTTAGGACGGTTGAAATCTTCCTGTATGAGCACTTCGTCATTTTCTTTGTGGCGGTCGAATGATTCCATTGAGTAACGCAGTAGGAGTAACGCAGAGTGCCGTCATGGGCGAAGTGAAGTGGATTGGAGGCAATTGAAAGCAGGTCATTTATGAATATTGAAAAGAAAGCGCATAAGAGGATTGGCCGTTGGGAAACACTGGCCGAGATGATCCGCCATCCAATACTATCTTGATTAAACGGCCAGAAGAAAAACTCCCAATCCAGTTCAATAATTCATAGCGGAGTTCAGTGAACAGAGCAATGACGAATGCTTTGTTATACACATAAAACGGTCGCCAGTAGATCTTTTTCATCCAAAGTGGTGTTGCTTGTAAGAGCAGTGTTGTTAGATTTAAGATTGTTCACAAGCTTTTTATTGGTTGTTTCCTTGATTTTGATGATGACTATTGTCTTCATTGCTTCGGAGGGAATAGTAATTGTTATTAGTTTAGCTTTTATAGCATTTGATATAGTTCATTTCTGCATTTTCTTTGTTTTTTAGTATATTCCTTGGACTCTTCAATATAGTCAGAAATTCAGGCATTATTTAAAATCAATTAAAAGTATGTGTAAAAATTGCCTACATTTATAAGAGACACTTGATTTTTTGATAACTAGTGGTCCTGCTTAAATCATAGCTTGAAACGTGTTCTGTCTGTCAAATTTTGCCGCTATATTCCTGCAAAAATTGACAGGTGTCAAAATGGTGCACAGGAAAAAAATTATATTTTATAAATCTAAGAGAGATCGGGAGTGAAATACTACATTTATAATCTTTCTTTAGCCTAAGTGCCCTATTAAAAGTATGTTATTTAATTCCAGGCTGCGATTCACCAGCATGTGTTGCAATACCACCAACAAAATCGGCATCATCCGCAGATATTACAGAATGTGCTGCCGGTGGATTACCAAATGAGATATCAGCACCATATGAAGTTCCACAATTTCCAATTGAACAAATTGAAAAGAAGCTACAAATTCAAAGGCAACTTAATGTCAAGTAAGTAGAAGACAATAACACCAACAACAATTACTCTATCGCCACTACATAACAACAATAACAAAATAGCCATTGTCATGTTATTTTTAATAGTTATGCACCTTCTTCTTTTCACCTTGACCACAATACGACAATTTTCTAATCAAACTCAGTTCTTAATAAGGCTTCCGCGTTTATTGCGTTAAATTGTTTAAAAATAAAACATCAAAGCCGCTTCTTCATATTTGTCCACTATTTCTTTTCAACAACTTTAAAAAAAGAAGAAAACAACAGCAACCTCTTCGGATTTTTGAGGTTAGTTCCAGATACAGGTTCAGTTCGTTATCGCATTGTTCTCTGGGTGGATCGGTTTTCTGTGTCGCTATTAAAAGTGCCAATAATTAGGGGAACAAATCCTCAGGCCAAGAAGATGATATCTTCAGTTGCAATTTAATTGTGAATTGTTTGTAGGTGTTTAATTGTGAGTTATGTAGCAAATCGAGCCTCAATTTAATTAAAATTTTTACTAAAACAGAGAAAATTGAAATGGATTCGCGACGCATTTACATTACTGATTTTTTCGCAATGTCGTTTGCATATTGATTTTTTGGACATGCGATTGCCGTGGACATATTCAAATGTAAATGAAATTAACAAGTCTTCTTCTGCTTCGATATTTATTGTGAATTATTCTTTTGTATAATTTATCTTCATTTTAAGAAAAATGTGATTCAATGGTATTGTTATTTGTTAAATAGTTAAAACAAGTTTTTTTAATAGTTGAGAAGTGTTTAAAATGTCGACATTCATTTAAACTGCCGAGGAGAATTTCTTTAATAGTTTTATTGTTCGTTGAGAGAATTACATAAGAATAAGCTTTTCAGTGAAAGACATTTAATTTAAAAATTCATTGTCAGAATCAAGGTAATAAGTACATAATATGTTAATGTAAGCAGCATGGTTTAAATTCACATTTAAAATGTGACATGTAAAGGGTATTCGATAAATCTGTGCAAAAATAACCACGATGTCTTTCTTGTAGAAAATAACCAATTGTTATCATTATTCATTCATAACGTATTGATTTGCTTAATAGTGACCCTCGCCATTTATGCAATGGCACTACAGAGCAAATAGGTCCTTGGCCTCCTCTAGGACATTTCTGCAAGTTTAACGGCCCCTTGCAGGATGTCTCTTGTTCCGGATGTTGTGCATTGTATCTGCGTCAACCATCACAGAGTCTATTCATTTACTCCTGGGTCTGCCAACTGGTGTATCCCACAATTTCTATTACCATGAGTCGTTTAAGAATATGGAAGTGCTCTATCCTGATTACATGCTCGGCTAGTCTTACTTTATGTGTTAATTTGAATAAACGTTGAGGGCTCTGGGTCACCAAAAATTTCATACAACTCACTGATGTATCTTTTTCGCCATATTCTATCCTCTCTCGGGCCTATCATGCACCTGAGAACTTTTCTCTCAAACCTGTTGGCTCGTTCCTCTATGTCCTGGGCCAAAGTCCCAAGTCTCGTTACCATAGTCGTATAACAGAGTGAAATTTTTGGTTTTTCTGTGCATAAATCGTGACAAATTGTGCAGAATTTGGTTTTGGGCATGAAAGCCTATATTAGCCAGTAGTATTCGTCTATTTATCTCTTCCTACCTCGTTTCCTTTTGTAATTGTAGACCCAAAGTATAGTAGATTGTTTTATCGACTACTTCTAGCTTGCATTCGTCAATAGTTATATTTCTTCCCATTCTAAATCTCTAATTCTTCCGGCACTGGAGGTTGCATCTTCTTCTTCTTTAACGGCTCTACAACCTGGCATCTCGCAACTGTTCTCTACACCAGTCTCGATTCTAAGCCGATGTCGTCTCACTCGCTGTCGCACTCCATAGGTCTTACCACAGAAATCTTTCCGAGCAGGCTCATCTTCACTCTTACGAGCTAGATACCCGGCCCACCGGAGCCTACCGAGTTTTATTTTCGTCACAACATCTATGTCGCGATAGCGCTCGTAGATCTCGTCATTGTAAAGTCTCCGGAATCGTCCTTCCTCACATAAGGGGCCAACAATCCTCCGAAGTATTTTCCTCTCGAACACGGCTAAGAGGTTCGCGTGTTTTTGCTAAGCACCCACGTTTCAGATGCATATGTGAGAACCGGCAAGGCCATCGTCTTATATAGTAAAAGTTTAGACGTTATGGTTAGATGCTTGGATTTAAAGAGCCTTAGCAGACTATAGTAAGCTTTGTTGTCTTTTAGAAGTCAGGCGCGTATTTCTGGTTCCATGCTATTGACCCAAGGTAGGTAGGTAAATGATTTTACCACTTCAAACTCGTGTTCGTCTACCTTGATTATGGGACCAATGTTTGGCGTTCTTGTAGACGAGGCCACTTTGTTTCGGTTTCGTTAATGTGCAGTCCCAGATTTCCTGCCGCCTTCTCAATCTGAGTAAAAGCTTCTAGTACAGCTGTTGTTGTTCTTCCGATGATGTCAATATCGTCTGCATAAGCCAGTAATTGGGTGGACTTGTGAATGATTGTGCCCGTTGATGTCACGCCCGAATCTCGGATCACTTATTCCAACGCCAGGTTGAAAAAGGGGAGGGCCAGACCTTTCCCTTGTTGGAGTCCATTATAGATATTGATTGGTCTGGGCAGTGTTCCGGATACTTTTACTTGGCTTGTTACATTGGTCATGGTCAACCTACCTAGACTTGTCAGTTTGTTGGGGATGCCGAATTCACTTATGACTTTGTAGAGTTCTACTGTGGCTATGCTATCATAGGCGGCTTTCAAGTCTATGAAGAGGTGTTGAATTGAGTTTTGAAACTCGTAACATTTTTCCAAGGTGAAAATCTGATCAGTTGTTGATTTACCTGGGCTGAAGCCACACTGGTTTTGGTCTATGATATTTCTGACGTATGATCCCATGCGGTTTTGTAGGATAGCGGAGAATATCTTATACACGGCACTCAACAACGCTATACTGCGATAATTAGTGCACGTTATGATATCTCCTTTTTTATGTACCCGACAGAGGATGCCTTTTCTCCAGTCGTCTGGCATCACTTCCTGCTCTCATACTTGCACAATTAATTCATGAATTGTTTGGGTTAATGTAGGCCCTCCATATTTAACCACCTCCGCTGGGATGCCGTCTGCATCCGAGGCCTTGTTTTTGTTAGCTCGCCGTTTAGTAATTCATGAAAGTGCTCTTCCTATCGCTCCAAGATGCCTTTAGGATCGGTGATCAGATTCCTTTCTTTTTCCTTGCAGTATATGCAACGTGGTTGAATTGCGTCATACTGCGCATTCTTCGGTAGAACTTCTGCGCCTGGTGCGGCCGCTCTCTGTACAGTTCTAGTTCACCGACGAGATTTTTTTCTCGGGCTTCCTTTTTTTGTCTGTGAATTATATTTTCTTCTTTTCTGAGCTCTTTATATTTCTCTTCGCGTGCCGTGTTTTCTGAGATGGTTTTCTCTGCTTGGAACGCAGCATTCTTACGTTCAGTTGCCAGCTTGCTTTCATTATCGAACCAGTCGTTCCGATCTCTACGACTTCTGCCCAAGATGGAATCTACAGTACCAATGGCAATATTTTTCAGGCGGGTCCAGTTCTCTTCGATGCCCGGCATCTCATCCCCAGGACTTAGGGCGAGTTCTAATTCCTTACCGTAGCTGCTTCTGGCCAATTCATTACGTAGCGCAGCTGTGTTTATTGGAGCCTGGGGGGCAATTCTGGTTCGGTGCAGTGAAAACGTGAAAACACTTTACACGTTTACACCTTTGTTTACGATTCTTATTCCGTGCAAACCACTGTCAAAAACTTTGCACGTTTAAAAAAATTTTACACCGAGAAATTTAGAGTGAAGTCGTGAAAAGTTTTCACTCTAGATATGTACCTACTAGATTTGATAAACTAACACTTGCTAGTATAAAAATTCAATTCAGCCTTTATTCAGCACTAAGTTTTCACGAATGCAACGAGAATCGCTTTTTCTGGTGGAGTGCAGTGATAAAGTGAAAAAAGTGTGTAAAACGTCAAGTGCAAACTTTTTTTTTCACGTTTTCACTACACCGAACCTGAATTGACTCCCTGATCAGCGGATACAAAGCTTTTCAGCGTTGTAATGCGCTCTCGGAGCACCTTACCAACAAGATAGTGATCCGAGTCGAAGTTGGCTCCTCGGTACGTTCGTACCGTCATCAGACGCGAAAGTGGCGGCGGTATATCAACACATGGTCTATTTGAATGCGAGTGGCTCGATAACCAGGTGGCTTTATGGATGTCTTTTCACGCAAATTTAGTACTTGCAACGACCAATCTTTTACTTGCTGCCATCTCTTTAACTGGCTGTCCATTGTCATTAGTGTTTTCATGCAAGCTGTGGGTGCCGACGTATTGTTTGTATTCGGGCTCTCAGCCTATTTGGCGTTCAAATTTCCCAGTATGATGTTTACATCATACCTGGGGCAGGCATTAAGTACCTGTTCTCGAAGAATTCTTCTTTATCATCATCCGGGGACTCTTCTGTAGGTGCGTGAACGTGCCCCTATAATTTTAAAAATCAAGTTTTTCTGTGCCTTTGGGGGGTTAATATCAGCCAAAAAGAAATTATTTTCAACCCTTAAGGGGGTAAAACTACACCTAGATTAAAGTTGAGTTTGAATAGAGATGAATTTTTTTTGCATTGTTCAGTTCAGTGAGCAGCGCAAACCTGAGCGGTCTCAATTCCGATAGGAATCAGCAATGTGAGCGGAATCAGCTCATAAATTGATTCCTATCACATTCTGATCGGAACCAACTTCTGATCGGAATCAAATTTTGAGCGGAATCAGTGATGTGAGCGAAAATCACATATTTTCCAACACTGATTCCAGTATCCGAAGCATGATGCTGCTTACGTAATAATTATATTTCCAGGTGGGGCTAATAGCCGATCATATTATCCTATCCTTTCCCATAGGATAGTTACCAGTGGTCACCGCAAGGAGGATATGGTCGCACTTCCATTAATCCGAAATATTTGCGGCACGTGCATGTTATACTACATGTTATTCCGCTGATGACTGACCAGTGTCAGTGCCTCTACCTTTTTTATTCCTGTGCATAGATTTGTCACATAAAAAATAACGCTAGCTTCCAAAAAAAAAATCATTTTTACTGCCCCTAACCCCTTTCTGAGAACCACATTTAAACTAAAACGCGTCGGTGAAACATAGAAATTTAATGGAACGATAATAAATGAATAATAATACAAAAAAAATTATATAACCTAATATTGAATGCCAATTCAAAACTGGTTACACTTCTTTACACACGAAAGAAGCATATTCCTACCTGAATATTGATAGGCCATTAATCTTGAGGAGGCGCCTCAATATAACAAAAGAGTAAAAATTAGTGATGAAACGATTATCACTTAGCGATTACGATAACGATTACGATTATCAATAATCGACGATTACGATTATTGCAATATTTTGTATATTTTAAATAAAACATATTTTAAAGTTAAGGAAATGTGTTACAATATTACAAAATTTAGTATTCAAAATTTAAATATTGCAAACACAACAATTCTAAATTGTCAGTCTGTTTTTTGTCGGTCTGAATCAAGCCGGCAATCGAAAGCAATCTCTTAGATGCGACACTGGAAGGCACAAATATTTTTGCGATTTTTCGCAAAAGCAGGGGTGGTAGCACGTAAATTGTTTCAATCGACCTCTTCATACAAAAATTCAAGTTTTACAAATATTTTTGCATGAGGAGGTCGTTTGGAACAACTTACGTGCTATCACCCCTGGGTATTGTGTGGCTATTTCCCAAAACTGAAAAATGTCGGCATCTTGCAGTAGGTTGGATGATTTGATACACGAGTCTACTTCTTCTATGGCTGGATAACCTACATATAACTAGTGGGATGTTGTGTCTAGAGACTAGACACTAATTACGCTTTTTCATGGTATTCTTTCTGTTGAATAACACTTCAGATTGGATGACAATATATTAAGTGGAGATTGATCCGCACTGACTTCCAACTCGCCGGATCTGGGAATCGAGGCCAATAATTACACATGTAAACACTATATAAAACGAATCTAAACATTTTTCTTTGGATTGGAGGAAAATCTAATGTGATGCACTTTGCACAACAGAATTAGGTGTATTATTTTACTTAAACATACATATATTATTGTTAAAAATTCGGCTTACCTGTGTATTAATTTACACTTCAATGTAACTTTTTTTTTATTTTTAAAGAAAAAATCACGCACGCACTTCACTTTTCTTTAAATGTAGAGCATCTACTGAAAAACATAAGCACCTGTTTATCCATAGCATATACATATGCAGGTGAACGCACACAAGTACCCCCACCTCGCAATGAGACCAACACCAATAATTACCCGCCAAAAATTTGAAAGAATTGATATATTTTAATTGCACCCCATCTATGACAAAGAATAGTGAACACCATCTATGGCAATATTACATTACTCTTCGTTTTACCTATGATTATCAATTTCCATAAAATATACAAAATACATTTCATAAATAATAGAAAATCTGTTGTCATAATTCAGTTGTTTACTTTCTTCGAAACTTTATACATATCTAGCATTGCAATGTACCTTTTTACGTAAGCACGAATAAATATGTTTATTGCCACATTCCTACAAGTTAGTGTTTGGAGTAATGGGAAGGCGCTAGATCGGGGTGGGCCCGGGTTCGATTCTTGATGAATTTGAGTACCTACTCTTTTTTAGCTACAATGACTTATTGTAGTATAATAAACTAAGCCTGCGTTGATGGTAAAATCTCAAAGCGGCGACTAATTAAAACCTTTGGTACATATTCAATTGTGAGCTGTAACTCAATCTATAATACGCTAAATAAGCCAAATCCGTTCTTAACTAAAACTTTTATTTCACGTTGCATTGATTTAATTATTGTCATAATGATATATCCTAGTTTGGCCATGGAGATTCATAAGTATCACACTGACCAACGCTATATATAATTAATCTTGAAAAGTTTTTGTTAAAGGCTTATTGCCAGAGACACGACGATATTATGTAGGTTATAAGTTGTGAGACTGCGTAATCTAAAACTTAACAAAGTATTTAACAAACACTACAATATAATCATCAAAAGTAAATCAAATGTAAACAATAAAATTCCTTGATTCTCCACCCACGTCATGGTATATTTCTTTATTCAATATAAACAATAGTTTTTGAGCAGCAAATAAAAACTATATGCCATAATTTTGTTATCATCGGTTTTTGTTCTGGAAGCAAATTTAGAGACGTATTCATGTCAAAAACTTGTTTCATATGAAACATAATCCCCGAAGGAAATTTTAAAAAATTATTATGACGAAAAAAAGCACCGCGAGCCGAAGGATCGAACTCGCAGCCCCACAAACGAGGGACTTTCCCTAGCCCTTTATACTATAGTCCATGGAAATGGTACTTTAACATTGCAAAAATGCAGGACAAGGTTTTATTTTTGAGATGTGTAGGAGGGGTCAGTGTGAGCTTAAGTTTGAGTTTTCGGGATTCTAATCCCCCCCCCCCGCCATCTTGGAAAACGTATGCAAATGGTTTTTCCACTATATCTCCGAAGCGGCACATCTTACCGGAAATTTGCAAGGACACTTTTTGTTTAGAATTAAATAATCTACAATTTATTGCTTAGAAATTTTGTGGTAAAATGAATAATTAAGAAGTGATAAGCCTTAGAACACAAAAATTAGTCACAATATTTTCTTTAAAGGCTCTTTTTTGTTGTTTAAATATACTTCTGGTTGAAATTTCCAGACCATTTTCTCAGTTTTTGGTCTTTTGACCAAGAGCTACATTTTGAGGTATGGCCCAAGTCTGTAGCGGCAGTACTTTCAGAGATGAAAGTAGGCTTCAGACGGACAGAGCCTCTGTATAAGCTTTTTTTTTTTTTTGAAAAGCTAAAACCAACCATATGTTCATAGTTTATGGCAGCATTTTTATGTGAAAGACTAGAGTCTCAGGAAAGGCCCTTTATACTGTTGATAATCTATTTTCTTCAATCTATTTTCTTAATCGTTGCCAATCGGGACGTCTGGCAACGCTGAAATAAATCCTCCTTTTGTGGTTTTTGTCGATCATTTTTTATGTACTATCTACCGCATTAATCTTTGTACAAGCTGTGACGGGATTAGCCCTAACTATAATGGTCTTAAGATACCTTAAGATTTTTTACGCTCCTATGAAATGTCATAATACCAACTATAATGGCCTTAAGGAATCTTTCGTTAACTTTTCCAATCTTTCGTCAAGTCTTTAATGTACGGTAACGAGCGTACAAATCTTAAGCAATCATAAGAAAAGTGTAATTTTCTTTAGTGTTTCTAGTTGCAGAAAACGTTTTTTTGCAAAATGAATAATTTGGAGTTATTAAATAATTTGGCGTTATTAGTGAAATTGGTAGAAGATGTGAAAAAAAACCTAGATCGTGTTGTGTAAGAAAAATAAATAGAGACAATAAAAAAACAGTTTTGAACTAAATCAAACAGTTCTTCATTAAAACTATTGTTAATTTCCATTTTTTTGACGCCTTCCCAGACTCGATTTGTTTACCTTTTACAAATGTCAATACGTCTTAAGGCTATTATAGCTGAGCTTAAGATTTGACAGTTAATTAACCAGTCTTAAGAGAATTTGACGAAGAATCTTATGATGTCTTAAGATCATTATAGTTAGGGCTATTCCCTGTATACGTAGAAGAACAATTGGTTATTTTCTAGTTGTATACTAACTTTTGATTGCATCTTTTTGGACCTTTCTCCTTTTCCAATACATACATATGTATATCATACTTGAACCATCAAATTTTTTAACTTTATTATAACAACTGGATATAGTAACTTGGCATTGACTGTATATAAGAAGAAAACGATGTACGGAAATACCGAACATTGAGGGAAATGTAAAAGAAATAAGAGGAATTTTGAAATGAATAGTAGTCCTAAATTCGTTTTGCCAATTATTAAGGCGCCTGTAAACGAGCAACATTTTTCAGCAATGTGGGGCCGGCAATGATGGCTGAACAACATCGCTGAAAATTCAGCATTATTTCCATCAATATGTTCAAACTTGCCGGCAATATACAGGGGCGGATCCAGAATTTTTTTCGGAGGAGGTCACAGGGTAGAAAAAAAATAAAAAATAACAAAAAATAACTAAAATAACCAAACGAGCAAATTTTCTTACGGAATGTCAAAGCCAGAAAAACCTCATGCACAAACTCATTATTTATATTCATACATAAAATTTATTGTTTATGTTAAAAATGTATTCTAATAACTAATGAATGTTTTAGCTGATAAATGTATTTATTTTAAATTTTCTTCTGAAAAAGTGTTTTCAAAAGAAGTGGCGCCTTTTATGGCAGCGTAGGTAACTTCAGAGTTTGCAAATCAAAACATTGAAAGCATAACAATCTATTGTTGATCTTGGTGAATTCAAGATGGCTTTCACTGATTTTGGCATTATATTTTACATACGCTTCCTGTGAAGGCAACCCCTGCAGAAAGGACTTTTTCAACTCTCCGTCACGTCGCCTCAAAAATTGGCTTAGATCAACTATGGCAGAAGACAGACTCGCTGGGCTTGAATTGTTACACATTCATCGCGACATCAAATTGGACATTGATGTGATAATCATAATCAACAGATTGCGAAACAAAATAGAAAATTAGATTTCGTGTTATAAATGATCGTTAGTTGAAAGTTATACAATTATAAACAAATCACAAGTGCAGCTACAATCAAAATACAGACAAAATAATTAAAAAATCAGTATTCTGTAAAAAGTTTAGTCGATTTCGTTATTATCGTTATATTTTGTTTCCAATGTTTTTAGTTAGCAATAAGGTAAGTTGATTTTGGTCGTTTGGTTTGTTTATGGTTTTTGATTTCGCAAAAACTAGGTTCGTTTTGTTCGTTTGGTTCTTTTTGTATTTGTGTTTGCAAACAATTTGTTTAGCTCTATTTTTTGAAATGCAGGCTAATTCTGGGGGGGGGGATCCTGACCGCTGTGACCCCCCCTTGAATCCGCGCCTGGCCTCACGATACTGGCCATATTCCAACTACTTGCCTTTTGCTTTTGATATAGTTTATAGAGCGAACATATTTATAATTGCTGGCTATTTAAAAATTATTTCGAATTTGTTTCGGACTATGAGTATGTAGTATGCCTTAAAGTTGGCATAGTTGTGGGCCTAGGGGTATACTTTCTCTGGACTTGGTATGGGTGATTCCACCTTTGCAGCTGACATATTTTGTCGTGACTTGTGGACGCTCGTGTGGAATTACCCTATGCATGAACCCACAGCATTCGACGAACCAAGTCGCACCCAAATACGTGCAGAGTTCGACTGAGGCCATGCCGTTTCCCAGCAATAGGTTGCGTTTTTTCTTCAATTTATATTTTGGCAATTATGTATTACATAAAGACATCGTAAATGATTTTATGATGATAAGTTCATCATCCTTTATCCTTAAGACCCTAGAACACATGTTAGTTATGCACCTTATAAATTCTATATTAGTACACGTATATTGTGAAGGAAAATCGATTGACACCGTACCAGATGTAATAGCCCTTTCAACAATGCCAGCATGGGATCTCCAATGGTTTAAGTTGGTGGATCTTCCTCATTCTTAGAACTCTGGTATTCAACAACAGCTTATATAAGAGTAGAGTGGTAAACACAGGGGCAGGTCCTCTGCATACCGCAGAATGGAGACCGCTCGCCGCTGTTAAGGCTTATGGTTGTGGATGAAATATTTAAAGTCACCCTTCGTCATTCTAGTGAAATTTCTGAACAAGTAACTACATTTTTAGCATTAACTAATCGCTTATATTATTATGTGCTTCTATTTTATTTAGGTAAATTCTCGGGCAACACTATGGCCAAAACATTACAAAAACATATCTGACTACAAGTTGCAAGCAATGACGGTGGGCCTCCGTAGCCTAGGGAGTAGGGCGCCTGGCTACCATTCCATAGGTCCCGGGCTCGAGTCCCTGCCAGCCTCACGGGTTTTCGCATTTTCCACATTCCCACCTACATAACTTCCCTTCTTTCTTCATCCCTCTTTACTTTCCAAAGACAAAGCGCATGACGTCGGTTGGTTGATGAGGCTCAACTTGTTTCAGGAGGCATAACACTCCAGCGAGATGTTTCTCCTTGTCCCGATGTCAAAGTCGCGATAGTAAGTGGGTGGACTGAAAATATCGTGAGTAGGTTGTGGCAGTTCCTTCCTTACCAACTAGAGCTGTTGTTCGACATTGCACACTCTTTACGAAGAAAATAGATTGTCGAATGTATAAATCGCCTTTCATGAGAGACTAGTTTTTCACATAAAAAAAATTGTATCGGCCACACATATTCAAAAATATAGCCGGGCCATCTTTTTCAGAAATATTACCGGCAATGTGCATTTTTTGTTGCTCTTTACAGACTCCTTTATTAAAACACTTGATACCATGTCAGTGATTCTCGACCAATGTGCCGCGGCACTTTGTGTGCCACCAAATTCTTGAAGTTAGTGTGCCGACAAATTTTAGAAATGCAAACAATAAAAATTATTTTGTATGTACAAATTATTAAAACAGGAACGCGACGGGAAAACTTTTCATCGCAATCATTACCGCGCGTCCTCGACATTATTGTCATGCCGGCCGGAATCAAGCATACCGCTATACCGGCGATCTCTCTTCATAGATTTACTACACAAAAAGGGGACCAATTCTAACTACAGAGGAATTACGTTACTGAATGTAGCATATAAAATATTCTCGTATATCCTAAATATTCGCTTATTGCATGCACCAGTATGAAAGAGTAATTGGAAAGTACCAGTGCGGATCCAGGAAACAAAATTCCACAAACGGTCACATATTCACTTTACGACAGGCAATTGAAAAGACGAAAGAATTTAATATAGACCCACCTCTTTTTCATTGACTTTAAGACAGCATATGATCTTGTGCTACGACCAGAAATCTACGAAGCAATGGTGGAACAGAACTTTCCAGACCAATTAATTCAACTCACTAAAACCTCATTGAGTCGAGTGATAAACAGAGTGAAAATACAGAGTAAAGTATCGGTCACCTTTGAAAGGAACATCAGCTTCAAAATCTGGACTTATTGTATTAAAACGAAACATATGCGGATCCCTAATAGAAAGGACAAAATATAACAATCGGCAGATATATGTATGTAACATAAAATCCGTAAACAAGTTCATATACTTAGTCAAATTAATAACAACAACAACATTATTTTAATTCAAAAAGAATCAGCAGGTCCATCAAAATTTAAGTTATAGAAAACAGTAATAAAACCAGTACTGATGTCTTCTTCTTCTTCTTTGATCCGTTAGCTGGCGGTCCGAGCGGGACGTCCCCGCAACGGATACGCTGCTGTCGGTGCCGCTGGGTCCCGAACTCTATTCACGATTCGCTTCCATTCTTCTCGGGTTTTGGCGGTGTCTCGAGCCTCGGTAACTGATAATCTTTGATTCTTTAGGTCGCCCTCGATATTCTTTAGCCAAGTTTTCTTCGGTGCCAATCGCTGGATTTTCCAGTCTGCGGGACGGTCTCGCCAGAGAAGTTTACGTGGCAAGCGGTTATCATCCATTCGACAAACATGTCCAAACCACTGATGTACGGATCGGAAGCATGGGCGCTTACTAGGCATGACGATCAAGTTCTCGGAAGCTGCGAAAGAAAAATTCTCCGCTGGATCACAGGCGCAGTAAATGAATAGGGTGTCTACAGAAGAAGATTCAATCACGAATTGTACCAAATAAACAAAGAACCTTACATAGACAAAATCATCAATATCTCACCCCTACGCTGGGTAGGACATGTAATGAGAATGCCTGAAGAAGCGCCTTCAAAAATCCTGTTCTTCCAAACGTCAGAGGGAAGAAGATCTCAATGAAGAGATATAAAGATGACATTTAAATGGTCTTACGCATAATTGGCATCAGCAACTGAGAGAGAGACGCAGGCCCGAGAACGTTGGAAGAAAATATTTGAGGAGGCCCAGGCTCACAGAAGGCTGTAGCACCAATGATGATGATGATCAAAAATCATCCAGCTCAAACGCATTAAATGCATTCTTATAATTAATTTTTAATTAATCTTTAATAAACATTCTCTTTGCAGTCATATTATTTTACTTTACATTGATAATTATTATCATAATATGCAAGTAAAATTCTTTCAAACTAATGTTATTGGTAGTGGCCGCCAAAATTTGAAATTGTTAAAAGTGTGCCGCAACAAAAAGAAGGTTGAGAATCACTGTACCCTGTAAAGTCTATTGTCTGACTTAACACTTTGCGCGTGCATTTTTCTGATTACTTGATCATATAATATATTCTGTTTTAATAGTTGTTGACATTTCTAAAAAATATTTTTTATGATCAAAAAAAAAAAATTGAGAAAATATGTCAAGCCCAATTTTACACGGAACAGAAGCCAGTCCTCGGGTTCGGGCAATTCTTTTAACATGCAAAGCAATCGGATTGGACGTTCAATTAAAAGATGTTAATTTACCAAAAGGAAGAGAATTCCTCCATAAAGATCCACAGCACGTAGTTCCAGTTCCTGTCCCTGTGTTGGATGATTGTGGATGGAAGATTCAAGAAAGTCACGACATATTAATTTATCTAGTCGAAAGATATGCCAAGGATGATACTTTGTACCCAAGAGAAATTTGTAATCGATTAATTGTTGATGAAAGACTGCATTTTGAACGCGCAGTTCTGTTCCTTCGATTGTTTAATATCGCGGTAAGCCACCGCATAAAGTTAAGTGGAAATTAATTTCTTATATCTATGCAATTCTTCCAACTAGGCTCAAATACGACTTCAGAATAATCCAAATATTCCAAAAGAAAAAATTGATGGGTTATACGAAGCTTACGATACCATGGAGGAGTTTTTAGATTCTAAAGATTTTTTGGCAGGAAATGATATTACAATTGCGGATTTTTGTTGCATTGCTACTGTCACTTCAATACAAGGATTAGCACCAATTGATCCTGTTAAATATCCTAAAATGACAAAATGGGTTGAAAGTATGAAGCAGCTGCCGTACTATGAAGAAGCCAATGGCAAAGGCGCAGTAGCTTTGATTAATCTTCTTAATGGGGACGAGTACTGACATTAGTAATGATTGAGATGGTTTACATTTAAATTAAAGATGTACTGCTTAGAAATTTGTGGACACTTGGTCGAAGATGTTCGCCACAAAATATATTTTTTATTTTGTACATTTTATATAATGTAACTTAGTCGTAGCTGTGGAATTTAATAATAAAATGTTAAACTTTTTCTGGATTGAATATCAAATTTTGAATTATATTAATTTTAGGTAGATCAAGATCGTAAAAGCACATCTTAATTAGACTAAAATATTGCATACAAGTTGTTAATAACAACTATTACAATAGATAACGTAACATTGCTTTTCATATTTTAGTTGAGGTAGATTAAATGAAATATGTGGTGCCGCCTTTACTGATTTCTTATCATTTTCTAGTAGAGGCATGACTTTTTTATGTGCTTAGTAGCCAGACAATTACTTCCAAAGCTCGAAGCATAGCTTAAGTAGAGTCTCGGAGACTCGGAGGATGAGAACGTATTCCTAGATTGTAGAGTACGCAAATAGGTCACTTGCTATAACAATAGAGATCAAATTTTGCCAACATTTGTATATTCCGACAGCAGCTTCATAAGTCAATTAGGGCACTTTCGAGAATTCACCAGTGGTAGCTACCTTTTTGGTGACGGTACCATATTGGTAAGCTGATCAGGGTTAGTGTGGTTAGTTTTTACCGACTGATAGATGTGGTTAAGTGGTTAATTGTCGAACGAAAATTTGACATTTGTGTTTTTTTTTTCATGTACAAGATTTTTTTAAAAATATCTACAAATTTACTGCTCCATTTATATCACACATCATAGAAAATACCCACTCTAAAAAATCCGAAATCTAAAAACTATCGTAACGTCAAAAAAATAAATATTTTTCAAACTACCACTTCAACCATCACACGAATATGGTTCCTATGGTGAGACTGCGGTTACTTTACCGGTGAATATTCGAACATGGTGAGTGGTAACTTATGGTAAGTGATCAATATTCGAACATGGTAAATTAGCTGCTGGTTCAACCGGTAGCTACCATGGTGAATTTTCGAAAGTGCCCTTAAGGGCAAATAGTACCACCTCTGGAACCTTGGCTGGAAGGATGGCGTAGACCCAGAGGCCAGTTCACGCAATTCGACGTCGACTGAAAACGACAGGAAGTGAATTCAAAAACCTTACTATTGTAAACTTTTAGCGTTCAAAAACACCGTGGTTAACTACAACGTAACCACTTTCATAATTTTTTGACGTTCAAAAGTCCCCTGGTTAACCATTGTAAGTTTTTTGAACGCGCTGCGTTTCGTTTTCAGTCGACGTCGAATTGCGTGAACTGGTCCCCAGGACGCTCAGAGCTTAAGGAAGCCAAACTGAATGACATCGGCTCAGAATCGGGACCGGTGGACAGTTGAGAGAAGCCAGGACCGGATCCCGATTGTAGAGCCGTTAAAGAAAAAGAAGTATCACGAATGAGTTTGGAAGGTAGTTTTTGCATCT
The DNA here is from genome assembly GCA_949987705.1 of Thereva unica. Lineage (NCBI taxonomy): Eukaryota > Metazoa > Arthropoda > Insecta > Diptera > Therevidae > Thereva > Thereva unica. The sequence continues at coordinate 64,995,927 of OX465284.1, forward strand.
TGCATAGGTACACTAAAGGACAAATACATTGGCGCGGCGGTTACTGCCGGAGGCGGCGACGTGATAAACGTTTAAAATATACACTGCCCACCATAGGTGCTAACACGCAGGCGGCACGGAGAAATTAAATGTATGGGGAACTACAGTAGGCGGCCGCCGTCATCCGTGCGGCGCCAATCTGTTTACTGGATTTATTTTAACTGATTTTCTCACAGTTGGTTATAGTAGTTGTGTACACACACATACTGCCGTCAGTCAAGCTACCCTGGTAGAACAGACATACACTGCGCGACAACTGTTTGACCTCACAGGTTTTTTTGTTCTATGTACATAGGGAGAATCAACTCAAGTGTATTTTTTCTTTAGTACCTAAGTAAATTCTTAGAATTTGCAAGCTGTGCCATGAAACGTGCTTGTGTCGAGTTATTTCCAAAACTTCTTTGCTAAATTTTGTACTGTAATTTTGCGCGACAACTGTTTGACCTCACGTGAGAATTTATTGAAAAAGTAATAGAAAAAGAAGGTAAATAGGCAAAAAAAAGGAATACAATTTACATTTAATATTCATGCCGATTATGCAACTCGCCAGATCGTCCGCGGAGGGAATTTTATTCGGATTTGACGTTTGGCGTATTATAGAATCCGTCGAATGAAAAATAACCAAATGACGGTAATGCAGTGTGAAAAATTTATATTGTACAATCCGCTCATGAATAACACTCTATACAAAAAATTTCATTACAAATCCGCATCAAATTTACTGCGGAAGTGAAAAATTTCGGCGTAGTTTTTTTCAATGGAGTCTTATAAAATATGAATTTAAATGTTTTTAATTATACTGTCAATTATGAACAAAATAAGTTTACAAATAAAATTCTTTACGCATAACGAACCGAGTTCAGTTTGAAGAAATGGTTCGAATGATGAAAACGCATCCGGATATATCTGTGAGAGGAAAGCAGTTGGTGTTTTTATCGTAAACTACACAGGTCCGAGGGTCGCCGTCCACATCACTGCATGCAATGCTGTAGCCGGCTGCCCGCAAGCCCTGTATAGCACCGTTACTTACCCATGGCTTCTGTACAAGAGCCACGTCAATAGGCACTGTACCACCCGCACCCTGGGGTTGTTCCTGTGAGCCAGCAGGAGGCTCCTTTTTTGAGCCAATCTCCTTGACTCTAATTCGGCCGAAGCCGTAGAATAGGGACATGCCCTGGTCTTTAAGCTGCATAAGCGACCTCTCGTCAATGCTAAGAGCAAGAGTTTGACTATTCTGGTCCACCTTCCTACCCATCTCTTGCCAAGAGGTCACCTCAATTGGCTGGTTCTGAATTTCCAGCCTGCGGAGCACATGTTCCGGTTCCCTAACATCGTTAGGAGCCCAGAATGCGATCCGCTTGCATTTGGGAAGGTCCTTTTTCTCGATTACGTTGAGGTTGACCCCTTCCCACACTTGCAGCCTGGTGACAGCATTTGTCAGCTATTGGCTGGTGGGTTCGTTGGCGCAGGTGACCTTAATGAGACCCCATGCCACCTTTACACCTAAAAACTGAGGCGGGCAATCGCCTTTACGACTTTTGTCCACTTCAGGCAGGATGGCATCGTAGATAGAGGAGGATTGCTCCTCCGTCCAAAAAGGCTATAAGGCAAACTATGGATGAATGACCTCTCACAAGAAAATAAGAGCTATCATTTAAAAATGGAGTAAGTTTGGTTTTGAAAAAATAAATTAAAACAGTAATGCTTAGAAATTAAGTTAAAAATCAGAATTACATGTAAGGAGTAATTTTAGGAATTTTTAGTCATTACTCATGAAGGCTGATTAATTCTGTGACTAATAGCCACGAAGGCTGTATTTTTTTGTGATATTTCTTACGAAGAAAACTGACTAATTTTTATAAATAAAAATGAATAAAACATTTTTATAAGTTAAAAACAATGAAATTTTTATACCACAAAAGACAAAACCCAAAGAATTACGTACTCTTAAGTTTTTGCACTTAAATATTTATTTTTCTAAGGATTCGCGAAAATATCGTGGAAAATGTGACAGCTAGTGGTGAAATTGCACTTTCAGTGCGGATCGATAATGCAGAATTCCGTCGGATTCTATAATGCAAATATTTTCAAATGCGGATCGGATGTTCTCCCGTCGCAGAAAATCCGGCGAGTTGTATAATCGGCATGATTTTCTAATAATTTATATTTCCACCATTGCTGTTAATGAGCTTGAACATCCTCCTTGTACAAATTGTGTATTGTGGATCTCGTTCCACACCTCTCCGATGGCAAATCTCAGTTCACCTGTGTCCTCAAATTGTCTCCCGTCAGAATAAAGCCTTATCGTCCATCCCCGTACATTTTCTATAATGTTAAGATCCGGAGATAAAGAAGGTCATGGCAAAACTGGCATATTCTCGGCTGCAAACCATTCTTTAACCACACGTGGTGTATGAATAACGGCGTAATCATGCTGGAAAATCCAATCATTACTTTGCATGTACTCAGAAAAAAAAACATTACTTTGGCTCTAGAGAACATATTTTTGTATTTTTCTCCTGTTTGCGTACCTTCCAATATCACCAGTTGAATGGGTCCATTGTATGAAGTGCAACCCCAGACCATCACGCCTGCTTCTCGCCTGTGTCTTCTTGACAAGTATTTTGTTTGCGACAATCGCGAAAGTAATATGAAAAACCGTCTGGGCCGTCTAAACAGAAGCGTTTTTCGTCCGACAAGATTATCTTTCTCCATTCTGTAGTCCAGTGTTCTTGTGTGTGCTCTTCAGCAAAACGGAGCCTATTTACTTTATGCCGTTGTGTCGATTTCGGTTTCTTCTTTAAACGAAGACGTCGTAACTGTGGATCAGCCTTAATAATTCTTTGGATAGTACGAATAGACGCTGTTGTGCCCGCTCTTTGTCCTATTTTCCTTGCTGTTAGGGCAGAGTTTGATGCCTCTCTCAGGATAGGGCGTCTCTCCCTCACCGTTGTTGCTGTTTTCACGCCTCCTCTTTGTTTCTTTCCATAATTCTCTGGGTCCCTCTAAATTATTCACAATTCTGGCACTTATACCAAGCCTGCCGGCAATTTTGCAGTTGGATAAGCCTGTATCGGCAAGCGCCTTAATTTTTCCAATTTCTTCGGAATTTAGTTGTCGCGACTTTTATGGAAATTTTGAAAAAACGTTCTGGAAATTCCTGGACGCAAGCACATTTCATGGCACCCCTTGAAAATTCTAAGAATTTACTTAGGTACTCAAGAAAAAATACACTTGAGTTGATACTCCCTATGTAGAACAAAAACACCCAAAAAATGTGGGGTCAAACAGTTGTCGCAGACCTACTGTATATGCTATCAAACGTGTCATCATTACGGTAGCAATGAAATGAATTTACTAAGGCTGAAAATTGTTATACAGTTTGTTTAATATTGCATATAAATATTAGTTATGTCAGTCAGCCCCAGCGTATGTATAATAATAACTAACGTAGAATTTATTTATTTATTATTATTTATTATTAACCATATATACAATAGTCAGTCAACCATATTGCAGAATAACTCCCGTCAGCTGTAGGAAATTCAGAGCATTATTTTTGCCCTGGCCTTATGGGCCGACCACACTATGCGGACTTGAATCTCACGCGCTTTTCGCTATACGGCCTCAGCCCTTTGAATAGAGAAGATAAGGAACCGAAAATAGCGTACATGTACACGGATTTGAGGGAAGCACTTGGGATCAAGAAATTTTCTCTCTAATTCTCTCCCTCCACTTTAACCACAACAACAAAATACATTCACTTTAGCCACAACAACAAAATACATTGTCAATCCCGGACATAGGCGTAGTGAAATTTGTTCAGGTTTTGCGAAGGGTCTGCTTCAAACATTTAGCCAAGTGAAGGGTTCTCACCGAGATGGTTGCTGAGAAACGATATCCCTCCCGGCTTTTGAATGAATATAACACAGCCACTGACCGGGATTGACACAAATACGCAAAGAATGCTATGCATTAGTGTTGCCAAAATGCTTCCCCGTGTTTAATAAATTGCACTTCCTCGTCTTCTCTATTCAGAGCCTCAGCCAAAAGCGCGCATGAGCTTTAAGGCTGGTCGTCCACTGGAAGCGTATTCGAGCGGCTTCGCGCTTCGGCCATACAAATGAGCCGCTTGTAGCCGCTCATATGTATGGCCGTAGCGCGAAGCCGCTCGAATACGCTTCCAGTGGACGACCAGCCTAAATCGTGAGCAAATTGAGAAAACAAATCAATTTTCATATGAAAGGCCGTACGCGTTTCTGAAAAGCCCGTATTGTGTGGACGTAAAATGTACCTTTTTAAGCACAGCCTTTTGTCCGTGCCGTTTGGTCGTGCTGCCTTTGCCATTAAAAATATCACAAAAAAGCCATTAAACTCTATATGAAAAAAAGAGGCAAAAGCGCGTATGACCTAAGACCGCGTAGTGTGGACGCACCATAATGGGCCATCCATACTATGCGGACTTAGATCCCACGCGCTTTTTGCCGTACGGCCTCAGTAAAAAGCGCGCATGAGCTTTAAATCGTGAGCAAATTGAGAAAACAAATCAATTTTCATATGAAAGGCCGTACGCGTTTCTGAAAAGCCCGTATTGTGTGGACGTAATGGTGCGTCCACACTACGCGGTCTTAGGTCATACGCGCTTTTGCCTCTTTTTTTCATATAGAGTTTAATGGCTTTTTTTGTGATATTTTTAAAGGCAAAGGCAGCACGACCAAACGGCACGGACAAAAGGCTGTGCTTAAAAAGGTACATTTTACGTCCACACAATACGGGCTTTTCAGAAACGCGTACGGCCTTTCATATGAAAATTGATTTGTTTTCTCAATTTGCTCACGATTTAAAGCTCATGCGCGCTTTTGGCTGAGGCCGTATAGCGAAAAGCGCGTGGGATTCAAGTCCGCATAGTGTGGACGGCCCATAAAATGTACCTTTTTAAGCACAGCCTTTTGTCCGTGCCGTTTGGCCGTGCTGCCTTTGCCATTAAAAATATCACAAAAAAAGCCATTAAACTCTATATTAAAAAAAGAGGCAAACGCGCATTTGACCTAAGACCGCGAGTGTGGACGCACCATTAGTCTATAAGACCGATTTAAAGGCCGGGCGCACCTAAACCAATTTAATTCAAAGAGGGGGGCGAATGCAGTTGTTGTGGATTAAGATCCGGGCTGATAACCGAAGGAGAAATTTAGATCTTCTAAGAAAACTCCCATAAAATGGGGATAAGGTGTTATTACTTCCTCTCTATTCTCGGTTAAATACTTTAATTATTAGAATTAGTGTCTCTGTCGAAAAGATAACCAAGTTGGAAACTCCAAAACCATCTCAACACCGCGCGGTTGATCGACCAGAGCGAATTACATCATAACCAAAATGTTGGAATATTTTGGTAACCTGCGCCGCTTTTTGCAAGCTTTATATTAGCAGAGAACGAAGTTAATAAAAAGCTTGCGTTATGATCCAGTTAAAAAATGGCCAAAAAATGAAAAGATAGTATAGTTTGGTAACAGCAAGATTATGATTTTATCCTAAAATTGGCTTTATTTGGTGCTTATTTGTTACTTTCCGACAAAACTCAAGTCGAAAGGTACTAAGAAAGGACGAACTAGAGCCAATTTCAACATTTTGCCGACTCATAACTCTTGACATTGGTTGGTTGAAACCTTGACTTTCAAAGTTTTAGATCGGTCAGGCCACAGCCAGGCGTTTTGACAATTTCACGGATACACCTTGTATATTGAAGGGGTGATTTAGTTTTGGCCAATACTCTAACTACAAGTAAAAGCTTGAGGCGCTCAGTTTACACATGTTTCAGATATTATAACAAATATTCAAAGCAATATGATTTAATTATTAAATACGAAAATTTATTACGATACAATTGGTAAAGCGCCCCCAAGCTTTTACTTGTAGTTACATACAAGAGGATTAAAAAATGTTGTTTTATACTTTTTATTTCATCTTATTAATGCATATTTAAATTTTTTTTATTATTTAATATTTTTTAGTTTATCTAATAAAAGCTAGTTTTTAAAATTTTTTTTATTAATTATTTTATCTTTTTACTTCAGTTTTTTCATCACTAAATCATTTTGAAAGACAACTTGAGTTTGTTACGCTTGTTAGTAGACTTCTTTATAGATTTCATATGATTTTACCCAAAACAAAACCTATTTTACTCTACCATAATTATATTAATGCTTTTGCACAGACTTATCGAACTGCCTTCGTTGAAATTCAAATTTAAACTGAAAATTCTAATAAACAGCAGTCTTCTAATCTTAAGGATTTAATGCAGCTTTTTACCTTCGACTTCAAACGCCCAGAAAGAAATCAATATTATTTCGTCATGTTATAACCAAAACCACCACTTCTTCACTTGACACCAAATCGAACATTTCTCATATAAAATATCACAAATTGCCACTTCTAAAAGTAAAGAGTTCGCACGACATTCCTTCTTTTATCATCATACTCCCATCCTTCCAAAACATGAAAATTTTGCTTCCATACACAAAATAAATTATTCCGAAAAAGGCACCCTCCTTTTACAATATTCAACCCTTTCTTTAACTCCTGACTCTTGGGTAAAAGAACCTTTCGTGTCACACGAAATCCAACTTTATTTACCAATTCTGCTCTCCTGCCAATTTAGAGTGTCTTAAATTTCACCTTTAAAGGTGCAGACATTATAGTTGAGCATTCTTACCTCTTGAAAATGTGTCCTCGATGATGATAAAGGAGTCACCATTAAGTGAAATATTTTCCGTGATAGCTATTATTATAGGCGCTCTTTTGGGATAATAATTGAATAATTGATTTCTTGTTGCTTTTCTGAATTAATTAAAGTGCTGGAACACACCGCACCGATGTAATTTATTTTTATTTATTTCGTTTTTTTCTATTCATTTTATTTTGAAATTGTTAAAATTAATTTTGTTTAGAGAAGAAGCATTTATGGGATCAATTTATGTTAATACGAATATAAGAGAATTCAACAAATCGCTCTTGCAGTCAGTTTATTGAAATATATTGAATTGATCGGAGTTTTTGAAAAACAAAATAAATATTCAGCAAAGATGTCGTTTGCAAATGACTGTTGTTTTGAGCTTTATTGGTATGTCTAATATCCTTTCTTTTACTTACATTGTAAATTTATTTCACAAATCACGAAATTCATTTTTGGTGCTGGTTAAATAAGTAACATTCCTACAGTCGTATAAAATTTAATTTGATTCTCGAAATGCACAATATTTCAAAAGTAATATTTGTTGCTTTTAGTATAAGCTGCTAGTAATCCCTAAAATAAATTACAGTGAGCTATTTATACCTTAATTAATCGCAGATTAGATTAAACATTATGTAAAATCATTGGTTACCTCGTATTGTTAATCTTTAGCGTTGTATTACCAGACTACAACCATATTTTGCCCCAACCCAAATTAATTACCTTTTGCCGAAATCCTTCGTCGTCATAAATTTCTCAAATAATTAGTCTGTAAGTTTAAAACTATTGATTGGCAATCATTGTAAAATTGACTAGTGAATCATAAATAGTGAATATCTACTAGTAACTATTTTATACTTTCTTAGGTATTTCTTTTCTTATTTTTACTATTAAGAGTGATAATCTATTGAACATCATAATCTATTGTCTTAAACTAAAATAATGGTGTATATATACTATTTATGCCTCCCGATCACTCGACATATCGTTTAGACCAAATATGAGATATACCATTCCTATTCATGGTGAATCTTACTGACAAATATAAAAAGTACATTCTTGGTTTCTGGTTGTCATAATCGTGTTCTGTGCAGCACAAAGAAGAACTTGACTGATTTTTGGTTCACTTCCCCAAAACAGTCAAAACTCTAAAGAAAAAACAACCATATGTATTTGAAATACATTTTATAGAGTTATAATTTCTGCATCATCTCAAAATTGCAGAAACTGCTTATTAAGTTCTTTCATAAAAATTTGAATTAAGCCTTGTACCGTCGACAGTAAAAGCTGGTAATGAGAATTTCACTTCATCCTCAAGCCCTCCTTTCATTTACAAGAAGTGATCATAACAGTGTATCATAGTGTATCCAATGCCAGTTCAATAACATCTCGGCACGTCTCAAATTCTTAATAAGTCTACTGAACGTGACAATATACCATCTAAGGTCCTAAAGTAACCCGGTTTGGAGTCACAATCCGCCACATCCCCCGCTACAAAACCAAAGCGACTCCAGATAGTACACTTCTGCACCCTCACAGCGAAAGATATGAGAAAATGCGACTGCAAAGCAAATCAACCTCTAATACCCTAAAATACGGAGCCGCACCACTCCTACATTGAACAACACAAATGTTGCTTGTTACGTAGTAATTTTTTTTTCTGGATGAGATTTTAAGCCTCATTCCAACCTTACTTGAAAGGGACTAGCCCGATCATATGAGCCTCCTCGCTCATAGGATAGTTACCAGTGGCCACCGCTAAGAGGTTATGATCGCACTTTCATCAGTCCGAAATAGTTGCGGCACGTGCATGTTATGCTACATGTTACTCCCCCTATTCCGCTGATGACTGACCACCAAGCATTTCTGTAAACGATTCTATGTATTTTTAGCTCATACATACAAAGGTCATTAACCCTTCTTAACGACCGCCCAATAGCAAATACTTCTATTCTCTCCAAAATCACGGAAACAACAATCAGTGACCTTAAAGGGCACACTCCGGATAAGGTTATAATATAGTGAGTCTGATCTTGGTTGGCGCTTGAAGTGACAAATGACGCGGGGACGGAAAAACGGAATCATAATTTTCGAGAAGAAAAACGAACATTTGTCGGAAAAACCCAATTCGCCAACTAAGATAAGCCTGAATTCGTTCTTTTCGACAAATGCCAGTTTTTTCGAGTATTATGATTCCGTCTTTCACTCCCTGCGCCATTTGTCACTTCAATCGGCAACCATGATCAGGCTCAATGCCGAGGAGGATGCCAAAACATTATATAGTAGTACAATAGCTATAGAAGCGAAGACAAGCAAACTTAGAAAAGGAAACAGAAACCCAGAAGTGGAACAGTTAATGATTCTGATTAAAAACCAGAACTTCTGGATTTATAGAAAGTATACACTATCAGTTCGTTTGATACCGGTCCAAATGGAATGGATAATTTAACGCAGTAACTCCAGGCAACCTCCTGTAATTTCTGGTGTATTCTTTCTCTCTGTGCGACCTGACGTAATCCTCGAGGACTAATATAAACTTTTCTCACTCTGTTCATACAGTGAGTCTATTCTCTTTATTGTCGTTCTATTTTTTGCAGGACTGATTTATCAAACATAGTATCCAAAACTGTCAAGAACTTATAAACTATGTATATAATAATTATTAGAAATACATATAACTAGATAAAGGATTATACTTCAATCATTTAATCCTTATTATTTTCTACACAAAATTCATTCATCTTAATAAATTAATAGAGTATTATATCCTCGGTCCGTGGTGATTTTCAAATACAAATTTTCGGTAGATTTGTAGTTTTTTTAACGAAATTTAAGTTGATTCACAACAGCTTAGTAACAAGTAAAATTTGTTATTTTCTTACTATGCGCTAAAAATGTTCAGCTTACTCAACTCATAAACTAATGAAAACATTCACTAATATTCTCGATCCGAATAAATCTAGTAATGTTAGTCAACTACTGATTTGTATTTACGTAGAAAATCATAGAAACTCTTCAAGAATCAATTTAAAAGCTACAAAATATCTATAAAACTTTGCTTAAAATTACATATTCACTACTTAATATAATTTAATTTACAATATTATTAATATTTTTATAAAAATTGGAAGGTCTGTCCACTAAAATATGTCTCATCTTCAGGGCAATGGGTGATAAGCATTCGGTAGCAGCTGAAATACCAGATGATATATCAATAGATGAAGCTGATTTTGTGCCACATTTTCAAAGAGTATCGATATCTGGTGAAGATACCAGCGGTGTACCGCTAGAAGATTTAGAACGGGCCTCCAGACTACTAATTCAAGCCTTAGAGTTACGTGAACGCTATATGGATATGTCGAATCAAACTTTCCCTTCAACAACAACACGTTTTCTAAAATCAGTTCATGAAAAGAATAGATTTATTAATCATCTTGAACACGAAGACAGAAAAACAATTGCAGGTAAAATATTGAGCTATTTATTAATTAGAACAATTAAATATATACACAAGCACCATATTAGATTGCAAGCTTATATTTTACTTGATCTACAGTTTTTTTTAAAGGAGTACTATGTAACTTTTTAGTTTATATAATATAGAAGAAAATTGATTTACTGAAAATTGATTGATATTAATTTTTTATTTAATTACTATTTAATTTTTGCACATTTTTATAGAAATAATCCGCAAGATCAGTCTGCCGATAAGTTTTCAAGGTAATTCGTTCGTTGTTTGTATTTCAGCGAGCGAATAATTTGTCATCATTTGATTTCGTTCATTTTTTATACATATATTTAAATTTTTTAATTGTTCTTAATTATTTTGTTTGTTATTTTCCTATTTGCAATTGATTTAAATCTGTTATGGTTGAGATAATTTTTTTAAATACCCCACCCCCAAAAGAAATTGTACAGTAATAAACCATAACCAACATTTACAAATAATTTTCTGCACTATACTTTCTACGCGAGATTTCATGTTGAAATCCGTTTGTTTTTGGTCACTAACTATAAAATGCAATTTCCATAAATATAACAAAAAATCAGTCAAATGGCCTGGCTTTTATGTATACTGATTAAATTTAATTTATGTTCAATAGGATATTTACAGGGTGGTGTTAAAACTATTTTCGGTGCTTCATGTTGGTGTTAAAACTATTTTCTTTACTTCATTTATATATATGGTCAAATTTATTTTATATATGCTGTGAATAATTTATTCGCTACGTTCCGGTTGACAATCTCAGGTTTTTTAAAACTTGTTGCATGATTTGTTGTTTCTGAAATCGAGATATTGTTAATAAACTTGAACCCGATATTTAAAGCCTACACTTTTACCACTCATTTTAACAAATCTCTTCAATCTTGACGTCCCATGTGTAAAGAAATACATTTCGTGCTGCTTAATTTATGTTATACAATTTTCTAAAATTACTACACACTATATTTCACTTGGTTTCTTTGGAGTCTAGTGATATCGCAACGTTTGCACATTTTTCTGTTGAAAAATAAAATACCTCTTTTTCAAAATGATTAAGGAGGAAGTCTACTTACTCACTTATTTGGCTCTCTTAAATCTCGCCCTAATCTCTTACAAGTTACCTTCCATCGAGGCTGGTTTTGAGTCATTATCAACCGCTTTGCCATCTTTAAGCTCTGGCGCCCTAGTGTACGCCATACTTCCAGCGGAGGTTTAGCTGACCTCGCTGTAGCTTCCTATAAATCCTTCTGCAGACAAATTTTGAGCACGTTGATCATTTTGCTGAAGACTACTGACCGAGCTGGATTCTCTTCACGGCATCTGCATGTCTCTGAAATCCTTTGTCATTAGATTACGGTCTTTGTGTAGGCCGGTTCGAGTACTTTTACGGAGTCGATCATAGATGATGGTTGGTGTGGACAAAGTTTTTTAGAGAAGCCGAATTTTCTCATAAATATGTGCAAAGGAGGAAGGCATGTAGGTATTGATGAATACTATTTCTACCGTTATTGGTGTGTCCTATTATACTGCCTGAGGGCAAGTCTTTGAGAAGCACTTTTTTGTCTTTAAACGGAAGGTTTTAACACCCATAAAACCAGAGAACCATCCTCTAAATATTAAACCACGATATCAATTAATTATTTTATGTAAGGTCAATAAAAAATATCAAAATGCTTGATTTATTTATATTTTATTTTATTTTCTAATAATACAAAAATTTTTAAATAAAAACCTCTAAAATTATTCCAGATCATCCTATAGATCCCCCGACAAATACTGCTGATCCTTGGGATATTGAGTTTCCCCCACCAGCAAAATATTCAATAAAAGCTGTAAATGGGGTCTTTACAGTTTTTAAAGATGCGGTAATATTATATTTCATAATAACAAAAATATAAGAGTATGTAACTTTATACTATATTTATTCATAGGAATGCAATGAACCTTTACCTTACGATTTTCCAAAATTGAATGATTTCGTTAGTGATATGCATATTATGTGCGCTATGATTGCTGATGGACCATTGTAAGTATTTCAATTACAGTTTTTTATCGACTTTTTTTAGTTAACTATGCTCGTAAAAGTTTTTGTCATCGTTTATCATTTAGTTTATCTTAGGATGAACAAAGGAAACGAGTGTTCAATAGCAGGTACTACTAATTAGCTCTACGCCGTATTACGTCAACTATAATCTTCAATTTCCCTTCGTGTTGTTTGCTTCCACTGAAATGTTAAGTATATTTTGTAATGACACCAAAACTAATATCATGTGGAATGAAACAGTAATTAAGCCTTCTTTCGGCCTTTTGGTTACTAAGTGTTTGTGAAAAGAGGAGCGAGACTTTTCAGCCAAGCGACCTGGTCGGTAGTGAGCTTGATCATTTGATATAAAATACTAGAGACTAAGCAAACTGTGATGGCAATAGGTAGGGGTTATCAGAAACCCGAAGAATGGAAGTCCATCCCACGTTTTCAATGTATGCCCCAGCATAGAACTGGCATAATAAGCAATTTGAGTTGGCTAGGCTCCTAGGGCTCCAATTTGGTTTTACGTTCTTATCTCTCTACTTGCTTTGCTCACAAGCTTGCTGTCAGATATTCCACGCTAATAAATTCGCCTTTTCAACAGTCATTTTTGTTTTGGTTTCTGAAATATTACATAATATTTTTAAACTCTTGTACGTTGGTTCGCTACTTTGCTATTATTGTCACTTCGAATATTCTATTCTGTCGTTGAATCCTGGAAGGACATTCATCATAATTGATCTCGAGGATTTAATTTGAAATAAGAATGTGTTATCGGTATACTACGGCATTCCAGAAAGTTTTGCTTGCTTAATAATCAATTTATATAATTGATAAAACAATAATCTATACATTAACTTTTACGATGTAGTTTTTATATAGAATTTCTTAGCTATCGACCAACTGATATACTGACGCACTAATTTAAATCCCATCTTTTTCTAGAAAATCTTTCTGCTACCGCAGGCTAAGTTACTTGTATTCAAAATTTCAATTGCACGTGCTATTGAATGAATTACGAGAGTTAGCCTCACAAAAGGCTATACCACATCGAGATTTCTACAATATAAGGTAACGCGATTTATTTCTATTTAAATTATTTCCTCATATTTAATATACATTTTTTACAGAAAAGTCGATACCCACATACACGCAGCATCATGTATGAATCAAAAACATTTGCTACGTTTTATAAAGAAAACATTAAAAAATAATGCTGATGAGGTTGTAACATCAACCAAAGGGCATGAAATGACATTGTCGCAAGTCTTTCAATCAATGAATCTAACAACATATGATCTCACAGTTGATATGCTCGATGTGCATGCAGATAGGAATACATTTCATCGTTTTGATAAATTTAACGCCAAATATAATCCAATTGGAGAGTCCCGGCTTAGAGAAGTCTTCCTTAAAACTGACAATTATTTAAATGGCAAATATTTTGCTCAAATTATAAATGTAAGTTTTTAATTTATTTTATAATTAAAAGATTTGAATGAGTTTTATATAATTTACAGGAGGTTGCCTTCGATCTAGAAGAATCTAAGTATCAAAATGCGGAATTACGTTTATCAATTTACGGCAAATCTAGAGATGAGTGGTACAAACTAGCTAAGTGGGCTATAACATATAATGTTGCTTCTACAAATATTCGTTGGTTAATCCAAATCCCACGTTTGTTGTAAGTATTCCTTAAAATCGAATAATTCACTTGCATTTTCTTAACCAATATTTATTTTTTAACAGCGATATCTTCAAAACAAACAAACTGATGAATTCATTCCAAGATATCCTTGACAATATTTTTCTTCCCTTATTTGAAGCAACAAATGAGCCTGAAAAGCATCCAGAATTGCATCGCTTTTTGCAGTATGTTATCGGGTTTGATTCCGTAGATGATGAATCTAAACCAGAAAATCCCCTATTCGACGGAGATATTGCAACACCAGCAGAATGGACAGAGGAGGATAATCCTCCTTATGCCTACTACATCTATTACATGTTCGTTAACATGACTGTGCTTAACCATTTCAGAAAGTAAGTTTTATTTTAAAGAAATTTTAATTTTAATTGTTTAAAAATGTTTTTAATTTTTAAGAGAACGAGGAATGAACACATTTGTTTTACGTCCTCATTGCGGCGAAGCTGGACCAGTACAGCATTTGGTTTGCGGATTCCTAATGGCTGAAAATATTTCTCACGGTCTCCTACTTCGAAAAGTGCCAGTACTTCAATATTTGTATTATTTAGCACAAATTGGAATTGCAATGTCACCATTATCAAATAATTCATTGTTTTTGAATTATCATCGAAATCCGTTACCTGAGTACTTAGCAAGAGGATTAATTGTATCGTTAAGTACTGATGATCCACTACAATTTCACTTTACAAAGGTAATAATGTTCCTGAATTTTATTTATTTTTTTTTTTTTTTGAGAAAGGATGGTAGAGTAACGAAAGGCACTACGTTCAAACGTGTGCTTTTAATTTCAACACAGCTCTGTGGGACTTGAAGCCACTGAAACCCCCACCTTGTTTTAAATAATTTAAACTGCCAGAAGGACCAAACATTTTGAGTCCATTCAAAACGCGCGTTTGGATGTTCCAAAATAATACCGTTAAGAAAATCAAAACTTAAAGGTTTTTGAGGTCGCTGATCACGAAAATCGGGGTCTCGCGGTCCTTAAACATGGGCGTCCCCCTTTTAGGGGGTTTTCGCGATTATTTCAATAATAATAAAGAAAACTAATGCAATGAAATACACAGGTGGTTGATTTGAACTAAATCAAGGCGAACTTTATGATAAAGAGTAATCCTAAAGGTTGAAACCACCCATAAACCGGCTAAAATAGAGATTTGTTTTTTCAAGTTTGTGCTTCAAATTCGATTGTGGGCGTACTGTCAGGCAAAAATAAATTAATTTCAACCTTTAAGGAGTTAAAACTACTCCTACAATTATAAAAATCAACTTTATATAAAAAAATTGTAAACATTTTTTTTTTGCATTTTGCTTGAAATTTAGCTCAGTAGTGGTCGCGTACTGTATGGTCCTCATCTAGACGATTACTAGTTATTTTTATGCGACAATACAAGAAACAAATTGAGCATTTATTTAAAAAACCTTAAATAAGCATTGTACTATATAAAATATGGGCATATATTTTCACTTAGTATTTTAGTAGAACAAATGTAACTGTAATAACGTAAGTAATTTTATAAATATGTATTATTTGGCAAGACTCATATTAAAAAGGCTGCCGCTATACGAAAGTGGGCTTCTTCTCATAAGCCAATGGATTAGATGATCGATGATGTAGCGATATAATCATCAAATCATTCATGCAGTGAATGACTACGTATATTCCAAATCGCCATATAAGGCATCCGCCCAGGCTATCATATGTCATACTACTACTCCCGTTCTGAGAGGAGGCTTCCAAATCAACATTGGCGTGGTTACATAAAGTTTCCGAAAGGGCACTCAAGCTCATCGGTATCGACTCAGTTTGCTTCACGATTGACACTTTGAACCACCTTGAGAATGTAGCACCCTAACTTTGTCGTCTCCAGTGACGCTTTAGGATAAAACTTGCCTTATCTTTCTGATTTCATGTAGGATTACGAAGAAAAAATATTAAGTTTTTAGATAGAAATTATATATTCGCCAAGAAGAACTCCCTTCTACAGTACAGAGTCAGAAGTGCTTAAGTGCAAAATGTGTGTTTCGAGAAAATCGCCTTCAAAGATTTTTTTAGATACAGAATTGTTCACAAAAGCACCTTTGCCGGTCGGATAACTCAGCAACCACAGCTCAGTTTAAGACTCTTGTTATAACAATGATTAAGAATAAAATACTAAATACAAAAATGCAATAAACTCAAAATCGTCAAAATTGCACTTAGGCACTTCTGGCTGTGTACTGTAGCCTTGAGCTAACGACCTGCCTTCTAGTTATCACAAATATTGCGTCATTAGAAATTATTGCGATTTAACGCCATAAAGATAAAAAAGTCGGTAATTATATATGATTCTCTCAGTGTAATACCTCGGAAAAAGTTGAATTCGGCGATAGAACGATTTCCACGCGATGCTGTGTTCGAAACTACTTTTACGTTTCTCATTTAGTTAAAAATCAAAATTATTTCGTTGAGTAATATTTATAACTAGCAAAACCCCGCGTGCGTCGCAACGCCTTTTAATAAAACAAAATGATGTGCATAGTCCGGAATAAGAAAAGGGTATAATGAAACAAAGAACAAATCTGCAAGACATGATGTTGGATATATAAAAAACTTTAGAGTTGACTATAAAAATATGTTACCTACAACTTTTTTAAAATTCGAGGTTAATCATCGGAAAACTTTTATACTACGTCCACAACAGATACCTAGCCAATTTTATTCAGAATATGTCTTGTGCGCGTAGATTTTGACGTTCTCAGATACTTGGCACCCTGAACTTGACCCATGGCGAACATGGCTTGAGACGAAGATTACCAACATTTTAACACGATTCTACTGATTTGATCCTAAAAAGGACAGTTGCTGCTTCCCGTTTTCGTGTTTGGAAGTTTCCGGTCATACCGCCCGCACGGCACTGGTTAACAATCCACTGTAACGCTTGTTTATAAACGATGTTAAATGTTTCATTTGTAAGTATTTCAATGTTTGTGGCATTACTACTCAACTCAGTATCAAAATCGTCATCGTCATAAATGTCGCGCATCAAAATTTCTTCGTCTATTACGAACTTTCAAACAACATCCAGCAGCTCACTGTCAGCCTTCTCATTAATTTCAGAACATTTTCGATTGTATATCCTATGTTGAGGAGAATAGCACTGAATTCTGAGTTTTCCGACTGCGTTCTCATCTTTTGCTTTAAATGACGTTTTCCAATATGTCCCTAAATGAGTGACCATTTCAGACATGCATCAATATCAACGGCCCACATATTTGTCCGGACAGCCGGCAACATTTTCCCGAAATCTATGCCAATAAAACAGTTACTCCCCAAAATAATTGGTTTTTACATCTTAAATCTCGCGGTGTTCTGAGAATAGATACTTTATTTGCCATGGTACACTCATCGCTTTCCCAGACAGCCATCTTGCAGTCTTGTAAAACTTTAGATTTGTTCCACGCAGGATTTTCGGATCTTCTTCGATCGGTATCTTAAGCATAGAATGAGCTGTTCTTCCTGATGTGAGTAAAGTTGCTAAATCTCTGCTACTGTCCCGATCTCACATTGAACAAATAATCTACCTTTCGAAATGTTAAAAAGCGTGGGACTTTACCTATATTCTTATTTTATTATTACTGCAACTTTTCGCTAGTGCCCCATATACCTACTATATATACTGGCTTGAGCAAAAAAGTTTTCATTCAATATAATATTTTACTTTCTAGTTCATTTTTAAACAAAAGCATATTTTTAAGTTTTTTAAGCTATATTTTTAGTTTTCTACCTTTTAGTTTATTATATGCCTTTGGTTATTTTGTTGTGACCGATATTTAAAATGAGGTCACCCAGCTTACTGTACTCTACTCATGCTACACTTTTATTTGGTATCCACACAAAGAGCGTTGTAAAAAACGGTAGTCCGCCATTTTGTGTTGGCTGACATTTTGAATTTGGAATTACGCCACCCAGCTAATAGTATTCTACTTGAAATATCCTTCCATTTGATACCCATACGGATCGTGATGTAAATAAAAGAGTATTCCGCCATCTGTGTGGCCGCCATTTTGTTCCGGCCGCCATTTTGAATTTGGAATGACACCAAATAGGTAATTATATTATACTTATCATTCCCTTTCATTTGATACCCGTGTCGGCGGTCAGCGAACAGAATTGCGAAATTCGGCCGCCATCTTGAAACGGCCATCTTGATTTTTTTATAAAATGGTCAGATTGCATTGTCACTTGAACTGTGCATGTGTGCAAAATTTGAAGCTGATCGGTTATATGGAAGGGGGTCAAAAACAGTTTTCAAGATTTGTCTACATGCATACATACATACAGGTAGAGCTAATATATAGTGCATATAAATAGCCTAAAACATGTCCGCCAAGACACTCCAATTATATTTATATAGATGAAAAATACCAACATGAACCAGACTAATTAATTTGTACGGAGATCGAAAAGTACCGCTGTTGACACTTAGCCTGTTGTGCAAGCTGTTCGAACCAAAAACATGAAGGCAGGCTTGTGGCCGCATAAGGTTACCTCTATAAAATATTGTTTGATACATTATCAAACAATACTATTTATTTTTATTTGCAATTATATCGAGGGTTTCCTGCCAGAAGGGCGTATCCACAAAATCGCGAATTCTTAGAGTCGTATATTTTTCGTGTCAGAACGTCGTTTCCATCAGACTGGTCGTATCCATCAAGTGAATAAAAGTATCCAAAACATACGCCTAAAAACATTTATTTTCGATGATAAGCAATATGAAAAAAAATGCACCGATTTTTGAAATGTTTTTATTGAATCCTCTAAATCCATGTTTTGGTTGATACGACCTTTTGGCAGGAAACCCTCGATTTATATTATTGTTATAATTGGTTTTACAAGTATCAAGTAACAATGGTGCACAAAAATTATACGTAAATGAGGTATCACGTGCAACTGTGAACTGTCGTTAATGGATGACGATCTTATCGTTGAAAGAATCAAAGAACGATGCCGGGAATTAGAATCGCCCATCGCCGATCTGGATGGAGTTTTCTGATCGTTGGAATTTTTTACGGTGGCACACGTACACTTATCGATTGAATTGTACGCAGTTGACACACTCCCCACAGCGTAACTTTGCTGGAATGTCACCGCTTTGCATGGCTTGGCAACGTCGTCTTAGTCACAACTGAAGGTTGGTTTTAGCCTGTTAGCGACTTGTTTGTGCCGTTTAGTTTGACGACAAAAGTGTTTTCTTTCTTTGGTAGGGGCCTATGTTTTTGTATCAAAAACTTCCAAAAAATAAAGAAAATTAGTTGCCGCCTTTTGGCTTCTAATTGCAGAACACCTGAATAAAAGAGTAAAAATTCAATGTATAACACTTCAATTTTATTCCGAAAATTAAATTCAATAAATTAATGATAATATTAAACATCCACCCAAAATTTACTATAACACCCTCAACAACGTTGTAAGCTATAATTTGAATTTATCAGTGTTCACCTTGTTCTACACCTCATCAACGTTGTAAGCTACCGTTATCAATTAAGCAATCATCGAATTGCATAGAAAACCTCTACAACTTTGATCACTAAATTCGAAAACTTTAGAAATTAAAAAAAATGAATAACGAGAAAAATATTGGGAGAAATAAACTTCACCGAATCTACAAAATAAAAATGGAAGAGAAAAAGATATGTAGAATTTTATCAATATTTTAAATAAGGTACTCACCTGATTTCTAGAGTTGGCCTTGAACTTGGATTAATTCGTTGATGGTCGAGCTCCAACAATAAGGGGAAGGTTAATACTTTGTTAATGGTCGAATCCCAAAAACAAAGTAAAAAGTGTTACATAGTAATTTTGTTGATGGTCGACTCCCAACAACAAAAGGAAGGTTAATACTTTGTTAATGGTCGAATCCCAAAAACAAAGTAAAAAGTGTTAGTAATTTTGTTGATGATCGATTCCCAACAACAAAAGGAAAGGTTAATAATTTGTTAGTGGTCGAATCCCAAAAACAAAGTAAAAGGTGTTAATAGTTTGTTGATGGTCGAGCCCCAACAACAAACGGAATTTAGGAAATAGAAAAAAAAGAAGGAAAATAAGATGTTTAAGCTCAAAGCCAACTCGTTGATGATCTGGTACCAAGAGAGCGATCGCTTCGTGCGCAACAATTTTTATCAATTTGCTTGAATTCAATTCAAGTGGGGATACAAAAGAAAGCCGTAACATGAAGTGATCTTGCTTCGATGGTAGAAGTACATAGGGATGAGTTTTTTTACGTAGGCATGTGTTGAGTATGCCCCATATACCTACTATATATACTGGCAAATTTTAAGTGAATGTTCGATTATAATAAACTTAAAATTAGATTAGTCAATATCGATTACGATGTAATGTGGTGCTGATTAATGTCCAATCTCGCCAGAGATGATGACGTTGCATGTTAATTAATGTCCACTGTAGCCGAATGACCATGCTTCCTTTCTCAAGTGGTTCCGAGCCATGTGTAATTGAGCCTGTTCTTCGTGGTTTAGTGTTATCCGTCTGAAATAAAAAGGTATTAAATACCCTAAAGGTGATTCGGTGATTGGACTTTGAGCAGACAAATTCAACGGATAACCAAGGGAAATCCCTTGCTGTGAAAGAATTGAACACCTAGGTTGTCGGCGGATGACTCCTATCGATACGTAAGGGCGGGATGGAAACTGAATTGAGAAGTATCAGATTGTGACCATGCACAAGCATTGTAAGTTGGTTTGATTGTCGTGCGGATGGCTAAAATTACGAAGGGCAAGTATTCACTCCAATGAGTATGCTGTCCCTTCTCATTATAGACCGTCAGCTAGTGACAGATTTAGGTGCCTCATTTTCTCATGCTAGCCTCGAAGAGAGTTGAAAGCTACATCGTTGTTGAGTTGGAAAATGTTGTTAAATTAAGGTGCCACTGCTGGGCATAACATATTAAAATTTAATTCTTCGTAATAGAAATAAGAGGAGTATCTCGCCCATATTTTCACGCTTGAATTTGACTTGCGGTGAAAATCTAAAGTTCGGGCAGAAAGCACCAGATAAAGATGTTTATTTTCATCCCAGGAATTTGAATCTTGCATAAAAAATAGGGGTTGCTATTTGAGAAAAAAAGCAACCCCACTCCCGGGTCAGGAGGTGAAAGAGAGGGGGTGCGCACTATATCCAATCGATGTCCCCCTCCATATCACACATCTTTTGTATCAGAGGTTTCCCTCTGTCACCCCTCCTTTGTTCAAGAATTCCGTGGAAAGTTTTAAAAAAAACACCCGGTATATGAATTTAACATGAATAGCTATTATTTGAATTTAACATGAATAATAGCTATTATTTCCTCAGATAACGTAACACCCTATTAACATTCAAATCTTCTTTCAGGAACCTCTTATGGAGGAATACAGCATTGCGGCACAAGTTTGGAAACTAAGTACATGTGATATGTGTGAATTGGCACGAAATAGCGTTATAATGAGTGGATTTCCTCACAAGGTAAGAAACTCATTTAAAAATACTAAAACCGTAAATTTTATATGTTATTACAGATGAAACAACATTGGCTTGGACCAAATTATACACGAGAAGGTGTTGCGGGTAATGATATTACACGGACCAATGTACCAGATATTCGTGTGGCCTTCCGCTACGAAACGTTACTTGATGAATTGTCAAATATATTTAAAGTTCATGAAAAACCAATTGGTATTTAAATGTAATTATTAACCCTAATTTTATCTTGCTAGATATTAGAAAATCACGAAAAAGAAGTATATGAAACAGGTTTTGATTGTGATGTATTGTCGGAGAAACTACAGTTTCAAGCATGGTCGACATACAGTAACGTAAATTCATAAATTAATTTCATTTTATATATTATATATTATTATAATAAAACTGTAAATTATAACCATTACAGTTTTCTGGCCTTTTAATTAAAATGAAAATTATGCAAAAACTTTTCGAAAGGTTAATTAAAATAAATTTTACTATAAGTCCTAACAAAATAAAAAGGGATTGAGATTAGAATGAATTATATAAAGTAAAACTTATGGCTAATATTAGTTTTATTATGTTCAAATATTATTTTTAAATATATTCTTTAATAATTAAGCATTTCTGTTGAATTTATCTCTGCTTCTATTCTTATAAAACAGGGGCCAAACTTACTAATTCAATCTAGTCGCTCCCTGGACTAACTTTAAGCATAATTTTCATTCCATGTAAATTGCCATAACTATATATTCCCCTGTTGATATTGTTAAAAGAACCAAAATTATTGTGTCAACCTCTACTTATTGTGAACTGGTTCTCTTTAGAGAAAGAATTTTTATTGTTGTATGTTATTATTATTATTATTGCAGAAATTTATTTTTTATAGGTTCTTCTTTGGTTAGTTGTTAGCATTTTTATTATTTTCAATTAGAACAAGAAAAGTTATAAAGTTAGGTTCATATGAAAAACAAGTTTTAATCTTTTGTATATTATTATTAATAGCTAGTGGTTCATTTATTTTTTATTTTTTATTACATTTTTACAAATGTGTGAATATTATTTGAGAAATTGAAACTATGTTCATAAATTATTTTTTACTAAATAAAAATTCTAAAAATATAGTGTTCTAGATATTTTTCTTTCCTGTAAATGCGCTTCACCTGACAGAACTGTTTAGAAGAAATCTCTTTGAAATCTTGCTGACAGACAGACTGTGCATTAGACTGGAGGTCGTGAGAAAAATCGGTGTACTTTTTTTAATGAAAAATACCAAGCTTAGGAGTCTCCCTTAACATGTACCAGTTCGTCATGTATAGTTCAGGTGGAATGTCTGGTAGCTTGGTTTGAAGAATAGAGGATGATAGGAAAGCTTAGAGGGGTCTGGATCAAAGAAGGATTATTCCACAGTCAATTTGTTCTATTCATAAATGAACTTTTAGATCGCATTGTGTGCGAAAGGGGTGAGCCGAGCGGGCTGATCTTGTGTTGCAGAAAAATATTGCCGTGCTCCTGCCTGGTATTGAATTTCAATGGAACAGTCGCTATGGTAATAGCGGTAAAGCATAGAAAGGAGTGCTACATTCTCATGGGGTATTTTCGAGAATTCACCATGGTAGCTACCGGTCGAACCACAAGTTAATCTAGCATGTTTGAAAATTGATTACTTGCAATAAGTGACCACTCACCATGTTCTAATATTCACGGGTAAGGTAACCAGAGTCTCACCACAGGGTAAGGGGGTAAGTAGTCAATGGTAGGTTAACTTTTGGTTCGACCGGTAGCTATCATGGCGAATTCTCGAAAATGCCCATGGTGACTTAAACGATCTATAGAAGCGCGAAAGTTGCCATCTTCAATGACTTTGATGGCACGATTTTGCATCTTATCGAGAGAAGCCAAGGTGGTTTTCGGGGCGCCCGGCCAGATATACGACTTGTATTCAAGGCGGGGCCGAATGTAGGATTTTTAGATTGTAGCCAGGGCGGCTGGCTGGAGGAGGAACTTGCATCTTTTAAGACATCCAAGGCATTGGGAAGCTTTTTTGGCGATTTGGAATAGCTGATTATTCCATCAGAGATTCTCCGTTAAAGTTATCTTAAGGATGCTACAAGTTGAGTTAGCCGTTAGTTTCTATTTACCCACTGAGATAGGAGGGAGGTCGGTACTATCTATGTCGGAGCTGAGACAGTAATTTGTTTTGGTGGCTCTTCATTCCACACGATTCATGCGGCTCCAATCAAGAATCGATTAGATATCCCGGTTGATCGAAATGGGCATCAGGGGCCTTATTCTCTATTACAATATTGTGAGAATTTTTCTCGAAACTGCCAAAATGGTATTCTGTATTACAAAACTGGGGCCGGTTCGTGTATGGCGAACGACGATAATCGTACGAAAAACAATTGAAGTCGAAAAATGTTGTCGATGAATATTTTAGCGTTCGCATAGGTCGAAAGAAATTGTTCGTGTCATAATGCAAAAACTCGATAACCCAAGACCTTTCGAGTGCCTTTCGTCAGCTTCAGACGAAAATTTTCAATTTTTCGACCTACGCGAACCCGAGAGGAAAAAATTTTTTCGTTTTCGACATACACGAACTGACCTCTGACTCGAAACTGTAACAATATCGTTAGATTTTTACTCGAAAGCTCAAGGGTAATCGAGCAAATTATAACATTTAATTAAGCATTTGAGTATTGTAATAGAGAATAGGGCCCCAGTTCACAATTGTGAAGACAAGGCCTGGCACGTGCTTGTGTTATATTGTCAAAGGCGTAATATAAACGCCAAGTACCGTCGCACAGTGGGGAAAAATGCCAAAAAGCTGGCCAAAAGTCGAAAAATCGATGTTCGATTTTCGAACCTTTTACCTGATAAATATCTATTAGGAGACCCCTGCCACACATTAAACCGGTTTATGGCGGTCAGGTGTCCTTTTTCTCTTCGCAGGATCGATTCAAAAGTGACCGTTACAGCAAGTGTTTGTGTGAATTTTTAAGCCCTTGACGAAGCTGCTATTTGTTATGCGTATTATTCAACCGTGTGAAAAGTTATTAAATTAAAAAAATATGGACTCTGATCCTCAAGGTATGTAGAAAACATTTCTATAAAGGTGCCTGTAAACGAGCAACTAAAAATGCACATTGCCGGTAATATTTCAGAAAAAGATGGCCCGGCTATATGTCTCAAAATGTGTGGCCGATACTATTGCCAGGCAACTTGTAGTCAGACATGTTTTCGCAATGTTTTGGCTACTGTGTTGCCCGAGAATTTCATGCGTACACGTATGACAATGGCTGAAGTATTTGCTTATTAAAAAACGAAGAATGCTATGAGCTAATTCTAGATATGTAGTTACTTGTTTAGAAATTTCACTAGAATGACGAAGGATGACCTTAAATATTTTATTCAAAACAACCATAAGCCTTAATAGCGGTGGCAAGACTCCATCCAGCGGTATGCAGAGGCCCCGGTGTTTACCACTCTACTCTTTTCTTAGCTTTTGTTGAGTATCAAAGTTCTAAGAAAGCGGATGATCCACTAACTTAAGCCATTGTAGATCCCATGCTGGCATTGTTGAAAGCGCTACTTCATCCGGTATAGTGTCAATCCATTTTCCTTTACAATATGCGTGCTTTGGTATAGAATTTTTAAGGTACATAACTAAGATGTGTTCTAGGGTCATCATTTACGATATCTTACTGTAAGAATTGCCAAATTATAAACAGAAGGAAAAATGCAGCTTATGGCTGGGAGACGCCGTGGACTTAGTCAAGGGGATCTCCTGGAACTCTGCACGTATTTGGCTGCGGTTTGGTTCGCCGGATACTATAGATTCATGGATCCCGAACACAGAAAATGTACACCCTACACCGCCCACAACTAAGCCATCTTTAGGCCATACTAACATACTTCTAGTCCAAAGAATATTTCGAAATCAAATTTAAATAGCCGGCAATGTTTAAATATTTTCGCTCTACGACCGATATCAAAGGCAACATGCCGGCCAGTAGTTGCAATATGGCCAGTATCGTCGGGCTATACGGATATATTGCCGGCAAGTTTGAACATATTTATGGAAATAATGCTGAATTTTCAGCAATGTCGTTCAGCCAGTATTGCCGGCCACACATTGCTGAAAAATGTTGCTCGTTTACAGGCACCTTAAGCAATATTGTCTATTTTCATATCTGTATACATTAATTAATTAATGAAAGACAGTGAAATTTTTATTATTTTTGCTAGAAAATATTTTGTAAAAGAGCCCCTACAAAAAAAGTCTCGCTAGGTCCCGCTTTAATTTTTTTTAATATGTTCCTTAAACATTTCTACACAAAATACAAACAACAAAAATTGAGACTTTTTGCGACCTTTTAGTCGGTGGACGTTTTTATTTAAGAAGTGCATCATTTTATGGGTAATTCCCACCATATTTGTGTATAAATAACCTTTTAATGGATTCATATTACATGTATTATATAATACATTTATATGAATATTGTTTTTATAAACTACTGCATAAAATTTTTCGGAAACTTTCTTTATATTTGTTGAGTTCGGAAACAGTATAGGTAAATTAAGTTGAAAAAAGCGAAATAGCGGAAATGATTCGGTACATGCTAAAATGAATGTGGCAGAGAGCTTCCTTTTAGGGTTCTTATAAGGGGTTATAAGGCCTACCGATTTTCTACCCTTCATCTAGGAGTTTTAGGGTCAAAATATCAGTTTTTTGCAAATACATGTTAAATAGTAAGTGTTATAAATAGTGTTTAAAAAATTTGTATATTATACTACTATTTGCCAAAAAAGTTCTGAAATTTCAGTTTTAAAGATTTAACTACTCGTTTCAACTTATTTGCGACTTGTAAAGATCATCAGACTTTCAATAAATCCTTTGTCTACATGGTTAATATTTTCAGGAGTGATTTCCTTACAAGTTTTTATTTAAAATTTTATTTTTTTATTAAAAAAAGGCCGCCAAATTCGAAATCAACGACCCGAAAAACTCCCGTATAACCAGTTTTGCAACAATTGAAGGATATTTCACTACTTTTAGTCGCCATTTTGAAGCCGCCATCTTGTTTATGAAAAAATGGACACTAAATTTGTAATCAGGTACCCCAAAAACCCCGTATACCAAGTTTTATAGCAATTGAAGGATATTTTATTACTTTTAGTCGCCATTTTGAAGCCGCCATCTTGTTTATGAAAAAATGGACACTAAATTCGTCATCAGCGACCCTAAAAACCCCAGTATACCAAATTTCATATTAATTGGTTAATGTTAAAGACTTTTGGCCAGTTTTTCGGCCTTTTGCCACTGTGCGTCGTCGACATTAACCAAAGACTTGCTTTGGAATGACCACATATTCCAAATCGCCAAACAAGCATCTCAGCGCTTGGGATTTCTCAAGAGATGCAAGTTCCTCCTCCAGCCATCGGCCCGTGCTGTAATATACAAGTCCTACATTCGGCCGCTTCTCGAATACAACTTTCTCATTTGGGGCGGCGCTCCGAAAGCCACTTTGGCGTGGTTAGATAAAATACAAAAAGGGCCTTACATGATTGATGCGAATGATTTCTCAACCCAGCTACTCTCCACTCCTACTACTGTATATAGCATGCGCCCCACGTTTTTTCATTTAAAATCTTACAAATATTTTCATAGCTATTACAAATTCAAAATCATAAATTTTCAGGACTATCTGTATGGTGTTAGGAATATGTTTGAGGTTCTAAATCTGTATGGGGCTAGGAGAAATTATTTTATACTTTTTAGTTCGTTATAAAAACGTGCCATATTAAAAAGATTATTTTCCGCTTTTTGCGATTTAATGGCCAGCAGTGCAGCTTGACTGTCCGAGAAATTAACAATGTTAGACCTATTTGGAGCTCTATTAATACAAGTCTGAGCACACACCTGGATGGCGAGTACCTCAGCCTGAAAAACAGTGGGGGTAGTGCCCAGAGCCATGAATATTTTGCTCCTTGGGCGATAAAAACCCAACCATACCCCTTTATCGGTTTTGGAACCGTGTGTGTACCAAAATGCCGTGCTTCCTCTAAAGAGAGGCCTGCCATGTTGCCACTCTGACCTACTTCGAATAATCGTCGTAAACAGTTTGTCAAAGTCAAGAGTAGCAGGAATGGTATCGGACAAAGATATCATTGGCTCCAAGTTCAGCTCCTTGATGATCGATAAATGATCCAGCAGGTCTCCTGGCTTAAAGGAGAACAGCTCCCGTAGCCGCAGTGGCCCTGCCAGAGACTCTTTTTTCACCACCAGGTGTAGCGGAGGAAGGTTCAGTAGGGCCTCCATAGCCACAGTCGGACAGCTGCTTTTGGCCCCTGTGTTACCAAGACAGGCCAGTCTGCACCCTGGCCAGCTTAATCATAGCACCCTTTTGTTTGGTCTTAGCCCACCATGCGATGGATGCATATGTGATCAGGGGCCTTACGACCGCAGTATATAGCCAAAACATTAACCTAGGTTTAAGACCCCAGGTTTTTCCTACAAATTGGCGACAAACATGGAGAGATGCAGTTGCCTTGGCAGTTACTCTCTTAATTTGAGATTTCCAGGAGAGTTTTTGATCCAGGATTATGCCTAGATATTTAGCCTTATTTGAGAAACCTATTTCTTTGCCGTCCAAAGAGGGAACTTCTAAATTTAGCTTCCTTCTATTAGTAAACGGTACGATGACAGTTTTTTGTGGGTTAATACCCATATTCTCGCTACGGCACCAGCTATACACATGTGACAAAGCGGCTTGCATTAGGTCTGAAACGGTGCTATCATGACCGCCGCTAATCGTTATGACGATATCGTCAGCATAGGCCTGTGTTTTCAATCCACGGTTATTCTGGTCGGCAAGAAATTCGTCGATCACGATTGACCATAGGAGGGGTGATAGAACGCCCCCTTGAGGACAGCCTTTAGCAACAATTACCGTAATCGATTCACCATTCATCTCAGCAGTTATCAATCTGCTGCTGAGAAGCGACGTGATCCATCTCGCAGTGGGGCGAAGAATGCCTTTTTCTACTGCTACTTCATTGATCGTCGAAGGTAACGTTGTCAAACGCACCCTCAATGTCTGCAAAGGCGCAGAGAGAAATTTCCTTGGCCCTGAGCGACTTCTCAATATCTCTCACTAGCACATGAATGGCAGTCTCTGTAGATCTGCCTGGCCGGTAGGCAAATTGCAGACAGTGAAGTGGGACCACTGTAAGACCCTCTCTAATATGACTCTAAAACTTTCTCCATTGTTTTCAGAAGAAAGGAGGAGGCTGATGGGTCGATAGGATTTTGCTTCTCTATATGTATGATCTTCTCCCCGATTTAGGGATAAAGACTACCCTAGCCTCTCTCCAACACCTCAGAATATGGGCCAGCGCAAAGTTACTCCGAAAAAGTGGTAGCAAGACCGGTAAGATCTCTTCCAAGCCTCTCTGAAGGAGAGCTGGGAAGATGTGGTCCTTTCCAGCAGCCTTGAAGGGACTGAAGGTGCCAATGGCCCACTCAATCTTACCGGCAGTGAAAATCCTGTTTGCCAGGCCTTTGTTCCTATTATAGGATCGATGGGCAAGTACTACCTCCGATCCAATGTTAGGTTCAAAGGCCAATCCAGGGTTAATTATCTGAGAGCCGGGGAAATGAGTGCTCATTAATAGCTCCATGGTATCCCTGGTGTTCTCCGTAAAGGACCCTTCAGAGGTCTTGAGAGAGACAATGCCATTAGAGTGATCCTTAGACAGAACTTTGTGTAACCTGGTGGAGGCTGGAAGTTTGTCTATTTCTTCGCAGAAGGCTTTCCATGACCTTCGTTTGGATCTTCTCAAATCTTTATTGTAATTGGTAAGGGCTTTCTTGTAGGGGTCCCAGTTGCCCGAGACTTTAGCCCTATTAAATAATTTTTTGACTTCTCTCCTTTGCTTGCAGAGATCGTTGTTCCACCATGAAACCTTTCGGTTAGTGCTTCGAAGTTTCGCAGGGCAGCTGCTCTCGAAGGCTGCGATGATCGTTTCCTGCAGATTGGTAGAGACAAGGTCGAGATCGGCCTCAGTAATGAGATTAGTATCCATATGGCTGATTCCTAAACTGAGAGCTGTGCGATAAGCGTCCCAGTCAGTCTGCCGTGGAGTCCTCAATGCTTCCGAGGATATTGCAGAAGCTCTCAGGTTAAACCTTATATGTCTATGGTCAGACATTGATGGCTCACTTGAGACGTGCCAGTTTAGTATTCTGGAACTGACAAATGTGCTAGCAAGAGTCAGGTCAATTACCTCTTGCCTAATCAAATTAGAAAAGGTAGGTTCGTGCCCCTTGTTCATAACCTGTAAATTGTAGGTAGTAATGAAATCAAGGAGGTAATCGCCTCTAGAATTAGTATTGGTGCTTCCCCACCCAAGGTGGTGCGCGTTGACATCGCAACCAATCACTAACTGAATATTCCTCCTTGTGCAGTCTTCCACAAGTCTCTTGACATCTGGCGGTGGTGGGGCAGGCTATCTCACCAGGGAAGTAGGCCGAGGTTATGACGAGCCTGGGCATTCCTACGTCTCCAGGTAGCACTACCTCAGCCGCAACCAGATCTTGAAAGAGGAAGGCATGTTAGTCTCTTCCCCATGAGCAGTGCTGCTCTAGGACAGTCATGCTCGGTGGAGTAGATCAACCTGCCAGCATTAGTAGCGAGGCCACATATTCTTCCTCGGTGCACCCATGGCTCTTGGATTAGGGCCACATCTAAATTGCCCGAGATAAACCTTTTTTCAAGTATTGCAGAAGCAGCCTTGGCGTGATGAAGGTTTATCTGGACAAGCTTCATATTGAAAGCAGTACTCATTTCCTGAAGGGATTTTTTCTCCTCCCCTTCTTGGGACCCTTACTGGGCTGTGGAGGTTTACCCCTTGAGGATTGGAGTGGCGATTTTAGGGGCTCAGCCCCGCCTGTAGCGGCAATAGAGGAAGCATCCAGAGTTGCTTCCCCGACGATTCCGCTGGCAGCACCAGCCTCTCTGGAGGCTATATGTTCGCATGTGTCGGATGGTGAGGTACTAGACATTGCCCCAGCCGCCTGCAATACTGAGTTAGTGGAGGGATTCATTACCTCGTTAGAGGACCCCCCAACCACCAGCCCAGAGAGTGCAGTGGTCACCATTCTCACATTGGAGCTTACCTCTCCCATTTTCGGAGCAGGCTCATGCGAGGCTTCAGATATTAGCCTCGGGGCATCTGCTTCCTTAGTGATAGGAGCGGAAATGGTCGCGGTTGCTCGCGAAGTGCTGGCGGTCGCTGAGGGGGCAGTATGAGCTTGGCCAGAGTCAGCCTTGGACATAGGCTTTTCTGCCGCCTTAGTCCTAAGCTGTGCCCAACCAAACTTGTAGCCAATTTGGCCGCCCGTCCGTCTCAGCTCGTCAATTGACCTTTGGTCCACGGAGAACGTCATCTCCATAAATGGTGGACGGTGCACTTTGTGGAGTACTCTCCATGCCTGCACCCTTAGAGCCCTGTTTTGGACCCCTATCCATTTCATCATGATGTCGGTAGGGTCTTCGGTTGCAGCCGCGAAATATCCGACCACAACATGGCTGCGCGGTAGCTTGTCTTCGTCCACAGCGACAAGACTAGCTCCTTCCCAGGGCTTAAGGTTAACCATCACACCTTTCAGCCACGTGGCCGTGGCCGAGTCGGCGCAGGTGATGGCTAGCCACCCCGGGCGCGCAGCGACACCTAGGAACCTCGGCTGCTCTGAGCTTTGTCCCAACTGGGCTATCGCCTCCAGAAGACTCCCTTGCACAGCAGTTAACTGATCCGTGGTCAGGAGAGTCTCTGGGTAATCAGTAGCGAGCACACCCATTCTGACACTCTCCGCTATTTGGCAGAAGGTCGGCTTTCAATCTGTTTTAGGCTTCAGTGTGGGTGCGTCGCACTTCTTTGGTGAAGGCTTTTCAGCTGGCTTTCCAGGCCGCGTAGCTGGAGCCGGGGCATTTTGGCCTGGAGAGGATCCAGAGGATCTACCCCTCTTCTTATTAGGAAGAATGGTTTTCCTCTCTTCCTCGGGAGCCACGCAAATCCTTTCAGCATCTTCCTGAGAGTAGCCAGCATCCAAAAGTCGCTTAAAACGTTTGGTGGCTGCGCCACTCCGGTATTTAGAAGGAGCTTTTGGATTTTCAGTTTGCCGCTCCAATGGAGCAGAAGGTGAGCGCGGTTCCGCAGGTGGGCCTCTAAGGAGATCTTCCATTGAAAGAGTGATCTCAGCGTGGTCCACGGCAGTTCGCGGACTCAGACTGCCCTCATTGAAGAGGGATCCCGAAAATTCCCCTTCATTGGCACCCTGCTGCATGAGTTCGCAGGGAATGTCCAACTGGTCTTGTAGGTTGGCCTGTTGGGGGGCTATGGAAGCCCCAGAAGTGGTTGAAGCGTTGAGAGGTGCTCCATCCTCATTATTGTTTTTTAAGGTATCTATATTAATCCCACGAGTTGCGCGAGAAAGGACAGTCGCCCATGGTAGAGCTCCCCATTACCATGGGAAGGCTAATTTAAACCGGAGGTCGCCTGGTATCCGGAGTCCATCGTTAGCAGTACACTAACGCAGTACCATTCATCCCTTCAGCACGATTGTTTACACCTTGGGATTGCGCGTATCTATCTTAGTCAGGGCACCCTTACGGGGCCACGCAAGCCTCACCACCACAACAAGGTGTAGATACGTCGGCGAGGCTACTAATAATATACCAATCTGTTTAATTTTGAAATTCCTGAAAATTAAAATGAAGAAGTAAGCTAAATTTATTTTATTATATTTTTATTTCAATAATAGCTGCGTCTCTTTTCGGATCTTTTTTACTATTTCTACTCGTGAGTACTCGCAACTACTCTTTTACTGAAACGCGTTTAGAAGGCTTTTGATTATATTTAACTGCTTTCTTCATATAAAAACATCTATAAATTAAATTTCAGTCGTAATTATATAAAACTTTTATCTTTCATTTTACTTTAAAAAAATTACCGTATTAGTTTCCATTATTATTTTTTTTTTAATGTGAAAGACTAGAGTCTCAGGGAAGACCCTTTATACTGTCGACAATCTATTTTCTTCATATAGAGTGCATTGTCGAACAGCAGCTCTAGTCGGGGAAGGAAGGAACTGCCACAACCTACCCGCGATATTTTTCAGTCCACCTACAGTGACTCACAGTGAAAATGGCCCACCCTTTAAACAATTATTTTTGGTAAAAATCTTCTGAGACATCAATTAAATAAAAATCCCAAAAAATATATTCTTAACAGTTTATTTAATTCTTGTTTCAACAAAAAAAGCAACATTCAATCCAATTAGTAAAACAACATTAAAATTTGAAATTAAATCAAGAGCTCAATCCAATAAATTTGCGTCCTACTATTAATCACGGAGGTGGTCATGTGATGGTCTGGGGTTCTTGCTCAGCTGCTGGGGTGGGCAATTTACATTTCATCGAAGGGAATATGGACAAATATCAATATCTGAATATCTTAAAGAATAATTTAAAACAAAGTGCGGAAAAACTGGGCATTGGAGAAACATTTAATTTCTATCAAGACAACGACCCAAAAGCACGCAGCTGGAATAGTGAGAGAATGGTTATTGCAACATTGCCCAAAAATAATCAAAACACCCCCCCAATCGCCAGATTTGAATGTGATAGAAAATTTGTGGCACCAATTGGAAATCGGAATTCGACAACATAATATGTAACATTTCAAATAAAAATGAATTAAAAAGGGTCTTATTGGAGGAGTGGAAAAAATTAGCCCTGATTAAACCAAAAAACTTGTAGAATCAATTCCAACACGATTAAAATCAGTAATTAAACAAAAGGGATTTCCAACAAAATATTAGAATAGTTTTTACATGTATTTTTTTAAAGTTTTATACCATAATCGTAAATGGGCCATTTTCACTGTGAGGTTAGATTTGCCATATTTCAGTTAATTTCGAATTTTTATGTTGTTTAACTAATTGGATGGAGTGTTGCTTTTTTTGTTGAAACAAGAATTAAATAAACTGTTAAGAATATATTTTTTGGGATTTTTATTTAATTGATGTCTTAGAAGATTTTTACCAAAAATAATTTTTTAAAGGGTGAGCCATTTTCACTGTGAGTCACTGTACTTCCAACCATTACTATTGCGACTTTGGCATCGGTGCATCGAGAAACAGCTCGCTGGAGTGTTATGCCTCCTGAAACGAGTTGAATCTCATCAACCAACAGGTGTAACAGGTGTCCATATCAAATTTTGAATTACGACACATAGCTTATTTTATTGTACATGGCATATCCTAACAACATAGCCTATTGTATTCTACTAATGGTGCCCTTTCATCTGAAATCCATGTCGAAGGAATTGTAAAGAAAACGGTAATCCGTCCTCTTGATATGGCCGCCATGAAACTAATGAGCATACTATATTGCTTATGGTGTTCTACTTATCATACACTTTCATTTGATACCCATCTCGAACGGGTTGTAAAGAAGATGGTAATCCGCCCTGTTGAGATGGCCGCCATGGACCAAATTACAAATTGAGTATATTCTACTGCTTATGGGTGTACTACTTTTCACAGCCTTTCATTTGATACCCATGTCACGGGTGTTGTGACGAAAATGTTAATACGCCATCTTGAGATGGCCGCCATGGGCCAAACGATATATTGAGTATACTACATTGCTTATGGTGTTCTACTTATCATACTCTTTAATTTGATACCCATCTCGAAGGGGTTGTGAAGAAAATGGTAATCCGTCCTCTTGAGATGGCCGCCATGAATCTAAAGACAGAACCTATGGCATTCTACTTATAATGCCCTTTTATTTGATACCCATGTCGAGGGGGTAGTGAAGAAAAGGGTAATCCGCCCTCTTGAGATGGCCGCCATGGACTAAATTATAAATTGAGTATACTATATATTTTTTTTATGTGGTAGTGCTAAGCTCAGGAGTCACCCTTTGTACTACTAGTCCGTCATGTCATTTGTCACGTCATGGTGCAATGTCTAGCAGTAAGCTTAGTACGGGGGAGGGGTGGGGGGAATAGGTTAGGGATTATAAAGGTACAGGAGGGTATTGAAGAAGGTGGTGACGAACCTTGCGTTTGAACTCTTGGATGTTGTAGGAGCTCGGAAATACCGACTACGAGAAATTATTCCACAGTCGAGTTGTTCTATTTACAAACGAATTCATATCTTGTTGAGTGCGTGAAAAGGGTAGTTGTAAGTGCAGGGAATGGGACGAGTGAGCTAATCTGGTGTTGCGGGTATAAGATTGCCGTGGAGGCAAAAGAGCGTTTAACTCGAAGGAACAGTCACTATGATAGTAGCGATAAAATTTTGTCAGTGCTGCTACATTCCTACGGTGGCTTAGGGGGTCGATGGTGGAGCAAGCGGTATCGTCATTAATTAACTTAAGGGCCTTTTTCTGGACCTTATCTAACCATGCTAAGGTTGTTATTGGAGCGCCGCCCCAAATGAGGGAGTTGTATTCGAGAAGAGGCCGAATGTAGCATTTATAAATAACAGCACGGGCCGATGGCTGGAGGAGGAACCTGCACCTCTTAAGAAATCCCAAGCACTGGGATGCTTGTTTGGCGATTTGGAATATATGGTCATTCCATCGCAAGTCTTTGGCTAATGTCACGCCTAAGATGTGTAGGGATGGGTCGGCCTTTACTTCCACGCCATCCACTGTCAAGGATGGTGATGTGTTGATCTTTTTCTTTGAAATTAGACAGTACTTGGTTTTGGAGGGGTTGAATTCGGCACGATTCTTTTTCCCCACTCTATAATAAGTTCAATGTCGTTATTAATAGAGTTGAACATTAGTTCACGATCATCAAGACAGGATCTGGCATGTGTCTGTCTTGTAACGAAGCTGTACGAGTAACGTAGAGTACCGTCGTCAGCGAAGCTGAGAAGTGGGTTGGAGGGGATTGAAAGTAGATCATTTATAAAGATAAGAAATAGGGCTGGTGATAAAATTGACCCCTGCTCGACCCCCGCAGAGATGGGGTAAGATTCAGATTTGACGCCATCCAAAACTACCTTAATTGAACGGCCGGAAAGGAAACTCTCAACCCACTTATAGAGAAGCGAGTCAATTCCAATAGCTTTGAGTTTAGCTAACAAGGCTGAGTGCCATACTCTATCAAAAGCCTTGGAGATATCTATAGCAAACAGACTAGACTCACCGGATCCATGCAGACTACGGCTGAGGTGTTCGATAAGGCAAACTAAAAGATCACCAGTGGATCTTTTTTGTCGGAAGCCGTATTGTTTGTCGTTTATAAGTTGGTTGGATTCTAGATATCCCATAAGCTTTTTGTTAATCGATATTTGTATTGTCAGAAACGGTTTGCTGGTTTAAGATTTGTTGTAGTATCCCAGAAAATTCTCGCCTGTTAATGCTCTCTCGCAAAAGAACTACCTTAAACTGGCTACGGTTTATGGCATCGCATCATTCTGATTGCGACAATTTTGAGGCGAATAGTTGATACTATCAAATGATGGTCGCTTCCAGTGTCTGCTCCCCTAAAGGTCCTGACATCCTCTAGAATAGTTCTCCATCTACGGCTGATGGCCACGTGATTTATCTGATCTTCCCAGATCTCTTTGTGTATCTTCTTGTGACAAAAGTAGATTCCACCTACTGTATGTTGGTGGGAACCACAAAAGTCAAAGAAAAGCTAACTGTTGCTATTAGTGACCTGCCCTGTCCTATGTGTTCAAGGCCGATGTTGTTGGGGCCGATCTATGAGTTTAGGTCATCCATTAAATCAATGAAGTCTCCCCTTGGAATAGAGCGAAAACCTCATTCGGTCGCATATAGAATTCTGCCTTGATGCCGTCGTCTGCGTCTTAAGTTGGAGCGTAGCATTGGACAAGCGTAGTACTTCTTAGTCTGGTACGCAGGCGCACGGTAATAATCCTCTCAGAAACTGGTGACCAGCTAATGAGGCTGGACCTGGCTTCTTTGGTGAGTATTACGCCAACGCCATTCCTACGGCTTTCAGTTTCGTCTCCACCAGAATAAAAGAAGGACTCACCGTGCGGGCAGATATGTTCCCCGCGTCGGACCATCTGGTCTCGCTCAGTCCCATGATCTTGATTTTATAACGATCCATCTCGTTGAGGACTTGGTCCAGCCGTCCATCAGCAAGCAGTGTTCTCATATTCCATGATCCGATTCATGTCCTGGTTTGAAAAGCAAAGGTCGTCTTCGTGTTTTCCATCCAGTTCTGAGGCATTGTTTGCCGATTCGTAGCAATGGTTTTTTTTTATGGGACCGGTTGCTAACCCTCAGCCCAACGCACTAAAAACTCTGTTTTGTAGCGCAGAGAGGTCGCTATTTGCCCGTCATTCGTTAGCTCATTCCGAAGAAATAACCTAGGAGGCACCGCGAGGAGGTGGGATTAGGACTTGCTAGCAGAGCTACTAGGTGTTCGTCTGCAGTAACTCTTCTCGGGTTTCAACAGAAGTGACAAATCGGGTGCTACTACTTTCCGAGTTCTTTGTTAGTCATTCGCCCCCAATATAGGAGATGGAAAATGCTGACTTAATAATAATGATATTGAGTTGCCGAGTGCTCAGACGCGAACCCGTAACAGTCATTCAAACTTTGATAAGTCACAGACGATATGCAGAATATCAACGCAAAAAGGGATTCGTGGTTTTTAAGAAAGATCTGTAATGGCGCCGAGGAATGACCAAATGTGTATTCTCAATGTTAGAAAAGATTCCTGGTACAACGTATGTTATTTAATATACCATATCGTCACCCTTATGCCAGAGACGCGAAAGTGTAAATCTGCAGTTTTGAGTTATTGCTAGATAAATGTTCAAACTGTGTCTAAAAATCAGATTTTTATTTGCTTTCGTGTTGTAGGCTTTACACTTTACACTAGATTAAGAAAGATTTCATTAAAAAAATGTTATCGAAGCTGTGATCATAACGGGCTGCGGTCAAGACGACCCAGTATTTATACCAAGATACCCTATAATTCCATCTGCAATGAAATTGCAATACCCAAACCTTACGAAGAACTGGTGTAGATTTGACCAAAGGTAACTCGTGCAATTACACGTAGGTAAAATGTTCACTTATCAGTAATGCTACAAACATTGTAATGCTTACAACTGAAAATAAAATACTTAACATTGTTTAAAGAGAAGCTTTACAGTGAATTTAACCTTGAATTATTATATTAGGCACATTTTTATATTACCAGTGCCCTGCGGGCGCTATGGACATCTCTGCAAGCTGCGCTGGAAAGTAATCGAGGAAATACCCATTGCTTTGTCACTCTCCTTCTTCTTTTTGGTGAGGTTTTTAGTCCAAACGTACCATAGAGTGGCCTATTGCACTACTTGTTTTAGCATTACTGATAATTTCAAATGAATAATTGCCTTAGGCTAGCGACATACGATTTAACCTAATCGTAAGTCGCTAGCCCTATACCTGCAACCGGCATTGGCGTAAGCATTTCTCGATTCCCGAGATTATAAACCTATGTAGCTTTAGCGTGGCCCTCCATTGTATGAAGAAAAAAAATTCTTAAACTCTAAAGGCCATACACCATACACGGTCAAATTGGATGTACATCCAGATTTTCATCAAACCCATAAGCCCAACGTATTTTGATCGGGGGCCTTAAGTCTCACCCCCTAGAAATATGAGAATAGCTAAAAAACTAAGAAATATAAAATTTTATTCGGCCAAGATGGCGCATTACGAACGAAATGATACCTTTTTCCACTTTGTTCAGCACTGATAACCATTTTATCAGCCTCGATATAATCAATAAATATTTTTTACCTAAACAGCGGCCCGCGAAACCACTTGGGTTGGCTCGGGGGGGGGGGAGGGTATCCTGGAATGCGATGCGAAAGTGGGAAGGACGGAAGACAATTGCGATGCGAATTAGTTTTTGTATCGTAAATGCGATCGCATCGTATTGAAATTAATGCTTTGAAAAGAAATTGTTTTGAGCCAACCAACTTCATTTATCAATTTAATTTGACATTTTGATGCGAACAATTATATTTCAAGAACATTTAAATAGCTTTTAGAATATTTTAAAACAAGCAAATAGATTCGTCAATAACTTTACTCACAGACTGAGATCCGTTGATAGATGGACGGATTTAACTCGAATTGGCAGTGGGTGATACCATTTTCTTATTTCCGAATTGCATGACTTTCGGATTGCATTCCAGGATAACCCCCAGGCCTGAGAATATTGTCAATTTGGTAATGGTGTTTGCCATTGCTAGACTGTGTCGATGACGATTCCCCAAATAAAACGGCAGACTTTCTTACAAATTAGGAGAGCGTTCAAAAACCTTACTATGGATTACTATGGTTTGTCGCTCAAAAACTCCATGGGTAACCACGACATAACCACGAGCATAACTTTTTGGCGTTCAAAATTCCCGTGGTCAATCATGGTGTAGTTAAATTGTAACCCTGCTCGGGACTATGGTTAGCGATAGTTATGAAGAAAATGTAATGTTAAACACAGGAAAAATCAAAGTGGGATTTGTAGATCAAAACAATAATTAATGGACACATACGAAATAATTGAAGCAAATAGCGAAGACTATTTTATAGAAAAACCATCATTTTCTTTAACTCGTAGTGGGGATAAAATCGTACCGTCACCTCCTCGCTGGTTCGTTCCTAGAACCAATCTAATCAACTGCGGCAGAACGCTCGGTGATCGAACAGTGTTCAGAATTAGCAATTTAATTTCTGACTCAATAAAAAGGTGCCGGAAGGGTGTGATTCAATTAAAAGATAACTTTTTCCAACAATCAAATTACTATTTATTTGCAATCAATTATTAGATTTTCTCAAATATAAATTCAATAAAATTCAACCATAGATTTACAAATTGCCAAAAATATTTCAATTCAATCTTAAATTCGTTATTAATTCGTGATTTATTACTTGAAAATTCGTAAATTGTTCTTTATTTGTTTTGTAAATAAGAATTACCAAAATGTTGCTTGCTCTGATAGCTTAAATGGATAACGCCACCTATCTGTCAGATGACGATTGATGTTTCGCCTGATGTGTTCTGCAATTAGAACAGCCAGGAATAACCTTTGCGGTGCTGCACTCCGGTTTCGTTCTTGGAAATCGCTTGGGATTTGCTTGCTGCACTGGTTGCTGCTTGCTGGACTGCTTTGCCTGGTTTCTTTGCAAATTCGTCCCTCTGTGGTTGGTTACAGTAACTGCTGAAATCAATTCTGATGATTAAGTTACTGCTGTATTAAAGACTTCTAAGCTGTCTTTAATTCAGGCTTTACTGGGAAAAGACCTCAATTCTGTCTTTTCAGAAGGCTAAGTTCGATACTTGAGCTTTGAAACTGCTTAATTGCTAAAACCTCAATGCAGATTTTATCTTCTAGTTCAAGACTCTAGAAAGATTAAAAGCAATCTGGTTTGATGCCAGCTGTGTGTCGGTATTTATTTTCTATTCGAATAATAGCTGCGACTATCCTTTGGTAGGGGGCTTCGTTTTTGAAGTATATAATTTCGGGTTTATGTACTAGATCTGCGTGCGATGTCCAATCAGCTGTTCTCTTCTGACTCGTAGACGTCAAATGGAGTTGTTTGTTTTGGTGAGTATTTTCTTCTAATTTTAGTTTATTTACTAATTTTATTTTATGTTTTCAGGTTTTAGTGGGGGATGAAATGAGGAGGAGCCAGCGATCACTCCATTCGGGTTGACAGGTGAGCATTTTTGTGGAACCTGTTTTGAATTTTTTATTAATATTTTTTTGTTTACAGAATTTGTCGATTTGCCGACGGCTTTTGGCGTATTCTCTGGAATGGATCTCTCTTTGGTGTTTTCATCGCTAATTTGGATTGTTTATCCCCTTTGGCTTAAAAGGTAAGAACTTGTATTTTTAATATTTATATATTTAACTAATTCTTCTCTATTTCCAGGTATAAATTTCTTGTAGTTTTTTTTTGTGTAGTGCTGTCCTTTAACTTGTGTGTTTTTTGTTTGTGTTTGGTTTGTTGATTTTTAATAAAGTGCAAGAACTTGAGAAATTGATGTTTTATTTATAAATTCCCTTTTTACATGGTTTTTGTTTTCAGTGTGGCCGGAACAAACAGGAGTTAGCTTTATCGCTTGTTATGCTTAGAGGCGATGATATCAAAAAGGGCAGTGATTTTTTTATAAAGAGGAAATACCAGGAAGGACGAAAGTTACCAAGATCTGAAGAATGGAAAAGCAACGGACCATGTCGCGGAATGCAACTGCATCTCTAATCAGGCCTTATAGTTCAGAAGCGATAGCGAAAAAGAATTCATATGTTGCAATAAATTGCACCTGCGATTTTTCGACGCTATAATTAAGAGAAAGATCGTAGGAATTATATGAATAAGTTTTGGAAAGTTCGGCCCTGGGGAACAGGTGAAAAAAGGCTAATAATATAGCGGCAACTTAATAATATGAAGTAGCTTTTAGGTGCTAAAACTTGTAGATAACAGAGCTTAAAAGAGCGAAAAAAATAAGTTTTGGACAACTGAAATCGGTTAACATTCATTCATTTTTTGACATTTAATTACAGGGACTGTAATTCCTTCCAGCACAAGAACAATGTCGAAGTCGGAGAAAGATCTTTAGATTATCCGTGACACAGTGAATGTGCGGTTACCTGCAGGAACATTTTGTCTTTGAACAATTACTGGGGCTATACTGGGGTGTTAGCGGGTTTCTGGCGGGACAGTACCTTCACACCGTGGCTTAAAAATGAAGAAAACGCAGTGGTATAGGGATGGGCAAAAAATCCATATCGTGTGGAATAATTGGAAGTAGGATACCTATATTTGTCCGACTTCTTCAAGCTGGCAAACTACCCAGCAGGCATTATAGCTCATATTGAGCTAAATATGATCTATTTGCGATTGGCAATTTTTTCGTTTAAAGTCTCAAATAGTAATTTATGAGATACATATGAGGAAATAGTGAGTTAATTGGCGCATGTTTCTGAACTAAATATGAGGTCAATATGAAGTAACTCAAGAGCTAAATGCTATTTCAAAATGTTCTCATATTGAGCTCACTGAGCAGAAAAAAAAGTACTGAGAAATGTTAAAAATCAAAATTACTATTTTCACATTAATTTTTTTTGTTACTGTCTTTTTCTACTATTTTTTATATTCATATAATTTTATATTATTATATATATTCATATTTTACTGGTGATTTGAGAATATTTTTTTTCGATTGCCTTATACGAGATTCGAATCTGGGTCACTGGAACATGAAGCCAACATTCTACCAACTGAGCTATTGAGACTACTGTGTATACGCCGCCGTAAGAGTGTATATAAATGACAAATATAATATGAGCTCATTGTGAGATTTGTCTAAATAAATACCTGTTCGGCTCTCGCTCGCGACCGGGTCGGTCGCTTCCTCCTGCGACTGGCCCCCCATATATAATCAGTGCTCGACTGATTAACAGTGTTCCAATATAACGGTGTATTTCTGAGTCTTTACGAAGCCATCGTGTTTCATTTTTAAACTCGTGTAATCTTTGATTTCTTCTGTGGAATCTAATTTAATTCCAGTTCGGTACCCAACAAAGACATGTGGTTTTCATAAAACTAATCTTAGTTTTCGTTTTGCATAAGTTTGTGTTCTCCGCATAGTATGGTTAAATGTTCAGCCGTTAGAATACTTTAATTAATGATAATCTGTGACAATTGCTTAAACTTAATTATATGGATCACAGAGATTTTTTAAGAATATAAAATACAGCATGGTTTTACACAGCGATCCGCTAAAATTCAGGGTGAAGCATCATCAACCGTTAACAGTTTTCAACAATGGACGATATGGACGAGTGCACTCACGTGATCTCAGTATCCGTTATCTGTGCACAATTCTAAATTAGGACCTACTTTTCGAGCATGGCTTTCTTATCCACCTAATTTTAAATCTTATCAGTGACTCCATATTCAATAGCTATTTCAAATTTGAGCATCTGGCGCGCGGGTTTTTTGGAGGGAGGAATTCGCGTTCCCCATGCCCTTTATGCATGATGGAATAATATCACCAGACCAGGAAATTTTGATGTACTGAATTTGTGTGCAGCCAGTTTTACATCGCTTGAGAAATCGGTATCTTGGAGCAAATTATTATGATCAAAGGAGATTGAAAAGAGCAGGGTGGATACTGATAACTCGTGGCTAGTTGAGGGGAGACAACTTAGCCACAGCAGCTGGGGGGACACACATTCAGCTATTATAGTTATGATATTTGATATACCACAAATGTTTTTTTTCTGCAATTTCTGGTTACATTTTGGTTTGGCAAGTTGGTGTTTGAAGGATTCTACAACGAGTCAACCGGTGTTCCAGCAACCTTCTGGCAGCACGTGAAAGGGGACATGATGCTGTATAGGGGCTTATGCAGAAAAACTCACCTACATGCATTCTTTGACAATTGACTGACTGGTTCTACATTAAGATATTTTGATTGGACCTTCTTTGCGTAGTTTGGATTCTACATTACCGGACGTACCCAATTTGACACTTAAGATGACAGCTTTATTCATCAGTCCAGCTTTATCTACTTTGATGTGACATTTCTCACATCTCCTATCAGAGACGCCTGCCACGTTGTTCTGGCCCAAACTAGGACGCGTCATTCAGCCTTGTATCAATGAAAGATAATTATTTTAATTTTATCACAGTAATTTGGTCTATATAGCCGCGAGGCTGGACCAGTAAGCAACCCTGTGGTCAGGGTTCGCTAGCTTTATGCTAGTAAATTAATTAAACAACAACAACAACATAAATAAATACCTAACGATGGAGGTTTTCTTATAACCGCACAGTGGGACGAATTGCCTAAAACGTGGGCAAAAGTCCGAAAATAAAAGTTTCGATTTAGGGATATTCATCTTTTGGGATGACTACAGTATTGTTGGCACTATTAAATCCCGGCAGTAGAAGCGGTTAATTGTTTTTCCTTGAAGCTGCACAGCAGGTCGAACTTGTTCATTGTTTATTTGTAAAGCGTTCAGCTCTGTGCTTAAAAAACGTAGCGCAAATTGAAACTTGCATAAAATTATAACGACAATACAGATTCGAAATATTGAAAATGGAGAATGTTTCTCCAGGTATGTACTAAATTTTAAATGCTTTATGACTTGTTAAGCGACGTGTTAACATTTGTT
Organism: Thereva unica; assembly: GCA_949987705.1. Taxonomy (NCBI): domain Eukaryota; kingdom Metazoa; phylum Arthropoda; class Insecta; order Diptera; family Therevidae; genus Thereva; species Thereva unica. Next base: position 65,039,649 of record OX465284.1, read on the forward strand.
ATTGAAATAAACAATAATTATGTATAATAACGAGAAAAGTTTATAAAATTCAATCGAAATTAAGAGATAAGTTATGAGTTCCACGGAATACCACTAAGTGAAGTATTTTTTTTATAAAATAAGTCATATTTACTTCAGCCGCAACTCTCTTAGTAAACCACATATGCAGTTACGGTTGCTACATTTTATTTTTGATGAAATGTTTATAAAAAAGCGAGAAAATTCTCCATATTGTTAAATTTGCACGAAATTTTGTGGTATTATGTTCTCGACGTCGCTGATGACGAATTTGATGTCAAAATTTTAAAATTCAAAACGGCGGAGCCAATATGGCGGACATAATTTTTCAAAATTTGTAGAAATAAGTTCAAAACTTGTATCTATATGTTTTTGAGCATGCCGATTACGAATCTGATGTCAAAATTAGGAAATTCAAACACGGATATATATATGTACCTATAAATATTAGTTCAGTCGTCAAAGCACATTGCGAATGCAGACCTCTAACTAAATGTTAACTCACGAAACTTTTTCTAAAAAAAAGTTTTTCGTGAGTAGAATATGTATGTTAAAAAAGTTTCGGAAAATTGGTTGTCCGCTACGATATGTAATTAAAAATGTGATCTAAATCCCAATATTTTAGCATTTTGGTCTTATTTTGAACCTACATATCTTATAAAGGGAGTCACTCAAGTTCCTGTTCTTAAAATTTTCGAATTCATATAAATACAAGTTTTGAACAGTTTTGAAAAATTATGTCCGCCATATTGGATCCGCCATTTTGAATTTCCAAATTCTGACATCAAATTCGTAATCGGCATGCCCAAAAACATCTAGATACAAGTTTTGAGTTTATTTCTACAATGTTTTAAAAATAATGTCCGCCATATTCGATTCGCCATTTTGAATTTTCAGTTTTCGATATTAAATTCGTGATCAGCGAGCTCGATTACCCTATAATACCGAATTACGTCTAAATTCATCAATATTTAGACTTTTGTCCACGTTTTCGGCAATTCGTTCCACTGTGAACCGTTGTAAATTCCAATTACGAAAGGTTCCTTTATAATTAATCCCTCCGACATTCGCAATTATTGGCCAAAATTGCTCAGTCGAGCTATTAAAAATTGGCAAACCATCGACATTAATGTTTAACAAAATACTATTATCTTTTTGTAAATTTTAAAATGCCTTCTTGACAAACTGTAACATCTTGGTGCCAATATTTGCATTCTTCATCGATGTTCGTCACTTCTACTGATTTTGGTGTCATCAGAACGGTTCTTGCTTCAGTTGGAAATTTACTAGGAAGTAGTTTGTCCAGAACACTAAGTAAATCAGTTATTCCATTTCTACCGATACCATATTTGTTAGCCCAACTTCCAATTCCCGCGATTGCATCTCCTACTCTAATATTGATATCATCATTATCGTCAAATTATTCAGATAAGTCGCCCAAATTATCAACTTCATTTCTCATTCGATTTGATTCTTCATCATCCGAAAATTCGATGATTCCGATAATTCCCATCTAAAAAAACTTGAAGCAGTACTACTAGAAGAGGCTTGACCAGCTTGAGAAGTTTCGAATGCCATTCTTATATTTCCGCTTGTGTCTGGTGAACTTTCCACTTCTTTTATATTTTTGTAGCAATTTTTTGTCCAGCATAGGATACCACGGTTACAAACTTCACTAACAATTTCAGTCTTTTGCTTAAGAAAGTCAAATTGGGAATGACGATAATAGTCTTAAAAATTGTTATCAAACGAATTGCCCATAATTAGCTCATAACAATCTTCCAATCAATGAACATTAAGTGGGACATTCAATTTCGGTTTCTTTTCCTCTCATTATTTTCTCACAACTAATTTAATTTTTTTTTGGCATTTGGGATGTCCAGTCCGATGGAATGGTAGAACGATTCAACAGGACAATGCTAGAACACCTAAGAAAAGTTGTTAGTGAGCACCAGCGTGACTGGGACAGTTACATCCCTATATTTCTAATGGCATATCGGACAGCGGTTCATAATTCCACAGGACAAACCCCTTGTAGTGTGATTTTTGGAAGACAAATCCGGCTGCCAAGCGACTTGAAATTTGGGACACCTGTTGAAAGCAACGAGTCTACTGGCGGTTTTACAGGTGAACTTCGTGATCGACTCGCAGATATCCATCAGCTTGCAAGGAAGAATCTTAAGATAGCCACTGACAGGATGAAAACTAGGTACGACTTCAGAGCAAACTGTAGCGGATACCAGGAAGGGGACCTCATTTGGCTGTTCTATCCTCGACGACGAAAAGGCAAGTCTCCGAAAGTTCAGCGCCAGTGGGAGGGGCCCTATAAAATCCTAACACGGATCAACGATGTTGTCTACAGGATTCAACAAGGACCCAAAGCCAAGAAGAAGATTGTGCACATAGGCAGGCTGTGCCCATATCATCAGCCGGATCCAGGATGGACAACTCTCCGGGACGAACAGTCCTAAGAAGGGGCAATGTGATGATTATGCGCCATCTGTTTGTTAAAAAGCATAATCAACTATTGTCGGTAACAACTCTGGTTGATGTCTGAACTAATGATTTATGTACTAAACTAAAATTGGAACGATCGATAAGTGAAGACAACTTCAAGCTTCTGGACGAAAAGAAAAGAACATACCACTAGGCACTAGAAAAGGGACGGAGGTTCCAGAAGTTAGATAAAGGTGGAGCTTGGATATAAAAGCGGCTTGCAGGCGCTGAGCAAGTCAGTTTTTGATTTGAAAGGCGATAAAAGTGTTCTAAAGTGAGAACAGTGAAAAGTGGTGATTTAAAAGTGAACTATAAAGCGTTAAATAGAATTTAATAATGCGAGTTATTAAATTGAAAGTGATTATAGTGAACTGTAAGAATTGTGTTTGTTATTAAATTGTGTTTTGGTTTGTAGTAAATAAATTTTGTGTGGATAATTAAAAAGTGTATTCCTTAATTAATCCTACGAATCCGTTAAGCCGTAAAAACGTAACAATATGTTGAGCTGACGATCATATTTTTGCTCATTGAAAAATCGATAACACGTTGTCCGTTGTCGTTTAAGGTTTCGTGGAGACTTTGTTGCCGTAGTCGATGTCGTTTTTTCCGTTCGTTCAAAGGCTTTGTTTCGAGTTTCTTAACTGATGTGTTTTTACACGGTTCGGTAGTTAGCCCAACGCCCAATCCCACTACCAGGAGGACCGGATCCGTGAATTATACTCCATCCGATAGGATGGCCCAGCTATACTCCCGGGCACTGAGTACATCCGTCGTCGGTTCTAGGAACACCAGCGAGGAGGTGACGGTACGATTTTATGCCCACTACGAGTTAAAGAAAATGATGGTTTTTCTATAAAATAGTCTTCGCTATTTGCTTCGATTATTTCGTATGTGTCCATTAATTATCTATAATATTTGATCTCACAAATCCCACTTTGATTTTTCCTGTGTTTAACATTCTTTTCTTCTTCTTCATTTTCTTCTTAACTATCTCTAACCCTGCTAGGGAGTATGGTTAGCGATAGTTAAGAAGAAAATGAAGAAGAAGAAAAGAATGTTAAATACAGGACACATACGAAATAATTGAAGCAAATAGCGAAGGCTTTAACTCGTAGTGGGGATAAAATCGTACCGTCACCTCCTCGGTGGTGTTCCTAGAACCGACGACGGTCGACATTGTTCTTGTGCTGGAAGGAATTACAGTCCCTGTAATTAAATGCCAATGAATGTTAACCGATCTCAGTTGTCCAAAACTTATTTTTTTCGCTTTTTTAAGCTCTGTTATCTACAAGTTTTAGCACCTAAAAGCTACTTCATATTATTAAGTTGCCGCTACTATTATTAACCTTTTTTCACCTGTTCCCCAGGGCCGAACTTATCCAAAACTTATTCATATAATTCCTACGATTTGTCTCTTTATTATAGCGTCGAAAAATCGCAGGTGCAATTTATTGCAACATATGATTAGAGATGCAGTTGCATTCCGCGACATGGTCCATTGCTTTTCCATTTTTCAGATCTTGATAACTTTCGTCCTTTCTGGTATTTCCTCTTTATAAAAAAATCGCTGCCCTTTCTGCTATCATCTCCTCTAAGCATAACAAGCGATAAAGCTAACTCCTGTTCGATCACCGAAATGAGCGTTCTGTCGCAGTTGTATTAGATTGGGAGCTGCTGGAATAAAACCGCCTGTTGGCATTGACTGTCAGTTCTTGTACTTATCTCTCTAGTATGTTTCCAGTCAACATCACAAAGAACCATTATCACTGAGCGCTAGTATTTTACATAAAAAACATAGGTTCGGTGTTCTAGTTAATGCTTATCTTTATACTAACTGCAACAGACAATGGGCCTGATTTTTGAATCCGGCGGATCGGAAGTGAGTGTGGATTTGATACTTTGCCGATAATTTTTTCGGTAATCAAATTCGCATTCAATCCGCGAATGCGCATTTTTGAATAAGCAAAGTATCAAATCCGCACTCACTTCCGTCTCGTGTGAAGCTTAGCGACCAAAGAAAAGAATTTTGTGCTACATAGGCTGCGGAGTAAAAGTGATTACCAAGAGATTTTTCAACGAAGGATAGAGCGTGTAATAATATTCCTATGGTAACTATAATCTAGATTCTAATGTTGTTGAAAGAAGTTGTCATTTTACGTAAAATAACTTAAAACCAAACTGATATAATTACCTTAAATGAAAATCTTGAATTTTTTAAAATACATTTATTAAAAGTATAAAACATAAAGATAAAATACGAATATAAGTACAAATCAGTTTTTTACGCAAAATGAAAAAATTAAGTAAATATAGTTTCAGTTTGTAACGATTACAAATAAAAATAAAATCTTTAATTTAAGTTTACACTTTTGTTTATTTTTGTTTTTTAAAATGGCGAATTCATTCCCAATTTGGTTCCAAAATCAAGTCGTGCACGTCTCTGGTAACGTAAATTGATCCTTGAATAAAAATTATATAGAAATTTTATTTCATTTCTTCTTGTTAAATATTATAAATGTCTTACTTAATCTCCTCCCATTTACAAAATTCAGTGACTAAGAAACTGAAGAGGACAGTTGCTAAAATAAAAACTATTGCTGGCCAAACCTTTACAACTTTGTTGTAAACATCTTCGTTTATACAAATTTGTAATGTACAAATTATAATGTGGAGGAATAGTAATGATAGGGATGATAAAAGCCATATATTATTAGTAAATGGATTTTGTCTCCACATTAAATGATCTCGGTGGACAAATGATGCTGATATTATCACTGAGAATAAGAAGTAAAATATTCTTTTTTTTATGATTTTAAATAAAAACGAATGAAACAAAAGATAATAAAAAAAAGCTTTATCTTGAAATAACCCTAACAAACATGAGGAAAAAATTTCAAAAACTTTATGAATGGAAAAAGATACGAAACAATAGAAGCTTTGTTCCAGTACTTTTCCTGCAAAAATTTGTTGGGAAAAAACTTAGTGAATGGTGGGGATAATTTTATCAAAAATTAAGAAAGTAAAGAAACACTTTTTGGGCAATTTCCTGCAAATCAAGAAAAAGATCACATAAATGTCGATTGTCTATTATGTATGCCGCTTGTTAAGATACCCACATACATACAAAAAATTGTCAGCTGACAACTTGCAAGAAATCGCAGGACCGAAAACCTCTGGCTAATTCCTGCATGAGGGGAAGTGAAAATTTCCCCGCTTTTTCTTGCATGAGAAAGTAAAGAAACACAAATTGGGAAAAATTTTGTCCCGCGTGATCCCACATTCGAGTTCTGGAACAAAGCTAGATTCTTCCTTGAAGGGTGTATGTGAGTGTTTAGAGTTTACGTCGTTAAAACTTAAGGCTGAAGCACAACCAATCCGTTCCGTCCGCTCCGCACGTTTTTCCTTTGTTCTTTTTGACATTCCGTCCGCTTGATTGTGGCTACCGTTCCGTTCGTCTCATGGAAAGTTTATGGAAATGTCAAATTTCCAACTTTTAAAAACGGACGGAACGGATTGGTTCTGCTTGAGCCTTTAAACAGAGCATCCATGATGTAATGAACAACCAATACACTAATGAACACAAGTTTGGTTAAAAAATCAAGGGAGTGGGTACAAATGTCGATGACTTTAATTTAGGTCTCATAGTGACAGTATATATACTCTGAATTGGGTCAATATTAAGTGCGGGAGTGTGCTGTTGCCTGTTCACAAAAACACAACCAATTACAAAATGTGCACGTCAATCCATTGGGGCTATTCAGATGCTGTCATAAGTGTGCTGAGCAAAACCGGTTTTATTCAACCCCTCGGAACACACACGGGGCGTAATTGTGTTTAGAACATTTGAAACCTTTACAGGAACGTTTAAATGTATTGTAAATAAAATTCACTTGTCAGACAAAAACAGAGCTAAAGAAAACAAGAGATAGAAGTAACATTTTATATGTGTGTAAGTCTTCACGCGTTTGCTTTTGCGTGAAAAATGTTTCGTTAAGTTCTTCCGCTCCCTTCCCTCTCTCATCGATAAAACCGGTTTTACTTGCCATGAATGTGCACCGTCTGAATAGCCCCATTCATTATAATAACCACAATAGAAAAAAAAAGTCAGCTGACTGCACGCGATTGAACTTTGACAAGTGAAGCCCAATGGTGCAAGTTACACTATCATTCATTTCGTTTATTACCCCCATACACAAAACAGGTTTTTTAGGCAAGGGGTCGCAGGGAAGTACAATTCATGCGTCATATGACTCCTCACTTTTCAGCCAGAAAATTTGCCAGACTCACCCTCCATTACACTAACACAAATAAAACATCGTACTCGGGGGTCTGCGAAAACTATGAGAAATTCCCCCTCTCATTCGCGTTTATTGCACAACTACAAACGCAACACAATCTTTACACAAAAAAATGAATGCTTAGTGTAATACCCGCATCATACACAAACCGTTTTGATTTGAGTATCGAGTGATGGATAGTGCAACTTGCACCAATGGCTCATGCGAGTTTTTGTCTGTTATTTCCCTCGTTCAGTATACTTTCTCTCCTGTCGTACCAAGTGAAACCCAAATTTCATCTGATGCTGACTTAGATCAAAATCAGGTGCGAAGGTACACCATAGTGCACAATTTCTCTATCCATAGATAATTGACAAAATATTCATTCTAGGCACAACGTGTTGTTACAGTAGTACAATAGTATCGTGGTAGCACTGTTTTTTTGTTTTTATGCAGAAGTCCTAATTAGTAACGAAGCCTCCTCATTAGCATTTGATGGTTTTAGAAACGTATCTTCGGATTAGGGATGATAATGTTGGTTCAATTAATGATAAGGTTGGTTCAATTTCATAATATAAAGTGGCGCAGTTGTTCTTTTTTCGACAATCGCTTGTCTTGCAAACCTATTGTTTTTTTTTTAATCAACCCCACTGTCGACCTCTGGTAATTTCAGCCCTCACAAACCAAGCTTTGAAAAGAACTGTCTGGCTATTCTTTTCTTTCAAGTCATCAGTTGAGATTTATACAAGATCAATAACTAAGTCACCCTCTGGGTCTGAACTCCAAGCTTTTATTATCAATATTTAAACCCCATACCGTATCTGCCAATGTCCACTATGCATAATTTCTCTAATCTGCTTCTATATTTCAAAACAAACACGTCAAAAGTTCGGTTTCAATCAACAGGGACATTCAATTCATTCTTGAGGGGAGTCGGGCCAAATTCAACGCCTCCAGAAAAACCTGCACCAATCTTCCTTCAATTTAACAGTGTACGATTTAAAATTAAAGGTTGATACAACTTTTAACATCTTTCGAGTAACATTAGTCGAATACCTGCAGTGGAATGATCACATATTTCAAATTACAAAACAATCTTCCCAATACCCGGCTCTTTTGAGTCACCGAAGGAATGTAAAGCCCTTATATAATTCTAATGCTATTCCCAAGCCGGATATTTCACAGAAGAAGAAAAGATGGAAGAAAAGCTAACTTTTCAGAAAATAATTTTCACCGAACGCCTTGTTAGAACTAGAAAAAGAAGCAGGGGCCGACTAAGAGGTTATGCAGAATAGTATAAATTAGTAATGAAAATCGACAGCCGGGTACTGAAGGAAACAGACAAGTGATTGGAAGGAATTCCCTAATGAAGCAGAGGATAACCAACACTCTTTAACTGTGTACTGTGGACTTCAATGTTTCTTCTTATGCGCTAAATATTTTCTATTAAATTAAAATTTTACAGAAGTATTATTTTTACTTCGAAGTAAAGAAGAAGAAAAGATAACTGCATATTATTAAATCGTCCAAAACTTGACACATTTACTTTATCTGATAAGAACAATATTAATAAGAAAATACTTACCAAAATGAAAAATAATTCCCAACAGTGCAAATATTCGAGCTATATACAAGTTTGTGTCCGGGCAATCCTCGTCTACATCAATAATCTCAATTGGATGCGCCATAAAAGTACAATAAGAAATTATCTATTAAATATGATAAAAGAAAACCACTTTTAAATTCCTCAATTTGCACTAAAAAAATCATCGTAAACCTTACCACAATAACAATAGAAGGTAAAAATTTACAACCATAGCACCAAAGAACAAATCCAAAAACTCTTGAATCAAACTTAGTCTGCTTTTTGCCAGTTGCCCGATTCATAATTTTTGAATCCATTTCAATATGTGTCAACGTTAGTGCTATCAAAGGAACAGCAAAACACATTAAGTAAATAACTGTAATTGGTGTAAATATCGGTGGAAGTGATAAGCAGGCACTTAATATATTAATAACTGCTAAAGTACAGCAACAGCATGCCCAGAACTGTATACAATTCCATAAACCAAGCGAGAATCTTCTTGATAGCTCAATTATTGCAACAATTGACAATGGATCGTCACGTCGTACAGCAATTGAGCAGGGTATCGAATTTAACATTCGACTTAAGTAAATTGGTGAAACTGTATTGTTTCGTGACTCCATAGATGCTGACGCTAAGCCATTCTCTATAAATGCATGAGAAGATGATGTTTTTGAATCTTTTGATCTTGTGGCGTGTAATTTATTATTAAGTATATTCGATTCAGTGTAAGCTGGAATGTCTTGACAAACCTGGAACGAATAAAATCGATACTTTAGTAAAAAATAGTAAAAAAATTATTTAGATCATCATTTTACTTGTGGGTACAATGGCTCCACAGCGATGCTGCAATCGGCCTGAAGAAATATTTCAGCATTTGAGTTGCTAGCACTTGAACCGATGCAAACAACAATTTCGCCATACGATTGCATTATTCTGAGCATTTCCCTAGTAGCTTCTGCAGAGCAATCCGTAAATAGTGAAACCTGTAGTGGAACATTATCGACCTTTTCTAAATGTGGACGTATATTTTCAATCCCACGAGGAAGTTTAGCTCGATTTGACATGTCAAAATGGACTGGAGCGCTCTGTTCTGTACTATCAGTTAAGCAGCTAAGTGATCGACAGTTATCATCTAATGCGGAATCCTGAGAGTGTCTCTGATTATTTATTTCTATATCCATTGATTCATTTGAACTGTGTGTTGAATTGACGTTAAGCATATTGTACTCTTGATTCGAAATTGCACCTGGTGCTGATGAACTTAGTGTTTTAGTTGATTCTAAAGCTATTGGCGGTATTAGGCAATTCATTTCATTTTCATGGTCGTCATCTTTTGTTGTTTGTTGAAGTACATTTTGATTTGTTTCAATTGTTCCAGAATTTTTTGGCGATTGTGGATTTGAGTGAGGCTCTTCGCTAAGAAGTGATATGTGACAGTTCCATCCAGATTCTAATCCCATTTTTTCAGAGAAAACTCTTGAACGTAATTCATTCTCTTTACTAAAATGTACAAACCGTATACAAGCACGCTCTAAACGTTCAACTAATTGCACGATATCTGTCTGAGCTTGATACTGCATTGTTATCATACCAATAAAAACTTGATGACATTGCATTTCAAAGCATCCTTCAACATCAGCGATATCCTCGTCTTTAGCTTCAGAAAATAGCAGTGAATCAGTACTTATTGAATGACTTAGTTTTGTGTGACATTCAAAATCACAGTGAGATTTATCAACATGCTGCATTTTATATTTAGTTTCTGGAGGTAGCTCTAGATAGGCAATATTTTCATTTTGTGCACCACTTAATGCTCCACAAATTCCATGTCTTAATGGTCTGTACGCAAATGCTGTACAATAGGCTGTTAGAGCGCTTCTTTGATAAAAATCCTGAGCACGTTTCCTTTCTTGTTGTCCCAATGGCCTGAGATCTTTACCGTCCCAGAAATCATCGCAACAATCAAGGACAATATCAGCAGTTCCTTGTGTAAACAAGGATAAATAACCCCCTGGCGCCTCCCGAAGTACAACAGATAAAGAATGTGGAAAAGGTACTTTAACTTTCGATGAAAGTTGCAATTGACGGGCAAACCTTATGTCTCGCCTAACAACGTCAGGTTGCTGCAGAATCAAGGAATTAAACTTGCGTAGAGGATTATTGAAATTTTTATTACCAAGTGCCTGTATGTAGCTAATTGGCCTTCAAGATTGAATCGATCAGTCGCGTGTGATGTAAATCCTATTTGTTTTGCTAGCTCGCAAAGGCAACGTCTGAAATTGTTTAAGCACATAATTTTAAAAATTAAAACATTATCTTATAACAAAGAGCAAGCAATAGTTTGTGGTTAGCTATAGTGGGTATAATGAAAAACCTTGATGATTTATAGACCAAGAGCCAGCGACGTTTTTCGGGTTGTCATTTCATTAGTCATGAAAATTTCCACACTGAATCTTATACACCTGCTGAACAATAAAAGCCAATTCTGGCAGCCCCCAGTGGCCGGAATGTAGTACCCTAAAATTACAAAGGGGGTAGGAAATAAAGTTCAATTTTGTTATAGTATTAGTCATGAATTTTCAGGAGATTGTTTTTGATGGTATTCTCTATTTATAAAAATTATTGCCAGAACATTTCCCCTTCACCAAAGTGCCGCCAGAACGCAGTAAATATTCATTTAATAAAACGCTATTTTTGTTATTTCATTATAGTTAAGTCGTCAGAGTCAGACTAAATGTTAACTGACGAAACTTTTTCTAAAAATATAGTTTTTCGTGAGTAGAATATGTTAAAAAAGAGTTTCGGAAAATTGGTTGTACGCTACCCCTGAAAAACCCCCTAAAAACAGAAAATTCCGTTTTTGGCTAATATCTCTTAAACGGTAAGTCCTATCCTAAAATATTGTTTACAAAGTTTGTAGATCATGCAATTATCTACAAAAAATGATATCATACATTTTCCCGTGCGAATCGCCGTTCATGAGATATCGCCGTTTTAAAGATTTAAAATACTCATCCCCTAATTCGCAACTTGTATAGGTCGCCAGACGTTCAATAAATCCTCTGTTGCACTACGTGGCTAATATTTTCAGGGGTGATTCCAGGATGGTTTTGGAGAGAAAAATTGTTCTACATAGGGGGCTATCCCCACTATCCACTACGATACAGGGTGTTTACGAAAGAAAAAAATGTATTTTTTTAATATTTACTTAAGTTGAATAACTCCTAGACGAATTATCGCAGAGCAATGTAATGCGGATAAATGCAAACACCATTGAACGGACTGCGCTGAATAACCGTGACGTGGAACTGGTCGATAAATTCTGCTACCTCGGTAGTATTATTACCGAAAATGGTGGTGCAGAAGAAGATGTCAGTTCCAGAATAAATAAAGCACGAGGCGCATATGCATGCCTGTTCCGCATATGGAGATCAACGGAGATCTCAACTAACACCAAATTGCGGCTGTTCAACTCCAACGTTAAGGCAGTACTTTTATACGGTTGCGAAACATGGAAAGTCACCCAATTCATCACAGGGCGCCTACAAGTCTTCATCAACAGATGCCTGCGTCGAATCCTAAAAATCCGCTGGCAGGATAGAATTTCAAACGAAGAACTATGGCGCCGTGCCGGCCAAGAAAGGATAGACGACCAAATAAGACGAAGGAAATGGAATTGGGTTGGCCACACCTTGCGACGCCAAAACGAAAATCTTGCCAAACAGGCCCTCGACTGGAATCCGCAAGGATCCCGTCGAGTCGGAAGACCTAGAACAACGTGGAGGAGAACTCTACTAGCAGAAGCCGCAACAACTGCGAGATCCTGGTCGGAGCTGAGAGCTGTCGCGCAAAACAGAGTCCGCTAGAGGGCAACTGTTTCCGCCCTATGTCCCATGAGGGATTAAAGGAGCGCAATGATGAATGTAATTAGGTTCATCTTTTAGGTAAATGTGTATTATTTTATATGATATTTAGAAAAGGAACTTGAGTGACTCCGTTCACAAGTTATGTAGGTTCAAAATATGACCAAAATGCTAAAATATTGGAATTTTTCTGAAAAAACGAAGAATTTTGGGATTTAGATCACACTTTTTAATTCCCCATCTGTAGAACAATTTTTCTCTCCAAAACCATCCTGGAATCACCCCTGAAAATATTAGCCACGTAGTGCAACAGAGGATTTATTGAACGTCTGGCGACCTATACAAGTTGCGAATTAGGGGATGAGTATTTTAAATCTTTAAAACGGCGATATCTCATGAACGGCGATTCGCACGGGAAAATGTATAATATCATTTTTTGTAGATAATTGCATGATCTACAAACTTTGTAAACAATATTTTAGGATAGGACTTACCGTTTAAGAGATATTAGCCAAAAACGAAATTTTCTGTTTTTAGGGGGTTTTTCAGGGGTAGCGTACAACCAATTTTCCGAAACTCTTTTTTAACATATTCTACTCACGAAAAACTATATTTTTAGAAAAAGTTTCGTCAGTTAACATTTAGTCTGACTCTGACGACTTAACTATAATGAAATAACAAAAATAGCGTTTTATTAAATGAATATTTACTGCGTTCTGGCGGCACTTTGGTGAAGGGGAAATGTTCTGGCAATAATTTTTATAAATAGAGAATACCATCAAAAACAATCTCCTGAAAATTCATGACTAATACTATAACAAAAATGAACTTTATTTCCTACCCCCTTTGTAATTTTAGGGTACTACATTCCGGCCACTGGGGGCTGCCAGAATTGGCTTTTATTGTTCAGCAGGTGTATAAGATTCAGTGTGGAAATTTTCATGACTAATGAAATGACAACCCAAAATATGTCGCTGGCTCTTCCTCTATTATTAAACCAAAAAATTAATACTCTATATTGTTGCTGATATTATATGGAATGTTTTTAATGAAGATATAATATATACAAGGTGCATTTGTTTCAAAATTTCCGTAGCGAATAGCATTGTCTAAAATAACTACTTTAATATTACTCCAAAACGTTTTATTTTTGATTTAAATGTCTCTAAATATGACATGCTTATTCTTATCCGGGGATTTAAAATGCGATACTGCTTGCTATTTTACCTTTTAGAATAAAGTGGCTTTGAAAGTGGATTTCAAATCGTGAATACATTTTAAGTTCCTTTATAAAACCGTGTTTTAATAGGTACATGGTAGCCAAAAGTCAGTTAACGATAACGCTGGACTTAAGTAAAAATTATGTGGACTGTTATCTAGTTACTAACCAAAACAAATGTTATGGGCCGTCTACACTACGTGGACTTAGATCCCACGCGCTTTTCGCCGTGCGGCCTCAAACAAAAGCGCGCATGAGCTTTTAAATTTCTGAATCATGAGTAAATTGAGAAAACAAATCAATTTTCATTTGCCAGGCCGTACGCGCTTCTGAAAAGCCCTTATTGTGTAGACGTGGAATGTACCTTTTTAAGCACAGCCTTTTGTCCGTGCTGTTTGACCGTACTGCCTTTACCATGAAAAATATCGTAAAAAAGGTCATTAAACTCTATATGAAAAAAAGAGGCAAAAGCGCGTATGACCTAAGTCTGCGTAGTGTGGATGCACCATTACTAATGGTGCGTCCACACTACGCAGACTTAGGTCATACGCACTTTTGCCAATTTTTTTCATATAGAGTTTAATGGCTTTTTTTGTGATATTTTTAATGGCAAAGGCAGCACGACCAAACTGCACGGACAAAAGGCTGTGCTTAAAAAGGTACATTTTACGTCCACACAATACGGGCTTTTCAGAAGCGCGTACGGCCTTTCATATGGAAATGATTTGTTTTCTCAATTTGCTCACGATTTAAAGCTCATGCGCGCTTTTTACTGAGGCCGTACGGCAAAAAGCGCGTGGGATCTAAGTCCGCATAGTATGGATGGCCCATTATGGTGCGTCCACACTACGCGGTCTTAGGTCATACGCGCTTTTGCCTCTTTTTTTCATATAGAGTTTAATGGCTTTTTTGTGATATTTTTAATGGCAAAGGCAGCACGACCAAACGGCACGGACAAAAGGCTGTGCTTAAAAAGGTACATTTTACGTCCACACAATACGGGCTTTTCAGAAACGCGTACGGCCTTTCATATGAAAATTGATTTGTTTTCTCAATTTGCTCACGATTTAAAGCTCATGCGCGCTTTTGGCTGAGGCCGTATAGCGAAAAGCGCGTGGGATTCAAGTCCGCATAGTGTGGACGGCCCATTAGCCTGCCGCTCCGAAGGTGTAGAGTAACATTTTGGAACAAGTTACATTTGAGTTTGGAGTGTTTACTGCTGTGTGAGAAAAAATAGGGCCTTTTCGTAAACGCATATGTATGCTTTGCAACGATGCAACAAGTTCAAAAACGCAGATGATCCGAAGTCATTCGTTCGGAAACGTACAAGATTCAAGTTTGTTGCGCAACAGTAAATGCAACAGCGCAGCCAATTTCGAATGTATGCATACGTATGCGAAAAGAAGTGCGCTGCTTTGTTGCCGATGCGCTGTTGCTCATTTGCTCTATTGCTTTGACGTTTACTAAAAGGCCCATACTTTTGGCTTCAATAACGATTAAAAATTTGTTCAGGAGGAATAAAATACAATTTCGGCTACTAGATATTGCAATTAATGCATAGATTATAAAGTTTTGAATTGAAAATCCTGCAACTGAATTTTTGGCCACCCTGTACTTTTAAAATTATTTGAAAATGAAGAAGAAATGAAAATACAGCAGACAGAAATAAATTAAAAGCTTCTGAACTTACCATATTTTGACAGGTATTATAGAAATTTTTATTTTTTTAGATATGTAGTAATATTGATAACAAAATATTGAACACCATAAGATAAAAGCCAAAACTTATAATATTTGTGACTTTTTGCAGATTAATGCTGCTTTATGAGTGTACGGCTTTAGTTAAAATTATCAATTTAATTTGAAGCAAAATTCGCATTGTTATTAACACTCAAAAAATCTAACAAGTTATTTTATTTTCTTATTCTCTACGTTTTTTAAGAATAAGTAAAACGTCAAGAATGTAATAAATTCCTAATGGAAATTGTTTAATATTGGCATTTAAATGCTTTGGTAATTAGAATACAAAAAGAACTTATTGTAAATAAATTTCAATTCAGTTTTGCTTTTATTGAACAAATCAGGCGTAAAATATGTATTAAATGTAAGATCATTTCGATTCCAACAAAGTTTTAAATTTACAACAGCTTTAATAGACAATTGTCTATAATTCATAAGCTACACAACTTCGATTTTTTCTTAAGAGATTTCTACTGTTTAACCTTAACTTCATTTATAATTCAGTTCCTAAACGAACTTAAATTTTTCGAATTTCTTCTATAAATTTTTTCTATCTTTTTGTTCTTTTTAAACTTGTTATAATAAATGTTATTAGTAAGATGAATTTGTGAAAAATGGAAACTGTAAAATCTATAACAAATATGCCCTACTCTTTCTTGTTGATGAAGAAAGTAGATAGATAATGATCATGTACGAAGTTGAGAAACTAATTTGAATGTTATTAAAATCCATTTCGAATGAGTTGTATGCAAGGTTATAAATTTTGTGAAAGATGTTTGACATTTATGATATTTTGTAAATTTGTGAAGATAGATTATAAGCGAAATGAATTTTTCTTAAACTATTTATTTTGGTTTTGGTATTACAGAAAGATCAGTAAGATGGAGATAAATAACATTGAATTCGATGACATGAGGCTATAAAATTTTAATGTGGATGATTAGAACTTCCGAAACTCCTCTTTTCTATCCATGTTCTGCCATAAATTACAATTTGCGATAGCAAGCTCTAGTAAACAAAATAGTGATGCCAAAACCTGTCAGGCGAAGGTCCTTATTTCTGAGTGGAGCTAGATAGTGATAGTTAGAATCCTTAGTACTAGGTTATCGTGATCTACATATTTTAAAAACGAATCTGTTTCCGAAATTTTCATGCGATTGAAACCGAAAGAAAAAAGTTGTCTGGAAGGAGTTGGTTTAAAAGTTGACTTTATAAAACCAGTCTATGTGTTCTCCTTTTCATGGCTTTCTTTCCATAACTTTTTAAAAAGTTATTCGACTTGTTCCGTTTTAACAGCAAATTGCACACTAGGATTAAATCTTTCTGATGATGTTCACTGTATAGAACCAGTCATACGACCATAGTGGAATAAAAATACCGTGTTCGAAAAGAAAATCTCGGCAAACAATGGAAACTCCAGATAAATACAAAAATTTGTTGACCTTGGATTGGGCCGTGAATTAGGTTTCTCAAAACAAAACAATTGATTATAACTTTCAGTATGAAAAGCTCGTCTTTTTAGGAAAGACATTGGTTGGAAGATCGTACTGTAATTTAACCTTGTACCTTCAAAAAGCATAGAAACCGTTAAAGAATTTACGTATCTTGGAACAGTATTACAAGCGAGCAGTGGCGAGACAACGGAGATCAAAAATAGAACAAAAAACAAAATTTTACTTTGACTTATAACTGTTGGTAGGGAACCTTTACTTTAACAGTTTTAGATAGGTAGGAGTACTCTGCTTACGCTGATACCTTATTCATGAAAATAGGTTACAAAAATACAGGGGTGGTAGCACGTAACTTGTTTCAATCAACTTCTCCATACAAAAATCTTGAAGTTTTGTATGAAGAGGTCGATTGAAACAACTTACGTGCTACCACCCCAGGGTGATATGCAAAATTCCAAAAATTGTAATTTCAAAACTCCCTAGGGACTAAAGCGTTACGATTCCCCCTCCCATAAAAAAACCAAAACCTAACCACAGCCAGCCGCTTTGTAAACATAACGTGTATCCGCTGTATTGTCAGCTTCAATTTATTCTATATAAGGCAAGTTTCGTGGTAAAATAATAATCACATTTTTGTGTTTTAATGACAGACAATAGACTGTGTTGGTCAAGCATCCCTAATATAGTCAACTAATTAAACAATATCAATATTAACGAATAAAGATCAAAGCATTTATTTATTTTCACGGAAATTTAATTCCCATTTTGAAATTGCTCCTTTTTCAAATTGTTTAGTCTCAATTAGAAATTATTTAGTCCCAATTTGAACTTGAAAAGGTATAGACTAGATAGTAGGGGTACTCATGATTTGTGTTATTTGTGTTATTCGTGTTATTTGTGTTAAATCGAGAAAAAAGTTTAACAAATCGAGAAACTTTCCTTAGTAAATGACATTTGTTTCGATTTTAACAAATAACATCTGAAAAGGCGTGTTAATTCAACAACTCGATATCGAGATCGAAATAATCATATGGCAGAGTGGCAGATGAGAAATTCGATTATTCGAAATAACACTTTAACATGGAAATTGAAAGGGGTCGCTCACGATCTCGTCTATTTCGAAGATAACATTTTACGATTTCTCGACGTTTAACACAGATCATGAATACCCCTAGTGTGTCAATTCTTTTTTACATTGGGATTGCTGACAAATAACGAGGAAATACCTTTTGCAATTTGTTGGAATAATTCGTTGGTAGCACCAAATTGATAAGTTAACTTGTCGAATCTATTCAAATAAAAATATCTTAAGGAATACGCTGTTTACGCTTTTTTGCTTTTTATTCAAATAGTAATAATTTTGAGAGAGTACCCAAATTATTTAATAATATATTTAGATTTTATTTAATTAATAAAATAGACAAATAAAATAAGTTCGGCAATCATTCTTGTATTGAACAACAATTCGATAAAAACAGCAAAAATTCACACGACACATATCAATCAACTTATTTTAAAAAAATAATCTCACAGACGAATTAAAAGAGAGTAATTTGAGAATAAAATTTAAAATAATAACGATATATAAATAAAACACTTAACAAAGAAGTCCATGTGGATATCGATATTTATTATAATCAGACGAATATATACGAAAGCAGAAAATTGGCAACACTGTGTACTGATATCGATATTTATTATATAAAACTAACAAATCTCAAGTAAAGGCACAACAAGCAGAAAAAATTATGAATGTTTTCAACACAAAAAAAAATGAAATCAAAAATAAATGAAAAAAAGATACGAAAAACAAAGAAACTTTTATGAATTGAAAAAAAAAAAAACAAAACCAAACATTCAGGGTACTTCCTTTTGAGACCAAGCTGAAAAATGAAAAGATTTTAATGTAAAAATGTTTTGACAAAAAACAATTTTTTTTGTTATAATAGAAAAGTAAAAATAGGAGATTGTTTTTTTTACTAGAAAAAATATATATATGTATATATATAAGAACTATTTATCTTGTTTTTGTAATGCTAAAATTAAAGTTTTACATACCCATGCATAAAGCAATTCATACTGGACTCAACGATCGCATACCGATTGGTGACCGGCACCAAATCCTTATCAAACATGGCAACTGCTGTTACATGTCCACAAAATTGAGCATAATGGGCATGCGTCAGTGGACTACACGTGTTCAAAAGAATTGCTAGACCTAATATAAAATATATCTTTATAAACTCCGAATTTTTAAACATAACATTTCCTAACCTAAAGGCTTTAAAGATGAGATATGATTCTTCCATTCATGATCATCAAATTCTAGCTTAAATGGACAGTGTTGATCATGTGTTAAATCTAGAACTTCCGCAATTACGCCAGGTTTATTTCCATTGTTATTATTGGTTGCTTCAGACTCAAGACTTGTGTGACTTACAATGGACATTTTATCCTCAGAATCACGAAGAAAAAATACTTTTTCGGCAGTTGGATTTGGCCATGATAGAATACCTTTCTTATCGACACAGCACAACGCTGTTATGGAGCCTAATACTTGAACAACATTAGCACTTCTGCCAAGTAATGAGCTATCACCTTTCCATAATTGCATCCAATTTCGGAAGACAAGTGGTCGTGGTAACGTTATGTTTTCAAATTCGTAAGTTGGCGTATCTAGATCTTCTTGAAATGATTTTTCAATTTCAATTGGTATTGGTGGTTGCGGTAAGTTAAGAAATGTATCTAGACGGGAGATACCCCATAAATTAATCGATATCCATAATAATGGAAATATTAATGGAAGAATTGGTATTATAGCTGATATTGGTCCATCTAAGAATATTTCTTTCCAATAATGTCCTTGGTGTCCTGAAATATAAATTTTGATTTGTACAAATCCTTTTTTCAACTGATAATTGTATAATTGATTTTAGTTCAACCCCTTGCATTTCAGGAGGAAAATGAAAAATTTTGTAGAATTTTTGTATTCTGAACATATTAATTGTAAATTGCAACAAAAATAAGAAGAAAATTGATTAGTATTATCGGACACATATTTTTTAAAAGAAAAGAAAAACAGTTAATGAAATCAAACATAAAGAATACATAGTAAATACTTATGTAAACGTAAAAGTTAGGCGGCTTTGTACTGCAAATCATTATGATTTTTAAAGTTATTGTTTTTACCGCAGTCCTTAACTGATGGGAAGAATTATATCATTCTACTATAATCATCTTGCTTTCGTAGATTATGAGAAAGCGTTCGACTCGTCAATAGGAGCTTTATATGGCAAGCACTACGGCGACGTGGATTGCCTGATAAAATAATAGAATTGATAAAAGCCCTATATACCAATTCCAAATGCAGAGTTCTCCATAATGGAAAATTATCCGACAGCTTTGAGGTGAGCTCAGGAGTACGACAAGGATGCCTACTATTTCTTATAGTAATAAATGACATCCTTGTTGGCGCTCTAGATAATAGGACAGGCGGCATATAATGGGGTTTGGTAGATCGCCTTAAGGATCTCGACTACGCCGATGATATCTGTTCGCTGGCCCACAGACACCAGGACCTCAAAAACATGTTAAACAATTTGGCAACAGAAAGTAGTCCAGCAGGCTTAAGGCTAAATCCAACTAAAACTAAAGAAATGCGGATAAATGCAAACACCATTGAACGGACAGCGCTGAATAACCGTGACGTGGAACTGGTAAATAAATTCTGCTACCTCGGTAGCATTATTACCGAAAATGGTGGGGCAGAAGAAGACGTCAGTTCCAGAATAAATAAAGCACGAGGCGCATATACATGCCTGTCCAGCATATGGAAATCAACGGAGATCTCAACTAACACCAAATTGCGGCTGTTCAACTCCAACGTTAAGGCAGTTCTTTTGTACGGTTGCGAAACATGGAAAGTCACCCAATCCATCACAGGGCGCCTACAAGTCTTCATCAACAGATGCCTTCGTCGTATCCTAAAAATCCGCTGGCAAGATGGAATTTCAAACGAAGAACTATCGTGCCGGCCAAGAAAGGATAGACGACCAAATCAGGCGAAGGAAATGGAATTGGGTTGGCCACACCTTGCGACGCGAAAACGAAAATCTAGCCAAACAGGCCCTTGACTGGAATCCGCAAGGCTCCCATCGAGTAGGAAGACCTAGAACAAGTTGGAGGAGAACCCTACTAGAAGAAGCCGCAACAACTGGGAGATCCTGGTCGGAGCTAAGAGCTGTCGCGCAAAACAGAGTCCGCTGGAGGGCAACTGTTTCCGCCCTATGTCCCATGAGGGATTAAAGGAGTTTAGATAGATAGATAGAATAAAAAAACAGCAGAAATAGGAAATAACTAAGCAACAATTCCCGCAGTCAGCAAGTTCGCACCCTTACAATATCCATAAGTTTAAATGCAAAGTTCATAACTGTCATTTCAGTTTATTGTACATCATCCTACGCAACTCCGTGGCGGACATTGCAACCCTTTTATCTAGTTGTATTGGGGGGGGGCGTCTAATCTAAATTCCACCTATCACCATCGGTGTTCTCCAGAGCGAATGTTAGCACCAGCTCTCTTTATAAATTGTATAAAAGGCCTCCTCTCCAACTTGCTTCTTACATAGCTTCTTTCATGAACGTATTCTGCATAACTTTTATGCCGTGGATAATGATTTCTATCCATGACAGCCCACGTCCAATTCAAATCATGGGATTTCAAACTCATTAGTGATTGGGGCCACAAGAATCGTATTGAATATGATGTACTGGCTAGTCCCTAACAAAACTGTACTACTGTTTCCCACCTTTTAATTTGCAGTCTGGATCTTACTGCAAATCGATCTGAACATCCTAGAAGTAACATTAACCGAGGATTTGCGATGAAATGGCTGCATATTCCAAATCGTCAAACAAGAATCCCAATGGCTAGATTTCTTAAGACCACGCAGAAAAACGCGAGTACTTACTCTGTGAAGTAGATTTGGAAGTACTTCTTTATTTAGTGTTTTCTCTTTGAATAGAGAAGATAAGGAACCAAACTTAGATTACATGTATGTATACGGATTCGAGGGAAGCCCTTGGACTCAAGAAATTTTGTAAAGCCATTGGTGCTTTTTCTCCTTTAGATGCAGTTAATTTTGGAGCAGCCAGATATCGGCTTTGACTCTCTTCGAGAATACTCGAAATCAATATCTCGAGAAAATATGTTTTGATTAAAGTGGCCTGCAAATATAATTGTTAATGGGAGCAGCCAGAGATTCGGCTTTCACTCCACTCGAGTATACTCGGAAGCAATATCTCAAGATGTTATTTTATTAAGAAAAGCGGCTAGATTCTGTATATCGACTGTGTCTTTATTGTAACTTGCTTAGCCTATTTATACAGCGCTGGGTACCAATACAATTATAATAATTGTTAATTCTTAATACTAAATTCTATTGTACCTAATAATAAATACTAACTCAGCGAATATTTATAAATTCCTAAATTATTCCCTGATTAGCGAAATTATTTGTCGCAAGTTGTTTGCCCATGCGCCCCACCAAGGCCGCAATCTAACACCCCTGCACATCCTGCATACACAAGAATGTCACCTTAAGTTTAGAATAAGTAAATTAAGGTTTATCACAATTCGTTCTCTATTCTCCCTCTCTCTGGGTGTCAAGCAACGCTTGTCTTTGACAGTTCTGTTCCTGCTTGGAAATTTTTGGGAATTTCTTCGTAAAAATTAAAATTGTGAATTAAAGTTAAAGTTTTTTTTTTACAAAATGACAATCCTATGCGTGATAAAGGCTGTGGTGTCTCGTTGCATATTGTTTTTTTTTTGGAAGTGCGAGTGCATTTACTGCCAATAAAATAAATTAAAATGCAGTTTTTCTCCACAATTTAAAATGTAAACAAAACAAACTTGGCCGAAACAACAAAATACATTGTCTAACTTGAACAGACAACAGAGGCGTAGTGAAATTTGTTCAGATGTGCGATGCGGTTGCTCCAAACATTTGGCCAAGTGATGTGTTCTTATCGGGATGGTTGCTGAGAAACGCAATCCCTCAAGCTGCTGATAGAATTTCGCTCAAACGCGGTGCGGACATTGACAGATAGAGTAAAGTGTGTGTATTGCAATGCGAACTAACGAGATGTGGCTTGAGCACTACGCACACACCGCGTAAGTTGCTTTACTTTCTACTTCTGGCGCGTTGCCGCCAAAGTCTAGTAAAGTCTTTCATCTTCATACAAAAATTTCCGACCGTTGATTGTGTGCGTGCATATATGAACATCACTGCTGAGCAAAACTCAACGCATACTTCGTGAACTCGGCGAGACAAAGCCAGATTCTCTCTTTACGATAAAGTATGAAGAACAGAAAAGGAAAGAAAATTAAATCAGTTTTTTTATTTCATACATCAAAACAAACGAGCAAATATGCACCAATACATCCCCATATAAACTCATAAAATTTTCCGACTTATGGTTGTATTCCAGCGCGTATAAAAATGTTGCATTCTCTCTCTGATAGCCTGACATCGTCATTTGAAAAACTTGTGCATGCAGCTGTTCGCCTTTCACTCATTAACCATATGAAGATGAAAGACTTGTTAATTTCTAGACTTTGGTTGCCGCGCGGTCCAGTGTAAAAAAGTTGTTTGTGTGTGTGTGTTTTGAGTCGTGTTTTGGTGTTGGTGGGCATTTTGTTTATGTTTCGAATCGTGTGCTGGTGAAGGGGATAAGAAATTTGTTGAATTTCATAATTATTTCGAAATTGTGGTGATGGAATTAATACCTAGAACAAATACAAGTCCTGTAGGATAGAAAATTAATACGCAAATCATACAGCTTTTTCAATTTATTTCGTATCACGTCCACTTGTCACTTTGATTTTTAGGTTGTGTCAAAGTCGGTACGCGACACCAGCACGGCGACTTTGTGTCAGTGAAAAATCCGCGCACACCGCGAAGCCAATGTCCGCACCGCGTTTGAGCGAAATTCTATCACCAGCTTTAGGGTTTTTGAGCAAATGTGACACCGCCTGCTGTGCATAAGTATTACCGAAATGCTTCCCCGATTGTAATTCACAGGCCTGCAAATCGGGTCATTTTTTTTCTTTTCAATTTAATAGTCGTATCCTAAGTATTTTTTCGCGCTGAATCCGAATCCGTTCCCCAAATTGTCCTATCACGTCAGGATTTTGAGCAATCCTAACCTAAAAGTGCCAAAAGGCGTGTTTTTTGCACTTTTGCGCGTTAAATATCTCAAAACTATGGAATGATAGGGCAAATCTGACAACGGGATCGTTTTCAGCATGCCAAAATCTACAGAAAACCATGTCGAAAGCGTGAAATTTGAAAAAACTTTTTTTGTAATACTGAAAAGAAAAACTTCGGTGCAACGATGATATCATGTGTTAATAAAAATCGTCGATTTCGCGCCAAGAAGTTTTTCCTTCTCTTCTCTATTCAAAATGTTATCTTAAATACCAAAGAAGTACTTCTGTAATGACTTATTCCCTTTTTTCTTTGATCAGTGGCGCTTCGAGCGGGACGTCCCTGCAACTTCCTGCTGTCTGTGCCGCTGGCTTTCGAACTGCATTCACGATTCCTTTCCATTCTCTACTTCTGATAATCGTTGATTCTTAAGGTCGCCCTCGATATTCTTTAGCCAGGTTTTCTTCGGTGCCGATTGATGAATTCTACAGTCTGCCTTTTTCTCCAGAGAATTTTACGGGGCAAGCGGTTATCATCCATTATGTCCAAATCACCGTAGTCGACGTTTTTGTATTTCTTCTTCGATCAGTGTCTATTGATCGCATCTTTGTCCAACTGTCTCGTTTCGAAGGCGATCGCGGAGTGAGACACCGAGAATCTGCCTCAAGCATCGCATTTGAATGACCTCGAGCTTCTTGGCGTCCAGTTCGAGCAATATCCACGTTTCCGATCCATAAAGAAGAATCGTAAGCATCAACGTTCGTTCGGTACAGGCGAACTTTCGTTTTGATGGAAATAATTGTTGGTTTCCATATGCACCACTTGAGTGAGACGAATGTTGCTGTCTGGCCACTTTCTTTTCCTCAATCAATGATCCTAAATATTTGAACATCGGAACCTGTTCGATTTGGGTTCCATTGAGGTGACCACTGGCCCTGGATCCGTCCGCTGTGAGCACTTTGGTCTTTTTCGCATTGATTTTTAACACGTATGACTGGACAATGCGATAAATGTCGTATAATATGTCCGTGTCGGCGAAAATGGCGCTAATGGCTAATTAGATATGCAGAGAAGAATGGGTTTGGTGACCGTGCATTTGATTTGGCGCAAAAAGTGTGTTCGTTTTAATTAGTGTAATTAGTATTAGTTCTAATTAGTATTGTTAAAAAGCGGATTTTTTCAACTTTAATGTGTATTTGAATTAATTTTTATTTTGTTTGTATTTTATTAAAATTGAAAAAAAAAAAAAAAAATTATAAATCGCTTAATTTTGTCACCAACCTCTTCCCAACAAAATGAAGAAAGAACGGCGGTCAGAAAGCCAGAAGGCACTAAGAAACACAGACAGCGGCCGTTTAGGCGACTGTGCCCCTAGAAGGTATCGGAGCTAGTGCTGCCAATTTTCTGGTGGATCCAGAATGGTCCCGGACAACTTTCACGCAGGGAAAGTAACGAAGGAGCACTTTGTGACTACATCCTTACTAAGGTGGAAGAAGGCGATTCCTCGCCTCAGGTTTTGGGTGTAAAGGTAGCGGGGTGATTCATTAAGATCACCAGTCCAACTAACCCACCAGCCACTTCCTTACGAATGCTATCGCTAGCCTGCAAGTTTGGGAGGGGCGATAACATCTCAGTAGAGCGTGATTGAAGTTACGTTGATGACAACTGTTAATTTTTTTGTTGTTTTGTGGGGTTTCAAGAAAAAAAAAGAGTATGGAAAATGTGATGGGAAGCTTTTTTTGCAGGGATCGTAACTGTTATAACTTATATCGGAAAAATCAGAAAATAATCATTATTTTGAAACTTATATGATATAAAACAACAGTAACAGTTAAATTTTACCAAAAATATTTAAAGTTATTTTTAACTATTATCTTTGACTAGTATTGTTTTAAATCTTTTAAAATTGTTATTAATGATTTTTTTCTGTTTTTGTTCGAAATAATAATTAAAATTGACTTTTATTTTTAAAATCAAAAATAACTGTTAAAAAAGACTTTTATTTTTTTCGGTCTTGCATAAAAGTCTTTCTAAGATTTTTATTTTTCCAGTTTTTTCTATAAAAGTCTTTGAAGACTTTTATTTTTAAAATATAAAAATAAAAGTCTTTTGCTGAAAACAGATAAATAGTCCATTCAAACCGTTAAGAAAATCGAACCCTAAAGGTTTTTGGGGTCGCTGATCACGAAAATCGGGGTCCTGCGGTCCTAAAACATGGGCGTCACCCTTAAAAATGCAAAAAACACCCCTTTTTAGGGGTTTTTCGCGATTATTTCGATAATAATGAAAACTAATGCAATGAAATACACTTTTTTTAATATTTATTTGCGAAGGTGGTTGATTTGTACTAAATCAACGCGAACTTTATGATAAGAAGTGATCCTAAAGGGTTGAAACCACCCCTAAATCGGCTACAAATAGAAAAAATTGTAAAAAAATTTTTCTTCAAGTATATGCTTCAAATACGATTGTGGGCGTACTGTCAGGCAAAACTAAATTATTTTCAACCCTTAAGGGGTTAAAACTACCCCCACAATTATAAAAATCAACTTTATATAAAAAAAATTAGAAAATTTTTTTGTTTTTTGCTTTTTGCTTGAAATTTGGTTCAAAAGGTATTATCAGCCATAAATTTGTTATTTTAAACCCTTAAGGGGGTGAAACTACCCCTGCATTAAAATTGTAATTGAAAAAAATTGACATTTATTGTTTTGCATTAAAATTTTATTTTCCATTTTTATTCATTGAAACATTTGGAAAATTTCACTTTAAACCCTTTTTTAAAGGGGTTAAACCACCCCTAAACCGAAGCAAAATAAAAAATACATGGAGAAATATTTCTTTTCGTGGAATTTTTAAATAAAGTCGAAATGCAGGATAAAAACGACAATCACACAATAATTGGAAATATGTACCCTAATGTATTTGAGTTACTTCTGAATAATGGGGTGTTCCGTTTTTTTACAATGACATTTAGGCAGGTCAGTCTTTAGCTGAAAACAAATAAAATAGCTATCGTAGTTCGAAAATTACACTATAAAAACAATTGTGATATTGTGCTTAAAGCCTAGCACGTTGATCAGGCTATAGAAATTCTAACTAAAACTATGTAAAAAATGATTTATTAGGTGGATAAATTGGTGCGGCTCATTTTATATTTTTGAATTTTTTGGCTCCCTGTATAATTTCTAATTAAATTAGTAGTTTGGTAACCCCATTTCACTCCGTTAGGGGATGAATTTCGAAAAATCGATTCTTAGTGAATGTCCACGTCATTATAGAGATGCACTGTCAAAATTAAAGCCCTTCAGCTCCAGCGGTTTGGGTTACCCCATTTAACCCCCTTAGGGGATTAATTTCAAAAAATCGCTTCTTAGTGGATGTCCACGCCATTATAGGGATGCACTGTCAAAATTTCAGCCCTATAGCTCCAGCGGTTTGGGTAAACCCCATTTCACCCCCTTAGGGGATGAATTTCGAAAAATCGCTTTATAGTGGATGTCCACGCCATTATAGGGATGCACTGTCAAAATTTCAGCCCTATAGCTCCAGCGGTTTGGGTAAACCCTATTTCACCCCCTTAGGGGATGAATTTCGAAAAATCGCTTTATAGTGAATGTCCACGTCATTATAGAGATGCACTGTCAAAATTAAAGCCCTTCAGCTCCAGCGGTTTGGGTTACCCCATTTAACCCCCTTAGGGGATTAATTTCAAAAAATCGCTTCTTAGTGGATGTCCACGTCATTAAAGGGATGCACTGTCAAAATTTCAGCCCTATAGCTCCAGCGGTTTGGGTAAACCCCATTTCACCCTTTTAGGGGATGAATTTCGAAAAATCGCTTCTTAGTGGATGTCCACGTCATTAAAGGGATGCACTGTCAAAATTTCAGCCCTATAGCTCCAGCGGTTTGGGTAAACCCCATTTCACCCCTTTAGGGGATGAATTTCGAAAAATCGCTTCTTAGTGGATGTCCACGTCATTAAAGGGATGCACTGTCAAAATTTCAGCCCTATAGCTCCAGCGGTTTGGGTAAACCCTATTTCACCCCCTTAGGGGATGAATTTCGAAAAATCGCTTTATAGTGAATGTCCACGTCATTATAGAGATGCACTGTCAAAATTAAAGCCCTTCAGCTCCAGCGGTTTGGGTTACCTCATTTAACCCCCTTAGGGGATTAATTTAAAAAAATCGCTTCTTAGTGGATGTCCACGTCATTAAAGGGATGCACTGTCAAAATTTCAGCCCTATAGCTCCAGCGGTTTGGGTAAACCCCATTTCACCCTTTTAGGGGATGAATTTCGAAAAATCGCTTCTTAGTGGATGTCCACGTCATTAAAGGGATGCACTGTCAAAATTTCAGCCCTATAGCTCCAGCGGTTTGGGTA
This sequence comes from Thereva unica, assembly GCA_949987705.1. Taxonomy (NCBI): domain Eukaryota; kingdom Metazoa; phylum Arthropoda; class Insecta; order Diptera; family Therevidae; genus Thereva; species Thereva unica. The sequence continues at coordinate 65,067,895 of OX465284.1, forward strand.
AACCCTATTTCACCCCCTTAGGGGATGGATTTCGAAAAATCGCTTTATAGTGGATGTCCACGCCATTATAGGGATGCACTGTCAAAATTTCAGCCCTATAGCTCCAGCGGTTTGGGTAAACCCCATTTCACCCCCTTAGGGGATGAATTTCGAAAAATCGCTTTATAGTGGATGTCCACGCCATTATAGGGATGCACTGTCAAAATTTCAGCCCTATAGCTCCAGCGGTTTGGGTAAACCCCATTTCACCCCCTTAGGGGATGAATTTCGAAAAATCGCTTTATAGTGGATGTCCACGCCATTATAGGGATGCACTGTCAAAATTTCATCCTTATAGCTCCAGCGGTTTTGAGTTGACCCTATTTCACCCCCTTGAGTTGATCGTGTGGACCGAAAGGGTCGAACCCACATCCCAACTAGTTGCTATTTGTAGCCGATTTAGGGGTGGTTTCAACCCTTTAGGATCACCCCTTATCATAAAGTTCGCGTTGATTTAGTACAAATCAACCACCTTCGCAAATAAATATATTAAAAAAAGTGTATTGTACTATCGAAATAATCGCGAAAAACCCCTAAAAAGGGGTGTTTTTTGCATTTTTAAGGGTGACGCCCATGTTTTAGGACCGCAGGACCCCGATTTTCGTGATCAGCGACCCCAAAAACCTTTAGGGTTCGATTTTCTTAACGGTTTGAATGGACTATTTATCTGTTTTCAGCAAAAGTCTTCAAAGACTTTTATAGAAAAAACTGGAAAAATAAAAATCTTAGAAAGACTTTTATGCAAGACAGTCTTTTTTAACAGTTATTTTTGATTTTAAAAATAAAAGTCTTCCCATAAGAGTTTTGGAAGACTTTAAAAATAAAAAACAAAAATAAGAGTTTTTAATGACCTAAAACTTTTTTAGTTAAATATAACTGTTATTGTTTATTTAAAAAATTTAAATTAATTTTAACTATTAAACTTGACTTTTATAATAAAAGTCTACAATTTAAAAGTAACCCCACCACCGCGTAGAACTCGCTACTCTGAGTATCCAGTATAAATTTTATGCAGATCAGACAACATTTACTATTTGATTTTTTAAGTCAAAAATACAAATATAACAGTTATTTACGATCCCTGTTTTTTTGTGATACAATGAAGCTTAGGAGTCACCCTTTATACTACTAGTCCGTCATGTCGTTCAAGTTATGGTACAATATATTAGTAGGGCCCTATTCTGATTCTCACTTTCACGGCGAGTGACTACCCAAGACACAATTTTACATTACACTTTTTATTTGAAAATGTGTCTTGGATTGTCACTCGCCGTGAAAGTGAGAATCAGAATAGGGCCACTGAAGGATAGAATAGAAAGAATATTACAAATGAAAATAAACTCAATTATTTTTAATAAGCTTTAAGTCAATGCATAATATTTTTACATCGTTTGAAAACTTTCCGTGATTTTAGCTTTAACCAAAGCTTGATATTTACGCACTTATGCTGACGTGCGTTCCTTACAAGCTTTATAGTTGGCCCTTAACGGCCTCTCTGCAGGACACTATAGTAAAAGGATGTCCACAGGTGAATTTATCTTATTGATGTGTGAATACCAACTTGATAAGCTCCAAAGGCAATAAAAAGAGGGATGCTTGGTCTCTGACGTTGCATTCAACCGGAACCGATTTGGGGAACCCACCAGCTTGTGAAAGAAGCCCATTGCCGATGGTACTTCGATGAAAGGTACGGAAGCTATACGTCCGCGCTTGGACTAGCCAATTCTAAAGCAATCCTTCCTATGCCCACTTATAATGTAATCAAGGAATTGTTTGGGTGCACTAGAAAATATCCCGATATTTGGTTTGATTACCCGACACTGTGCGCTGAATTATCACTTATAGAAGATATGAAGAGCGGAGGACTCACCTATAGTCTTCGTCTTCAGGAGGATGAATCTGGGCCGGTTCTTGTATGTCGAAAACGAAAATTTTTTTCGTCTCGGGTTCGGGTAGGTCGAAAAATTGAAAATTTTCGTCTGCAGTCGACGAAAGGCACTCGAAAGGTCTTAGATTATCGAGTTTTGCATTAGGACACGAACAATTTTCTTTCGACTTACGCGAACGCTAAAATTTTCGTCGCCAAAATTTTTAACTTCAATTTTTTTTCGTTCGACTATTGTCGTTGCCATACACGAACCCGCCCCTGCTCTTCATGTTCTTTGTGAGTGTCCTGAGATGAGAGTTGTTCAATGAGAGCTTGCTCGAACATTCAAGTCTAAGCGTCATGCCATTAAGGTCAAAATAGAATTGCGAATGCGACGACAAAGTCGGTTGTTTAGCTCAAAGGTAAAACAAACTGTGTATAACAAAATTACAACTGCAGCGGCTTTGCGCCAAAATTCTAAAATTGCAGTCGGCGACTTTTTGTAAGTAATATTAAAAAGTTAATTATGAACCAAAAATTATATTGCCAAAAGTATCAACAGAAAAACTTAGCTGAACTGAATATGTGGGAATGGAATAGCATGTGTTGCGACTCTTGAGATTAATTTCTGAATTGCGTCTACTTAAATTAAATTCCCTCAACCACCACCTGCGCTTCCGCATTTTTAAATATTGTGTGCATGTGTTATATGACTTATATGTATAAATAATCTTATAGCTTTTTTTAAATTTGACATAAATCGTAGTCGTGGTCCGACGTCGTAGTCGCTATTCTGTTTTGACCTTAGCTCGACCTACAAATATATAGTGTTCTACAATAGGACAAGCGAGTGACCGCGACCCAAAAGAAGAAATAAAGAAAAGGTCTATGTATAAAACCTCTTCCTCAAAATTAAAATTGTACTAGTTTTTAACGGGGTCTTGATCTCCTCAATTAATTGTCCAAATACTTAAAAAACCTTTTTAGAAGCTATAAAAGGATCTCTATTTCACACACTCAGTGTTTAATCGGTGGAAATAACTAGGAGCAAAGACTAGAAAGTCGCCGAAAAATTGCACGAAATGAAACTTAAAGCCATTTCTGGCTTTTTTTGGTCATTTCAGAGGTGATTTCCCGTTAAAGAAAAGACGTCAAGCACATTACTTATGTGGGAGGAAAACCATGCTGTATGTCCATTTATTAAAATTCGAGACAAACTACATAAAATAATTTTTATTTTTATATTGTAATAATTCGATACAATACCTATTAGCGATGGTTTGGAATATTGTCATAACCTTAAAAAGATAAGCAATGGCAAATTACTTTTATGTTATGTACTTTGTAAATAATAATAAAATTGTATTTTAAACACAATTTAAATTTGTCTAATGCCATGCTACTATATTTAAAACGTTATATAGTACAGTATTATCTCAAAAATATGTTCAAGACGGTAATATGTTGATCGACGACCTAGAAACTTTCTGGCAGAGCAAAGGGTTATTAACCGAATTTTTGTCTTGTATCCAACGAAATTAATTTTGGTAAATAAATTGAAACAACAGTTAAATATTTTAGACTAACACAATACTATATAAATTAATTGATGCGTAAAAGTCAAACCTTTGAGAGCATATCCAGTGTACCGAAGAATACCCGCTAAAAGTGTTATAATTAGAGCTACGATCGTCCCACATTGTTGAATATACTTCGTTACAAGCTGAAAAAATCAGAAATTCATAATTACTCTTATCGTATTAACCAACAAACTTACTAAATATCTCTGTTGATTATAAATTGTCGGAGGCCTTTTCAATGAATCTTCTAACATAATCTTCAAATTGTCTAAATATGGTGTATTCTCTAAGCAACAAATTAAATCAGGTAACGGTGATCTAGCCGATGGTCTATTAGGAGCATCGGTAGCCAAAGGTACTCCATAAGTCTCATTTGCTCTAAATTTTCTCTTACCATTCACTTCATTGCATGGACCAGGTGTTATTTGCCCTGGGCGCATGACAATATTATCGCCACGTACTAAAAGTGCCCAAGGCAAATTAACTATAACACCATCGCGATATGTCCACTGTAACGAAACACATGGTGATAATGGACAACATAGGTGTGGATAGTTTCGAACTTCCCAATCATTGCATAGCTCCTCTTCAGCTAACTTAATCTCTTTAAGTACATGATGAGTCTTTCGGAATATTTCAGTTCTTCGTAAGTTATTTTCTCTTATAACAAAAAATAAATTCAGACTTAATATTATGAATATAACAATAGCTGGCAAGTACTGATCAGCAACAATAAGACCAACAATAACAGTGATTGTACTTAAGATTGAAAACCAACCAAAAGGGCTGTCATAGCGCTTCACGAAAGCGGACCGTATTTTCATAAATAGGCTGAAATAAAACGATATTATTATAACACTTATATTATTGTTTATATAATCAGATGTACTTTTCTTCATTACATTTGTCTTCGTATAGTTTTAAAACATTAAAAATTTCACTGTGAAGCCGCGATAGGGCAACTTTTGTTGTCAACCCTTGCGTTCCGCGTCCACTTTCAGAATTCATTTTTCTTTGATTGCATTCATTAAAATTATATTTAATTTAAATAATCTTTAATAAATAATTCACATTTTAAAAATTGCCATTTATTATCGAAAAATTAAGCCTTTGTGCCTTGTTTTATTAAATAAAATTTCACATTATTCACTGTTTCATAACTTTCCCGATTTGTTTGCCTCCCGTCTAGGTTAGAATTGTGACACTCTTCTACTGTCAAAAGTTCATTGGAAGTAAGGTAAATGCTGATGAATTTCGAAAACTTGTTGAAATGGGGCTGTTCACTTTGGATGAAGAATTGGAATTTCGGTTAATGTACCGTTAATATTAAAAATTCTTGCAGTGCAGTTGTAAGCCCGGTATGCTAGGTTCAAGAAAATGTGTGTTATGATTGTTTGGAATTGATGAAATTGTTTTAATTAGTAAGACTAAAAAAGAATTTACAAAAATATGTGCATAAAACCCAACAGTATATTATTTTTATCATTAGGCCCCCATCCACGGTCAAACAAATCGTCAAATTCCTGGCCAACATCGAAAAAATTGCAAGTGTGCGTGTATAAAATACAAGTTTTCGAAGTTGGCCGCTGTTTGAAGAAAATATTCGTCTGGTTTAATATTTCCTTCAAACAACTTAAATGTGTGTGTGAGTTTTGCCTGTGTGCCATGTAAAGTTCGCTTTGTTTACAGTAGATTATATGAAATGTCGCTCGGGATGTTTGAAGAAAGTTTTCCTCGTTGGTGGCCAAAAATGTCAAAGCATAAATGTGTGCGCTGTTTGTCGAAAATTGGTTTGACGATTTGTTTGACCGTGGATGGGGGCCTATTGTGAAAAACTACTTTCAAACACATCATGTCGGCCGACTTGAGGTACTTTGGCGTCCTGTGTGAGATATTTTTATGCACCCTTACATAACTATTCAGACACTTCGTTTAGTACAATAACCCGAGTAAAAATAAAAGAGGGCCTTACAACGGGCGGGTATTGGACGCTTGGGTGCACATACCGGTTCACGACGCCCAAACTTGACCAAAAGACATATGGCCGAGAAGTGAGTTGTTCACACGGGGGGCATTCGACGGCAAATTTGAGCCAAAAAAAAATCTGCATCAAATGTATTGTTGAATGAGCTTTATGGGAACTTGATTATTTTCATTTTGTACAATCGTCCTTTGGATTATTATTATGTACTTAAAGACTAATGGGGCCCATCCACGGGCCAACTAGTTGCCCAAACTGAGTTGTGTAAAAAGTTGTTGTTTTGCCACAAACGCTTCAACTGAGTTGATATTTCAACTGCCAATTCGATATTTTATAGGCAATTTGAAAGTTAAATGAAATTGTAGAAAACCCGCGACTAAGTTTTATAATAATAAAAATTGGAGAAAGATGATTTTTTAGATTAATTATAATCTTTTTTAAATATTAATATGAACATTTATATTTTTTAAAATATAAATTAAATTCTAAAAGTATAAATTATGAAAATAATTTAATATTATATGAACTCTCATAATTTAAATTAAGAATAATGCAAAATAAACTTGCAAAAAAAATATATTCTTCGAATTCAGGCTTAATTCATCCAAGTAGTTTGCCAAACTGCAATACACACAGTGCAACTAGTTGCCCAAATTCTAGGCCCCACCCCCATAAAATTAAAAGATTTTGATTTATCCCAACTGAAACCCCAACTGTCAAATCAGTTTGCCAACTGCCCCTCACACGATGCGATTCAGTGACAACACAACTCAGTTTGGACAACTAGTTGGACTGTGGATGGGCCCCATAACGATGCTCAAGGAAACAAGCTCTCTAGTCGTCGGTTTGCTTTTCGGTAATGGGGCCCATCCACAGACCAACTGGTTGCCCCAACTGAGTTGTGCAAAGAGTTGGTGTTTTACCACAAACGCTTCAACTGAGTTGATACTTCAACTGTCAATTCAGTATTTTATAAGCAATTTGAACGTTAAATAAAATTGTAGAAAACCTGCGATTAAGTTTTATGATTATAAAAAATGGGTACCTAGTAATGATTTTTTATGTTAATTATAAATTTTTTAATTATTAATATAAATATTTGTATGTTTTTAAAATATAAATTAAATCCTAAACATATAAATTATGAAAATAATTTAATATTATGTGAACTTTCATAATTTAAATTAAAAATTATGCAATACAATGAAAATATAAACTTGCAAAAAAATATAATTTTCGAATCAGGCTTAATTAATGCAAGTAGTTTGCCAAACTGCAACATACACAGCGCGACTAGTTGCCCAAACTCTAGGCCCCGCCCCCATAAAATTAAAAGATTTTGATTTATCCCAACTGTCAAATCAGTTTGCCAACTGCCCCATACACGCTGCGATTCAGTGCCAACACAACTCAGTTTGGGCAACCAGTTGGCCTGTGGATGGGCCCCATAAGTGTGTGGTGCATGTTGTCTGCGATTTCTATTTAAGTGGGAAATTTTGTTATTTAACTACTCGAAGAAAAAAAAACAAATAAAACATTTAATTGCAGTGCGTTGATAAAAATTTTGAAATGTTCGCAGGCAGAGCAGCCAAATTCTTCTTCTTCTTGTTTTGACAATTGTCAAATTGAAAGCAGGAAAAATCGGAAAATTGATTTATGAATGACTTATTTAAAAAGTAGTTGGAAATATTGAAAAATACACATTAATTTTTATAAAAATAACATTTCGATGCTATTCAATTGGTTTTATTGGTATATATTTCTTCTCCTAAAATTGACATTCGTATATAACCTCTAAAAACGCAATTTGGAGCAAAGTTGAGCGGTAAAGTGTTTTTTGGGATTGTTGCTTTTTTCTGATTATTTCTGCTCTGACATCAATTAGACAGCTGCTCCCAATTGAGCTGCTCAGCTCTGCTCTGAAATTTTTAAGCAATCATCGAACACACTTAAAATATACGCGGTGAGTTTTGACTTTTGGTGGGGAGCGAAAGTAAACACTTTCCCAAAAATGATTTATGATTTAGTTACGTAGTACGTATAGTTTTTCTGGTGTCGGTAATGAAAAAGAAAATATTTTTCTCGTTTTTTTTAAGTGTATGCCCATCGGTATGTGTGGTGTACGGCCGTACAGTCTGGCATATAACCTTCTGATACCAGCTCTGTTACAGACATAGAAAGTGAGAGAATGCGGGAGCAAGAATTCACCCGAGCGTTGCATTGCATTGCTATACATGAGTCGATTTAACTGCGATTCGTTACATTATATGGATTTGACACATTAATACCATGCGTGTCGGCACTTAAATGCGTTTTGAAATTTGAATTGTGTGTTGAATTTGTGTTGAATCCCTCATCAAAGTCCATTTTTAATATATTACTGAGTAATAATATTTGTGCAGAAAAAAACAAGACCAATTTGACCGAGTATTGAATGCGTTGTTTGCGTAAAAGTTAAAAGTTGAACAACTGTTTCATTTAATTATGTACTTCCAGCTTTACTTTCTGAAGCAGGTATGAAATGGGGGACGTACTAATTTTTGCGTCTTCCCTCATCTCATTGCAATATATAAGTGATATATGTATATATTTTGCCAATTAAAACTTGTACTTCACATATTTTATATTAATATTATTCTTTTATTTAATACGTTTATTTAACATTTATCTATTACTATATTTAATAGTTGTAGCTTTTAATAGTTTAAGATTTTTCTATTTTTTTATTATGTCACACCGAAAATTACATAACGGTTTTTAATTATACAACTTATTATAGGAGACTTCCTTATCGAATAAACTCCTAACTAATACTCTTACAAAAATTCAAAATAATTTTTAATATCACAATATTTGTGTGGCTATGTTTTTAAAATTGTTTCTGTGTACAGTGTATACATACGTGATATGACAATCCAAATTCCCCAAGTGTATTTAATAGTAGTAGTGAGAATCCAAATTGTGACGTAACCAAAAACACTGTGCTTAAAATTATTAGAACAGAAACTGAGTGGATACTTGAATAAAACTTATTACAACGAAACACGTATATACAAGTAGCGACTGCTACATAACTCCCCCTTCAGCGCGAGCGTCCATGAATGTACTATCATACTTTATTTTAATATTTAATTACTCAAATAAAACAAAAAAAAAAAAATTTTAATTTTATAACCGAAATGAAACTTTTTTCTTTGAACTTCTAGTTACTGGTTTTTCATTGACTTCCTTTTTTTCAATAAAGGCGGGTTTTAATCTATCAATTGATACTACCGTTATTTTTCCGTTGACGTCAATCGTGAAATTTTTTTTATTTCTCTTAATAACTTTAAAAGGACCTTCATAAGGATCCTGCAAGGATCCCCTACTTCTATCTGTCCTCAAAAACACGAATTCGCAATCTTCTAAGTCTTTTGGAACATAGAAATTTCTTCTTTGATCCCGAGAATCTGTTGGCACGATGTTCCTCATGTGATCTCGTAATTGTTCTACTAGGTCTGTTGGATCTGATACTTGGTGTGGATCCCTCAAAAAGAATTCTCCGGGGATACGTAATGTTTGACCATAAACTAATTCAGCCGGACTACACTTAAGATCCTCCTTAACTGTTGTTCTTAAACCTAGTAATATAGCTGGTATGTGCCACAACCAATTCGGATTAGCCATCTTAGCTCTAAGAGATGCTTTTAACTGTTTGTGTAGTCTCTCCACCATTCCGTTTGATTGTGGATGATACGCCGTTGTTCGAATCCTATGGGTTCCTAATAATTTTGAAAATTCCTCAAAAAGTTTTCCTTCAAATTGACCTCCTTGGTTCGTAGTAACTGTCAATGGAATCCCAAATCTCGGAAAATATTGCTCATATAATGTCTTGACTACTATGCTGGCTGTGATACTCTTTAGTGGGTATACTTCCGGCCACCTGGTGAATCGATCCACTACTGTTAACAAGTATACGAATCGTTCCACCGGATGCAATGGGCCTACCAAATCTACATGGATGTGTTCAAACCTTCCCATAGGTATCTGGAATTTTTGTATCGGAGATTTTGTATGTCTGTGAATTTTCGCTTTTTGACACGTTATACATGACTTCGCCCATAAATTAATATCAGTATTCATCCTAGGCCAAAAATATCTTCTTGTAATTAATTTCCTTGTACCTCGTATTCCTGGATGTGATAAGTTATGGATTTTGTCAAATACGCTTCTTCGTAATATCTCTGGTACGAATGGACGATCTCTACTAGTGGAACACTCTACCCAGATTTTACTTTCTAAGAAAGGTACATCTGTTTCCACTAAAATGAATTTCGAACTTTTATTTGGGTTTTCAATTAACTGTTTCAACTCTGTATCATCCTTTTGTGCTTCTACGATAATGCTTAAATCTATTTGCTTTTCGCTAACCGCGTCACAATTGCTATTTTCTACGGTTACCCATGATAAAGTGTCAGCTACTACATTTGATTCTCCCTTGATGTATCTTATATCGGAGGTGAATTGGGTAACATAGTCTAATTGTCTTGCTTGTCTTGGACTTCTCTCCGCTTTGGTCCAAATTGCGGATGTTAAAGGTTTGTGATCCGTGAATACTGTAAATTCACGACCTTCCAAAAAATGTCTAAAGTGCTTAATACTTGAGTACATTGCCAAAAGCTCTCTGTCAAATGTAGAATACTTAATTTCTGCATTGTTTAATTTTCTGGAATAAAACGCTAAAGGTTCGCTTTCATTGTTGTTAATTTGCTCCAACATTGCTCCAATCACAATGTTTGATGCATCAACCGTCAACTTCAAAGTAGCATTCTCCGCTGGATGCACTAATAACGTTGCCGAAATAAAAGCCTTCTTCACTTTGACGAACGCGTCTTCGCATTCTTCCGTCCACTCAAAATTTTTAAAACTCTTAGGTTTTTTAAGCTCCCTAACTAAATGTATATGAATGGGGCTTAACAACTCTGCTAATCGTGGAATGAATCTGTGAAAGTAATTTACCATTCCTATGAATTGTTGAATCTGCTTAATGGAAGTAGGTGAAGGGAAATCCTGGATGAATTTAATTCTATTTTCAGAAGGAAGAATCCCGTCCTTCGTAATTTTGTGACTTAAAAATTCAATTTCATGTACACCAAAAAGACATTTCCCTGGATTAATATTTATTCCATATTCTTCTAAACGGCCAAACACCTGCTCTAAGTGTTTCTTGTGTTCCTCCTTATTTTTGCTTGCAACCAATATATCGTCAATGTAGACAAAAACGAATTCCAAACCAGTTAAAACTCTATCCATAAATCGTTGGAAAGTTTGAGCAGCATTTCTAAGTCCAAAGGGCATTCGAGTAAATTCGAATAAACCGAAAGGTGTAGTTATCGCTGTCTTATAGATATCTTCCTCTGCCATAGGTATGTGATGGTAAGCTCTCACTAAATCAATCTTCGAAAATATGGTACAACCATTCAAATTTAACGTAAAATTTTGAATGTGAGGAATCGGGTATCTGTCTGAAATTGTTATTGAGTTTAGTCTCCGGTAATCTCCGCATGGTCGCCAATCAGTGGAATCTTTCTTTGGAACCATGTGTAGTGCTGATGAGACTGATGATGAAGATGTTCTGCATAAGCCTAATTTTACCATGTGCTCGAATTCTAATTTAGCGATTTTAAATTTATTAGTGTCGAGTCTTCTAGGTCTTGAAAATGGTAGTTGACCTTTAGTGGTAATAGTATGCACTATATTATGTCGTACAGGTAAATCATAGCGTGGAGGTTGAGTTAGAGAGGGAAATCTAGCTAAAACATTACCATATTCACTATCAAAGGTACAATGCCTGGGTGAAGGAGAATCTGTTTTAATCATGATTCCATTAACTGTTAACTCGGTGTTACCATCTATTATTCTCTTATTTTTCAGATCAACAAGCAAATTGAATTCAGAAAGAAAATCTGCGCCAATAATAGGTTTGTCGACGCTTGCTATAATGAACGGAAAAGTTAAATCTCGTCTTAATCCAAAGTCTATCTTAAGAAGTTTTGTTCCGTAAGTATGGACAGTGAAGTATGGGCAGAACTATAGGCTTTTCTCAACAAGCCAAATATTTAGGAGTGACGCTAGATGCCAAACTCAATTGGAAACAGCATATGGACACTGTGATGTGTAGAACGCGCAGATCCCTGTGGGCTTGCCGCAGAGCTTGTGGTTCCACCTGGGGTTTGCAACCGAAAACCATGTACTGGATATACACCACCATCATAAGACCCATGGTAACTTATGGAGCTTTAGTTTGGTGGCACAGAACGAAGCTTAAGGGTTCCATAACCTTTTTAAGCAAAATTCAAAGAATGGCTTGCCTCTCCATCACTGGGGCCATCCGCACTTCCCCAACGGCAGCGCTGGAGACTCTCCTCAATTTGGTACCCCTCCACCTTGAGGTAGAGAAATCCGCCATAAACGCGGCGTTGCGGCTGAAAGCGAATGGTTACTTGGGAGCTGATCTTGGGCGAGGACATTCTATAATAATCAACATCATAGAAGAGATTCCGGAAGCGGAGATGCTATCGGACGGCATGCCCTATAAATTCTCAAAATTTAAGCAACCTTCTGTACATATACAGGAAAGGCTTACCTGGACTTTTCCTAAAGTTTTGCCGGGCGGGCTAATATGGTACACGGATGGCTCTAAAACGGAGACAGGTGTAGGCGCAGGAATCTGGAGTGAAAGTCCCAGATTCAGCAAGGCTATAAGTCTAGGCACTCTGGCAACTGTCTTTCAAGCAGAGGTGTACGCTATTCTGGCATGCACTCATGAGAACTTAAGAAGGGCCTACCAAAATAAACGGATTTTTATCTTCTCTGATAGCCAAGCGGCAATTAGAGCGATAAGGTCCCGTAGGACCAAGTCGAAATTAGTTTGGGACTGCCAACGTGCTCTTCATGAGTTGGGCGTTCTCAATCAAATCACACTTGTCTGGGTCCCAGGTCACCGGGGCTTCGAAGGCAATGAAAGTGCGGATGCCCTGGCTAAACAGGGCTCTGATTTAGAATTCATTGGTCCAGAGCCGGCTATTGGGGCACCGTCCAGCTTGCTGCAAAGGGCCCTGGCCGATCGGACCTTGATGAAACATATTGAACGCTGGAGGTCCGCGCCTGGACTGGCCAACTCTAAACGGTTCCTTCCAGGGCCGTCCCCTAAGACGGCCAAGGAATTATTACGGCGCAGCAGGAGTGATGTTAGGACACTTGTTGGCCTAATTACCGGACACTGTGCCCTAAATTACCACTTATGGAAGATAGGAAGGGCAGAGGACCCTACATGTAGGCTTTGCCTAGAAGAGGATGAGTCTGCCCTCCATGTTCTCTGTGAGTGCCCTGCAATAGCGAGGAGCAGGGTCTCTTTGTTCGGGAAGTCCCTGCTCGAACACTCAAGTCTAAGCGACAAACCACTAGGCAGACTGCTGAACTTGTTCAGGCGGTCTGGCCTACAAATATGAGGTGAAGGGGTTGTAGTACAATAGGCCAACTAAATGGCCGCAGTACCTTTGGACCTAATACCTCACACAGGAAAAAAAAAAAAAAAAAGTATGGATAATTGATCCGTTAGCTGCCGTAAGAATTAAATTTGGATTTCTCTTACATTTGCCACAATATGAATTCGGTATTACTGATAATTCCGCTCCTGTATCAATTAGAAATTTAAGTTTATTTTCTTTATCGTAAATAAAAAGTCTATTAGATTTTTTTGGAGTATTATTTTTAAAACACGCTGAAGGGATATTTAGTTTTTTTGATTATTATAGTTGCAAGGTTTAATACATCTTTTAGCCTTGTCGCCGAATTTAAAATGAAACCAACAAAATGGTTTATTATTATTATTATTGTATTTCGACCTATCACGGCTTCTACTTCTAGACCTTGACCTGTGATGAAACTCATTATTCCTATTAAATGTAAGTTTCTTAATTAAATCTGTTAAATTTTCAATTTTATTCTCTAAATCATTAACCTTCTTAGCATAATCAATGTTATTTATATTAATACATTTTTGGTTTATAAAAGGATTTGAAGAACAATCATTGATTGATGAAGTATACTGAAATCTGGAACATTCGAAAATTTTATCTGCTAACGTTAGAATATCTTGAATGTTTTGTTTATCAGAGGACATCAATGCGATGTTAATACTAGGCGGTAATTTTCGCATCCAAAGTTTTCTAATCAGGTCCTTTCCTAAATTCGAAGATGTTCCTGCAAGTATCTCCATTGATCTATAAAATTCTGATGGTTTTCGATCTCCCATCTCAGGATTGCATAATAATTGTTCCAACTTTTTCTCTTCAGACTCTGTAAATCTTTGAATTAATGTTGTTTTTAAGGCTTGGTATTTATTCTCCGATGGTGGGTTTTGAATGAAGTCCAATATATTCATTATTATTTCTAAAGGAAGAGCTTGTATCACATGTTCGAATTTAGTCTCATCTAGTCTAATTCCTTTAGAGTTAAATTGACTTTCTGTTAAAATAAACCATGCTTCTGGGCATGGAGACCAGAAAGTTGGTAGCTTAACAGCCGATGCACTAATATTCTCATTATCAACGTGCATTCTTTCACTATCACCACCTTGGACACTCATATTAATCACAATTTTTTAAATAAAACTCGCGTAAAAAGAAGTTCAATAAAATTTCGACTTTACTTAAAAACTTCGCGATACTTTAAAATAACACCCGTGGACGTTCGCGAAAAGAGTCGATTAATACTCAAACTTAAATAAATTCCCGAAAATTTTATTCAAGTCTCACTTCCTAAAAAAAAAATTTTTAGAGGAAAAATATTTGAAAGAGGAAATAAATTGAATTGTCACCACTACTAAATTATGTAAGTGTAATGTTTTTTTTAGTGTAAGCTATTCCATACAATTTAAATTTTAAAATTAAAGAAAAATATTTAATTAAAATAAATACTTGGTCTCCTCAATAAAAAAATGAACCTCTTCTTAAAATTTTTCCACAAATGCTTTTCTTTCTTGAATCTTCTTCTTTTCTTCGTAAAATTTTCAAAATTTTCTTCATATCTTCTTTCTTCATAAATTTTCTTTCATAAAAATTTTTAAATTCTTCTTTCTTCTTTTTTTTTTTGAAAAATTTCTTCGTTCTTCTAATGTCGGGGTCACCAATATGAAATGGGGGACGTACTAATTTTTGCGTCTTCCCTCATCTCATTGCAATATATAAGTGATATATGTATATACACTCACTCAAAAATGTGTTGCAATGTTTTGGAAATTAAATTGTTTGTCCTTAACTTATCACACAAAGATTGGGCGCTATATGACTGGATTAATGTAGTTTTTAATAAAAACTACATTATCCCAGTCATCTGTCGTCTGATATTTGTGTGGTAAGTTTGGGACAAACAATTTAATTTCCAAAACATTGCAACACATTTTTGAGTCAGTGTATATTGCCAATTAAAACTTGTAATTCACATATTTTATATTAATATTATTCTTTTATTTAATACGTTTATTTAACATTTATCTATTACTATATTTAATAGTTGTAGCTTTTAATAGTTTAAGATTTTTCTATTTTTTTATTATGTCACACCGAAAATTACATAACGGTTTTTAATTATACAACTTATTATAGGAGACTTCCTTATCGAATAAACTCCTAACTAATACTCTTACAAAAATTCAAAATAATTTTTAATATCACAATATTTGTGTGGCTATGTTTTTAAAATTGTTTCTGTGTACAGTGTATACATACGTGATATGACAATCCAAATTCCCCAAGTGTATTTAATAGTAGTAGTGAGAATCCAAATTGTGACGTAACCAAAAACACTGTGCTTAAAATTATTAGAACAGAAACTGAGTGGATACTTGAATAAAACTTATTACAACGAAACACGTATATACAAGTAGCGACTGCTACATAACTCCCCCTTCAGCGCGAGCGTCCATGAATGTACTATCATACTTTATTTTAATATTTAATTACTCAAATAAAACAAAAAAAAAAAAATTTTAATTTTATAACCGAAATGAAACTTTTTTCTTTGAACTTCTAGTTACTGGTTTTTCATTGACTTCCTTTTTTTCAATAAAGGCGGGTTTTAATCTATCAATTGATACTACCGTTATTTTTCCGTTGACGTCAATCGTGAAATTTTTTTTATTTCTCTTAATAACTTTAAAAGGACCTTCATAAGGATCCTGCAAGGATCCCCTACTTCTATCTGTCCTCAAAAACACGAATTCGCAATCTTCTAAGTCTTTTGGAACATAGAAATTTCTTCTTTGATCCCGAGAATCTGTTGGCACGATGTTCCTCATGTGATCTCGTAATTGTTCTACTAGGTCTGTTGGATCTGATACTTGGTGTGGATCCCTCAAAAAGAATTCTCCGGGGATACGTAATGTTTGACCATAAACTAATTCAGCCGGACTACACTTAAGATCCTCCTTAACTGTTGTTCTTAAACCTAGTAATATAGCTGGTATGTGCCACAACCAATTCGGATTAGCCATCTTAGCTCTAAGAGATGCTTTTAACTGTTTGTGTAGTCTCTCCACCATTCCGTTTGATTGTGGATGATACGCCGTTGTTCGAATCCTATGGGTTCCTAATAATTTTGAAAATTCCTCAAAAAGTTTTCCTTCAAATTGACCTCCTTGGTTCGTAGTAACTGTCAATGGAATCCCAAATCTCGGAAAATATTGCTCATATAATGTCTTGACTACTATGCTGGCTGTGATACTCTTTAGTGGGTATACTTCCGGCCACCTGGTGAATCGATCCACTACTGTTAACAAGTATACGAATCGTTCCACCGGATGCAATGGGCCTACCAAATCTACATGGATGTGTTCAAACCTTCCCATAGGTATCTGGAATTTTTGTATCGGAGATTTTGTATGTCTGTGAATTTTCGCTTTTTGACACGTTATACATGACTTCGCCCATAAATTAATATCAGTATTCATCCTAGGCCAAAAATATCTTCTTGTAATTAATTTCCTTGTACCTCGTATTCCTGGATGTGATAAGTTATGGATTTTGTCAAATACGCTTCTTCGTAATATCTCTGGTACGAATGGACGATCTCTACTAGTGGAACACTCTACCCAGATTTTACTTTCTAAGAAAGGTACATCTGTTTCCACTAAAATGAATTTCGAACTTTTATTTGGGTTTTCAATTAACTGTTTCAACTCTGTATCATCCTTTTGTGCTTCTACGATAATGCTTAAATCTATTTGCTTTTCGCTAACCGCGTCACAATTGCTATTTTCTACGGTTACCCATGATAAAGTGTCAGCTACTACATTTGATTCTCCCTTGATGTATCTTATATCGGAGGTGAATTGGGTAACATAGTCTAATTGTCTTGCTTGTCTTGGACTTCTCTCCGCTTTGGTCCAAATTGCGGATGTTAAAGGTTTGTGATCCGTGAATACTGTAAATTCACGACCTTCCAAAAAATGTCTAAAGTGCTTAATACTTGAGTACATTGCCAAAAGCTCTCTGTCAAATGTAGAATACTTAATTTCTGCATTGTTTAATTTTCTGGAATAAAACGCTAAAGGTTCGCTTTCATTGTTGTTAATTTGCTCCAACATTGCTCCAATCACAATGTTTGATGCATCAACCGTCAACTTCAAAGTAGCATTCTCCGCTGGATGCACTAATAACGTTGCCGAAATAAAAGCCTTCTTCACTTTGACGAACGCGTCTTCGCATTCTTCCGTCCACTCAAAATTTTTAAAACTCTTAGGTTTTTTAAGCTCCCTAACTAAATGTATATGAATGG
The DNA here is from genome assembly GCA_949987705.1 of Thereva unica. NCBI lineage: Eukaryota > Metazoa > Arthropoda > Insecta > Diptera > Therevidae > Thereva > Thereva unica. The sequence continues at coordinate 65,085,179 of OX465284.1, forward strand.
GGCTTAACAACTCTGCTAATCGTGGAATGAATCTGTGAAAGTAATTTACCATTCCTATGAATTGTTGAATCTGCTTAATGGAAGTAGGTGAAGGGAAATCCTGGATGAATTTAATTCTATTTTCAGAAGGAAGAATCCCGTCCTTCGTAATTTTGTGACTTAAAAATTCAATTTCATGTACACCAAAAAGACATTTCCCTGGATTAATATTTATTCCATATTCTTCTAAACGGCCAAACACCTGCTCTAAGTGTTTCTTGTGTTCCTCCTTATTTTTGCTTGCAACCAATATATCGTCAATGTAGACAAAAACGAATTCCAAACCAGTTAAAACTCTATCCATAAATCGTTGGAAAGTTTGAGCAGCATTTCTAAGTCCAAAGGGCATTCGAGTAAATTCGAATAAACCGAAAGGTGTAGTTATCGCTGTCTTATAGATATCTTCCTCTGCCATAGGTATGTGATGGTAAGCTCTCACTAAATCAATCTTCGAAAATATGGTACAACCATTCAAATTTAACGTAAAATTTTGAATGTGAGGAATCGGGTATCTGTCTGAAATTGTTATTGAGTTTAGTCTCCGGTAATCTCCGCATGGTCGCCAATCAGTGGAATCTTTCTTTGGAACCATGTGTAGTGCTGATGAGACTGATGATGAAGATGTTCTGCATAAGCCTAATTTTACCATGTGCTCGAATTCTAATTTAGCGATTTTAAATTTATTAGTGTCGAGTCTTCTAGGTCTTGAAAATGGTAGTTGACCTTTAGTGGTAATAGTATGCACTATATTATGTCGTACAGGTAAATCATAGCGTGGAGGTTGAGTTAGAGAGGGAAATCTAGCTAAAACATTACCATATTCACTATCAAAGGTACAATGCCTGGGTGAAGGAGAATCTGTTTTAATCATGATTCCATTAACTGTTAACTCGGTGTTACCATCTATTATTCTCTTATTTTTCAGATCAACAAGCAAATTGAATTCAGAAAGAAAATCTGCGCCAATAATAGGTTTGTCGACGCTTGCTATAATGAACGGAAAAGTTAAATCTCGTCTTAATCCAAAGTCTATCTTAAGAAGTTTTGTTCCGTAAGTATGGACAGTGAAGTATGGGCAGAACTATAGGCTTTTCTCAACAAGCCAAATATTTAGGAGTGACGCTAGATGCCAAACTCAATTGGAAACAGCATATGGACACTGTGATGTGTAGAACGCGCAGATCCCTGTGGGCTTGCCGCAGAGCTTGTGGTTCCACCTGGGGTTTGCAACCGAAAACCATGTACTGGATATACACCACCATCATAAGACCCATGGTAACTTATGGAGCTTTAGTTTGGTGGCACAGAACGAAGCTTAAGGGTTCCATAACCTTTTTAAGCAAAATTCAAAGAATGGCTTGCCTCTCCATCACTGGGGCCATCCGCACTTCCCCAACGGCAGCGCTGGAGACTCTCCTCAATTTGGTACCCCTCCACCTTGAGGTAGAGAAATCCGCCATAAACGCGGCGTTGCGGCTGAAAGCGAATGGTTACTTGGGAGCTGATCTTGGGCGAGGACATTCTATAATAATCAACATCATAGAAGAGATTCCGGAAGCGGAGATGCTATCGGACGGCATGCCCTATAAATTCTCAAAATTTAAGCAACCTTCTGTACATATACAGGAAAGGCTTACCTGGACTTTTCCTAAAGTTTTGCCGGGCGGGCTAATATGGTACACGGATGGCTCTAAAACGGAGACAGGTGTAGGCGCAGGAATCTGGAGTGAAAGTCCCAGATTCAGCAAGGCTATAAGTCTAGGCACTCTGGCAACTGTCTTTCAAGCAGAGGTGTACGCTATTCTGGCATGCACTCATGAGAACTTAAGAAGGGCCTACCAAAATAAACGGATTTTTATCTTCTCTGATAGCCAAGCGGCAATTAGAGCGATAAGGTCCCGTAGGACCAAGTCGAAATTAGTTTGGGAATGCCAACGTGCTCTTCATGAGTTGGGTGTTCTCAATCAAATTACACTTGTCTGGGTCCCGGGTCACCGGGGCTTCGAAGGCAATGAAAGTGCGGATGCCCTGGCTAAACAGGGCTCTGATATTGCATTCATTGGTCCAGAGCCGGCTATTGGGGCACCGTCCAGCTTGCTGCAAAGGGCCCTGGCCGATCGGACCTTGATGAAACATATTGAACGCTGGAGGTCCGCGCCTGGACTGGCCAACTCTAAACGGTTCCTTCCAGGGCCGTCCCCTAAGACGGCCAAGGAATTATTACGGCGCAGCAGGAGTGATGTTAGGACACTTGTTGGCCTAATTACCGGACACTGTGCCCTAAATTACCACTTACGGAAGATAGGAAGGGCAGAGGACCCTACATGTAGGCTTTGCCTAGAAGAGGATGAGTCTGCCCTCCATGTTCTCTGTGAGTGCCCTGCAATAGCGAGGAGCAGGGTCTCTTTGTTCGGGAAGTCCCTGCTCGAACACTCAAGTCTAAGCGACAAACCACTAGGCAGACTGCTGAACTTGTTCAGGCGGTCTGGCCTACAAATATGAGGTGAAGGGGTTGTAGTACAATAGGCCAACTAAATGGCCGCAGTACCTTTGGACCTAATACCTCACACAGGAAAAAAAAAAAAAAGTATGGATAATTGATCCGTTAGCTGCCGTAAGAATTAAATTTGGATTTCTCTTACATTTGCCACAATATGAATTCGGTATTACTGATAATTCCGCTCCTGTATCAATTAGAAATTTAAGTTTATTTTCTTTATCGTAAATAAAAAGTCTATTAGATTTTTTTGGAGTATTATTTTTAAAACACGCTGAAGGGATATTTAGTTTTTTTGATTATTATAGTTGCAAGGTTTAATACATCTTTTAGCCTTGTCGCCGAATTTAAAATGAAACCAACAAAATGGTTTATTATTATTATTATTGTATTTCGACCTATCACGGCTTCTACTTCTAGACCTTGACCTGTGATGAAACTCATTATTCCTATTAAATGTAAGTTTCTTAATTAAATCTGTTAAATTTTCAATTTTATTCTCTAAATCATTAACCTTCTTAGCATAATCAATGTTATTTATATTAATACATTTTTGGTTTATAAAAGGATTTGAAGAACAATCATTGATTGATGAAGTATACTGAAATCTGGAACATTCGAAAATTTTATCTGCTAACGTTAGAATATCTTGAATGTTTTGTTTATCAGAGGACATCAATGCGATGTTAATACTAGGCGGTAATTTTCGCATCCAAAGTTTTCTAATCAGGTCCTTTCCTAAATTCGAAGATGTTCCTGCAAGTATCTCCATTGATCTATAAAATTCTGATGGTTTTCGATCTCCCATCTCAGGATTGCATAATAATTGTTCCAACTTTTTCTCTTCAGACTCTGTAAATCTTTGAATTAATGTTGTTTTTAAGGCTTGGTATTTATTCTCCGATGGTGGGTTTTGAATGAAGTCCAATATATTCATTATTATTTCTAAAGGAAGAGCTTGTATCACATGTTCGAATTTAGTCTCATCTAGTCTAATTCCTTTAGAGTTAAATTGACTTTCTGTTAAAATAAACCATGCTTCTGGGCATGGAGACCAGAAAGTTGGTAGCTTAACAGCCGATGCACTAATATTCTCATTATCAACGTGCATTCTTTCACTATCACCACCTTGGACACTCATATTAATCACAATTTTTTAAATAAAACTCGCGTAAAAAGAAGTTCAATAAAATTTCGACTTTACTTAAAAACTTCGCGATACTTTAAAATAACACCCGTGGACGTTCGCGAAAAGAGTCGATTAATACTCAAACTTAAATAAATTCCCGAAAATTTTATTCAAGTCTCACTTCCTAAAAAAAAAATTTTTAGAGGAAAAATATTTGAAAGAGGAAATAAATTGAATTGTCACCACTACTAAATTATGTAAGTGTAATGTTTTTTTTAGTGTAAGCTATTCCATACAATTTAAATTTTAAAATTAAAGAAAAATATTTAATTAAAATAAATACTTGGTCTCCTCAATAAAAAAATGAACCTCTTCTTAAAATTTTTCCACAAATGCTTTTCTTTCTTGAATCTTCTTCTTTTCTTCGTAAAATTTTCAAAATTTTCTTCATATCTTCTTTCTTCATAAATTTTCTTTCATAAAAATTTTTAAATTCTTCTTTCTTCTTTTTTTTTTTGAAAAATTTCTTCGTTCTTCTAATGTCGGGGTCACCAATATGAAATGGGGGACGTACTAATTTTTGCGTCTTCCCTCATCTCATTGCAATATATAAGTGATATATGTATATATATTGCCAATTAAAACTTGTAATTCACATATTTTATATTAATATTATTCTTTTATTTAATACGTTTATTTAACATTTATCTATTACTATATTTAATAGTTGTAGCTTTTAATAGTTTAAGATTTTTCTATTTTTTTATTATGTCACACCGAAAATTACATAACGGTTTTTAATTATACAACTTATTATAGGAGACTTCCTTATCGAATAAACTCCTAACTAATACTCTTACAAAAATTCAAAATAATTTTTAATATCACAATATTTGTGTGGCTATGTTTTTAAAATTGTTTCTGTGTACAGTGTATACATACGTGATATGACAATCCAAATTCCCCAAGTGTATTTAATAGTAGTAGTGAGAATCCAAATTGTGACGTAACCAAAAACACTGTGCTTAAAATTATTAGAACAGAAACTGAGTGGATACTTGAATAAAACTTATTACAACGAAACGCGTATATACAAGTAGCGACTGCTACAGCAGGAACTACATAATTGCGTTGCATTGCAATGGTTGAGTGGATTTGACTGCGATGCGTTACATTATATGTATTTAACACATTAATGCGTTACATGTCGGCACTTAAATGCGTTTTGAAATTTTAATTCATGTTGAATTCGTTCATCAAAATCCATTTTTAATATATTATTGAGTTAATCTGTGCTAATAATATTTTTGCAGAAAAACAAGATCAATTTAACAGAGCATTGAATGCGTTGTATGCGTAAAAGTTAAAAGTTAAGCAACTGTTGCATTGCCACCATTAAAATATTCAGTATAAACTTGAACTGTCAACGCATTCATGCAATGCATTGCAATTATGTATTTCCAGCTTCATGCAAGAAAAGACGGGGAATTTTTTATTTCCCCTCGTGCAGGAATTAAGCCAACGTTCATACTTTGTTTATGCAGCTCTGCTTTGGAATTCTCTCCCATATAGTCTGCAATTTATCGAATCAAGCAGTGTTTTCAAAAGGCGTCTCTCTGAATATCTCACGGGCAGTACCTCTTAGATAGTGGATACCACCTCAATTTGCTTGCATTCTCTTAATTGTCATTCTCCTCTCAAAATTCAAAATTCAAACTTAATTTTTTTTTCGTTTCCCCCTCCCCCTTTTTTTGTTATTTTTTTTTTCTCTTCTTATTTAGTATCTTATTTTATAATTCATTCACGTTATAAGACATTTTTTTGTTTATTTATTTTTTTTTCTTCTTTTTTCTCACTCTAATTTTGCTTCTTTATTTTAAGTATATTTTGTTTGTTATACCACCTTTTTATTGTACTAATTTAAGATTTATTCTTGTGTACAATGATTGGCCAATAAATAATAATAATAATAAATAATAATAATTAGCCGGAGGTTTTTGTTCCTGCGATTTCTTGCAAGTTTTCAATTGACATTTTGTTATATGTACATATGTGTGTATCTTAAAAAGCGGCATATACATGCATAAACGACATTTATGTTATCTTCTTCCTGATTTGTAATAAATTGCCCAAAATGCGTTTCTTTACTTTCTGGATTTTTGACAATATTATCGCCACCATTCAGTAAGTTTTTGTTGGATGCTGAGAGCTAGATTTTGCAGTTGTAAAAAGAGCTTCTTTTAAAGTGTTAAATTATAATTTTATTTCTTATTTTAAACTGAAAACAAATACAACTTTATGTTTTACAAAAAACTCCTTTTCTTTTTTTACTGAATATAAACTCAACTACTTTACTCACTGATATTTACCAGAATGAATAGAAAAAACAGAACTGAAAACTTCTATAAAACAAAAATAAATTAATGTTGAGTGCTGCCACTCCAATAGTTTTTACCCAACAAGTTTTTGCGGGAAAAGTACTGGAATAAACCTACCGTGCACATCTCCGAGCAAGGTTAGTGTTGGCCAGATTGTGTTAATACAGGGAATATAATAATGGTAAGATTAGGCGGCATAAAGCGGTAGTTATTAAAGGCAAGTGAAAACAGTTTACAGTTTTAATGCTGCTTTTTCCATCTATAAAATAATTTGTCTATGGTATGGCTTCCTGATTTGGAATGGCATATGCTTCGGGCCACTTACTGAAGTAGTCCATGACCACCAAAATGTATCGATTTCCTCGGTCTGACGCCGTAAAAGGTCCCGCCACATATTGCTGCATTTCTCCTTTTGTTCTTACTCGAGGGCCCTTGCTTCTGGCACAAGTTGTGCATTTACGGCACCAGTCTGCAACATCGTCTCGCATGTGAAGCCAATAGAATCTATCTCTTATTTTTGCCAAAGTTTTATTGACTCCCAGATGTCCTCCTGATGCGCCGTTATGACACTCCTCGAGAATATCTCTTATTCTAACGCGAGGGACTAATACCTGCATTCGATGAGAGGTACCGTCAGCGGTTTCCCATTTGCGCTTTAATACTCCTCGCTCAATGTGCAAGGAATCCCATTGGGCCCAATAGGTCTTCAGGGTCTCGCTCCTGTCAGCAATGTCCTTCCATTCAGGCTTTTCCTTGTATTCCTTCCATGTTAGAATTGAAGAAATATCCGTCGTCGCGTTGGGCGTCTCGGAGTCCCTGGTCATCCCATCCCGTCGTTGGCTCGACTGTCGTCCTTTGACATTTTTCCTCGATACGTCCACAATGTTTGCAGTCTGGTACGCATGGTCGCCGGGAGAGTGCATCTGCATTTCCGTGGTTTCTTCCCTTTCTGTGGCCTATATTGAAGTCGTAGGACTGAAGTCTCTCGATCCATCTTGCCAATTGTCCTTCAGGATTTTTGAATCGCATCAGCCATTTTAATGCTGCATGATCCGTTCGAAGGATGAAGTTTTGCCCATAGAGATACTTGTGAAAGTGTTTAGTTGAGTCCACGATTGCCAATAGTTCCCTTCTTGTGACACAGTAATTCCGCTCCGATTTTGACAGCGCTCTACTGTAGTAAGCTATGACCTTTTCCTGTCCTTCGAAGTTTTGTGATAGCACTGCACCAATCCCAACATTACTTGCGTCTGTGTCCAATATGAATCTTTCGCCTGGCTTCGGGTATGTGAGTATTGGTGCTTGGCAAAGTCCTCGTTTTAGTGTGTTGAAACTTTCCTCGCACTTTTCTGTCCAGATAAATGCTTTTCCTTTTTCTGTCAGTTTATGTAATTCCTTAGCTATGTCGGCAAAATTCCTGACAAAACGTCTATAATAGGTGGCAAGTCCCAAAAGGCTTCGAAGTTCATGTTTATCCTTCGGTGTGAGCCAATTCTTAACCGCTGTTATTTTCTCAGGATCTGTTTGAACTCCATTGGATGAAACCACATGTCCGAGATAGTTGACTTCATTTCATTTCATTTCATTTATTTACTTCAAGTACATCAAGATTTACAGTATCTTATACCGCTAAAAGCGTATGTACTATACAATTAAATGGCAAATTAAGCAAACAATTATAAGATGATTAAATTTTAAAATAAAAAAAAAACAAATTATTTATAAAACAAATAACAATAAGAGGGAATGAAAAAAAAGAAAATACTGGAAAACTAAAACAACTGAAGGAATATTATTGACTATTAAAATAGTTGAAGGCACGCTTCCTGAAAACACCCAATGACCCCGCGCTCTGTATATCAGCGGGTAAACTGTTCCATAGTTGTATAGAATGAACAAAAAAAGATCTCTGCGCAACTACATGGGAGAATCTAGGTAGGATAAATAGTATTCTTCTAGTTGTACGGCCAAATCGAAGATACTCATGGAGGTATGATGGACGATCTGAGTGTAGAAGTTTATAAATGAATACCATTGCCTTGAGCGATAGGTACACATCAAGTGTGCACCCCAGAACAGAAGAACGATATCGACTTATATGGTCAGATCGGCGAAGATTATAAACAAACCTTGTACAATCGTTGAAGGCTACATTGAGTTTATCACGACATGACGCATCAAGGGACGGGAAAACCAAACTAGCATAGGTGAAGTACGGTAAAATTAACGTTTTGATTAGCTTTGAGCGAGTGCCTAAGGGCAGAATGGACGCGTACAGCCATAGACGACGCAAATTTCCATATATTTTAGATAGGGTATGGGAGATCTGGTCACAGCAAGTTAATTGTGAGTTCAGATAAACGCCTAGATTTTTGACTCGCAATTGATAAGGTAAGCGCGTCTTCATGAGAATGATAGGTGGAAGGAAAGAGGTGTCTACATGACTCCTATACAAGGGAATGCAGCAGGATTTCGATGCATTTAGCAGTAAGTGGTTGGAAAGAGACCATTGAGAAATACTCTCGAGATCGGCTCGGTTAATGTTGTTAACACAGTTCTCAACCAAACCAATAGGACTGTTTAAGTAAATTTGGACATCATCTGCATACATGTGCAGTTTACAGTTAGTCACGACACTGCTGAGATCATTTATGTACATGCTGAAAAGCAGCGGTCCAAGTATGGAGCCCTGCGGAACACCGCGGGTGATTGGCAAGGAGTCGGAAGTTGAATTTTGTAGCCATACTTTTTGAGATCGATTGTGCAAGTAACTCCGAATAAAGGAGGACGCAGAGGATGAAAACCTCATGTAGTCAATTAGCTTAGTTTTAAGGAGCGTATGGCTAACACTATCGAATGCCTTACTAAAGTCCAGGAGCACAAGAAAAGCAATGTCATGCGAATCAAGAGCCATTCGCAAATCGGTGGTAACTTTCAGTAGTGCAGTTTCACAGCTACTGCTCTTGCGGAAACCAGACTGTGCATGGGACAACAGGGACCACATTTCGCAGTACCCATCGATTTGCCACGACATTAATTTTTCCAGTACTTTACCTAAGAAACATAGTATACTTATAGGACGATAATCAGCGGGGCTTTGTGGAGATTTGCACTTAGGTAATGCGATAACTTTTGCTTTTTTCCATTGAAGCGGAAAGTAGGATTTAGTGAGGCAACTATTAAAAATATATGTGATATAGGGAAGAACCAGAGGAAAAATCAACTTTAGGAATATGGGTGGGAGGTTGTCTGGACCAACAGATTCGGATTTAATTGAGTAAAAAGCTTTATGGACTTCTGCAAGATCCACATTGCGAAAACAAAAAACACCAGTATTACTATTAGCTGCTCTTAAGTAATGAGGATCTTCGCGTATATTTGGTGCAGACGTAAAGTAATTATTTAGCTCGTTAGCGCTAAGGTTGATATGTGTTTCACTTTCATTACCAAGAATACCAAGTTGCTTAATGTTGGTCCAAAGTTTCTTTGGGGGCAAATTCGGGTTAAGCTTAGACGAAAAGAACTGGGCTTTCGATTTACGTATGGAGGAAGTTACTAAATTCCTAACCTTTTTGTAGGCTTTTAAGTTCGCATCGGTTTTGTTAATTTTATATTTTTTGAATAAGAATTCTCTCTCGGAGACAAGACGGCTGATTTTGGCGGAGAACCAGGGAGAAGTGGAGGAAAAACTTGGTCTCTGAAAAGTACGCACTTTTTAGGACTGAGTTTCAGTTGGGCAGTTCTCAGCTTTCGGAAAACCTCTCGTAGATTGCCCAGATGTTCCTCGAAACTTTTTCCAACCACGATGATATCATCCAAATAAACGAGACAAGTCTTCCATGTCAGTCCTCGCAAGACGCATTCCATCAGTCGTTCGAATGTAGCTGGAGCATTACACAGTCCAAACGGCATAACTGTAAACTTCCACAAGCCGTTTCCTACGGAGAAGGCTGTCTTTTCTCGGTCCTCGGGGTGAATTTCGACTTGCCAGTAGCCGCTCTTAAGATCCAAGGTAGAAAACCTTGAGCTCCAGAGAGAGAGAGAGAGTATCCAGTGTGTCATCGATTCGAGGTAATGGGTAGCTGTCCTTTTTAGTGATATCATTTAGCCGCCGATAATCCACGCAAAACCTTGTACTGCCATCTTTCTTTCTGACTAAAACCACGGGAGACATCCGAGGGCTCTTCGACTCCTCTATAAGGCCTTGTCTTCTCATATCTTCAATGATATTGGCTGCCTCTTCCCGCTTGGCTAGTGGTAGTCTTCTCGGCGGTTGTTTAATTGGCTGGGCATCTTTGGTATCGATCCTGTGTTGAACGATGTTCGTTTTCCCAAAGTCATCATCTCTCATGGCGAAGATATCACTGAAATCCTCTACTAATCTTCTTGCCTGGAGATACTGTTTTTGTTCAAGGCAAATAGTTGAGAGCACTGTGTTTACTAATTTCGTGGCCTTTGGCTTTGGTTTCGGAACCGTTTCCATATTAGCGCACTCCACTAATGTAATCTGTTCTGCCGGTTCTCCTTTTCCCAAAACCGTATCCTTCTTTAATCGTATTTCTCGTTCGTTAGTATTTAGCACTCTCACAAATACCTCTTTTTGTCGTCGATGCTCATCAGACATTTTCCAATTGCTATATTTTTGATTGGTTCCCTTTGCTCTGGTTCGATAAGGTAAAATCGGTAGCTCCCGGGGTCACCATCGACTATCGCTCGCACCAATTTCTCAGCACACGGAGGAAGCACGGTATCTTCACGAACGACGACTTTCAGCTGCGAATAACAAGTGGATCCTGTGGCCATTGGAATCTCCTTGTTGTCATATCTCAGTATTTCCTCTTCGATGTCCAGTAGAATTTTATGTGTTTTCATAAAGTCCAGACCGAGAATATACTCGTCTGTTATATCAGCTACCAGGAACGAATGTGAAAATCCAATGTCAGCAAGAACCACATCCAACATAATTTCCCCGTGTAATTGTACTGGCTCTCCTGTTGCAGTTTTCAGTCTGTATTGGCGTGCGTCTTTCAGCCATTTATTACCGACAATGTCAGCCCGGATAACAGATTTTGAAGCACCAGTGTCTACAGTTATTGTGCATTTTTCAGCTCCAATCATTCCATCGATGACCAGGCTGTTGCCACTACGCTGCAGTTGTTTGATAGTGGTGATGATGACACCGGGGGCTTCGATTTCCCCGACTAACTCCCGCCCCATGGAGTCAGTCTTTATTCGTTTCCCTGCTGCTGTCTGCGGGGAGACACGGAGTCATTGTTTTCGGCCTCCCTCTGGTCACCTTTCTGCCGATGTCCGCATTTTTCACAACAAGTTCTGCCACTCCTATTTTCGGGAGACTGCTCTCCTTCGCTTTCTGCAATTCCTTTGCAAATGACCCGGTTCACTACAGTTCCAGCATTGGAGTCGACCGCGTACTTCCGTTGCGTTCATTCTGTTGCAAATATCCTCTGTGGTGTGGATCTCTCTGAGGCGGACTGCACTTCTTGATGCTTGCTTCGCTGCCTCGTATGCCAGAGCATATGCCAAAACTTCAGCAGTATTCTTCTTTCCGGCCAATCTGGCTGCTTGTTGTAGATCTCGGTCGGAAAAAGAGTTAAGGAAAGCCTCTCTTGCTACTTCGTTGATGTAGTCTTGGCCGAAACTAGGATAAGCCAGATGAACTAACCTCTCGATATCGGCGCATAGTTGTTGTAAAGTTTCCCCTGGCTTTTGAATTCGATTTCGAAGTTGAAGTCGATAAACCTCTTGCAGGTGCTGATCACCGTAACGCATTTCCATGAACTAAGAACCCGTAGCTGTTGAGATGTTCTGCTGGTATTGACTGCAATATTTCTGCTCCTGTACTCCTTAGTGACAAAGTTAAGGCCATTGTTTTTTCCTCCTCGGTCCAGAAATTACCTGCCGCTGCTGCTTCGAATTGAAGCTTCTAAGTAGGCTATGATCTTTGTCCGTCGAAAGTTGGAGGCTATAGTCGGCTCTGACGTTTTCCAATTCCTACCTTTTCTTCGTTTTCTCTAATGGAATTTTCGAGATTTTGTCATCCACCTTTTTGTCGACAGAAATGGACATCAATTCGAGTTTCTGCTCCAGCTGGTTTCTCTGTTCTTCCATAGACTCTTTGAGTTCTGCTAATGAGCGTTCATGAGCTACTGCTAATAATTTTTGGTCATCTTTTAACGCCAACACTTCCGCTTTGATCTCTGTTGTCGAACGTTCTTGCGCTTCCTTCATCTCTGCTGATGACCGTTCTGGCGACTCTTTCATCACCATCAATGTCTTAAAAAGTTCTGTCATACTCACTGTCGTTTCTTCTGGCTCCGCTTCTACCTCGCCTTCAAACATGTAGGTTTCAGGATCCTTAGCTTCGTTCACCATAGCTTCTCGAAGCAGGGCGGTTAGGGAATTTTTAGCCCCCACCGTTGACAACGAGCGTTTACTTAGTTCTCTTCTCAACTCTACAGTGCGCAAATCCCCTAGCTTTCGACCCATTTTATTAATAAGTCCTTATTTCTCACGCACAAAATTTTAATTCTAATCACAATTATTTTCGAGTTCACTTATTTTACTTATCTCTTAATTAATCCCACTTCTGACACCAGTTGTTACGTTTTTACAGCTTAACGGATTCGTAGGATTAATAAAGGAATACACTTTTTAATTATCCACACAATAATTTATTTATTACAAACCAAAAAACAATTTAATTACAAACACAATTCTTACAGTTCACTATAATCACTTTCAATTTAATAACTCGCACTATTAAATTCTATCTATCGCTTTATAGTTCCTTTTTCTATCACCACTTTTCACTGTTCTCACTTTAGAACACTTTTATCACCTTTCAAATTCAAACTGACTTTCTCAGCGCCTGCAAGCCGCTTTTATATCCAAGCTCCACCTTTATCTAACTTCTGGAACCTTCGTCTTTTTTCTAGTGCCTTCCTATACTCATCGATTTATAAGACGTTGTCACGTCAAAAAATTAATATTGTAGTAATAGTAACAGCGTTTTTTTTCCTTTCGGTTCGGGACGAACAGAAGTGGTAAACAAATGTTCAGGACGCTTTTTACATTTCGAAAGGTTGTTCCCATGTACGGCTGTAGAAACAAAAACTTTATATTCAAAATTAGCTTATACTTTTTAGTTCAGTTTTAAAATAAAAGCCGTATTTTTTTAGTTTTTTTAAACTACACAGTTTGCTTTCTATTTTTTAGTTTATTATATCTCTTCTGCCATTTTATGGTGACCGCCATATCAGATTTTAAATGACGTCCCGCAGCTTACTGTACTATACTCGTCATACACATTCACTTGATACACATACCGAGAGCGTTATGTAGAGAAAGGTAACAGTATTCAAATTGTCATACCCTTTCATTTGATATCCATACGGGGCGCGTTGTAAAGACACCCCCCATTTGGTGTTGGCATTTTGTATTTGCGCCATTTTGAATATGCAATGACGCCATACAGCTAATAGTGTTTTACTTGTCATATCCTTTTATTTGATACCCATACCGAGTGGTTTGCAAACAAAAAGTGATTCCGCCATTTTTTATTGGCAGCCATTTTGATTTTGGAATGACACTTCCCAGCTTGTATTCTATTTGGCTCACCCTTTCATTTGATACCAATGCCGTGAGTCGAGGAACACAATTGCAAAATTCCGCCGCCATCTTGCAACCGTCATCTTGACTTTTTTTTTACAAAAATGCTATATTGCTTTGTCACGCGAACTATGCATATGGACAAAATTTGGGGCTGAGATCGGTTACACGAAGGGGGGTCAAAATCAAGTTGCAAGCGGCGCACAGTCGGAGATTTTGTTGCAGGCTAGGTTTTCATTCTCTCACGTTCTCAATAGTTTTCCTTAATTCCCTATTCAATTACAAAGAAAACTAGTTGGGATGTGGGTTCGACGCTTTCGGTCCACACGATCAACTTCCCAGTATGATGGATGTTGAATATATGATTGGATATTTTAATAATAAATGAACAATAGGCAATATATGTAGAATATATCTATAATACCGAGAATTTGTCACAATTGTTTATCAATATTTTCGCTAAAATGTCAAACTAAATGTGCGCACTTACAAGATTAGGTATTAATGTGTTTCGGCACCTCAGTGAAGTCGATATAGTTTTTAGTTCGCGCGGTATCGTGCAGGCACAAAAATCACTTAAGTCATTTAAACCAAAAACCCGCTGGACCGAATATTATAAAAATATTTTCAGATTATATTGTCGCTAATACGCTTCGAACGGCACCTCAAGTAAGTCAATATCTTTTGTGGTTCGGGCCATATCGTGCAGGTACAAAAATCACTTACGCCGCTTAAACAAAAAAACGGCTGGACCGAATTTTATGAAAATCTTTTCAGATCATGTTTTGGTTAATGCTCTTCGAACGGCTCCTCAACTAAGCCGATATCTTTTATAGTTCGCGCGATATCGTGCAGGTACAAAAATCACTTAAGTCATTTAAACCAAAAAACCGCTGGACCGAATATTATAAAAATCTTTTCAGATTATATTGTCGCTAATACGCTTCGAACGGCACCTCAAGTAAGTCAATATCTTTCGTGGTTCGGGCGATATCGTGCAGGTACAAAAATCACTTACTTCGCTTAAACAAAAAAACGGCTGGACCGAATCTCATGAAAATCTTTTCAGATCATATTTCGGTTAATACGCTTCGAACGACACCTCAACGAAGTCGATATCAGTTTTGGTTCGCGCGATATCGTGCAGGAAAAAATGACCACATCCGTACGCACATACACACACACACACACACATACTTCCTCCCAATTTTTTGCTTAAAGTGCTCCTGGGACCTTGAAAGGTGAAAATACGTTGAAATTTTCGATTTCGATTTTCGGACCGATTACAATAACTTCCTATACTGGGAAGTTAATAAAAAAAATGAGTGCTCTATCTTTTTTCTTTCTTGAGATATTAGATTTTGAGTAAAAAAACAAAATCTCCCACTGTGCGGCGTAGCACGTAAAAAATTGTGAAATATCCTACTAATTAATTAATTAATTAAAAAAACTAATTGTAATTTCGAAAAACGGAAACTTACTTCCATCTGCTGGGGTATCCATGCATCTACAAAAAAATCAGGTTTTTATCTTTCCTAGTTTGGCTCCAACGCGTGACGGTACGCACAAGCAGCCACTCAGAAACAAAGATACATAGACACACTTTCTTTTATTAATAGATAGAAGATACATAGATAGATAAAAGAATACACATTTACCTAAAAGAAGAGCCTACGTATGTTGCTTTACGATAATAAGTCTAGGAGTTATTCAAGTTTAAGTAAATTTAAAAAATAATTATTTAGATAAAAAAAACTTTTTAATATACCACGTTTTTATAACGAACTAAAAAGTATAAAATAATTTCTCCTAGCCCCATACAGATTTAGAACTTCAAACATATTCCTAACACCATACAGATAATCCTGAAAATTTGTGTTTGTGAATTTAAAATCTTACAAATATTTTCATAGCTATTACAAATTCACAATCACAAATTAGTTGACTAAGAATATTTTGGAGAAAAAGGTGGTTGAAGGTGACATTTTTGTTAAAAAAAAAAAACAAAATTTTGATATTGACCACTTATAACTCTGGAAGTTGGTACTGTGGTACCGTCGCTTTTACAATTTTAGATAGGTGGGAGTATTCTGCGTATACCTACTGATACCTTATTCATGAAAATAAGTGATGGCGTTACAAAAATACAGGGTTAATTAGTCATTTCGTCCGAATAAAAAGAAATAGCATTATTAACACCTTAGCCACAGTTACGGGATATAACAACTATACAGAAATTCAATACTCATTATAGCCGATAATCTGAGATACTTTTCTTTTGCGCCGGGCCTGGGGTAATTTTGTATGGGCTGTGACCCACCTCCTTTGCAAAAAATGATTTTGGATACATAAAAAACTTTAGAGTTGACTATAAAAATATGTTACCTACAACTTTTTTTAAAATTCGAGGTTAATCATCGGGAAACTTTTATACTAAGTACGTGCACAACAGATAGCTAGCCAATTTTATCTATATAAATATAATTGGAGTGTCTGTGATTTCAAAATAATTGTGTTCTTTTAATTTTATATGGTTATTTACATAATTTTAAAATGAAATCACGCATTTTTAAAATTTTTGTTTGTGTGTATGTCAGTATGTCTGTACGTCTGTCTGTTTGTTCGGGCTAATCTCGGAAACGGCTAATCCGATTGGGATGGGACTTTGACTGGAAGATTCAGTATTTTAGCGGGCATGTTTTAGGCTATTTATATGCGCTTTATTAGCTCTACCTGTATGTATGTATGGATGTATGTATGAAGACAAATCTTGAAAATTGTTTTTGACCCACTTCCATATAACCGATCAGCTTCAAATTTTGCACACATGTACAGTTCAAGTGACAATGCAATCTGACCATTTTATCAATAATTCAAGATGGCCGTTTCAAGATGGCGGCCAAATTTCCCAATTGTGCTCGCTGACCGCCGACATGGGTATCATATGAAAGGGAATGATAAGTATAATATAACTACCTATTTAGTGTAATTCCAAATTCAAAATGGCGGGGGGAACAAAATGGCGGTCAACGCAGATGGCGGATTACTTTTTTATTTACATCACGATCGGTATGGGTATCAAATTAAAGGATATGACAAGTTGAGTACTATTAGCTGGGTGGCGTAATTCCAAATTCAAAATGGCAGCCAACACAAAATAGCGGACTACCTTTTTGACGAGACAACGTCTATTAAATCGGTTTAAGATAGGACGCGCGTGTGAAGATGTCCCGCAAAATGTCCCGCACACAAAAAAAATCATATCTCCGCCCCCATACATGTTAGGGGGGTGGTTAATGGCTCAAAATTTTACATTCATTCACCTTATTGACGTGACAACATCTATTAAATCGGTTTAAGATAGGACGCGCGTGTGAAAATGTCCCACACACAAAAAAAATTTGCTTCGAAATATATAATTTATTAATTGAGAAAATAATACAAAACGTAATAACAGACGTTGTCGCGTTCAAATTAATAGACGTTGTCACGTTAAAATACGGACGTGATACTTCACATCCAAGACCATTAATTTTTTTTTACAATGATCTCGGTATGGATACGAAATAAAAGTGTATGAGTAGAGTACAGTAAGCTGGGTGACCATATTTTAAATATCGGTCACCACGCACAAAATAACCAAAGACATATAATAAACTTTGGGGGGCAAACGGCTAACAAAGACCTCGGAAAGTGGTGGTACCCGATTTGCCACCTCTGCCAAAACCCGAGAAAAGTCACTGTAGACAAACACCTAGCAGACCTGTTAGCAAGTCCTAATCCCACCTCCCCGCGGTGCCCCCTGGGGTACTTCTTCGGAAGGAGCTAAGGGAGACGGGCGAATGGCGAACTCTCTGCGCCACAAAACAGAGTTTTAAGTCGGTTGGGCTGAGGGTTAGCAACCCGCTCCCATAAAAAACACCATTGCTACGAATCGGCAAACAATGCCTCGGAACCGGATGGACAACACGACGACGACCTTTGCTTTTCGAACAAGGACACGAATCGGATCATGGAATGTGAGAACACTGCAGGCTGAGGGACGGCTGGAAGAAGTCCTCAACGAGATGAATCGATATAAAATCAAGACGAAACTGAAAGCCGTAGGAGTGGCGTTGGTGTAATACTCGCCAAAGAAGCCAGGTCCAGCCTCATTAGCTGGTCACCAGTTTCTGAGAGGAATATTACCGTGCGCCTGCGTACCAGACTAAGAAGTACTACTGTAGTCCAATGCTATGCTCCAACTGAGGACGCTGAAGATGACATCAAAGACGAGTTCTATTTGCGGCTGAATGAGGTTTTTCGCTCTATTCCAAGGGGAGACATCATTGTATTAATGGGTGACTTAAACGCACAGATCGGCCGTGACAACACCGGCCTTGAACAAACAATTGGAAATCAAGGTCTAAGCCAAGTTACCAATAACAATGGTGAGCTTTTCGTTGACTTCTGTAGCTCCCACCAACTCATGGTAGGTGGAACTTACTTTTGTCACAAGAAGATACACAAAGAGACCTGGGTATCGCCCGATGGTAGGACGAGAAATCAGATAGATCATGTGGCCGTAAGCCGCAGATGGAGAACTATCCTTGAGGATGTCAGGAGTTTCAGGGGAGCAGACACTGGAAGCGACCACCATTTGGTAGTAGCAACTATTCGCCTTAAAATCGCCGCAATCAGAAACGTACAACGCGATGCTATAAACCGTAGACGGTTCAACGTAGATCTTCTGCGGGAGAGCGTTAAAAAGCGGGAATTTGCTGGAAACCTACAGCAAATATTAAACCAGCACAACGTTTCTGACGACACAAATATTGAAGAGCTGTGGAGTAGGACAAAGGGCGCAATATTGACGGCTGCGGAATCGAGCATCGGTTATGTCCAAAGAAACCAGCAACACTGGATCTCGGACACAACCTGGCAAAAAATAGAACGCAGGAGAGCCCTAAAAAATAACGTAAACTCTACAAGCGATCCCGAAAGACGTTACCAACTTGAACGGGAATACTCCCAATTACACCGGGAAGTAAAGAGAAGTGTCCGGCGTGATAAAAGGCAGCAGATAAATGAGCTCGCAGAAAAAGCGGAAAACGCTGCAAACACAGGCAACAGTAAGGTGCTGTACCAAATCACTAAACAGCTCTCGGGAAAGCACTCTACTAAAAAGCATGCCGTTAAGAGTGCGGATGGAAGGCTGCTGTGCAGCGACGAGGAGCAGCTCCAAAGATGGAGAGATTACTTCTTCGCCGTCCTGAATGGTTCATTTACACAGGAACCTCAGGAAACCAGCAACAATGAACAGCCAATTCGAATCACCACCCGGGCCCCATCCAAGACGGAAATAGTAACCGCAATTCATGCGATGGCCAATGGTAAAGCAGCTGGAAAAGATGGCATCCCGCCAGAATTGTTGAAAGCCGACTCAAGCCTCATAGCAGATGCGCTTCAGCCAATCCTACAAATAGCATGGAACACCTGTACCTTTCCGGAGGATTGGACGGAAGGTATCATAGTCAAAATACCAAAAAAGGGGGACCTAACAATATGCGACAACTGGAGAGGCATCTGTTTACTATCTACTGTGGGCAAAATTTTGTCCCACATATTACTATCTAGGATAAGTGAGGCAGTAGACCGAACGCTTAGGAGGCAGCAGGCCGGAGTCAGGAAGGGCCGCTCATGTATTGATCATATCAACACCTTACGAATTATAGTGGAGCAGTCTACTGAATTCCGATCCCCCCTTTACCTTGCTTTCGTAGATTATGAGAAAGCGTTCGACTCGGTCAATAGGAGCTTTATATGGCAGGCACTACGGCGACGTGGACTGCCTGATAAAATAATAAAATTGATAAAAGCCCTATATAACAATTCCAAATGCAGAGTTCTCCATAATGGAAAATTATCCGACAGCTTTGAGGTGAGCTCAGGAGTACGACAAGGATGCCTACTCTCGCCTTTACTATTTCTTATAGTAATAAATGACATCCTTGTCGGCGCTCTAGATAGTAGAACAGGCGGCATACAATGGGGTTTGTTAGACCGCCTTAAGGATCTCGACTACGCAGATGATATCTGTTTGCTGGCCCACAGACACCAGGACCTCAAAAACATGATTAACAATTTGGCAACAGAAAGTAGTCCAGCAGGCTTAAGGCTAAATCCGACTAAAACTAAAGAAATGCGGATAAATGCAAACACCATTGAACGAACAGCGCTGAATAACCGTGACGTGGAACTGGTAAATAAATTCTGCTACCTCGGTAGTATTATTACCGAAAATGGCGGTGCAGAAGAAGATGTCAGTTCCAGAATAAATAAAGCACGAGGCGCATATGCATGCCTGTTCCGCATATGGAGATCAACGGAGATCTCAACTAACACCAAATTGCGGCTGTTCAACTCCAACGTGAAGGCAGTACTTTTGTATGGTTGCGAAACATGGAAAGTCACCCAATTCATCACAGGGCGCCTACAAGTCTTCATCAACAGATGCCTTCGTCGTATCCTAAAAATCCGCTGGCAAGATAGAATTTCAAACGAAGAACTATGGCGCCGTGCCGGCCAAGAAAGGATAGACGATCAAATCAGGCGAAGGAAATGGAATTGGGTAGGCCACAACTTGCGACGCGAAAACGAAAATCTAGCCAAACAGGCCCTTGACTGGAATCCGCAAGGATCCCGTCGAGTAGGACGACCTAGAACAACGTGGAGGAGAACCCTACTAGCAGAAGCCGCAACAACTGGGAGATCCTGGTCGGAGCTGAGAGCTGTCGCGCAAAACAGAGTCCGCTGGAGGGCAACTGTTTCCGCCCTATGTCCCATGAGGGATTAAAGGAGCGCAATGATGATGATGATATAATAAACTAAAAGGTAGAAAACTAAAAATATTGGTTAAAAAACTTAAAAATATGCTTTTGTTTAAAAATGAACTAAAAAGTAAAAAACTATGTTGAATGAAAACTTTTTTGCTCCAGCCAGTATATATAATATATGGGACGCTAGCGAAAGGTTGTAGTAATAATAAAATAAGAATATAGGTAAAGTCCCACGCTTTCAGGAAGAACAGCTCATTCTATACTTAAGTTACCGATCGAAGATGATCATATGGAAAATCCTGCGTGGAACAAATCTAAAAACCTGCGTGGAAAAAATCTAAAGTTTTGCAAGACTGCATGATGGCTGTCTGGGAATGCGATGAGTGTACTATGGCAAATAAAGTATTTAACAGAACACCGCGAGATTTAAGATGTAAAAACCAGTTATTTTGGGGAGAAACTCTTTTATTGGCATAGATTCCGGGCAATGTTGCCGCCTGTCCGGACAAATATGTGGGCCGATGATATTGATGCATGTCTGAAATGATCACTCATTTAGGGACATATTGGAAAACGTCATTTAAAGCAAAAGATGAGAACGCAGTCGGAAAACTGAGAATTCAGTACTATTCTCCTCAACATAGGATACGCAATAGAAAATGTTCTGAGATTAATGAGAATGATGACAGTGAGCTGCTGGATGTTGTTTGAAAGTTCGTAATAGATGAGGAAATTTTGATGAGCGACATTTATGACGATTTCGAAAAGTTAAAGTTAATCAACTAAATTGACTCAGCTCAGTAATGCCACAAACATTGAAATACTTACAAGTGAAACATTTAACATCGTTTATAAAGAAGTGTTACAGTGGATTGTTAACCAGTGCCGTGCGGGCGGTATGACCGGAAACTTCCAAACACGAAAACGAGAAGCAGCAACTGTCCTTTTTAGGATCAAATCAGTAGTATCGTGTTAAAATGTGGGCAATCTTCGTCTCAAGCCATGTTCGCCATGGGGCAAGTTCAGGGTGCCAATTATCTGAGAACGTCAAAATCTACTCGCACAAGACATATTAAATTACCAGAGTAAATTACCAGAAAACGAAACCAAGGATACAAAGAGAAACGGTGGATACAGAAAATTTCTCTATCCTCGTCCTGTCAATTCCCGCTGTTCAGTCCCGAAGAAGCTGCGTTTAGCTCACCGCGTATTGTGACTAAGGCTTTACTCTTTGTTTACAGTAGTATGATAAATTTGAATTGTACATTTTATATAAAAAGATCTGTACATTGCATCCCTAGGGTATCCAGAGGAGGAAAAATATTGAGATTTTAATCTTGATATATTTAAATTTATTTTTATGAAGTTGCCTATTTGGTCAACCTCCACTGATTTCAATAATAGCTGCGTCTCTTTTCTGATTATTTTTACTATTTCTTCACTATTTAACTGCTTTCTTCACATAAAAACAACTATAAATTTCAGTCGTAATTATCTTAAACTTGTATCTTTCATTTTACTTTAAAAACTTTACCGTATTAATTTCCATTATGTAACTGGTGTCCATATTAAATTTTGAATTACGTCACATAGCTTATTTGATTCTACATGGCATGTCCTAACGACATAGCCTATTGTATTATACTTATCATGCCCTTTCACTTAATACCCATGTCGAAGCGTTCTGAAGAAAATGGTAACCCGCCCTCTTGAGGTGGCGAGAATAGATCTAACGATATAGCTTATTGTGTTCGACGTATGATGCTCTTTCATTTGATACCCATGTCGAGGGGGTTGTGAAGAAAATGGTAATCCGCCCTCTTGAGATAGCGGCCATAGATCTAAAGACATAGCCTATTGCATTCTACTTGTAATGCCCTTTCATTTGGTACCTAAATATGTCGAGGAGGTTGTGAAGAAAATGGTAATCCGCCCTCTTGAAATGGCCGCCATGGACCAAACGATATATTGAGTATACTAAATTGCTTATGGTGTTCTACTTATGATACTCTTTCTTTTGTTACCCATGCCGAAGGGGTTGTGAAGAATATTTCAATCCGCTCTCCTGAGACGGCCGCCATGTATCCAGTGTTTCTTTCAGGCAAAATTCTCCAGGGGGGCAATTAAGAGACCTGGGGGGGCGGACTAAATAATTAAAACAAAGTAATATTTAAAATTAATTCCAGTTATTATTAATATTTTAATGAATGAAAAATGCTATCAAGCTACACAATAACTAAAAGATCAACTAAGCTGAACCAAAATTGTCAAAGTAACATATTATTCTTTACAAAAATCTTATTCTTCGTGGCTTTTTTCTTGCATACAAATCAACAACTTTTTCCAAAAATTCTTCTTTTGGAGTCTCTGGTCCCTCGATGCTAATCATCATACAATGCATTAAAGTTTCAGGTAGCATTCTGTTTCTTGCCTTATTCAGTATCCTATTCATCGTACTAAACGATCTTTCGACGGAGGCTGTGGTTACGGGAATGACAAGAAGGATTTCACAAAGCTTTTTTAACTCGCAGTACCCTACGTCTGATTCTAAGATTTTAGCGATTGGATTTTCACCTGTCTCCTTATAAATTCCGCTTTCTAGCATGGACTTGATGTAAAATTTAAATGATTTAAGGTCTGCTATCACATTTTCCGCATTAAGCGTAGGAAATTTGTTACAAAACTTTCTTACTTCTGTGTCTTGTAAAGCTATTATTGATTGAAAGTCCTCAAAACTACTTGAAAATGTCATGACATCAATTGATTTGTCATTGAATCTGTCTTCTATTTCATCAATTACGCTTTCACAATACTTCTTCAACCCTTTAAATGTATCAGTTGCATTTTCATCAGCAACCAGGTGCACTTCAGATTTGAATTTCTCTCTCTTCTAATTTCTAATTTCTAGCTGAACTTTTTTTTGGAGAGGGCTATTGACATCTTCGCATTGCTTTGTAATATCCTGCAGGTGTAATTTTGTGGTGGTAATTAGAGGAATCACTTTGGCGAGACATAAGTCTTTCTTTTGCAAAGCATTGCTGAGGTAAGAAAGTGCACTGAGGAGTTCATTCATTACGTGACAGGTGACGATGAAACTCTCATTTCTTATTTCCAGTAAGATGCCCCCTGCCAGTGATGCAAGATCTGCGCCTTCTTTGTGGATATGTTCACAAGCCATCATAATTGACTTAAGGGTCCTAAAAACAGCATTTACTATCCTGTAATGTGATAACCATCTTACTTCAATACATTCTGGAATCTTAAGAATGGGATCGTTAATTACTGCTTGAATTTCATGTAGAATATTTTCCTTTTTAGGGGACTTGCTAAACAGCTTGTATATGTCTTTTAAAACATGAAAAAACCTTTTGACCTTTTTATTTTTATTTCTGCAGGAAGCTGCTGCCAGAGCCAATATATGTGCTTTACAGTGTATGTAAAGAACTTCTTTATTTGCCTTTTCTGATAGCTTCCTTCTCACACCACCAACATTTCCAGCCATATTCGAAGCGCCATCAAATCCAAAAGCAATAATATCGTTATAATGTAAATTAAGAGCAGTGAGTTCCTTGTCAATAGCATTAGCAATAGTTTCTGCCTTTCCATCGGGGATTTTGACAATTGCCAAGAACTTTTCCACAGGGACTTTATCTTCCATTACTCTGAACATCATACTTAGCTCCATTTCGTTTCTTAAAGAAGTACTTTCATCAGCTAGAACGGAGAACTTCTTGTTTTTCAATGTTTCTTTTAACTCATCTCTTAAAACTTCACCCACACATTCTAGTAGTTCACAAGCTGTTTCCTTACTACTTTAATTAGATCGCTCACTTAGTGCATGTCTCCATGTTTTAAATTCGCCATTCATTTTGTCGAGAATACTATCAATCAAACTCTCGTATTTAGTTGTGTGAGCTATTTCTTCTTTTATTAAAAAATACAAACCTCTCAAAAGTATTTTTAAGCCCTTCCTATTTAACTCTTTTTCACTATCACTCTGTTGAATAATTTGAGCATGAATGGGTTTTTTCATGGCCTGCCTTCTGAGATTTTCCATTTCTACGCTTATAGTATGAGCTGATGAATGCTCATGCTTCTGTAATTTTCCGTCTTTTCCTAAAGCCTTTCTGAAAGATTTGAATGGAACTGTTATGAACACCCCACCTGTCTTCTGCAAAACTTTTGGCTCATTTTTCATAAAAATTTGGCACAGTTTACAAAATGCACCTCCACTTTCTTCATCGTAAACTAGCCAACTATATTTCTGTTCCCATTGTTTATTATAGTGCCGTTCTTCTTTACCAGATGGTTTTAGACTAGACGACCCAGAATCGGTATTTAGCACGTGTGATTCATTAGGAAGAATGGATGATCCAGCTTCACATTCTTCTTTCTGTTTTTTAGTAGGTGCCGCCGCCGGTGTGGCTCGAAAATAGCTGTCTATTGTTCTCTTCATTTTATAAAAGAATTAACAAATTGTGCGTTGCCGGATACATTCAAATGAACGAAACTTATACTGGACGAATACAACACTATTCAGCACTTCATCTCATCACGCTATCAAACTATTTAGCACTTCACTTTCCACCTTCCGCACACTTCACTTTCCACCTTCCGCACACACCAGGCACACCAGACGCGCTGTTCACGTTTCCATACAAAATGCTCACGTTAACGATACGAATACTTTTTCGCAAGTTGTTCGTGCTAGGGGTATCTGACCGATACGAAACAAAAATTTGTTCATTTTACGTCTGGGGATTCCCCGGCCCCGCGCGTGCACGTTTCCCAAGTGCGAGTTGGACTCGCCCGTGAAGGGTTTTGTAGTAGCAAGCATATCTTTTTTTTCTTTCAAATTTCAGAGCTAGCACCGATGAAAAGTTAGATGAGGCTAGCATTCCGTTAAACAAAGAGTATCCCTATTTTTTTCTAAACAGACTGCACCTCTTAAAATAATGCGGACTCCGCTTTCTCTCGAACAAGCCTGCCGACTCGCCTTGCTACACACCACGTGTGTTCTGTTCTGACTGTCGATATTATTATGTTATACTGTATGCTTCCCGTGGTCCACAGAAAGCAGCTCGCTTTATAGGTTTAAATGATTTGCCAAATTGTCGGGAAATTCGTCGTGAACATACGTAATGCTATTCAGTTCCAAGTGCCCCGGGGGGGGCGGTAAGGCTACTCCGGGGGGGCAAAGCCTGTACCTGAAAGAAACACTGCATGTATCTAAGGGTATATTGAGTATATTATATTGCATTTTCATTGGAGCTAAAGTTCTATGCAAAATTTCAGCATGATAGGATATCCGGAAGTATTTGAAAAATCGATTGCAAAATTTGTTCCGTGAAGAAAACAGTAATCCGTCCTCTTGAGACGGCCGCCATGGATCTAACTGTATAATGAGCATACCATATTGCATTGTCATCGGAGCTGAAGCTGTGTGCAAAATTTCAGGGTGATCGGGTAACCGGAAGTATTTAAAAAATCGATTGCAAGATTTGTACCGGACAAACAGACAGACAACAGCGAGCTAATAAAAACGTTTTAAAAAAATACATTTTTATAGTCACCTAAGCAAAGCCAGAAAACAGGAAGGCCCATTGATAAAGAGGATCGTTCTTTTCAGACATTACATATAGATCATATCGGTCCAACCGTAGTAATAAAAAACTGGAAGTAAAAAGAGATGCCTACCAGTATGTTGTCGTACAAAACTTGAGAGAGGCTGAAGAACAGCCCGACATTAATGAAAAATGAAAAATGGGTGCAAATTAAAAGCAGCATAAGGGGGGTAGCAGAAGAAACATTACGCTGGGCACCAGACAGACTATATTTAACTGGTTTAATGAGGACTGCAGAACCGCAATTGAAGAAAGAAACCAACTAGATGGGAACCTATTAGCACACCCTGATAGGATAAAAGAAAGGTGGAGAAAATATTTTCAGAACCTATTAAATCCTACTCCCATACTGAAAGAGCATCCACTGACAGAGGCATTTGTAATTCCTCAAAATAATATCTCAATAGAACCACCAACACTGAATGAGGAACGCGAAGTTTTGAAAATGCAACAAATCGCCAAGCGCCGATGCTGAGCTGCTAAAGGAAGGAGGACCACAAGCCTCCCCTTCTGGGAAAAACAAGTTATATCAGCACCAGCTACAAAACCTTCACAATCTTTGTGCAACAAAAACTAGAACCTATAGCGGAAGCTCCTATAGGAGAATATCGGTTTTAGGACAAACAGGTCAACATCCAATTCTGCAGAAAACCTGCGAAAGGAATGTAGATATATGTATATATATACATACATATATACCAAATATTTGTCGTTTTTAAACAGGCATATGACTCAATAAACAGGGAGAGGCTATACGAGATTCTATGGGTATTAGGAGTCCCCTTAAAGCTAGTCTAACCGATAAAATGCGCAACCAATCGCTCAGTGGCGAAGGTGAGGATCTAAAATGCTGTAACAGAAGAGTTCGAAAGACGACAAGAACTTAGACAAGGCGATAGACTATCCCAATGCTCTTCAACCTCGTCCTAGAATGGGTGAGAAGGAAAACGTCAGTCCAGAGAAGTGCATCAGTGAACATCGTGGGAAGGCCTTTTTTGGCATCAAACGAAACTTATGTCGAATAAAAAGAGGCGGCAAAAGACATTGGCCTGAAGATAAAAGAATAAAAAACGAAGGTGATGCATCTATCCAGAGCAGAAAGATTTATAAGATTTATAATTATATATACTACTGGGGGTCAAATGGTAGTAACGGCCTCAGGGACCTTTAATGGTGCCGGTACATCAAAGAGATAAATCCTGGGTAACGCCACATGCGATCTAAGGTCTTCACGATCTAAGATTTTTCGATATGCTACCGAATCCTACCACAACCTTTGAATAGAGAAGATAAGGAACCGAAAATATCGTACATGTATACGGATTTGAGGGAAGCACTTGGGATCAAGAAATTTTCTCTCTAATTCTCTCCCTCCAATTTAACCACAACAAAATACATTGACTTTAACCACAACAACAAAATACATTGTCTAACCCGGACATAGGCGTAGTGAAATTAGTTCAGGTTTTGGGAAGGGTCTGTTTCAAACATTTAGCCAAGTGAAGCGTTCTCACCGAGATGGTTGCTGAGAAACGATATCCCTCCCGGTTTTTGAATAAATATAACACAGCCACTGTCCGGGTTAGACACAAATACGTAAAAAATGCTATGCATTAGTGTTGCCAAATTGCTTCCCCGTGTTTAATAAATTCTTTGAATAGAGAAGATAAGGAACCGAAAATAGCGTACATGTACACGGATTTGAGGGAAGCACTTGGGATCAAGAAATTTTCTCTCCAATTCTCTCCCTCTACTTTAACCACAACAACAAAATACATTCACTTTACCCCACAACAACAAAATACATTGTCGATCCCGGACATAGGCGTAGTGAAATTTGTTCAGGTTTTGCGAAGGGTCTGCTTCAAACATTTAGCCAAGTGAAGCGTTTTCACCGAG
The DNA here is from genome assembly GCA_949987705.1 of Thereva unica. NCBI lineage: Eukaryota > Metazoa > Arthropoda > Insecta > Diptera > Therevidae > Thereva > Thereva unica. The sequence goes on from OX465284.1 coordinate 65,113,192, forward strand.
ATGGTTGCTGAGAAACTATATCCCTCCCGGTTTTTGAATGAATATAACACAGCCACTGACCGGGATCGACACAAATACGTAAAGAATGCTATTTATTAGTGTTGCCAAAATGCTTCCCCGTGCTTAATAAATTGCTCTTCCTCGTCTTCTCTATTCAGAGAATAAATTGCTCTTCCTCGTCTTCTCTATTCAAAGACCACAACCTCCACGAAGATGTAGATTTTACATCGGGTGTCCCCTGGATGCTCTTGTCTATACAAGAGTAACAGACTGAGGAGGGTGAAAGGCGAGTGTTTTGCGCCTCAAAATGAAGCAAATACCGAACTGATCCTCTAGGTTGGGGGTTGGGCGGCAGGCTGACAACCATCCACCGTAAAAACCTACCCGTCACGAATCCTCAAGGCAGGCCTCGGACAGGACGGACTCAACGGCAACGACTCAGGCAACGGAATATGGAATACGATCTTGGAACATGGAACGTCAGGACGCTCAACAGAACGGGCGCTCTGCGTTCGCTTTTATTAGTACTAAAAAAATATAGCATAAAGATCACAGCTCTTCAAGAAACAAAATGGACCCACAGTGGTATAATGGATCTAAAAACCCACACGGTACTCTCCAGCGGATCATCAAATGGAAGAATAGAGTTCGAAGTAGCATTCATTATAGAGAAGGATATGAAATCACTGATTCTGGACTTCAAACCAGTCAGAAATAGAATATGCACACTTCGCATTAAAACAAGGCTACATAACATTAGTCTTATAAACGTCCACTCGCCCACAGAAGAGAAAACGGATGAGGAGAAAGAGGAATTATACCAAGAGCTAACAAATACCATCAGCTTAATACCGTCAAACGATATCAAAATGGTGCTTGGAGATATGAATGCCAAAGTAGGAAAAGAAGAGGAGCTCCTAAGAGTCATAAGAAAGCATAGCCTACACAACGTTACCAATGACAATGGTAGTCGATTGGTCGATTTCCGCAAGCTCAAACGCAATGGTAGTAAGTTCAACAATGTTCCCGCACAAAGATATACATAAGATGACGTGGCAGTCGCCAGACGGAGTAACTAACAATCAAATTGACCACGTCCTAATTGAAAGAAGAGGGGCCACGGGCAAACACAACCAAAATACGATATAGAAAAGCTAAAACGGGAAGAAGTAAGAGATGCCTACCAACATGCTGTCGCACAAAACTTGAGAGTGATAGATGAACAGCCCAACATCACCGACAAATGGGAGCAAGTCAAAAGCAGCATAAAGGGGGCAGCAGAAGAGGCACTAGGCTGGGCCCCCAGACAGACTAGAATAGATTGGTTCGACCAGGACTGTAGCAAAGTCTAGAAATTAACAAGTCTTTCATCTTCATATGGTTAATGAGTGAAAGACGAACAGCTATATGCATAAGTTCTTCAAATGACGATGTCAGGCTATCAGAGAGAGAATGCAATATTTTTATAAGCGCTAGCATACAACTAAACAACAGAAAATTTTATGAGTTTCTATAGGGATAATGTTGATGTATTGGTGCATATTTGCTCGTTTGTTTTGATGACTTCAATTTTGACAGCTGATTCAATTTTCTTTCCTTTTCTGTTCTGCATACTTTACCGTAAAGACAGAATCTGGCTTTGTCTCGCTGAATACACGAAGTATGCGTTGAGTTTTGCTCAGCAGTGATATGTCATATATGCACGCACATAACCAACCGGGTGAAAATTTTGTATGAAGATGAAAGACTTGTTATTACTAGACTTTGGACTGTAGAGCCGCAATTGAAGAAAGAAACCAGAGCGAGAGTATATCGCATGGCCAACAAGAGCAAGGATGGAAGTCTTCAAGGAAAAAAGAAAAATCGCAGACAAGCTGTGCAGAAAAAAAAGAGGGAATATCTAAATAGGAAAATCTTTCAGATACAGGAAGACTTCAATGAAGGGAGAATTAGACAAGCGTACAAAGGAACTCGCCAGATCACCAATAAAGGAAGGAGGACCCCAACTATTACAAACCTAACACGAACTCATATGCACCATCTGGGAGGAAGAAGTTATACCAGAGGACTGGAAGAAAGCGATTATATGTCCCATATACAAGAAAGGAGATAAATTAAACTGCAAAAACTACAGAGACATCTCACTCCTCAGCAAAATCTTCTCAATACTTGTGAAACAAAAACTGGAACCTATAGCGGAAGGCCTTATAGGAGAATATCAAGCTGGTCTTAAGACAAATAAGTCAACATCGGACCAACTGCCGATCTTAAGGTAAATTCTTGAGAAAACCTGGGAAAGGAATGTAGCTGTATACCAGATATTTGTCGACTTTGGGAAGAAATATAACCATCGACGAACATAACCTAGAAGTAGTCTACCTTGGGTACTATCACAAAAAGAAACGAAGAAAAAGAAGAAATAACCAGACGAATACTACTGGCTAATAGAGCCTTTTATGCCCAAAAACAAATCCTGTACTCAAGACTTGTTCACAGGAAAACGAAACTCTCATTATACAAAACAGTAATACGACCAGTACTGTGTTATGGTAGCGAGACTTGGACTATGACCCAGCATATAGAGGAACGAGTCAACAGGTTTGAGAGGAAAATTCTCAGATGCATAATAGGCCCAACGAGAGAGGAGATGGTGAAGAAGATACAACAACGAGTTGTATGAAATTTTTGACGACCCGCAACTCTCAACTTTAATAAAAATCAACTGACTGACTGAGACTAGCCGGCCACGTCATCAGGATGGAGGACAATCGTATCCCAAAACGGCTTATGGCATCAGAAATTTCGGGAAGTAGGCCAGTAGGTAGACCCAGGAGGAGATGGATAGACTCTGTGACGGCTGACGCAGATACTACTGGCTGATAGAGCCTTTTATGACTTTTATGAAACTCTCTCCCTCTACATTACAGTAATACGACCAGTATTGTGTTATGGTAGCGAGACTTGGACTATAACCCAGCATATAGAGGAACGAGTCAACAGGTTTGAGAGAAAAGTTCTTAGATGCATAATAGGCCCAACCAGAGAAGAAGGAATATGGCGAAGGAGGTACAACAACGAGTTGTATGAAATTATTGACGACCCAGAACTCTCAATTTTAATAAAAACGGTGTGGGCCAGTCTTTGAATAGAGAAGATAAGGAACCGAAAATAGCGTACATGTACACGGATTTGAGGGAAGCACTTGGGATCAAGAAATTTTCTCTCCAATTCTCTCCCTCTACTTTAACCACAACAACAAAATACATACATTCACTTTACCCCACAACAACAAAATACATTGTCGATCCCGGACATAGGCGTAGTGAAATTTGTTCAGGTTTTGCGAAGGGTCTGCTTCAAACATTTAGCCAAGTGAAGCGTTTTCACCGAGATGGTTGCTGAGAAACTATATCCCTCCCGGTTTTTGAATGAATATAACACAGCCACTGACCGGGATCGACACAAATACGTAAAGAATGCTATTTATTAGTGTTGCCAAAATGCTTCCCCGTGCTTAATAAATTGCTCTTCCTCGTCTTCTCTATTCAGAGGGGCCAGTAGGAAGGCTGGCATTGAGGCATTGCTTAACATCCGGAGACATGCTGCAAGGGAGCGTAAAACTCGGAGAAATGACCTAGAGGAGGCCAAGGTTCGATTTGGGCTGTAGCGCCATTGGATGGATGAATGGATGGATGTGCAATAAATTCCATGTTTAATATCATTTTTACTCAACCTTTTGAATATTAAATACTCGATTGCAAAACCTCCAATGTGTTTTTAAAAAATTTTATTGATGGTATGAGATATCTATAAATAACGTATTCAAATTTCAGATTTTTAATTTGGAATTATACTCCTTCAATCGATCTTCGAGCACACTCCTATAAGTAACCAAACTGGGGGCGGCATGGTCTGTTTTCCACGCAGGCGCTGAAGCGACTAGCTACGAGCCTATTTGCAAGTATCACTGCAAAGAAATACATTTGAAACCCTACATCATCACTAACTGACTGGCGCCCCTCCATTGTCTTTGCTAAAAAGTATAATTTACTGAAGCTTATAAAGATAAGATTGTATTATTGTTAAACATCGGTAATTTCTATATTTACTCAATTAGTGTCACAGGGTCGATGGATGTTCAATTTTGAGATTACAAATGTTTAAGACTTGATCAATTAATTATGCCGTAATATGAAAATAAGTTTTTTGTCGTTGTTATCAGGAATTAATGACAAACAAGTAACATCGACTGACCAATCTTACATTTAATAAAAATTATTTGTATAGTTAACTTCTTTTTAATAAGTGGAGCTGCTTTGTCAACTATAGTCCTTTCTATCCTATTATCCTTTCAAAATCAAATAAGAATTTAAATTTCCATTTACTGCCTCCTTAAAAGTATCATTTTTCCACCATAACGGTCGTTTTATTTTCACCCTATTTTGTGCGAGAACTTAACGAATGTTTTCCATTCACCTCACTCGTCGTTATCCTTTGTAAATTTCATACGAGAGAGAGAGGAATAAATACCGAAATTCAGGACATCGTTCTCTGGTATTTGTGAATGTGTAGTAAAAGTGGAATATTGTGCACTGACAAAATTTATATACAGAGGGAAAAATCAGTAAGTTTACAGAGAGTAAAGGAAAATGGTGCACAGTAGAGAGCAAGGACATCAGTGAATTTAAAGGGTGTGACCGACTTAAAAAAATTTCCTTCTGTATCGTGTATGCAACGAATGTCGGTTGGGGTCGGTCCTTAAATAATAATTTTTGGGAGTGTATCCCTACTGCAGCAGTGAATGGTGATTGCTCATTTCCTTAGCTAGCTGTAACGATCCTTTTTGAGCAGCTATCGACGTCGTTCCTTGCTATCCCGGGCCAACCCATATATATATTCACTATTCATAAAACGTGAAACAAAAAGCACAGAATCGGGAATAAAGAAGTGTGATGTGTGAAATGTGTAAAATAATTAACAACCCTTAAATGAAGTGCACGTATTCAAAGATAAAATCACGTTGGGCTCTGTAATAGCTTTCATTATATGCATTTTTTTTTGTATAAAAGGAGGGTGAATATGTGTTGCATTTATAGCTGGGGTGAAATAAAATATAAAGAAATTTTGCAAAATGAGCTTTAATTGACGTAAAAGATATAGTGAAAAGAAAAAAAGTGAGAAAGTCCGCTGTTTTAGCTCCCATTTCGTGTATAGTATCCGCGAGACATCCCAAGGGAAGTTTGTTATTTTTTCTAATCCTTGTTGTAAATGTGTGTGCTGTATGTGGCCGCTAACCGCATCGTATGTTGGCGCTAACAATGTATAGGATCCAGTTTTCCATTTAACCAGTGCATGAAACCGGGGGTGGTATATATGGTAGTTTTTCGGTCACGCAAAACACAAGTGTATTCTGCGCCTTCCCCGTAACATCGTATCATAATTAAATAGTGAAGCTGTAGTTGTGAGGTTGGTGGACTTTTGAAGCTTACGAAAACTGAAACAACAATATAAAAAATTAAAAAAAAGAAAAAGAGAAAAATATACATAATCGTACATACTATATATATGCTCCTTATCAGGCATTTGAGCATGACTTAGGGATATGAAATTTAATCAAAACAACTTCTTAACGCCGAGGGAAGATTGAACTTGTATGAAGAAGTGCCACTCATAAGATACTTTGAGTCAAGTTCTTCCTGTGTGCCATTTCCTTAATCAAGCCCCCGGAGCATTATAAAAGGATCTGGATCACAAAAGCAGATTTGTACACTCTATCTTCATATCACCTAACCATATATACATTGATAGTAATTGTCATCATAGAGTGAGTCAACATAGACTACTAGGGATTTACCGGGCCAGGCACGCCACTTGACACGCATTGTTGAAGGATCTGTTATTAATATACCATCATAGAAGAAAAAATGGGTGAACATCACGAACCGGATGACCAATATAAAGTGCCTGTTATTGCTAAGCTCCTGCACGCTCTTCCCCATTACAACATTACATTCCATAAGATAAACAGCACTTTTCGGCCAGCAGATGAAGTTTACCGGGAGGTGAGAGACTAAAATAATTCAATGTTGATATCTGTGATGTTCAAGTATCTTATTTTTTAAACGGTATTCTTGTGTTTTTATTGGTGTTGTTGTTATTACAGAGTTTGGGCATATTGGGGTCAGTTCCTGCGGCATTACTTATAGTCTCGTTGTTTGGATTACTTCTATATTTGATGACCCGATGCTGTGATAGAAAACCCAGACCGGCACATTCAATTACAAGCCTAAAAGTAGCCCTATCAATAGTAACGGTTATGTGCTGTGCAGCCATTGGCTTAGGTAAGTACACAAATGCATTATTTAGTCTTTTATAATAAAATGTTGCAAAAATATTAACAAAATATTACACTCATCGAATATCTTGAATGAAAAAATGTCGTCGTCTACAAAATAAATTGCACAAATTGAGAGAGAGAGAGCTCTACGGGCTTAACACAGGTGATACCGTCGACTGATGAATGTCGTTGAGATATACTGAAGACTATATGTATACTCCTGTATAAATATTTAGTTTTTGAGTAAAAGCTGAAAGTAGCTCCTACAGAATAAACCACTGAGGGGAATTTAGTATGCTTAAGCAGGTCTCTGCAGGAAAGTAAAAAGGGATATAAAAGTGTATATATACCTACTGAGAGCCAAGTATACCGGCATACACTCGTGTTGTAAAAGTGTTTGATACGTCGTCGTTAGTCATGCAAATTGTTGTTAGATTTCTGAGTATACCTTTATGTCAAATACAAAGCGTAATAAGCATTTACTAAAATTAAAATTAAACGAGAAGTATTTTTGAATTTGGACTAAGTTAGGAAAGAAGGATATTTGGCTTCTTAAGGGGAGGGCTGGTAAAAATAATTACCAATTTGTTTTGGAACTTCTTTAGTTGGGAAGTATGTAAGGATGCTAATTGAAATCGAATAGGAATTCAAAATGACTTGAGGGAGTTTCAAATTTATGTTTTAAATGTAAAGGTAAATTAAATTTTAGTTTCGATTTTAAGGCAAACGACTTGATGAAATGCTAATTTATTCAACACATGTGTGGACCTGTAGTAATTGGTGGATAAGATGTTTTCATGCTGATAAATTCTACTCTATTTATTAGATACTTTTTGTAATTTCTATTAACGTTAAATTAATTGTAGGTGTAATCATCAATAGTTTAATTTCATTCATTTTTAAACAACAAGCAACATATATTTATAACAACAAATCAATTTATATTTTCCATTTTGCGATGTTTCAACAAAAGTGCAATAACAAATAAAGGACCATGAATATTTCTACAACATTTTTTATACAGATTTATGAAAGCAGCAAGCTCAGGCAAATTAATATTCTTATGACAATTTATTATGGAGAGCATCATACTCACGGTGGCCTCTTTTTATCTCGCCAACTCAGGGTGCCCTCTTTTTATCTCGCCCACGATGATGAGCGCCATCTCCTTTGGCCTTTCAGGACCATGGTTCGTAACTGTGAACCAGCTGTTGCGACGTATGAAGGCAGAGGGGCAAAACAAAACCCTCTCTCACAAACCCTCTCAAGCTAGACTGGCACCCGCGGGCTCAGCGTTAACCCAGTTAAAGCGGAAGTGGTTCTCTTCACAAGGAGGCATAAACCCCTACCTTTAACACTTCCCCGCCTTAACAGTGTTAGGCTTAAATTTAGCAATAGTGCCAAATATCTGGGAGTAGTCCTGGACAAAAACTCCTCTGGAATTAAAACACAGAAGAGGGCATTAAGAAAGCGAATGTAGCGCTTTTCGCTTGCAAAAAAATCTATTGGGAAGAAACGGGGCTTCTCCCCTAACATATACTACGTTTATAAGCGGAGTTTCACTCCTGGATCTTCAATCCAAAGTAAAACTCCCGATGCGTTTATAAGCAATGGGAGTGTAAATCCAAAATACTTTCTGGTTTGAGATGACAGCTCCAAGCTCAAATTCAAAATCATAGCAAAAATAAATATAAACCCAATGTTTAATTTAATGTATTTAAAAATATCAATAAACAAAGAAAAAAATCTATTGTTGCAAAATAAAACACCCAGCTTCTTCTTTACAAAGTTTTCCCCCTTTGGAAAAAATGCTCACTCCCAGTCAGCGTTTATAAGCACAACATAAACCAGGATCGAAGTTTCACTCCAGCTTTTTCTTCGGGAGCGAAAATCCAAGTACTGGATTTTCACTCCTGGTTTATAAGCGGTGTTTCACTCCGGATCGAAACTTCCATCCGGAGGGAAACTCCGCTTGTAAACGTAGTAAATGTGCGATGGATCTACACAGCAATCGTCCGCCAAATACTCCTTTATGTTGTCTTAGTATGGTGGCCGCCCTTAAGTAAGTTCTGCATGCTAAACAAACTACAGAAAGTACAAAGATGTGCGGAGTTATGCAGAACAGGAACACTTCGCTCCACTCTTACAGATGCCCTAAATGTTATGTTATACCTCCCTCCTTTAAATCTTGTGGCAAGAGAAAGCGCAACCATCGCAGCTCTTAGAATAAAATAATCTGGTTTTCGAACCGAAATCAAGGGAAATTAAGGTGCTGAATTTTGTTACTATCCCCACAAAAACCGACTTCTTCACGAGGAACTACGGAGTGCACATCACTTCACGTCTTGAATGGAGAAAGAAACCACACCGTTTTCAGGGTGACATAAATTTCTTTACTACTGGCTGTAAGCTCGAGGGTCGGTTGGGAGGAGGAGTCTTTTCCCCAGAGCTTGGGATTGAAGTCTCCTTCCGACTGCCGATGCCGGATCACTGCAGTGTATACGAAGTTCTTCTCATAGCCATACAAGAGGCTGTTCTACAATCAACCAGCAAGGCGATAGGAATCGGACTGTCTACACCTTCTCAGATAGTCAGGCGGTTCTGAAAGCCCTGCACTCTTGCACAAACAGCTCTAGAACTACCTCCGAACGTTGCAGATGTTTTAACGAGATGGCTCAACAGCTCAGGGCTCTCCTCGTATGGGTAGTATAGGGAGAAATTGTAAAGCTGACAAATTGGCTAGGAAAGACATGACCGCTAACCTTCTTCCAGGAAAGGAAGAGGTGATATGCCTTGGGAGACTTTTAAACTCCGATGCAAACAGCAAACAATGCAATGGTTTTCCTTTCGAAGATATGACCGCTCCCGATTAGGGTTACTAGAAGGGAAAAGTATAGACCACCAGACAAACCACAATCCTGATGCTTAGGGATATTTGCAAAATTGTTTGTGATAATGTTATGAAAAATATGCTACAAAGAGCTCGCATTTTTGCAGTGGCCACTTGACGCACTACTTATTTCATAAATAATGTTTAGACCATATATTCAATTAATAAAATATAATTTATAAAATTGTGTTGCATTTAAAAGCCATTAAAGAAAAACATGAAACGCATCCTGTATATGAAAATTATTTACACCCAAACAATAACTTAAATAACTTTTTAAGGTCTATACGGAAATGACGATTTACACAATGGATTGCTTGAAGTTCTTACTGCTGGCCGTAAAGTTGATAATCTTGTAACAACTGTAAGAAATCAAACGAACATTCTTGAAAACACATTAACGAATCGAATACGACCACAACTAGTTGAATTAGCAGACATATTCGATCAACCTGTCTCAAACCAAACTGCTCTCTCAATACTTATAGTATCGCTCAATATTGTACAGGGAAATGTAACGCTAGCAACCAATGCTGCTGGTGATATAAGACGTCCATTAATGGGAATAGTAATGTCAACTTATTTATCGGTAAGAAATTTATTTTATAAAATATAAACTTAAAAATTAAAATTTGATTTAAATTAAATTTCCAGAAAGGAGACCAATGGGAATTGATACGATGGCCTGGCACGGTAGCTGTTCTTGCACTTCTATTAGTTTTATGCGCTGTCTTATTGGTCGGTGTGGCTAGACATTCGAGATGTGCTCTTATACTTTTCAGTGTCTGTGGTTTATTGGCTGTGACTGGGTCGTGGCTAATGTCTGGCCTGTACTTATCATCATCAGTTGCTGTTGGCGATTTATGTATTAGTCCAGCAGACTATTTAGTATCAGCATCGCCAAGTGAGCTTCCAACAAATGTTTTACTTCATTACACACAGTGTGAGCCAGGTCATATCAATCCTTTTACACAACGATTACGTGAATCTCAAAATGCAATTAATAATGCTCGAAGTGCAATGGCAACTGTTACAAAAATTTCTTTAGTTTTATTTAAATCTTCAGGCCTACAACCGAAACTTGGAGCAGTATCAGCGGACTTAAATAGCAGTGAACGCTTGTTAACTCAACTTACTGCTTTAGTAGACTGCAAGGCGGTCCACCACAGCTATTTAAATGCTGCTCGAGGTCTCTGTGAGGGTGGATTGCTTGGACTAGTTTTAATGCTGATTGCTAGCTTTATTGCCGCTATTTTGCTCACTATAATGGTTTGGGTAGATTCTCATACTTGGATATACATTAGGAAACGGAACGATTATGCTCAAGTTGAAGAACCATCTTATATATCTCATCAAGCACCACAGAATCATCAACAAATGAACGCAAGGACCATGCCAAGGAATCACAATGGGTACTTGTTGAATATGTAGAGAAATACTTTAATAATTTATATATTTATTACAGACATTTCAGCCCGCCTGCAATAAGTGGATCACATACTCTGCAACATCCACCAAGGAAGCACGATATGATGACAGCCCATCAGCATCAGCAGCAGAACTTGCGTGCAATGGGAACTCACACTTTAGGAAGACTGCCATCGCATAATCACAGCCCCACGCATCTGGCAGGTAATACAACAAATAAATCACTCTTAAACATTTCATTGTACTCAATCTAATTTTATTTTATTAACTTTAGGTCCAAATAACGGTAAATACGCTACTTTAAGCAAACAATGTAAGACATTGGAAGCGAATGATTTTTACTGAAAATCACCAGCCTGTAGCGAAGCAAGTAGACAACATCAACTCTATTGTCATCATCCGCACTCTCATGCACATCATCAGCATGCCTATCATCATCATCAACTTCAATATCAGCAAGGACAACATCAGCAAATTTATCAACAAATCCCGGCTGCATCGATAACGCCATCGACATCTGGGAATTCACAAGGCATATATCAGTCAGCAGCACCAGTTATTACATCAGCATCGAACAGCTCTAGCACTGCCACAATGCGAAGACAAAATCCACCTAATATTCAGCCGAAGCAACCAGATATTGTTGAAGCGATTCCTAGCTCAAACAGCATTGATAGTGCAATGTATGAAAGGGATAAGCAAATCTACCGTTGTTCAACAATGAGGCAAGGTGGTAAGTTTGATCCTAAGTACAAGCCATCAATTCTCAATTGCCCACTGCCGGAAATCCCGAAAGAAGCTGAATCACCTAAAAAGGAACTATCGAAGGAACAAGGGACTAACAATTACTCAAAGTATGCTTGCAAATTCTTGGAATGTTGATATTGTATATTACCTTGATTCTTACAGAACCCTGCAGCGGCCACCGATGAAACTGCCACCAACTGGCAAAGCAATACCGCCACCAAAAATTGAAACACCGACATCCTCTCCTCAATCAAATGGCACTAACGGTATTTCTTCCACATCGGCCCAGGGTGGAACCAACGCACAAACAAAATCCCCTCCACCGGCGGCAGCTATGTCCCCATCGAAATCCTTAAGTAATAATCATTCAGTGGAACAGCAGCAGGAACAGTCCTCAATAAATCCTAACGATGAGTCCAACTATGCTGTGACAGAGCTTTAAGCGGATTCCTAAGCTCTAAAAATTAATGAAACACTTAAAATTATTTTTGCGGATAAGTATGTATTTATGTAATATCCTTGTTTTAAGGAATTTTACTTATGTATTGGAAACGGCCTTTCACTCTGAGATGATGCACAGTGAATGGTGTTCCATTATTGAATAACAATGATGACAATTTTCGCTACAGGCTGCGAACTTTTAACTTTCTATTAGAAAAATGGCTGTTGATATTTCTTTTAAAATTAACTAATTTAGAATTACGGTTTTAAATGTAAATTTATCATTAAGCATTGTAAGTTTTGAAATTTATTGTGTATATTTTATTCTTTTTAGAGGAGACCAAGAAGTAGAGACGTTTGTATACTAAAAAGGCATTGAAGTATGTAATTACGTATGCTATACATGAGCTATGAATCCTTCCTCCGAGAAGGAAAACCCCGGAATTTTCTGAAAACCGTTAACATTGTTCTACTATACTGATGAAAGCCTTATTACTAAGAGTTTAACTTGGCTGGTCCAATATAATCTCTTATAATATCAATAATTCAAGTTTAATAGAAAATTCATTCGGACTGATGTAAATAATCTTTACCAGTTGTTATTGCAATGTTTAAGATGTTCATTTGTTTTAACACAATTTAAATAGAACTAGACTCAATACTCTGCAATTATGTTTGTAAGGACATAATTCCCATCATTGAATAAATATTTCCTACTCTCTATGGATACCGTTTACTAGTGCTTGTGTGTAGCAGAAGACTTCTTAGTTTTATACATGAGAATCCAACGTTTAGACTCAATTCGTATTCTAAAAGCAGTCACGAGTGCAGAGAATACCAAAACAACAGGTAGTCACAAACTCTTTTTAGCTAGGCATGCACTGCAAGGTTCTATAACTTCAGACAAGGCGTTCAAACAAAGATTGACAATGTTTTGTGAATTTGATTTTATTGTCGCAAATATCAAAAAAGTTTGATTTTTAATCGACTTCAAAAAAGGCAGAGGCTATCAATTCGACGCATATTTTTTTGGTTCTGTTCACGCCTTACTTTGTAACGCAATCACCTTTTGACTGTTTTTTTGTTTGACAGGATAGTTTCCCATGGTGGTCTCGTGCAAATTTTTTAATTCTGATAAAAAACTGGTGAAATTAGTACACCTTGAACGGATAGAAGAATTTGCAAAAGCAGCGAACAAATTATTTTATTGTCGCGAAATTGATAAGCAGTATGTAGATGAGTCGGCAAAAGCTTTTCCTAGCGAAGTAAGATACTGTCGTGCGGAGAAAAATACCTGAAATGTGGCGATTGAGCCCGCTACGTAACTAATTTCAAACCGCCAATTTCGCACTCAGTGAAACCTAAATATCAGCCGATACTAACTTAGATCATTACCAGGTGTCAGGGTACACTTCGCGCACAATCTCTCTCCGCATAGGGTATTGCCATCTATGTTAGCGATGACGTGGCTTATTATAAAATTATAAAAGCACGTCTTCATATTATAACAATCTTTGGACTAAAATCATTTTCCGAAGCCACGTCATATTCTTCTGAAGTCCTAACATAAGTAACGAAGCCTTAACTTCATCATTTGATGCTATTTCCGTACAAATTTCGGGATTTTTGTCATCCAATCCTGAGTGAGAAATCAACGTTGCAGGAGATGCTGCTAATCTAGGAACATATCTCCTTGATATTTTTCTTACTTCTCATCCAGCGCAGTACAGTACTGACAAAATTTTATCGCTGCTGTCATAGTCACTGTTCCATCACTTATTTATCAACAAAAAAGATTATACATATGCATATTCTCCTTCATGGGGCCTCTAGACTATTAATAAGATTGTGGAATATTTTGATTTGCGCAATATTATTGACGGTCTGTGGGTGATATTGAAAGATTGTTTGGTGCAAAGAAGGAAAACCTCAATATTGTGCTCAATTCTTCTTCTTTCCGTTAGCTGGCGGTCTGATCGGGACGTACCCGAAACGGATACGCTGCTGTCGGTGCCGCTGGGTCTCGAATTAAATTCACGATTAGTCTCCATTCTTGCCGATTTTTGGCGACGGCTCGAGCCACTGTACCTAACTGATAATCTTTGATTCTTTATGTTGCCCTCGATATTCTTTAGCCAGGTTTTCTTCGGTGCCGATTGCTGAATTCTTCAGTCGTAGCCGGGGGACGGTCTCGCCAGAACTTCTTGACGTTCGGTTTGAGCAGTGTCCACGTTTCCAATCCATCAAGAAGAATCGGAAGAATCAAGATCGGTAAAGGTGTACAGTATTTGTTCGTTTCCATATGCACCACTTGAGCGAGGCGAATGTTGCTGTTACTTAGCCGATGCCGCTGTGAACGTCGGCGGTCGATGCCACTATCGTTTCCTCAACCAATGATCACAAATATTTGAACCTCGGAACCTGTTCGATTTGTGTTCCTTCGAGGTGAGCTTCGATTTTTAACCGTGCGGCGAATTGAATTTCCAAACCGGATCAAAGTTTCAAAACTTTGGAACTTGAAGGAACCGACGACGACGTATTGAAGTGTCAAAAGCAGCATTAAAAACCGCTGATTTTGTCATTTATTATTTAGCCCAAAATGTAGTCAGAGTTTGTTGAAAAATTTAAAAATGAAGTGGAAGATAATGAAAATAATAAAAAATTGCACGGATATGGAAATTTTAAGCATAAGTCCAAAATTTGACAAAAAATTGCTGAAAAGTGATATTTGAATACGTTCGATTCCGTCAGTATTACCAGGACAATTCCATTCCGTTAACTCTCCATTCCGTTGCATCCAGTAAAATTGAGGCTTTACTAATTTGGGTGTTCGGCCAGTAGCCCATTTTCCACCAGCCTCACTGGTCCCCAGCGCTGGCCCATCAGCTGACCCGGAAGCAGTAGCAATATTTCATGAATAGTAATGGGGCCCATCCACAAGCCAACTGGTTGCCCAAACTGAGTTGTGCAAAGAGTTGGTGTTTTGCCACAAACGCTTCAACTGAGTTGATACTTCAACTGTCAATTCAGTATTTTATAGGCAATTTGAACGTTAAATAAAATTGTAGAAAACCTGCGATTAAGTTTTATGATTATAAAAAATGGGTAGTAATAATTTTTTATGTTAATTATAAATTGTTTAATTATTAATATAAATATTTGTATGTTTTTAAAATATAAATTAAATCCTAAACATATAAATTATGAAAATAATTTAATATTATGTGAACTTTCATAATTTAAATTAAAAATTATGCAATACAATGAAAATATAAACTTGTAAAAATATATAATTTTCGAATTCAGGCTTAATTAATGCAAGTAGTTTGCCAAACTGCAACATACACAGCGCGACTAGTTGCCCAAACTCTAGGCCCCGCCCCCTAAAATTAAAAGATTTTGATTTATCCCAACTGCAACCCCAACTGTCAAATCAGTTTGCCAACTGCCCCATACACGCTGCGATTCAGTGCCAACACAACTCAGTTTGGGCAACCAGTTGGCCTGTGGATGGGCCCCATAAGTTCGTGTATCCATGCGGTTTCTTGCCTAGTTTTTTGGTTCCCAGATTCTGGTTAATTGGGTTGATCGACCATCCTCCTCCTTTCACACCCTGGACTTGGGACCAGACGACGGCGGAGTTTCTGCACAGAGTAACCTCTTTTGGGATATTTCTTACAAGTCAAGTAGAACATATTCTAAATGTTATTTGTGTTTTTAAAAATAATGACATAAAATTATTGAAATTACTGAATTATTCATGATATTGTTCAAATTAATTCAAAATTCAAAAGCACCAATGAAGCAATGGTTTTCAGCCCACTTCTGTGTACGAGGTGAAGTAGAATTGGGAACTTTTCTTCGAAATCTGGGGTGGTGTTGAGTAAGCGAACAGTTCTGCTACCACTCTAATACACACTATTTCCTGCGACCCCTTGTCTATAAAAATGGTTTAGATAATAAACGAATCAGTTCGGATAATGATAACATATAGGGGCCCTTACACTACAAGTTTTTTTTTAAGTGAAATGCTCAGGAAAAGTAAATTTTTTTCATATAAAGTGCAATGTTGATCAGAAGCTCTGCCACAACCAAGCTGCGATATTTTTATTCCACCTGCTTCCAACCATTATTATCACGACTTTGACATTGGGGCATCGAGAAACAACTCGCTGGAGTGTTACGTCTCCTGAAACTACTTGAATCTCATCAACCAACCGATGACATGCGCTTTTTTGGTGGAGCCGGGAAAATCTGTGAGGAAGGCTATGACAGGAGTAGTGTTGTGTAGGACACGATTATAAAATACATATGTGTGTTCGATGACTGCTTAAAAAGTTCAGAGCAGATCAGGGCGGCTCAATTGGGAGCGGCTGTCAAATTGATGTCAGAACAGAAAAAATCAGATAATAGCAAGAAGCTCAAAAAACACCTTTCTGCTAAATTCTGCTCCAAATTCTATTTTTAGAGGTAATATACGAATGTCAATTGTAGACGAAGAAATATACACCAATAAAAACAATTGAATAGCATCGAAATGTTATTTTTATAAAAATTAATGTGTATTTTTTAATATTTCCAAGTATTTTCCGAATAAATCATTCATAAATCAATTTTTCGATTTTCCCTGCTTTCAATTTGACAATTGTCAAAAGAAAAAGAAGAAGAATAATTTGGCTGCTCTGCCTGCTCCTACAAATTTGGTGGAGCAGAAAAAGTGAGAATTCTCAACAAAGAGCACGCTCAAAAAACACAGAGCAAGGCAAATGGGAGCAGAAAAGATCTGTCAAAAGGTCTCAAAGAACGCAAATTGCTGATTTTTTCTGCTTAATCTTGAGCTGGGGCAGTCATCGAACACACCTAATGAGTTTGTAAGAGGAGCCTCTTTTTCCTTTTGAACCAGTACAATGTCTCACTTTAAATGAGGCGAGGTGTCACGTCACATAGTGAATGGCTCAAGTGTTGCGATGCGGGTAGATCGATTGCGTATGCGAAAGAGGGGATACGATAAATGATGTATGAATGAATGGGAATATTAATTATCGTGCCTATGAATGTTAATTATAAAAATATTCTTTAAAATGAAACTCCCTAAAATTGAAAATAACACGAAAATATTTTGTTTGTTATAGATAGAGATTTAAAAATAACAATAAAAATTTACCTCCCTCGAAAAATGTAAGAAATATCTCTCGAGTACAAAACTTCACTCCCTCAAAAAACGTAAGAATTGTCTCTTTAGAATAAAATTTCACTCCCTCAAAAATGTAAGAGGTTTCTCTCCAGTTCGTATTTACAATCTCACCACGGTTCGGTTTAAATTGGATATTTTATTGCGGCAAAACTGAAAAACAACAAATCTCCGGGTAAAGATAACATTGCAGCAGAGCTATTAAAAAAAGGAGGTGGAAACGTAATATTAAGCCCGCATGAAATCGTAACACTAATATGGACCCAGAAACATATACCATCGGAATGGAGCGAGGGCATTGTGTGCCCTATACATAAAAAAGGAGATCAGCTAAACTGCCGTAACTATAGAGGCATCACTCTACTGAACGTAGCATATAAAGTATTTGCAAATATTTTATACGTTAAACTGCAGCCTTACGCAGAAGAAGCTCTGGGAAACTATCAAAGCTGGTTCCGTCCCGGAAGATCTACCACAGACCATATTTTCACACTTAGGCAGGTCCTAGAAAAGGCGTATGAATTTAACATAAACATACATTCGCTATTCATAGACTTCAGAAACGCCTATGATAAAATAAAACGTGAAGAATTATACAAAGCTATGGAGTACCTAAGATTCCCCAAACACCTCGTAAATTTGACCAAAATCACAATGAAAGAGGTATTATGCAGAATAAGAATTGAAGGAGAGCTATCAGAACCATTCAACGCCACAGTAGGACTAAGACAAGGAGATGCCCTATCGTGCTTACTATTTAACGTAACTACGGAAAAAGTGATAAGAGACGCAGGAATTAACACCGCGGGCAGTATTTTCAACAAGTCGGTACAAATATTGGCGTACGCTGACGACATCGTTCATATCGCTAGAAAGAGCAGCAAAGAAACTCGGACTAGCAATTAATGAAGAGAAAACGAAATATATGTGCATCTCCAAAAGACGTAATGATCGCCAGAATATGACAATTGATACATACAACATCGAAGCAGTAAAAGAATTTATATATCTAGGGACGCTAATTTCAAAAGACAACGACACGACATTAGAAGTTAAAAGGAGATTATCGCTGGGAAACAGAT
The DNA here is from genome assembly GCA_949987705.1 of Thereva unica. Lineage (NCBI taxonomy): Eukaryota > Metazoa > Arthropoda > Insecta > Diptera > Therevidae > Thereva > Thereva unica. The sequence continues at coordinate 65,131,308 of OX465284.1, forward strand.
GCTACTTTGGGCTACGTAAACATTTCTTATCAAGGAACATATCAAGAAGCACTAAAGTAAAACTGTACAGAACTCTTATAAGGCCAATACTACTGTATGGATCCGAAACCTGGACATTAAGAAGTAACGAAGAACACCTCCTAGGGTGCTTCGAAAGAAAAATCCTGCGCACTATTTATGGAGGAATCAACGAAAACGGTGTTTGGAGGAGAAGATACAATCACGAATTGTATCAGTTGTATAAAGATCCAAACATCATAAAAACTACAAAAATTAACAGAATCCGATGGGCAGGACATGTTGAACGTAGCAGTGACGACAGCATAACAAAAATTATTATGAACAAGAGACCAGACGGACACAGAGGTACGGGACGTCCAAAAAAGAGGTATTTAGACAGCGTAGAAGAAGATCTACGAACCCTAGGTATAAGAAATTGGAGACTTCAAGCCAGGGACCGACAGTTCTGGAGGAGGATGTTGCAGGAAGCCAAGGCCAATAACAGGCTGTGGAGCTATTTATGATGATGATTGCGGCAAAAGAAATAAGAAAATGTTGTTCCAGTTCGTGTTTACATTCTCACCTCGGCGCAGTTCAAATTGGATATTTTACTTCCGCCCAAGAAGTAAGAAATATCTCTCCACTTCGTAATTTACAATCACACGATACACGCTCATATCCCAGTAGTACATTATTTTTGAACCGGGACATTTAAAAACGTTGAGGCCTCAGTATAATTTACTACCGTTTACGGGACAAATGAACTGCCTCTTGTAAGTCCGGCTCAACTCTAGACAGTAAGAATCAGGAAAAAAGAAGGAAAGTTATGTAGGTGGGAAAGTGGAAAAGGCGGGGAGTCGAACCCGGGACCTCTGGAATGGTAGCCAGGCGCCTGACTCTCTAGGCTACCGAGGCCCCCTATAGCTTCAAACACAGGCCCCCTATAGCTTGGGACACACTTGTTGGAACGCTGAGCTTACCCACACACTACATGGTTTTCATTTTAGTTTAAGTTTCAAATCAAAATGAGTTCTTTAATTGGAAATAAGTTGTTCTCAGTAACCATACTGAGTTATTTATACTGAAAAAAATTGTACAAATGAGCAAACAAATCTCAAAATGGGCAAAAAAGGAAATGCAGCAAAGAACTCCACAGTGAAGCTTATGCATAGAACTATCTGATGAAACCACGAAAAAATCAAACCATTTTAATATTTGGGACAAACTTGTGAAAAACATAAAACCAAAAACTAACGTTGAAGCTACGAATGTTTTGTATAATAAGCATTAAGATGTATTCAATTCAGATGATGGTTTTAGGAATCCGTTATATTTTACTTCGAAAATTTTAGCTTATTTTAACGTATGTGAATCTGCATTTTGGAAGCGAGAGTCTAACAAAAAAACCACTTAGTGGTGTTACAAATCCTTTTCCCACAGGCATGTGTCGTACAAAGGCTATTTATTGCACGATTAGATAAATCGTTGTTTGTAAATCCCAGTCAACGATGGCATTTTTAAAGACTGAAAAACACGCACACTGTATTATGCAGCTTTTGTACAACATATGTTCACATGTGTACAACATAATGTCTAATGTGCTCCTCCAATTAATAAGTGTTTTTGTTTTAAATACAATAGTAATATTTCTATTCCCTTAACCTTAAGGAAATATTTAAAATAAATGTATATGTATAACTATCTAATTTTTTATTGATATATTTTTTTAAACCAAAATATAATTTATTTATTTATAATAAAAAATATATATACCAAAGTAACTTTGTAAATTACATAGTATGTATAAAAAAATAAATATGAATATTTTAAGCGGGAATATTATTGTATAAGGATTTTCAAAAAGTTGCTTGAGTTAAAACAAACAAAAGAAACAAAATTAGTATAATATAAATTTGTAAACAAAGTTAAAAACCAAAATTAAAGCTCGATTATAATGATGTTACTAAATAAAAATCTAGTAGCAATTACAATTATAAAAACAGAAGCAATTTATCATCAAAGTTTTTTTTAATTTTATTTTTGACCAAATTTTATTTTTATGAAAAAAAAAAAACGAATAAAATTCTAATTAAGTACTTTCTGGATATATTCAATGTGATTTTATGATAGCGAGTCAGTGGTAATAGGTTTTTGGAAAAGGAGAAGAGTTTTAAATGGAATGAAAGAAAAATAATCTACTTGAATTATGATTGTACATCTGTAAGCAAAAATTTGTAATAATTAACGAAAATCAAAATATGCATGTACAACAATATAAAATGGTAAGCGTATTTTTGTTTCTGTATTAGGGAATAAATTTAAATTACTATTAATCAAAACAAATTGCAGATTTAAGAAGGATAAAAAGTTTTATTCTTGGTTTTTCTAAAAATTTGTTTTCTAAATTGGATTTTATTTTACTTTTGAATAATATTCGTAATATTGATAAAATTAACAAACAAAAAATAAAGTCTAATAACATAAAATAACGACATGTGTTGCAAAGTTTGCTGATTTTAAAGCTTTTTATATATAATTTTAAATAAACAAAAAAAAACAACCAATACAAGTCCAAAAAATGATAACAAAAAGCAATAGAGCCAATCAGTCAACATAGCATTTCATCTCACTACCATTTACGCAAAAAATCGCCTCGTTTTCACCCTATGTCACTCCACCTCATTCTAAACAGCATCATTAAAATAGGGGTTTAGTCCCTAATTTTATAAGTCAACAAAAACCCAATTAATTAAAAGTTATACCGAAAAAAAAACTATCGACTGTTTATATAGTATTAACGACAATTTTTTTATTTAAATTTATATAATCTACAATTAAATGTTTATAGATGTTGTCTAAGTAGAATTAAACATTTTGTAAGATGTTGAAAATTTTTTCTAAATATTTTCTTTTTACACTGAAGAAAACCCAAAAAATGCTCATTTTTTCTGTTAGCTGATCCCCTTTTTGGGGATAAACTTTGAGCAAATTATTGATTAGACAAAAAATAGATACACAATATTAAATTATAGGAATATTAAAGAAAAACAAAACGAAAAATATGCATATTTACTCAAAATTAATAATTATAATTAAAAAAAAAATATTTAGTAATGAATAATGTTCTTTTATAAAACAAAAAAAAATATTTTACTCTGCGAGTATCGGATCCACAATAATTATATTTGAATGAAAAAAGGAAATACCGTACTTCCTAAGCAAAGCGTTTAATATGGATGATAAGAAAAAGATAAGTGAAAAGAAACAAAAAACAAATGATAACATTTCAAGTCAAGTGTTTATTAATGAAATATATTATTAATAATGTTAATATAATAGAAAAATAATTCTTGTGTTGTTTATTTATTGAATTTAACTTCAACGCACAAGAGAAATTCTTGGAATATTCCATAAATTTTATTTTTCCACCCCACCAAAAACGAACACAAAATGCAGGCAAAGTGTGTATCGATCAAGTAAACAATTTATTAACAAAACCACTCCGCTTAATTAAATCCTTGTTGAAAAATATAATTGCTACGTACATTGAACCCTCGACTTCGATTATAATATGGTCTATATAGGACTATGTTTTACATTCCGACATTTTAAGTCTACGCTTAAATCTGGAAACGGTAGGTGTTTGTTTCAATCCCAATACAGCTTTCACTTTTCCCTCGGTTGGTTGTGTGTCGTATTACAAAAAACACTTGTTTGCAATAGTAGCTAGAGAATATTCTGCATGCTAAGAACTAGAATCATCTCATTACAGTTTTTGAAACAACAGAGCTACTATCCATAATATCAAAATCTCTCTTGGCCGTTGGAATGGCTACCACGTTGTTCAACCACGTCTGCGTTTGGAGTGCGACAGTGTAAATTACAGATCTGTGTTTCCCGATTCGCTTTAAAATAAAACGAACATTAAATAAACCATAATTAATAAAACGATAAATATTCATGAGTTAATGTGGCAGTCAGGGCCGGCGCGTGGTTTTTTTGCGCCCGGTGCAGTAGGCAATATTGCACCCCATTAGCTAATCACATAAAAAAAGCTTCTTTCATCTGGATCGCAAGGACTGGAACAACAATTTGCTTTGGTTTTTCAATGAATTTATGAAATGTTGTTTCCGATCGTAAAATCAAAAAGCCTTTTGTGGAATTTAAAATATCAACTGCAACATACAAAGAGACATTTGGGCTTTGTAATGTATACTTACTTACAATAACAATATTTATTTTTTCTAACTGAGTAATTTTATTTCCTAATGATTCTGCTTTATGTTTTTATATGCGTTCCCCTGCCTGACGAAGCTCTACTTACGCCTCGTAGACAGCATCTAATTGACGAACTAATAGATAGTTTTAACGTGTCTATTCTACTTTCCGTCCTGGTCTCACTAAGCAGCTTAAGAGTAAATAATTTTATATGTTTGTCAAAACATCGCACCTCTTAATCGAACTGGAAATTCAACCGATCAATAAATTGCCTTTCTAAAACAATGTGCACCCTTTTGAAATAATTAGATTTGTTAGGTGCGACGGGCAAGGAATAAAAATACTCTAGGCTCTTGGATGAAATGCATTCTTGCAAACAAGAATTACTACCTTTCATGTTGGATCTGTTAAAATCCTGCCCCCTTCAATTAAAGAAAGATCTAATTTATTTACTCATCTAAGGCTAATTCTGTCAGCCCTGTTCCCGTAGAATAGAATGCCGCTAAAAATCCTAAAAACAACTCTTTCAATTCAAAATGATTCCTTTTTAAAACGTTTTTATTAGCTCGCTTTCTTGTCTGTCTGTTTGTCCGGTACAAATCTTGCAATAGATTTTTTGAATACCTGAAAATTTGCACACAGCTTCAGCTCCGATGACAATGCAATACGTTATACTCATTATACCGTTAGATCCATGGCGGCCGTCTCAAGAAGACGGATTACTGTTTTCTTCACAGAACAAATTTTGCAATCGATTTTTCAAATACTTCCGGATATCTTATCATGCTGAAATTTTGCATACAGCTTTAGCTCCGATGATAATGCAATATGGTATACTCCATATACCTTTAGATCCATGGCGGCCGCCTCAAGAAAGCGGATTGAAATATCTTTCACAACCCCTTCGACATGGGTACCACATGAAAAGGTATAATAAGTAGAACACCATAAACAACATAGTATACTCAATATATCGTTTAGCCCTTCAGAACACCATAAGCAATATCATCATCATTGCGCTCCTTTAATCCCTCATGGGACATAGGGCGGAAACAGTTGCCCTCCAGCGGACTCTGTTTTGCGCGACAGCTCTCAGCTCCGACTAGGATCTCCCAGTTGTTCCGGCTTCTGCTAGTAGGGTTCTCCTCCACGTTGTTCTAGGTCTTCCGACTCGACGGGATCCTTGCGGATTCCAGTCGAGGGCCTGTTTGGCTAGATTTTCGTTTTCGCGTCGCAAGGTGTGGCCAACCCAATTCCATTTCCTTCGCCTGATTTGGTCGTCTATCCTTTCTTGGCCGGCACGGCGCCATAGTTCTTCGTTTGAAATTCTATCTTGCCAGCGGATTTTTAGGATACGACGAAGGCATCTGTTGATGAAGACTTGTAGGCGCCCTGTGATGAATTGGGTGACTTTCCATGTTTCGCAACCATACAAAAGTACTGCCTTAACGCTGGAGTTGAACAGCCGCAATTTGGTGTTAGTTGAGATCTCCGTTGATTTCCATATGCGGGAAAGGCATGCATATGCGCCTCGTGCTTTATTTATTCTGGAACTGACATCTTCTTCTGCACAGCAATTTTCGGTAATAATACTACCGAGGTAGCAGAATTTATTTACCAGTTCCACGTCACGGTTATTCAGCGCAGTCCGTTCAATGGTGTTTGCATTTATCCGCATTTCTTTAGTTTTAGTTGGATTTAGCCTTAAGCCTGCTGGACTACTTTCTGTTACCAAATTGTTAATCATGTTTTTGAGGTCCTGGTGTCTGTGGGCCAGCAAACAGATATCATCTGCGTAGTCGAGATCCTTAAGGCGGTCTAACAAACCCCATTGTATGCCGCCTGTTCTACTATCTAGAGCGCCGAGAAGGATGTCATTTATTACTATAAGAAATAGTAAAGGCGAAAGTAGGCATCCTTGTCGTACTCCTGAACTCACCTCAAAGCTGTCGGATAATTTTCCATTATGGAGAACTCTGCATTTGGAATTGTTATATAGGGCTTTTATCAATTCTATTATTTTATCAGGCAGTCCGCGTCGCCGTAGTGTCTGCCATATAAAGCTCCTATTGACCGAGTCGAACGCTTTCTCATAATCTACGAAAGCAAGGTAAAGGGGGGATCGGAATTCAGTAGACTGCTCCACTATTATTCGTAATGTGTTGATATGATCAATACATGAGCGGCCCTTCCTGACTCCGGCCTGCTGCCTCCTAAGCGTTCAGTCTACTGCTTCACTTATCCTAGATGGTAATATATGGGACAAAATTTTGCCCACTGTAGATAGTAAACAGATGCCTCTTCTGTTGTCGCATATTGTTAGGTCCCCCTTTTTTGGTATTTTGACTATGACACCTTCCGTCGAATCCTCCGGAAAGGTACAGGTGTCCCATGCTATTTCCAGGATTGGCTGAAGTGCATCTGCTATGAGGCTTGAATCGGCTTTCAACAATTCTGGCGGGATGCCATCTTTCCCAGCTGCTTTACCATTGGCCATCGCATGAATTGCGGTTACTATTTCCGTCTTGGATGGGGCCCGGGTGGTAATTCTTATTAGCTGTGCATTTTTGCTGGTTTCCTGAGGTTCCTGTGTAAATGAACCATTCAGGACGGCGAAGAAGTAATCTCTCCATCTTTGGAGCTGCTCCTCGTCGCTGCTCAACAGCCTTCCATCTGCACTCTTAACGGCATGCTTTTTAGTAAAGTGCTTTCCCGTGAGCTGTTTAGTAATTTGGTACAGCACCTTACTATTGCCTGTGTTTGCCGCGTTTTCCGCTTTTTCTGCGAGCTCGTTTATCTGCTGCCTTTTATCACGCCGGACACTTCTCTTTACCTCCCGGTGTAATTGGGAGTATTCCCGTTCCAGTTGGTAACGTCTCTCAGGGTCGCTTGTAGAGTTTACGTTATTTTTTAGGGCTCTCCTGCGTTCTATTTTTTGCCAGGTTGTGTCCGAGATCCAGTGTTGCTGGTTTCTTAGTATATAGTATACTTAATATAGTATACTCAATATGTCGTTTGGTCCATGGCGGCCATCTTAAGAGGACGAATTACCATTTTCTACATAACCCCTTCGACATGGGTATCAAATGAAAGAGTATGATAAGTAGAACACCATAAGCAATATAGTATATACTTTCGACATGGGTATCAAATAAAAGGGTATGAGAAGTAGAACACCATAAGCAATATAGTATACTCAAACCATCATTAGGTCCACGGCAATCATTTCAAGAGGGCGGATTACCATTTCCTTTACAACACCCGAGCCATGGGTTGAGCATTTGCACTTTCCGCTTTTCGAAATCAAACACACGTACACCAAAGCCATTGTATTACCAATAAGCCATTACAAATGTACATCTTTGGTTTTTAAAGATTTAGGTAACAATTTTCCGCATGTATTTTATGTAAAATTTGTGATTGTGAATTTGTAATAGCTATGAAAATATTTGTAAGATTTTAAAAGAAAAAACGTGGGGCGCATGCTATAGACAATGGTAAGGAGTGTAGCGCAGCTGGGTTGAGAAATCATTTGCATCAATCATGTATGCGCCCCACATTTACCAGTGAGCCATACTAATAAGAGTGTAAGCTAGAAGAAATTTTTAAAAATGTTTCAATGTCCTTGAGATCAGGTGATAAAAATTTCAATGCGAGTAAAAAAGTCAAAATATCGAAGAACTAATGTCTATGATAAAAGGAGGCAACATTACTTTAATACTACACGCAATGTGCGTGAAAGAAATATAAAAAATGAAAGGGAAGTACGAGTGGACAATAAGGGACAATACAAGTGTAATCAAGTAACCGGAGTGCTGTACCAACACGAAATTTTTACGCATACATACTCAAATTCTATACCAGCTACACGTGCTCTGTAGCACGACTCAGAAAGTTAGTTTTTTCAAATTCCAACCAAACCTATGTTTTTTCATTATTAATACATTTTTGGGGTTCATTTTGCGCATTGTAAGCATTTTATATCGACTTTTTTTACTTGCACATGTTCTTTCAGTTTATGACAAAATCTGACCTACTGGAGTTGTGGTTCGCAAGTTTATTAATCATCCAAAAAACTTTCTAGCGCCGAAGGTGGACGAAGCCGCAACTTAGAATCAGTACTACCTTCCAGCAATAATTTTACATCTCTATATTATCAAAATATCAGAGGAATGGGTTCTAAATCCCATGATATTTATTTAAATGTCATCATCAATGACGTCACCAACTAGAACGGGAATACTCCCAATTACATCAGTGTCCGGCGTGATAAAAGGCAGCAGATAAATTAGCTCGCAGAAAAAGCGGAAAGCGCGACAAACACAGGCAACAGTAAGGTGGTGTACCAAATCACTAAACAGCTCTCGGGAAAGCACTCTACTAAAAAGCATGCCGTTAAGAGTGCGGATGGAAGGCTGCTGTGCAGCGACAAAGAGCAACTCCAAAGATGGAGAGATTACTTCTTCGCCGCCCTGAATGGCACACTTACATAGGAACCTCAGGAAAACAGCAACAATGCACAGCCAATCAGCCAAATTACTTTCCAAGACTCACTTTCCAATCACTTCCAATAAACCGGTTTTTTTAGACAAGGGAGGGCAGGGAAGGGTATGTGTTGAGCCTCACTTGTAGACTCAAAATTTTTTCGGTCTCACCGCAAATTACACTAACACAAGAATAACTTTGTTCTCGGGGAATGACACTGTTATACACAACTACATATACATTTACTATGTTACACGGAAAAGAGGTAGAAATTTAGATGCTTCGTGTAATACTCAAATTTTACACAGTCAGGTTTGACGTGAGTTCCAAGTGAATGGGTGTGTAATTTCACTCAATAAGAATCACCACCCGGGCCCCATCCAAGACAGAAATAGTAACCGCAATTCATGCGATGGCAAATGGTAAAGCAGCTGGGAAAGATGGCATCCCGCCAGAATTGTTGAAAGCCGACTCAAGCCTCATAGCAGATGCGCTTCAGCCAATCCTAGATATTACATGGAACACCTGTACCTTTCCGGAGGATTGGACGGAAGGTATCATAGTCAAAATACCAAAAAAAGGGACCTAACAATATGCGACAACTGGAGAGGCATCTGTTTACTATCTACAGTGGGCAAAATTTTGTGAACGCTGCCATACAGAAAATGGGGAACAACAAGTGATTTGATGAGTTTAGCTCGAATAGGCGAAGATAACAGACTTCCGTGTAGCCGCAATTTACGAAGAGTGCCATAGATTTTAGAGAGCATCAACGAGACATGATTACAGCAGGGAAGTTTGGAATTGACAACAATACCCAGGTTTTTGGCACATTCAACAATTGGTAGAGGAACATTATCAAGTAAAATAGGCGGGAAACCATCCAGGGACAGCGAGCAACGACTAAGGAAAAGTACTTGTGATTTAATTGGATTTAGTTTAAGGAAATTACTAGAACTCCACTCATTAATTTGAGATAGGGTTCTATTGAGTTTAGAGACACAGTACTCAATCTGATGAGGCGGACACGAGATATATAGCTGAAGGTCATCAGCATAGAGATGAAAAGAGCAGTGACGGATAACGGATGGAAGATCATTAATATAAAGGGAGAAAATCAAAGGACCAAGAACCGAACCCTGAGGCACACCTGCAGGTACTCTAAGGAAAGAGGATACCACATTATTGTGCCGAACACACTGAAGCCTATTAGAGAGAAGAGAAGAAAAAAGACGAACAGAAGAAGAAGAGAAGTGATACCGTTGACTAAGTTTATGAAGGAGATGCGAGTGAACCACAGAGTCAAACGCCTTGGAGAAATCAAGAAGAACTAGTACTGCAATATCACCTCGATCAAGAGCGGAACGAAGATCAGTCGTTACCTTCAGTATAGCAGTTTCGCAACTGTGGAATTTACGGAAGCCAGATTGGAGATTAGAAACGAAATTATTAGAATCAAGATATCGAATGACTTGAGTGAATACAATTTTCTCAAAGACTTTAGCTAAAAAGGGAAGAATACTAATAGGTCGAAAATCAGACAAATCAGCAGGGAAGGGCTTTTTAGGTACAGAAGTCACTAAGGCTTTTTTCCATAGTAAAGGGACTTGGGAGGTTGTCAGGCAGTAATTAAGAATATGCGTGATAATTTCAACAATTAAATGGGAGAGAATCTTAAGAAAGCGAGGAGAAATTCCATCATATCCAATGCTGTTGGACAAAATGGAAAGCAGTACTCCAAGTACTTCACGTGAGTCAACACAACGAAAATTAAAACCATCAAAACATAGAGCATTGGAAAAAGGGGAACCAGAAGAGGAAGACAATGAGGAATTGGGAGGGGATTGAATGAAGGATGCATTGAGTGAGTTTACATCTACATCATAAGAGTTAAGCTCAGAGGAATGAATGCCTAGAGAACGGAGATTAGACCAAAGTTGCATAGTGGACAGAGCAGGATCAAGTTTCCGGGAGTAAAATTCACGCTTGGCCGATTTGACTTTGTTATTGATTCTTCTTCTTCTTCTTTGCTCCGTTAACTGGCGGTCCGAGCGGGACGTCCCCGCAACGGATACGCTGCTGTCAGTGCCGCTGGGTCCCGAACTCTATTCACGATTCGCTTCCATTCTTCTCGGTTTTTGGCGGTGTCTCGAGCCTCGGTAACTGATAATCGTTGATTCTTTAAGTCACCCTCGATATTCTTCAACCAGGTTTTCTTCGGTGCCGATCGCTGTATTCTCCAGTCTGCAGGACGGTCTCGCCAGAGAAGTTTACGTGGCAAGCGGTTATCATCCATTCGGCAAACATGTCCAAACCACCGTAGTCGACGTTTTTGCATTTCTTCTTCGATCAGTGTTTGCTGATCGCATCTTTGTCTGACAACCTCGTTTCGAAGGCGATCACGGAGTGAGACACGGAGGATCTGCCTCAAACATCGCATTTGGAAGACCTCGAGCTTCTTAACGTCCGGTTTGAGCAGTGTCCACGTTTCAGATCCATAAAGAAGAATCGGAAGAATCAACGTTCGGTAAAGACGTAGTTTTGTTTTGATGGAGATATTTGCTCGTTTCCATATGCACCACTTGAGCGAGGCGAATGTTGCTGTTGCCTGGCCGATACGGCTGTGAACGTCGGCCGTCGATGCTACTTTCGTTTCCTCAACCAATGATCCCAAATATTTGAACGTTGGAACCTGTTCGATTTGGGTTCCATCGAGGTGAACACTGGCTCTTGATCCATCCGTTGTGAGCACTTTGGTCTTTTCCGCATTGATTTTTAACCCGTATGATTGGGCGATGCGGGAAATATCGTATAAGATGTCCGTTGCTTCGGCATCCGAGTCGGCGAAAACAGCGCTATCGTCGGCGAACATTAAGTCTGTTACGAAGATGTTGTCGTCGTATTGAACTCCGAGTCGTCCATCGAATGCTTCACGCATAATCGCGTCGATCACAACGTTGAAGAGAAGTGGCGAAACGACGTCTCCCTGTCGGACACCCGTCTGAATCGGGAACTCCTCGGATAAGTCGTTTCGAATACGAACGCTGCTGGTTGAGCCATCGTACGACGCTTGGAGAAGTTGGATGATTCTCAATGGCACGTGTTCGGTTACCAAGACTCTCCACAAGCTGTTCCAATCGATGCAATCGAAAGCGGATTTGAAATCGATGAAAACGACGACAATTCGTTTGCCGCAACGAATTCTTTTTTCCATTAACTGACGGAGGGCGAATATTTGATCAATGCATCCTCGATGTGGTCTAAATCCCGCTTGTTACTCCCGGCTCGTTTGCTCTCGATGTTTCTGTAGCCTCGATTGTATTATTTTCGTAAATACTTTACCGACGATCGAAACAAGGCTAATACCGCGATAATTCTTGCATTCCCGACTGTCGCCTTTCTTCAAAATTGGGACAACGATCGCTTTCTTCCATACCGAAGGGACACGATCCGAATGCCATATGTGTGTTATGAGGACATGAAGTCGTTGTGATAAGACATCACCTCCAGCTTTGATCATCTCGGCGGTTACTTGGTCTATTCCCGGCGCTTTTCCATTTTTCAGCGATTTTATTGCTGTCTTCACCTCGATAATTGTTGGTTCGGTATCGAGAAACTGATTCATCGGCTGTTCGATAATCGGTGGTTCGGGTGCTGGACCTTGCGGCGGATCGTGGTTATACAGCTGGTGGAAGAATGCTCTCCACCGCTCCAGGCGTTCATGGGCAGAAGTCACAAAAGTTCCATCCGATTTTTTGATGTTGTCGTTTGTTGATGTTGTTTTGCCGCCTAGCCGGCGGATTGTCTGGTACAGCGTCCGGTACTCGTGCCTCGACGCCGCTTTTTCCATGTCGGCCGCAACGTTATTCCAGTACGCTTCTCGTTCCAATTTCATTTTCTGCCGAACTTCTTTGTTCAATCTTCGGTATTCCTCAAAGTCGACGTGTTTCATGCGCTTCCGCTGATCGACGAGGTCCAGACAGCTGTCCGAGATCCATGGCTGCGTCCGTTTACGGATAGTTGGACACAACTCCATTGCACACTCCACAATAGACTCCGACAATTGCCTTTCTTCTACATCGATATCGTCCGGTATTGCGAGCGCCGCGAATTTGTTGGATAATGCCATTTGAAACTCTCGCCCGATGGCCGGGTCCCGTAGGCACGCCCAATTTTTCTTGGCTGGTGGTGGCTCCGTTTTCTTCGCTCTTTGCAATCGCATCTGCAATTTCGCTCGAACAAGATAATGGTCCGATCCGCAATCGGGTCCACGCATTGCACGTACGTCTTTAAGCGTCGATCGGAATCTTGTGTTGATCAAAACGTAGTCTAACATCGCCGAGTCTTTGCCGGATGGATTTCGCCATGGATGTTATTGATTAAATTGCGAAGATTTTTGTATTCACGAAGGTAGCTCAGGATCCTCGTTCTGCGATAACGTCTATACAAGAACTCACGCTCAACAATCAGGTTGCGAATTTCGTAAGAAAACCAAGGACAAGATGGAGTAGAGATGTCTTCTTGTAACTAAAGGGACACATTGATTAAATAGAGACTGAGTGAAAGTATTAAACAGATCGACTTTGGTGTCCATGCAGGTTGTATTATAGATATCAGCCCAAGGTACAGACGAAGAAGCTTCAGAAAGGCGAGTAAAATTGATGTTATTGAAGTCGTGATGTTGTGGTTGATTGAAGAAGTTCGTTGTCCTTTTGACTGTTCATCGTAGTTGATGGGGGATGGCAGGGAAATTGTGTTTACCCTGGACAGAGTATCTGCTACCACATTGTTTTTTCCAGCTATGTGTTGAATGTTTGTTGTGAATTCTCCTATGTAGCTTAGGTGTCTTATTTGTCTTGGAGATGACTTCTCAGGTTTTTGCTGAAAAGCAAAAGTTAATGGCTTGTGGTCAGTGTATATGACAAACTGTTGTCCTTCTAGGAGATGTCGAAAATGCTTCACGACCAAGTAAGCACTGAGGAGTTCTCGATCGTATGCGCTATACTTTGTTTGCGCTGGTGATAGCTTGTGGGAAAAAAATCCTAAAGGTTGCCATCCTTCTGGTGCTAGCTGTTGTGTGACTGCGCCTACCGCAGTGTCGGACGCATCTACCATTAATGCGAATGATGCGTTCTGGATTGGATGAGCTAGAAGCGTTGCGTTTGCCAATGCTTATTTGCATTGTTCAAAAACGTGGTGTAGCTCCTGTGTCCATCCATTGTATGTTGGTTTTGTCATTCTTTTTGTTGCCTGAATGACATGCGTGAAGGGGGGCCTGAATCTCCGCGGCTTTGGGTATGAACCTGCGGTAGAAGTTGACCATCCCTAGAAATCTGCGTAGCTCTTGCACTGTTGTCGGCTTTTTGTATGTTGTGATAGCTTCTGCCTTTGCTGGAAGTGGTCTAGTTGCCTCTTCGTTGATGAGATATCCCAAAAAACTTACTTCTGTTGCTTCGAACGTACACTTATTTGGGTTGATGGTTAGTCCGTATTCCTGTAAGCGTTGGAACAGTTGTCTCAGTTCCTGGAAGCGATGAGGGAGTCCTCTATATATTGGAAACAAAAGTCAAACCCTCTAGTTACTTCGTGAACCAATCGCTGGAATGTTTGTGCTGCATTGCAAAAACCAAACGTCATTCTCGGAAACTCAAACAGTCCGAATGGTGTAGTGATTGCTGTTTTCCGAATATCTTCGGGCGCCATTGGGATTTGATGGTAGGCACGGTTGAGGTCTATCGTGCAGAAAATTGTCTTCCCCTCTAATTGATACGCAAAATCCTGAATGTGTGGAATGGTGTAGCGATCAGGTGTTGTAACCGCATTCAGTCTTCTATAGTCCACGCATGGTAGCCATTCACCACTGGGTTTTTTTACCATGTGGAGAGGACTTGCCCAGCAGCTGTCGGATGGGCGGCAGATTCCTGTATCCAGCATGTATTGAAACTCCTGTTTAGCAATTTTCAGTTGTTCCGGGGAATCCGTCGTCTTGGCCGGCTATATATTGGTGATCCTGTTGTTTGGATATAATGTCTCACACTGTGCGAAGTTTGTGTAGGCAGGGTATTCCTGGTGATGACCTTGAATTCCTTCAGTACGCTGTATAGTGGAGCTTATGGGTTGATAGTACTAATTGCAGTTGATGTAGAAGATGATGGTACTCTTGATCTTGATGACTGCAGCAACGTTGTGTTGTCGATTAGCCGATTATTTTTTACATCGACCAAAAGATTGTAATGGGCCAGGAAATCTGCACCTATTATGGGCTCTTTGACAAGAGCGATGATAAAAGGCCATTGGAAACTCCTGCGCAGACCCAGGTTGAGTTGTAGCAGTCGTTGTCCGAAAGTTGGTATCTCGGTACCGTTGCGTCTGCGTACAGAATTTGTGCTGAGTATTGTTGGTTCTTCTCTTTTGGAGTTGGTGGGATCACTGAAACTTCGGATCCAGTGTCGATGAGAAATCTTCTATTTGCAGTAGACCTTTCGTCGAAGTAGAGGCGACTAATTGTGGTTTTGGACCAGCTAGTCCCTATTACTGGTCCACGACTTAGTTTTTTTCCAAAGCTGCAGGGTTGTTGGCATCTGCGGGCTGCATTCCCGAATCTTCTGTGGTACCAACACTTTTGTTGCGAGTTGCTGTGGTTAATGTCGTGTGCTTGGTTGGTGGCGGGTTGTATGGTGTTGGATATCCTTAATCGGCTGCCTTGTTGGACTTCGTTTGTGGAACTTTAGTTTTTCTACTTCCTTCTGGAGAGTTGCTACCTGCTGCTGAAGGTTTATGGAAGATGTTGTTGATACTGCTGCAACATCTGAAAAAACCTCCGAAATTTTATCTGCCATCTCCGCCAGTTTACTAATGACCTGGGTTGAGCAGCTAGTGAGAACTGCCTAAGTTTGTGAAGGCAATTGTTGCATCCACAGGGTCTTTAGTCCTTCGTTGGAGATGTTACCGCCAGCTAGTTCCTTCATTCGGTTGAGGAGTTGAGATGGTTTCCGTCCATCTGCCGTGATGCTGATGAGAAGTTCTTTTAGGCGTCGCTGCTCTGATTCCTGGAAAACTTGTAATAGTCGCTCCTATAGCGCCAAATACTGGTCTTTCGTAGGTGGTTTGGTGATGACGTCCCTCACTTCCGTCAAGATGTTTGCATTCAGATTTCTTACTAGTGTGTAGTACTGCGTAACATCCGATTTTATCCCACTGGTGTGGAATTGTGCCTCCAGATCCGGACACTTCTTCCAGAACGGTGGTACTCGTACGGATACGGCTGCTATGGCTCTTCCTTCGTTCTGGGTTGCTGCTTGCTGCAAGTATTTACAAAGGTCTTATATACAAGTGTTACACAAGTTACATGGGAATTATATTTACCCAAGAAAAAATGATTTTAAGAAAAGTGATACGCCACGTATTATGATACGCCACAACATCAATTTTTTCACTATCCGACTGCATTTTTCTTCAGAAGGAACTTGACACCCTTTGTTCGTGGTGCAAGGCTAACAGACTAGAGTTAAATCCCAATAAATGTAAAAAATATTCGTTTTATTGTATTGTTGCTCCTTTATCTTATTCATATTTTTTTTTATGTGATAGTCTAAGCTCAGGTGTCACCCTTTGTACTACTAGGAGGTCATGTCGTTTAACTCATGGTGCAATGTCCAGTAGTAAGCTTGGCTCGAAAGATAGAGAGAAGGACATAATAGGTTAGGGGGAGTCAAGGGGTTGTTGCAGAAAGTGGCGATGAACCTTGCGTTTGAACTCTTGGATGTTGTATGAGTTCGGGAATACTGTCATTGGAAGGTTGTTCCACAGACGAGTTGTTCTTGTTATAAACGAATTTCTAGATCGGAGTGTGCGCGAAGCTAAGGGCTGTAAACCGTGGGGGTGAGCCGAGCGGGAAAGTCTTGTGTTGCGGGAAAAATGTTGCCGTGGAGGCATGAGGTTACTTATTTCAATGGAGCAATCATTATGAAAAAAGCGATAAAATTTTGCCTGAGCTGCTACATTCCTACGGTGGCTTCATGAATCAATTGAAGAGCAAATGGCGCTGTCACCAATAAGTTTGAGGGCGCGGTTTTGCACCTTGTCCAGCCAAGCTAAGATGGTTCTTGGGGCCCCGGCCCAGATATACGAGTTGTATTCAAGACGGGGACGAATGTAGTACTTGTAGATTATAGCCCTGGCAGACGGCTGAAGGAGAAATTTGCACCTTTTGAGGAATCCTAGACACTGTGATGCGGTATGTGGTTGTTCCAGCGCAGATCTTCAGCTAAAGTTACGCCTAGGATGTTTAGAGAGGGTTCTGCCGTTACGGTCTTGTTGTCCACTGAAATAGAAAGTGGTTCGGTGCAAGTTTTATTGGAGATGAGACGGTACTTGGTTTTTAATGCATTAAATTGGTCACGGTTCTTGTGGCCCCAATCAAGAATTCGTTCGATGTCCCTGTTGATTGAATTGGACAACAGTTGGCGATGATGTAGACAAGGTCTGGCACGCGCTTGTGTTACATTATCAAAGCCATAGGAGTAACGTAGAGTACCGTCTCATCAGCAAAGCTGTGGAGTGAGTTGGAGGGGACTGAGAGCAGGTCATTTATAAAAACTAGGAAGAGGGCTGGTGATAGAATTGAGCCCTGGGGAACTCCTGCGGAGATGTGGTGGGGATCGGATTCGACGCCATCCAATACTACCTTGATTGAACGGCCTGAAAGGAAGCTCTCAATCCAGTTCTTCAGAACAGAGTCAATACCAATAGCTTGGAGTTTACCCAACAGAGCAGGATGCCATACTCTGTCAAAAGCCTTGGAGATATCTAGAGCAGCCAGACCAGATTCACCAAATCGGTGTATACTTCGGCTGAGGTGCTCCGTTAGGCAAACAAGGAGGTCTCCAGTAGATCTTTTCGATCTAAAGCCGTATTGTTTGTCGTTCAATATTTGGTTGTATTCAAGATATTCCATAAGCTTTCTTTTTATTATTGCCTCCATAACTTTGGAGAGAATATAAGTGCTATTGGGCGTTAGTTAGTAGGGTCACTAGCTTCACCTTTTTTCGGTATAGGCTGAACATGAGCCAGTTTCCAGGAGTCAGGATAAACTCCGGAGAAGTATGAAAGTGCAAAAAGTTTGCGCAGAGGTTTAGCCAAAGGTGAGGCACATTTTTTAAGAACTATAGGGGGAATTTTATCGGGGCCAGTGGCTTTGTTGGAGTCCAGCTGTTTGAGGCACTTATACACTTCACGCGTCCTGAAGAAAACTCTATCCATTGAGTGAGCGGAACACTCGATAGTGGGGGGTTGCATGTTAGCATCGGGTAAGGAAGAATTCTCGGCGAACAGAAGTGCAAGTAGATCGGCCTTGGGTTTGCTTTCTGTTATCACCTGTTTGTTATAAATGAATGGAGCCGTTGTATGTGAAGTGAAATTCTTCCTGATGGAGGTTACCAAGGACCAGAAGTTTTTACTGCCAGCAGTGGAGTTTATGAGTTTACCTCTCAGTCTGTCATCGAATAATTCTTTGACTTTCTTGATGGTGGATTTACAAGAGTTTCTCAACCTGATGTACTCACGTCGAGATGTTTCGCTCGGAGAATTTTTGTACTGTCTGTAGGCGGCTTCTTTGGCTTTGATTGCGCTCATACACTCTCCATTGAACCATCCATATTTCCTAGGCTTTATGGATTTGGAAGAATGGGGAATGAATAAAAGCATTCCGGCCAGTATAATTTTGGTAATACAGATGGCCGCAAAATTAACATCGCGGTTCTGAAAACACAAATCCCAATCAGTAGCTCGGAAAAAGTGAATCAGCCCCCACCAGTTGGCTTTTCCATAATGCCAAACAGTTCTCCTAGGAGCTGGCGTGGTTGGGGTTGGAGATGGGTAGGAGAAGTAAGCGCTGACTAGACAGTGATCCGAGTTGCCAATAGGCGAATCGACTTCAACGGAGTAACGTGAAAAAGATCAAGAAGGTGTGCTCCTTGTCCCGCAGTGTCAGGAACACGCGTACGCTGTTTCACTATTTGGTGCAGGTTATTGGTCTCAGCAAAGAGCTCGGCATCCCTGCCAGAAACACTGGTGCCATTCGAGTAATTCAGCCAATTTACATTGTGAACGTTGAAATCACCCGCAACAATGATTTCGCACTCCGGATGGGAGGATAAAAATTCGGAGATACGTTCGGAGATAGCGTCGAATGCTAATAAAAGGAGGCTTCATTACTAATATTAGGACTCCTGCATAGAAAACAGAAGAAAATGACGTGATTACGAAGTGAAATTTTAATACCGATATGGTTAAAATCATTTGATGTACTGCTGTACACCTTCTGGAAGGCAACGTCTTTCCTAATATAGATGGCAATTCCCCTATGTGGGGAGAGATTATGCACTAAAGTGTACCCGGAAACCTGATAACAATCTAAACAATCGTTAGGTAAAATCTGGGTTTCACTTAGTGCGAAGATTGGGGAAGAATAAGTGTTGAGGTGGCACAACACGGAACAGAATATAATATTAATGGTGTGATTGTTGACTCTCGAGTTACTATTTGTGATCTTGGCGTTATCTTTGAACATTCGTTCAACTCATCTTGCCAGGTTGACTTTGCATGCTCCAAAGCTTTTAGAATGCTGGGTTTCATAAAGCGAAATTCTACTGACTTTCGGGACCCATTTACATTAAAAGTCCTTTACATGTCCCTTGTTCGGTCTCACTTAGAATACGCATCTGTTGTGTGGAATCCTTATACCTCTCTCCACCGTTCTCGGATTGATTCCGTTCAGAAGTCCTTTACTCGGTTTTCTTTTCGTAAGATCAATTGCCATAATAGTATGCCCTCTTTCAATTCCAGGTGCTTGCTTCTAGGACTGCAGAAGTTATCATGTCATGTCAGGTACGTGCAGAACATTTTTCAAAACTATTTTTCTCCATATCTTTCCATTGTGACCCTCTACGTATACATCACCTACAACAATTCCTTCCATTTCCGTAGCATCACCAATAATGACATTATAGGATGATCCAGCTTAGTATAATTTGTAAATAAATCTCTATGAGATGTCATATGCTGTGTGGCAGCACAATCCTGGTACCACATTCTGTTGTAGTGACTTAATGATTTGATGTGTGCAATATCACCTGCAGAAAGACTTACTGTAATGTATGCGTGACTTTTCTTATTAATTTTGAACATTCTTGTTTATTGCAATGTTCATCTGGCCTAAAGAGTCCTGTGCTTGATGTTGATTATCCAATTGAAACGCAGCCATATGCGCCTTTATTGGAGTTAGCTTGCTTGTTGACTTGACAATTTTGAATTTTATTCTTTGGGCAGTCTTTAAAAAAGGGTCCTATTTCATTACAATTGTTGCAGGGGTATTTGTTCTTGCAGTATTCTAAATATTTTGCGCAAGGTTTATTTGTACAGTTCTTCCTGATATGTCCCTTATGACTACATTTAAAACATTCTAAATTCTTATTACTGTTGAATTCGTATACAGTTTTCAACTACGCTTTGATTTTCATCATATTGGAATGCAAAGAATTGTTCTCTCATTCCTTCTACTGTGACATCTGACTTTTTACCAAATAAAGTTTCAAGTTTCCTTATCATCTGATATGAAGATGTGCAATTCGCTATTTTTGTAGCTATATTGCTTTCTACATTTAGGCCTATTAGCGTTTGGGCTTCGATGTCTTTCTTGTTCCAATTTATAATATTGTGAGATGTTTCAGCTCCATCAGGCTTAACTGTAGTTCCATACGCTACATCATACAGATTTTTGGATTTGAGAGCTAAATTCAACTTAAATTTCAACGACACATAGTTGGTTTATTTTTGTGTATTTTCATGTAGAATTTCCAATTGCGACATTACTGAATCCATGACTTGTCTGACTTAACACTCTTGACAACTAAATTAATGTTTAAGACTTTACTTGCAATTGTTCCTTTTCTTTTTGTAGTCTCGTGCTCTGTTCTAACCTTTCTTTGCACTGTAATTTCCAATTCTGGGCTCATAACCTGTTGTAGCATGCATTGGAAATTATAAAGCGTGTTTCTATTTGGGTGTTTCTCACCAAAGTGGTAAAATCGCTGTCCTTGGCAAATATTACGTAAACTATGGTGAGAAATATCAAGGCAAGCGGTAGTTTGCCGAGTTCGTAAGAGCAAACAGCTAATGCCTTATTTACGCCTAAACATAGAAAACAAGGTGTTTTTTTTATAAAATTATGCGATTTATCACCTTTTTAAAAGCAATATAAGTA
Source organism: Thereva unica (assembly GCA_949987705.1). Classification (NCBI taxonomy): domain Eukaryota; kingdom Metazoa; phylum Arthropoda; class Insecta; order Diptera; family Therevidae; genus Thereva; species Thereva unica. The sequence continues at coordinate 65,152,273 of OX465284.1, forward strand.
ATTTTTCATTTGTAACCGATAAACAAAATATAAATAATTTATTATTCCATGAGTTTTTTTCCCTATCATTCTTCGTTTTCTTTATTTTTACAATTTTTACATTTCGAATCGAACTTTTTTCTTCTCCTTCAGTCTAAAAAAAGTGGGTACTCAAAATTATTCTGTCAGATGGCGCTCTAAGTTATTTCAATTGCTCAATAAAGGAGATGGTGCTACTAGTTAGTCGAAAAGTGTTTACTCGAACTGTTGATGCCAGATGGCATTAGATGATTAACAAAATGTATTCATTTAAAGTGGTTAGTCGCAACTATGGTATCAGATTGCGTTAGGTACTATAAAAAACGTGTAGTTCACAGTACAAATGTAGAGTAAAATTTTGAAATACCGAATGCCGAGTTCGTAATCGTAATTTATTTCTAAAAATATGGCATATTCTTTACAAGTTAGTCAAATCCAGCATTGTTTATGTCAAATAGTATTCCCTATCATTTCGATGATTAACAAAAAGTGTACGCATGCTACGCGTCTCAAGAGGGCGGATTAGCATTTTCTTCACAACCCCCTCGACATGGGTATCCAATGAAATGGTATGATAAGTAGAATACAATAAGCAATATAGTATACTCAATAAATAGTTAGATCCACCGAGGCCACCTCAAGAGGACGCATTACCATTTTCTTCACAACCCCCTCGACATGGGTATCAAATGAAAGGGTATGATAAGTAGAATACAATAAGCTATGTCTTAATATCCATGGCGGCCGTCTAGAGAGGGCGGACTACAATTTCTTCACCACCACCTCGACATAGGTATCAATTGATAGGGTATCATAAGTAGAATACCATAAGCGATATAATATACTCAATATCTGGTTAGATCCATGGTGGTCATCTCAAGAGGGCGGATTACCATTTTCTTCACAACCCCCTCGACATGGATATCAAATGAAAGGGTATGATAAGTAGAATACAATAAGCAATATAGTATATTCAATAAAAAGTTAGATCCACCGAGGCCACCTCAAGAGGACGTATTACCATTTTCTTCACAACCCCCACGACATGGGTATCAAATGAAAGGGTATGATAAATAGAATACAATAAGCTATGTCGTTATATCCATGGCGGCCGTCTCAAGAGGGCGGACTACCATTTCTTCACCAGCACCTCGACATAGGTATCAATTGAAAGGGTATTTTAAGTAGAAGACAATAAGCAATATAGTATAGTCAATATCTGGTTAGATCCACCGAAGCCACCTCAAGAGGACGCATTACCATTTTCTTCACAACCCCCTCGACATGGGTATCAAATGAAAGGGTATGATAAGTAGAATACAATAAGCTATGTCTTAATATCCATGGCGGCCGTCTCAAGAGGGCGGACTACCATTTCTTCACCACCACCTCGACATAGGTATCAATTGAAAGCGTATCATAAGTAGAATACCATAAGCGATATAATATACTCAATATCTGGTTAGATCCATGGCGGTCATCTCAAGAGGGCGGATTACCATTTTCTTCACAACCCCCTCGACATGGATATCAAATGAAAGGGTATGATAAGTAGAATACAATAAGCAATATAGTATATTCAATAAATAGTTAGATCCACCGAGGCCACCTCAAGAGGACGTATTACCATTTTCTTCACAACCCCCTCGACATGGGTATCAAATGAAAGGGTATGATAAGTAGAATACAATAAGCTATGTCTTTATATCCATGGCGGCCGTCTCAAGAGGGCGGACTACCATTTCTTCACCACCACCTCGACATAGGTATCAATTGAAAGCGTATCTTAAGTAGAAGACAGTAAGCAATATAGTATACTCAATATCTAGTTAGATCCACCGAGGCCACCTCAAGAGGACGCATTACCATTTTCTTCACAACCCCCTCGACATGGGTATCAAAAGAAAGGGAATGATAAGTAGAAAACAATAAGCGATTTAGTATACTCAAAATATATTTAGATCCACGGCGGTTATCTCAAGAGAGCGGATAACCATTTTTTTACATAGCCCATCGACATGGGTATCTAATTAAAGGTAATCATAAGTAGAACACAATAAGCGGTATAGTGTACTCAATATACCGTAAGAGCCACGGCGGTCATCTAAAGAGGCCCGATTACCATTTTCTTAACATACCCCTCGACATGGGTATCAAATGAAAGGGAAGAATAAGGACAACACAATAAGCGATATAACTGAAACATTTGAGTCAATAATGCAGGTTTATGTTGTTTATTATCATTAGTACTTTTAGTTTGCTGCCGGACAGGTTTATGTAGCATTGTCCAGACTCACATTCTTGGACGGTTTGCATTTAATCAATTTTGATCCATCTAGTGTTAAAGTAAATCTTGAAGCAATAGTTGAATGCAATTGGCTAAGAGAAAAATATCGTCCAGATTTACCAAACATTAAATTTAAAAAAAAAATCGTCTCTGCCAGTTATTGATAAAAGGTGGAATGCAATCTCGGAGGTTTCGAATATACAAGGTAATTTTACTAATGACGCTGTAAGTTTTGGAAATGTTCGGGGGCTACCAAATTTGCATGGTGCTTCGTGTTATGCTAACGCAGCCCTGCAGTGCATTTTTAATTGTTCTACTATAAAAAAGGAGTTGTTAAAATTACCAGAAAATCACATGTTATACAAGACATTGCTAAATTATTTATCAGTTCAAAAAAATGTAGACGTCCGGCCATTTTAAGAATTTTTTAAATACACAAATATATGGAACACATTTTCACCAAGACGTTTGTCAAGTGATTTATTTAATAAAACAGGAAATATTAGAAATATCGTTGAACATAATGTAAGATGTACAACAACATGTCTCAATCCAAACTGTATACTTACAAGTGCAACTATGGAAACAAATATAATGATTTCGTTATCAGTAACGATTGCTTATCGAGATACTGTACCTACCTCTTCAGCAACTTATTGATCATGAATTTGGAAAACGAGAAACCCTGAGTGGTCAATGTAAAAATTGTTGGTACACTCAAAAGATTCGTAAATCGGAAATTATTTCGGTAGCACCTGTTCTCATAATACAACTGAAATTATTCGAACTGAAAAATAAAAAGTTTATTAAAATTGAGCAATGCGATATCCAAGCTGTCACTTCTGCAAAATTGCATATAAGAGGTTCAAATTATAAAGTGATTAGTGCTATATTTATATTCCACACAGGAACACTCGAACAAGGTCATTACATCAGCATATTGAAACAAAAATCGAGCTGGTTATGGATCAATGATTCCATAGTGCAGAAAAAATCTTGGCCGAGAAACTCGAAAGGAGCTTACGTTTTTTTTACAAAGGCAATAATATTAATTTGAATTCCTGCATTTTGTTATTTTGTTATTACCTACTTATAAAATAAATAAAAAAATATAATGAACAATTAAATACAAAATATTTCTTTATCTATGTGCCCCTTAATCCCTCGTGGGACATAGGGCGAAAACAGTTGCCCTCCAGCGGACTCTGTTTTGCGCGACAGCTCTTAGCTCTGACCAGGATCTCCCAGTAGTTGCGGCCTCTGCTAGTAGGGTTCTCCTCCACGTTGTTCTAGGTCTTCAAACTCGACGGGATCCTTGCGGGTTCCAGTCAAGGGCCTGTTTGGCTAGATTTTCGTTATCGCGTCGCAAGGTGTGGCCAACCCAATTCCATTTCCTTCGCCTGATTTGGTCGTCTATCCTTTCTTGGCCGGCACGGCGCCATAGCTCTTCATTTGAAATTCTATCTTGCCAGCGGATTTTTAGGATACGACGTAGGCATCTGTTTATGAAGACTTGTAGGCGCCCTGTGATGAATTGGGTGACTTTCCATGTTTCGCAACCGTATAAAAGAACTGCCTTAACGTTGGAGTTGAACAGCCGCAATTTGGTGTTGGTTGAGATCTCCGTTGATCTCCATATGCGGAACAAGCATGCATATGCGCTTCGTGCTTTATTTATTCTGGAACTGACGTCTTCTTCTGCACCACCATTTTCGGTAATAATACTACCGAGGTAGCAGAATTTATCTACCAGTTCCACGTCACGGTTATTCAGCGCAGTTCGTTCAAGTGTGTTTGCATTTATCCGCATTTCTTTGGTTTTATTCGGATTCAGCCTTAAGCCTGCTAGACTACTTTCTGTTGCCAAATTGTTTAACATGTTTTTTAGCTTCTGATGTCTGTGGGCCAGCAAACAGATATCATCTGCGTAGTCGAGGTCCTTAAGGCGATCTAGCAAACCCCACTGTATGCCGCCTATTCTACTATCTAGAGCGCCAACAAGAATGTCATTTATTACTATAAGAAATAGTAATGGGGATAGTAAGCATCCTTGTCGTACTCCTGAACTCACCTCAAAGCTGTCGGATAATTTTCCGTTATGGAGAACTCTGCATTTGGAATTGTTGTATAGGGCTTTTATCAATTCTATTATCTTATCCGGCAGTCCACGTCGCCGTAATGCCTGCCATATAAAGCTCCTATTAACCGAGTCGAACGCTTTCTCATAATCTAAGAAAGCAAGGTAAAGGGGGGATCGGAATTCAGTAGACTGTTCCACTATTATTCTTAAGGTGTTGATGTGATCTATACATGAACGGCCCTTCCTGAATCCGGCCTGCTGCCTTCTAAGCGTTTGATCTACTGCCTCTCTTATTCTTGATAGTATAGTGTGGGACAAGATTTTACCCACAGTAGATAATAGACAGATGCCTCTCCAGTTGTCGCATATTGTTAGATCCCCCTTTTTGGGTATTTTGACTATGATACCTTCCGTCCAATCCTCCGGAAAGGTACAGGTGTTCCATGCTAATTCGAGGATTGGCTGAAGCGCATCTGCTATGAGGCTTGAGTCGGCTTTCAACAATTCTGGCGGGATGCCATCTTTTCCAGCTGCTTTACCATTGGCCATCGCATGAATTGCGGTTACTATTTCCGTCTTGGATGGGGCCCGGGTGTTGATTCTTATCGGCTGTGCATTGTTGCTGTTTTCCTGAGGTTCCTGTGTGAGTGAGCCATTCAGGGCGGCGAAGAAATAATCTCTCCATCTTTGGAGCTGCTCCTCGTCGCTGCACAGCAGCCTTCCATCCGCACTCTTAACGGCATGCTTTTTAGTAGAGTGCTTTCCCGAGAGCTGTTTAGTAATTTGGTACAGCACTTTACTGTTGCCTGTGTTTGCCGCGTTTTCCGCTTTTTCTGCGAGCTCGTTTATCTGCTGCCTTTTATCACGCCGGACACTTCTCTTTACTTCTCGGTGTAATTGAGAGTACTCCCGTTCAAGTTGGTGACGTCTATCCGGGTCGCTTGTAGAGTTTATGTTATTTTTGAGGGCCCTCCTGCGTTCTATTTTTTGCCAGGTGCTGTCCGAGATCCAATGTTGCATGTTTCTCTGGACATAACCGATGCTCGTTTCCGCAGCCGTCAATATAGCGCCCTTTGTTGTACTCCACAGGTCTTCAATATTTGTGTCGTCAGAAACGGTTTGCTGGTTTAATATTTGCTGCAGGTTTCCAGCAAATTCTCGCTTTTTAGCGCTCTCCCGCAAGAGGTCAACGTTAAACCGTCTACGGTTTATAGATTCACGTTGAAAGTTTCTATTGATATTTCTTTATACAGAAGATTATTTATTTTTTATTTTAGAATGTATTAAAACAAAAAAGAGTGATATCCCACCAAAAAAACATTAAAAATGTGAATTAGAAGTTCGTGGGCGCGGAAATTATTTATTGGGACAGTTTTAAACACACTTATAACAAAAAGAAGTGATATGGATTAGTCAAGATGAATCGTTAATAGCATGAAATAATTAAACACGTGCATTTACGAACGAATTCAAAGGAATTATACAACTGCCAATTTTTATTTAAAACTCAATAAAGTATTATCAACCGCAAAAAAGTTGGCGGGCGCGTTCGTTGTATACCTAGCATGAATCTTTGCTGAATTCAGTGTGGCTCAGTCTATAGTGTTTCTAATAAAATTTGTTACATTTCGAAGGACAGCTGAGATTCATGCTCTAAAATTGTTGTATAATTCCTTTGAATTCGTTCGTAAATGCACGTGTTTAATTATTTCATGCTATTAACGATTCATCTTGACTAATCCATATCACTTCTTTTTGTTATAAGTGTGTTTAAAACTGTCCCAATAAATAATTTCCGCGCCCACGAACTTCTAATTCACATTTTTAATGTTTTTTTGGTGGGATTTATATTTCTGCAAATTTCAATTTATAACTATCTAAACTATAGTATACAATATAGAAAATATCTCACTTAAAAACCTATATGGTTTCAATAACGTATTTTATAGGTCTAAAAACAGTCCCCTAGCCGGTCCCCAAACCAAAATATTTTCTATTGAGTTCATTAATTGAACTAATATTTTAAAAACAATTAACTTATATAACACAATCTAATCAATATGAAATGATATGCTATTAGACTCTAATATCAATTTATTTAAACTATTTTTTGATTAGTTTAATTTAACCTAAAGTTGGTCCCCGAATTTCATGAACAGTCCCCTGCCAAAGTTTCGAGTTACGCATCAGGACATCTACAGTAAAGACAGACTTGTTAATGGGCGTAACGAAACGTGAACGACATGAAATTAGCTTTGTTACCCCCAAAAGTAGCTATACCTCATTTTGTTTAGTGTTACAAGAGTTAGAGGGGCACATGCGCGTATCGGTACGCAACATTCGACAGTCCTCTGCTAAGTGTTATTTTTCTTTTTTTAAAGTGTTCCAGTTTTCTCTATTGTGCATAGTTTTAAATAAGATGGCTTATATTGTTTCTATATAACAAAATAAAGTCATAATGAAGGAATTTTATGGTACCGTACCAATTACACAAATTAAACAGTCCCCTGCCAACAGTCCCCGTCAACAGTCCCCCGCTACATACAGAAACAGGAGACTGTTTCATTTATTAGGGCACTGTTATTGTACTTTTGCCTTTGTTTTAGGTCTATAACCATCTTTTAATCATGGCGCGAGAAAGAAGAAAGTGTCTAAGGAAGAAATAAAAGTTCACAAGTTTACTTGGAACTACACAGAGAACTTGGAACTACCAAAGAAGACTGTTTTATTTTTATATATATTCGTCATGAGGAATGTTTTTAAAGTATATACAACTAATAAATGCTCATTTAACTTATATATACAGTCTTCTGACATATGCAACAGTCCTCTGACATATGAATTTTTTAAATTTACTCAATAAGTCCTAAAATAAAACAAATATATTTGGGTCCCTTACTGTTTATTATCCACCAGATAGATATCTATTTAATTGTATATTTTTTTTTCATATTCACGTAAAAAAGTTACTGGGACAGATTTCTTGCAAAAATTTACCAGTTTACAGAGAAACACCCATTTGGTTCTATTACATTTTATTCTTGCAAATATTATGTGATATAAATCAATATAATGAACAAATTAATTAATACAATAAACACACTACTTAATTTAATTGAGTTAAAACTGCAATTCCCTTCACAATGAATGAAATCGTTGTAAAGATGACAGACAGAAGTAAACAGTGGGATACAAAACAGCGCATTTGCTACGCTTACATTTAATCCGAATTGAATAAATAGTTAATCTCAACATAATGTAAGTCAATTAGATTGAACTGGAAGTTTGATTTTATTATAGTAAATTCATTAATTCTTATTAGTAGCAAAAATTGTGTTTAGTATTTAATTGAAATTCAGGTGTTTATTTGTAGTTGTATTTACGGGCACTTCATGTTTTGACGTTTTAACCATATTTTAGGCCAATGAACCAACCAATGAATGAACGGATCTTTTGAATGGTCCTTTTTAGTTAACGGAACTGAAAAGAGCCATTTTGCCCACCACTACTAAACATCTTCTTAGATATGATTGTTGCAGCTAGTTTAGTTAATAGGAATATATTTAAAAGAAACTTTACTTCAAAAAAGAAATAGCAAGTCAATTCAGTACCATAAAGATAAAGTGCGTGCACATTCTTCAATTGTATAGCACTTTTAGATTTTTTTGAATAAACTTTTAGTAGAGTCACACTGAGACGTTTCGCAGGAGGAATAGTCTGTCTGAAGTTAGAATCCCTGCTGATAATTGGCGCTATGGCATCCAAAATATATTGGAATGTGTTGAGGTTCATATGATAATAGTCGAAGAATTTAAGGGGATTTTCCTTCAATTGCCGTGTAGATGATGGAACTCCCCCAGGCACATCCTCTTTTCTTAAGTAAGGCCAACCCACTGACATATAGTACTGGACTGCTAAATGAGCAAAATCCCATACAACAAAATGGCACCAAAAACTATTCCTGACTCGCTCCCACGTTAAATCCCAATGAACTGTAATCGTCAGCGCATGTCAACGATATAAACATAATTAGAAAAAAATAGACAGGTATAGTTTTCGTTCTTCTGTCTCACTCTTGAGCTATTTTGAAAACTTCGTTTAACAGTGGAAATAACCGTCACGGTTTTGGAATAAAGGCATTTATTTAATGAAAAAACTGCTAATAAATAAAAATGAGTGATGGAAATTTGTTTCCGTTAATTATAACAAACATCTTATCACTTATTTTCTCCTAAATTCGAAGAAAATTTTTTTGTTTGCATAAAAAAGGTTTTCTATTTCTGGAGAAAAATGGTGCCATTCAGCATCGTCAATCAGCAGTCCATTACTATATGTCAGTGGGCTAACCCAATATGTTCGTCTTTTTATTGATTCTACGCCTCATCCAGGTAGAATTTTCCAAAAAATATTTATCCTCTTCTTTCATTACAATATTATTACGTTAAAGTTCACTTCAAACTGAGCAGCATGAAAAGCTTGCAGTGGACGACCCCTGTAGCGTGTAGCCGGGTATCTCAGACCCGCTTGTAGCCGCTCATGTCGCCGAAGCGCGTAGCCGCTCGAATACGCTTCCAGTGGACAACCAACCTAAAGCCTCGGACACGATAAGAGCGGCGAGAGGTACTTTAGTATTTGCCACTCTGCCGTTCACCGCTCTCTCGCTCGTATCGTAGCCAAGGCTTTACTCTTTGTATACAGTAGTATGAAAAATTTTAATTTTAATTAATTACTTAATTTTAATTTTACGAAGTTGCCTATTTGTCACTGTCATAAATCACTTGTAGTGCTCTATAAGTGTAAGTTATGAGAGTGGTACTCAGGGCCGGATTAACAGTCTGTGAGGCTCTAAGCAGTGAATGATATGGGGCCCCATATTTTTTAGTTACTTAATTTGTATGTTAAATTTTTTTTTATAAATGTATAAGTATGACAGAAATTTTTCTTTTATGATATATATTTATTAAGAAAGCAATAATTAAACTAAGTTTATTTTTATATTTATACAAAATTACATAAAAACAATCGCTTAAAAGTTAAACCTTCTTTTTCCTGCACTTTTGACGAGCAAACTAACAGACTCATTTTATGGAAATTATGATGTTGTTTTGATTCCAAATTTCTTTTTTAAACTAAGAACAAATGATACGCCTGATCTTGGGGGCCCCCATTTTGAAAAGTCATTTTCCCAACTTCTTTTAATTAGCAACGAAAGACTCATTTCATGGAAATTAAGATTTTGTTTTGTTTAAAAATCTCTTTTTTAAACTCAGAAAAAATTATACGCCTGATCTTCGGGGCCCCATTTTTCGGGGACCCTAAGCAGCTGCTTAGTTTGCTTATGGGTTAATCCTGCACTGGTGGTACTCTTTAAAAAAAAGTTGAATCTCCTCCCATAAGACACTAGTTGTCTTATGAAACGAAATTTGTTACTTGGGTTACATATGTATATGATATGCAATGTCTGAAGAGAACGATCCTTTGTATCAATGGCTGTTACCAGGGGCCATATTTGGTTTCTCGAGTCGACATTGTCGCCTGTCGATAAATAAAAATTGGCATTTGGCGACACCATATCGTCTCTTTACGTGTCGATAAAGACGTTTGACGATTATTCAAATGCTCAATTTATGCATACAATAAACTTTTAACAATTTCTATTTTAATTAAATATACGTGGTTTGCTGCCTTGAAGTAATACCACCCAATTTGATGGTTTTGTATGGTTGCGCTTAGCTGCCGATTAGGTCGTGAAACCAAATATGAAAATTAAAGAAAATCGAGCTTTTTTGTCGAGTCGATCTATCAACTCGAGAAACCAAATACGGCCACAGGCCTTCCTGTTTCCCAGGCTTCCCTTCTGCCATTATGCATTCTAAGCATCTTTTAACTAATTGGAATACCTTCCCAGTGGGAAAAATTGGGAGCGATGAACAGGAAAGCTTATTTGGAGCACTCTCAAGGGAACTTTACTGGAGTTTACATAAATTTTATAGAAAAAAGAAACGGGAGATCAACTTCGTGACCATAAAATATGACATTGGTATGGGAACGGGAGCGCTGTATGCTCTTTTTGGGGTGCTCAAAGATGGCAATTAAAGCACTCCATTTCCCGGTGGGTTAGTCTTCACTTCACTTTGATTAAAATTAGCGGACTAAGATTTTCCGGCCTCGTAATGAGGATGGAGGCTTATGGTATCAGAAATTAAAGGAAATATGGCAGTAGGCAGACCCAAGAGGACAACAGAGGCTTAGCATTCGAAACTGGAGACATGCTGCAAGGGACCACGAAAGTTGCAGAAATGTCCTAGACGAAGCCAAGGCTAGATTGGGGCTGCAGTGCCATTGGATGGATGGATATATATATAGATTTTCGAGGGATACCGAATCAGACCACTATTTGCGGGTCCCTTTTCGTCCCTCTGCCTAGAGTCATCTTATTGGGGTTGCAGTGGGTTGTCCCATTGCTCCCTTACTTCGACTCCCCTAGTTATCGCAAGCAGCTGATTGAAGGGAGTCTGCCTCATGTCCTCCATCCAATGGAGTCCAGTTATGGCAGCCCTTTTCCTCGCCACCGCCGGACAGTGACACACTATGTGTGTGGCCGTCTCAGGTTCCTCCAGGCACATCCGACAGGTGTCATCCTCCAGAATTCCCATTCTTTTTAGGTGATACCTGAAACATCCGTGTCCTGTAATCAGTGCCACCAACCATCTGAGGGTTCTCCTTTGCATATGCAGGATCCTTCTTCTGGCTGCGGTAATCGGCAACGTAAGCACCATCTTAGCCTGCCTACCCGTGGTCATAGCGTCCCACCGTCTCCGGTGTTCCTCAGCGACCCATTTCTCGATGTAGTTCCTTACCAACCCTCTGCCAATGGCAGAGTATGGCTCCGGTCCCCAGAATTCCGAGGTTGACCCCTGTTTTGCCAGGTTGTCAGCCTTTTCGTTCCCATCGATGCCTGTATGTCCTCTAACCCAAGCTAGCGTCACGTTGTTTTGTTGCGCACACCTGTTCAGTTTTTGGACACATTCCAACGCCAGAGACGCATTAATCTCTGTCTGGTTCATGCGCTTAATCACAGCCTGATTGTCCAGTGCTATAAGGATACTTCTTCCCTGCACCTGACCCTCATTTATGTGATCCAGCGCGTGCAGCAGAGCAAGCATTTCCGCCTGGTAGACTGAGGTGTAATTCCCCAAAGCCAGAGAGCAGGTCAGATTTAAGTCCTCCGAGAAGACTCCCGCACCTGCTCTGCCGTCAATCTTGGATCCGTCCGTGAAGATATATATGTCTTCCGGTCTCCCTTCGGGGAGCGTTCCGTTCCCTATGAGGGTTTTATGATACCTTTCGGTCACCCTCATTTTTGTGATCCCTTCCATGGGCATCATGAGCTCCCTAATCCCTTTAATGCGATCCAGGATCTTCATGTGCCCATATAAGGTTCCTGACGCCTGCCATGCGGCATCACGTCTCATCCGAATCGCTGAGGCTGCCGCAGTCTTCATCACCTGGAGATCTAACGGCAGCAGACCTAACAGCGCCTCCAATGCCGCGGCGGGTGTGGTGCGGAAAGCACCGCTCACACCTACGCAGGCCATTCTTTGCACCTTGTCCAAATGCCTCTTGACGGTTTCCTGTGTGGCTTTAGTCCACCAGACCACCGAGGCATAAGTTATGATGGGTCTCACCATCATGGTATATGTCCAGTATGCTAACCTTGGTGAGATACCCCACCTTAGTCCACATACTCTTCTGCACTGGTGAAGCACCCTTGTCGCCTTCTTAATCTTCTCTTCAACGTGGTATTTCCAGGTTAGTCGCGAGTCCAAGTATACACCCAGATACTTGACCATCCCAGACACCTTGATCCTCTATCCAAAAAGCATGAGGGGCTGAAAATCCAGATCTTTAATCTTCCTAGTGAAGATTATCGCGTCTGTCTTATTGGCATTTATGGTGAGGCCCTGTTCCGTACACCACTGCTCAACCACTTGGAGTGCATTCCTCATGATATCTGCCGTAGTGCTCATAATTGGATGGATGGATGGTCTTTAATCTCATTTATAGCCCTTAAATATTGGTCTTCCTTCTGTGCTTGTTTAATTAGGTAAGTTAACATATCGACAATTGGTATTGCAATTCTGCTTGACGCATCTACGTGCCCAATTTTAGTACCTGAGCGATGTCCAATCTGGTAATTAAATTCTTTTAGGTACATAGCCCATCTAGCCACTCTCAGTGGGACATATCCTTTTTCTTTGCCCCTCCTCCTTCCCTCCATCCTCCTTCGCAGAACAAATACAATATAACATAGGACTAGTACCAATGCGCGGTTCCGTCTACTTTACTCCTTCTATGATACTACTACAGAGCTCTTAACTATAACTAACCCCCCTAAGCTTTGTATTATTTGCTGCATTACAGTTGTCCCTTGGACTAGTATCTACTACTTTATGTTAAAACTCTGTAAAATACTATGTTATTGGCTGAATAAAACCGTTTGAGTTTGAGACCTCCTTCGCAGAACTAAACTATCCACTTCTTTATGGAGTGTACTATGGCAAGTACTTATAGCTCATAAGCGTGGTAGCATTGTTTGGCTGGGCTTACGACTCATGTATTGCAATGGATCCAACTGTTGGTCGTCAGTATTCCTTCGCATAGCTCCGAATTCCTCCTTACTAGCATCGGCATGAATCTCCGTATGCGCCTCTGGTTCAAATAACTTTAATGCTGGTGCTTTTATCAATATTTCTTTTAATGTTTTAAATGCAGTATGCTGTTCGGTTTCTAATTTAAATATGACCTTCTTTGTGAGCAATTCGCTGAAGATTGGAGCTACCTTAGATGTGACCATTAATGCTAGCAACGAAAGATTTCAACTTTAAGGCGTTTATAGGATTTCCAAAGTAGTGCAACTGGAGAACAGCGGCGGAACGGTCTTGATCTTTTGAGTATTCACGACGTAACAGCTAAGGAAGTAATCAACAAATTTGGTGAAAAGCATAGAAACATAGAACTGTGACTTTTCCATAAACATTGCTCTGGAGCCATTGATCCCGTATGTCAATAGTTAATAAACTGAATTCCTCTAAAACATTTCTTTTGGCCCCATTCCTATTAAAACATAATTTAAAGTTATATCAATTCTGAAAGATAATACTTCAATTTCAGGATTCGACTTATGTATAACTATTTACAGCCCCCCCACCCTGAAAAATGTCTTGCTACGCCACTGCTCATTTAAATCGAACAACTCTCAGAAATAACTTACAGAATTTTTCACTTCTTTTATTTAAACACAAATGTTCTGATTTAAATGATATTCATCTAACAAAAACGAAAAAAAAAACAACAAGTTGTATGGTTGTTATTATTATTGTGCATTTCACTTGTTTCATCAAAAAGTCCTACTCAAAGCAGATAGTTCGAACCAAAAAAGGAAAATCATTATATTAATTGGACTGTCTAACAGTCATGAAAGTTATTACAATATGATTAAAATTATTTTGGTAATTATATATCACTGAATATCTAGATAAATAAATTGAAATTTCTTCTTCTCGCTTCCTTTTCAAAAATAAATGACATCTACAAGTCTGAATTCCCAAAAACACAAAATTTAAAACAAAATAATAATAACAAGAAAAACAATCATATGCATCTATGTTTCTATTAATAATAAGTTTGTATAAATGTAAGATGATATATATTTATTTAATATATATTTTGATGGAATGAGTTTTACTATAGAAGACAAATAACACGTAATTGACTAATTGTGAAAAAATTAAATTTAAAAATTCTTTATATTTAACTCAACTTTCGTTACTGAATAATACTTATATTATTGTTTATTTTTTAATTCTTTCTTTTTTCAATTTTTTGTAAAATTTAAATATTAACGAAACAAAATAATGAAATTACGAATACACACTTGCGGTATTCCATTGCACTGTTCGTATCTTAAACTCGGAAGCTAGCGACGAAAGGGGTTTGTTTTTTCATTTGTGAATTTATTATTTTCCTTTTTGTTTTATTTATTTAAATAGAAATAATTTGTTAGAATTAATTTTGATTTTTTAACTGCTGCGGCTGCGGTTGCTGCTGCAGGTGATGCTGTTGTTGCTGATGCTGCTGTTGCTGTTGTACAGCAACTGGAACCTCTTGCGCTGAAGCGGCACTGCTTTGGCTCACATTACGGGAATGTCCAGCTGAAGCTGTTGTACCAACAGGAGTTTGAACCATTGGTGTTGGCGGTGATTTATTTCCAGGTAATTGATTGGGAGCACCTGTCATTTGCATGTGATACCTTTAAATATACATTATTTATTTTAAGAATATGTTTGACAAATCAGTATTTGTTTTATATTACTTATAAATATTTTCTGTACTCTCTACAACTCCTTGTGTAAGATTTAAGCTTCTACCACGTATTCCAGACTCTTTAACAGGAGGTGACCACCAATTTACAACACGACCAACGACTGGAACATGCCTTAAAATACCTTCTTGCCAAAGTTTTTCCTCGGTTTCACGTTGAAGATCAGCTATAGCCGCTTCAATACCCTTTAAGACATGAAAATATAAACTAAATTCACAAAGATAAATGTTCTTACTTTTTTCACTATTTCCGACATAGAATCTAAAACTCTTGAATTCTCTTGAACATTTTTACCAACAGATATCACCAAATCTAATAACTCCTCAACATCAGTATCATGTGTTACCATACCAAAACGAACGCAAATAAGACCATCAGCGCCCTCACCTAATGAAAAAGCATTGTCCGTAGACTTAAGTGCCTCAACTAAATCCACATTTAATTTATTTAATTCAGTTTTAGCTTGATCAGTAAGTAATGTCTCCCATCCTTCTGGTACAAAACGTACACCGCCCATACCAGCCCAATCTGGTAAGTGGACCAATCTTAATACATCACTCTTTTCTACTAATTTTATGAATGTTGCTTTATGCTTAATTGTTGCTCGCAATATATCTACATGTGATTCTAAGCATTGTGAAAAATTTTCTAAATTTTCAGCGGTGGGTGGCTGCTCTCCTAGACCAAGCTCAAATGGACAGAATCGTATACATGTTCCGTGTATTTGATGTTCAACTATTTCAAAGTCCAGCTGAAATTCAGTAGAATAATATGCATTATTAGTCTTGATTTATCGGTTTTTAAATGTTAGCGTTGATCGGGTTTTGCCCTAGAATCACTTACATTTGGGCAATCTCGTTGCATTATTTGACCTAGCCAAGAATTCAGTCGATCGAAATAAGCGGCATTCGCTACTTTCTCAATTGATTTATTAATAATAGCTTGTGTTAAGTCTTGATTTTGATCACCAGTTGATGGAGGAACTGTGACATCTTCTGATTCTGAAAAAGCTAAGCTACCATCGAATTGATAAACTACAACCGGCACAGCTGTTTCGAATAGAACCTGGAATAAAAAATCAAACATTTAATATTAAACCTGTGGTGCTGATTAAAAAATTGTGTAATTATAATTATGTAGGAAAAATTATCCAAATTCAATTAATTGTGGGCTGAGAAGATAATTCTCAAGTTTCGTTCATATAAATAATGTAAACGAATCAAAGCCGAAAATAACAGTTCTTCCAGAAGAATAAGACGCATCGAGCAAAGTTAAACTTATAGGTCACTAGTATCGTCAGGGAAATGAGAGAAAGATGTATGGAAGGTGTGTGCCTGTGTGTGGTCCCTCGTGTAAGAACGGCCTTAGATTGCTTGAAAATTCGCTAAAATTGCTTTCATTTCGCGTTTCTCCCCTGAAACTACGTGCGAGGCAATTAAAGAATACCTAATGGGGAAAACTATTAACCCTGCTACAGTCTCCTGCAGGAAGATCAGCAATGTTTCCAAACCGGTTGCGTCTTTCATCTTGACTGCACCGCCCAATACCGCTGAAAAGCTTTTAGACCCCACGTTCTGGCCTCCTGGTGCCTTTTCAAAATGTTTTGTCCCCCGCACGCGCGAGCAGCGCACTCCTGATACTCTACAAGTTTCAAAAAACTTAAGACGCTTTCCCAAACGTGAGGGGAATCAGATCTAAAACCCAAGATGTGTTTCTGTTGACTTCGGCCAGTGATTTCGATATAATCGCTTTTACAGAAACATGGCTATACAGTGGGATTCTTAATGCCGAACTTTTCGACTCTTCCTTCCAAGTTTTTCGGAGGGATAGATATATTGACTCGGAGGCTCGTGGAGGTGGTGTACTACTTGCATGTAGTAACCTTCTCAACTGTTGCTTAATAACGCTTCCTGATTTTTCCAACACTTTAGACATTTAGGTCCTCGCTCTCAAAGTCTCCCTTGCTCATAACAACTTATTTTTAATCTGCTGTTACATCCCACCAGATATGTTCAGCACTCTTGACGATAGAGGTCAAAATCTCTATGATATTCTAATCACTTGCATAAATCATATCCAAGATATGATGGATTCCAAAGATGAACTCCTACTTGTAGGTGATTTTAACTTCCCAATGTTAAATGGGTATCTTGCGATGATGACGATAACTACCTTCCTGGAAACAACCTTAACTCTAGGGAATCCAGCTTTCTGAATTCCTTATTTTCCTGCGGCTTGTGCCAAATGAGCGGTGTGAATAATATTTTAGGAAGGCGGTTAGATCTTGTATTCTTTTCCGACTCAGACAGCATGAATGTTGAGCCTAGCTCAATTATCTTGTCACCTGTCGATAATTATCACCCTCCTCTCCTACTGAGCTATTGTTCTGTCTTTAACAATAAGTCAACCTTTACCTTTAACTTTAAAAAAGCCAACCTTGAGGAACTGTCATTCAAGCTCACTTCGGTCGATTTCAATTAGTTGCTCTCACCTAATGAATTGGATGTCGATGTAGCCAGATTTTACTCCGTCCTGTATGAAACTTTCGCATCCCGTGTACCTATCGAGCCGTTAAAATCGTCCAGATCATCCCCACCGTGGTACAACAACGAGTTGAGACGTACCAAAAACCTAAAGAATAAACTCTGGAAAACCTACCTGAAGAAGAAAGACACTGCGAGTTTCGATGCATTTCTCAATTGCTATGACCAATTTCATGCTCTCTCCGAAACCCTCTATAAAGAGTACCTCAGAAACATGGAAGGTAAAGTGTATGGTGATCCCAGAGCATTCTTTCAATTTATCAACACAAAGAAAAAAGTTGATAATTACCCTTACACCATGCAATACGAGAACTCCCTTAGTTCTAATTCAGCCGAAATTTGTGAAAATTTTGCATCGTTCTTCCTCAAATCTTTCTCGTCCCCTGTATTCCAACCAGATGAAAACAATTTTCGACATATCAATGCAATCCAAACGGCTCAAAACTTTTCCCTGTCTATAACCAGGGATGATATCTCGAAACATATAAATGAACTTCCACAAGATTTTTCGTCCGGCCCTGATGGAGTCCCTCCAGCTGTTCTAAAATCCTGTGCAGGGGCCCTACTGTCTCCTCTTCTATGTTTATTTCAAAAATCCCTAAATAAAGGGCGCTTCCCAATCTTATGGAAGAACTCTTTTATAATACCTGTCCATAAGAAAGGCTGTAAAAACGAAATATCTAATTATAGGTCAATTGCGAAGTTATCGTCTATACCAAAACTCTTCGAATCTATTATTTATTCTGCTATCGCCCCTATCTGCAAGAGGCTTATCTCAACAAACCAACATGGTTTTCTTGCAGCCCGTTCCACTACTACTAATTTACTGGAGTTCTCTTCACACACAATTAGAGGCTTTGTCACTGGCTGCCAAACTGACTGTGTCTATACAGATTTTAGTAAGGCTTTCGACAAGCTCTCCCACTCTATTATAGTTCTTAAACTGAAGAAATTAGGCTTTCCGCATGCCCTTGTGGATTGGTTCCAGTCGTACTTAGCCGAGAGAACCTACCAGGTTCTATTCCGCGGTGTCAAATCGAAGAATATCGAAGCGTCCTCTGGAGTCCCGCAAGGCAGTCATCTTGGCCCTCTTCTTTTTATTTTATCAATTGACGATATTGTTACACTGCTAAGGCACTGTAAAATCCTTATTTACGCTGATGACATCAAACTGTATCGCCACATAAGGAGTATTGAAGATTGCAAACTTCTGCAAGCAGATCTAAACACCTTCTTTTCTTGGTGTTCCAACAACAACCTTGTGCTTAATATTAGTAAATGCGAGATCATGACTTTTTGTAGGAAACGTGGTGTTATAACTTATGACTATACTTTCCTTGACAACAAGGTCTCCCGTACTGAATCTGTAATCTTGGGGTTAGGTTAGAAAGTAAGTTAGATTTCTCCACCCACATCAATTATATCTCCTCCAAGGGCAATTCAGTCCTGGGATTTATAAAAAGATGGTCCAAAGAGTTTAACAACCCCCTCGTCACTAAACACCTGTACGTATCTTTGGTTAGGCCTTTGCTTGACTACGCTTCCCAGGTATGGTCTCCTTACTACTCCTCCCATGTTAGTAGAATCGAATCGGTTCAAAGAAAGTTCGTCCAGTTTGCACTCAGCCACCTCCCGTGGGATGACCCACTCGCTCTTCCGCCTTATGAGAACAGACTTAAATTGCTCAACTTAAGCTCCCTCCATAAGCGCCGTGAGGTCGCTGACGTTATATTCGTTCATCGACTGATGAATGACAAGGTGGACTCTGGTTTCTTAAGAAACCGCGCGTCATTTAGAGTGAATAACTACAACCTGAGAGGTGAACCTCTCTTGCACATCAATTCCTCTAACACCAATTATGGCATGTTCGAACCCGTTAATCGCATGCTTATAAATACTAACAACAATAGGAGTGTGTTTAGCTTGCTAACCAGTGAAGTTGTCCTTAAAAGGACACTTCTCAATGTGGTGTGACTCTCTGCGTGCCTCACTCCCTTTTTAGTTTTGCATGCTTCTCTGTTTAATGTTTTTGATCTTTTATGTTTTTAATATTTTATGTTTGCATGTCTCAGCTGAGCCACAGCAGTGGTAAATATTTCTCAGCCCTGCTGGGAAGTGCGCCTTCTGTGTTAGAAGAGAAACTCTATATATGTATATATATACATATATATATATATTTATATGTATGTATGTGTATGTATATATAGATTTTCATGCTTAGCTGAAAAGTGCGCCTTCTGTGCTAGAAGGGTTAACTCTATATTAAGAAGTTCAGTAGTTTGTTCAGCGATTGGTCTCTCGTACTTCACTGTTCGTTCGAGGTCACGTTAAATGAAGATAATTTGATCCTCGCTATCGCGGGTCGGAGACAAAGAAGGACCTTGGAGTTGACTTGAGGCACATGCTGCGCTTGGGATATTTTATCAGAAGGCCGGCCCTCTTTACCCCGGTAGGCAAGAACGTTTTTCAGGAAGCTGGTGGGTGCCAAATAGCCTGCTCTGGAACGTTGAGCTCATGTCATACTCCATCCAACTTTTGTGTTCAAGGAGGCAGCTTGAATTTTCAAAACTTCACACGCATGGTTGCCGATAGCATTTTCCGATTTTGTAATCTCCATCATAACGCCACCAACTGTACAATATCCCCCTGAAGACCTTCAATGTCCAAGGGGATAACTCGTCCTCGGCCTATGGTCTACGGCGGTACCCTTAACTTCAAGATGGAGCAGTACCAGATAAAGTATAATCTCCAGCGCTACTATCGAAGAGGTGCAAGGCAGACAATGGGGTCTGGAGCCAAATACATGCGGATCCACAGTATGTGTCCTACTTCTAGTGGAGTTTGGCATCTATCGCGAACTATTACTTAAGAGTTGAAGTGTACAGTGCAATGTGTAGTGCATGTTTTCTGGTGAACGTCACCAGAACCTTTTTATCAGGGTTGATACTTATTTTTACGCTGCATAATAGTCCAGGCGCTGTAGTAAAAATTTGATTTTTCGCACACGAGCAATTTTTGAAGAGTACTTTTAAAAAAAAATTATTCTGGACGCGAACAGCTAGGGAAAGTGGGGAAAATTGGGAACTTTCAAGTGGTGGAAAATTTCGATATAATGTATAGGAAGAATTAGTAGAGCGTGAAAATCTACACAAAAAACGTCTTTACATATTTTTTAAAAAATTGCTTCCTATGGGAGATAATGAGCTATAATTGAAATATCCAGATTTCCGCGCGAACTCGGAATTTCTTAAAATTTACATTGACGCTTGACTAAAATCTTTATAACTCCCTTGGTTTTGGTCGAAAATTCATAAACTAAACACTCAAAGATTCAGTAAGTGACATTTGAACAAAACCGATATGACATTCATTCCCAATTTTTCTTGGGCCTAATTGAATCAAGTTTTTCTCTGCTTGTATGATTTTTAGTACGCTCATTACAGAAAAACTGAATTCTATTAGGCTCAAGATAAATTGAGAATGAATGTTATATCGGATTTGTTCAAATGTCACCTACTGAATCTTTGACCGTTTAGTTTATGATTACAATTGTACTTTTGATAGTATCGACGATATATCTAATAGAAACAAAAATGCTTATGTAAAGCGAAATAAAAATTAAAAGTGGACCAACTACACCTTTTCCAATTGTAATTCCGAAAGCGTCAATTGTAATTCAGATTAGTCAATTGTATTTCAGAAAGTATCAATTGTAATTCAGATTTGTCAATTGTAATTCAGAAAGTATCAATTGTAATTCAGAAAGTATCAATTGTAATTCAGAAAATTTCAATATTCAACTCATTGATGCAGTAAATTGACCAAATAATTTCTTTCATTACAGAATAAATATTCTCCTAGCCACATCATGCATGATGATCATCATCAGGAGCTCCACAGCCTATTGTTGGCCTTGGCTTCCTCCAGCATTCACCTCCATGATTCTCGATCCCTGGCCCGATTTTTCCAGTTTATTATATTCAACTGCCTCAAGTCGTCTTCGACGTCATCTATGTATCTTTTCCTTGACGTCCTGGTCTCCTTTTTCCTGGCGGTACTTTCCCCTGTATTCCTTTGTAGATCGAATGAAGGAATTTCCATTCGAATCTTCCTACCAATGCTTCGTCTTCGTTTTTCAATGTCCACACTTTCGAACCATATATAGTGGGACAGTTTAATAGTGTTGTGACAGTGACACCATCAAGCATGATATCGTCCCATTATTACTGTTTCAGTGCTAAGTTGTGTTATCTGGTGCAATCTCTAAAAGTCTTTCAGTTGATGTAACTGTCGGTGGTAGGTGTGCCGTGGCACGAAATAGAAAGAAACAAAAACAAATCTCAAAGAGAAGAGATGGGGTAACGACCATCGTCACAAAATTAGAGAAAGGGTCAGAAAGGTGGCTGAGGTGGCTTGACCGCCGAGGAATATCGCCGAAGTTTTAGGCATCCGCTGCACCGATCGTCGGCACGACGTGCGGTGCGCAAACTAGCTCGCCGGATGGGGTGGGGTTCGCGGTACAGGGATGCCGAAGAATGACAGTATGTTATGAGTTAACTCGTGCCTGAAATTGCAATTAAGAAGAGAGGCGGCGGCGGCGAGAAAACCTACTGAGGTCAACGAGAGGGGATTTATCTAGAAGGGAGGTTGGGCAACAAGAGCCGGTCAACGTCGTGGAAAGCTACATGTTAGCTAGTACCTAGTGGTAAGCACTTACTCGGTTAGGAGGCTTCCATATTCCGGGTGGGGGCCTCATAGGGAGGATATCTATCTAGACATCTTAACCGCGTAGGTAAATCGAATGTTTATCCCTTTCCCCTGTCTAAAATGTCTAATAAGTAAATTCTTCTTTAGATTTCTGGTTTATCTAATGTTTAAATTCCTTTATGGTATTAACTATATTGATCATTAGTTTTTATGTTATTTAACTTCGTTCAATTTATTAATGTATTATCATTATCATTATCATTGAGAATTCTCTCAAAGAATTAAATATTTCTGATTTTTTTAGTTTATCAATTAAATTCTATTACTGCAATATCATTCAACTTCTATTAACGAATTAACTATTTCTGATTATTAGTTTATCCTCAGAAAAATACGTTCGGCTATAATGCCTTTATACTTAATCATCATGCGGATAAACATATTTTTATTATTATAATTCATATATTATTAATTGTTTCTAATTTATGTCTTAAGTGACTATAATTCATATATTATTAATTGTTTATAATTTATGTCTTAAGTGACTATAATTCATGTATTATTAATTGTTTACAGGGATCGTAACTGTTATAACTTATATCGAAAAAATCAGAAAATAATCATTATTTTGAAACTTATATGATATAAAACAACAGTAACAGTTAAATTTTACCAAAAATATTTAAAGTTATTTTTAACTATTATCTTTGACTAGTATTGTTTTAAATCTTTTAAAATTGTTATTAAAGATTTTTTTCTTTTTTTGTTCGAAATAATAATTAAAATTTACTTTTATTTTTAAAATCAAAAATAACTGTTAAAAAAGACTTTTATTTTTTTCGGTCTTGCATAAAAGTCTTTCTAAGATTTTTATTTTTCCAGTTTTTTCTATAAAAGTCTTTGAAGACTTTTAGTTTTAAAATATAAAAATAAAAGTCTTTTGCTGAAAACAGATAAATAGTCCATTCAAACCGTTAAGAAAATCGAACCCTAAAGGTTTTTGGGGTCACTGATCACAAAAATCGGGGTCCTGCGGTCCTAAAACTTGGGCGTCACCCTTAAAAATGCAAAAAACACTCCTTTTTAGGGGTTTTCCGCGATTATTTCGATAATAATGAAAACTAATGCAATGAAATACACTTTTTTTAATATTTATTTGCGAAGGTGGTTGATTTGTACTAAATCAACGCGAACTTTATGATAAGGGGTGATCCTAAAGGGTTGAAACCACCCCTAAATCGGCTACAAATAGAAAAAATTGTAAACAAATTTTTCTTCAAATATATGCTTCAAATACGATTGTGGGCGTACTGTCAGGCAAAACTAAATTATTTTCAACCCTTAAGGGGTTAAAACTACCCCCACAATTATAAAAATCAACTTTATATAAAAAAAATTAGAAAAATTTTTTGTTTTTTGCTTTTTGCTTGAAATTTGGTGCAAAAGGTATTATCAGCCATAAATTTATTATTTTAAACCCCTAAGGGGGTGAAACTACCCCTGCATTAAAATTGTAATTGAAAAAAATTGACATTTATTGTTTTGCATTAAAATTTTATTTTCCATTTTTATTCATTGAAACATTTGGAAAATTGCACTTTAAACCCCTTTTTAAAGGGGTTAAACCACCCCTAAACCGAAGCAAAATAAAAAATACATGGAGAAATATTTCTTTTCGTGGAATTTTTAAATAAAGTCAAAATGCAGGATAAAAACGACAATCACACAATAATTGGAAATATGTTCCCTAATGTATTTGAGTTACTTCTGAATAATGGGGTGTTCCGTTTTTTTACAATGACATTTAGGTCAGTCTTTTGCTGAAAACAAATAAAATAGCTATCGTAGTTCGAAAATTACACTATAAAAACAATTGTGATATTGTGCTTAAAGCCTAGCACGTTGATCAGGCTATAGAAATTCTAACTAAAACTATGTAAAAAATGATTTATTAGGTGGATAAATTGGTGCGGCTGATTTTATATTTTTGAATTTTTTGGCTCCCTGTTTAATTTCTACTTAAATTAGTAGTTTGGTAACCCCATTTCACTCCGTTAGGGGATGAATTTCGAAAAATCGATTCTTAGTTAATGTCCACGTCATTATAGAGATGCACTGTCAAAATTAAAGCCCTTCAGCTCCAGTGGTTTGGGTTACCCCATTTAACCCCCTTAGGGGATGAATTTCGAAAAATCGCTTCTTAGTGGATGTCCACGTCATTAAAGGGATGCACTGTCAAAATTTCAGCCCTTTAGCTCTAGCGGTTTAGAAAAACCCCATTTCACTCCCTTAGGGGATGAATTTCGAAAAATCGCTTTATAGTGGATGTCCACGTCATTAAAGGGATGCACTGTCAAAATTTCAGCCCTATAGCTCCAGCGGTTTGGAAAAACCCCATTTCACCCCTTTAGGGGATGAATTTCGAAAAATCGCTTTTTAGTGGATGTCCACGTCATTAAAGGGATGCACTGTCAAAATTTCAGCTCTATAGCTTTAACGGTTTGGAGAAACCCCATTTCACCCCCTTAGGGGATGAATTTCGAAAAATCGCTTTTTAGTGGATGTCCACGTCATTAAAGGGATGCACTGTCAAAATTTCAGCCCTATAGCTCCAGCGGTTTGGAAAAACCCTATTTCACCCCTTTAGGGGATGAATTTCGAAAAATCGCTTTTTAGTGGATGTCCACGTCATTAAAGGGATGCACTGTCAAAATTTCAGCCATATAGCTTTAACGGTTTGGAAAAACCCCATTTCACCCCTTTAGGGGATGAATTTCGAAAAATCGCTTTTTAGTGGATGTCCACGTCATTAAAGGGATGCACTGTCAAAATTTCAGCCCTATAAGCTCCAGCGGTTTGGGTAAACCCCATTTCACCCCCTTAGGGGAAGAATTTCGAAAAATCGCTTCTTAGTGGATGTCCACATCATTATAGGGATGCACTGTCAAAATTTCAACCCTATAGTTCCAGCGGTTTGGATAAACCCCATTTCACCCCCTTAGGGGATGAATTTCGAAAAATCGCTTTATAGTGGATGTCCACGCCATTATAAGACTGCACTGTCAAAATTTCAGCCCTGTAGCTCCAACGGTTTGGATAAACCCCATTTGAGCCCCTTAGGGGATGAATTTCGAAAAATCGCTTCTAAGCGGATGTCTACATCATTATAGGGATGCACTGTCAAAATTTCAGCCTTATAGCTCCAGCGGTTTTGAGTTGGCCCTATTTCACCCCTTGAGTTGATCGTGTGGACCGAAAGGGTCGAACCCACATCCCAACTAGTTTCTATTTGTAGCCGATTTAGGGGTGGTTTCAACCCTTTAGAATCACCCCTTATCATAAAGTTCGCGTTGATTTAGTACAAATCAACCACCTTCGCAAATAAATATTAAAAAAAGTGTATTTCATTGCATTAGTTTTCATTACTATCGAAATAATCGCGAAAACCCCCTAAAAAGGGGTGTTTTTTGCATTTTTAAGGGTGACGCCCATGTTTTAGGACCGCAGGACCCCGATTTTCGTGATCAGCGACCCCAAAAACCTTTAGGGTTCGATTTTCTTAACGGTTTGAATGGACTATTTATCTGTTTTCAGCAAAAGACTTTTATTTTTATATTTTAAAAATAAAAGTCTTCAAAGACTTTTATAGAAAAAACTGGAAAAATAAAAATCTTAGAAAGACTTTTATGCAAGACAGTCTTTTTTAACAGTTATTTTTGATTTTAAAAATAAAAGTCTTCCCATAAGAGTTTTGGAAGACTTTAAAAATAAAAAACAAAAATAAAAGTTTTTAATGACCTAAAACTTTTTTAGTTAAATATAACTGTTATTGTTTATTTAAAAAAATTTAAATTAATTTTAACTATTAAACTTGACTTTTATAATAAAAGTCTACAATTTAAAAGTAACCCCACCACCGCGTAGAACTCGCTACTCTGAGTATCCAGTATAAATTTTATGCAGATCAGACAACATTTACTATTTGATTTTTTAAGTCAAAAATACAAATATAACAGTTATTCACGATCCCTGATTGTTTATAATTTAGGTCTGATCATAATTCATAGATTATTAATTGTTTATAATTGATGTCTTAAGTGATTATAATACACATATTATTAAATGTATATAATTTATGTCTTACGTGATTATAATTCATGTATTATTAATTGTTTATAATTTAGGTCTGATCATAATTCATAGATTATTAATTGTTTATAATTGATGTCTTAAGTGATTATAATACATGTATTAATTGATATAGTATTAATAAGGGTGATATTTCAAGGGTTAATTCATGTATTATTAATATTGCGCGTATGTCCGTATTAATTCATTTTATTTAGTATTGTTTACTACTTACTCCTGGTTCCGATAGTAAATCCCAATTACAAGACTCTTCAGAGTGGCAGTATTTTGCCAAGACAGTGCTTTTGGAACAAAAAAAAACTTTTCGCATCAAATATACTCTTTCATTGAATCTAACTAAAACCAACCATTACATTTCAGGTAGACGGTGCCTTATCTTATACCATAGTTTTTATCAAAAAAACTTCTTATAGTCTAACTATAATTTAAGACGCTGAAGATCTCAGGGGGTAAAAAGATATTCATGAAATATTACGACCATACGTCGAACAAAACGTAAAATAAAATCGTATACTACCAGTAAAGTTGAATTGGGATGAAGGCATTTTGATTCATCGAATTATATTATCGGAAAACATTTTTTCTTATTTATTTTCATGTATATATATTGTATATAATAAGGCAATTGGAAATTTCTAAATAAAATTTTCTCAACTTAATTTACCTCTAATAACTTATTTTGTTACATATGATTTGCTCTTTATTTTAAAACGATTTAAAAATGCATTACCTTAGGTTGAGTCGAATCCTAAATCAATGTACATACCTTTTAGTATTTTTAAAACGGTTTTTTTTTTTTTGTTTTGTTTTTACCTTCCTTCTTCCTTTCCCCCTTTTTTTTTTATTTTTAATGGCCTGTTCGTGCTGAATTCACCTAAAATCTATGTATTCCTACAATGTTAGAAATTTAATATTTATTTATAGACAAGGCTAACAGATTCAATTCAATTTCTATTCAGTTTCAATTCAAATTCTATTCCGTTTCAATTCAAGTTCTATTCAGTTTCAATTCAATTTCAATTGATATAGTCTCCACTACTAGCAACACAAAAAAAAACCCAAACAGAAGAGATTCAAAAGAAATGGATTTGCCCCTTTTCCTGTATTAGCACAGGGATGAGTAGACAATAGTTTTTTTCCAGGCTGAATTTGACTGCATCGCTAAAACCAAATACTTGAACTGTATAGCCGCACAGGTCAATAACTTTTTTCCTCAATTTAATATTTCCTTCACTCTTACCTATTTATATAACCACTAAAGGTATGTAGAATTGGATGGGGTTAAGTTTGAAGCACTTTTTATACATTTCCTATAATTGAAAACCACCACTCGTCGTCTTGATTGTGATTGGATTCTCACGAAATTAAAAAAAAGACAAGAACCAATCCCAACCGCCAACAACTATGTATATGCTCAATATCGAGAAAAAAAAAACGCGATGAAAAAAACCGAAATTTATTCCAGAATCATCAATTACAAAAACCAACTTCGAAATTATTGGAACTGTTTCGAGAATGATTGAGACAAATTCACAAAAACAAACCGAAAAGTTGAATATTTCTGCTAGAACCCCAAAGAAAAAATCCAAACCGGGATCACGAGAAAACAATATCCAATTCTGGACCACGCGCTTCTTTAGCCAAACGTTAACGGAGTGTATATCATACCGGTGATAACAGCATCAACGATCAAAAAAAATTTTTCACTAAAAAAATTTATACTTTTCCAGAAATAATATTTCAAAAAAAACCTTGCACTAGACACCCAACGAAATACCGTAATGCCTGCCCGAAAACCTTTCTGAATTTTTTTCTAAACACGATAACTTCGAAAAAAAAATTAAATAAACCGCCTACACACTTTTCCACTATATCTCAGCCCTTAGGCAAAAAATGAAAAAATTACCTTTTTTTTTTTTTTTTTAAATCCCAGAAATCTCACTATCTTAGCTTTTGTTTTTACGGTCCAATCCTTTTATTTCAACCGCTAGTTTTGGTTATCCTTTTCATTCCCATGTGGCCGCGATCAATTTTCCTTTCGCACGACAAAGTACCCCTTTCTTTGATGGTGTTTACCGCTATTTTTCCACCCTTATAACTTCCTGCTTGTCCACGAGGTCAGGCAAACTTTAAAAGCACCTTTTTGGGCTTTTTTTTTTTGTCTAATAGTAGACCAAACTCCACAATTTTAGTGAAACATGTCAAAAAAAACAAGGCGTTCTATATTTTCGTGTTTTCTAAATCTCAATCAAAAATCAAAAAAAACGAGACTTCTTCAACTCCACGTCCACCACTCAAAACGATCACTTTCCGACTCACTCTCCTTTTTTACACCGCAGAAAACCGAGCAGGCGATTTCTTCTCGACCGCCACGAACAAAACCAAAAAAAAATCGCCGTTCGCCTGCATTCCAGGCGACTTTTTCCTCTATTCGTTGTGTCAGTGCCGTCGGAGTTAATTTTTTCCAACGGTAATGACATTTTCTACATGGTAGTGGTACAGATTTTTTTTTCTTAATATCGTTAATGCGTGGTTGCCATTTATTTTTTTTCTTTTTTTGAAATATTTTATTATTTTTGTAGGGATTCATAATTTACACAGGCCATCGTTACATTGATAACCCATTTCGTGCAAATGATGTTAAAGGGAATGGTTAGGCTAAATGTGAAGCAAATTAAAATCTTCTGCGGTCCATACATAAAATTCCTGTTGCAAAAATTGCTGCAATTGGATGAATGTTGAATTTTTCTGAATTACAATTGATACTTTCTGAATTACAATTGACAAATCTGAATTACAATGGATACTTTCTGAAATACAATTGATTAATCTGAATTACAATTGATGCTTTCTGAATTACAATTGGAAAAGGTGTAGTGCTTAAAAAATAAATAAAAGAACAAGGAATATGACGTTATATTTGAGCCGAAAAGACATGGCTTGTTCAATAAAACTTCCCCAGCCGAAATTTCTTATTTGTGTGTTGCTTATGAGGCTAGATCCTTTCCGACCGAGCAGCTCCCGCAGGCAGCAAAAATAAATTACTCCAAATTTTCCACTTTTTTGTACCGCTGGTTTTTATAAGAAAACTTTGTGTGACGGTGTATGTGGACTTAACAAACCCAGTAGGAAAAATCGCAAGTACTTACTCTGAGAAATACATTTGGAAGTACATACTTTTTTATTTAGTGTTTTCTTAAATACCAAAGAAGTACTTAGTTCAGAGAAGAATGGGTGTGGTGACCAAGCGTTTGATTTCGCGCAAAAAGCATGTTCAAAAACTTCGTAGCTGGTCGTTTTCTTTGTGAATAATATTAGTTATCTCAGTAATTAGGTTTTTTAACTTTAATGTACATACATACATATATTTGAATTCATGTTTGTTTTGCTTCTCTTTTAATAAAATTTAAAAAAAAATTATAAATCACTTAATTTTACCACCACCGACCCCAACCCTTCCCCCTCCCCGGCCTAAATTGCATTTCAAAAATTTACATTATAATCACTTTGTATATGAGGTCAATAATAAATGTGGTATAAGTACTTCCAAAACACATTCTATGGAAGAGAAAATGGAAGTACTTCCCCGCCTAGGCCATCGCCGTGTAATGTCATTTTTGTACTGAGTGGAAGTACTTCTAAATGACATGGGGAGGAAGTACTTCTTCAACTCATTCTACGGAAGGGAAAAAAGAAGTACTTCCCGCCTAGGCCATCGCCGTGTTAATACAATGTTTTTTTTTGTACTGGGTGGAAGTACTGGACTGCTTCTGCAGAAGTACTTCTAGAAGTACGTTTAAAAGTACTTCCAGTCCCTACTGGGAAATTAATTTACTGCAACATAAACTGAAATATTCTCCACTACCACTGACTTGCTAGGCAGTGGTTTCCAAACTTTATAATACTGCTGCCACTGTTACAAAAAACTCTTGGGCCCCCAATAAAATATATAAATCTGCTGACCTTCAGTATTTCAACATTGAACAACTCTGCCATTTTATAGCCGTTATTTCAAATCACGAATGACCACCACGCAAAAAGTAGCTCTTTTTTGGTATCCTGCATATCATTGGCCGGCATTTCGGACGTTAAAGCAGCTGCGCGGCTCGATGTTAGCTCTGAGTTCGTTAGTAGTCTTCGATTTGCTGGCATAATCTTTTCTTTTGCAAGAACTTCATCATAGTGGCTGCGATCGCCGTCCTGTTGGAAATAGCTTCGTCAGACCTTCACGCGTTTTCGGACACACAAGGTGCACCAACATCCAACAATAGCGCGCGCTCTCCAGGGTTTCTCGAACTTTGCACAAAAATGGTCCAATGAAGGCTTTTCAACACCTCCGGCCAAAACAGTGACTTTATTGTCGTGCAGTAGTATTTAATGAATGACGTGTGGAATCTCTGTTCGCTAAATTCGACTTATGTTTGTTGACTCCCCAGAGACGATAAAATAAGCTTCGTCCGTCCTAATATTTTGCCTTAATAATCAGAAATCATTGTTGCGACAGCATTTCCATATTGCTCGACGCGCCTTGTCTGTTGGCAACAATCTTTGAGTAAGTAGAACTTTGTATGGGAGGCGATGAAGATCTTGCTTCATAATTTACCTTAGAGTCGTTTCACTCACGTTTAACTCCTGATTTGAATTAATTCTAACAACTTCATTGGAGCGTTGCGGACGAGGTCTAATGGGACGCTGGCGTGTGGCTGCAGACCCGAAATCCTTCACCAAACTACGAATTGTGTTGTCTAAAGGGGCCGAATTTCTAACATACATATATTTTAAGATAACCAAGCACAGTTTTCACAATTGAACGATTGTTTTCAATGTAAAGCTCTATGAATTCAACGCGTTTTATCGAAGTGAATAGACTCATTGTTAAAATGGTACTGAATGACGTTTCGTCTAAAAATGTCAGAGTTATTCAATGTTGAAATATACCGAAGGTCTAGATGGCGAAGAGATTTATTATACATCTCTCATCACAATAAAATTTAAGTAGAAATTAAAAAATGAGTCAAAAAAGTCAAAAAGATAAAATCATTCGCGCCCCTCCCCATTTGAGTTATAAGCGCCCCACAGTTTGGAAGCCACTGCGCTAAGATATCAAGGACAATTGCAATTACTTCCAAAGAAATGTAATTAAATTGAATCACAACAAATATTAAACTTACATTGACATCTAATGGTTTATGAATAACATCTGGCAAAGTGACTCCTGACTGACCTCCTGGTTGTCGGCTCTATTGTTTCATAAGAACAAAAATCATTAAAACTGTAAAATGTTATTAAATAGTACCATACCAGAACTCGTAGGCCATCACATTTTGAAACTATTTCATACACAATACTGCAAGTATGGAATGCCAACTGAATTTTCTCTGCAATTATATCTCTTCCCAAAGCTTGCAGGCTAGTCCACAAAGACAACGCTGTAAGTCGACGGGACAGTATAGGATCAGATTCAAACATAGTAAGTGCCGTATTTTGTAACTGCCGGTGCAATAGCTACAAAAGATTGGAGTTTAGTTATAATTTCCTATTTGAGTCTTTATGTTACTTACAACAATAGGTAAACTTGGAATGCCCAGCCAACTTCCCAGGTTGATAGTAATCGAATCAGTTACAGAGCTTATCTAAACAATGAATCGATTTTTAAAGCATACTTTGGGAATCTTTACAAGACATACCGTCCCAGGTCCTTGTGTGACAGCAAGGGCAGCTATATTATGTCCAGTAGCATGTAACCAAATGTTATGGCCTTTACAAATTTCCCGTAGACGTGTTAAATTGTCAACAAATCCGCACAGTGAAGATCCTACATCTGCTACAACTAATAAAGGCGTTTTGCTTGTATTTAAGTCTGTTTGAATTTGTTTCTGGAGAAGGGATATATCCATTGTTCCAAATGTTGAATTAGCAGGAATCAATCTTATAGATTCTAAAGGTATACCCAATTGCCGACAAGCAAACTGCAAACGTGACGGTGTTGTATTCTCAGAAATATACAAGCAAGGATTCGCTAGAGCTGGAATACCACCCTCCAAATATCCCGGACATCGAGCAATTATTGCTAAACGAACAGCACGAAGTGTTGCCTCAGCATTATCTGTGTGGTAGCTAGCAGCGGCATCAATAAACCGGAATAAACTTCCAAGCCACCTAGACGTATCTCCAGATATTTGCCCAGTAACTCGTGCTAATTGCTGCCTATCCAAATGGGTAAGATATGCAACAATGCTGTGTGAGATTAAAGCAAGGTGTGAAACGTCATCTAATGCAGGTAAAGGAAATTCAGAATCGTCATCAGTATCAGAGTATGATATAAGGGCCTCTAAATTCTTTAATATATCTGAAGGCGCCTTCCTGTCTGGATGCAATAAAGTTGCAACTTGGGGCGGATGACCTGCATTTCTTGGCGTGTCTGTATTATGTGTTAGCCTAACATTTTCTAGCAGTTGCAATGTTGATGATGTTTGCATTTCCAATTCTGCCAAACCGGAACGAATCTAAAAAAATTATGATAAGAAATCAATTTTTTTGATAACAAATATAACATTGTGAGAATAAAGGGCGATGGATTACTTACGCTTGATGCTGCGATTTCTGTAATTTTTTCACCATTTGTATTTTCCACTGGAGCCCTTTCAGTTGGTTCCGCCATTGCTAAGGTTTTCAAAACATTCACTTTACAAAAATTGTTACTTTTTTTCAACGACTTTTGCTTTATTTAATAAAAATGCACAGGAATTTCTTCGCCCCTGTGCCGCAATCAAGTGTTGTGTTGTCAGTTTTTTGACAGTATTCAGAGTTGTCATCAGTCATAAAAGCTTATATTTCTCTATCCGAAATTCGGATAAGAATTTTGACCGGGCTGTGGTGAATTTCTCAGAAAGTAATACCGGATATAAAAAATAAAAACTTTAAATAATTGTTTTGAATAAAAAAAGAGATCAAAAATAATTCCAAATGTATATAAACCCAAACTGTGCGATTTTAGAATCGATTGCGGAAAAAAATTCTAATTACACAAAAGGTGCGCCATCTCTATGGATCGCAGCAAAATTCTTTACCACAAATATCAGCTGCGTTCGATTGGGAGATATTTGTGTAATTGCATCGACCCCTGCTATTGGGTGGGTGGATTCCACTCCTAGCACAAACGATTACAATTTCCGAAAGTTTTGCGACCTTTAACTTATTGTTTTTTAAGGTTAAATAAAACAAATAAAACACACTTATTTGTGTTTTTTTAAATAAATATACAAAAACGGTAAATTTATTATAAGACAAGATATAAAGGCCCAATTATAATGAACGGATCTGAGCGGATTGGAATAACGCATCTGCTCGGATTCAAACGTCACAGTTTATTGTAAATAAGAGTGCAAAAAATTCTTTATTTCGTTTTTATAGGTTTTTTTATAAATAATTTTGTAGTTTTTAACCTCGTAGACGAGTTGGTCGCCGGTAAACATTCTTGCATTTCATCTTTTAACGTTTTTATCAGTTGTTTGACAGTTCAATGCGGCAATTTCTAATCTTTTAAAAGCGAATGCGCTCAAATCCAACCACTGACATAAAGGCCCAACTATAATGCACGTAAGAAACGCACGTCATCTCGGCGCTCTCATGGAAATTAATGTGTTCGGCCATATTGGACGTACGTCAGTCATATTTTATTTCGTTAAGTTTCGTTAAACGTAAAAATGGGAAAAGAACCGCGCTCTACGTAAGTTTTGTGAGATGATTTGTAGTTACATCGATGAAAGCTAATTTTTTGTTGTTGTTTTGTGGTTTTTAAAGAAAAAAGAGTATGGAAAATGTTGTGGTTCAAATACATGATAGCGATTTTGATGAGAAATTTATTATAATTGAAAATAAACACGATTATTAATAATATGCAAATATTAATAGCCTAGTTTTAATAGTCAATGAATAATATTGAAGCATTTTAATAATTTTAACCTTTGAAGTCTCTCCCAATACGCAAACCAATTAGTCGGTTTTGCGTTTGACGAAATTTACGCACGTCGATTGACGTGCGTTTCTTACGTGCATTATAGTTGGGCCTTAAAAGCTATGTTTATTGAGCTGCTCTAGGTTGAGCTAGCTTGAGATATCTCACGAAAAGGTGTTTCATGAGCAATTTGGCTGCTCTTACTTGCCTGATGTGTGTTTCATGAGCTTGCTCTAATTTGAGCTAGCGCACGGTTTTCTGCTCTACCTTTTTTGGTAGAGCAACTTCAGGCAAGCAATCAGCTGTTTGTCAACTGTCAAAATACCGTCATCCGTTAATTGAATGTCTGAATTAGAGGAATCATCTAGCGCTTCCATCAACTGACTTGATAAATATTTTTCCATTTTTTAATTTAGTAGTGTATTTATCAAGCTTAAATAAATTTCACTTTAAAAACTGTCAGTTTGAAGTTCTTACAACGCACTTTGAGAATTCTTGCCTGAAAAGTGTTTCATGAGATTTCTTGCTCTGAATTGCGCCAACTTGCTTTATTTATATTTGACAGCTGCTCTACTGTGAGCTGCCTCGAGCTGCGCTGCCTTTTTTTCGGTCTCAATAAACACAGCTAAAGTAATGGACTGCCGATTAGGCCCCCATCCACGGTCAAACAAATCGTCAAATTCCTGGCCAACATCGAAAAAATTGCAAGTGTGCGTGTATAAAATACAAGTTTTCGAAGTTGGCCGCTGTTTGAAGAAAATATTCGTCTGGTTTAATATTTCCTTCAAACAACTTAAATGTGTGTGTGAGTTTTGCCTGTGTGCCATGTAAAGTTCGCTTTGTTTACAGTAGATTATATGAAATGTCGCTCGGGATGTTTGAAGAAAGTTTTCCTCGTTGATGGCCAAAAATGTCAAAGCATAAATGTGTGCGCTGTTTGTCGAAAATTGGTTTGACGATTTGTTTGACCGTGGATGGGGGCCTATTGACGATGCTGAATGACCGTTTTTATACAAACAAAAAATTTTTCTTCGAATTGATAAGATGTTTGTTATAATTAACGGAAATAAATTTCCATGACTTATTTTTATTTATTAGCAGTTTTTTCATTAAATAAATTATTTATTCCAAAACCGTGACGGTTATTTCCGCTGTTTAACGAAGTTTTATAGCTTTAGGGCCTGTGCCAAAATACAATTCAAATATCAATTTGTATGAAAAACGCATTTCAGTTTTATAATTCATTTTTCGCAGGGATCGTAAATAACTGTTATATTTGTATTTTTGACTTAAAAAATCAAATAGTAAATGTTGTCTGATCTGCATAAAATTTATACTGGATACTCAGAGTAGCGAGTTCTACGCGGTGGTGGGGTTACTTTTAAATTGTAGACTTTTATTATAAAAGTCAAGTTTAATAGTTAAAATTAATTTAAATTTTTTAAATAAACAATAACAGTTATATTTAACTAAAAAAGTTTTAGGTCATTTAAAACTCTTATTTTTGTTTTTTATTTTTAAAGTCTTCCAAAACTCTTATGGGAAGACTTTTATTTTTAAAATCAAAAATAACTGTTAAAAAAGACTGTCTTGCATAAAAGTCTTTCTAAAGGCTCAAGCAGAACCAATCCGTTCCGTCCGTTTTTAAAAGTTGGAAATTTGACATTTCCATAAACTTTCCATGAGACGAACCGAACGGTAGCCACAATCAAGCGAACGGAATGTCAAAAAGAACAAAGGAAAAACGTGCGGAGCGGACGGAACGGATTGGTTCTGCTTCAGCCTTAAGATTTTTATTTTTCCAGTTTTTTCTATAAAAGTCTTTGAAGACTTTTATTTTTAAAATATAAAAATAAAAGTCTTTTGCTGAAAACAGATAAATAGTCAATTCAAACCGTTAAGAAAATCGAACCCTAAAGGTTTTTGGGGTCGCTGATCACGAAAATCGGGGTCCTGCGGTCCTAAAACATGGGCGTCACCCTTAAAAATGCAAAAAACACCCCTTTTGGATGTCCACGCCATTATAGGGCTGCACTGTCAAAATTTCAGCCCTGTAGCTCCAACGGTTTGGATAAACCCCATTTGAGCCCCTTAGGGGATGAATTTAAAAAAATCGCTTCTTAGTGGATGTCCACGTCATTAAAGGGATGCACTGTCAAAATTTCAGCCTTATAGCTCCAGCGGTTTTGAGTTGACCCTATTTCACCCCCTTGAGTTGATCGTGTGGACCGAAAGGGTCGAACCCACATCCCAACTAGTTTCTATTTGTAGCCGATTTAGGGGTGGTTTCAACCCTTTAGGATCACCCCTTATCTAAAGTTCGCGTTTATTTAGTACAAATCAACCACCTTCGCAAATAAATATTAAAAAAAGTGTATTTCATTGCATTAGTTTTCATTATTATCGAAATAATCGCGAAAAACCCTTAAAAAGGGGTGTTTTTTGCATTTTTAAGGGTGACGCCCAAGTTTTAGGACCGCAGGACCCCGATTTTTGTGATCAGCGACCCCAAAAACCATTAGGGTTCGATTTTCTTAACGGTTTGAATGGACTATTTATCTGTTTTCAGCAAAAGACTTTTATTTTTATATTTTAAAAATAAAAGTCTTCAAAGACTTTTATAGAAAAAACTGGAAAAATAAAAATCTTAGAAAGACTTTTATGCAAGACCGAAAAAAATAAAAGTCTTTTTTAACAGTTATTTTTGATTTTAAAAATAAAAGTCAATTTTAATTATTATTTCGAACAAAAAAAGAAAAAAATCTTTAATAACAATTTTAAAAGATTTAAAACAATACTAGTCAAAGATAATAGTTAAAAATAACTTTAAATATTTTTGGTAAAATTTAACTGTTACTGTTGTTTTATATCATATAAGTTTCAAAATAATGATTATTTTCTGATTTTTTCGATATAAGTTATAACAGTTACGATCCCTGATTTTTCGAAAGTTTGTGTCTTTGGAAATGTAAGGAAATTTTTGAATTGTAGGGAAATTTTATGCAAACATTCGTTTGACAGTTTGTTATTAATATAATTTCATTGTGAAAGATAACATTCTTAATGATCACAAAAAGCTTGCATTTGGATTAAATAGTACCATTTCCTGTTGGTATACTAGTTATGCTATGTGTAGGACATCTAACCCTGATATGAGTGAAATCTTTGGCCCTATTGTGTTATGAAATCTTGAACTTTTGACCATATTAGTTGAATCCATTTCTAAATATTGGAGAACAATATGTGTAACTCTTGCAATTCTCAGTGCACGATTGTCCTCGCCGTTAATACATTAAAGGCTGATCCTGCTGCACGGTAGAACGTTGCAACAGACGTACTAAAAAATAATAAAATTAACCAAGTTTCCTAAAAGAATTGACTCATTTTTTTTCAAAGCTTTACTAATTTGTACATAACTGATACTTCCATTCTACCCTTACTGAATAGATGCTCGTGAAGCTCTTTCATTTCAATAATTTTAAAACATAAAACAGCGTGGTCCTGGGCTGCTTTAAAATAAATTATTAAAAACATAAATTGCAAATGTTGTCATCCATGTTTTCAAATAATAATATCAATTGTCAAATGAAATGCGTGAAAGGTATTTTGGTACACTTTGGAATTTCGAAGTGTCCGTGGTGAAAGTAGCAAATTCGAAATTGTATTTTGGCACCCAACCTTAGAGTGAGACAGAAGAACGAAAACTATACCTGTCTATTTTTTTCTAATTGTGTTTATATCGCTGACATGCGCTGACGATTACAGTTCATTGGGATTTAAGGTGGGAGCGAGGCAGGAATAATTTTTGGTGCCATTTTTTTGTATGGGATTTTGCTCATTTAGCAGTCCATTACTATATGTCAATGGTGCACTTCACTATCCATCACTCGATACATCAAAACGGTTTGTGTATGATGCGGGTATTACACTAAGCATTCATTTTTCTACCTCTTTTTTGTGTAAAGATTGTGATGCGTTTGTAGTTGTGCAATAAACGCGAATGAGAGGGGGAATTTCTCATAGTTTTCGCAGACCCCCGAGTACGATGTTATATTTGTGTTATTGTAATGGAGGGTGAGTCTGGCAAATTTTCTGGCTCAAAAGTGAGGAGTCATATGACGCATGAATTGTACTTCCCTGCGACCCCTTGCCTAAAAAGCCGGTTTTGTGTATGGGGTAATAAACGAAATGAATGACAGTGTAACTTGCACCAGTGAATCCAACAGAATCCGCTTGAATGCGTTCATTATAATCGGTCAGGTTTTAAATGTATGTTGGGAAAACCAATTTGACAGTTCAATCCGTTTTGTTCCGTTCAAATCCGTGCATTATAATTGAGCCTTAAAATTTGCTTTTATTATAAAAAAAATAATTATTTGAAATTTATTTTAAGGGCAATAAATTAATTTGAGGTTACGTTTTGCTCGTGTTTATTTCTGATTACAAAAATCTCGTATCATTGGCCCTGTACTCCGGAGCCCTCGCGACATGGAGACCAAGCAAGGAGTATAAGCTCCGTGTTATCAATTTTCGTTTAATTAATGATGGCGCCACAGTCACATGTACCCCAAATGGGGGGTGCTACACGGAGACTCAAGAAGTCGGTCAAACTCAGATTTTAGTCTCGTTATTTAATGCTACACGAGGCTGTCCTCAGCTTAAATAATTCTTTATATATGAAAGCCTTGACTGTGTGTGTAGTGTGTAGAAGAGAAAGAAATGTGCATTTGTGTTAGTTTTCACCCAGGGAATTTCTGGATGAGAATTCTTTCGTTAAAGATTCGTCAAGCGCGCCTTCTTTCCCTTCTCTTCCCTCGATTCTTGCCAGTAAAACGTAAAGTTTTTCGTACTTCTTGAGTCCCCGTGTAGCACCCCACAATTACATGGCCGAATGTATCCATCCGGGTCATGGCTATTCAGACGCTGCCATAAGTGTGCTGAGCAAAACCGGTTTTATTCAACCACTCGGAACACACACGGGGCGTAATTGTGTTTAGAACATTTAAAAGCTTTACAGGAACGTTTAAATATATTGTAAATAAAATTCACTTGTCAGACAAAAACAGAGCTAAAGAAAACAAGAGATAGAAGTAACGTTTTATAGTGTGTAAGTTTTCACGCGTTTGCTTTTGCGTGAAAAATGTTTCGTTAAGTTCTTCCGCTCCCTTCCCTCTCTCATCGATAAAACCGGTTTTACTTGCCATGAATGGGGGGTGTTACACGGACACTGAAGAAGTCGGCCGAACTCAGGTTTTAGTCTCGTTATTTAATGCTACACGAGGCTGTCTTCAGCTTAGATAATTCCTTATACATATATGAAAGCTTTGACTGTGTGTGTAGTAAGCGGCGTTTCCTTATTTTCATTTGTCAGATAGAGAAAAGAAAGAAATGTGCATTTGCGGTAGTTTTCATCCAGGGAATTTCTGGATGAAAATTCTTTCGTTAAAGATTCGTACGGATTCGGGTTTTTCGTACTTCTTGAGTCCCCGTGTAGCACCCCACAATGTGCACCGTCTGAATACCCCCAATGGCCTTCTTCACACGGTGTCATATTCGTGACAAGTAAAACCGGTTTTATAGATAAGAGAGTGCGGAAACGAGAGAAATTTACGACTAAAACCGGTTTTACACAACACACTTATGGCATCGTGTGAACTGGCTCAATTGCCGCGCTTTCACATGCCCTTGCGAGTGGCCCTTCTCCCTTGAAATTTGGTCTACGTCACGCAACGTAACATTTTGGCGTCATTCCATATTCCATAATTGCCGTTGCGTGTAAGCATCAAAGTCTAGAAATTGACAAATCTTTCATCTTCATATGGGTAACGAACAGCGAACAGCTATAATCACTAATTCTTCAAATAACTATGCCAGGCTATCAGAGAAGGAATACAATATTTTTATACATTCTCACACACAACTATTCAGGCGAAGATTTTATGATTTTATATGGGGACAAGCCCCTCTCAACTACAGGCCACGTAGTTGAATTTTTCGTGGGCTTGGTCTTAGGCCCAAAAGTCACCGCACATCGGAGTAACATGGCGCGGAAGCTGTACGCGCAGAATTTTTGTGTTTACTTTTGCAGTAAAAAGTGACTAAAACACTGTATTTTATAACTTTTTACTGCAAAAATTGAAAAGGATTACCAGTGATTAGTGGTATAGTGTTTTAATTATAAAATATCAATGAATAAGTGATTTTAGGTTAGGATTTTTTGTGGTCCAAAATTTGACATTTGAATAGAATTTAATGGCGCAGAATACGTTCGGGACTGTTTTCGTTATAGTTTTGCAGTAAAAAGTGGTAAATTATTGAAATTAATACTTTTAACTGCACATAGATAAGATGTGATTAGTTCGTTAGTGATTTAATTAAGAAAAATGAAAAAAAAT
The DNA here is from genome assembly GCA_949987705.1 of Thereva unica. Taxonomy (NCBI): domain Eukaryota; kingdom Metazoa; phylum Arthropoda; class Insecta; order Diptera; family Therevidae; genus Thereva; species Thereva unica. The sequence goes on from OX465284.1 coordinate 65,192,793, forward strand.
TAGTGATTAAGTGTTTTTTAAGAGTGTTAATTGTATCGTGATAATTTTTTTATTACATTCGCGGTGTTTTTCGTGTTCATTTAGGAAAAAAATGTTGAATATATAATGTTTTGTGCGGTGATAGAATTAAAACGCTTGTAAAAACGCTCCTCTTGGTCCATGGATTTTGCTGGATCAACGTTCGAGAGCTTAAACTTTTCTTCAAACCTTGTACAGGGTGCGCCATCTGAAACGGGTCAATAGAAAAGTCGAATAACTTTGACAATAGTGGATTTTAAAAGCGTACAATGCTCAAAATGGCCCCCAAAATGTATTAATAATGAAAAAACATATGTTTGGTGGAAAAAACTGACTTTCTAAGTCTGAATTGACCAGAATCGGGAAACCGAAAAAACTAAGCAAGAGACCGCATTTTTTAAAGCGGCACCGACAGCAGCGTGTACATTGCGAGGACATCCCGCTAGGACCGCTAGTTAACGGATCAAAGAAGAAGATATTGCGATAAATTAGTTAAAAATGTGTTTTAACAAAAGGTATAATTTAGGAACCGAATATATAGTTAAAATAATACCAAGTAATTTAAAAAATGATTAAAAGTAATTTCAAAATAATACCAATAATGAACCCGATCCCAGCGGGAAATGTAATGGCTATGTAAGCGAGGTGGTAATGAGATGGGCCATTACCTTTGTGATGAAATAATAGGTTACTTTTACATAGAGATGTCCTAGGGCGGTAAGTATTTACAGTAGGTATTACAGACGATGACTTATTTCAGAGGTGAAATGTATTAGGTGAATACATAGATTATCATTAAGGCATGCAGAATAAATTATTAGCTACCCTTTTTAGCATGAAAAAAATTGCTTTCTAGGATTACCAATCCATTTTTGCTTCATTTGGTGAGGATTTTTCCAGCAAGATATCTTTTTGATTTTGTTGCTCATTGTTAGTGGTATAAATTAATCTTATAAAATTGATGAGGACGGAATAAACTCAAGGAGAGAGGCTTCGACAAGACAAAGAATTATAAAAGCACAAAAAGTAAAAAGTATTCCACAAGCCATTACCTAGTCGCTTACTTAGTAATTACAATGAAAAGACCTCCATTTTCCAGTAGAACTGGAGATATAAAAGCAGGTTGCAGGGGCTGAGGAGTCAGTTTTGATTTGAAAGGCGATAAAAGTGTTCTAAAGTGAGAACAGTGAAAAGTGGTGATTTAAAAGTGAACTATAAAGCGATAGATAGAATTTAATAGTGCGAAATATTAAATTGAAAGTTATTATAGTGAACTATAAGAATTGTGTTATTAAATTGTGTTTTGGTTTGTAATAAATAAATTTTTGTGTGGATAATTAAAAAGTGTATTTCTTAATTAATCCTACGACTCCATTAAGCCCTAAAAACGTAACAGTATAGTGTATTCCAGAATTAGACCCAACAAGTGAGAATTTTCCCGATGACTCATTTGTTTTCGTATTTTTGTAATACCGCAGTGGGACTTGTAATCTTACAGAAAAAGTACTGAAAAGAGCACTTCCTTACTACAGTTTTCACCCGAACATAGCGCCTGGGCGATGAAAAATGTGCCATTCTTTTAATTAACTTTTTCATTAAAATTGAAATTTCACGCTTTCTTTTACATATTTTTTATTTTTTACTTTCCAGTACATTTTTTAGTTAATTAAAAGAATTTTTTTTAAAAATTTTTTTTTAACCATTTATTTTCTTTTCTACTTTTTAGTTTATTATATGTATTCCGCCATTTTATGATGGCAGTTCTATTAGATTTAAAATTACGTTACACAGCTTACTGTATTCTACCTGCCGCACAGTGGTCTAAAATCCCCAAAACCTGGACAAAAGTACCAAAATGAAAGTTTATATTTAGGGACTTTTTTCACTTTTGTTAGGTATAGTGTTAGGCCTTTGGTAAAAGGCAGGTGTTCGAAATCTCTTTTGTATTCCATTTGGAAAGTGAGCGTCGAACACGCTGAACGCAAGGCGTTCTCTCGGAGCAAAAGCACGTGTTAGGGTTTCGCGTGTAAATTTCAGTACGTTTACCTGCTTACTTTTGTGTAAAGTGGATATTTTTCCAGAGAGTAAGTACAATTATACTTTGTTATTGAAATCAACATAAATAAATAATTGTATTGTTTATTTATGATCAAAAATGTAGTAAATTGTGGTGATTTGAATAAAGATTCGGCTTATAAATTAAGCCTAAGTACAAACTTCCACCGACTTCCACTATAAAATACGCATGTAATTGTTTATTAATCATCTCTGCAAAACATATAAAAAAACAGCTGCTCCTGCTTGCTCCATGTCATTTTATCCACCACAATATACTACATATTTGCTCAATGTATAGTTTTGAGCGTCCCATTCAGGAGCTATATATTAACTTTTCTAATCTTTATAACAAAATATTTGTAACAAATCTTTGCAACAAATAAAGCCTAATGTATTTAAACTTGATGAAAATTGTGGTTTCATTTTCCCACATTTAAGTTGTCATAAATAATGCCATATGTACACAGATAGAGAAAAAAAATAAACAGAATTTATTATATTTTATTTACATAAAGGTTTTTTTTTTTTTATGTGACAGTGCTAAGCTCAGGAGTCACCCTTTGTACTACCAGTCCGTCATGTCATTTGTCACGTCATGGTGCAATGTCTAGCAGTAAGCTTAGTACGGGGAGGGGAGGGGGGTATAGGTTAAGGGTTAAAAGGAAAAACCTAAAAACATAAAGGTTACAGTGTTTTGATTACTATATTATTAAAATCAAATTAATTTTATATTTGCCTTTAAGCATACCATTATTTCTATTAATATCTTCCACTCATTAAAACTTTTGTAGAAATTTTTTTTGCTTTAGATTTGATTTTCTCTAATTAATTGATATTTATAGTAAAAATATACAAAAGTGTAAACAGGTTTTTTTTTAAATCTTTCATCGAACAGAGTCATCTAGATATAGGTAATTGTAGATTAATGTTTTTTGAATTTGAGAATGTGAAATGGTTGTATCTGACAAAGATCCTAGCTCATAGCCATTGAAGATTGATATTGTTCTTAACTCTGTGTGTTCTTGTGCTGTTGTTTGTACCTATAATAAACAGGGAAATTAAATATTTATAATGCTCAACTCAATGTGATAATTTTTTTTGGGAATGGTGTGGGCGGAAGTTGTTTCCTTTCAGGGATCTTGAGTAGTGCATTTCCTTGTCAACTGATGGTTATCCATACTATAAACTGGCAAGGGAACGGACTACAATGACACGGCTTAAGCGAGGCCAGGAGAAGGATGGAAACGGAAGATGAAATTGCATAGTCACAGGTAAGTGGTGAACCATAATACGTATAGGCCCGGTTACACACCCCTCGACCCCAACCGGCGAGCTAGTGAACTCCGTGTGGCCGGCAGCATATCCCCCTAACAGTAGAATCGGCGGTTGGGGAGGATAAGAGCTCCGATGTGTTTCATGTTTGCGATTGCGCTCTTGGTCAGGCTTTTCTGGGCTTCTGGCTGAGGGGGCAAGAGATCGCATAAATGGCGCCCAGTAGATAGTCGCGCCATTATGCTGTTACATAAAGCGGAAGACAATACCACATTGTCCTCCTACTGATATCTATACGTCTCCAAGTATTGACACCCAAACCCAGGTTGCTTTCGCTCCATCGGCACAATCTCCAGCAATACCACATTGCCTTCGACTCATCCCGGTGAAACGATAGACACCCAGTTCGCCGAAACGAATTCTCCAGACTGACCGACGAGTAAAAGAAAATACGAGGAGACCATGCCTCCTGGAGCGCGTTCAAAAACCTTACTATAGTAAACCAGGAGGTAAGCTGTGGTTATGCTACATCACTTCACTTAACCACGAAAGTTTATGTTTAACCATGGAGGTTTTTGAACGCACCGTGGTTAACTACGTGGTAAAGAAAATTTAAAAAAAAATCCATAAAATATTTGAGGCTATTGTTTTTATTCTTCTTCTTAACTATCGCTAACCATGCTCCCGAGCATGGTTAAAATTTAACTACACCATGGTTAACCACGGGAGTTTTTGAACGCCAAAAAGTTATGCTCGTGGTTATGTTGTTAACTACTAACTACGGAGTTTTTGAACAACAAAAGTTTACCATAGTTAACCATGGTTAACCATAATAAAGTTTTTGAACGCGCTCCTGGTGGGGTCTGCGGACCACGGCGGGTACCCTATCATTAACCGGTGAAGCCGGCGAGATATCTTCTTAAGGCCACTCAAAGGAGCGCTTGCTTCGATGAACCTTCATGGCCGTGAGTCCTTAGCGTGATACACGATACACGCCCAGATCCTCCAGCTCGTACAAGCTAGTTCCAACTTTATCCGAGCTTTCAAGAACCGGGGTGCCAACTTGGCGCTGAAGCGACTTGCTCGGTTACTCACCCAGAAAGTTCTCCGGTAAACCTCATCTCCTGGACGAAAATTGCCCACCCGTCACCGTAAATTGTATTGGGTTTCATGTCTTGAGTGTGCGGCGGCTAAATTTAGCGCGATCCGCTCACGAAGCATCTGCATTTTGTCCGTCAATGGCAAGAAAGCTATGTCGCCCTTCTGGAAAACGTTCAGTTTCTTCAGGACGGGATATGCTGATCCGTGCAGAATCATGTGGCCACCAAACAGGGCCTGATACGGGGACATGCCGATCGCCTCGTGGTGGGTACTACGAAGAGCACATTCAATGGACGAAAGATGTCTATCCCACTCACGATGATCCTCCTTTAAGTACGCCCTAATGGCGGCGAGGACGGACCTATTCACCCGCTCGGAAGCGTTGGGGTGCGGCGAATATACAGCCGTGCGCACATGTTGTACGCCATAATCATGTAGTAGTTTAGCAAACTCCTTGGAGGTGAATTGCCGACCTTTGTCGGAGAAGACTGTTTCAGGAACTCCATAGGTATGGAAAATAGTTTGCTCAAGAAACTTGACGGACACCGCCGTGGTCTCAGCGGACACGGGGTGCAGGAAGACAAACTTGGTGAATGCTTCCAATACAACAAATACTGTCGTGTGGCCATTCTTCGACCTGGGATAAGGACGTATAAAAATTGGAACGGCCTCGACGCATCCATGGGGTTTCCCATAGGTGGTCGAAGTACTGAACTGGGGGCTTTGGTGGTCTTGCAGACCTCACAATTGGCGATGAACTCACGTACTTGTTTTGCCATACCTGGCCAAAAATACTTGCACCGCAATCGGGCTAGGGTTTTCCTTACTCCACCATGCGATGCTTGGGGAGGCGAATGAGACGATTCGATGAGAGACGCGGTCAATTCCATCGGAATCCACAACTTCCAGGTTAGATCGTCAGCAATCGGGTTTCCAGTACGTGGAGATGTACGCTTGAAAACGTACCCATCTTCAACTCGCAGGTCTGGCAACTTCGGTGAGGTTTGCCTAAGTCTTTCAACCAGACGAAGATAATTTGGGGAATTGAAGGACGGGGCATTTAAGTCCACGTCGAAGCACAGGGACAATTCGTCAACGCCATCCACGCGTGACAAGGCATCGGGAACCACATTGTGGGCGCCTTTACGGCGTTCGATCGTAAAGTCGAACCCCTGAAGCTTAAGACTCCACCGGGCAAAACGGCCGTTAAGCTCCTTCTGGCTCATGAGCCATTTTAAACTTGCATCGTCAGTAATGACCGTAAAAGTCTGTCCCTCCACATAAGCTCTAAAGCGAGAAACTTCACTTCAGTCATAGTACAGTCAATATGCAACGAAAAGAGGCTTGCGCTCCGAAAAATGACAAACCGACATTTGACCTTGAAAGTCGTTAGGGGGGCGTGTCAGGAGCCTACTGAAAAATTATGAAAGTCGCGGTGCATGCAGATTTTGAGAAATTCAAAAATTTAATAAAAAATTTTTGAAACGCGTTTTTCTCAGAAAGTATTGGTTTTAGCGAAAAGCAAAAAATGTAGAGGTCATTGCGAACTACATTTTTTGTCATTGGAGTGACGTCATCCGACTTGAAATACAAAAGGTACATGGCGCTACAGGATCAAAAAAGTGTTTCTTTGCCATTTTCACTAGGAAAAATTAATTTTTTTACAATAATGTAAATGAGAAAGTTGTTTGTCATAAAATTATCTACAACTTTTGTTTAAACAAAATTTTTATAAAACTTACCGTTTTCGAGCTGTAGGCGAAAAAGTGCAACGGAGCATAGTTAACGGTTCTTTTGTTACTTTCGCCGGGCGAGTCGGCATAGTTTCGACAAAGGACCGGTTTCTAACATCTGCCTAATTCTCTAAGAAGCGTGCGTTTTCAGTTGCTATGCTAGTTTTGGAGAGTAAGGGCGTCAGAATTGTGCTCTCTGAAAATGAGTTTCTGTTTTGCTTGTGAGAAAAGTGACTTGTGAATGATAAGAACATCGTGATAATCGCATCGGAAAATTGCTCCAAAATACAATCATGCCTGTCGAACATCACAACGAGTGCCAGGAGGATTATTTAGATGGACGCTGTACTACGGTTCCTGCTGATGGGGAAGCGAATAACTCGAGAAGGTATTTCTATATAGTATTGTTTTTTATTAAAACAATAATGAACAATCGTTTAAAAAAATATATATTCGGCATACACTGCACGTGTACAAAATTACTATTACTATCATAGCCGACGAGTTTACCTTCAAGTCCAAGCGTGGTGGGGCAACGATCATGAACCTCAAAATTGGGGATGGAAGGCAACTTCTCAAGGACTGGCTCTAATAAGGACAGTGAAGGACCCAGCACCAGAAGAACTTATGAAGCTTATTTCCTGTAGTTGTGATTCGAGCAATTGTGGAAAAGCTTGTGGATGTAGGAAGGCTGGACTCCACTGCTCCATTGCTTGTAAACACTGCAGCGGAGAAAGTTGTAGTAACACACCTGACATCGAAGAAGATGAAATTTTTATCGACGATGATGATTTGGATTTTCCTTCTCAAGTCGTTCACTGGCAACCGAAGAGAACCAGCACCGAGTTCGACCACAGAGAACGAAGAGACGCAGAATTACAGAGAATAACATCCACCGAACAAATAAGAAGTGATTCCCCGGACCAACAACCACGGAGAAAAAGGGCACGACGTACGACAAAATGATTAGGAACCTCCAATACACTTACAATAAAATAAAATTGTTCAATAAAAAATACAGAAATAAAATGAACACTTCGACAAGTTCCAGCTCAAAAACGGTAAGTTTTATAAAAATTTTGTTTAAACAAAAGTTGTAGATAATTTTATGACAAACAACTTTCTCATTTACATTATTGTAAAAAAATTAATTTTTCTTAGTGAAAATGGCAAAGAAACACTTTTTTGATCCTTTAGCGCCATCTACTTTTTGTATTTTAAGTCGGATGACGTCACTCCAATGACAAAAAATGTAGTTCGCAATGACCTCTACATTTTTTGTTTAAAAAACTTTTCGCTAAAACCTATACTTTCTGAGAAAAACGCGTTTCAAAATTTTTTTATTAAATTTTTGTATTTCTCAAAATCTGCATGCACCGCGACTTTCATAACTTTTCAGTAGGCTTCTGACACGCCCCCCCCAACGACTTTCAAGGTCAAATGTCGGTTTGTCATTTTTCGGAGCGCAAATTGCATATTGACTGTACTATCACGCAAAATTTGCTTTTAGATAAATTGATGGTTAGTTAACCCCGCACGACGGAGACAGCTGGAAACTTCGTCCAAAAGCTTTAGGTGGGAGTCAAAGACAGGTGAAACAATGAGCAGGTCGTCCAGATAAATAAAAACGTTTTCACGTAAATGGCCCGGGATGGTCTTATCCATCAAGTGACACATGCGCTGTGGGGCGTTACAAAAGCCGAAAGGCATTACTGTGAACTGGTACAGTGGACAGTAAAAGCTGTCCGCTCTCGCGACTTCATCTCTAACGGAATTTGCCAGAAGGCATCCTTAAGGTCTAAACTGGTGATGAACTTGGTGTCTTGAAGACGAACAAGTAGACCATCTATATGCGGAAGAGGGTAGGCGTCCTTGACAGTGACACTGTTGACCTTGCGAGAGTCAAGGCACAGGCGGACCTTACCTGGTTTTCGTACTAACACCACTGGAGAATTCCATGGACTATTTGATGGCTCAATCACCCCCAGCGACAGCATCCTGTCCAACTCACCATACATCAGCTGTTGTACAGCGGGTGAGACGGGATAATGCCTCTGTTTAATAGGAACTGAGTCACCAGTGTCAATGATGTGTTCCTCCAGGTTAGTTTTTCCTAGTTCGAACACATCGAAGGAGGGAAATCTCGCTTTGACGTGTTCCAACCGTTCGCACTGCGTGGACGTTAAGTCGTGCATTTTTGCAGACACGGATGGAGCGTTTATCTCGCCGACTAGTTGGGGAGCGAGGCCAAAAAGGTTCCAAAAATCCATCCCTAGGTACAGTCTCTGGCTGAGACTGACTGGGCACCACATAGATGGTTATATCACGGGTCCTTCCTCCAAAGGATATCGGAACCCGAATACAACCGCAAAGTCTCTGCGGAGCCCCGTCAGCAGTATGTACTACAGAGTGTAAAGAGTAGACTGTCACTTCGGGATCATTAGCTAGAAACGCTTCGGCGCCTCTTCCCAAACAGATAACAGTGGCACCACTGTCCAACAACCCAACCACCTCTTCGTTACCTTACATGACCTTAGTAAACAGCCGAGGATCTGACGAATCAGAGATGAAGGCAGAAACAATTTTCTGCAAAAATTGTCGCTTCTCCTTTGCTCGTACCCTAATTTGAGGAGGGGTATGCTTGGAAATTAGGGAGTCCACAAACGGTGGCTCCGAAAAGATGCGGGCACGAGTGGAGATATATCTCTTCAAACGGGAAAGGAACGAAAGTTTAACCTCCTCTGAGGGAAAAACAGGAAGAGCATCAGTTGGCGTAAAGTCGCTGATGGTAGTCATATCATTTGCAGAAGAAGTAGACGTAGGGATTACGGGCGAGGTTAGCTCGTTAGCACCCCCGCTCCGGTTTCCCTGACAGGTAGGGCATACTGGAGTCACGACTCCTGGCTTGCCACACTTGTAACAGAACAAGCCATGAGTCTCAGATGGGCAGTCCATAAATGGATGGCCCGGTTGCTGGCAATTCCAACAACGGAGAGGTCGTGGATTCGTCTGGAACTAACGCGGCGCCGTCATTTCGTCTATTTTTGGCGCGGACATGTCCGGAGTTGTTTGGTCAGACGGATAAAGGAACGAGTATTCAACCTCGTGTACCAGTCGAGCATCCTCTGTCCGGTACACAAAAAAGGAGATATCACAGCGTGCACTAATTATCGCGGTATAACATTGTTGAGTACCGTGTATAAGATATTCTCCGCTATCCTACAAAACAGGATGGCCCCATACGCCAGAAACATCATAGGCCATTACCAGTGTGGCTTCAGCCCAGGCAAATCAACGACTGATCAGATTTTCACCTTGAGGCAGGCTATGGAAAAATGTCTAGAGTTTCAAAACTCAATTCAACACCTCTTCATAGACTTTAAAGCCGCCTATGATAGCATAGCCAGGGTAGAACTCTACAAAGCCATGAGAGAATTCGGCATCCCCAACAAACTGACAAGACTATGTAGGTTGACCATGATCAATGTGTCAAGCCAAATAAAGGTATCCGGAACACTGTCCAGACCAATCAACATCTATAATGGACTCCGACAAGGGGACGGTCTGGCCTGCCTCCTTTTCAACCTGGCGTTGGAGAAAGTGATCCGAGATTCGGGCGTGACATCTAGGGGTACAATCCTCCACAAGTCCACCCAATTACTGGCTTACGCAGACGACATTGACATCATTGGAAGAACAACAACAGCTGTACAAGAAGCTTTCACTCAGATTGAGCAAGCGGCAGGAAATCTGGGACTGCACATTAACGAAAGCAAAACAAAGTACATGGTGGCCACGTCTGGAAGAACACCTAACGTTGGTCCCACAATCAAGGTAGCGGAACACGAGTTTGACGTGGTAAAATCATTTACCTACCTTGGGTCAATAGTAGCAGCCGACAATAGCATGGAACCAGAAATACGCGCACGACTGCTAAAAGCCAACAAAGCCTACTATAGTCTGTCAAGGCTCTTCAAATCCAAATATCTAACCATAACGTCTAAACTTTTACTATATAAGACGATGGTCTTACCCGTTCTCACATATGCATCCGAAACGTGGGTGCTTAGCAAAAAGCACTCAAACCTCTTGGGCGTGTTTGAGAGGAAAATACTTCGGAGGATTGTTGGCCCCGTATGTGAGGAAGGACGATTCCGGAGACTCTACAATGACGAGATCTACGAGCGCTATCGCGACATAGATGTTGTGAAGAAAATAAAGCTCGGTAGGCTCCGGTGGGCAGGGCATCTAGCTCGTATGAGTGAAGATGAGCCTGCTCGGAAAGTTCTCTGCGGTAAGACCTATGGGGTGCGACAGCGAGGGAGGCCCAACCTTCGCTGGAAGGATGGCGTGGACCAGGACGCTCAAAGTTTAGGGATGCCAAACTGGATGACATCGGCTCAGAATCGGGACCGGTGGAGAGAACAGTTGCGCGAGGCCACAAATTTTCAGGACCGTGGGAACTAGGTCACGTCAAGGTCATTGACCTTACATGGGAACTGGCTTGCGGAAGTAGGTCGGTGTGATCAATCAATCACCTGTCATCATCAATCAATCACGCTGGAATGTAGGTCAAGGTGATTGGCCTTGGCCGTGGACGAGTCTGGGAACTGGGTCGGGTCGGTCGGTGGCTTGGCTCAGCGGGAGGGGCGGGCTCGGCGGGGCTGCGGGTAGTCGGCAGGTAATACATTAAATACTTGTTTACACTTTGGCGAAAGCTATTGCCCGAGCCGTGATGGAAGCTGCTATTTATCGGGTTTGCAAGTGCCCTGGTCTCTGCAGAGCACGGATCTTACACTCTGTACAACAAGTCTATACCCGTCAATGCTTTTTTCTTACTCTAAAAGATGTGTACTTAATAAATAATAATCTATATAAATATAATTGGAGTGTCTGTCTGTAATTTCAAAATAATTATGTTTTTTAAGTTTTTTTGGTTATTTACATGTAATTAAAACAAAATCCACTATTTTTAAAATTTTTGTCTGTCTGTATGTCTGTATGTCTGTCTGTTTGGCCGCGGTAATCTCGGAAACGGCTGGGCCGATCGGGATGGGACTTTCACTGGAAGATTCAGTATTTTTGCGAGCATGTTTTAGGCTATTTATATACACCGTATATTAGCTCTATCTGAATGTATGTATGGATGTATGTATGTAGACAAAACTTAAAACTTGATTTTGACCCACTTCCATATAACCGTTCAACTTCAAATTTTGCACATATATTTAGTTCGGGTGACAATGTAATCTGACCACTTTGTAAAAAAATCAAGATGGCGGTTCCAAGATGGCGGGTGAATTTCGCAATTGGGCTCGCCGATCCCCGACATGGGTATCAAATGAAAGGGGATGATAATTAGAGTACAATTACCTATTTTTTGTCATTATAAATTCAAAATGGCGACCAACTGTGCCGGACTCACCTTTTCTTTACAATCCACTCGATATGGGTACCAAACAAAAGGATATGACAAGTAGAATACTATTACCTGAGCGGCGTCATTCAAATCTATCTATCTATATAAATGTAAATGGCGTGTCTGTCTGTGATTTAAAAATATAGTTCTGTTTCATATGGTTATCGATCTTCTATCTATCTATCTATCTATCTATATAATTATAATTGGAGTGTCTGTCTGTGATTTCAAAACCCATTTTTAAAATTGTTGGCTGTATGTATTGCAATGGGAATTTCACAAAAAGATTTAATACTTTTGCGGCCATATTTTAGGCGAATACGACTATCAGATACGATTATCGGTACCGACTATCGAGTCCGACTACCGGGTTACTTTTTAGTCTAACCTATAGGAGAAGGAAAGCAAGTGATCATTCGAATTGTATACTTGACAGACCTGTATCTAAATATCTAGATATTCCAAAAAATAACCTGATCGTTTTATAGGAAACATTCACGGAACAATCGATATTTAAATAGGCTCTTTCAGGTCTACAATTGCAATGATAAAAAGTTTGTACTCTATCAGGGATATATTTTTCCCGATTATCGCCTTCGGTTTTTCAGTCTGATCCGACAGTAGAATAAGGTTTCGAAAGGCAGCCATCGATATTTATTATCGGCCTTGAAAATACTACTCCTTCTGAAACTTCGACTCTTTTAAAAATGACTTCCACTTTTTGACTTTCCTCGCTATGAAGGATTTTTATTGATTGTAATAATAGGTACGCATTCTTTCTGATTCTGGCTTCTTTTTCACTCGAAAAAAAAAATTATTTTGTTGATATACATATACTAGCGAGCCGTAATTGGGATTCCATTTTATAGAAATAAAGAAGTATGCATAGCAAAGGGAACTTCCAAAACCTCAATTTCAGTAGACAATTTACAATATTAAAAAAATAAACCGCAAACAATGTAAATACAAAAGTCGCATGCCATATTATCCTACAAGAGAAATTAGGTAAACAGGTGAATGTTCAGGTATTGTTTTGGGTCGAAAATTCGGCCTTCCAGGAATGGCAATAAAAAAACGAGTACCTGTTTTTTATGATGGGTTAAAAAGAAGTCTATGAATAGGATATTTAAAACAAGGTTCTGCCAATTATTGTAACGGTACACTTTAAAGGAAGCTAGAGTATTTCATTCAACACTTTAGTCTTGAAGAAGGCTTTGAATGATCGAGTTTTGTTTCGTAACGAAGTGATTTTGTGACGAAGCAGTTTAACCTTGGTTATAGAAAAAAAATTGTTTTAATTGATTTGGTGATTTAGCGTGAATTTATTGAGATAATTTTGAATTTTATTTTTTTTCCCAATCTGTGATTTTTTAAATTAAAGTGGAAATTAATAACTGTAAATAAGAGATATCTGTGAAAATTCGAGTAGGCGTTGCAAGGCACGCGGGTTTTTGCTAGTTAGAGATATAATAACCCACAACAAACGTTTCAATGTGAGGGGTCGCAAAATTGAATTTAAAATCAATGACACGCCAAGGAATGTAGAACCTTTAACATGGTTTAAGAGCAGCATTGAAGACATTATTCAGCATGTGATGACGGCGATCCAACCAAATGACTACGTTGGTATTACTTTTTGCGGTGCCAGCTTTAGGGAAAGAGGCCCTGGATGGATAAATTATAAGTTGGCATCTGATGTAAAAACTAGTGACATCTGGGAAAATCTTCCAGAGCAATTCAGAAGGAGCAAGCACTGACACATTTTGTTTGGAAGTAACATCAGTCCATTTGCCTCAAGACAGCGGAAAAGATCACGGAGGAAAAAGAGCGGACACCCCATAATAAAACAATCGAGCAGCATATATAAAGCTTTAAAATAAATAAATTTAAATAGTTTGATATTTTCCTTTGAGTAGTTAAAGTTATGAGTTCCGATAGAGTTGTTTTAGATGTACAATTTGTCAGTGGAATTAACGGACAGCTATTTGCTAAGGAGCTGTCCGTCTTGCATCACGGGTCGCTTATACCAAGTTTATACTATTTTATGCCTCCATACCCGTATAATGAACTACCGTCAAAAGCTCGTTGGCAAAATGATTTCAACTTTAGAAAAATAAATGGATTAAGATGGAACGGCGGCATTATTAATTACAACGAATTACCCAAGATACTGTCGAATTATTCAAATGCAACAATTTACGTGAAAGGACTAGAAAAGGAGAAATTTATTCAGAAATACCTTCCGGAAGCGAAAATAAACCAATTGGAAATACCAAAACTAGCCAACTTGGAAAATTTTTACATGGAAAATCACCTACTCTAAGATGTGCCGTACAAAATTGTTTTAATATTTATTTGTACATGCTAGTGAATAAATGTTTTAAATAAAATAATTTTTTAGTTGTATTTTATTTATTTATTTGCAGTCAAAATTTATCGTATCAAAAACAAGATTTGCAATACAATACAAAGGTATTTCATAAAAAAGTCGAGAATAATTTAAGTGTACATAAGATGTTCGACTTGGAATAAAAAAATCTTCACATGCTAATGTTAATACATTTTTTCCTTTACATTTTTCAATGTACTTCTTATAATATTCTTTCACGCTCTCTGAAGCATTGTTATTGTGGTACATAATGATGTTTAAAAATTTCAGCATTTCAAATAATTTACAAAGTTCCGCTTGCCTTAGAGTGATGCTGCCACTGCCAATGGGGATTTTGTACTCCTTCGTCTGATTTGCAGGAGATGAATTTTCCATTTTCGTTTTTAAAGCGCCAAGATAGTTGTAAATAGATGTCCATTCGGGATAGAATGCTGATATTGGGGGAGTCCATGACGCTGAAATACTATTTTCGCCTCGAACGATGTTGGGTCAAAGCCGAGTATTATCTTCCGGTTATGGCAGTCGTCCAAATGGTACGTGTAATTTAATAAGAGATTTTCACCGACAACTTCTGCTTTGCATTTGGACAGCTTCTTTTTTCCTTTAGCACCAGTGGTCCTCTGTCTTTTATGTGATGGCTCCATGTTACTCAAATTAAACTTTAACATTAAATATTAACAGCTTTTGTTCAGTGTTTTTATAGTGCTGATCTCGGCTTTACATGATTGGTTACAAAAGTCTCCACCACTTTGTGTAAAATTCTTCAAGTATAAATTAACTATTTTATTATCATTTAAACTGAAATCGCTCGAAGAGAATTGTGTTAAAAAATTCTTTAGGCTCTTTCCTTTACACCGAGAATATAGAAATACACAACAATAATGTCCACATGTCGATGAAAATTGTCCATGCAAACGTTTTTTATTATTTATAAAAGTCTTTGAATTATTTCGATCCTTGTCAATTTCAATGCTTCCATCGTACTCAGCATATACAATGCATGTCACACTATTTTTTAACGCATCTCTAAATTTTCCTTCAACACGTACTGTCCCTTGATTTAATAAATTGCCGCAAGTCGCGTTATATGAATTGTCTGTTGTTAAATCGAAAGCGAGAACAAAACACCCCTTGTCGAATAATGTCTTGGATATTTGATGACCTTTATCGAAGTAATGAATACCTGTTCCTCTGAATAACGTATTGTATCCGCGTGCACTAATCGGATTTTCCTTTGAGTAGTCAAATTCGAGAGGTTGGTTTGGTATCTGTACACCATTCACGGATAAATTGAATCTGGTAATGTTGTTATGTTTAAAGTTGAAGGGGTTCTTTGTTCTTCTGCCCGTGTAAGCATCATTGTCCACCATTCCAAAAATTATTAAGTTCGATAACTGTCCGATGACGATATTATCCAGTGAAAGTGTGAATGTGTTTGCGGAAATAGTATAGCTTTTAACTTCAACTCGCTTGTACGGGTATATGGCATTCGAACGCTGTAGAACTGTCTCATGTGCTAATAAAATATTCGGGTTGACGGTTACGTGGTTCATGTACATGGTTGCATCTAAGATTTTTAATTGTGGTGAGTCGGTCCCGTCCTCGGATAAAATATAAAATTCTGGTTTTTCAAGCAATAAAACTACACGTAAATCGACACCGTTTAATAGCAACTTATCCTGATTAAGCAAATCAGTATGGATTTTCCCCATCAATTCAACTACATTACTTTTATTGAAAAGTTTCTGACGATCTAAATAGCCTTGATGTAATTCAGCGACGGGTTTATCGATATCTGCAATTTCCGTGTCATCTTTGTCAAGATACCAGCCGACCGACTCCAAATGGGTAGATGCAGCATCTTTACCATAATTTAATAAATTTTCAATATAAGCGCGATAATTGTAATTGTGGTCGGTTTGAGCAATTGGTTTTCCATTCAAATATACAGTGCACTGTCGAAATATTGAGTGTAAAATGTTGTGTTGCTGTTATTCCTTTTCTTTGTTTTTAGTTTTGCAATTTCTCGTGTGTTTAGGTGTTTTTCCACGTCTCTTGCGTTTAACAGTTGGTTTTAAATGTAAAGTTGTAAACGGGTTGGGTCTTTTTATACCTGCACCGCTCATACCGTCAAACAGTTTATTTATACCTTTCTGAGCTAAATCTTGAACAGCAACTCGACCTTGTTCCTTTAAAATATCTTTAACTGATTTGTTGTTGATGTTTTTATCTTGTATTATAGCTTGTCCTGTTTTCACAGCCTGTTGTGCTAATGTTTTTAATCCTGATGTAGCTAGGTGTTTTAAGTGTCGAAATAATGCACTGAAGAAGCTACCGATACCTCTTCCACGTTGATAAATAAGTGGACTACGATATAGTTCTCCAATATCTGACAGACCGCCGCCGCTTTGTATTAAATAATAACGTGTATAATAGGAATCCATTTCGTAATTCTATATATACTATGCAAAAACAGACTGTTGTGCAAATATTTATAGTTTTTATTGTCTCTTAAAATGAAGCATTACATATGTAGGAATATAATTTGTTTTAAAGTCTACTAACTCCTCTTGATGATCAGTTATTTTTATAGAAATACTTTCAATAAAAGTTTTTTCAATAGGACAGTATTCTACATGCTCAAATCTTAATATAGTACCACACCCTTGAATCGGTATTATTCGTAGATATCTTACTAGCTTGTCGCCTATAGCTCTAGGTTGTATAATATCAGTGTATATATGTATTATATTTTTCTCAGGGCAATCTTTTACAGTTTCTGGTGTACTTCTTGGTAATCGCAACATCAATTCTTTAATTGTTGTATCAAGAGAATTAATTTTTTCCATTATTGACATGTGCTCTTGGCGTAAGCCCGCAGTGTCAAATTCTTTTATTTCTGTCAACAAGGCATCAGGATTACGTTTGTTTTCAGGTGTTTGGAGAAATACATCTGTGATGAAGTTTGACAGATTATCTATGTTTGTATTAATAGGTACTGGTGTAGATAAAAATTCGCCCGAGCTTTGTTTTTCATATGGGACCTGCAAAATTTCACTGTTTTTAGTTATTTTCCGTTGCTCGGCTGCCGTTGCTTTGAGTGAATCTTTCTTCAGTCTATTCAATATTTCAAAAATTGTATTTTTAATTTCAATAATTCGCTTATGTTTTTCTTCTTCGCTAAGTTGTTTATCGTCAAAGTGTAAATTGGCTAAAAGTAATGTCATGAGATCTTTAACATTCAAGTGTGAGGGTAGTGGTTTTTTTATTTTTATCGTAACACCCAATTCCTCTAAACGGAGTTCGAACACATCATGCTTCTTTTCACTACCTTTTTTCTCTTTATTTTCAGCTGTTTTTATGCTAGCCGTTGGATGTGTGTAGTTGTCTATTGTATTCTTCAAGACAAGATGTTTTCTATTCTTCCTAGGAACTTGACCAAATACATCATCAACAAAATCTTCAATTGATTCATAGTTCTTATATTTTAATACAACGTTTTCTGAAGTCTTTTTTCCTTGATATATGTGCAATATGTTTTCGTCTGGCTCCTGCTTATACTTTATTTCAGGGATAACTTCATTAAAGTGGTCATCTTCTAAGCGCTTCCACATTTTCGATTTAACATCATTCACGTACATGGTATACCATGAAGGTGCAACTGCATTATAAAATGTTAATAAAAATGCTGAAAGGTTTATTTGTCCAGGTCTGTAACTAACTTGTTCAAGATTTTATGGTGTCCATTCAAGTTTTACATTTTCATTTATTTTGATGCTAAGTATTTTAAAATCCTTTTGATGCTGCTTTCTAGTTTCCTTTAACTGGTCATATTCACGCCTCACTCGTTTACGCACATTTCCCCCGTTGTTGGAGATTGCACGTTTTGTTATTTTAAAATTTGGTAATGCAATTTCAGTTATTCCAACACGCCAGTTCCCATGAAACTTGCATGGTTTCGAAAGCGCATTTGTAAAAGCCGATAGCGTATTTTCCGGGTAAAATTGCATAGAGTTATTACTTAAAAGTAAAATAAAAATGTTTAAGAAGTAACATATTGTTTTTTTATTATGATCACTCCCTAGTCGTTTTTCAGGTTTCGTTTTGAGCTCCTATAGGAACCAATGCTTGCATGCTTGCAGAGTGAAAGTTCCACCACAACAGCACGTTAGTGCACGGAGGTAAATGACCACGCGTCAGCTTTGTAGTCATGCGCACGTTCCACTCTCGCTTTTTCTTCCGCTCTACATTTGTCGAGTCCCCCTGCCGAGTCCCCCGCCAAACCTGTAAACCAAACCAGAGGCCGCCGCCTGTCAATCAAAGTGACATAAACAAAGCCATCCGTGCGAATCAAACTAGAGGCCGCCTGTCAATCAAAGTGACTTCGCTGAGGCCCCAGCCGTGGACCCCGCCGCAGCCCCGCCGAGCCCGCCCCTCCCGCTGAGCCAAGCCACCGACCGACCCGAACCAGTTCCCAGACTCGTCCACGGCCAAGGCCAATCACCTTGACCTACATTCCAGCGTGATTGATTGATCACACCGACCTACTTCCGTAAACCAGTTCCCATGGGCAAGGTCAATGACCTTGACGTGACCTAGTTCCCACGGTCCAGAAAATTTTCCCACGCACAAGGGTCCTAACACCTACTCAGTCGCTCGGGCCTATGCTCTAACCCTTTTAGTTTCTGCCAGCGCTCCACTCGGACGCAAGTCTCCCGCAATTGTTGCAGGCTGGTGAAACTATGCTCTATTACCGCTGAACCTAGGGTGAAGTTTAAATTTCGAACCACTATCTCTAGTAATCCGATTTCCGACATCGGATGAGCCATTCGGTTATGCAGCGACAGCAATTTGGCGGTGTAATCATCGAAGGAAAGAGTGTTTTGTTTCGTATCCATCATTTGTAAGATCAATTCTTCGTCTGATTCTCTAGTTCGAAAATATCGTATGAGCTGAGTTTTGATGGTTTCCCAATCAGGGTCCAAATGCTGTCGTCGAAACTGCGACCAGTACCAGTCGGTGGCTCGCCCAGACAACAACGAGGAGAATTGCCGGCAGACTTCGGCTTGCCCGACTCCATCATCGTGAGCCTTCAACTCCACCCGGAACAGAAACTCCTCCGCCGACAACACCTTGTCCTCGCCGGAGAACTTTAAGTTCCAGAAGGAAACCGGAGACATGCGATGCTGGGTCCCAGACCAAACATCTAGCCTGCCACCCGCAGGTGTTGAAACCTCCGGTGTGGAATGCTGATCCCTGGTAACGCAAGGGTTCACCGGAACCTCAGAAGGTCGCTGCTGAATTAACAGGGTATCTAAAACTTGTCGCAACTGGGCGACTTGCTCCTCCAGCGATGGAGGGTGCTCATTGGAAGTCGACCCATTCATTTGAGCAGCTTGAGATTCGCCCGGAAGATCGCTATCATTTGTGGATGGAAGAATCTTTCCCCTTCGAAGTTCCATAATCTAAATTCAATTCGATAATAAGCAAGATCCAACAACCTTAACTTTGTTTCTACTATACCAGGTCCAAATCTATATATACACCAGAGTTAAACCCTTAGCGGAAGCGGTAACTGAGGTGATTCTTTTAAAAAAATATGTTAAACGAAACTTTCAATTTATTGATTAATAAACCAATAAAATTATTTGAAGATAATCTAGGAGCGTTAATAAGTGCCAAATATGAAAACTATACTAAGACTCGAAACACATTGAAGTACCGTATCCTTATGTACACGAAAACTATGAAAAATGTATTATTGATATCATCAAGGTTAATTCCGAAGACAATATAGCGGATATACTCACGAAAAGTTTATGCAAAACTAAGTTTATAACAATAAGAGAATAGATGCGACTAATTTAAAAAGGCATAAGAAAAGACGAAGCTAACAGGCATTGATTGAATTTAATTATAATGCCAAATGCAAATTATATTTAACCCTTTTTTGTTGCCGACACAAAATTATTAAAACTGTAAATCTAAAGAGGAGTGTTGAGTTTAATAACTTTATATGTAGTTTGTAATTTTCTTATGTACTTACAACTGGGAATCTGTGATAACATGTATATTAGTGTGGATTAGTGATTGTATGCTTCGATTCAACAATAATGTCGGAATGGTTGAGCGCGGGACTACATTCCCTCTCCGGGCTCCGGCGTATCGATGTCCTCGATGTCAGTTGGTGAAGACTATGACTCACAGTCATCACCAAGTGTCATCCACTTCGCCGACACAGCTTCAGGTCCGCACCCAAAAGAAGGACAGAAAAAAATCCAAATTCGCATCGCCACGAAAGGGAAACTTCTTCAAAAATAAAACAAATTTCGAAGTGGTCCGATGTCTAACCCCACCTGAGCTACCTCTCGGAAAATCAATCAGGAGGGAAGAACAGACAGAGAAAAAGGGATGCAGGATATAAACAAAAAATAGAATTTAAAAAGCTGGATGGACCATCAGGAGGGCAAGGGGCGCAGTGGCAGGCGGTAACACACCTGATACCAGAGACGGTTAAGCCCTTGTAGCCCTCACCGATGTATCTACACCTTGACGTGGTGGTGAGGCTTGCGTGGTCCCGTTAGGACGCCCTGACTAAGATAGATACTTAAAAGCAATGGATAAAACAAAGGAAATTTGTACCCCAGGTGGTAAACCTGCAAGCCAGGGAAATCCACCCTCTACGGAGGTCGGCCTCATGGATTCTGGGGGAGGCCATCTATTGCTTAAGAGGAACAGGGAAGTGGACGACTCGCATGTCAACGCAGTCACGCAGGAAAGCGTAGAAGCGGCGGCGAGCGAGCTAGTGAAGCTGAACCTGGAGGTATGCTCAGAGAAGGTGGACAATGCTATGCAGCAATGTGTCAAGAGGTCAGCCGGCTCTGGGCCTACGTTAGCGCAGGAATCCGACTCGGAAATGAGGCTGCGAAAGCAGCTGAAGCAGAAGAGGAAGAGGGAGCGCAAAAGACAGAAGAAGGCAACTTCCTCTGTTGGGGGATCGGCCGAGTCCACTCCGGTGGAGGTGGGACCCACGAAGAGGTTTAGAGGTGAAAGTCTCTGCACCTCAGCCGTGGGTTCTACTGTCGAAGGGGAGGATAAGGCCAGGGAAAGGAAGGGTGGACAACCTCAACCTGTAAAACAGGGAGGAGTCAACCCTTCTGTCTCGGGGGTCGTGCGTGCGGAGCCTGTGGCGGAGAATACCTACGCAGGCATAGCAGGCTGTGACCTCCGTTTGGGTGTGACTGACGATGGAAGGGAGGAGGGTCTGGGCACGAAGCAGGTAACCGTTTTTAAAGCGGCCCTGCTCAAGGCACTAGACTCTCTGCCTGACAACGCTGGCGACATCGGTATTACCGAGGTAGACTTGGAGGACGGGGTCATTGCACTCAGGTGCGTGAACCAAAAATCCAAGGCCTGGCTGTACGAAGCTGTCGGAAAGATGACTGACCTATGGGAAGGAGTCAATCTGAGAGTGGAGCGCCTTCACATCCTTAAGGATGTGAGGAGGATGATCATCCGAGTTCCCGGTTCGCCGGAGAGCAAGGAAACCATCCTAGCCAGATTACGTCGTCAATATGCCTGTGTGACGGACACTTCTAAGTGGAGGGTCAGTCGCATAGGCAGATATGGTGACGCGAAAAACGGCGGTACCATTCTCACCGTATGGTGTCCGAAGGAGGAGGCGGAGGCGGTCAGGCATGCAGGGGGGAAACTCAACTGCGGGCTGGACCTTGCCTACGTGCGATTCCAGAAGGACAAGCCGGAGGAAATGGTAGAGCCGGCCGGAAAGGCAGCTGAACAAGGGGACCAGTGAAATGGAATCCTCGTCAGCTGGGCGGGAGGTGGGCCAGTTCCGGCAATTAAAGGTTTGCCAGTTGAATCTACACCATAGCAGAGCAGCATCAGCAATGATGACGCGAGGCTTCGGTGAGATGAAGCTGGATATTGCTCTCATACAGGAACCCTGGATCTACAAGGGTAGGATTAGGGGACTATCTGGGAGCTTTGACACTCTGTACGTTCCCAATGCGAATGAAAGAGTGAGGACGTGTGTGCTGGTGAAACACGGAGTGCAGGCGATTTTACTGCCGCACTTGTGCACACCAGATCTCACAGCAGCACGCGTAGGTACTGGAAGTGGGGCTTTCATTTTAGCCTCAGCCTACCTTCCGTACGATTCGCCAGATCCTCCGCCCACCAGGGAGTTGGAAATTCTGGTTATTACCTGTGGCGAAAAAGGCACAGGGTTAATAGTTGGTTGCGACGCAAATGCACACAACACGGTGTGGGGAAGCACCAACCACAACCATAGAGGAGAGGCTTTGCTCGAATTTGTGGAATGCAACAATCTAGTTATTGCAAATAGAGGGGTAGAACCAACCTTCGTCGATGCTAGACGAAGGGAAGTCATAGATATAACTCTATGCAGCAACCGGATGTTGACAAGATTGACCAACTGGGAGGTGATGGATCGGACGACTATGTCAGATCACAGAGCCATTTCTTTTGAGATAGCGTACGGAACCCCGGGCAGGGGAGACGGAATTAGAACAACGAGAATTCCCCGCAACACGGACACGTCTAGATATACTGAAATGTTGCGCAGGAATCTCGGGGAGCGCGTGCCAAGGGCATTGAAAACCACAAGAGAAGCAGAGTCTCAGTTGCATGTCCTGCAGACAGCGATAGAGAACGCTTTTCGAGTGGCGTGTCCTCTTACGTCAGTGGATGACCATGATCCCACACCCTGGTGGTGTAGGGAACTGGAGAAACTGAAGAAAGAGGTCAGAAGGGCTTTCAACCAAGCGATGAGGTGCAATGACCCGGTTGCCTGGGAGAATTACAAAGCCAAGAAAAGAGAAATGAAACAAACTCTGCGACGACGGAAAAGGGAGTCGTGGAGGGACTTCTGCTCGAGCATGGAGAGCATATCTGAGGCCAGCAGACTTCAGAAAATGATCTCCAGGGACCCGGTCTCCAAAGTCGGACTCGTTCGTGACCCGTCGGGGAGGATGACGGAGACGCTGGAGGAAACCAACAAGATCCTGATGGAAGTTCACTTTCCTGGCAGCTATATCTCGGGTAAATCTTGGGCTATTCGTAACAGAATGACTACAAGGATGAACCGAGAGGAGGCAAACGGGGTGGTGACGGAGGAAGGAGTGAGACGTGCAATAGACACATTCTCTCCCTTCAAGACATCGGGGCGTGACGGAATATTCCTTGCGCTGCTTCAATGGGGCAAAGAAATCATTGCACCCAGGCTTAGGGGAATATTCGTTACCTGTCTAGCAACAGGATACATTCCGGCGGTGTGGAGGGAAACCAAAGTGGTATTTCTCCCTAAGCCAGGCAAGAAGGACTACACCGAGGCGAAGTTCTCCAGGCCAGTCAGCCTAACATCCTTTCTGTTGAAAACAATGGAAAGAGTGGTGGCAGACCACCTGGAGAGTACTATGCTAAGGAGGCACCCTCTAAGTAGAAGCCAGCACGCTTACCAGGCTGGCAGATCTACAGAAACGGCACTTCACCAATTGGTGCGAGTAGCCGAGGGGGAACTGTATACCGGAGGCATAGCGATGGCCGTTATTATGGACATCGAAGGCGCCTTCGACAAGATACAGTTCAACAAACTCAAAGACGCTCTGGTGAGGCGCGAGGTCAGCCCCATGATTGTAAGGTGGGTGGACAGCATGCTGAATAACAGAGCGGTAAGGATTCAGACAGGAGACTCGCGGCTTCGAGAGAGGGTCAGCAAGGGATGCCCACAGGGCGGGGTCCTATCGCCCCTCCTGTGGAACATCACTGTGGACACTCTGCTCAGGCGGCTAGAGGTAATGGGCGTGCATACCGTTGGGTATGCAGATGATGTAGCGATTGTGGCACGTGGCAAGTTTATGAGCACTACGGCAGATATCATGAGGAATGCACTCCAAGTGGTTGAGCAGTGGTGTACGGTACAGGGCCTCACCATAAATGCCAATACGTGCGTTCCATTGGGCGATATTTGCTACTCCGGAGTACTCCCGAGGACCTCCAACTACCCCTGCTCTTGTATTGGGGGATTTCACTCCTAGTAGAAACGCATAAAATTTCCGCCAGGTTTTCAAGCTTTAGCTAGGTAAAAATAGATAGCTTTTTGTTTTTTAAGTTAAAATAAACCGTCAGATTAATTATTTTATGGTGTATTTTTAAAGTAAACAAAACAAATAAGAGTTTAAAGTGAATAAAATTAATAACAGGGAAGTTTAAAAAATTATAAAATGGATAATATTGATAGATAGAATACGGTAAGATAAAAAAAATTGTTTTATTATACCCTTGTTTACTTTTTATATCAAAAATCGCGTTCCATTGGCCATGTACTCGAGAGTAGAAAAAATCTCCCAATGGAACGCAGCTAATAAGACAGACGCGATAATCTTCACTAGGAAGATTAAAGATCTGGATTTTCTGCCCCTCATGCTTTTTGGATCGAGGATCAAGGTGTCTGGGATGGTCAAGTATCTGGGTGTATACTTGGACTCGCGACTAACCTGGAAATACCACGTTGAAGAGAAGATTAAGAAGGCGACAAGGGTGCTTCACCAGTGCAGAAGAGTATGTGGACTAAGGTGGGGTATCTCACCAAGGTTAGCATACTGGACATATACCATGATGGTGAGACCCATCATAACTTATGCCTCGGTGGTCTGGTGGACTAAAGCCACACAGAAAACCGTCAAGAGGCATTTGGACAAGGTGCAAAGAATGGCCAGCGTAAGTGTGAGCGGTGCTTTCCGCACCACACCCGCCGCGGCATTGGAGGCGCTGTTAGGTCTGCTGCCGTTAGATCTCCAGGTGATGAAGACTGCGGCAGCCTCAGCGATTCGGATGAGACGGGATGCCGCATGGCAGGCGTCAGGAACCTTATATGGGCACATGAAGATCCTGGATCGCATTAAAGGGATTAGGCCCATGGAAGGGATCACAAAAATGAGGGTGACCGAAAGGTATCATAAAACCCTCATAGGGAACGGAACGCTCCCGGAAGGGAGACCGGAAGACATATATATCTTCACGGACGGATCCATGATTGACGGCAGAGCAAGTGCGGGAGTCTTCTCAGAGGACTTAAATCTGACCTGCTCTCTGGCTTTGGGGAATTATACCTCAGTCTACCAGGCGGAAATGCTTGCTCTGCTGCACGCGCTGGATCACATAAATGAGGGTCAGGTGCAGGGAAGAAGTATCCTTATAGCACTGGACAATCAGGCTGTGATTAAGCGCATGAATCAGACAGAGATTAATGCGTCATAGTGTGTCACTGTCCGGCGGTGGCGAGGAAAAGGGCTGCCATAACTGGACTCCATTGGATGGAGGACATGAGGCAGACTCCCTTCAATCAGCTGCTTGCGATAACTAGGGGAGTCGAAGTAAGGGAGCAATGGGACAACCCACTGCAACCCCAATAAGATGACTCTAGGCAGAGGGACGAAAAGGGACCCGCAAATAGTGGTCTGATTCGATATCCCTCGAAAATCTATATATATAGGCCCTTGTAGCAACTTCAACGTCCACCAGGAAAAATTAATTGAAGATCCTGTTCACGGACCGACGCAGTGGCAAGCGGTATCACGCCTGATACCAGAATCGCCGACCACGGAAACAGGACAGGGATGAACCACTACTACACCTTCACGCATAGCCAAGCGACCACTCGCTTGTTAGCAAGCCGTGCAGGTCAGCATGGTTCGAAGACATTTCAAAACGAAGAAGCTACCGCGTTACTTGGGAAAGGAGGGCCTAAAAGTAAAAACAACGAAAAAGTCACATAAAATTTGGACAATAATGCTGAAAACAATATGAACACCAGACAAGGACTAAGGCCTCGCGGTACTACCTTAGCCCTCAGCGAGCGCGTGGTAAGTGTGGTGAACCATAAACAAAAAAAATCAAACGTCCGTGAAGGCACAAGTGGTAATAAACACCGGAAAAATTTCACTTCAAGGTCCGTGTAAAACTGTTAACGGGCTTTAAAAGCCACGTTGGGCGCCATTTATGTAACAGCATAACGGCGCGACTATATACTGGGCGCCATTTATGTGGGGTCTTGCACCCTCAGCCAGAAGCCCGGAAAAGCCTGACCAAGAGCGCAGTCCCAATCATAAAACAAATCGGAACTCGTATCCTCCCCAACCGCCGATCCTACTGTTAGGGGGATATACTGCCGGACACACGGAGTTCACTAGCTCGCCGGTTGGGGTCGTGGGGTGTGTGGCCGTAAGTAAAAATATAAACACATAACATAACTGGAAACCAATTATTAAAATTTTTGGTCTTAAAGACTCGCAAGCAGGCATCATTTTCGAACAATATTTATTTTCGGGAATCGTATAGAAATGACGTACATTGTTTAATCAAAAATCGTAGTTCAACTAACTTGCCGAAGCGAAGGCTTGCTTCACTTGCAGAATAAATTTAAGTCAAATGTTTAATAACTGGCCGAAGTGAAGGCTTGTTTTACTTGCAGTGACAATTTGTTTGTATCGGTTTCCCGAAGTGAAGGCTGTGCTTCACTTGCAGCGTTCCAATGCGTTTTTCTGAAAAACTAGCCGGTCGGAGCAAATTAAAATAAAACAGCGTTTTTGTTTGTTCCTTTATTCACCGCGTCTCTGAACCAACTGCCCAAGCTCGCACACAATACTTACAAAAAAAACTTCAAGCAAAAGCTTTAGGAAGGCTTACAAAATTCATTTTTACAAGCTTTAGAAAGGCTTACGAACTATAAGTTAATAAAACGTATAAATGTATAAACAAAATAAAAAACAAATAAAAATGTCGTAATTCTAAACATTTCGCCGGCCTTGAAGGGTTAACCTTTCAATAATAAATCATTCGTCAGCCTCTGTTGGTAGTAGGCACAGTTTGATGATTGGTCTCTTGAACACTCCCGTTGCTGTCTGGACGGTAATAACTCGAACCAAATTATCACCACCTGGATGAAGTTGAGTGATTCTCCCCATGGACCATCGACATGGAGGTAGATTCTCATCCTTTAATAACACGATGTCGCCTATCTTAGGGTTGACGGATTGAGTGCGCCATCGTGACCGCTGCTGAAGTTGAGTGACATATTCCATAGCCCACCTCCTCCAGAAATCTTGAATAAGCCGCTGTATGTAGTGCCATCGGTTAAGTCGATTGATTTTATGCTCCTTAAAATTTTCCTGAGGTACTTGTGTTAAAGGTCGACCAATTAAAAAGTGGCCTGGTGTGAGATAATCCACCTCCTTTATATCGGTTGATAGAGTTAGTAGCGGCCTAGAGTTTAGGCAAGCTTCCACTTGACAAAGCACTGTGTTGTATTCTTCAAAGGTCAGGAGCGAGTTACCCAGCACTCGTCGAAGATGCGTTTTCATGGACTTTACCCCCGCCTCCCATAAACTACCAAAATGTGGTGCTGCGGGGGGTATAAAGTGCCATTGTATATGGTGATCGCTTAAAAAATTTACGATTCTCTCAGCATGCCTTGGGGACTGGAGTAACTGCTTCAATTCACCAAAATGCCTTTCTGCTCCAACAAAGTTGCTTCCGTTGTCACTGAATATATGGGAACACAGTTCCCGTCTTGAGACAAATCTCCTTAAAGCAGCTATAAATGATTCTGTTGATAAATCTCCACAGAGCTCTAAATGTATTGCCCGGGTTGTCAAACATATGAATAAGGCAATATATGCTTTGTATGTTTTTGCTCCTCTTCCTTTCCACGATCGTACCATTATTGGACCAGCATAGTCGACTCCAGTATTTGCGAATGCAAATCCTGGTTGAAGGCGATGAGTTGGTAAATTTCCCATTTGTTGATTGTACGATTTTCCCTTAAACCGAGCACATGTGACACATTTATAAACACAACGTTTGACCAGTTGACGAACTCCTAATATAAAATATCTTGAATTAAGCATATGTAGTAGCTGCCTCTGTCCTGCATGCAGATATCGTATGTGTAGATCGGCTATTATCAGTCGGGTTAAGTGATTCAATTTGGGCAATATAATTGGGTGTTTGAGTTCATAAGGTAAATCAGCTTGGTTTATCCTGCCCCCAACTCGTAATAAACCATCTGGATCAAGGAATGGATTTAGCGAAGCTAATTGACTCTTTGGTTTCAACTGATTTGCCGTCTTTAACAGGTCAATTTCGTCTTGAAATGTATCCAGTTGGGCCTTCTTAATTAGGATTTTAAAGGCGTGATTAAGTTCTTGCGTAGATAGAAATCCAGTTTCACGTTCACTCTTATTTACTTTACAATTATACCGAAAGCGTAGGCAATAACTGAGAATTCGCTTTAGTCTCGTCAATGTTGAATATCTACACATTAAGTTGTCTTCCTTTAACCTTGCCTGAGTAAGAAAAACCATTTTCCGTGCCTCAGAGTTGATTACGATCTCGTCCATAGGCTCCCGCTTATAATCAGGACAGAATCCTATTGGCTGTTGTAGATTCGGCCCCCACCTCCAGAACCTCCTCCAGAAATCTTGAATAAGCCGCTGTATGTATTGCCATCGGTTAAGTCGATTGATTTTATGCTCCTTAAAATTTTCCTGAGGTACTTGTGTTAAAGGTCGACCAATTAAGAAGTGGCCTGGTGTGAGATAATCCACCTCCTTTATATCGGTTGATAGAGTTAGTAGCGGCCTAGAGTTTAGGCAAGCTTCCACTTGACAAAGCACTGTGTTGTATTCTTCAAAGGTCAGGAGCGAGTTACCCAGCACTCGTCGAAGATGCGTTTTCATGGACTTTACCCCCGCCCCCATAAACCACCAAAATGTGGTGCTGCGATCGTACCATTATTGGACCAGCATAGTCGACTCCAGTATTTGCGAATGCAAATCCTGGTTGAAGGCGATGAGTTGGTAAATTTCCCATTTGTTGATTGTACGATTTTCCCTTAAACCGAGCACATGTGACACATTTATAAACACAACGTTTGACCAGTTGACGAACTCCTAATATAAAATATCTTGAATTAAGCATATGTAGTAGCTGCCTCTGTCCTGCATGCAGATATCGTATGTGTAGATCGGCTATTATCAGTCGGGTTAAGTGATTCAATTTGGGCAATATAATTGGGTGTTTGAGTTCATAAGGTAAATCAGCTTGGTTTATCCTGCCCCCAACTCGTAATAAACCATCTGGATCAAGGAATGGATTTAGCGAAGCTAATTGACTCTTTGGTTTCAACTGATTTGCCGTCTTTAACAGGTCAATTTCGTCTTGAAATGTATCCAGTTGGGCCTTCTTAATTAGGATTTTAAAGGCGTGATTAAGTTCTTGCGTAGATAGAAATCCAGTTTCACGTTCACTCTTATTTACTTTACAATTATACCGAAAGCGTAGGCAATAACTGAGAATTCGCTTTAGTCTCGTCAATGTTGAATATCTACACATTAAGTTGTCTTCCTTTAACCTTGCCTGAGTAAGAAAAACCATTTTCCGTGCCTCAGAGTTGATTACGATCTCGTCCATAGGCTCCCGCTTATAATCAGGACAGAATCCTATTGGCTGTTGTAGATTCGGCCCCCACCTCCAGAACCTCCTCCAGAAATCTTGAATAAGCCGCTGTATGTATTGCCATCGGTTAAGTCGATTGATTTTATGCTCCTTAAAATTTTCCTGAGGTACTTGTGTTAAAGGTCGACCAATTAAGAAGTGGCCTGGTGTGAGATAATCCACCTCCTTTATATCGGTTGATAGAGTTAGTAGCGGCCTAGAGTTTAGGCAAGCTTCCACTTGACAAAGCACTGTGTTGTATTCTTCAAAGGTCAGGAGCGAGTTACCCAGCACTCGTCGAAGATGCGTTTTCATGGACTTTACCCCCGCCGCCATAAACCACCAAAATGTGGTGCTGCGATCGTACCATTATTGGACCAGCATAGTCGACTCCAGTATTTGCGAATGCAAATCCTGGTTGAAGGCGATGAGTTGGTAAATTTCCCATTTGTTGATTGTACGATTTTCCCTTAAACCGAGCACATGTGACACATTTATAAACACAACGTTTGACCAGTTGACGAACTCCTAATATAAAATATCTTGAATTAAGCATATGTAGTAGCTGCCTCTGTCCTGCATGCAGATATCGTATGTGTAGATCGGCTATTATCAGTCGGGTTAAGTGATTCAATTTGGGCAATATAATTGGGTGTTTGAGTTCATAAGGTAAATCAGCTTGGTTTATCCTGCCCCCAACTCGTAATAAACCATCTGGATCAAGGAATGGATTTAGCGAAGCTAATTGACTCTTTGGTTTCAACTGATTTGCCGTCTTTAACAGGTCAATTTCGTCTTGAAATGTATCCAGTTGGGCCTTCTTAATTAGGATTTTAAAGGCGTGATTAAGTTCTTGCGTAGATAGAAATCCAGTTTCACGTTCACTCTTATTAACTTCCCAGTATAGGAAGTTATTGTAATCGGTCCGAAAATCGAAATCGAAAATTTCAACGTATTTTCATCTTTCAAGGTCCCAGGAGCATTTTAAGCAAAAAATTGGGAGGAAGTATGTGTGTGTGTGTGTGTGTGTGTGTATGTGCGTACGGATGTGGTCATTTTTTCCTGCACGATATCGCGCGAACCAAAACTGATATCGACTTCGTTGAGGTGTTGTTCGAAGCGTATTAACCGAAATATGATCTGAAAAGAATTTCATGAAATTCGGTCCAGCCGTTTTTTTTGTTTGAGCGAAGTAAGTGATTTTTGTACCTGCACGATATCGCCCGAACCACGAAAGATATTGATTTACTTGAGGTTCCGTTCGAAGCGTATTAGCGACAATATTATCTGAAAAGATTTTTATAATATTCGGTCCAGCGGTTTTTTGGTTTAAATGACTTAAGTGATTCTTGTACCTGCACGATATCGCGCGAACTATAAAAGATATCGACTTAGTTGACGTGCCGTTCGAAGAGTATTAACCAAAATATGATCTGAAAAGATTTTCATAAAATTCGGTCGAGCCGTGTTTTTGTTTAAGCGGCGTAAGTGATTTTTGTACATGCACGATATGGCCCGAACCACAAAAGATATTGACCTACTTAAGGTGCTGTTCGAAGCGTATTAGCGACAATATAATTTGAAAATATTTTTATAATATTCGGCCCAGCGGGTTTTTGGTTTAAATGACTTAAGTGATTTTTGTACCTGCACGATACCGCGCGAACTAAAAACTATATCGACTTCATTGAGGTCCCGAAAAACATTAATACATCAATTTTATATACATTTTCGTCATCCTAATCTTGTGCGCACATTTAGTTTGACATTTTAGCGAAAATATTGATAAACAGTTGTGACAAATTCTCGGTATTATGCATATATTCTATATTGCCTATTGTTCATTTATTATTAAAATATCCATTCATAATATTCAACATCCATCTTACTGGGAAGTTGATCGTGTGGACCGAAAGGGTCGAACCCACATCCCAACTAGTTTACTTTACAATTATACCGAAAGCGTAGGCAATAACTGAGAATTCGCTTTAGTCTCGTCAATGATGAATATCTACACATTAAGTTGTCTTCCTTTAACCTTGCCTGAGTAAGAAAAACCATTTTCCGTGCCTCAGAGTTGATTACGATCTCGTCCATAGGCTCCCGCTTATAATCAGGACAGAATCCTATTGGCTGTTGTAGATTCGGCCCCTGCCACCACAAAACACAATTGACTAATTCCGCTGCTGTGAGCCCACGTGATGCGTGATCCGCAGGATTGTTCTTTGAAGTAATATGTCGCCAATGGTTCATTGGAAGGACGTCTAAAATTTCTGCTGTGCGATTTCCTACAAATATGGTCCACCGTCGTGGATGATCAGCTAGCCAACCCAAAACAACTGTTGAATTTGTCCACCCGTAATATGGTATGTCGGATAGTTTAAGGGAATCTCTGACCCGTTTAATTAAGTTGACCAAGAGGTGTGCTGGCTGCACATAGCTCTAGGCGTGGAATTGAAAGTTGTTTAATCGGCGAAACCTTAGTTTTCGCAGCAACCAGATGACTCGAAAGAAATTCTGTATTCTTATAGGTATATATATATATATATATATATATATATATATATATATATATATATATATATATATATATATATATATATATATATATAGCTGCTCCATATGCACGCTCAGATGCATCAGCAAAGCCATGCAGCTGTATTATGTCTCCTTCACAAGATAGCCAACGAGATATTTTCAAACCTTCCAATTGATGCAAAGAATTCTTAAATTGCTTCCAATGATGTAGTACGTCTTCTGATATAGGATCATCCCAGTCTACTCCAGTCATCCATAGTTGTTGAATAATCATTTTTGCTCGTATAACACAAAGTGATAACCAACCCAATGGATCATAGATTTTTGCTATTTGAGATAAAATCTGACGCTTTGTCGGTCTATCTATCTCCTCCACTTGTACATTGAATACAAAGCAATCCTTTATCGTGTCCCATTTAAGTCCAAGTGTGCTCACTGAACTGATTTTATCAAAATTTAGTAGTTTAGACTGTTCTTGATGATCTGTTGGTGTCTCTTGTAACAACTCTGATGAATTGGATGACCATTTTCTAAGGTCAAACCCAGCTGATTCGAGCATATTAGTTAATTCATTTTTTATTGTTCTGGCTTCTTCTAATTTTTCTGCTCCAGATATTAAATCGTCAATGTAGAAATCCGATTTTAATACTTCTGCCGCCAATGGGTAATTACGTGCTTCATCCTTTGCTAATTGACTTAATGTTCGCGTCGCCAAAAAAGGCGCTGAGGTTGTACCATATGTGACCGTCAGTAGTTCATAGTCCCTTATAAATCATGTATCCAAATTTGCCTATACATCTTGGCAATATCTGCAATGAATGCAATTCTATGTTTTCGAAAACGGATTAAAAGTGTAAGAATATCAGACTGTACAATAGCACCTGCCATTAATTTATCATTCAATGCGATACCTGAGGTTGTCTTGCACGACGCATCAAAAACAACACGAAGCTTCGTTGTCGTGCTTTCAGGTTTAGCTACAGCATGGTGTGGCATGTAATAATTTCCCTCAGACATCTGATCTTCTGGTACCATTCGCATGTGCCCTAATGATTCATATTCTGCCGTAAATGTTGTATATTGCTGATATAGCTGATGATTTGAAGCAAATCTCCGTTCTACCGCCATTAGCCTCTTTATAGCGAACTGTCGTGAGTCACCCAAGACTAAGTTATCTTCTTTAAATGGTAGTTTAACCTTGTATTTACCACTGTCGACTCGTTTATGGGTTGCACAAAAATGCTCCTCACATTTCCTCTCTTCTGCTGTAAGTACTATCGTCTTCATCTCTTCCAACTCCCAGAACTTACGCAATTGCTGGTTAATATCTATACATGTATGCAACGAATGAATCGCCTGGCTACTCGATGGTGAATATCTTCCTCCAACAATCCAGCCAAAAATGGAATTTTGAGCAATTCCTGATTTTTCCATCCCTTATAGGGCTTACAATACCGAACTAAAATCTGAATACCGCTATTTGATATTTCAAATTTGAAATATCGGGATACCGGTATTAAAACCGGTATTATTAATAAAAAATTTACTATTTATTATTTATTAACTTCCCAGTATAGGAAGTTATTGTAATCGGTCCGAAAATCGAAATCGAAAATTTCAACGTATTTTCATCTTTCAAGGTCCCAGGAGCATTTTAAGCAAAAAATTGGGAGGAAGTATGTGTGTGTGTGTATGTGCGTACGGATGTAGTCATATTTTCCTGCAGGATATCGCGCGAACCAAAACTGATATCGACTTCGTTAAGGTGTCGTTCGAAGCGTATTAACCGAAATATGATCTGAAAAGATTTTCATGAAATTCGGTCGAGCCGTTTTTTGTTTAAGCGGCGTAAGTGATTTTTGTACCTGCACGATATGGCCCGAACCACGAAAGATATTGACTTACTTGAGGTGCCGTTCGAAGCGTATTAGCGACAATATAATCTGAAAAGATTTTTATAATATTCGGTCCAGTGGTTTTTGGTTTAAATGACTTAAGTGATTTTTGTACCTACACGATACCGCGCGAACTAAAAACTATATCGACTTCATTGAAGTGCCGAAAAACATTAATACATCAATTTTATATACATTTTCTTCATCCTAATCTTGTAAGTGCGCACATTTAGTTTGACATTTTAGCGAAAATATTGATAAACAATTGTGACAAATTCTCGGTATTATAGATATATTCTATATTGCCTATTGTTAATTTATTATTAAAATATCCAATCATATATTCAACATCCATCATACTGGGAAGTTGATCGTGTGGACCGAAAGGGTCGAACCCACATCCCAACTAGTTTTATTACATAGAGAGTAGGAATAGATAGATACAAAAAAACGGTGAAGTAAAAAAAAGTACATATTAAATTCTATGTTGACGCTGACGATTACAGTTCATTGGGATTTAACGTGGGAGCGAGGCAGGAATAGTTTTTGGTGCCATATTTTTGTATGGGATTTTGCTCATTTAGCAGTCCATTACTATATGTCAGTGGTATTTGTATAAACGAGCCCTATTCATTGGGTAGTAGACGTAAAACATAAACAATCGCTTTATATTCCCGACACCGCCGCTTTTCGATGGTGCCATACTCGGCTCGGTATGTGTAATAAATGTGCCTGATATAGATTTCAATACAGTGAAATTGTTTGTTTATCTTCAAAAAAAAATTCTTGTAATTAATTAATATTATTTTAAATTAGATTTATATTGTGCATAAATTCAATTTTTATCAACTAATGTAATACCAAAATACCGGTATTTTTACATAAATACCGGTTTTTAATAACGGACAAAAATCGTCCGGGATTCCGGTATTCGGGATCCCGGAATCCCGGTATTGTAAGCCCTAATCCCTTATAACTTCAAAGAATAAATCTGCTCCCAATATAATATCAATACGCCCTGGGCGGTTAAATTCTGGATCGGCAAGATTGAGATTCAAAAAACTGTCATCGTTCTTTAAAGGTATTTCCTATGTCGGCATAACTCCTGTTAATGAATTCAATATTAATGCTGTTGCCATCACTGTTTCTTCGTTGAATCGCGAACGTATTTGTAAGTTTACCTTACCACGTGTGTAGGCGGAACCAATACCATTTATGTGAATCCTCGCCTGTGTTCGTTGTAACCGTAATTGCTGTATGCATGCTTCAGATATAAGCGTAGTTTGCGATCCTGAGTCTAAAATCATTCTACAATATTGTTCCTGACCTGTGATATCCCGGACGAGGACTAATGCTGTTGGTAATAGCGTATCCTGTGGTTTCGAGGGCATTTGAGATGTTAGTGTTGTTGCGTTCATTTCTCTTGGTGGCGCTTTTTGTTGTGAACTCTCTGAATCCATGTGTATTAAGGAATGATGTTTCGATTGGCATAATCGACATCGCGAGGATTTACAATCGACTCTCTGATGTCCAGTTCCTAAACAATTAAAACATAACGACTTGGAAAGTACACATTCTCGACGCTTCTCTACATTCATTGCGATGAATTGGGGACATCTATTCAATGGATGTTGTCCCTTACATAAACAACAAGACGACACTGCCGCTGTTAGAACCCGTTTTTGCTGAGGAGCAAATGGCAACTTATTGCTTTTGTTTCCTTAACATTTCCATCTCAAATAAGTAGTCCTCTACAAATTTCATAATCTTTTCAATTCTGGTCGTGTTTCTTCTTTGACTTCACGATGCCACAACCTTTTGATGTCAGTATCTTATTTACTTAATAGTAAATGAATCAAAATTGTATCCCAATGATTTACTGGAAGCTTTAATGCACGCAGACCATTAATTGCATCATTTGTGGTTGCAAGAAATTTCCTTAATTCTACAACTGTAACCTTTAATATGGATGGTTGTTCAAGAAGATTTTTAAGATGTGCTTCAATGATGCATCCTTCCTTGTTAAATCTCTGAATTAAAGACTGCCAAGCCTCTTCATAGTTTGCATCACCTATGTTTAGGTTCTTCAGTAAGGAAGCTGCGTCACCCTTTAAACTGCTCTTTAAATATTGAAGTTTCTGCGCTCCAGAAAGCGATGCATTTGAATGGATCATGGTATTAAATAAGTCAAAAAACGTCGGCCAATCTTCATAACTTCCCATAAAAACGGGTAAATTGATCCTCGGAAGTTTAACATCACTTGCCATAATTGGCTGTGCCATAGTTGACGTTGAAATGTTACCGGTATGAGTCGTTAAACTTTCAATCGCCTTTGTCAGACTTGTCTGATGAACCGCAAGTGCCTGAATAGCCGTCATTACGGAATCATCCTGTGGTAACGGTGTGCTACTAGACTCTTGCATGCTTTGCTCGCTAATTCTCCTTGATAACTGCACATATTTTGCCTTGATGGTAAAGTATTTATTTTCAATTTCTTCTCTAATAGCATCTTCATCAAAGTCTTCACTAGTTTCCTCTATGCTTTCAATTTCGATTAGGAAGTGATTGAAATCCCTTAAAGTTTCTTCTAACTTGGTCAACCTAACCTCTACTTCCTCTCGGGAGGTATTTTCATCAAACAAATTAAACGCATTTGATAATCGTGACAAGCTGCCTCTAATTATTTTTAATTTATGTTTTATCTTTGTGCTGTTCATTTTAAAACTAAAAGAGAATTGTAAGTAACTGAATTCTAATTAATTTAATAAAATGCAAAGAATAAACTTTGTTGTCGTTCCACCCTGTTGCTCAATTGCAGTGTGATATTTCCATGTATTGTATGGAACAATACATACACTCAAACAGTTAATTCCAGTTAATTCCAATGTTCAGGATGAGTCACAGCCCATTCAATCGTACAATTACACAATCCACTTTTGCCAAATGAGAATTTAGCGTACTTTTCAGGTTACTACAGCAAACCTCAATCAAACGATCACCAATCTCGCGCGGTTCAATCCGGTATGAAGGACCAAATGTTCAACTAACTTGCCGAAGCGAAGGCTTGCTTCACTTGCAGAATAAATTTAAGTCAAATGTTTAATAACTGGCCGAAGTGAAGGCTTGTTTCACTTGCAGCGACAATTTGTTTGTATCGGTTTCCCGAAGTGAAGGCTGTGCTTCACTTGCAGCGTTCCAATGCGTTTTTCTGAAAAACTAGCCGGTCGGAGCAAATTAAAATAAAACAGCGTCTTTGTTTGTTCCTTTATTCACCGCGTCTCTGGACCAACTGCCCAAGCTCGCACACAATACTTACAAAAAAAACTTCAAGCAAAAGCTTTAGGAAGGCTTACAAAATTCATTTTTACAAGCTTTAGAAAGGCTTACGAACTATCTTCTTTTTTATTTAATTAATAAAAGAAAGTTTCTGTATGCGTGTATGTATGTGTGCGCTATAGCGGGCGCACCAGTCATCGTAGAGCTTCGAAATTTTGCACGAAGGTCCGTTGGGGTCTGCCCTGAAACACCTCGAAGCCCGATTTTCGAAATTCAAAATGGCCGCCGAAAAATGACCGAAATTCAAAATGGCCACCAAAATATGAATTTGCAAATTGTGTTCCGATTTCAATGAAAGTGGGTATCTAGGGGTTCTTAAGGTCGCTAAAAACGAATTTGTGGTCAAAACTTAAAAATTCAAAATGGCCGCGCCAATATGGCCGACGAATTTGCCAATTGTGATCCGATTCCAATGAAAATCGATATCTGGGGTTTTTTGAGGTAGCAAATAACGAATGTTTGATCGGACCTTATAAATTCAAAATGGCCGCGCCAATATGGCTGACGAATTTGCCAATTGTATTCC
This sequence comes from Thereva unica, assembly GCA_949987705.1. Classification (NCBI taxonomy): domain Eukaryota; kingdom Metazoa; phylum Arthropoda; class Insecta; order Diptera; family Therevidae; genus Thereva; species Thereva unica. Next base: position 65,230,612 of record OX465284.1, read on the forward strand.
GATTCCAATGACAATCGGTATCTGGAGTTTTATGAGGTAGCAAATAACGAATGTTTAAACAAAACTAATAAATTCAAAATGGCCGCCCCAATATGGCCGACGAATTTGCCAATTGTGATCCGATTCCAATGAAAATCGATATCTGGGGTTTTTTGAGGTAGCAAATAACGAATGTTTGATCGGACCTTATAAATTCAAAATGGCCGCGCCAATATGGCTGACGAATTTGCCAATTGTGAGGAAGAACTGTATATAGTTCAATTATAAAAAGGCAAATTTGGTTTTGGTTGTTTCCAAAAAAAGTCTACACATCACGAAATATTTTATAAAAAAACAAATAAGTTCCATTTCCCGACCCTATTGCCGTGAACTTGGCCACTTTCTAAAAAGTGGGAAATTTCTTAAATTTCCCCTAAACAGTGGAAACAGTAGAAATATGTTTTCAGATTTGTATGAGGAAGAACTGTATATAGTTCAATTAAAAAAAGGCTGTTTGCATTGTAAAGCAAATTTTGTTTTGGTTGTTTACAAAAAAGTCTCCACATCAACGAATAAGTGCCCCCTATTGCCGTGAAGTTTGGCACTTTCTGAAAAGTGGGAAATTTCTTAAATTCCCCCTAACAGTAGAAACGGTAGAAATAGGTTTCCAGATTTATATGAGGAAGAACTGTATATAGTTCAATTAAAAAAAGGCTGTTTGCATTGTAAAGCAAATTTTGTTTTGGTTGTTTACAAAAAAGTCTCCACATCAACGAATAAGTGCCCCCTATTGCTGTGAACTTTGGCACTTTCTGAAAAGTGGGAAATTCCTTAAATTCCCCCTAACCTGTGGAAATAAGTTTTCAGATTTGTTATGAAGAAGAACTGTATTAGTTCAGCTAAGAAATCCTCTTTATAAATTTTATTTTTGTTGTTTACAAAAAAAGTCCCCATGTCAGGAAATATTTTATAAAAAACCAATGCCATTCCCCTATTCCCGTGAAGTTTGCCACATTCTGAAAAGTGGGAAATTTCTTAAATTCCCCCTAACAGTAGAAACGGTAGAAATATGTTTTCAGATTTGTATGAGGAAGAACTGTATATAGTTCAATTAAAAAAAGGCTGTTTGCATTGTAAAGCAAATTTTGTTTTGGTTGTTTACAAAAAAGTCTCCACATCAACGAATAAGTGCCCCATATTGCCGTGAACTTTGGCACTTTCTGAAAAGTGGGAAATTCCTTAAGTTCTTAGACAAACATATCCAAAAAATATGTTTGCTAGGTGTCGATTGTACTTCTTCCGATAGGTGGCGCTCAACATCAAATTTAAAAAAAAGTTGTAACATATTTTTTATAGGTAACTCTAAATTTTTATATGTATCCAAAATCAATTTTGCAGATTTGTTCTTTTTTTCATTATACTTTTTCCTACCGCGGACTGTGCACACATAATCTTTTTTTATTGAAAGGCGTTGCAACGCACGCGGGTTTTTTGCTAGTAAGTTAATAAAACGTATAAATGTATAAACAAAATAAAAAACAAATAAAAATGTCGTAATTCTAAACAAGCAACACTTTTCTTCACGATTTTAGATATAACTTTAATTACAGTGCGATTAATTGTCAACAGCAAATGGCCTACTTTAACCAATTATTATTTCTTTACAATTTACGTATTTCTATATGATTACCGATTAATTGTCAACAGAAAATGGCCTACTTTGACCAATTATTATTTCTTTACAATTTTTGATTTTCAATGTAAGTATTAATATTTTCTTTGCAATTTTTGATTTTCAATATTAAATGTACGTCATTTCTATACGATTACCGAAAAAATAGCATGTTCAACGCGGTAAGAAAAGTGAGTTTTCCAGCTCGTGTAAATTTTAATCCACTCGCTCGCTACGCTCGCTCGCGAATTAAATATTTACACTCACTGGAAAACTATCACTTTTCTTTACTTGTAGAACAATCTACTATAGTTTTGCAGGAAGAAACAAAAATATTGCAATCAGGGATAAAGTTCAATCATTTATTTATAAGAAAAAAAAAAAAATAAACAATCTAACAATCTAATCTAACATAATAAAATGTTAAAAATTTTTGCAACAAATGTTTGTTTCTTCGACCATTTTTACTGAAAATATTTTAACTGTCATTGAAATGTGTGAATTGGTATTTTGGCACACTTTGGAATATCGAAGTGCCTGGGGAAATGAGAAAAAATTGAAATGGTATTTTGGCAAAGGGCCAAAGTAGAAAACCATCAAATCAAATTTAAGATTGACAGTGGGTCGGATGTTAGTTGCATAGTGAAGGAGTTCTCAGATATTTTTGATGGCATTGGCAAGTTTCCTTTAAAGCAGTCAATCATATTAAAAGAGAATGCTGAACCAAAACTGCATTACAAAAAACGCATACCTCATAGTTTGATCGAACCATTGGAAAAAGAACTAAATGATCTTGCGGAAAAGAAAATTATCACACCTGTGTCATACCCAACAGACTGGGTAACCAATTTACAAATAGTGGAAAAGGCAAATGGTAAATTGATACTTTGTTTGGATCCTAAACCATTGAACAATGCAATTAAACGAGAACATTTGCTCATTCCTACGATTGATGACTTCTCAAGCGAAATGGTAAACAAAACGGTATTAGCTAGTACAGTTTCCAGAGTAAAAAAATCGCTAAAACTGCAAAAAAATAGTAGTTGAATGAAATTTCAGAGTTATGAGTCAAAATATCATTTTTTTTACAGAAAAACTATTTCGAATATACATACCTATATATTAGAAAAATTGACAAAGTTCCTATTTTTATTTCCATTTATTCTCCATCGCTGGATGTCTCGGAGGTAGATCAAGAAATGACTCGAGGGCCTACTTTCATTTAAAAATAACACTGCGTTATTAAGATGCTCTAAGTTATTTCCGAAGAACTTTGTCAATTTTTCTAATATATATGTATATTCGAAATAGTTTTCTGTAAAAAAAAATGATATTTTGACTCATAACTCTGGAAGTTGGTGGTGTAGAACCTTCGCTTTTACAGTTTAGATAGGTGGGAGTATTCTGCGTATACTGCTACCTAATTCATGGAAGTAGGTCATCGGGTTACCAAAATACAGGGTGATATGTAAACCTCTATCAAAAAAAATTCAAAACGCCCTAGTGACCGAACCGTTACGATATCTGCCCCCCTCCCATATGATTTTTTGCTCGTCTATCCAAAGCCTATCTACAGCCCGCCACTTTGTAACTTGAGGTGGGACACCCTGCATAAAGAAAACAATATAAAAACAAAATAATTTTTCATATTTTTTTCTTTACCCTCCATTTTCCGACCAAACGTGAGGTTTTCCGGGAAAAGCTTATATAACTTTTTTTGTTGAGAATTTTCATAGCTTTAATTTTGTCTTCTTAACATTTTTCCAATTTCGACGTTTTTCCGAGCTACGGTCGGGAAAGCGTCGGAAAATTCTTTCAATCGGATTTTCTCGTGATTTTCACGAAGTACGGCCCGGAACTCAACGGTTACCTTTTCTCCAATGGCTAAACTCCCACCATCCCAAATTTCATTCAACTACAATTTTTTTTGCAGAAGAAATCTCTAGGAGCTGTACTAAGCGGATTTTGGCAAATGGAATTAATGTAGATCAAAAAAGTTCAGACCTTACAACATTCATGACTCCATTCGGTCGGTATAAATTCAATCGTGTATCTTTTGGCATCAATTGTGCGCCGGAAATGTTTCAAAGAAACATGGTACAAATATTTGGAGACATACCTGGTGTCAAAGTATAGATACTTCGATGACGTAGCCATTATGGGAAGTAATGAAAATGAACATGATAAAACATTAACATTGGTATTAGAAAGAGCTCGAGCTAATGGAGTCAAATTCAATCCTGAAAAGATCCAATACCGAAAAGAGACAGTGGAATTTATGGGTCATGTTTTATCAAGTAATAGCGTTAAACCTAAGAATAAGTATCGTGACGCAATTTTGAACATAAAAAAACCAACAAATAAACAGGATGTGCTACGTATTTTTGGACTTTTTAAATACCAGGAAAAATTTATACCTAATCTATCAAAACAACCAGCTGCGTTACGCGATTTGACGCGACGTGATACTGATTTTGTATGGAATGAAACACATTATATGGAATTTAAAAAACTATTGGAAATAGTCACATCAGATCCTGTGCTGGAAATTTACGACAAAACAAACTGACACGTCAAAAGACGGATTAGGCTGTGCTCTAATGCAAGAAGGGCATCCGGTTGCATATGCATCGAGAACACTTAGCAAAAGTGAACAAAAATGGGCTCAAAGCGAAAAAGAGTTAATGGGGGTATTCAGACGCTGCTATAAGTGTGCTGAGCAAAACCGGTTTTATTCAACCCCTCGGAACACACACGGGGCGTAATTGTGGGCGCTTTCAGTAATGCAGGATGCGTGCGCAAATGACTTATTCAGCAATTGAAAGTGTAAGCTTTCAATGACTGAATAAGTCAATTGCGCACGCATCCTGCATTACTGAAAGCGCCCTGTGTTTAGAACATTTGAAAGCTTTACAGGAACGTTTAAATGTATTGTAAATAAAATTCACTTGTCAGACAAAAACAGAGCTAAAGAAAACAAGAGATAGAAGTAGCATTTTATATGTGTGTAAGTTTTCACGCGTTTGCTTTTGCGTGAAAAATGTTTCGTTAAGTTCTTCCGCTCTCTTCCCTCTCTCATCTATAAAACCGGTTTTACTTTCCATGAATGTGCACCGTCTGAATACCCCCATTGGCCATTGTTTTTGCTTGTGAAATATTCCATAATTTCGTGTATGGTCGTCTTGTAGCCGACTGCTTATCACGAGCTCAATTGACTAATATCGTGGAAATTCTAGCATTATCAACTGTCATTCATTCACTAACACAGTCAGCCTGCTTATCAAGAGAAAACTATGATCAGTAACGTTTAATCATTGAAAGGGATGAAAAATACAAACGCATTTGCGACTACGTGACAAACGGATGGCCAACATATCATAAACTGGACAACTTTATTCAAACATTCCACAAATTTAAACGTGAGCTGCATTTTGAAAAGGGATTATTATTTCGTGATCATCGAGTTGTAATTCCAACCGAACTTCAAAATCAAATTGCTAAATGGCTTCATGCGCCACACCTCGGAATTGAAAAGACACTCAGTCGTGCAAGAATGCACTACTACTGGCCTAGCATGAACGAACAAATTAAAACCCTCGTTAGTGGATGTAACATATGCGAGAAATTCAAACGCAACAATCAAAAAGAACCATTAACACAAAATGAAACACCAAAATACCCCTTTCATATAGTTGGAATGGATATTTTTGAATATGCTGCAATAGATTACCTATCTTTAATTGATGCATACTCTGGATTTCTAATCGTAGAACGGCTATCAAACAAAACGGCAACACATGTGGTTGAAAAACTGCGAGGTCGATTTAATCAAATAGGATTTCCAACTAAAATCAGATGTGATAATAATCCCTTCAACAGCGTGGTATTCGAAAATTTTGGAAACGAATCTAATTGTAATGCAATACTCTAGCCCAAGATATCCTCCGCAGGGTGAATGAGTCGATGTCCATGAACCTTGCGTTTGAATTTGAAGATACTAATCGTGTTCGGAAACACAGACTGCGGAGGACAGTTCCAAAAGTGAGTTGTTCTATTTTTAAAATGGGGCTGCAGTGTATGGGGTGAGTCGAATTGGCTAGTATTGTGTTGCGGGAAAAAGCTGGCCGTGCAGGCAGGAGGTTCTTGATTTCAGTGGAGGAGTCGCTATGGGAATAGCGATAAAACTTGGAGGGCTGCTACATTCCTAACGTGTAACCACCAATGAAGGTGGATTTACATATCCGACGTTTTTCTGTCGTGTCGCTCTTTTTTAGAATTTCGACCAAACAATCTCTGTGACGTCCTACCGTCACGGTGGAGAGGTGAACGAAATTCAACTTTTTCTGTGGCAGGATGATAGAAATAGAGGATTGTAAATAAAATTTTGAGGTTATGTGTAATTGAAATGTGGCATTACGAGCTAGCTTGCAAAAGTAAGTGGAAACCGTACAGTTGTGAAGTTACATTTTTTATGTGGCATGATCAAACTCAGGGACCGCCCTTTGTACCACAAGTCCGTCATGCCATTCAAGTCAAGGTGCAATGTCTAGTAAGTAGGTAAGCTTGATCTGAAAATAGAAAATGGATATGATAGGTTAAGGATAGTCTGGTGGATGTATGACGAGAAAACGGCGATCCTGGCGTGTGAACTATTGGATGTTGAATGAGTTCATGTTTTAAGCTGTTACCGTGTGAGCTATTACCGTCAGGCTTAACGGGAGACAGCCTCGTCGGAGTGTTGTGACTCCCAACTACATACTTATATAATAATTTGTCTATAATATTAAGAACAAATGATGTTTCACAGTCATTTGTTAGTATTTTTCTGGGAAAACAAAAAAACTTTGATCAATTATAAAAATGTTGATGAACGTACAAGCTTGTAATGTACATCTGCAAACTACAATCAATACGTTGTCCAGTCCTATCATAAAAATTTAAAGTCCCGTTTATTACCGAGCCGCGACTTTTTCAGAGCACCAGCAAAAGTTTTGCTTTAGTAAATCCCCGAAATCTACTTGTGAAATTAAGGGAGCGATGTATTGGAACCTCTATAGTTTTATTTTTTTTTCTTCTAATCCAATAGAAGAAAAGGGAGAACTCTAGAGGACCCTATGCTTCTCTCATCCGTACTTACAAGCAGGATAGGTGAACGGCTCTGGAACTTCCTGTGGAGCGCAGGGGACTCCCAAAAGCTGCTTTTGCCCATCCCTGTTTTATTGCTAGAAACCGGACACAATAAATTCAAAAGTATAATAAAGCGCTCTTGCCAGCTGCCTTTACGGTTTTTGCACATCCTCCTCTGCATATCCGGCACTGTGTCTTGTATTGTGGAGGTGTTATCATTCAATATCTAAATAAGTGAACACATTACTACTCGGTGGTATAGGCGGCGCCCTCTGTTATCTGGCGCCCTAGGGCGGTCACTCAGGTTCGCCCATCCCTATTGCCGGTACTGACTGTTATACGGTGCGACGGAAAATGTCAGATATGTAAATCCACCTGAGCCTCATGCCGCGTTTTTTAAGCGTGGTGACTTTTCTGAACATCGATCTACAAAACTTCAGGTAGCGATCGAGACGACTGGAGCCCAATTCTCCACACACCTTCAGGTCAATAATAACAGACGTTACAACCGTGGAACTTGATATAAATGGGCGTTTGCTATAAGCTATTATACCTGTGACACACTATACTTTCATTATGATGGTAACTTTCATTATGATGGTTAAGGAAATGATGGGGTGACACATTTACTTTCATTTGCATGTGTCATTTGCAAGTGATAAAAGATAAGATACTAACCGATTCTTTTGGCCACAATTGCTTTTTTTTCCTCGAGTTTTCCTGAGACATCGTTATTTTTGAAATACTTGGGCTCAGATTTGTTTGTTTGTTTTGAATTGACTGTTAAATTGTCAGTTTTAAGGAGAAAGGAGGGGAAATTTATTATAAAAATTAGTTTCCAGTTTTGCAACAGATGTCACTTATCCGAAATTACAGTCCAAATGAAGGTAAAATACTTTCATTTTGAACTTTCATTATGATGGGGTTTTGCCGCGATAATGAAGGTTACTTTCATTATGATGGTATATGTGTCACAGGTATTATACTCTGTCAATGCTAGTACTTAGTCATGGCATCCTGTACTTTACCATTCCGATATAAATTTCGACCTCTGAGAGCACTTTGACATCTTAGCTGCGTTCGACAGGAGGTAGGGAAGACTACAACAACGAGGTCGACGATCACGATCGCCACATAACTGAATGGTAAGCTCCGTCGAGAAATCCAGTTCGCATTATTCATTAGGAAGGAGTCCTGTGAGATGCGACAGTAAGGAAGACTTTTGCTGAAATGATGAAGTAGACTAAAACGCCCAGAGCGTTGTTGGCCTCGGCCTGGACGAGTCCCGACATTAGTTTTGTCGCTGCATTTCCAAAATTTATAAAAAAATATCGGCTTCTAAAATTTATTTTTCTGTAATTTTCTTGCACAATTATTTATATATTTAACAATACGAGCCATATTCTTCTCTACTACAATTACATTGGTTAATTTTTTCTTGCCCAAATGGTTTCAAAATTATCCAAAACACTTTCGAGAAAATCTGTTTTTAATTGATTGAACTGATTCTGTAACACTTTATCATCTGTAACTTCTTCATCTTCCGAACTTCTGAATTCTATCGAACAAGAAGCTAGCTCATTGCTCGCACTGCTAGCATTTGTATCTTCGGCAACTTCTTTGTTATTATTGTCAACTGAAGCCTCCATTTTTGTTGCCGTTTCTGCGCTCTTTTCGATATCAGATAGAAAGCTAGTCGGGATTTTGTTTGTGTTTTTAACTAATAAACAATGGAAGGATTTTTTCGATGTAGAAGAACTACAATCCATTATGGTGTAATTAATTCTAGAATGAGATTTTGTTAGAATTGTTATAAAAAAAATAAATACATATGTATGTTTATATATTTTTAGTAAAAATTCTTGATAATATATTACGACATTAAAAACTTGCCTACTTTAAAACAAGAAATTTCTGATTGTGTCAGGATTGTGTCAAGATGCTTTGGTGTACATATTTCAAACGCACAGTATGTTATACTGAATATTTTTAAATTGTATACATATGTTGGTAGTGCATTATTTTAGATAAGGTTGAAGTAAATTTGATTAACTTATTAAAAGATTCAAATTCTGAGGATGGAAATGAGAGAAACTATTCCATCTAAGCCTACGTTACTACGTAGCAGCTACTGCAAGAGTATGTAACACTTCAATTAGGCAAGAGCAGTAAAATCAACATTCTTGAAGGCACAAAATAATTTCACACAAAACTTTTTGCTGTTCTGAACGAGCAAAATCCAATAGAAAAAAGATAAACTATTACTTGAACAATAAAAATTAAAACTACTCCAAGAAGAGTTAGAAAAATTACAATGTACAAAAATAAATTCAGATTTTCCAATATTATTATGAATTTGTTTAATTAATTAATTTAACATTTCAATTTTCAGAGGTTTGTGTCTTTGGAAATGTAAGGAAATATTTTGAATGGTAGGGAAATATTATCCAAACATTCGTTTGACAGTTTGTTGGATTTTGTAGCAGTTTGTCATAATTAAATAAATGTTATTTTTATAAATGGTGACAAACATCTTGCCTTTGGCTTCAAAAATAGAACTTCTTGTTGATATTGTTACGTTTTTACGGCTTAACGGATTCGTAGGATTAATTAAGGAATACACTTTTTAATTATCCACAATAATTTATTTATTATAAACCAAACACAATTTAAAAATAAACACAATCCTTAGAGTTCACTATAATCACTAGCAAATTTAATATTTCGCACTATTCAATTCTAATTATCGCTTTTTATTTCACTATAAATCACCACTTTTCACTTTGGAACACTTGTATCGCCTTTATAATCAAAACTGACTCGATAGCGGCTGCCAGGCGCTTTTATATAGGCAGCTCCACCTTTGTCTACTTTCTGGAACCTTCGTTTTCTGGTTCCTTGTGGTATGTTCTATATTTCTTTTAGTTTCGACCAGCTTGAAGTTGTCTTCGCTTATAGCTCGTTAGTTTAGTACATAAATTCTTAATTCAGACAACAACCGAAAATCGTTGATTCATCCTCTCGACAAACAGATGGCGCATAATCATCACAATATATTAACCATGCAAAGGATATTCGTGCAATCTATGGCCCTAATACATTGTGGAATAATGAACACGTATGAAAATTGGTTGAATCCATTTCCAATTATTGGAGTACAATTATTGGAGTTTTTGCAATTTTTAGCGTACGATTGTTCTCACTGTGTATTACTACTACACCGTAGTGCAACGTTCAAAATTAAATAATTTTTTTTAAACTTGAGTAAATGCGTCTTGCATTTCCCCCATACTAGATGGATGATGCTCATGAACCCCTTCCACTTCCATCATTCCAAAAACATTAATGTAGAAATTATTAAAAATTTTATGAGTAGATTTCAAATTTTATGAGTAAATTTTAAATTTTCTGTCATTCAGGTTTTAAAAAATAATATTGTGATGATTATGCGCCATCTGCTTGTGGAGAGGATGAATCAACGATTTTCGGTTGTTGTCTGAACTAAGAATTTATGTACTAAACTAACGAGCGATAAGCGAAGACAACTTCGAGCTGGTCGAAACTAAAAGAAACATAGAACATACCACAAGGAACCAGAAAACGAAGGTTCCAGAAAGTAGACAAAGGTGGAGCTGCCTATATAAAAGCGCCTGGCAGCCGCTATCGAGTCAGTTTTGATTATAAAGGCGATACAAGTGTTCCAAAGTGAAAAGTGGTGATTTATAGTGAAATAAAAAGCGATAATTAAAATTGAATAGTGCGAAATATTAAATTTGCTAGTGATTATAGTGAACTCTAAGAATTGTGTTTATTTTTAAATTGTGTTTGGTTTGTAATAAATAAATTATTGTGTGGATTATTAAAAAGTGTATTCCTTAATTAATCCTACGAATCCGTTAAGCTGTAAAAACGTAACAATTGGTGTCAGAAGTGGGATTAATTAAGAGATAAGTGAAATAAGTGAATTTTTTAAAAAACTATTGTGACCGGAATTTAATTTTGTGAGTACGAACTAAAGACATAATAATAAAATGGGTCGAAAATTAGTGGATTTGCGCATTGTGGAGTTGAAAAGAGAATTAAGTAAGCGCTCGTTATCAACGGTGGGGGCTAAAAATGCCCTAACCGCCCTGCTTCGAGAAGCTATGGTGAACGAAGGTAAGGATCCTGAATCCTACATGTTTGAAGGCGAGATAGAAGAGGAGCCAGAAGAAACGACAGTGAGTATGGCAGAACTTTTCAAAACATTGATGGTGATGAAGGAAGCGCAAGAACGGTCATCAGCAGCGCAAGAAGAGATGAAGGAAGCGCAAGAACGTGCATCGGCAGAGATGAGGGAAGCGCAAGAACGGTCATCAGCAGCGCAAGAACGTGCATCAGCAGAGATCAAGGCAGAAGTGTTGGCGCTAAAAGATGAACAGAAATTGGTAGCAGCAGTTCATGAACGCTCGTTAGCAGAGCTCAAAGAGTCGATGGAGGAACAGAGAAACCAGATGGAACAAAAAATTCGAACTAATGTCACTCTCTGTTGATAAAAAGCTAGATAACGTAAAGGAAAATGTGAGGAATGATCTGGAAAAGCTCGAAAATTCCATGAAGGAAAAGCTCGAAAATTCCATGAGGGAAAATTATGAAAAGTTGAAGATGGAACTAGAATCGGTCAGAGCCGACCTGGAAAGGGTAAAGATTCACCACCCAGCGACGGCATCTCATGAAGTCGTCGGAGTTAGGAAACTGCAGCCTTCAACTTTCGACGGGCAAAGCCCATGGCCTACTTACAAGCTCCAATTCGAAGCAGCAGCAGCAGGCAATTTCTGGACTGAGGAGGAAAAAGCAACGGCCTTAACGTTGTCACTAAGGGGCACAGCAGCAGAAATATTGCAGTCAATACCAGCAGAACATCGCAACAGCTACGGGTTCTTAGTTCAAGCGCTGGAAATGCGTTACGGTGATCAGCACATGCAAGATGTTTATCGACTTCAACTTCGCAATCGACTTCAAAAGCCAGGAGAAACTTTACAACAACTATGCGCCGATATCGAGAGGTTAGTGCATCTGGCTTATCCTAGCTTCGGCCAAGACTACATCAAAGAAGTAGCAAGAGAGGCTTTCGTTAACTCTTTTGCTGACCGAGATCTACAACAGGCAGCCAGATTGGCCGGAAAGAAGAATACCGCAGAAGTTCTGGCATATGCTCTGGCATACGAGGCAGCGAAGCAAGCAACAAGGAATACGGTCCACCTCAGGGGAATCAATATGACTGAGAACATTTGCCATCGAGTCAACACCTCGGAAGTACGTCGTCGTCTACGATGCTGGAACTGTGGCGAGCCGGGCCATTTACAAAGGAGTTGCCGAAAGCGAAGGAGAGTGGAATCGCCAGGGAGTAGGAGTGGCTCAACATGCTGTGAAGAATGTGGACAACGGCAGAAAGGCGACCGGAGGGAGTTAGTGGGGAAAATGGAGACCCCTGATGTCATCGTCAACATCACCCAACTGCAGCGTGGCAACAACAGCCTTGTCATCGAGGGGAAAGTTGGTGATGAACAATACACAATTACCATGGATACAGGTGCTTCAAGATCTGTCATCAGGGCTGATTTGGTCGGTAGAAAGTGGCTGAAAAACGCGGACCAGTACATTCTGAAAACTGTAACAGGAGAACCAGTGAAATTACATGGGGAAACAATGATGGACGTGGTACTCGGCGACATTAAGTTTACACATTCGTTCCTGGTAGCTGACATAGTAGACGAGTGTATTCTTGGTTTGGACTTTATGACAACACACGAAATACCAGTGGCGGTTCCTGCCTCTAAAAGGACAATGGGCGGATTGGTACAACCCCTCAATTGCAATGATATATACATCGTTAGATAGGTATTTTTAAGTAGAACAATATTGACTATGGCGGCGTTTTTCTATTTGTTGTCCGTTTGGAGTTATAGCTACAAATGTGAAAATGTTTTTTTATGCTTTTATTTAATGTTTTTTTTTTACCGATACGTATTTATATTAGACCGAGGCTTCAGGGATAGTTTAGATGACATAGAGGCACATGGCTATGAATATTATGTACCTCCAACCAAAGCTCGTCAGGAGACACAACTCAGTACCGAGCAAGCCAACGACGCACGAGCGGTTACGATGTGCCGATGGGTAGTGGAAGTGGTGAATGGCAGGTTTAAGCGTGATTTTAAACTTTTGCGCCATAGATATTTTAATAGAGCGCTGCCAAGTATGTTCAATGATTTTAAAATCGCTGCTGCCATTTTAAACCACTTCCACGTACCTATTACAGATAATGCACTCGCAGAAGAGTTTTTAACTCAAATAAGAGCTAAAGTAGATTCGCCGAATCTTTTATATAATTATGTTGAAAGGAAGCGACTCATTTCTCGAAGGGCTAACTTTCAACGTTTGACAGCTAATGAGCTAGAATCCTTTCCAATATTGTCAAATAATTGCCTTTGCGTTGGGTACTTATCAATTAAAACTGGCAAGGTCTTACTGCGCTGAACACATTACAAACGGCTTGTACTTAATAGAAGTTTATAGAGAAAACGATTTAGATGACTTGCCTGATTATGGGATGGATGAAGATGTGTGGCTGTTACGTGGACGTATCCAATCAAGACACGTGCGTTCAAGAATATACTATTGTTATATTTTAGTAAATAATAATGAAAATGAAAATAATCCCATAGTACAGCATTATTGTACATGTTTAACCGGACGACGTACCATGGGCACTTTTGCGCATACTTTATCAATAATATGGTATTTAGGACACGAAAGACACACGGGATTTACTGTACCTGCAGCCTTCTTAAATGACGTAATCGTGGATGAAACATAAAACATAAATACTCATAAGAGAATTATGTACGTACCTATTATGTATGGACCTAGTAATAATAAGCAATTGCAGATTTTGTTGACAATATATGACGTGGCACGATTATTCTGTGTTTACTTTATACCTTCTACGTTCAATAACCAATATTTTTTTGAAAATAAAAAATATAATATATGCAAGCAAAATCGATGGACAAAGCGGCCTATAACTCCGAATGGACAACGAATAGAAAAACGCCGCCATTGTCAATATTGTTCTACGAAGAAATACCTATCCAATGATGTTTAAATCATTGCTATTGGAGGGTTGTACCAGGTCCCGTGCTTTTTTGCCCATTGTCCTTTGGTGGGGCTTGAAAAATGATTTTATAAAAAGGAATTTAACTCTATTCGTTGCTATCAAATTTAGGCCTATCCCACTAATTTTAAGAATATAAGCTCAACTTCTTTGGAAAACGAATAAAATAAAAGAATAAAATATTTAACAAAACAAAACAAAAATTCAACATATCAGTAAAAGAAAAAAGAGAAATTAAACTGTTTTATGTAAATAATCTGTCCGATGTTCTTTTTGCTGCGCGAACAATTCAATAGCTTTTCATTACTATTTGGAATCTCGGGAATATACATATTTATTACATATTGATAATGTAATCTGTTAATTCTGTTTCATCAGATTGAACATACACAAACTTTTGCTTGAAATTCAGATTTCAGTTTATCTAGATAAACGTGTAAACAGCATTCATGTAACTAATTTTTGAAGAGTTTTTACGATTTGATTATTCTTCAAGTAATCATCGAATGTGATATCTATTGATCTGTTTTATGTAACCATATCAGGAAATATTCCTCGATTACTGTTTGATTCACATTCATCGTGGTCACTAAGAGTAAAATTGTGTCCACCGCAAAACTTTAAGATATCTAAAATTTGACTCAATACTTGACGATTTTTTATATTTCGCTATAGAACTCGCATATCCTGCATCGATCAGTGCGATAATATTGACCAACCAGAAGGTTTGGTAATTTAAATCATTTTTAAATTCGTAGCGCTTGTTTCATGGATTTTAATTTTTTCCGATACATGTTTTAAATCCCAGATACCGCCTTTTGTCCAAGCCGATTCTCCTCTAAACGAACCGCAATAAAAACAAGACAATGCATTTTTTTCTATTCTAATCGTAAACCATTTCTTTTTTGGAACACCAATCCGACCAAAATTTTCTACTTTAGTATTTTGCAATGCCAATTAATTTAAAATCAAATGATTGATGCGGCCCTAAACGTTTAATTTCTAATTTGCTTCTAATAACAGAGGAGAAATGTTTTTCTTCAATAAATTATCTACGTGATTAATTTGAAGCAAAAACAAAAATTGAATCAATATAAATCTAATCTAAGAAAAATATATATACAGGTATATATTAAAAAATGGTATATTAATATTTAACAAATAGTTAAATATCTAATAATTTAATACATTCTAATTATTGGTGAATAATTCAATATACATACATATATGTATCTACCGTAATTTTGCAATCACACATTTTTCACTTAAATAAACTTGAAACTTTCAGTTAAAATTCAATCTCCAATTAGCCATTTTTCCAATAAGAATTACTTATTACTAAATTTATATCCAAATATTTGCTACGGGCTAAATAAAATCAGCCCTTCACTTATATAAAACCCACAAGTGTAAAAAAAGTTTCTAAATGTTCGGCCAATTAGTATCAAATGTAGGCAAAATTCCTTTAGAAATATGATCAAGAGAACTAAAAGAACGAATCGACAACACTGGCACTCTATGTGCGTGAGTAGACCCAGCAGAGCAAGAGAATCCATACATGCCAGTTATTTTAGCCCGCTTGGTAGAACAAAAGTGCATGAATCAATCGCTTGAGTCAAGAAATTTAGCATACAAAATGGTTCATCTTCGGGGCTGACTCATAGTCCATTCAAAACGCGGGGGGGGGGGGGTGTTCCAAAATAACACCGTTAAGAAAATCGAACCCTAAACGTTTCTGGGGTCGCTGATCACGAAAATCGAGTTCCCGCGGTCCCAAAATTAGGGCGTCACCCCTAAAAATGCAAAAAACACCCCTTTTTAGGGGGTTTTCGCGATTATTTCAATAATAATGAAAACTAATGCGATGAAATGCACTTTTTTAATATTTATTTGCGAAGGGGGTTGATTTATACTAAATTTAGGCGAGCTTAATGGTAAGGGGTATCCCTAAAGGGTTGAAAGTACCCTTAAATTGGCGAAAATGGCAAAAATTGTAAAAAAAAACTTTTTTTCAAGTTTTTGCTTCAAATTCGATTGTGGGCGTACTGTCAGGTAGAAATAAATTATTTTCTACCCTTAGGGGGTTAAAACTACCCCTACAATATAGTTAATTGAAAACTAGGGGGGGGAGTTCCAAAATAACACCGTTAAGAAAATCGAACCGGTTTTTGGGGTCGCTGATCACGAAAATCGAGGTCCCGCGGTCCTAAAATTAGGGCGTCACCCCTAAAAATGCAAAAAACATCCCTTTTTAGGGGGTTTTTGCGATTATTTCAGTAATAATGAAAACTAATGCACTTTTTTAAATATTTATTTGCGAAGGAGGTTGATTTATACTAAATTAAGGCGAACTTACTATAATAAAAACAACTTTATATAAAAAAATTGAAAAACAAAATTGAAATTTATTGTTTTGCATTAAAATTTTATATTTGATGAAATATTATTAAAACATTTGGAAATTTTTTACCCTCTTTTCTTCTGCTACCCGCCTGCCGCTGTCCGCCCTGTTCCGCCCGCGCCTCTTGCGCCACACGCTTGCTGACGTCCCTCACCCACCCCGCAGTACGCCCACAATCGAATTTGAAGCAAAAACTTGAAAAAAAAAAATTTGTTTACAATTTTTGCCATTTTTCGCCAATTTAGGGGTACTTTCAACCCTTTAGGGGTATCCCTTACCATTAAGCTCACCTAAATTTAGTATAAATCAACCCCCTTCGCAAATAAATATTTAAAAAAGTGCATTAGTTTTCATTATTACTGAAATAATCGCGAAAACCCCCTAAAAAGGGGAGTTTTTGCATTTTTAGGGGTAAAACCCTAATTTTAGGACCGCGGGACCTCGATTTTCGTGATCAGCGACCCCAAAAACGTTTAGGGTTCGATTTTCTTAACGGTGTTATTTTGGAACACCCCCCCCCCCTCCACCACCTAGTTGTCAATTAATTATATTGTAGGGGTAGTTTTAACCCCCTAAGGGTTGAAAATAATTTATTTCTGCCTGACAGTACGCCCACAATCGAATTTGAAGCAAAAACTTGAAAAATTTTTTTTTTTACAATTTTTGCCATTTTTCGCCAATTTAGGGGTACTTTCAACCATTTAGGGGTACCCCTTACCATTAAGCTCGCCTAAATTTAGTATAAATCTACCCCCTTCGCAAACAAATATTTAAAAAAGTGCATTTCATCGCATTAGTTTTCATTATTATTGAAGTAATCGCGAAAACCCCCTAAAAAGGGGTGTTTTTTGCATTTTTAGGGGTGACGCCCTAATTTTGGGACCGCGGGACCTCGATTTTCGTGATCAGCGACCCCAAAAACGTTTAGGGTTCGATTTTCTTAACGGTGTTATTTTGGAACACCATAGCGCGCGTTTTGAATGGACTATCAACGATAGCCCCTGAGGGTAGAGAATTACATGTAAATATATTTTTCCTATAGGAATGGATTATTTTGATAGAGGGAAGAGAGCTTAGAGTTTTTCTTTGTTTTTGTTTTTTTATTTGGTTTGTTTTTGATACTTTTTTTATGAAGTTCTACTTCGAATTTTTTTGTGGGGTATTATTTTGAGATTTTTTTTAGAAATTGTAATACATTACAAAAAAAAATGCGTTGCTTCTTTGCAAAAATGAAAGTAATTGAAAATGTATGATTATGATTTAATCGATAATTTCTGGTGGGGCTAAGCCCCACTAGCCCCTAAGGACGAGCCGCCACTGCGGAATACTATTGGACCTTGGAGAATTGATGATGAAGCACCGCAACAGGGGAATTCCAATGGATACTGCACTGTCCCGGCGACCATGCGAACCAGGTTTTAAGTATCGTTGGCGTATTGAGGAAAAGTGTCAAAAGACGACTGCGGAGCCAAGCATAAAATATGAGGACCAAGGAATTCGAGATGCGCAACGCGACGACCCGGACATTTCTGCGATTTTGTCATGGAAAGAACACAACGAGAAGCCTAAATGGAAAGACATCGCAGAGAGAAGTGAAATCCTGAAGAGCTATTGGGCCCAATGGGATTCATTGCATATCGAAGGAGGAGTATTGAAGCGCAAATGGGAAACAGCTGATGGTACCTCTCATCGAATGCAGGTGTTAGTCCCTCGTGCTGGAATAACAGATATTCTTGAGGAGTGTCATAATAGCCCGTCAGGAGAACATTTGGGAGTCAACAAAACTCTGTCAAAAATAAAGGAGAGATTCTATTGGCTTCACATGCGGGAGGATGTTACGAATTGGTGTCGCAAATGCACAGCTTGTGCCGGCAGCAAGGGTCCTCGAGTAAGAGCGAAAGGAGAAATAAGACAACACCACGTTGGAGCCTCAGTTGACAAAATCTCAAGGGAGAATCCTAAGACGGCCAGTGACAGGATGAAACCAAGGTACGACCTCCGAGCAAACTGTAGCGGATTCCAGGAAGGTGACCTCGTTTGGCTGTTCAACCCTCGAAGACGGAAAGGCAAGTCTCCGAAACTTCAGCGTCAGTGGGAGGGGCCCTATAAAATCCTAACACGGATCAACGATGTGGTCTACAGGATTCAACAAGGACCCAAAGCAAAGAAGAAGATTGTGCACATAGACAGGCTGTGCCCATATCATCAGCCGGATCCAGGATGGACAACTGTTCGGGACGAACAGTCATAAGAAGGGGGCAATGTGATGATTATGCGCCATCTGCTTGTCGAGAGGATGAATCAACGGTTTTCGGTTGTTGTCTGAACTAAGAATTTATGTACTAAACTAACGAGCGATAAGCGAAGACAACTTCAAGCTGGTCGAAACTAAAAGAAACATAGAACATACCACAAGGAACCAGAAAACGAAGGTTCCAGAAAGTAGACAAAGGTGGAGCTGCCTATATAAAAGCGCCTGGCAGCCGCTATCGAGTCAGTTTTGATTATAAAGGCGATACAAGTGTTCCAAAGTGAAAAGTGGTGATTTATAGTGAAATAAAAAGCGATAATTAAAATTGAATAGTGCGAAATATTAAATTTGCTAGTGATTATAGTGAACTCTAAGAATTGTGTTTATTTTTAAATTGTGTTTGGTTGGTAATAAATAAATTATTGTGTGGATTATTAAAAAGTGCATTCCTTAATTAATCCTACGAATCCGTTAAGCCGTAAAAACGTAACAATATTGTGATGATTTATGCGCCATCTGTCCGTTAAAAAGCTGAATCAATGAATGTCGTTAACGACTGCGGTTGTTGTCTGAACTAATGATTTATGTACTAAACTAAAATTGGAACGCGCGATAAGTGAAGACAACTTTAAGCTTCTGGACGAAAAGAAAATAACATACCACTAGGCTCGAGAAAACGGACGAAGGTTCCAGAAGTTAGATAAAGGTGGAGCTGGGATATAAAAGCGACTTGCAGGCGCTGAGGGAGTCAGTTTTGATTTGAAAGGCGATAAAAGTGTTCTAAAGTGAGAACATGAAAAGTGGTGATTTAAAAGAGAATTATAAAGCGATAGATGGAATTTAATAGTGCGAGTTATTAAAGTGAAAGTGATTATAGTAAACTGTAAGAATTGTGTTTGTAATTAAATTGTGTTTTGGTTTGTAATAAATAAATACTTGTGTGGATAATTAAAAAGTGTATTCCTTAATTAATCCTACGAATCCGTTAAGCCGTAAAAACGTAACAATTGGTTTCAGAAGTGGGATTAATTAAGAGATAAGTGAAATAAGTGAACTTGAGAAATAATTGTGACTAGAATTTAAATTTTGTGCGTGAGAAATAAGGACTTATTAATAAAATGGGTCGAAAACTAGTGGATTTGCGCACTGTAGAGTTTAAAAGAGAATTAAGTAAACGCTCGTTGTCAACGGTGGGGGCTAAAAATTCCCTAACCGCCCTGCTTCGAGAA
Organism: Thereva unica; assembly: GCA_949987705.1. Classification (NCBI taxonomy): domain Eukaryota; kingdom Metazoa; phylum Arthropoda; class Insecta; order Diptera; family Therevidae; genus Thereva; species Thereva unica. The sequence continues at coordinate 65,250,427 of OX465284.1, forward strand.
GCTATGGTGAGCGAAGGTAAGGATCCTGAAACCTATGTTTGAAGGCGAGGTAGAAGCAGAACCAGAAGAATCGACAGTGAGTATGGCAGAACTTTTTAAGACATTGATGGTGATGAAAGAAGCGCAAGAACGTGCATCAGCGGAGATGAAGGAATTGCAAGAACGTGCATCAGCGGAGATGAAGGCAGATATGAAGGAATTACAAGAACGTTCAACTATAGAAATCAAAGCGGAAGTGTTTGCGTTAAAGGATGAACAGAAATTGTTAGCAGTAGCTCATGAACCTGCTCGTTAGCAGAACTCAAAGAGTCTATGGAAGAGCAGAAGAACCAACTGGAGCAGAAAATCGAATCATTCTCCCTTTCTGTCGACAACAAGCTAGATAACATGAAAGAAAATGTAAGAAATGATCTGGAAAATCTCGAATCTTCCATGAAGGCAAATGTGAGGAATGATCTGGAAAATCTCGAATCTTCCATCAAGGCAAATGTAAGGAATGATCTGGATAATCTCGAAACTTCCATCAAGGCAAACGTAAGGAATGATCTAGGAAAACTCGAAATTGAACTAGAAACGTCAGAGCCGATCTAGAACGGGTAAGGATTCATCACCCAGTGACGGCATCTCACGAAGTCATCGGAGTTAGGAAACTGCAGCCTCCAACTTTCGACGGACAAAGCCCGTGGTCTACTTACAAGCTCCAATTCGAAGCAGCAGCAGAAGCAAATTTCTAGACTGAGCAGGAGAAAGCAACGGCCTTAACGCTGTCACTAAGGGGCACAGCAGCAGAAATATTGCAGTCAATACCAGCAGAACATCGCAACAGCTACGGGTTCTTAGTTCAAGCGCTGGAAATGCGTTACGGTGATCAACACATGCAAGAAGTTTATCGACTTCAACTTCGCAATAAACTTGAAAAGCCAGGAAAAACTTTACAACAACTATGCGCCGATATCGAGAGGTTAGTGCATCTGGCTTATCCTAGCTTCGGCCAAGACTACATCAACGAAGTAGCAAGGGAGGCTTTTCTTAACTCTTTTGCTGACCGAGATCTACAACAGGCAGCCAGATTGGCCGGAAAGAAGACTACCCAAGAAGTTTTGGCATATGATCTAGCATACGAGGCAGCGAGGCAAGCATCAAGAAATGCAGTCCGCCTCAGAGAGATCCACACAACAGAGGATATTTGCAACAGAATGAATGCAACGGAAGTACGCGGTCGACTCCGATGCTGGAACTGTAGTGAACCGGGTCATTTGCAAAGGAATTGCAGAAAGCGAAGGAGAGCAGAGTCTCCCGAAAATAGGAGTGGCGGAACATGTTGTGAAAAATGCGGACATCGGCAGAAAGGTGACCAGAGGGAGGCCGAAAACAATGACTCTGTGTCTCCCCGCAGACAGCAGCAGGGAAACGAATAAAGACTAACTCCATGGGGCGGGAGTTAGTCGGGAAAATCGAAGCCCACGGTGTCATCATCACCACTATCAAACAACTGCAGCGTAGTGGCTACAGCCTGGTCATCGATGGAAAGATTGGAGCTGAAAAATGCACAATAACTGTAGACACTGGTGCTTCAAAATCTTTTATCCGGGCTGACATGGTCGGTAATAAATGGCTGAAGGACGCACGCCAATACAGACTGAAAACTGCAACAGGAGAGCCAGTACGATTACACGGGGAAATTATGTTGGATGTGGTTCTTGCTGACATTGGATTTTCACATTCGTTCCTGGTAGCTGATATAACAGACGAGTGTATTCTCGGTCTGGATTTTATGAAAACACATAAAATTCTACTGGACATCGGAGAGGAAATACTGAGATATGACAACAAGGAGATTCCAATGGCCACAGGATCCACTTGTTATTCGCAGCTGAAAGTCATCGTTCGTGAAGATACCGTGCTTCCTCCGTGTGCTGAGAAATTGGTGCGATCGATAGTCGATGGCAATCCCGGGAGCTACCGATTTTACCTTATCGAACCAGAGAAGACGGAACAAATCAAAAATATAGCCATTGGAAAATGTCTGGTGAGCATCGACGACAAAAAGGAGGTATTTGTGAGAGTACTACATACTAACGAACGAGAAATACGATTGAAGAAGGACACGGTTTTGGGGAAAGGAGAACCGGCAGAACAGATTACATTATTGGAGTGCGCTACCATGGAAACGGTTCCAAAACCAAAGCCAAAGGCCACGAAATTAGTAAACACAGTGCTCTCAACTAGTTGTCTTGAACAAAAGCAGTATCTCCAGGCAAGAAAATTAGTAGAGGATTTCAGTGATATCTTCGCCATGAGAGATGAAGACTTTGGGAAAACGAACATCGTTCAACACAGGATCGATACCAAAGATGCCCAGCCAATTAAACAACCTCCGAGAATACTACCACTAGCCAAGCGGGGAGAGGCAGCCAATATGATTGAAGATATGAGAAGACAAGGCCTTATAGAGGAGTCGAAAAGCCCTTGGATGTCTCCCGTGGTTTTAGTCAGAAAGAAAGATGGCAGTACAAGATTTTGCGTGGATTATCGGCGGTTAAATGTCATCACTAAAAAGGACAGCTACCCGTTACCTCGTATCGATGACACACTGGATACTCTCTCTGGAGCTAAATGGTTTTCTACCTTGGATCTTAAGAGCGGCTACTGGCAAGTCAAAATTCACCCGGAGGACCGAGAAAAGACAGCCTTCTCTGTAGGAAACGGCTGTGGGAGTTTACAGTCATGCCGTTTGGACTGTGTAATGCTCCAGCTACATTCGAACGACTGATGGAATGCGTCTTGCGAGGACTGACATGGAAGACTTGTCTGGTTTATTTGGACGATATCATCGTCGTTGGAAAAAGTTTCGAGGAACATCTGGGCAATCTACGAGAGGTTTTCCAAAAGTTGAGAACAGCCCAACTGAAACTCAGCCCTAAAAAGTGCGTACTGTTCAGAGACCAAGTCAACTATCTCGGACATGTGGTTTCATCCAATGGAGTTCAAACAGATCCTGAGAAAATAACAGCGGTTAAGAATTGGCCCACACCGAAGGATAAACATGAACTTCGAAGCTTTTTGGGACTTGCCACCTATTATAGGCGTTTCGTCAGGAATTTTGCTGACATAGCTAAGGAATTACATAAACTGACAGAAAAATTAAAACCATTTATCTGGACAGAAAAGTGCGAGGAAAGTTTCAACACACTAAAACGAGGACTTTGCCAAGCACCAATACTCACATACCCGAAGCCAGGCGAAAGATTCATATTGGACACAGGCGCGAGTAATGTCGGGATTGGTGCAGTGCTATCACAAAACTTCGACGGTCAGGAAAAGGTCATAGCTTATTACAGTAGAGCGCTGTCAAAATCGGAGCGGAATTACTGTGTCACAAGAAGAGAACTATTGGCAATCGTGGACTCAACTAAACACTTCCACAAGTATCTCTATGGGCAAAACTTCATCCTTCGAACGGATCGTGCAGCATTAAAATGGCTGATGCAATTCAAAAACCCTGAAGGACAAGTGGCAAGATGGATAGAGAGACTTCAGTCCTACGACTTCAATATAGACCACAGAAAGGGAAGAAACCATGGAAATGCAGATGCACTCTCCCGGCGACCATGCGTACCAGACTGCAAACATTGTGGACGTATCGAGGAAAAATGTCAAAAGACGACAGTCGAGCCAACGACAGGATGGGATGACCAGGGACTCCGAGACGCCCAACGCGACGACCCGGATATTTCTTCAATTTTGACATGGAAGGAATACGAGGAAAAGCCTGAATGGAAACTGAGAAGAGCGAGACCCTGAAGAGCTATTGGGCCCAATGAGATTCCTTGTACATTGAGCGAGGAGTATTAAAGCGCAAATGGGAAACAGCTGACGGCACCTCTCATCGAATGCAGGTATTAGTCCCTCGCGTTAGAATAAGAGATATTCTCGAGGAGTGTCATAACGGCGCATCAGGAGGACATCTGGGAGTCAATAAAACTTTGGCAAAAATAAGAGATAGATTCTATTGGCTTCACATGCGAGACGATGTTGCAGACTGGTGCCGTATGAAATGGGGTCGGACTAATTTTTGCCGTCTTCCCTCATTTCATAGCAATATATAAGGGATATATATATATATTGCCAATAAAAACTTTTACTTCACATATTTTATTTTAATGTTATTCTTTTATTTAATATGTTTATTTAATATTTATTTATTATTATATTTAATAGTTTAAGATTTTTATATTTTTTATTATGTCACATTAAATAATTACTTAACGGTTTTAATTAGATAACTTATTATAGGAGACTTCCTTTTTGAATAAGCTCCTAACTAAAAGGCCCAATTATAATGAACGGATCTGAGCGGATTGGAATGTCAAAAAAACGCATTTGATCGGATGGGAAATTGACTGGTTATAATCACGCATCTGCTCGGATTCAAACGTCAAAATCTATTGTAAACAAGAGTGCAAAAAAATTCTCCATTTTGTGGTTTTTATAGCCACTTTTCGCTTTTTATAAATAATTTCATAATTTTTAACCTTGATGACGAGTTGGTCGCCGGTAAACATTTTTACATTTCAACTTTTAACCTTATGTTTATCAAATTTTTGACAGTTCAATGCGGCAATTTCTAATCTTTTAAAAACGAATGCGCTCAAATCCGACCGAATCCGCTTGAATGCGTTCATTATAATCGGTCAGGTCTAAAATGTATGCAAGGAAAACCAATTTGACAGTTCAATCCGTTTTGCTGCGCTCAAATCCGTTCATTATAATTGGGCCTTACTCTCACAAATATTCAAAATAATTTTTAATATCACAATATGTTTTTAAAATTGATTCTGTGTACAGTGTATACATACGTGATATGACAATCCAAATTCCCCAAGTGTATTTCATAGTAGTAGTGAGAATCCAAATTGTGACGTAACCAAAAACACTGTACTTAAAATTATTAGAACAGAAACTGAGTGGATACTTGAATAAAACTTATTACAACGAAAAACGTATATACAAGTAGCGACTGCTACACCGTAAATGCACAACTTGTGCCAGCAGCAAGGGCCCTCGGGTAAGAACAAAAGGAGAAATGCAGCAATACAACGTGGGAGCCCCATTTGAAAGAATCGCAATCGATGTGGCGGGACCTTTTCCGGTGTCAGACCGAGGAAATCGATACATTTTGGTGGTCATGGACTACTTCAGTAAGTGGCCCGAAGCATATGCCATTCCAAATCAGGAAGCAATCACTGTTGCAGAGGAATTAGTGAACAATTGGATCTGCAGATTTCGTGTTCCTCATGAGCTTCACTCTGACCAAGGGAGAAACTTTGAATCTCTAGTTTTTCAAAAAGTATGTAAGATTCTTGGAGTGAAGAAGACCAGGACGACGCCCCTTCATCCCCAGTCCGATGGAATGGTAGAGCGATTCAACAGGACAATGCTAGAACACCTAAGGAAAGTTGTTAGTGAGCACCAGCGTGACTGGGACAGTTACATCCCTATATTTCTAATGGCATATCGGACAGCGGTTCATAATTCCACAGGACAAACCCCTTGTAGTGTGATTTTTGGAAGACAAATCCGGCTGCCAAGCGAATTGAAATTTGGGACACCTGTTGAAAGCAACGAGTCTACTGGCGGTTATACAGGTGAACTTCGTGATCGACTCGCAGATATCCATCAGCTTGCAAGGAAGAATCTTAAAATAGCCAGTGACAGGATGAAAACTAGGTACGACCTCCAAGCAAACTGTAGCGGATACCAGGAAGGTGACCTCGTTTGGCTGTTCAACCCTCGACGACGAAAAGGCAAGTCTCCGAAACTTCAGCGCCAGTGGGAGGGGCCCTATAAAATCCTATCACGGATCAACGATGTTGTCTACAGGATTCAACAAGGACCCAAAGCCAAGAAGAAGATTGTGCACATAGACAGGCTGTGCCCATATCATCAGCCAGATCCAGGATGGACAACAGTTCGGGACGAACAGTCCTAAGGAGGGGGCAATGTGATGATTTATGCGCCATCTGTTTGTGAAAAAGCATAATCAACGATTGTCGATAACAACTCTGGTTGATGTCTGAACTAATGATTTATGTACTAAACTAAAATTGGAACGCGCGATAAGTGAAGACAACTTCAAGCTTCTGGACGAAAAGAACATACCACTAGGCTCGAGAAAAAGGATTCGAGAAGGTTCCAGAAGTTAAATAAAGGCGGAGCTTGGATATAAAAGCGGCTTGCAGGTGCTGAGAAAGTCAGTTTTGAGTTGAAAGGCGATAAAAGTGTTCTAAAGTGAAAAACAGTGAAAAGTGGTGATTTAAAAGTGAACTATAAAGCGATAGATAGAATTTAATAGTTGAAATTCTGACCTGAGAAATCTTAATTTCGAGTTGTAAATCTTTTTTGATTCGAAAAAGCGATCGTTTAATCGGTTAAAGTAAACTTGTACCAAAAAACTTTGTTGTTTTCTTTTAACCGCCGGCGTTTGCATTACCCAGAGTGTACCACGAGGAGGTCGCACGGTCGGATTTACACTCCAAAAGTTTTTTTTTGTTTTTTGTGTTTTTTTGTAGTTTTTTAAAAAGTTTTTTAAAATTTTGTTGTTTTTTTTTTAATTTTTCCAGAATTAAGGCTTAAAACGCGAAAATTGCGTTTTTTTTAAAACCCTATAACTTCGCGAATTTCCATTGAAATCTACCTTTATTACAGTCTATTTTGTTGGAAAAACTTTGAATTTTATGTTTTTGAACTCAGATTAGCATGTTTCCTAGCGCAAAAAAAGTTTAATAAGAAAAAACAAATTTACGAATTGTAGTACTTTCTTTGATCGACAGCAGCGCCATCTGCATCGAAAAAAAACATTTTTTTAATCAGACATAAAAAAAGTAGAGGATCCAATCTTTAATTTGGTTTGATTTTTTGGAGTGGGAATTTGCCAAATTTCTCGAAAATTTTAGGTGAGCCGCTAATTGTTGTGACAAGTGTATATATATATATATATATATATATATATATATATATATGTATATATATATATATATATATATATATATATATGACGCGATCCGAGAAAAGGGAGCTACTATCCAAAAAACTTTACAGAAAAAGCGATTGAAAGAAAGACGGAGGAGAGCGAAAACGCTAAGCTGCCACTTTAAACACTTTTGAAGACACATTTGTAAATATTTATTGCTCAGAAAGTAATTGGAATAAATTAATTCTGATTGCACAGAATTAAAGAGGAGATTCAAAACCTTAAGAATCACTCATAATCCGAAAATCGATTTTTTGGACAGTAAAGGCTCGGGCACACAGAAAGCGGTCTGTCGCGGCGGGCAGCGATCCAGCGGTCATCGCGGCGGTCTGCGATATGGGGCTACACATAGAACGCGATATTTTTGTGTGAGCGGTCCAGTCTGGTCGCGTTCTTCTAGGGAAATAATAGTGAATTTTGTTATTTATTTACATATATTGAGTATGACCTCGGACGAAGAACTCCTCCTTCTGTTATTAGCTTTACAAGGCAAAAAGAAGAAAAGACGATGTTGGGTCCATGAAATTAACAAGAAGAGAGAACAATTAGGGGAATACCACCGCTTATGTGTAGAATTGGAGTCACATGAAGATAGATTTTTCAAGTATTTTCGTATGTCTCGAGAATGTTTCGAGGAATTGCATGATTTGATAAAATGCAGGATTGAAAAGTGTAGGTACTACGAACTGGAGAAAACCAATTGAAACAAGGCAAAGACTAGCCATATGTTTAAGGTAAGTTATGAAACATATATTAAAAACAAACAAAAGATGAAGGAAATTACAAACTTAAAAATCGTTATTAATTATTATTAGAATTAAAATTTTGCAGTACACCACGGCCAGAAAGGAATGCATTGCCACTATTTATAGTTGAATGTGATTCCATGCTAAAATCCAATGTTTCTTCAGGGTAGTTATAACTTGTGAAACCCTGTGTTTCCAATACATTTGAACTTGATGCAGATGTTGTTTGTGATACCACTTGTTCATTAAGCTCGTTCAGTTCGGTTTCTGAGAAGAGACTAGCCAGTTTTAACTTTAACATTGATTGAGTCCTTGGCCGGAATGTTTTAAAAGTTGCAGCGTAACTCAGGAACAAGTGATCTACCCCGTCAATATTTTTTTCCTGTGATTTATTGCTTTGTAAAAAGGTAATTACTTTGTCAACTTCTGAACCTGTAGAAATATTTTCTTTGGCTTCACTATGTGACCTCATTTTCTTCCTCGGTGGAGGGAGCATTTCTGGTGGTGAATCGAGTTGATTCGATTCATCATTGTTGGTCACTAGCGGCGACGTAGGCTCTTGTGAGGGGCTTCCACCCCCAATTTCTCTTGTCACTTGTGTGATATTGCTACTCTGGAGACGATATTTAAGCGTATCATCCAGAAATGACATTTGACTACTCCATGGCCACTTCGAATATTTTGTGGCCTGCCCTGTTTCACCTTTTTTGGTCTTCTTGAACCTCATATAAGAGTCACGTAAATTTTTCCATTTTGTTTTCGCTGCATCACCTGAAACAATACATGTAAATACAATATCTTTGTTAAGTTAACGAGGCATTGATTTCTTTTCAGACATTTGGCTACAGGCGACACTTATCAGACTATTGCTTTCTCTTTTCGATTGGGTCGTTCTACTGTCTCCAAAATTGTGAAGGAAGTTTGCCAAGAAATTTGGAATATTCTACAACCAAAATATTTACCTAAACCTACGCTAGAGATGTGGAACAGAGCTGAGGAAGGATTTGCAGAACTTTGGGGATTTCCAAACTGCGTTGGAAGCATAGACGGAAAACATGTCAAACTGAAATGCCCAATTAACAGTGGGTCGCAGTTTTTCTGTTATAAAAATTTTTTTTCGCTCGTTCTTCTAGCAGTAGTTGACCCATACTATAAGTTTATGGTAGTTGACATAGGAAGTTATGGGCGTCACAGCGACAGCGGTATTTTCGAAAATTCACTTTTTTACCGAGAGTACATTGATGGAAAAACTATTCTACCGCCAAAACCACTGCCGGGTACAGACACCCCAGTTCCTCATGTTTTGGTTGGTGATGAAGGCTTTGCACTTCAAAGTTATTTAATGAGGCCATATCCTAAACAAGGAGTAATCAACAATGCACGAAAGAAACAATTCAATTTGCATCTCAGCCGAGCACGGCGTGTGGTGGAGAATGCATTTGGTATATTGGCCATGAAATGGCGGATATTTTTAAGACCTATAGAGGCAGATATTGAAACTGCGGATTATATTGTAAAAGCAACTTGCTGTTTGCACAATTATATTATACAAAAGAATAATAACAGAGAGTGGACGGCCGTAGAAACTCAAGAAGAGTGCGAGCCTACGCGCGCATTTGTGGATACTACATTAACAAATCGAAGGCCGCCTAATGATGCAATGCAAATTCGCGAACGTTTTGCTGATTACTTTCAAAGAATAAACAACGCAACATAAAATAACAAATAAATGTAATACTTATTTTAAAAAAACCATAACTGTAATTTTAATTTTTCCGTTTATAATTAAATTGATTACAATGAAATGATACTTACTTGTCATATTGAGCTCTTGAGCTATCTCATCCCATGCTTCAGCCTTTTTCACAACATTTTTATAATTTTCGTGGGAAGTATCAAACAAAAATCTGTATTTGCGGACATTTTCTATTAAAATTTCGATTTTTCCACTCATCTTGTCTGAAAGCGGCAAGGCGGTCATGCTAAAATTTGTAATTTTGTACAACCGGATCGCTTGTCGTCGCTACAAAGTCTAGCAGGCGGCGACAGACCGCCTGCTGTTTGACCGAGCTGATGCTAAGTTGTGTAATACAACTAGACCGCCAGACCGCCTCGGTCGTAGATCGCTGCCCGCCGCGACAGACCGCTTTCTGTGTGCCCGAGCCTTAAGTCCCTTTTCTCGGATCGCGTCACACACACGCACACACACACACATACACACACACATACACACACACACACACACACACACACACATACACATTGTAACGATGGCCTGTGTAAATTATGAATCCCTACAAAAATAATAAAATATTTCAAAAAAAGAAAAAAAAATAAATGGCAACCACGCATTAACGATATTAAGAAAAAAAATCTATACCACTACCATGTAGAAAATGTCATTACCGTTGGGAAAAATTAACTCCGACGGCACAGACACAACGAATAGAGGAAAAAGTCGCCGGGAATGCAGGCGAACGGCGATTTTTTTTGGTTTTGTTCGTGGCGGTCGAGAAGAAATCGCCTGCTCGGTTTTCTGCGGTGTAAAAAAAGGAGAGTGAGTCGGAAAGTGATCGTTTTGAGTGGTGGACGTGGAGTTGAAGAAGTCTCGTTTTTTTTTGATTTTTGATTGAGATTTAGAAAACAAGAAAATATAGAACGCCTTGTTTTTTTGACATGTTTCACTAAAATTGTGGAGTTTGGTCTAGCATTAGACGGAAAAAAAAGCCCAGAAAGGTGCTTTTAAAGTTTGCCTGACCTCGTGGACAAGCAGGAAGTTATAAGGGTGGAAAAATAGCGGTAAACACCATCAAAGAAAGGGGTACTTTGTCGTGCGAAAGGAAAATTGATCGCGGCCACATGGGAATGAAAAGGATAACCAAAACTAGCGGTTGAAATAAAAGGATTGGACCGTAAAAACAAAAACTAAAATAGCGAGATTTCTGGGATTTAAAAAAAAAAAAGATTTTAGGTGAATTCAGCACGAACAGGCCATTAAAAATAAAAAAAAAGGGGGAAAGGAAGAAGGAAGGTAAAAACAAAACAAAAAAAAAACCGTTTTAAAAATACTAAAAGGTATGTACATTGATTTAGGATTCGACTCAACCTAAGGTAATGCATTTTTAAATCGTTTTAAAATAAAGAGCAAATCATATGTAACAAAATAAGTTATTAGAGGTAAATTAAGTTGAGAAAATTTTATTTAGAAATTTACAATTGCCTTATTATATACAATATATATACATGAAAATAAATAAGAAAAAAATGTTTTCCGATAATATAATTCGATGAATCAAAATGCCTTCATCCCAATTCAACTTTACTGGTAGTATACGATTTTATTTTACGTTTTGTTCGACGTATGGTCGTAATATTTCATGAATATCTTTTTACCCCCTGAGATCTTCAGCGTCTTAAATTATAGTTAGACTATAAGAAGTTTTTTTGATAAAAACTATGGTATAAGATAAGGCACCGTCTACCTGAAATGTAATGGTTGGTTTTAGTTAGATTCAATGAAAGAGTATATTTGATGCGAAAAGTTTTTTTTTGTTCCAAAAGCACTGTCTTGGCAAAATACTGCCACTCTGAAGAGTCTTGTAATTGGGATTTACTATCGGAACCAGGAGTAAATAGTAAACAATACTAAATAAAATGAATTAATACGGACATACGCGCAATATTAATAATACATGAATTAACCCTTGAAATATCACCCTTATTAATACTATATCAATTAATACATGTATTATAATCACTTAAGACATCAATTATAAACAATTAATAATCTATGAATTATGATCAGACCTAAATTATAAACAATTAATAATACATGAATTATAATCACGTAGGACATAAATTATATACATTTAATAATATATGTATTATAATCACTTAAGACATCAATTATAAACAATTAATAATCTATGAATTATGATCAGACCTAAATTATAAACAATTAATAATACATGAATTATAATCACGTAAGACATAAATTATAAACAATTAATAATATATGAATTATAGTCACTTAAGACATAAATTAGAAACAATTAATAATATATGAATTATAATAATAAAAATATGTTTATCCGCATGATGATTAAGTATAAAGGCATTATAGCCGAACGTATTTTTCTGAGGATAAACTAATAATCAGAAATAGTTAATTCGTTAATAGAAGTTGAATGATATTGCAGTAATAGAATTTAATTGATAAACTAAAAAAATCAGAAATATTTAATTCTTTGAGAGAATTCTCAATGATAATGATAATGATAATACATTAATAAATTGAACGAAGTTAAATAACATAAAAACTAATGATCAATATAGTTAATACCATAAAGGAATTTAAACATTAGATAAACCAGAAATCTAAAGAAGAATTTACTTATTAGACATTTTAGACAGGGGAAAGGGATAAACATTCGATTTACCTACGCGGTTAAGATGTCTAGATAGATATCCTCCCTATGAGGCCCCCACCCGGAATATGGAAGCCTCCTAACCGAGTAAGTGCTTACCACTAGGTACTAGCTAACATGTAGCTTTCCACGACGTTGACCGGCTCTTGTTGCCCAACCTCCCTTCTAGATAAATCCCCTCTCGTTGACCACAGTAGGTTTTCTCGCCGCCGCCGCCTCTCTTCTTAATTGCAATTTCAGGCACGAGTTAACTCATAACATACTGTCATTCTTCGGCATCCCTGTACCGCGAACCCCACCCCATCCGGCGAGCTAGTTTGCGCACCGCACGTCGTGCCGACGATCGGTGCAGCGGATGCCTAAAACTTCGCCGATATTCCTCGGCGGTCAAGCCACCTCAGCCACCTTTCTGACCCTTTCTCTAATTTTGTGACGATGGTCGTTACCCCATCTCTTCTCTTTGATATTTGTTTTTGTTTCTTTCTATTTCGTGCCACGGCACACCTACCACCGACAGTTACAAATGGCGCCCAACGGTGGGCTAAGGAGCTTAGTTCACGCTGAGTTCCTTAGTCTAACGGTCAGATGACATGGATATGACTGATTGTCACTCGGTGACACCTTAATTCCCCATTCGGCATTTCCTTTTCTTCTAACTCGTTTTCCCTCCCATGTCATCGGTGTTAAATACTTTTTTTTTTAAATTTCAGCCGAATTGTCTTTTGAAATTCCTTAGTGGCACAGGTCAGCGAGAGGAGTCAGGAGGGGACTTCCTTCATAGTTACAAGTTCCAATTCTCAGCCCCAGTCCCTCCCGGCTATTGGGCCTTGGGCAAAGGTACTTACCGCGGTACCCTAGCCCTCACAACTTCTTCTGCTTCTTTTTCCTGTCATTCTTCTTCTTCAACCACTTCAACTTTTACTATCTTTCTGCGGTAGCCTCCCTAGTTTTTTTTTGTTCCTGTCATGTGGGCTCGGAGTCTGGTTAACAGGCGTATACCGCCTGACTCTGCGCGAGTCCACACTGACAGGGAACGCAGCAGTTTAGATTGTTCTTCTGTCCATAGTATGGACGGTTGTATTTCGTGTAGCCGGACCTGCACCGTCTGGGCTACCAGGCGTCATATCGCCTGGCCTTGCGACAGGCTCGATATTTCGGAATGCACTCGCCCCCGTTCAATAACTGTCTGTCGATCCGCCTTCCTGGAACTCAGCAGGGTTGCTGACCAGTCGTGGTGGATTGGCAGAACGGTCTATTTAGTTTATCAGAGAGGCTTCTATCTCTTCTCCTTCTTGTTGTGGTTGGGTCATCGGGATCCGGTCGTCGTCGGGGTCGCTGATGTCCGTTGGGAGTATCCTTTTCCGGAGGGCCTCTTTTAAAGCATTACTAGTTATTTCACATATTCTTTTTAGGTTAATATACTCTTACACACAACATTTTTTTTGCTAACCCATATTCATCATATATAATTTTGATATTTCGTATTTTGGATAACATACCATTGCATATAGAAATCGTGATATTTCGTATATACTTTGAGATAACTTGCTATTACACATGAAACTTTTTCTTGACAGTTCATATATAAATTGCTAGTATAACATTTTTATTCATAAAATCTTCGATCTTTCACTTTTGCGTAATAACATATCTACATAGAAAATTTTTTTTCCCTTGGGGATCTATGGGCTTTTACGATATTTTCTTCTACATGTAATTTTGTTTCCCTCACGCCTATCTCGAAAGCAACAGAAATTATTACCTTGGGTCTTGCTCCCTGAATATTCACATAGGTTTGCGTCAAAGTAGTCTCCTAGATTTGGTGCCTAACGCGGGTAGTATACATCTGTGAGCGAATAGTGGTCTAACGCAAACTGCCAACTTTTTTTGTCCCCGGGAAGTCCCTACGCTCCATCATGACTGGCCGGACTAAGCCTAAGAGGAAAGGGGCAGTTGCCGCACAAGGGGCCGAAGATCCTACGGGCGCATCAGACCAACTAGAACCCTCTGACCACTCTGGTGTTGAAGATGAGACAGCTGGCCAAGACCCGCCGGAAGCCGCCGGAGAAGGTCCCTCCAAAATCTCTAAATCCGACCTGAAGAGCGCCTTGGACAAGGCATTACCATATTGCTCCTCGGAGCCTGAACGTGCTCTCCCAGAGGCGCCTCCCAGACCTGCCAGCCTTCAAGTCCCACTGGCCTTAGATTTTCGCCAGAGGACTACTAGTATTAGCGCCCCTCCCTCACCTAGAGCGTACGGTTCATACACTACAGCGTGACATCCCAGACCCAGCGACGTTTGGGCAACAGGACCTACTATGGGGCCCCCGTTAGCCCCCGCTGAAGTCCGTTCCTCCGCAGCCCCGGCCAAGTACAAGTCCCCGGTGGTCAACTGGAAGATCCGATTCTCGGGCCGCGAAAATGCGCTCCCCGCAGAAGAATTTTTGTTCCGTGTGCGGACGAGAGCTGAAGACGAGGGAGTCCAGCCACCCGAACTACTACGTAACATTTCCGCGTTACTAACCGAAAGGGCTGAAGAGTGGTATTGGACACAATTCCGGAGGGGGTATCCCACTCCCACCTGGCAAGATTTTCGCATGAGGTTCGTGGAGCAGTTTGGTGGTCAAACCTCCGAGTACCAAGTCATCAAAGAAATGCTAGAGACCAAGCAGGGGAACTTGGCCTTTGATGACTATGCGGCCAAGATTTTCACCCTTCATAATCGGCTATCGAGGCCTATGCCTCCGACGGAGTTGGTTCGCATCTTGATGCAAAACCTGAACGTCTCCCTAGGGTCCGCCATCATGGGATCCTCGTATCAAGATGTGCGCCAACTTCGGGAGGCTTGTTTAAGAGTGGAAAGCTGGCAGCGGGAAAGGAGAAGCGAGCACCGACACACGCCCAGGATTCACGAGCTCGAGTCACCTCAACCCCAGCCTTATTCAAACCATTACCAGCCTTACGCCACGGAGCCTAGCTGTCGCGCGGAACCCCACACTTATCAGCCGCCTGCCCTTGAAGAAGTCCGTAAGGCTCAGCCCAGCCGACCACCTCCCAAGTGCTGGAACTGCCGACAAGAGGGACACGGGTTCATGATGTGCACCTCCCCTACCCGCAGCATTTTCTGTTATCGATGTGGGCGACCAGACGCGTATGCACCAACTTGTCCCAGCTGCTCGGGAAACTAGAGTCGGGGTGCGAGACTCTCTGCGAGGCCGCACCCTGCTCAGATTTCCCTACCAATAATGTCTACCCGGCCATGTCACCTATTGCCATGGATAGTTCGGATCTGCCGACAATAGATCCCTTACCGGTCTTCCCATCTCCTCAGGTCAGAGCCTCCTTCATGCAACGCTGGGCTAACTATCACAAAACCCGTAAACGAATTTTTGAAGAACCCGGTAAGACCATACCAGCCTGCAGAGTCCCACACATTCGGCAACGTGCAAAGGAAAAGCGGACTCACGTCCGAAAGATAGTCGCCACCCTATTTCAGGATGACGGCGATGACCGACCCTTCGCCAACGTGCGGATTCACAACACCAGTATGTCAGGATTATTGGACTCAGGCGCCAACATCAGCTGTTTGGGAAGAGGGGCAGAGTCGTTCCTCCTGCATAACCCTGAAATTAAGCTGCACCGGCTGCACGCCTCTGTCGAGGTAGCTGACGGCAAGGCAAAGGATGTGTTAGGCTATATTGTCGTCCCTATCACCTACCGGTCTCGCACCATCGTTATGACTCTGTATATAGTACCTGGATTGTCCCAAAATCTGTATCTTGGCGTCGATTTTTGGAGGGCCTTTAAATTAGCCCCACATATTATAGGGGAAATACACCACACCCCATCCCCGGACCCCAACAGTCATCACCTTGACGAGTCCCAACAGGAGCGATTGAACCAGGCTCGAGCGCGGTTCCCGTCATTCGACACCTGTGGACTTGGTAGAACGCACCTGGAACAGCACGTGATCGACACTGGCGAGGCGGTACCCATTAAGCAGAGGCACTACCCTGTCTCTCCCGCCATTCAGGCCCTCATGTATGAGGAGGTCGATCGCATGCTGAGTCTAGGTGTAATCGAAAAGTCCAACAGTCCCTGGAACTCGCCCGTAGTCTTGGTTCGCAAGCCCGGAAAGGTTCGCCTCTGTTTGGACTCGCGCAAGGTTAACACAGTAACAGTGAAGGATGCCTACCCGCTGCCTCACATAGATGGCCTTTTAGGACGGTTGCAGGATACCCGCTTTATCTCGGCGATCGACCTCAAGGATGCCTTCTGGCAAATCCCCTTAGAGGAAAAGTCTCGAGAGAAGACGGCCTTCACCGTCCCTGGTAGACCGCTCTATCAATTTAAAGTGATGCCGTTCGGACTCTGTAACGCCCCGCAACGCATGTGTCGCCTCATGGACAAGGTGATCCCAGGCTCTCTTCGAGAACGCGTTTTCGTCTATTTAGACGATCTATTGGTAGTGTCTCCAGACTTCGAGACCCACGTCCAGATGCTGGAACAGGTCGCAGACTGTCTGCGAGGTTCTGGTTTAACAGTGAACTTGAACAAAAGCAGGTTCTGCGTCCGGGAAGTGAAATATTTGGGCTTTATCATCGGCGATGGGTCTCTCAAAACCGACCCCGACAAGGTGGCAGCCATCAGGGACTTCCCAGTTCCAAAGTCTGCCAAACAGGTGCGACGGTTTTTAGGCATGACGGGATGGTACAGGCGCTTCATAAGTAATTATGCCAGCATTGCCTCACCCATCACCGACTGTCTAAAGAACGGCAAATTTGTTTGGACAGACGACGCCCTCAGAGCATTTGAAGAACTGAAGGAGTCCATGATGTCTGCTCCTTTATTGGTAACCCCAGATTTCGCCAGCCCCTTCTTTATCCAATGCGACGCCAGTAAAACCGGAGTAGGGAGCGTCCTGTTCCAACGACGCGGCGATGATGAACACCCCATCGCCTATTTCTCAAAGAAACTGAATAGTGCCCAGCGCAATTATTCGATCACCGAGTTAGAGTGCTACGCTGCAGTGCTGAGCGTTAAGAAGTTCCGGGCATATGTGGAAGGGCATACCTTCACCATCATTACCGACCATGCCAGCCTGAGGTGGCTCATGAGCCAGACTGACCTAAATGGCCGCCTAGCACGGTGGAGCCTAAAGTTACAGGGCTTCCAATTTTCAATTGAGCACCGCAAGGGTAGTCAGAACGTGGTGCCGGACGCACTGTCACGAGTCGACTGCATTGATGAAGTGCAGTTCTGCCGTGACGTGGACCTTACGTCCCCAGCCTTCAGGACAGAGGACTATCAACATCTCGCTGATAAAATCAGCAAAGATGCTGAACGGTTACCTGACCTCCAGGTTTCGGACGGATATGTGTTCCACCGCTCGGCCCCCCGTACTGGCGACCCTGAGACGGATGACCTAATATGGAAATTGTGGATCCCGGCAGAACTAACCACTTCTTTGATCGAGTCCGCTCATGCACCCCCTCAAGCTTCACATGGCGGTATCCGTAAGACATTCGCAAGATTGCGCGAAAAATATTACTGGCCAGGCATGGCAAGCCAAGTTAGATCTTATATCGCAGCCTGTGACACATGTAAAACCACTAAGGCCCCCAACAATATCCTAAGGCCCCCTATGGGTGAAGCCATGGATGTACAACGTCCTTTCCAGATCTTATACGTAGATTATATGGGACCATACCCCAGATCCAAAAAAGGCTATACCGCCATCTTCGTGGTCTTAGACGCGTTTTCCAAATATACGTTCCTCCACCCCGTACCCGCTGAAACCTCTAATGCAGCCACCAGCTTTCTCGAGCACCGTATATTCCATGCTTATGGTGTCCCGGAGAAAATTTTTTCCGACAACGGAAGACACTTTAAAGTAAAGCCATACGTGAGCAAGTAAAGCACCAGCTCGCCGTAGCCCACGCTAGGCACCAGAAAAATTATAACCTACGTTGTAAAGCCGTACGTTTCTCGCCAGGTCAGACCGTGTATTATAGGGCCTTCCCGGTCAGTAAGAAAGCTGAACGCTTCTGCGCCAAACTAGCTGACAAATTCACAAAGGCACGGGTGAAGAGACCGATAGGCACCAGCCGATACGAGTTGGAGGACCTGACAGGGCGTATTCTTGGTATCTACCACGCTAAAGACATTAGGACCTGATGAGCTAACCATTGGAGAGTAGCCCCGACCATGGGTTCAGGACAACGACAATATGGCATTGCCGGAGGATCGAATCCATGGGCGAAGGCACTTTCCGAAGGAGGGACTTAGTACTTCCGTAGGGATTCCTCGGGACAAAGTGGATTTGCCTCGAATCTCCCCTCGTAACTGCGAAGTCACTCCGAGGCTCGATTAGGTTCCAAACAGTCCCACCATGTCGCGACCCAGCCAGTTTTGAAGCAAGTCCTACCCCGAGTAGCCCTAATAAGGCATCTCGCCGGCTTCACCGGTTAATAATAGGGTACCCGCCGAGGTCCGCTTAGGTAGCTTCCCTAGCGGATGGTACACCTCGTTGTTTTGCTTGGTCGTCTGGGACCGAGTTTTGATGTCCCAACTTACCTTAAGGCTGCCAGACCAGTCTATATGTCATGCCGCTTCGCCCAGTTTCACGACGTCCACTTTCCGATGGCTAGGGATACGAAGTTATTTAAGATGGGACCGCCAAACCCACCAAAACAAACACAAGAGTTGTCTATCAGTTATCGGTCGAATTGTCGATGATGCGTAATCTTCTCATCCAACAACATCATAAGGCCCAGGTCGAGCATTCCATCAGCTCCCACTACTACCATAGAACGAATATCTCAGATCTGATAAGACCCTTGTCACCAAAATCCAGCAGACTTAGCAGTTTTAGTCCAGATCCTAGTAAAGGATTGATAGCAGGCGTAGCTCCCTCGGTAATTATAATAGAGATCCTGTCACATTTGTTAAAATCGACCCTCCCGCTAGTGCCCGAATCGAAGATATCATCGTCATCAGTTGTTGGCTCAGAGGGTATGTAAGACTCTCTTGGTTTTTTTGTGGCCTTATCCCCATCTTCAAGCTCTTCGTCGATTTTCTTCTTCCTCTCCCACCTCCTTCTATACCATCCCGGTTACCATGGCGACCATCACGATTACCAAATCCACGTTTATAGTCCTCATCAAATTGTTCTGCACCTCCGTTGCTTTTATGAACTTCTCGCATGAAGCCATCGCTGCTGCCACCATCATCGCGCCGATCGCCAAAACCCTCGCCGCCCTCTTCCTTGGAAATCTAACACCGCCTGGATTATGTCCATCAGAGTATAGAGCCGACGAATCTAGACACCCTCCAGGCTCATGAGGCCCAATCGACCCTATAAGACGCCTGCCAAAAAGAGCACAAGTGACATGCATAGTTAGGAATATTCCTGACGGAACAAAAAGTCACTAGCGCCACACTCAGTAGGGGGCGCATGGTGTAACGGTTTTAGAGGAACCCCAGGCCGTGGCCGTTGACGAGCGCCGTTGTCCAAAATGATTGCTCGTACTCAAGGAAATCCACAACGAGGCGGATAATATGGAAGCGTTTAAAACGGCGTCACGCGAGGTTGCTCCTCCAAGGGTGAGGTGGAATGGCCGATATATGTTGCCTCATACCCCTAGCCGGAGATCAATTCAGCAGAACCTGAGGAAATTTTAACCTTGTCTCCTCTAAGATGAAATCAATCGACAGAGCATGAGACTCTTAATCTCAGGGAGTGGGTGAGCCACACGTTGCCCCAAAACCACCATATCAGGCCCCGTTCATTTTTTCGAGTCCCCTCTCCTCTGGCGACAGCTAGGTGACGCGTGCTGTAACGATGGCCTGTGTAAATTATGAATCCCTACAAAAATAATAAAATATTTCAAAAAAAGAAAAAAAAAATAAATGGCAACCACGCATTAACGATATTAAGAAAAAAAATCTATACCACTACCATGTAGAAAATGTCATTACCGTTGGGAAAAATTAACTCCGACGGCACAGACACAACGAATAGAGCAAAAAGTCGCCGGGAATGCAGGCGAACGGCGATTTTTTTTGGTTTTGTTCGTGGCGGTCGAGAAGAAATCGCCTGCTCGGTTTTCTGCGGTGTAAAAAAGGAGAGTGAGTCGGAAAGTGATCGTTTTGAGTGGTGGACGTGGAGTTGAAGAAGTCTCGTTTTTTTTTTGATTTTTGATTGAGATTTAGAAAACAAGAAAATATAGAACGCCTTGTTTTTTTGACATGTTTCACTAAAATTGTGGAGTTTGGTCTAGCATTAGACGGAAAAAAAAGCCCAGAAAGGTGCTTTTAAAGTTTGCCTGACCTCGTGGACAAGCAGGAAGTTATAAGGGTGGAAAAATAGCGGTAAACACCATCAAAGAAAGGGGTACTTTGTCGTGCGAAAGGAAAATTGATCGCGGCCACATGGGAATGAAAAGGATAACCAAAACTAGCGGTTGAAATAAAAGGATTGGACCGTAAAAACAAAAACTAAAATAGCGAGATTTCTGGGATTTAAAAAAAAAAAAGATTTTAGGTGAATTCAGCACGAACAGGCCATTAAAAATAAAAAAAAGGGGGAAAGGAAGAAGGAAGGTAAAAACAAAACAAAAAAAAAACCGTTTTAAAAATACTAAAAGGTATGTACATTGATTTAGGATTCGACTCAACCTAAGGTAATGCATTTTTAAATCGTTTTAAAATAAAGAGCAAATCATATGTAACAAAATAAGTTATTAGAGGTAAATTAAGTTGAGAAAATTTTATTTAGAAATTTACAATTGCCTTATTATATACAATATATATACATGAAAATAAATAAGAAAAAAATGTTTTCCGATAATATAATTCGATGAATCAAAATGCCTTCATCCCAATTCAACTTTACTGGTAGTATACGATTTTATTTTACGTTTTGTTCGACGTATGGTCGTAATATTTCATGAATATCTTTTTACCCCCTGAGATCTTCAGCGTCTTAAATTATAGTTAGACTATAAGAAGTTTTTTTGATAAAAACTATGGTATAAGATAAGGCACCGTCTACCTGAAATGTAATGGTTGGTTTTAGTTAGATTCAATGAAAGAGTATATTTGATGCGAAAAGTTTTTTTTTGTTCCAAAAGCACTGTCTTGGCAAAATACTGCCACTCTGAAGAGTCTTGTAATTGGGATTTACTATCGGAACCAGGAGTAAATAGTAAACAATACTAAATAAAATGAATTAATACGGACATACGCGCAATATTAATAATACATGAATTAACCCTTGAAATATCACCCTTATTAATACTATATCAATTAATACATGTATTATAATCACTTAAGACATCAATTATAAACAATTAATAATCTATGAATTATGATCAGACCTAAATTATAAACAATTAATAATACATGAATTATAATCACGTAGGACATAAATTATATACATTTAATAATATATGTATTATAATCACTTAAGACATCAATTATAAACAATTAATAATCTATGAATTATGATCAGACCTAAATTATAAACAATTAATAATACATGAATTATAATCACGTAAGACATAAATTATAAACAATTAATAATATATGAATTATAGTCACTTAAGACATAAATTAGAAACAATTAATAATATATGAATTATAATAATAAAAATATGTTTATCCGCATGATGATTAAGTATAAAGGCATTATAGCCGAACGTATTTTTCTGAGGATAAACTAATAATCAGAAATAGTTAATTCGTTAATAGAAGTTGAATGATATTGCAGTAATAGAATTTAATTGATAAACTAAAAAAATCAGAAATATTTAATTCTTTGAGAGAATTCTCAATGATAATGATAATGATAATACATTAATAAATTGAACGAAGTTAAATAACATAAAAACTAATGATCAATATAGTTAATACCATAAAGGAATTTAAACATTAGATAAACCAGAAATCTAAAGAAGAATTTACTTATTAGACATTTTAGACAGGGGGAAGGGATAAACATTCGATTTACCTACGCGGTTAAGATGTCTAGATAGATATCCTCCCTATGAGGCCCCCACCCGGAATATGGAAGCCTCCTAACCGAGTAAGTGCTTACCACTAGGTACTAGCTAACATGTAGCTTTCCACGACGTTGACCGGCTCTTGTTGCCCAACCTCCCTTCTAGATAAATCCCCTCTCGTTGACCTCAGTAGGTTTTCTCGCCGCCGCCGCCTCTCTTCTTAATTGCAATTTCAGGCACGAGTTAACTCATAACATACTGTCATTCTTCGGCATCCCTGTACCGCGAACCCCACCCCATCCGGCGAGCTAGTTTGCGCACCGCACGTCGTGCCGACGATCGGTGCAGCGGATGCCTAAAACTTCGGCGATATTCCTCGGCGGTCAAGCCACCTCAGCCACCTTTCTGACCCTTTCTCTAATTTTGTGACGATGGTCGTTACCCCATCTCTTCTCTTTGAGATTTGTTTTTGTTTCTTTCTATTTCGTGCCACGGCACACCTACCACCGACAGTTACAACATACACACACACACACACACACACACACACACACACACACACACACACACACACACACACACACACACACACACACACACACACACACACACATATATATATATATATATATATATATATATATATATAGTATATATATTAATACGCAAGCACTTTTTTTGTACACCACTTTATTCGACTTCTACTAAACCGATTTTGCTCAAACTGGTTTTATATGGAAGTCTTATGGGCCGTCCACACTACGCAGACTTAGATCCTACGCGCTTTTCGCCGTACGGTCTCTGACAAAAGCGCGCATGAGTTCTGAATCGTGAGCAAATGGAGTAAACAAATCAATTTTTGTTTGAAAAATCATACGCGCTTTTGAAAAGCCCGTATTGTGTAGACGTACAATGTACCTTTTTAAGCACAGTCTTTGGTCCGCGCAGTTTGGCTGTACTGCCTTTGCCATTAAAAATATCGCAATAAAAGGCATTAAACTCTATATGAAAAAAAGAGGCAAAAGCGCGTATGACCTAAGTCCGCGTAGTGTGGATGCACCATTAGGGCCGGTTTCACAGTGCGAACTTAAGTATAAAAATTAACTTAAGTTATACTTAAGTATGGATGCCTGTTTCACAGTCGCTACTTAAAATATACTTAAGTATAACTTAAGTAGGCATTTCTCTAGACTTAAGTTTTGCTTAAATCAGAATGCATAGAAAATTCAAATGTCAGTTGATTCCAGTACATTTCAAGGAAAACGCGATTAAAAGATAATTTTACATGTAAAGTTCGGCTATCGTAAGTTCATAATTTACAATATTGAAGTGCCGCCGTAAGAAACAAATATAATACTAAGAAGAAAAAAAAATTGCACTGTCAAACGGAATTTGACTTAAGTTATACTTAAGTGAGACAATTTACTTAAGTTTAAGCAAAACTTAAGTTCGCACTGTGAAACCGGCCCTTAGTCGTAAAGGTGTGCACAAAACAAGAATTAGTCATTTATCTCATTTCTGTCGCTCGGAAATGAGTATTGCATTTCCCAATATAAATAACAATAAGGTAGAAATTACGGTTAGCATATAAACAGGCGCATATAAAATTTATTATATATTAATACTATTTTTGTACAGATTTATTAACCAACTTTCTCTAAACAGATCTTGCTCAAATTGGTTTTATATGGAAGACGGAGTCGTAAAGGTGTGCAGAATATAAGTTTCATGTTTATACATTATGTTGTGTTTAAAACGGGTAAAAATTAGATAGAAGTGACATGTTAATTACGTCAGCAATGTGGAAAAGCGACAAGTGCATGAGTAGGAGACATTCTGTTTGTGAATACAAGTTAATTGAACGTGTTATCAGTAAAGTGACTTTTTTCAATAATTTTGCTGAAAGTGATTGTGTTTTTTCGTATACCTTTTTGTTGAAGTTCATTTGCATTATTGCTGAGAACTCTAACAGCATTCTGCAGTGTTTCAACGAAAGGCATGTAATTTGTTTGTATTTGTTTTTAACATAACGAATGAATGTAGTGAATTTTGAAATACATGAATTGTGTTTTTCATGATTATTTGCCCATTGATAATTTTTTAACAAATTCAGTACATCAAATATGTTAGTTGAATAAAATGCCCCGTCAAAGGACACTTATGGGAAGAACAGAAAATACAAGAAAAAGAGAAACACAATAGGTTGGTTTAAAGGCTATTAGGCTGGCTTAAGGAAACTCGGGTAACAATTGAAGAGTTCAAACAAACATATTTGGAAACATACGTACATCCACTTGAGCTTGAACTCCTTTTGAAAATAATGGGTGAAGGCCATGTATTTTGAAATGTACATACATATTTTGATTTTAATTTAATAAAAAAAAGAAACTTTTAATGTTTTGCACGTAGTCGACAGATCATGCGACACGCCTATTAATGCATTTACAAATTTTATAATTTTAAATGACTAAAAACTGTATTATTCTTTTTCTAAATAAAGCATGCCTGTTCCGCATATGGAGATCAACGGTGATCTCTACTAACACCAAATTGCGGCTGTTCAACTCCAATGTTAAGGCAGTTCTTTTGTACGGTTGCGAAACATGGAAAGTCACCCAATTCATCACAGGGCGCCTACAAGTCTTCATCAACAGATGCCTTCGTCGTATCCTAAAAATCCGCTGGCAAAATAGAATTTCAAACGAAGAACTATGGCGCCGTGCCGGCCAAGAAAGGATAGACGACCAAATCAGGCGAAGGAAATGGAATTGGGTAGGCTACACCTTGCGACGCGAAAACGAAAATCTAGTCAAACAGGCCCTTGACTGGAATCCGCAAGGTTCCCGTCGAGTAGGAAGATCTAGAACAACGTGGAGGAGAACCCTACTAGAAGAAGCCGCAACAACTGGGAGATCCTGGTCGAAGTTAAGAGCTGTCGCGCAAAGCAGAGTCCGCTGGAGGGCAACTGTTTCCGCCCTATGTCCCATGAGGGACTAAAGGAGTTTAAAGAAGAAGAAGATTTTGTGGTCAAATTTTGACCACAGGGCGTTACTAGTATATATATATTGTTACGTTTTTACGGCTTAACGGATTCGTAGGATTAATTAAGGAATACACTTTTTAATTATCCACACAATAATTTATTACAAACGAAACGCAATTTAATTACAAACACAATTCTTACAGTTCACTATAATCACTTTAAATTTAATAACTCGCACTATTAAACTCTATCTATCGCTTTATAGTTCACTTTTAAATCACCACTTTTCACTGTTTTCACTTTAGAACACTTTTACCGCCTTTCCAATCAAAACTGACTCTTTCAGCGCCTGCAAGCCGCTTTTTATATCCCAGCTCCACCTTTATTTAACTTCTGGAACCTTCTCGAATCCTTTTTCTCGAGCCTAGTGGTATGTTCTTTTCTTTTCGTCCAGAAGCTTGAAGTTGTCTTCACTTATAGCGCGTTCCAATTTTAGTTTAGTACATAAATCATTAGTTCAGACATCAACCAGAGTTGTTATCGACAATCGTTGATTATGCTTTTTCACAAACAGATGGCGCATAAATCATCACAATATATATATACAGGGTGTCCCACATAAACTTACAAAGCGGCCGGCTGTGGATAAGTCTTGGATAGACGAACAAAAAATCGTTTGGGTGGGGGGGGGGGAAATCGTAACGGTTTAGCCGCTAGGGCGTTTTGAAGTCTTTTTGCTAAAGTTTTACATATCACTCTGTATTTTTGTAACCGTTAAACCTATTTTCATGGTTATGGTACCAGTGCACGCAGAATCCTCCACCTATCTACAATGGTAAAAACAATGGTCCTATCTTACCAACTTTTGGAGTTATGAATCGCCAAAGTCAAAATTTTGTTATTTTTTCACTAAAATTTCAACTAAAACCACCTTTTTCTCCAAAAAATACGTGATAAACCAATATTTTTTTAAAAAAATTGGAAAGCTTGGAAAATTTCCTATGAATAATGTAATACAACTTATACGATACGGCCTCCAGTTTTGAAGTTATAAGCATTTTTAATGTTGAAATTGGCTGTATTTCGTCCTTCTTTAGTACTTTTCCATCTGAGCTTTATCGAAAAGTACCTAAGCACCAAATTAGGCAAATTTTAACATTAAAATTGCTTACAACTTCAAAAGTAAAGGCCCTAGCGTAAAAGTTATTGTACATTATTCATAGGAAATTTTCCAAGCTTTCCAATTTCTTTAAAAAAAATATAGGTTTATCACGTATTTTTTGGAGAAAAAGGTGGTTTTAGTTGAAATTTTAGTGAAAAAATAACAAAATTTTGGCGATTCATAACTATAAAAGTTGGTAAGATAGGACCATTGTTTTTACCGTTGTGGATAGGTGGAGGAATTCTGCGTGCACTGGTACCATAACCATGAAAATAGGTTATATGGTTACAAAAATACAGGGTGATATGTAAAACTTTAAAACATAAATGCTTGTAAATTAACGTCCACAATAAAAAATGCGTACGTCTGCTCAAAACATTGCGGTAGTAGTTGTTTTGGTAAAAAGAAATTAAAAATAGGCTTAATACCTTCCTTGATATTTGTAAACTCTTCAATTAATGAATATGGGGAAAGGCTACAGTCAATTTTTCAGGGCAAAAGTATGAAAGCAGGAATTTAATTTTGGACTTGCAAATCTGTTTTAGAGTCATAGAAGTAAGATAGTATTATAAGATAGAGTAAATATTGAGCCCGCAAAAATTTTCTGCAAACAATGTTTGGAAGATGAAAAAATAGTATGTTACAACCGCACACGATATTCTGGTTTGTTGAGGAAATATAGAGAGTTTGTAATAAAAAGCCAATACAAAGATGGCTGCCTATTGGAGTGAGTGCATATAAGTAACAATTAAATAACCTCCCAGCAAACCAAACTTTCCGAAATCCTACAAGTCGGAAGATTTTCGGAAGCAAGACAACAACAAAAAGTACAGCCTTGCGTGTGCCGATTAGTTGAAACTAATTCGAAAAGAATTCGGAAAACAAGTTCGAAACAATGTCAGAAAGAAATCGGTAAAGAAATTTTCTTAACGAACTAGGCAAGAATTCGGAACATGTACATATGCCTATTAAACGTCCATTTTGAAATCGTGTGTTTTAAAGTGAAGTAGCAGTGAATGCCCGCGGTGTGAAATTTTTTATAAATTAAATATACTCAACTCATAATTATATTTTTTAATTGGTAAGTGTTTTAGTTTATTCTTTTTTATATATTTGTTTATTAAATAGAAATTATAGCTACCAGCCACGGACAACTAATAAGAAGCGGTTTCATAAAAATTGCTTTTATACATTTTTTATGTTTTTACGTAGGAATCAAATTAAAGAACTCCCATCACCTCCTCTTAAAAATTTTTTAATTATATTATGGTGAGCGTACTGCAGGAAAGCAATAGCTATATCATAATGAATTCATAACAGGATTGCTACATAAAAAATGAATAAATGCAATTTTTATGAAAATGTTTCCAATTAGTTTTCTGTGGCTGTATAATAGGTAATAGAAATTATAATTTAGTAGGTATTTTGTTATTAAATATAAATATAAAACAAGTGTCATGTCACGACAAAGTGAATATAAAAAAATTTCGCGGGATGCTGCAAAATTATTAGAAGAATTGTACGGAACCGAGGCTGAGGATGATGAAGAAAGGACCAAAAATATTCATGAAACAATTTTTAATAATGGAACTGATGGAGAAAATGATAGTGCAGAAAAATCAATTAGAACCAATGAAATGGATATCGAGTTACCTCCAGATAGTGGAGAAAAATTAATTAGGACCAATGAAATGGTTATCGAGTTACCTCCAGAAACCGGCGAAAGCAGTATATCGCACACAGTACAACCAACAAAACTGTTAAAAGATACAAATTTAAAAGAATTCTTACTGGAATGGTCGGTGAAACATAAAATAACTAGTGTTGCTTTGAATGAGTTATTAAAAGTATTACGCAAGTTTGACAATAGCCTCCCGGGAGATTGTAGAACACTAAAAGGAACACCTCGCGCTACAGATGTAATTGAAATGGAAGGTGGTTCTTATGTACATTATGGATTAAAAAATTGTCTGACAGATTTTATGTTGTTAAACGAAAGCAGTAAGTTATTATCAGTAGACAAACTAGTACTTAACTTTGGGATTGACGGCCTACCGTTGTTTAAAAGTAGCAAAAAGCAGCTATGGCCTATTTTATGCAATATTAGAAGCTACCCTGAAGTATTTCTCGTAGGTTGTTATCAAAATAGCATCGAAAATAAAAAAAATTTGCATAAAATAGCATCTAAGCCAAAAGACTGTAACCTATTTCTAAGCATATTTTGTAAAGAGCTTGACGTATTGCTTAAGGAAGAATATTTCTTTAATGGTAAATTTTACAATATAGAAGTTGGTTGTTTTGTTTGTGACGCCCCCGCTCGTGCTTTCTTACTTAATGTAAAAGCCCACTCAGGATACTACAGTTGTACAAAATGTACGCAAAAAGGAATGATATACAAAAAGCGCCTGGTTTTTCCTTATCAACATGAGCCTCTTAGAACAGACGAATCATTTACAACTAGATCTCAACCACAACATCATACAAGGATAGCACCTCTTATATTGGAAAAGATAGGAATAGGCTGCGTAACTCAATTCCCACTAGATTACATGCATGTTGTTTGCCTCGGAGTTATGCGTCAACTTTTAAAACTATGGACTAAGACAAAAGGTGAAACTTATTCGCTCTGTATAAATAAAATTGAGAGCATTTCAATACAAAATATATTTATGAACAAACAATTTGGATGTGAATTTAATAGAAAGCCAAGGACACTGGAAGAATTCGATCGTTGGAAGGCCACAGAGTTTCGAACGTTTCTTTTATACAGCGATTTTAGTGCTCAAAGGTTTACTTGATGAAACCAGATATAAACACTTTTGCAGACTACATGCTGCAATTAGAATTTTGTCAGATTCCGAAACGTGTTTGAAATATAATAATTTGGCAGCTAAAATGCTGCATACGTTTGTTAAAGATATCAATGAATTATACGGGCTGGATAAATCAACATATAACTGCCATAGCCTCATTCATTTAAACCAGGACGTTCTGAAACATGGCCCTGTGAACTGTTTCGCAGCGTTTAGATTCGAAAGTTATCTTTATAAATTAAAAAACAAAGTAAGAAAAGGAAACTACGTACTTTCCCAAATCTTAAACAGAGTGATTGAGGAAAGTACCGTGGGGGCAAGAAAAGAAAGTAAACAAAATTTTCCATTACTAAAAAAAGCAATAAACCACAATAATTTTAAAGAAGTGCATTTAAGCACACACAAATTTACAATTTCACCTCCCGATAATTATTGCTCCTATAACGGCAAAGTATATGCCATATTTAAAATTTTCAAGCAAAATAATGAAATACTAATAGAAGGACAGGAAGTTCAAAATTTACGAAACTTTTACGATTTATTATTAAATGAAAACTTGCAGTTTCTAAATGTATATAGTACTGATGCCGTAGTATATTCTAATAACTTAGTATTTAAACTAAGCGAAATAGAGAAAAAATATATACATTTATTCACAACATGTTCACATACTTCCGCAGATATTTTTATACCTACACTATAAATTAGAATGGAGCAACAACAAAGTGTTCATCAAAAATTCATAATAATTCCATCAGGTTAGTTATAATAAATCTTCAAGTTAATTATGACTTTTTATAAATTATATCATAGCCCAACCACAATCGCAACATAAGGATAACACCAATGATAATTCCCAAAACACCGAATTGGACTACAATAACTTCATTATGATACCACCAGGAACTACATATCCTGTGACCTCGACGCAAATTGCGATTGATGGTACAGTTACAGGGAAAAACAATGAAAACCCAAATTTGTTAGTTGGTACGTCGACATGATTTAAAAAATTACTGGATTTAAAACAATATAATGTAATTCCACACATTTTTTTAGAGCTTTTCAATGCAAGTCAAAAACAAAATAAAGAACTACTGAATGAGGCAAAAGAAATGCGAGAAGATAACAAAAAAATTCTTCTCCATTTTACAAAACAATTTGTTGCTCTTCGGCATAAAGTAGACAACGTGCTAGAAACCCTCAAAATACAGAACAATGTATTTGACCTCCTACCAGACCTTCCTTTTGGTACTAAAGAGGAAATTTTATCTTTTGAAGGCAAGCTACAAGGGGATATAAAAATGCGAAAGCAATTGGTAAGCAAAATTTAATAGATATTTGATGCTGACTTGATCAACATTCGTTATTTTCAGGTTGATAAATTTTCAAAACAAGGAGGTGACCAAATAGACAAATTTTTAATTGCAAATTTAAAAATTATTTTTGGCAAAGACATACTAGCCAGACATTTCTCTTGGACAGCAGCTAACAACAATTTTAGTGTAAAGGATTTCAAGATTATGGAATGTCTTAAAGGTAGTTGATATATTATATATAAAAATTTTGTTTTATGTGTATAAATATATTATTTGCAGATTCGTGCATATTACATGTTCCGGGAGCAAAATTATCTCAAATAGATAAAATAATTAAAAAATATTTCAACGGTGCAAAAGACAGATATGGGAAATCTATGAAAAGACGCCGCCAAAATGACGATAAGGAAAATGATTTATTCCCTAATGAAACAGCTGTTTTTTGAAATTCGAATTCAAAAATTTATTTAATTTTTGTTATGGAGGTTTATTTATTTTTAACTTTGAATTTAGAACGTTTTTATTTTATTTTATTTTTGTTATGGAGGTAATTTATTTTCCACTTTGAATTTAGAACTTATTTATTTTATTTAATTTTTGTTATGGAGTTATTTGTTTTGCAATTAAAATATATTCTTATAATAAAAGAAACTTATTAAACTATTGTTATGGAGTTACATATATGAATTTCCTAATTTATTTTATGTCATTTACGCTACTTTGTGCAACTGGAAATTTTCAATATCTTAACTAATCTTATATCTTAGCCATATTGTAAATAATAAGAAGCATTGCTAAAATGTAAGATTAGATATGTATTGAAAATTCCCAGTTGTACAAATTTGTACTTAAGTAACGTAAATGGCCTACATAAAATTGAAGGTTTTATTAGTGGTAAAAAGCTTTCCGAATTTTTTGTTAAATTTGCTATTGAGTTCAAAACGAATTCGTTTTCCGAAGTCGTGTCAACCCCTTCATACATTTTTCTTTACGAATTAGATACGAAATCGTAAACGTATTTGGAAAAACTTTTCGAAGATGTGTAACGAATTCGTTACTATATCTAAACATTTGGTTTGCTGGGGGGTAAAAAGCTTTCCGAATTTTTTGTTAAATTTGCTATTGACTTCAAAACGAATTCGTTTTCCGAAGTCGTGTCAACCCCTTCATACATTTTTCTTTACGAATTAGTTACGAAATCGGTTGCGAATTCGGAAAAACTTTTCGAAGATGTGTAACGAATTCGTTACTATATCTAAACATTTGGTTTGCTGGGCTTTAACAGAATTTTTTTTTTAAAACACCTTTATTGGTATGGTTACTACAATCTTAATTAATATTAATTTATTAGTATAGTTAACAATAGTACTTAAATTAAGCATGTTTTTTCCCTATTTTTTTGTTTGGATTTTTCAGAATATTCATAAATAAATTATATTGATCCTTATAGTCCTGTATTAAGATTGATTTGGAAATTTAGACTAGCCATAGCCATAGAAGTAATGCAACTTATACGCTACGGCCTCCAGTTTTGAAGTTATAAGCATTTTTAATGTTGAAATTGGCTGTATTTCGTCCTTCTTTAGTACTTTTCCATCTGAGCTTTATCGAAAAGTACCTAAGCACCAAATTAGGCAAATTTTAACATTAAAATTGCTTACAACTTCAAAAGTAAAGGCCCTAGCGTAAAAGTTATTGTACATTATTCATAGGAAATTTTCCAAGCTTTCCAATTTCTTTAAAAAAAATATAGGTTTATCACGTATTTTTTGGAGAAAAAGGTGGTTTTAGTTGAAATTTTAGGGAAAAAATAACAAAATTTTGACTTTGGCGATTCATAACTATAAAAGTTGGTAAGATAGGACCATTGTTTTTACCGTTGTGGATAGGTGGAGGAATTCTGCGTGCACTGGTACCATAACCATGAAAATAGGTTATACGGTTACAAAAATACAGGGTGATATGTAAAACTTTAAAACATAAATGCTTGTAAATTAACGTCCACAATAAAAAATGCGTACGGCTGCTCAAAACATTGCGGTAGTAGTTGTTTTGGTAAAAAGAAATTAAAAATAGGCTTAATACCTTCCTTGATATTTGTAAACTCTTCAATTAATGAATATGGGGAAAGGCTACAGTCAATTTTTCAGGGCAAAAGTATGAAAGCAGGAATTTAATTTTGGACTTGCAAATCTGTTTTAGAGTCATAGAACTAAGATAGTATTATAAGATAGAGTAAATATTGAGCCCGCAAAAATTTTCTGCAAACAATGTTTGGAAGATGAAAAAAAGTATGTTACAACCGCACACGATATTCTGGTTTGTTGAGGAAATATAAAGAGTTTGTAATAAAACGAAAATCGAAAAACTTCAGGAATAAAAAAACAAAATCAAAATGGAGCACGTAAAGAAAATGTGTAAGAAAACACTCAATTATTATATTGATAAAACACCCTTTGTTTCCGCTGAAAGCAAAGCTTTTCGAAAATGATTTTAAAATGAAAAAGAGAAATTGCTAGCACAATGCATACCTACATTATATCGCCGCCTGATTGCAAGAACTAGGTAACTCATTTTATGCTGTTTCGAGAAATATGCAAAAACAAAATTTAGCTTTGCTTTATTTATACTTCATAATTACACCAATAAAGAAAAATAAAAAAAAAACAATGAAAGTAAATAATATTTTTTTACGACTTTTGCATTAAATACTTCTTGATATCGACTACATTAAACTATAGATAACTCAAAATCACAAAATTTGGAGTTACCTAGTTCTTACAATCAGGCGGCGATATATCCTCTTGGTTTTAGAAATATATGAGAGAAATTTAATTTGTCCTCTATTCGGCCAATACAAAGATGGCTGCCTATTGGAGTGAGTGCATATAAGTAACAATTAAATAAACTTTAACAGAATATTTTTTTTTTTTTAAACATCTTTATTGGTATGGTTACTACAATCTTAATTAATATTAATTTATTAGTATAGTTAACAATAGTACTTAAATTAAGCATGTTTTTTCCCTATTTTTTTGTTTGGATTTTTCAGAATATTGTTACGTTTTTACGGCTTAACGGATTCGTAGGATTAATTAAGGAATACACTTTTTAATTATCCACAATAATTTATTTATTACAAACCAAACACAATTTAAAAATAAACACAATTCTTAGAGTTCACTATAATCACTAGCAAATTTAATATTTCGCACTATTCAATTCTAATTATCGCTTTTTATTTCACTATAAATCACCACTTTTCACTTTGGAACACTTGTATCGCCTTTATAATCAAAACTGACTCGATAGCGGCTGCCAGGCGCTTTTATATAGGCAGCTCCACCTTTGTCTACTTTCTGGAACCTTCGTTTTCTGGTTCCTTGTGGTATGTTCTATGTTTCTTTTAGTTTCGACCAGCTTGAAGTTGTCTTCGATTATAGCTCGTTAGTTTAGTACATAAATTCTTAATTCAGACAACAACCGAGAATCGTTGATTCATCCTCTCGACGAACAGATGGCGCATAATCATCACAATATTCATAAATAAATTATATTGATCCTTATAGTCCTGTATTAAGATTGATTTGGAAATTTAGACTAGCCATAGAAGTTAACACTTCTAAAGTGTCGTCCTCGTACACTCGTTTTTTT
This sequence comes from Thereva unica, assembly GCA_949987705.1. Lineage (NCBI taxonomy): Eukaryota > Metazoa > Arthropoda > Insecta > Diptera > Therevidae > Thereva > Thereva unica. The sequence continues at coordinate 65,284,568 of OX465284.1, forward strand.
TACTCGCATTGAAATATTTATCAGCTCATCTCAAGTACACTGAAACATTTTTAAAAAAATTTTCTAGCACATCACTCCTATTATTATTACTGCTCGCTGTTTTAGGCTTTGATGAAGTTTCGGCTAATTTATTGCCGAAACCGAAACCACGAGTACATACAAACATTATGTAGATATAATTCCGAATTTAACATTTACTAAAGGCTAAACCAAAAGAGCGCTCATTTCATTTTGACAAATGCTAAAGTTCCGCAAATTTCCTCAACAAAGTCTTAAAAATAATTCCCTGGAAATAATATTTCAAAAGCCGGAAACATTTTAGATCTTTTGTGCATTATTTTCTTTATTCACAGTTCTCAGTCATTTCTGGTTTATAAGCGAAAAAATAGTATTAAAAAACCACAAGATTTTCTTCTTGTAAATTGTTTTCATGGGAGATGTAACTAAGAATTTTCCTTTATATTCTACGCTTCCAAACTCAACTGTGGAATAAAAGACTGAAGTAGACAAGGAATAATTGAAGCGCAGAAAAAGTGAATGTCGAAAAATAAATTTATAAAAGTCGCTTCTTGTGCAATGGTGTCTGTACACTAAACTATAACAAGTCAAGGGAAAATAAAAAATAATTAGAAAATACATTTGCCATCCATTGGAAGTTTTTCTCCACAATTTGTTTTCATGTTTGCCCTAGTTTTTATGAAATATGTTAGGTACAACTGCAACACCGTTGTGTGTGTTCAAACTGATCCGTTCTGGAACCATTTCAGGTGGAATCGAAAAGTTTGTGAAAGTTTCTTTAATTTTTAATGAGTAAGAAATGTTTGTATAATACATAGAAAAATAAAAGAATTTTCTTTAAAGACTGTGGGGATGGATTCAAGTAGAAAATTACTTGATCAGTGCCATAATATTTTATGGCCCTCCGCACACTTGTTCTTGTCCATCATATCTAAGCAAAAAACGGTTTTACAGGCAAGCGGTCACAGGGCAGACAGTTTTTCTTCCATCATTTTCCATCATATGCACCAGGCAGACTATACAAGGAGTGCACACTTCGTGTTATCAATTTCTGTCTGATTAATGAGGGCCAAAATACTGTTACGTTTTTACGGCTTAACGGATTCGTAGGATTAATTAAGGAATACACTTTTTAATTATCCACACAATAATTTATTTATCACAAACCAAACACAATTTAAAAATAAACACAATTCTTAGAGTTCACTATAATCACTAGCAAATTTAATATTTCGCACTATTCAATTCTAATTATCGCTTTTTATTTCACTACTTTTCACTGTTCTCACTTTAAAACACTTGTATCGCCTTTATAATCAAAACTGACTCGATAACGGCTGCCAGGCGCTTTTATATAGGCAGCTCCACCTTTGTCTACTTTCTGGAACCTTCGTTTTCTGGTTCCTTGTGGTATGTTCTATGTTTCTTTTAGTTTCGACCAGCTTGAAGTTGTCTTCGCTTATCGCTCGTTAGTTTAGTACATAAATTCTTAATTCAGACAACAACCGAAAATCGTTGATTCATCCTCTCGACGAACAGATGGCGCATAATCATCACATTGCCCCCTTCTTAGGACTGTTCGTCCCGAACAGTTGTCCATCCTGGATCCGGCTGATGATATGGGCACAGCCTGTCTATGTGCACAATCTTCTTCTTTGCTTTGGGTCCTTGTTGAATCCTGTAGACCACATCGTTGATCCGTGTTAGGATTTTATAGGGCCCCTCCCACTGACGCTGAAGTTTCGGAGACTTGCCTTTCCGTCTTCGAGGGTTGAACAGCCAAACGAGGTCACCTTCCTGGAATCCGCTACAGTTTGCTCGGAGGTCGTACCTTGTTTTCATCCTGTCACTGGCTATCTTGAGATTCCTCCTTGCGAGCTGGTGGATATCTGCAAGTCTATCACGAAGTTCACCTGTATAACCGCCAGTAGATTCGTTGCTTTCCACAGGTGTCCCAAATTTCAAGTCGCTTGGCAGCCGGATTTGTCTTCCAAAAATCACACTAGAAGGGGTTTGTCCTGTGGAATTATGAACTGCTGTCCGATATGCCATTAGAAAAATAGGGATATAACTGTCCCAATCGCGCTGGTGCTCGCTAACGACTTTCCTTAAGTGCTCTAGCATTGTCCTGTTGAATCGTTCTACCATTCCATCGGATTGGGGATGAAGGGGCGTCGTCCTGGTCTTCTTCATTCCGAGTATCTTACATACTTCTTGAAAAACTTGAGATTCGAAATTTCTCCCTTGGTCAGAATGAAGCTCATGAGGAACACCAAATCTGCAGATCCAATTGTTCACTAATTCCTCTGCAACAGTGATTGCTTCCTGATTTGGAATGGCATATGCTTCGGGCCACTTACTGAAGTAGTCCATAACCACCAAAATGTAACGATTCCCTCGGTCTGATGCTGGAAAAGGTCCCGCCACATCGATTGCAATTCTTTCAAATGGGGCTCCCACGTTGTATTGCTGCATTTCTCCTTTTGTTCTTACTCGAGGGCCTTTGCTGCTGGCACAAATTGTGCATTTACGGCACCAGTCTGTAACATCGTCCCGCATGTGAAGCCAATAGAATCTATCTCTTATTTTTGCCACAGTTTTATTGACTCCCAGATGTCCTCCTGATGCGCCATTATGACACTCTTCGAGAATATCTCTAATTCTACTGCGAGGGACTAACACCTGCATTCGGTGAGAGGTACCGTCAGCGGTTTCCCATTTGCGCTTTAACACTCCTCGCTCGATGTGCAATGAATCCCATTGGGCCCAATAGCTCTTCAGGGTTTCGCTTCTCTCTGCAATATCCTTCCATTCAGGCTTCTCCTCGTATTCCTTCCATGCCAGAATCGAAGAAATATCTGGGTCGTCGCGTTGGGCGTCTCGGAGTCCCTGGTCGTCCCATCCTGTCGTTGGCTCAACGGTCGTCCTTTGACACTTTTCCTCAATACGCCCACAATGTTTGCAATCTTTTACGCATGGTCGCCGGGAGAGTGCATCTGCATTTCCATGGTTTCCTCCTTTTCTGTGGCCTATATTAAAGTCGTAGGACTGAAGTCTCTCGATCCATCTTGCCACTTGTCCTTCAGGATTTGTAAATTGCATCAGCCATTTTAATGCTGCATGATCCGTTCGAAGGATGAAGTTTTGCCCATAGAGATACTTGTGGAAGTGTTTAGTTGAGTCCACGATTGCCAACAGTTCTCTCCTTGTGACGCAGTAATTCCGCTCCGATTTTGACAGCGCTCTACTGTAGTAAGCTATGACCTTTTCCTGCCCTTCGAAGTTTTGTGATAGCACTGCACCAATTCCGACATTACTCGCATCTGTGTCCAATATGAATTTTTCCCCTGGCTTCAGATATGTAAGTATTGGTGCTTGGCAAAGTCCTTGCTTTAGTGTCTTGAAACTTTCCTCGCATTTTTCTGTCCAGATAAATGGTCTTCCTTTTTCTGTCAGTTTATGTAATTCCTTAGCTATGTCGGCAAAGTTCCTGACAAAACGTCTATAATAGGTGGCAAGTCCCAAGAAGCTTCGAAGTTCATGTTTATCCTTCGGTGTGGGCCAATTCTTAACTGATGTTATTTTCTCAGGATCTGTTTGAACTCCATTGGATGAAACCAAATGTCCGAGATAGTTGACTTGGTCTCTGAACAGTACGCACTTGTTAGGACTGAGTTTCAGTTGGGCAGTTCTCAACTTTTGGAAAACCTCTCGTAGATTGCCCAGATGTTCCTCGAAACTTTTTCCAACGACGATGATATCGTCCAAATAAACCAGACAAGTCTTCCATGTCAGTCCTCGCAAGACGCATTCCATCAGTCGTTCGAATGTAGCTGGAGCATTACACAGTCCGAACGGCATAACTGTAAACTGCCACAGGCCGTTTCCTACGGAGAAGGCCGTCTTTTCTCGGTCCTCGGGGTGAATTTCGACTTGCCAGTAGCCGCTCTTAAGATCCAAGGTAGAAAACCATTGAGCTCCAGAGAGAGTATCCAGGGTGTCATCGATTCGAGGTAGTGGGTCGCTGTCCTTTTTAGTGATGTCATTTAACCGCCGATAATCCACGCAAAATCTTGTACTGCCATCTTTCTTTCTGACTAAAACCACGGGAGACATCCAAGGGCTTTTCGACTCCTCTATAAGGCCTTGTCTTCTCATATCTTCAATCATATTGGCTGCCTCTTCCCGCTTGGCTAGTGGCAGTCTTCTCGGAGGTTGTTTAATTGGCTGGGCATCTTTGGTATCGATCCTGTGTTGAACGATGTTCGTTTTCCCAAAGTCATCATCTCTCATGGCGAAGATATCACTGAAATCCTCTACTAATTTTCTTGCCTGGAGATACTGCTTTCGTTCAAGACAACTAGTTGAGAGCACTGCATTTACTAATTTCGTGGCCTTTGGCTTTGGTTTTGGAACCGTTTCGATGTTAGCGCACTCCACTAATGTAATCTGTTCTGCCGGTTCTCCTTTCCCCAACACCGTATCCTTCCTCAATCGTACTTCTCGTTCGTTAGTATTTAACACTCTCACGAATACCTCCTTTTTGTCGTCGATGCTCACCAGACATTTTCCAATTGCTATATTTTTGCTTTGTTCCATTTTTTCTGGTTCTATAAGGTAAAATCGGTAGCTCCCGGGATCACCATCGACTATCGCTCGTACAAATTTCTCAGCACACGGAGGAAGCACGGCATCTTCACGGACGACGACTTTCAGCTGCGAATAACAAGTGGAACCTGTCGCCATTGGGATCTCCTTGTTGTCATATCTCAGTATTTCCTCTCCGATGTCCAGTAGAATTTTACGAGCTTTCATAAAGTCCAGCCCGAGAATACACTCGTCTGTTATATCAGCTACCAGGAACGAATGTGAAAATCCAATGTCAGCAAGAACCACATCCAACATAATTTCCCCGTGTAATCGTACTGGCTCTCCTGTTGCAGTTTTCAGTCTGTATTGGCGTGCGTCTTTCAGCCATTTATTACCGACCATGTCAGCCCGGATAACAGATTTTGAAGCACCAGTATCTACAGTTATTGTGCATTTTTCCGCTCCAATCTTTCCATCGACGACCAGGCTGTTGCCACTACGCTGCAGTTGTTTGATAGTGGTGATGATGACACCGGGGGCTTCGATTTCCCCGACTGACTCCTGCCCCATGGAGTCAGTCTTTATTCGTTTCCCTGCTGCTGTCTGCGGGGAGACACGGAGTCATTGTTTTCGGCCTCCCTCTGGTCACCTTTCTTCCGATGTCCGCATTTTTCACAGCAAGTTCCGCCACTCCTATTTTCGGTTGATTCTGTTCTCCTTCGCTTTCTGCAATTCCTTTGCAAATGACCCGGTTCACTACAGTTCCAGCATCGGAGTCGACCGCGTACTTCCGCTGCATTCATTCTGTTGCAAATATCCTCTGTTGTGTGGATCTCTCTGAGGCGGACTGCACTTCTTGATGCTTGCTTCGCTGCCTCGTATGCCAGAGCATATGCCAGAACTTCAGCGGTATTCTTCTTTCCGGCCAATCTCGCTGCTTGTTGTAGATCTCGGTCGGCAAAAGAGTTAAGAAAGGCCTCTCTTGCTACTTCGTTGATGTAATCTTGGCCGAAACTAGGATAAGCCAGATGCACTAACCTCTCGATATCGGCGCATAGTTGTTGTAAAGTTTCTCCTGGCTTTTGAAGTCTGTTTCGAAGTTGAAGTCGATAAACCTCTTGCAGGTGCTGATCACCGTAACGCATTTCCAGCGCTTGAACTAAGAACCCGTAGCTGTTGCGATGTTCCGCTGGTATTGACTGCAATATTTCTGCTGCTGTACCCCTTAGTGACAAAGTTAAGGCCATTGCTTTTTCCTCCTCGGTCCAGAAATTGCCTGCTGCTGCTGCTTCGAATTGGAGCTTGTAAGTAGGCCATGGGCTTTGCCCGTCGAAAGTTGGAGGCTGCAGTTTCCTAACTCCGATGACTTCATGAGATGCCGTCGCTGGGTGGTGAATCTTTACCCTTTCCAGGTCGGCTCTGACCGATTCTAGTTCCATCTTCAACTTTTCATCATTTTCCCTCATGGAATTTTCGAGCTTCTCCAGATCATTCCTTACATTTTCCTTGATGGAAGATTCGAGACTTTCCAGATCATTCCTTACATTTTCTTTCATGTTATCCAGCTGGCTCCTCTGTTCTTCCATCGACTCTTTGAGCTCTGCTAACGAACGTTCATGAGCTATTGCCAACAATTTCTGTTCGTCTTTTAGCGCCATCACTTCAGCCTTGATTTCTGTTGAGGCACGTTCTTGCGCTGCGGATGACCGTTCTTGCGCTTCTTTCATCTCGGATGTCGCTTCCTTCATCTCTGCCGATGCACGTTCTTGCGCTGCTGATGACCGTTCTTGCGCTTCCTTCATCACCATCAATGTTTTAAAAAGTTGTGCCATACTCACTGTCGTTTCTTCTGGCTCCGCTTCTACCTCGTCTTCAAACATGTAGGTTTCAAGATCCTTACCTTCGTTCACCATAGCTTCTCGAAGCAGGGCGGTGAGGGAACTTTTAGCCCCCACCGTTGACAGCGAGCGTTTACTTAATTCTTTTTTCAACTCTACAGTGCGCAAATCCACTAGCTTTCGACCCATTTTATTAATAAGTCCTTATTTCTCACGCACAAAATTTAAATTCCAATCACAATTATTGTTCAAGTTCACTTATTTCACTTATCTCTTAATTAATCCCACTTCTGACACCAATTGTTACGTTTTTACGGCTTAACGGATTCGTAGGATTAATTAAGGAATACACTTTTTAATTATCCACACAATAATTTATTTATCACAAACCAAACACAATTTAAAAATAAACACAATTCTTAGAGTTCACTATAATCACTAGCAAATTTAATATTTCGCACTGTTCAATTTTAATTATCGCTTTTTATTTCACTATAAATCACCACTTTTCACTTTGGAACACTTGTATCGCCTTTATAATCAAAACTGACTCGATAGCGGCTGCCAGGCGCTTTTATATAGGCAGCTCCACCTTTGTCTACTTTCTGGAACCTTCGTTTTCTGATTCCTTGTGGTATGTTCTATGTTTCTTTTAGTTTCGACCAGCTTGAAGTTGTCTTCGCTTATCGCTCGTTAGTTTAGTACATAAATTCTTAATTCAGACAACAACCGAAAATCGTTGATTCATCCTCTCGACGAACAGATGGCGCATAATCATCACAATACGATTTACATATTGTGATGATTATGCGCCATCTGTTTGTCGAGAGGATGAATCAACGATTTTCGGTTGTTGTCTGAACTAAGAATTTATGTACTAAACTAACGAGCGATAAGCGAAGACAACTTCAAGCTGGTCGAAACTTAAGGAAATAAAAGAACCTACCACAAGGAACCAGAAAACGAAGGTTCCAGAAAGTAGACAAAGGTGGAACTGCCTATATAAAAGCGCCTGGCAGCCGCTATCGAGTCAGTTTTGATTATAAAGGCGATACAAGTGTTTTAAAGTGAGAACAGTGAAAAGTAGTGAAATAAAAAGCGATAATTAGAATTGAATAGTGCGAAATATTAAATTTGCTAGTGATTATAGTGAACTCTAAGAATTGTGTTTATTTTTAAATTGTGTTTGGTTTGTGATAAATAAATTATTGTGTGGATAATTAAAAGGTGTATTCCTTAATTAATCCTACGAATCCGTTAAGCCGTAAAAACGTAACAATTGGTGTCAGAAGTGGGATTAATTAAGAGATAAGTGAAATAAGTGAACTTGAACAATAATTGTGATTGGAATTAAATTTTGTGCGTGAGAAATAAGGACTTCTTAATAAAATGGGTCGAAAGCTAGTGGATTTGCGCACTGTAGAGTTAAAAAGAGAATTAAGTAAACGCTCGTTGTCAACGGTGGGGGTTAAAAATTCCCTAACCGCCCTGCTTCTAGAAGCTATGGTGAACGAAGGTAAGGATCCTGAAACCTACATGTTTGAAGGCGAGGTAGAAGCAGAGCCAGAAGAAGCGACAGTGAGTATGGCAGAACTTCTTAAAACATTGGTGGTGATGAAAGAAGCCCAAGAGCGATCATCCGCAGCGCAAGAAGGTGCATCAGCGGAGATGAAGGAAGTGCAAGAGCGTGCATCAGCGGAGATGAAGGCAGATATGAAGAAATTACAAGAACGTTCAACTATAGAAATCAAGGCCGAAGTGTTGGCGTTAAAGGATGAGCAGAAATTGTTAGCAGTAGCTCATGAACGCTCGTTAGCAGAACTCAAAGAGTCTATGGAAGAGCAGAAGAACCAACTGGAGCAGAAAATCGAATCATTCTCCCTTTCTGTCGACAACAAGCTAGATAACATGAAAGAAAATGTAAGGAATGATCTGGAAAATCTCGAATCTTCCATCAAGGCAAATGTGAGGAATGATCTGGAAAATCTCGAATCTTCTATTAAAGCAAATGTAGAGAATGATCTGGAAAAGCTCGAAAATTCCATGAGGGAAAATGATGAAAAGTTGAAGATTGAGCTAGAATCGGTCAGGGCCGAGCTAGAAAGGGTAAAGATTCACCACCCAGCGACGGCATCTCACGAAGTCATCGGAGTTAGGAAACTGCAGCCTCCAACTTTCGACGGGCAAAGCCCATGGTCTACTTATAAGCTCCAATTCGAAGCAGCAGCAACAGGCAATTTCTGGACTGAGGAGGAGAAAGCAACCGCCTTAACGTTGTCACTAAGGGGCACAGCAGCAGAAATATTGCAGTCAATACCAGCAGAACATCGCAACAGCTACGGGTTCTTAGTTCAAGCGCTGGAAATGTGTTACGGTGATCAACACATGCAAGAGGTTTATCGACTTCAACTTCGCAATCGACTTCAAAAACCAGGAGAAACTTTACAACAACTATGCGCCGATATTGACAGGTTAGTGCATCTGGCTTATCCTAGCTTCGGCCAACACTACATCAATGAAATAGCAAGAGAGGCTCTTCTTAACTCATTTACCGACCGGAACCTACAACAAGCGGCCAGATTGGCTGGAAAGAAGACTACAGCAGAAGTTCTGGCATATGCTCTGGCATACGAGGCAGCGAAGCAAGCAACATGGAATACGGTCCACCTCAGGGGAATCAATATGACTGAGAACATTTGCCATCGAGTCAACACCTCGAAAGTACGTCGTCGTCTGCGATGCTGGAACTGTGGCGAGCCGGACCATTTACAAAGGAGTTGCCGAAAGCGAAGGAGAGTGGAATCGCCAGGGAGTAGGAGTGGCTCAACATGCTGTGAAAAATGTGGACAACGGCAGAAAGGCGACCGGAGGGAGTTAGTAGGGAAAATGGAGACCCCTGATGTCATCGTCAACATCACCCAACTGCAGCGTGGCAACAACAGCCTTGTCATCGAGGGGAAAGTTGGTGATGAACAATACACAATTACCGTGGATACAGGTGCTTCAAGATCTGTCATCAGGGCTGATTTGGTCGGTAGAAAGTGGCTGAAAAACGCGGACCAGTACATTCTGAAAACTGTAACAGGAGAACCAGTGAAATTACATGGGGAAACAATGATGGACGTGGTACTCGGCGACATTAAGTTTACACATTCGTTCCTGGTAGCTGACATAGTAGACGAGTGTATTCTTGGTTTGGACTTTATGACAACACACGGAATACTATTGGACCTTGGAGAATTGATGATGAAACACCGCAACAGGGGAATTCCAATGGATACTGCACTGTCCCGGCGACCATGCGAACCAGGTTTTAAGTATCGTTGGCGTATTGAGGAAAAGTGTCAAAAGACGACTGCGGAGCCAAGCATAAAATATGAGGACCAAGGAATTCGAGATGCGCAACGCGACGACCCGGACATTTCTGCGATTTTGTCATGGAAAGAACACAACGAGAAGCCTAAATGGAAAGACATCGCAGAGAGAAGTGAAATCCTGAAGAGCTTTTGGGCCCATATCGAAGGAGGAGTATTGAAGCGCAAATGGGAACAGCTGATGGTACCTCTCATCGAATGCAGGTGTTAGTCCCTCGTGCTGGAATAACAGATATTCTTGAGGAGTGTCATAATAGCCCGTCAGGAGAACATTTGGGAGTCAACAAAACTCTGTCAAAAATAAAGGAGAGATTCTATTGGCTTCACATGCGGGAGGATGTTACGAATTGGTGTCGCAAATGCACAGCTTGTGCCGGCAGCAAGGGTCCTCGAGTAAGAGCGAAAGGAGAAATAAGACAACACCACGTTGGAGCCTCAGTTGACAAAATCTCAAGGGAAAATCCTAAGACGGCCAGTGACAGGATGAAACCAAGGTACGACCTCCGAGCAAACTGTAGCGGATACCAGGAAGGTGACCTCGTTTGGCTGTTCAATCCTCGACGACGAAAGGGCAAGTCTCCGAAACTTCAGCGCCAGTGGGAGGGGCCCTATAAAATCCTAACACGGATCAACGACGTTGTCTATAGGATTCAACAAGGGCCCAAAGCCAAGAAGAAGATTGTGCACTTAGACAGGCGCAATGTGATGATTATGCGCCATCTGTTTGTCGAGAGGATGAATCAACGATTTTCGGTTGTTGTCTGAATTAAGAATTTATGTACTAAACTAACGAGCGATAAGCGAAGACAACTTCAAGCTGGTCGAAACTTAAGGAAATAAAAGAACCTACCACAAGGAACCAGAAAACGAAGGTTCCAGAAAGTAGACAAAGGTGGAACTGCCTATATAAAAGCGCCTGGCAGCCGCTATCGAGTCAGTTTTGATTATAAAGGCGATACAAGTGTTTTAAAGTGAGAACAGTGAAAAGTAGTGAAATAAAAAGCGATAATTAGAATTGAATAGTGCGAAATATTAAATTTGCTAGTGATTATAGTGAACTCTAAGAATTGTGTTTATTTTTAAATTGTGTTTGGTTTGTGATAAATAAATTATTGTGTGGATAATTAAAAGGTGTATTCCTTAATTAATCCTACGAATCCGTTAAGCCGTAAAAACGTAACAATATTTTATGTTTTCGCCTAACTTGGAAAATCAGCTTCTAAATTGGATTTATATCGATGCAATTTTTCGTATTTAACCAATTTATGTATTAGGACATTTTATTAATTTCCAATGAATTATTTTTTGCATTGCTCTATTTCGACTAAGTTAATTTTGAAGAAATCGTCGAAATGGGTAAAATTTAGCTAACTTGCTGTGGAGCACGTCAGCTTTAGGCAACATCTGTGGCTAAAAATGAACTAGAAGTTTAGTTTCCTCTACTGTTTTTTTTTCTTTTTTTTAAATGTTGGAAAGTTGACATTTCCATAAAGAGACTCGTTTGGTGAGTGTTGAAGCGAACGCAAGTGTCGAGATGGAAGACGTCCCGAAAAGAGAAAACGTGGCTGCATAAAAGCGAACCAGTAAAGGTACCGTTAAGAAGAAAAGTTTTACAGAAGATAATGTCTTAATCAAGTTAATTTAAACAAAATACTTCAAAAATGCATCGATGCTTCGATGATGCAGAAAAGTATTCAAAAAAGTCATCGTGATGCAGCTTGTTTAATGCCCATTTTCGCCGCATATAAGCATCTGATGCATCAAAATCAAGCAAATATGGCATCACGGCATTTCATGATGCTCTGTTGTCGAGATGTCAAACGGATAAGTGAAATGAATAAAATGGCGCGAAAAATGGGAAATAGTTAAGTGAGTGTTTGTTCAGCCATTTAATAGAGCATACCTATAAGTGCAAAAAAAGAAGTTAGCAATAAAAAATAAAAAATAGAAAAAGAAAAATGCTACTTATTACTAATATAATTTTAACTAAAAGAAGAATTCCTAAAATAAATAATACATAACAACGTTTAAGGTAAGGGACAATTCATAAATGTCAAACTATGCATCATGATCGTTCAAGTAGTGATGCCGCATCATTTATGCTGCATTCACAAATTTCCCAAAAAGAGAATCAGCTGATCTACGATTCATTGTTATGGATAACTTGCGCCGCAGATTTTGCATGATTCGACATTTTGTCAAAGTTTTGTTGTTAAAATTCTTTAATGTGGAAATTCGAATTTGAAAAATAAATAACCAAAAATGCGTAGAAACATTAAAAATCTTATTTTGAGAGTTCAGACTCACATAAAACATAATTTGTTTTTGACAATTTAAAAAATCCGCCGCACAAAAGTTGTAGTTGATTCAACATTTTTCCAGAGCGGAAAAAAATCCCAAAAATATCTCAAAATTGAGAAATGCTCAATTTTTCATACAAAAAGTATGCGCGCGCATAAGTGCGGCGCGACTCATCCGCAACGATGAATCCGGCATAAGTGCCAAGAGTCATGTCATGGGCACTGATGTCGCATAATTAATCATAATTAATATTTCTTCCTTAATTTTAAATCCACTTGTATTTTTAATGTGAAATTGTGTTTTTGTGGCAGTGGATTCTCTCTTTTGTTTTGTTTTTGTATTGTGGTGGTGCTCCGTGTCGTGTTGCGTCTGTGCGCTTGAAACAAGGTGGATGATCGTCCTTATTGCCTGCCACGATTTTTAATTTTTTAATACTTAATTTTTTATTGTTAGCTTTGTGTCAAAGCCTTGAGTCGATTTTTTTTCTTTATATTTATTTATTTTTAGTTTCTTTTTTGTAGGTTAGAATCTATCTTGTATGCATTTTTGTGGTGTCGCCTAAGTGTATTCAACGTTTTGTACTAATTTTTGTTTTTTTTTTGTTTTAATATTGGCTCTCAAACTTTTTCTAATTTTTGTTTTGTTTTTCCGCTTTAAATTCTCTTCACGAATAATTTTTATTTATTTATTTATATATATTTTTTATATTAATATATATAATTATGGCGGATCATCAATTATGCAAGAGGTGTTTTTCGGAAATCGCTCGTGATGGGATTTCCTGTGACGGGGTTTGTGGAGGCGTTTTCCACCCTTCTTGCCTTAATCGCAAATCGTCGGCTCCTAGAGGGCGTACTTGTGGCGAATGCTCTGACATTAAATCCTGTCATGTGCTGAGATTGGTGAAAGACATCTCTGACGTTTTTCTCGTTGGTCACGAAAAAGTCATGGATCGTCTTAACTCTTTCTCCAGTAATATCTTGCACTTTCAAATGTTAGCCGATGACGTCCAGTCTATCAATGTTCGGCTTAACACGCTGTCTGACACTCTGGGCTCTGCTGTGACCAATACGGGTTCCTTGATTGAGAAATTTTGAGAAAATTTCTTCCCGAGTTGCAACAGCACTAGAGTCGTTAGACGACATACATTCGGCGTTGCTTAATCTGGTCGCCACTTCTTCCTCCTGCACTTTTAGTTTCTCGGTTTCTGTCCATTCCATATTGGACGATATTAAAAGGAATACAAAACATGTAAGGGTTGATATTGAATCGCTATCATCAGCAGTGATTCAAAATCACAATTCCCTGAACTCACCGATATTTGGTTGAAAATCGATTTTTTGACGAAATTTTTTTTATTGCATATTCTGATAGAGTAGACTTTTTTGAATGATGTAGCGTTTTCACATTTAAAAAAAATGTTTATAACATTGTTTTTTCAATAGCGCGCACGGTCGGGGATATTACTCCGAGCGTCGCGCGTCGACAGACGAGCTCGTTTCTTTCAACTATTTTCTTAACTTCTCCGAGCTCCTCGTTCCACAATTTTCAACCGATTTTAATTTTATAAAGTGGAAAATGTTCGAAAATTATAACTGAATAAATCTGTCAGACAGAATTTTGAAATTTTAAAAATTCATAAAGTTATAAACAAAAATGTAATAAAAAACCGAAAAAATCGAGATTTTCGGCTGTTTTTCGACATCGCCAGACATATTTGTGGATTGTTAATAAACAAAAAAAGATATCAAAATTCTGTCTGACAGTTTTGTTTATTATTAATTACTGAACATTTTGGCACTAACAAAAATAAAATCGATTCAGAATTCGCGTGCAAGGAGCTCGCGGAAAATACCCCTTTTCTCGGATGTATATTAACAAAAATGTTGCTTAACAATTTTTTTTCCAACAATTGATTGTGCTTTTGTTTTTTACTCGATAACAACTATTCGGACACAAAATTTCATCTAAATCGGAATAGCGGTTCAGATTTTAGCCATTTCAGTGAAGAGTCCCCTTAAGATTGGAGAGCGTCGTTGTTCCAAATAAGACCTCCTCAGCGACGGTAGCATCTGATGACGCCCTGCAGGTTGAGGAGCAGCCTTTGCCTTTACCCTGCCCCGCGGCTACTTCTCGTTCGGAGAATGTCTTCTTGCCTGAGGAAGCCGACAATCCAATTGTACCTAGTACTAAGGCGCGTCGTAAAAGTCGCAGGAAAAATCGAGATCGCCCCGCGTTCTTGCCCCGCGTTCCAGAGATAGAGTCGACCTCTAGGCCGGTCTCGGTATCAACCTCTTCGCCTCTAATAGTGGCCAATCCCCCGGTCACTGAAGCTACAGTTCCCCTAGAACCGTGCACTCCTCTAGTGACGATACCGAGACCTTTAAATATCCTTATATATCGCGATTCCCTCCTGAAACTATGACGGAGTCTGTCTGTGAATATTTGAGGAAGAAATCAATAAACCCTGGAACTGTTTCACGCAGAAAAGTCAGCAAGGCTTCCAAGCCTGTTGCTTCTTTTGTCTTGTCTGCACCGCCCGTTATTGCCGAGACTCTTTTAGACCCTGGCTTCTGGCCTGCTGGTGCCCATACCAAGCTTTTTGTTCCCCGTACCCGTACTCAAGCCCATCACTCAAACGTCTCCATTCTAAATACACCAAGGAGGTAAAAAAAACTCGAGACGCTTGCCCTCTACTACCAGAACGTAAGGGGGACGAGATCAAAAACCAACGACATCCTTCAGTCATCCGCGGCTAGCGGGTTCGATGTCATAGCATTTTTTTTTTTTTTTTGGAACGAAGTTCCTTATCGCGCGTTGCGAAAGGGGACTAGACGGAAAAAATTAAGACCAAAAGTTGTAACGACACTTTTTGGTATAGTTGTGCCGTGCAGCGTGCGCATGTTTCCCTGTCTGTTTCTCTCTCTCTCATAGAAAGCAAGCCAGTTTTTTTCGTTTCGTCTTTCTATTTCGCATTGTACAGTGTAGTGTCGCGACGATTATTTTTTTGAGTGTATACAGGTTGTTTTTGTTTTGTTATTTTTGTTGTTTTTGACGTTTTTGTTGTTTCTGTTGCTTTTGTTGTTTTTGTTGTTTTTGTTGTTTTTGTTATTTTTGTTATTTTTGTTGTTTTTGTTGTTTTTGTTATTTTAGTTGTTTTTGTTGTTTTTGCTGTTTTTGTTGTTTTTGTTGCTTTTGTTGTTTTTGTTATTTTTGTTGTTTTTGTTGTTTTTGTTATTTTTGTTGTTTTTGCTGTTTTTCCTGTTTTTGCTGTTTTTGTTGTTTCTGTTGTTTTTGTCGTTTTTGTTGTTTTTGCTGTTTTTGTTGTTTTTGTTGTTTTGTTGTTTTTGTTATTTCTGTTGTTTTTGTTGTTTTTGTTATTTTTGTTGTTTTTGTTGTTTTTGTTGCTTTTGTTGCTTTTGTCGTTTTTGTTGTTTTTATTATTTTTGTTGTTTTTGTTATTTTTGTTGTTTTTGTTGTTTTTGATGTTTTTTCTGTTCTTTCTGTTGTTTCTGTTGTTTTTGTTGCTTTTGTTGTTTTTGTTGTTTTTGTTGTTTTTGTTATTTTTGTTGTTTTTGTTGTTTTTGTTGTTTTTATTATTTTTGTTGTTTTTGTTATTTTTGTTGTTTTTGTTGTTTTTGTTGTTTTTGATGTTTTTGTTGTTTTTGTTACTTTTGTTGTTTTTTGTTTTTGTTGTTTTTGTTGCAAGTACAAGTGTTGCAGATTTATGTGCAGCCGAGTGTGTAATGGAAAACGGCGTTACCTTAATCATGGCAGTCATATATGTCTCACCAAATAACAAATTAATACATATTCAGGAGTTTATTCATCGAGCACTGCTAGAGTATTCTAAAGATGTATCTCGAACGCTTAGCAGATACAACGAAAATTTAGATAAAGTTCCACTCATTCTGGCCGGTGATTTTAACATCAACTTCAGTAATGAAAAATCAAAACCATTACTACAGTTTCTAGAGGAAGAATTTGATTTAAGAATAAACAATAATCCAGCAGAGTCAACAACAAAATATAATACTACCATTGATGCAGTTTTTTCAACATATTTAAATAAAATAGAATCCCAAACATATGTTTCCTACTTCAGTTACCACAAGCCAATTATTACTAAAATTGGGCTTACTGATTAAGTTTATATTACATTATATTTATTAATAATAAAAAAATAGTATTATAACTTAAAAACAAAATTTTTATTACAATTCCTTCACTAATTAATCGAAAAGAACTTCGTTCCATCCGGGTGTCCCTTGACACCTCTTTGTTTTTTTTTTATGTGAAAGACTAGAGTCACAGGAAACGCCCTTTATACTGTGTCGACAATCTATTTTCTTCATATAGAGTGCAATGTCGAACAGCAGCTCTAGTCGGGGAAGAAAGGAACTGTCACAACCTACCAGCGATATTTTGCAGTCCACCTACTCCCAACCATTACTGGCGACTTTGTCATCGGGGCATCGAGAAACAACTCGCTGGAGTGTTATGCCTCCTGAAACGAGTTGAATCTCATCAACCAACCGATGACATGCGCTTTGGTGAAGCGGGGAAGGGCTAACTAAGGCTATGACAGAAGGAATCAGGAATGTAAAGAGGGAAGAAGAAAGAAGGAAAGTTATGTAGGTGGGAAAGTGGAAAAGGCGAAGGACCGTGGGGCTGGCCGGGATTCGAACCCGGGACCTCTGGGATAGTAGCCAGACGCCTTACTCCCTAGGAAACCTGGCTCCACGAAGGCTTTCTTAATGCTGAACTCTTCGATTCCTTCTACCAAGTCTTTCGGAGGGACCGTTACACTGACTCGGAAGCTCGGGGGGGTGGCGTACTTCTTCTTGCTTGCCGCAGTCACCTTAATTGTAACCCAATTTCGCTTCCTAGTTTCTCTAACCAGTTGGACATTGAGCTTGTCGCTCTCAAGATTTCCTTTTCTAAATCTAATCTATTCCCGCTGTGCTGCTATATCCAACCAGATATGATTAGCACACTTGACGATGGAGGTAAAAGCCTCTATGATATTCTCATCTCTTGTGTTGATTATACCCTGAGTATGATGAACATTGGGGATGAATTACTTCTACTTGGGGACTTCAATTCCCTGAAGGCAATATTAATTCTAAGGAATCCTGTTTTCTCAATTCCTTATTCTCACTCGGCCTTAATCAAATGAATGGTGTGACTAATGTGTTAGGAAGGCAGTTGGATCTTGTATTCCTTACTGACTCAGGAAACATGATTGTTGAACCCAGTCCAATAGTCATGACGTCCGTTGACAACTAATACCCTCCTCCCTTGCTAAATTACTGCTTCAACTCAAAGAACAATCCTTGTCCGGATGCGGTAACTCACTCCTTCAACTTTATGAAGGCTAACTTTAATGAACTCCCATCTAAGCTTGCCTTGATTGATTTCAACAGCTTACTTTCCGCAAATGAGTTGGATGTCGATGTGGCACGGTTTTATACCGTACTATACGAAGCTATCGTTTCATGTGTACCTTTTGAGCCCCAAAAATTGCGCAGTTCATCTCCACCTTGGTACAACAATGAGCTGAAGCATTTAAGGAATCAGAAAAATAGACTCTGGAAGACCTATTTAAAGAGAAAGGACTCTCCGAGTCTTATTACATTTACTGATTGCTATAACAGATTCCGTTTACTCTCTTCTGCTCTTGATGGTGAATATCTCAGCAGCATGAGGGACCACGTGTATACTGATCCTAGAAACTTCTTTAAATTTGTCAACTCTAAGAAAAAAGTCGATAACTACCCAAAAACGTCGATTTGCAACATGTTTGCTTCTTTCTTTCATCAATCTTTCACTCCTTCCAACTTTCAGCCTAATGACAATAATTTTCGTCACATAACTCCACACCGAGAGGCTACTAGATTATAAATCCTTGGGAAGACCCTTTAATTCTTCCACCATAAGAATACCGACTTAAGTTACTCAACTTAAACACTCTCCACAAGCGTCGTGAGGTGGCCGATGTTGTTTTCGTCCACCAGCTTCTTATGCTGTAAACATGCTAAGGGCGAAAATAGTTTCCACAGCGACTGGCAAAAACGAATAGAACACACAGCTTTTCTATGAGTATGAAGGGTGCAGCACAATATGCAGACCACTCGACGACGAGGTCGCCGAGAATGACGACACAATCAATTCAAGTTCTATTTCGTAGCCGTCGCCCCACACAGTTGCCTGGGCGGTGTGAGGGCCGGCTCAACCGATGAAGCAGAAGATGCAAAGCATCGGGGCGCCACACGAACAAAGGGCGCTAAAATCCAAAATTAAAGGGCGGTAAAATCCAAAATTGAAAATCAGATAATTTTAAATTTCTTTATTAATTTTTTTTCAATTTTCAATTTTTCTTTTAAATGAGGTGAACAGTAGGCGATTTTCGAATTCGAAAATTAAAATGAAAATCAGATAATTTTAAATTTTTTTACTAATACCGCGTTTAAATCGCCTCGAAAACAAGCGTTTTCGTCAAAAAATCGCGTTTTGGGCGAAAACACAATCGAAAACAAATGTTTTATCATACAAATCGAAAACAACTTGGAAAGCTGTGTATATTTAAAGACACCATAACTCAACTAAACAGTTTTGATCCATTAAATATATTACAGTATATTTATTCAAATGATTTATTTGATATATTTCCAAATATACATAGTTGTAGCTTTGAGAATACTATTAACTCTACCAGTTTCAGTAGCCAATGGCGAAAGATCATTTTCCCGACTTAAATTAATTAAGAATTATTTACGGTCAACCATTTCGCAGGAAAGATTAGGGCCTGTCAATAATTGCTATTGAAAGCAATATCTGTGGCAAAATCTAAATTAATGATGTATTGGATGAATTTGCTTCCATAAAAGCAAGAAAAATAAACCTTTAAATGGAAAATTTTTAGAAAACTATTTAGGCCGTTTGCCAACATACCTTTTCGAATTTATCTCATTTCCCAGGGCACTTCGATATTCCAAAGTGTGCCAAAATACCAATTTAAACATTTCAATGACAGTTCTAAAATTTTCAGTAAAAATGGAAGAAGAAACATGTGTTGAAATTTTTTTTAATTAGCAGGCAGTTGCGTTATGTTTTTATATTTTTAATATTCTTTCGTGTAGTTATAAACATTAAGTAACTTTGTGAATCCAATAAACTTTATGTCTTTATCCAGTTGATGTTAAAATTATCGGACAAGCATATTTGGGTTTGAACATCAACAGAGGGGATAAATATTCATAGCTGTCCTCTAGAGTAAAAGCGTTTCAAAACATTTGATTGACCCATTCATAACCTTATTAAATTACGTCTCTGCGCATTTCCTTTTTTCCATAATTTATTTTCTTTACTTGTTTCTTTTTTAAAGCAAAAACTGAAATGAGTTAAATAATTTACTCATTTCCATAGACGCAAACAGTCGAAAATCAAATTAGTAGCTTGAAATGAGTTTTCCATACAAAGTGACATTTCAATTGCTATTTTGGCACAGGGCCTTAATAATACTTTACTGTCAAATTTGAGTTTTCTCTCTGACATAATTTCCAATAAAGGGCGCTTAACAGAAAGTTGCATCGGGGCGCCAGCACAGCTAGAGCCGGGCCTGGGTGTGACATATGATTGTGTTGCTATTCTCGTATGTTCCTGTGCGCGTGTGTAGCATTCGGATGTCGAAGATGATTATTATTGTGTGTGCTCCTTAATTTGTGTGCACCGTCGCCGTCGCCTTTAGCATGTTTACAGCATTAATGGACTTGTCGACTCAGGTTTTATAAGTCGCCGTGCGTCGTTTAGAGAGAGCCGATACAATTTGAGAGGACTACCGCTCTTACACATCAACTCCTCTAACACCAATTATGGCCGATTTGAGCCTGTTAATCGCATGTTCATTAATGTAAATAAAAATATTAATGTTTTTAGCGTGAGCACTAACAAAGATCTCCTTAAAAGTAGTCTCTTTATTCTCTCATGACTGTTTATGTGTTTCGCATGCAATTTTTATTGGTACTTAATTTTTATGTTTGCATGTCTCAGCCGAGCCCACGTGGTCGTGGTAAATGTTTCTCAGATCAGCTGAGAAGTGCGCCTTCTTCATAAGAAGGGAAACTCTATTATTATTATCACCGCGTACATTTTTAACATTTTTGAAGTTACCCAAAGTTATCGGTTAATGGAAATAAAAAAACGTGTTAAGGTGTAACGTTAACCAAATTGCCCCTTAGCTTTTAGCCTTAACTTTTACCGTTTCACATAGGCGGGAGTATTCTGCGTAGATTGGGGCCTTATTCAAGAAAATTTCTCATAGGGTTACAAAAATACAGGGTGATATGTATGTAAACCTCTACCAAAAAATTTCAAACTGAATAATTTGATATTTGACAGTAATCAAAAACTATATAAAAAATTCATCTAGACAGATTAATAGCTAACTAAAAGACGAACATTTTAAAAAAACATGAGTACGGAAACTCAAATTTTCGGCCCGTTAGAATAAATACTATTTTTTTTGAAAAAATTAGACTTTTTGTTAAAAATTTAAGAAAAACGAAAATGAATTTTTAAAATCCGGCTAGAGGGATCGATAGGAAAATTCAAAATGAACATTTAAAAACAAAATGTTTGTCAATAATTTAAAAATTACGACCTCTAGAGTAATTTGGGTGGAATATCAAATATCTCGCCACTGTGCGCTGGTCGAATATATTATATGATATAAAACAACGATGTAGATTTTTTGATAAAATAAAGGATGTGACATGTCTTCTTCTTTCTCTTTCAAAAGGTTCTAAAGAATAGCTTCCATTTAGAGAAAATCAGCATTTTCACTACTGCAGCTTAATTGCAGATAAAATCCGACATATGTAAAAGATTTGTCCTCGAAATTATCAAAAAATTATCTTCATCGATCTGAAATAAAAAATGTATGATCTACCCGTTCTTGAAGAGGCAGATTCTGGGGATGAGCCTAGATATAACAGTATTTGCAAACTTACAACCGTTTTGTTGCCGTTCCTATTTTCAAATACCTCAGTGGAGAAGGTATTTTCATTGCAAAAGTTCTTAAAGATAAGCTGCGCAATAGAATGTCAATAATGACTACATGTTTAGCACTGGCCACTAGATTTGATGTTTGAATGGGCTGACCTTTTTTCCAAATTTAGTGACTACATAGTTTCAAGATATGTATACATACATACATGTGGTGTATTCGATGACTGCGAAAAATTAACAATTTGCGTTCATTGAGTGTTTCTGACACCTTTTTTCTGCTCTCAATTGCCCTGCCTGCTCTCAAATTTGCAGGAGCAGGCAGCGCAGCAAAATTCTTCTTCTTTTTTTGGCAGTTGGCAAATCGAAAACAGAAAAAATCGGAAAATAGAACCAATCCGTTCCGTCTGTTTTTAAAGGTTGGAAATTCGATATTTCCATAAACTTCCCACGAGACGAACGGAGTGGTAGCCACAAGCGGACGGAACGTCAAAGAAAAACAAAGAAAAATCAACTAATTACATTTATTACATAGGATGGGTTCTCCTTCGTACATTTCCCGCAAACAAAATTTTTGGAACGAAGTTCCTTATCGCGCGTTGCGAAAGGGGACTAGACGGAAAAAATTAAGACCAAAAGTTGTAACGACACTTTTTGGTATAGTTGTGCCGTGCAGCGTGCGCATGTTTCCCTGTCTGTTTCTCTCTCTCTCATAGAAAGCAAGCCAGTTTTTTTCGTTTCGTCTTTCTATTTCGCATTGTACAGTGTAGTGTCGCGACGATTATTTTTTTGAGTGTATACAGGTTGTTTTTGTTTTGTTATTTTTGTTGTTTTTGACGTTTTTGTTGTTTCTGTTGCTTTTGTTGTTTTTGTTGTTTTTGTTGTTTTTGTTATTTTTGTTATTTTTGTTGTTTTTGTTGTTTTTGTTATTTTAGTTGTTTTTGTTGTTTTTGCTGTTTTTGTTGTTTTTGTTGCTTTTGTTGTTTTTGTTATTTTTGTTGTTTTTGTTGTTTTTGTTATTTTTGTTGTTTTTGCTGTTTTTCCTGTTTTTGCTGTTTTTGTTGTTTCTGTTGTTTTTGTCGTTTTTGTTGTTTTTGCTGTTTTTGTTGTTTTTGTTGTTTTGTTGTTTTTGTTATTTCTGTTGTTTTTGTTGTTTTTGTTATTTTTGTTGTTTTTGTTGTTTTTGTTGCTTTTGTTGCTTTTGTCGTTTTTGTTGTTTTTATTATTTTTGTTGTTTTTGTTATTTTTGTTGTTTTTGTTGTTTTTGATGTTTTTTCTGTTCTTTCTGTTGTTTCTGTTGTTTTTGTTGCTTTTGTTGTTTTTGTTGTTTTTGTTGTTTTTGTTATTTTTGTTGTTTTTGTTGTTTTTGTTGTTTTTATTATTTTTGTTGTTTTTGTTATTTTTGTTGTTTTTGTTGTTTTTGTTGTTTTTGATGTTTTTGTTGTTTTTGTTACTTTTGTTGTTTTTTGTTTTTGTTGTTTTTGTTGCAAGTACAAGTGTTGCAGATTTATGTGCAGCCGAGTGTGTAATGGAAAACGGCGTTACCTTAATCATGGCAGTCATATATGTCTCACCAAATAACAAATTAATACATATTCAGGAGTTTATTCATCGAGCACTGCTAGAGTATTCTAAAGATGTATCTCGAACGCTTAGCAGATACAACGAAAATTTAGATAAAGTTCCACTCATTCTGGCCGGTGATTTTAACATCAACTTCAGTAATGAAAAATCAAAACCATTACTACAGTTTCTAGAGGAAGAATTTGATTTAAGAATAAACAATAATCCAGCAGAGTCAACAACAAAATATAATACTACCATTGATGCAGTTTTTTCAACATATTTAAATAAAATAGAATCCCAAACATATGTTTCCTACTTCAGTTACCACAAGCCAATTATTACTAAAATTGGGCTTACTGATTAAGTTTATATTACATTATATTTATTAATAATAAAAAAATAGTATTATAACTTAAAAACAAAATTTTTATTACAATTCCTTCACTAATTAATCGAAAAGAACTTCGTTCCATCCGGGTGTCCCTTGACACCTCTTTGTTTTTTTTTATGCAAGTTTGTGTTGTTTTATTGCCCGTACACAATCTTATTTGACATTTTTTCCTGGATTGAGCGTTATTATTGGAGCTGCTTGATATTCATTCTCGTTGATTTTCCTTTTCTTTTTCACAAAATTCGAGGTACTCTGTAACAAGCTCGTTTGCTAATTGGAACAGGAAAGATTGCCTTGATAGCTTCAACCCAGTTGTTTCCTGATAGAGTATTCACGAATTGATTCCAGCGAGATCCAAAATAATGAAAAATATCTGTACAGGCCATCTATTGCACTTCGATTTGACGCTATACTTTCGCGCCATTAGGTCAACTATATCGACGTCAAATTTGGTTTTATTATAGTAACTGATTGTTTCGGGTCTTTTTTCTATTGTTCTTGATTTTTACGGTTTTATGTATGGTACTCAATATCACTACTTTTGGTTTTGATTTATAAATCGTCAGCGTACAGTCATTTGATTTGTATTGTTGAAAGAAGTTTCAAATTATCTTTCGTTGTTTTCGAACGTGCGGGCAATTCCCTCCTGTTCGCACGAATTGTTCCCACTAACGTTGTCCTTTTCGCCAATAATTTTGCAGCCAGAGATGCAGTCGTAAAAAAATGTCGGTTGTAATATTTCTTCTACAGTTAGTGAAAGGGTCAACTAATTTCATCACAACGAATTCGCTGAGTGGTATTGACGCCGGTCTGGCTTCATCACGTCCTAAGTAAGGCAAACCGTTTACAAGGTATTTGGTTTTTACATCAGACGCTAGCCAAAAGTTTATGCCAAAATTTGTCGGGTTTGTTTAGAATGTATTGTGTAAATTTGCATCTAGTTTTCATAGGAAAGAGTTGCTAATCAATGCTGAGATCCGATCAATGATGAGAGTTGCTAATCAATGCCGAGATTCCCTCAGGTGGGAAGTGGATAAATTTTTTCCTTGATAAGTGCCACGTGCATATAACACTCCAATGAATGCATATAATTTTTTTATAGGCAGCTCCCATGCAGTCCCCAAAACTCGTAAAGCTTCTGCTTCTGTATATTTCTTTATATTTTTAATAATGGTGTGATCTATTATCACGAAAAATGCGGATGAGGCTGTTCAATCTCATCAAACGTTTCCTAAAAAATATAAATATTATTCGAAGAATAAATCGTTATAAACACACTTACCATTGGAAATGTTCCTCCAAGTTAAAATAATAATAAAGCTTATGGTCGGCCGCATCCATCCTTGAACCAAAATTAATTAACCACAAAGTATCAGTTCTTAC
This sequence comes from Thereva unica, assembly GCA_949987705.1. NCBI lineage: Eukaryota > Metazoa > Arthropoda > Insecta > Diptera > Therevidae > Thereva > Thereva unica. Next base: position 65,309,035 of record OX465284.1, read on the forward strand.
AAAACAAAATTACTCACCTGACAACACTGAAGCTCCACCGCAGCATAACCAATAGCTCCCACCATATAAGTAGAATTAATTAAAAATGAAATACAAAAACCCAAAACATAGCTTACCCAGCAATGATATGTCAAATGTCAAACAACACAAACCCAAAGGGAAAACACGACTTGCAGCAGAGTTCTGCAACTCCCCACCAGGTTCCACAAGCTCACTGTAGTTCTACCAATAAATATCAGAGCGCGTTGCCCAAAAGCTTCAGATCACTCTTGATCTTCTACACGACCTGATGGTAGAAGAAATCGCTACACACAGTTAGTGATCCCAACTTGATCGCATTACACGAATTTTAGGTAATGCGAATTCCTAGTATATTAGCCGTATTGAGCTAATAGAATTTCATGGTTACATTAATCGCCCTGAGTTTAATGTAATTTTCCGATAACTAACTCTTAGTTTAGATTTCAGAGAAATTATTAAATACATTAGTTGGGGGGGCAAACGGCTAACAAAGACCTCGGAAAGTGGTGGTACCCGATTTGCCACCTCTGCCAAAACCCGAGAAAGGTCACTGCAGACGAACACCTAGCAGACCTGTTAGCAAGTCCTAATCCCACCTCCCCGCGGTGCTCCCCGGGGTACTTCTTCGAAAGGAGCTAACGGGAGACGGGCGAATGGCGAGCTCTCTGCGCCACAAAACAGAGCTTTAAGTCGGTTGGGCTGAGGGTTAGCAACCCGCTCCCATAAAAAACACCATTGCTACGAATCGGCAAACAATGCCTCGGAACCGGATGGACAACACGACGACGACCTTTGCTTTTCGAACAAGAACACGAATCGGATCATGGAATGTGAGAACACTGCTGGCTGAGGGACGGCTGGATGAAGTCCTCAACGAGATGAATCGATATAAAATCAAGATCATGGGACTTAGCGAGACCAGATGGCCCGATGCGGGGGAACATATCTGCCCAAATGGTGAATCCTTTTTGTATTCTGGGAGAAACGAAACTGAAAGCCGTAGGAGTGGCGTTGGTGTAATACTCACCAAAGAAGCCAGGTCCAGCCTCATTAGCTGGTCACCAGTTTCTGAGAGGATTATTACCGTGCGCCTGCGTACCAGACTAAGAAGTACTACGGTAGTCCAATGCTATGCTCCAACTGAAGACGCTGAAGATGACATCAAAGACGAGTTCTATTTGCGGCTGAATGAGGTTTTTCGCTCTATTCCAAGGGGAGACATCATTGTATAAACGCAGATAAACGAGCTCGCAGAAAAAGCGGAAAACGCGGCAAACACAGGCAACAGTAAGGTGCTGTACCAAATTACTAAACAGCTCTCGGGAAAGCACTCTACTAAAAAGCATGCCGTTAAGAGTGCGGATGGAAGGCTGCTGTGCAGCGACGAGGAGCAGCTCCAAAGATGGAGAGATTACTTCTTCGCCGCCCTGAATGGTTCATTTACACAGGAACTTCAGGAAACCAGCAACAATGCACAGCCTATAAGAATCACCACCCGAGCCCCATCCAAGACGGAAATAGTAACCGCAATTCATGCGATGGCCAATGGTAAAGCAGCTGGGAAAGATGGCATCCCGCCAGAATTGTTGAAAGCCGATTCAAGCCTCATAGCAGATGCGCTTCAGCCAATCCTGGAAATAGCATGGAACACCAGTACCTTTCCGGAGGATTGGACGGAAGGTATCATAGTCAAAATACCAAAAAAGGGGGACCTAACAATATGCGACAACTGGAGAGGCATCTGTTTACTATCTACAGTGGGCAAAATTTTGTCCCATATATTACTATCTAGGATAAGTGAGGCAGTAGACCGAACGCTTAGGAGGCAGCAGGCCGGATTCAGGAAGGGCCGCTCATGTATTGATCATATCAACACCTTACGAATAATAGTGGAGCAGTCTACTGAATTCCGATCCCCCCTTTACCTTGCTTTCGTAGACTATGAGAAAGCGTTCAACTCGGTTTCTTATAGTAATAAATGACATCCTTGTCGGCGCTCTAGATAATAGAACAGGCGGCATACAATGGGGTTTGTTAGACCGCCTTAAGGATCTCGACTACGAAGATGATATCTGTTTGCTGGCCCACAGACACCAGGACCTCAAAAACATGATTAACAATTTGGCAACAGAAAGTAGTCCAGCAGGCCTAAGGCTAAATCCAACTAAAACTAAAGAAATGCGGATAAATGCAAACACCATTGAACGGACTGCGCTGAATAACCGTGACGTGGAACTGGTCGATAAATTCTGCTACCACGGTAGTATTATTACTGAAAATGGCGGTGCAGAAGAAGATGTCAGTTCCAGAATAAATAAAGCACGAGGCGCATATGCATGCCTGTTCCGCATATGGAGATCAACGGAGATCTCAACTAACACCAAATTGCGGCTGTTCAACTCCAACGTGAAGGCAGTACTTTTGTACGGTTGCGAAACATGGAAAGTCACCCAATTCATCACAGGGCGCCTACAAGTCTTCGTCAACAGATGCCTGCGTCGTATCCTAAAAATCCGCTGGCAGGATAGAATTTCAAACGAAGAACTATGGCGCCGTGCCGGCCAAGAAAGGATAGACGACCAAATCAGACGAAGGAAATGGAATTGGGTTGGACACACCTTGCGACGCGAAAACGAAAATCTAGCCAAGCAGGCCCTCGACTGGAATCCGCAAGGATCCCGTCGAGTCGGAAGACCTAGGACAACATGGAGGAGAACCCTACTAGCAGAAGCCGCAACAACTGGGAGATCCTGGTCGGAGCTGAGAGCTGTCGCACAAAACAAAGTCCGCTGGAGGGCAACTGTTTCCGCCCTATGGGATTAAAGGAGCACAATGATGATGATGACATTAGTCGGATTGAAGCTATGTAAGAAATCCAACAAAATTGAATTTATGGAGTAGCACACACCAACTTCAGAGAAGATAAAGTCAGGGCCACATACGACCACAGGAACGTCAAAGCTCAGAATATAATTTTTTACATAAAATTGAATTTGAATGAGTTTAAATTTAGATTTAGTTAAAAGTAGTGAGTATTAAAATTTGTGAAAATTGAATTTGGAATAAATTAATAAGTTGAATTTACGAAGCAGTCTTTCACTCTGAGTTATTGTTGAAATCACTGAGTTCTTCAGACAGGCTATCATGGCCCCCGACAGAGGCTTTGCCAGACATAATATTTCTTTTGGCGTGTGCCATTGGACCTGATACTTCTTTGAAAGTAAGTGATAGTCTTCCGATTGCCGGCCCTTCTTGGATTCGCTGCCAAGCAGTTCCATCAACAGCCGTGACAGGGTCTTCAAAATTCTGTTCACTATCACTTTCAGAATCCGATAAAAATCTTTGGTGCCTCTGTCCTCTACGGAGATTCAAAAAATTCTCATTTTCATCGGCAACCACATTATCACACTGAGTTTCCTCGTTGTCTCGAAAATCATTTTGACTTTCGCTTTGATCATCTTCAGAAATTGAATCAAGTCCAATTGAATGTAACAGAAATTGTCAAAATGCAACTAAAACTGTCGTGTATTGTAACTGCTTGTCGAACTTTATTTCTTGTAGGCTCTGATCTCTCCGACTCTCAATATACGACTGCATTTTTCTTTAGCTACAGAAAACTCATTGGAGGGATTGTCGAAAGTAAAGAGGCCTTCAATAAAGCCAAAAACTCTAACTTGGATTCGGAAATGGCACAACTATAAAGGGACATCTTTTACGGCCTCCGCAGAAACAGGTTTTGAGAGCCCAGCTAACGAATATAATTTAGGTACCATCGACAGACTGATAAACAGAGATTTGCACGAATAGGCCATAGAAGTCTTTAAGCCTTATAAAACACCTGGGCCGGACGGAATTTATCTTATCGAAATTCAGGTAGTCAGTGACCGAATTATTGACGCTTGACATCTGGAGGAGTTCCCTTCGCCTAAGCTACATTCCAACGTCCTGGAGCCTCCAGGCTGGAGGGTAGCGAGTGTGGCTTTCATTCCGAAAGCGGGTAAAATCTTCTACCACAATACAAAATACTTGAGACTTATATGTCGCACATCCCTTCTCCTCAAGATCCTTGAAGGACTTTTGCAGATTCATATTAAGCGAAGTATTGATAGAAGATTGCTTTCCTCTCGCAGCCTGCCTATACGAAAGGTAAATTGGTAAACACTGCTTTCCACTTCCTTGTAGCTGCTGAAGTTCAGGGTCATAAAGTCTGGTCTGGGGCTTTCGGGAAAAGTCAGACGGGTTAAAAGAGGCCCACCGCAGGGCGGTTTTCTATCGCCGCTCCTTTAGAATTTAACAGTGAACCAAGTGTTGATACCTCTAAGGAAGGCTGGGTGCACCACGGTGGCCTATGCTGATGATATTGTGCTGGTGGTGGTCAGCGAGTACATCTCAACAATAAGAGATATAATGCAACGAGCATGGACACTCTTGTTCAATGGGCTACCACTAAGGGTCTAGGCATTAACCCAGCCAAGACTGAATTAATTCTCTTTACAAGGAAGCATAGACTTCCTAGTTTTCCTTCTTTACTCTCCAATGAAACACTGCAACTTAAGGAGGATGCGAAAATTTTAGGTCTTATACTGGATAGGAAACTAACGTGGAGACCGAATCTTTTAGAGAGAGCTAATAAGTCTAAAATAGCTCTCTTCTTATGTCAGCATCGTCCGTTGGTTGTATACAGCCGTAATCAGACCTGTATTTATGCATGGCATAGTGGACTGCATTACAGAAGGCCACGTATCGTAAGATACTGGAAATCCACAGAACAGCTGAGCTGTGTATTAGTGGCGCAATGAGAAGAACCCAACAGCTGCGCTGGATGCCTTATTGCATCTTATTCCTTTGGATACATATACCTGCACAGCCGCCAGGACAAAGACTTCTTCCGACTGGGTCATTATGTATCTACACAGATGGCTCTAAAATTGGGAACAGTGTGGGTTGTGGTATCTTCCCCGAGGTATTGAATATAGATACCTCTCTTCGCCTAGCCGACCATTGCAGCGTCTTTCAGGCGGAAGTCACTGCGATTTGCAGGCTCTCGAATGGCTGAAGATAAATAATATGTACCTCATAAGAGTATATGCATTCTACCGGATAGCCAGGTGGCCCTCAAGGCTCTTAATTCTTTCGTTACAACATCCACGACTGAAGGTGCTGACTGGTCACTGTCCCTTTGGCCCCCCCAACGACTTATGCAGAAACTGTCTCTCATCTTCTCTGCATATTTCCGGCACTCGCGACGAAAAGAGGGACCTTCCTTGACTCACCTTGCCTTGATGGATTGATTGAGCTGCAAAACACCGGTGTTCCTGACCTCTGTCGTTTTATTAGAAGCTCCAAATGGCTTGAAATGGCCTGAATTTTGTCCCATCACTAAAATGGCATCACAATGTTCCCAACGATGTATAGATCTTTTCAAACGTTGTGACATTCCGCGCATGTACCCCAGGTCAGCTGTTAAAAAAATTTGTTGTCTGTAAAGAGGGTTTACGGACGATAGTTTAACGTGACAACGTCATGAGAAAACATTGATGAAATGATTGCATACTTTTATGAATAAAATTGAATCATTTATATTAAATTATCATTATTTTGTATGGATACAAAAAGGAGTGAAATGAAATATTCATTTTGATTGATAAATTAGCTTTTATTTGCACTAATGAATTCAAATATGTTTATTACTTTAATGAACAGATTATTTACAAGTAACAATGTGTAGTAACAAATTCATTTACAGCTTTTATACATGTCTGATATTTAACTTCTTGCAATCTGTGTGATTCTGTTAAGGATAGGTCGATGATAGGAAAAGTATGAAATGAATGGGAGTGTTTCAAGTGTAATGTGCCTTGAAAAAGTCAAATCGAGGGTTGTTCCTCTCAGCGTTGTTGACTTAGTAACATCTGATGTGCATTCGAGATTGTACATATCCTTCATGAATTTGAGGAATTTATCATCATTTTTCACTTTTGTGTTAAAGTCACCACAAAGAAGAATTGGTACATTGGTATCAACTTGCATGATCGGATGCACATACTGCCTGTTACGCACGTACGGAAAGAGTGTTTGGTGCAGCAATACACTAATGTTTGAGACACTTGCTCCGGGATGAATATACACTGCGCCAAGTACAGTTTTAAACGTTGTATCAGCAGTGAAGCATGTAATTTCAGCCAAGCAGACCTCGCCTGTGTTTCTCATGAGACGAGTTGTGTCCGACAATTCAACGTGGAGAACTTTGGCCGTGGATGTTGATGTTAATTTTCGATAGATTGCCACTCCACCAGCTGCGTTTGTATCAGAATCCGATCGATTATTCTGCCTGGTTATACATACATTCATAATTATTGATTGGAACTGGATCAAAATTGTCACGCATCCACGTTTCAGTCAATACCAAATAATCCGATCTTGGTATCACGGGATCCGTTTCAATATCGGCGAAGTGCGCAGACAAACTCTGAACATTAAGGTTTGTCACTACAGTTTGCCCAGCGTTGTTACCGTCATTACAAAAATTCACTGCTTTCGAAGTGATTGTTTGAAGGGCGTGTCCACGGAGTCGAATGTATTCGTTACGGACATTTCGCGTAGTCTGTGAGTCGTTCCCATCCCGTCCGTGTTTGAAGATAAAAGGCGCATCTTTTTCCGTGATGATGTGCAAGCCGTCTATATTCGTTACCCGACTCAGCGCCACGTACACCAACTGTTGTGGTTGCTCCGAGGAGTATTTATAAATAATAACAGTAAACGTCCCACCTTGCGACTTGTGAATGCACAAGCAGGAACGCAAGGAAACTGTTTTCGTTTGCATTTCACAGCTTTCGTCAGTGTAATGTTCACTATTTTCTTATACACCGGCACCCAGTTAGGAGACAGAGTGTTTGGCTTGCTTTGCTTAAGGCTGTATCAGATCCAAAGCAGCGTAACAAAAATATCAGCAGCTAACTGTTTCTATTGGTCAACGCGGGTCTCATGACCACAGAAGCAGCACTGAATGCTGCCGCTGCATTTTCATTCCTAATCCTAATTTTGCTGCCCATCAAGGCAGCATTTTGACATTTTAGTTTTTTATTTAAGACGAAAAAGCGTTTGCTGCCTGCTGCTGCTACAAAGAATCTGATATAAGAAACAGCATGCTGCCTCTTCCGCTGCTGCTGTCGCTGCTCAAAAATTTGATCTGATACGGCCTTTATTGTTGACAATTTGACAAATTTAATCTAATTAAATATTGACAATTTTAATCAAATTTTTAAGATTACTACAATCAAATTTTTAAAATTACTACGGGATATAACGGGACAACGAGTCATCATTTTTCGTGAATGCCCCCTTTTAGACGGGCGGACACCGAACAGACAAAACGAACGAACGAACTGGGTGTATAGGGAAGAGGGTGAGAGAGGACGATGGGGAGGGCAGACAATTTTCATGGACACTTTCAGCGAACTGTGAACGGAGAATTTGACAGTTCCTGCGTTGTTGTTGTTGCTAGGATGAGAGGGCAAAAGCAAATTTCAAAAAGCAAGAACAGCAAGCCATGAAGTTTTTATAAAAGCAGCAACAAAACCCAATCATTTTTGGCATTTTGTCCGTTCGTTGGTGTCCGCCCGTGTAAATGCCCAGCCGACACTCCACCGGGCTTCAAAGGAGAATTTGCGATTACAGTTAAGTTTTGTCTGTTCGGTGTCCGCCCGTCTAAAAAGGGCCCATGCAGCCGGCGTTCATTGTTTTAATAGACGTTGTCACGTCAAAAATATTTAAAAGCTCGGCATAGCTTCTTTTAACTCATCCTATCAAATCACTTGCTGCCATTCAATCAGTCACGGCTGCGTATTGCTAGAGGGATGTGTGATTTTGTGGAACTTCAATGATTATTTAAAAAAATTTACAAATTATGAATGAAAGACGCCTTTATATATTTTTTTATTTTAAGGTTTTTGAATTTTACACAACTGCTACAGAAATAATTTGTCGCAGTTCCTACTAAAAAAATACGAAATTTGTTTTTTTTATCATTTTTATTACTAGATTGTTGACGTTTTTCTCCAGTCGCATGCGCGCTACTGCTCGGGGAGGTTGTGTTGCTTGCGACTCCGGAGAACTATCATTTTATGAATGGAAAAGCTCATGTATTCAAAAGAAATTCTTTCCGCATTTTTTTTTAATTATTTTAAATTTAGCCATGAGAAATATTTCGCACAATTATAGTAAAATTGTGCTTATTATGATGAGTAAACTGGCTTGGTTGAGCAGGAGTTTTACTTGTATTTAAAAGCTCTGCTTAACACATGTATAGATAAATTAACTTTATTCATTCGGCATGCGCGCATCCCTTCCCAATTTATTTTGTTGAGTTTTTTCTGCGTTTGTTGCCGTTATAACTAAAAAGAAGGGAAAAGATAGAACAATATTTACAAAATTTGGCAACGAGGTAGACAGAACTGTTCAAATTTTTTGTGTCGCGGAGTTTGAAAAAATCTATACCTAAGTGGGCTCCCATGCTGGGGGAACCGCAGCCATTTCAATCTAACCTTTACTAAAAATCTGCAAAACACTCTAGCGGCTAAAACGTTACGATCCCCCCATCGATTTTTTGAAGAATATGTACAGAAAACTTGGTTGCGCCTTAAATTAACATAATTTACTCGTCTTTCATATTTCTCCAAGTATAAACAAATATTCTCCAAAAGTTAAATATTCGTTTCAAACTTTTTCTTCGTTATGAATATATGAAGAAATAACCTAGATTGGTTGAACTAAATTTTCTCAAGGATAAACTCAAACGACTCACCTTGGTGCACAGAGAGACTACTCTAAGTTTTATTAAAATTTATTTACATGAGTGTGAAATGTGATGGCTCGCATGTGAAAAGCCGCCTTCGGGAAGATAAAATTCGATGCTTTATAAACCCGAAGCTACAAGTCAACCAGCAGCGACTTGAAAAGTATCCTTTAGAAGAGAAGAGGGGAGAAGGACGAAACCAACAACAAACAAAGATCATTTCAATAAATTTTAGCAACATCAAAGCCGTTTAATAAGATTTATACACGTTCATAAAAATTCGCATGGAGGGAGCAATTTAGTCGAAAATGAACCATGTGAGCATAGAGTGCAGAAATCACAATTAGATTTGCTATTATGAATATGAATTTTCCATTTTTGCTGCGATAACTTTGTCTAGAGGCGAGAGCACTCCTCATGAATACTGATATTCAAAAAAGAAGTATCCGAATACTGAGTGCCTCTGCCGGGCCGAGTGGTAGGTAGCGGAGACGGAGTTGGGGGTGATGAGTGAATTTTCAAAACAAAAATTTTTCGTTTTTTATATAAAATTTTTCTTCTATTTTCCATCTTTTAGTATGCATACAGGGCGGGAATTTAGTATTCAGAGCATATTTTTTTGGAAGAAAAGGAAAACATATTTCTTTTCACATATAAATGCACTTAGGGCTTGCTTCACTAGTCAGTCGCACATATATGTAGGTTTTTTTTTTGTCAGGGGCATAAATCATTTTTGAGGAACGACGACATGGTCGTATCTTTCTCTTGGTCCTTTATAAAGAAAGAACTTCCACTTACAAGTCGGCGGCTGATTTCATAATCGCTCTTTGACACTGCGCGGATGAGGGAATAAAATACCTTATGAAAATTTATGTCGAATATATTAAATATTCCCTATGGTTGGAGGCATATCAGCGGGTCTTGTTACAAATACCGGGATTACAAGGACTTGCGGCATTGAAAATATGAATGGTAAATTTTTTCCGTGGATTACGATGGTATGATTTTCAACTCAATTGCTACGGACTGCTGTAATATATATATCCATATTTTTTTGTCATTGGGGATATTTTGGTAGAAATTTCAAGGGTATGGAAATTTAGAATTAAGGTTACTTAGAATATATCTTCCGGATTATTGATTTAAACCATTAGAAGAAAAAACGGAAATTGTGCAAAGGAAGCCTTAACATGTCATTAAGTATGATTGGTGTAGGAGAATAACTAATATCTTTAAATTTTATGTTTTGGTATATAACTTAAAGAATTAATTTTAGTCACACGTAGGATGTCCCAAAATCAGGTTGGCTCATGTTTAGCCTTTACCGAAAAAGGTGACTCCAACAACCCTTCTTACTAGCGTCCAATAGAAAGACTTATTATTCTCTCTGAAATCACGGAGACAATAAAAATTTATGAACTATCTTGAATCCAACCAACTATTAGATAATAACTTAATTACTTACTTATGTTTATAGAGTTTGGGTTAGGGCAGCAAAGAGAACGGACGTGTGCTGTTCCGGTCCGTAAAAACCGCGCCGTCACAAAAAACCAAAATAATAAACCAAAACTGTTTAAAAAGTGAGAGTGAAAAATTAAAACTATAAAAAAGTGCACAAAAAAAAAACTCTACAATAAAAAAACAGTGACAAAAAAATCACCCTTCACTAGACACGACCGGACCGACGAACGGCGTAAGTAAGTACCCTTGCTCCCTACCCTCTCTCGCATCTAGGTCCTGCAGGTTCCGCGCCTAAAATCTGTCGGTCGATGAAATTTGCCCCGTCTCAAAAGGCATAACACTTTGACGAGGACAAACTTTATTGACTCTGATGGTTGCGGCAAATGTAATGCCGGGAAATATTCCCGAGAACGTGGCGATTGAGCCCGCGCAACCGAAGCCCCTTTACAAGTCAAGTTTTGGTATTGACTTTTGTAACATTCGTGGACTTCATGCGAATTTCTCTTTTGTTGAGTGCCACTTATCTAATTACAAACCCCCAATCTTCGCACTTAGTGAAACCCAAATATCACCCGATAATGACTTAGGTTATTACCAGGTGTCGGGGTACACTTTAGTGCACAATCTCTCCCCCCATAGGGGTATTGCCATTTATGTTAGGGACGACGTGGCTTATTATAAAATACATATACTCAAACACGACTTCAGATTTTAATTATCTTTGGATTAAAATCATTTTCCAAAGCCACGTCATATTTTTCTGCTTCTTATACAGAAGCCCTAACATAAGTAACGAAGCCTCCACCTTATCTTTTGATAAAATTTCCGAACAAATCTCGAGATTTTTGTCTTCCAATCCTGAGTGTGAAATCATCGTTGCGGGTGATTTCAATGTTCACAACGTTAAATGGCTGACTTACTCAAATGGCACCAGTATTTCTGGCAAGGACGTCGAGCTCTTTGCAGACATCAATAACTTGCATCAAATTGTGGATCATCCCACAAGAGTCCCTGATGTTGCTCCTTGATCTTTTTCTAACTTCTCATCCAGCGCGTTACTCCGTCGAAGTTGATTCACCTCTCGGCAATTCAGACCACTGCCTAATCAGCGCTAACTTCCTATTCGAATTTCCCACCCCTCCCAAACCAGTTTGAAGAACTGTATGGTATTATGGGGAGGCCAATTGGCTGGGGCTTATTAATTTTTTCTGTGTTTCCGGAATAGAAACGCAAACTCTGCCGCTATCCGTATCACCAGGATCATACAGGCAGGAATGCATTTGTTCATTCCCCATTCTACCAAATCTGTGAAGCCTAGGCCCAACAGATGGTTTAATCGGGAGTGTATGAATGCAATCAAAACTAAAGAAGCCGCCTTCCGAGCGTACAAGAGCTTCCCGAGTGAATCGCTCCGTTTAGAGTATATACAACAAAGAAATTCTTGTAAAACCGCCATCAAGAAAGTCAAAACCTTATTTGACAACAAATTGAGAAGTAAACTCCTAAATGCAGCCTCCAGTAGCAAAAACTTCTGGTCCTTGGTAAGTTCCATCAAGAAGAATTTCACTACAACTTCAACCCCTTCCTTTATTCACAATGAGAAGGGAATAACAGACAGCAAATCCAAGGCCAATTTATTAGCATCTATGTTCGCTTCGAATTCTTCTTTTCCCGAAACCGATGTGTTACCCCCTGTTTCCGAGCGTAACGCCCATTCAATGGACAGGGTTTTTCAGGACTCGCGAGGTGTACAGGTGCCTCAAAGAGCTCGATGCCAACAAATTCACTGGACCCGATAATATACCCCCTATCGTCTTAAAACAATGCGCCTCACCTTTGGCTAAACCTCTGCGCAAATTATTTTCCCTGTCATATTTCTCCGGAGTTTATCCCTCCAATTACCGCCCAATAGTAATTACTTCTATTCTCTCCAAAACCATGGAGACGATAATCAACAAAAAGCTTATGGGATATCTAGAATCCAATCTACCCTTAGACGACAGACAATATGGCTTCCGCCAAAAAAGATCCACTGGCGATCTTTTAGTCTGTCTTACAGAACACCTCAGCCGTAGTATGCATGGATCCGGTGAGTCTAGTCTGGTTGCTTTGGATATCTCCAAGGCTTTCGATAGAGTTTGGCACTCAGAATTGTTAACTAAACTCAAAGCTATTGGAGTTGACTCACTTCTACAGAAGTGGATTGAGAGCTTCCTTTCTGGCCGTTCAATCAAAGTGGTATTGGATGGCGTCAAATCCGCATCCCACCCGATCTCTGCGGGAGTCCCCCAGGGGTCAATTTTATCACCGGCCCTATTTCTCATATTCATAAATGACCTGCTTTCAATCCCCTCCAACCCACTTCTCAGCTTCGCTGACGACGGTACTCTACTTTACTCGTACAGCGTCGATACAAGACAGACTCATGCCAGATCCTGTTTTGATGATCGCGAACTAATGCCCAACTTTATTAATAACGGCATTGAACTCATTCTAGAGTGGGGAAAGAAGAATCGTGTTGAATTCAACTCCGACAAAACCAAGTACTGTCTTATCTCCAAAAAGAAGCTTAACACCTCTCCACCCTTGAGAGTGGATAAAGTTCAACTAATGGCTGACCCATCCTTACACATCTTAGGCGTGGCATTAGGCTGGTCGTCCACTGGAAGCGTATTCGAGCGGCTTCGCGCTTCGGTCATACAAATGAGCCGCTTGTAGCCGCTCATATGTATGGCCGTAGCGCGAAGCCGCTCGAATACGCTTCCAGTGGACGACCAGCCTTAGCCAAAGACTTGCGATGGAATGACCATATATTCCAAATCGCCAAACAAGCATCCCAGTGCTTGGGATTTCTTAAGAGGTGCAAGTTCCTCCTCCAGCCACCGGCCCGAGCTGTTATTTATAAATCCTACATTCGGCCTCTTCTCGAATATAACTCCCTCGTTTGGGGCGGCGCCCCTATAACCACCATGGTTAGATAAGGTGCAAAAAAGGGCACTCAAGTTAATTGATGACGACACCGCCTGTTCCACCATCGACCCCTTGAGCCCCCGTAAGAATGTAGCAGCACTGACAAAATTTTATCGCTACTATCATAGTGACTGTTCCTCCGAGTTAAACGCTCTCCTGCCTCCACGGCAATGTTATACCCGCAACACCAGATTAGCCCCCTCATCTCATTCCCTTCAGCTGCAACTCCCCCTTTCACGCCCTCAACAAGATATGAATTCGTTTGTTGATAGACTTGTGGGCTACCATGTGTAGTCACTTTTATTAATCAAACTTTTGTTATTATGTATAATAAAGGTTTTATTATTTATATATGAGTTACACTTAGTATCACAATTATTATTATTTTATTTGTGTATATTTATTAATTTTATAATTTGGCGAATTTGGGTAATTTCGGTATCACGCTTACAATGTCGCTCGAGGGAACTTTCGTACGAGAGTCAAAAACGGAGATGCCGGAAATTGGCTATTCTCCGATAGACACGATGCGGGCGGAACGGAACAGAGAACGGTAAGATCACTGAACTTTAAGTTCGGTGATCGATGGAGTGTTCCGACTGATCGTGTTTATTGAGTGGGAGGCTGTTGTGTGACTTTGCGTAAACTTGGTAATTAAGTTTACGCGGTCACTACATACTCCCCCCCCAGCGTAGCGTTAACGAAATGTTACCGCTTTAGACGGCTTGGTTTCGTTGTCGCGGTCGCAACCGAAGGCTGGCTTTAGCCTGTCAATGGATATTGACTTGGTTGTGCCGTTCAATTTGACAACGAAGTGTTTTCGTAATCGTTTGATTACTTCATATGGGCCCTCATATGGAGGTTCGAAAGGTTTTCGAACTCTGTCGACACGTATGAAAACATAGTCGGCGTTCTCCAGGGCTTCTGGCACATAAACATCCTTTTGGACGGGTTGCCGAGGATGTATTGCCTTAATGTTCTGCATATGAGAACGAAGGCGAGAGAGGAATTCTGATTCTTCAATTGGATTTTCATCGGTTGTGATAGAAATCGAATTGGGAAGTCTCAGATTCTGACCATATACGAGCTCGGCTGGTGAGCATTGTAAGTCGGTCTTAATTGCCGTGCGTATGCCTAACATTACAAAGGGCAAGTCTTCACTCCAATTAGTAGTGTTGTCCCTTGCCATTAAGAAGCCGCCTTTCGAGCTTACAAGAGCTCCCCGAGTGAATCGCTCCGTGCTGAGTATATAAAACTAAGAAATTCCTGTAAAGTCACCATCAGGAATGTCAAAAATTCATTTGACAGCAAGTTGAGAAGTAAACTCCTTAATGCAACCTCTGGTAGCAAGAACTTCTGGTCCTTGGTAAGCTCCATTAAGAAGAATTTCACTTCATCCACAACTCCTTCACTTATCCACAATGAGAAGGTGATAACAGACAGCAAATCCAAGGCCGATTTATTAGCATCTCTGTTTGCTTCCAATTCTTTTTTACCCCAAACTGATATGCTACCCCCGGTTCTTGAGCTCAGCGCTCATCTAATGGACAGGGTTTTCTTCAGGACTCGCGACGTGTACAGGTGCCTCAAGGAGCTCGATGTAAACAAATCGACTGGACCCGATAATATACCCCCTATCGTCTTAAAACAATGCGCCTCACCTTTGGCTAGACCTCTGCGCAAACTTTTTGCCCTATCATACTCTTCCGGAGTTTACCCAGACTCTTGGAAACTTGCCCATGTTCAGCCAATACCGAAAAAAGGTGACTCCAGCGATCCCTCCAACTACCGCCCAATAGCAATTACTTCTATTCTCTCCAAAACCATGGAGACGATAATTAACAAAAAGCTTATGGGATATCTAGAATCCAACCAACTTATCAGCGACAAACAATACGGCTTCCGTCAAAAAAGATCCACTGGTGATCTTTTAGTTTGCCTTACAGAACACCTCAGCCGAAGTTTGCATGGATCTGGCGAATCTAGTTTGGTTGCTTTGGATATCTCCAAGGCTTTTGATAGAGTATGGCACTCAGCCTTGTTAGCTAAACTCCAAGCTATTGGAATTGACTCACTTCTGTATAAGTGGGTTGAGAGTTTTCTCTCCGGCCGTTCAATTAAGGTATTATTGGATGGCGTCAAATCTGAATCTCACCCCATCTCTGCGGGGGTCCCTCAGGGGTCAATTTTATCACCGGCCCTTTTTCTCATCTTTATAAATGACCTACTTTCAATCCCCTCCAACCCACTTCTCAGCTTCGCTGACGACGGTACTCTACGTTACTCGTACAGCTTCGATACAAGACGGACACATGCCAGATCCTATCTTGATGATCGTGAACTAATGTTCAACTCTATTAAAAAAGACATCAAACTAATTCTAGATTGGGGAGAGAAGAATCGTGTCAAATTCAACCCCTCTAAAACCAAATACTGTCTTATCTCAAAAAAGAAGTTCAACACCTCACCATCCTTGACAGTGGATGACGTTGAACTAAAGGCCGACCCATCCCTACACATCTTAGGCGTGACATTAGCCAAAGACCTTCGTTGGAATGATCATATATTCCAAATCGCCAAACAAGCATCCCAGTGCTTGGGATTTCTTAAGAGGTGCAAGTTCCTCCTCCAGCCATCGGCCCGTGCTGTTATTTATAAATCCTACATACGGCCTCTTCTCGAATATAACTCCCTCGTTTGGGGCGGCGCTCCAATAACCACCTTGGCATGGTTAGATAAGGTCCAAAAAAAGGCCCTTAAATTAATTGATGACGACACCGCTGGCTCCACCATCGACCCCCTCAGCCACCGTAGGAATGTAGCAGCATTGACTAAATTTTATCGCTACTATCATAATGACTGTTCCTCCGAGTTAAACGCTCTCCTGCCTCCACGGCAATCTTATAACCGCAACACCAGATTAGCCCACTCGTCTCATTCCCTTCACCTGCAACTCCCCCTTTCACGCACTCAACAAGATATGAATTCGTTTGTTAATAGAACAACTCGACTGTGGAATAGTCTCTCGCAGTCAGTATTTCCGAGCTCCTACAACATCCAAGAGTTCAAACGCAGGGTTCATCACCACCTTCTTCAATACCCCCCCGTTCCTTTTAACCCTTAACCTATACCCCCCTCCCCTCCCCGTACTAAGCTTACTGCTAGACATTGCACCATGACGTGACAAATGACATGACGGACTGGTAGTACAAAGGGTGACTCCTGAGCTTAGCACTGTCACATAAAAAAAAAAAAAAAAAAGGCTGCTTTTAGTTGCCTGTGGAACCGTTCAACCATCCCGTTTGCCTGCGGTTGTCCGGATTCGATGAGTGCCCAGTAATTTGGCAACTTCATTGAACAGTTTCGATTCGAACTGCGTACCTTGATCGGTTGTAATTTCGAGAGGTACGCCGAATCGTGGGACAAATTCGGTGACAAATCGTTTTGCCACTGTTGAAGCTGAAATATCCCGAATTGGGTATGCTTCAGGCCATCGCGTGAATCTATCGACTATCGTTAAGATATAAGAGTATCCACGAGATGGGGGTAGGGGTCCCACTATATCCATATGGATATGGTCAAATCTATTATTTGGAAGTTTGAAAGCTTCCAATGGAGATTTGGTATGTCGTGAAACTTTGGACTTTTGGCAACCTAGGCATGATCGAGACCACTCATTGCAGTCTTTATTGATCGATGGCCAGAAGTATTTCTTGGTAACGGCTCGTCTTGTAGCGCGAATACCAGGATGTGCGAGACTATGTTCGGAGTTGAACGCTAGTCTACGTAGAGAATTGGGTATGTAAGGCCTAGGAATGCCTATACTATTTTCACACCACACCTGATGGGCGGTAAATGGTATTGGTGTGAGGACTAGTTTTACCCGTGAGCCGTTGCTTGGGTGCTCTTGTAGAGACTTCAACTCTGTGTCACCTTGTTGAGCCTGTGCCAGTGTAGGCAGGTCGAAGGTGACCGAGTCGACGTTGTCGGTTGCTAGTGAGCGCGACAAGTAGTTGGCGACAACGTTTTGTTTACCCGACACATGTCTGATGTCTGTGGTAAACTGAGAGATTAGACCCAAATGTCTGGTCTGTCGAGGGGATCGTTCGGTCTTTGTGTGAAGGGCGCGAACCAGTGGTTTGTGATCAGTATAGACCACGAAATTGCGTCCTTCAACGAAGTAACGGAAGTGTTTGATCGCTGCATAGATTGCGAGAAGTTCGCGATCGAATGCAGAGTACTTCCGTTCTGTTGGTGACAGCTTTTTGGAATAAAAAGCTAGAGGTTGCCACCGATGACCGTTGAATTGTTCCAAAACGCCTCCGATTGCATAATCAGAGGCGTCAGTCGTAAGACTGTATTTTGCATCCTCGATTGGATGGTTTAGCAGAGTTGCTTCAGCCATCGAGGTTTTCACCTTGAGGAATGCCGCCTGACATTCTGCTGGCCAGTCAAAAACTTTATTGGCACGTGAGCGGTTGAGAAGGTCTCTCAAATGCTCGTTTATAGGCACCAACTGTTCAGCCAATTTTGGGATAAATCGGTGATAGAAATTCACCATTCCCAAGAACTTCTGGATCGATTTGACAGAAGTTGGAGGTGCGAGATCAACGATAGCCTGAACCCGATCGGGGGACGGAAGTATTCCATCCTTTGTGATGCGGTGGCTTACAAACTTAATCTCTGTTGCACCAAAAACGCATTTCTCTAGCTTGATGGTTAAACCGAAGCTATCGAGGCGTTTAAAGAGCTCTTCGAGGTGAACGATATGTTCATCCTCGGTTTTACTGGCGATAAGTATATCGTCCAAGTATACATAAACGAAGTCGAGATCTCTCGTAACTTCATTTATGAACCTTTGAAAGGTTTGTGCTGCATTTCGTAAGCCGAATGGCATACGTGTAAACTCATATAGGCCGAATGGCGTAATGAGTGCAGTCTTATGCACGTCTTCTGGGGCGATTGGTATGTGATGGTATGCACGTACCAAATCAACCTTCGAAAAAATTGTGCAGCCGTGAAGATTCACAGAGAAATTCTGTATATGCGGGATCGGATATCTATCCGGCACAGTGACAGCGTTAAGGCGACGGTAGTCGCCGCATGGCCTCCAATCATGTGAGTCCCGTTTAGGGACCAGATGAAGCGGAGATGCTGCGGGGGACGACGAAGGTCGACAAATCCCCAATTGGACCATGTGGTCAAATTCTAACTTTGCCACCTTCAGTTTCTCCGGATGGAGTCGCCGAGCGGTGACAAAAGGTAATTGCCCTTTAGTTACAATGTGGTGTTGCACATTATGTTTAACCGGAAGGTTAAAATTGGGCGGTTTTGTTAACGAAGCGTACTTCGTTAATAGCTCTTTGTATATGCCAATAACTCGGCATGGAAATGTTTCGGGGTTGTAGTCGACGGTAGCGCACACGTTAATTCGAAACTTCGTGCGCTTGTCGACTAAATGCCGATATTCAAAATCGACGGACAATTTGAACTTCGTTAAGAAGTCCGCCCCGATAATGGCTTTAGTGGTGTCGGCTATAATGAAGTTGTAAACGTATCGTCGGCGTAAGCCGAGTTCGAGTTCAAGCAACTTTGTGCCGAAAGTTCGGATCAGTGATCCGTTGGCCGCGTACAGAAGGACGTTCGGGCTACCGTTATGGGCCGGGAACGCCTTGGCGGGAACAATTGAAACGTCCGAGCCCGAATCAATCAGAAAATCCATCCGATTGTTGGTGTCACGGACGAATAAACGATATGAGCGGCCGGTTATATGCTCGCTCATGTCGACCCCCTGACTCTTTAGTTTTTTTAGGGTGGTTGGGTGGTTTCTTTGCCGACATGGCGCCACCACCATTGAAACTGCAGGGGGCCTTGCATCTGCGTGCTTCCTTACCGTAACGGTAATGGAAGTAGCAGAGGTTACCCCGCAGTTTGTTGGCCCCTTGTGGCCGATTGGCCGAGGGCTGCCGAGAGCCGCCCTGCCGATTGGCCGGTGTTCGGCTTCTCGGTTGACGCGGGCTTTTGTTAAGGTTGTCTAGTCGCGCCGTTAGTTTTCTAATGGCGCTTTCTAGCGACCTTAACGTGGGCTCCGCGTTGGCTGGCGTATTGGCTTGGACGGCGGACGCGTATGAGGCGCCTCCGTGTGGAAGCACCTCCCATACTTTGTCCGCCGTTGCCGCTAGTCCGGTCAGTGTTTGGTCGGCAGCAGTGGCCAACGTGACTTGGATGGCCTGTGGAAGCCTCCGCTCCCACAGGTTCCGTATCAGGTCTTCGTTGACTGCCGACGACCCGCCAGCTAGTGCCTTCAGAGCCTGGAGAAACTCGGAAGGTTTCCGGTCTCCAGGCTCTTGCACTGACAGCAACTGCTCGAGACGGCGCTTCTCCGAAGTACCGTACTTCTCGAGCAGATGCGTTTTTATTTCCTCGTATGAGGAGGTAGAGGGGTCTACTGTGCTAAGCCGCATTGCCGTTACCGCCTCTTCTGGCAATGCGGCCATGACGTTGTAGACCTTGGCTTTATCGGACCTGTAGCCCGCCAATTGGAACATAATTTCCGCTTGGTAAAACCAAGAGGCGGGCTGGTGTGTCCAGAACTTCGGGATGTCAAGCTTCGATACCGAAGCTGCATAGACTCCCGAAGTACCGGGCTTTGGCTCTTCTAAGTGCGAGACCCCCATTTGAACGTCTTGTTCTTCGGTTCTAGACATAATATAAAAAATATAAAGAAGAAGGTTCTTAATAAAAAAAAATTTAGCGTGTATCTACCACAATAACCCCAAATTTGCGTTATATAAATTGAGATATATTTATATATCGTAAAATGAATTTAAAGGTAAGTATATGGCAAGGCAAAAACAAGTCTTTGTATATGTACGCTAGAATAAGTTTCAAAGTGATTTTTAGGCTTAAGCGTTATTCCTAGAAAAACAATCGGAAAGAAAGTACAATATAATTAAATGAAAGGTAATATATGCTAAGTAGAAACAAAAAAAAATATGAAATATATATAAATGTATAATAAAATTCAAAATAAAATGTTTGCTTTTTTATTGTTTTATTTATTTGATGGTCTTGTAGATTGCAAGATG
Organism: Thereva unica; assembly: GCA_949987705.1. Lineage (NCBI taxonomy): Eukaryota > Metazoa > Arthropoda > Insecta > Diptera > Therevidae > Thereva > Thereva unica. Next base: position 65,329,369 of record OX465284.1, read on the forward strand.
GTTGTCACACCCAAAAGCCCAGGCTTTGTTAAGTGCAATAATTGTTTTGTAGACTTCTGTTTAATTGCCTTCAATATTAATTATTTTGTAATTATTTTAACTTCCCAGTTAAATCTAAATGACTTCTATGGCTTTTCTTTCTTCTAAATTATTCCGATTGTTCAACGATTTATAAATTCAACAAATAATATTCCAAACTTCAATACAATGCGGCGCCCGCTAGTTAATGCGTTTCGATATTATTGTTTCAACTTTTATGCATATAATATATTCACACGAGAAATTTTATTTCGTTATTTTTATGGTTTATTAATGTTACTAATATTATTCTATAAATATTGAAAAAAAAAAATTTATTGTTTGAAAGAAATTGTGTGGGCTACCACGTGTAGTCACTTTTATTAATCAAACTTTTGTTATTATGTATAATAAAGGTTTTATTATTTATATATGAGTTACACTTAGTATCACAATTATTATTATTTTATTTGTGTATATTTATTAATTTTATAATTTGGCGAATTTGGGTAATTTCGGTATCACGCTTACAATGTCGCTCGAGGGAACTTTCGTACGAGAGTCAAAAACGGAGATGCCGGAAATTGGCTATTCTCCGATAGACACGATGCGGGCGGAACGGAACAGAGAACGGTAAGATCACTGAAAAATTGGCAGCCAGGTGCGCAGAACCAGGCCCGGCTTAAGGCACGGGCAAGCTGGGCAGCAACCCAGGGCGCTGTCGAAAGGGGGGCGGCACTGACGACCAACCGATTTTTTTTTTATGTTCGAAATTTTTAATTTATTCCTAAATAAAAGCAAGCAGGTTGTTTACCTGTCATTTGTAGTTATTCTTTTTTTTTGTTGACAAATTTTGGATACCCAGGTTTTTCCTATTGGGGTCCCTGAATCCGCCTTATATCTGTGGATGGAACATCCGCCTTATAACAGGTGGAACAAACGGAACCAGAAACTAGGGTTATTTGGGAAAAAATCTTACTCTCTGTGACACTAGGTGGGAAAATAGAATCGACGCTATTCAGCCATTCTGCTATATGTATGTACATCGGGAGAAATTTATGATGCATTATTTGAAATGAGTGAAGACCAATCATTCGATGTTGAAGCTAGATGCATAGCGGAATCCCTGACTAAAAAAATTAAAACGATGTCATTTTGTTGTCTAACTGTTTTTTGGTACAAAATTTTGTATCACATCAATTTAGTTAGCAAATCATTGCAAGGAGCTGAATTCGCAGTATCGGAGGCAGTTCAAATTCAAACCCTTGACAAAACGTTAGATTTTTTGAGGAAACTTAGATCAGATGTGAGTTTTGAGAATGTTTGAAACATCTGTTGAAACATTGCAAAGATTTGGTTACATCATTATCAAGTAATGATGAATCTGATGTAGATGCGGACGAGTTATGCGAGGAATTGTTGGCTCTGATAAATTTGATAAAACCATGTACAATAACTGTAAATGTTCTGAGGTTTATTGCAACAATGTCCGAAAATAGATTAACCGGTCTTGCGTTACTTTCGATAGAAAGCGAGTAAGCGAAAAAATTAGATCAACAAAACTTGACCAAAAGTTTTTCAGAAAAAAAGCTCGCAAAATCCATTTCCAACTAGACTATCGTTTTCTCGATACATTGTTATAGTTTCTTATGTAATCTTAGTATTTGTGATGTGACCAATCAAAAAACAGTGTATTATTACGTTGTAGTAATTATTTTACCAATATTGAATATAAGTTAAATTTATACGATGTTTTAAAAAAGAAATAATAAACACCAAAGGGGAATGCCCATTTTGGGCCATGGGTGCCCACACATAAAACCAAACGTAAACGATAATATACATCTTAAGAAATGAAATGATTACTTTCTTGGTTTAGAAAAAAGTCGGGGGTTTTGAGATATACAGGGTGTTTCAAACCATCCGTACCACCCAATTATCTCAGAAGATTTCAATTGAAAAAAAAAAAAAAAAAAAACAAAAAACACGTGTTTAATATTTTTTGGAACTCTATCCGACCATACAGAAATTGATCCCCCGCCACACCCCCACTTTGGGGGGCGGGGGGTAACTTTAGAATTTCAAATGGCAACACCCATTTTTTTCACGGATTCTGATTCTCCGCCGGAAAATATGAAACTTTTGTTCAAAACATTTTTTTATCCGAAGCCCCCCTGCACCCCCAAAAATCATCAAAAATCAAAATTATCCCCAAAAATCAATCTACAAAAGTTTGATATTTGTCTTTGGAGAAAACAAAAAATATGGGTTGCCATAATTCTTCCCCACCTCCTCACCCCCTCGCAGGAGTGTGTAATAGTAGCCCCCAAATTGGGTGGTACGGGTGGTTTGAAACACCCTGTATGTAAAATTGCTTTTATTCTCATAAAACAACACTTTTTTAACAATTATTTTACTGTACATACATGATCAAGTTTTGTTTATTAATAACTTCAACTTCAAGTTTATTATTCCGTTTTTAAATTCTTTTATTTAACTTGCATGGTATGTGACCAAATCTTGGAAGTTAAATTTCACCCACTTCCCGGTTTCGGATAGAGCTGGAATTTTGCATACACGTTTAGTTTGGATGACAATGCAATCTGGCCATTTTGTAAAAATATCAAGATGGCGGTTCCAAAATGGCGGCGGAATTTTGAAATGGTGCTCCGCGGCCCTTTGACATGGGTATCAAATGAAAGGATATGACTGGTAGAACACAATTAGCTATGTGGCGAAATTCAAAATGGCGGCCAACACTAAATTGCGGAAATTTTATAATAGACTAAAAAGTAGAAAATATAACCGATCAACTTCCAATTTTGCGCACACTCGTAGTTCGGGTGATAATTAATGTGTATGAATGATGAGATGAATAGTTGAGTTAAGGGTGAATTGAAAATAAAGAAGCAATACACGTTACAAAAAATCACAAACAAACACAGAGATGCTGCTGTCAACTAAATTCAACTACTCAAATACTGAACTCATGTCCGTATGAATAATTTCAACTCAACCCAAGTAGCAGAGCTGAGAGGAGTTCAGTCAACCTTAACCCAACTCGACTCCCGTTTACATGTAGTTAGACTTGGGTTCAACTTGAGTTCAACTCATCATGTATGTATAAGTACTAAATGCAATCTGACCTTTTTGTAAAAAAATAAAGAAGACGGTTCCGAGATGGCGGCCGTTTTTGCAAATATGTTCCACCGAGCCCACGACATGGGTATCAAATGAATACAGTAAATTGTGTGACGTAATTTTAAATCTAATAGAATTGCCATCATAAAAGGACGGAATACATATAATAAACTAAAAAGTAGAAAATAAAATAAATGGTTAAAAATTTTTTTTTAAAAAAATTCTTTTAATTAACTGAAAAATGTATTGAAAAGTACAAAATAAAAAATATGTAAAAGAAAGCGTGAAATATCAATTTTAATGAAAAAGTTAAATAAAAGAATGGCGCACTTTTAATTTGTTTATAATTGACAGATGACAAATTTCAAAAGGATAAAAATGCGCCATTCTTTTATTTAACTTTTTCATTAAAATTGAAATTTCACGCTTTCTTTTACATATTTTTTATTTTGTACTTTTCAATACATTTTTCAGTTAATTAAAAGAGTTTTTTAAAAAAAAATTTTTTAACCATTTATTTTTTTTACATATATTTTTTACATGTTGTACATTAATTCTAATTCTACACTAGCCCTTTTTTAGGCCAACTGTAAATTATAGAGTATTCTTATACTTACCTTATATATACATAAGTAGGATGGGGAGAATTGTTGGAGTCCATGTAGAAAGCTTATTCGTTGCTAAGTTAACAAATCCGCAAGAGAACATACAAAATAATACGAATGAAAACTAAGTCGACTTGCTATGATCTAAAGAATTCATAGTAAGTAGACTAACAATACTGTACATTATTCGTATTATTTTGTTTGTTCTCTTGCGGATTTGTTAACTATCACGTATCTAATATTTTCCCTCCTGCTCAGTTCCTAGATGATGTATTGATTGTATACGATACAAATGATGTGTAAGGTCACAAAATCTTTTCTTTTCTTTTTCGAAAAAAATGTGTCTTTAAATTATCTTTTTAAATTGTAGATAAAACAATTCTTTAACGAGTGCAATATATAAATTTAAGATCCTTTGACACATCTAACCAAAAAAAAAACATCTTTTGTTAATAATAGTTGTTAAAACAATATAGTATAATAGTTAGTTGTTAATAAAAATAATATAATATAATAGTTGTTAATAAAAATATACACGTATTGCCTCAAAAAAAAATGTAAATTATTTAAATATAATATTTAATATGCACAAAAAACAATATTTTGCATTAATATTTAATTTACATAAAACATTATGTAAAACCTTACACTTGATTTCACCATTTCAATATACGCGACAAGATTACCACTAGTTACAATCCTTATACTTTGACGAATGACCGCACAAAGGTTAAGATTTATGTTGAAGGCTATTACCTTACATAAAATAGCCGAATTTTTCTATTACTATAATATCCAGCAAACATACGACCTTTTAAAATTATGTTGCCATATGGCAACATAATACCGAAACGGTTAATAAAAAGGGATTATTTCAACGATCCGAAGCACACGCATACTAAACAGCTACCAGTGTGTGAGTAAGCTGTACGCTCCACATTGGTGAAGCTGTTAATTGTGATCTAGTTCGATGAAAACATTCAGGCCAGACTATTCAACTGGTACTGTAATAACTAATACCGATAAGATTCTGCCATTCAAACAAACATAATAAGTAATATACTTATATATGTATAAGGTAAGTATAAGAATACTCTATAATTTACAGTTGGCCTAAAAAAGGGCTAGTGTAGAATTAGAATTAATGTACAACATGTAAAAAATATATGTAAAAAAACGGAATAATAAACTTGAAGTTGAAGTTATTAATAAACAAAACTTGATCATGTATGTACAGTAAAATAATTGTTAAAAAAGTGTTGTTTTATGAGAATAAAAGCAATTTTACATACAGGGTGTTTCAAACCACCCGTACCACCCAATTTGGGGGCTACTATTACACACTCCTGCGAGGGGGTGAGGAGGTGGGGAAGAATTATGGCAACCCATATTTTTTGTTTTCTCCAAAGACAAATATCAAACTTTTGTAGATTGATTTTTGGGGATAATTTTGATTTTTGATGATTTTTGGGGGTGCAGGGGGGCTTCGGATAAAAAAATGTTTTGAACAAAAGTTTCATATTTTCCGGCGGAGAATCAGAATCCGTGAAAAAAATGGGGGTTGACATTTGAAATTCTAAAGTTACCCCCCGCCCCCCAAAGTGGGGGTGTGGCGGCGGGTCAATTTCTGTATGGTCGGATAGAGTTCCAAAAAATATTAAACACGTGTTTTTTGGTTTTTTTTTTCAATTGAAATCTTCTGAGATAATTGGGTGTTACGGATGGTTTGAAACACCCTGTATATCTCAAAACCCCCGACTTTTTTCTAAACCAAGAAAGTAATCATTTCATTTCTTAAGATGTATATTATCGTTTCCGTTTGGTTTTATGTGTGGGCACCCATGGCCGAAATGCCTATGGGCAGTTGGGATTCCCCTTTATTTAAAGATAATTTTATTAAACTAAACTTTTTGATTGAAGGCTTCGGCTAAGACTAAACTTAGAAATATTCTTATAAAATAATTAGCCTAGGTGCATAATGCTAAATATGCTGACATTACGGTTCCCACCTGTGGAGCGAATGCGCATATTGGAGTCAGCGGTCTTATTTCCATTTTTACAAAATTTTCTCGTTAACTTCGTTAACTGCTCCCTCCTTAGAATTGATGGTCCTCAATCGATTAGAAATATGGAATGTTATTGAACTTTATAGATATAGGATTAACGTATTGTTCAGCAGAGACTTCAGGGATGTTGTTTTTGGGATGCTAGATCATCAGTTCTTTGGATGATTACTTCCGTGCTGTTTTGGTTGGATTTCCTCAATATTGCAATAACTGTTAGCGTGATGATGATGATACTAATGAAGGTGTAAGTAGCAAATTGGTGGATTGTTGTTTCCGTCCGCAAAAATTCTATTGTCCTTGTGTTATTAATTTGAAGTTCGTCCATCATCTGGAAAGATAATAACTTCCGGATTTCTTTCTTCTTTGGTGTAGGCTGGAGTACTGCTGGTAGAACTTGATGGCTTGATGCTTCTTTGGAGGTGAATGTTTTTCCTTCTATGGTTAACGCCAAGTTGTGGAATTTTATCAGGAAAGTACCGTTAAGAGTTTGTCTAGTCGTCTCTATCTCGATTGACCCGTTGAATTTATTTAGTAGAGGGATTCCTGGTGAAATTTCCCCAATGGTGGGTAGATTTTGGCTGTTGATGATGTTACAAGTGGCTTTTTCGCTCTTAAGTAGTTTTGGGATGCAACTAGTGATTGATAGGTCAGCGATATTCAAATTATTACATATGGAAAAATGATTATATGTTTTACATTCTTTTTTTATTCCAATAATTTCTTCATTATTTTTTAATACAGTATCGTACATTAGATCTGTTGCAAAGCTATTTCTTTTTATTGTTCTTAAAAGTAGTTTTTGATAAATCTTACTGCTAGTTAAAGGAATATTTATAATATAGAGAATTGATATTGAATTAGTTAAAATGTTTACTTCTGAGAAGTTCAAGGCTTCTTCTATAGTGTCAAATGGAAGATTCTCTTTTGTTAATGTATTAACAGCTACTTTAATTTCTTCTTTTGATAATATTAAGGAATTAATAATACCTAATTTTGCCCATGGTTAATGTTTTCTAATTCTTCTTTAAAGACTTTTATTTTATATTGGATGCTTTTAATTATATTTTTGCTAAATTTTCTATCTTCTTTTAATGCTTTTTGAATTTCATTTGTAATTTTAGTAACGTTATTTATTCTTTCTTGATACAAAGTAATGATTACTTGTTTATTATTATTAGTTAGAATGTTATTCATTTTTTCTTGAATTGTGACAAAATCATCGTGGTCATATGAAGTTCTCCTTATTCTTCGGGGTTTTAAATTTGTTATAAGATTCTGGATTTGGTGGTTATAAGATTCTGGATTGAGGACCAAATGTTTCTCTGTGGAAAATATATCTATGTAAAGGGTGTGACCGGGATAGGGTGGAATGGGTGTAGGGTTGATACCTATATTGTTGGGATGCCGCTCATATTTGTTTTTTTTTACAAATTGTACAGTTGCCAACTATGTTCTTAATTTTAGCTGCCATTTTCGCGAAGTAATATTTTTGTAGAATTTGAAGTCTATTTTCGATGGCATTTCTATGAGCTCGGCGATGCTCGTTGCGTATTATTTCCTCTTGTTGGTTTTCTTTTTCGATGTCGTCAACTAAAGATTGAGTGTAACGGATTCGATATTTCCTAAAGTGAATGGGATAAAATTGTTGTATTTTTCCCATGGTTGATTCTGTAGTCATTTACGACGAACATGTTAAGATATCTTTTGAAAATTCCAATCAATTCGGGCTCTGTATAATCCCTTTGGATTATAATATGTCGGTTGTATCGAGATAAAAGAGTTTTAAACTGGTAGCTATTTTCATCACCAATTTTTAAAATGAAACTTTCCTCGAAGTTTGGGTGTGAGAGTATTACCTCTTGCGAAATCAATGAGTTTTTCAAGTTATTGAAGGCATTAAATTTTTCTTTGTCAAGTTGAATGGTCCTATTTTTTAAAGCGTTTTTGGACACTCGTCCATCTTCCCCTCTTAAAAGGGATGTCAGGGGTTTTGCCAGTTTGGCGTAATCTTTAATGAAGCGACTATAGTAACCTGACATTCCTAAAAAGGAACTTATGTAATTCTTTCAGATTTTTAGGGGGAGGTAAGCTTATTATCGCTTGAATTTTTTTTTGGATTCGGCTTAATTCCGTCTATTCCAACTATGAAGCCTAGGAATTCTATTTCGGTCATGAAAAATTCGCACTTATCAAGCTGAACTTTCATGTTAGCTGACTCTAAAGTATGGAAGACTTTTTCTAAATTTTGGAAATGTTCTTGTTCATTTTTGCCGAATATTATTATGTTATCAATGTAGACGTAGCATCTCTTGCCGATATGTTCCCTTAAAATATCGTCAAGTGCTCTTTGAAATATTGAAGGGGCGTTTTTAAGGCCCAAAGGTAATCTTACAAATTCGAATTAACCATTAAGGCCGTGACACAATGGCGACTTCGGCTTCGGCTTCGAAAGCGACGTTGAAGCGCTGAAGCGTTGAATTAAGAATCGACGCCGAAGCCGAAGCCAAGTATAACACAATAACGGCATTCGCCTTCGTCTTGCAAATCGCGGAAAATTTGTTACATTAAATAAACTTTGTTAAATTATAATGGAAAATAAACGGGAGGAAGTTTTATTAAAGTATGAAATAAATATAAACTTACCCGGAATACCTAAAATTCCACTTATTTTTTTCCATACGTGGTCTTTTTTCTGATCATAAAAATATCTTTGCTCCCTTTTATATATATATGTACATATATGGATTTTCCTTTACTAACTCGATTAATTTTTCCTCAAAATCCATGTTAAACACGTGTTAAATTTAAATTACCGGACAGCCCACTTCGATTTTCCAAATAAATTTCAACCGACGCCGCTTCCAATATCAAATATCATTTGATTGAGGCTTCGGCTTCGAAATCGAAGCCGAAGCCGAAGCCACCATTGTGTCACGGCCTTTATTTATAGAAAAAGCCGTTTTTTCTATGTCGGATTCTTTAAGAGGAATTTGGTGAAAGCCGCTTTTTAGATCAATAATAATTGAAAAATATTTGTTTTTCCCTAGATTAGCCATATATATAGTTTGGTTGTCTATTGGCGTGATTTATTTGTTTGGAATGGATACTTCTATCTTCATCCTTGGGCTCTGGTCTCGGCTGAGGCTTTGGTGGCATTTTGTATGAATATTGTTGAAACTGTATTTGGTTTTGAGTTTGGAAATTGGGTTTTACCGGACGATGGGGATTCTGTAGTAATTCTGGAAAGAAATGTTTCCTTAGAGACGGTATAGGCATAACAGGCTGATGGGGTGCGTAGTTTCTTGGCAGTCGAGGTGGAGGCTGTGTCCTTCGTATCGTCGACTGGCTATTGTTTGCATATTGGGTCCTATAGTCAACATTTTGCACCTTAAGGCACAAGTGTAAAGCTTGAGGTAGATATGCAGGTTCTTTTATGCTAAGAAGACGTGGTAAATCACCTCGTAATCCTCTTACAAAGGTGTCCAATGCCTTGTCTCGGTAGGCTTGTGTCATGTTGTTAAGAGATTCATTGCTCATCTCCATACAAGATAATTTATTAAGAATGAGCGACAAATGGTGATAAACTTCTTGATAGAACTCTTGGACTGTTCTATTGCCTTGGATTAAGGTAGTCATTTGGTACTCTAAGGTACCAAGGTCTCTTTTGTCTGCATAATGTAATGTTAAGCATTTGGAAATTTTGTACCAATTTAATGGTGTGTTATAGGACTCGAGAGCAATGTTTGCTTGTCCGACAATTTTGTTTCTTATGACACTTAAAATTTTATAATATTTTGGAGTACCTTTCAAGTGTTCATAAATTGTGAGGATTCTATCGACACTTTTTTTTCCACGAGCTAAATTCGCCTGGTTGACCCGAAAAATCTCTTAAGTTTTTAACGATATCGGGAATTCTATCTAGATCCGCGAGGTTTTTGTCTCCTATATTATCTATAGTCTGATCTCTTTCGTTATTAATGTCTGAACTAGGGTTTAAAATTCGGTTAATAATATGTTGTTCTTCCCTATTAAGAACTTCGGAAACAATTCTCGTGATTTGTTCTGTCAGGGTATTAAGGTTTAAGGGTGAATTGGCCTGTGTTGGTATTTGGGGGGTTTGATGCCGCCGCTGTCGTTGGCAGAATAGGGGGACGGATTAAATTATTTGGATTCATTTTTGGTTCACTTGGTTGAAAATAAAGAGAAATGAGATCACTTAAAACCGTAGAAAATCACTTTCTATAGACTTATTAGGGGCGATGAAGAAATGAAGCTAGAAAAAATAATGTAAGAAAAAAGGGAAATATTTTGAAAAAGTTAACAAAAAAATTAATTAAATAAAAAATTTAAAAAATATTAAAGTCAAATAAATTTCCTTATTTATTTTTTAATTTCACCAAAAATTTTCTTTTCTGTTCCTTCTTTATGTATTTTTATTTGTAAAAAATTAAATTCCTTTAAAATATTGTTACTAGCACGTATTTTCTTTTATAATATTGCTACTAAAATTATTTTCGTTTATTATCACTCTTTTATTCTTATAATTTTTATTTTGGTTTATTCTTTATAATTGTTTCGTTTCTTTATTCATAATAATTAAAAAAATTTTTTGTTTTGTTTTAAGAAATATAAAAATATGTTTTTCGGGAATCGTGTAGAAATGACGTAGTACATTGTTTAATCAAAAATCGTAAAGAAAAGTGATACTTTTCTAGTTAGGAACACTTTTCTTCACGATTTTAGATATAACTTTAATTACAGTGCGATTAATTGTCAACAGCAAATGGCATACTTTGACCAATTATTATTATTTCTTTACAATTTTTGATTTTCAATGTAAGTATTAATATTTTCTTTGCAATTTTTGATTTTCAATATTAAATGTACGTCATTTCTATACGATTACCGAAAAAATAGCATGTTCAACGCGCTAAGAAAAGTGAGTTTTCCAGCTCGTGTAAATTTTAATCCTCACTGGAAAACTATCACTTTTCTTTACTTGTAGAACAATCTACTATTGTTTCTATGACAAAAAATAATTTTTTTCTATAAAAAAAAAATGTAAAATATGATTAAATGATTTTTCTATGAAAAAATAAAAATAGGTTTTAGTGAAAATTTAAAATTTTTTTTCCAACAATCTAACAATATCTAAATTGACTTAAATCAAAATAGCGAGTCTTAGCTTCTTCATTGCACGCACTAATTCTGGAAAAGTTTGCTCTTCTAGTGCGTGGGAACCAGTGGTAGTCGTCTAAAAATTCTGCGTGGGTGGCTGTTCCTCGGATTGAAACTCCTTTTTGCTGCTTCCACAGCTACTAGGGGGCCTTCTCCACAACTTTCGATTGCTAGTTTCACAAGTTTTTAATTTGCTATTTGTTACGCACTTTGTTACATCTATTTCACTCACTTTTCTAATCTTTATAGTGGACACTATTTACTTCACTATATGAATGTAGGCCGGGAGCCCATATACAGGCAATATGTCGGCAACCACAGCTTGCATGAAAACACTAATGACAATGGACAGCGAGTTGTAGAGATGGCAGCAAGTAAGAACTTGGTCGTTGCAAGTACTAGATTTGCGCGTAAAGATATCCATAAAGCCACCTGGGTATCTCCTGATGGAGCCACTCGCAACCAAATAGATCATGTGTTGATAGACCGCCGCCACCTTTCGGGTCTGATGACGGTACGAACGTACCGAGGTGCCAACTTCGACTCGGATCACTATCTTGTTGGTATGGTGCTCCGAGAGCGCATTACAACGCTGAAAAGCTTTGTATCCGCTGATCAGGCTCGAATCAACACAGCTGCACTACGCAATGAAATGGCCAGAAACAGCTACGGTCATGCATTAGAACTCGCCCTAAGTCCTGGGGATGAGATGCCGGGCGTCGAAGAGAACTGGACCCGCCTTAAAAATACTGTCATTAGTACTGCTGATTCCATCTTAGGCAGAAGTCGTAAAGATCGGAACGACTGGTTCGATAATGAATGCAAGCTGGCAACTGAACGTAAGAATGCTGCGTACCGAGCCATGCAGCAGTCTCAGAGAACACGGGCACGCGAAGAGAACTATAAAGAGCTCAGAAAAGAAGAAAAGAGAATTCACAGACGGAAAAAGGAAGCCTGGGAAAAAAATCTCGTCTGTGAGCTAGAACAGTACAGAGAACGACGGCCGCACCAGGCGCGGGAGTTCTACCAAAGAGTCCGCAGTATGACACAATTCACACCACGTTGCACATACTGCAAGGACAAAGAAGGGAATCTGATCACCGATCCTAAAGGCATCTTGGAGCGATGGGAAGAGCACTTTCATGAATTGCTAAATGGCGAGCTAACTGAGGATTCGGAGGCTCCACCAATATCTGATGACAATGCTATGCTGCCGCCACCAAGCATAGAAGAAGTTAGCAGAGCCATCAGCCGGCTCAAAAACAACAAGGCCTCGGGTGCAGACGGCATCGCAGCTGAGCTGGTTAAATATGGAGGGCCTACATTACACCAAGCGATTCATGAATTAATTGTGCAAGTATGGGAGCAGGAAGTGATGCCAGAAGACTGGAGAAAAGGCATCCTCTGTCCGGTACACAAAAAAGGAGATATCACAGCGTGCACTAATTATCGCGGTATAACGTTGTTGAGTACCGTGTATAAGATATTCTCCGCTATCCTACAAAACAGGATGGCCCCATACGCCAGAAACATCATAGGCCATTACCAGTGTGGCTTCAGCCCAGGCAAATCAACGACTGATCAGATTTTCACCTTAAGGCAGGCTATGGAAAAATGTCTAGAGTTTCAAAACTCAATTCAACACCTCTTCATAGACTTTAAAGCCGCCTATGATAGCATAGCCAGGGTAGAACTCTACAAAGCCATGAGGGAATTCGGCATCCCCAACAAACTGACAAGACTATGTAGGTTGACCATGATCAATGTGTCAAGCCAAGTAAAGGTATCCGGAACACTGTCCAGACCAATTAACATCTATAATGGACTCCGACAAGGGGACGGTCTGGCCTGCCTCCTTTTCAACCTGGCGTTGGAGAAAGTGATCCGAGATTCGGGCGTGACATCAAGAGGTACAATCCTCCACAAGTCCACCCAATTACTGGCTTACGCAGACGACATTGACATCATTGGAAGAACAACAACAGCTGTACAAGAAGCTTTCACTCAGATTGAGCAAGCGGCAGGAAATCTGGGACTGCACATTAACGAAAGCAAAACAAAGTACATGGTGGCCTCGTCTGGAAGAACACCTAACATTGGTCCCACAATCAAGGTAGCGGAACACGAGTTTGACGTGGTAAAATCATTTACCTACCTTGGGTCAATAGTAGCAGCCGACAATAGCATGGAACCAGAAATACGCGCACGACTGCTAAAAGCCAACAAAGCCTACTATAGTCTGTCAAGGCTCTTCAAATCCAAATATCTAACCATAACGTCTAAACTTTTACTATATAAGACGATGGTCTTACCCGTTCTCACATATGCATCCGAAACGTGGGTGCTTAGTAAAACGCACTCAAACCACTTGGGCGTGTTTGAGAGGAAAATACTTCGGAGGATTGTTGGCCCCGTATGTGAGGAAGGACGATTCCGGAGACTCTACAATGACGAGATCTACGAGCGCTATCGCGACATAGATGTTGTGAAGAAAATAAAGCTCGGTAGGCTCCGGTGGGCAGGGCATCTAGCTCGTATGAGTGAAGATGAGCCTGCTCGTAAAGTTCTCTGCGGTAAGACCTATGGGGTGCGACAGCGAGGGAGGCCCAACCTTCGCTGGAAGGATGGCGTGGACCAGGACGCTCAGAGTTTAGGGATGCCAAACTGGATGACATCGGCTCAGAATCGGGACCGGTGGAGAGAACAGTTGCGCGAGGCCAGGACCGGATCCCGGTTGTAGAGCCGTTAAAGAAGAAGAAGATATGAATGTTTGAATTTGTATTCTCACTATTTTATTTTTAGAAAAGATTTTTTTTCCGATTAGGAAAATAGATAATAACACTATATAACACTCCCTGCTCGGGCGCCAGTTAAATTTATAGGATGTAAATTTATTAAAAAAAATAAAAATCAAACTTTTTGATTGAAGGCTTCGGTTAAGACTAAACTTAGAATTATTCTTATATGCTGACATTACGGTTCCCACCTGTGGAGCGGATGCGCATGTTGGAGCCTAGTACTAGACGCCTAGTCAGCGGTCTTATTTCCATTTTTACAAAATTTTCGTGTTAGAGGTCCCGCCAAAAGAGTTGATGCCGCAGCGCGCAGCTGGGGAAATTAAAGCTGCACAAAAATTTGTTTGAAATTTGTTGCGACTAGGCTAAGGGACGGGAACGGCATGCGGGGATTCTACTGCGCATGGAAAACGCGACTTTCTCTGCATCAACTCTTTTGGCGCGACCTCTAGCTTCGTTAACTTATACCAATGGTACCATGTTTTTAGGGGGGGGGGGGAGCCAAACACTTGTTTGCCCAGGGCGCCAAATATCCTCGACCCGGGCCTGCGCAGAACTGTTTAAATTTGTTGTGTCATGGAGTTTGAAAACATCTACACGTCAAAATCAACGTGAACGAGACGGATTCTGTGCATGTAGTACAACTTTTTTCCGCTAGGAGATGCCCAGCCTCGAATTTTAAAAAAAGTTGTAGGTAACATATTTTTTCTAGGTAGCTCAAAACTTTTTAATTTTCCCAAAATCATGTTTTGCAGATTTGCTCTTAGTCTCATTATACCCTTTCTTATTCCGGAGAATGCCCACCTACCTTTTTGAAGTAAGACTTCTTTAGGGACGTTTGCCTAAAAATTTTACATGAGAGTGAATCAATTTCATTCGCGTAACGCTCTCACACATGAAAAATCGTCAGAACTTTTGTATAACGATGGGAAATGGGGCGGACGGGACGAAAGAGACGAAGAAACTCGGGGCTGTGTGTGCAACAGTTAAAACACACTCTGCCTTACTGCATAAATTTTCTGGCATCTTAGCTACGTTGTCGCCCAGACTTTGCTTTTTCTCATTATAGGAATACAAATTCACGATTACGTAGAGGTGAATTATTTCAGATTTTTCTTGTGTTTGGTCACTGTGCAGGCTTATGCCGCGGACACTTTGAAGTTGACTGACATGTTGGAAGCGGCATATACGACAAGAATTTTCGGCGCAGCCTGAGTAGGTGTAATCTGCTTTTTGGCGTGGCCAAATATGGAACACTGCCGGGAAGTTACGGTATAAACACCTGAGACTTTCTTAAAATTCCAAACGATGTAAAAAAATGAAAAAATGAAAGAAGAAATGGACAATACATCTTCCTTACGTTTAATCTGTAATTGCCTCCAATATAAAATACTTTTTGCACGCTTCAATTGATAAAACCGAAGCTGTTAAAAACGTATGCCAGTGGTGCTTAGAATACCAAAAGGGAGTGGTGAATTAAATGTGTGAGGTGCTCTTGTTTTAAATTGGCACCCACTTCCCCTTTGGTGAGATGTGCTGTACCTTTCCCCCTTTTTAATTAAATTTTTTTTTTAACTTGCAACAAATCGACGAATCGGGGCTGAAACTATCCCTACATCGACTAAAAAAATATATATGGTTTGCAAAAAATGTTTCTTAAACTTTATACTTCAAATTCGGTTCAATCAGCTAAAATAAATTATTTTCAACCCTTAAGGAAGTAAAACTACGCCTAGATAAAAGAAGAATTTGAAAAAAGGTTGATTGTTTTTTGCATTTCTTTTTTAACTTCCCAGTATAGGAAGTTATTGTAATCGGTCCGAAAATCGAAATCGAAAATTTCAACGTATTTTCATCTTTCAAGGTCCCAGGAGCATTTTAAGCAAAAAATTGGGAGGAAGTATGTGTGTGTGTATGTGCGTACGGATGTGGTCATTTTTTCCTGCACGATATCGCGCGAACCAAAACTGATATCGACTTCGTTGAGGTGTTGTTCGAAGCGTATTAACCGAAATATGATCTGAAAAGAATTTCATGAAATTCGGTCCAGCCGTTTTTTTGTTTGAGCGACGTAAGTGATTTTTGTACCTGCACGATATCGCCCGAACCACGAAAGATATTGACTTACTTGAGGTGCCGTTCGAAGCGTATTAGCGACTATATTATCTGAAAAGATTTTTATAATATTCGGTCCAGCGGTTTTTTGGTTTAAATGACTTAAGTGATTCTTGTACCTGCACGATATCGCGCGAACTATAAAAGATATCGACTTAGTTGACATGCCGTTCGAAGAGTATTAACCAAAATATGATCTGAAAAGATTTTCATAAAATTCGGTCGAGCCGTTTTTTTGTTTAAGCGGCGTAAGTGATTTTTGTACCTGCACGATATGGCCCGAACCACAAAAGATATTGACTTACTTGAGGTGCCGTTCAAAGCGTATTAGCGACAATATAATCTGAAAATATTTTTATAATATTCGGTCCAGCGGGTTTTTGGTTTAAATGACTTAAGTGATTTTTGTGCCTGCACGATACCGCGCGAACTAAAAACTATATCGACTTCATTGAGGTGCCGAAAAACATTAATACATCAATTTTATATACATTTTCGTCATCCTAATCTTGTAAGTGCGCAAATTTAGTTTGACATTTTAGCGAAAATATTGATAAACAATTGTGACAAATTCTCGGTATTATGCATATACAGAATGCATATATAGAATATAATATTGCCTATTGTTCATTTATTATTAAAATATCCAATCATAATATTCAACATCCATCATACTGGGAAGTTGATCGTGTGGACCGAAAGGGTCGAACCCACATCCCAACTTTTCCTGAGACTCTAGTCTTTCACATAAAAAAAAAAAAAAAAAAAAAAACTAGTTCTCCCTTTAAAATTAATTGGCTCCCTAAACGATTGTATGGGACGATGAATTCAGGTTATTGGCTAGGTGGCCATAAAGGGTGCCAATACCATACTCAAGTAGACTGGCCTTCGTTCGTGTAGGTAAAGCGGCTCGCGTAGGTAAAGCTTCATTGGATGTGGTTGGTAGACTGCTTGATAAAACAATACTTGGGTTTGGAATGGTCTATGCCGATGCGGATGCAATTATTAATGATCATGAATGTAGCGGGAGCGGAGCATGCATACAGCTGGTGACATATCCAAGCGTACAATTCGTTGATAAATAATATAGAAGTGTGTGTATTCAAATGCGACCTGACGGAATATTCCATGAATGGAATGCATGCCTGCTGCTTTTCAACCTGGCCCTAGAATGGGTGATAAGAAAAACGTCAGTCCAGCGAAGTGCATCAATAGCTACCCAGTCGGTACAATTACTTGGATATGCGGATGACGTAAACATCGTGGGAAGGTCCTTTTTGGCAGCAAAAGAAGTCTATGTCGAATTAAAAGAGACGGTAAAGGACATAGGCCTGAAGATTAACGAAGAAAAAACGAAAGTGATGCAACAATCCAGAGCAGGAAGATCTAGAATGGGGAGAAATATAACCATCGACGAACATAACCTAGAAGTAGTCGATAAAACAGTCTACCTTGGGTCTACTATCACAAAAAGAAACGAAGAAAAAGAAGAAATATCCAGACGAATACTACTGGCTTAGAGCCTTTTATGCCCAAAAACAAATCCTGCACTCAAGTTTTGTACACAGGAAAACGAAACTCTCACTCTACAAAACAGTAATACGACCAGTACTGTGTTATGGTAGCGAGATTTGGACTATGACCCAGGACATAGTGGAACGAGTCAACAGGTTTGAGAGGAAAATTCTCAGATGCATAATAGGCCCAATCAGAGAGGATGGAATATGGCGAAGAAGATACAACAACGAGTTGTATGAAATTTTTGACAGCCCACAACTCTCAACATTAATAAAAATCAACAGACTGAGACTAGCCGGCCACGTGATCAGGATGGAGGACAATCGTATCCCAAAATGGCTTATGGCATCAGAAATTTCGGGAAGTAGACCAATAGGTAGACCCAGGAGGAGATGGATAAACTCTGTGACGGCTGACGCAAAGTCAATGCTCAACATCCGGAACTGGAGACACGCTGCAAGGGACCGTCAAACTTGGAGAAATGCCCTAGAGGAGGCCAAGGATCGATTTGGCCTGTAGCGCCATTGGATGGATGGATGAATGCATGCCACGCAAAGGTCGGGCTACTTTTAACTTTTTCTGTATTGCCGCATTCGAAATAGCACACACAAGTATGCAAACAAACACATCGTCGGCTTAGAGTGTAAACCTGCTAAAGCCATAATAGGTAATTTTACAGGAGAAACAAAAAACATTCTTAAAAATATAGAAATTAATTTTAAGGAAGGGATTCTATACAGTTGGTGTATTTTTTTGTTCTTTATAATATGAAATAAAAGAAGAGTTAGAAAATTCAGTATTTTATTTATTAATTAACACTTTTGTGACTTAGCAGGTTTTTGTAATCCAATAAAATTTTTAATCAAGGAGTTAGCAGTTCTTCATTCATAACAAAAATTCAATTATTCAATTAACAAAAAAAGTATATAAACTCAAAATATTTGTACTCTTAAACATATTCATTTTCAAAATATATCCCTTTAGGTACTAAGATTACACAACAGTTAGTCTCAACAATTACTAATACGAGTTGTGACTATTCATGAGGTAAATTATCATAATAATAACGATAGTCTTCAGGTAAAGTGCTTTTCAAATACTGCAAGTCTTCAAATTTCCTCTTGGTAATTTTTCTTTTTGTTAGGAACTGATTTCGTAGGCAATTAAAAGGCAAGGCAATTACAGCCGGTGATTTTCTTTGCGGTAGTATTTTCCATTCATCAGTGAATCTCAATTTAAAAAATACGTCACTGTTTGGAGTGTATTGAAGAGCTCTAATATCAGTAACTTTAGCGTCGCCTTTACCACGTCCAGGACGAATGCTTTTAAAAAAATTTACGTTATCAAAGCTTTTGAAAAAAGTATGGTTTAAGTAAGTCACATCATAAGGTAGGTCTAGGGTTTTTTCTTGCCGATCTGCAAATAGATATATACTCCGCAGGAACATTGATGTTTTTGTGTTTAAGAGCCCGCTCAACAGAGGAATGAATGCTGTCCGCTTCCATCTGTGTGTGCCCAACTTCTAGAAACTTTTGTTCTATGACTATGTTGTTGTTTAAAGCCGTCAATAGCAATGCATTAGACATTACACAGTTCCGGTTTTGGTAGGTGCAACCATCGCTATAAAAAATGATTTTAGTTGGTTTTTCTTGTTCATTTTGTTGTAAAACCTTGTTTTCAATTAAACTAACCCATACACTTGCAAACTCTTCCGAGTTTAAACCTCCTTCGGTTTCATTCCATAAATAGCAATAGCCATCTTTGTTTTTAGAATTATAAAAGGCAAGATTGTGTATTTGGAGCTTTGTTCTGTAGTACAAACTACTAATTTTTGATTTGGGTGCCATCAGAACCGCTTGCAAATCAACCGTAAAAACGACACTTTCTTCAGCTTTATCCTTTTCTTTTTCTGCTCGAGCTTCTTCTTTTTTAGTTTGATGTTCTAAATAATCTTCTTGCGACTTATTCCCAACTTTAAAGAGAGCACATATCTCATATTGGTCCTTTTTAGGATAGTACAATCCGAGATTTTGTATATCAAACTCCTCATAAAACTTGCAGATAGACAAAGCATGCACGTTGCGCGTTTTACACCAATCCTTTACATAAAAATTGTAAAGGGATCGTTTTGTTCGCCACTCTGGCAACAAATACCTTTTCTGTGTACTGACACGACAGTAGTGCGATTCCATTGCTGGCAATGACTCTAAAAAACTTATAAGCTCCTGACGTTCTAATTCAAAAGGCTTTGAAGCGGAATTTTTAGTTTTAAGAGAATCCAAATGTTTGTTGTTCCTTTTAGAAGCAGAACCAGATACTTGTTTATTTTTCCAGTTCAAAACTGTCCATCTTCCGATTCCAAGAGTCTTCAGAAACATACATAGATCTACACACTTTGATTGACTGGTCTTCTTTTTTCAAATAATAAAACAAAGATTGTGTTCTTTGCGATTCTTTCTCGGTTGTTCTCCCCCTTGGTCTCTTAACAGGTAAGGATGTCACAAGATTATTAACGTATAGTATACTTTTTTTTCTGGCCAGCTCATACACCAAAATGTTTTGAAAATATTCTGCCTATCTATTTCAGTAAATGTGGAACATTTTAAAGATCCTTTTTCAGTTTCTTTGCACTGGCATCTATTTTCCATTACTCTAGGCTTCCTTGGTACTTCGTAATTCCATTTCTCTTCTTTTTTTCTTCCATAATACTTTTTTCCATTCTCTCGCAATTTTCTGTTTCTTTCAGCAAACCAATTTGATTATTGAACCTGAACACGTTTCTTTCTTTTCCTGCTTTTCTCTGGGTAGTTTTCGTAATCAGGTTCTGAGTCAGAATTAATTTTATACGGTACTAAGCCTTCCTGTATACTTTCATCTGATATTAGATCTTCTATTTGATTAGATAAGTTTGACGAACTAGGAATAACGCTATCTGTAACACCTGTCAAAGAGTGTTCTTGGAAAGTGTACTGCTCGATGGTATCTTCAAAAATCAGATTTCCGCTATAATGATGCTCATCAGTTGTGGTAAAGTTGAACAAGGGCGAGTCTTGGAATTGAACTTCCTGTTCTTTATGAACATTTTGATCAACAATATTGTTATTTTGAACATCATAAAAAAATGACAATGTATTATTAGGTGAAGTATATTAGAATCTTCCAATATTTCCTCATTTGACATGGACGGTGAGAGACGCTGTATGTATTCAAATTCAACATTTTGAAGTATAGACCATTCTTCAGAAATTGGTGTTTTAAATGGTTCCGGCTCCTTTTTTCTCTTGTTCTTCTTTACTTTTATTACATAAGTCCAAGATTTTTTGGCCTCGCCAATGGATCCCTGAAGACATCTAAAAATATAAAGCAAAATCTAATGAATTTTGTAAATCATTATCCTAAGAACATCAGATCTAAATAAAAAATTATAAACTACTTTCGAACACGAATATCACAAGGTAGAAGGCTCATTATCCTATCCTCATAGAAAGCGAGATATTAATTTAAACATTAATAAATTGCTCAAAAGTTATTAATTAATTGCAATACATAATACCTGCTAAGTAAAATAATTCTGTGATTTACTTTACAGAAAAACTGCTAACTCCGATTTGTTTATGTTGTAGGTTAAATTACTTTTTAATAGCAATATTACTCATTTTCTGATCAAGTTTGCTCAAAGTAACAATTATATAAAAAAAAAATACATACCTTTGCAATATTCCAATCCTCAAACCTTCGTTTGCACTAGTAATAACGAACTAAGTAATTATTTGTAAGAGCACACGCGCCGGCATCGAAAACTCAGTACAAAATGGCAGTCAAGGTGGAGTTAGCCGCGAACTTTTGATGCCATGGATTTGGCAGTTTTACTCATCATGTGATTTTATCAATTTAAAATCAAAAATTATAGTAGGCTATTTTAATAGTTTGTGTAATTTTTTTTCTCTTTTGAATGGTAGGAAAATCGTAATAACGGTCAAAAATGGATTTAGCAGGGTTACACTCTAAGCCGACGACATGCACCTTGCATGCACTCGTTACTTAGATTTTCGGGCTATGTGTGAAAGCCGGGACGGACAAAAAACATGCAATTTTATGTCAGAGGAAATTCGCCGCATATCATGGAACCTCTGAATGCAATGAATGTACGCTTGCATATGTCATCAGCTTACTTCCATGAGGCGAATGTTTAGATTTTCGTGCCTGTGGCGGTAGCATCCATGCCTGTGGCGGAAACGTGCAAAACCGTGTGGCATGAACCCTTCTGTGTTATACGTACTAGGTGCACCGCGTGTATGCTTTTAAGAAAATTAGCCAACAAAATTATTTTTATTTGGTGAATTTTAGGTTTTAATGGAAATAGAAATTCATAAATATTGATATTTTCAAATAGTATTTGTGTTAAGTCCGTCAGTAGATTCGTCACTATTCTTCCTGCATCTGTCGTTGGCCTGACTTTTCTCAAAGCGTACTATATATCCGACAGGCTTTCCACTATATCTATTGCATATTACTAGCGGTTGGTCACAAAAGTTTTACTTCTAAAGTGTGGTCTTAAGCACAAATTATTTTTTATTAAAAGGCGTTTCAAAGCACGCGGGTTTTTGCTCGTAAAAGAATTTTTTAAAAGTGTTTTTTATTTGAGGTTTTCATCCATTTTTTAATTTCGTTGGGTTACTTAATAATCCCACTTTGAGCCTCATAACTGTGGACTATGACTACTGAATTTCATTTCAAAAATTTAATTTCGAAAAGAATTTCTCCGTTTCCTAATTAACCATCAAAACGTTGCAATCAATGATGGCTTAAACTTGCGCATAGTTTAAAAATATAAAAAATAACTAAATGCAAAACTTAACAACACTTTAAAACAGTCACAAAACGCCATCAGCCTTCATCGCAGCACATTTTACCCGTCACTATTTCAAGTTTTTCTCTCTAAACGACAGCAAAAGTGGAAAACGGATGTTCAACGACCTGAATTAGCGAAAGTAAGTCACCATAAAGCATCCTATAAAAAGGAAGTCTCCTGCCTACATAAAAACAAGATTTAAACGTGCGGGCATAAAAGGGGAAAGTTTGAAAAAGGATCTGAAATGGTTGAAACCGGAAAACTACTATCGCGATGATAACAGCTATGCCAGTCTAAAAAGGTTTCAAGAACTAAGGGGTATTTTTAAATATACATATAATATTTAAGGATGGCTGTATCAAAGGATTTGATAGCACGTATGTATATGCATTACGCCATTTTACAATCCTTGAATGTAAGAAATTGCCGGGAATGTCACAACTGCACAATACGAATTAGAGCAAAATGAAAGAGTTTTGCGAAGGCCAAAGCTCTCCCTCTCTCGCTCCATATGTTCGGGCAAACCATTTCGTATTACCCATATTCGTGCTGTGCTGATGTCATTAATAATACTGGTAACGATATTTCCTGCAATGCTATATGTATATTATCCAGACGTGCATCGAATTGGGAGCCACGTTGTTACCTTTGGCATTCCCATCGCTGCGAGAGTTCTGAGATTTTCATTCAATTGAAAACCATCGTTCCACTTCTTTTTTTTTACAAACAGCAGAGTTTTGTGCCAAACATAATTTCGGCTGGTTTAACTTTGAGTTATCTTTCAGACATATTCAACCTCTATGTTTGCTGAGTTGGTATGGGATTTCCACCCCCATTATATCTACGCTAGACTGGTTGCGATTGATGCTTAAATGTAGATGGATTTTATAATTTTCGGTTTGGTTTTAATTAAAATTTGATTTTCATTAAATATTCCGAAATATTTTGAATAATGACAGGAATGCATGTGGATACTGTTCAGGATTGCTTAATTTTGTTGCTGAATGTGTGTCATGGCAAAACATAGGTCTCTGTTAAAAGAATTACGATTTGCATGCCGGAAAATTTGTTATCTGAAGCTAAATTTTGGGGCTCACACAATAATATTTCAGGTGGAAATAGCTTCTGAACTCATATTTTCACAAACCTGCACAAACCCTTTCATAAAATTGATTAAAGTTTTAGAATAGCCAATGGGTAGCCTAGGCGTTAAGTTTTCGACTATCATTCCAGAGGTCCGTGATCACATTCTACGCAACGCCATCATTTTCTGCTTTTCGACCAAGTTAATATCCCTTCTTTCTTATTTTATATCTTTACAGGAATTTCCTGCTCTTCTGCCATCGCGTGCAAGTACATAAAGCCATTTAATTATTGATCGCCCAAACTCAACGTTCTGTAGCGGTAGTATTGGGTGTAAGCTACCTGTTACCATCGACAGTTGTTTCATTCTTCTCGCTACTATCTTCCATATTAGCAATGCAAAGAAGCTTCGGGCTCTAGTCACTCACAACTATGCAAGCAATACATATGTATGTTGCCCTGCACTTACAAGTACTTTTTTTCTGCTAGCCGTTGTCATACATGTACGCTTGAAATTCTCGGTCAACACTGCGGACACAAAATTACGAGAACGAGAAGGCCATCTTTTTCAGAAATATTCAGAAGCAGTACCGCTTGTTTACCGGCACCTTTATTTATAGCCGTAAGCCACAACAGCGCCGAGTGGACTCCACCCCGGTGTGTGATGGATGATCCTACTTACTATAGGTACTTAAAATATTTAGAGGATCTGAAAATAAACTATTGCGGATACCGAACACCGCCAAAGCTACTTACCTTTCCTGAGACTCTAGTCTATCACATAAAAAAAAGGCCTCATTATTTTTTGTCAGATTTCATTCTAGAAATTCAAGCTTTAAGGGGATGAAATGGGAGCATAAATTTTGGCAAACTCGAAAGCACTCGCCACGGACTTTCTGGCCGAAGTTCTCCAGTTTGACGTGGAGTAATGTTTCCACATCGACTTCAACCCCATCCTTTCATCTCTTTCTTGGCCTGCCTACGAATCTTTCTCCTTCGACCTTCTTTGCTGCTCTGTCTACCGGTGTGCGCTCGACGTGTCCAGCCCAGCGTAGTCTATTGAGTTTTATGAACGTCACTATATGTCTATGTCGTCATATATTTAATATAACTCGCTATTATATCTGATTCTCCATGGTCCTGCCTCACAAATTGGGCCTATAAAACCTCTCAAAGTCTTCCTTTCAAATAGAATTAGCATGCCCTCTATCCTTTGTGTAAGCGCCCATGTTTCACTCTCGTAGTATTTAACAGGGCGAATTGGATTTGTTTGCCAGCATGCAGTTTCGCTGAATTGGCGTCGTTCTGATTACGTCTGATGCTTCAAAGGCTAGGTTGAATAGCATAGGTGCCAGTTCATACCCCTGTTTGAGCCCGTGATTAACTTGGATAGCATCTGAAAGTGTTCTGAGCTCTTACTCGGGCATTTGTGTCGAAGTGAGTTGATTGTATCACACGTACTAGTTTAGCTGGTACACCTAATTCGAGTAGGATCTGAAGTAGCTTTTTTTTCTGGATGCAGTCGTATGCCTGCTTGAAGTCTACAGAGATCTGCTGTACGTTAGCACTCCTCTGCCAGCATATTTATAGGAGTTGTTTTAGTGTGAAGAGTTGGTCAGTGGTTGACCTCCCTCTCCGGGAGCAGGTTTGGTACAAAGTCTAGAAATTAACAAGTCTTTCATCTTCATATGGTTAATGAGTGAAAGACGAACAGCTATATGCATAAGTTTTTCAAATGACGATGTCAGGCTATCAGAGAGAGAATGCAATATTTTTATAAGCGCTAGCATACAACTAAACAACAGAAAATTTTATGAGTTTCTATAGGGATAATGTTGATGTATTGGTGCATATTTGCTCGTTTGTTTTGATGACTTCAATTTTGACAGCTGATTCAATTTTCTTTCCTTTTCTGTTCAGCATACTTTACCGTAAAGACAGAATCTGGCTTTGTCTCGCTGAATTCACGAAGTATGCGTTGAGTTTTGCTCAGCAGTGATGTTCATATATGCACGCACACAACCAACCGGGTGAAAATTTTGTATGAAGATGAAAGACTTGTTATTACTAGACTTTGGTTTGGTATTCGCCTTGTTAATTTTCTGAGATACGTTCCGGCTTTGTTTTTATGGAGGTTGGGAATATTTTATATCCTATTGAAAGTAATGAGATTCCTCTATACTTCTCACAACGTACTTTAGCCCTTTTCTTATGGATATGGCAAATTATGGCTGCCTTCCAGTGGTTCGGTAAGTAGTCTTCTATACATATTTTGGTCATCAGTTCAGGCAATTTTTCTACTACCGCTATGCTTCCCTTTTAACGAGTTTTCTAGTTATTCCATCGATTCCGGGGGCTTTTCTTTAAGGTATTTATTATTTCTTTTATTTCTTCAAGCATCGGGCGTTCCATGTTAATACCACCATCTGGTATATCCGCAAGTTCGTTGTTATACGTGGGGTCAGCATTATCATTGAGGAGCCATTCAAAATATTCTTTCCATCTTGCTTGGATTGCAGCGGGCTCTGCTATAATGCCACCTTTGTTATCTTTGCATAAGTTTGTCTAGTTTGAAGTCACACTCATTTTTCTGAAATGAAACTGTTTATAAAGCAAGAGTTTATAAAATGTTTTTAAAAAAATTGAGGATTTCTATGGAACATCTATGGAAAATTTAATTATTGAAGTCACAACATACGTCAAACATTGAATATGTGTATAAATTATATGGAAAACTCCAAAAGTTAATAGTTAGAATAAACAATAGATAAAGAGAAACATCATATATCCTCGATCTCTTTTTTCTTCACTCAATGCCAATGCGAACTATGCGGCCCTCTGTGTCACCAAAATTAGTCGAGCGGGTATGCGCTTGGTCATCCCTCACTCTACCAAATCTGTGAAGCCTAGGCCTAACAATTGGTTCAATGGGGAATGTATGAACGCAATCAAAGCTAAAGAAGCCGCATATAGAGCGTACAGGCGTTCGCCTAATGAGCCACTTCGTCGTGAGTACATCAAATTGAGAAACTCCTGTACCTCCATCATCAGGAAAGTCAAATCATCATTTGATGATAGATTGAGAAGTAAGATTCTTAACTCCACTACAGGCAGCAAAAACTTCTGGTCCTTGGTAACCGCTATCAAGAAGAATTTTACTTCCTCCTTAACACCTCCTTTTATTCACCACAAGGAAGTGATAACAGAAAGCAAACCCAAGGCCGACCTATTAGCTTCTCTGTTCGCCGCAAATTCTTCTTTACCCGATGCTGCTATGTCACCCCCACTCTCGTGAGAATACCACCCACTCAATGGACGGAGTTCACTTCAGGACTCGCGAGGTGTTTAGGTGTCTCAAGGAACTCGACGTCAATAAATCCACTGGCCCCGACAAAATCCCCCCTATGGTACTTAAAAAATGTGCCTCACCTTTGGCTAAACCCCTGCGCAAACTTTTTGCCCTGTCTTACTTCTCCGGAGTGTATGCCGACTCTTGGAAACTAGCTCATGTTCAGCCAATCCCAAAAAAAGGTGAAGCCAGCGACCCCTTAAACTACCGCCCAATAGCAATTACTTCTGTTCTCTCCAAAATCATGGAGACAATAATCAATAAAAAGCTGATGAAATATCTAGAATCCAACCAAATTATACACGACAGGCAATACGGCTTCAGATCTAAACGGTCTATTGGCGATCTGCTTGTGTGTTTAACCGAGCGTATCAACCAAAGCATTCACAGCTTTGGCGAGTCTGGTCTGGTTGCTCTAGATATAGCAAAGGCTTTTGACAGAGTATGGCACCCAGCTCTGTTGAATAAACTCCAAGCTATTGTTATGCACTTAGTTCTAAGGAATTGGATTAAGAGCTTTCTTTCAGGCCGTTCAATCAATGTAGTATTGGACGGCGTCGAATCCAACCCACATGTCATTTCGGCCGGAGTTCCCCAGGGGTCAATTCTCTCACCCGCACTTTTTCTTATCTTCATTAGTGATCTGCTCTCAATCCCCTCCAACCAACTTCACTGCTTCGCTGATGACGGTACTCTGAGTTTCCCTTACTCCTTCGACAATAAAATACAAGCACGAGCCAGACCTTGCCTTTACCACCGTCAACTGCTGTCGATTTCGATCAACCGGGATATCGAATCGATTTTTTATTGGGACGAAATTAACCGCGTCGAATTCAATGCCACAAAAACGAAGTACTGTCTGATCTCCAACAAAAATTGTACCGACCTTCCTCCTATCTCAGTGGATAAAGAGAATCTAACGGCTGACTCAACTCTCAACATCCTAGGGGTAACTTTAACGGAGCATCCGCGATGGAATGATCACATATTCCAAATCGCCAAACAAGCCTCCCAATGCCTTGGATTTCTCAAGAGATGCAAGTTCCTCCTCCAGCCAGCCGCATTGGCTACAATATACAAATCCTACATTCGGCCGCGGATCGAATACAACTCGTATATCTGGGCAGGCGCCCCAAAAACCACCTTGCCGTTCTCGACAAGGTGCAAAATCGTGCCCTCAAACTTATTGGTGATGGCCCCTTTCGCGCCTCCATAGACACCTTAACCCACCGTAGGAATGTAGCAGCCCTCTCCATACTTTATCGCTATTACCATGGCGACTGTTCCACCGAAATTCAGGACCTCCTTCCTACACGGCCATACTTTTCCCGCAACACAAGACTAGCCCGCTCGGCTCACCCCCGTACCCTACAGCCCCTCGTTCACGCACAATACGGTTTAGAAGTTCGTTTATGAATAGAACATCTTGACTGTAGAATAATCTCCCGCAGTCAGTATTTCCGAACTCGTACAACACCTTAGAGTTCAAACGTGAGGTTCATCGTCATTTTCTTCTACACCCTCCAGACCCTCTCTAACCTTTCCTATTCTCCTCTATTCTTCAAACCAAGGTTACTGAACGACATGACGGACTGGTAGTATAAAGGGTTACACCTTCTTCTTCTTCTTTAACGGCTCTACAACCAGGATCCGGTCCTGGCCTCGCGCAACTGTTCTCTCCACCGGTACCGATTCTGAGCCGATGTCATCCAGTTTGGCATCCCTAAACTCTGAGCGTCCTGGTCCACGCCATCCTTCCAGCGAAGGTTGGGCCTCCCTCGCTGTCGCACCCCATAGGTCTTACCGCAGAGAATTTTCCGAGCAGGCTCATCTTCACTTATACGAGCTAGATGCCCTGCCCACCGGAGCCTACCGAGCTTTATTTTCTTCATAACATCTATGTCGCGATAGCGCTCGTAGATCTCGTCATTGTAGAGTCTCCGGAATCGTCCTTCCTCACATACGGGGCCAACAATCCTCCGAAGTATTTTCCTCTCAAACACGCCCAAGAGGTTTGAGTGCTTTTTGCTAAGCACCCACGTTTCGGATGCATATGTGAGAACGGGTAAGACCATCGTCTTATATAGTAAAAGTTTAGACGTTATGGTTAGATATTTGGATTTGAAGAGCCTTGACAGACTATAGTAGGCTTTGTTGGCTTTTAGCAGTCGTGCGCGTATTTCTGGTTCCATGCTATTGTCGGCTGCTACTATTGACCCAAGGTAGGTAAATGATTTTACCACGTCAAACTCGTGTTCCGCTACCTTGATTGTGGGACCAATGTTAGGTGTTCTTCCAGACGTGGCCACCATGTACTTTGTTTTGCTTTCGTTAATGTGCAGTCCCAGATTTCCTGCCGCTTGCTCAATCTGAGTGAAAGCTTCTTGTACAGCTGTTGTTGTTCTTCCAATGATGTCAATGTCGTCTGCGTAAGCCAGTAATTGGGTGGACTTGTGGAGGATTGTACCCCTTGATGTCACGCCCGAATCTCGGATCACTTTCTCCAACGCCAGGTTGAAAAGGAGGCAGGCCAGACCGTCCCCTTGTCGGAGTCCATTATAGACGTTGATTGGTCTGGACAGTGTTCCGGATACCTTTACTTGGCTTGACACATTGATCATGGTCAACCTACATAGTCTTGTCAGTTTGTTGGGGATGCCGAATTCTCTCATGGCTTTGTAGAGTTCTACCCTGGCTATGCTATCATAGGCGGCTTTAAAGTCTATGAAGAGGTGTTGAATTGAGTTTTGGAATTTTTCCATAGCCTGCCTCAAGGTGAAAATCTGATCAGTCGTTGATTTGCCTGGGCTGAAGCCACACTGGTAATGGCCTATGATGTTTTGTAGGATAGCGGAGAATATCTTATACACGGTACTCAACAACGTTATACCGCGATAATTAGTGCACGCTGTGATATCTCCTTTTTTGTGTACCGGGCAGAGGATGCCTTTTCTCCAGTCTTCTGGCATCACTTCCTGCTCCCATACTTGCACAATTAATTCATGAATCGCTTGGTGTAATGTAGGCCCTCCATATTTAACCAGCTCCGCTGCGATGCCGTCTGCACCCGAGGCCTTGTTGTTTTTGAGCCGGCTGATGGCTCTGCTAACTTCTTCTATGCTTGGTGGCGGCAGCATAGCATTGTCATCAGATATTGGTGGAGCATCCGAATCCTCAGTTAGCTCGCCATTTAGCAATTCATGAAAGTGCTCTTCCCATCGCTCCAAGATGCCTTTAGGATCGGTGATCAGATTACCTTCTTTGTCCTTGCAGTAGGTGCAACGTGGTGTGAATTGCGTCATACTGCGAACTCTTTGGTAGAACTCCCGCGCCTGGTGCGGCCGTCGTTCTCTGTACTGTTCTAGCTCACAGACGAGATTTTTTTCCCAGGCTTCCTTTTTCCGTCTGTGAATTCTCTTTTCTTCTTTTCTGAGCTCTTTATAGTTCTCTTCGCGTGCCCGTGTTCTCTGAGACTGCTGCATGGCTCGGTACGCAGCATTCTTACGTTCAGTTGCCAGCTTGCATTCATTAGTCGGTCAGTCGTTCCGATCTTTACGACTTCTGCCTAAGATGGAATCAGCAGTACTAATGACAGTATTTTTAAGGCGGTCCAGTTCTCTTCAACGCCCGGCATCTCATCCCCAGGACTTAGGGCGAGTTCTAATGCATGACCGTAGCTGTTTCTGGCCATTTCATTGCGTAGTGCAGCCGTGTTGATTCGAGCCTGATCAGCAGATACAAAGCTTTTCAACGTTGTAATGCGCTCTCGGAGCACCATACCAACAAGATAGTGATCCGAGTCGAAGTTGGCACCTCGGTACGTTCGTACCGTCATCAGACCCGAAAGGTGGCGGCGGTCTATCAACACATGATCTATTTGGTTGCGAGTGGCTCCATCAGGAGATACCCACAGCGCGTTTATGTGCAGGACCGAACCGGTCCCAAGTGCCAAAAAAAGTCCCAAAAAACCCCGCATAAACGAGGACGGGACCGAACCATTTTCGGTCCTTTGGGTCTTGATTTTCGGGTGGACCATAGTGGATTCGGTACCGACATATAAACTGTTTTGGACCAAAACATAACCTTATTTATTCCAATAAATCAAAAAAAGGGTGGAAATAAGTTTAAAATAAGTGAAATTTAATATTATTATTGAAGTAGGTGAACATTGGGCATAGGAAGAGGTAATAAAAACACTTCAAGACGTGTGCACTAAGCTTAATATAACGGCGCTAATGGATGGGGAAAATGCGA
This sequence comes from Thereva unica, assembly GCA_949987705.1. Lineage (NCBI taxonomy): Eukaryota > Metazoa > Arthropoda > Insecta > Diptera > Therevidae > Thereva > Thereva unica. The sequence goes on from OX465284.1 coordinate 65,360,343, forward strand.
AGCAACGACATTTTTAATAAATTTGGTTTAGAGAAATGTTAGCTCGCAAAATTACTTCACACATTGTTCAAATAAATAATGTTTTTAGAAGATTGCTAAAATGTTTCATTTTGACTTCGTTGTCACAGCTAAGGGTGAGGTTATATTCGAATGCGCACATAAACTCAAGACCGGATCGGTCCAATAGACCGGTTCGGTCACGCACATAAACGCGCTGCCAGGTGGCTTTATGGATATCTTTACGCGCAAATCTAGTACTTGCAACGACCAAGTTCTTACTTGCTGCCATCTCTACAACTCGCTGTCCATTGTCATTAGTGTTTTCATGCAAGCTGTGGTTGCCGACATATTGCCTGTATATGGGCTCCCGGCCTACTTTGGCGTTCAGATCTCCCAGTATGATTTTTACATCATACCTGGGGCAGGCATTAAGTTCCCGTTCAACTAATTCGAAGAATTCTTCTTTATCATCATCCGGGGACTCTTCTGTAGGTGCGTGAACGTTTATGAGGCTGATGTTCTTAAATTTACCTCGCACACGAAGGGAGCATAGCCTTTCGTTTATTGCTTTAAAGCCGATAATGGTAGGCTTCATTCTTTTGCACCATTCCCTGTCCACCTCATCTCCTGAATGGCGGTAATGTCAGCTTTATACTTTGACAGGGTATCGGCTAGATGTTTTGAAGCTCGAGTTCTGTACAGAGTTCGAACGTTCCATGAAAAAATTCGTAAATCGTTTTGCCTTTTTCGTTGCCGTGGTCGTCGTCGTTTATTCCAGTATCCGAGGCATGTTGCTCGTTCCGTAATAATTGTTTTTTACGGGTGAGGTTATTAGCCTCACGCCAACCTTACTTGGAAGGGACTAGCCCGATCTTATTAGCCTATCCTCTCTCATAGAATAGTTACCAGTGGCCACCGCTAGGAGGTTATGATCGCACTTCCATGAGTCCGAAATAGTTACGGCACGTGCATGTTATGCTACATGTTATTCCCCGTATTCCGCTGATGACTGACCAAAGGGTTACACCTAAGCTTGGTTTTTTCATGAAAATTCATATTTTAAGAGTCAAAAACAAATTTCGAAGCAAATTTAATATAATGGCCTGGCATACACGGATCGATATGTCAACAATGGAAACCCGCTCCAGGAAGAGAGAAAGTTGAGTAACTTTTTGAACAGAAATCTTTGGCGTGAAAACTAACTCATGCACAAATGTTCTTATCTTCTTATCTTCTACTTTTTGTGTCTGATATTGAAATATTACCTACTTATTCGGTTTCGAGGTGTGCACACGCACACGTTGATATCCCGTCCCGTGTAAGGGTAACAAAGTTACTCTCGGTAAAGGGAATACCCATATAAGCCAAGAGCATCATACAAACCAGTTTTTTAGTGTTGACGTTATGATCCGTGTATGCCAAACCAATAGCTGCAACTCGAAGCCAGAAGAGATTACCAGAAAATTAAAACAAGAATACAAAGAGAATAGAGGAAACATAGCATTTCTCGATTTTCGACGTTTAATTATAACGCTGTTCGGTTCCGAAGAAGCTGAGTTTAGTTTAGCTTCTGAGGGAAGTGTAATAACGCAAACCTTTGCATGAGTGTGAGTTCAATTAAATCGAATGTGTTGGAGTTTTCACGGTGATTTTCTGTGAAAAAAGCTGAAGATATTACAGCTTCCCCGTGTTGTGTAAGGCCTCAGAAACGATAAGAGCGGTGAGAGGCACTTTAGTATTTGCCACTCTGCCACTCGTATCATGGCTGAGGCTTTATTCTTTGTATTCAGTAGCATGATAAGTTTGAATTGTACATTTTATATCAAAAATCTCTACATTGTTTACTTAGAGTTACCAGAGGAGACAGATTTTTCTTCTGGTTAATTTTTATAAAGTAGCCTATTTGGTCAAGGGAAGCAGTGCCACCTTTGCTTTCAAAAAGGAACCGCCACTGGTTTTACTATGCTTTGGCCAAGCTGTTTCGGATCTGCAATGAATTAGTAGTAGTCCCAAGGACCTCTTATTAAGATCATCATGACTAGTCCGGGTCGTCTCATTGTATAGTTTCCTTCGGGGCAAGCATAAGGTCTTGGCTTTTATTATTAGTTTTGCCTTATCTCTCTTTAGTGTTATCGTTTATAATTATAATTCCTTCTTTCTCTTTTTCTAAACTCCTCTATATTTCTTACCTTTTAGCCAACGTGTATCTTTATTACATCTTCCTTAATCTATTTATACTCCCGGAGCCGGTGACACTGAAAGTCCCGTATGGTGAGGTATGCCGGGGCCGGCTGCATTTTGATCCTCATGTAACATTATTAAATTAAATCTACGGAAAGAATTAGTTTTTCATAGGAAAATAACTTCTTCAGCTGATTGCAATAAAAACTAAAAAACGAGAATAAAAAAGAAATTCTTTATACTCTCAAATGAAAAAGAAACCGAATTCCCACCTTCTGTGCACTCAATATAAGTGAATACGCAAAAAGGTTACAACGGCTGTAAGAGTAGCCAAGGAGAATTACATAAATGATAGAATATCACATGCGGATAGTGATAGAATATCACATCACATAAACAAGCAAGCAGCAAAATCGAAAAGTGATCTGCAGAAAATCATAGTAAACGGCAATTGAGAGTGCGGGTGACATTGCAACTTGCTTCAACACCTACTTCAATTGGAATTGAAGTCTATCCAGGCGGATATATCTACCAGGCTACCTGTAGATACAATAATAGCGACTAACTCCATCTTCATGACTCCTACCAACATGGATGAGGTAGAACGTGTTGCTATGAATTTAAAATGGAAAGGATGGAATCTCCACAGAAAAAATAGTTGATGTTATAGACAATATTAAGAAACCCCCTATCTATACTTATAAATGACGCAATGTGTAGTAGCACTTTCCCTAGCTGTTTCAAGGATACGATTGTAATATACCTATTCTGAAAGGAGGAGACTCGGCTGACATGAATAATTACAGGCCCATAGCCCTAATATGCAACGTGGGAAAAATTTATGTAAAAATCTTTAAGAAAATATTAAGAAAATTTATCGCTAGAAATGGAGGTCTAGACAGTGAGCAGTTCGGTTTTCAAGAATGCAAGTGCTGAACTGGCTACTTTGGAAACCCTGAACCTAATAAACAGTTATCTTGATATGGGTTACTAAGCAGGAGCTATATTCATCGATTTAAAAAAATCATTTGACACAGTACATCATGAAGTCCTACTAAATACCCTCTACAACTATTAATATTTATTTTTTCATTTGGTGTTTCGAATGACCAACTAGTGCTCACAACTGGAGTTCCTCAAGTCTCCATACTAGGACCACTTCTAAAATTGGTCTTCATCAACAAGATCAAATACTCAAGGCTCAGTGGAGAATACTATATTTGCAGATGATACTAACCTGATATATCAGCTAGAACTGCGGAAGAGTTAGAAAGTAGTATGAACAGTGACATGAAAATCTTCAAGGAGTGGACAGATGGAAATAAACTAAAGATAAATGAAAAAAGACTATGTACATGATATTCCATCAGAAAAAAGATCAAGGTAGGCGAAGAAAAAATAGCTAGGGCAACTGAAGTTACCTACCTTGGACTTTTAATCGATGATAAACAGAACTCGTGGAAACACATAGTAAAATTAGGAAAAATCTTCACCCCTCTACTAGGAGTCCTTAAAAGAAAACCCAAGCTTCATGAGGAAATAGCGCTTTAGGTCTACAATGCGCATATCCTATCTAGGATTCGATTTAGTATCCTTAACTGGTTGCAGTGCTTTCAACGAGTGAGCACAGATGTAAAAATACTGTTAAACAAGGCGCTGAAGGAACTATATTCACTTCCATGTAGTACAGCCACTTTAATTTCTTAAATCTGTATTTTCACTTATTCTTTTTAATTTGTGTTTATTAATTTTTATTTATTTCTTTTAAGCTTTTATCAATTTCTTTTTATCCTTTTTTTACTTTATGGTTATTTTGTGATAAACACTTTGTTAATATCACTTCTGGGCTTTTAAGTGTGATATTAACTGATGAGCATAGCTGACTGAGTGGGGATGTTGAAAATAGTAATAACTAGTTGGGATGGGGGTTTGACCCCTTCGGTCCACACGATTAACTTCTCAGTCTGGACTGTACCGGCATAGAGTGCGGGCGGGTGCTGCCGCAAGTCAACTTCGTAACGAAAATTAAAATTAAAACTAAATCTACAAAATAAACAAAAAAACAAATAGAAAACTAATTATAGTGCAGTAAAAAAAGCATTTTAATTTGCACAGTCTGGTAACAGCAAGATTATGATTTTATCCTGTTTGGGGTATCACCAGGAGTATATTCATAAGTTTTGAACCTCGTGAGCCTTGTGCTACTTTTGTTATAAACAATTAAAAAAAATTTACCGCGTTTTTCGACCTTAAAATATGAATAACTCCGGTTCTATAAGTCGGATCGGGGCAAACTAAAAACTAGTCTCTTCGTAATAAAATTTCTAATAAATTGACTTTGGGTTCAAGTCTCTGAAGTACGTACATAACCTACAAAACTGAAAAAACGAGAAAAAAACAGAATTTTTTTCATTTTAGAACCCAAGACGGTCAACTAGACCAATTTGCATCAAACTTTCAGAAAATATACCTTTTAATGTTATAAAAAGATCCTGAAAAATTGATGTCAAAATACTGAACCCATTGGCCAAAATTTCATTTGTTATCTAAAATTTGAGATGCCCGCCATTTTATGCCATTGAGTCCAAAATGAAAAATTCTTTTTTCAAAGTGTAGATATCGATGCCAGCTTTCGAATGCAACTCAAAGGAAATTTTTTAATGCTATTTTGGTTGCTGTTTTTACATTTGTTTATAAATTAAATAACAACAATTGCATTTTTTCGGCCATTTTTAAAATTTAACTTAAAACTGTTTTATCGGATCTGGTAGGGGATTTTGAGACCGTTAATTTAAAAAAAATAAAGTTCATTTTTGTGAACGGAAACTCGAGATATTGAGCTTATTGCATTTTGTCCAATTGTTAATTAACAAATGCATATTTAGCGCTAAAATTTGGACTGTATCATCTTGAAACCTATTCATTTCATGTGATAAATTCAAAAAAAGTTAAGGTTTATAGAAATTTATTTACAAGCATTAAAATGTAAGTATTGTTAATTGAACAAAGTGATTTTTTTTTATTTTTCAATAAAGCTTAGTTACAAAATGCAATAACTTCCTTGTTTTTTACAAGCTTTTTGTATTAATTTCGTTCTCTGATTTTCGATAACTTCCCGATATCCGTTGATGCTTAAGTTTAGCACACACCTTTGGTTCTGAAGACAAAACAATATAGTTTATTCAATTTTATTTTACATCCAATATGGCGGCCACCATAAAATGGCGGATTACCTTTTTCTCTACAACCCACCGACATGGGTATCAAATGAAAGGGTTTGACGAGTAGAATACAGTAAGCTGTATGAAGTCATTTTAAATCAAATATGGTCAAAGCTTACTGTATTCTACTACGTATTCCCTGAGTGAATCATCCCGACGCGAATTCATCAGGATGAGAAACGACTGAAAAACCACCATCAGGCAAATCAAAGCATCTTTTGATGACAGATTAAGAGCTAAACTTGCTAACAGTAAGCAAATCCAAGGCCGACTTACTCGCATCTCTGTTTGCCTCAAATTCTTCCTTGCTCGATACTGCCTTGTAACCTCCCACTGTAGGGGGATCTTATCATTCAATGGGCAGATTTTTCCTCAGGACTTGCAAAGTGTACAAGTGCCTCAAGGAGCGCGATTCCAATAAAGCCACTGGCCTCGATAATATTCCCCTATGGTTCTTAAAAAATGTGCCTCACCTTTGGCTAAACCTCTGCGCAAACTCTACGCCCTTTCATACAAATCCGGGTTTCCTGGCCAATACGGTTTTAGATATGGGACTACAAAACAATTCGTAGATTTTGTTCTAAAAGGTTATGTTCATTAATTCATGAAGTATTATATGAAATAAAAGCGCAACAAACTACAGTCAAACAAGACCAATTCTAAAATACGCTGGAGTTTTCTTACATAGTAGCATAAATTTTAATTTCGAACTTGCTCTCCGTTATAGCAAAGCTTTATGCTAGTTTAGAAATGTTCTGAATACTTTGTTTGACAGACTCAGTTATTCGTTTGAAATACATTTGCGGCGAGGATAATCCCCTTACTACTAAGTTTCCATACAGAGTTTACGATGGGTTTTGTCAAAGTAGAAACGGAGGTTGAGTAAAGTTTCTTTAACCAGTCCGGTTCAGCCGAGTTTTGCATATGTGTGCGATTGAGTCTCCGTTATTGCATATATACCAAAGGCGACGCAATGTAATATTCCTTATCTGACACTTTCGCCCAGAGCCATCATGGAAATGCCGTCTTTTTCCCTATGCATTTTTTATGACATTAAAAATTTGTAAGAAACAATAGGCGTGTTTCATTTTCCTGGTGTACCTACACCTGTGTAGTTTGGTGTAGGTACACCAGGAAAATGAAACACGCCTAATATGTGGTAATTGAATTCTTATCCTTGTTTACGGAAGAAAATGCGAATACATATGTATCATCCGAAAACTGAGCGATCGACTTCCACCGACCGGTACATAAATTAAGTTCACCCAATAACAGATCGTGTCCCGCGCACCTGAAATATTCGGCCGGGAACAACTATCGATGTCCAGGAAATACGAATATTTCATTGGAAAAATATATGCCTGTAAACAAGAAAAAAACAAAATCATGACCTGCCACAATTCAAAAGTTCCCCATATAAAAAATTGGAATTTAAAAAAACTCCATCCTGCGGTGCACTGCGCCTGAACCCTTGGCTAATCAAACACAATTCAAATCGATTATTTTCCGCGCTCCTGAAATGTAGCGAAATAGCCATGAACACGAAACGTTGCCTAAAAAGAATATTTCATTTCTTCCGAGAAATTTTACATACGTATGCCTGAAAACAAGAAAAAAAAAACAAAATCATGACCTGCCTCAATGGAAATTAAAAAACCATCCTGCGCAGGAGCCCTTGGCCATTCTCACATAAAATTGTGTCGTCTGTTGCCTGGCTGATAGGACAAAGTGTGTGAGGGGTGGGGAAGGCGAAAAAGTACATTTCGTCCGTGTGGAATGAAGTTCCGAAGCCACTCTACCCTTCGCCTCATCCTTTGTCTATCAACAGAGAACTTGGGGAAATGCGCGGAGAGCTTATGTGGAATGTGTAGACTAAAGCTTCGAGATGGGATTTATACCCAGCAAATTTGCTGGTGACAAAATTTTGTATGAAGCGGAACATCTGTATTACAGATATTTAAGTCTGTGATACTACTAAAATAAATCACTATCTACAACGAGATACAATACGACCATCAATGCCGTCTTTTCTAGAAACTTAGATAAAATTGAATTACAAACATATGTGTCGTGGGCCTCGGTAGTCTAGGGGTAAGGCGCCTGACTACTATCCCCAGAGGTCCCGGGTTCGAATCCCGGCGGTGCCACGGTCCTAGCCTTTCCCAATTTCCCGCTTACATAACTTTCCTTCTTTCTTCTTCCCTCTTTGCATTCCTGATTCCTTCTGTCATAGCCTTCCTTAGCCCTTCCCCGCTCCCCCAGAAGCGCATGTCATCGGTTGGTTGATGAGATTCAACTCGTTTCAGGAGGCATAACACTCCAGCGAGTTGTTTCTCGATGCCCCGATGTCAGAGTCGCGATAGGTAATGGTTGGGAGTAGGTGGACTGAAAATATCGCGGGAAGGTTGTGGCGGTTCCTTCCTCCCCGACTAGAGCTGCTGTTCGACATTGCACTCTATACGAAGAAAATAGATTGTCAACAGTATTTTATTTTATTTTTTATTTTATTTATATATTTGGTAGAGTACACAAGATTACAATCTTTTAGAGTACATTTAACAAATGGTAAATAATCCTAAATTCTTACAACTAGCTTAAGATAGAAGAGCGAAGAATTTGAAAGAAGTAAAAGAGAAGAAAGAAGAAACGAAAGAAATAGGTAAGGACAGTAGAGTAGTAGTACTACTGTGGAGCTGGAAGAGAAGCTAAAAAAATAGATGCCTGCTTTTTGAACATCGTGGCTGTGCTGATTTTTTGGATGGATAGAGGAAGTCTATTCCAAAGTCTAATCGCATGCACAAAGAAGGAACGACTACCAACCAAGGAACGATGGAAAGGGATAAGCAGCTTGAATGACCTCAAGGACTGCATGGGGATAAGGAAGTCAGCGAGGTAGCAAGGACATTTAGAATACAAAATTTTATGGAGAAGAGTTAGTGCCATGACATTGAGAAAACGAAAGATCCCACACCCCAATAGTGAATTTTGCACGTCCGACACATGATCAGATCTACGGAGGTGAAAAACAAATCTCAGACAATCATTGAATGCGATCCTGAGTCGATGATGACAGGACGAATCAAGAGACAAATAAACAAGGGCGCCGTAGAGAAAATGCGGCAGAATAAGTGATTTCACTAGCTTGGCATGGATAGAAGGTGAAAGCAGATCCGCGAACAGCCACAGTTTTCGCAAGGTACCATATATCTTGGACAGCATGAAGGAAACATGATTACAACAGGAAAGCTTACAGTTAATAAATATCCCAAGGCTCTTGACACAATCAACAACAGGAATAGGAACATCATCTACTAATAGATTAGGACTATATTCAGAGGATATAGGACGATGACTTATAAGCAGTACTTGGGATTTAATTGGATTAAGTTTTAGGAAATTATTGGAGCTCCATTCACTGATTCGAGATAAAATATTATTCATATCGGCAGTACAGGGAACAATGTCACTAGGAGGAAATGATTTGTACAGCTGTAGATCATCAGCATACATATGAAAAGAACAGCCGTCAATGACAGAAGGAAGATCATTGATGTATAGGGAAAAAAGAAGAGGACCCAGTATCGAGCCTTGAGGCACACCCAGACGCACCGGCAGAAGAGAGGATGTTCTGCCATTGTGACGAACACATTGAAATCTATCAGAAAGAAGAGAGGAGAAAAGACGCGTGGCAGAGGAAGAGAAATGATAGAGTTGATTAAGTTTGGACAGCAGGAGCGGATGCACCACCGAATCAAAAGCCTTAGAGAAGTCAAGCAGAACCAATAATGCAATTTTACCCTGATCAATCGCAGCCCTAAGATCAGTTGTAACCCTCAACATAGCAGTCTCAGTATAAAGGGCTTTTCCTGAGACTCTAGTCTTTCACATAAAAAAAAAAAAAATATATGTGTCATATTTTTCTTATAAAAAACCAACTATTACTGTGATTGAAAAAATGATTAAGGCCCTTTGCCAAAATACCCTTTTGAATTTTTCTCATTTCCAAGGGCACTTCGATATTCCAAAGTGTGCCAAAATATCAATTCACACATTTCAATGACAGTTTAGCAATTTTTAATTGAAAATGGACGAAGAAATATTCATGCAAGATTTTATTAAAAAATAATAAAAACAATTGCGAATTTCATGCCAAATGCACCCTAAAAACGATAAAGCGGCGGAGGATGCATCATGCTTTGAGCTTTTTTTCTACAAGCGATGTTGAACTCATATTTTGGATTAAAGGCAAGATGTGTGCTATAGATTGTTAGAAATACTGTATACAGATGCATCCCTACGAAGAGGAAGATATGCCTCTAAAATGGAAATTCCTGCAGGATAATGCCCCGAAACACCTTAAAACTTGCCAAAACTTGGTTTCGTGTGAATAAAGTCTCTTCCTTTCTTTTCTCTTCCAATTGAGAGTCTTTTAACACAAAAAATAAAGAAGAGTTGTGAACATTTTGATTTCATTTTGTTTAATTTTCAAAATTACCGTTTTTTCCAAAAATGTTAAATTAGGGCTATGTTCATAAATGCAAGTTGCTCAAATTTTGCATGTAGCATATCGTTCAGTATTGCAACTGAAAAAAAGAAAGCGTTCTGAAATGCAAGTACATTTGCAAATGATCACAACTCATCCATGTATTTCAAAGTACTTGCTAGTTTGGATTTGCGAAGAAGAAGAACGAACTGTCAAATAAATCAAAGTGGCCAGACAGTAGCTTTTTAAAAATTTTGAAATGCGTTCATTTAAGCAACATGAATAATTCGCAAATGACTAATCTGACAAGCAAGCGATTGCAAGGTTGCCTGCATGCAAACAAACAAATCTTGCATTTATGAACACGGCCTAGGTTTTATTAAATACATCCCTGTGAATAGATGGATGATTATGAAATTTCTTTCTGTTTCTATTATTTTTTCCACCACTCGTTTGAACACCCAAAGTGCTTCAAAAATTCATAGCTAAAGTTTTTATTTGTGTAATACTTTTCTCAAAACACTTGTTCCGTTTAGCTAAGCAATAAACTGATTATTTTAAGTTACGTCTTTTCCCGCATTTTTTCTATAATTTATTGTTATTTACTTTTTGGCTTTTAAATTTATTTAGCGGCTAGTTTTGATTCAAGTAAAAAATGAAATGTGTAAAATAATTTAGGCGAGAAACACAATTGGAGCTTTTCTGCCCGCTTGAGCTTTTCGCATATGGAGCACCAGGCATCTGCTCACAATAACAGCTTCAGCTTTTCGGTCAGCCGAAATGCCAGCGCGAGCTTTACGAAATTTAAAATTTTGAGCTGGCTGCTGTCATTATCTTCTTCTTGATCTAATTTTTTAGGATTATGTTGTCATTTAAAATGGAAAAAAGCTAATGGAACTAGTGAAAGAGAGGTCCTTACGCCTAAGGAAATTTCTAATACTATGTATAAACATTAATACTTTTGTTTGACAATTCCAAAGGAAACCAGGCTGTTAATTGTCAAGCCCTAATTGTGCCTTTGCCGACTTTTTAGGTAGCGCGAACATTACAAGCCAGCCGAAAAGCTGGCAGAAAAGCACCAATTGTGTTTCTCGCCTTACCCATTTCCATAGATCCAAACCGTCTAAAATCAAATTTACTAATTGAAATGAGTTTTCCATACCAATTGACATTTGAATTGCTATTTTGGCACAGACCCTGAAAGAGTTTTCCATACAATTTGACATTTGAATTGCTATTTTGGCACAGACCCAAATGTATTTTAACTTTTATTTATATTTTTAAACTGTAAACTAGCAAACACCCGGCTGCGCTGCAACTTCTATCTATAAAAAAAGATTATGTGTACGCAGTCTGCGGTAGGAAAAATGTATAATGAAAAGATATCAAATTTGCAAAAATTAATTTTAGATATTGAAAAATTTGTAGAGTATATTCTTCTTTAACGGCTCTACAACCGGGATCCGGTCCTGGCCTCGCGCAACTGTTCTCTCCACCGGTCCCGATTCTGAGCCGATGTCATCCAGTTTGGCATCCCTAAACTCTGAGCGTCCTGGTCCACGCCATCCTTCCAGCGAAGGTTGGGCCTCCCTCGCTGTCGCACCCCATAGGTCTTACCGCAGAGAACTTTACGAGCAGGCTCATCTTCACTCATACGAGCTAGATGCCCTGCCCACCGGAGCCTACCGAGCTTTATTTTCTTCACAACATCTATGTCGCGATAGCGCTCGTAGATCTCGTCATTGTAGAGTCTCCGGAATCGTCCTTCCTCACATACGGGGCCAACAATCCTTCGAAGTATTTTCCTCTCAAACACGCCCAAGAGGTTTGAGTGCTTTTTACTAAGCACCCACGTTTCGGATGCATATGTGAGAACGGGTAAGACCATCGTCTTATATAGTAAAAGTTTAGACGTTATGGTTAGATATTTGGATTTGAAGAGCCTTGACAGACTATAGTAGGCTTTGTTGGCTTTTAGCAGTCGTGCGCGTATGGAACCATGCTATTGTCGGCTGCTACTATTGACCCAAGGTAGGTAAATGATTTTACCACGTCAAACTCGTGTTCCGCTACCTTGATTGTGGGACCAATGTTAGGTGTTCTTCCAGACGAGGCCACCATGTACTTTGTTTTGCTTTCGTTAATGTGCAGTCCCAGATTTCCTGCCGCTTGCTCAATCTGAGTGAAAGCTTCTTGTACAGCTGTTGTTGTTCTTCCAATGATGTCAATGTCGTCTGCGTAAGCCAGTAATTGGGTGGACTTGTGGAGGATTGTACCCCTTGATGTCACGCCCGAATCTCGGATCACTTTCTCCAACGCCAGGTTGAAAAGGAGGCAGGCCAGACCGTCCCCTTGTCGGAGTCCATTATAGATGTTAATTGGTCTGGACAGTGTTCCGGATACCTTTACTTGGCTTGACACATTGATCATGGTCAACCTACATAGTCTTGTCAGTTTGTTGGGGATGCCGAATTCCCTCATGGCTTTGTAGAGTTCTACCCTGGCTATGCTATCATAGGCGGCTTTAAAGTCTATGAAGAGGTGTTGAATTGAGTTTTGAAACTCTAGACATTTTTCCATAGCCTGCCTTAAGGTGAAAATCTGATCAGTCGTTGATTTGCCTGGGCTGAAGCCACACTGGTAATGGCCTATGATGTTTTGTAGGATAGCGGAGAATATCTTATACACGGTACTCAACAACGTTATACCGCGATAATTAGTGCACGCTGTGATATCTCCTTTTTTGTGTACCGGACAGAGGATGCCTTTTCTCCAGTCTTCTGGCATCACTTCCTGCTCCCATACTTGCACAATTAATTCATGAATCGCTTGGTGTAATGTAGGCCCTCCATATTTAACCAGCTCAGCTGCGATGCCGTCTGCACCCGAGGCCTTGTTGTTTTTGAGCCGGCTGATGGCTCTGCTAACTTCTTCTATGCTTGGTGGCGGCAGCATAGCATTGTCATCAGATATTGGTGGAGCCTCCGAATCCTCAGTTAGCTCGCCATTTAGCAATTCATGAAAGTGCTCTTCCCATCGCTCCAAGATGCCTTTAGGATCGGTGATCAGATTCCCTTCTTTGTCCTTGCAGTATGTGCAACGTGGTGTGAATTGTGTCATACTGCGGACTCTTTGGTAGAACTCCCGCGCCTGGTGCGGCCGTCGTTATCTGTACTGTTCTAGCTCACAGACGAGATTTTTTTCCCAGGCTTCCTTTTTCCGTCTGTGAATTCTCTTTTCTTCTTTTCTGAGCTCTTTATAGTTCTCTTCGCGTGCCCGTGTTCTCTGAGACTGCTGCATGGCTCGGTACGCAGCATTCTTACGTTCAGTTGCCAGCTTGCATTCATTATCGAACCAGTCGTTCCTTCGATCTTTACGACTTCTGCCTAAGATGGAATCAGCAGTACTAATGACAGTATTTTTAAGGCGGGTCCAGTTCTCTTCGACGCCCGGCATCTCATCCCCAGGACTTAGGGCGAGTTCTAATGCATGACCGTAGCTGTTTCTGGCCATTTCATTGCGTAGTGCAGCCGTGTTGATTCGAGCCTGATCAGCGGATACAAAGCTTTTCAGCGTTGTAATGCGCTCTCGGAGCACCATACCAACAAGATAGTGATCCGAGTCGAAGTTGGCACCTCGGTACGTTCGTACCGTCATCAGACCCGAAAGGTAGAGTATATTACAACTTTTTTAATATTCGATGGTAAAAAATTCTGTACTACGGGAACAACAGACACCTAGCCTAAACATATTCAAAAACGTCCGCATAGATTTTTCTATGCGGGGAATAGACGCCCTGTGCATAACTTCGCTCATGACGCTTCAAATTGTTTTTCCCAAAGAAGGGCCAAAAAAAGTATTCAATTTTGCAAATTTGCACCCACTATGCAGCCCAAAAATGCACAATTTCTACTTTTTAGTTTATTATATGTTTTCCGTTATTTTGTGGTGACCGCCATATCAGATTTAAAATGACGTCACACAGCTTACTGTACTACACTCGTCATACACTTTCACTTCATACACAAACCGAGGGCGTCATGCAGAAAAAGTTAATCCCCGTTTTGTTTTGGCAGCCAAGCTGTGTTTGCCGCCATTTTGAATAACGCCACAAAGCAAAGAGTATTCAACATGTCATACGTTTTTATTTGATACCCATACCGAGTGGCTTGTATATAAAAACGTAACTCCCCATTTTGTGTTGGCCGCCATATTGAATTTGGAATAATGTCACATAGCTTCTACAATTCTACTTGTAACATTCTTTCATTTGATATCCATACCGAGCGCATTTTAAAGAAAAATGTAATCCCCCATTTTGTGTTGGCCCCATTTTGTGTTTGCGGCATTTTGAATTTGGAACAACGCCACACAGCTAATAGTATTTTACTTCTCATACCCTTTTATTTGATACCCATTTCGAGTAGCCTGTAAAGAAAAAAGTAATCCGCCATTATTTGTTGGCCGCCATTTTGATTAGTGATGAGCAAAAATGGTCTTGTTCTTGTAGTCTTGTCTTGTTCTTACACATCTAGAAAAGAACAAGATTTAGTTATGCTTGCAAGAACAAGAACAAGACTCAGAGCAAGACTTTAGATTCTTTAAAATTTTCACCTAAACTCATTCTTTTAAAAACAAAAAATATAAAATTGATTATAATGTTCAAGTAATTATGATATAAATACATGTGTGTATATTTACTTTTTAGTATGATAGTAGTACATAATGATGCGCAAACTAGTGATGAGCAAAAATGGTTTTGTTCTTGCAGTCTTGTCCTGTTCTTGCACCTTTAGCAAGACTAAGAACAAGAACAAGACTTAGTTATGCTTACAAGAACAAGACAGATTGTTGGATGCCTGAAGCTTGTATTTTGTAAGCAGCTTTATCTGTCATGTGTCAAAGTTAAGCCAGCGTCTCTCTAGAAAAAGAATAAGAGAAAAGCAAAAGTAACAAAATCATTCTTTATAAGATCGCATTTTTAAAGTACTAAGTCAGTTGAATAAAATAAAGTATTTCGTTGTAAAAGAGGGGTTTAAAGGTAATCCAACCGATAACACAGATTAAACAAGAACAAGTGCAAGAACACTTGGGGGCCTCGGTAGTCTAGAGGTAAGGCGCATGAGGTCCCAGAGGTCTTATTGCTGCTTCCTTATCGTAACAATACCACTTATGTTTTATTCTTTTAATTTAGGAACACAATATAATTCTTTTTAATTTAATTTAATGTTGTACTATTTTAGATTTTTTGCTATTTACATGCACTTTTATTTTATCACAACTCTAGGTTCGATCTTTTAGATTAACTTTATTACTAAAGACTTATACTTTTTCTATTTTTAATATTTACGTTGTTTTTTCTTTTTTTACAATTGACAACTAATTAAATTTTTATTTTTTCTCATTACTTAGCCTCAGTCGATTATGTTTTTCGAAACATATCTCCTTAGCTAAGTAAACCCGGAAGTAGTAGGACGATGTCCCTACATACTCCCCTCCCAGCGCACAGTGGGGGAAAAGACCGAAATCGTGGCCAAAACCTCAAATGACCTCTGATGGGAATACAAATTGGCATACAGGGGTTTTGAAGGTCGCTGATTACGAATCCGAAAGCCAAATTATTGTAAACAAAATGGCCGATCCAATATGGCGGACATGGATGTTAAAAAGGTGTCAGACCTTGACAAAAATTGGTATGTGCGGATTTTCAAGGTCGCTAATTACGAATCCGAAATCCAAATTATTGCAAAAAAATGGCCCATCACATAGCTCACATCGATTTATAGGTGCTTCATAAAATGCACTAAAAATGCACTAAAATTTACCTTACTATTGCCTCCCACGGCCTCAAAAAAAATCGTAGGGGGCTCTATGACCCCTTAAAATTTGCGTAACAGTCCCTACTATTAGGAAAAAATCCCACCTTGCCTCTAAGGGGGCCAGGGAGCTCCCCAAAAGGCTAAAAAACAAGAAAACGCGCTATGTGAAAAAAATACCTCACATCAAGGCTAGGCAAAATTAGGAGCTGATTTTTGCACAATGAGTTCATAATAGTTTATACTTCAAGCTCATCGCAGAATGAACGCGGGATTCAGCGGGATTTGGTACTTTTGGTATACATATCATCAGCTTTATTTCAAACGAGTAGTCATTTTTTCGATGTATAATTATATGTAATAAGCAAACAGAGCCACGTTTTTTTTTTGGAAAAGTAAAATATTCGTAATATTCTACATACCTCCAGGCACCGCATCCATTTTTTCGACTTTCTTTTTTGATGAAAACTTTCAAGTTATACAAATGTAAACTTTTCACTGCGATCCGTTCACGCGCGCGTCGTCGAAAATCTGTCATCGGAGGTCAACTTGAGACTGAAATATTTCGACAACCACAAGTAGCAGGGGGCTCGGCCTAACGGTTTTGTGTAGAAAGGTTAGTCCCTAAACGATCCCTACCAACCATAGTCTTCAAATTAAAAATTCATAATTCGACTTTTGGCCAGGATTTCGGGCTTTTCCCCCACTGTGCAGCGTAGCGTTACATGAAGTGTACCGAGCGAATTGATGCTGCTTCAACGTCTCGGTCACACTCAAAAGCCGGTTTCAGTCGGTCAATACTTATCGACTTGTTTGTGTCATTTAGCTTGACGACAAAATGTTTACGTAATCTTTTGATTACCTTGAATGGCCCTTCGTATGGTGTTTCAAAAGGCCGCCGAACACGATCGGTACGTATGAAAACGTACTCCGCGTTCTCTAAAGCGTTCGGCACGTACACATCCTTCTGTGCGGTTTGTCGGGGTTGTGTTGCCGCCAGACTTTTCATGTGTGTGCGAAGACGTGTTAGAAATTCTGAGTGCTCTATCGGATTCTCATCCGTTGGGATGGAAATCGAATTGGGGAGTCTCAGATTCTGTCCATAGACAAGTTCTGCTGGTGAGCATTGTAAATCGGTTTTAATTGCCGAGCGAATACCTAATAAAACAAAGGGCAAATCCTCACTCCAATGAGTAGTGTTGTCCCTTGCCATTAAGGCCGCTTTCAGTTGTCTATGAAACCGCTCAACCATCCCATTTGCTTGCGGATGGTAGGCGGTTGTACGTATTCTATGCGTACCTAGAAGTCTTGTGACTTCATTGAATAATTTTGATTCAAATTGCGACCCTTGATCCGTTGTAAGTTCAAGTGGTGCGCCAAATCTTGGAACATACTCGGTGACAAAATGTTTGGCCACCGTAGAAGCTGAAATGTCCCTAATTGGATATGCTTCTGGCCATCTCGTAAATCGGTCTACGATTGTTAGAATATATGAATATCCTCGAGATGGGGGCAATGGTCCAACAATATCCATATGGATATGTTCGAATCTATTATTCGGTAAATTAAAAGCTTCAGGTGGAGATTTGGTGTGTCTCGAAACTTTAGACTTTTGGCAGCCTACACAGGATCTAGACCAGTTGTTACAGTCTTTGTTGTTCGCTGGCCAAAAATGTTTTTTAGTGATAGCTTGCCTTGTGGCGCGTATGCCTGGATGCGACAAGCTATGTTCAGCATTGAATGCTAATTTTCTTAATGATGAAGGTATACGAGGTGTGGCTATTAAATAACGAGACTGACGCTGCTACAGAAGAAGTGAGCATGCGCCAAACGCCAGCAACCAACAGCTGTTATCGTGAAGCCTTCTCTTTCGAATGTAGTGCCTCTCGCTTCTGTAAACAAATCAGTACAGCCGTAGCCTTCGTTCGCATTAGAGTTGTTTTTTTGTTTCGCCGGAAAAATGTTAAGTGTAACAGTAGAGCAACGCATTGTCGCAACACATTCCGCATTGTCTGTTAAGAGGTGGGTATTTTCATAAACGCAGAACTGCCGCAGTACTGCAAAATTCAGCAATTGGTAGTCTGTAGCTGAATTCTGCAGTACTGCGGCAGTTCTGCGTTTATGAACATACCCGGTTTCTAGCCAAATTCAGCATCCCAGTTTTAGACCATCCGCCTTATTCGCCGGATCTTGCGCCGTGCGACTTCTATCTGTTTCCTACGATGAAATCTGCATTAAAAGGAACAAGATTTGAGTCTGTTGAAGCTGTGAAAGAGAAAGCGGCACGCGTCCTGAAGGAGCTGACAGAAAAAGACTTCCAGCACTGTTTCGAACAATGGAAGATTCGCATGGAGCGTTGTAGGGATAGAGGAGGGGTGTATATTGAAGGTGATAACAAGTAAAAATGTATGAAATAAAAATAGAATGTTTTACAGCGTCAGTCTCGTTATTTAATAGCCACACCTCGTATATGGGCGTAATGTACCCGTGCTAATCTCACACCAAACTTCATGAGTTGTGAAAGGGATTGGTGTGAGTATTAGTTTTACCTTCGAGCTACTACTGGGATGCTCTTGGAGTCGTTGTAACTCCTTGTCACCTTCTTGTGCCTTCGCCAGCTGTGGTAAATCGAAGGTGATTGTGTCAACGTTGTCGGCCGCTAAAGAGCGAGATAAATAATCTGCGACAACGTTTTGTTTCCCAGAGACATGTCTGATGTCTGTTGTGAACTGGAAAATTAGGCTCAGGTGTCTTGTTTGGCGGGGAGATCTTTCGGTTTTTGTGTGAAGGGCATGTATTAAAGGTTTGTGGTCAGTGTAGACCACGAAATTTCTTCCTTCAACAAAGTACCGAAAATGTTTTATTGCTGCAAAGATTGCGAGTAGTTCGCGATCAAATGCAGAATAATTTCGTTCAGCAGATGATAGCTTCTTAGAAAAGAACGCTAATGGTTGCCATCTGTGACCGTTAAATTGTTCCAGCACAGCTCCGATAGCAAAATCGGAAGCGTCAGTTGTGACACTATATTTAGCATCCTCTAGTGGATGTATCAGCATTACTGCTGCAGCCATTGCGGCTTTCACGTCGAGGAATGCTTGTTGGCATTCTGCGGGCCAAGGAAGTTGTTCCTTATTTTTTGTTGTTGATGAACAATTGAGGAGTTCCCTCAAGTGTTCATTGATCGGTACTAGCAGTTGTGCTAGTTTAGGAATAAATCGATGATAAAAGTTCACCATTCCTATAAATTTTTGTATTTGTTTGACTGTTGTTGGAGTTGTGAGGTCACTAATTGCTTGGACTCGTTCGGGTGATGGAAGGATTCCATCCTTGCCGATACTATGTCCCAAAAAGTTGATCTCACTGACCCCAAAAACGCATTTTGATAATTTTATTGTTAAACCAAAATTATCAAGGCGTTTAAACAGTAATTCGAGGTGAGTGAGATGCTCATCCTCGGATTTACTAGCGATAAGTATATCGTCTAGATAGACATAAACGAAGTCTAAGTCTCTTGTGACTTCGTTCATAAATCTTTGAAATGACTGGGCTGCATTTCTTAACCCAAATGGCATGCGAGTAAACTCAAACAGACCAAAAGGTGTTATTATGGCAGTCTTATGCACGTCTTCTTGTGCAATGGGGATGTTATGATACGCACGTACCAAATCCACCTTCGAAAAAATCGTGCATCCGTGAAGGTTCACAGAAAAATTGTGAATGTGCGGGATTGGATATCTATCCGGCACTGTGACTGCATTAAGGCGACGGTAGTCGCCGCATGGCCTCCAATCATTTGTATCCCGTATAGGGACCAGATGAAGTGGGGATGCTGCGGGAGACGACGATGGTCGACAAATCCCTAGTTGAACCATATGTTCAAACTCCAATTTCGCCACCTTGAGCTTCTCAGGATGAAGTCTACGAGCGGTAACGAAAGGTAATTGCCCATTAGTAACAATGTGGTGCTTCACATTGTGTTTAACCGGTAGGTTAAAATTTGGTGGTTGTGTTAATGAAGCGTACTTCATTAACAATATTTTATATTTGCCAAGATGTTGGCATTCAAAGCTCTCGAGTATATACCCACTAGTAGTACAGACATCAGTCCGCAGACTGGTCTGTGAGTCTACTAATTCTCGATGTTTAAAATCTAGAATGAGCTCGAACTTTGTGAGAAAGTCCGCACCGAGTATAGCTTTGTTGGTGTTGGCTATGATGAAGTTGTGGATGAACCGTCGGCGAAGACCTAGGTTCAGTTCCAGCAACTTCGCGCCAAAAGTTTGGATCGTGGATCCATTTGCGGCCCGCAGAAGCAAATTAGGGCATGTTGTTTGTACCCTAAACGTGTGCTTGGGAACTAATGATATGTCCGCGCCAGAGTCGATCAGAAAATCGAGCTGATTGTGCTGGTCGCGGACAAATAATCTACACGAGCGTCTCTGCTGAGAGACGCCCGCGGATGAGGCGACTCCCCGCCAATTTAATTTTTTGGGTGACGGGCCCCCTTCATCTTCCGGTCCTTTTTGGCTGTAGAGCCAGGGCCTTTGAAGGCACACGGTGGGGTGCACCGCTCTGCCTCACTGCCGAAGCGTCCCCGGTAGCGCTTGTGCCGATGATGAAGCCTTGGGGATCGCTCCTCGATTGGTGGGATCCCTGGTCTCTGTCGATGTAGCCTTCGGTTGTTGAACCGGAGATCGGCTCTATCGCTGCCGACCAGAAGACCTACCCGCCTGCTCCTGGCCTTGGCCTTGCCCTCTCCTCAACACAAGTGTCCGCAATTGCTGCACCTCGCGTTGAAGAGAGAGAACGGCCCGCTCCACGGACGACGAGTTTCCCACTTCTGACACCTGAGCGGGGGCAGTGATGTCCCACACTGTATCCGCCAGCTTCGACAGCTGCCCTAGGGACTGGTCAGCGGATGCGGCAAGCACCACCTGGATGTCCCTGGGTAACCTTCGCTCCCAAAGACTCCTGATGAGCTCTTCGCCATCCCCGAGACAGTCCCCTGCCAGACTCTGCAATCCCCTCAGGAAATCTGAGGGCTTGCGGTCTCCGGGCTCATGCGCCGCCAACAGCTGCTCGAGGCGGTTCCTGGTCGATAAACAATATCGTTCCAGCAACCGCCTCTTAGCCTCAGTATAGCTGGCAGAGCTGAGGTCCGGAAACGCATGTAGCAAAATCTTGGCCGCCTCCGTCGGGAGAGCGGACACAATGTGGGACAACTTCGTTTTATCGGAAGCTATCCCGTTCAGCCCAAATTGAGCCTCAGCCTGGTAGAACCAGACTGCTGGGTCGCTCTGATGGAATTCGGGCAGATTGAATCTCGCCGTTGAGGCTATGTCAACTTCTGCACGAACCCTACGCCGATCCGGCAGCCCCTCCTCCAGGCTGTTCAAGGATTCTTCCATTTCTACCACAAAAGAGTTATCCTAATAATTCTGTCTTTCCATTATTAAATAAATTTAAATTCAGTCGACCCAAGAGAAACTAGTTGGGATGTGGGTTCGACCCTTTCGGTCCACACGATCAACTTCCCAGTATGATGGATGTTGAATATTATGATTGGATATTTTAATAATAAATGAACAATAGGCAATATAGAATATATGCATAATACTGAGAATTTGTCACAATTGTTTATCAATATTTTCGCTAAAATGTCAAACTTAATGTGCGCACTTACAAGATTAAAATGGCGCAAATGTATATAAAATTGATGTATGAATGTTTTTCGGCACCTCAATGAAGTCGATATAGTTTTTAGTTCGCGCGGTATCGTGCAGGTACAAAAATCACTTAAGTCAGTTAAACCAAAAACCCGCTGGACCGAATATTATAAAAATATTTTCAGATTATATTGTCGCTAATACGCTTCGAACGGCACCTCAAGTAAGTCAACATCTTTTATAGTTCGCGCAATATCGTGCAGGTACAAAAATCACTTAAGTCATTTAAACCAAAAAACCGCTGGACCGAATATTATAAAAATCTTTTCAGATAATATTGTCGCTAATACGCTTCGAACGGCACCTCAAGTAAGTCAATATCTTTCGTGGTTCGGGCGATATCGTGCAGGTACAAAAATCACTTACGTCGCTCAAACAAAAAAACGGCTGGACCGATTTTCATGAAAATCTTTTCAGATCATATTTCGGTTAATACGCTTCGAACAACACCTCAACGCAGCCGATATCAGTTTTGGTTCGCGCGATATCGTGCAGGAAAAAATGACCACATCCGTACGCACATACACACACACACACACACACACACATACTTCCTTCCAATTTTTTGCTTAAAATGCTCCTGGGACCTTGAAAGATGAAAATACGTTGAAATTTTCGATTTCGATTTTCGGACCGATTACAATAACTTCCTATACTGGGAAGTTAAAAAAAGGAGAAGAGAAAAAGAAACAACTACACCACAAACACGACAATGTAAGAAAAACAAACACGGGTATTAAATAAATTAATATCACTTGCTCGAACCTGATTTGCTCGAACACTTAAATTATAATGTTATAATGTTATAATCAAAATAAACTTATTTTAAATGAAACGCAATAGTTATTTAATAAAACTCGAGGTATACCAAACCCCGTTCTTTTAAATAAAAAAAATTTATTTGAAAAATTCTTCTGGGGGTCGCTTCAAATGCTGCTAATTGTTGTAAATCTTCCTTCGAAACGTCTTCCTTCAGCTATTTTCTTGTATTTCCACTCATCGGGGTCACCAATTATTGCTGCTTCCTTATCGTAACAATACTACTTATTTTTTCTTCTTTTAATTTAGGAACACAATATAATTCTTTTTAATTTAATTTAATGTTGTACTATTTTAGATTTTTTGCTATTTACATGCACTTTTATTTTATCACAACTCTAGGTTCGAACTTTTAGATTAACTTTATTACTAAAGACTTATACTTTTTCTATTTTTAATATTTACGTTGTTTTTTCTTTTTTTACAATTGACAACTAATTAGATTTTTATTTTTTCTCATTACTTAGCCTCAGTCGATTATGTTTTTCGAAACATATCTCCTTAGCTAAGTAAACCCGGAAGTAGTAGGACGATGTCCCTACAGTCTCGGGTTCGAATCCCGGCCAGCCCCACGGTCTTCCGCCTTTTCCACTTTCTCTTCTATATAACTTTCATTCTTTCTTCTTCCCTCTTTACATTCCTGATTCCTTCTGTCATAGCCTTCCTTAGCCCTTCCCCGCTCCACCAAAGCGCATGTAATCGGTTGGTTGATGAGATTCAACTCGTTTCAGGAGGCATAACACTCCAGCGAGTTGTTTCTCGATGCCCCGATGTCAAAGTCACCCCAGTAATGGTTGAGAGTAGGTGGACTGAAAACTATCTCTGGTAGGTTGTGACAGCTCCTTCCTTCCCCGACTAGAGCTGCTGTTCGACATTGCGCTCTATATGAAGAAAATAGATTGTCGACACAGTATAAAGGGCGTTTCCTGAGACTCTAGTCTTTCACATAAAAAAAAAGACTAGATTAGTCGTGTCTTGTTCTCCCGTTTGCTTTTTTGAGTAGTAAAAGCGAACGCAGAGCGCCCGTTCTGTTGAGCGTCCTGACGTTCCATGTTCCAAGATCGAATTCCATATTCCTTTGCCTGAGTCGTTGTCGTTGAGTCCGTCCTGTTCGAGGCCTACCTTGAGGATCTTGAGCCCCAACCTGGAGGATCAGTTCGGTATTTGCTTCGTTTTGAGGCGCGAAACACTCGCCTTTCACCCCCCTCAGTCTGTTACTCTTGTATAGACAAGAGCATTCGGGGGACACCCGATGTAAAATCTACATCTTCGTGGAGGTTGAGGTAGGATTCGGTAGCATATCGGAAAATCTTAGATGGTGTAGACCTTAGATCGCAGGTGGCGTTACCCAGGATTTATCTCTTTGATGTACCGGTACCATCAAAGATCCCTGAGGCCGTTGCTACCATTATTGACCCCTCATTTGAATTATCTCAGATCATTCAGTGTTTAGTTTATCATTATTTATTTTATACATACATAATAAATATATTTTTTTATAAATTTTTCCATTTCACTCCATTAACTTGAGTTTATATAGATTATAATCACTGTTTAGCAAACGTTTACCAAAAGTGAAAGGAACTTTGCTCCGAACGGCCACTCACGCCGTTTTTTACATTTAGTTACTGTTGTTGAAAACATAGTAAAATTGGCACTCTAACATTACGAACGAGAGATTAAAGGTATTATAAAGCAACTTAAGGGTGCGAAAATGAGATGTCTAGACTTCAAGGTTCCCTGAAGATCTGTCGAGGTAAAAAACTTAAAAATTGGTCAAGGGAACTTGTGAAATTAAACGAATTTACTTTAAATAGTCTAATATAATTCTATAGCCTTACCCATAATTCTCTTTGAACTTGTTTCCAATTTCAACAAAGGTTACACCAATGTGATTATCACAGACATTTTCCACTTCCAGTAACTTTCCTAATTTAACCTTCATTGCGCAGATTTTCAAGGCTCATAAAATCGCATTTAATAAAATCAATATAAAAAAACTAATCGCAAAAGGAAATAAAAAATTTCTCTCACATAGTATAAAAGTTTGTAACAATGTTGTCTTCGAGGAAAAGTTGATAGCAAGATGCTATCAAGGAGAAATCCTAACCATTAAAACTTTATCATCGGCCCAGTATAAGATTTCGATTAAAATACTTGAAAAGTTTGCAGGATGAAAGGACATTGTAACAGTAGTGCTGGTGTCCCTTGGACCAAAAGGTATATTATCCCACCCTGCTCCAGATCCTATCAGTCTACCGCCATATCTCGCACAAATTATTGTCAACATCTATAGTATTCCCCTTCCATGGAAGGTGCCGGTGGCTGGTGCTCAAATTGAAATTGCTCAGGATCGTGATGGCAAAACACACATTTTTTGGTGTCCCCAGCCCTAACCGATAACTATCTTCACTATCGAATTAATGGTCATTATTTCTTCCCCCTATATGGGTGCTTGTTGTGTATGGAATGGGGCCAGAAAGGAAAATATCGTTGCAAGGGCTGCTTGCGGGTCTCGTCGTTGCTCGTTTTGCTAGCCGTCGTTGTCGTCTAACTCCATTTAGTGAGGTTTGCACCACACAAATATTTGAAATGCCCTCTCCTACAGCTACAAGTGAGTAAAATGGGGCCGTGGTTCTCCGACAGGCGATAGCTGCTCCGTTCTGCTCTGCTTTATTGCAGGATCATCTTTGTCCAGGATGTTTTATGCAACAAAGAAAAAACGGGAGAAATCTGAACCACAAGACTGAAAACAGGATAATGGCTGGTCTGAAAGGAGGAAAACATTTTATATCCTCACACATATTGGCTCTCACAGCTTAATGGCAATTTGATGATTTGCACTGCACTGCACGTAGTGGCTGTACCCACTGTGCTCCTACCTGCCTTAGAGTCTGAAGGGGCGACTTCCGTGCAAGTATTTTATTACGTCGGCAAGCGCGTTATTGAAAGATTATTTTAAAAATAGAATCGAATTAATCACAACATCATTAGATGATCACACTAAATGGGGGACTGGAAGAAAAAGAGAATATAAAAGTGAGAGGAGCGGATTAAGACGAACAGAATCAACTAAAGCACCCCCATCGTGTCAGTCAGAAGTGGCGGAAAAACCGCATGTTACAAGCTGATGCAGACCAAGTCTGGGGTCTTTAGCCGCCAGATGATAGACAATAGTTGGTCATTCTGAGCAATGATTTCGAGAAGCAAATTCAAAAGCAATCAATTAAAGCGGACAGGGGCTTAAATATTGGGAAAGGGGCTTTCAAGGAAGACAATTTGTCCGCAAGCATCCTACCATAAAGCGATTTGTTTGATCCTTGAGGCTTCCTGAAGCAGTAATCAATCATGAACTCATTTTGTTCCAATTACTCCTGCTAATCCCATGTTCCGGAAATGGTTGAAATTTGGATCAAAAGGTCGTGGTGGCGATGGGGGCATAAGGGGCCACGTTTATATATCAGTAAACTTTTGTCAACATTGAGAGAGATTTCTTTTTCCTTAATCGTCATCGTGTGAACCAATATAAAAAAGGGTAAGTCCAGGTCTTGTGAGAAATATTATGTAAATATTCCTAGTATCTTTTTGCCAGATCCTCAGCTGATGCCAGTCAATGCGACCTTTGCGTGTTAGGCACCCCATTAGAAAAGGGATTTAGGGTCGCATTTAGTATGAAAGGAAACTTTTTTTTGTAGGCATTTTGTCAAGCACAATTTGGGAACATGAAACTATTTGCTTACAAAACAAATTTTTTTCTTGGGGAGATTTTTTCGAGTACGTTTAATTCAATTGGCTCTCGTATCTTGAACGTTTTCAGGGAATGATTATTTATATTTAATTTTAAATGATTTTCGTTTAGTTTGATTGTTGTGTTGTAATAAATTTATTAGATGATATAAAATACTATAATTGAGAATGTCTCTCTATGGCAACACTTACGATAAAATTATGGGGAATAAAACTCGTTCTGCTGAAGCCCCGTTATAAAAAATTAAACGTGAATTCGCTTTTGTTTAAAGCTCTTTTTATTTCAATTTTAACCTACTATTCTTGCAGGAAGTGAATTGACAAAAAAGGTGGATTAATCAAAAAAAAAGGAATTACTAAACTGCAAAAATTACAGACTAATCTCTATCTATCCATTTGCTCCTGGGTGGTTTATTTCCCGAAATTTCCGTCCCGATTACGTATCCAGATAGTCTAAGTCGGTTGATTTTCTGCGGTGTAGTATTTGTTTTTGGGCATAAAAGGCTCTATTCGTCTGTCGTGTTTTCGTCTAGCTATCCCTTCCTTTTTGTCGATTCTTTTTGTAATCATAGACCCCAGGAACACTGTTTTATCGACTACTTCCAAGTTGTGCTCGTCAATACTTATATTTCTTCCTATTCTAAATCTTCCAGCTCTAGATTCTTGCATTGCTTTTGTTCTTTCTTCATTGATATTTCGGCCAATGTCCTTTGCTGCATCTTTCAGTTCGACATAGACTTCGTTTGCTGCCAAAATGAACCTTCCCACAATGTTCACGTCAAGCGCATATCCAAGTAATTTCTCAGACTTGTAATTACTTTACAGCCCAATTCGAGCCTTGTCCTCCATCAGCTTCTTCCTCCAGTTCAGAGGTCTCTTTACTCCGTAACTTGTCTCCAGTTTCTTGTATTCAGCAGTTTTTCTGTATCGGGCTAAACATTGTCTTCCCACCTTGACATTGGTTTGCCAACTGGTATATTGCCATCTGGAAGTAGATACAGGACTTTTTTTGATATCTTTGAGTTATCCATACTTTGGACACGACCGGCCCAATCTAAACACAGTAGCTTGTGTCAAAAGTTTACACTCTTTGTGTAAATCATACAATTCCTGATTGCAGCATATTGTTCGGAAAACCTTCCTCTCAAATATATCCTAGTTGTCTCCCAGATTTTTGGAAGATTCTTCATGCTTCACACCCATACGTAGCTTCTGTACGGAGGCGAAATACTAATAACGCCCTCGAAAGGTGGTGGAATCCGATTTGTCACTTCTATCAAAACTCGAGAAGAGTCACTGCAGACGAACACCTCGTAGCTCTGCTAGCAAGTCCTAATCCCACCTCCCCGCGGTGCCCTTGGGTACGGTCGCAAAGCGAGTTCGCTGCGCCACAAAACAAAGTTTGAAGTCAGTTGGCCTGAGCGTTCACAGCCCGCTCCCATAAAAAATACCATTGCTACGAATCGGTAAACACTACCTTGTAATCAGATGGGCAACACGACGATGGCGTAGGAAGGCTTGCTGGTTATGGGACTTAGCGAGACCAAAAGTTCGATGCGGGGGAACATATCTGCCCAATCTGTGAGTCCTTCTTATATTCTGGGAGAATTGAAACTCAAAACCATATGAGTGGCGTTGGCGTAATACTCACCAAGAAAGCCAGCCTCATTACCTGGTTACCAATTTCTGGCAACAGAAAGTAGTCCAGCAGGCTTAAGGCTAAATCCACTAAAACTAAAGAAATGCGGATAAATGCAAACACCATTGAACGGACTGCGCTGAATAACCGTGACACTGGTCGATAAATTCTTAGTATTATTACCGAAAATGGCGGTGCAGAAGATGTCAGTTCCAGAATAAATAAAGCACGAGGCGCATATGCATGCCTGTTCCGCATATGGAGATCAACGGAGATCTCAACTAACACCAAATTGCGGCTGTTCAACTCCAACGTGAAGGCAGTACTTTTGTACGGTTGCGAAACATGGAAAGTCACCCAATTCATCACAGGGCGCCTACAAGTCTTCATCAACAGATGCCTTCGTCGTATCCTAAAAATCCGCTGGCAAGATAGAATTTCAAACGAAGAACTATGGCGCCGTGCCGGCCAAGAAAGGATAGACGACCAAATCAGGCGAAGGAAATGGAATTGGGTTGGCCACACCTTGCGACGCGAAAACGAAAATCTAGCCAAACAGGCCCTTGACTGGAATCCGCGATCCCGTCGAGTCGGAAGACCTAGACCAACGTGGAGGAGAACCCTACTAGCAGAAGCCGCAACAACTGGGAGATCCTGGTCGGAGCTGAGAGCTGTCGCGCAAAATAGAGTCCGCTGGAGGGCAACTGTTTTCGCCCTATGTCCCATGAGGGATTAAAGGAGCGCAATGATGATAATGAATTTCTGACAGGTTTATTACTGTGCGTGTGTGTACCAGAGTAGAAGTAACGGAGTCCAATGCTACGCTCCAACTGAAGACGGAAAAGATGATATCAAAGACGAGTTCTATATGCGACTGAATGAGGGTTTTCACTATATTCCTAGGGGTGACATCATTCTTTTGATGGGTGATTTAAATGCCCATATCGGTCCCGACAACATTGGCCAAATGGAAATCAAGGCATAAGTTAAGTAAAAAATAACAATGGTGAACTTTTTGTTTATGTGGAACTTACTTTTGCCACAAGAAGATACACAAGGAGACCTGGTTATCGCCTGATGCTAGAACTAGATACCAGATAGATCCGTGGCCGTCAGCCGCAGATGGAGGATGTCAGGAGGCAGACACTTTAAGTGACCATCATTTGGTATGTAGTAGCAGCTGTTCGCCTTAAAATCTCCGCAATCAGAAACGTCCAACGCGATGCCATAAACCGTAGACGGTTTAACGTAGACCTTTTGCGAGGCAGCAATTTGCTGGGAACTTGCTAAAAAATTTAAACCAGCAAACCGATTCTGACGACACAATTATTGAAGAGGTGTGGGGTACTACAAAAGGCGTTATAATGACCCAGCGGGAAAACTAGCGACGGGTTACTTAGGTAATCTATGAATTCTTCAATGATTTGTGTAACCGCCTACGAAATGGAAGTCTTTACATTTAGTCCAATCAATCTAAGGATTCACAATGTTAATTTCCAGACAATTGAAGGCAGGAAAAAATATGGGCGTGTTGAACACTTAATTTGAAGAAAGATAGCGTGTTTTTTTTACGGAATTTCATTGGCGAACTTAGCCTAAAAAATCGCAGAAGTAATAAAACAAAGAGTTGAGCTCGGATCCGAAAAAGTTAAATGAGAAAGTTATAGGTATTCAAATTATCTTTCAATTGATTTGGTACAAAATATTGGTTAGTGTCTTATACATAGAGAAAAATGCTAAAAACCGTTAAAAATCGCGTCTTTTTCATTTATTTTTTGCTTTTTATTGATGCGACCTAGAAACTTTTTACTTAGTAAAAATGTTGCTTTTGGCAATCTGAATACTCGTATTTTTTTGGCTCGAAATTTTCTACACGCCCATATTTTTTCCTGCCTTCAATTGTCTGGAGAATTTCCTTAGATTGATTGGACTAATTGTAATGGCTAGATAAGCGACTAGGTAATGACTTGTGAAATACTTTTGTTGAAAATGTTATGTGCTTTTATTATTCTTTGTCTTTGCCTGCTAGTAAAACTCTCACCAAATGTAACAGAAATGCAATGGTAATTTCGGATGGCCATGTTTTTAATGCTAGTTAAGTTGAAATAAGTCTTCGTCTGTAATGCCTACAGTAAGTACTTACCGCCCTAGGACATCCCTATGTAAAAGTAAGCCATTATTTCATCACAAAGGTAATGGGTCCATCTCATTACCACCTCGCATACCTAGCCAATACAATTCTCGCTGGGGACGGTAGCGGAAACGAGTATGGGTTATGTCAAAAAGAACATGCAGCACTGGATCTCGGACACAACTTGCCAAAAAATAGAACGCAGGAGGGCTCTAAAACATAGTGGAAAATGCGGCAAACGCAGTGCTGTGACAAATTAATAAACAGCTCTCTCCCAAATGCCGTAAAGACCGCTCGTGCCCCTTCCAAGACAGAAATGGTAAGCGTAATTCATGCAATGGCCAATGATAAAGTAATTTCAAAATATGGCATCCCGCCAGAATTGTTGAAAGCCGACTCAAGTCTCATAGCAGATACACTTCAGTCAATCCTGGAAATAGTATGGAACACCTGTAACTTTTCGTAGGATGAAGCGGAAGGTATCATAGTCAAAATACTATTACTGAACTAGCTGGGACCCGGTGCGCCTACGCTGCACCCATAAGTCAATAGTAAACAATAAAAACCATCCATTGACTTAATATTTTTCGAGATATGAATTTTACACAGATGAAATGCCTCAAAGAACATGGGTCTTGCGTCGGCCGCCATGAATCGGTATATTGAGTCTACTACATTGCTTATTGTATTCTACTTATCATACCCTTTCATTTGAAAATGGTAATCCGGCCTCTTTAGACGGCCGCCATGGATCTAAAGATATATTTTGTATACTACATTGCTTATTGTATTCTACTTATCATACCCTTTCATTTGATACCCATGTCGAGGTGGTTGTGAAGAAAGTGGTAATTCGGCCTCTTGAGACGGCCGCCATGGATCTAAAGATATATTTTGTATACTACATTGCTTATTGTATTCTACTTATCGTATCCTTTCATTTGATACCCATGTCGAGGTGGTTGTGAAGAAAGTGGTACCCCGCCCTCTTGAGACGGCCGCCATGGATCTAAAGATATATTTTGTATACTACATTGCTTATTGTATTCTCCTTAACATACCCTTTCATTTGATACCCATGTTGAGGTGGTTGATACCCATGTTGAGGGGGTTGTGAAGAAAGTGGTACCCCGCCCTCTTGAGACGGCCGCCATGGATCTAAAGATATATTTTGTATACTACATTGCTTATTGTATTCTATTTATCATACCCTTTCATTTGATACCCATGTCGAGGTGGTTGTGAAGAAAGTGGTAATTCGGCCTCTTGAGACGGCCGCCATGGATCTAAAGATATATTTTGTATACTACATTGGTTATTGTATTCTACTTAACATACCCTTTCATTTGATACCCATGTTGAGGTGGTTGTGAATAAAGTGGTAATCCGGCCTCTTGAGACGGCCGCCATGGATCTAAACATATATTTTGTATACTACATTGCTTATTGTATTCTACTTATCATACCCTTTCATTTGATACCCATGTCGAGGTGGTTGTGAAGAAAGTGGTACCCCGCCCTCTTGAGACGGCCACCATGGATCTAAAAATTTTTGTATACTACGTTGCTTATTGTATTCTACTTAACATACCCTTTCATTTGATACCCATGTTGAGGTGGTTGTGAAGAAAGTGGTAATCCTGCCTCTTGAGACGGCCGCCATGGATCTAAAGATATATTTTGTATACTACATTGCTTATTGTATTGTACTTAACATACCCTTTCATTTGATACCCATGTTGAGGTGGTTGTGAAGAAAGTGGTAATCCGGCCTCTTGAGACGGCCGCCATGGATCTAAAGATATATTTTGTATACTACATTGGTTATTGTATTCTACTTAACATACCCTTTCATTTGATACCCATGTTGAGGTGGTTGTGAAGAAAGTGGTAATCCGGCCTCTTGAGACGGCCGCCATGGATCTAAAGATATATTTTGTATACTACATTGCTTATTGTATTCTACTTGTCATACCCTTTCATTTGATACCCATGTCGAGGTGGTTGTGAAGAAAGTGGTACACCGCCCTCTTGAGACGGCCGCCATGGATCATTTTAGTTTCAATAGCGTCATGGCCTACCTATTGTTTGACAGCTGCGTAAATTTGAAATTTTCACTAAATGTAATGATTCAATTTAATGACATTTTTACATTTGTCAAACAATAGGTAGGCCATGAAGCTATTGAAACTAAAATGAAGTGAAAATTCCTAAAATTACCATTTTTTTTGGATTTTGCAGCTGTTTTTTTGGTTAAAGGTATAAAACATAGCCTACGACCTATTCTCAGACCTACCAAATATACACAAAAAATTTCATGCAAATTGGTCAACCCGTTTCGGAGGAGTACGGTAACAAACACTGTGACACGAGATTTTTATAGATATAGATTACGACAAATTAAACAAGAATAAACAATTAATAAATCGCAGGTGATACAGAAAAAAGTGAAATCACCAGCGCCGACTAGATAAAAACTACTAACGGACGGCAATTTTTTTTTCTTTTTTCCTTTGCCGTACTACATATCTGCCTGCCATCGTCGGCGCTGCAACAATATCGGTCAGCTGATGGGGATCGTATTGTTTAAGCATGCATAACACTGGAACAAGACTCTTCCCGTTAGCACGAGGGTTGCATCGCCGACGCAGACAACAATAAATGAGGTCATGAACCATGCACGGGAGAGGCTCCGAAAAAAAAAAAAAATTTGTTTTCATTTTTGTAACATTCGGGCGAATTTTTCCTCCGTAAAGTGCCATCTATTTTCACATGCCCCGGCCATTCTCGTACTAAAGGCCCTCATACATGGTCAAATTGGATGTACAGTGAGCCACAAAAGTATGGGCACCTCTGAAATGAATACAGCAAAATTCGTATAACTTCTGTTTTATATAAAGTATACTAGCTGGGACCCGGTGCGCCTACGCTGCACCCATAAGTCAATAGTAAACAATAAAAACCATCCATTGACTTAATATTTTTCGAGATATGAATTTTACACAGATGAAATGCCTCAGAGAACATGGGTCTTGCGTCGGCCGCCATGAATCGGTATATTGAGTCTACTACATTGCTTATTGTATTCTACTTATCATACCCTTTCATTTGATACCCATGTTGAGGGGATTGTGAAGAAAGTGGTAAACCGGCCTCTTTAGACAGCCGCCATGGATCTAAAGATATATTTTGTATACTACATTGCTTATTGTATTCTACTTATCATACCCTTTCATTTGATACCCATGTCGAGGTGGTTGTGAAGAAAGTGGTAATTCGGCCTCTTGAGACGGCCGCCATGGATCTAAAGATATATTTTGTATACTACATTGCTTATTGTATTCTACTTATCATACCCTTTCATTTGATACCCATGTCGAGGTGGTTGTGAAGAAAGTGGTACCCCGCCCTCTTGAGACGGCCGCCATGGATCTAAAGATATATTTTGTATACTACATTGCTTAATGTATTCTACTTATCATACCCTTTCATTTGATACCCATGTTAAGGTGGTTGTGAAGAAAGTGGTAATCCGGCCTCTTGAGACGGCCGCCATGGATCTAAAGATATATTTTGTATACTACATTGCTTATTGTATTCTACTTATCATACCCTTTCATTTGATACCCATGTCGAGGGGATTGTGAAGAAAGTGGTAATCCGGCCTCTTTAGACGGCCGCCATGGATCTAAAGATATATTTTGTATACTACATTGCTTATTGTATTCTACTTATCATACCCTTTCATTTGATACCCATGTCGAGGTGGTTGTGAAGAAAGTGGTAATTCGGCCTCTTGAGACGGCCGCCATGGATCTAAAGATATATTTTGTATACTACATTGCTTATTGTATTCTACTTATCATACCCTTTCATTTGATACCCATGTCAAGGTGGTTGTGAAGAAAGTGGTACCCCGCCCTCTTGAGACGGCCGCCATGGATCTAAGGACATATTTTGTATACTACATTGCTTATTGTATTCTCCTTAACATACCCTTTCATTTGATACCCATGTTGAGGTGGTTGTGAAGAAAGTGGTAATCCGGCCTCTTGAGACGGCCGCCATGGATCTAAGGATATATTTTGTATACTACATTGCTTATTGTATTCTACTTATCATACCCTTTCATTTGATACCCATGTCGAGGTGGTTGTGAAGAAAGTGGTACCCCGCCCTCTTGAGACGGCCGCCATGGATCTAAAGATATATTTTGTATACTACATTGCTTATTGTATTCTACTTATCATACCCTTTCATTTGATACCCATGTCGAGGTGGTTGTGAAGAAAGTGGTAATTCGGCCTCTTGAGACGGCCGCCATGGATCTAAAGATATATTTTGTATACTACATTGCTTATTGTATTCTACTTATCATACCCTTTCATTTGATACCCATGTCGAGGTGGTTGTGAAGAAAGTGGTACCCCGCCCTCTTGAGACGGCCGCCATGGATCTAAAGATATATTTTGTATACTACATTGCTTAATGTATTCTACTTATCATACCCTTTCATTTGATACCCATGTTAAGGTGGTTGTGAAGAAAGTGGTAATCCGGCCTCTTGAGACGGCCGCGATGGATCTAAAGATATATTTTGTATACTACATTGCTTATTGTATTCTACTTATCATACCCTTTCATTTGATACCCATGTCGAGGGGATTGTGAAGAAAGTGGTAATCCGGCCTCTTTAGACGGCCGCCATGGATCTAAAGATATATTTTGTATACTACATTGCTTATTGTATTCTACTTATCATACCCTTTCATTTGATATCCATGTCGAGGTGGTTGTGAAGAAAGTGGTAATTCGGCCTCTTGAGACGGCCGCCATGGATCTAAAGATATATTTTGTATACTACATTGCTTATTGTATTCTACTTATCATACCCTTTCATTTGATACCCATGTCAAGGTGGTTGTGAAGAAAGTGGTACCCCGCCCTCTTGAGACGGCCGCCATGGATCTAAGGACATATTTTGTATACTACATTGCTTATTGTGTTCTCCTTAACATACCCTTTCATTTGATACCCATGTTGAGGTGGTTGTGAAGAAAGTGGTAATCCGGCCTCTTGAGACGGCCGCCATGGATCTAAGGATATATTTTGTATACTACATTGCTTATTGTATTCTACTTATCATACCCTTTCATTTGATACCCATGTCGAGGTGGTTGTGAAGAAAGTGGTACCCCGCCCTCTTGAGACGGCCGCCATGGATCTAAAGATATATTTTGTATACTACATTGCTTATTGTATTCTACTTATCATACCCTTTCATTTGATACCCATGTCGAGGTGGTTGTGAAGAAAGTGGTACCCCGCCCTCTTGAGACGGCCGCCATGGATCTAAAGATATATTTTGTATACTACATTGCTTATTGTATTTTACTTATCATACCCTTTCATTTGATACCCATGTTAAGGTGGTTGTGAAGAAAGTGGTAATCTGGCCTCTTGAGACGCCTACGCTGCACCCATAAGTCAATAGTAAACAATAAAAACCATCCATTGACTTAATATTTTTCGAGATATGAATTTTACACAGATGAAATGCCTCAGAGAACATGGGTCTTGCGTCGGCCGCCATGAATCGGTATATTGAGTCTACTACATTGCTTATTGTATTCTACTTATCATACCCTTTCATTTGATACCCATGTTGAGGGGATTGTGAAGAAAGTGGTAATCCGGCCTCTTTAGACGGCCGCCATGGATCTAAAGATATATTTTGTATACTACATTGCTTATTGTATTCTACTTATCATACCCTTTCATTTGATACCCATGTCGAGGTGGTTGTGAAGAAAGTGGTAATTCGGCCTCTTGAGACGGCCGCCATGGATCTAAAGATATATTTTGTATACTACATTGCTTATTGTATTCTACTTATCATACCCTTTCATTTGATACCCATGTCGAGGTGGTTGTGAAGAAAGTGGTACCCCGCCCTCTTGAGACGGCCGCCATGGATCTAAAGATATATTTTGTATACTACATTGCTTATTGTATTCTACTTATCATACCCTTTCATTTGATACCCATGTCGAGGGGATTGTGAAGAAAGTGGTAATCCGGCCTCTTTAGACGGTCGCCATGGATCTAAAGATATATTTTGTATACTACATTGCTTATTGTATTCTACTTATCATACCCTTTCATTTATTACCCATGTCGAGGTGGTTGTGAAGAAAGTGGTAATTCGGCCTCTTGAGACGGCCGCCATGGATCTAAAGATATATTTTGTATACTACATTGCTTATTGTATTCTACTTATCATACCCTTTCATTTGATACCCATGTCGAGGTGGTTGTGAAGAAAGTGGTACCCCGCCCTCTTGAGACGGCCGCCATGGATCTAAGGACATATTTTGTATACTACATTGCTTATTGTATTCTCCTTAACATACCCTTTCATTTGATACCCATGTTGAGGTGGTTGTGAAGAAAGTGGTAATCCGGCCTCTTGAGACGGCCGCCATGGATCTAAAGATATATTTTGTATACTACATTGCTTATTGTATTCTACTTATCATACCCTTTCATTTGATACCCATGTCGAGGTGGTTGTGAAGAAAGTGGTACCCCGCCCTCTTGAGACGGCCGCCATGGATCTAAAGATATATTTTGTATACTACATTGCTTATTATATTCTACTTAACATACCCTTTCATTTGATACCCATGTTGAGGTGGTTGTGAAGAAAGTGGTACCCCGCCCTCTTGACACGGCCGCCATGGATCTAAAGATATATTTTGTATACTACATTGCTTATTGTATTCTACTTATCATACCCTTTCATTTGATACCCATGTCGAGGTGGTTGTGAAGAAAGTGGTACCCCGCCCTCTTGAGACGGCCGCCATGGATCTAAAGATATATTTTGTATACTACATTGCTTATTGTATTTTACTTATCATACCCTTTCATTTGATACCCATGTCGAGGTGGTTGTGAAGAAAGTGGTACACCGCCCTCTTGAGACGGCCGCAATGGATCATTTTAGTTTCAATAGCGTCATGGCCTACCTATTGTTTGACAGCTGCGTAAATTTGAAATTTTCATTAAATGTAATGATTCAATTTAATGACAATTTTACATTTGTCAAACAATAGGTAGGCCATGAAGCTATTGAAACTAAAATGAAGTGAAAATTCCTAAAATTACCATTTTTGTTTCGATTTTGCAGCTGTTTTTTTGGTTAAAGGTATAAAAAATAGCCTACGACCTATTCTCAGACCTACCAAATATACACAAAAAATTTCATGCAAATTGGTCAACCCGTTTCGGAGGAGTACGGTAACAAACACTGTGACACGAGATTTTTATAGATATAGATAACATTTATTGTTAAATTTATAATTACTAATGGGTAGATTTAAGAAATATATAACCAAAATGTTTACTCCAAAAATTGTAAATAAATGAAAAACAAAAATTAACTTTTTAACAGAAAACACTTATGCAAAATTATAGGTACCTTCAAAAAATGTATGTACATATTAGTATACAGGGTGTATCAGTTACTTGACGAGTTAGGCTGTGGATAGGTCTTGGATAGACAAACACAAAATTGTAGGGTGGGGGGAGGGGAAATCGTAACGGCTTAGCCGCTAGGGCGTTTTAAATTATTTTTTGGTAGAGGTTTACATTCCCTGTATTTTTGTAACCCTTATAGATATTTTCATGAATAAGGCAGAAATCTTCGCAGAATACTCCCACCTATCTTGAACTGTAATAGGTTGATAGGAACTGTATCAAGGTTTTAACCCACCAACGTGCAGAATTATGAGTCGTCAAAGTGAAAATTTTGTTTTTTTTTTACTAAAATTTCAATTCAACCACCTTTTTCGTACGTAATTAACCAATACTTTCTTTTGCAAAATTAGAAAGTTTGGGCAATTTTTTATGAATAATGTTTCACAACTATTATGCTGCGGGTTTTTCTTTTGAAGGTATAAGCACTTTCAATGTTGAAATTGGCTCTATTTCTTCCTTTTTATACTTTTCCACCTAAGTTTTTCCGAAAAGTACCAAATAAGCACCAAATAAGGCCAATTGCATGCACCCTCCAGACCCCTAACTTATTCATTCTGTTCTATCCTGCTTATTACTATATATTGCACCATGACTCGAACGACATGACGGACTAGTATACAAAGGGTGACTCCTAAGCTTCATCGTTTCACAAAAAAAAAAAAAAATAATAATAATATGAGGTTAGAAAATGAAAGTTATTTTGAAATCACAGACACTCCAATTATATTTATTCAGATAGATGATGAATTGATGAAATTCCCTTAATTAAATTCATTTGTAATGCCTTTAAGAAAGCCCACTGAAGCACTTCAAAGAACAATTCTCCCAACTTCACTTGAAACGGTGGCCAATAGCTTAACCCTCTCTGCCAATACATAATAATTTCACCAATTGTTTCACGTTTATAAAACAGCCAAGCCATCTCCAACCATCACTTTGGCCAGAATGGTCATTCTCATTGCCACAATCAATATTAAGCTGCAGCTGGAATGATGAATTTTCGAAGCTCCAAGTACCTCTAGTCCTCTTCCAATGTTGAGTGAATTGTAGCTGTGACGTCCCTTCCATTTTCACCTATGCAATGGACCAGGACTATTTCCTAGTGATTTTATACAATAAATTGCAACGAATCCATTCATGGTGGTGCTTCAGTTCAGTTGATGTAAGAATGCAAATTTTAGGGCATTCTAGAGAAGGATTTCCACGTCTATTGAGAAGAGAGAATTTTCGACCTGGCATGCCATTCGCAAATCACATCTCATTAATTTTAGTCCTTGTGCTGACTGGTTTTCATTTAATTGACGTTTGATTTGACAAGAATGCGAAGGTAGATGGATAGTTAAGTGTGTCGTTTGATAGCTACCGAAGATAGTGGGAGGTACCTGCTGGTGCTGGCGGTGTTGATTTATGAATTGGAAGGCTCAAGGTGATTCGTAACTTCAATATTTTGTTAACTTTTTACTGATAATAATACTAGAAAACTGAAATTGGTGTTGTTACGTAATCATATTGAATTGTCAAAGCCAGTTTTTCGCATAAGGGGACTGTCACTATGTTTTGCTAACAACCGGACGCTATATTGCTATTGGCTAATAAGCCAAAAACTTGTTCGTTACAAAAACGCCAAACACATGTCATAAAATGTCCTTAAGTCCTGTTTATTTTATAAATCAACATCACATGGACACAATGGACATCTGAATATTACTGAAAGTCGATTACTGTAAATATTACTTTAACGGAATTAAGGTGTCTTGCAAATTTAAATTGATTTGAAATTTCTAGTTTTTAACATCATTGTTAACCCGAGTAAAAAATAAACTCGCCCGCAGATAGCTTGCAGCAGGTGCGCACTAGCCTGTACGGCACCCGCATACGCTTTAGTAAACAAAGCACTTGCCCCAGTTTTGGAAATGTGCTCTGAATCCATTGAAAATCGGTATCGGGGAGTGTCTAAGTTCACAAATGACGGATCTCTGCTAAAAATTAAAAAAAAAAAAAAAAAAAAAAGCTAGTGAGGTGTTGTGCCTAGAGACTAGCCACTAATTACGCTTTTTCATGGTATCCTTTCTGTTGAATAATACGTCAGACTGGATGACAATATATTAAGTGGAGATTGTGAAGAACCACGAAAACATTCCAACAAATAACTTGAAAAACTAACGCATCTTTCATGTAGATGCTGCTGAAAGAATTATACAATAATTACCTGCCAAGAATTTGAAAGAATTGATATATTTTAATTGCACCTCATTATTCTTCATTTTACCTGTGATTATCAATTTCCATAAAATATACAAAATACATTTCATAAATAATAGAAAATCTGTTGTCATAAATCAGTTGTTTACTTCCTTCGAAAGTTTATACACATCTAGCATTGGAATGTACTTTTTACGTAAGAATGAATAAATATGTTTATTGCCACATTCTTACAAGTTGGAGTATTAAGAAGGTTCTAGATCGGCGCGCGAAAGGACCAGGGTTCGATTCTTGGTGACGAAAGGTTTTTTTATTATAATTTTTTTTTGTTATTCTGAAGAGATACATACAAATTAAGTTAATAAAAACTTAAAAATATGCTTTTAGACAAAGGGCTTCAAAAATTTTTAGATTTCAGATATTTTTAGATTTTTATCGTTTGTAAAATATTAAAAATTCTGAGAAAAATCACTTCCTTATAGGGATGGACTATAAGGACGGTCTTAAATACACCGTTCGCGCAATTAAATTTATAAATTTTCATTCATTTCAGTAAGCGTTTATATTCCCCGGTAAAAATTAGACATCTACTTTTCGTTTTATATCTACTGACACTCACTAATAATTTTAATAACTGTGATTATCCATTTTTCATAAACCTACCAAATGTTTCGTTTAAATCATACATATTTTTTGTGACATCCATAGCGAAGTTCGATAAAATTGAATTTTTGTTTTGTTCTACAGCACCACCTACATTGACTATAAACAAATAAAATAAGCAGCATATAAAATATGCATATAAACAAATAAATACTTTACATTATTTCCTCGAAATTTTTTAATGATTTATAAAGCCGCCGAAGAGCCATAAAAAATCAAGAAAATGATATTTTTGCATTTTTAATTAAGTACCTAAATGTTTATGTTCTCCTGAGTATCATTATTAAATAATATAATTTAGTGATAGAATCAAAACATGTTACACCGAAGTAAAAAAAAAATTTTTTTATTTCACCATTGTGCGGCCGAGGATTGAACTTGGTTCCCCGGGATTGGATTCCAGCGCGTTACCTCTAGGCTACCGATATATAGACTTTATTAGAAATCTCTTTTTTGTTGTTAAATATACTTCCGGTTGAAATTTCCAGACCATTTTCTCAGTTTTAGGTCTTTTGACCGAGGGCTACAATTTGAGATATGGCCAAAGTCTATAGCGGCAGTACTTTCAGAGATGAAAGAAGGTCACAGACAGACAGACGGACAGAGCCTCTGTATAAGCTTTTTTTAAGCAAGTTAAAACCAGTTCCAATTGGCTCAACGAGCTATGAACGCTTATCAAAGAGAAATATTTACGATGTCAAACCAAATAAATTCAAACTCAGATATCAGGTGTTGACGACAAATTGCCACCTTTATCTAACTTCTGGAACCTTCGTCCTTTTTCTAAAGCCTAGTGGTATGTTCTTTCATTTCCGGCAAGAAGCTTGAAGTTGTCTTCAATTATCGTTCGTTCCAATTTTAGTTTAGTACATAAATCATTAGTTCAGACAACAACCAGAGTTGTTACCGACAATCGTTGATTCAGCTTTTTAACGAACAGATGACATCACAATATTAAGCGTGTTCGACGACTGCTTAAAAAGTTCAGAGCTGAGCTAAGGAGCTCA
Source organism: Thereva unica (assembly GCA_949987705.1). Classification (NCBI taxonomy): domain Eukaryota; kingdom Metazoa; phylum Arthropoda; class Insecta; order Diptera; family Therevidae; genus Thereva; species Thereva unica. The sequence continues at coordinate 65,401,520 of OX465284.1, forward strand.
ATTGGGAGCAGCTGTCTAATTAATGTCAGAACGGAAAAAATGCCCAGAAACAGGTGCGCAACAAATATGCGCTTGTCACCATCGCTGCCACATGTGTCCAGAAACGGGTGTGCAACAAAGTGCGCGTGTCGCGAATTGCTTGTTTTACCCCCGGCGAAAAAGTGCCAATCGTGCCTAAAGAAGTTAACACTTCAAAAGTTAACCCTTCAAAAAGTCAAAACATCAAAGAAGCAATGTCTATGATAAAAGGATGCAGCGTTACTTTAATGCCGGGTTTCCACCAAACAAACAAAACAAGCAACAGAAACTAAAACTGTTTTGGTCATGTAAAATGTCAATGTTTTGCAAAAACCGAACAATTTTGAAAACATTTCTGTAAGTACTCTAAGTACTTACGTAATAACTCTAATGAAAGTAAAAAAGTGTGTAAATATAAGCACTTCTATAAGAGGTATGGTAAGGCCTACCCTTTACTAGTAAGTGCTTATTTCAGTACTTCCAATTCTTCTTTACCCCAAACTGATATGCTACCCCCGGTTCTCGAGCACAGCGCTCATTTAATGGACAGGGTTTTCTCCAGAACTCGCGAGGTGTACAGACGCCTCAAGGAGCTCGATATCAATGAATCCACTGGACCCGATAACATATCCCCTATCGTCTTAAAACAATGCGCCTCACCTTTGGCTAAACCTCTGCGCAAACTTTTTGCCCTATCATACTCTTCCGGAGTCTATCCAGAATCTTGGAAACTTGCCCATGTTCAGCCAATACCGAAAAAAGGTGACTCCAGCCTTCCCCAACTACCGCCCAACTGCAATTACTTCTATTCTCTCCAAAACAATGGAGACGATAATCAACAAAAAACTTATGGGATATGTAGAATACAACCTACTCATAAACGACAGTATGGCTTCTGACACAGAAGATCCACTGGCGATCTTTTAGTTTGTCTTACAGAACACCTCAGCCGAAGTTTGCATGGATCAGGTGAATCCCGTCTGGTTGCTTTGGATATCTCCAAGGCTTTTGAAAGAGTTTGGCACTTAGCCTTGTTAGCTATGTAAACTCAAAGCTATTGGAATCGACTCACTTTTACAGAAGTGGATTGAGAGTTTCCTTTCCGGCCGTTCAATTAAGGTAGTATTGGATGGCATCAAATCTGAACCCCACCCTATATCTGCGGGGGTCCCCCAAGGGTCAATTTTATCACCAGCCCTATTTCTTATCTTTATAAATGATCCACTTTCAATCCCCTCCAACCCACTTCTCAGCTTCGCTGACGACGGTACCCTGCGTGTTACTCTTACAGCTACGATACAAGACGGACTCATGCCAGATCCTGTCTTGATGATCGTGAGCTAATGTTCAAGTCTATTAATAACGACATTGAACTTATTATAGAGTGGGGAACAAAGAATCGTGCCGAATTCAACCCCTCCAAAACCAAGTACTGCCTTATTTCCAAGAAAAAGATCAACACCTCACCATAATTGACAGTGGATGACGTGGAACTAAAGGCCGACCCATCTCTACACATCTTAGGCGTGACATTAGCCAAAGACTTGCGATGGAATGTCCATATATTCCAAATCGCCAAACAAGCATCCCAGTGCTTGGGATTTCTTAAAAGGTGCAAGTTCCTCCTCCAGCCATCGGCCCGCGCTGTTATTTATAAATCCTACATTCGGCCTCTTCTCGAATACAACTCCCTCGTCTGGGGCGGCGCGTCGATAACTAAGCATGGTTAGATAAGGTGCAAAAAAGGGCACTTAAATTAATTGATGATAACACCGCCTGCTCCACCATCGACCCCTTGAGCCACCGTAGGAATGTAGCAGCACCAACAAAATTTTATCGCTACTATAATCTCTCGCAGTCAGCTCCTACAACATCCAAGAGTTTAAACGCGGGGTTCATCGCCACCTTCTTCAACACCCCTTCACACCCCCATAACCCTTAACCTTTATTCCCCCCCTCCCCCCACGTACTAAGCTTGCTGCTAGACATTGCACCATGACGTGACAAACGACACGACGGACTGGTAGTACAAAGGGTGATTCCTGAGTTTAGTACTGCCACATAAAAAAAAGCTTACAGGTCCTACTGGGTGGAGTGCTGTACCAACACGAAATTTTTACGCATACATACTTAAATTCTACGCCACCTGCACGTGATCTGTTCCAATATTGCTTCCATTTGAATGAAAACATTCCAATAAGGGAATCAAGGAACATCTTCTATTTCGTTCATACTCCTGTGCTTTTCGCATAAAATGTATCTCCATCTCGCGTTTGTTAATATTCTTTTGGAATTTTTACCCGATTAAAAATAATTTCATGGTTAATTTCCTTACTAGCACGCACGCGCCCGCAGCTAGCACGCATAGCGAACAAACAGGCACGCCACAAAAGTACGTACTCTCCCGCCACAGGCACGCACGCTCCCGCCACAAGGATACACGCTCCCGCCACTGTCACGAAAATCTAAAAATTTGTTCGCTAGAGGGATGCACTCTCCCGCCACAGGTATCCACTCTCCCGCCACACGCACGAAAATTTCAAAATGTGCCTGATGACGACTTTACATACATATATAATACTCTTCTCCATCTTTTTTAAGAGGCGTAGAATTTTTATTCTAGGAAAAAAATTTTTTTTCTTTCATTTTAAATTTGAGTTTCGTGCGTACCAGCTGCATGCTAGCTGCGGGCTAGTGTTATTTTCACTCAGGCGTGCATGCTAGCTGCGGGCGCCGTGCGGGCTAGTGCATGCCAGCTGCGGGCGAATTTCATTTTTACTCGTGATTTATAATATTCGTGCGTACCAGCTGCATGCTAGCTGCGGGCTAGTCTTCAGGCGTGCATGCTAGCTGCGGGCGCCGTGCGGGCTAGTGCATGCCAGCTGCGTGCTAGCTGCGGGCGAATTTCATTTTTAATCGGGTACTTAATGAACTCATTTCTTCCATATCTTTAACTCTTCTACTTGTCCTTGAGCTTCACCTAACCACTCTTTCTATTATTCCTCGAAGCGGCGCTAAACTCAGTGTTTGTGAATTGTCGTGATTCGGCCAGCGCGATTATGTCAAGTTGTGTTTTTTGTTTTTCTCATGAATAAATGATTGTATTTCATTTTATTTTTACTTCTGAAATATTTTAATGACATCTATTACGTATTGAATTTCTTTCAGTTGAGTTCTTCGCTTGGAGAATTATCAATATAAATATAATTGGAGTGTCTTTCGGTGGTTTCGAAATAGTTGTGTTGTTCTAGGTTTATAGTATATGGTTATTTGCATGATATTAAAACAAAATCAAATATTTTTATAATTTTTGCCTGACTGTATCAGTAGTTTCGCGGGGATGTTTTAGCCTATTTGTATACCATTTATATTAACTGTACCTGTATGTAAGCCAACCCACTTCACTGCTTCGCTAATGACGGTACTTTGCATTTCTCTTACTCCTTCGACAATATAAGACAAGCACGTGCCAGACCATGTCTTTACCACCGTCAACTGATGTCCACTTCGATCAACCAGGATATCGAATCGGTTCTTCATTGGGGCGAAATGAACCGCGTCGAATTCAATGCCACCGAAACGAAGTACTGTCTGATTTCCAACAAAAATTGTACCGACCTTCCTCCTATCTCAGTGGATAAAGAGAATCTAACAGCTGACTCAACTCTCAACATCCAAGGGGTAACTTAAACGGAGCATCTGCGATGGAATGATCACATATTCCAAATCGCCAAACAAGCCTCCCAATGTCTTGGATTTCTCAAGAGATACAAGTTCCTCCTCCAGGCAGCCGCCTTGACTACAATCTACAAATCCTACATTCGGCCGCGCCTTGAATACAACTTGTACATCTGGGTAGGCGCCCCAAAAGCCACCTTGGCTTGTCTCGACAAGGTGCAAAATCGCGCCCTCAAACTCATTGGTGATGGCCCCTTTCGCGCCTCCATAGACACCTTAAACCACCGTAGGAATGTAGTGTAGCGGTCGCTACGCATTACTTTTGTTTTTCTCTTATTACGAGTTTTTTGCTATTAATTTTCTAATTCAAATATATGTACTTACAATTTTGGAGTACAGTGTGCGTTACGTCATCGGTTTATATTTTCACTACTACTTTGAAAATACACTTTAGGGAAATCACAATCGCGTACGCTTACACTGTACAAGTATTGAATGTATAAAACCATAGATACACGAATTTATTGACATGTAAAATAAAAAATAAAAAATAAAAAATGTATGAGTATTAAAATTGTAATTGAACTGAAAGAATGAATTGATCATTGTATTAAGCCCTGGACAGACATGTGATTTCGATATCATAATATTGAGATCACGATATCAAAATAAACTAAGTAGTGACAGACATAATATTATGATATCTGTGGCAGTTGTGTTTTTGACAGTTGGAATTTAAATTTCTAAGGAGAACCTGAAACTTTAATAAATAGTTACTATAGTAACTATACAAAACTAAACAAATATAAAAATTTTAAAGGCAACTTGATATTTCAAAATAGCAAAAGTTTGAGTTCTTATAATTTCCGCTAGCGAAAAATAGCGCTGCTCTCACTAGAAATTACTCATATCATGTTAATATTATGAAAATCAGCTGTGTTTCGATATTACGTTAATATCATGTTGTTGCGTTTTGATATTATGATATGGGGGTGACAGACATATCCGAATATTATAATATTAGGAATATTATGATATCGAAATCACATGTCTGTCCAGGGCTTTAGTTAGAAGTTTTTATTATTAATTAAAAAAACTTCCGGTTATATATTTTAACCGTTTTTAAAATAAAGTTGTATAATTTAAAATAAAACGAATTAAAAAATAAAATACTCGAAAATAATTTGAATAAAAATATTTACAATAAATACACAATAAAATAGTTTATTTAAATATGCTTATACATAAACTATTATGATGTGGGGAGAAGGATCAAAATATTAAAGCGCAGAGTCTAGGAGTCGAGACCCCACATCATCTGGTGACCCCGGACTAAAGAAGAAAGAATATTTTCCTGCTAAAAGAAAATTGAAAATTACAAGAGGAAAGAATATTTTCCAACAAAAGAAAATTGAAGATTCTTAAGAATAAACCTTAAAGAAGAGAAGAAAGAAAATTTCTAAAAGGAAATAAGGGAAGTTAATTTTATTTTAAGTTAATGCTTTTAACATTTTTTTTGTTAAACAAAAAAAAAAAAAAAAACACAAAAATATTTCATTTTAAATACAGATTTTCATTGTAGTAGTGATTATATTATTTTACTTTCTTTTCTTGGGCTGATTTCTCTTTTTTTTTAAAGTCGAAATTTTTTTTATTAAACGGTCGGTTTGTAAAGTTTGAGTCCTCCTTCAACGCTATTTTCCGGGAACTTAATTTATAAGAAGTACCGCGAATTTTAAGTAGTCGAAATTTTCTCTTTTCTTTAAAGTGAAGTGAAGTGTTAAGTTAGTGCTTGTCTGGTGTTAAAATAATGAGTGTGCAAAATTCTGGAGATACTTTTATCGGTAGTGAAATCAACGCTACTTCCGTGAAACTACCCTCCTTTTAGTCACCTTGTCCAGAAGCATGGTTTGTTTTAGCGGAAAACCAATCTAAGGGAGTTAGATTGGATGATACGAAATACGAACATGTCATCCAAGCACTACCCTTAGAAATAATAATGAATGTTTTAGACTGCATTCAAAATCCACTTCAGGAAGGAAAGTGCGAGGCCCTTAAGTCAACTTTGATACAACGATTCACAGAATCTGAAGAGAAGAAGTTGGAGCAGCTCTTATGCAACTCAGAGATGGGAGACAGAAAACCATCGGACTTCTACCGATCAATGGAAATTGTAGCTGGAACATCAACGCATTTAGGAAAAGAATTAATTAAGAAGTCATGGATGCGGAAACTACCTTCGAATATAAATATTGCACTGATGGCATCTGGGAAACAGAATATCAAGATTTGATATTATTAGAAGAGATTTCTTCTCTCCGCCCTGAGAAATCAGTACGACTCCCAAGATTATCTCAGTCTACCACCCTACACAGAGAGACTCAAAGTGTTGGACTTCATGCCCCTGTCCTGTCGGCGTAAATTGCTTATATCGTGCTTTACCTTGGATGTCCTGAACGGAAACCTCAATGTAGAATTTCTTTCTAATAGGATCAAATTTAATGACCAAATTCGACATACCACGCATACCAAACTACTTGTGGAATACAGACATCGTACCGACTATGCAAGGAATGAACCCGTCAACAGATGCTGTCGCGTCTTTAACAGTTATGGATCTTGCTATACCCCTGCCATAAATAAATTATCCTACAAAAAAAGACTCAAATCCATACTAACAACGTAAACTTAATAACTAGTACGTATAATATACGTCAAAATGTTCCTTATGTTTTAATTTGTAATTTTAGACTAAGTGTGCCTTGCTTGGCGAAATAAATAAATAAATATGACGAACCCGGCACAAGCAGGGAGCACTGACTCCAAGAGCGATCGTACATGGCCTTAGGCCACATCCTGCTCGAGATCCATAGAACAGGCCGAATACGGCGGATCTAAACTCGATAAAAACCGCAATCCTAATTGTTTACACATTATCGTGCTGAAGTTATGATTGGTACTGCGTGAATGTACTACTAACTATGGACTGAGGATACCAGGCGAACTTCGGTTTGAATTAGCCTTCCATTGGTGATATGGATTTCTGCCATGGGTGACCGTCCTTTCTCGCCCAGCCCGTGGTATCAATATAAAATTACCGTAAAAATCTTTTGAAGATGGAGCACTTCTTAAAGCTCCAAACATTTCTGGGGCTCCCACAGCTCCCAAAAGAACGACCTACAATTTAGATATTTTTGGATCCATCCTTCAAGGTGTCGAATGTGGTCCCAGTGAAGGAGGAGGGCACTCTAAATCCGTAAACCCAGGAATGGAGTACGTTGAGATCACTCCTTCATTGGAAGATCTCCTGCGGAAGTAAGGGCACCTAATCGCAGAGGCGACTTAAAAGAACGACCGCTGCGCGATGGGGTGGCGCAGCCAGAAAATGTTTTATGCGATATCTGGAAGCTGGCTACTCCCGCGTAGAGGCGGGTAGTCTGCGGGGTCTGCGTAGCCCCCGAGGAAGAAAGGGATACCGATTTTCTTAATAAGAAGAGGGTTAGATCAACTGGATGTCCTCTAGGGTATAATAATCCGGCAACAAGTGCGAAGGCTTTAGCTATACGGTTTGAAAAGCCTTCAGAAAAGTCGGACGCACCCATATTGAAGTCTAGAACGACTCCAAAGCCAACCTCCTGTCAAATAGGGTAAGTGTCAGAATTGGCGTTCTTGCGACTAGCAATCCGGAGACTCTTCTGACCACGAAACAACTAGTTATCGCGCAAGGAAATATTCTGGAGGCGGTATTGGCTCAAAGCTCAGAACAGCCCAGGTCGCCTTAAGCCTTGGAAGAAGCAAGCCTCGTTGCTGTAGACGGGAACAAGCTGCCGCGCAGCCTTTTTGTAATCGGGTACTTTTCGACAGCAGCAGAAGTCCCCACTGGCATTATGTTGAAAGGATAGGGGTCCAAAAGAAGGCCTAAGGATGTAGGCGTGGAGAATACTCCACAAAGTGCACCGTATAAAATTCACAGAGAGGACGTTGTCAGGATGGTGAACACTGCAATTTTGGGCTGATGGCAGGAGAAGCCTCCTTTAACGAGAAGGTGACTCTCTCTACCTCTCTCATCAACCTTACGAGTTGGAGCAAGCCCTAATGCCCAACCATGCAATACAAACAACCAAATAGCCTCCAAAAAAGGTGGTGCTGTTGGCGAAACATTGGGGAAGCAACTCAGAGAAAACATAAGTATTATATAGCACAACTGGAAATACCATTTATGTGAAGTGAAAGCGTCGAAGAAAGGGCGTCGAAAGACAATCTCGCTCCACCCTCAACAAGGGCTAGGGCCGGCGCTGGTGTACTGCACACGGCCCGAAGTTTGACCAGCCTCGCGCTACTAAGCACGTAGTGAAGCAGAGAGCAAAGTACCGATGAAAGCGGAGAGCAAAGCGGCGAACGAATGTCAAGGTTTTAAAAGAGTGTTGTACACATAATAGCTGCGTTCCTTTTCTACTATTTAGTACTTGTGAGCAGAGCAGAAAAGGAACGCAAAATTTTCTGATTTGAGTAAAATCTCACTTGAAATTTTTGACGTTACTTTAAACTTTACAAATAAAAAATTCTTAAAAGAAGAATTTGTGACACAATGGAGAAATTAATGCGATAATTTCTAAAGTAAAACGAAAGATAATAATTTTTGATAATTATACGACTGAAGTTTTATTGATGGACGTTTTTATATGAGTAAATCAGCTCGACACAAATAAAAGCCATCTAGCGGGTAATGGCGTAAGTGAAAATAATTCACAATAGACTCGAAATGGCCGCTTTCCCCCTAGCGGATTTCAATTGCGTAATTGCAAGTGATATCTACTCGTTTATAAGAGCAAGTGTAGTTGCTAGTACGCAAGTGTAAAAAATAGTAAAAATTAGCAGAAAAGGAACGCAGCTAATGACACGTTTAAAATCGAGCAGAAAGTTCTCAAAATTATAATGGATTCTTTTACTAACCGAAAACTCTTCCCTAAAAATTTGGTATTTACCAAAAATAAAAAAACACAGTAGAAGGTACAATGTTCACAGAATAACTAGAAATTTACATTTACATGGTTAATTTCATAATTTGTATATGCAACTCCGCAAACCTCCAGTAAAGTTTCAAACTTATTTTCGCTCGACTATGACAGCGACATAACCTCGCTGTAGTAGGCTTCACTATAAAATATGTATGAAGGTTTGTGTTTTTTTTTTGTTTCTCTTAACATAGTTTTGCTAATTTTTCTGTGATTTTATTTACATGAGTAAATAAAAGTTATTTTCCTTGGCCCCGCATTTATTTTTGCACGCAGCCCCGTAAACCTTAAGGTCGGCTCTGTTTGGCATCACTATTTTATAATAAGACTTGCCGTATATGAGATATTAGCCATCAACGGAGTTTTCTGTTTTTAGGGGGTGGAATTTAGGGGCAGCGTACAACCAAATGTAATAACTTAGTGAGTTAACATTTCGTTAGAGGTCTGCATTCCAATTTTGTTCTGACGACTGGACTACAATTAAATAAAAATTATTCAATATACAGTTAAAAATCCTTAATTCAGGTGACCATTCCTTTGTTTAAATGTCTAATAATGCTATGCTAAAACCATATCAGTTAACCGTAATAATTCATAAATGTTTGCTATTTTAAAGCTCCTTTTAAAAAAATCATAATCTATCTGAATGCCAGCGTTCAAGGGCGGATCTAGAAACTTTTTGCTGGAGGGGGAGGGGGATTTATATTTTTACCCCCCCCCCCAATTTTTTTAATGTAATAAATTTTAATAAATTATTTAATGACTTTTTTCCTTAATTTCTTACACGAATGTAGTGTTTTCACTGAATGATAACGCGCCACACGAGACTATCCCCACCACTACTTAGCGACGGGAACGGGACATTTTGCGCTAATGACTTCCTATACTCATCGATTTATAGGACGTTGTCACGTCAAAATCGACGTTTGAACATCATACTGAAGTATTTGTCAGTAAATTTTTATTGTGATTTGTAAATGTGAAGAAACGAAATGCAAAGATTTGTTGATCTCAAAACGAAAACAGATGTTAGCAAACTAAATCATAATCGCAAAATAAGAAGTGTTAATTTTTATTTCATCTGACTGGTTTTTTAAGTTGAAAAAATGTCTTCGAAGAGAGCCATGCGCCCCCCCCCCTCTGGATCCGCCTTGCCGGCGATCTGATGTTTAATGAAACTGTTTATGTCTAGTCTATTGTAATGACAAGTCCCTTGAGTTTTTTATGTATAGAAATATAATGTGCCAATATTCATGAATACAAAACACCAACAACCATTGGTGTGCACTAAGTTCGATAATTATGCCAGCGTCCATACAGAAATTGACCATGTTCCTTGTCTTCTATCTTGGGAATTTAATTTGACTTTCTCTGTCCATATACTATAGTATTTTCAGAGATCGAGCCTTCTTAAGTGGTTTGAACCTGCAGACGTTTTCGGTTTATCGGCTTATTTCTTAAGGAGATCAATATATGGAATTGTTATGGCATCATAAAGACAAATAGGTGCAAATGATGAAAATGAGTTCGATGACGAGATTGTTGTGTTTGCCGTCCCCTTGAAAGTGCCGCCCTCGTGCGGTGTACACTCTGCTCGCTAGTTCTCAGCGGGACTGCCCAGACTCAGTTGAATAGGTTGTTAGAGGTGAGGGGATGACAGAAACACCTATGTTTCAAAAGATATTTATATATTTGCAATACAAATATTTGAATAAGTCAGACTAAAAATCATTCTTGTACTTTAGATCATAGCTTATCTGCATCTGTAGGAGAACAAGTTAAATTAAAGCAATTTTTTAACTTAATTTTATATCTTTTGTAAGTAAAATCAATATTTGCGCTTAAGAATTAAAGCTGAACAGCCAAATACAATACTCAAATAATGTGTTCGAAAACAGAGTCCTTTTGTAAATCCAGCAGCTATGTCAACACTTTCCGCGACTGATAACATTCACGCCAAAAACACGGTCCTCCAACTCTCTTCCAGAAAGTTTCTTTTCACAATACGTTCCTCCCATTGATGCTAAAAAGCTCAATTCCATCCATGTCCTGCGCTATGAACGGGCGTTGGCGCCAAACAAACTCTTCCCTTGTATAAGCACAAGGGTCCTCTTTTGAAAAACGGCAACCGAACCATCGTTGATGATACAACCTTCGTTCTTGGATGGAAGGAACACCATATAACGGGAGATTCATCCCAGTCTTCTGATGGTGTGGATGTCAGCAGGATTTGAGGACCTCCGGTGGCCAAGAGCTATTTTGCTGCTATCCTTTTTTGTACGGTGTTGGTGGTACGACAAAGCTTTTTACACTCTATGAACGCTTTAGAAATTCCCAGCAGATCTCTGTGAGTAGTAAAAGAGCTGTGTATTGCTGCTGCTGAGAGGAAAGCACACGGATTCATACATCCTTTGGTGCAATGGAGATCCTGACCCAGTAGTACGAAGCAGGGCATACTTTTAGGCGCACTGAATCTCTGTCGGTCGTGTATAGTTCGAATATGAAAGGGAAAAGTGGTTTTTAGTTTTCTTTAAAAAAAAATTAAAAAATTATTTCTTTTGTGGAAGCAGTAAGAAAATACTTTTTTTTAATGGATTTCTCCTAGCTACAAGGATTTTTCTTCAGTGTTGTTGCAGTGAAAATAAATGATTTATTTTTCTGTTTTTTGGTCGAAAGCAGTGGAAAAATTGTGCTTCTTTTTTCGAAACTATCAGTCCGTTCTTCAGTAGTAAAATCTTCCTCGTTCGGGCTCGGATGGTTGATTTTTACCATAATTCTGTGTAGTTTCTTGTTGTTATCTTATTTATTTTTTGGCTGGCCTAATCAAGTTGGCAATATCTAACTTTATTAGTGCTAATAAATTAAACAGAGTAAAATAAACACATAAATAAAACATGAATTAATCGAAAGCCTAGTGAATCAGGGATAAGTTTGATACAATTTTTTTTTGGGGGCGCGAGATGTTTTGAATTATGTAAGACATTAAAATGAGAAAATAAACCTGTCAGGACTCAGTAAGGATTAAACGTTACTCATTCCAGAGTGAATAGATATATCTATTTATGTATGTTTGTTCATTTTGGAACTGAAAAGTAAATACCGTATTTCTACACTTAATACCAGCAAAGATCTAGCCTAGCGAAGCTGTTGGGTGTAATAGAACTTCTTAGTTTTATATTTTGACAGCATTTCCGCTCTCTTTTGTGTGTGCTTGAACAAAAAAAAAAAAAGGACGCGTGAAAAAAAATATAATTTTCCTTAAGTATAACAACAACAAATAAAAAAATATAAGAATTAATAAGTTAAAAGAAGTGTCTCTGTTTCGTACAAGTGCCGATTGTAAATTTGTAACGTGTGTATGTGTAAAATCGTGTACATCCTTCTCGGGCTTATGAATCGAGGATATTTTCTAATAAATTAAGTGATAAGTAAAATTGTCAACAAAAGGACCCTCTGTGTTTTTTTTTACTTCTTTTCGTTTTTTTTTTTGTAAAACGACATAAACCCGTCACTGCTGCTCCTGTGTATTGTTCCTTGCCGTGGCCTGCCTACTTGCTAAAAAGGACATCTCTTGTGTACATACCAAGAGAGATACAAATATATATGTATATATACATTTTTGACGTGAATGTGTTATAAATTTATTCATATGTTTACATAATTCTTTTGGGCTCCATAAATATAATGTGTATACACAACTAAACATATAAATATATATGTATTCACCAATATATTATGTATATATGTATATACATTCATAAATATTAGAAAGTGAACCCTCCAATGTCCAATTAACACTTTGGTGCAGTTTATACGAGTGTTTTGTGGCTTACAAATCATTTAGTGTCGTGCTAATATTAATTTTAAAAGCTGTTTTTTGTTGTTGTCTGTCGAACACCGAATAAAACAGCGCAAAACAACAAAGTATAAAAATATAATAATAAATAATAGAAGTAGGGGCAAAGGACCTTTGCAAACGCACAACAGCCAAACAAAAATATAGTGTTTTTTATTATTATTATTCTCTCTTTCTTGCATAATATTGTTTTTTCCTTCAACGTGGTACACTGTTATATATAATAATAGAAAGGAAAAAATATTGAAAATATAGTTGAGAACGTGCATTTATACTAGTGTGTGTGTAGCAAAAGAGAGAATTATATTTTACTTTTTGGTGGTTTTGTTTGTTTGTTTGTTTTATCCCACTCCGCTTGTGTTTTTTTTTCTCTCGTAATTCTTATTGTCCTTTGAGAGTTTTCTCCTGGAAGACATCGTGTCTGCAGCTCCTGTATCCTTTTCTTTTTTATTTTATTATTTCTTTTCTGTTGGATGTTTTTCGCCCGTTTATTATATTCGTTTTTGTTTTTTCCTTTTATTATTATTCTTTCCCTTTTGATTCGTGACTAAATAAACGCCTACCTCGGTATATTTTATATTGAATTAAGCACGCACACTTAAATGGTTTTCATGATTAAATAATAAGGTGAGTATATCCCCATTACAGGATGTTGACTAGCATATAGACGATCCAGTTTTATGGGTCGGTATTATCCTATGAAATAAATATTATTTTAATACCCCTCCAGTGAGATATCCTATCCGTGACACAGCTTACTTCTCCTGACAAATCTCAGCTCTACAAAAAAGGAAACAAAGCTAGAAAGGAAAACTTTTTTATTATATAAAATGTACTTGAGAATATGTATGGTCCAACTTTATATTTATATGATAGCATGTTGACGACGTGATAACAAGTTGAAACTTTTGCGAATTTTAGGAAAAATACTGAACATTAACGTACTAAAGCAAAGGCTCGTGAATCGTTTGGATTTTAGTTTTCACTTCTGCGACTTTATCTTCTTCATTTTTTTATACAGATGTTTTCAAAAATATAATTTTGTGCAATAAATTTTATTTTGAAAACTATTTTTTTATTAAACTTTCGCCTAAAAGTCTGAGCTTCTTTCATCAAACTTCTAAGAAGAAAACATTCTTCTTGTTTTTTAAAACTTCTATTGTTTCCATAGTTTTTGGTCTTAACAATTTTTTCTTACTGCATATGTAACCCAAAAACAATCTATAATCCAAAACCAAAAATCCGAACTACAAACACAAATGTTCATCTTCGAAATTTATGCGTAGTATTTGCTTTCTCATAAATTCTTCAGTATTTCAGGTTGACTTAGTAAGTAGCTGGTATCCGCAAAGCATCTGCTCTGGTTAGTCAGTAATCTGAAAGGGTTGCGGCATAAATGGAGAGTCTTTCTATTTTTGCTATATGTTAAAATTTGTGTTTGGTTTTTTGGGAGAGATTATATAAATTAGATTATGGTTAAACTTCTTGACATGATTGCTTTGAGCAAGAATATGATGGATTAATTTTTATTTAGTTTTGGGGTATTGTTTTAATATTAATCTGGATTAACGTTTGTTGATAATCAAAAAAGTGGTTAGGGCTGTTCGATAAGTCCATACAAAAATATTAGGTCAGTGGAAAGCGGTAAAAATAGTGTATTACCTCCGAATTCTTTCGGACAGCACCGATTTTTGTGAAAATTTGGTAATTGAGATTATCTTACCCTGCTTTTCATAAGTTATATGTTCCTGATGAGTGTCTTTGGCTTTTAGGGGGTGAAAACCCCTTTTGACAAACAAATTAAAAACAATACATTCAAGCAATATTTCGATTAAATTATGTTTAAATATGTAAAATATACCTTTTTCCATATACTGGAATGTAGCTTATGATTGAATTCATCGAATCCGCCCCTCCAAATCCCCTATGACGAAATTCACAACAAAATTTATTTTTAACCTTTTGAAATTTTTTATTCGTGCATTTAATAAAAGCTACCAAATTACGATTTTTGAGTGATTTAATAGCAATTTCAAGGCGGGGAACATATTTTTGTTATCGCAAATTGAGGTGGGCAGGTATTGGGGCTCCAAACCAAAAGTTAAGAGCCATCCAAATTCATACATGTATACATACGTTTATTCATGTGTGCTGTCTACCAGAATACGCTTAAGTGTGGTCACAGCTGTTTAGATGTGTTTTTACTGTAAAATTGTCGAGATTAATACATTAATACAATATCTAATCGCTATAAAATTCAGTTCGCAGGGAATTCCAAGGGTTACACCTTTGGAGATTTTAAAGTTTAAATTGCTCTGGAAAAGTGCTCCTCGCACAGAAATGCGAAGTTACAACGAAGATATCTCGATTGCCGAAAAAGGGAATTTTTTAATTAAAAAGGGAATTTTTTTAATTATTTTTTTTTTCTTCATATCTAGACATCCTAACCCGTTCAAACTCTTAGAACATATTGTTAATACCTAAACATAGTTAATTGTACATGTGTTTCGTTTGGTTTCATTGTTGCTTTTTGGCCGAAAAATAGAGATAACCATATTCTTTTCATCATAACTCCGTAAGTTTCGATGTTAATGAATTTTATCATAGCTCACTTTAAAGGTCTTTTCAAGTACTTTAAATAAGATTCAATAAGTTTCTCTCCGAAAATTCGTCGTTTTGTCTTTATTTAACGTCGAGTTCAGCTTACCGGGGCAAACGGTCATCTTTAACGACTCATAACTCGAGTTGTGCTACACATCTTCAGAAATAAATAAAACATCAATCGATTCTTTATTCTAAAAGCTTCATTTTTCCCATAATATTTTTTTTGAAGAATCGTTAGGTTTTTAAGTTATTCGTAAAATAACCGCTCTGAATCATATATTTTTTAGATGGAAAATCAACTATTCGAAATTTTTGTGAGCTGTATAAGCAAAAACATATTTACAGCTTTAAAATGAAGCTCCGTAAATTTGTAAACAACAAAAAATTTATTTCTTATAGATAGAGATTTAAAAATAGTATCTGCGACACTTTGTGTCACTTAACCTATATTTTTGCTTTCTATCAGAACTTGATCCGCTTTAGAAAAGACGCGTTCAGCAGGCACAGAAGTTGAAACGTTGCACTGTCTTTGTTTAAAACGTTGATAGAGTCTAGGATATTGACCCTTTCTCGAAAAAGGAGTAAAAAATGTCTCTCCACTTAGTAATTTACAATCGCACGATACAGACTCAGTACAATTTACTATTGTGTACGGGACAAATGAACTGCCTCAGGTAAGTCTGGCTCAACTCTACTTTGGAGGCATTAGACCGAACGATGCAAAATCTATGGAAAAATCAAAAACAGGTTTGGTGGTGCGGTGATTCTGTTGGCAGACGATTTTCGCTAAATATTGCGAGTGATTTTCGCTAAACTTTGCCATGTCTGAAGTCGGCCGTTTTGTTGAACCACGTCCAAGGACTCAAATTAATTTTTGAATTGGATGTAGCAAAAAAATCAAGGCAGCTGGAGTCTTAAAGTGTTCTATAAACTTTTTAACGAATTTTTGGATATGTTAAAAATATTTGAAAAAGGGTCATTAAGGGCCTTCTTTTTGAATTAAAGTGAAAAAAGTGGGACAAATTTCATTATTTTCATATTTGTTAACAAATAAGGCCCTTTATTTCTGTTTTTCCATCATACACTATTGTTTTTATTATTGAATTGATAGCTATTTGCAGATATCGGGGGTTGTTTCATTATCTTTTAATTCTAAAACATTAAATTACATTTTCCCCCCAAATCAAGATTCGAAAAGTCATATCTCGCAAACGGACGGAAAGAGCCCCCCGATTTTTTTTTATGCGAAAGACTGGAGTCACAGGAAAGACTCTTTATATTGTTGACAATATATTTTTTTCTTATAGAGTGCAATGCCAAACAGCAGCTCTAGGCGTGGAGGAAGGAACTACCACAACCTTCCCGCGATATTTTTAGTCACCTACTCCCAACCATTATTATCGCGACTTCGACATCGGGGCAGCGAGAAACAACTCGCTGGAGTGTTATGCCTCCTGAAACGAGTTGAATCTCATCAACCAACCGATGACATGCGTTTTGGTGGAGCTTCGTTGATGAGTAATCGCATTCTTTTCGCAGCGGCTCCAATTTCATGAATTTCACACTTTCAAAAGACAAACCTAGGGCGACGTCATCAGCATAAGCTGTCTATGTTAACTACCTCTCTCACAGCCTTTTTCATCGCTATGTTAAATAGGAGTCATCTTGTCTGAGGCCTCTCTGTGATGTTTAACTCGATCTTGTTCAACTCGTACTCTGCACGATTCTAGCTTTTGTTATTTCGATTATATGTTTTGGAAATCGCACTCCATAGCTTTAAAGAGCTCCTCGCATTTCACGCTGTCGTATGCTTGCTTGAAGTCTATAAACAGTACGTAAACATTGATGTTGAATCTCCCTTGTTTTTCCAAAGTAATTATTCCTAGAGTGGAAATGCACCTCGTCTTGGTCGAAAACCAAACTGATAGCTACCTACTATACCTTCTGCGACGGATGGAAGTTATTTTTTTTACAAAATAATGGACAGTTTTTGATACGCTGAGTTGAGGAGGGTATTTAGAGTTCTCACATATGCTTTGATCTCCTTTTATATCCAGGGGGCATATCACACCTTCCGCCCTTTCAAGTGGGATATTTTTCTGACGCCAGATCAATGCTATTATCTTGTGTAATCCATTCCTTAATTCATCTCAGTTACTATGCTATCCTTTCATGGGGCTTTACTGTTTTTAAGGTCCGTCATAGCCTCTTGTACATCGTCCATTTTCGGCACAATATTTTTATGTTTTGTAATAAGATCATAAGCCTTGTGCAAGGCATACATTTTACTACACAAATTAAATTACCTTCATATACTCGTACAATGGTTATTTTGTGGCACGCCTGATGTGCAGTAGTTTTAGTTATCTGTTTTGTGGCCTGCCAATGCATTTGGGTTGCCAACGGCTGCTCTAAAGGATTAACGGTCAATAATTTCGCGGTCGTACGAGGCAACGGCCAGGGTTTCAGCTTTTCATTCTGGCGGAAACCGATAAAAAACATCTAATACGGAGAACTCTTTGTTAAAGGGAGCATTGTTAACTTCTGCCACATCCTCAGCACATCTTCCTAAAGATTTCGTCTTCGGAATAAGCCAGAAAACAATACGACGAAAAACAGTAGAAGCTAGATTATTCATGGGAAGACCCACTAAAAAGCCACTGATATCGGGGCAATATACGAAATGTTGAAAAGGGGTGCTTTGGTTTTGGCCAATACATGTTGACTCATAATCTAGACAACTATTTTAGTGGGCATAAGGGTTCCATTTGGCATGCTCCATTCGGATCTTGTTTGTTTACTTAAGTCAAGCAGCATTTTAGTATTTATTTGGGGGACCGCTGCAAATGAGTGCAAATTATTCCCAGACGACATCCAACGCATGAGAATAATTTGACACTCTTGATAAAATTATTGCCAAACGAAATCTAAGAGAATTTCATTCTTGAAAATAATCTGACACTTGCTACAATTTTTCTGCTTTACGAATATAAAAATTTTGTGGTAGGTGATGAAATCCAACATCCTCCCCCCTTTGAAAGCCTTAAGGTTTTTAAATCTCCTTGATCTCGAACGCTTCTTCCGTTGCATCATGATTTTTTTCTTGGACGAGATGTAGGTTTTTTCATGGTATTAGGTGAATTCCATTTTCGCATAATTATGATTAGGATGATTAAAACAATCACTGCTATCAGCAACCCACTGTAATTTATAATTGTGTTACATATGTACTGGAATTGCCTGAATGTGAGAATTTAAGTGAATGTTATTCAGTTGGCCTTTAAGTGCATTAATTTCCGCGTTGTTGTTGGTGATTTGTATTGGATGAAATTTTATGAAATTTTGGTTTGACATTCTTTCCTGTAGCTCGGTTAAGTTAAACCGGATTTTGGGTACAACAGAGTTTGCGATTGTAGCTGTCGATGAATACAAGAGCTTATAATAGTGCTGTCATGCTTCATAAGGCAATTTTGCTTAAATCGTAGTAATCCGCGCTCTTGTATTTCCTGTTGGAGGGCTATCGGTTGAAGATTTTTGGTCTGTCTAGCCGCTAGACTCTAGCGCATATAACCATGTGTTTGGCTCTTCTAGTTTCGTCCAATAGCCCTTTGATGGTATATTTTCCAATGTGCAGGTCGCTGGGATTTGAGTTTGTAATGTAGAGTTTGTGAACAGCTGTAATTCACATTGGCTGTTGTCTATTTCTTTGATGTGAGTTGAATGGTAGGGACTACAGATGTAGTGTTTTGCAGCACTTCCTACACAATTGGCTAAGTCGTTAGAGTTCATCGGAAAATATTGATCTCTATGTAGGTTGATTGCCATATGTTGTGTGGGAAATGAGAGTGTTGGAGGAATGCGCGATTGGATGGTAGATATTTCCTGACGAAGTTGAGTTGGTGTTAAAATTAGTGAATTTAGCCGACCATGATGTGCGTCGGTTGTTATGTCAATGAGAGCTTCCTGTATTCTCTGGTAATCATTTAATAAGAGTATCACGTATATGGTAAATGAGTTGAATCTGTGCAGCACACGTTCCTCGGTTTCATTGGTTTGCGTTTCTCGGATTTCTTCTCTCACCTGACTCAAATATTCTTGAATCAAATGGAGTTGATTATTGACATGGTCGGAGGAGTTCTTCATGATATTTAACGTTGAATCGATGACCGAAGTTTGATCTTGAATTAGATGTAAAAGGTGCTGCTCATTTTTATTAACTTGCACCATGTTAGCAGCCATTTTTCAGCGTATTCGTCATCGAGAACACCAAATAATTTGTTCGCTATGTTGCCTACGATGTTCAGGACTCCTCGTTTTGTGCGTGTCTGTCGGTCAGTGCCTTTAAGTAAGTTATTTGATGAATTTACTATGTACAGATGATGCTTAAGGAAATAAATGGTCGCTGTGCAATAGTATTTGTATTGTAGTAATGGCTTGCAAAAACCTTCCATCTTCTTGATGCTAGCTTGTAGAGTGGCAAGCTCTTCCCAATATTTTTCCTTGTGAAAAAACGTGATGAGATTCCATTCTTCGGTTACGATGCTAGTTTGACCCAGACCCTCAAAATATATGACAGGATGTGTCACAAAAGGCAGGACTTCTACGGAGTGAGTCGTGGTTGGAATAAGATTTAGAAGGCAAATTAAGCTGGCGAACAGTACGGCTCCTAAACTAAGTCTCCTGTCTCTTTGTGGTGAAGGTTCCTGGGGCTTGTAGGGTCCATCGGTAAGTTTTTGTTTTGAAACGCTAACTCATATCATTTTAAGGATGGGCACTTAGGAGTAAGGCTATCTTTAGTATTCCAACAAGGGTTGATTGGCGTGATCCGTCGACGTTTTTCCCTTGACATCTTATTAGTAGTTATAATATTCCTTTGAGGAGCCTCCTCTTCATTGACAGTGATCGGTAATGGGCTGACCCGTTGAATAGATCTTTTTATTATTCCAGAGGCGGTTTGGATGTCGACAATGCGAATCCTGCCATCTGGTCCTACATGTGTATTGATGATTTTCCCTAGTGGCCATTTTAAAGGAGGGGCACTTTCATCATGTATGATCACAATGGTACCTATTTTTATGTTTTCTACCTCTTTAGTCCATTTTCCCTTTACTTGTAGTTGATGGAGATATTCATTTTTCCAGCGATGCCAAAATTCCTTGTGTATTTGTTTTACTCGCTCCCATCGAGCAAGGAGGGATATGTTTTCTGGTGGTGATTGTGGATTGGGTAGCGTCGTTAAAGGCTCTCCAACCAAAAAATGAGCTGGAGTTAATGCTTGAATATCATCTGGTTGATCAGGCAGAGGGGTAGTAGGATGTGAATTCAAAATTGCTTCTATCTCGGCAATGACAGTTGATACCTCTTCGTAGGTTAAAGATGCTCCAGTTAACACGTGTTTCATGTGTGATTTGGCTGCCTTGACGGCCGCCTCCGAAGTGGGGAGATCGAGGTGGAATGGGTCGCAATTGGATTTGCTCTTCTGCACAATATTGGCTAGCAGTTTCCTGATTTTCCTGTGACCAGAAGAATCCTTGAAATTCTTGAAGTTCATTGCGAGCCCCAATGAAGTTGGTTGCATTATCGCAAAATATTTTTATCGATCTTCCTCGCCGCGCGATGAAGCGTTTCAGAGACCCTATAAATGCGGCGGATGTGAGATCTGAAACTATTTCTAAGTGACATGCTTTGGTGCTAAAACATACGGTGCTTTTTTCTCTCGAATTTTATAGCGTACTTGAATGGGGCCGCAGAAATCAACACCTACATTTGAGAAGGGGCGTGATGGAAGTACTCGTTCCTTGGGTAAGTCACCCATAAGTTGCTCTATAAGTTTGGTCTTGATCGTGCACATGGTATGCACTGATGTATGATTGATCGAATTAAAGAGTTTCCATGTATAGGCCAAAATCGTTGACGTACAAGGGCCAATAAGGCTTGAGGTCCAGCGTGCAGGTGCTTCTTGTGAATATACTCAACTAGAAGTTTTGTAACCCAATGCGATCTGGGTAGTACAATTGGGTGTTTTGCTTCCCAGAGTATGTTGGTTTGTCTTAATCTGCCTCCCACACGAATCACTCCTTTGTTGTCTAGGAACGGGCTCAGGGATGCTAAATCGCTTGATGGCTTTATCGTCTCGTTTCGATGTAATTCCTACGATTGTTGAATCTGTCCAAAAAAATACGTTTTCACTTGACATCCGTAAGTGTGCTCTGATATCCTTAGCTAATTCTACCGCCAGTTTTGCGGCACAAACCTCTAGTCGAGGAATCGTTGTTCTTTTTGTCGGTGCTACCCTTGATCTTGCACACAACAGGTGCATTACGTGAGATCCGTGCTTCTTAGATATAGACAAGCGCCATAGGCACCTTCACGAGCATCGGAAAATGCATGTAACTCAATGGAACTTGGGTTGTTGATGGTGGTACGTCGTGGTATATCTACCTTTTTTAATTCCGGTAGATATTCTCTAAATTCCTTCCATTTTGTATGAAGTTCGATGGGCAGAGATGCGTCCCAGTCAAGTTTGAGTATCCACAGTTCTTGTAGCAGTATTTTTGCCCATACTTCCACTGGATTGACGAGACCAAGAGGATCGAAGATGTGAGCGATATCTGATAATATTGTCCTCTTCGTGATCTTCTTGTGTTCATTTAGGTTGATCGTTAGAAGCTGTCACCTTTGGGAAACCATGTAAGACCAAGTGTTTTTACCTTTGTATCGTTACTCTCGTCAACCTCAAGCTTGTCTTCGATGTGTTCCTCTGGAATGCCATGATTGGCACACCATTTACGTAACGCGAATCCGCTGGAATTGAGGAGACTCCCTAATTCACTTTGAAGTTGTACTGCCTCTTCTAGTGAGTCTGTTCCAGTCATTAGGTCATCGACGTAAAAATCCTGTTTGATCACCTTGGCTGCCTGTGGAAATAGATCTTCTTGTTCATCAGCTAACTGTTGTAAGCATTTAGTGGCAAGATATGGTGCTGCTGTGGTTCCATAGGTCACTGTTGAAAGTTGGTACGTTTTAAGCTGCTCTGTTGGGCTACCTCGCCAAAATATTATTTGATACTTCCTCTGGTCGTCGGATATCATTATTTGCCGGTACATTTTAGCTATATCAGCAGAGAAGACGTACTTATGCATCCGGAATCTTAGCAAGACAGGTAAGAGACCATCTTGTATGACAGGACCGGGTAACAGTAGGTAGTTTAATGAATAATTAGACGTAGTTTTAGCGGATCCATCAAAAACTACTCTTAATTTTGTGGTTGTACTTTCAGGTTTGAGTACGAAATGATGTGGAAGATAGTAATGGTTTTCAGGGATATGTTGCTCTGCTATTTCTTCCATATGGTCAAGTTTTATGTATTCTTCCATGAATACTTGATAGAGTGATTGTAACTTCACATTCTTCTGTAAGCGTTTTTCGATATGAAAGAATCTTTTTGCTGCTAAGTATTTACTATTTCCGAGTACTGATGGGTCTTGTTCAAATGGTAATCGTACTATAAAACGAACATTTTCATCTTTCTTAGTAGTATTTGCTCTTCCTTGAAGTAGTCTTCGCACCATTGTTCTGCTGCCGTCATTGGCTTCTTCGATGTAGAAGTATCTTCTAGAGTCCAGAACTTCTGTAGCTGGTGTTCTAAATCTATTGTACTTATGCCGCAGCTGTATGCGTTAACCTCCTGTCCTTCCTCGAGTTTACCTTGCACCACCCATCCTAGTAACGTGTTCTGCAGCAGAGGAAGACTAGGAGATAATTTAATTTGCCCAACGGTTGTCAAGATGGTGTAATGTTCTGCTCCAATAAGCATATCAATATTCCCGGGTGTGTTAAACTGGGGATCAGCGAGTTTTATATTCTTTGGGATTTTCCAGGTAGATACATCAAAGGGAATCGCAGGTTGAGCAGAAGTGATCTCTGATACTATGAAGGTATCCATAGAAAAAGAAAAACCAGTTATCTTTGAGGCTATCGGAAGCGATGTCCTTTTCTGTGACTTCATCTTTGTTTTTCCTACCCCGTTCATATTGAGTCGATTGGATCCAGCTGAAAGTCCGAGACTAAACGTTCAATGCTTCAGTTATTAAGTTCACATGTGAACCTGCATCCAGAACTGCTCTACATTCAATGTCTTCGTTGGGTTTGTCTTTGACAATGATGCTTACTGTTGACAAAAAATGTATTTGAATTAAGAATTTTATGGAAACTGGTTAACTGCTGCATGCATGCTAGATGTAGCTGTTTGGAATTTTTCATAGACTTGGTGTACTTGTTGCCCGACGCCTTGTCCAGGAGCGGTATTAGGATGCAAAAGAGTGTGGTGCCGTTGGTTGCACTTCAAGCATGAACGTGAGTTACATTGATGAGTATGGCTATGACCTAAACAATGGCTATGACCTAAACAATTAAAACAAAGTCGAAGCCTTTTGACGTGGTGAATTCGATCCTTGGGCGATGAGTTTCGAAATGATGGGCATCCTTGTATGCGCTGTTCTTTATGTTTGCAGAAGATACAATGCTGAGACGGTTTGTTAGGGCTGCCCTTGGTTGCCATTACTAGCGTAGACTGTCGATTACTAGAACGCCTTGCAACAATAGCCTTTTCTCTTTTACCTCCAAGATATTCTAACATCTGGAACCGGGTCTCAAGAAATTTTAGAAGCTCGGACACCCTTTGCTTATCTCGCGGGTTTTTTACTGATTGTTCAAATTATACTACGCGATTGAAGATCTAATTTCTGTAGCACGACATGTGTAATGATCGCATCCCATCCTTCAACATCAACCCTCATGTTAGCTATTCCATGCAACGATTCTCTTGTGGTGTCGTGAAGCCATTTTATGTCTGCAGCAGATTCTCCGGTGCATTGTGGCTGGTTCAACAGATTGTTAAGAAATGCAGATACGATCAATCTTGTGTTATTGTATCTGCCTCTCAATATCTCCCATGTTGTGTGGTAGTGCTGTTCGGATGCAGGTAGATGTTGAATTAATTTTGCCGCCTCCCCAGAGAGGTTTGCCTTGAGGTAGTACATCTTTCTTGCGTTGTCTATCATCTGTTTGTGTGCAAGTTCTGTATACAGATCGTTGAATTGGGGCCATTTCATGTAGTCTCCGTCAAACTTAGGGAGTGTGATCTTGGGCAAAGTTAATGGTTGCGCCTGCTGTGTAGAGGGCTGCGCTGTTGGCACTTTAGACTCTGTTGTGACCAAATTCAAAAGGCAGTTCTTCACGACTTCTTCCAAAGCAATGTTTTTGCTTGGTAGCCATGAGCACTGGTAATATCGGTTATTTGACATATCTTTTGGTGGCAGCATTCGATTTGCGACCAATAGTGGTCAATATTCCTTGCTCTCAAGATATAGTATTTGAGCTCCTGTGGGGTTTGTAATCCTGCATCTAACTTTTTTAGCAGTCGTTGTAGCGCGTCGATTGCACTCGATTGCTTCCTCATTATCTTGCATATTAGATTGTGTTGAGATTATTGATCCTCATGGATCTTCTCCTTCGGCGTTGCTCCTGTAGCTCTCGTTGGGGGTATTTCTAGCTGTGTCTTGTCTTGCCCAAGACCAAATGGAGCAACGATACTAGGAGGTGTAGTCCATTCAAAACGCGCGTTATGGTGTTCCAAAATAACACCGTTAAGAAAATCGAACCCTAAAGGTTTTTGAGGTCGCTGATCACGAAAATCGAGGTCCCGCGGTCCGAAAATTAGGGAGTCACCCCTAAAAATGTAAAAAACACCCCTTTTTAGGGGGTTTTCGCGATTATTTCAGTAATAATGAAAACTAATGCAATGAAATGCACTTCTTTTAATATTTATTTGCGAAGGGGGTTGCTTTATACTAAATTAAGGCGAACTTAATGGTAAGGGGTACTCCTAAGAGGTTGAAACTACCCCTAAATTGGCGAAAAATGGCAAAACTTGTAAAAAAAATGTTTTTCCAAGTTTATGCTTCAAATCCGATTGTGGGCGTACTGTCAGGCAGAAATAAATTATTTTCAACCCTTAAGGGGTTAAAACTACCTCTACAATATAGTTCATTGAAAACTGGGGGGGGGGGGGTTCCAAAAAAACCCCGTTAGGAAAATCGAACCCTAAAGGTTTTTGGGGTCGCTGATCACGAAAATCGAGGTCCCGCGGTCCTAAAATTAGGGCGTCACCCCTAAAAATGCAAAAAATACCCCTCTGCCTCTACCCGCTCTTCGCCGCCTGCGCCTTTTCACCATCTGCGCCCATACGCCGACCGACACCACCCCCCTTCAACCTGCCCTCCCGCCACATGCCTACCGCGGCACAATCTCTTATGTCCGCCCTACCCGCCGCACGACCGCCACCGCTCGCCCTGGGCATATATTTGCCATTACAAGTTGAGAATTATATAATACCCGGGGATTTTACGTAATAACCAGATTTATCACATCGTAGCACACATGTGCATTTATCAATTTATATTTTCTAATAAAAAGAATTTTTATTCAAACAATTCATTAAAAAAATTTAAATTGCAATCTACGAAAAGAAATTTTTTTTCAATGTACCCCTAAGGTTTAACTCCTTCAAGAGGGTTAAAAATTTTCCAAATGTTTTAATAATATTTCATCAAATATAAAATTTTAATGCAATACAATAAATTTCAATTTGTTCCAATTACAATTTTAATGTGGGGGTAGTTTAACCCCCTTAAGAGTTGAAAAAATTAATTTGCTGATAAAACCTTTTGAACCAAATTTCAAACAAAAACCAAAAAAAATTTGCGATTTTTTTATATTAAGTTGTTTTTATTATAGTAAGGGTAGTTTTAACCCCTTAAGGGTGGAAAATAATTTATTTTTGCCTGACAGTACGCCCACAATCGAATTTGAAGCATAAACTTGAAAAAAAAAAAAAAAATGTTTACAATTTTTGCTATTTTTGGCCGATTTAGGGGTAGTTTCAACCATTTAGGACTACCCCTTTCCATTAAGTTCGCCTTAATTTAGTATAAATCAACCACCTTCGCAAATAAATATTAAAAGAAGTGCATTTCATCGCATTAGTTTTCATTATTACTGAAATAATCGCAAAAACCCCCTAAAAAGAGGTGTTTTTTGCATTTTTAGGGGTGACGCCCTAGTTTTAGGACCGCGGGACCTCGATTTTCGTGATCAGCGACCCCAAAAACCTTTAGGGTTCGATTTTCTTAACGGTGTTATTTTGGAATACCCCCCCCCCGCGTTTTGAATGGACTAGTGGGGGAGGTTGAGATTGCTCTAATTATTTTAAGCTCTGTGAAAGGATTTGACTATTTTCTTCATACAATCTTTGTATTCCGTTGTAGTAGTTTTTGGTAAAGTATGGTTGATTGAACAGTGGCGAGTGGATTGAACGAAGCTGGGTGTCATTCTATTAAATTGATCCCACTAGGCTTCCAACTGCTTTCTCTCTATAAAGTCCTGGTTGTTTTTCGGTCAAGAGAATCCTTTTTGTAGTTCGTGATTATGCGTTGAATTTCTTTCCAAATGTCCTGCTGGGCCTGAAGCAATTCGTCTAAATTCGCCATTGTAAATGACCTCTCTGGATGAGGGATGTTCAAATATTTCCTTCTATAGGAGGGATGATGTGCAAATAGTTCCTTCTATGTGAGGGATGTTCGGGGTATCTTCGGGGTTGACTTCTGCGTCGGGATGATAGCCGGTTGAGGTTTCTTATCCGGCTCGAAGGACCAATGATATTTATATAGCGGACTGGATTCTTTTATCCAGCCGCTACTGTTTCACTTTTCTTTTTTTTTATGTGATAACCTAAGCTCAGGTGTCACCCTTTGTACTACTAGTACGTCATGTCCTTTAGGTCATGGTGCAATGTCCAGTAGTAAGCTTAGCTCGAAAGATAGAGAGAAGGACATAATAGGTTAGGGGGAGTCAAAGGGGTGTTGCAGAAAGTGGCGATGAGCCTTGCGTTTGAACTCTTGGATGTTTTATGAGTTCGGGAATACCGTCTTTGGAAGGTTGTTCCACAGACGAGTGGTTCTTGTTATAAACGAATTTCTAGATCGGAGTGTGCGCGAAGATAAGGGCTGTAAACTGAGGGGGTGAGCCGAGCGGGCAAGTCTTGTGTTGCGGGAAAAATGTTGCCGTGGAGGCATAAGGTTACTTATTTCAGTGGAGCAATCATTATGAAAAAAACGATAAAATTTTGCTAGAGCTGCAACATTCCTACGGTGGCTTAATGAGTCAATTGAAGGGCAAATGGCGCTGTCACCAATAAGTTTGAGAGCGCGGTTTTGCACCTTGTCCAGCCAAGCTAAGATGGTTCTTGGGGCCCCGGCCCAGATATACGAGTTATATTCAAGACGGGGACGAATGTAGGACTTGTAAATTATAGCCCTGGCAGACGGCTGAAGGAGAAATTTGCACCTTTTGAGGAATCCTAGACACTGGGATGCTTGTTTAGCACTTTGGAATATGTGGTTATTCCAACGCAGATCTTCAGCTAATGTTACGCCTAGGATGTTTAGAGAGGGTTCTGCCGTTACGGTCTTGTTGTCTACTGAAATAGAAAGCGGTTCGGTGCAAGTTTTATTTTAGATGAGACAGTACTTCGTTTTAGATGCATTGAATTCGACACGGTTCTTGCGGCCCCATTCAAGAATTCGTTCGATGTCCCTGTTGATTGAATTGGACAACAGTTGGTGATGATGTAGACAAGGTCTGGCACGCGCTTGTGTTACATTATCAAAACCATAGGAGTAACGTAGAGTACCGTCATCAGCAAAGCTGTGCAGTGAGTTAGAGGGGACTGAGAGCAGGTCATTTATAAAAACTAGGAAGGGAACTGGTGATAGAATTGAGCCCTGGGGAACACCTGCGGAGATGTGGTGGGGGTCGGATTCGACGCCATCCAATACTACCTTGATTGAACGGCCTGAAAGGAAGCTCTCAATCCAGTTCTTCAGAACAGAGTCAATACCAATAGCTTGGAGTTTAGCCAACAGAGCGGGATGCCATACTCTGTCAAAAGCCTTGGAGATATCCAGAGCAACCAGACCAGATTCACCAAATCGGTGTATACTCCCGCTGAGGTGCTCCGTTAAGCAAACAAGGAGGTCACCAGTGGATCTTTTCGATCTAAAGCCGTATTGTTTGTCATTCAATATTTGGTTGTATTCAAGATATTCCATAAGCTTCCTTTTTATTATTGTCTCCATAACTTTGGAGAGAATAGAAGTAATTGCTATTGGGCGGTAGTTAGTAGGGTCACTAGCTTCACCTTTTTTCGGTATGGGCTGAACATGAGCCAGTTTCCAGGAGTCAGGATAAACTCCGGAGAAGTATGAAAGTGCAAAAAGTTTGCGCAGAGGTTTAGCCAAAGGTGAGGCACATTTTTTAAGAACTATAGGGGGAATTTTGTCGGGGCCAGTGGCTTTGTTGGAGTCCAGCTCTTTGAGACACTTATATACTTCACGCGTCACGAAAACTCTATCCATTGAGTGAGCGGAACACTCGATGGTGGGGGTTGCATGACGGCATCGGGTAAGGAAGAATTTTCGGCGAACAGAAGTGCGAGTAGATCGGCCTTGGGTTTGCTTTCTGTTATCACCTGTTTGTTGTAAATGAATGGAGGCGTTGAATGTGAAGTGAAATTCTTCCTGATGGAGGTTACCAAGGACCAGAAGTTTTTACTGCCAGCAGTGGAGTTTATGAGTTTACCTCTCAGTTTCTCATCGAATAATTCTTTGACGCTCTTGATGGTGGATTTACAAGAGTTTCTCAACCTGATGTACTCACGTCGAGATGTTTCGCTCGGAGAATTTTTGTACTGTCTGTAGGCGGCTTCTTTGGCTTTGATTGCGCTCATACACTCTCGATTGAACCATCCATATTGCCTAGGCTTTATGGATTTGGAAGAATGGGGAATGAATAAACGCATTCCGGCCAGTATAATTTTGGTAATACAGATGGCCGCAAAATTAACATCGCATTGTTTAAGGTTTGGCGCAGCCTCACGCCAAGTAAAAAGTAAAGAAGGCTTTAATGTCTCTGAATATACTAAATGTATTAACATTTAATTCTGAGTTTTATAGTACAACAATTTTACACAAAAAAAAAAAAAAAAAAAAAAAAAACAGAAAAGTTGCGTGATAATACGATTTAGCAAATTATGAGTGCATATTATTCCCAGACGAAATCCAACTCATGAGAATAATTTGACACTCTTGATAAAATTATTACCAGACGAAATCCAAGAATGAGAATTTCATTCTTGAAAATAATCTGACACTTGCTACAATTTTTCTGCTGATCGTGGAAAAAAATTTACGAATATAAAAATTTTCTGCTTCCAATACTGTAGGTATTATTGATATTGAGAAATTTTATTTATACACGAATTATTCATTTAACTGGAAAAGAAAATAAATAAGAATGCAGATTATTTTAATGCATAACGTCTTCTTGTCACCATGGCTTTTAACTCCAAGCCACGATATTCAAATGAATAAACGTCTTCCTTCCTGGCTACAAGCGTTATCAATAAATAAGTCTGTAGAATATTCTAATCGATAAACGTTTTCGTTTTTTGCCACAAGAGTATTTTTGCAGCCAGTTCCAATTAAAATCTGATGATTAATTAATTAATCAAAACATAAAACTTCTGTCTAAATGATAAATTATTTTTTATCGAGTCGTTTCTGCGAAAATATATTTTCTATGTAGTATATTTTCGGCAAGTAGATATCCATAAACATCCATTTCCACAATCGACCATCCTAGATGACATTGGTCTCCAATGTTGTTTGGCACGGCTTCATAAATTCTACACAAAATGACACGTTGTCCTCGGACCCTCGTACAGACTTATTTTTTTGACGTCATACGTGTTGTTAAGTTTCACTTCTGTGACTTGATATGGCCCCAAATATTTCGCTTTGAGTTTCTGTCCAGGACACACCTGTCTACGTTAATAAAGAGCCACTGGTGTACCTTCTAGGGTTCTCTCTCTTCTTATTGAACTGTTCACGATTCTCTTGTTGTACTTTAAGAATTGCCTGCTTCGCTCGTTTCACTTCAAATTCCTTGCACAGCTCCATCTCTATCCTTCAGGCCATCTTAACTTCGCTCTGTACACCAGTAAGTATCTCGAAAGGAGTTCAGGTAATGCTTCGCTGGAATGTTGACTGGGCGATACCTTCTTCC
Source organism: Thereva unica (assembly GCA_949987705.1). Lineage (NCBI taxonomy): Eukaryota > Metazoa > Arthropoda > Insecta > Diptera > Therevidae > Thereva > Thereva unica. The sequence continues at coordinate 65,431,874 of OX465284.1, forward strand.
TTGCAATAATGCTTGAATTCCTCGCTAGTGAAAGCGCTCTCTTTGTCTGTATTTATCTGCAGCGTATTTTCAAAATCCATCTTCTGTATTTCAAGGTTGTTGATAGCTTCTCTTGCTGTCGTTGACTTCGTTGGACAAATCCAGACAAATTTTGCAGTCATTCACTCTTACCAAAAGATGTTTATACAATATACTCGTTGATTCCAACGCCCTCACATGGTTCATATGATACGACTCCAATTGAATATCACTCTTCATTCGAGGATGCAGCTACCCTTCTTGCTTTCCAATTTTCGGATCAAACAGAATGCGCTCAACACAATTCGATAGATGAAGGATTGTACCACCGGGACCCTATGGCTGTGGTTGTGGTAACCATTTTAGATTATTTGGAAGGCAGACTCATCATGTATTCTCTGCCTTTCATTAAGGTCCAGCCCCAATTTTCGTGCTGCCTAATGATCTATCTATCATTTCGTGCTGCCTAATGATAATCTATCTTATTAGAAGCCCACTTCCTTAAATTAAAACCATCAGCTCTCAAAAAGTCTATAGTTTGTTTTTGTACTTCTAAAGCCAGTTCCCGTCAATAAATCGTTCACATAGAAAACGGAGCATACGACCTTAGATGGAATTGGATAACTTTCAGTTTCGTCCTTCGCTAGCTGATGCAATGTGTGTATTGCTAAATAGGGAGCCGAAAGTTTTTAATTGAAATCCTTAATAGGCTCGCTGTGTGACTTTTTCCAGAGTATCCTTTGATATTCTGAATCCTCGCTGTCAGCATTGACAACTACACGATGTTTCCTTCATCTTAGTAATATGGGCATCAAGTCATCTTGTAATGTTGGGCCAGTTAATAGGGCATCATTAAGTGACGAACCTCCAATAGTTTTTGATGATGCGTCGAATACCACGCGAAGCTTCGTGGTGGTGCTATCTTACCCTGGTAACACAATAATTCTTCAACGATTTTTGTAACCGCCTACATGGTAATCGAAAAATTCTACTGGAAAATGGAGGTCTTTTCATTGTAATGACTAGGTAAGCGACTAGGTAATGACTTGTGGAATACTTGGAAATGTGGTGTGCTTTTATAATTCTTTGGCTTTGCCTTGTCGAAGCCTCTCTTCTTGAGTTTATTCCGTCCTCATCAATTTTATAAGATTGGCCCGATGAAGGCCACACAACTCAGTCTAACTAACGGATGAAAATTTCAGGTATCCGCCTGACAGGCCGTACCATGCAGGTGCCGTCACGATTCCCTAAAGACCCGCAGGCGAAGACGACAGTTTAGCATAGCAGGTTGTTAATTCAAGTGCAAAAATGTTCATGGCCTCAACGAAAACTTTAAAGGCACAACAGATTTGTGACTGGAAAAACCTATAAAATACACAGACCACCATATTTGTTGACACAATGGTTGCAATGGTCGATTGAAACAACTTACGTGCTACCACCCAAAACTCAAAGTTTTCCCAAACCCATATCTCAAAACCCGTTGGTTCTACGTAAATTTCGTGTAGGGCAATTTTTATGCATTTTTTATTTTATCTTTACTTAGCCAAAAATTGCATAAAACCGATAAAACGAGATTTTTGAGAAAAACTGATTTTCGTTACCTTTGACCTTCCATAACTCGAGTAGCCGGCCAGTTGGCTTTATGGACTTTTGGGAAATTATTTGTGAGCCCCAAATAAAGAGAATCCCGCTGATAAATCTCCAGTTGCATTTTTTCAGAGGTTCATGTTTCAAGTGACTGGGTTATATGTTTTGGAACGTAGGGTTGTGATCATAGGCTTTTATTTGTATTTTCATTAAGACCCGATCTATCAGCAAGTTCCAAGCGGGCTGATAAATCGGGTCAGTGATGGTAAAATGTCGAAGAAGTTGTTGTGGATCATCTTGTAAGCACGCCTTTAGATAATGTAACTGCTGTACGGGTGTTAACGAATCGGTGTATAAATCAAAAAACGCCTTCCAATTTTTATAATCCCCATGGGAGGTGGGCAAGTTAATTCTTGGCAGCTTAAGTCCCTGTCCTGAATTCAACAACTCCTCTCTTTTGGCATTTCCTCTCGTGTGTGTACTTGGGTTTTGAACGCTTCCTTGAAACCTTGCAGCATCCTCTTGGATTTGAGACTTGAATTCAATATAAAATTCTTCCAGATTTGTGAAATATTTCTCTGAGAAGTATTTTTCAAATTTGGTGTCCAAATCGGCCGTCACATCTGACATTATGAGGCCTTATGGTTTATTTTAAATAATTCCCACTGACCTCTTATCACTTCTAATGGATAGTTGAAGTAAGTTAGAGTTTTGCGCTCTTTGTAATTTCGTAAAGAGCGCTGCAATTCATTGTAAATTGCAAACTGGTGCTTAATCAAACCCTCCATTTATTTTTATGTAAGTTCGTTTATTTTTATATTTAAGTTGTTCTTTAGTAAGTTTTTGTATTAAGGATCGCCAAATTATCTTCGGATTTTCCGATCCGGCTCGAAGGACCATAAATGTTTGCTACAAATGCAAACGAATTCTAAAAGAAACTAAGGGATTAGATTAAATAACAATATTTATTTTCGCAATATAATAAAATTCCTAGTAAAACCTGCTGCAGATGATCGATGGCGAGATGGAGCAGTATGAGTTAACTTGCCGATTATCTCCATCTTTCCTACTAATTCTTCCTGTTTTACATTTAACATAATTATTCAACTTTCGATACAAAACGGCTTGCAAACTGTCTTTCACATAAAAGAACTCTTCACTCGTGACTGTTTAATTGAACTTCTTATGCTTCTTTAGTCCTTCGGGGGTCATAGTTGCCCTTTGTCAGTGCTGCTACATTTCTACGGTGACTCAAAGGGTCAAGCAAACGCAAAATACCACTCGATATACTCGAACGCGTCTGAATGGGTGATGTTACTGCAGTGCCATCAACATGTAAAAGAAATGATCTATACAAAAGAAATATAAAGAATTGTTCTTTTGAGTGATAACAAAGATAACAAAGATAACAAAGAAAATTAAATGTTTATATATTTTTTTTATTTTTGAAAAAATACCCCTAACCAATATTTCCCGTTAGAGGCGAACTTTCCACCCGTAAACAGAAAAAAAACACTAGGGCGACTGCACCTAATAAAGAATGACATTCGCAGAAAAGGGATGAATAAATATCATAGACCGTTTAAAGTGATTTCTTCCCCTTAAATGTTTTATCATAACTGTTTACTGACCAAGGTGTTTAACTGACAAATAAGTGTTTCACTGCTAAACACATGCTTAGGTTAGAATTTTCGGGTAAACACCTGTCGTTTAATTTCGGTTAAAGGTTTTAACAATAATAGTGTATAAATTTTGTGCATTAATCACTTCTTCTGTTTTAAAACTAAGCACCACTAAACACTTTACCTTCTGCAAATAAAAAAATAGATTGATTTATTTCTAAATATCTGGTAAACACTTGGATTTGCAGTGACAGCACATTTGAGTTCAAATGTAAGTAAGGCTCACTGATATCTTCTTGAGTAACTTCCAGACCCCATCTAACCAATCCTATCCTTTTCTATCCTTTAAGGTATGCTTATTAGTCATTGTACCATGATTTGTGGGACATGGCGGACTGATAGTACAAAGATTCCTAAGGTTAGCTTTGTGACATAAAGAAATGTCCCTAAATTCTTACCCCACACGTCCATATAAGTTTACCATCCTCGTGAAATTCACGTATGAAATGTCACTATTTTAAATTCGTCACTCTCATTCAAGAAATGATTAAGGTTGACAAGGGTTTTTTCCTGGTTTAGGTTAGAGATTGTTATATAAGCCATGTCTTCGATGGGCCTCGGCAAAATGTCAGATGTACGACTTTAGTCCGTTAGTAAATCGCTGGAAAAAAGGAAAGTATTTTGTTTATCCTTTAAGAAAGTTCTGATCGAGTCCTGTTTCTGTTATATTAGAAGTGACCCTTGCCAAGAAAATTTAAATCTGGTTTTTGTTCAACCTGGTTGTTCTATTATGAGATTCAGTAGCAAGCAGAAAAACATAACATGCCCGACATTTAATATCCATTTAACTATCGCAATCGCCCTCTCATCTATGTGTATGCCCATAAATCCTATTAAACACTCTACCATTATTTCAAATTTCCGAAACCTGCCACACATTCAACAATGTTTGACTAATGTTATTTACCTACTTTACTCCTTTCGCCCGCTCTCTCCGGCGCTGCCGCATATACGGTTATTATGTGCTCTTTGTCCTACAATGGAACGATAATTATATCCCAGATACTAATTACAAGGACGTCAGAGCAAATTTCCCATAGTAGAAGTTCGGTTTTTACCAAAACTTGACATAACATCCTGATGTCCAGTTCTGAATCCGAATTATCTCGTTCCCTACTATGCCTGGCATTGGCTACTGCTGGCTGTTTATGTGAATTAAATTTGATAAATTGGAGACCGGCCATCCTGAATGTCCGGGGATTAATTAATTACGGTATATCGTTGGCGGTTGTTGTTGTTGTCATTGCCGCTCCTGCTGGTGTTGTGTCATGAGGTAATTTAGCTTCTAAAGGTAGATTTTACAAATTGTTAAAGTTGCTGTATTCTTTTTGCGTTTGCTATCTCTTCTCTTGGCAGAATACTGTAAAATTAGGGGATTGGGTAATTTATACTGGGGTGGTAGTGACCTCTTTAGAGATGGAGCAAGGATCCTTTTCTATGGGAATCGTTTTTTTTTCAGTTTTAACTGAAAGTCTTCTACAAGTTTTTATGAGAAAGGCGATTCTTATCCACGGGAACAAAAATAGTCATGTTTTTAAATATCTTTTATACTTTAACATATATGTGCACTAAACGGTGGCCCTTAGCAGTCTTTTATCACAGCAAAACGAGATTATCTTTCTGTGCCCCGTGATCGACTTATTGAAAACTGTATCAGCCTTAATTACAAACGAAAAGCAGGTATCTGTATCGCGGCTACGGGCAAATGACGTGGAAACAGAAATTCCAATTGGGGGGATTTAACAAATATTAGTGTTTTTTAATATCTTTTTCCTCAAAAATTTAATCACTTGAGGAGAAAAGCAATAATACTCTGACAGGCCCAAAATGGAAGCAAATTTCATCAGAAAAGCAACAATAAACAAAAACAATGAAACAGTTAAATTTATCTTCAAAATAGTACGTATAGTGTACTAGCATGTGGAACCTGAGCCTCACTCGGCTGTAAGTACTAGTGATGAGCAAAAATAAAAATGGTCTTGTTCTTGCATATTTAGCAGGACTCAGAACAAGAACAAGACTTAGTTTTGCTTGCAAGAACAAGAAGAAGACGGGCTGAACAAGAACAAGACAAGAACAAGACTAAATTAGTCTTGTCTTGTTCTTGCGTTCGCTTATTACTAATAAGTACACGTTTGGGGACGATATAGCGGTAGGGACACGATGTACTGGTACGCATAGCAGAGGAGCAATTAATTATCTCTTAACCTTTTATTTAATTTATATTAAACTATTTCCCGTTGACGTACTATGATTAAATATGAGCCGCTATCCCCATAGTCACGTCACCCATTACAAAAAGTGAGAAACAAGTTTTCATATTCTCGTAGTCACCTTAGTAACTCTTTCTTCTTCTTTAACGGCTCTACAACCGGGATCCGGTCCTGGCCTCGCGCAACTGTTCTCTCCACCGGTCCCGATTCTGAGCCGATGTCATCCAGTTTGGCATCCCTAAACTCTGAGCGTCCTGGTCCACGCCATCCTTCCAGCGAAGGTTGGGCCTCCCTCGCTGTCGCACCCCATAGGTCTTACCGCAGAGAACTTTCCGAGCAGGCTCATCTTCACTCATACGAGCTAGATGCCCTGCCCACCGGAGCCTACCGAGCTTTATTTTCTTCACAACATCTATGTCGCGATAGCGCTCGTAGATCTCGTCATTGTAGAGTCTCCGGAATTGTCCTTCCTCACATACGGGGCCAACAATCCTCCGAAGTATTTTCCTCTCAAACACGCCCAAGAGGTTTGAGTGCTTTTTGCTAAGCACCCACGTTTCGGATGCATATGTGAGAACGGGTAAGACCATCGTCTTATATAGTAAAAGTTTAGACGTTATAGTTAGATATTTGGATTTGAAGAGCCTTGACAGACTATAGTAGGCTTTGTTGGCTTTTAGCAGTCGTGCGCGTATTTCTGGTTCCATGCTATTGTCGGCTGCTACTATTGACCCAAGGTAGGTAAATGATTTTACCACGTCAAACTCGTGTTCCGCTACCTTGATTGTGGGACCAATGTTAGGTGTTCTTCCAGACGAGGCCACCATGTACTTTGTTTTGCTTTCGTTAATGTGCAGTCCCAGATTTCCTGCCGCTTGCTCAATCTGAGTGAAAGCTTCTTGTACAGCTGTTGTTGTTCTTCCAATGATGTCAATGTCGTCTGCGTAAGCCAGTAATTGGGTGGACTTGTGGAGGATTGTACCCCTAGATGTCACGCCCGAATCTCGGATCACTTTCTCCAACGCCAGGTTGAAAAGGAGGCAGGCCAGACCGTCCCCTTGTCGGAGTCCATTATAGATGTTGATTGGTCTGGACAGTGTTCCGGATACCTTTACTTGGCTTGACACATTGATCATGGTCAACCTACATAGTCTTGTCAGTTTGTTGGGGATGCCGAATTCTCTCATGGCTTTGTAGAGTTCTACCCTGGCTATGCTATCATAGGCGGCTTTAAAGTCTATGAAGAGGTGTTGAATTGAGTTTTGAAACTCTAGACATTTTTCCATAGCCTGCCTCAAGGTGAAAATCTGATCAATCGTTGATTTGCCTGGGCTGAAGCCACACTGGTAATGGCTTATGATGTTTCTGGCGTATGGGGCCATCCTGTTTTGTAGGATAGCGGAGAATATCTTATACACGGTACTCAACAACGTTATACCGCGATAATTAGTGCACGCTGTGATATCTCCTTTTTTGTGTACCGGACAGAGGATGCCTTTTCTCCAGTCTTCTGGCATCACTTCCTGCTCCCATACTTGCACAATTAATTCATGAATCGCTTGGTGTAATGTAGGCCCTCCATATTTAACCAGCTCCGCTGCGATGCCGTATGCACCCGAGGCCTTGTTGTTTTTCAGCCGGCTGATGGCTCTGCTAACTTCTTCTATGCTTGGTGGCGGCAGCATAGCATTGTCATCAGATATTGGTGGAGCCTCCGAATCCTCAGTTAGCTCGCCATTTAGCAATTCATGAAAGTGCTCTTCCCATCGCTCCAAGATGCCTTTAGGATCGGTGATCAGATTCCCTTCTTTGTCCTTGCAGTATGTGCAACGTGGTGTGGTGTGAATTGCGTCATACTGCGGACTCTTTGGTAGAACTCCCGCGCCTGGTGCGGCCGTCGTTCTCTGTACTGTTCTAGCTCACAGACGAGATTTTTTTCCCAGGCTTCCTTTTTCCGTCTGTGAATTCTCTTTTCTTCTTTTCTGAGCTCTTTATAGTTATCTTCGCGTGCCCGTGTTCTCTGAGACTGCTGCATGGCTCGGTACGCAGCATTCTTACGTTCAGTTGCCAGCTTGCATTCATTATCGAACCAGTCGTTCCGATCTTTACGACTTCTGCCTAAGATGGAATCAGCAGTACTAATGACAGTATTTTTAAGGCGGGTCCAGTTCTCTTCAACGCCCGGCATCTCATCCCCAGGACTTAGGGCGAGTTCTAATGCATGACCGTAGCTGTTTCTGGCCATTTCATTGCGTAGTGCAGCTGTGTTGATTCGAGCCTGATCAGCGGATACAAAGCTTTTCAGCGTTGTAATGCGCTCTCGGAGCACCATACCAACAAGATAGTGATTCGAGTCGAAGTTGGCACCTCGGTACGTTCGTACCGTCATCAGACCCGAAAGGTGGCGCCGGTCTATCAACACATGATCTATTTGGTTGCGAGTGGCTCCATCAGGAGATACCCAGGTGGCTTTATGGATATCTTTACGCGCAAATCTAGTACTTGCAACGACCAAGTTCTTACTTGCTGCCATCTCTACAACTCGCTGTCCATTGTCATTAGTGTTTTCATGCAAGCTGTGGTTGCCGACATATTGCCTGTATATGGGCTCCCGGCCTACTTTGGCGTTCAGATCTCCCAGTATGATTTTTACATCATACCTGGGGCAGGCATTAAGTTCCTGTTCAACTAATTCGAAGAATTCTTCTTTATCATCATCCGGGGACTCTTCTGTAGGTGCGTGAACGTTTATGAGGCTGATGTTCTTAAATTTACCTCGCACACGAAGGGAGCATAGCCTTTCGTTTATTGCTTTAAAGCCGATAATGGTAGGCTTCATTCTTTTGCTAACCATAAAACCTACTCCTAGAACATGGTGTTTTGTATGACAGCTGTAATATACGTCATACTCAGGTTTTTGCAAAACACCATTCCCTGTCCACATCATCTCCTGAATGGCGGTAATGTCAGCTTTATACTTTGACAGGGTATCGGCTAGATGTTTTGAAGCTCGAGTTGTGTACAGAGTTCGAACGTTCCATGAAAAAATTCGTAAATCGTTTTGCCTTTTTCGTTGCCGTGGTCGTCGTCGTTTATTCCAGTATCCGAGGCATGTTGCTCGTTCCGTAATAATTGTTTTTTACGGGTGAGGTTATTAGCCTCACGCCAACCTTACTTGGAAGGGACTAGCCCGATCATATTAGCCTATCCTCTCTCATAGAATAGTTACCAGTGGCCACCGCTAGGAGGTTATGATCGCACTTCCATCAGTCCGAAATAGTTACGGCATGTTATGCTACATGTTATTCCCCCTATTCCGCTGATGACTGACCACCCACCTTAGTAACACTTGTCACAAATTCAGAGTGTAGCATTTATAGTTGCATTTCTCACAGATTATTGGCAGATTTTGTCACGCGAAATTTTTAGGTGATGCGACCATATTTTTAAAATAAAAAGCGACGAAGGATGGGAAAATGTTTTTTTTTTTTTATTAATATTATTGGTGATTTAAAATTATACTTATATTATCGAGTTAAAATAGTAAGCAGGAGCTAATTTGATTGTATTTGTTGCCTTTATGGAGCAAAAGCAGTAGATATCGAAGTTCGTAAAATGTAGCCAAAGTAAAACAATGGATGGAATGTTCACTAAAACTGTATAATTTAGATAAATTTCTTCAGACGTCGTCAACAGAGCTGCCTCGGGAGCCACTGTCCTTCGCCTTTTCCACCTTCCCACCTATGCATAATTTTCTTTCTTCCTCCCTCTTTACTTTCCTGATTCCATTTAAATTTTGTCACATTTTATTTCACTCACTTTTATTTTGTCCCTCGACTATGAGAATACCTCTTTAAAATTGACGTGATGTCATACACTTTAATTTGATACCCAGAAGAGGGCGTTGTAAAGAGGTAAACCGCCATTTTGTCTTGGCTGCCATTTTGAATTTGGAATGGGCCCACATTTTCCTTTCATTTGATATCTATACCGAGTTTGTTGTAAAGATAATCATTTTGCGTTGGCCGCCATTTTGAATTTTGAATAACGCCATATAGCTAATTATATTCGACTTGTCATACCCTTTCAATTGATAGGCTATATCAGGGGTTCGGAAGTACAGTTGCTTCTTAAAACGGCCATTTTTATTTTTTACAAAATTCTTCCTGGAACGGCCATCTTCATTTTTTACATTTTTTAGATTGTATTGTCACACGAACTATATGTACATTTGTCAAAATTTGAAGTTGATCGGTTATATGGAAGTAGGTCAAAATCAAGTTGCAAGATTTGTTTACATACTACCTACACACAACAAACAGGAAAAGTTAATATAAAGCGTATAAAAGCTTAATTGCCATTGATATCAGGGAAGTTAAATGTATACACTAAAATTGGTGTATTTCTTTTTTCGACACAAACAATAGTTTTTGTGCTGCAATTCAAAACTGTATGTCGTTATCATCGGTTTTTTATCATGGAATCAAACGTACAGACGTATCAATGTCAAAAACTAATATAATAACATATGTAACTTAAAGAAATTCTTGTTATGTTCTAGGTGTCTGGAAATAAATAGCACTAATCCTATTCTTTCATGACATTAAGTACTTCTTGATTGGCCTTGGTCCAAGAATATCTCAAAGTTCATGTTTTGGTCCAGATCCATTCCGCGAATGTCTCTGTATGAATTAAAAATCAAAGGATTTTTCAAATTAAAATAAGATTGCTCCCTGCAATTCGGTCTTATCAATTGGTCGCTCGAAATAATAACTCGCATTTAGTAGTTGCCATTCGAATAAACTCTAAAATATTAAATATTAAATATTTAATGGAAGATATTTTTTTTAAAATGCGCTATTTTTCTGATAATATTTAATTTCAATAACATTATCTGAATCTTCCAAGCCACTGACTGGGATTTGTATTTCCTCAACTTTGTTGCTTTCTAAAAAAGATAGCGTTTTCTTTTTTTTGATTTTGGAATGGGGAACCTAACCTAAAAAATCCCGGAAGTGTAAACGCTTTTTAACGAATAGAAGAAAAACGTAACCTCGGATCGAAAAAAAATTAAATTATAAAGCTGTAGCTATTCAAATTATAGGTTAGGGCAGAAAACATAGAGAAAAATGGGAAAAACTGTCGAAAATCAGGATTTTTTAATTTGTTAATAATTTTTGTATAACGCCACCTACATATTTGTTATTTGGTACAAATATTGCTTCTTAATCGTTGAAATAATGGTGTTATGTTTGTTGCGAAATTTTGAACAGTTTCCTTTAAATTTCACTTTTTGTAAAAAAGGCGTTCTTGTAAAAACGTTCCTTCTGGTGCATGGATTTCGTTGGATCAACGTTCGAAAGCTTAAAATTTTCTTCAAAGATTGTACTATCATGTACAAATAATAAAAAATCTCGATCAATCTTATAATAAAGAATCATCATTCATGCTCTACTCCTGCTGCAGAAAGTTAAAACTTTGTTATTCCAATTCGATAAAACTGATTTACAGGACATAGAAATTTCTTGCTAATCTATAAAAAATTACTATAAGTAAGTATAACAAATCTTAAAATGAAATAAATAACTTAGAAAAAGTTCACTCAAATTTTATAAACATATGATTGCAGTTCAAGTGTTGTTAAATCAAAAAACAGCAATCATTGACCGCGTTTATGCGGAGCTGAAGTATAATGTAAACGTGGCCATCGACAGCAAAATTTTCACCTTTTTCACCTTTTACACGGGTCGATAGCGAACCAACTTAAATTGGTCGTAAATATTTCCATAGCAAAAAATGAAGTTGTCGGTTTTAAACAAAACAGATCGATCTTTGTGAATCGATTTAAATAAAAATAATCTCTCAAAAATCGATTTTTCAAACAGCGAAAATCGATACAGAATCGCCATCACTAAGCCAGGCTATTACTTAGTTCAGACGGCTTACTAAGTTACACGACAAGTATAAGCTGTGTCTTCTACATTAATGTTTTTCAGTCGGAATTCGTTCATTAATTTCCCTTTTTATTAAGTCTACAAAGCATTTGTCAAATAAATGGTTTAATGGGAAATATATGGGCACAAAAATCCGAACAAGCTGACTATATTACTCAAATGAGTCACTTCGACGCATTAAGTTGAGAAATTCTTGTTATTTCTTCATTGTACAGTACAGCGACGGTAGTCAGCTCCTTAATGGAAAGGTTGACTCAGGTTTTCTAGATCACCGTGCATCGTTTAGAGTGAGTCGTTACAATCTAAGAGGACCACCTCTCTTACAAATAAACTCTTCTAATACGAATTACGGCAGATTCGAACCTGTCAATCGCATGTTCATTAACGTGAACAACAATATTAATGTGTTTAACGTGAGTATTGGTAAAGATGTCCTTAAAAGGAATCTTTTTAATCTCACGTGATTGCTTACATTTTATGTTGTTTGGTGGGTTTACATGTTGGATGCCCTTACTTTTTATTTTAATTTATGTTCAATCTCTTTTTAGAGATAGGATTTGTGTTTTTAGTCACTAATTTTTATGTTACTAATATTTTATGTTTGCATGTCTCAGCTGAGCCACGGCAGTGGTAAATATTTCTCAGCCCTGCTATGTATGTATGTGTATGTATATATAGATTTTCATGCTTATCTGAAAAGTGCGCCTTCTGTGCTAGAAGGGTTAACTCTTGCATGTTAAAGTGGTTAGTCACAACTATGGTATGAGATTGCGTTAGGTACTGTAAAAAACATGTAGTTCACTGTACAAATGTACAGTAAAATTTTGAAATACCGAATGCCGAGTTCGTAATCGTAATTTATTTATAAAAAATATGACATATTCCTTACAAGTTTGTCAAATCCAGCACTGTTGATGTCAAATACCATTCCCTATCATTTCGATGATTAACAAAAAGTGTACGCATGGTACGCGTCTCAAGAGGGCGTATTACCATTTTCTTCACAACCCCCTCGACATGAGTATCAAATGAAAGGGTATGATAAGTAGAATACAATAAGCTATGTCTTTATATCCATGGCGGCCGTCTCAAGAGGGCGGACTACCATTTCTTCACCACCACCTCGACATAGGTATCAATTGAAAGGGTATCATAAGTAGAATACCATAAGCGATATAATATACTCAATATCTGGTTAGATCCATGGCGGTCATCTCATGAGGCGGATTACCATTTTCTTCACAACCCCTCGACATGGGTATCAAATGAAAGGGTATGATAAGTAGAATACAATAAGCTATGTCTTTATACCCATTACGGCCGTCTCAAGAGGGCGAACTACCATTTCTTCACCACCACCTGGACATAGGTATCAATTGAAAGGGTATCATAAGTAGAATACCATAAGCGATATAATATACTCAATATCTGGTTAGATCCATGGCTGTCATCTCAAGAGGGCGGATTAACATTTTCTTCACAACCCCCTCGACATGGGTATCAAGTGAGAGGGTATGATAGGTAGAATACAATAAGCAATATAGTATACTCAATAAATAGTTAGATCCACCGAGGCCACCTAGAGAGGAAGTATTACCATATTCTTCACAACCCCCTCGACATGGGTATCAAGTGAAAGGATCTGATAAGTAGAATACAATAAGCAATATAGTATACTCAATAAATAGTTATATCCACCGAGGCCACCTCAAGAGGACGCATTACCATTTTCTTGACAACCCCCTCGACATGGGTATCAAATGAAAGAGTATGATAAGTAAGTAGAATACAATAAGCTATGTCTTTATATCCATGGCGGCCGTCTCAAGAGGGCGGAGTACCATTTCTTCACCACCACTTCGACATAGGTATCAATTGAAAGGGTATCATAAGTAGAATACCATAAGCGATATAATATACTCAATATCTGGTTAGATCCATGGCGGTCATTTCAAGAGGGCGGATTACCATTTTGTTCACAACCCCTCGACATGGGTATCAAATGAAACGGTATGATAAGTAGAATACAATAAGCAATATAGTATACTCAATAAATAGTTAGATCCACCGAGGCCACCTCAAGAGGGCGCATTACCATTTTCTTAACAACGCCCTCGACATGGGTATCAAGTGAAAGGGTATGATAAGTAGAATACAATAAGCTATGTCTTATATCCATGGCGGCCGTCTCAAGAGGGCGGACTACAATTTCTTCACCACCACCTCGACAAAGGTATCAATTGAAAGGGTACCATAAGCGGAATACCATAAGCGATATAATATACTCAATATCTGGTTAGATCCATGGCGGTCATTTCAAGAGGGCGGACTACCATTTTCTTCACAACCCCCTCGACATGGATATCAAATAAAAGGGAATGATAAGTAGAACATAATAAGCGATATAGTATACTCAATATACCGTTATATCCACGGCGGTCATTTCAAGAGGACTGTTTACCATTTTCTTCACAACCCCCTCGACATGGGTATCAAATGAAAGGGAATGATAAGTAGAACACAATAAGCGATTTAGTATACTCAAAATATATTTAGATCCACGGCGGTTATCTCAAGAGGGCGGATACCCATTTTCTTTACATAGCCCAACGACATGGGTATCAAATGAAAGGGTATCATAGCTAGAACACACTAGCATGAAATAATTAAACACGTGCATTTACGAACGAATTCAAAGGAACCCCCGAACAAGGTCATTAGATCAGCATGTTGAAACAAAAATCATTTCCGAGAAACTCGAAAGGAGCTTATGTTTTTTTACAAAGGCAATAATATTAATTAGAATTCCTGCATTTTGTTATTTTGTTATTCTTCTTCTTCTTTAACGGCTCTACAACCGGGATCCGGTCCTGGCCTCGCGCAACTGTTCTCTCCACCGGTCCCGATTCTGAGCCGATGTCATCCAGTTTGGCATCCCTAAACTCTGAGCGTCCTGGTCCACGCCATCCTTCCAGCGAAGGTTGGGCCTCCCTCGCTGTCGCACCCCATAGGTCTTACCGCAGAGAACTTTACGAGCAGGCTCATCTTCACTCATACGAGCTAGATGCCCTGCCCACCGGAGCCTACCGAGCTTTATTTTCTTCACAACATCTATGTCGCGATAACGCTCGTAGATCTCGTCATTGTAGAGTCTCCGGAATCGTTCTTCCTCACATACGGGGCCAACATTCCTCCGAAGTATTTTCCTCTCAAACACGCCCAAGAGGTTTGAGTGCTTTTTGCTAAGCACCCACGTTTCGGATGCATATGTGAGAACGGGTAAGACCATCGTCTTATATAGTAAAAGTTTAGACGTTATGGTTAGATATTTGGATTTGAAGATCCTTGACAGGCTATAGTAGGCTTTGTTGGCTTTTAGCAGTCGTGCGCGTATTTCTGGTTCCATGCTATTGTCGGCTGCTACTATTGACCCAAGGTAGGTAAATGATTTTACCACGTCAAACTCGTGTTCCGCTACCTTGATTGTGGGACCAATGTTAGGTGTTCTTCCAGACGAGGCCACCATGTACTTTGTTTTGCTTTCGTTAATGTGCAGTCCCAGATTTCCTGCCGCTTGCTCAATCTGAGTGAAAGCTTTTTGTACAGCTGTTGTTGTTCTTCCAATGATGTTAATGTCGTCTGCGTAAGCCAGTAATTGGGTGGACTTGTGGAGGATTGTACCCCTTGATGTCACGCCCGAATCTCGGATCACTTTCTCCAACGCCAGGTTGAAAAGGAGGCAGGCCAGACCGTCCCCTTGTCGGAGTCCATTATAGATGTTGATTGGTCTGGACAGTGTTCCGGATACCTTTACTTGGCTTGACACATTGATCATGGTCAACCTACCTAGTCTTGTCAGTTTGTTTGGGATGCCGAATTCTCTCATGGCTTTGTAGAGTTCTACCCTGGCTATGCTATCATAGGCGGCTTTAAAGTCTATGAAGAGGTGTTGAATTGAGTTTTGAAACTCTAGACATTTTTCCATAGCCTGCCTCAAGGTGAAAATCTGATCAGTCGTTGATTTGCCTGGGCTGAAGCCACACTGTAATGGCCTATGATGTTTCTGGCGTATGGGGCCATCCTGTTTTGTAGGATAGCGGAGAATATCTTATACACGGTACTCAACAACGTTATACCGCGATAATTAGTGCACGCTGTGATATCTCCTTTTTTGTGTACCGGACAGAGGATGCCTTTTCTCCAGTCTTCTGGCATCACTTCCTGCTCCCATACTTGCACAATTAATTCATGAATCGCTTGGTGTAATGTAGGCCCTCCATATTTAACCAGCTCCGCTGCGATGCCGTCTGCACCCGAGGCCTTGTTGTTTTTGAGCCGGCTGATGGCTCTGCTAACTTCTTCTATGCTTGGTGGCGGCAGCATAGCATTGTCATCAGATATTGGTGGAGCCTCCGAATCCTCAGTTAGCTCGCCATTTAGCAATTCATGAAAGTGCTCTTCCCATCGCTCCAAGATGCCTTTAGGATCGGTGATCAGATTCCCTTCTTTGTCCTTGCAGTATGTGCAACGTGGTGTGAATTGCGTCATACTGCGGACTCTTGTTATTACCTACTTTTAAAATAAATAAAAAAATATAATGAACAGTTAAATACATAATATTTATTGGGCGGTGTGAATAAAAACTTAGTGTTCACTTACGGTGAACACTTCTGAGTGGAGTGATTCGTTAAAAATGAACACTCGATTTGGTGTGAATAAAAATTTCCTCATTCAAATGCAATTCACTCATGGGAAATTTTGGGATTCAAGTGTTGAAGTGTCAATTTTATACGTCAAGTAAGAATCAAAGCAGGCAAACATTTTATTTTTATCAAAAAGCAAAGTAGTACAGGTAAAATACTAAAAATAGCGAAAATGATTGGGTGCAGGCTGAAACGTTACAGAGATCTTCCTTTTAGGGTGCCTAATAAAGAGTTATAAGGGGTTTAGGCTCAAGGGAAGGGCTTTAGGCTCAAAATATCAGTTGGTAATTATATCGAAAAATAATGTTCACAAAGTTTTGTAGATCATGCGATTATCTACAAAAAAAGTTATTATACATTAACCCGAACGAATTGCCATTCATAAGATATGACCATATCACCGTTTCAAAGATGTGAAATACTCATACGCCCTCATTCGCAACTTGACATAGATGTTCAATAAATCCGTTGGCTTTGCAAATGCTAAAAAACGAAGAAAATTGTTATTTTGCTCATGCTTTCCATCTAAATGGAGTCACTCAAGTTTTTGCCTTTTATAGTAAACAAAGAAAACACTTGCTTTAACATAATTAGTCTAGGAGTTATTCAACTTTAAGCTTTAAAAGAAATACAATTTTCTGTAAAAACCCTGTATCTTAGTAGATAGCTCACTCTCTAGAACAATTTGTTCCTCCAAATACATCCAGGAATGACCCATAAATATATTAGCTACGTAGTCCCACAAAGGATTCATCCAATGTCTGATGACCTGTACAAGTCCCGAATTAAAAGGAAGCTCTCTGCCAAGTTTCAGCCTGTACCCAATCATTTCCGCTATTTCGCTATTTCTTTTTTCGGCCTATTTTCCTTACTTAAAAAGGGAATTAACACGTTTTTGAATATTAATCCTCGGAAAAGAAAAAGTCACGGTCAGCGGTGATTCCGGTGATAACTTGAAGTCGTTGTTTATAACAATAAGGAAGAAACTCGTGGTGGCACTATACCAAAGCTTGAAAAAATTAAAACTTTCTTAAGACATGTAGGTGATCCAGGCTTTCAAGTCGGTGAATATCTTGGCATCCATAGAATAATATTGGCAAAATAATTTGGGAGGTCTGTAGTACTAGAGAGAAATGGATCAACTCTCCGACTTCACGTGAAGAAATAAAGGAATGGTTGGCAAAAAATAAATTGCCTAGTGCAATTGGTGCTCTGGATTATACACATGGCATTTATCCACAAAGCATAGTTTTAATAAATTGACAAAATTGTTGAAGTTGAACTTTCCTTTTTACTTTTTTACTCCATCGATTATCTCTTCATCTATTTCATCCAAAAAATCAATTACATCATACATTTTTCGTTTCAAAGCTCCTCGCCACTACCCTTAATTTTTACGAGCGTTCACTCGCAAACAAATGTAAAAACATAATTTTATTCACACCAAAAAGAAGTGTTCACTTGATATGGGGAAATGACAGAGTGAAGTACTTAACGAAACCTAACGAAGGTTATTTTTATTCACGCCAAACTAAGTGTTCCCTGCAAAAATGGGAGTGAACACTTGCACTCAGTTTTTATTCACACCACCCATTATTTATTTATTATTTTAGAATGTATTAAAACAAAAAAGAGTGATATCCCACCAAAAAAACATTAAAAATGTGAATTAGAAGTTCGTGGGCGCAAAAATTATTTATTGGGACAGTTTAAAACACACTTATAACAAAAAGAAGTGATATGGATTAGTCAAGATGAATCGTTAATAGCATGAAATAATTAAACACGTGCATTTACGAACGAATTCAAAGGAATTTTATAACAATTTTAGAGCATGAATCTTAGCTGTCCTTCGAAATGTAACAAATTTTATTAGAAATACTATAGACTGAGCCACACTTAATTCAGCAAAGATTCATGCTAAGTGTACAACGAACGCGTCAGCCAACTTTTTCGCGGTTGATAATTATTTATTGAGTTTTAAATAAAAATTGGCAGTTGTATAGTTCCTTTGAATTCGTTCGTAAATGCACGTGTTTAATTATTTCATGCTATTAACGATTCATCTTGACTAATCCATATCACTTCTTTTTGTTATAAGTGTGTTTTAAACTGTCCCAATAAATAATGTTTGCGCCCACGAACTTCTAATTCACATTTTTAATGTTTTTTTGGTGGGATATAAACTTACACGGAACGGCTGTGCCGTGTAAAACCCCTGTACATGAGCGACCACACTAAAGGTAGCTTGTTTTAAAGGACAATAACAGTGTGGAGGAGGGACAAAAATTGCTGAATTGCTTTGTTTACATTCAGCAAAAACCAGGGTAGCTTCTTGAGTGCTAAGCAAAGCCTTCTACATTTACAAGCCATGCTGTAGGTGTGTGCATGTTGTTGTATGAAGTCCCAACATAAATTCGTGAAATGTCAAAATTCCATTAAAATCAAAGGGAAAGAAGTTTTCGTGTCGCGAAAAGTGCTGTTACGAGTGTGATTTTATTAAAAATAAAACTTATTTCCTCAAAATAAAAAACGTGTTACATGCAAAAAGTGCCCAAAATAAGTAAAATAAGTTTGCAATTTAAATATACATATGTTACTACTAAAATTTACGGGTTTTATGTTGGTAAAGGAAGAACAAAATGTCAAAATCCCTTTAATAACGACGAAAACAAGTGCTTCGTTCCACGAAAAGGCTTTTATTAATGAAAGTGCTGTGATTTTTTGTTAAAAATAACAGTTTTTTAAAAAGTTAAAAGCAAAATTTTCGTTTGGGCTTTGATTCCTAAATATTTATATAAATTTATTTTTAGCGGTAGTCTCCTACCTCTATTTACATTATTAACACAACTTTGTAATATGTAGTAAATAAATGTTACAATTAATGTCCATAAATTTTGTTTTAATTTGGTTAAAAAAAATTAATTGATTCCCAATAAACGCACATAGCCGCACTCCACACAGTTTGACAGCTAAATTGAAATCCTATTGTGCTTTCATTGCGAGTGTGAGATTTCTTCGTGCATGGCTTGTAAATATAGAAGGCTTTGGTGCTAAGTCAATATCCGTGCTAAGTCAATATGTAGGTGTAGGCTTGCACTGCCTGACCACTACTAGCCCAGTGAACTCAAACACATCAGGAATTGTGGTACGTTCCCAGTGGGAAAAAGGAGTGCTCCAAGAGCCATCTTGGAGCGCTCCAAAAGGAGCAGAGAGTGCTCCCGTTGCCATACCCGTTCTATATTCTTTTTAACATTGCATGTCATTGCGAGCATTATAAAAAAGCTTTTTAAAAAAGAAATATTTATGGGCGCCTGTGGTTATGTGATCCGGTATCGAAAAGCTTTTATTTTTTTTATCTTTTGCAATTGCCTTTTTCTTTCCAAGCCCGTGAGTGGCTTTACCAAAGCAGTCCCCCAACTAAATTCTAACCACTTCTAAAAGCTGCTTGTCCTCCGTATCGAATGAGAGCCGGGCTATTGAGTATGCTATCGTCGCATTTTATGGACATGAAGATAATTGCCCGTTTTCTTTTTTTATATAAAATTTATGAAAACTCCAAGAAAGCTCCCTTGAGAGTGCTCCAAGTACACTCCCTTGTGCATCGCTCCCAATTTTTCCCACTGGGTTCAAACTGGCTTACAGCTATTCCGTGTTTAGTTTAGGGGGCTCTCTCTGCCCGTTTCTAAGATAGGGCATTTAGAATTTCGTTTTTGGTGGTTTGAATGGTAAGTAGCAAAAAAATCAAGGCAGCTGGAGTCCTGGGATGCCTTCAGAATGAGCTAATATGAGGGAAAGGGAAATCGATTTCCACCAGGATAGTCAAACCATGTCATCTTGTTCAGCTCTAAGTGCAAATGTTCACTAGCACTTAAGCCATCTTAAAAAATTTTCACTTAGAGTTTTGATAAGAAGAATATATATACCTAACAAAACCACTAAAAACTTTTCAGTACTAATACATACCTCGTAGCCCACAATGTTTGGTAAAACCCGATTTTTACGTCATATTTATCACGTAACCTATTCTGCTTCATTCTAGAAATGCCCGAAAGCCACAAAAATTTGTATTCTGTTCTGTTAATAATTTTCTAAGGTAAACATAAATCAGACATAAGAGTAATACCTCGTATCCAACAATAGTTTATATAATTTTATTATTTAAAAAATCAATGATAATAAGTGTATGCAACGTGCCCATTTGATTGTTTTGCAGACAGTGAATAATGTACTTCTCTTTGAAATTATTTTCCTATTCGTTTTTTGCTGCCCTTGTAAAATTATGTTTTGGAGGGTTACGAGGTATTTGTACTTCACGGTCGATATGTTGTGATTATATCCTAAACCATTATTATTCAGACCTAATTGTGTGGAAGTTTTATGCATAATAAAGAAAGAAATACCATGAAGATTACATTGTTCGATTTTTTGGCATTTTGCTATTGCAGCAAACATTGCTTGTATTTGTAACAAAAAATAAGGCAGAAAATCTTAAGTAAAACTGAAAGTAAAACATGAATTTTATCCATTAATTGCTCACTGTCCTAAAAAAGCTTCCATAAAATGTACAACGGGCGCCTTTTCAAATACAACATATTCGCTTCCATATCCACTAAATTCACCCTTAAAAATCCTTTTATGATTCTAGTTAGATAATTCATTGATCTACAAATCAGAGAAATTCGCAACAAAATTGCAGATGGAAAAGCGAAATATATTTTTATTATACCAAAAAACTATTTACAAATCATTTTACCTGGACAGTTTTATTGTCAACACATCAATGGCTCGGTGCCCGCAAGTAAATATATTTTAAGTCAAATCATTCTGTTTATGTGTTGAAGCTTTCGACCCGGTAACAGCCATCACCACTATCGCAACTAACAATAACTACCCCCTCCCAATGATCCATGCGAAAAATTGGAACAGTTCTCCGAAAAAAAAAACCCAAAAATCACTGAAGAAGTCAAAAGCCTTGAAGTAAAACTACAAAGGTCATTTTAGATTCTACAGGATGAGATAGGGTGTGGGTAAAGGGGAGCATCAATCGAAAAATCAGAGGAAACGGAAAAGGGGATGGGGAGATCCTAATTCCAAACAAAACCCCCAAAAATGCTGGAGTTCGCCACTGAAACACAAAAGTAGATAAACAAAAAAATGTATATAGAAGAAGCAAATCCGAGACCAAAAACATTTGATTACCAAACAGTAGAAAATGATGTTTTGCAGTGGAAAAACAGAAAACAAAAATTTCCAGGATTCCGCCACCGATTTTCTGTGCCTGCATGTGACCCGAGCGTGGTGAAGTTTTCTTGTTTTCGAAGAGCTACTACCAGCTACTACCACTACGTGCCACGTATCCTCCTCTATTTACACACATTCATGTCTACCTATATGTGTAAATAGGCACCACAAACGTAGCCCCAGAGTGTGTGGTGAGCGGCCCTGTGGACTGGGTCGGAAGGTAGTAGCAAATCGAGCACAGAAAAAGGGGGCAAGGCCATTTCTAAAAAGCGAAAATCTACCCCCGAATGATGTATAGTGTGTTTACCTCGAATGTCTCCTTAGAGCGCACGTATCTGCCAGTCGAAGTTGAAATCCTTTTTCCAGCATCTATTGAGAGTGTGGATGTGTATGCGATAAGGATAAAGCAGATCTCATGGTAGTGTGGTGGAAGGGGGAGGAAGCAGAGTTACAGCGAGGAACTTTTGGAGTGAGTACAACGCCCCTTCATCTAAACTTACTGGCATCCTGTCTTACATGGCACTGCTAGGACGTGGAGCTTTTTGCCCCGTGTCCTTCGGCACGAAAACGAATTCCATAAAGAAGATGACGACCGAAATGAGGTTGGGGCGCGCTGAATTTTATCTCGCTTGGCTCCTTTTTGGATATCGCTTTTGAATATCTTTCCCACGTAACACGCAACACAGATTGATTGCTACATCTGCATTCCCATTCGCTAGCCAAGCTTGGCTAGCCTATGGTCCAAAAAACCTACCCAAATCGTATTGGTAACAAACACCCCTTATCCGTCCCGCAGCATGTTCGTTAGAGCTCGTCTTGCTTTTTCACAACTGCCGCCTCCACTGCCACCACCATCCAAAGAAAATCCAAGGCGATATTTTGCTTTACAAAAGGTGAAAATGAATTATGGAGGCGGTTTTTGCCCCGGAAAACACCGTTGTAAAACTTTAATTCCCCGTTTTCTGTTGCCATTTTGTTGGGCTTTTGATAAATTTTATGTTAATTTATGTCGGAAAGTTATTACCCGAAAAGTAAATTGCCTAGGAGAGATTTGAATTTCTAAGGTTTGCAGCGTGTGTTGTTGGCCCCGAGGCGTTAGGACCGTCGAACAACATCTCGCGGCTTTGATCTTAGGAATTTAATAAGGGACCAAATGTAGGCAAATTTTTAATGCGATTAAATCTGTTTGCGAATATACACCGCCAAAAGCTGCTCTCAGAAAAGCGGCAAGGTGATTTTAATTGCAAAGTTTACGAAAAGGTGCTTGACACGGAAATCAAGTGTTAAATGCGAGTTAAGGTTTAAAAAAGTCTTTTTATAAATTGTAAATTACGAAACATTTATTGATTATTTAATATACATATGCATAGTACCCTCAAATTAGGAAAAATTAAAGAAATTTTTCGTTCTGCTTTGATACCAGCGCCAAATGAAAGATTTGGGTTGTCTAAACATGATTTTCACAAGCCGCAGTTCGAAAAAGGGTGGTTTCTGAGAATTACGCGAATTAGGGTTTTCACACCTCTTTTTCTATTTTGAGTAGAAACTGTGCATTTTGGTCAAAATAACAAAGGGCGTAAGGCGTAAAATTTGTCTTTACTGTTTTTTTTTTAATTCCGCATAGTTTCGCCGGTAGACGCCGTTTTGCGCCTCTTTTAGATTTTGAACCAAAATTATGCATTTGCATGAAAAATTAAATGAGATCAAAGTATTAGTTGCAGTTTTTCAACGGCCTTTCTTTAGAAGCAATGCAGCAGCACAAACTAAAGCTTTGTATGAGTTAAACTAAATCTTCATGTCCAGTTCAATCCACATAGGTGGCTTCACCGGCTAAAGTCCAGTTGATGCTCAGTTCGTTCTTGAAATTGTTGTTGCTTTTTCGCCAGAAGTTGGAAATGCGAAAACCCACTGGAATGACATTCCAATATCCAAGTTAATTACTCTCTTTTGAGCGAGCTTTTACGTTCAACTTCAGTTCGAAGGCGGTTGGGCGAACTAAGGTTAGTTGATCCTCAGTTGAATATGTGAAAATTCTATGCGAACTGAGGTTGTTTAAGACTTCAGTTTGCCAATTTGCTCGAACTTGGCAAATCGGTCGGGGTATTAGGGTATTTCTTTAAAGCTCATCAAAAAGCTTTCCGAATACGGAAAGTCTCGATTACATTGAGCGAGCTTGCAAGATACTAGTCAGCGAAAAAACTAGCCGAGTATCATCATGTTCACTATTTAACTTGTAAGCAATCTGCCATCAACTGGCCGGGCTACTTTACTCGCTACTCTCTGGCGTGTGTTAACTAGTAAACTAGCCATGTGTCATCATAGTTGCTGGTGAGCTAGCTGCGAGTATCTCGAAAGCTGCGAATATCCAGAAAAGTTTAACAAAGGAAAACAAAACAAGACGTGGGTTCAACTGGAAAGCTTTATGTCGTCACTATCTCACTAGCTGGCTCGCCGAATTCTAAACTCGCCGGCTAGTAGCTTGTAAACTCGCTCAATGTAATCGAGCCTTGAGGCAAATATTGCATCATTTCATTTGAAATAAGATTTGCCTATTAGATAAGGCATACATCACTTCGGCACCGCTGATTTTTTTGAGCTGTGTTCATAAAGAAATTCCTTCGGCATGCCCCTTATTTGCAACATGGAGTTCTCATGGGAAACCTACGAGGAAATCACTCTTTCGGCATGCCCCTGAGGCAATCCCCTTTTTATATGCTAGTCTGGTGGGGTTTTAAATGCTTAGGCTATACAGTTATAAGGTCTTGATATCTCATATATTGTATATTTAGTGTTCGTATGAAAAGCTTTGCTTGCGCGCGGCCCTAGCTTGTGCAACAGAGATAGCCCTCCAAAGTTTTGGGTTGTCAGGTGTACTTGAAATATTTAGGATATGTATTTACCCACGCAAAGCGAAAGTGCGTGCGCATTTTTTGACTAATTTGAGCGGACTAATATATGATTTTACTATTATCAATGACATATTTATATGTACCAGGATTAAAAGAAATCCAAATCCATTTACTCATTCCAAGATATCACAAAAAAATTAGTGATGGAAGAAATGTTGGTAAAACAAAATTCATTCATTCCTCTGCATACCTTCATTTCAAATATAATTGATCGGCGAAGCTTGGGGTCTTTTGATTGATACAAATGAAGCAACGGAACAAATCCGTGTTATCACGAGAGCTGTCGGAAATTCGTTTGCGTGTATAAATGAGTAGTTCCGCCTTGATTTGTGCTAAAAAAATGATTAAGCTTTATTCCACAGAGGTAAATTAATTATCTATAACAATTGCTTTCTGGACGCGAATGTGCAATGATATAAGATAATAGAAATGTTGATTATGTTTTAAATTATTTTAAAGCTAATTATATTATTTATATATTCGCCAAACAGGATACAGTTATATTAAGTATAATGATTATTTAGATAAAAAACTTTTTAATAACTTTTTTAAAACGAACTAAAAAGTATAAAATAATTATACCGATTTAGAACCTCATACATATTCCTGTCACAGATAGTCCTGAAAATTTGTGATTATGAATTTGTAATAGCTATAAAAATATTTGTAAAATTTAAAACGAAAGAACGTCTTACGCATACATGATAGATGCGAATGATTTCTCAACTCAGTTACTCGACACTCCATTGTCTGTATGGGGCTAGGAGAAATTATTAAAAAAGTTATTTTTATCTAAATAATTATTTTCTGCTTTTTAGGCTTGTGTGTGAAATTTTGCACACGATATTGAACATCTTGATGATATTATGACAGATACATGCGGGAAATTGTTACCTAAATCTACTAATAATATATCAATCTGTTTAATTTTGATATTCCTGAACAATTAAATGAAGAAGTAAATGAATTTTAGCTGCGTTTCTTTTCTGACCATTTTTACTATTTTCATTCGTGATCGTGACTACTCTTGCTCTTACATGTGAGTAAATGTACCTGCACCTGTAGTTATTGTGCATTCCAATACTGGTACACAATTTTCAATTAACGCCATCAACATTGTCGTTAACGAAGGAGACATAGCTCATTTTATTCTTTTTTTAGCTTACAATTGATACCCATGTCGAGGTTGTTGTAAAGAATTAGGTAACCAACCAGTTTGTGTTAGCCGCCATGTTGGATGTACAATGATGCTATATAACTAATTGTATTCTACTTATCTCACCCTTTCATTTGATACCCATGTCGAGGAGGCTGTGAAGAAAATGGTAATCCGCCCTCTTGAGATGGCCGCCATGGATCTAACAACATAACCTATTGCATTCCATGGTACCCTTTCATTTGCTACCCATGTTGAGCAGGTTGTGAAGCAAATTTTAATAAAGAAGTGCAAAATAACATTTTAATAAGGAAGTGCAAAATATTTGGAGGCGATTTTCTCAGTTGATTCTATAACTGAAGCTTCCAATAATAATTTGGTTCTTGGATAAGGTGTACCATTAGCTCGAGAGGATTATCAGAACTGTTATATCTCATACTATTATACGATTTGCGCCATTGAAGAGTCATTGCTTCTCTAATGCTGCATTTAATTAATACAGCTGTGGTCTTATTGTCGCCGACGAAAACTAGTCAGCCCAGCGTAGAACGAGACGCAGCAATTTTTAGATGCTCTGCGTTTTCTTTACGAGGGAGTTTTTTAGGGGCTTCATATGGTTCATGGTCATAATAACGCTAGGGTAATCGTAGGGCACGGCACCCACTCTCGGCAATCTCCTTAAATCTTGGCTTTGGGAATATATTCCCTAGGTGGGCATTCTTCATTACTGTCTTTTTCTCTGCGGAAGTTTTGCGTTGCCTGGATTGGCGTTTTTACCTGCCCGATCTTACTGTAATAAACTTCATAGTCTCCGCTCGTTTTGATCAATCAATTAGCAGCCTCTCCTTTCCTGACACCACCATTTATATTTGGTAGTCTGGGTATTCCTTTTCCACTTAGTCCTCAATGTTGTCAGTAACCTCTCGAGGTTATTGAAAAAATTAACATTAAAATTTAAAAAAAACCCCAGCTGATATGTATACTTATTGTGTTTGCTTGATATCATATTATTTGAAGAAGTACACGATCGACTAACAAGAAAATTTTTAAACGACACCAACTTTAATCTACTAAAAATTAATGTTTTGTGAAAGTACATTTTAATATTAATAAATTTAAATTACAACTTCTGAATAATTTTTATAAAGCTATTTTGCATCCTTAAATCCACAAGAAAAATTAAGCACACAAACAACAATAGAGCCCACAAAATTGCCAATTTTTAGTATGGTTAACTAAGCCAATAGGCAAATCCCCCATATTATAAGGATCACAAAAGTCTAACAACTAAAGTAATAATTTTCGTCCACATAAAAAGGACCCTCCCCGCAGTCATTAAATTTTACTAGCAAAAAAGGGGTAACCCGAAACTCTTAAAACCCTTCCGATAAATCGCCCTTCAGGAAATTCAAATTCGTTCCCTGCATAAAAATGTTACCCGACTTGCCGTGACCTATCTTAAGAGATAGCCGGAAGCCTGACTTAAAGCATACCCAGCCTAAATGGGGCCCGGGTACGGGAAGCGTCCATGGCCAATATCGTTGTAACAAGGCCCCACACCGATGAAATTTCCCTATTCAGAAAGGATATCTTCTAGCCGAGGGTTAAGATAAATTCAGGCCGGAAATAATGAAAAATTGATTTTGCGGAAGGCTCCTTCGGCTCGCACCTTCCTAGATAAATTTCTAATGAGATTTTGATCCAGACATATCGCTCCGTCTGAAGGCTTGTCTGTCTGAGTTGTGCTGCCAATTCTGCTCCTGGAAAGACATCCTGCGGTGAATACTGCAGGAATTGACACAGTTGAAGGATCTTCTGCTGTATTTTTTAAGTTTTTCTCTTTCGTGCCCTTCAGGAGGGGAACCATTAAGTGGGGAAATCTGCAAAACAAATAACGTAAAAAGTGGGGTCGATTTTTTATTGTAGAGTTTTTTCGTGCTCTACCCTCGATTTTCATTATTCTTCTTCTTTTTGCTGTCACTGCTGGAGGCTATTTGTCATTATTATTTGCATTGAGTGGAGGCACTTAGCAATGTTAGATTAGGGTATCCTGACGGCTCTCGGCTGAGACTTCGGAATGGTCAAAATTTCGACTTTGAGCACTAAATCAAGAATAGGTCATTTTTCTTGTTCAATTGGCCTCTCGAGATCCTTAACTAAAAATTTATATTAATGAGAAAATTTCGTGGGGATAATAAGCTGTCTGCAAGGCTTCAGCCGGAGAATATTGAAATCCTCGAGAGTGACTGCCAGCCAGGCGTAATTGGAGCTGTTGAAACCCACCTAAGTAAATCCAACACCCCCGGGGCTTCCACTCTATTCTTACGGGATTGCCAGCTGTGCGTGGGAGCCTCGGAAATGAAATTAAACAAATACACAACCACTTTATGATAGGGGATAAGCTTTCAAGTTCCATAAAAATGAGTTAATTGCTAAATTTCACAAGGAAACCATAAAAACATTTTAAAACAACAAAAACAGTCACACACAGGTGTTTTCAGGTGTCACAAGGCTGGGGGCAACGAGCAATTAATAAAAACATGAGGAAGGCGATATTAACTCCTGATAGTAATAATAAAAAAGAGAGAGGGATGGCGTGAAAGGATGGTGTCGACTCAAAGGACTCTCGACTGCGCAATGTTTAAGTGGTGCTTGTCATATCTCCGTGTTTGGGGTAGGTGCCTGCGGGATAATTAAGCTGGATTCTGTGGCGAGATATCACAACTTAATTGCACGAAGGGACAAAGTGTCAGACGAAAAGGTCTTATTATTGTCCGCCCGGTCTCTTTATGTCCAAAAAAATAGAATAAAATAGCAAAACAACATCAAAACACAAAAACTCTCTGTGCGGTTTTGTACGAGAATCCTTTTTACTCCTGTTCTTCATTGCTTGTATTTTCGGTTGTTTTTTGTTACTAGATACAATATGATAAGCCCGGCTATCTTAGTCCGTCTCAGCTCAACTCATGCTTGTTTTCCTTATAACTGCAGATCATATTCACGCCACATTTGTGAGTCCTTGAACTGGGCGAACGTTTCCCAAGTTAGTGAAAATTAAAATGATAAAAGGGAAATACTTTTGGGGAAATGTTTTATGAAAAAGGTTGGGGGAGAATAGATATTAAAGTTGTATTTAATTGGTGCTGGAGAGCCTAGGATTCATATTAATAGTTGAATTAAATTGTTAAAAGTTGTTGGTCTGGGGATTAAAATTGCGAAACCTGAAATTTTTGTGGCTTGACTGCTCTGACAGCTAATTTGTTTGGATTAGGTATAACGAAAGTTTCGGTACACAATAAATAGTTCGTATTGTTCCTTTAACATATGTGTTTTTATACGATAGTCTCTTACTACCTGTCCGTCATGTTACTCACGTCATAGTATAATGTCTAGTCGTAAGCTTAGCTCAAAGCATAGAAAAAGGATGCATAAAAGATTAATATCCTAATTTATCCGTAAGATTTACCAAAGTATGGCTTGGATGGCTCTGAAATTCGAACGTCTGAATCAGAAATCTCAGGATTAACATTCAACTTGGGCACCTAGTTAGGGTGCCCAAGTTGTATGTTAATCCTGAGATTTCTGATCCAGACTTCAGTCTTTTAAGCAGAGGGGTATGTTTTTTATTAACTTCCCTGTTTATAGGGAAGTTATTGTAATCGGTCTGAAAATCGAAATCGTAATTCTCAATGTATTTTCACTTTTCAGGGTACCAATAGCAATTTAAGCAAAAATTTGAAAAGGATTATGTGTGTGTGTTTTTTTCCTGCAAGTATCGCGCGAACCACAAAAGATATCGACATCATTGAGGTGCCGTTCGAAGCGTATTAACGAAAATATGATCTGAAAAGATTTTCATTAAATTCTGTCAAGCCGTTTTTCGTTTAAACAACGTTCGTGATTTTTTTACCTGCACGATATCGCACAAACTAAAAACTATATTGACTTCTTTAAAAAAAATCATAGCATTCGGTCGGGCCCATTTTTGTTTAAATAAAAAAACTTCGGCTAAGTGTCAAAAAGACCTTATATTGATAAGTTTTGCTAATATCTAATAAACTCATTGGAATGAAACCCGTTCTAAACGAAGTGATCTGTTTTGGATTCTGCACAGCGATAGCTTTCCAAAACATCACTTGCTAAAATCCGACACTCTTTAAAAATCGTAACAAATACGTTAGCCTTTACAAATATCACGAATTTTTCAAAACTTTATATGCACTTTTTTTACGGGGAATTGTTTTACGTACTGCAGTTTCCGAAGTTTGCGGTTCATCCCGGAATATCCAGTAGCTACCGAAAAATTTGATCTTTTTGGTCGAGCCTGACAAGTGCTTTACATTGATTAGTTTTGTTAATATCTCCGGAAAGTTTAGGAATTTTCAAATTAAGTCTTTACTTCCCAGTAGTGATGAGCAAAAATGATCTTGTTCTTGAAGTCTTGTGTTGTTCTTGCACATTTAGCAAGACACCGCGGCGGCCTCATGCAGACAATAGTCGTCGATTTCTATTAACTGAAGTAACCAACCCTTTTGCCTGGCGAGACCAAATCAGCATATGTATTCCGTAAAGGCATTAGTTCGGTATGCGTCATAAATGGAAGGTGTATTAGAAGGATTGCCGCCTTTGCGAGAAATAAAGCTTCTATGAAGCTCGCTACCCAATTCACTAGCTGCAAGGTTCCCGTGGGTTCTTTCAAAAATGATAGTAAAAAACCGCGAAGCTCGAGATTATCAATTCTGTGGCTCTTTATTTCGCCCTTAAAACCACATACTTCTTATCTTCTATTTTCCCCGAGTGACAAGCTTTTTTTTTCCAAGCTTGTGAGTGACAAGCTTACGCCATTGTTTGACTCGGTCGGATTCGCAATCCAGGTGCTATGTCTTTTAGAATTTCCTTGGCTTTCTCTATATCTTTAATTTGTGTATGGCTCTGGCGTCACTTCGACTTTTGTCCACACATTTTCTGACCTCATCAACTAGATTAGGACGTTCTCTGGTGTTAGCTGCATCTCGGTGGCTGTTTCTGGCATAGTCCGGTGATCCGTAAACCACTGGCATTAAAAGAGGACATGCTGTACGCCCTTTTTCCGTTCGGCCACTCTGGGCGGAATGGAGAATCATCCAATCTGAGAGATGAAGGTATACCTTATAAAGTCTCTGTCCACTCAGAAATTGGGTGAGGTACTAACTCACTTCCTTATAGCTTGTTCCCTTCTTCACATTTGGAATGAGTCTGTGGATCCATCGCCACTAGTACAATGGTCCCACTTCCTCTGCCATGGGATGAACTGGCCGTGGCACAGTGGGACCAAATCCAAAAAAGCTGGCCAAAAGTCAAAAAGTGCATTAAATGATCTCAAATTTTACACTCGGGGGTTTTCGGGGTCGCTGATGACGAATCCGGTGTCGAAATTTCGATTTTCAAAATGGCGGACTCAATATGGTTAACATAACCTCTTAAAAAAATCAAAAAAATTGTTTTCATATAATGTTTAATACTTTTGATTAATTTTTTTATAAGCAAGTTATTTTATTAGGAAGTTATTGTTTATTAGAAAAACAAAATAAGAATTTTTAAGAATGCAATTACAGAAGAAAATCATTGTGAATACAAGTAAAAGTTGTATCTTTATCTTCTGATGTCGAACATTCAGAGCTATAGCCATTAAAAGAAAATACTGTGACTAATTTTGGTGTTCTAAGGCTTATAACTTCTTAATTATTAAATTTACCCAAAAATATCTTGCTAATATATTGTAGATAATTTAATTATAAACAAAAAATGCCCTTGCAAATTTTCTGTAAGATGTACTGTTACGGAGATATATATAATGGAAAAACCTTTTGCGCACCTTTTCCAATATGGCGGCCAAATTGAGGGGGGAGTGGGTTAGAATCCCGAAAACTCAGATTTAAGCTCACACTGACCCCCCCTACACATCCCAAAAATAAAACCTTGTCCCGCATTTTTGCAATATTGAAGTACCATTTCCATGGGCTAGTGCTGGACGTATGTGACCCCTTAAAACACGGAGGGGCAATTTTGGGCAGCGGATTTTTTTTGGAGGTGAAGGAATACACCTTTACCAACAACGCCCAGCAAGTTTTCCAGTGGAGCAGAGTGGAGCAATATTACTTTTTGTCCAATATATATCGCATTCTTACAATCCTAATTCATAAAAAGCACGTGTAATCAAGGCAAGCGGTAGTTTGCCGAGTTCGTAAGGGCAAACAGCTAATGCCTTATTTACGCCTAAACATAGAAAACAAGGTGTTTTTTTTTATAAAATTATGCGATTTATCACCATTTTATAAGCAATATAAGTAATTTTTCATTTGTAACCGATAACCAAAATATAAATAATTTATTATTCCATGAGTTTTTTTTCCTATCATTCTTCGTTTTCTTTATTTTTACATTTTTTACATTTCGAATCGAACTTTTTTCTTCTCCTTCAGTCTAAAAAAGTGGGTACTCAAAATTATTCTGTCAGATGGCGCTCTAAGTTATTTCAATTGCTCAATAAAGGAGATGGTGCTACTAGTTAGTCGAAAAGTGTTTACTCGAACTGTTGATGCCAGATGGCATTAGATGATTAACAAAATGTATTCATTTAAAGTGGTTAGTCGCAACTATGGTATCAGATTGCGTTAGGTACTATAAAAAACATGTAGTTCACAGTACAAATGTAAAGTAAAATTTTGAAATACCGAATGGCGAGTTCGTAATCGTAATTTATTTTTAAAAATATGACATATTCCTTACAAGTTAGTCAAATCCAGCACTGTTGATGTCAAATAGCATTCCCTATCATTTCGATGATTAACAAAAAGGGTACGCATGGTACACGTCTCAAGAGGGCGGATTACAATTTTCTTCACAACCCCCTCGACATGGGTATCAAATGAAAGGGTATGATAAGTAGAATACAATAAGCAAGTATACTCAATAAATAGTCAGATCCACCGAGGCCACCTCAAGAGGACGTATTGCCATTTCCTTCACAACCCCCACGACATGGGTATCAAATGAAAGGGTATGATAAGTAGAATACAGTAAGCTATGTATTTATATCCATGGCGGCCTTCTCAAGAGGGCGGACTACCATTTCTTCACCACCACCTCGACATAGGTATCAATTGAAAGGGTATCATAAGTAGAATACCATAAGCGATATAATATACTCAATATCTGGTTAGATCCATGGCTGTCATCTCAAGGGGGCGGATCGCAATTTTCTTCACAATCCCCTCGACATGGGTATCAAATGAAAGGGAATGATAAGTAGAATACAATAAGCTAAGTCTTTATATCCATGGCGGCCGTCTCAAGAGGGCGGACTACCATTTCTTCACCACCACCTCGACATAGGTATCAATTGAAAGGGTATCATAAGTAGAATATCATAAGCGATATAATATACTCAATATCTGGTTAGATCCATGGCTGCCTTCACAAGAGGGCGGATCACAATTTTCTTCACAATCCCCTCGACATGGGTATCAAATGAAATGGAATGATAAGTAGAATACAATAAGCAATATAGTATACTCAATAATTAGTTAGATCCACCGAGGCCACCTCAAGAGGACGTATTGCCATTTTCTTCACAACCCCCACGACATGGGTCACAAATGAAAGAGTATGATAAGTAGAATACAATAAGCAATATAGTATACTCAATAAATAGTTAGATCCACCGAGGCCACCTCAAGAGGACGCATTACCATTTTCTTCACAACCCCCTTGACGTGGGTATCAAATGAAAGGGTATGATAAGTAGAATACAATAAGCTATGTCTTTATATCCATGGCGACCGTCTCAAGACGGCGGACTACCATTTCTTCACCACCACCTCGACATAGGTATCAATTGAAAGGGTATCATAAGTAGAATACCATAAGCGATATAATATACTCAATATCTGGTTAGATCCATGGCTGTCATCTCAAGAGGGCGGATCGCAATTTTCTTCACAATCCCCTCGACATGGGTATCAAATGAAAGGGAATGATAAGTAGAATACAATAAGCTAAGTCTTTATATCCATGGCGGCCGTCTCAAGAGGGCGGACTACCATTTCTTCACCACCACCTCGACATAGGTATCAATTGAAAGGGTATCATAAGTAGAATATCATAAGCGATATAATATACTCAATATCTGGTTAGATCCATGGCTGCCTTCACAAGAGGGCGGATCACAATTTTCTTCACAATCCCGTCGACATGGGTATCAAATGAAATGGAATGATAAGTAGAATACAATAAGCAATATAGTATACTCAATAATTAGTTAGATCCACCGAGGCCACCTCAAGAGGACGTATTGCCATTTTCTTCACAACCCCCACGACATGGGTCACAAATGAAAGAGTATGATAAGTAGAATACAATAAGCAATATAGTATACTCAATAAATAGTTAGATCCACCGAGGCCACCTCAAGAGGACGCATTACCATTTTCTTCACAACCCCCTTGACGTGGGTATCAAATGAAAGGGTATGATAAGTAGAATACAATAAGCTATGTCTTTATATCCATGGCGACCGTCTCAAGACGGCGGACTACCATTTCTTCACCACCACCTCGACATAGGTGTCAATTGAAAGGGTATCATAAGTAGAATATCATAAGCGATATAATATACTCAATATCTGGTTAGATCCATGGCTGCCTTCACAAGAGGGCGGATCACAATTTTCTTCACAATCCCGTCGACATGGGTATCAAATGAAATGGAATGATAAGTAGAATACAATAAGCAATATAGTATACTCAATAATTAGTTAGATCCACCGAGGCCACCTCAAGAGGACGTATTGCCATTTTCTTCACAACCCCCACGACATGGGTCACAAATGAAAGAGTATGATAAGTAGAATACAATAAGCAATATAGTATACTCAATAAATAGTTAGATCCACCGAGGCCACCTCAAGAGGACGCATTACCATTTTCTTCACAACCCCCTTGACATGGGTATCAAATGAAAGGGTATGATAAGTAGAATACAATAAGCTAAGTCTTTATATCCATGGCGACCGTCTCAAGACGGCGGACTACCATTTCTTCACCACCACCTCGACATAGGTATCAATTGAAAGGGTATCATAAGTAGAATACCATAAGCGATATAATATACTCAATATCTGGTTAGATCCATGGCTGTCATCTCAAGAGGGCGGATCGCAATTTTCTTCACAATCCCCTCGACATGGGTATCAAATGAAAGGGAATGATAAGTAGAATACAATAAGCTAAGTCTTTATATCCATGGCGGCCGTCTCAAGAGGGCGGACTACCATTTCTTCACCACCACCTCGACATAGGTATCAATTGAAAGGGTATCATAAGTAGAATATCATAAGCGATATAATATACTCAATATCTGGTTAGATCCATGGCTGCCTTCACAAGAGGGCGGATCACAATTTTCTTCACAATCCCCTCGACATGGGTATCAAATGAAATGGAATGATAAGTAGAATACAATAAGCAATATAGTATACTCAATAATTAGTTAGATCCACCGAGGCCACCTCAAGAGGACGTATTGCCATTTTCTTCACAACCCCCACGACATGGGTCACAAATGAAAGAGTATGATAAGTAGAATACAATAAGCAATATAGTATACTCAATAAATAGTTAGATCCACCGAGGCCACCTCAAGAGGACGCATTACCATTTTCTTCACAACCCCCTTGACGTGGGTATCAAATGAAAGGGTATGATAAGTAGAATACAATAAGCTATGTCTTTATATCCATGGCGACCGTCTCAAGACGGCGGACTACCATTTCTTCACCACCACCTCGACATAGGTATCAATTGAAAGGGTATCATAAGTAGAATACCATAAGCGATATAATATACTCAATATCTGGTTAGATCCATGGCTGTCATCTCAAGAGGGCGGATCGCAATTTTCTTCACAATCCCCTCGACATGGGTATCAAATGAAAGGGAATGATAAGTAGAATACAATAAGCTAAGTCTTTATATCCATGGCGGCCGTCTCAAGAGGGCGGACTACCATTTCTTCACCACCACCTCGACATAGGTATCAATTGAAAGGGTATCATAAGTAGAATATCATAAGCGATATAATATACTCAATATCTGGTTAGATCCATGGCTGCCTTCACAAGAGGGCGGATCACAATTTTCTTCACAATCCCGTCGACATGGGTATCAAATGAAATGGAATGATAAGTAGAATACAATAAGCAATATAGTATACTCAATAATTAGTTAGATCCACCGAGGCCACCTCAAGAGGACGTATTGCCATTTTCTTCACAACCCCCACGACATGGGTCACAAATGAAAGAGTATGATAAGTAGAATACAATAAGCAATATAGTATACTCAATAAATAGTTAGATCCACCGAGGCCACCTCAAGAGGACGCATTACCATTTTCTTCACAACCCCCTTGACGTGGGTATCAAATGAAAGGGTATGATAAGTAGAATACAATAAGCTATGTCTTTATATCCATGGCGACCGTCTCAAGACGGCGGACTACCATTTCTTCACCACCACCTCGACATAGGTGTCAATTGAAAGGGTATCATAAGTAGAATATCATAAGCGATATAATATACTCAATATCTGGTTAGATCCATGGCTGCCTTCACAAGAGGGCGGATCACAATTTTCTTCACAATCCCGTCGACATGGGTATCAAATGAAATGGAATGATAAGTAGAATACAATAAGCAATATAGTATACTCAATAATTAGTTAGATCCACCGAGGCCACCTCAAGAGGACGTATTGCCATTTTCTTCACAACCCCCACGACATGGGTCACAAATGAAAGAGTATGATAAGTAGAATACAATAAGCAATATAGTATACTCAATAAATAGTTAGATCCACCGAGGCCACCTCAAGAGGACGCATTACCATTTTCTTCACAACCCCCTTGACATGGGTATCAAATGAAAGGGTATGATAAGTAGAATACAATAAGCTAAGTCTTTATATCCATGGCGACCGTCTCAAGAGGGCGGACTACCATTTCTTCACCACCACCTCGACATAGGTATCAATTGAAAGGGTATCATAAGTAGAATACCATAAGCGATATAATATACTCAATATCTGGTTAGATCCATGGCTGTCATCTCAAGAGGGCGGATCGCAATTTTCTTCACAATCCCCTCGACATGGGTATCAAATGAAAGGGAATGATAAGTAGAATACAATAAGCAATATAGTATACTCAATAATTAGTTAGATCCACCGAGGCCACCTCAAGAGCACGTATTGCCATTTTCTTCACAACCCCCACGTCATGGGTCACAAATTAGAGGGTATGATAAGTAGAATACAATAAGTATATTCAATATATCGTTTGGTCCATGGCGATCATCTCAAGCGGGCGGATTACCATTTTCTTCACAACCCCTTCGAGATGGGTATCAAATGAGGGAGTATGATAAGTAGAACACATAAGCAATATAGTATACTCAATATATATCGTTTGGTCCATAGCGGCCATCTCCAGAGGTTGGATTACCATTATCTTCACACCCCTCGATATGGATTTCAAATGAAAGGGTATGATAAGTAGAACACCATAAGCAATATAGTATACTCAATATATCGTTTGGTACATGGCGGTCATCTCAAGAGGGAGGATGATCATTTTCTTCACTACCCTCTCGACATTGGTATCAAATGAAAGGGCATTATAAGAAGAATGCCATAGACTATGTCTTTAGATTCATGGCGGCCATCTCAAGAGGGCGGATTACCATTATCTTCACAACACCCGAGAAATGGGTATCAAATGAAAGGCTATGAAAAGTAGAACACCATAAACAATATAGTATACTCAATTTATAATTTGGTCCATGGCGGCCATCTCAAAAGGGCGGATTACCATTTTCTTCACAACCCCTTCGACATGGGTATCAAATGAAAGAGTAGGTATGATAAGTAGAACACCATAGGCAATAAAGTATATTCAATATATCGTTTGGTCCATGGCGATCATCTCAAGCGGGCGGATTACCATTTTCTTCACAACCCCTTCTAGATGGGTATCAAATGAGAGAGTATGATAAGCAGAACACCATATGCAATATAGTATACTCAATATATCGTTTGGTCCATAGCGGCCATCTCAAGAGTGCGGATTACCATTTTCTTCACAACGCCTTCGAGATGGGTATCAAATGAGAGAGTATGATAAGTAGAACACCATATGCAATATAGTATACTCAATATATCGTTTGGTCCATAGCGGCCATCTCAAGACTGCGGATTAACATTTTCTTCACAACCCCTTCGACATGGGTATCAAATGAAAGAGTATGATAAGTAGAACACCACAGGCAATATAGTATACTCAACATATCATTTGGTCCATGGCGGTCATCTTCCGAAATCAATTTTCCCAGATTTGTTCTTTTTTCACTATAGCTTTTTCCTATCGACTGTGCCCTCATAATCTTATTTTATTGAAAGGCGTTGCAACGCACGCGGGTTTTTGCTAGTTTAATATAAATGATTCAATTTTATTCATAAAAGTATGCAATCATTTCATCAATGTTTTCTCATGACGTTGTCACGTTAAACTATCGTCCGTAAACCCTCTTTACAGACAACAAATTTTTTAAAAAAATTTTTTAACCATTTATTTTATTTTCTACTTTTTAGTTTATTATATGTATTCCGCCATTTTATGATAGCGACATGGGTATCAAATGAAAGGGTATGATAAGTAGAATACAATAAGCTATGTCTTTATATCCATGGCGGCCGTCTCAAGAGGGCGGACTACCATTTCTTCACCACAAACCTCGACATAGGTATCAGTTGAAAGGGTATCATAAGTTAGAATACCATAAGCGATATAATATACTCAATATCTGGTTAGATCCATGGCGGTCATCTCAAGAGGACGGACTACCATTTTCTTCACCACCACCTCGACATAGCTATCAATAGTAGAATACCATAAGCGATATAATATACTCAATATCTGGTTAGATCCATGGCGGTCATCTCAAGAGGGCGGATTACCATTTTCTTCACAACCCCCTCGACAAGGGTATCAAATGAAAGGTTATGATAAGTAGAAGACAATAAGCAATATAGTATACTCAATAAATAGTTAGATCCACCGAGGCCACCACAAGAGGACGCATTACCATTTTCTTCACAACCCCCTCGACATGGGTATCAAATGAAAGGGTATGATAAGTAGAATACAATAAGCTATGTCTTTATATCCATTTCGGCTGTCTCAAGAGGGCGGACTACCATTTCTTCACCACCACCTCGACATAGGTATCAGTTGAAAGGGTATCATAAGTAGAATACCATAAGCGATATAATATACTCAATATATGGTTAAATCCATGGCTGTCATCTCAAGAGGGCGGATTACCATTTTCTTCACAACCCCCTCGACATGGGTATCAAATGAAAGGGTATGATAAGTAGAATACAATAAGCTATGTCTTTATATCCATGGCGACTGTCTCAAGAGGGCGGACTACCATTTCTTCACCACCACCTCGACATAGGTATCAGTTGAAAGGGTATCATAAGTAGAATACCATAAGCGATATAATGTACTTAATATATGGTTAGATCCATGGCTGTCATCTCAAGAGGGCGGATTACCATTTTCTTCTCAACCCCCTCGACATGGGTATCAAATGAAAGGGTATGATAAGTAGAATACAATAAGCAATATAGTATACTCAGTAAATAGTTAGATCCGCCGAGGCCACCTCAAGAGGACGCATTACCATTTTCTTCACAACCCCCACGACATGGGTATCAAATGAAAGGGTATGATAAGTAGAATACAATAAGCTATGTCTTTATATCCATGGCAGCCGTCTCAAGAGGGCGGACTACCATTTCTTCACCACCACCTCGACATAGGTAACAATTGAAAGGTTATCATAAGTAGAATATAATAAGCGATATAATATACTCAATATCTGGTTAGATCCATGGCGGTCATCTCAAGAGGGCGGATTACCATTTTCTTCACAACCCCCTCGACATGGGTATCAAATGAAAGGGTATGATAAGTAGAATACAATAAGCTATGTCTTTATATCCATGGCGGATGTCTCAAGAGGGCGGACTACCATTTCTTCACCACCACCTCGACATAGGTATCAATAGTAGAATACCATAAGCGATATAATATACTCAATATCTGGTTAGATCCATGGCGGTCATCTCAAGAGGGCGGATTACCATTTTCTTCACAACCCCCTCGACATGGGTATCAAATGAAGGGGTATGATAAGTAGAAGACAATAAGCAATATAGTATACTCAATAAATAGTTAGATCCACCGAGGCCACCTCAAGAGGACGCATTACCATTTTCTTCACAACCCCCTCGACATGGGTATCAAATGAAAGGGTATGATAAGTAGAATACAATAAGCTATGTCTTTATATCCATGGCGACTGTCTCAAGAGGGCGGACTACCATTTCTTCACCACCACCTCGACATAGGTATCAGTTGAAAGGGTATCATAAGTAGAATACCATAAGCGATATAATGTACTTAATATATGGTTAGATCCATGGCTGTCATCTCAAGAGGGCGGATTACCATTTTCTTCTCAACCCCCTCGACATGGGTATCAAATGAAAGGGTATGATAAGTAGAATACAATAAGCAATATAGTATACTCAATAAATAGTTAGATCCGCCGAGGCCACCTCAAGAGGACGCATTACCATTTTCTTCGCAACCCCCACGACATGGGTATCAAATGAAAGGGTATGATAAGTAGAATACAATAAGCTATGTCTTTATATCCATGGCAGCCGTCTCAAGAGGGCGGACTACCATTTCTTCACCACCACCTCGACATAGGTAACAATTGAAAGGTTATCATAAGTAGAATATAATAAGCGATATAATATACTCAATATCTGGTTAGATCCATGGCGGTCATCTCAAGAGGGCGGATTACCATTTTCTTCACAACCCCCTCGACATGGGTATCAAATGAAAGGGTATGATAAGTAGAATACAATAAGCTATGTCTTTATATCCATGGCGGATGTCTCAAGAGGGCGGACTACCATTTCTTCACCACCACCTCGACATAGGTATCAATAGTAGAATACCATAAGCAAATATAATATACTCAATATCTGGTTAGATCCATGGCGGTCATCTCAAGAGGGCGGATTACCATTTTCTTCACAACCCCCTCGACATGGGTATCAAATGAAGGGGTATGATAAGTAGAAGACAATAAGCAATATAGTATACTCAATAAATAGTTAGATCCGCCGAGGCCACCTCAAGAGGACGCATTACCATTTTCTTCGCAACCCCCACGACATGGGTATCAAATGAAAGGGTATGATAAGTAGAATACAATAAGCTATGTCTTTATATCCATGGCAGCCGTCTCAAGAGGGCGGACTACCATTTCTTCACCACCACCTCGACATAGGTAACAATTGAAAGGTTATCATAAGTAGAATATAATAAGCGATATAATATACTCAATATCTGGTTAGATCCATGGCGGTCATCTCAAGAGGGCGGATTACCATTTTCTTCACAACCCCCTCGACATGGGTATCAAATGAAAGGGTATGATAAGTAGAATACAATAAGCCATGTCTTTATATCCATGGCGGATGTCTCAAGAGGGCGGACTACCATTTCTTCACCACCACCTCGACATAGGTATCAATAGTAGAATACCATAAGCAAATATAATATACTCAATATCTGGTTAGATCCATGGCGGTCATCTCAAGAGGGCGGATTACCATTTTCTTCACAACCCCCTCGACATTGGTATCAAATGAAGGGGTATGATAAGTAGAAGACAATAAGCAATATAGTATACTCAATAAATAGTTAGATCCACCGAGGCCACCTCAAGAGGACGCATTACCATTTTCTTCGCAACCCCCACGACATGGGTATCAAATGAAAGGATATGATAAGTAGAATACAATAACCTATGTCTTTATATCCATGGCGGCCATTTCAAGAGGGCGGACTACCATTTCTTCACCACCACCTTGACATAGGTAACAATTGAAAGGTTATCATAAGTAGAATATAATAAGCGATATAATATACTCAATATCTGGTTAGATCCATGGCGGTCATCTCAAGAGGGCGGATTACTATTTTCTTTACAACCTCTTTGACATGGGTATCAAATGAAAGGGTATGATAAGTAGAATACAATAAGCTATGTCTTTATATCAATGGCGGCCGTCTCAAGAGGGCGGACTACCATTTCTTCACCACCACCTCGTCATAGGTATCAATTGAAAGGGTATCATAAGTAGAATACCGTAAGCGATATAATATACTGAATACCTGGTTAGATCCATGGCGGTCATCTCAAGAAGGCGGATAACAATTTTCTTCACAACCCCCTCGACATGGGTATCAAATGAAAGGGTATGATAAGTAGAATACTATAAGCAATATAGTATACTCAATAAATAGTTAGATCCACCGAGGCCACCTCAAGAGGACGCATTACCATTCTCTTCACAACCCCCTCGACATGGCAACTAATTGATCATGAATTTGGAAAACGAGAAACCCTGAGTGGTCAATGTAAAAATTGTTCGTACACTCCAAAGATTCGTAAATCGGAAATGATTTCGGCAGCACCTGTTCTCATAATACAACTGAAATTATTCGAACTGAAAAATAAAAAGTTTATTAAAATTGAGCAAAGCTGTCACTTCTGCAAAATTGCATATAGGAGGTTCAAATTATAAAGTGATTAGTGCTATATTCCATGTAGGAACACTCGAACAAGGTCATTACATCAGCATGTTGAAACAAAAATCGAGCTGGTTAAGGATCAATGATTCCATAGTGCAGAAAAAATCTTGGCCGAGAAATTCGAAAGGAGCTTATGTTTTTTTTTACAAAGGCAATAATATTAGTTTGAATTCCTGCATTTTGTTATTTTGTTATTACCTACTTATAAAATAAATAAAAAAATATAATGAACAATTAAATACATAATATTTTTTTATACAGAAGATTATTTACTTTTATTTTAGAATGTATTAAAACAAAAAAGAGTGATATCCCACCAAAAAAACATTAAAAATGTGAATTAGTAGTTCGTGGGCGCGGAAATTATTTATTGGGACAGTTTAAAACACACTTATAACAAAAAGAAGTGATATGGATTAGTCAAGATGTATCGTTAATAGCATGAAATAATTAAACACGTGCATTTACGAACGAATTCAAAGGAATTATACAACTGCCAATTTTTATTTAAAACTCAATAAAGTATTATCAACCGCGAAAAAGTTGGCTGG
This sequence comes from Thereva unica, assembly GCA_949987705.1. NCBI lineage: Eukaryota > Metazoa > Arthropoda > Insecta > Diptera > Therevidae > Thereva > Thereva unica. Next base: position 65,474,676 of record OX465284.1, read on the forward strand.
CGTGTTCGTTGTATACCTAGCATGAATCTTTGCTGTCCTTCAAAATGTAACAAATTTTATTAGAAACACTATAGACTGAGCCGCACTGAATTCGTTCGTAAATGCACGTGTTTAATTATTTCATGCTATTAACGATACATCTTGACTAATCCATATCACTTCTTTTTGTTATAAGTGTGTTTTAAACTGTCCCAATAAATAATTTCCGCGCCCACGAACTACTAATTCACATTTTTAATGTTTTTTTGGTGGGATAGATGCTTACTGTGCATTATATACTTGCTTAATGGGTATAGTGCAATTTTTTTTATACTCTACATATGTACCTTCCAAAGAAAATTCCACTTTACACGACCACGATTGCTTGGCTACTTAATTTTTTATAGCGTTTTGAAAACGTTAACCTTTTTTCACAATATGAACGTTTAAAAATAAGCAAAAAGAGTAAAGTAGCAACTACAATTTCTCAGTCCGTAGAAAAAAATCTAACCTTCCATGACTGATTGCTCACTATTGGAAGTGTCCTCGAATCATCCCCCCCAAAAAAAACCGCAATCTATAAACTTTTTTTTTAGACTTTTGGCCAGCTTTTTTGGATTTGGTCCCACTGTGCGTGGGCCAGGTTCCATTTAAGGGGCTCCAAATTTTCAGGGGTAATTTTAGGAGAATTGTAACAATAATCTGAAATATTTGAGACCGTTAGCTTTTTACTCTAATTCTAATTGGTTGTTGAATTCATTGGAATTCCATAGAAATGGAAATGATTGTCTGTTATTTATAATAACCGTTCAAAAGCCGCACTTTTTTCTGCAATACTCCCCTAAAATATTATCAAGGCAAATATTGTCTAGCCAGCAGTGGGCAACCTCAGCCACGGTCCACGAAAAAGTTCTATACAAGACAGATCTGCGAGATCCTTGGAAAAAATTATGAATCAATATTTTAATGTCCATAATTTAGTATTAATGTTAAAGCCAATTTAGTATTAATGTTACACTATGCAGTATTTCTGTTATTACCCCGATACACAAACCGGTTTTATAGATAAGTGGTTACAATTAAGCGTTTGTTTTCCTCACTTTTGCATCAGAACATTTGTCAGACTTACCAATCGATTACACTAACTCAATCACAATATAAAAATTCTCAGGGTCCGCGAAAACTATGGGGAATTCCCCTTTTAATTCGTGTTTATTGTACATTACAACCGTTACCTGGAAACAAGGCAGAAAAAGAGTACTTAGTGTGTCTTACCTACATTATACACAAACTTGTTAACTTCCAAGTATAGGAAGTTATTGTAATCGGTCCGAAAATCGAAATCGAAAATTTCGACGTATTTTCATCTTTCAAGGCTCCAGGATCATTTTAAGCAAAAAATTGGGAGGAAGTATGTGTGTGTGTGCGCGTACAGGTGTGGTCATTTTTTCCTGCACGATATCGCGCGAACCAAAAAAGATATCGACTTCGTTGAGGTGTCGTTCGAAGCGTATTAACCGAAATATGATCTGAAAAGATTTTCATTAAAATTCGGTCGAGCCGTTTTTTTGTTTAAGCGGCGTAAGTGATTTTTTTACCTGCATGATATCGCCCGAACCACGAAAGATATTGACTTACATGAGGTGCCGTTCGAAGCGTATTAGCGACAATATAATCTTAAAAGATTTTTATAATATTCGGTTGAGCGGTTTTTTCGTTTACATGACATAAGTGATGTTTGTACCTGCACGATATCGCGCGAACTATGAAAGTCGACTTAGTTGACGTGCCGTTCGAAGAGTATTATCCAAAATATGATCTGAAAAGATTTTCATAAAATTCGGTCGAACCGTTTTTTTTTGTGTGAACAACGTTTATGATTTTTGTACCTGCACGAACCGCGCAAACTAAAAACTATATCGACTTCATTGAGGTGCCGAAAAAGGAATATTAACGAAGAAATGCTCTGAAAAAAATTTCATAATATTCGGTTGGGCCTTTTTTGTTTAAATAGAAAAAACTTCGGGTAATTGTCAGAAAGACCTTAAATTGACAAGTTTTGCTAATATCTAATAAACTCGATGGAATGAGACCCGTTCTAAACGAAGTGATCTTTTTTGGGTTCTGCACAGCGATAGCCTTCGAACAAAACATCACTTGTCAAAATCCGACAACCTTTCAAAATCGTGCAAAAATTTCGTTACCCTTTACAAACAGCGCGAATTTTTCAAACCTTGGATTAGCACTTTTTGACGGGGAATTGTTTTCTACACGTGATACAGTTTCAGGAAATTACGGTTTATCTCGGGATTTCCAGGAGTTACCGCAAAATTTGTTCTTTTTGGTCAAGTCTGACAAGTACTTAACAGTTACAGTTTTGCTAATATCTCCGGAAAGCTTTGTAATTTCCAAATGAAGTCATTCGCTTCTCAGTTTGTCAATGGCGCTTCAGCCCGCTCAATACGAATTTGAACACCCGCTTTAGAAGGAAATGTTTGTTTGCCAAAGTTCAGGAAACATAAATTCTCTAGAAAATCCACTAGTGCTAAACGTATAACTATTTTGTAAGAAGTCAGTTTATTCCATCTTCGTTCATCATACTGGGATGTTAATCGTGTGGACCGAAGGGGTCAAACCCACATCCCAACTAGTTTAAATTGAAGACAGATCGATGGGGGGGAGGAGTAAAATCATTGTGGGTGGTTAGCTCGTAAACAGTTAAAATGTAAAAAGTTATTCGGTCATACTATTACCAGTTGGGTGATCAGTTGATATTAATTGATCACTTTACCAAAAGAAGCTGCGTATGAAATTGTGACGTGACTCATATATCAGGCTATTTGTTGGTGGCCGCAAAGATTCCCTTTAGCCTGCTCAATAGCTTTTCGATACCGCAGGATATCAAATATCCAGAAGCGGTATAGGTTAGAGGGTTTACAAAGCTTTTTTCTACCTAAAACATGCTACAAACGTTTACTAGTTACAACCATCGACAGATTTGACCCGTACTTACGTAAAGGTTTCCATTGTTCCGAAATAGTTCATATATTAATGCACTAAAAACGCCTCCCTCATGAGGGTTGACCAATAAATTTAAACACAATTTCTTGGTAGACAATACACATGTCAAAACTTTTTACCTGCCACACCTTTCAGCTAGTTTTAGCTATATTTGGATACAGAAGAGTCATATACTCTGTACTTATGTCAATGCGAATAAAGGAAATCAAGTAATCAAAGACTTATATTCTGCTGCAGGTCAAAAATTCATAGTCAGGCAAACTCATCATAAACTAAACATTTCTCAAAGAAAGACGAAAGGGAAAGCAGTTTCCTTGCCACTCTCTGCGTTTAATCCATTTACGGTTGAGAATTGTCATCGCTTTAAGTTGTTACCGAATTTAATAAGATTCTGGTTTCTTAATGCCAATCGCATTAATTAAAAGTGAAGTGATACCTTTATACGAGGTGGAATTCAATGAGATTTTGAAAAGTTTTAGCAATGAATATATGTAGGTGGAAGGGAGATCAAAGCCCTTTTCACTTTATATCAAGCTGTGGAAGCTTCAAAAAGGATCTAATTTTCTTGTACTGAATAGTTTTACAGAAAAAAGTTATTTTCCCTTTCGAGGTTATGTTCATAATATCAAACAAAATAGGATTTAAATTTTATGAAATAGAGTTCTTGTCCTGCAAGCTTGGATACATAAAAACGTGTTTACGTGAGACTGTTTAAGCCAAAAAGATCCAGTGCAAGTCAGTGCACAGCAAACAACTTAGAAGTGAAACATCTTTGATCTTTACTTTTTTATTATCGATAAGTGAAGAATTGCTGAAGAGGTTAAAGGTGAATTTACATATCCGACGTTGCGCCGCTCTTTCGATAAGAGTTCAACCAATAAAGAAACTATTTGATGTTTTTGAAATTGGTTCTGATCGGTTGAAATATTAAAAAAGAGCGACGCGATAGAAAAACGCCAGATATGTAAATTCACTTTAAGGCAACTCTCTGTCTTCAGTAGAACACACTTGTTAAAGCCATCTGAAGCGCGTTCAAAAACCTTACTATGGTTAACCATGGTAAACTTTTGTCGTTCAAAAACTTCGTGGTTAACTACATCATAACCACGAGCATAACTTTTTGGCGTTCAAAAACCTCAATGGTTAAACATAAACCTTCGTGGTTAACTAAAGTTCAGCATATAACCACAGCTCACTTCGTGGTTTACCATAGTAAGGTTTTTGAACGCTCTCCTGAAAGTTGATGGGTAGTGCGTCTGGCAGTACTTAGTACGCAAGGGGAATAGCTTAAGGGTTAGGAAGATACGGAAGGGTGTTGAAGAAGGTGGCGATGAACCCTGCTTTGTGGTGCGAGCGAGACGAGTGTGCTAATCTGGTATTGCAAGTATAAGATTGCCATGGAGGCAGTAGCGTCTTTAACTCGAAGGAACAGTCACTATGATTGTAGCGATAAAATTTTGTCAGTGTTGCTACATTCCTACGGTATCACAAGGGGTCGATGGTGGAGTAAGCGGTGTTGTCATCGATTAGTTTAAAGACCCGTTTTTGCACCTATCTAACCATACTAAGGTGGTTATCGAAGCGCCGCTTCAAGCGTGGTAGTTTTATTAGAGAAGAGGCCGAATGGAGGAGTAACTTCCATCTTTTGAGCAAGAAATGGGATGCTTGTTGGGCGATTTGGAATATGTGGTCATTCCAAGTCTTTGGCTAATGTCACGCCTAAGATGTGTAGGGATGGGTCGGCCATAAGTTTAATTTCGCCCACTGTCACAGATGGAGATTTTTATTAGAAAGGAGACAATACTTGGTTTTGGTGGGGTTGAATACAGCACGATTCTTGCTTCCTCACTCTAAAATGAGTTTAATGTCGTTATTAATAAAGTTGGACATTAGTTCACGGTCATCAAGACAGGATCGGTCACGTCCCTGTCTTGCATTATCGAAGCCGTAAGAGTAACGCAGGGTACCGTTGTAAATGAAGATGAGAAGTGGGGTGGAGGGAATTGAAAGTAGGTCATTTATAAAAATAAGAAATAGGGCAGAAATGGGGTGAACTTCAGATTTGACGTCATCCAATACTACCTTAATTGAGCGGCCAGAAAGGAAACTCTCAATCCACATATACAGAACTGCGTCAATTCCAATAGCTTTGAATTTAGCAAACAGGGAATTTAGTGCCAAGCTCTATCAAAAGCTTTGGAGATATCCAAAGCAACCAGACTACATTTGAGGAGCGACGGAACAAAAAATGATAATTCCACTTATTAAAAAAAAAGTTACGTGTGACATTGGACAAAATACCATGAATTACATCATCCTTTAGACTGGTGTGGTTAAAGTCATGTTTATTCCTGTAGTAATTAGCCTCTAAAATAGAAGGTTTGATGCAGATCATGATATTTCCATGTTTAAAAGAATCAATTTGGAACAAAACATGATAAAATTCCAAATTGGAACAAAACATGATAAAATTCCTAATGATATTTTTTTTGTTTTTAGCCTTTTGGGGAGCTGCCTGGCCCCCTTAGAGGCAAGGGGGATTTTTCTGGTATTTTTTACTAATAGTAGGTACCGTTGCGAAAATTTTGCGGGATCTTGGAGCCTCCTACGACCTGTTTTGGGGCCGTGGGAGGCAAAAGTGAGGTAAATTTTAGTGCATTTTTAGTGCATTTTATGATGCACCTACAAATCTATGTAATTAGAGCCCCTGGTGTGGTGCAATGGCTTTTTTTTTGATTGATTATGAATTATTACAATGTAATTAACTAATTACTTCTTACTTTAATTATTTAATAAAGAATTCAAGAACATAAAATGTTTTTGCCTAACCTGATTTTTTCAAAACATGATATTTTCATCAGACCGGATTAGAATATGATATTTCCATATTTTACATAAACATAACTACATAATAATAAAAATAAAATAAAAATAAAAAAACATGTATATTAGTTTTTACCCTTAGTTATTTATTGGCAGTCGTAATTTTTTAAATTTTACAAAGGCAAAGAATTTACAGGTTTTTGAGCTTTTGTGAAAAGTTGCACATTATGGAATTATCATGTTTTGTTCTGTCGCTCCTCATTTACCAAATTCATGCAAACTTCGGTTGAGGTTTCAGATTGCCAGTGGATCTTTGTTGTCATAAGTCGTATTGTTTGTTGTTGGTAAGTTGGTTGGATTCTTGATATCCCATTGTTGATTATCGTCTCCATGGTTTTGGAGAGAATAGAAGTAATCGTTATTGACCGTTGGTGGGTACTGCTGTAGTTACCTTTTTTAGGTATGGGCTGAACATCAGCAAGTTTCCAAGAGCCTGGGTAAACTCCGAAGAAGTATGATAGGGCACAAAGTTCGAGCGGAGGTTTAGCCAAAGGTGAGGAGCCCGCTTTTAAGACGATAGGGGTATGTATATTATCGAGTCCAGTGGCTTTATTGGCATTGAGCTCTTTGAGGCCAATGAATATGCATTCTGCTAGAAAACCGGGGGTAGCGTATCAGTTTCGGGTAAAGAAGAATTTGAGGCAAACAGAGATGCTAATAAATCGCTCTAGGAATTGCTGTCTGTTAACATCGTGGATTAAGGAAGGAGTTGTGGATGCAGTGGAGTTCTTGAAGGATCTTACTAAGGACCAGAAGTTTTTACTACCGTTTGCATTAAGGAGTTTACTTCTCAACTTTCTGTCAAATGAAACATATCTGATGGTGACTTTACAGGAATTTGGGCATTGGCATTCATATACTCCCAATAAAACCATCTGTTGGGCCTAGGCTTCACATATTTGGTAGGATAGAGAATAAATAAATGCATTCCTGCCTGTATAATCCTGGTGGTACGGAAAGCGGCATCGTTGACGGTTTTGTTTCGGAAACACAGGTTCCGGTCAGTGGATTGAGAAAAACGAATAAGCCCCAGCCAACTGGCCTTCGTATAAGGCCAGACAACGCTGACTAAGCAGTGGTCCGAATTGCCGAGAAGTGAATCGACTTCAACGAAGTACCGTGCTAGATGAGAAGTAAGAAAAAAAATCAAGGAGATAGGATCCCTTATCAGCAACATCAGGACTCTAGTGAGATGGCCCACAATTTGATGCGAATTTGGTGTCTACAAAGAGTTCGACGTTCTTACCAGAAAACTGGTGCATTTAAAGAAGTCAGCCAGTTCACATTGTGAAAATTGAAATCACTGCAGCAATAATTTTACACTCAGATTTGGATACTAGAACCCCGAGATCTGTTTAGAGATACATAGCATCAAATGAAGAGGCTTCATTACTTATGTTAAGACTTCTTTTTTTAAAAGACTGGAGGCCCAGGGAAGGCCCCTTTGTACTATCGGCAATCTATTTTTTTTGTTTAGAGTGCAATGTTTTGTTTAGAAAGCAATTTCTAGTCGTAAGATAGTGAAGAGAGAGAGAGAGAAGTGAAGGAAGCCTACCTACTCCCAACCATTGCTATAGTGACTCTGTCATCGAGGCTTCGAGAAACAACTCGTTGAAGGTTTTGCATCCTGAGTCGATAACATGCGCTTGGGGAACGGAGAAGAGCTAAGGAAGACTATGACAGGAGAAATCAGGAATGTAAAGAAGGAAGAAGATAGAAGGAAAGTTATGTGAGTGGGGAAAGCGGGAAACCCGCAAGACCATGGTGCTGCTGGGCTTCGGAAAAAGATTTTAATCCAAAGATATTTTATAATAAGCTACGTAATCCCTAACATAGATGCCAATGCCCCTATGCCGATACCTGGTAATGACCTAAGTCAGTATCCGGTTCTATTCATGTTATCAAGTTATACATGGTATGAAGGTATAATTTTAAGAGAAGAGATCTTTATTATATACATACTTGCTCGAAACCGGTCGCCTAGCTGTACCCTTCAAAGCGAAATAAATGAAGTAAAAAATATTTGGACAAAGAAGATTTCCCGTCCACGTAAGCGCTAAATGACTCAGGTGGAGCCATTGCCTTTGAAACAGCAAATGGTGCTTACTTTTTAAATTTTAAAGCATGATAATATTGGTACAATATATCTATCTATCTAATCCCACGATTGGGGTGCAAGCTGTAATAGTGATATTTGTTTGCCACCTTAGAATGGTTTTGAAGTTTTATTTCAAGTGCAATATTCCAGCATTTTAGAGGAAAGCTAGGTTTTTTGTAAATTCATCAGCACACATTGCGAAGGAACTTGTCATGGTGGATTTTGATCGTTCGCCCCCCACGCAGCATTATCCGTTGTAAAATTTACACCTTGGCCATTTTCGAGATTAACTACATAAAGTCCCATTTGATATTGTGTTGTTTTGTCGATCGTATTTGCATTAGGGACACCGAAGACACCGGACCGGACACCGAAGACAGCCATTTAGCTCCGTTTTGTGACATATTTGAATATGTATTTAATTGATTCAACAAAATTGCAAAATTCAACATGTGAGTATTGATCGTCTTACACAATAATGGCGAATAGGGTGCGACCAAACGATTGTCAACTTCAAAGTTATGATCATTAACTTTCCAATTTATCTATTTGCCATTGATCTCAGTCGATCGACGACGATACAACGGGTAGCCATCGTTTCCGATTAAATTTCAGAAATCAATGCCCTTGGATACCGCTTTGAACATATCCTATCTAACCTGCTTTGTGAGTTGGGGTTTAATGCTCCATACGGCCCATGAATCATGATTTCTGTTATCAATTGAAACAATCATGGATCAGTAGCTTCATCGGGAATTTCTACCAAAATAATATTATCGATTTCATCGGGTCTTTTTAAATCAACCACTCAGAGTAGACTTTGGTCATGTGGCAATCCACGTTTCTGCCACATCCAGCAATGTATCTACCCAAATGCGAAGAATCCAAAAATGATATATAACAATCAACTCAGCAGAAAAAATATACTCGAGATAACAAGAGCTTGTAAGTTTACAAAGCGGCCGACTGTTGATAGGTTTTAGTCACACAAACCAAAAATTGTATTTTGCATGAAGCAAAATTCTGGGTTAATTAGTTGAATATGGATGAGTTCATTAACACAGCACTGCAGTACAGTTTTCACATTAAATTCACCCTTTTGCAAATCAAATTCATCCGTTTGAAAACTAAGTATTTCTACATTTATCAGTTATCATATTTAAAAAACATTAAATAATGTTAGTAAAGCAAGGAATCGGTCAAGTTCGAAACGCCATAATATATCACTATTCATACATCTTGTTGGTCCGAAAAGCCACACTACTTTTTCTACCACTACATTCTCCAAGGCTGAAGCCCATCGACGAAGTCTTCTTCAAATCAAGTTTAGTGAATTTGGTAAGAAATATGTCCTTTAAATTGTGAAAATTTGGTAGATTTAATTTATATCTCTTTTGGAACTGTTACCTTTACAAATTGTTATAATTTTTATGAATATATATGTTGAGTTACCAGGTGATTATGCAAGAGAGCCGTTATTGTTGGAGATCGCACGTAAAGTTGGAGTTCGTCTGAATGTGGGAGATCGCATCTTACAGGGTTTGAAGTCCATCGAGCAGTAACATCCTCCCGCATAAAACTTCGAGAGGATGGGGAAACCGTGCGTGGATCACAATTGCCCCACCAGCCAACAATGGCTTGATGGAACGAGACTCCAATACCCAAAATTAATTGTAGTTTGGAGATCGAGGGACATTAAGGAAACACAAAAACGACACTCCAGATGAACCAACTAGAAGCCTCCCGTACATATAATTTTAAATTTAATAATTGAATTGTGTGCTAAAATTTTGATTTACAATAAAAACGGAATTAAGCTGTAATAAAGGAGCTGTCTGTATCTGTAACCGTAAATGAGGAATTGAAGTAAGATGTGCAACGAGATTTTTCCTTCAACGGCCAGAGAATTTCCAGCAACATAGCTGATCCACCAACAGTTATAGACTAGACTCTGCCTACAATCTTCATACATTTCTTCACCTCCTTAATTTATATGAATTATGTTGGTTCCTTAATAATTAATATTATTTGTTGTTTTTTTAGATATAATATATAATATAGAAGTACTTAGCTTTCAAACGGGTGAATTTGATTTGCAAAAGGATGAATTTAAATTGCAAAAAGGTGAACTTGATTTGCAAAAAGGTGAATTTAATTTGCAAAAGGATTAATTTGATTTGCAAAAGGGTGAATTTAATGTGAAAAAACTGTATGTCTGCCACTGCAGAGTATGACGCAGTACTCAACTCTTTATTTGGCTAGGTCTCTGTAGTCGTAACTTGCTAGCCGGAAATTTTTTTTATGTGAAAGACTAGAGCTTAAAGGTAAGCTCTTGTGTGCTGTAGATCACTGCCAAGCAAACAAAATTACATAATTCTGTATACTTTTTACAAAAATTCTAACAGGACTTGAAATTGAAGTGAAAATCACAATTTTGATAATTTAGTTGTCGAATACATCGGCATGTAATAAGAAACCTCATTGTTATTGCATAAGTCGAAACTATCGATAGACTATCGATGTTTTGGTGAAAACTATCGGTGACTATCTATGGCGTCGACTATCGATAGTTATCCAGGTCTAGTGAACAGACAGCTGCTTTAGCGTGGCGCAAAGCCTCATCTCTCAAAATTGTTGGCTACGGTGCTATTTTCTCTTCCATTCACTTACTGAGCCACCGTAGGATATTAGCAGAAGCAAATTTTTCTGTTTTTATCATAGTGACTATCTACCGACATAAACAACCTACTAACTGCACGGCTTTTTACGACTCATCGCATAACATGCAGCCCTTGCACACACACTTCGGTATAGGAATCGGTTTTTGACTAGAACAACTTGACAGTTGAACAACCTTACATTTTCAGCATTTCCGAGCTTATGCAACATCCAAGACTTCACTAGCTGACAATTTAATATTTTCTAAAAGCTATTAATTGCTCGCTTTCTTATCGTCTCTTGTTAAGGGTAGATCTTCCGTCTTTTCGTGATACAATCATCTGAAGCAAGTTTTGTTTCGACTCTGTCGTCTTGTAATATTACCCCCAACTCCTCAAAGAAAATGTCCCCCCCCCCCAAATTTCTTAAATCTCCCAACTCCAAAAGGATATCGCCGTCGTTTCGTTATAACATTAACTGGACTTAACATTTGGTTCGTTATTTTATCCAAAACAATCCCCAGCAATACCATTCGATACCCATGTATAAATCTGGCCAAAGGAGCCTTTTGTCGAGAAACCAAAGAGTTTATGTCCAACTAAGCCCGGCAAACAAGTCGTAACATCATAGACTCGTAAAATATGCTATAAAAATGATAATTTTACTCTTTTATAGCTTAAATACTCTGGCAGTGCATTCCACGAGATCAATTTCCTCGCATCAACCAAAAATAGTGGGGTTGTTGAGGGATTGCGTACGTTTTTTAGCTTCTTTTACGATTTCGAAAGTCCACATTAAATCTTTTAGCTTGGCTTCCCAACCACCAGAGAGTTGATGTCACTATGAACCTTTCTTTCTTGAAAACCGAATTTATGTCCATTGAAACAGAATTCAAGGATGTCAGCATCTTTCTGTCGCTTCAGGACATAATTTCGGGTTAACACAATGATGACACTAAAAACCAGAAAATTATTTATCCCTTCAACTTCTTCATGTCACGACATTTTTCGTCCTCTTATTTCCTCTTGTATTTTTTCTTGTTCCTTATTTTTTTGAAGAGGTTCATGTCTTCAAGAAAACTTATTTTAATCTTTCTAGAGATGCTTGAGGGGCAGAAGCAATACAAAATTGTTAGGGAAATTTTTTGATTCAGAATTCAGTTAAGAGCAAGGATAGCACCCCCTAAGGACAGGGACGGGCAACTTAGCCTGGCCTAAAATATGAGATTTTAATACACAGTAGTACCGCGGCAAAAAGGGAAGCGCCTTTCCTTTTCAATTCGGGGTAGCTGTTTTAATTAGGTGCCTGGGAAATAAGTGTCTAATTTGTTTCCTAAATTACAAGACAAATTTCACTGTCAGGTGAGCGCTAATTAAAAAGGACACGGCTGTCAACTTTGAGGTATGGGCGAGAATGAATCCGACATTTTTCTCATCTTTCTAATTTTTTTGAGGAACTTCGATTTGTTTTTGTTGTGATTAGCATTTAAGCGCTGATTATGCTTTGAGATGACTTTATTTTTTTGTCGATGCTGCTAGTTAAGATGCTGATGGAGCGACTCGGAGGTGGAATAATACCTCCACTGCCACTATTTGTGCCTCTAAAGCCACTCCTGAAATACTAGAGCAAAAAACTCGCAATGGGGTGGGACCGGACCCCAAATGGAAGTGAATAACGATTTCTCTATGAAGCTTGTCCAGATAAACCTTCATCACGCCAAAATTGCTTCAACAGTGGTTGAAAAGTGTTTATCTAGAGCAACCTGGGTTTGGACCATGGGTGGAAAAATATGCGGTAATCTACATACAGCGATCGTGACAGCTTTTGAATGCAGCTGTCCTGCCAAACAGCAATAAAAGGGCTTTGTGGTGGAACAGTGTTTTCAATAAATATATAAGATCTAAACAAAGCCTTCATAAAGATCACTGAAATGGCGTTGGCTGTCGCAAGACTGCTGAAGGATCCTTGGCGAAAATACCAGCAATACCATGTCATTACTAATGAGCTAGCGTTGGGTAAGAGGCGATTTTAAATAGAGTTTGTAAAAGGTGCCTCTTTTTTTCTTTTGAGCCAGTACAATGCCATACTTCAAATGAGGCGAGGTGCATTGTAATGCAAAAATGACCAAGTAAATGAAAAAAAAAAAAAACAACACACAAACACACACAATGAAGAGCTTTTTTACAAGGTATTTAAGTGTAGAGACATCGCCCCACTACTGTTTTACTTGTATGTACAAAAAAAACATAGTAGACTTGCATCAAGTTATTGGAAACAATTACTTAATTAATTTTACTCTTGATTTGATTCCCTGATTCAACATAAGGAAGAATTGTTTTCATTGATTAAGTTCAAATTGTTACACGATATCAGAAATCTATGGCTCCACCCACAGTCCTCGCCTAATTTCAAGTTTGGAGATTGTACTGCCGCAAAAGAAGTAAAAAATGTCTCTTCAATACAAAACTTTCCTATCTCAAAAAATGTAAGAAATGTCTCTCCATTACAAAACTTCACTCCCTCCAAAAATGTAAGATTACAATTACATTACAAAATTGTCTTCCCTCGAAAAATGTAAAGAAATGTCAAACTTACAATCTCACCAAGCCACAGCTCAAATTGGATATTTTACTGCCGGAAAAAATATGTATTTCCACTACATAATTTACAATCACACCTCGCTTTATTTATCTCGATAAACACTCATATACCAGTAGGACATTATTTTTGAACCGGGGAATTTAAAAAAATTGAGGCCTTGTACAATTTACCACCGTGTAAGGGACAAATGTACTGCCTCGTGTAAGTCCGGCTCAACTCTAGCAGTAATTTTCCGGGTTCTCTAGTACCCCAGTATTGGACCAGAACCTAACAATATATGTATGTACATATCTCGGAGTGAATTGATAACTGACGAATCAGTTGCGATAATATCTGCGGTTGTAACGGCGAGGTTGTTTTCACTTTTGGAAATAACCCTGTAGCCACTAAAGCATACAATACAAGAAATTCGAGAAGGGTAAATTTTTTGCCATTAGGCGGAGAAAACATAGAACAAACATTAAATGAGGGTACAGTGGATTTTGGAAAAAACAGCAAAAAAATGAAAATATAATAGAACTGAGAGAAGGCGTTTTTGGAGGCCTGAGTTTTGTTTAAAGGAGAGGTTAAATTTTTTTCCGAGCTTATTTTAAACGAGTGTGGGTAAGTTTTAACTGGAAAACCAAACAGAAGGTGATGTTATGGCTGAAAGTTTGAGTTTAGTACCTCAGACCTCAGTATATATGCAGTGTTGAGCTGAATTAAAAAGAACCATACTTTAGTTTCCCGTGTGGGAGCCACTTTGAGAACACAGGTGACCAGGGTGATAAAGTAACCCACCCAAGAAAACGGAGGAGTACCCAGCTATTGCCAGGAGTACACCCTTCGGTCGTTTGGTATCACAAGGGAAAGGACTACTCCTTTCCTATACTCCTCTATTCTTCAAACCAAGCTTACTACTAGACATTGCACCATGAACTGCACGACATGACGGACTGGTAGTATAAAGCCACCTTGGACTGAACTGCACTGTAGCGGATCCCTGGGGTGCTACCTGGTAAGCCCTTACTTTTATAGATGATGCATGGAATCACCCAAGTGTTTCCTTAGTACATTAAGTGATGAGACATTTGTTTTCGCTAGTACCATTTGGAGTACTATTGACATTCATATAACCCAATTTATTTATATTCAAACATACATTCCATTAATTAAATATATTCAACACTTACCTAGATAATACGACATTTTATTCCTTTTTATGTACACGACTTTACATTCCTTGTGTTCCCTTTTCCTTTAGAGATAAGACACTTCGTTTCCTAGTTGAAAAATTTGCGAAGCGTTAGGTTTTCCTTATATTGGTTGTTTTTTTATCCATAGTATTGTGTCAGGGCTACTCAGATCCTTTGTGACCAAACGGTACCATTGAGACAACTGGCTCCATATAAAGCTCGTTATTTGTGTTGAATTTTGGCTGGTGTCAATAAGACATATTCCTTTCGTGGGAGTCACCGAACTTCTCTGGTACCAGGGTGGGTTACTTGAGTTTGTTTGTATACGCTGCGGGTTGGCCGGAGTGTTCAACATTACCCTCTGGTAAGATGAACGTATTTAAGTCACTAGTATCGTAACATATAGCTTAATAACGTTTATATTCGTTTGTTTTACAATAAATAGCTATTAAGCTGTTTGATGTTGGACCAATTTCTGATTTTTATTGCAAGTGGGTATAGGGCAATGGTGCGTGACTAAGGCGTATCATGGCGAGCAACGGGCGAAGGATCTCGCCTCGAAACTCCTTATTCAGGTACATTCCACTGCCATCTAAGTTTTTCTCGTCCGCCCGGATGGGGGAGTTGACCTGCAGGTAAATTGTGCTGCACAAGTCCAAAGTGGTACCTTCGGTGCCTCTACCATCCACGACCCTCTGGTCAAACAGCCCTCTTTTTGAGGCCCGGGGTACTGCCGAGGTTTAAGTTGTGAGGATCCGTTAATGCAAAGTATTTAGTTTTCTTGTAGGTGGATTAAAGGTGGGCCATTTCGGCAGCCTTACCGGAGGTTCACACAGAAGTTAAAAGCAAGCGGCGGTCATGATGGCACCAAATCGGATGTCATGCAAGTGACCCTGTCAAACGTCTCAAACCAGGGGCGGGTTCGTGTATGGCGAACGACGATAGTCGAACGAAAAAAAATTGGAGTCGAAAAATTTTGGCGTCGAAGTAAGACTCGATAACCCAAGACCTTTCGAGTGCCTTTCGTCGGCTTCAGGCGAAAATTTTCAAAGATAGCATTTTTTGTTGTCTTATTTAATTTTTTTAATGAAAATAAAAGTATAAAAATATCAATGTGAATGATTATAATTGAAGGTTATGGTTGTGGGAACAACATATAAAAATTGCAGGTACTTTGCAAATGTCTATCGAAATCTAGCCTTAATAGTTTGTAAAAAAAGCAGAAAGAATGCCATTTTAAGCGCTCGGTGCGCCGTCTGGTGGCCATATAAAAATGTTACAAATTCACAGAACATGTTTTTTTTTTGCAAAATCTTTCATTTTAGGGGGTAGCGGACCGAAATTTTTTTTCGACCCACCCTAATATATATATATATATATATATATATATATATATATATATATATATATATATATATATATATATATATATACTAGCATAAAACCCGCGTGCCTTGCAACGCCTTTAAATAAAAACTGTTTATTATGTGCACTGTTTTCCTTGAAAAAAACAAACAAAAAAGTCAGTTGTTATTATCCCTAAAAAAGGTTTATTATAGAGCATTTTTTTAATAAACATGGTAAACAAATTGCTGCGTATATCACTCTGCTCAACAAATCTGCAAGTTTTGAAGCAGAGATTGGTGTGTATATGTCATCAAGAGAAGTGACAAAGGAATCCTAAATAAAGTGAATTTTGAGTCAGTCATTTCCACGTGATTATAGGGATGCACTGTCAAAATTTCAGCCCTTCAGCCCCAGCGGTTTGGGTTAACTCCATTTCACCCTTTTAGGGGATGAATTTCGAAAAATCGATTTATAGTGGATGTCCACGTCATTATAGGGACGCACTGTCAAAATTTCAGCCCTATAGCTCCAGCGGTTTTGGGTTGACCCCATTTCACCCCCTTATCGGATGAATTTCGAAAAATCGCTTCTTAGTGGATGTCCACGCCATTAGAGGGATGCACTTTCAAAATTTCAGCCCTATAGCTCCAGCGGTTTGGTAAACCCCATTTCACCCCCTTAGGGGATGAATTTCGAAAAATCGCTTCTTAGTGGATGTCCACGTCATTATAGGGATGCACTGTCAAAATTTCAGCCCTATAGCTCAGGCGGTTTGGGTAAACCCCATTTCCCCCTTTGGGGAACGAATTTCGAAAAATCGCTTGTTGGTGGATGTTCACGTCATTATTGGGATTCACTGTCAAAATTTCAGCCCTATAGCTCCAGCGGTTTTGGGTTGACCCCAATTCACCCCCTTATGGGATGAATTTCGCAAAATCGCTTGTTAGTGGATGTCCACGTCATTATATGGATACACTGTGAAAATTTCAGCCCTATAGCTCCAGCGGTTTTGGGTTGACCCCATTTCACCCCCTTATGGGATGAATTTCGCAAAATTGCTTGTTAGTGGATGTCCACGTCATTATAGGGATACACTGTGAAAATTTCAGCCCTATAGCTCCAGCGGTTTTGGGTTGACCCCATTTCACCCCCTTATGGGATGAATTTCGCAAAATTGCTTGTTAGTGGATGTCCACGTCATTATAGGGATGCACTGTCAAAATTTCAGCCCTATAGCTCCAGCGGTTTGGGTAAACCCCATTTCAATCCCTTAGGGGATGAATTTCGAAAAATCGCCTTTCTGAGATTTTAAACAAATAATTTTAAACCAGAATTGTCTAATCTTTCAATTGGTGGCATTAATAATGTTCTACGATATACATTAGCCGAGATACCAGGCGTAGAGCGTAAAAAATGGTGACAAATCGTACTAATTAATTAATTAAAAAAAAAACTAATCAAAATAGCGAAAATCGGAAACTTACTTCCACCTTCTGGGGTATCCATGCATCTACAAAAAAAATTTCAGATTTCTATCTCTTCTAGTTTGGCTACAATGCGTGACGGTACGCACAAGCAGACACACAGATACACAGACACACAGATACACAGACACACAGACACACAGACACACACTTTCCTTTATTAATATATATATATATATATATATATATATATATATATATATATATATATATATATATATATATATATATATATATATATATACAGGGTGTCCCACATAAACTTACAAAGCGGCCGGCTGTGGATAGGTCTTGGATAGACGAACAAAAAATCGTATGGGTGGGGGGGAAATCGTAACGGTTTAGCCGCTAGGGCGTTTTGAATTTGTTTGCAAAAGTTTTACATATCACCCTGTATTTGTGCACTGCTACCATAACCATGAAAATAGGTTATACGGTTACAAAAATACAGGGTGATATGTAAAACTATACCAAAAAAACTTCAAAACGCCCTAGCGGATAAACCGTTACGATTTCCTCCCCCACAACCATAGGATTTTTTGTTCGTCTATCCAAGACCTATCCACAGCCGGCCGCTTTGTAAGTTTCTGTGGGACACCTATATATATATTACGAGGGATGGAGAGGATCTTCTTAGAGACCGCTGAGGGTCCGCACTCAGACGGCGTTTCAGATTTTTACTGAATAAACTCACCACCCCTTTGTGTGACGCTTACCCCGCTGGGGACCGCCGCGAGGCACTACTTCGGGCGGGCGTTACCACCATGACCCTTTAGGTGTCCCTCTGGTCCCCAGCTAGGAGATAACCTTAGGGGTTGCAACTGCTCGCGGCATTTCTTCGACTTTCCTCCACACCTCCTCGGATCCCATCATATGGTCTACGATGTTTTCCGGCGTTAGTGTTGCCTGGGCCGTTTCTTCTAATTCCGCCCTTTCCTCGGCGTATCTCGTGCTTTGCGTCTTCTTCCGTCGCTGGGCATGTCGGACACAACGGTGAATCATCGTGGCCGAAGCGGTGGAGGTATTTCCTATACCCCCCATGTCCGCTCAGGAACTGCGTGAGGTCGTAACTGACTTCCCCACGCTCCCTCGTAACCCATATTTCCACGTTACCTTTAACAGACAAGTCCAACGACCCTTAACAGACTCGTCCCACTTCCCCTGCCATTCCCTTAAGGACTCACAGCGCGCAATCTGCCGCCGGCCGTACCCTTCTTGGCTGCCCTCTACCATATTCTGGGTCATAGAGAGGAGAGTGCCCAGGACGGAACCTTGCGGGACACCGCATGTTGTCCCGAACACTTTAGGATCATCATCCGAATCACAATGAAGCGACCTACCATGGAGGTAGTCGGATATATATATATACGTCTTTTCGGACAGTTAAGGTGACCTATTGGATATGAAAACCAACAGCGTATCACCAAACCTGTTCTGTATTGCCTCCTATCCTTCAGCAGGAACAACAATGTTCCCTCACGTGCATCAAAGGCCACGAAGGCAACATCTTTAACAAAATTTCCAATGGCTTACTACTAGACATTGCACCATGAAATAAATGACACGACGGACTGGTAGTATAAAGGGCGACACCTAAGCTTAGACTCTTCCACAAAGTGAAACTTGTTTGTCCGGAAACTTTCTGCAGTTTAGTTGCAGTTAAGTGCATAAATCCAAAATATTTTTTCGAGAAAAATCGAATATATTTTTAGATACAGAATTGTTGCACATAATCACTTTTGCCGGTCTGATATCTCAGCAAACACAGCTCAGTTTATGATAACTGTTGTAACAATGAATAAGAATAAAATATTGAATACAAGAATACAATAAACTCAAAATCGTCAAATTTGCACTCCTCACTTCCGGCTTTTTACTGTAGAGCTGTCGGTTCTGCGGAACAGCGCTCAAACACCAGAACACTTACTGGGTAATTAGTCCATGGAAATGGTACTTTAACATTGCAAAAATGCAGGACAAGCTTTTATTATTGGGATGTGTAGGGGGGGTCAATGTGAGCTTAAGTTTGAGTTTTCGGGATTCTAACCCCCCCCATTTGGCCGCCATCTTGGAAAACGTGTGCAAATGGTTTTTCCACTATATCTCCGAAACGGTACATCTTACCGAAAATTGGCGCGGACACTTTTTGTTTAGAATTAAATAATCTACAATTTATTAGTTAGAAATTTTGTGGTAAAATGAATAATTAAGAAGTTATAAGCCTTAGAACACAAAAATTAGTCACAATATTTTCTTTTAAAGGCTATAACTTTTTTTCCTTCAACTTTAACAAAAAAAATAATAACAAGTTTTTTGTAGAGGGTTTCATTAGGAATAATTTTCATTCATTACTTTTTTAATTTCATTCACTATGAAGGGTTTTACAGCGTCCCGAAGGTATGAAAGTGACAGATTTTCTGAATATTTTATTACAATTTTCCCTCCTAGAAATTAGCAATAACAGCTAGCAAGCAATAATAATGAATGAATGACTATACGTTATAAGAAATGCCGATGTTTTCGTAATGTAATAAAATTGTTTCGCATTTTTTTGCGGGTTTTTATTGCTGTTATGCCATGTTTTATAAGGTACGATATGGTTTAAAATGAAATTCTTTGAATAATAACATACTCCAAATTTTTAAAATAATTTGTTTTAGGACTGCACAAAACAGTATTTCATTTATTCTAACTATCAAGCAACATACGGGCGTATTTATTTTATGACAAGCGTTTGCAAGTTGTATAACTCATTTCCACACCACCTGCGAGGTAGAGTTTGTCGGTGTGTTTTTAAAGTGGTGTCCCCAATACGACTAATCCAGTATGCTGCTTTTCTATCTACTCTATTCTTGGTCTTTTTGAAGGGTTGTGCAGCGGTTCATGATCAATTACTGGACATTTTTAGATTTGCTGAGGAATTATAGCAGAGTACAAAGGTGTCAAGGCTGAAAGTTCAAAGAGAAAATGAAACAGTTGGTCAGGAAATTAAAATCAATCAAGGGAGCTTCTAGTATACAAGACAGTATCGTCGCTGTTGCTGGTACTATGACAACAAACGCTGTTATCCGTACGACTATCAGAATAACTTTTATAACAAATAGAGTGTAAACTATCCTCCAAAACTTGCGTTTTGGTAGTATGCGCAACTGAATAACAGTTATAAATAAGAAAATTTAACTAAGATCAAACTGAAATAACAATTTTGAAATAAGACTAAAATAATTCAAACTTTTATCACAAACTGAATACGTCCATATTTTGCTAGATAGTTAACATAACAGAATAAAGCACTTTTTTGTGCAGCCCCTTAAACAAATTATTTTAAAAAATTGGAGTAACGCATGTTACTATTCAAAGAATTTCATTTTAAACCATATCGTACCTTATAAAACACGGCATAACAGCAATAAAAACCCGCAAAAAAATGCGAAACAATTTTATTACATTACTAAAACATCGGCATTTCTTATAACGTATAGTCATTCATTCATTATTATTGCTTGCTAGCTGTTATTGCTAATTTCTAGGAGGGAAAATTGTAATAAAATATTCAGAAAATGTGTCACTTTCATACCTTCGGGACGCTGTAAAACCCTTCGTAGTGAATGAAATTAAAAAAGTAATGAATGAAAATTATTCCTAATGAAACCCTCTACAAAAAACTTGTTATTATTTTTTTTGTTAAAGTTGAAGGAAAAAAAGTTATAGCCTTTAAAAGAAAATATTGTGACTAATTTTTGTGTTCTAAGGCCTATAACTTCTTAATTATTCATTTTACCACAAAATTTCTGAGTAATGAATTGTAGATTATTTAATTCTAAACAAAAAGTGTCCTTGCAAATTTTCAGTAAGATGTACCATTTCGGAGATATAGTGGAAAAACCATTTGCACACGTTTTCCAAGATGGCGGCCAAATGGGGGGGGTTAGAATCCCGAAAACTCAAACTTAAGCTCACATTGACCCCCCCTACACATCCCAATAATAAAACCTTGTCCTGCATTTTTGCAATGTTAAAGTACCATTTCCATGGACTAAATTGTGAGGTTACACGAGAAAGAAATTCAGTCTCCTCCGTCGCGGCTTGCCTGCTCCCAGGGCAGTTTGGGAGATGGATCCTAAATCAATTAGAAGGTTTTTAATGACGGGTTCTCACAATAGACCAAATTGGTCGCAGTGGCTGACTTTTATACCTAAATTACAATTAAATAAGTTTCGAATTGGCGGGGAGTTTTCATAAGCAAGTGCGAAACAATCAATATGGGTTGTCCGGGGGTAGTTTCCGATCAAGTTAGAGGGTTGGGTTTATTTTTATTGCACAAAATATAATTTTTTAGAATACATAAAAAACTATTTGGAATGTGGGTTTGACCCCTTCGGTCCATACGATCAACTTCCCAGAATTTAGGTAACTACTCGAAATAGCGGGATGAAACACAATTTCATGAAACTGTAGGACGTAGAAAACCATTCTCCGTCAAACAAGTGCAAAGGGTTGAAAAATTCGTGATGTTTGTAACGTAATTTTTGCACGATTTTTAAAGGTTGTCGGATTTTGACAAGTGATGTTTTGTAATTTTGCTGGAAAGCTATAGCTGTGCAGAATACAAAAAAGATCAATTCGTTTAGATCGGGTCTCATTCCATCAAGTTTATTAGATCTTAGCAAAAATTAACAATTTAAGGTCTTTCTCACAGCCGAAGATTTTCCATTGAAACAAAAAAGAGGGCCCGACCGAAGGTTATGAAATTTTTTCCAGGCAATTTTTTCGTTAATATTCTTCTTACGGCATCTCAAAGAAGTTGATATAGTTTTTGGTTCGTGCAAAAATTACCAACGTCGTTTAAACAAAAAAACGGTTCGACCGCATTTTATGAAAATCTTTTCAGATCACATTTTCGTTAATATTCTTCAAACGGTTCCACAACTAAGTCGGTATCTTTTATGGTTCGCACGATATCGTGCAGGAAAAAATGACCACATACGTACGCACACACACACATACTTCCTCTCAAATTTTTTCTTATAATGCTTTTGGGACCTTAAAAATGAAAATACGTTGAAAATTTCGATTTCGATATTCGGACCGATTACAATAACTTCCCTATACTGGGAAATTAATAATACTTTGCAATATTTATTTTTTTTAAATGCCGGAAAAGTTTTATTCTTACTAATAATACTATGTTCTTTGAAGTTGGTGCTACTTTCAGCTTTCTATGTGAAATAGTTTTTGAACTAGAGCAATTTAGAATTTCAAAATTTGTCACAATTTTGCGATTTTCGATTTTAGAAAATTTATAACTGAAAAATTAGAGTTTAAAAAATCTGAAAATTGTTTTCCCAGGCAAAAACAAATATAAAAAAATTATAGCTATCGAAGGTGGTGCAGTAGAATGGCCCAGGTGTGGACTTTGCAGCGTTTTGAAGTGATGCTTTTTTAACGACGGTTTATGTGGAGTAAACCCAGAAAAATCGGCACCATTAACAAGAAATTTTTTAAAAAAGTACTCCAATTTTTACTAGTGTCAAATTATGTATTAGGGTACTGAGTGTACAGTGTGTTATGCAATTTTTACTATGCTAAGTACCATGTCTTATGTATTAGTTTACTGTGTGGACACTTTATTATGTACTATATATACTACATACTTTTGAATCGAAGCTTTTCTAGCTAAGTTTTATTGGAAGCAAACCTAGAGAAGTCCGTTGTTAACTGGATAATTTTCATGCGAGGACGTCCAAAGTAAAGTACGAAATATGCACTTCCCTCTTATGTGACAGCGGCATGAATTCCAACTTTTTGGGTCTGTTCGTGAAGGGCGGAAAGGTGCTAAAATCGCGCGGGTCGTGTAGGTTTCTCAGAGCGAAGAGGAGAAATTTCTTCTATACTGGTTTCAACCTACCACTACTTACCTGATTGGAGAATGATACAGGTCGCCTGCTGCCATGTTTATACTACATTGCCAACCGCTGCATCTGAGCTTATAGATGCTAACTCCCTCTCAACCACAATGACTGTTAGTTCATCTAAGCGCTCCCAGAGCTCTTTATCGGAGTCAGCCTCTTCGTTAGATGAAGTCATTTTGAAAACCTTTATCCATGCCTATCTTAGTCCAAATTGGAGTTTTAGAGTTGGAGCACTCTAGTCGACCCAGAGAACGTCCGGGAGTGTGCCAATACTAGAATTGCCATAGGTTAGTGCCACTAGAAGGTGGTCTTTCACTACCTCGCTCATTGGCCTGTTACCCGTTGAGCCTGATTGTTGCGCCCTGAAGTTGAAACTTCCCGGACTATTGTTAGTCTTGCGAGGTTTTTTTACGCTGGATTTGGGTCGGGTCGTCTGTGCATCTGCTTGTTTTGGTTTCTCTTCATTATTATCGTTCATTTTATGGTGTGCAGTATGCATTGCTTTAGACTTTGGGCAAATAACTTCAATGAATTTGTCAGCAAACATGTTGCAAATTTCTTGGGGACATGAATATTGTGTTTTGCCGTTTGCCAAAGTCCAAGAAGAAAAGAGAAGACGTGTATACCTCTCTCTGTTACTCACAAGTGGGACCGGAGCGAACTACAACTTCCGGGGAAGCTCGTGTGGCTCTCAAAAACTGCTATTGCCCTGCACTGGTTCATCTGTATAAACTGAACTCAATAGTCGCAAAACAACGTATAATTAAGCTCCCTTGATAGCTGCCTTTTACGTTTTTTTAAACACAACCTTTGTTTACTTCCTGTGCATATCCGGCGTTATGTCTTGTATTGTGGAGGTGTTGTCTTTTAATAACTAAATGAATGAACACATTATTGGATCGCGGTGGCGCCCCTGGGACGTGGCGCTCTCGGGCGGTCGCCTGGGTTCGTCCACCCTAAAGTCGGTACTGTGGTCCTCCTTAGCATATCGTATTCTCTGTTAATTTTTCAACCTAAGCTTACTATATTGCATCATACCACCATGTAAAACATGACGAATTAATGTTTCCTGAGTACAATTTTAACCGCTAAAAATATCAAAAGAGGATCCAATTTCAGTTATAGAAAAACCTTTCATTGCCAAAAATAAAAGGATTTCAATTTCGAACAAAATCTTATATGTTTCATCATTCGATTGCCACTAATTTGAAAAAAGTATATTGGGAGCCTCATATTTCTTTGAAATTTTTATAAAGCGGTAATCTTCCAGGAGTACGTCCTTTACATATCCGTACTCATTTCTCTGCAAGATTTTCAGCGTGATGATTTTGTGGTATACTTTTATTTTGAGCTTTACAAATTGAAAGCACACTTGAGTGCATCTCCTTCTACTTAATTTCAGAATTATTTGGGATTTTTTATTCTTTGGCTTATACAAGTTAAATTGACTGGCGTTCATATGTGTAGACATGACGTAAAATTATTTTTATTTTGAATAAAATAACAAAAATCAATATGATAACAATTCTTTCGTCATGGCATGGCATGAAATATATCACGAAATACAGAGTGCACCTGCTAAGTTTACAAAACGACCACGTGCGAATAGATAGGATAGAAGAATAAAAAATCTTATTGGTTTTTGCGGGAGTGGGGAGGGGCGTGTTGGAGTGTATTGTTAGAGTTTTACATATCACCCTGTATTTTTGTAACCCTATAGCCTATTTTTATGTATACGCTATCAGTGTACGCAGAATACTTCAGAATTGAAATTTGTGAAAATAACGGTTCCACCCTTCAACTTCCAGAGTTATGAGTCATCAAAGTCAAAATTTGGTTTTTTAACTAAAATTTCACCTTCAACAATATTTGTCTCCAACAAAACGTAGTTAACCTAATAATAGTGCCCATACAAGTAAATGTTTTCTGGAAAATTCTGGAATACCTTTCGTTAATGGTAGAAGGAATGCGCAAGCTTATCAAGAAATGCCCGAGGAACATCGTCTGCCATTTATCACTATTTGGGAAGATTATAATTTCATTTTCCGCCTATTCACAATGCGTATATCTAAAATATGGTTCACGGAATATGGAATCCCAGTATGGGGTAACTAGTCGTCAGCCCGGACTTAAACCTCTTAGAAAACCTATGGGGCATTGTAGCCAGGGATATTTACAACAAAAGGAACCCAATTATTTAACTTGTTTTAGAGTTGAAATCAAGAATACCGCCCGCTTGGGAAAACATTTCTGTTAAGATCCTCCAGAATCTAACCCAGAGTATGCCAAAGCAGCTTATCGAAGTTATTGAGAAAAATGGGAGAAAACTCACTATTCGTACTCAAGTCAAAAGGTGGGTTGCTATTTTACTTTATAAAATCTCTAAATTAAAAAGAACTATTTTCGTCCCTATCTATAATTATTCACAGATTCTACAACACAACGCTTCAAAATGTTCTTTCCCTCAAGTACCGTTAGTTCAGACAACTTTTAATCATGGGTCAAATATTGTCAATAAAAGGCATTGAAATAAACAAAAAGTTCCTTCTTGTCACTTTCAATTTATTAAAAAAAAAAAACATTAAATATTTACTTGTTCCTATCGTTTGACACTGGAGTTTATTGTGGTACAGTCACATTATGACATTCCGAACTACTCTGGACAGAAAAACCTTAAATACTTTACATCCAGTCAATGTTAAAAGTTAGTATACAACGACCAGGGTTTTTAAATTGCTGCAGCAATTTCAATACTGTTGCTGTTGACTTTGCTGTTCAGACAAGACGACCACAGCAATTTATTTCGCTCAATCATATTTCAAACTTTTTGCTGTGGGCTGTGAAAGCTTGTTGTTTCATGTTGCTGCGAACGTTGTTGTTACAAATGCTGGGGTCCGGCTGCGAATGCTTCACATACACATAAAAAAAGTTCTCGCCTCTCTAAAGAAAGCTCCCTATAAAGTTTGACCAAAAAAAAAGTTAAAGGAAATTTTACAGCCTTTGGAAAACTGAAAGCAAACAGAAAGAATTTCACAGCAAAGTATTTTGAAGTCGAACCAGTACCTATGTTCCTGA
Source organism: Thereva unica (assembly GCA_949987705.1). NCBI lineage: Eukaryota > Metazoa > Arthropoda > Insecta > Diptera > Therevidae > Thereva > Thereva unica. Next base: position 65,500,909 of record OX465284.1, read on the forward strand.
AAGCTTTTAAGTAAGCTTCTTCTTCTTTAACGGCTCTACAACCGGGATCCGGTCCTGGCCTCTCGCAACTGTCCTCTCCACAAGTCCCGATTCTGAGCCGATGTCATCCAGTTTGGCATCCCTAACCCTTGAGCGTCCTGGTCTACGCCATACTTTCAGCGAAGGTTGCGTCTCGCTGCCACATCCCATAGGTCTTACCGCAGAGAACTTTCCGAGCAGGCTCATCTTCACTTATACGAGCTAGATGCCTTGCCCACCACTGCCCTGAAATGGATTAAATGATACAACAAAAGTCAGGTTGTTAGATTTCAGGATTTCTGTCAAAAGAAATCCAAGTAACTTCCGAGGTCCCTCAGGGTACCCATCTAGGCCCGGTGTTATTCAATATATCGTCGCTTATCCAGAATAGTGCTACAACTCAAAAATTTCCAATTTCGAGTTTATTTTAAGAATGTATAGCTAAATATGCATATTTTTATGTAGCAAAAATCCATATTAATACTTCTAAAAATGACCGCTGGAAACCCGCTGGAATCCAAGATCATAACATGGGCTTGTATGAAAGTAAAAACTTTCAAATGGCTCCCCTGTAAAATTCATTGTTTTTGAGTTGTGACACTATTCTGGATAAGCGACGATATGTATCTTAGACCCTATCGGAAAAACTAGAGAATATTCCGCATCTCTATACCGATGACCTTAAAATTTATAATGTCATAAGGCCCCAGAACGACGTAACTTTCTTTCAAACAAAGTTGGTATACCACCAATAAATTACAACTCAACATCAGCAAATGTCATGTTATTACTTTCTCCCAGAAAATAAACCCACAGCTGCAGCATTATTATCTCAAGGACCAGGGCTTAGACCGTGTCGATCAAGTTTTAGATCTAGGAATTAAATTATATTTAAACTTGAACTACGATCATGTTGCTGCCAGAGCCAACAAAATTCTGGCTTTATAAGGAGAAGACCCAATAACGTTCGTCCGTTTTGTGGCCCAAATACTCTTTTCTGTTCGCTCGTCCGCCCATTACTGGAACATGAGTGCTCGATCTGGGACCCTATGTTTCAGGTAAGTAACGGTAGGTTGGGCTCAGTATAGAAGAATTTTCTGCATTGCATTGGGGGTGTTATGGAAGGTGGTAAATGGTTAGGGGGTGAAGGGTCGGAGGGTGGCCGAGAGTAAAAGATGTTGGTTCACTAATACTTGAATTCATCCCCAATCTTCTTCGGAGCAATATTGGGGATGGGATTTGAAGATAAGGGGTGGTGGGGGCGAGAGGGCAGATAGAGGGGAGACTTTTGATCTACATGAGGGTAAGAAGGATATAAAATATCTAAAGTCGGCCCTGAATGTTTGTAGATGTAAACGGACCTTGACAAGCGAATGCTCATCGTACCATTGCGATATTTTGACTAAGCAATCCACACGGCACACGCATTCCGGGCCGAACTACATCTCTCTCCTGTTCCTTCGTGCAACTTTTTTGCAAATACATATTCAAATTTCAAATACTAAATCAACCACGGGGCACCCTGTACTAGAGCTATAACTGGTAAAAAAAAATTAAACTTTAGTAAGCATAAATTGAAATCTTTTAAAAAACAATACCGACACAATACGGAAACACCCTCGTTTAAATATATTTGATTATTGCGTGTTTAAAATCGACCCAAAGTGCATTTATCATCACCCTGTGCGGCCGTTTTACAATTAAGATGACTTTTTATGGTTTTTGTTGTTAAAGCCCCGCAAAAGCAATTCGATCATTTTGTTTACCGCGAAAGACATTTTCCATTTTATACTACAAAAGGTTCTATATAAAAGGACAATGTTAGGGTCCTTTTTTTGTTATTAGAATTTTAAAATTGTTCCTTATTTTCTAAAAATTTATTCATTGTAAAATAAACTCAGAAAATTAAAAGCAAACAACACCTAACCATTTCTAGGGCGTTATTTTTTCAATATCTAAAAAATAAATAAAGTAGAAAAAATTGTGGAATATATTTATTTTATTTAAACTCTCGTTTCTGTTCTTTTATTGTGTGATAAAAGATTTTCGTTTTGATTTTTTTGCTATGGAATTTGATGTTGACTTTTATTGTTTGCTAATGTATGAACAAAAATCGATAAAACTCCAAATGCATATAAAAAATTACTCTATTGGAATAAATTCCACATCGATGCAATAAAACCTCTCGACTAATCCCCTTCAGCCCCGTTTCAATTTCTGAACAAATTGAAAGGTTTCTGAAAATCGATAAAAATGAAATTAAAAACTTTGCACTGTTTTGGGACAATACTGGGCTAAAAGCTACTTGAATTGAAACAATTTGTGCCTTTCCTTTTATATTGCAAATCTAAATTTCGCGGAAGGATTTAAATAAATAAATTTAACAAATGGAACCGGTAGTGCTCGCTCAAATATCACCAATGGCTTGAGAGTACACCAATGCCCGCCGCTAATGAATTTAGAAATGGTTGGGTGCTTCAACATTGCCTTTTATTGCGGAGTAAAAGGGAGAGATCCTTACACAACTACATCATCATCTTTTTACGCTTCTCAAAAACCATTTCCGTTTTGCAGATTCCACAAGTTCACAGCAGCCGTCCTGGCAGCATTCGTCCAGACACAATTATGAGGGCCTCTTTTAGCAAGAATCCTGCAGCTTTTCTGGTTGGAACTGAAAAATGTATTCCGCTTTTATGACTCGCAGTTGTAGCGCACATCGGAATGAGTCTTAGTCCGCAATAAATTAATTTGGAAGGGTATTATTATTTACTGAATGAAGTCCTTAAAGTGGGGAAAGTGAATTTCCTTAGTGAAGGATATCTTAAAGTTTTTGTTTGCTTGAAGGGATTTCCCGTTCTTGATCTTACATTGCCTTGTCCTAACGGCGCGTTAGGCGGCCCTCATATCAGGCTAAGTGCCATGTCTTAAAAAATCCCCATCTTACCGCTCTTGAGGATCCTTTAATTATAATCTCCTTGAGTCCTTTCATTTTTCATTAAATATCCTTCATCAGAGCCAGCGAGTTGCTGTTTAGTTCGTCGTGTTTATGAGTGAGTGAAGAAAATAGAAGGCACTCATTTGGGCTTGGTTGATTTTTGGGCTCCTTTCGTCCTTTGATGCTGTTTACATAATTAAATTTCAATTTACCTTTAATGATAGCCGACAAGCTGCAATCAGCGGGCAGCTTAAATATTCTTGAGTGTTTCCTGTAAAGTGATTAGGTTAATCCTTAAAAAGAATGGAAAACTGTTTTACAACAATGAATTGAGTCCCTTGGTGTTAAAAATTATAATGTTGGCAAGTGAATGTTAGCCAACAAGTTGGGCATATTTTTCCAGAGATTATGTACATGTGGGTCAGACTATATTTAGGGTACACTAATGCTGTGCGCTGCGGTTGTGTAATCCTATGATTGAAGATATCTATCGTATTTGGTAAATTTTGCTTCATTATTTTCATATTTTAAATTAATAACAAAATCAAGAGACAAACACTTTTACTTAGTTCTGCGATGTTAAATAAAAAATTATTCGTATGTTGATTTATAGGAATGACGTTACACAACTAAAGAAGTTTCATCGATTATAAAACGACACACCAGCCATAAAGGTTATATCAGAAGAAAGTACTTGAGTAAATACTCATGAGTAGAATCAACACAAAATTACTCAATTATCGTGATTACATGAGACGATCGAACGCTCGAGTTGAAAGTGGTTTGAAATACGATCTGTGTTTTCGGATCTGCCAGAAATTAAATCCAAATAACTGACAGCTGACAAATTTTTAAGTTGGTAAAATGGAATACAGTGAAAAAATATTTAATTTTACAACTGCTTGTTTAAATAATTTTAATGTTAATTTTGATGATACATAAACAGCATGTGAAAAGGAGCGAAGGAGATTTTATCATCATTAGCTTTCTTCGAAGCACTATATGACGATTTCAAATTCCTTCACCAGATTTCAATTTGATTATCGTTTTTATTGCAGTATCCTTTTGTCTTCAATCCTTTTCCAATGAGTTTATATAGCTCACTTTTTCTAAATTTCTTTCCATCGAAACGTCTTAAGCCGCAAACATAACCAATCCGTTCCGACCGTTTTTAAAAGTTGGAAATTTGACATTTCTCGGTCTCGCCAAATATCACGTAATTTTTTTTCCTCAAGAAACAGTGTAAAATTGGCAGAAAACTGGGTGAAATTAAGTAAACCATGTCCTTTTACGTACAGGCCTCCGGTAGGACATGTCGGCAGGCACGGCTTGATGAAGGCCGCACAATACTCAGTCTAACTGAGCGATGAGGACTTCAGGTATCCGCCTGAGAGGCCGTGTAATCTAGGAAACGTCATGACTCCCTACAGACACACTGGCGATGATGGCAGTTTAGCATAGCAGTAGTTCAGTCAATCTGTCAAAAGAACTGCACAGAAAAAACCAGTCGGATGAAATGTATGTAGGTGAGTCGTTAGGAAATGATGTAAGAAAGCTTACTTGGGCGTGGCCACCTGCTACCTCTGTGGGTTTTTGAAAAAACTCAACAAAAAAACTCAAAAAAATTTTGAAATGCATTTTTCTCGAAAACTATGCATTCTACAGAAAAGTTTATTGGAAAAAAAATGTAGAGGGCATCGTTATCTACAATTAATGTCATTGGTGCAATATTGTAAAACAAAAAATGTGCGCAGTTGGTGGCGCTAAAGTGCCAAAAAAAGTGTTTTTCGGGAATCGTATAGAAATGACATACATTAATCGATCGAAAATCATAAATAAAAGTGAGACTTTTCTCGCTAGCAACACTTTTCTTCACGATTTTAGATATAACGTTCATTACAGTGCGATTAATTGTCAACAGAAAATGGCATGCTTTAACCAATTATTTTTTTCTTTGCAATTTTTGGTTTCATTGTACGTATTACAATTTTCTTTACAATATTTCAATGTATGTACGTCATTTCTATACGATTCCCGAAAAAATAGCATGTTCAACGCATTAAGAAAAGTGAGTTTTCCAGCTCGTGTAAATTTAAATCCATTCGCTCGCTACGCTCGCCTTTTCTTTACTTGTAGAACAATCCACTATTTTCAACTTTTTCGCCCTTAAATTTTCATTTTTCAGATACGATCCAAATGGAAAACTTGTTCCTTACAATTTTACAAATAACTTTTATAAAAACATTTTTTTATACAACTTAACACTCATTTTCAAGGAGCAAAGTTTTGCTGTCCCGACTCTTTGAAACTCACATAGCAACTGAAAAATGTGCGTTTCTTGAAGAATAGGGCAGCTGACTAAAGGCCCCCATACACGGTCAACTTGGCTGTACAACCAGATTTTCATCAAACCTGTAAGCGCAATGTATTTTGATCGGCCGACCGGCCCACAATCGATAGTTTTGGTTGTACAACCGCACTTCGCTGTACAACCAATTGGACCGTGTATGGGGGCCTTAAATCGGCCCTTTTGTTAAAACTATGCCAACACCGCCGGAGAAAGTCCCAATAGGACCGAGAAAATTACCGTTAGCACCACTGCGCTGTTCACGCAGCGCTGTATTACACTATAACTTTGGAACGATAGGTTGTACGAAAAAAATTTTTGAATAAAAGTTGTTTGTATAATTGTAAGGAACAATTTTTCCATTCAGATTGTAGCTGAAAATGAAAATTTAAGGGCGAAAAAGTTGAAAAGCACTTTTTTTGGCACTTTAGCGCCACCAACTGCGCACATTTTTTGTTTTACAATATTGCACCAATGACATTAATTGTAGATAACGATGCCCTCTACATTTTTTTTTCCAATAAACTTTTCTGTAGAATGCATAGTTTTCGAGAAAAATGCATTTAAAAATTTTTTTGAGTTTTTTTTTGAGTTTTTTTCAAAAACCCACAGAGGTAGCAGGTGGCCACGCCCAAGTAAGCTTTCTTACATCATTTCCTAACGACTCACCTACATTTCATCCGACTGGTTTTTTCTGTGCAATTCTTTTTTTTTCGACAGATTGACTGAACTACAGGGAAACAATTCTGGTTCGGTGCAGTGAAAACGTGAAAAAAAGTTTACACTTGACGTTTTACACACCTTTTTTCACTTTATCACTGCACTCAACCTGAAAAAGCGATTCTCGTTGCATTCGTGTAAACTTAATGCTGAATAAAGGCTGAATTGAATTTTTATACTAGCAAGTGACAGTTTATCAAATCTAGTAGGTACATTGTACATATCTAAAGTGTAAACTTTTCACTCTAAATTTCACTGTGTAAAAAAATTTTATACGTGCAAAGTTTTTGACAGTGGTTTGCACGGCATAAGAATCGCAAACAAAGGTGTAAACGTGTAAAGTGTTTTCACGTTTTCACTGCACCGAACCAGAATTGCCCCCCAGGCTATTCATTCAAGTGCAAAAATGCTCATGGCCTACATATCCGACTGGATACGGCGTGAGTTCGAGTCGCAGATCTACGGCTTGAGACTGAATAGAAGTTCAGATCTTCAGGCACACACACATAAAGATTTTTGTCAGGTTTCTTGGACTGCAGAATCCCATCCAGTTGGCAGCCGGGGAGGCGAGAACTTTCAGGCCACGGCTTGCCGTCGACCTGTGTGTGAAAGGGGCTAAAGATGTAGCTAAAGCGTAAACAAACATTTTTATGGGGGCGCCAGAAAGTATCATAGTAGTCCCTCGATTGTTTACCCGCCACCGACCATCCAAACGCGCGACTCGACGAATGGTGACCCGCGAAAATGCCATTAGAATATATAACTACAGAAAGGACCCTCGCCGAATTGTAGCGTAATGAAATTCATTTGTTTTGATAATTGTGTGTCCAATACAAGCAGGGCAAGTAGGAGTTAAATACTAGAGATTTTTGACGTGACAACGTCTATTAAAACGATGAACGCCGGCTGCATGCATGAAAAATGATGACTCATTGTCCCGTTATGTCCCGTTATCTCCCGAAGTAATTTTAAAAATTTGATCGTAGTAATCTTAACAATTTGATTAAAATTCTATCTATCTATATCTATGTACCCCTTAATCCCTCGTGGGACATAGGGCGGAAACAGTTGCCCTCCAGCGGACTCTGTTTTGCGCGACAGCTCTTAGCTCTGACCAGGATCTCCCAGTAGTTGCGGCCTCTGCTAGTAGGGTTCTCCTCCACGTTGTTCTAGGTCTTCCAACTCGACGGGATCCTTGCGGGTTCCAGTCAAGGGCCTGTTTGGCTAGATTTTCGTTATCGCGTCGCAAGTTGTGGCCAACCCAATTCCATTTCCTTCGCCTGATTTGGTCGTCTATCCTTTCTTGGCCGGCACGGCGCCATAGCTCTTCATTTGAAATTCTATCTTGCCAGCGGATTTTTAGGATACGACGTAGGCATCTGTTTATGAAGGCTTGTAGGCGCCCTGTGATGAATTGGGTGACTTTCCATGTTTCGCAACCGTATAAAAGAACTGCCTTAACGTTGGAGTTGAACAGCCGCAATTTGGTGTTGGTTGAGATCTCCGTTGATCTCCATATGCGGAACAAGCATGCATATGCGCTTCGTGCTTTATTTATTCTGGAACTGACGTCTTCTTCTGCACCACCATTTTCGGTAATAATACTACCGAGGTAGCAGAATTTAATTAAATTAAATAAAATATTTAATTAAATTAAATTTGTCAAATTGTCAACAATAATCAAAGCATGCCAAACACTCTGTCTCCTAACTGGGTGCCGGTGTATAAGAAAATAGTGAACATTACACTGACGAAAACTGTGAAATGCAAACGAAAACAGTTTCCTTGCGTTCCTGCTTGTGCTATTACCATTCACAAGTCGCAAGGTGGGACGTTTACTGTTATTGTTTATAAATACTCCTCGGAGCAACCACAACAGTTGGTGTACGTGGCGCTGAGTCGGGTAACGAATATAGACGGCTTGCACATCATCACAGAAAAAGATGCGCCTTTTATCTTCAAACACGGACGGGATGGGAACGACTCACAGACTACGCGAGATGTCCGTAACGAATACATTCGACTCCGTGGACACGCCCTTCAAACAATCACTTCGAAAGCAGTGAAATTTTGTGATGACGGTAACAACGCTGGTCAAACTGTAGTGACAAACCTTAATGTTCAGAGTTTGTCTGCGCACTTCGCCGATATTGAAACGGATCCCGTGATACCAAGACATTCCTCAAATTTATGAAGGATATGTACAATCTCGAATGCACATCAGATGTTACTAAGTCAACAACGCTGAGAGGAACAACCCTCGATTTAACTTTTTCAAGGCACATTACACTTGAAACACTCCCATTCATTTCATAATTTTCCTATCATCGACCTATCCTAAACAGAATAACACAGATTGCAAGAAGTTAAATATCAGACATGTATAAAAGCTGTAAATGAATTTGTTACTACACATTGTTACTTGTAAATAATCTGTTCATTAAAGTAATAAACATATTTGAATTCATTAGTGCAAATAAAAGCTAATTTATCAATCAAAATGAATATTTCATTTCACTCCTTTTTGTATCCATACAAAATAATGATAATTTAATATAAATGATTCAATTTTATTCATAAAAGTATGCAATCATTTCATCAATGTTTTCTCATGACGTTGTCACGTTAAACTATCGTCCGTAAAGCCTCTTTACAGACAACAAATTTTTTTACAATCTGAAAAATCTCACGTGATATTAGGGGGAGGGGGAGGGGGTCGAGCCAAATCTCACGACATCTCACCAAGGGGAGAGGGAGGGGGGGTCGAAAAATCCCAAAAATCGCCTCACGTAATTTATGGACGACCCCTAATGAAACAGTTGTTTCTTCATTTGTCCATATATTTCGTTTAGTCATGATTAAAAGCACTTTTCTCAACATAAAATGAACGCTCCAAAAGTAATATAAAGTCAAAATTAAATTCGCTCCAATTTCAATTTGTGTCTACATGCACATTGGTGATTCGATTTCAATTCGATCCAGGAATTTGTTGTATCGGATCGAGTCAATTCTATTTCAAACCTCTGTTTACATAAGATCGAATTGTGTTTCAATTTCGAGCGTCATGTAACCATAGTAATTGAGTAGTTTTTACTCGTTCCAAAATACATCTTTTGACATTTTGATTTTTGGTACAAGTAGGGTTATCATCACCTAAATTGCCAAAGCCGGGCAAAAACTACAACAATCCCGGAAATTTGGGTGAAATTGACATATTAGTATTTTTTGGAGACGGTTAACGCTTGAAAATACCTAAATCTTTAATAGTCAATCTACGGAATCACCATGTTAATTTCCAGACAATTGAAGGCAGGAAAAAAAAATATGGGCGTGTAGAACACTTAATTTGAAGAATGATAGCGTTTTTTTTACGGAACTGCATTGGCGAACTTAACCTAAAAAATTCGCAAAAGTCAAAAAACCGGTTTTTCGCCAATAAAACAAAAAGTTGAGCTCGGATCCGAAAAAGTTAAAATTATCTTTCAATTGAGGTGCATGATAGTCCAACTCTTAACGAAGACAAAGAGCTTCGAAAAAATGTCCTACGAGGTCGAGGAGCTGTAGACGAAGGATTTTACGAAAACGCTTTTTTTTACATAAATCGTAATTTCACCCATATTTTGCAAAATTTCGAGCCAAAAAAAATAATGAGTTTTCAGATTGCCAAAAGCAACATTTTTACCAAGTAAAAAGTTTCTAGGTCGCATCAATAAAAAGAAAAAAATAAAAGAAAAAGAAGCGATTTTTAGCGGTTTTTAGCATTTTTCTCCATGTATAAGACACTAACCAATATTTTGTACCACATCAATTTTGAAAGATAATTTTAATACCTATAACTTTATAATTTAACTTTTTCGGATCCGAGCTCAACTTTTTGTTTTATTGGCGAAAAACCGGTTTTTTTACTTTTGCGAATTTTTTAGGTTAAGTTCGCCAATGCAGTTCCGTAAAAAAAAACGCTATCATTCTTCAAATTAAGTGTTCTACACGCCCATATTTTTTTTTCCTGCCTTCAATTGTCTGGAGAATTTCCGTAGATTGATTGGACTATAAGTATCGATATCTCCAAAACAAGCGACATGTCGAAAAAAATATTTACATTTTCGTCTTATTTTGGGGTGTTTTATTCAAATTCATAATTAAAATATCGACGACACTTAAATAGTAGCTCTGATACAACTAAAAACTTTTGGGAAATACTTCAAAACGTCAACTTCAAGTATCAATAGTATCTCGAAAACTAAGCGTGATATCGAAAAAATTTATTTCACATTTCGTCTTATTTTGTGTTATTTCATCAAAATCCATCGTCAAAAATTGGGCCACAGAAACAGTAGAGGTGCCAATAAAAGGAGAGGAGAACACAAAATTGATCGGCAACAACCATATTATTCCTCTTTGAGCTATTCTCAACTGAAATATGATGATGGAACTCGGTCCTCATATTTTTGCATACTCCATACATACACCTCCAGCGCCCGGTCTATACTGGTTTTATTATGTTTTGTATAACTTAAATTTCATACTCCTGCTTATTCGTAATAAATAGCTCCAGAGCCTCTAATTGCCATGGCTTCCTGCAACATCCTCCTCCAGAACTGTCGGTCCCTGGCTTGAAGTCTCCAATTTCTTATACCTAGGGTGCGTAGATCCTCTTCTACACTATCTGTATATCTCTTTTTTGGACGACCTGTACCTCTGTGTCCGTCTGGTCTCTTGTTCATAGTAAATTTTGTTATGCTGTCATCGTTTTATTAGTAAATGAAAAGTCATGACTTTTAGTAGGAGACGTGGTGCTTTCAACTACACCTTTTCTAATGAGGGTATCCCACGTGTTAATTTTGATAAAGATCTCGGGATTAGATTTGATAGTAAGCTGGGAGTTTTCCACTCACATCAACTATATCTCTTCCAGAGGTAGTTTAGTCCTGGTGGTGGTCCAAAGAATTTAATAACCCCTTGATCACTAACCACCTTTACATTTCTCTTGTCAGACCATTACTCGAATATGCGTCCCAGGTTTGGTCTCCTCATTACAATTCGCATGTTAGTACTATTGAATCGGTTCAACGAAGGTTTGTTCGATTCGCACTGAATCATCTTCCTTGGGAAAACCCAATAGTTCTTCCATCATATGAATCCCGGCTTAAGTTACTCAACTTAAGCTCTCTTCATAAGCGTCGTGAGGTGGCCGATGTTGTATTTGTTCATCAGCTCTTTAATGGAAAGGTCGACTCAGGTTTTCTGGATCGCCGTGCGTCGTTTAGAGAAAGTTGTTATAATCATCATCATCAGCATCTATTTCCCAGCGTTAATCTCCTTTTAAGTTTATGTGTCGTTATCTTTAAAAATTAGCGTCCCTAAATATATAAATTCTTTTACTCCTTCAATATTGTATGTATCAATTGTCATATCCGGGCCATCATTCCGTCTTTTAGAGATGCACATATATTTCGTTTTCTCTTCATTAATTGCTAGTCCGAATTTCTTTGCTGCTCTTTCTAGCAATATGAAAGCTTCTATCATTGCTACGGGGAATCTGGCTAGTATAACGATGTCGTCAGTGTATGCCAATAGTTGTACCGACTTGTTGAAAATACTGCCCGCGGTGTTAATTCCTGCGTCTCTTATCACTTTTTCCATAGCTACTTTAAATAGTAAGGACGATTATTCTGCATATACCTCTTTCATTGTCGAGGTATTTGGGAAGTCACACGACGAGGTGTTTGGGAAATCGTAAGTACTCCATAGCTGTATATAATTCTTCACGTTTAGGCGTTTCTGAAGTCTATGAATACAGAATGTATGTTTATGTTAACTTCTTTTACCTTTTGTAGGATCTGCCTAAGGGTGAAAATATGGTCTGTGGTAGATCTTCCGGGACGGAAAACCTTTGATAGTCTCCCAGAGCTGCTTCTGCGTAAGGCTGCAGTTTAACGTATAAAATATTTGATAATACTTTTTATGCTACGTTCAGTAGAGTTATGTCTCAATTGCGGCAGTTTAGCTGATCTCGTTGTTTATATACTTATAGGGCACACTTCGATGGTATTTGTTTCCGATGTAAACGATATTCGGCTTGAGTCATATTAATCCTGTCTTCACCGGTTAGAATTTGTGCCATTTTAATGGCTAATTCTCTTTTAACGTTAGCTTTTAAGCTTGACTAAGCGCTCTCGATAGCATTAAACATTGGACTATATGGTCCAAGTCTAAGTAATCGTCATTTTCCTGAAACACTTCTTCAATTGAGGCATGAGAAGGCGCACTCTCAATAACTAATACAACATTTGTCTGATACATATTTTGGGCATTTCTTAGACAAAGGCGTACAAAGTCCTGATGAACTAAATGCATGTTTCCTATACATCCAATAGCATGTACGTTTGCTCGTTTACATCTAGCGGACGCATGAGTATAAAGACTTCCTTTTTTAGATTTTCCTTTTCTTCTTGATATGAATAAATTGAAGTTATTCTCATCCATGTAGATAATGTGAATGTTTTATGTTTGATATTCTAAAAGCTGCTGAGCATAATTACGTCCCTAATGTAGGTATGTACATCTGTTAATGTAAATAACATACCATCTAGGTGTTGCCGTAAACATTACGTAGAAACAACAATTTGATGATTTTCTTCAAATTTTTGTTTTAGTTATTCTTGGGTTATCTTCAATATATTGTTCCATGTATGTGTTCAGGTAAAATTTTTGATTTTCTCTTCTCGGCACACTTGATTTGAAATTGTTTAATCCAAAGTATTTATAAGTTTAAGAAAAAAACAATTTGACGTGTTTACTCCCAATTTGAAATTGTTTAGTCCCAATTTGAAATTGTTTATTCTCAATTTTAAATTATTTAATCCCAATTTGAAATTGTTTAGTCCCAATTTGAAATTTTTTATTCTCAATTTTACATAGTTTAATCCCAATTTGAAATTGATTAATCCCAATTTGAAATTGATTACTCCCAATTTGAAGGTAAAATGGTATAGTTTACTGCCAAGTAGAAACATGACTCGATAATCGAAGGAACGCAAATGAAATCCTGTCACTGCGAGGTATTGTTCTTTCAATTGGCAGAAATAATTGATGATAATTTAAACAAAGAATATATCGAACACAATGACCATTGGGAAAAAAGTTGAGGTCGCCTTAGGGCAAGTTATGCACAAAGAACGTTAAAATCTAACGCGTACAAGACCTATTCCTGCCTGTAGTGCACGTAGTACAAAATTTGTAGGTGGCGCTCAACATCGAATTTAGAAAAAAGTTATAACATTTTTTTATAGGTATCTCTAATTTTTTTTATGTACCCAAAATCATGTTTTGCAGATTTCTCCTTTTTTTTCGTTGTACCCTTTTTCTTTTTTTTTTTTTATTAAAAGGCGTTTTTGCTAGTTATAAATAAAATTAATTGCAGTTGTTGCAAGTTGTGTTCTCCTAAGTTATAATTTATATTTAATTGATATTATCTGCCACTGCCACCCACAATATAGTCTTTAATAAAATTCATTACAAGGCAAATATTCTCAGTATGTCAACAATACTTTTCTTTGGAAACAAGAAATTCAATTCATTGTTCTATGAACTGATAACTTTTGAAATTTATTATCCTGATGATATAAGTTCAAAACTTTTCCTAAGTGAAGCAATAATCAACATTAACACTCTAGAGAATAAAAGATTCTAACTTTTAACATAATAAACATTTTACCATGATACAAAACATTTTTAAGTATTTCACAACTTTTCGAGCAAAATCAATCATAATGGCGGAACTCCAGGGAACACTAGAATATCCTGGAAGCTACACATTTTACGACTTCATCTTTCTTTAGGCATGATTGAAATGTTCCATTCATATTCCGTGTGAAAAAATCCAACCACTCTCACTTTCCTTAGGCAACAACCATTCATCACCTTTTTTGTGGGGCACATGAGTATTAAATCATGCCTAACACGAATGTGTCCTCTACATTCTTAACTTCACCGTATTTTTTATATTTACATATACGTATGTATATAGAATATAGTAGGTGTATAAACTTAGAATGTTTTTATTTTTAAGTCCGTATTCTCCAGCCAACTCTTCAAAATCGCGATTCCAGGTGAATAGAACCAATTTAAAATTGCGAAGACGACACTTCCTTGCTTCCTCTCCCTGTCGGGGCGTATCAAAGCTGTTAATTAAAATCGAGCACCAATAAAAAGCTTTATTTACAATACACGTGTTTTTCGTCAAAACATTTACATCCATTCATACAATGGAACAGAATAAGAGACGGTAATAAATTTTGATAGATGATACGCACGTTCCTGAAAAATATTTTGTTTAGGTGCTCTTTGTTTATCCCCTCAAGTTAGATTCAGGCAAAACAAAGGCATAAATCGAGCATGAGACGTTATGTTTTATAGCTTTCGTTCTAGATAAGTTACCTGGTATTTTTACCTGTATACATATCGTCGCTTATCCAGAATAGTGCTACAACTCAAAAATTTCCAATTTCGAGTTTATTTTAATAATGTATAGCTAAATATGCATATTTTTATGTAGCAAAAATCCATATTAATACTTCTAAAAATGACCGCTGGAAACCCTCTGGAATCCAAGATCATAACATGGGCTTGTATGAAACTAAAAACTTTCAAATGGCTCCCCTGTAAAATTCATTGTTTTTGAGTTGTGACACTATTCTGGATAAGCGACGATATGCCTCCTGCTTGCCGGTGGATGCTGAAATAGGCTAACAGTGCACTAAGCTCAACAACAGTGAAATGGAGCCTACGTGGCGTTTTATTGTAACTATCAGAGCAGAAACTATTGGTGACGAGCAATGAAATTGTTTTCAAGCATGTTTTCTTTAAAGGACAACCTCCTGCCCCACCGCCGAAAAGGAACGGAACGTTTTGTTGCATGATTATTTGCATAGATTTCAGGGACATAAAATAAAAGCATTTTATGACTTCGATGAATGAATATTGGATTTACGTGGAATAATACAAAGATAGTTTGCCTATGTGCTGAGGGAATAAAAGGAATTTATTTTTATTAAAATGGAAATCGAAATGATGAAGTTTGACGTGTTTCTTTACATATTGACATCTTGTTTTTATAAAACACGAGCCTATCCCATTCTTACGGCTTGGTATTCACTGAAATAAACCAAGGTTACCTGGTTCAGGAATTGTACATTGCGTCAAAAGTTTAAATGTTTATACCCTGGACAGAGAACTGGTATGATTTATGAATGAACCAAAGATTATTTAAAGGAACGGTACTATCTGTACTATTTAAGGGTAGTATTTCCAGTGAAAAGGAAGTAAAGCATGGTTTCTCACAAAGTAGCAAATTGGGACCTATGTTATTTGTATTATACAGATATGATCTCCCAGGCGGGATTGAACAAAATACAATAACTTAATTTATTTATGTGGACAAAATATACAGAATGTAACTGCCAAAATCGCTTGTATATGAGTGGCTTTGTACTAATCAATTGTGGATCAATTTACAGAAAACAAAATGTATGGTATTTGGAAAGTCAAGATTTAATGAAGAGGCAGGGAGAGGACAAGAAGTGTTATGGGTTCGAAATTGGAATGGGTTCAAAGATACGCATCTTCTTCTTCCTCCACGTTTCCCTAGGTCTTCCAGCTCGACGGGCTCCTTGCGAATTCCAGCCGATGGCCTGTTTGGCTTGATTTTCGTTTTCGCGTCGATAAGTGTGGCCAATCCAATTCCGTTTCCTTTGCCTGATTTGGTCGTCTAATCCTTTATTCCTTTCCTATCCTAGTCCTATTTGATTTTTAGGATACGATGTCGATATCTGTTGAATTGGGTGACCTTCGTTTGTTTCGCAACCTTACAAAAGAAATGCCTTAACGTTGGAGTTGAAAACGATCTCCATATGTGGAATAGGTATGCAATTTATTTTATTAAATTAAAATACATTAAGTTTTTTTATTAAAATAAAATTATAAACTTTATTAAAATGAATGAAGAGTGAAAATTATACGGTTTATTCCGCGGTCAAGTCAGAACTGAACTTAGTTGTAATAATTTTCTTATACTAAGGTACCTATTAAGCGAAAGATCAGCAGATTTCTATCTGATTTTCTAGAATTTAGTCTAGCAAGTGATTTAAGATCACATGGAGGAAAATGTGTGACTATAGATAAGAAATATGATTGTAGACTAAGAAATATGATTCTAAAGGAATTTATGTGGGAAAGGAAGTTAGTTACATTGTTTGGATGGGGTTTTTGTGGGAAAAGAAATCAGTTATCCTATTTCGGTTAAAAGCTGATTATTTGGATATATGTATAATTTGCATGTGCGCTTCTTGCTTTATTTATTTTGTTACTGACGTCTTCTTCCGCACCGCCATTTTCGGAAATAATACTACCGAGGTAACATAAATTCCACGTCACGGTTATTCAGGCCTGTCGGTTTTTTAGGGAATGGAAGAAATTTGTCAGAAGATATTGCCGAAAAGGTCTGTGAATTTCGTAAAAAGAAGATTAGTGTTATTAATCCCGTGTCTCTTATTTCTTTCATCCGTGTTTTTATAGTGTGGAATCAATTGCAATTAGGGTACGTACAACTGGCTCCGTATAATATTGGTTAAAGGGAATTGTCCAATTTCTATGGGACTTTGGCCAGTCTTAAACAAACAGTTCAGCTAATAATACATATGTGATTGATTTATTAGCTCAAATCAGTAAGAATGAGGATCTACAGCTAGTTTTGTATCAAGATTTTTATTTAGATATTTTTTTAACATTTAATTGAAACAGGTTATGTATGAAATAAAACTTGTTTTTTTTAATTATCTATATATTAATACGCAAGCACTTTTTTGTACAGCACTTTATTCGACTTCTACTAAACCGATTTTGCTCAAACTGGTTTTATATGGAAGTCTTAGTCGTAAAGGTGTGCACAAAACAAGAATTAGTCATTTATCTCATTTCTGTCGCTCGGAAATGAGTATTGCATTTCCCAATATAAATAACAATAAGGTAGAAATTACGGTTAGCATATAAACAGGCGCATATAAAATTTATTATAATATTAATACGCAAGCACTATTTTTGTACAGATTTATTAACCAACTTTCTCTAAACAGATCTTGCTCAAATTGGTTTTATATGGAAGACGGAGTCGTAAAGGTGTGCAGAATATAAGTTTCATGTTTATACATTATGTTGTGTTTAAAACGGGTAAAAATTAGATAGAAGTGACATGTTAATTACGTCAGCAATGTGGAAAAGCGACAAGTGCATGAGTAGGAGACATTCTGTTTGTGAATACAAGTTAATTGAACGTGTTATCAGTAAAGTGACTTTTTTCAATAATTTTGCTGAAAGTGATTGTGTTTTTTCGTATACCTTTTTGTTGAAGTTCATTTGCATTATTGCTGAGAACTCTAACAGCATTCTGCAGTGTTTCAACGAAAGGCATGTAATTTGTTTGTATTTGTTTTTAACATAACGAATGAATGTAGTGAATTTTGAAATACATGAATTGTGTTTTTCATGATTATTTGCCCATTGATAATTTTTTAACAAATTCAGTACATCAAATATGTTAGTTGAATAAAATGCCCCGTCAAAGGACACTTATGGGAAGAACAGAAAATACAAGAAAAAGAGAAACACAATAGGTTGGTTTAAAGGCTATTAGGCTGGTTTAAGGAAACTCGGGCAACAATTGAAGGGTTCAAACAAACATATTTGGAAACATATGTACATCCACTTGAGTTTGAACTCCTTTTGAAAATAATGGGTGAAGGCCATGTATTTTGAAATGTACATACATATTTTGATTTTAATTTAATAAAAAAAGGAAACTTTTAATGTTTTGCACGTAATCGACAGATCATTCGACACGCCTATTAATGTATTTACAAATTTTATAATTTTAAATGACTAAAAACTGTATTATTCTCTTTCTAAATAAAGCATGCCTGTTCCGCATATGGAGATCAACGGTGATCTCTACTAACACCAAATTGCGGCTGTTCAACTCCAATGTTAAGGCAGTTCTTTTGTACGGTTGCGAAACATGGAAAGTCACCCAATTCATCACAGGGCGCCTACAAGTCTTCATCAACAGATGCCTTCGTCGTATCCTAAAAATCCGCTGGCAAAATAGAATTTCAAACGAAAAACTATGGCGCCGTGCCGGCCAAGAAAGGATAGACGACCAAATCAGGCGAAGGAAATGGAATTGGGTAGGCTACACCTTGCGACGCGAAAACGAAAATCTAGCCAAACAGGCCCTTGACTGGAATCCGCAAGGTTCCCGTCGAGTAGGAAGATCTAGAACAACGTGGAGGAGAACCCTACTAGAAGAAGCCGCAACAACTGGGAGATCCTGGTCGAAGTTAAGAGCTGTCGCGCAAAGCAGAGTCCGCTGGAGGGCAACTGTTTCCGCCCTATGTCCCATGAGGGACTAACAGAGTTTAAAGAAGAAGAAGATTTTGTGGTCAAATTTTGACCACAGGGCGTTACTAGTGTTTATTTATTAGTCAGATTCATAAGTTATGAGAACATTGTCATTATTAGAATTTTTAATTATGTTATTTAATGAAAACTATATTAATATAGTGGAGAGATTGCATTGTATTTTAAATCGATTTGAATCGATGAAATTGGAGTTTTGATTTGGCAACACTGAAACCAAATCCGAAGCCGGTTCATGTCTAGCATCAAATAAAATACTAAAAAAAAGGTTTTTTTTACAATGCCAATTGATACAAAGTTATTTGCACCTGATGTTTATTAAAATAGAATTTAAAATATTGGTAAATTATTTTTTTGCATAGCATCGTGTACAAAAATGGCCAAGTTCAGACAATTTCCTTTAAATATGCATAAATTTAAAACCGCCTATTTTTCCGGTTTCAAATTGTATAAAAAACGGTTTTAAAACCTGGTTTTTAAAAACCAACAAACCCGATTATCGGGGCAGTGGATTTTTTTGCAATCAAGCCTTTTGAGACACCTTGTATGACATGTAAGGAATGATTTGAGCTGCACAGAAAACATCAAACTGCGCTAATACTAAAAATTGGTTGTCCAAAAACCTCAACGAGTTGCAGAAAGTTCTTCTATCTTTGTTTTATATATTTGTGACTTCAGGTATTGTTTTAAAATTAGAATTATTAGAATTACTCATTTCCCTTGAACATAAATGCATAATTAATGATTGGAAAACATTCCATTAATTCCTTAAAACATTGGCTACTGCTTTCCGTATACAGTTTCGTATCCAAAAAGTCACATAAAACTTGAGGTTGATTTAGCGCTGCATTTTCACTGCAAGTTAATTTGCAGTATTGCCGGATAGCTGCTGCAGTTTTTGACGTTTCCGAACTCGCACAATATCTGCATTCTTTTTAGGCTTTCTTTGGCTTTAATTGCTTTCATACACGCAACATATCATACATATTAAAACATCGATGTGGCCTAGGCTTCCGCTTTAATTGTTGTTTTTTAGCGTGGCGTGGTCAGATGATCCTCTCGTGTATTTGGGCCTTAAGAATACGCTTACCCAATGGACCTTTTAAAGTTTGATAAAAATGGAAAATCTGAAAAGAGGAGTCTTTTGGTAAGTCTGTTTTGAATTATGATATTCCAATATAAAACTTTGCTTCAATATTTAAAGAATTTGCCTTCCGCCTGGGGAAAGTTAGTAAGAAGCGTAAATATTTGTAATTTGCATTTGTAATTGTGTACACTTTTGAGGGTATTTTTGTAGCTCTGGTTTTTGTTCCTCCACGCGTCCAGGGCTCTCCACTTTTTCTAGGATTTTTTTCCGTCTAATCTTAATATAATTTTTTTATTAAATCCACAAACAAGAAACAAATCACGTTCCCTTAATTCTGTTCACGTGCCTATCAATGTCACCCCATCTCCCTTATTATGGTCTTAGCATTGTTGTTGTTATATTTTTTTGGCGCAGCCTCTTTTTAGGTGACCAATGCTTAATTGTTAATAAGATCAAAAAGTGCCCGTACACGTCTTACCTTTTTGTTTGGGATGACATTTATTCCACCATTGGCTCATTCTCTCGCTCTCAAAGGAAGGCCGTAAAATTATAAGCCCACTTGCGGTTATCTACCAAAGACACTTGGGAGTCAGGAGAAGGCCCTTAATGGCCATCAAGATAAAAACTACCCTGTGCGGCATGAAGCTGTGAATCAGGGCGTTAGGACAATAACAACAGAATTAACGGCGTAAACTTATCCGGTTTTGCGGTTACGGATAATAAAATATTTAGTTGCCCACACGCCAGGATTCACAGGACCCGGGTGGCACCAGAAATTTTATGACCATGGGCTGGACCCAGTGCCGACAGTAATTATTTCATTCAGGACATTTTCAGCCTGCATTTCCGCAGTTCAACTGAATGATTTGTGGAGTTGCGATTCCTTTTTTTGTTGCTGCTTCTGCTGCTGGTGCTGGTATTATTGTTGTTGCTGTTGCGTTTATTATCCTTTTTATCTTGTTTATTGTTGCTGGTATGTTCAGCATTCATTTATAACAGAAATAGATTGTGAAAATGGGAATTTTGATGTTGATCACGAAGGACGACTCTGTGAGTGGCGAGAGGGCATAAGGAAGGACTATGGAAATTGGAGGAACCCGTTGCTAATGCATAAAATTCAAGAGCGGATTTAATGAAAAGTTTTAGAATTACCCTTCTGTTGCTTGGAAAAGGGATTTTCAACAGATTTCAACTATTTTCGGACTCACACTCTTCAAGTTACACATTTTGAATCCGAAATGGGTTAGAATGTCTCAGCGTAATGCTGTTGTTCTTCATGAATAAATTAACCCGCTGTAGATGGGGTGTAGATTTAAATTTGTTTTATTTTTCATTTTATGGAAATTGTAGTGTTTCCTCCATCTACAATTTTGTAAAAAGGAGATAAAAAGATTTCTTGCATGAATTACTGAACAAATCAGAACAGCAATAAGGAACAAATTCATCCCTTCTATTTAGCATACCTTCAAATTAGGGTATTTCGAGGGTTTTTGTTAGGAAATTTAATGAACAGTTTTCAATATCAACCAAAAAACAATAATTTTCTGCTGTCAGATAAGACGGTTTCGCCCAGGTTACCATTGATGGAGTTTGCTGGAAAATGTTGGCTGAAGTTTCTCAATTAAAGTAAAATCTGTTACTTCAGCAAGTATTCCCAAGAACCATCCCTAAACAATTGTGTAAAGGATAGATGAGATGGGGAAATGGGAAGAAAACTGTAGGGATGGGGAGGGGTATTCCCCGTCGCATCCTATACTAAACCCAGCCCGAACTGAAACAACAGCGAAAATATTCCTTATGACAACGGCAGCCTCGAGCAACGAAAAACATTTTGTCGAGAAATCCCACGCCCACAGTGGATTTCCGCACTTTTGAAATACCCTCGCCTGCCGTCCAAAACATTTACCCACAATAAAATTGGCATGGATGAACCGCCCTTCCACCTGGATGAATCTGTATTATCGGAATCCGAGCTTAGAGGTAGGAAATTGCTTCTGTTCCATAACCAACCAGTTCTGCAATTCTACAATCCAAGATATAATAACCCCAGCTTTGCGGGCAGCGTGATGCCGTGAAGCAGCTACAAAACAAGATGAAAAAAGTTTCCGAGAAACAAAAATGGGGAATGTATTGCGGTTAAGAGCAATAAGGGTGATTTTCCTACCCCCTTTACCGGATTCATTGAATTCTCGCACATAGGTGCGTAATTGTATTTTTCATGTGGAATTTTTTTATCATGTTGCATATAACATTTTTTTGCGGCTTCGAATCCTGATTTTCGTGAAATATTACTCACGAGGGTGGAGGGGTCCTCTCCTCAGTTCGTGGGGGATTTGTTTCAAATAAACTGGCTCCGTCGGAATTGTTTGTCAAAGGTAAATTATTTATTATGGTTTTGAAATTAGCTTGGCTATATAAACGAAAGATAAATTAAAATATTTGTGCAATATATTAAGAGTTTTGTTCATGTTGAATTTTCATGCTTAAATTTTCATATTTAAATATGTACCAAATATTTAATTTTACTATTTGTAGACATTTTTAGCGTATATTTCAAAATTTTTGCCATTTGATGTTTTGTTATTATCCCAGCTAAACATGCTGATTCCTTAAATCAGTAACAAAGTCAAGTTATTGGATTCATCTGTACTTAGTAGTTCAGCGTATTGCAGCAAAAAGTCTTCCACACGAAGGTTAAGGGGTCGTGCATTAATTACGTGAGGCGTTTAGGAGGGGGAGGGGGGGGGGGGTGGTCGAGCCGAATCTCACCCAGGGTCTGTTCAAGATATTTGCTAAAGCTGCTTTAGTAGCAGATTTTTAAACTGTCAAATTACAGCCAGAGATGGGCATTATTCGAATAAATGGTTATCTAGATAATTATTCGAATAAAATTTTATTCGCAATATAATTATTCGCGAATAATTCATTCACGAATAAATTATTCGTAGATAAATTGCCTACGAATAAATTATTCGTGATTTTATTCGTGATTTTATTTGTTATTTTAAAAAAGTGGATCGTGGAACACCTGGTAAGAGCGAAGCTCTCAACTAATTCAATATTAATTCTGTTGTGATATTGGTAGCGTAGCGTAAATTAGCTTTCAAAAATACACAAGTCATAACACTCAAAATTCAGAAACACACAAATATACAGGGTGCATCCGTTAAGTGTTAACAACAGAATTGCTCAAAACTTATAACTAAAGGCCGTAGCATAAAAACTGTCCAGACATTATTTATAGGAAATTGTCCAAGCTTTCCAATTTTGAAAAAAAATATATTAATCATCTGCGTATTTTTGGAGAAAAAGGTAGTTGAATTTGAAATTTTAGTAAAAAAAAGACCAAAATGTTGACGACTCATAAACTCTAAAATTTGGCAGGATGGAACCTTGAATTTTACGCTTTTAGATAGGTGGGAGTACATTGCTACCTCACCTTACTCATGAAAATAGGTCATAGGGTAACAAAAATACAAGGTGATATGTAAATCTCTACCAAAAAAATTTGAAATCGCCTTAGCGGCTAAAAGTTACGATTCGTTATTCGTCTATCTAAAACTTATCCACAGCCGGCAAATTTTTAAACTTAACGGATACACACTGTAGAATTCTGCGCAGGCATCAGATGAGAATGTCTACTCCATTATAACATACACGTATACACTGCACGCCGAATCCCCTAAAATTAGGATGAAATAACGGGGGATTTACCATATTTCGTTGTTTATATTTCCAAAAATGAAATATATAGTAGATGACGCAGCTCGTATAAGTTGAAGTGACTTAAATAATGCGCAGTTAGTAGGCAGGGACTAAAAGTGTAAGGGTAGAAAGTGTATAGTAGACGACCCAGTTTGTAGATACTATGAAAAACTATACTATAGTTGAAGTAGTTGGTTGGATTTGTTCAAGGGCATGTAAGCGAGATGATGCATGACTTGTAGATATTATAGGAACATAACTAGATATATAATGCGTAATAGCTAGATTTATAATGCGCAATTTATAAATTACACCAAGGGCTCAAGCCTCATGTATAACGTTTATAAGTGAAAATCTGCAAGCTAAGAAGAAAACGGTAATGCGTAGTGCGAGTTTTCCTGTAAGAGTAAAGAGGGTTCATTAGGAAGTCGGGCGCGTCCACGGTTTTACCATTAGGTATTCGTTGGTAGAAAAGTTTAACCGAAAATTCAAGAGTGCTTATATTTATGCATCAGCGGCCGGCTGTTGGATAGATTTTAGTTGAAGAACAAAAAATCCTTAGAGAAGAGGAAGGAATCGAAACGATTTAGTCGCAAGGGCGGTTTCTAATGAAAATGTTGCCAATGTGCCTGTTAATCAAAGCGGTGTAAAAACGACATTGACTTTGTTGGATGGCAAATTTTTTAAGTATGACTCTTCATCTTCTAATGGAAAAAGCATTCTGATGACCTGTGTGAAGTGCAAACCTGAAGTGGTAAAAATTAAAGGTTCCCCAAACTCGTCGTCAAACTTTTTGAGCCATTTAAAAAGAAAACATGGGCAGGAAGCCGTTGCAGAATATCACGAGTATGCCCATCAGGTGAAACAAAAGAGACATCATAGTGCGGGCACTGGAAGCGAGGATTCTTTAACTTCAAAGTCAATCACACTTTCCCAAACAAACTTTGAACAGGATTTGGTGCTATTCTTTATCAATTCAATGATTCCCCTGAATGCAGTAGAAGACCCTTTTTTTATTACAATGTTAAATAATTTAGGATTACAAAGCCACGGAATGCATGTCATCAGCCGAAGAACATTGAGCAGGAGGATTGATGCTGAACACGCGCTGCAAATGTCCGAGATCAAATTGACGTTAGAAGCTGCACAATACATATGTACTGTTGTTGATATATGGTCGAGCCGTAAAAGAAGTTTTCTTGGAGTAACTGCTCATTGGATTGATTCGGATCTGAGCCGACAATGCAAAACACTAGCTTGCAGAAGGTTTCCTGGAATTCATAATTATGAACGAATTGCGCTGATACTTGACGAAATTCACACAGAATTTAATCTGAATCCCGCGAAGATAGTCGCAACAGTTACTGATAATGGTTCCAACTTCATCAAAGCGTTCAAGGAATTTGGTGTATCAATTCGGAACTCAGATTCGATTCATTTGGAAGAAGACGATTTGGATGATGAAGAAGATCTACAAGAAGTTGTTGATCCACGTGATTTCCAATTGGCGTGTCACTTCAGATGCGCTGCGCATACGCTGAATTTGTGTGCTACTACAGATGCTAATCGAATACTTAAAGTAGACAATAATACATCATTATCTGAAATGCATCATAATGCCATGGATAAATGTAACGTATTGTGGAATGCTGCTGGACGCCCAAAGACAGCAGAGATCATTCAAAGTGTTTTAGGACATACACTTAGTAAACCTGGCGTTACAAGATGGAATAGTTTATATGACGCAATGAAGCAAATTTACTCTATCAAGGAGAAGAACATTCAACTGCATAGAGCTTTGCGGCTCAGAAATTATATCAGCGACCGTGAATATGAATATATAAATGAATATATCACTTGTTCATCTCCTATTGCCGAGGCCTTAGATATACTGCAAGGGGAAAAAATGATGTATTATGGGCTCCTGATGCCATGCTTAATGGCTTTACGCAAGCAACTGCAAAAATTAAACAACACTCCATTAACGTTCTGCCATGATTTAGCAGCAGCGTACAGGCAAAGCGTTGAAAGAAGATTCGAAGAGTTCTTCAAACTGTTTACGGCTAAAGGTGAACATGCTATAATTGCCACACTATCCTATCCGAGGTTCAAGAGCAAATGGTTTACTTGCATTACACCACATGAACAAAGCAGAATCAAAACATTATTTAAACATGAAGTAGCAAAAGAAGTATCCAAAAATACGAACGATTCTGAAAATAGAGTTGCTGCTGATCCAGAAAACTCATTTTTTGATTTCGAATCAGACTCGGGAAGCGAAGCTGACTTACAACAACTATCACCGAAAACCAGAGCTGATGTCATAGTATCTCGGTATTTAGCTGAAGAAGATCGCACTTTAAATGTTTTAGATCGGTATCCTGAAATAAAAACAATATTTCAAAAATACAACACACCATTGCCTTCATCTGCATCAGTGGAACGCGTTTTTTCTTACGCAACCATGATAAACCTGCCAAAGTCAAGCAGATTATCTGACAACATGTTTGAAGAAAGAGTAGTGATGAAAACGAATAATAGGAAATAATCATAACTGTAAATACCTGCTAATTGAAAGCAAATAAATATTTGAATTAAATACCATTATTCCTTGTTTTATTTTTATTCATTAACGAATAACGAATAAAATAATTTATTCGTTATTCGAATAAATTTTCTTTGAATAAATGAAGTTATTTATTATTCGTGAATAACGGAAGAAACAATTTATTCATTCGTTATTCGTCATTCGAATAAATTTTGCCCAACTCTGATTACAGCACAGCAAGAAAAGGCTGCTATGATATCTTGGACGCAAAAAAGCTGCTAGCATAGCTTTGTGTTAATGTATGTGTATGAGTATTTCTTGCAGTCAACTATTCCCAGCGGGGAATTGAAGCGCTCTGGAATAGATTCTGAAGCGCTGAAATAGAATGCCAACGCGCTTCTTATTCATATCCCAATTCCCTTCCTTTTAACACAGGCATGTCATCAGAGCGAAGCGCTTATATTTTATTGTTGAAGAAGCGCAATCGAAGCAGGGAAATGGAAGCTTTTGAGAAGCTCCTGGAGCTTTTGTTTTCACCAAAAATAGTATTTCATAACAGACACGATTATTATAAAAGCACAAATTTACCAACTGTGGAGAATAAAAAAGAACTGGAGGAAAACAAAGCAAAAAATGAGAGTATAGAGTGGGTGCTTCCAAAGAGCTTCCATAACATATGAATAGGAAGCGCTGCTTTCTTGCTTCTTTTGGCAGCGCTTGGTAAATTTCCCGCTGGGTTCTTCTCCCTACAATTGGAAAAAAGCCTGGCCGTGCAGTTGCAATCCCTAAATTTATTATTTAATATGTATTAGGGTCAACAAAATCTCACTCAAGTCAGTCATTTCCCAGCGGGGAATTGAAGCGCTCTGGAATAGATTCTGAAGCGCTGAAATAGAATGCCAACGCGCTTCTTATTCATATCCCAATTCCCTTCCTTTTAACACAGGCATGTCATCAGAGCGAAGCGCTTATATTTTATTGTTGAAGAAGCGCAATCGAAGCAGGGAAATGGAAGCTTTTGAGAAGCTCCTGGAGCTTTAGTTTTCACCAAAAATAGTATTTCATAACAGATACGATTATTATAAAAGCACAAATTTACCAACTGTGGAGAATAAAAAAGAACTGGAGGAAAACAAAGCAAAAAATGAGAGTATAGAGTGGGTGCTTCCAAAGAGCTTCCATAACATATGAATAGGAAGCGCTGCTTTCTTGCTTCTTTTGGCAGCGCTTGAAAAATTTCCCGCTGGGTTTGGCAAAACACCCATGACATTTACACACACATGTATGATTTACGTAGCTGCTTTTTTGCTTTCAGTCGAAACTGCGAGCAACAAAAAGCAGCTACATTACCAGCTTTTCTTGAATCTTGAACACAAAAATAGCACCTTCGTTAGCAGCTTTTTTTCTGTTTTGAACAGGAAAAGCATGACAATAGCTCCTAAAAGCTGCTATAGCAGAAATCTTGAACAGACCACCAATCTCACAGGGGAGTGGGGGGGGGGGTCTTGGTAAATATCACGTAATTTTTTCTTCTTAAAGAAACAGTACATATAAAAGTGCTACAAAACTGGGTTAAATTAGGTAAAACCTGTTTCTCTACTAAAGATCCCCGCCTCATTCTCAGGCCGCCGGCAGGCCAGGTCGGAAGGCATGGCTGAATAAAGACCACACATCTGACTAAGGGAAGAGGACTTCAGGTATCCGCCTGACACGCCGTGGCATGCAGGTGACATCATGATCGTTACAAACACACAGGCGAAGACGACAATTTAGCATAGAAATATTCATGGCCTCAACGGAAACTAAGCACAAACAGATTGGTGACTGGATTTTCAGGAGGGGGGATGTCGAGCTCTGAGCTTTAGACATTACCATTCAAAATTGACTAATTTTAGTCACAGTTCTAATTTTTACACTTTTCAGTAAATTTGTTGACTACTTCCTTAGCCGTTACGTCGATTGCCCTGTTACTCTGTCAATTTGTGAAATGAAATTCAGAAAAGGCAAGTTAAAGGATTGAAACATTTTTTGAGAGGATCAGAAAGTCCATTTTTAATCCGTCGTTTGAGTTAAAGAACAGCAAAATGCTAAACCATGTTTAGGCCCCTGTACTGAAAATCGTGATTCGACTGAAACGTAACTTTCTTCAACTCAAACCGAAAAACGTTCAGCACAGGGGCCATATACGGTTGTTTTCGCTTAAGCAATTTCAACAAAAAGTAAAGTATATCTTTGAGAATTGTTATCAAAATTACAAAATGATATTATGTATATTTGTTCAAGCTGAATTTTCTTCATATAAAAGGCGTTTCGGGGGTGGGGGTTAATACGTTATGTACATTTTTAAATATATTTAGGCTCATAGGTCTATGTCTATACTTGTAGATTTGTTATTTTTAAGCTTAGTTATTTTACTTAAAGCTTGTTCTACTTACTGTACGGTAGGCTCTGGTACTGTTTCAGCATTGCGGGTCCTTTTGTTACTATCGAATGTGTGTCCACTATGTCCTTCTTAACGTTGATTGAAGAGTTTACTGAAGGGTTCCACCCTTCGATTTAGTACTTGTCCTATAAATCCGTAAATCAGCGAGGAAATTTGAAGCTCACTGAAAAATGGCAAACGGGTAAACGAGTAATTCTCTTGATCTTTGTTATTGAAATAACTAAATTACTTTACAATAGATAGAATAAGATGGCTCAAGCCAGTTCTGACAACCCTTAAACAATCCTTCCAACTACCGCCCAGTAGGAATTACTACTATTCTCTCCAAAAGCATGGAGACGCCAATTAATAAAGGCAGCTGTGCGGCTATAGCCCAGCAGGGCCCTTTAGTGTGTCTAAAAGAACTAAAGAGTGCACCGATTTGGCGAGTCTGGGTTTTGTTGTTCTGGATATCTGCAAGGCCTAAAAAGTGCCGCTGCAATAGTTATTAAATAAAAGAAGTGCTAAATTACGACTTTTCATGAAAAACTTTCAAAATACAACTTTTCCTAAAAATCTGCATTCGCTTTTCGAATTTTAGTTAAATAATGTCCATGAATTTTTTCGGTACGATCAAATCCTTGGGAGATAGATATTAAGTTAACTAATAGTTGGCATAATATCGCTTGTTTCAGTAAATCTTCTGTAAATTGTAAAAAATTGAACTTATTTTTAAATATAAATTGTGGATTGGTTTCCTGAAATGGTCATTATTAAGATTTATATTGAATGAAAAAAAAAACGGATTTCGGGAAAACAAGCATTTTATTTTTATATCATGTGTAACTTCAATCCAACCAAAAAAACAATAAAAATGTGAATTACAAGTTCGTGGGCGCAGAAATTATTTATTCGGACTGTTTAAAACACACTTATAACAAAAACAATTAATATGGATTAGCAAGATGAATCGTTAATAGCATGAATTAGTTAAACACGTGCATTTACAAACGAATCCAGTGTAACTCAGTCTATAGTGTTTCTAATAAAATTTGTTACATTTCGACGGACAGCTAAGATTCATGCTATACAGTGAACTCACCAGGCAACTTTTTCGCGGTTATTGAGTTTTAAAAAAAGTTGGCAGTTGTGACATTCCTTTGAATTCGTTCGTAAATGCACGTGTTTAATTAATTCATCTTGCTAATCCATATTACTTCTTTTTGTTATAAGTGTGTTTTAAACAGTCCGAATAAATAATTTCTGCGCCCACGAACTTGTAATTCACATTTTTAATGTTGTTTTGGTGGAATATTATTCTTTTTTGTTTTATTGAGTATACTATCTATATATTAATACGCAAGCACTTTTTTTGTACAGCACTTTATTCGACTTCTACTAAACCGATTTTGCTCAAACTGGTTTTATATGGAAGTCTTAGTCGTAAAGGTGTGCACAAAACAAGAATTAGTCATTTATCTCATTTCTGTCGCTCGGAAATGAGTATTGCATTTCCCAATATAAATAACAATAAGGTAGAAATTACGGTTAGCATATAAACAGGCGCATATAAAATTTATTATAATATTAATACGCAAGCACTATTTTTGTACAGATTTATTAACCAACTTTCTCTAAACAGATCTTGCTCAAATTGGTTTTATATGGAAGACGGAGTCGTAAAGGTGTGCAGAATATAAGTTTCATGTTTATACATTATGTTGTGTTTAAAACGGGTAAAAATTAGATAGAAGTGACATGTTAATTACGTCAGCAATGTGGAAAAGCGACAAGTGCATGAGTAGGAGACATTCTGTTTGTGAATACAAGTTAATTGAACGTGTTATCAGTAAAGTGACTTTTTTCAATAATTTTGCTGAAAGTGATTGTGTTTTTTCGTATACCTTTTTGTTGAAGTTCATTTGCATTATTGCTGAGAACTCTAACAGCATTCTGCAGTGTTTCAACGAAAGGCATGTAATTTGTTTGTATTTGTTTTTAACATAACGAATGAATGTAGTGAATTTTGAAATACATGAATTGTGTTTTTCATGATTATTTGCCCATTGATAATTTTTTAACAAATTCAGTACATCAAATATGTTAGTTGAATAAAATGCCCCGTCAAAGGACACTTATGGGAAGAACAGAAAATACAAGAAAAAGAGAAACACAATAGGTTGGTTTAAAGGCTATTAGGCTGGTTTAAGGAAACTCGGGCAACAATTGAAGGGTTCAAACAAACATATTTGGAAACATATGTACATCCACTTGAGTTTGAACTCCTTTTGAAAATAATGGGTGAAGGCCATGTATTTTGAAATGTACATACATATTTTGATTTTAATTTAATAAAAAAAGGAAACTTTTAATGTTTTGCACGTAATCGACAGATCATTCGACACGCCTATTAATGCATTTACAAATTTTATAATTTTAAATGACTAAAAACTGTATTATTCTCTTTCTAAATAAAGCATGCCTGTTCCGCATATGGAGATCAACGGTGATCTCTACTAACACCAAATTGCGGCTGTTCAACTCCAATGTTAAGGCAGTTCTTTTGTACGGTTGCGAAACATGGAAAGTCACCCAATTCATCACAGGGCGCCTACAAGTCTTCATCAACAGATGCCTTCGTCGTATCCTAAAAATCCGCTGGCAAAATAGAATTTCAAACGAAAAACTATGGCGCCGTGCCGGCCAAGAAAGGATAGACGACCAAATCAGGCGAAGGAAATGGAATTGGGTAGGCTACACCTTGCGACGCGAAAACGAAAATCTAGCCAAACAGGCCCTTGACTGGAATCCGCAAGGTTCCCGTCGAGTAGGAAGATCTAGAACAACGTGGAGGAGAACCCTACTAGAAGAAGCCGCAACAACTGGGAGATCCTGGTCGAAGTTAAGAGCTGTCGCGCAAAGCAGAGTCCGCTGGAGGGCAACTGTTTCCGCCCTATGTCCCATGAGGGACTAACAGAGTTTAAAGAAGAAGAAGATTTTGTGGTCAAATTTTGACCACAGGGCGTTACTAGTATCGCTTATTGTGTTCTACTTATGATACCCTTTCAATTGATACACATGTCGAGGGAGTGGTGAAGAAATGGTAATCCGCCTTCTTGAGACGGCCGCCATGGATTTAACGACATAACTTATTGTATTCTACTTATCATACCCTTTCATTTCATACCTATGTATGTCGAGGGGTGGTGAAGAAAATGGTAATGCGTCCTCTTGAGATGACCGCCGTGGATTATAGGGAATGCTACCTATGTCAAGGGGGTGGTGAAGAAAATGGTAATCCAGGGTGTCCCACATAAACTTACAAAGCGGCCGGCTGTGGATAGGTCTTAGATAGACGAACAAAAAATCGTATGGGTGGGGGGGGAAATCGTAACGGTTTAGCCGCTAGCGCGTTTTGAAGTTTTTTTTGCTAAAGTTTTACATATCACCCTGTATTTTTGTAACCGTATAAGCTTTTTTCATGGTTATGGTATCAGTGCACGCAGAATTCCTCCACCTATCTACAACGGTAAAAACAATGGTCCTATCTTACCAACTTATGAATCGCCAAAGTCAAAATTTTGTTATTTTTTCACTAAAATTTCAACTAAAACCACCTTTTGCTCCAAAAAATACGTGATAAACCAATATTTTTTTTTTTAAATTGGAAAGCTTGGACAATTTCCTATGAATAATGTAATACAACTTATACGCTACGGCCTCCAGTTTTGAAGTTATAAGCACTTTTAATGTTGAAATTGGCTGTATTTCGTCCTTCTTTAGTACTTTTCCATCTGAGCTTTATCGAAAAGTACCATATAAGCACCAAATTAGGCAAATTTTAACATTAAAATTGCTTAAAACTTCAAAAGTAAAGGCCCTAGCGTAAAAGTTATGATACATTATTCATAGGAAATTGTCCAAACTTTCCAATTTAAAAAAAAAATATTGGCGATTCATAACTCCAAAAGTTGGTAAGATAGGACCATTGTTTTTACCGTTATAGATAGGTGGAGGAATTCTGCGTGCACTGGTACCATAACCATGAAAATAGGTTATACGGTTACAAAAATACAGGGTGATATGTAAAACTTTAGCAAAAAAAACTTCAAAACGCGCTAGCGGCTAAACCGTTACGATTTCCCCCCCCCCCACCCATACGATTTTTTGTTCGTCTATCTAAGACCTATCCACAGCCGGCCGCTTTGTAAGTTTATGTGGGACACCCTGTAGAGTATACTATATCGGTTATGGTATTTTACTTATGATAACCTTTCCATTGATACCCATGACGAGGGGGTGGTGAAGAAATGGTAATCCGCCCTCTTGAGACGGCCGCCATGTATCTAACGACATAGCTTATTGTATTCTACTTATCATACCCTTTCATTTGATACCTATGTATGTCGAGGGGTGGTGAAGAAAATGGTAATGCGTCCTCTTGAGATGACCGCCATGGATCTAACCATATATGCAGTATACTATATCGCTTATTGTATTCTACTTATCATTCCCTTTCATTTGATACCCATGTCGAGGGGGTTGTGAAGAAAATGGTAATGCATCCTCTTGAGATGGCCGCGTGAATCTAACTATATATTAAGTATACTATATTGCTTATTGTATGCTACTTATCATTCCCTTTCATTTGATACCCATGACGAGGCGGCTGTGAAGAAAATGGTAATCCACCCTCTTGAGATGACCGCAATGGATCTAACCATATATTGAGTATACTATATCGCTGATGGTATTCTACTTATGATACCCATGTCGAGGGGGTTGTGAAGAAATTGTAATCCGCCTTCTTGAGACGCGTACCAGTTTAATATGAACGCTTTTTGTTAATCATCAAAATTATGGGGAATGCTATCTGACATCAACAGTGCTGAATTCTTCTAACTTGTGACGAATATGTCATATTTTTAGAAATAAATTACAGTTACGAACTCGGCAAAAGTAGTAATCAGTATTTCAAAATTTTACTGTGCATCCGTACTATGAACTACATATGTTTTTTGCAGTACCGAACGCTGTTTTTTACAGTACCTAAGTTGTGACTAACTACTTTCATATGAACACATTTTGTTAATCATCTAATCCATCTGGCATCAATAGTGCGAGTAAACACATTTCGACTAACTAGTAGCGCCATCTCATTGATGGAGAAATTGAAATAGCTTATAACGCCATCTGATAGAATAATTTTGAGTACCCACTTTTTTAGACTGAAGGAGAACAAAAAGTTCGTTTCGAAATGTAAAGAATGTAAAAATAAAGAAAACGAAGAATGATAGGAACAAAACTCATGGAATAATAAATTATTTATATTGTGGTTATCGGTTACAAATTAAAAATTACTTATGCTGCTTATAAAATGTGACTAAGCTACCTTGGCGATGGGCATGTGGTGCAACTGTTATTACCGTTAGCGAGACTGCACTGTATATGCATATATACAGCAATATAGCGCTACAGTACACTATAACTTTGAAACGGTATATGAAAAAAAAGTTTTGCGTTAAAAAAATATTTTCAGGACAAAAAAGTGGAAAAACACTTTTTTTGAGACTTTAGCGGCACCTACTGTGTACACTTCTCGTTATACAACATCGCGCCAATGACAAAAATTGTAGATCGCAACGTCCTATACATTTTTTGTTCAATAAATTTTCCTGTAAAATGCATACAAACCGAGAAAAACGCATTTCAAAATTTTTTGAGTTTTCCAAAAAACTGCTAACAGTTGCACATGCCCATCGCGAACATAGCTTAGTCACATCATTTTTCAACAAACAAAACACCTTTCACAGTTTTGGCAGTTTTCTCACTGAAACTATTTTTTCATGACAGATTTACTGTACTAATAGCATTTTTTCCGGTTTCATTCTTTTAAAGTTAGAACACAACAAAATGTCGCATTTAATTTTGCAATAATTGTTCATAATTGCAAAAATAAGAAAGGAGCGGAATTTTTTAATGGCTGGAGACTTATACACAGAGCTTTTACGACAATTTAAAAAAAGTTCGAAGACAATACGACCTGTTACTCGGAATTCCGCTATACTGCACTATTAAGGTAATATTGCATGGCGTTAAGCCTTAGCGACACGTCATCTCTGACGGTGTCCCTAGGGGCTAATTTTATCACCCGCTTTCGTAGTTTTTGTTTAAAAACTTCATCTCAAATTACTGACTGAAGTATATTTCCGCTATTTTAATGAGTTTGTTTAAATAAAATGCACTATTTATAAAAATAACACCTTTTAAAATAAACATGGTCATAAAACCCTAAGAGTTGTTTTTCGACACGACGAAGGAATAAATGCAATTAAGGAATTTCCATGTTTTATGACGCAAAAAGCAATATTCTATAAAGAAAAATATATATAAGAGGTAGGAATCAATTACGGCTAAGAATCGTATTGTTTTTTTAAAAAAAGGGTCGCATAAAATAGTGCTTTAATTCCCAACACTCTCCTTTTTTGTAAACTTTATAGCTTCGCTGATAACGCGTTCCTCATACGGCCCCAATAAATAAAGGCGGTAGCCCAATCACGGCTTTATTCGCGTTTACACGCTTTGACGTTGATATTCGGTTGTGCGCACTGACATATAGTAATGGACTGCTAAATGAGCAAAATCCCATACAAAAAAAATGGCACCAAAAACTATTCCTGCCTCGCTCCCACGTTAAATCCCAATGAACTGTAATCGTCAGCGCATGTCAGCGATATAAACATAATTTGAAAAAAAAAAAAAAAAAAAAATAGACAGGTATAGTTTTCGTTCTTTTGTCTCACTCTTGAGCTATTTTGAAAACTTCATTAAACAGGGGAAATAACCGTCACGGTTTTGGAATAAATACATTTATTTAATGATAAAAACTGCTAATAAATAAAAATTAGTGATGGAAATCTGTTTCCGTTAATTATAACAAACATCTTATCACTTATTTTCTCCTAAATTCGAAGAAATTTTGTTTGTTTGCATGAAAAAGGTTTTCTATTTCTGGAGAAAAATGGTGCCATTCAGCATCGTCAATCAGCAGTCCATTACTATGGCTGTGTTCCGAAATAGAGCCCAGCATACCGGACAGTGCTTATGTCGGCTTAAATCGCACCCAATTGGTATTGAAAATACAGAATCGGGTGCGATTTAAGACGTCATTAGCACTGGCCGGTATACTGGCTTCTATTTGGGAACACACCCTATATGTCAGTGGTTGTGTGTAATTGGAATCAAGCTATCCCCCATTCACGACTTTGCAGCGTTTGTCGACCAACTTTCAACTTTTCTTTCCCCTTTTCGCGCGTTAGAAGGCGTTGAAAATTTTAAAACTGTCGAATTATGATTTGAGAGGAAATTAGCATTTTAAATTTATTTCGCCGCGGCAAAACAACACAATCTATTTT
The DNA here is from genome assembly GCA_949987705.1 of Thereva unica. Lineage (NCBI taxonomy): Eukaryota > Metazoa > Arthropoda > Insecta > Diptera > Therevidae > Thereva > Thereva unica. The sequence goes on from OX465284.1 coordinate 65,536,577, forward strand.
TGAGATTCTTATGAAAAGTTTTGAAAGAAAAATAAATAGAACTGTACTGAATATTATGTAAAATTTTTCTGTACCTACTGTATTAAATATTGAATATTAAATGTTTTAAAAAAAATTACCTTAAAAAAGTAAAACAATTACGTTGTAAGGTGTCTTATCCCGAATTTTTCGCACTGATTGTATATTCTTCCGAGTTCTATTTACTATACCAAAATATTTTCAACACAAGATGAGAAATCAATTTGAACATGCCAAGGTAATTTTGTTGTACTTAATATAACTATACTAAAAATGTAAATGGTTTACATAAAGTTTGCGTGAATTCAACTCTGCATTGTAATAGAGGATGCGCATAATTTTTTTAAGTTTTTTTTTCTTTTGGAAGTATTTTTGCAAATGCTGAGTTAGATTTATTCAAACTTTATGTAAACCATTTACATTTTTAGTATAGTTATATTAAGTACAACAAAATTACCTTGGCATGTTCAAATTGATTTCTCATCTTGTGTTGAAAATATTTTGGTATATACCTTTACAAGTTCAAATTGAGACTAAACAATTTCAAATTGAGACTAAACAATTTCAAATTGAGACTAAACAATTTCAAATTGAGACTAAACAATTTCTAATTGAGACTAAACAATTTCAAAATGGGACTAAACAATTTCAAAATGGGACTAAACAATTTCAAATTGAGACTAAACAATTTCAAATTGAGACTAAACAATTTCAAAATGGGACTAAACAATTTCAAAATGGGACTAAACAATTTCAGAATGATAATTAAAAAAATGTTAGTGACAATAAATGTTTTATTCGAAGAAACTAAAAGGATTACAAATTATTAATAAGTTAATTAAAAACTCATATCTACCATGTTTATTGCGTCTGGTATAAATTTTTGAATGTGAGCTATGTTCCGGATGCAACTAGGAACATTAATTAGTTGGTTTAGTTTAGTTTTCTCGAATAATACTTTCTAGCCGACGAAATAGACGAAATTCGGTTTGCGTCAAATTTGATTTGTTCTCACCAGCGAGGATTTGCGGCATTTGAATACTTAAATCACTTTTGACGCCAGCTTTCAGGCTTGACCAAGTATATTCAATTGCATTGAACATTGGGCTATATGGACCAAGTCTTAGTAGACCATTATTAAGAAATTCACCTTTTTGAAAAATCTCCTCAATGGCGGCATGACATGGAGCATTATCAATTCCCATTTTGAAATTGTTTAGTCTCAATTTGAAATTGTTTAGTCTCAATTAGAAATTGTTTAGTCTCAATTTGAAATTGTTTAGCCTCAATTTGAAATTGTTTAGTCTCAATTTGAAATTGTTTAGTCTCAATTTGAAATTGTTTAGCCTCAAATAGAAATTGTTTAGTCTCAATTTGAACTTGTAAAGGTATAGTAAATAGAACTCGGAAAAATATACAATCAGTGCGAAAAATTCGGGATAAGACACCTTACAACGTAATTGTTTTACTTTTTTAAGGTAATTTTTTTTAAAACATTTAATATTCAATATTTAATACAGTACAGAAAAATTTTACATAATATTCAGTACAGAAAAACCGTAACACGCAAAATATTATAGTAATAAGCACATATCCAATGATTATTAGAATGTATTATCTTAATATGATTTTCATACGATTTACAAGGGATAATGGTGTTAGGCCAGTATCCTAAACTTGGAGGTTGTATATGTCATAATGAGACACTTTTCTCAAAAGGTCTGCAAACAAATTGACATGTTCATCTTCTAACCAAGTATCGCCAATTATTTCACTTTTCAGACGATTCATGTTTTGTTCTTGTTTTTGCGCCATAGTTAACAAATAAAAAAATAAAATATTAAAAAAACTTACCTTACCTTAAATTTAAAAATGTTCTGTGACTTTATTTAGAATTTAATGAACTTGTGTTCGTCGGTTCATAGTGAAAACTGTAAACAAAAAAAAAACAAAATTCTTCGGTTCCTAAAACCATTAAACTGCAAAAACAAAATGAAAAAAGTGCGCGCACCGTCTGTGTCATACAAATACATAAGACAAAAGGCGACCCATGATGTACATGTGCATCATCCGACGCAAGGTGTCGCTCTCAGCGGTGGCAACGAAAGCGAAATTCAGAGCGGCCCTTGATCTCTCTGTCTTCTGCCAGAGTTAAATCCAGCATCGGTTATGTCCAAAGAAACCAGCAACACTGGATCTCGGACACAACCTGGCAAAAAATAGAACGCAGGAGAGCCCTAAAAAATAACGTAAACTCTACAAGCGACCCCGAAAGACGTTACCAACTTGAACGGGAATACTCCCAATTACACCGGGAAGTAAAGAGAAGTGTCCGGCGTGATAAAAGGCAGCAGATAAATGAGCTCGCAGAAAAAGCGGAAAACGCGGCAAACACAGGCAACAGTAAGGTGCTGTACCAAATCACTAAACAGCTCTCGGGAAAGCACTCTACTAAAAAGCATGCCGTTAAGAGTGCGGATGGAAGGCTGGCTGTGCAGCGACGAGGAGCAGCTCCAAAGATGGAGAGATTACTTCTTCGCCGCCCTGAATGGTTCATTTACACAGGAACCTCAGGAAACCAGCAACAATGTACAGCCAATTCGAATCACCACCCGGGCCCCATCCAAGACGGAAATAGTAACCGCAATTCATGCGATGGCCAATGGTAAAGCAGCTGGAAAAGATGGCATCCCGCCAGAATTGTTGAAAGCCGACTCAAGCCTCATAGCAGATGCGCTTCAGCCAATCCTACAAATAGCATGGAACACCTGTACCTTTCCGGAGGATTGGACGGAAGGTATCATAGTCAAAATACCAAAAAAGGGGGACCTAACAATATGCGACAACTGGAGAGGCATCTGTTTACTATCTACTGTGGGCAAAATTTTGTCCCACATATTACTATCTAGGATAAGTGAGGCAGTAGACCGAACGCTTAGGAGGCAGCAGGCCGGATTCAGGGAGGGCCGCTCATGTATTGATCATATCAACACCTTACGAATTATAGTGGAGCAGTCTACTGAATTCCGATCCCCCCTTTACCTTGCTTTCGTAGATTATGAGAAAGCGTTCGACTCGGTCAATAAAGCTGATGGAAATCAGATGCCTTCGTCGTATCCTAAAAATCCGCTGGCAAGATAGAATTTCAAACGAAGAACTATGGCGCCGTGCCGGCCAAGAAAGGATAGACGACCAAATCAGGCGAAGGAAATGGAATTGGGTAGGCCACACCTTGCGACGCGAAAACGAAAATCTAGCCAAACAGGCCCTTGACTGGAATCCGCAAGGATCCCGTCGAGTAGGACGACCTAGAACAACGTGGAGGAGAACCCTACTAGCAGAAGCCGCAACAACTGGGAGATCCTGGTCGGAGCTGAGAGCTGTCGCGCAAAACAGAGTCCGCTGGAGGGCAACTGTTTCCGCCCTATGTCCCATGAGGGCTTAAAGGAGCGCAATGATGAGAGAGACACAGTGAGCGGCGAGCCCAAACTCCGGTAAAGACAGTCGCGCAGCGCTTCATCCATTTTCATTTTTCTCTTTGTTTTTTATCCTTACCACGGTCGGGTCGCTTGCGCGACCCTTGATATGTGAAAAAACAACATTTTTTCGTGCTGATGCTATGAATGTGATTGGGTCCAATGCCGACGGCGCGTTATACGCGACAAGCGCTTCGTGTTCGTTGACGTCCGTTGAAGGTTCTTTCATAACGTCAGCACGACAAAAATGATGTTTTCTAAATACATATAAGGATATTTTGTATGCACTTGCAATAAACCAAGCCCCTCTCCATTACAGGCCATGAAGTTCTCTCTTGAACTAATCCAACCATAGCTGAAGTAGGTCCACAAAATCTGACATTTGGTTAGAATAAACATGGCGCGGAATAGGCTCGGGATTTTTTCGTTATATTTTTGTGGTAAAAAGTGTAAAATCATTGTAAGTTATTACTTTAAACTATACATGGATTATCAGTGATTAGTTCTTTAGTGATTTAATAAAAAAAAAAATTAAAAAAAATAGTGATTTAGTGAGTTTTAAGTGTGTTAATTGTTGAGGTAATCAATTTATTTTACTTTCGCGGTGTTTTTTTCGTGTTTATTAAGGAAAAATATGCTGATTATTTAATTAAAAGTGATTTTAAAGTCATTAAATAATTTATTATGGAATTATTACTAAACATATAAGTGCAGAAAAGTCTGAAAGGAAAAGTGAATAAGAAAAGTGTTTTTCTACAGCTATATTTTTAATACTAATTACATAATATATGTATTAATTACTTTAAAATCACTTGTAATCCCATAACTAAACAAAACATTAAATTTTCAACATTTTTTTTTCGTAAATAAACATGAAAAAATACCGTGAATGTAAAAACAGTTGTTCGCCTCAACAATTAAAACACTTAAAAGACACTTAATCACTAGATTATTTTTATTTTTTTTAATTAAACCACTAATAAACTATTCACTGGTAAATCTAAGTGCAGTTAAAAGTGTTAAAATACAATATTTTATCACTTTTTACTGCAAAACTATAACCAAAACGTTCCCGAACTTATTCCGCGCCATGTTTATTCCGCTCACTCCGGTGAATTTTTGGACCGAGTTGACCACCATGAAAAACTCTCCTTCGGGGCCTGTAGTTGAGAGGGTCTTGAATAAACCCATAGATGTAAAGTCGTGATTGGGCTACTGCCTTAAGATGCGCGTGCCAGATCCTGCCTTAACGATCGCACACTTATGTCCAACTCAATAAGCAGGGACGACTGCATTTATTATCGATTAGGGCCGCCAAAATAGTTTCAAATTTAATGCTTGTAATATGTGGTACTACCTTATTTCCTAAATAGCGGAAAACCCTTCCATCCGTATCCGTGAATAATGCTTAACTATTACGCAGGATCCTAGCCGAAAACCTATGACGTATTCCGTACGCATGCGATTTCTTAAAAGGAGAAAGTTCTGTAATATACAAATCCTACATTTTGTCATTTCTCCTACATCACTTCATCCTACATTTTGTCACTTCTCGAATACAACTCTCGAATATCTCTACTATTCTAACGCTCTCCTACCTCCACGACAAACTTATATACTTAACTCCATATTGGTCCACCCGGCGTATTCCATCTGCCTGCAGTATACAGAAAAAGAATTTGTTCACATATAGCACAACCGGACTGTGGAATAATCTTACACAATCTATATTTCCGAATTCCTGCGACATCCAAGAATTCAAATGCATAGTTCATCGCCATCTCCTTAACAACACCCTAGAGGAAGACAGTCCTCATAACCTGAAACCTATTATATTCCTCGAGCTAAGACTACTTACTACTAAGATTGCATCATGACGTAATCAACGACATGACGGACTGGTAATACAACGTGTAATTCATATTTTATCTCCATCTCTTTATCTCACATTGTGATAACTTTGTAGACCAAAGATCTTATGATACATGGCTTAGATTTGTTCCAGTTCACGTAAATTCAACTTTTTAGCAACATTTGTTCAAAATAATCTTGGAGCAATTCTTAAAATTTCAATTAAAATTATACATTTTGGGAAACCCTTGAAAAAAAACCCGCTAAAAAAATTACATAAACAACCTTTAATAAAGTTTTTGTAATAAAATTTATAAGTTAAGCTGCTACTTTATCAGTAAAACTTTGTGGTTGCCCCGGTGAAAATCCTCCCTTCAGGTTTGTGAACTTCGTTAAATTCACGATACGGGAATTTAAACAGATGAAGATTACAGGTTTCCTATCACGATTTGTATAACATTGTTTTGCCTAGAGGTGAATAATATACTTCTTAGTATACACAAACCTTTCCATTGGAATTAAACCCGAAAAACCTTAGGCGATATTTTGAGAATGCTTGCAACAACATTATATTTTGAACAAATTTAGCATACTTGACTACAATATTATAAATATACTATACATAGCCACTAAAGTTTAATGAAGCTTCTACCAGTACCCACTCTTGAAATGCTAATTCAATCTCTAAAGTAGTTTTTATTACTTAGGTACTGGTGGCGGCGATCGATTCCATTTACTGTTGAAATGTATTTACGTGACAATTATTAGTGATATAAAAAGGTTATATGACAATTTTTTCATTAAGTTAATTGAAATTTTCTACACTTTAAGAATTTTCGAAAAAAAAAGTAATTTTCGCTGAAACCCAGTTTTCAAATCATTAGGGACGAGAATTAGCATTAATAAGAATTGTCGCAACATAAAAGTTCCTCCTAAATTATGCTCAACGCAAACAAAAAGGAGATTTTCTTTCTGGTTACTTGTGGCAGATAAAATAATCAACTTCTAAATTTTTACGACCAAAATTTTGCGCCTCCATTAGTACTAAATCCCATAAAAATAAATTGTTTAAAACATAAGGATATCCATCAAACGAATGGACATTTTGTGACAATATCCTTCTCGGGAAAAACAGAATTCGTTACCAACTTTTAATGCGTTAAAAAATGTTGTTTAAAAAGCTTAAGCAATTCCGCCATAATAAATAGTGCTCAAGTCTCTTTCAGCGATATGTAGGTCTTCCATTCATGTACATTGCGTGTATTGGTGTTGACTTTGTGTGTGGGTGTGTGCCGACTTTTAAAAAGTATCTATAAAAAGTGATTGATATCTCACAACCATACCAAAAACTTCTGCAGCCAGGATTCTGGTGGTGGTGGATTTTTTTTATTTTCCCTTTTGGTTTCGAATAAAACCCAGGAAGACAAAAAAACCAGGAAGACAAAAAAACTTTCCACAGAATTTTCCATAAATTATTTCGGGTGGACTTCATCCCCACACCATCCCCCCTACATTTCTGTCAAGGCCCATTCCATCAGGAAAGCCAGAAAACGCGAAAAATACTTCCTGCCGGGAAAAAAGGCCAAAAAGTCAATGTTTTATGGCGAGAAGAAGAAAAGGGACGAAATCCTCCCTAGACTATTTTTCAAGATTTTTGGTTTTCACTTCCTCTTATTGCCGGCCTTGCCACATGCACACACACCAACAAAAAAAATGTTGAATGAAAGGCTTTCTGTGTTTCCTGTACCGAAGACGTGTAAGCATAGAAAATTTAAAATAATTAGCCTGGATGTCCTTGTAGCGCTAGCAGGAGACAACGAAATTGGAAAATCAATTTAGAATGGAATTAGCCAAGATGGTGCCCACTTGGAGTAATCAAACAGGAAAAAGAACCAAAGGCGCAGATTAAATCAAAGGCGAAATTTTCTTTTTTGGCTGTATCCTTGAGTCAGCCTCGTCCTGTAAAGACCAGCCTCTTAATGGTGTGTCGTAATCAATTTTTCCAGATAAGTAAAAATGTCGGCCCAAATTTTATTTGTCCAGATTGGGTCTGGCTCTTTTTTGTGTATAAAAAAAAGAAGATCCACAAGTCCATGACAACAGCCTTGTCACTTGGAAAAAGTTCTATGGGTACCTTTCTCCTGTCCGCCTTTTTAAATCTCTATGCTCTTGTGTTAACAATTTTCCGTCCAAGTCAACACCATAAAATGAAATTATTCTACATTTACATCAAAATCGGATTATTTTGACAAAATATTGAGAAGCTCATTTCATGGTATTCCTGCGAGTTTAATTTCTCACCAAGCAAAAAATAAAAAAAAGTGTTTACTTTTTGCTCCCCCCTGTAGCATTTCACAAATTTATCGATTGTCGGTAAAATATGAGATGAAATTTGAAAGAAATTAACCACAATCAGATAGGGGATGAATTTTTTCGTACTGTAAGATGATGAAAAAGATTTACGAAGGATGTGGGTTGTACTCGTTGTTTGGTATAGAAGTAGTGTGTTTGTTCTGTTGACGGTTGAAGATCTTTTGTTATTGGATTTTATGAAATCACAGCTTTATCACCAGTGTAACGAAACTGTTTAGCATTAAATACTCCTTAAAAGCTATACATGTGGTGTGGATGTGGCGATAAACAATTGTTTTTGTTCTTTTTCCTATATTATTAAAATTCAATTCATTAGCTTTAATTTGCTTCAAACCGAGCTCAAATTGGATTATTCAATTCACAGTTATTGAATTTTCAAACAAAAAGAGCATCAATTTTCAATTGTTTATAATTTTGTTGCAAAAATTTTTTTTGTCTAATATTTGGTATACTTATGTATACTACAACTTAAAACTCATCAAGTAAGCATAAAACCAATTGAAAAAACCTTTTTAGTTTTTGCTGTTACGTTTCAGGAATTTTTACCCCATAGCCTCCTTTTTCTTTTTGAGTAAAAGTAACTTTTACCAGCGATGTTCTAACGAAAATAGATATAACCAGTTGGGTTGTGGATTTCACCCTTTCGGTCCACACGATCAAGTTACTAGTATGTTGAGTGTTGCATATTATGAATAGATATTTTAATAATAAATGAACAATAATAAATACAAATTGTAAGAAAAAATTACACCAAAAAGCAAAAATCTTGAATAATATAATATTAATCAATTGTCTACTTAGAAAAGATAATAGTTTTATTAGCAATGGGAAACAGTCCCGCCACAAAACCTATTTCTTAAAAAAAATACAAAAGTGCGTGTCAGCTCCCATGCATGACTGGAGTTCATTTCTGTCTTAAAATAACATTAGGCAAAGAAAGTAAATGAACCAATATATTTCTTTATATTGATTCGTTCAAATATATAACATAAATTTTATTTTCTACTTTTTAGCATTCTACTTTTTAGTAGCAAATCTTAGAACATATCCAGTCACTCGTAGTAAACGCCTCCAACAGCTAAAATCCTCAAACATCAACACTGGCACTCGTTCGCATGTTGAAATCTCCGTTGATAACAAGGTTGCTAACACAATTGGTAGATGCGACAAATTTTCGTTTTCGTTAGGCCACTTGTTTTTCCTTTTGATAGCCACTCCGGTCCTTGGGCCCATTTTTCTGTCCTCATTAGTTGTGCTGCGGTCACTCCTCTTGTTAAAAGATCGGCCGGATTCTCCATTCCAGGGCAATGTGGCCAGTCTTATATGTTAGTCAATTCTCTGATTTCATTCACTCGATTAGAAACATAGGGCTTCCATTTCTTCCTATCACCTCGTACCCAATGAAGCGTTATTTTTGAATCAGACCAGAAGAAGAATTTTCCAATGGATATATTTAACGATTTTGTTAAATAGAGCTTTAATCTAGCAGCAATTAAAGCTGCTGTTAACTCCAAAGCGTGGAGCTTGGAAGCGTAATTTCGAGATTTTCGTTCTCCTTAAGCGGTGCCACGCGACTTTTCTCGACATTTTTGTACAAATCTTCGCTTCTAATAAAAGCAACAATACCATAAGCTCGCTGGCTGCCATCTGCGAATATATGGGCCTGTATATTAGTTACTTGGTTGGATAGGTAAACATTGCGAGGTATGAATGCTTCATTTAATAACAAAAGTTCGTTGACATAGCATTTCCAACGTCTCCTTAAATCATCTGGCAAAGGAATATCCCAATTTAACTTGAACTTCCTTCCATGTATCTTGAAATAGAATTTTTAATGCAATTGTAACAGGACCGAGAGCTCCTAATGGATCATATATTCTGGATATCGTTTGCAGTACGCTCCGCTTAGTTCCTTTTTGAGCGCCATTTTCAAATTCAACTAGCGAATCTAGGCAGGGTGGTATTTCGTCACTAATGGCATTCCACCTTATTCCTAACACCTTTTGCTCCACTGGTATTTCGGTATCATCAAATATTTTTCGCACTTCCACAGCATTGCTGTTCCATTTTCGTAAACGCATTGATGCTCGTTGCATTAATTCCTTTCCTTCGACATAAATTCGTTTTGCACATTCTTCGACATCGGTACTAAGTATGAGATCATCCTTATAGAAAGAATTCCTCAGAGTAGAACAAGTTTGCGAAAAAATTCTTAGCTTTCGCATCTAAATGTTTTAATATAGCAGCAGAAAGCAAAAATGAGGTTTATCTGACGCCGAATGTCACTCTCATTCGATATGTTGAGAAGGTTGGCAGATTATTAGTTGACTCTATTGCTTTCGAAAACCATATAAATCGGTGACTGTCACGAACCTCTTCCTTCAAAGATCCTCTTCTTTCAAAATGTCCGGCAACAAATTTGAACCAGTATGAAAATGATAATTTAGTGAAAGAGCGGAATGTGCATGGGAAGAGGCGTCAAAAACGATTCTCAGCTTTGTTGTTTTTTTATGCAACCGGTAAACAGGTCGATGAGGCATATAATATTGATTCCTACCTCCTTCCTCATTTGACACCAACTCAGCTACTCCTGACTGTATCATTTCATTCATTGCCTTGTCATAATCTAATAAATTTTTAGGATTTCTAGATAATTTTCGTAATGATGACTTTAATCTGTTAAATGCAATTTCCTTGTTTATTTCAAGAGTGACATTTAAGCCCTTCCATGGCAAACTCGCCTCATATCGTTCATTTCTTTTAACTATGCACTTTTGCTGTAACTCGGATGTCATTTCGTTTTGTTCAAGTGCATCTGGTTTTATCCCTAATACATCTAATTCCCAAAGTATAGATAAATTACTTTCGTCCAGCACAGTAGATGCTAAAACATGAGAAACTTTAGTACCTTTACTCATGCTCATACTTACTGGACATACGCCATGTAATGTCCATCCAAATATTGTCTTAATAATGGACAATCCATCAGTTTATCCTTTTTATATCTGTGGTTGTTAATTTCCAGAAGTAATCTGCGCCTATTAATAAACTTAAGCCATCTTCTACGTCACAATTACCGTAGTTGACATCTGCTAAATCCAAATTATCTAAATCCAAATCCAAAACATCAGCACATATTATTGGCACAACGACGGCAGTAATGCAAATTTCATTAATTTGATTTTTGTCTTTTAATTTCACCGACACTAATCTATATTCTTCAAAGTTATTGACACTAGCACTTACCGAAAGGTAATATGTTCATTTTTACAGTACCGACGATATGCAATTTCAATTTATTTGCTACACTTTCCCGTATATATGTTCGTTGACTTGCGCTATCAATAATTATCCTTACAAAAATGTTGGCATTCGATAAAGGCGAAATAGCAAATACTCGCGCCGTTTGCAAAATTACATCAATCGGTTCGTTTGATTCACGGTACGTACACAGACTTATTGTTTTCGCTTTATTATTTAACCCGGGGGCTACACGAACAATTTTTCAATTGCAATATTGCATTGCAGTACTAAAATTGATCGTGTAGCCCCTGCTGTAATATTGCATTGTATATTGCAGCAGGAGCTACACGATCAATTTTACTACTGCAATGCAATATTGCAATTGAAAAAATTGACCCGGGTAAATTCAATTTTTCGTTTAACACGCCGTTCGTTGTTTTTACCTTGTACGTCGGATCGCACATAGTACAAGTAGCATGTTTACCAGAGCATTTTTTGCAAACAAGATTTTTATACCGGCAAAATTTAGATCTGTGACCCATACTAAGGCATCGAAAACACATGCCATTTTTTCTAAGCAATTCTTTCTTGCTTTCTATCGTGCTCCTTTGATTTGCAAAACTGGCTAAAATGCATATCGTTCGTTGTTATCAAACCAGCAGCGGTAGTTGGAGCATGTCTCTTTCTAGAAGCATGTACTGGCTTCGTGGTTTCAGTCACTCCAGCCGGTTCTAACGATTCGACTTCGCATTTTAAAAATGTTAGGATGCTTTGTAATTCGGTATCACCCCTAGACAATATGGAACTAGAAACGGCTGATTCTGATTCACGATCATCAAAATTTTGTGATACAAATTTTTGTTGTTCTTTGTCATGAAGGCGATGATACTGCATTCTCAGCTCGATCGGAAAGCTTTGGGGAGGATTGTTTTTAGCATTATGCTATAATGCGCTGTGGGAACATTCAATGCTTTCAGTGATCGTGTACCTGATAGCACATTATTGTAAAGGCGGCGAAGTCTAGCAATGTCGTTTCTGCTATGGGGATGCGGTAGTGCCATTAGCTGCTGCACAGTCATATCAATTAATTTTTCAGGTTTTCCATATTCTTCTTGCAGGAGGCTGATAATACTATCGTAGCATTCGTCTGACGGCGTGAAGCCTTTTTCTGCAGCTCCCGTAAGAACGGTCTGCAGAAATGGAATTTTTCTACACTGGAGAGATTTCGATTTTCATGTACAGCAGTGCGGAATTGTTGCCAAAATGAAATCCATTCTTTATGATCTCCAGACAACTTTTTAAGTTTCAGACGTTCTAATTTTGTGCAAATCTCTTTTGTTGGCAATAATTTAGATTCTGATGCGTTGGGTATTCCATGAAGTTTATTTTGAACTTTAGTTAATCGCACTTTAATGCGGCTAATAACGTTGATTGCAGTGTCTTCGTAGTCAGCAATTTTTTCATATTCGCGTTCAATTTCATCTGATTTTAATAAGTTCTTCTCACGCATCTCGTTATTAAAGCTGCACAAACTTTCGTGGTGGCCGTGGTTAAACGTTGTAAATATGATTGTAATTCTTCTCTGCTATCAAAATCAGCACTTTCATTATTAATCTGCGAATCTGGGCTTTTTAGGAAGTCGAGCGTGGCTTTAGAAAGGCGCGTTATTTGACCACGATAAGAAGCACGTGCAGTCGATTCTAAACTCATTGTTGTAAGGAAATGTCAGTTTGAGCCAGAAAAATTGCACCCACGTTAGGAATCGATATATGTATTCTCGCGATCGTTATTAATTAAGGCCAGAGTTCCCGGGTTTCGGCAACCAATATTAAAAATATCTGCAAGGGGACCGGACGCTACTCTAAATTTCAAAAGACCTTATCGTTGTTTCTTTAATTCACGAGAACTTTATTCGTTAAGGTTATTCAGACTAAACTTAACAATACTCAATTGTTTTCAGGTAACCGAACATAGAAGGCGTAGTATTTGTATATATTTATAGTTGTGTTAGTAAATGCAATTATATTTATTGTTTTAGTATTGAGTATTGATTTATTTAATTTACAACAGTAACCAAGCGAAAGCGAAGAATGCCGAAATCTCAAACAAAAATGAGACAAGAAAACGTTATTTATGGAAAAGGACTTGCACCAAGATTTGGGAAAAGAATGAAAACTCTTTGCAGAACGGACCATTTTTTTACCTGGCTTCCATGCTGAATTTATAATAAATTTACAAAAGTGAGGTACTTTTAAGAAGGAAGCGAAAGCAATACTCCCCCACGAAGAGCAGTTACCCAGCGGGGAATTGAAGCGCTTTTGAACAGATTTGGAAGCTCTGAAAAGGAATGCTAATGCGCTTCTTATTCATATCCCAACTCCTTTCCTTTTAACGCAGGCATGTCATCAGAACGAGGTGCTTACAATTTGTTGTTGAAGAAGCGCACTCGAAGCTGGGTAATTGAAGCTATTGGGAAGCTTCTGAAGCTTTTTTGAGCCATAGTATCAATATTATCGCCATTTTGCTGAAATCGAACCCATAATAATTTTTCAGTTTCAAGAATTAATTTTTGCACAAAAAGCTGAACATTTATTAAAACAATTATTCAACTGAATTAATTCAATAATAAAATTTCACTTATTATTTTCAACAGAAATAGTATTTCATAACTGACGCGGTTTTACAAAAACCTCAAATTTCCCAAAGTAGGGGAATAATAAAAAACTTGAGAAAAACGAAGCAAAAAATGCTTCCAGAGAGCTTCCATAGCATATGAATTGGAAGGACTACATTCCTGCTTCTTTTGCAGCGCTTAATTTGGGTAATTCTTTTGGAAACTGCTTCAGATGGTGTTATATTTCCCTAAAAAACATAAGTGTTCGATCAATTGTACCGACTGTGAATTACTTAAAAGAGGAAAGAAACGCCAAATGCAATTGCAGCATATAAGTTATATTAAAATAGATGCTACAAACGATTCAGTAATTATACACCGAGCTGTCGAAAAAATCAGGGTTTTTAATCTGAACATTTGTTGCGTCAACTGATGTTACTTTAAATTTTGAACGGGAAGATATTTTGATCTGAAAATTTACAGAAAACTGCCTTAAGTATTCAACTAATGTACAATAGCAAAATTTCAACACAACTTTTTGATTAGAAAAAAAAATCTCTCGAATCTGTTGGAAAATTTTTAAACATTCGCCATTTTGTTTTTAAATGATGAAAACAGTTCGGTAAAAGTCGTTAGGCGGCTTAGAAAATTAGTTAAACTAGATTAACTAATTATCGATATATGCAATATTAACTGAGATATGGCGAGTAAAAATTTCGTACAAACAGCGCATACGAAAAAAATGCATTTTTATGTTTTTTTAATATGTTGACAATGTCCAAACTTCGGCCGAAATCACCTGTAGACGCATTTTTACATCCTCTATCGATTGCAATTAGTTTCAACCGGTTATGTCATTTCCATCACTTCGAGCGATAAAATGGGGTTGCGCTGCAGGCCTATATGCCAAATGCACCTATAGCTTTTTTAATCCTATTTAATCTATCTTTTAATATTAAGGGGTAAGTGTTTGTAAAATTAATTCTCATTGATTTTGTTTTTTTTTTTGTAAATTTATTCTAAAACCTGCTTCCAATGCACATATGTCTAAGGTATCTATCTTTCTTTGCATGGCTTCTTTTGAATAAGGTAGAAGTGTGGTATCATCTGTGTATTCAAGATGTTCTACCCGTTCTACTAATCCCCATTGAATTCCTCATTCTGCATTATTTCGTTAATACTTTTTACACTCCAGTTTTTTTTATGTGGCAGTGCTAAGCTCAGGAGTCACCCTTTTTACTGCTAGTCCGTCATGTCATTTGTCACGTCATGGTGCAATGTCTAGCAGTAAGCTTAGTACCGTGGAGGGATGAGGGGGGGGGGTATAGATTAAGGATTAAAAGGTACGGGGGGTATTGAAGAAGGTGGTTAACCCTGCGTTTGAACTCTTGGATGTTGTAGGAGCTCGGAAATACTGACTGCGAGAGGTTATTCCACAGTCGAGTTGTTCTATTAACAAACGAATTCATATCTTGTTGAGTGCGTGAAAGAGGTAGTTGCTGGTGAAGGAAATGAGACGAGTGGGCTAATCTGGTGTTGCGGGTATAAGATTGCCGTGGAGGCAGGAGAGCGTTTAACTCGGAGGAACAGTCACTATGATAGTAGCGATAAAATTTTGTCAGTGCTGCTATATTCCAACCGTGGCTCAAGGGGTCGATGGTGGAGCAGGGGGTGTCGTCATCAATTAACTTGAGTGCCCTTTTTTGCACCTTATTTAACCATGCCAATGTGGTTATTGGGGCGCCGCCCCAAACGAGGGGTCTATATTCGAGAAGAGGCCGAATGTAGGATTTATAAATAACAGCACGGGCCGATGGCTGGAGGAGGAACTTGCACCTCTTAAGAAATCCCAAGCGCTGGGATGCTTGTTTGGCGATTTGGAATATGTGGTCATTCCACCGCAAGTCTTTGGCTAATGTCACGCCTAAGATGTGTAAGGATGGGTCGGCCATTAGTTGAACTCCATCCACTCTCAAGGGGGAGAGGTGTTGAGCTTCTTTTTGGAGATAAGAGAGTACTTGGTTTTGTTGGAGTTGAATTCAACACGATTCTTCTTTCCCCACTCTAGATTGAGTTCAATGTCGTTATTAATAGAGTTGGACATTATTCGCGATCATCAAGGCAGGATCTGGCATGAGTCTGTCTTGTATCGAAGCTGTACGAGTAACGTAGAGTACCGTTGTCAGCGAAGCTGAGAAGTGGGTTGGAGGGGATTGAAAGAAGGTCATTTATAAATATGAGAAATAGGGCCGGTGATAAAATTGACCCCTGGGGGACCCCTGCAGAGATCGGGTGGGTTGCGGATTTGACGCCATCCAATACTACTTTGATTGAACGGCCAGAAAGGAAACTCTCAATCCACTTCTGTAGAAGTGAGTCAACTCCAATAGCTTTGAGTTTAGCTAACAGGGCTGGGTGCCAAACTCTATCGAAAGCCTTGGAGATATCCAGAGCAATCAGACTAGACTCACCGGATCCAAGCTCACCGGACTATGGCTGAGATGTTCTGTAAGACAGACTAAAAGATAGCCAGTGGATCTTTTTTGTCGGAAGCCATACTGTCTGTCGTTTAAGAGTAGGTTGGATTCTAGATATCCCATAAGCTTTTTGTTGATTATCGTCTCCATGGTTTTGGAGAGAATAGAAGTAATTGCTATTGGGCGGTAATTGGAGGGATCGCTGGAATCACCTTTTTTCGGTATGGGCTGAACATGGGCAAGTTTCCAAGAGTCGGGATAAACTCCGGAGAAATATGACAGGGAAAATAATTTGCGCAGAGGTTTAGCCAAAGGTGAGGCGCATTGTTTTAAGACGATAGGGGGTATATTATCGGGTCCAGTGGATTTGTTGGCATCGAGCTCTTTGAGGCACCCGTACACCTCTCGAGTCCTGAAAAAAACCCTGTCCATTGAATGGGCGTTACGCTCGGAAACAGGGGGTAACACATCATTTTCGAGTAAAGAAGAATTCGAAGCGAACATAGATGCTAATAAACTGGCCTTGGATTTTCTGTCTGTTATTACCTTCTCATTGTGAATAAAGGAAGGGGTTGAAGTTGTAGTGAAATTCTTCTTGATGGAACTTACCAAGGACCAGAAGTTTTTGCTACCGGAGGTTGCATTTAGGAGTTTACTTCTCAATTTGTTGTCAAATAAGGTTTTGAGTTTCTTGATGGCGGTTTTACAAGAATTTCTTTGTTGTATATACTCTAAACGGAGCGATTCACTCGGGAAGCTCTTGTACGCTCGGAAGGCGGCTTCTTTAGTTTTGATTGCATTCATACACTCCCGATTAAACCATCTGTTTGCCTAGGCTTCACAGATTTGGTAGAATGCGGAATGAACAAACGCATTCCTGCCTGTATGATCCTGGTGATACGGGTAGCGGCAGAGTTGGCGTTTCTATTCCGGAAACACAAATTCCAGTATGTAGACTGGAAAAAATTAATAAGCCCCTGCCAATTGGCCTTCCCATAATGCCATACAGTTCTTCGAACTGGTTTGGGAGGGGTAGGAAATTCGAATGGAAAGTTAGCGCTGATTAGGCAGTGGTCTGAATTGCCGAGAGGTGAATCAACTTCGACGGAGTAACGCGCTGGATGAGAAGTTAGAAAAAGATCAAGGAGATATCTTCCTTGATCAGCAACATCAGGGACTCTTGTGGGATGATCCACAATTTCATGCAAGCTATTGATGTCTGCAAAGAGCTCGACGTCCTTGCCAGAAATACTGGTGCCATTTGAGTAAGTCAGCCATTTAACGTTGTGAACATTGAAAACACCCGCAACGATGATTTCACACTCAGGATTGGACGACAAAAATCCCGAGATTTGTTCGGAAATAGTCTCAAAAGATAAGGTGGAGGCTTCATTACTTATGTTAGGGCTTCTGTATAGGAAGCAGAAGAATATGACGTGGCTCTGGAAAATGATTTTAATCCATAGATAATTAAAATCTGAAGTCGTGCTTGAATATATTTTATAATAAGCCACGTCGTCCCTAACATAAAGGGCAATACCCCTATGGGGAGAGAGATTGTGCACTAAAGTGTACCCCGACACCTAGTAATAACCTAAATCATTATCGGGTGATATTTGGGTTTCACCAAGTGCGAAGATTGGGGGTATGTAATTAGATAAGTGGCACTCAACAAAAGAGAAATTCACATGAAGTCCACGAATGTTACAAAGGTCAATACCAAAACTTGACTTGTAACGGGACTTTGGTTGCACGGGCTCAATCGTCACGTTCTCGGGAATATTTCCCGGCATTACATTTGCCGCAACCATCAGAGTCAATAAAATTTATCCTCGTCCAAGTGTTATGCCCTCCATCGTCATGTGGTGTGCTAATCATGGTTGGATATATCAGCACAGCAGGAATAAAAAAGCAGGCTAAGGGTCGCAAGCACATTTCTAATTTCTAATAAACTCGAACACATTTCTAATATCTAATAAATTACATTACCCTTTACCAACATCGCGAACTTTTCCAATCTTAGATCAGCACTTTTTGGCCGGGAATTGTTTTCCACGTCCTATATTTTCTGAAAAATAATTGGCCTTTTCGGTCAAGTCGAACGAGTCCTTTACGTTGATTAGTTTTGCTAATGTCTCCTAAAATCGTTCGAATTTCCAAATGAAGTCACGAATTCGACCACGCGCTCTGTTGCAACAAACGAAATACAAAGGAAATAATCTTTTGGTAACGTTCAATAAAAACTAATTATCCAAAAAAAATGTTGTACATTTACCACTATTATCGTTATTTGAACTACCTTCACTCAGGATTACTTGACCGCAGGATTGAACCGGTCCAAAGTATCAAAAAAATACCAAAAATAACTCGCATAAACGAGGACAGAACCGATCCACTTTTTATTGAAATAGGTGACGGTTGGGCACATGAAGAAGGAATAATATATCCTGACGTCTGCACTTAGCTTAATATAACGGCGCAAATGGAAGGGGAAAAAGCGAAGCAAGCTACTAAAATTCTTTCAGAAATGTTAAATAAAAAAATGTTTTATAAAAAAAAATGCTTGAAGGAGGCATTTTTGATTTAACACTCTGCACGGCCCACCGGGAAACTCCTGGTAGCCTCGGTAGCCTAGGGAGTAAGGGGTCTGGCTACTATCCCAGAGGTCCCGGGTTCGAATCCCGGCCAGCCCCACGGTCCTTCGCCTTGTCCACTTTCCCACCTACATAACTTTCCTTCTTTCTTCTTCCCTCTTTACATTCCTGATTCCTTCTGTCATAGCCTTCCTTAGCCCTTCCCCGCTTCACCAAAAAGCGCATGTCATCGGTTGGTTGATGAGATTCAACTCGTTTCAGGAGGCATAACACTCCAGCGAGTTGTTTCTCGATGCCCCGATGACAAAGTCGCGACAGTAATGGTTGGGAGTAGGTGGACTGCAAAATATCGCTGGTAGGTTGTGACAGTTCCTTTCTTCCCTGACTAGAGCTGCTGTTCGACATTGCACTCTATATGAAGAAAATAGATTGTCGACACAGTATAAAGGGCGTTTCCTGTGACTCTAGTCTTTCACATAAAAAAAAAGCTTGGTAGACCAGTCCAGCTCTGTATGCACAGCACATATGTATGTAGGTATCTTTATGACTTTTTATAAAAAAAATTAATTTTAGGTCTACGTTTTGGTGACCTTAGTATGCCTACATCGCTCAAAAGTTACAAAATTCATTGTGAAAAGATATGCTTGTATTCTGTGGACGATTACTCGCGTCATCATCATGGTAAAAACTTCTACATGATGCCGGCACCAGTGATGTCCATATCTGAGCGAAATTTTTAGAGACAATATTTTCAACCCTACATTGACTTGACGAAATCAAATCACAATTTATAATTCGTAGAAATTGATAGTAAACTTATAAGGTGAACAAGTTGTTTTTTACAACTATAACTAAATATAAAAAATAATGTACCGCCTGGTGCTGAACGTACTCACCGCGCCGCGCCCCCTATATACGCTACTGGATTGAAGTTGCCGATGGCTGTTTGCGAGAGAGTAACGAGGTGCTTGAGAGACGAGGAAAATATCATAGAGTTGAGGTCCTGCTCGCGTAAGGTGATCTGAAATCAGGATACGGGCATCTCGAAAATTTCAGACTCCTTACTTGAAACACTGGTGCCGTACAATTACAGTACAGGATCTGTAGAAGATCAACATTCATCGATCGAGTAACCCAATGAAATTCATTTCTATGATAAAAAAATGTGCTAACGAGTAACGAGAGCAACGGTGATGGGTAGCCAAAAGAAATATGTTCAAGGCTACTTAATAGAAGTTTTTTCTTCTTTTTCCGCCTTTTTCTGTATTTGGAGGAGAATCATCAAAAGAACAAAATTGTAGAGCATAAAATTTCCTACAAATTTTGCCTTCTCTGTTTTTTTTTAATTTTTGCATAATTTCGCCGCTAAAGGACGTTCTGTAAAACTTTGTTCCTTTTATGTTTTCACCAAAATGCATAGCACAATTTTTATCATAGAAATAATTTTTATTCGGTGACATTATTGGATCTTAGACGATAGTGCAATTCAGCCAATATGCATTATGAACTTTGAAATCTTCCGCAATAGTGATTTTTCATTCCGAGTTGGTCAAATTTGGTGATCCGTTCAGAAGGACATTCAAATGCTAAAGAAAAGGCTTCGTTTCTAATATTAGCAAATGGAATATGATATGCTTTAGTTATTTTAGAATGGAATGCCCCGCGTAACTATATTTGAGAAAAATCACTCCCAAATAATGTATATTTTATTCATCCTAAAAGACTTCGATGCTTTCGAAATTCATATACACGATCTGAAATTTTATTACCATACTAAGATAATGTCACAATATGGTAGTAAAAGTTCGTATACTGCATTATTCTCCTAGCAATATTTTGCACCCATTCGTAGCGTCTTGGGAGCCCTGCCCCTTTTGTTCCACTCGTACACCCATATTCCTACTTAAAATGTGTATAGAAGCACCTTCAAACGACCAATAAATTACTTCATAGCTGAAAATGGTGCTCAAGATGAACGAACAGAATCTATATGAAGGGTTTAAACTTTTATGTTGCCTGAGGTAAACAGCCACGACCAGAACATCCACCCTCCACTTAATTTTTGTGGCGGTTTCACGAAAAACCAAATTCACCAAAAAGTAACGTACATACATGCACAAAATAATCGCTTACATTCGCATATTTTAACAGAATCCATTTTATTATCGTTTTATGTGTTTATTACAGACTGCTTATGTCATACCCAACCATGTGAACACAACAACTGAAAAAGAATTTCAGAGTGCTTTTAAATGGCGTATATTGCAGTTGAAAATTTTAACTTGGTACGCTTTTAACTGCCATTGAAAATGTTACGAACAATTTTGATCCTTGCCATTAACGCAGTTTTAACGCATATTACGGCAATCTGTGCTATGCTTAATGAGGAGAAAATGACAACCAATTTCATTGTAATTAAAAGGAATAAAAAATCAACATTGTGTAAGCGTTTAAGTGAGCGGCAATGCGGAAGTGGTGGGTGACAGGGGCTGCAAAGGATAACATTGTTTTGTCTTTGTTGATTTGTAATTGAAATTGTAATGGGACTCTGAATTGGCAAAAGCGCTGACAAAGTGAAAATCATGGTAGAATGCGTTGAAATGAAACTGATTGGTACTCATTCTAGCATAGCTATCAGATAACTATACTAATGAAAATGAAGTAAACTTGAATGGATTAAGCGGATTGGCGCATTGCAGCTAAAATTTTCGACCAGGCACAGCTAAGTCTTAAAAATTTTAATCAGAAGCAGAGTCTGACCAAACTAATACTCGTTTTGCTGTTGAAATTCGACCACTCCGTTCCATGGAACTTTCGAATTCTGCTCACTCGTCTTCCTGGCGCAGCAGCTCTTTCGTGATGTTTATTTTAAGTGGTAACAAATTGCAAATCACATTCAGTATGTCGAGGGTGTACACAAAGCCATCGTCAAGGTACCTTTACATTATATCGAGGGTTTCCTACCAGAAGGGCGTATCCACAAAATCGCGATTTTGGACTTATAACTTTTTTTTTCTTACAGTCGTATATTTTTCGTGCCAGAAGGTCATCAAGTGAATAAAAGTATCCAAAACATAGGCCTAAAACCATTTATTTTCGATGATAAGCAATATGAAAAAAAAATGCACCGATTTTTGAAACGTTTTTATTGACTCCTCTAAATCCATGTTTTGGTTGATACGCCCTTTTGGCAGGAAACCCTCGATATGGTTTGTCGTATTACTTTACTTCTTCTTCTTCTTTGATGAATCTACTACCGGCCTGGCTTGGTCTAAACGTGCTGGCCTACGCCATCCGTACTGCAGAAACTGGGTCTTCCTCGCTATCGCTCGCCATAGATCTTACCGACTCACTTTACTGCCAAAGAAATACAATTACATAAAGATTTCTCAGTGTCCAAATTTGCTTTGAATGTTTGTTTTCACTACTCAAAATTAAGTGTGAGTACCATGGAGACTATAACAAGGAGTATAAAAATAAAAATTTCGTTTAATGAATGATAGCGCTGCAGTCAAATGTATATTCAAAAAACATACATTCGAATTGATAACCTCCTCTTTTTTGAAGTCGGTTAAAAACATGGCCGATTTTATTCATCTGGTTCATGCCCATTGGCAAAAACCTTTGTTGAAAAGTGATATATATAGTCCAGTGGATAGCGGTTTTTGGCTCCGAATTCTTTCGGACAGCACCGACGTGCAATTTGGACAGTAAGTAACTAGAAACTGAAGGCGAGGAAATATAGCAGTCAACCTTAAATTTTTTGTGCAGTTCACTTCGTTAACTCGTCTACAAACTTTGTGCCATTTTTTGGTGTTGTACTTTTTTAAATTGCATTTTTGCAGCAAAAGTACATTCGATAAGGTATTTTTATGTAGACAAATCTTGCAACTCGAGTGTCATTTTCGGCGGAAATTAATTCTTCTGTGGATTATTTCCGACAGCCGCACGTTTTTCCGACACCCACAGGAATAACCGCAGTTGCTTTTACATCCACAGAATATCAACTTCATTATATTCGTAGGACCAGGTGATTGTGTCATTCTTATAGGGATCAGCTTATTGTTCTGGTTTTTCCAACCCCAATCTGTTGTATAACTGATGCTCTTCTCCAAACAATATATTTTCTATGTACTTGTATATAAACCCGTTTAAGATATTGAGTGAGGTATGAGGAATAATTTTCCGATATACATACATTTTTTTCTTGCTTGGTAACTGCCCTTAAGTACATTTCGCACCTGAACATTTCTGCTGACTGAATCTCACTAAGCTTAAATTGGTCGGGGACATTCGGTTTTCTGAATGTAAGCTGTGCATTGTACATTCCTAGATATAAATGGCACCTGTGTCCCAAGTTTCCTGTACTGAAAGTCCAACTTTCAAGGGAGTTGCACCATGGGGTTCAAGGTCAAGAGACTTTTGGAATGTATTGAAAAATTTCACCTTGCTGACCCGTGTATTGCTGAGGCAGTATCACATCCGATAATTGCATCTTTGAAGAATATAATACTTCGAGCTTATTCGGGCGAGGTGGCTTTAACAAAAGAAGTCCAGCATTTGGTGGTGTTAAAGCAGTTAGTAATATTTTTTAGTTCTTTTAAACTATTTATTTTTATTTTATGTCTTCCGCCATTTTATGATGACCGCCGTATTAGATCTTAAAGGACTCAACACAGTTTACTGCACTATACTCCTCATACGCTTTCATTTGATACCCATACCGAGGGTGTTGTAAAGAAAAAAGTAATCCGCCATTTTGTGTTAACCACCTTTTTGAATTTTGACGCCACACAGCTAATTGTATTGTACTTGTCACATACTTTCATTTGATACTCGAGAAACACAATCACAAAACTCGCCCGCCGCCATCTTGGAACCTCCATCTTGATTTTTTACCAAATGGTCAGATTGCTTTGTCACGCGAACTATAGATACATAATGTGCATAATCTGAAGTTGATCGGTTATATGGAAGCAGGTCAAAATCAAGTTGCAAGATTTGTCTACAAAAAAGTACCTTATAGAATACACTTTTACTGCAGCAATGAAATTCCAAAAAAAGTACAACACCAATCATATAGCACACAGTTTCTAGGGGAGTTAACGAAGCAAAAAACCCCATCTCAATCCGAGTTATTGACCAAAAAATTTAAGATTTTGTGCTATATTTCCTTGCCTAAGAAGTAATATTCTGTTGATGTGTGCTCTTTCCGTGGGGGGACTGCCATCCCTTCTAGGGGTGGAAATTGGCATGTTTTAATTTGTCAATAGCTTTTGTTTAACGCAACTTACATATTTGTTATTTGGTAAAAATATTGCTTCTTACTAGGTGAAAAAACGGTTTAATTTTTGTTACGAAATATTGAACAGTTTCCTTGAAATTTCACTTTTTGTAAAAAAAGACGTTCTTCTAGAAACGCACGTCTTAGTCCGTGGATTATTTTAGAGCAATGTTCAAGAGCTTGAAATTTTCTTCAAAAATTCACGTACAAGTAAGAAAAAGTCTATTTAACAATTATTGTTAAATGGTCCCTATTCTCAACAAAAGACGTTTTTAGACGATATAAATGTTGGTTGGTTGTTGGCACGTGTGAAACTGACCAATGTTGTAGAAATCATCCAGCTGAATGTCATAAGGGCGTACCGTTAGCAACAATGGTGTCTGATATGTTCACTTAAGAATAAATAATTATGTAGGAAACCTAGATGGGCTTCCGAAATACGGAAAAATGCACGGATATCACTTAAACAGTTTTATTAAAAAGAATACAACATAAATTACTACGCATTAAACAATACAAAAACAAATTACCGCGCTTTACACACGTCTGTTCTTCGCCATTCCTAAACTCAACTGACTCAATCTTTGTCCTTTAACAATACAAATAAAATTATAAGAAGATAGTGCTCGAGCTTTCAATAAGGATTGCCAGATCGCAATTTTTTAGGAATCTCCGATCCTACAATTATATATATATATATATATATATATATATATATATATATATATATATATAAATGAATCATTCTTTTGTATGTAATCGATGTTTGAAAAATTGGCTGTATGGCTGTATGAAATGACTGATTGAGTGTGGTTTATGTTAGAAGACCTCAACAGCAAGGTTCATGTATATAGTTTTCATGATTATGTCTGTTGGTATTTTTGTAATGGCGCTTGAAAAAGAATTGTCGATATCCCTATTGGAAATTTTTTCTTCGCATTTAATTAATATGATTTGTACGTGAAATCGGTTTGTTTTATTAAATGAAATAAAAAAAAGTAAAATCGTTCTAAAAAAGTATTGTAGCAGCGATAGTGGTGTCAAATTATAAATGCATTAACCGAAACGTAACAGTAGTAACGTAAGAGTGCGTTTACATGTTACTCTCATTAGGCTGGCGTACACGGGTCAATATTTAACACTTGGTTAACCGGTTTGTTATCATACTCTCGGCGTACATGGGTCTTGCTTCACTAAGATTAACTTATTGTCTTTAGATGGGATATCAACGGCAATGGCCGAGTAATCTTTCTTTATCTATAAGGCATTTGTGCATGTGTTAGTTTTTAAGCAAAAATTTTTGTTGAACAAGGTACAATACTTCCCTCTCTTGCTATTGACCCAATTTTTATGTTAAAATGGACTTTCTTTAGTAGTTTTCGACAAAGGCATATGTGAAAAAGAACAAAAAATATCAAAGTTGGCGCAGCCGAGCGGTTACTTTAACAATTTTAATTAGGTTCCGCAAAGAAAATCGATACAGTTCGAAACGAACGTTGGAAAATGTTGATGCATTGTGTGTCGGAAAGCATATGTCCAATATCAATATGGTCGTCAGATTTGTTCATAACTTTTACTTGCAATCCACAATGGGATGGGACTGAATCATGATGCGTGTTAGAAATATTCAAAGCGGTATTCAAGAGCATTGATTTCTGAAAATGTAATCGGGAACAATGGTTACCCAATGTATCTTTGTCGACCGACTAAGGTCAATGGCAAAGAGATAACTTGGAAGGTTACGATTGTGAAGCTGACAGTCGTTGGGTCGTACTCTATTCGCCATTATTGTCCAAGACGATCAATGCTCTCATAAATGTTGAATTTTGCAATTCCGTCGAATCAATCAAATTCATATTGAAATATATAATGAAGGGGAGCGACATGGCTGTTTTTGGTGCTGCTAATGCAAATGCGATCGGAAAAATAACACAATATTAAATGGGACGTAATGTTAGCAATAATCTAGCGGTATGGAAATTTCTTTCATTCGCCATTCATAAAAGATATGCAACTGTTGTTCATTTGTTTGGACATCTAGAAAATGACCAGCTTATATATTGTACAACGGATAATGCTGCGGAAAGAGCTGAATGGTAACCATCCACCGCATTGATGGGTGCAGCGAGGCGCAACGGGTTCCAGCTAGTATATATATATATATATATATATATATATATATATATATATATATATATGTATATATATATTTGTTAGAAACAAGTACATAATATGATTGCAATAATCAAAAAGTTCCTGGCAAAATACTTGAAACCAAGTAATTGCGGAAAGCTTCCGTTAACAAATTCTATCATTGACAAAAGCCTATTTTCATTATTTTTTATAGAAAAACCAACATAAAACCTTACTCTCTCTCTTCATCAAATCCATTTCTTTTCCACTCAATTTGGCAGAAACGATACAACAATACCACCACCAGCAAAAAAATGGTAAAAGTGGTATTCCTTAACGTGTTACAATAATTCCAATAAAATGACACAACATGAAGCGCTATTCAGCTTTATTGCTAAACATTCAGCTGCATTCAGCAATAATCCATAAACATGTGAGATGAAAAGGAAACGATTTACAAGGACAATGTCCTTGACCACAGCCAGAACAATTTCCCTAGATATACATACATGTATGTTTGTATTTGAATCGTACGAGTACACAATATGTTTGTTAATAGTTGACTTGCTACACTACACCAATGCCGGAGGTGGCCTACTATTGAAGATGACGACTGTACTGATAGCATGCATGCAGCGTTATTTTATCCTTTTCTGATAAATTCCGAGTTAAGAGACGAGACGACCTCTTCTGGGGGTGATTACTGCCCCGATAAAAAAGGACCAAGCACAGCACAATAAACACGAGCACAGAGAGTCGCACATCATCAATCAACAGCCCAATAATTTGAGGCCGAATCGATCCAACACATGTTACAGTAAATGCCGATATTTATTAGACACCGATGCAGAGGGAGTTGGCCACTCTCGTACACACATATATATCTCACCAGATTTGTCCTTGCCTAATGGCCTGTGAGTTGGGTAAGCGTTTTGTCCTTGATTGATTTTTTCTGGTGCCAGGATGAGGCTGAAGAGGGACGCTTTTTTATTTTCTGATGTGTAAATCTCAGTAAGGTGGACAGGGGAAAATTGATTGATTGCGAGAAGGCGGTGGCTTGAACTGAATTTGACTGACACGAATTAATACGCAAACGAACTTCTCTTTGGCGAATCTCAAGTTCCTTAACCGACTGACATTTAAATTTGCTCCTTTTTCGGAATCGTGGAAGTGTGCATGTGTATGGGAGGCGAAGGGCTGTCTACAATTTAAATGACTGCTAGAGACGTGAATGAACACTTTCATTTAAGTTTAAGCAAGTACTAATGAGCTGTCGATTATGAAAATGGGAAATTTTTGCATGTTTGTGAATAAGAAGTGGCAATCAAGGGATTTTAATTGGGTTTCTTGGTATTGTGATTGGAGCAGTCCTTTTAAATTTAATCCATTATTTTGTAGAATACCACCCAACATTTTGGTAATTATTTTTGTTATTACTGAAGTGGAAATGTTTTGGTTAGATTTTGAATGTGGTTAAAGAGGTTGGAAAGTCAGCCTAAGCAAGATTAATGTATACTCCTTCAAGGGTATTAAATAATCGTAAATTATTAATCTGGGAAACAGCTACGTACGAAAACAAAAATGACTTTTTGTTATACATTTTAAAATAAGCACTTGAGAACTGATTCTTGATCCATGAAACTCTGTTCTAGTTTTTTTAAGTTCCCATATGGTGGGCCCCGCCGATTTAGGCTTACTTAGCACATATCCCACTAACGAAAAAAACCGTCGACTTTCCGGAAGAAAGGCCTCATAGCTCTTGATACCTAAATGTTGGCGCTTTTCAAATTTTTCTCCATGTTGGGCTTAGCCGGAAATCTCAATGGCATGCATTTCATTCGGGAAAACAGAGAGCGACCTGCCGATTGCAATTGGGACCTTGGAGTTGAGTCATGCAACATATCGGTGAACTAGTAGCGAACATGGCCGCATAGCTCCAATAACGAGAGGCAAGCAAGCAGTTGCACTAGACTATCTTTTCAATTACAGTGAGAGCGGCGGCGTGCGTTAACATTGACAACCCGATAGATACCGTGTATTCTTATGAGATTAGTTTAAATGGCAGCGGCAAGCGAGCGTTGCGATTTCTACTTTCTATTTCGACAAACGTTGGCTCAGTATGCGAAACAATTAAAACCAAAATTAATAAGATTGGGAAACATTATGATGCAAAAAACACATTGGGAAACAATAAAACGGAAAAAAACCACTTTGTTTGCGAAACTACAAAAATGATAATTGATGGAAATTCCAATATTTTTTAAAACTATTTTTTTGACGTTCTATTATAATTCTGCCGTCGTTAAACGTTGCTACTGCCGTTCCTTTACCGACGATACATGTCGTCGGTGTATGCTGCCGCTCTCGATTGAACAGTATAGCGCCATAAGTAACAACAGTTTAAACGAACGGCTTACACCCAGTAAGCCATTTACAGTCTTAGACCTCATGTCTCAAAAGTTTTTAAGTTAGCTGCCAGGTCCAAAGGGCGGTCTTATTTGGATTTATCGAGTTAAAATCTGGCCTATGCCCACTTAACCTTCAGAGAGACCCTGGGAGCACCGGTCTAGAATAGTTTTACGATAGTACATAGTAACCGGGGAATAAGCGGTCTACAGAATCAACCTTAGAAAGTGCTCGCCGAGCAGACACCTCAGGGTTTCTTCCTGGTTGGTGGTGTATTAGCCATCCTCCTTTTTAAGAAGGCAAACCCCGTTGGAAGAGTCCTTCGGGAGTAGTGTTTGGAGTCTAGCTGCCTCTCACATAATGCTTCTTTCAGGCAAGCTCTCAAAATGCTTCTTGCAGGCAAGCTCTCATAATGCTTCTTCCAGGAAATCCTTTCGCAACGTTTCCACTCTGTTGAAGGCTGTGCGAATGTTGCGACGTGTAAAGCCGCAATGTCAAATTATAAAACTGAAAGTCCAAAAGAAAGAGGTAGGTCGCGAAGCTCAAATAAAAGGTAAGGTTATTTTTAACCTGGTCTCTTCTGTTTACTTGGTTATTTCTTTAAAAGTCAAAGGAATACTGAGAAGCAACTATTTATGTTAATTTATCAAGAAATAACAACTTTTGCTAAACCAAACTCTTAAACTAAAAAGGAGCTGAAGGGGAACGCTTCTCAACTGTCTAAATTAAATAGCCTGGGGACTAACTCTTCGCACACCGAAACAAAATGAATCTTTAATAACGAATGTGAGCATTGTAACGACGAAACCCGGATATCAGATAGCCAAGCGGCTCTCATGGATCTTAATTCTGTCGCCACAACATCCACGACTCTTCTGAACTGCCACAGGTCTCTGTGTGGGACTGCCACTCAGTTTGATATAACGCTGTGCTGGGTTCCCGGACACAGTGGGATTAGGGGAAACTGTACCGCCGCGCCGATAAGCTTGCTAGACAGGGAACCGAAGTGGAAAGGCCACCCCACTTAACCTGGATGACAATGCCCTTAGCCACCTACAAACTAGCTGTGAAGAAAATCAGCTTAGCTCGAGCTGAGTTGAGATGGACCACAGCAACAACGGTGTGCCGCAGCGTTCAAAATCTCTTATTCAGTTGAGCCCACACGCCGAAAGATTAGGACTTCCCAACACCGACTTATGCAGAAGTTGTGGTAATGAAGAAGAGGAAGAAACTGTCTCTAATCATGACCCGCCCTCACAAGGAAAAGAGGGCCCTTGGCTCACCCTTCCTTGATGGTTTGAGCGAGCTGCAAAATATTGATGTTCCTATCCTAACCTCCGTCGCTTTACCTAAAGCTCAAAACGGCTTGAAATGGCTTTGTTCCAAAACTAGAATGGCATCACAATGGGCTCAATGGCGTGCCTAAGTGAGCTCCCTAGTGAGAGCAGCCATTTCAACCTAACCTAATCTAAGAGCGGTTTTATGTGCAGGGCCGATGTCTCGGTCCGGAATTAAGTTTATGTGCGCATTAAAACAAAAGTAATCGAGTTGTGACAACGAAGTCAAAATATAAAGTTTTAGCAAACTTGTCAAAATATTTCAATAATAAATTACATTTCACTTATTTTTAACTTCCTTCGGCATTTTGGTCGGTTTTTGTTATGGTCCTAAACCGTCCATGTGCCTGCACCGAAATGGGTGGGTCCACCCAAGACCAAAGGACCGAAGATGCTCTCGCGGCTCACTTATGTTTTTTTTTGTATTTTTTGGATACTTGGAACCAATGTAGCTGTGCATATAAACGCTGTATAACTAGACACAAAGGTGTTCAAGGAAGTAAACCTAGAAGACGTGAAATTGCCTTCCCATCCTTTGACGAGGCCGCACAGATCACTGAAATGCTACAGCAGGCACACATCGCAAAGCGTCGGGAATCGTAGACACCCTCCAAATGCGAAGATCGATGAACACTGAAGGCTTACTAAAAAGCCAGAAGGCGCCGCCAGTGGAATCTAAATCGAATTGGTGACCAATGAGTTGTCCACAAGGTACAAACCAAATCATTTATAAAAGTCCACCTAAGTAAGCAGACTCACACCTCTTAAGTTGGCATTTAATAGCAGCTTCCCACCGATTTCTCACGTAATATTTCTGCAAAAAATGGTTTACGATTCATTACGCTTTGACAGAAAATTCGCATGTCTTAAGAGAGTTCGACGAGGAATCTTAAGCAGTCTTAAGACTATTGTAGTTAGGCCTTATGCCGACAATATACAGTCCCCTAAACTGATTATCCAGCTTGCAATAAGGGAAGCCATCAATAGTGCCCTGGTATGGATAATATAGCCAAAAAAGCGATTAAGCCAACAACAATTTTTTCACTGAGCGCCTGAAGGAGGACAGAAATGTATTTTCCTCCTATAAGTCGAATTAGCTCGAATAACTCGTTGTCTTATGAGCCGATAAACTTCTGTAATATAGTGATGAGCAAGCTGGTCTTGCAATCTTGCCTGGTCTTGCACATTTAGCAAGACCAAGGCAGGACAGGGAAAAACAAGACTGCAAGATCAAGACAGCAGGACTGTTTGCTCATCTTTAAAGGCTAAAAGCCTTGCAGTGATGAGCAAAAGTTTTTCAAAAAGTCTTGCAAATGTCTTGCAATCTTGATCTTGCAGCCTTGAATTGTCTTTGTCTTGTCTTGTCTTGATCTTGCTTTAATCTTTCTAAATGTGTACTAGAATATTTCAATAGCGTTTCCATATTTGGAGGTTTGCCCGAAAAACAAATCGAGCACCGAAAGGCAAAATCAGATAATGCAGTTAATAAGGTGAGGAGGTTGGCCTGTCAAACTCTGTAATAAAGAAGAATCATTCTTGCACATTGATAACACTTGCCGTTACAAACTCTTTCCATTCAGCGGGATTGATCAAGATGGTCAAGGCGGTGACCAAAATAGGTACATAGTGCGCATAAATAATACCTTGCTGCAGATTTCTGTTTTGTAAGTCGACAAACTCCGCGGCCGTCTGGTTCCAAGTCCAGGGTGTGAAAGGAGGAGGATGGTCGAGGTGTCGAATTGACCAGAATCGGAAAAAATGAAGAAATTAAGCAAGAAACCGCACGGATACATGAAATTCACGAAATAATGCTACTGCATCCGGGGCAGCCGATGCGCCAGAAATGGGGACCAGGGATGCTGGTGAAAAGTGGGTTACTGGCCGAACACCCAAATTAGTCACACCGAAAATGGAATTTAAATTCGCGGCGTAGAATGTACCAACAGGACATCACGTCGGTCAAAAGGAGATCATAGCAATGGAATTGTTGAAATGCAAAATATCAGTTGCTGCGCTATCGGAACTACGACTATGTCGATGGTGAGAGACGAAACGCCGGCGTCGGCTTTATGGTCGTTAGACGGGCTTCAATAACGATATCGCATTTCAACCGATATCGGAGCGTTTGGCGGTTATAACCATAGGTGGAACGATCAAGATCCATATTATATCCGTTTATGCGCCAACCGAGACCAGCACGTACGCGAACTTGGACAAATTTTACGACCACCTTCAACATACACACTGGATATGATACCTCGAACCGAATTAATAATACTCGCGGAGGACTTCAATTCACATTCAGGAACAGTACAGATCGAACCGCATGGGAGAAACTATGGGCAAATTGGGACACGAAATAATTAACGACAAGGGCTGACGCCTACTTTCATACTTTCATTCGCAGTGTCAAACAACTTGCTCGAGAGCAACAGCATTTTCCATCATCCCCTCAAACACCAACACACCTGGCGAAATCTATCCGGCAAATACTCGGCGATGTTATACTATATTTTGATCAACGCAAGATTCCGAATGACGCTCAAAGGCGTACGTGCATGCGTGGGCCTAATTGCGGATTGAAGGATATATACTGGAAGTGAGAGGGTCACGTGGAAACGTGGAGAATAAAGATATCACATGTAGAAAATACAGTGTATTCTGTGTTCTTTTAGTCACGACGATTAGTGTAGTTGTATGACGGAAACTAAAGTCATCTAATAATATCGAAGTGGTGCCATATACAAAGAGTACTTGTTTAAAATATATTTTCACAATATATTTTGCACTCAACTGGTTGCAAGAATCAATTTTTTACTTCCAACTGGTACGATTATCCTAAAACCATTATATTACCTGTGGTAACAATATTAGAGCAAAAGCCATCAATTGCAATTCTCCCAAAAAGGTTTGAAACTGATACTTTTCATGTCACCTGCTTTTCAATGGTTTTTAGAAATGTTCAATTTCCTGGAACGGCAAGAATTCTCAAGTTACATTTTTCTATATAATATTTGGTATGTTCGTACGTATGTACGTACTTTTCTCCGCAATTCAATTATCAACATCCAGCCTGAACCACTCAGGTCGCGTGATCCCTGTTATTTTTTATTCAAGTACCCATGGCCCGTTTGATAAATTGATATTTTCATAATGACGAAAAAACAATGAACAATCCCCAAAGCTGCATTTTCAATTTTTCATATTCCCACAATATGCAAAGCAACTATAAGGCGAGATACGGTACGGGCAAAAGGAATTGCTTTTTTTCAGTTTTGTTAACGTCGCGTCAAGAAGTGAATTTCATCTGGCATAATCCCCGACTCCCAGTGGATTATATGAATGGGGAAGAAGGGGGTGTGCTTTGCAGGGTTGTTTTGTCTAGTAAAAAACCCTTTTCAAAAACTGCTAAATTCTTTCATTTATGCTCAGAAGCGTATATGATACCTTGTGACTCCTCTGCCCAAAAGTCTCGGGACAGAACTGATAAAAGTCTGTGAAATAAAATATTCAAGCGTGTAAATGGTCGTTGCTAGATCAGGGCCAAGTTGAAGCTTACAAGAGAGTTTTGAAAATTGTCAAAGTGCCAGTGTCAACCCCATGCAATGATGCTGAAGTCAGATACTCTGCTCCTTCTTGTACAGCAAAGACGACATTTTCTTAATCTTTAGTGTTTCTGAATCTGAAATTAGTTCTAAAACGACATTAACAGTTGGATCTAGTGGTCGTGGCTTATTCCTTTCTGTGCTGGGTGCATAGGGGTAGCCTTGGTCGCTTACAGTTTCATGAATTTTCCATTGGGTTCAAATGTTTCTCAGTTTTGTTTTATTGCAGTACACAAGTGCACTTGAGGTTTACTAATAAACTACCCAGGCGGATACAAATTTTACTGGATTTAGGGGTGATTACTGTGGGGTAGAATGTCTTTCCGGTTGAACTTTAATATTTTATGGGGGGATATGTAACTGTTTGATAAAATTTTTAAACATTGTTGACTATGAAAGGTGTTGGGTGTTCATAAATAGTCTCATATCTAACAAGGGTTAAATTTGGGAGAAAATAGTATTAAGGGATAAGGTAAATGGTGAAAAATTCAGTTAAATAGAAACTTTACCCCTAGATTATCTGACCGGGTTTTATGTTTTCAGGATATAAAATAAGTTTAATGGAAGAGGCAAGGCGGAGAGAGATGTCACACCCTAAAGGCATTTTGTTGAGTGCCTAAATGATTCTATGACAAGATTGATAAGCGAATTTATAGTCAAAACTATAAAATGCAATTTTTAGCAATTCAAATGTTATATTTAACCTTGGTTTTGTTAAAATTGAGGTTTATTTCGAAACAAAGTGTAAACGTAGGTATCTGCAATTTTTTCTCATATTTTTTGTGGTAAAAATCCGAATTCTTTACCTAAGAATGAACGGAACCCCTTTTTTGCGATTTTTCGAAAAACGTCATATCTTCAAAAGAACTTAAGGGGTTGCAGAGAAAGGCGGTTTTCCCTCGGCCGAAACGAGAGTTTGCTTGACCGGTTAACCGGAATGTGATCCATCATGCTGCAAAACCACTCGTCGAGTCTTTTCTCGTACTTGTGGTAGTAGTTTAAATGCATTTTTGTTGTCGGTAATAGTCCTCAGTTTACCAGTTTTGGTTCCATCAAGTTTTAGAAGATGATAATATGCCTCACCTTTCCGATCGCACTAAACACGGAGAATTACTGCGAAATAATATAAAGTTAGCTATATTGTTGATGTTTATGGTTGGCTTTGTAGCATTCAAGAACTGTATCAAGCTGGTTGGGTGTGGTGTTGAGTAGGACACGATTATGAAATGAGTTCGTAAAAGTTTGTATAAAGTTTGTGTGTGCCCTTATTTTCTATTGAGCCAGTACAATGTCATACTTCAAATGAGATGAGGTGCCATTGTAATTTCAAAATGACAAAAACCAGCAAACAAAAAAAGAAAGAAAAATACTAATAAAAAGCAGTAGGACTTACACGAGGTAGTACATTTGTCCCTTGCACAATGGTAAATTGAACTAGGGACTCAATTTTATGAAAAGTCGCGGTTCAAGAATAATGTCCTACTGGTATATGAGCGTGAATCGAGATAAATAAGGCGAGGTGCGATTGTAAATTACGTAGTGGAGACACGTTTCATACTTCTTTTGCGACAACAAAATATCCAATTTGAACTGCGGCGACGTGAGATTGTAAACACGAACTTTAGATACATTTCTTACATTTTTCGAGCGAGTGAAATTTTGTACTAGAGAGACATTTCTTTCAACAGGAGAGTGACGGTTACACATCTCCTTATGAGTTGGAGCTTATCTGAGCATTTCTATTGATAGTCCAGTCAAAATAGACGAAAAAACGCCATAATTGGAAGATAATTCGGAAGTTGCTGAAAATTGAAACAGCCCTTAAAAACATTATTATACATAAGCTGTAGAGACTGCCACGCGATTGGACGACTGCAAACTTTTTTATTCAAGGTCAAAGGATCAAAATATCAGTTTTTTGCAAATACAAGGATCCATATCCAAGGATCTTATGTCAATCGCATAAAACATTTGCATCAGTTTAAGGCCCAAGGTTTTACCATTGACGACAGATATAGACAAATGTAATTACCTTTCCAGTTACTCCAGGATAGATATTTAGCCTCCTTTGAGAAAACTAGAGAGCGAGCTTTTAATCCAGTTTCCTTATATTGCTGAATGATACAATAACAGGTTTTTGTAGGTTACTGCGCAAGTTCAAGCCTCGATATTAGGTTAATGGTGCCATCATGATCGCCGCTTATCATTATGACTATATCATCTACTATATCATTAAGACTGTATCAGTCGTCAAAGCTAAATTTTTTTTTTCTAAAATTTCAACTTCAACCACCTATTTTTCCAAAAAACACGTAATTAACCAATACTTTTTCTTTCAAAATTAGAAAGCTTGGACAATTTCCTATGAATAATGTCCCACAATTATTATGCTGCGGCTTTTATTTTTGAAGCTATAAGCACTGTTAATGTTGAAATTTGCTCTATTTTTTCCTTTCTGCACTTTTACAGCTGAGTTTTGCTGAAGAGTACCAAATAAGCACCAAATAAGGCCAATTTTCACATTTAAAGAGCTTATAACTTCAAAAGTAAAAGCAGCAGCATAATAATTGTGAGACATTATTCATAGGAAATTGTCCAAGCTTTCTAATCCCTCCCCCAACCTTATAATAACTTTGCATATGAGTTCAATAATAAATGTGGTATAAGTACTTCCACAACACATTCCATGGAAGAAAAAAAAAGAAAGTACTTCTCGCCTAGGCTATCGCCATGTTAATGTAATGTCTTTTTTGTACTGGCTGGAAGTACTTCTAAAAGAAATGTGGAGTAAGTGCTTCTTCAACACATTCTATGGAAGGGGAAAAAGAAATACTTCCCCGCCTAGGCCATCGCCGTGTTAATGTATTGTCTTTTTTATATTGGGTAGAAATGCTGGACTGCTTCTGCAAAAATACTTCTAGAAGTACTTTTTAAAGTACTTCCATTTCCTATTGGGTACCTTCATTCCATTGTACAACCACTTTGATTTATCCTAATAATACCACACAAACAAGAAATCAACAAAACAAAAACTGTTCACGCCATTCGCATTATAACTTTTAAAAGACCACACTCAAAAAAGGGAACGAATGGTTCGAAACCACCCTCAAAGTCTAAATCCGTCTCCAGAGAACGTTTTAACCAAGACATTTACTATGGGTACAGAAAGTTTTATTTTTATGATCTCCTACCCCTCTTCGCAAAAAAGCGCCAGGTACAAGGGGTAATACACAGAGCAACCAAAAATGGTTAAACGAAAATTTTAACCAAGTTATTCATGGTATTTTCGGTGCTTCAACCATGAAAAAAAAAAACCGAAATTTGTAGAAAAAAGCAAACTTTTCTGCAAACTGTGAGCCCAGAGCATAAAGCCCCCTCCCCCTTAACCTCTGCGGCCAGAACAGATTATCATAACAAAACCATAACTTACAACTGCCCGCACAAGGTAATAAGTTTCTTTTCAAAAATACAGAGAGGGAACGGGGGAACATAAGAAAAAATATACACTTTCTAAGTTGGCCATTCATTTATAATGTCAGAAGCATCTTTCCTCACCACGAGATATTTTCTATAGAAGATGAACCGATGTACGACGGCTGTGTGGTGGGCCACTAAAGGGCTGGCCATGCGGCTCATGAACATTATAATGTCTGCCGTAGACACTTTGGTAAATCTGTCGTCATCGTCATGTCAAAGTGACCAGCATAAAACCATAAATGGTAACAAATCTCCAATCATTGCGGAACACGTTTAAGTAGGACGGCAAATGAATCCCTTCATAGTTCAGGCTGCCCTGGAGCTCTTTCCAAAACTCTGAAATTGTGAAACTCGAAACGCCCACGCCATATTATGGCCAACAGCCTGGCTGTCCAAGTAACTGGTAGTGCGCCCTCGAGAACAATAAAACATGTGGCCACATAATGGTTTCGATGACTTTGAAATTATTAGAATCAAAATGAATCGAAAGATCTAGCGTCTAGCTCCAAATGAACGCTATACATATATACGCGCACAAGCATACCTTTCGCTAAGTTTCGAACAAAATCAATGCGGGAGGATATCGAGGAGATGGAGATAAAGAAATCTGATAACGTTCTTTAATAGCATGAAACATTATAAGGGCTGCAGAGCACCATCGGCGCACTATGATGACGACCGACGACAGCAAAAGGGGAGGCTGTTTATCTGGAGATTCGTTTCTTGAAGAGGACTTGACCAAATTTGTCAGTTGGTTCAAAGGTTGACATTAAATGGTCAATAAAGGGCTGTGCAAGTGACCCCCGAAATCTCGTTCATGAATCAATGGGTTGACAAGAAAGCATCCCTTAGATCTGTACGCATTCAACCAAAAGATATACGAAGATAAAGAGAAAGGGTTTTTGGTGCCCACTCCCACATCCACCATGTCACTATATCGACTAGTTCTTTAGAGTATTATATATGAGGATCTGAAGATATCGGTGAAGCTTCCATTCACAAAAGCGACAAATACATGTACGTATACATCAACATCCTTTCTTCGAATTGTTTTTTAAACACAGGCACAGAACAAAGACAAATAACGTGGCTTATGTCCTTGTCCTGTGGTAAATTGGGATGGTCATACAAACTTGCTAGAAATTACCTCTAGGATTTTTCTCTTAAGGCCCTAATACACTCAGCGACGAAGTCCAACATGAAATTCAGCTCCAACAACAAAATATTAAGGGAAGCTTAAAAAAAAATACAGTCACAAAATTAAACTAACCCAATCTCAAAAACCTCCTAACACAGTCAAAATTACCTGTTGTGCACTGCTTGCAGTGCACAACACGGCCGCCGGAGGGGAAATCTTTGCACAATAAAGGGGTTCGGCTGCATTCGTATGTCTTGTTGGGCTTTACTTTATGAGTGCGTGCCCGAGGTAAATTTTCTGGCGACTTTCAAGAAATCTCTTCTGCGGTGTCGCCGGCTAGAAATTGAAGCCAGTGTTAGATAATTATGAATGGAAATTGAATTAATGTCGCAGTAATGCACTCTACGAACTTGTTCCTGTCGTGGGATATGAGAATAGATCTTTTTTGTTTGATATTTAAATTTTTCATTCATGTGAAATTTTGATATCGCTGCTTTTGCTGATTTGAAATTTAGCAAGTGCGGCTAATAAACAATAAAAAATCGAAATAAATGAATTCTAATAAAATATATTTGTAAAATTTTTATTTGGGAAGACATAAAATATGTACAAAAATTAAAATTTATGGTAAAATATTTACAACAATTTGAAAGTTTTATTAAAAAGTTTAAAATTTGATGGAAGATTTTTATTTATTTTTTGGTATTTACATACAAAAATAATAAAAACCATAAAAAATGAATTTACGCAAAATTTATTTACACTCATGTTGTAAAATACCTGTGCAAGGGATACACCTTTTTTGCGAATCTAGTTCCGGGAAGTTGTTACGGCTAAAAAGACAATAACGAAAAACAAGGATGTCATAAAACTTAATTATTACATGAAGGTAGTATTTGCCATTAAAATATTTTCTTGGGTTTTTCATAAAGCCAAGGTAATAAACACCGATTGATCACTACCTGACCACCGGGCAAGAATCCCTAAATTCTCAAATCAAGGAAATCACCATCAAGCAAGTCATTAAAATTCTTGCCAAACAAACCGATTTTTCCTCAGATTTTATTTTTTCCCGAAAATACGATCACCATCCATACCTGCAACAAAAAAGGTTTGAAATTTCCCCTGCAAAAACCGAAGCAGAAGCTCTCACTTATACAAACGCATCTCGTTTAAGATTACGCAAATGCTTTATACAGAATACAACTAGCGCAGAGATTTGCTTGGAGCGGAAATTTGATGTATTAAAACTGAAGAATTTTAGGGAATTTTCGTTCTTAAATTTTGTGGACAATTTTTAAAACATAATTTACTCATGAAAGAAGGCTAAAATTCAAAAATTTTCCACCATGAATAGCTAGATAATCGATTTAAGTTTATCGTACATTAAAAAAATTTTAAAATTTTTCCACCTAAATAGGAGTATTTTCCGGGCGCAGGTACGGAACTTTGAACCATTATAACTAATATACTAATAAAAAATATTAAAATTTTCCACCATGAATAGCTAGATTTATGTTTTCTTAAAAATACCTAATTTAAATTATTTCATTTGGTTGGATAGTTTTCTTAATATTCGCGGGCGCGCGATACCCTATAATTGCTCGATTGAGTGTATTAGGCCCTTAAAGACCCCATTATCCTTCGAGGGATAACTGAGCATCTGACAATGGTTTGTTAGGAAAGATATTTGTCAACTTTTCCTTGCTGCCCCATTCTCCATCATCGTCCTCTTCGCCGTATACATTTTTTTATCATTGCTTGTGTGCTTGTGCGATTATCCTTTTGGACTCTTATTGAAATTGATGAAATATTTTCGTTAATTTTTATTAATTTTTTCCTCTTTTGTGATTTCTTTGTGCTTATTGGATTTTTTCTGATTTTTATTTTTCTTTTCTTTCCAGAATGGACAAACGTCAACTCTAATTAATATACGAGATTAGAACAACATTTTTTTCCAACATGCGAAAGGAATTGAAGTAGTTTTATAAGGTATGTTTTGTTCTTTGATTGAAGTGAAGGGATTTGTTTCCATTATTTCTTACCTGGAAGCTTCGAGTTGTAAATGGAAAAGGATTTATTTGGGTGGGTGTGGGAGAATCGCATCTCTATTCAGAATATTGGAGAAATTTTATTATCAGAACTACTTCGATTTTTAGTTGCTCAATGACACTACTTAAAGGTAGCTTGTAGAAAAGGCAATATTCTAAAAAAATCCTTAGCTACAATGATCATCTAATAGAATTATGTGCTTCTAAGCAGTTGAATTAAATTTAACCATCGACTGATATGCAGAGTTCAAAATGTAGATAAAGACGGAAACCCAGGCCAAGAAGCGTGGACGGGAACAGAATCTACACAAAAGGGCAGCGTTTTATAACCTCATTTGTGAGAAACCAGGTATATAAAAATGCTGGGAGGCTATCTTAATATATCCAACAGCGGCGTCTGTACGTTTTTCACTAATGAATCGACAACATTCTGATCAGTTGTTGATTTGCCTCAACTGAAGCTACAATGGTAATGGCCTATGATGTTTCTCGTGTATGGGACCATCCTATTTTGTAGGATAGCAAAAAATATCTTATAAGCGGTACTCAACAATGTTATACCGCGATAATTAGTGCACACTGTGATATCTCCTTTTTTATGTACCAGTCAGGGGTGCTTGTATGGCTCTGATAATTTCTTCTGACTTTGGTGGCGGCAGCATAGCATTATCATCAGATATTGGTGGAACCTTTGAATCTTCAGTAAACTCGCCATTTAGCAATTCTTGAAAATTCTCTTTCCATCCCTCCAGGATGGTTTTTGGGTTGGTGATCAGATTCGCTTCTTTGTCCTTGAAGTATGTGCAACGTGAAGTGAATTGTGTCATACTCTCTTTGGTAGAACCCCCGCGCCTGGTACGGCCGTCGCTCTCTGTATTGCTCTAGTTCACAGATGAGAGTTTTTTTCAGGCTTCCTTTTTTCGTCTGTGAATTCTCTTTTCTTCTTTTTTGAGCTCTTTATATTTCTCTTCGCGTGCCCGTGTTTTCTGAGACTGCTGCATTGCTCGGTACTCAGCACTCTTACGTTCAGTTGCCAGTTTGCACTCATAATCGAACCTACGACTTCTGCAATATTTTTAAGGCGGTCCAGCTCTCGTCGATGGCCGGTATCTCATCCCAGGACTTAGGGCGAGTTCGAATGCATGACCGTAGCTGTTTCTGGCCATTTAATTGCGTAGTGCAGCTGTGTTGATTCGAGCGGATATGAAGCTTTTCAGCATTGTAATGCGCTCTCGGAGCACCATACCAACAAGATAGTGATCCGCATCGAAGTTGACACCTCGGTCTATTTGGTTGCGAGTGGCTCCATCACGAGATACCCGAGATATGTAGGTGGCTTTATGGGTATCTTCACCCACAAATCTAATACTTGCAACGACCAAGTTCTTACTTGCTCTATAACTCATTGTCCATTGCCATTAGCGCTTTCAAGCAAGCTTTGGGTGCCGACATATATGGGCTCCCGGTGATTTTTCATCATACCTGGGGCAGCCATTGAGCTCCCGTTCAACTAAGTCGAAGAATTCTTATTTA
Organism: Thereva unica; assembly: GCA_949987705.1. NCBI lineage: Eukaryota > Metazoa > Arthropoda > Insecta > Diptera > Therevidae > Thereva > Thereva unica. The sequence continues at coordinate 65,578,187 of OX465284.1, forward strand.
TGATTATCCGGGGACTCTTCTGTAGGTATGTGAACGTTTATGAGGCTCATGTTCTTAAATTTACCTCGCTGACGAAGGGTGCATTGCCTTTGGTTTATTGCTTTAAAGCCGATAATGGTAGGTACCGAGCACATGGTGTTTTGTATGACAGCTGTAATATATGTACGTCATACTCAGGTTTTTGCAAAACACCATTCCCTGTTCATCTCATCTACTGAATGGCGGTAATGTCAGCTTTATACTTTGACAGGGTATCGGCCAGATGTTGTGTAGCTCGAGTTCTGTACAGAGTTCGAACATTCCAAGAGAAAATTCGTAAATCGTTTTGCCTCTTTCGTTGCTGTTGTCGTCGTCGTTGATTTCATTATTCGAGTTGCTCTTTCCGTAAAAATTATTTTTTCCGGGTGAGGTTATTAGCCTCACGTCAACCTTACTTAGAAGGGACTAGCCCGATCATTTTAGCCTATCCTATCTCATAGAATAGTTACCAATGGCCACCGCTAGGCGGTTATGATCGCTATTCCATCGGTCCGAAATAGTTGCGGCACGTGCATGTTATGCTACATGTTATTCCCCTTATTCCGCCGGTTAGTGACGATCCGGGTGGACGAGCTATTATAACCTGTGTGTAGTGCTGTTTTCAATTTCTTGGAAACTGCCTGCATGGTTTTCATGCAGGAACCGAAATAAAAATTGATTTCCGAGTGTAAATTTATGCGAGTTTCAAGGTTGGGAAACTGCAGAGATGCGTAAAATTACATGAAATCTATAAACTTTTTAAGGGTATACTTACAACAAATAATTTTGTACTTCACTCCATCAAAAATTAAATTATTTGATTAGTTGCTTATAGGTGAAGGGGTGCGAATAGTAGTTATCAATCCTTTTGAGGACTTCACAATCAATCGTTAAAAGGAGTCTAGATTTGGGCTTTACCTTTCGCCTAAAAACATACAGGTTTAAATATTCATAAAATATTCCAAAATTTTCGTTCACAAAAGAACTGACTCAACCAATCACAAAAATACTGAAAAATACAGTACAGATTGATACTTCCAATAAAAAAATGTGCGATTGAGGACTTTTATACTTTAAGGGTTGAAGTGTTTTACAAAACAATAACAAAAAGTCTTGAAGAGAAATTCTTATAAAACATATCCCCAACATAAGCGAAGAAAATTGTATTTCAGCATTTCCCATTAGAATTCAAGGGACTTTTTAATGCCAATACAAGCAGCAAAAATATGTTTCGAGTTTCACTACAACATTTTCGCCGAAAATTCTACCATTCCCAGCATAGAGAAATCAAGCGGAATGCCCGAGAGTATTGTCGAGATGCAGGTTGTACCATCGAGTGGATAGAATTCAAAAATGTTGTTTTCAGAAAATAAAACAGATAAAAATGGAAAAAGCAGAAAATATAACGAAATTAAGACTAAGAAAAACGTCTGGATGCTTTACCCTTGAGTACTTCCATCATTGGCTCTTATGATACCCAGATGTACTAGCTTCGTTCTGATATATGTTAAGGGGTTGGAGCTAATGTAGCCCCGTGCTCTACAAACAACGAAAAAGGAAGAGTGAAAGTTAAAAAGAAATTGCTAGTTCTGGATACACTCCTCGTGCTTAGCCTGGAACGCAATGGACCGTTAAAGCGTTGTCATGCAAACCTGTCGAATTTTCTTGTTCGGTTTTTCGTTCCTCTTATCAGAAGGAGATTCTATTGCTGGAGAAAAACACAATTTTCATCCATCCACTCCCGCCCTTTTGTTGTAAGCATTATTTCTGCATGAATTGGTACAAATTCATTGACGTCTTATGTGTTGCTGAAGAAGTCTAAGTTGTATATGCGTACCTATTAATATATATGTATATTTTCCTTTTTTATCCACCAGCCTCTCTCAAATAATCGCTAAGGCAGGTGAGCTCAATTATTGGAGGGGATGTTCACCCTCCCAGGATAGCTACTGGCATCACGTCAACCACAGTTACTCAGCATTCAGGATATTGCTGAATTCATGGTGGGAAATCTCAATTCCAAATAGAAATCCCATTCTCTAAATTGTCAGCTTTTAGGAGAGTATTAGGGGATAAAAGCAGTTTGATTCACCCACCAGCCCTCCTTTTTTGCTTTTGAGGTTGTAAAAAACAGGCACTCATCTCCATCGTTCGTTCACTCAATCCAATTATACTCAAACTGTAAGCACATTTCGACAAACGAAGTTGAATTACATGAAAAATAACGTCCTTTTTTGCGGTTCACTTTGAGCGGGGGAATTGGTGAAGAAAGAATGGCCCATAAACAAATTATTTGAGAATAAACCACAAAAGGCGCCATTTTATTTTTTTAGCAAAACGAAGAGCAGCATTTCTTCAATTAGGGACGAAAGTGCTAGATAGGATTTAGCAGTAGCGTAGGAACGGGGACAAGAAACCCCTTCATACAAAAAATCAACTTGAACATTTATAATATCATTTTGCAGTTTTGGTGGTACATTCAGCGCCAAGAAATATTACCTGATAGTTGTTATAGTTTGAGTTATTTTAAAAATCTGCAGAAATATAGAGCTTATTGTGCCTCGAACGCGAATCGCAAGTGGGTCAATAAAAGTGGTTAAAGTCAGTGCGGACGAAATAACTAAATTACCTGTTCTAATGAATTAGAAAAAATTATACATAGTGGGGATTTGTTTTGGTGAACCGACCCCCAAAGTTATTTGAAGATTTGCACCTCTGGGACTTGAGTGGTCGCCTGCAATTAAACAAAACACCACTTTTCTACAAAATTTTATTTAACACAAAAATGATTCTCGACAACTTGCGTCTTTCTAAGCAATGTGTCTCTTTCCAATTCATAACGGTCGTGATTCTGCCGTTTCACTACACGGTAAGTTTTTCGTGAAATATGGCAGTAGGAGGACAACAGAGGCTTAACATTTCAAAGTATAGATATGTATGCTGCAAGGGACCATCGAAGGCAAGGCTAGATTTGGGCTGTAGCGCCATTGGATGGATAGAATCTTCAGTAATAAAATAGGTTCTCGTGATTAAGACTTCGGTCTTACCAGCTGAAAAATGTCTAGCGTGTGAGCAGATTTAATGATCTCTTCCATTGATGTGAAATCGACAATTAACTCTTCCCCTGGATTCTTAAATAAAGAGTCATGTTTAAGGTAAAAATCTGCATGAGCAGAGGTCTTTAATATTTCTCTCATAGCTCTTAAATATTGGTCTTTCTTGTGCTTGTTTTATTAGGTAAGTTAACATATCGACATTTGATATTGCAATTTTTATCAACGCATCTACGTGCCTCATTTTAGAACCTTAATTAAATTCTTTTAGAAACATAGCCCGTCTAACCAAGTGGAATATCATCTTTTTCATTGTAGTCGGTGACAATCCTCCTTCCCAGAACGTAAACTCCCCACTTCCTTAGGGAGTGTATTATGGGTTGTACTTCTACTATCACTACTCCGTATGCGCCTCTGGTTCAAATAACTGCTGGTGCTTTTATCAATATTTCTTTTTATGCTTTAAATGCATTTCGATCTTCGGTTTCTGTTTTAAATATGGCCTTCTTTGCTAGCAATTCGTTGAACGGCTGTGCTTCAACTGCCTAGTTCCACATAAATCTTCTGAAGTAAGGCGTTAGTCCCAATAGCCTTTGTACTCAATTACTACTTATATCATCTATTCTGATGGTCTTTGCTTCCGACATCGCATGTATTTTTAGTACCTCACGGGTGCCGAATATCTTAGGACGGCCCTGGTTGAAATCAGTCTTCTCGTCAATATATTTCAGTCCATCGCCCAACGCACACACATATTCATTGATGCTTTAATCACACCTTTTCCGAAAGTCGCCAGCAACGAAAGAAATTTTTGAACTTTAAGGCGTTTAACGGATTGACAAAGGAGTGCAAATTGAGAACAGTGGCTGAACGGTCTTGCTCTTTGGAGTATTCACAGGAAAATCGACTAAGCGGCTAAGGGAGTAATCAACAAATTTGCTTAAAAGGGTAGAAGCATTTAACTATGCCTTTTCCACAAGCATTTCTCTGAAACCATTATTCATGTATGTCAATATAGACCAGTCATTAGAGATTTATTCGTGTTATAAAATTGCTTCCTGCTTCCATGCTTCCTGCACGTACAAGAAGTATACTCACACCCACAACATATATAGGCCCGATACGTTTCGAATTAGAATGTTCGCCCTATGTACCATTTTCAAAAGCATTTTTAGCATTGTTCTCCAAACTTATATTAAAATGTGAGATAGACAAATTGTAGCCCCTAGCCTATACTTTCAGAAACCGTTTTGGAAATTTCAATCATGCCACTCTGCTAATATTGGCGCAATGTGCAAGATTAGGGTCTATTTTGTTTATACTGCAATTATGCAGAAACTATACCTGCGACAAATTTCATCTTTTGGCAGTTTAAAGTATATGTACCAGGGTATTATGTCCCAAAAAATCATACCCTAATATTGCAAAGTAACAGAGGTATGAGTTTTTGAAAAAATAGCGTTTTTAGAAACCCCCATTTTGTAGGGTTTTCAATTCTCTACAAATATCCTGTTGAGAGTAACGCGATTCATCCAGTACTTTTTATTGTTTACTCCAAAAACGAAAAAAGTACCCATTTTTATTGCTAATTATTGTTTAAACAATTCCACATGAGTAAATTTTGGCTGGTTTTTTGGTTTTAGTAATCTATGAGATACCCCTGAAGTAGTAGAGCAAGCAGTTTGCTGTACAATTTTATAACAAAACTGCCGTTTTTTTCGCTCTAATGACTGGCCTAATAGTTAATAAACTGAATTCTTCTAAAACACTTTTTCTGGTATTATTCCTATAAAACATACCATAAAAGTTAGATTATATAGATATTGAAAGATCATGTTTAAAGTCAGGACTCGACTTATAACCCCTCCCCCCCTGAAAATATTTCTTGCTACGCCACTGGGCTTTAGGATAGGATATTTATAGAATTATAAAAAAGGGATGCAGCCTGATGCCAAGAAGAAGAAGAAGAAACAATTTTTGAAGATATAAATTCGAAGATGGTGGTGGGAATATTCATAACCACCAACAAGAAGTGCTGCTGGCAAGAAAAAATCATATTCCAACACATCGCTTTTCCTTCTATGGCGTTGAGTTTAACTTTGGGTAAAAATCACTTTCTTTAAAAAGGCATTCAAAACCCCCCAACGAGAGGACGGTTTAAATTCAGAGAGGGGGAATTTTTCTTAAGAACGGGAAGTAATAAAAAATTCAGTTATGATATCCTATAAAAATTAAAAAGTTCGGATAAGTAATTTCCGTTGAAAGAACGTAAGGAAGACGCAGGAGCCGAAAAAAACTAAGTACTTTTTACGAACTGCAGACGTGTTATGAGAACTTTGTCCATTATACAGGTTACCTTTCCCCTAAAAAACCCACGATATGAGGGTGTGGGTGTATTGTTAAGTTCATTGAAGAAAATATGCGCCCATAAAGAAGTTTCGTCATTAGCTGTCATTTCCGGCAATTTGCAGAATTTTTCCAGTGTCTAAATTAGTCCTAAAGAAACAAAATGAATACAAAAAAAAAAAAACAAACAAGAAAGCAGCAAAGTCACTTTTTTCTTGAGGTTATTTTGTTAAATTTTATGGCGTTGGAAATATGACTTTTATATAATTCTTTTATATTACAACATTATCTTTTTCTACTAAATTCAATAAAAGCTTACTTTTATGATATCAAAAAACACGAAACGAAACTTTAGATGGGGGGTATTAATATGAATTAATTTTTTTATTCATCTTAGATACTACAAAAAAATGTGAACTATAAATGAAAAATTAAGTGGTTAAATGGATAAGTTGAATATTTTTAACATTGAACTTAAATACGTAAAAGAGTCAATCTGGAATCAAAATTAAACTAAATGGTTTAAAAAAACTAAAAAAAAAAAACCTTTTATTTAAAAATTAACCAAAAAGTAAAAAATAATCTTGAATGTGAAGTTTTTATTGCTGTAGCCACTTAATGAAATGTAAAAACGCGTGGGCGCTTTTTACCTATATTTTTATTTTATTAACCCTGGAACTTTTCCTTAGCGCCCCACGCTTTTTAACATTTAAGTAAGTGGCTGCAGCAATAAAAACTGCATTCCAAATTATTTTTTACTTTTTGGTTCATTTTCAAATAAAAGCGTATTTTTTAGTTTTTTAATCTATTTATTTTTATTTTCTACTTTTTTTTTAGTCTATTATATGTCTTTCGCCATTTTGTGGTGGCCGCCATATTCGATTTAAAATAATGCCACACAGCTTAGGGTATTCTACCTGTCGTACCCTTTCATTTGATACCCAATTCCCTACTTGGTTGTCACCTCTTTCAATTCCTTGATCTCATGGTTCTACTTCTCTTGCAGAAGGGCTTTTATTCCAAAAGTCCCTGCTACCTTGCTGACTTCCACGTTCCTTTGCAATCCTTGAGATCCATCAAATTCCTGATGAATTTGAAGTTGGACGGTTATATTTTTTTACTTTTTAGTCTTTTAGAAGTCTTCCGCAATCTTGTGTTGGTCGCCATTTTCAATTTGGAATGATGCCACACAGTTAATTGTATTCTATGTGTTATATCCTTTCATTTGATACCCATGTCAAACTGCCACGGAGCACAATTTCAAACGTCGGCACCCATTTGGATTTTTTACCAAGGTTGCATTGTCATCCAAACTAAAGAAGTATGCAAAATTTCAGCTCAATCGGAAACCGGGAAGTGGGTCAAATTTAACTTCCAAGTTTTTATGACATAATTACAAGTGAAGCTAATAAAAGCGTATGAAAAACCACCGTGTCACCAAAATGCCGAAAACAAATTTCCCCCTAAAAAATTAATACGTATGATATTTATTTCACTTACATATACTCAAATACGACCTATGACCGTCGCAGAAGACTGTTTGAAACAAGTGGAAAACGATCCCACGCTGCTTGATCGAGTTATTAAAGGCGATGAGAGCTGGTTTTTTCAATAAACCAAACGCCAAAGCTCACAATGGTTGTCTCCGCACGCCCCCCGCTCGAAAAAAGAAGAACGAACGAGCACCACGAACACACGTTTACTCAACACGACAGAGCAGGCGAACTAAACAAGCTAGAGCGATGGTAAATATATCAATGGTGAGGGGAAGGATGCCGAGAGAAGGGAATTTCAAGGTCGCAGGGTTACCACAATCGCGGCAATATAATCAGTCTCATTACTTAATTGTCACACCTCGTAGTTCCTATAATTGTTTTGCGTTTTGGTTTGTTTTGCGTTTTGGTATACACTACAGTGATCGGGTAGTCGGAAGGAGACATCGATGTCGATCCCAAGTTCCGGCGAGAATACTCCTCTTCCCACTCGACCATCGATCTTAGAGCCATCAGTGAAAAAGTTTATGGCATCTTAAATACTATGTGGTCTATTTCTCCATTTACGCCGTGAAGGGATGTTGACCTCTTAGTTCTTCGTAAAGGTGACCTCGGATGTGCGAAAAACGGCGTCTGTTCGAATGTTGACAGAGTTTAGCAACTTAAAGTGCCCTCCGCTAACTCCGGTCCAGATTCTTTTATTGTATGCACTGCGATATTCGCCTTTTCCCTTGTCACAAGGTTCAACGGAGGGAGCTATAACATAACTTTTAGGGTATATGTAGGTGTGTAGCGAAGTGAGCAGTTTGTTTAACACAGTGGATTTATTCAAGGTTGGCCACCACACTAAGACCCCGTGTAGGGGTATTGGACAGACAATCGCTGTATAGATCCTTCGTACTGTGTTAGGGAAGAAGCCCCATTTCTCCCCTATGGATTTTTTTGCAAGCAAAATGCGCTATGTTTGCTTTCTTAATGCCCTTTCTGTGTTTTCATTCCAGAGAAGCTTCTTGTCCAGGGCTACTCCCAGATATTTGGCACTGTTGTTGAGATAGGGGTGAAGTTTTATTCTTCCTCGTAAATAGCAGTAATTCTGTTGTTGTTTTAATAAAGGTGAGTCCGCGGCTGGTAGCCCAGCTTGAAAGAGTTAGTAACACCGCCACCATGAGCTCACAGAGGACTTGTAGAAATTTTCCAATGTCATCAGCTTACGCTAGTACGTGGTGTTCCACTGCCTCCATGCGCCGCAGAAGCTGGTTCACTCCTCCTTGCGGGTACCTCTGTTGACGGCCCTTCGGATCGAGCAGTCGCCAAGGCTTGAGGCTCGCGGAACAATGCTTAGTGCAGAAAATAATGTAAAGGACGAAATGCATAGATGCATTGTAGCCCCAAATAAAGCCAATTTCGCACTAGTCCCGGTCTTAAAAACTAAGAAAACTAAAAACAACGTAGGTAAAGTGAGAATATATAAAACATTAATCTAGATGATGCTACGAATCTGAGACTTGGACATAGACCAAATAAACGGAAAATCATCTCAAAATAACGAACGACGAGCTCGTAGAGGTGGTAGACGAAACGTATACTAGCAGAAGCTGCAACAACTGGGAGATCCTGGTCGGAGCTGAGAGTTTTCGCGTAAAACAGAGTCCGCTGGAGGGCAACTGTTTCTGCCCTATGTCCCATGAGGGATTAAAGGAGAGTAATGAATGATGATGATGCACACATAAAATTGAATAGGCTTGGATGGCGGAGATACGTTGTACGAGCTTCTAATGAAAGAGTGAAAGCTAGGATTTTCAATGGTAGACCACCATAACGAAAAAGAATTGTAGAACGACCAATGCAAAATCCTCCGAAAATGCTGGGAATACAACATGGAAGTGTATCAACTTTTCAACTCAGCAAAGGCAGCGATGAAACGATAGAGGTAGAAAGAAGAATAAACGCCGCACCCAGAGACATCCACAGAAAAAAAAAAATTAGAATTACAAAACCATCATACGTACAGTAGCTACGTTAAGCATGGAGTACATATGTCACAATAATCCGCCGACAAGATGGATTTGCATATTTGAAAGGAAGTTTCTCCGAAGTGATACATGGCCCGGCCCAAACAATAGATACAATGCATTGAAAATACACTACAATAACGAATTGTTCGACTTATGCAAAGTGTGTAAACTCACCACAAATGCCAAGCTACTGCGTTTACTTTGGGCCGGTCATCTCCAAAGAATGGATGACTCAAGAATACCAAAAAAGCCTTATATCCTAATACCAGATGGCAAAAGAGCAGTCGGCAAACCACAGTCAGGAAAGACAGAGTTTAGGCCGATGCAGCAAAACTTCTCAATACAAGAAACTGGTGACAAGCTGCGGAGCAGAGAGACGACTGGAGGAAGAAGCTGTTGGAGACGAAGGCGCGAATTGGGCTGTAGATCCATCGAAGAAGAAGATGACAATTGTAGTATTATCAGCTTTTTGTAAGCTGTATTGTCGGCATTAGAGAAGGTATGGGGTATGGGCTAGTTTTTGTACAACTTTAGGCCTGTACCGGAATATTACTGTGTTCGTTATCTTTTATTACTGTTACTGAAGATACTTGTACATGTACCTCTATAGTCTGTATTGCAGGTGGGGTTATCAGCTTCGCCCTAGGCTTTTCTAGATGAGGCTTACCCGATGATTTTATTTTATCCTCTCTTTTGAGACAGTTGCCATCAGTTGAGTTCTTGATTACACTTCTACTAATCCGGTGGCATCCCAGCGGGAAAGGTAACGGCTAGGTAAGCGAGGTGGAGGTGAGATGGACCCATTACCTTTGCGATGAAATAATAGGTTACTTTTACATAGGGATGTCCTAGGGTGGTAAGTACTTACTGTAGGCTTTACAGACGAGGACTTATTTCAGAGGAGATTACCATGTAAGGCATGCAGAATAAATTTCTGGCTACCCTTTTAACATTAAAAACATTACTATCCGAAATTACCATTGCACTTCTGTTACATTTGGGGAGAATTTTACTAGCAAAATATATTTTTGACCGTACGATCCACTCCGAACGAGTTTTGAGGAAAGAATAAACTCAAGAAGAGACGATTCAACAAGACAAAGACAAAGAATAATAAAACCACATCACATTTCCAACGAAAGTATTTCCCAAGTCATTACCTAGTCGCTTACCTAGCCGTTACATGGTAAAGACCTCCATACCCTAAATTTGCAGTAGAATTTTTCGATTACCATGTAGGCGGTTACACAAATTATTGAAGAATTCTTGGGTTACCTAAGTAACCCCTCGCTAGTTTTTGCCGTTTAGTTTTATTTTCATATTACTACATGCTTGTCTTCTTAAACCATTGCATTTTGGTTTGGTTGATTGCATAGGCTGATGATTTGGTGTTTTGTAAAACTGAAAAATTGTGTGATAATTTTTGCGAATGGACCAGCTCAACTGGCTTTTTTTCATATAAATCTTGTGTTATTCTCTGGTCCCTATCATGGTTAAAGTTAATGTTTTAAACCATATTTTCTTATTCGCAATAATTTACAATAAATAAACGAACCAAGTAAAATATTCAAAACGAACAAACTGCTTTCCCACCTTTTTTTTATTTAATGTATTCAGTTGAAGGGACCGCATACAAGTTGGGTATACACCCCTGTATGGACACACACATCCATATAACCACGTTTGCATATCAAACACTTCCGGGATTCTCTCTTCTTTTCCCAACAACAAAAAAAGCCATCCTAAATCACGACTGAAAATTGTTGATACACGTAAATGTATGAAGTTTAAAATTAAGTCCTGACAAGGGCAAACATTTCCGAGGGGACAGCCCAGCCGAAGGGACAAGGACGCCCGCCAGAGAGAAAAATACAGTTAGTTCACAATATTTTAAGCTTTATTCAACTTAATACTCGTGCAGTGACCCAAAGTTTAGCAAACTATATCCTTATTTACAGGAAGGAAAAATCAGAAAAACACATGCCACACATCTTATGGTGTATATTCACCAGCAAGGGTATATTCAGCTACGACAGTTTTTTTGGTTTGGTTTCGTTGGAGGGAGCCCACCCTGGCACGAGTTATGGTATGGAAGGTGGGGAGAAGGATATATATAGGGCTTAGAGACATATGGAGACGTCCAGAGGCATGTCATTATTGTCCCTTTGTCCCTTATTGCACATTTTCGCCTCTTTTTATGACGTATTTTTGATAAAAGTTTTTTCTGTATACATATTTATATTTTGTATGAATTATATAAAATCGAATATTTTTTCATTTTTCCTTAGAAAAATTTACTTGTTTTTTTGGTATTGTAAAGTTGGGTTGAGTGATCAATTTGAAAGTTTTCAATATAAATTATTGAATTGCTTGCTTAATGAATTCGAAGAATGATTTGTTTGTTTTGTCGAGCTTAAATTTAAGGTTTGCAACTTGAAAGGTAACTAAGGTACGAAAAAATTTAAGATCAAGTGTGGGAGACAGGGGCTATGTAAAAATGTTCTTGCAAAAAAGACTGTACAATAAGCAGAACTGAAAGTGTTTGGGTTCGCCAATTCGTTGCACGGTTGTTTTGCTCAGTCAGTTTTGTTGGTTTGAGTATATCTTGAGATTGAACGATAAACTAACTGTCTCATCTGCGCAGTTTATCAGAGAAAAACTGGTTGCAGAAGCTAAAATCTGAGGACTGAGTAAAAATAGTTCAAAACTGCACAGTTAACACAATTTATCGCTCAGACATGACGTCACACGTGATGAACTGCGTGGTTAAACTGAAAGTGTGTGGGCCACTTTACCAGCGTTCTAAAAGTGTTGCCGTTTTACGCCATTTCTTACATCTTGCAGACATATGATCATTGTCATTACATCTTGCAGACATATGAAAAAATTAATCAAGGAGAGTTTCATGTAAGTCTACCATTAGTCGAAAAGAGGTTGAATATGTCGGATTTCACCTAGCGGTCGCTGCACCTCTTTGTTCACTTGGTTGTCTGGAACTGTTGGCGTCCCAACCTTTTGCCGGCTTGTAGAATTCACTTATATCGAGAGACATAACACTCCAACAAGACTGTCTCCCGCTAGCCCTGACGGTTGTGACTATAGACTAGACAAATCCAAGATTTGCATGAAGCACTGTTCTCCTGAAAACACTCTAAGTTACTGGAGTTGACTCAGTTCTTAATAACTGGATTGGGAGCTCCTTTTGCGATCGTATTGAACACAGCCTTCTTACTTTCAGTTGCTAGCTTGAACGAACTAGTCGTTCTGAGATTTACGCCTTTCTCCTAAAATTGAGTCAGCGGTACTAATGACCGTGTTTTAAGGTGTGACCAGCTCTAGTCGGAAAATGGAAACGATCCCCTGTCACTGATTTTCTTATATGAAGTCTGTCAATGCTTTAAGGAGCTTTTGGTGTCATACCAACAAGATAGTGATAGTAGATAGTGACATCCAAAGTTGCGGTGCTGAACACCAATATACTGTGTACCAATTGTATTATGCCGATTTTCGTTATAGATCACTTGTCGATATATGAAAAAAAGGGTTCCAAAACAGTGCCAGGGTATTTATCAGCTGCTGTGAAGCTAGTGCTCAGAACAGACCGGAGGCATTCCAGAAGAAAAATCTTGATGGATTTATCTTTTTGTTGTAGCAATAGGGCATTTGACTCCTTCTGATATAGGCTAATTATGAATGGATATAGCGACTTACTAACAGTAGTGCCATTTTACGAAAACGGAAAATTAAAACACCATAGTTTAATTGAGTCAAAACGTTGTTTTTTGTTGAAGGAAGAAATAAATTGATTGGTTTGTGAATAAATCTAGACATGCCCTCATAACTCTACACTTCCATCTGCATTTTAGCACAAAAAATAAAAGCATACGTAGAAATCGAGCCGAAAATCCTTAAAATATAGTCACGCTAGATAGGATCAAATTGATAGAACAAAACTGCCACATGCCTAGGCATTAACAGATAAAACATGTGCATTTACTTTCCTTCAATACTATCTGCACACACATCACATCATTATCGTCATCAGCATTGTTGTTATGATAAGCTTCTCTACACATTCAATTAGAGTACCTTCCTGTTAATTCAGAACGTTGACTTATTTTGTTAGAAAGACCCTCCCCCCCCCATAATTACCACAATAATGTTTCCAAGCTATGTCCTAATGTACTTTAGTGCAATTGGTCCCTATTGCTATTCATAATGTTGCTCAATTATGACTTAAGTGGCTTGAAACAAACGTTGGTAAAAATTTGTTGATAGTAGTTGTTGATGGGACCGAAATAATTTTTTTATCTGCAAGTTCTGAAACGTACGAATCGCTTTTCGCACTCCCAGTCCGTCATATTGATTATGTCAAGTTGCACTGCCTAGTAGTAAGCTTAGTTAGGGTTGGAAACCTTTGAGGCTACGGTTGCGAAACATCTTTGAACGTTGAGAGTAATTTTCCAAGGTTGTGGTGCTTGTATCGGAAAGAAAGGAAGAATCGGTTACGCGTGTTGACTTTCTAAAAAAGGGCATTTTTATTTTCATTTACATTTCAAAGCTTTTATTTCCAATTATTTTCAAAAAGGTATAATAAAAAAGGAGAGCATATGATTTTAAAAGGATGTGAGGGACTTTTATATACTATTAAGTGTATATTGCACTAGATATTACTTCTTCTTCTTCTTTAAACCCGCAACAAAATGTGTTGTTCAATGTAAATCGGTGCAACTCCACACCTCAAAACACTAGAGGTTGACCTGCTTTCGAGTCACATCCCCGGCTACAAAAACAATACAACTCCGGAAGTGCACTATAATTGTTCTAACAGTGCCCTTCTGAAGCCGGTTCACCCCACATCGAAAGATATAACAAAATGCCACTCCAAAGGACATCAACCTCCAATACTAGGGCCGGTTTCACAGTGCGAACTTAAGTTTTACTTAAACTTAAGTAAATTTCTTCACTTAAGTGTAACTTAAGTCAAATTCGGTTTCACAGTGCAATTTTTTCTTCTTCTTACTATTATATTTGTTTCTTACGGCGGCACTTCAATATTGTAAATTATGAACTTACAATAGCCGAACTTTACATGTAAAATTTTCTTTTAGACGGTGATTAGACTGTTCGTTCCTACGTACGTTCCTCACGAGCTTTTTAGATGAACGGGGAAGTGGAGATGATGAGGGGCTTCATCCCCACTTCCCCGTTCATCTAAAAGCTCGTGAGGAACGTACGTAGGAACGAACAGTCTAATCACCGTCTTAATCGCGTTTTCCTTGAAATGTACTGGAATCAACTGACATTTAAATTTTCTATGCATTCTGATTTAAAAAAAACTTAAGTCTAGAGAAATTGCTACTTAAGTTACACTTAAGTAAATTTTAAGTGGCGACTGTGAAACATGCATCCATACTTAAGTACAACTTAAGTTAATTTTTATACTTAAGTTCGCACTGTGAAACCGGCCCTAAACAACAGAGCGTATATGCCGTTAAGAAAATGAACCAATTAAATGATTGGAGTTTATTGGAGGTTACTCGTTAAGAATCGTTTCATATATAAACCACAGAACGAAAAATAGAAGGGGAGTAAAAATCAAGCGTTAACAAAAAAAACACCTCTAACAAAAATCGTTAACAAAAAAATCTTTAACTTGATTTTGACCAATTCCATACAACCGATCAACTTCAAACTTTGCGCCTATGCATAGTTCGCCTGGAAATGTAATGCGACTGTAACATAATCAAGATGGCGGTTCCAAAATAGCGGCCGATTACCTTTTTCTTCACAACCAATTCAGTAAGGGCCGACCAACTTCAAATTTTGCACACATGCATAGTTTGCTTGGCAGTGCAAACTGACCATTTTTTGAAAAAAATCAAGATGGTGGTTCAAAGATGACGGCTCATTCTTCCATTTGCATTCCCCACAGCACGGCCAACACAAAATGGCGGAAGACATATTACGTGCTAAAACGAGAAAATAAAATTCGTGTAACATATTTTAACAAATAAATATAATAAATATATGGAGGCCTCTGTAGTCTAGGGGTAAGGCGCCTAACTGCTATCCCAGAGGTCTCGCGTTTGAATCCCGGCGACGCCACGGTCCTTCGCCTTTCCCACTTTCCCACCTACATAACTTTCCTTCTTTCTTCTTCCTCATTTACATTCCGGATTCCTCTCGTCATAGCCTTCTCTAGTCCTTCCCCGCTCCGCCAAGCGCATGTTGGTTGATGAGAATCAACTCGTTTCAGGAGGCATAACACTCCAGCGAGTTGTTCTCGATGCCCCGATGTCAGAGTCGCGAAATGGTTGTGAGTAGATGGAATAAAATATCGCGGCTAGGTTGTGACAGTTCCTTCCTACTCTTCTCTCTCTCTGTTCTCTCTATCTTCCGGCTGGAGCTGCTGTTTGACATTGCACTCTATGCGAAAAAAATAGATTGTCGACCGTACAAAGGGACTTTCCCTAAGCCTCTAGTCTGTCACATAAAAAAAACAAAAAAAAATAATGGTTCATTTACTTTCTTTGCCTATTGTTATTTTAGGACAGGACTCCCGAGTAAAAATAAAAAATCGGCTCCCGACCGGGTAATGAGGGCCGTAGAGTTTTTACTCATTTTTAATGGGTGAACATACGGCCTTATGACCAAAGATTATCTATTTTCAATAAGATGTGACACTCTTGTTTTACTAACCCGTTTACAATTCCTTATAACCACATCAACAAAAATCTCCTATTAGTTGAAAAAGAATAGCTACAGTGCTTTTTTTCTAATTAATTTCCTTATGAAAATTCCATAAAAAAGAAAGGGTACGAAACAACATCACATAAGTTACGCCCCACCCATAAAATGTGTACAATAACTAAAGTCACATTTTTTCATAATGCATTTTTAAAGGCGACCTGGAGCAATCGTCATGGTATTAGTTGTTCATTCTCAAGCAGTTCGCGCAATGAAAATCATAGGGAAATGTGGAATTGAAATAAAGGAAACACATGTGAAACCCCTACACTCATTACAACTTGAGAATTTTTTCACCCCATAGTTTTAAAGGCGACCTGGAGCGATCGCACTCGTGTTAGTACAGATACCCAGCAAGGTTACAGCCTGATCCAAAAAAAATTTAATATATAATAAGATTACGCCGTAAATTATTTCATTTTAATACAAAATTGTAACCGAATTATTTGAAGTATTTCTATTTAAAGTATTTTTAAAAATAGTAAACTAAAAGAGAGTGTTAGACGTTGCTTTGTGGTGCGGGTGCGGGTATAGCTTTCAAAGTGCTTTTTATGAATTTTTATAAGCGACCCAGAACCAACTGGTTGCTTTGCTTTATAAGGGTTGCGAAATTTCGGGGTAGGAAATATTAGGTCTGTTCCTGTACTTTTCCTGTAAAAATTTGTTTGGCAAAAACTTAGTGAATGGTGGGGATAATTTTGTCAAAAATTCAGAAAGTAAAGAAACACGTTTTGGGCAATTTCTTGCAAATAAAGAAGAAGATAACATAAATGTCGATTGTCTATGTGTATGCCGCTTTTCAAGATACCCACACACATAAACAAAATGTCAATTGACACCTTTTGACAATTTGCAAGAAATCGCCGGACCGAAAACCTCCTGCAAATTCCTGCAAGAGGGGAAGTGAAAATTTCCCCGCTTTTTCTTGCATGAGAAAGTAAAGAAACACAAATTGGGAAAATTGTTGTCCCGCGTGATCCCACATTCGAGTTCAGGAACAGACTTATTGATTGCATTTAATTAGTTTTTAAAAATTATTTTATTAAAATAGTTTTAAAAATAAATTAAAAGACAGTGTTACACGTTGCTTTGTGGTGCGGGTATAGTTTTCAAAGTGCTTTTTATGAATTTTTATAAGCGACCCAGAACCAACTGGTTCCTTTGCGTTGTAAGGACTGCAAATTTTCGGGGTAAGAAATATTGATTGCATTTAATTAGTTTTTAGTAATTATTTTATTCATTTTTTTACTCTCGAAATATTTTTAAAAATGGGTAAGCATCATATTAAGTGTTTGGTATGTGGTGCCAAAAAAATGACAGTTTAGAAGTGAAATTTTTTAAATTACTGGTGCATAGTGCTAGGAGAGCAATATGGTTGGGGAATTTAAATAAAACGGATATGCTAAATGTAAAATTGTCGGAAGATTACCGGGTTTGTAAAAAGCACTTCGATGAAAATATGCTTTCAAAAAAACAAATCGGTTAAAACGAAAGGCGTATCCAGTTAAACTAAGCGCTTCGAATTCAATTCCAGAAGAAACTACTTCCAAAGTTATAATTCTGGATAATACTTTGTTGGTCTTGCCAAAAAGTGTAGATACGCCAACGCCAATTTCGGAAACTTCTACAGCACAATGCATAGAAGAAGATACTATGTCGGGTAATGATAATGATAACGCGATATTTCCTACAACGGATAAATATACACAAACAGATAGTAAGGGAAAATTTACGGAAGATGACGTAACAAAATTGCGAAAGGAGTGCGACGATTTAAAAAAGGAACTTGAAGAGTTGCGAAAAGATAAGGAAAGTGATGCTTCATTTATAGAGAAAGCAAAACGCGTTTTACCTGGTGTTGTTACTTCTGTTGTGTAGGACAGTAGTATTTCGTGTATGAAATCTATTAATTCACTAATTCTTTTATTTGGTGGTATACATATATCCCCACAGGCAATTTTTCCTGCAGAACCAGCTTTTGCCATCTCTAAAACCGCAAAAATGGATTTGGCAACTAAACCATATTTTTCTCAAACTAAAACCCCAAAGGCAAATTTTTCCTACAGAACCACATTTTGCCCTAACTAAACCTACAAAAACGGATTCAGCAACAAAACCAGCTTTGGCCCTTACTAAAACCTCAAAAGTTGATTTGGCGTACTTTCCCTCAGCCAGCTTACTTTTTCAATTCCCCTCGATTCCTTGCATTTTTCGTGATGGTTTCATATCTCTACACAGAATGCTTCTCTACCGCGACAAAAAAAGTTTCACTTCAATATTCCAAACGTCTGCGTCGATAGCAAAAGAACAATTTGCCCAGGAATCATCCATTAAAAAACTTACCACTTAGTGAAAACATTCGGCATAATTTCATACAATGAAGTAAAAACTAAGCTTCTGGCTAAGATAAGCTAAACTAAGCTTACTCCCAGGTTGAATTTTTAATTGGCCATGTTTGACTTGCCTATGTGATTAAATTTAATTTCAAACCAAAAAATTTCATTAAATTTTATGCACACCCTGTAAAAATTGTGTTCATTTCCACTTCGTTCCTCATCATATTGCATCCTTTTCTTACAAATGGCTTTTCTATCGCTATCTATTTCTTACAATGCCGGCAAGGTCGTTTAAATAACGGTACCAAGGTCAAAAATAGATACGTAAGTGAAAACGTCGAGAGTGTCACATCTTATTGTAATAGATAATCTTTGCTTATGACGGCCAAACTTGACCGTAAGGCCAAGAAGAAAGAATTAAGCTGTGCACGAGTTACATGTTCTACATGCAACACGTGCCGGAAACCAACCAGACATGCTGACCCAATCAATTAATAACATTTTTCTTGAATTTCCCAACTTTTAAATTTCCAATTAATTTGCCGAATAAGCAATCCCATAGCCCAATTGTAATTAATTCAGCGTAAGCAATTTTGATCGATTTTTAAGGTATCATTTTGTAATGTAAAATAAAGAAAGCTTAGTTCTGATTCAAACTCAAAAGAATATGTAAAGTCGATTTTAATAATTGTGAAAATATCAATAAAGAAAATTTGTAACGTTTTAAATTTAGTATTTTTTTTTATCTCGTCGTGTCTCGAGTTCTATTACTCACGCGGGAAAATTTAAGTCAAAAAAGAATCTGCACCAAATGTATTGTTGAATTTGTTTTATGGGGACTTGAACATTTTCGTTATGTATTTACAATGAATGGCCCTTTCGATTTATTCTACAAGATTATCAATGCATAAGAAGAACGAGCTCTCCAGTCGGTTGATTTCTGTTAGGGAACGAAAGGCACACTTACCCCCGAAATTTCTCTGTTGAGTAGTAAAATTGCGCCAATTTAACTTATAGTTTTTCCGGGTGCCGGCCTTGAGTATAAGAGAATAAAGATCACGATTGTCCGTATGTGTATGCGTCTGATGAACCCAATTGCATTAGACGGTGATTAGACTGTTCGTTCCTACGTACGTTGCTCACGAGATTTTAGATAAACGGGGAAGTGGGGATGAAGCCCTTCTTCATCTCCACTTCCCCGTTTATCTAAAAAGCTCATGAGGAACGTACGTAGGAACGAACAGTCTAATCACCGTCTTACAGTGTGTAGGAAGTATATATATATATATATATATATATATATATATATATATATATATATTTTTTTTTTTTTGTTGAATCGCATTATATACGTATACCCGTCGGTGTGTGTGTGCGGTATACGCCCGTACTGTCCTGCAACGAGCCTTCTGGAGCGCGTTCAAAAACCTTACTATGGTTAACCATGGTTAATTATGGTAAACTTTTGTCCTTCAAAAACTCCGTGGTTAACTACAACATAACCACGAGCATAACTTTTTGGCGTTCAAAAACTCCTGTGGTTAACCATGGTGTAGTTAAATTTTAACCATGCTCGGGAGCATGGTTAGCAATAGTTAGGAAGAAGAAGAATAAAAACAATTTTTTGACATTTGTTTTAATGTTAATAATAAACAAATCAAAGTGGGATTTGTGAGATTATTTTAAATAAATAATTATTGGAAATAATTGAGGCAAATAGCCGACACTATTTTATGGAAAATTTTTTTTAAATTTTCTTTATCACGTAGTTAACTACCGTGCGTTCAAAAACCTCTATGGTTAAACATAAACTTTCGTGGTTAAGTGAAGAGATGTAGCATAACCACAGCTTACCTCGTGGTTTACTATAGTAAGGTTTTTGAACGCGCTCCTGATGCTCTTCATATGGCCGAGGACTATGTTTCAATCACATTTGGTGTTCGCCCGTTGTAAGGCCATTATTTATTTTTACTCGGGGTAAACTCCAGTCACGAGTCGGAGCTGACACGGACTTTTGTATTTTTTTTTAATGAGATGAAGTACATACATAGTAACATTAGTGTATATTTATCTTTTTGGCCTTCGTAATAAACGAACTTAATCGATTTACATATCTGCGAATTATTATTAAGCTTTGAGATAGTTTTAGGGTTTAAAAAGTCACAAAAAGCTCAAATTTTGATTTAGTTCGTTCCACCATTTTAGTAAGCTTTTAACTTGAAAGACGCTTTGAATTGATAGAACTGAATCGCTAGTTTATGTATGGAGCCGGTGTTCTGAAGATTTGACAGATTTTTTTTTTTGTTGAGATGACTTTGAACCGCCTCTGGAAGTCGGATCTTTTCAAAGATGCCGATACGGTGAGTTGGCTCTAGTAAAAGATCCGTCTTGCCCATCTCTAGTTTTAATAGACAGGATTATCAATAATTCCCCTAAATTTTCAAAGTATACGTACAAAGATTTAGATAACAAAATCGTAAACAAATTAAGGTATCTATTACTTTTTTACATGATCCCACTTCTCCCTTTATCCACAAAGTACACAGGGAACGTTCCTGGGAGCGAACCGACTAAGCAGACTCAATATTGACAAAAGTACCACGACATAGGAACCTCACTTCATGCAGCTATTACGCCATTTTTAGACCAATCGAAAATGTTTCAATCGAAAATATTTCAGTTATCATAAAACCTTTGCTTCGTTTTAATATAAACAGGAATTCATAAATATTGATACTTCAATTGCATATAGTTCGCTGGTTAATATTTTAATAATTGCGGCAGTTGTTGGCTAAAATAGTTTTACTTCTAAAGTATGGTCTTAATTACACTCATATTTTTTTATACGATAACAACACTAATATTGGCAAATGGTTTAGCAAATGACGTAGTGGGCAAATTAGTGCATATTAATCGAGATGATAAAGATGACGTCAAATTCATTAAAAACTAATGAAAAAATTATAAAAAAAATTGCTGGACACATAATAGCAAATAGCCAAACGTCAAACCAATCGGGAGTAGATGAACCACAATTCCTCTCAACAAAAATAAAACGATCAACGTAAAATGACCACTGATACCCATTCTTGGCCGCCCATTGAAATTTCATGGCGCATAAGCTCTTCCGAATATTCCCTAGAGATTATGTTCCGTGAAACTAACATCTCATGTTTGCAGTTAATTTTCACGTAAAGCTGTCTGAAGCTCGCACATAGAATAGGACTGCTGCAAATTTTCTATGAATCATGCGTCGTGAAACATTGAATGTGAGTTTCATGCACGATGTGCTTAGTATGCTCTACACATTTTCGACATCATTTTGATTGAAATAATAATTGTCCAAAAATTGTGGTGAGATATTATAAAATAATTTCTATTATTCCATATTCCTCCATTGTAATGGAATTGATCCAGGTGGAGATATACGGTAATCAGAAGGATATTCTCTGTGGGGCGCATTGCTAGCATCCTAACAATATAACGTAATCTTGACGGTCTTCTAGCAACGGAACTTCAATTTTAGGTTCAAATATGTTTATTTATACCTACCCTCATGGAAACCGGTTAAATTGTGGAGTACACAAGCCGTTTGTACCATTACAATTACTATTTTCTCACCACAAGAATAGGACCTTCAAAAATACGAAAGTTTGAAGCAGGCAAAGAGGAATTTACCGATCTGTGAGGTCCAGAAGGCAGCTCCATCGCTGTTATGACCAAAATCTCAAACTTCAAATTGAGTATAGATTTTTTCAAACTCCGTGACACAAAAAATTCGAGCAGTTCTGCGCACCTCGTTGCCAAATTTTATAAATATTGTTATTGTTTTTAGTTAAAACGGCAACAAACGCAGAAAAAACTGAACAAAATAATTTAGGAAGGGATGTGCGCATCCATCCATCCAATGGCGCTACAGCCCAAATCGAGCCTTGGCCTCCTCAAGGGCATTTCTCCAATTTTGACGGTCCCTTGCAGCATGTCTCCAGTTCCGGATGTTGAGCATTGACTCTGCGTCAGCCGTCACAGAGTCTATCCATCTCCTCCTGGGTCTACCTACTGGCCTACTTCCCGAAATTTCTGATGCCATAAGCCGTTTTGGGATGCGATTGTCCTCCATTCTGATCACGTGGCCGGCTAGTCTCAATCTGTTGATTTTTATTAAAGTTGAGAGTTGTGGGTCGTCAAAAATTTCATACAACTCGTTGTTGTATCTTCTTCGCCATATTCCATCCTCTCTGATTGGGCCTATTATGCATCTGAGAATTTTCCTCTCGAACCTGTTGACTCGTTCCTCTATGTCCTGGGTCATAGTCCAAGTCTCGCTACCATAACACAGTACTGGTCGTATTACTGTTTTGTAGAGTGAGAGTTTCGTTTTCCTGTGCACAAATCTTGAGTGCAGGATTTGTTTTTGGGCATAAAAGGCTCTATTAGCCAGTAGTATTCGTCTGGTTATTTCTTCTTTTTCTTCGTTTCTTTTTGTGATAGTAGACCCAAGGTAGACTGTTTTATCGACTACTTCTAGGTTATGTTCGTCGATGGTTATATTTCTTCCCATTCTAAATCGTCCTGCTCTGGATTGTTGCATAATCTTCGTTTTTTCTTCGTTAATCTTCAGGCCTATGTCCTTTGCCGCCTCTTTTAATTCGACATAGACTTCTTTTGCTGCCAAAAAGGACCTTCCCACGATGTTTACGTCATCCGCATATCCAAGTAATTGTACCGACTGGGTAGCTATTGATGCACTTCTCTGGACTGACGTTTTCCTTATCACCCATTCTAGGGCCAGGTTGAAAAGCATGGGGGCCAGCCCATCTCCTTGTCTAAGCCCTTGACGTACTTCGAACTCCTCTGTTATAACATTCTGGATCCTCACTTTCGCCAGTGAGCTATTTGTGGCGCATTTGATCAGTTGTACCAACTTTGAAGGGATTCCTATTTCCGATAGGATCTCATATAGCCTCTCTCTGTTTATTGAATCATATGCCTGCTGAAAATCGACAAATATCTGATATACATCTACATTCCTTTCCCAGGTTTTCTCCAGAATTTGCCTTAAGGACAGCAGTTGGTCCGATGTTGACCTGTTTGTCCTAAAACCAGCTTGATATTCTCCTATAAGGCCTTCCGCTATAGGTTCCAGTTTTTGTTTCACAAGGATTGTGAAGATTTTGTAGCTGGTGCTGAGGAGTGAGATGCCTCTGTAGTTTTTGCAGTTTAGTTTATCTCCTTTCTTGTATATTGGACATATAATCGCTTTCTTCCAGTCCTCTGGTATAACTGCTTCCTCCCAGATGGTGCATATGAGTTCGTGTAAAGTTTGTAGCAGTTGGGGTCCTCCTTCCTTTAGCAGCTCAGCTGCTATTCCATCGGCGCCAGGCGATTTGTTGCTGCTCTGCCTTTTTACAGCTTCCCGCACCTCAACCAATGTTGGTGGTTCTATTGAGATGTTATCTTGGGGAATTACAAATGCCTCTGTCTCTGCATTCTCGTTTGATATGGAGATAGGGTTCAATAAGTTCTGAAAATACTCTCTCCACCTTTCCTCTATCCTATCAGGATCTGCCAACATGTTCCCATCTATGTCCTTGCAGATGTCCGTTCTTGGCTGAGACTTGTTGGTGATCTGGCGAGTTCCTTTGTACGCTTGTCTAATTCTCCCTTCATTGAAGTCTTCCTGTATCTGTAAGATTTTCCTATTTAGATATTCCCTCTTCTTTTTTCTGCATAACTTGTTTGCGGTTTTTCTTTTTTCCTTGAAGACTTCCATCCTTGCTCTTGTTGGCCTTGCGATGTACTCTCGGTGGCTCTGGTTTCTTTCTTCAATTGCTGCTCTACAGTTTTGGTCAAACCAATCAATTCCAGTCTGTCTGGGGGCCCAGCCTAGTGCCTCTTCTGCTGCCCCCTTTATGCTGTTTTTGATCTGTTCCCATTTGTCGTTGATGTTGGGCTGCTCATCTACCTCTCTCAAGTTTTGTACGACAGCATGTTGGTAGGCATCTCTTATTTCTTCCCGTTTTAGCTTATCTATATCGTATTTTGGCTCAGTTTGCCCTCTATGCGTTTTAGTTGCTATCCGAGTTCTCAATTTCACTTTGACTAGATAGTGGTCCGAGCCACAGCACGCTCCTCTCATTGTTCTTACGTCCAGTATACTCGTGGCCCCTCTTCTTTCAATTAGGACGTGGTCAATTTGATTATTAGTTCCTCCGTCTGGTGACTGCCACGTCATCTTATGTATATCTTTGTGCGGGAACATTGTTGAGCTTACTACCATTGCGTTTGAGCTTGCGAAATCGATCAATCGACTACCATTGTCATTGGTAACGTTATGTAGGCTATGCTTTCCTATGACTCCTAGGAACTCCTCTTCTTTTCCTACTTTGGCATTCATATCTCCAAGCACCATTTTAATATCGTTTGACGGTATTAACCTGATGGTGTTTGTTAGCTCTTGGTAGAATTCCTCTTTCTCCTCATCCGTTTTCTCTTCTGTGGGCGCGTGGACGTTTATAAGACTGATGTTATGTAACCTTGTCTTAATGCGGAGTGTGCATATTCTATTACTGACTGATTTGAAGTCCAGAATCAGAGATTTCATTTCCTTCTCTACGATGAATGCTACTCCGAACTCTCTTCTTCCATTTGATGATCCGCTGGAGAGTACCGTGTGGGTTTTTAGATTCATTATACCACTGTGGGTCCATTTTGTTTCCTGAAGGGCTGTGATCCTTATGCCATATTTTTTTAATACTAATAAAAGCGAACGCAGAGCGCCCGTTCTGTTGAGCGTTCTGACGTTCCATGTTCCAAGATCGTATTCCATATTCCGTTGCCTGAGTCGTTGCCGTTGAGTCCGTCCTGTCCGAGGCCTGCCTTGAGGATTCGTGACGGGTAGGTTTTTACGGTGAAAGGTTGTCAGCCTGCCGCCCAACCCCCAACCTGGAGGACCAGTCCGGTATTTGTTTCGTTTTGAGGCGCGAAACACTCGCCTTTCACCCTCCTCAGTCTGTTACTCTTGCGTACACAAGAGCATCCAGGGGACACCCGATGTAAAATCTACATCTTCGTGGAGGTTGAGGTAGGATTCGGTAGCATATCGGAAAATCTTAGATCGTGAAGACCTTAGATCGCAGGTGGCGTTACCCAGGATTTATCTCTTTGACGTACCGGCACCATCAAAGGTCCCTGAGGCCTTGCTACCATTTGACCCCCCGCGCAAATAATATCATTTTTTTTAGGCCAACAACTACGACGTTTCTTTTTTGTATTGTCGTATCTTTATAAAAGGCACTGTTAAGATCTTTAAATTTTCATCTTGGCAATAATTGCAATTACTGTGAACGAAAAACGTATTTAAAAAAAATAATAATAATCAGAAAAATAATAATCGAATATAAAAAAAAAATGAAGCCGCTCTCTATTTTATACAGTCAGTCATAATGTGAACACTTTATTGGGTGATAAAAACTTCGAAAGTTTGGTAGGCCAATTCTTGTCCACCATAAGGAATGTAGACACAGTTGTGTGATGCTTGTGCTTTTCCTACTGTGATTGTGCCATTATGTTCAGCACGACCAATGAAAAGTGGTTCACCATCTTCTGATTCGCCGGCAGGAATAGCAGTTGGAGGAATTTGTCCGCCGTGAGCGGGTACCCAGGTACCACCAGCTGCACATAGAACTTCATATTCTTGATGGGCATGCTCCTGGCCGCCCCATGGGACGTAGCATACTCCGTGAGATGGGACAAGCTTTCCTGGAATTAAAGCTCCCTCATGTCTTGCTCTTGCAATGTAAATTTGTTCACCATCAAATCCTCCTTGGACAGCTTCTGGTGGAACTTCTCCACCAGCAGCGGGTACCCAACAGCCGGCTCCTCTGCCAGTTTGTGGAGTTGCCCATCCAGCCGGGCCGGTTTGTGGGGCATAGCTGGGTGCTTGGCAATCATCAATAATCCATGATCCAGAAGCGCCCCAGCCAGTGCAAACGCCAATAAAATTAACGGGATGTAAATAAGGATCCTCGTGGGACATAAATGCTGCTGCTTCGCCTTCACGGCCAACAGTAACTACACCGGAATACCATCTAATCCAGAATCCGCGAAATTCTCCCCCATTTAAAATTCCAGGAGTCTCAACTTCACAAACATCTGGCTTCTGGCGATTCTTACGAATAACAGATTTAGCATTGGACCATCCTCCAATAAAGATTTCTGTCATTGGATCGGCCTCTGCTGGCCCAGATGTAAGGCACACATGGGCATCATTTGCTGCTTTGACCTTGAAAGTAGCGCAAGCACCACTTACTGGGAAGAATTGATATTGGAGTTGATCGGGGGTATGAATTTCAATAGGCATGATGACTAGTTTTATTACAGTTCTCACTTAATCCACAAAAATTTTAGTAAATGATTCGAGCTCCGCGTTCACAACACTACCACGTCTACTTGGCGACTGACTTCAGGGATGTGCGCATGCCGAATGAATAAAGTTGATTAATTTTTATATGTGTTGAGCAGAACTTTTAAATACATGTAAAACCCCTGCTCAACCAAGTCAGTTTATCCATGGTAATAAGGGTAAATTTACCATAATTATGCTAAATATCTCTCATCCCTAAATTTATAATAAATTAAAAGAATTGCTGGAAAATTTTCTTTTGAATGCATGAACCTTTTCATTCATAAAACGATAGTTCTCCGCAGTCGCAAGCAGCACAACCTCCCCAAGCAGAAGCGCGCATGCGACTGGCGTGAAACGTCAACAATCTGGGGAAAATGCGCGGAATGTCACGACGTTTAAAAAAATCTATACCTTGAGCCTTAATAATGAAACTTTTTAAGACGGATGTGTTTCCCATCAATGGCAGCGACCCAATCAAATCTGTGAGCGTTAAGCCCAATTTACATCCCAAAGTAAACGCGAAATTTCTTTCTCCTAAAAGAGCTGCAAAGTGCGCTTTAGCATTGACTTTGGGATGCAAACTGGGCTTTATTCCTCCATGTTTGTTCTGTTGGTTTTGGTAGAAAACAAGGTTACAAACTTTCCCATATTGCCACATAATTGTTTTCTTCTCTATTAACCCTACAGTATTATCGCCACGGTAGAATTGTAAGGACGAACCTTGAAATTTTGCCTAATTGCAAGAAAACCAAGAATTCGCGTTTTTCCAATTAATTAATTGTTTCTTTTAAAAGTAATTAATTGTTCGTATTTTTATTTATTAACTGCCTCATTTTGGCGATTAGGGCAAGTTTCTTCAGGTCTAGAAGACAACTTCCTAGCGGTTCCGATGCTAATTGCAACAAAAATTATTATTTGGCAAATAACTTGGAATTTTTTATTTAAAAAGTGGAACAAAAAGTGGAAACTTCTCGGAAATTAGGTCTGCCCAGGTCCATTGACATAAATGGACTGCTCATCTGAAATAATTCCCATTCATGGCATCAAAAAGTTTAGTGACTGAACCACTGACAATAGGGATGGACTGCTGCTTGACAATGCTAAATTGCACCATTTTTCTCCAGATATAGAAAACCTTTTTTATGTAAACAAACAAATTTTCTTCAAATTTAGGAGAAGTGATGTCTGTTATAATTAATAGAAATAAATTTCCATCGCTTACTTTTATTTATAATACTAGCAGAAGCCGCGACAACTAGTTGATCCTGGTCGGAGCTGAGAGCTGTCGATAAAAACCCGCCGTCCGCTGGAGGGCAACTGCTTCCGCCCTATGTCTCATGAGGGATTAAAGGAGCGTAAAGAAAGAAGAAGAAAACTTTTATTTATTAGATTTTTACTTTTTTATTTAACTATGTTTTCTATCACATTTAGGAATGCCGGGCATTGCGTGGACTCGTCCGAATGGACGGAGGTATGCCCTCGTAACTCACCTCTTTAAACTCTCTCTTGACCCATTCCTCCACGTTTGTTATGAGCCTGTGGGTTTATGGACATGGGTGTATTGTGTATGTAGGTAACAGGTGTGAGCAATATCCCAATATTCTTCGATTTTTTAGCAAAGTCCCAGTATTTTAGCATTTTGGTCATATTTTGAACCTACATACATATCTTCTAAACGAAGTCACTCAAGTTTTCCTGTCCTTGATAACATAAAAAAGATTACACATTTACCTAAAAGATGAACCGAATTACGTTGCTTTACGATAATTAGTTTAGGAGATATTCGTATGTAAATATTTAAAAAAAACGCTTTTTTCCTTCACACTATATCTTAGTGGATAGTGAGGGAGCCCACACTCTAGCACAATTTTTCTCTCCATAAACATCCAGGAATCACCGCTGATAATTTTAGCCACGTAGTCCAACAGAAGGTTTATTGAACGTCTGATGACCGTATTCAAGTTACGAATTGGGGGATATGAGTATTTTAAATCTTTAAAACGGCGATATCTTATGAACGGTGATTTGTAAAGGAAAATGTATAATACCATTTTTTGTCGATAATCGCATGATCTACAAACTTTGTAAACAATATTTTATGATAGGACTTGTCGTTTAAGAGATATTAGCCAAAAACAGAATTTTCTGTTTTTATGGGGCTGTTTTTAGGGGTAGCGTAACACCCATTTTCCGAAACGTTTTTTGACATATTGTACTCACTAAAAACTATTTTTTAAAAAAACTAGTTGGGATGTGGGTTTGACCCCTTCAGTCCACACGATTAACTTCCCAGTACGATGAACGAAGATGGAATAAACTGACTTCTTACAAAATAGTTATACGTACGTTTAGCACTAGTGGAAAATTCGCTAGTATCAGAACTGATGACAAAGCAATCTATAATAGTGGTAAATCAACAAGATTTTTCTAGAGAACAAACATTTCCTCCGTATTTCGTTCGCTGCACTAAAGCGTGTGTTCAAATTGGGCTGAAGCGCCATTGACAAGCTGAGAAGCGAATGACTTCATTTGGAAATTCCAAAGCTTTCCGGAGATATTAGAAAAACTGTAACTATTAAGTACTTGTCAGACCTGACCAAAAAGAACCAATTTTGCGGTAACTACTGGAAATTCCGGGATGAACCGCAATTTTCTGAAACTGTATCACGCGTAGAAAACAATTCCCCCTCAAAAACTGCTAATCCAAGGTTTGAAAAATTCGCGCAGTTTGTAAAGGATAACGAAATTTTTGATGTTTCGTAGAAAGGCGATCGCTGTGCAGAACCCAAAAAAGATCACCTCGTTTAGAACGGGTCTCATTCCATCGAGTTTATTAGATATTAGCAAAACTTGTCAATTTAAGGTCTTTCTGACAATTAGCCGAAGTTTTTCTATTTAAACAAAAAAGGCCCGACCGAATATTATGAAATTTTTTTTAAAGCATTTTTTCGTTAATATTCTTTTTTCGGCACCTCAATGAAGTCGATATAGTTTTTAGTTTGTGCGGTATCGTGCAGGTACAAAAATCATAAACGTCGTTTAAACATAAAAACGATTCGACCGAATTTTATGAAAATCTTTTCAGATCATGAACGGCACGTCAACTAAGTCGATATCTTTTATAGTTCGCGCGATATCGTGCAGGTACAAAAATCACTTATGTCATTTAAAACAAAAAACCGCTCGACCGAATTTTATAAAAATCTTTTCAAATTTTATTGTCGCTAATACGCTTCGAACGGCACCTCATGTAAGTCAATATCTTTCGTGGTTCGGGCGATATCGTACAGGTACAAAAATCACTTACGCCGCTTAAACAAAAAAACGGCTCGACCGAATTTTATGAAAATCTTTTCAGATCATATTTCGGTTAATGCGCTTCGAACGACACATCAACGAAGTCGATATCGTTTTTGGTTCGCGGGATATCGTGCAGGAAAAAATGACCACATCCGTACGCACACACACACACACACACATACTTCCTTCCAATTTTTGGTTAAAATGCTCCTGGGACCTTGAAGGATGAAAATACGTTTAAATTTTCGATTTCAATTTTCGGACCGATTACAATAACTTCCTATACTGGGAAGTTAAAAATTTATGATTAACATTTAGTTTGAGGTCAAAACCCCTAACAAATGAACTATGTAATTGTGATTGTTGATGTTAAAAAACGATGCAAATCCAAGAGAATTTTTTTTGGACAAGTTCGGTTATGTTCTCCCCAGCTCCTCAAATGCAAATAACGCGTATTGCGTGTGAGAGCACTAAAATTTTTTTATGCATTCATTTAGTTGATAGTTTAACGAATATTTTTTGGGAAAAAAATTTCTCCTTCAACACCGAGAAGTTATTTAAATTACCATTTGTTTATTGTAAAACTAATTATTTATAAACAAATTATATTTTTTTTTATGTGAATTAATTTTTTTTGTTCTTCTTCTGTTCCCTATCATACAGCCCAATTTTCATTGAAATCCAGTAATTGTTCGCTGAGATATTGTAATTTTAAAGAAAAGTACCCGAAATTTTCAATCGCCCATAAATTTTTGAAAAATTCAAATTTTCAAAAACCGTTTTAGGGTATTACTTTTAACCTATAAAGCTACCAAAATATGTTAATAGATATATTCTTTCTTCTTCTTCTTCTTTGATCCGTTAGCTGGCGGTCCGAGCGGGACGTCCCCGCAACGGATACGCTGCTGTCGGTGCCACTGGTCCCGAACTCTATTCACGATTCGCTTCCATTCTCCTCGGTTTTTGGCGGTGTCTCGAGCCTCGGTAACTGATAATCGTTGATTCTTTAAGTCACCCTCGATATTCTTCAACCAGGTTTTCTTCGGTGCCGATCGCTGTATTCTCCAGTCTGCAGGACGGTCTCGCCAGAGAAGTTTACGTGGCAAGCGGTTATCATCCATTCGGCAAACATGTCCAAACCACCGTAGTCGACGTTTTTGCATTTCTTCTTCGATCAGTGTCTGCTGATCGCATCTTTGTCTGACAACCTCGTTTCGAAGGCGATCACGGAGTGAGACACGGAGGATCTGCCTCAAACATCGCATTTGGAAGACCTCGAGCTTCTTAACGTCCGGTTTGAGCAGTGTCCACGTTTCAGATCCATAAAGAAGAATCGGAAGAATCAACGTTCGGTAAAGACGTAGTTTTGTTTTGATGGAGATATTTGCTCGTTTCCATATGCACCACTTGAGCGAGGCGAATGTTGCTGTTGCCTGGCCGATACGGCTGTGAACGTCGGCCGTCGATGCTACTTTCGTTTCCTCAACCAATGATCCCAAATATTTGAACCTTGGAACCTGTTCGATTTGGGTTCCATCGAGGTGAACACTGGCTCTTGATCCATCCGTTGTGAGCACTTTGGTCTTTTCCGCATTGATTTTTAACCCGTATGATTGGGCGATGCGGGAAATATCGTATAAGATGTCCGTTGCTTCGGCATCCGTGTCGGCGAAAACAGCGCTATCGTCGGCGAACATTAAGTCTGTTACGAAGTTGTTGTCGTCGTATTGAACTCCGAGTCGTCCATCGAATGCTTCACGCATAATCGCGTCGATCACAACGTTGAAAAGAAGTGGCGAAGCGACGTCTCCCTGTCGGACACCCGTCTGAATCGGGAACTCCTCGGATAAGTCGTTTCGAATACGAACGCTGCTGGTTGAGCCATCGTACGACGCTTGGAGAAGTTGGATGATTCTCAATGGCACGTGTTCGGTTACCAAGACTCTCCACAAGCTGTTCCAATCGATGCAATCGAAAGCGGATTTGAAATCGATGAAAACGACGACAATTCGTTTGCCGCAACGAATTCTTTCTTCCATTAACTGGCGTAGGGCGAATATTTGATCAATGCATCCTCGATGTGGTCTAAATCCCGCTTGTTCCTCCCGGCTCGTTTGCTCTCGATGTTTCTGTAGCCTCGATTGTATTATTTTCGTAAATACTTTACCGACGATCGAAAGAAGGCTAATACCACGATAATTCTTGCATTCCCGACTGTCGCCTTTCTTCAAAATTGGGACAACGATCGCTTTCTTCCATACCGAAGGGACACGATCCGAATGCCATATGTGTGTTATGAGGACATGAAGTCGTTGTGATAAGACATCACCTCCAGCTTTGATCATCTCGGCGGTTACTTGGTCTATTCCCGGCGCTTTTCCATTTTTCAGCGATTTTATTGCTGTCTTCACCTCGATAATTGTTGGTTCGGTATCGAGAAACTGATTCATCGGCTGTTCGATAATCGGTGGTTCGGGTGCTGGACCTTGCGGCGGATCGTGGTTATACAGCTGGTGGAAGAATGCTCTCCACCGCTCCAGGCGTTCATGGGCAGAAGTCACAAAAGTTCCATCCGATTTTTTGATGTTGTCGTTTGTTGATGTTGTTTTGCCACCTAACCGGCGGATTGTCTGGTACAGCGTCCGGTACTCGTGCCACGACGCCGCTTTTTCCATGTCGTCCGCAACGTTATTCCAGTACGCTTCTCGTTCCAATATCATTTTCTGCCGAACTTCTTTGTTCAATCTTCGGTATTCCTCAAAGTCGACGTGTTTCATGCGCCTCCGCTGATCGACGAGGTCCAGACAGCTGTCCGAGATCCATGGCTGCGTCCGTTTACGGATAGTTGGACACAACTCCATTGCACACTCCACAATAGACTCCGACAATTGCCTTTCTTCCACATCGATATCGTCCGGTATTGAGAGCGCCGCGAATTTGTTGGATAATGCCATTTGAAACTCTCGCCCGATGGCCGGGTCGCGTAGAAACGCCCATTTCTTCTGGGCTGGTGGTGGCGCCGTTTTCTTCGCTCTTTATAATCGCATCTGTAATTTCTCTCGAACAAGATAATGGTCCGATCCGCAATCGGGTCCACGCATTGCACGTACGTCTTTAAGCGTCGATCGGAATCTTGTGTTGATCAAAACGTAGTCTAACATCGCCGAGTCTTGGCCGGATGGATTTCGCCAGGTGAGTTGGTGTTTGAGTGGATGGCGGAAAATGCTGTTGCCAACGATCAAGTTGTTTGACGATGCGAATGAAAGCAGGCCTTAAGCCGTTGTCATTAATTACTCCGTGTCCGAATTTGCCCATGGTTTCTTCCCAGCCGGTTCGATCTACTCCTGAATGTGCATTGAAATCCCCCGCGAGAATTATTAATTCGGTTTGAGGTATCATATCCAGCGTCTGTTGAAGCTGATCGTAAAATTGGTTGGCGCATAAACGGATATGATATGGGTCTTGATCGTTCCACTGATGGTTATAACCGCCAAACGCTCGGATATCGGTTGGAATGCGATAACGCTGCTGGCAGCCCGTCGGTCGACCATAAAGCCGACGCCGGCCTCCCTTTTCTCACCACCGGAATAGTAAAGCATCATCGTTTCGTCGATTGTTGGCGGGACGATTGTCAATATCCCGGATCCGGTAAGCCGTAGTTCCGATACCGCAGCAATTGATATTTTGCATTTCAACAATTCCATTGCTATGATTTCCTTTTGACCAACGTAATGTCCTGTTCGTACATTCCACGCAGCGAATTTTAATTCCCTTTTCGGTGTGACTAATTTGGGTGTTCGGCCAGTAACCCACTTCTCACCAGCATCCCTGGTCCCCAGTGCTGGCGCATCGGCTGCCCCGGATGCAGTAGCATTATTTCGGCCAGTAACCCACTTCTCACCAGCATCCCTGGTCCCCAGCGCTGGCGCATCGGCTGCCCCGGATGCAGTAGCATTATTTCGTGAATGGTTAGTTCGTGTATCCATGCGGTTTCTTGCCTAGTTTTTACGGTCAACTCGGCAGGTCGACAACCCTCCTCCTTTCACACCCTGGACTTGGGACCAGACGAAGGCGGAGATATATTAAAATCTAATAGTCGATTTTTAGTGGCCCGCTTAAGAAATTTTGACTCTTTGCGAATTACTCCTTCTAGGCAGAGATTAAATAGCATGAGTACCAGCCCCTTGCCCTGCTTTAAGCCTTCCTTTATTGGGAAGGACTCCGTCAATTCCCCCTGCATTCTGACGGCACAGTGTGCACACCTTGTGTTTTCCATTGCCATTTTTGTTAACTTTACTATCTTTAGGGGGATGTTTAGCTCCAGCAAGGCCTCATACATTTGTTGCCTGTGGATGTTGTCGTATGCTGGCTTAAAGTCGACGAAAAGTTGATACACGTCAATGTGGTATTCCCAGAATTTATGAATTGTATGACACTTTGTACTTCTTCCATGGAGGGTTCATTTGTTTCTTGGGTGTCATCGTTATATTGTAGACGGGGGTTCTGGCACATGTCTGATACTCTCATTTGCGTTCAGCAGCTAAAAAAATCCTTCCATCTTCGCTGCCTGTGACTGCAGTGCCTTCTTTTGTTCCACTTATACCTGAGGAGGGTTTGAAGCACTTGGACCTATCCTTTCTGATAGAGTTGCCTGATATCTCTCCAATACAATCTGTTCTTGGAGGCGATCAAAGTCAAATTTTAGCTTTAACTAGGAAGTGGTTCGATTCACGATTCGGACCACTACAGGATCTTACTTGGAGGATACTGGAAGCTGCCCTTATGTCTATGAATATATGGTCTATTTGGTTGCAGTATCTTTCCTTTCCTTTCTTGTCCTTTCTTGCGAAATATGTTAAGCTCGCGATCATATTTTTGCTCATTGCAAAATCGATAACACGTTCTTCGTTATCGTTTGATGTTTCGTGGAGACTATTAGAAGGGGCCGTGTCATATACCTGTTTAAGCTTGCAGTAGAAAGTGTGCTTTGTGGTGTCCGCTTTCTTTTTCGTCTCCGCATGTACGTTTATGATTGAAAGGACAGAAGAACTGTATCCGTGAATTATACCCCATCGGATAGGGTGGCCCAGCTATATCCTTGGGCACTGGGCTCTATAGAATCGTGCTCTTGCCACTATTGCAGGACTATGGCGTATGTTTCTAATTAAATATGAATGAATCCAAAATTTGTTGATGGTTGTATAACTTCTTCCTCACTGGATGTATTCATTTTTAATACTAAATCTAATATTATGTTGCATGTTGTACCTTTTGAATGTGCGAGCTAAAGTTTCATGGAGATGAATTCCCTGATACTATGATTTATGCCCCATGAAGCTTCAGTGTGCGAGGCCAGTTTGCGCTAGTGCTACCATACGACACAATTCTCAAGGAAGAACGTATTCTGAAATCGTCTGCTAAGTATCCAAGGACATGGAATTATTACACGTAGTAATAAACCGACCTTTCATCATGCTCGAACGGCATCAATGGTAATGGTATGTACATTT
This sequence comes from Thereva unica, assembly GCA_949987705.1. Classification (NCBI taxonomy): domain Eukaryota; kingdom Metazoa; phylum Arthropoda; class Insecta; order Diptera; family Therevidae; genus Thereva; species Thereva unica. The sequence goes on from OX465284.1 coordinate 65,613,415, forward strand.
ACGACGCGAACTCCAAAGCCTCTCCACATATCATTTTGAAACTTGACACTCTCAATTGCCAAATTCTTCCCAGGATCTTACGGATATTGTCAGACAAAAGTCGTATATCGTTACTCTATCTGAGACTTAGGTAAATGAAGTCGAGGATATTAGTGTAACTAACTTCAATTATGTTATTAAATACAAGTAGTATTCTGGCCTATACTTTTCTGTAATTTCTGTAGAAGAGTAAAAATGAAGCGTCAATAAATGACAACTACCGTCAAAGCTTCTTTATTAAAATCCAAGGTCTCGACAGAAATATCATAACATAATTAGGTGTTGCTTTTCTAGATAAGAATCCTGGATAAGACGTAGGTAGCTGGAGAAATATCTTCTTCGCAAGTAAAGCCTCTCTGGGGATAGTATTAAAGATCCTAGAAAATAATCGTTTTATTGTTCATTACTTATTTTGTAATCATGCAGTATTTGTGGAAGCAGGCGGAAAATCAATTCCGATAATAATAATCAATTTTGCATCATCATCATGGCCCCGCCATTACAAACGCGTCCATTACCTTAATTATTCGAATTAATTACGATGATTGTAGGTGTACAGTCGCTTTAATCTCACCTCTCAAAAATCCTACAAAATTTATAGTAATTTAATGAGAATCACCGCCAGGTAACCATGGAACAAGTGTCCTAACGAGGCCGCAAAATTATCAAACGGTGTGATTGTGGTAGAAAGCTGAAAATCTTCAAAGGCAAAATCCCGCCGCTAATTTAACAAAATGCGGGGATGAAAATATTTTGATAGAGTTCTCATCGAAGCCATTAATAAAACATCATCGCTGTAACATAGGGCTGGATGATCGATACTGCTTGATGGATTTAACACCAATTGTTTGATATTCAAATGGCGGAGCGCCTGTTTTCTGGCCACGGGAAAAGGGTAGACGTCAGCCATATTTTCTGGAAAAATCACGTTTTATTCGGACAGATGACGAAGATTGATTTTTTCGGTAGAAGTGCAGATTACAAGTCGGGGATGATTTATAATTTTTTTGGGGAGGATTTTCCTTATTTATTCTTTTTTATTTAACGATGAGAATTTATTATGGATAACGTTAGACAAGGGTGCTTAAAGGGTTGAAGGGCGTATGTGAAAGTATAAGTGGCATGTTTTGATATCTGTTCGAAATGTTGTTTAAGTTCTGAGTGAGTGAAGATGATGGCTGATATTATCATAAATACATAGGAAATAAATGTGTTTTTTTGAGTATGTTATCAGTTCGTTAGGGGCCGCACACGGTTCGATATGTCTGGCAACTTGGTCTGTCGCTTGATCGTATTGTTTGTTTTACCAGTCATGTTCAAGCAGTTTGTATGATAAGTTGTACAAATTTAATTTTGAATTAAAAGTGAATCGGGTACAAAATCCTCAAACAATTGAAAAAGATGTATATCTCTCGTCAAGTTGAATGTGTACAAACGTGACTTTTACTAAAAGTTTTAAAATTTCGTTACCAATCTTCCAGAAGCCAAAAGAGGACTGATATTTTTTAACATCTCTAAATTTTTGGTCTAAATTACATATAGGTCAAATTTTTTAAAAATATCTACAGTTTTTTTACATCTATAAATTGCGGTGTTAGTCAGCGTTGCCAACCCAAATTTAGAAAAATGTGTAGACTTGAGTTGAAAAGTACGTAGATCTCATAAAAACCTGCCACTAAAAATTCGTAGATCTACGTACTAATTTCTTATACATATATGTACATATTCTAGTCGAAGAAAAATGCCAATATCGATATCAGACTGATATGTCTAGAAGAATTGTCTGTAGAAGCAATTTGGAAACTAGCATTTGTTCTTATAAAATTACCCGCAGATAAGTATCGGCGTGACATTATGGTAATGGGTTGAGATAGGTAAACCATACGGAAATCAGAAATTCCTAAAAAAAAGTGAAAAAAAACATTCAAAATAATCTCTGTATTGTATTTGTAAAAATTGCCGTACATGCATAAAGTACAGAATTTCTTGTGTGAAGAAGCAAAACAACTTACAGATTCGGAAGGAAATCTATAAAGTTGTTACATGTTTTGTTTAAATTTGTACATATTGGTATTAGTAATTTTAATTGATCTTCTGTTGGCTCTGAATTTTTTTTTAATGCGCTTTTCAGACTAAGATTTCAATATTTGCTTAAATTATATGAAAAGAATTTTTAATAAACCATATTAAATTCTTACTTGCAAACAATAATTTTTTTTTGTAAAATTTAATTGAAAATACGTAGATTTAGAAGTCGATGGTCGTAGGTTTGCTGGAAAGGCCTAAAATACGTAGATCTACACAAAAAGAAGTAGAGTTGGCAACGCTGGTGTTAGTGCAATTGTATCTTTATATGTTCACACATTGCTTTCTAGTTTTGCGTTGCTTCCACTTCAGTTCTTGGCAGACATAACAACTACCAACGATAGCGGAGGCTCCACGAATACAATGAGGTACTTAAAGCTGGTTCTGAAGTAACCAGAATGCGTCGTCTAAGCACAATTTTTATCGAAAGAAATGATTTCATGCACATTCTGTTTGTACTTCCAGCGAGGGCTACCAACTTGTAAAATTGTTCACCCCTAAAGACAGTTCGAAATACCCCTAAAATCACCTAAAGTTATTATTAAAGAAAACTAGTTGGGATGTGGGTTTGACCCCTTCGGTCCATATGATTAACTTCTCAGTATGATGAACGACTTCTGAACTGACTTCTTATAAAATAGTAATATGTTTGGTACTAGTGGGAAATTGACTAGTATCAGAGCTGGTGACAAAGTAATCTTGAGAGAAGCTAGTTCAAATAACTATAATAGCGGTAAATCCACAAGATTTTTCTAGAGAATTTGTTTTTCGTGAACGTTACATATGTATAGTTCGTGTCCAGATCATCTCGGACTCCGACAAGGGGACGGTCTGGCCTGCCTCCTTTTCAACCTGGCGTTGGAGAAAGTGACTCGAGATTCAGGCGTAACATCAAGAGGCAAAATCCCCCACAAGTCCACCCAATTACTGGCTTATGTAGACGGCATTGACATCATTGGAAGAACAAAAACAGCTGTACAAGAAGCTATCACTCAAATGGAGCAAGCGGCAGGAAATCTGGGACTGCATATTAACGAAAGCAAAACAAAGTACATGGTGGTCTCGTCTACAAGAACACCTATAATTGCAGTTTGAAGCGGTAAAATCATTTACCTACCATGGGTCAATAGTAGCAGGCGACAATAGCATTGAACCAGAAATACGCGCACGACGGCTGAAAGCCAACAAAGCCCACTATAGTATATCAACGCTGTTTAAATCCAAGTTTCTAACCATAATATCAAAACTTTTACTATATAAGACGATGGTGTTACTGGCTCTCACATATGCATCCGAAACGTGGGCGCTTAGCAAAAAGCACTCAAATGCTTCGGAGGATTGTTGGCCCCGTATGTGAGTAAGGAATATTCCGGAGGCTCTACAATGACGAAATCTACGAGCACTATCGCGACATAGATGTTGTGAAGAAAATAAGGCTCCGTTGGGCAGGGCATTTGGCTCGTACGAGTGAAGATAAGCCTGTTCGGAAAGTTCTTTGCGGTAAGGCCTATGGGGTACGACAGTAGGGAGACCCAATCTTTGCTGGAGGGATGGCGTAGACCAGGACGCTCAAAACTTAGGGTTTCAAACTGGATGATATCGGTTCAGAATCAAGACCGGTGGAGAGAACAGTTGCGAGTGACCAGGACCGGATTCCGGTTGTAGAGCCCTTAAACAAGCAAAAAAAATCAATATGGAGGTTCCGAGATGGCGTTCGAAATTCGCAATTGTGCTCCCCGCTCGCCGATATGGGTATCAAATTAAAGGATATGACAAGTAGAATACAATTAGCTATGTGGCGTCACTTAAAATTCGAATAGGTGGTCAATAGAAAATGGCGGATTACCTTTTTCCTTACAACCCACATGATATGTGTATCAAATGAGACGATAGCGAAAAGTTCCGGTGTTAATAAAGTAAGAATATAGGTAAACAGTCCCCCGATGAGACCGAAAACTTAAACCTCTATGGGTATATGATAAAATAAAACAGGAAAAAAAGTACAAACCTAGTTTATAGCCTGCTGATACATTGAGGAGTTTCGACAGGTACAACAATATTGAAACCACGATCTAACCAGATTTTATGTTTTTGCTCGAAATATTCCAAACGGTTCTTACAAGGTATTAGTTTCAGTTCTACCAGGGCTTTAGTCTATAAATATTAGATTTAACCCTCTACAGTCTAGCAACTCTTGAATAAATAGTACTTCGCCAGTCAATAGGTACTGCCGAGCTCGTCCAACATCCAACAGTTGAAATTCAAGCCTAAGCGCTCTCCCTCTTCTCCTAGCATCCTCCAGACTTCTTTTATCAAAGCTATCCTTCAAGATAAGCCTGCTACTAGCCATTAAACTATAATGTGCACGATATGATCGACTATTGGTGCAAAGGATAACACTTGAGCTTAGACTTTCATATTAAAACGTAATATATATTGTTAATGTTTTAGGATCATCCACATAACTAGGATATGAGTACTAAAGCTTTTCCCTTAGCAATTTTAGGAAATGTTATTAAATAAACTAGAAAGCGCAAAATAAATAAATGCAAATCACTCACCATAATTTATTAAATAATTCATTTACATTAGAGCTCCTTAATTATCCTACAAACTAGAGTCTTTTCTCGATTCTATAGGGAGCGCCCTCCAGAGCAGTCACCCTATGTTTTATAATTTTCCTAAAAGCAAACTTCTGAAACTTGTCAGAAACATTGTAGCCCACCCTCATGTTATCTTCAGCCACCCTTGAATCCACCTCCGAAAAGTCCATAACATACTTGCCTCTCCATCTTGTTTTAATCTACTAAAATATGTTTTTTTTTTTTTTTTTTTTTCATTTGAAATTCTATTTGGGAAGAAATGCTATAAAATATTCTACAGAGGAACAGAGACCAGAACAGAAAAATTTTCCGTTGTTTTCGTTCCATTCTAAATAAACATCATAAAAATCCGTTGGCCAGACGAATTTACACGAGGAAAGTACTTTCCCGCAATTACAAACCAGAATTTCATTTGCATAATTTCATCAAAATCAGCTGTAAGTGTCCTTTGCCAGTGGAGTGTTCGCCGCCGTTGTCCTTTTTGCAGCGAGTGTGATAATTTCATCAATTTTCCACGATAAGTACCGCAGTTTTTACTGGCGCTGTCTCCTTGGAAGAATCGCTGGCAATTTCCTTAATGTGCCCCACTTTCTGCTCAGCCGAATAAAGACCATCTTTTGGTTTATGTACCTCCTTTATTAGGGCCATTGGCAGGTTAAATAAATCGCCAATTCCGCACGCCCACTTACCGGGAAAAATCTTACCGATATTTGGGAATTTATCGTTATTCGATATCCGGCCGTGCTTAGTGGTATTTTACGTCCAGGACTCTGATTATTTTGCACTTTAGCGGCGGATAAAATTGTTGAGTGAATTATGACTGACAGCAAATGTGCTTTGGAATTCAGCACGAAAAGTACACCGCTGAATTTCAAGGAACTTCCGCTGAAAAAACCTCCGAGATATTCCAGTTACTTTGAGAAGTTGAGAGAAGTTCAAAGTTTCCGCCAAGAAATGCATTATTTATCAATTTTCCTGAAGGATTTCAGACTTAAGAAACTCGCAACAGACGACGTTCGTTGCGTAATCTTAATGGAAGTTTTAATTGTACGCCCACCTAGTGAAAGGGATGGGGTGTGGTGCTTAGGCTTGGTAAGTTGAGGGGGTGGCTCTATTAAAGCCTTAATCGAAGACTCTTTCCTTAGATACATGTCAATATCTCAACTGATTCACTTGTCGATGCTGGAAGCACCTAGCAATAAAAGGTCATCAATAATTTAAGCGACGACTTGACTATCGATGAAAGCTGAGAAAGTTCGAAATGGTGAAAGGAGGCATCACGGGAATCGAGGCCAGCCCGTTCTTCCGTCAGCGTTACCCATTTACCTTTTCTACGTGTACATCTTGAAAATTCTCATGAAAGGAAGCAACCACCTTCCTACTGTATATCTGGCCTGCGAGTGCCTAAACGTTAAGATGGTGGAGTTACAGAACTTGGGAGCAGTAGCATGGCCAGGCGAGGTGGTGACTCTATAATATAACCTAGCAAGTATTCTCGCTACTGAAGGGCGTAAGGAGATAAAAATTTTATAGGGTGGAACCTGGTGGAACAAAGAAATGTGTGTCAGGCGGTAAGGGATTTCCATTTATCCGCAGGGACACGGGTAAATATACGAGTACATATGTACATAAAAACGCACATAGACATATGAGGGACATAGAAGCCATCTCCACAGGGTACCTTATCAATAAAATTGAAGTTAACGCATATCTTAGGTAAATATTCCCTTCATAATAGAACCGTCTTGCGTATTAAGCAGCCCTTGAGTTCGTGTAAGGGCGTGCAAAAATTCTGAGCACTTACAATTCGCTCTTAATTAGTGCTGCTCAAAAGACCTGAGTGGTTATAATGGGATTTTACTGCCAGGAAAATGTACAATGAGCAGAAAACTACCCTTGCATTCGCTGTCTTTAAATTCTATAATCGTGGAGGACGGGATAATGCTTGTGACTCGACCCCTTTTGTTCTATGGCAGTAAGGTGTTGCACTTGCAGCTTTAATTTGAGAGAATTTATGATGAAACTTTAAGATTATTTAAAAAAAAAGTCTTAAATAGAGGTGTTAAAAAGTTCTTAGAACAGTTTAATTGAAATATTAAAGACTGGAACTTTTACTCCTGTAAATGAAGTCCTTTATGGGGATGAATGGCAATCAGCAAAGTTTTATGGAATTTTTGGTTATTGTGGTTATTTCAAGTTCTTTTATCACAGTCATTCATTTGATTTATGTGTTAAATCAAAGATGATAAGTTATAACGAGGACCATAATTTTGGTGGTATATAATGTCCAACAACTAGGTTAGCCCCGTCATTTCGGAAAAAAAGGTTTGTGATGTATTGTTCTATTGTTCTGCTGCTTACAGAAAATTCTATAACATTATTTAAAAATATGGCATGCTAACATGCCTAACATTTAATTTGCTTCTGGTAGAGTGAGTTGAAGCAGGTCCGCCGCTAGCCGCATCAGAGCCCGCGTGCAAAACAAACAATACCGCCCCTCCCTTATATTGTTTTACTGACTAAGCTTGTTGGAACGTGTTTTAGTTAGGTTACTTATAGCAGTGTATGAACAAAACTGATCGAAGATCGATTGAAGGAGCATATTCCAAATTAAAAATTTGAAATTTAAATACGTTATTTACACGGTATACAAACTAAATCAAGGTATACACATGAAAAGCAATTCGCCACTTTGAATTATCTTGACGTCTCTGCACTGAAAATAAATTTCAAAATTTCTATTTGCCTTAAAAGTGTTTGATGTGAGAAATGTGGTAATGAATATTTATTTTAAAAAAATGTTATAAGAGATGTAATATATCTATTTTTAAAAAAATTGGAAGTCTTGCATTCGTGTCATTAATATCCCACAAAAAAAACATTAAAAATGTGAATTAGAAGTTCGTGAGCGCGGAAATTATTTATTACACACTTATTACAAAAAGAAGTGATATGGATCAGTCAAGATGAATCGTTAATAGAATGAAATAATTAAACACGTGCATTAACGAACGAATTCAGTGTGGATCAGTCTATAGTGGCTCTAATAAAATTTGTTGCATTTCGAAGGACAGCTAAGATTCATGCTATACAACGAACTCGCCAGCCAACTTTTTCGCGTCTTTTAATAATACTTTATTGAGTTTTAAAAAAAATCGGCAGTTTTAAATCTCCTTTGAATTCGTTCGTAAATGCATGTGTTTAATTATTTTATTCTATTAACGATTCATCTTGACTAATCCATATCACTTGTTTTTGTAATAAGTGTGTTTTAAACTGTCCCAATAAATAAGTTCCGCGCCCACGAACTTCTAATTCACATTTTTAATGTTTTTTTTTGGTGGGATATCACTCTTTTTTTGTTTTAATACATTCTAAAATACAAAAAATGTATTGTACTTATCATTTGACATCTTTGTCGAGGGAATTGTGAAGAAAATGGTGATTCGCCCTCTTGAGATGACCGCCGCGTATAATAAGTATACAATATCGCTCATTGTGTTCTACTTATGATACCCCTTCATTTGATACCCATGTCGACGGGTATGTGAAGAACATGGTAATCTGCCCTTTTGAGATAACCGCCGTGGATCTTACAATATATTGAGTATACTATATTGCTTATTGCCTTCTACTTATGATATCCTTTAATTGATTCCCATGTCGAGGGGGTTTTGAAGAAAATGGTAATCCGCCCTCTTGAGATGACCGCCGTGGATTTAACCATATATTGAGTATACTATATCGCTTGTGGTATTTTACTTATGATACCCTTTCAATTGAGACCCATGTCGAGGGAGTGGTGAAGAAATGGTAGTCGCCCTCTTGAGACGGCCGCCATGGATTTTACGACATAGCTTATTGTATTCTACTTATCACACCCTTTCATTTGATATCTATGTATGTCGAGGGGGTGGTGAAGAAAATGGTAATGCGTCCTCTAGAGATGGCCGTGGTGGATCTAACTATTTAGTGAGTATACTATGTTGCTTTTTGTATTCTACTTATCCTACCCTGTCATTTGATACCCATGTCGAATGGGTTGTGAAGAAAATGGTAATCCGCCCTCTTCAGATGACTGCCATGGATTTAACCATATATTGAGTATACTATATCGCTTATGGAATTCTACTTATATTCCCCTTTCAATTGAGACCCATGTCGAGGAAGTGGTGAAGAAATGGTAGTGAGGCCTCTTGAGACGGCCGCCATGGATTTTACGACATACTTTATTGTATTCTATTACCATACTTTTCATTTGATACTTAAGTCGGGGGGGTGGTGAAGAAAACGGCAATGGGTCCTCTTGAGATCGGCGCCGTCCATCTTACTATATATTAAGTATACTATATTACTTATTGTATTCTACTTATCCTACCCTGTCATTTGATACCCATGTCGAGGGGGTTGTGAAGAAAATGGTAATCCGCCCTCTTGAGATGATCGCCATGGATTTAACCATATATTGAGTATACTATATCGCTTGTGGTATTCCACTTATGATACCCTTTCAATTGAGACCCATGTCGAGGGAGTGGTGAAGAAATGGTAGTCGCCCTCTTTAGACGGCCGCCATGGATTTTACGACATAGCTTATTGTATTCTACTTATCACACCCTTTCATTTGATATCTATGTATGTCGAGGGGGTGGTGAAGAAAATGGTAATGCGTCCTCTAGAGATGGCCGTGGTAGATCTAACTATTTAGTGAGTATACTATGTTGCTTTTTGTATTCTACTTATCCTACCCTGTCATTTGATACCCATGTCGAATGGGTTGTGAAGAAAATGGTAATCCATTCCAATGGATATTATATAGCAAACACAAAACCTCCTAAACATCCATCCAATATAATGTAAACAAAAACATGAGAACCCGAAATCACCGTCACCATGAAAAGATAATTACGTCAGGGATTCCGCCCGGTTAAAGTAATTAAAACACAACGGGAATCCCATGCGCATGACACGGGCCATGTGTGAAATATAACTTGACCCATGTCACTGCACAAGTGCATTAGCACATATTCTGTTGCTATTATGGTGACTAAGCGGCTTGCGTAATTTATTACAGTCGAAATTATTTGAACCATATTTTCTTGACCTTCTTATGTTTTTGCCGAGGAGGAGAAATTGTAAACATAAGCGATGGATATTGGAAAGTGGAAATCCAAAGTCCATCCCTTATGTATTGGAAAGCCCCTCTTAAATTTTAAGAACTTTGTAGTAGAATAAGATTGTATAAAAGAGCAAAGCAATTATCGATCTTGGAGGAATTGCTTTAAGATTGTCGTAAAATAAACTTGGCTTTCAGCCTTAAATTTTATTAATTTCTTTTTAGTAATTCTCCATATTTTGGCATTCATTGCCTTTAAATCTGCAGTGCCCAACTGCTTAGCCAAATTAACTAGGGAACTTATTTTGGCATTTCTGCCTATTAGATTTGCGACCAGACGCTGAGTAATTTTCTGGTAAGTGTTATCAATCACGGATACAATCCGGACACAACAAGACCCATGTCGAGGGAGTGGTGAAGAAATGGTAGTCGCCCTCTTGAGACGGCCGCCATGGATTTTACGACATAGCTTATTGTATTCTACTTATCACACCCTTTCATTTGATATCTATGTATGTCGAGGGGGTGGTGAAGAAAATGGTAATGCGTCCTCTAGAGATGGCCGTGGTGGATCTAGCTATTTAGTGAGTATACTATGTTGCTTTTTGTATTCTACTTATCCTACCCTGTCATTTGATACCCATGTCGAATGGGTTGTGAAGAAAATGGTAATCCGCCCTCTTCAGATGACTGCCATGGATTTAACCATATATTGAGTATACTATATCGCTTATGGAATTCTACTTATATTCCCCTTTCAATTGAGACCCATGTCGAGGAAGTGGTGAAGAAATGGTAGTGAGGCCTCTTGAGACGGCCGCCATGGATTTTACGACATACTTTATTGTATTCTATTACCATACTTTTCATTTGATACTTAAGTCGAGGGGGTGGTGAAGAAAACGGCAATGGGTCCTCTTGAGATCGGCGCCGTCCATCTTACTATATATTAAGTATACTATATTACTTATTGTATTCTACTTATCCTACCCTGTCATTTGATACCCATGTCGAGGGGGTTGTGAAGAAAATGGTAATCCGCCCTCTTGAGATGATCGCCATGGATTTAACCATATATTGAGTATACTATATCGCTTGTGGTATTCCACTTATGATACCCTTTCAATTGAGACCCATGTCGAGGGAGTAGTGAAGAAATGGTAGTCCGCCCTCTCGACACGGCCGCCATGGATTTTACGACATAGCTTATTGTTTTATATTTAACATACCTTTTCATTTGATACCTATGTCGAGGGGGTGGTGAAGAAAATGGTAATGGGTCCTCTTGAGATGGCCGCCGTGGATATTGAGTATACTATATTGCTCATTGTATTCTACTTATTATTACCTTTCATTTGATACCCATGTCGAGGGGTCTGTGAAGAAAATGATAGTCCGACCTCTTGAGATGACCGCATATATTGAGTTTACTATATCGCTTATGGTATTGTACTTGTGATACCCTTTCAATTGATACCCTTGTCGAAGGGGTGGTGAAGAAATGGCAATCCGTCCTCTGGAGACGCGTATCAGTTTAATATGAACGCCTTTTTTTAATCATCGAAATGATAGGGAATGCTATCTGACATCGACAGTGCTGCATTCGACTAACTTGTAACGAATTTGTCATATTTTTAGAAATAAATTAAAAGTATTTCAAAATATTACTGTACTGAACTACATATGTTTTTTATATACACCATAGTCGTGACTAATCATTTTTATATGAACACATTTTGTTAATCATCTAATGCCATCTGTCATCAACAATGCAAGTAAACACTTTTCGACTAACTAGCAGCACCATCTCACTTATTGAGCAATTGAAATACCTTATAACGCCATCTGATAGAATAATTTTGAGTACCCACTTTTTTAGACTAGGAGAAGAAAAAAGTTCGTGTCGAAATGTACAAAAATGTAAAAATAAAGAAAACGAAGAATGATGGGAAAAAAAACTCATGGAATAACAATTTATTTATATTGTGGTCATCGTTTACAAATGAAAAATTACTTATATTGCTTATAAAAAGGCGATAAATCATATAATTTTATAAAAAAACACCTTGTTTTTCATGTTTCGGCGTAAATAATGCCTAATCTCCAATGGAAAAACCATCCACGAACCAACCACGTACCAGTAGGCTGAATTAGCTGACAAAATGTGTTCACACACATTTCTATCACTGTAGATGTGAATTGTCAAATGCTGAATTTCATCTGGCAACTCAAATGGTTTAACTAACACATACGAAAAGTTAACCCATGTCGACCAAAACACGAGCGAGACGGATAATTCAATTTACAATGGGAAGGAATAGGAAGCAGCACTTTGGTTGGTTGGTTCGTGGTTGGTTTTGCCATTGGAGATTAGCAAGACCCTCTCCATTACAGGCCATGAAGTTCTCTCTTGAACTAATCCAACCATAGCTGAAGTCGGTCCACAAAATCTGACATTTGGTTAGAATAAACATGGCGCGGAATAGGCTCGGGATTGTTTTCGTTATATTTTTGTGGTAAAAAGTGGAAAATCATTGTAAGTTATTACTTTAAACTAAACATGGATTATCAGTGGTTAGTTCTTTAGTGATTTAATAAGAAAAAAAAAAAAAAATAGTGATTTAGTGAGTTTTAAGTGTGTTAATTGTTGAGGTAATCAATTTCTTTTACTTTCGCGGTGTTTTTTTCGTCTTTATTAAGGAAAAATATGCTGATTATTTAATTAAAAGTGATTTTAAAGTCATTAAATAATTTCTTATGGAATTATTATTAAACATATAAGTGCAGAAAAGTGTGAAAGGAAAAGTGAATAAGAAAAGTGTTTTTCTACACCTATATTTTTAATACTAATTACATAATATATGTATTAATCACTTTAAAATCACTTGTGATCCCATAACTAAACAAAACATTAAATTTTCAACATTTTTTTTTCGTAAATAAACATGAAAAAATACCGTGAATGTAAAAACAGTTGTTCGCCTTAACAATTGAAACACTTAAAAGACACTTAATCACTAAATTATTTTTATTTTTTTTAATTAAATCACTAATAAACTATTCACTGGTAAATCCAAGTGCAGTTAAAAGTGTTAAAATACAATATTTTATCACTTTTTACTGCAAAACTATAACCAAAACGTTCCCGAACTTATTCCGCGCCATGTTTATTCCGCTCTCTCCGGTGAATTTTTGGACCGGGTTGACCACCATGAAAAACTCTCCTTCGGGGCCTGTAGTTGAGAGGGTCTTGAGATTAGGCATAAGGGTTTAGCTGTTTGCCCTTACGAACTCGGCAAACTACCGCTTGCCTTGATTCAAAATTCAAGCAAAGGTCGAGTAAAAGTGTTATTAGACGTAGGAATTTATTGCACATCCATCCATCCATCCAATGGCGCTACAGCCCACACAGAGCCTTCGCATTCCCTAGGACATTTTGAGTATTGCCTTTGCGTCAGTCTATCCCTCTCCTCCTGTATCTACTTCTAGCCTACTTCCGGAAATTTCAGATGCCATAAGCCCGTTTGGGATACGATTTTTCTCCACTCTGATTACATGGTCGGCTAGCGAGGCCAGGTCTTTGCGACCGACTGGTCGGGAGGTAGAGCACATCAGCCTTGGTGGCCATTTAAAAGCGCCTGATTGAGGCCTGGCCTACATAATTTTTTACAGCATTTTCACAACGTGTGTTGAGTTCAAAAAAGGGTCCCTAAACTTTAGGAATGCAGTGACCCTAAAAAAATTCTTTGCTAGTACCATAATGATCCTTACCCCTACCATGCAATGTTACCAGATTATGTCACATCCACTGCGGCTAGCTATGTATGTTTTTACAGGCATTCGTAAATAGAAAAAAATGATTGTGGAATTGTACTAAACTCCTATATCAACCTTAGCACTCTTCGTGGTTTCCTTCAACCACCTCCTGCTCATAGCCTCAATCATATTTTGTCTTTCGAGCTGGGCTTTTTGCATTACAGAGGGTGATTCCTCAGGTTAGAACTACCATATAAAATTATATGGTGCCATATTTGAGGCTTTGAGGTGGTGAGGAGAATGTCATTTTGATAGATCTACTAATTCTTTTTATTGTTTTACAAAGGAATACTTGAAATTCGTTTTCGTCACTTATCTCTGTTAATATTTTATTCTGGCTTGCTGTAAATTAACAAAAATTAAATCAATAATAAATTCTCAAGTAGTCCAATCACGATTTCCACAGAGCCCATAAAAATTTCAAGGATCATTGCATTCTTAACCACAAGTGCTTGTTTTTTTTTTTGAATTATAAATGTACATATATCCTTACTAATATTATAAATGCGAAAGTAACTCTGTCTGTCTGTCTGTCTGTCTGTCTGTCTGTCTGTCTGTCTGTCTGTCTGTCTGTCTGTCTGTCTGTCTGTCTGTCTGTCTGTCTGTTACGCTTTCACGCCTAAACCACTAAACCGATTTTGATGAAATTTGCAACAGACATAGTTTAGACCTTGGAGACGGACATAGGCTACTTTTTATGGAGAACAAAAGGGTTGAAGGGGGTGAAATGGGGTTCAATAAGTTGCAAGGGGATTTTTTTCTATTGTATAAAAAGTAACTGACTGACAGACAACGCACAACTTAAACCGCTAGAGCTAAAGGGCTGAAATTTTGACTGTGCATCCCTATAATGGCGTGGACATCCACTAAAAAGCGATTTTTCGAAATTCATCCCCTAAGGGGGTGAAATGGGGTTTATCCAAACCGCTGGAGCTATAGGGCTGAAATTTGGACAGTGCATCCCAATAATGGCGTGGACATCCACTAAGAAACGATTTTTCGAAATTCATCCCCTAAGGGGGTGAAATGGGGTTTATCCAAACCGTTGGAGCTATAGGGCTGAAATTTTGACAGTGCATCCCTATAATGGCGTGGACATCCACTAAGAAGCGATTTTTCGAAATTCATCCCCTAAGCGGGTTTACCCAAACCGCTGGAGCTATAGGGCTGAAAGTTTGACAGTGCATCCCTATAATGACGTTTACATCCACTAAAAAACGATTTTTTGAAATTCATCCCCTAAGGGGGTGAAATGGGGCTTATCCAAACCGTTGGAGCTATAGCGCTGAAATTTTGACAGTGCATCCCTATAATGGCGTGGACATCCACTAAGAAGCGATTTTTCGAAATTCATCCCCTAAGGGGATGAAATGGGGTTTATCCAAACCGTTGGAGCTATAGGGCTGAAATTTTGACAGTGCATCCCAATAATGGCGTGGACATCCACTAAGAAACGATTTTTCGAAATTCATCCCCTAAGGGGGTGAAATGGGGTTTATCCAAACCGTTGGAGCTACAGGGCTGAAATTTTGACACTGCATCCCTATAATGGCGTGGACATCCACTAAGAAGCGATTTTTCGAAATTCATCCCCTAAGCGGGTTTACCCAAACCGCTGGAGCTATAGGGCTGAAAGTTTGACAGTGCATCCCTATAATGACGTTTACATCCACTAAAAAGCGATTTTTCGAAATTCATTCCCTAAGGGGGTGAAATGGGGTTTATCCAAACCGTTGGAGCTATAGGGCTGAAATTTTGACAGTGCATCCCTATAATGGCGTGGACATCCACTAAGAAGCGATTTTTCGAAATTCATCCCCTAAGGGGGTGAAATGGAGTTTATCCAAACCGTTGGAGCTATAGGGCTGAAATTTTGACAGTGCATCCCTATAATGACGTTTGCATCCACTAAGAAGCGATTTTTCGAAATTCATCCCCTAAGGGGGTGAAATGGGGTTTATCCAAACTGTTGGAGCTATAGGGCTGAAATTTTGACAGTGCATCCCTATAATGGCGTGGACATCCACTAAGTAGCGATTTTTCGAAATTCATCCCCTAAGGGGGTGAAATGGGGTTTATCCAAACCGTTGGAGCTATAGGGCTGAAATTTTTACAGTGCATCCCTATAATGGCGTGGACATCCACTAAGAAACGATTTTTCGAAATTTATCCCCTAAGGGGGTGAAATGGGGTTTATCCAAACCGTTGGAGCTATAGGGCTGAAATTTTGACAAAGCATCCCTATAATGGCGTGGACATCCACTAAGAAGCGATTTTTCGAAATTCATCCCCTAAGGGGGTTAAATGGGGTTTACCCAAACCGCTGGAGCTATAGGGCTGAAAGTTTGACAGTGCATCCCTATAATGACGTTTACATCCACTAAAAAGCGATTTTTCGAAATTCATTCCCTAAGGGGGTGAAATGGGGTTTATCCAAACCGTTGGAGCTATAGGGCTGAAATTTTGACAGTGCATCTCTATAATGGCGTGGACATCCACTATAAAGCAATTTTTCGAAATTCATCCCTTAAGGGGGTGAAATAGGGTTTGTCCAAACCGCTGGAGCTATAGAATTGAAATTTTAACAGTGCATCCCTATAATGACGTGGACATCCACTAAAGAGCGATTTTTCGAAATTCATCCCCTAAGGGTGTGAAATGGGGTTTATACAAACCCCTAAAGCTATACGGCTGAAATTTTGACAGTGCATCCCTATAATGACGTTTACATCCACTAAAGAGCAATTTTTCGAAGTTCATCCCCTAAGGGTGTGAAATGGGGTTTTTACAAACCGCTAAAGCTATAGGGCTGAAATTTGGACAGTGCATCTCTATAATGGGGTGGACATCCACTATAAAGCGATTTTTCGAAATTCATCCCCTAAGGGGGTGAAATGGGGTTTATCCAAACCGCTGGAGCTATAGGGCTGAAATTTTGACAGTGCATCCCCTTAATGACGTGGACATCCACTAAGAAGCGATTTTTCGAAATGTATCCCCTAATGGGGTGAATTGGGATTAACTCACACCGCTGAAGCTGGAGGGCTCTAATTTTGACCGTGCATCACTACAATGACGTGGGCATCCACTTAGGGACGATTGAGATTTATCCCCTAAGGGGGTTAAGTGGGGTTAAGCCAAACCGCTGGAGCTAAACGGCTGAAATTTTGACAGTGCATCGTGGACATTTACTAAGAAGCGATTTTTCGAAATTTATCCCCTAAAGGGTTTAGCAAACTACTGGAACTACAGGGTTGAAATTTGGACAGTGCATCCCTATAATGACATGGACATCCACTAAGAGGCGAGTATTCGAAATTCATCCCCTAAGGGGATGAAATGGGGTTAACCCAAACCTCTGAAGCTGAAGGGCTGAAATTTTGACAGTGCATCCCTATAATCACGTAGAAATGAATGACTCGAAATTCACTTTATTTAATATTCATTTGTGATTACTTCATAATTTCTTACATCCACGTAAATAGGCGAACAAACTTAACGAACGTTCGTCAAACCCTAAAATGTCACTTTTCTTGATGACATATACATGCCAATCTACTTTAAAACTTGCAGATTTGTTGGGGAGAGGTGATATTCGCAGTAATTTGTTTACCATATTTATTAAAAAAATGCACTATAATAAACCCTTTTTAGGGATAATAACAGCTGACTTTTTTGTTGGTTTTTTTAAGGAAAACATTGCACATAATAAACAGTTTTTAAAGGCGTTGCAAGGCACGCGGGTTTTATGCTAGTTTATATATAAATTTGATTTTTAAATAACCATTTGTATTCATCCTGTGTAAATTGATTCTAAAAGCAAATAATAAAGTCTTAGAATTGATTCCTTGACGAAAACATGCCCAAGATTTGCAATTCCATAGCCATACAAAATACTATTAACAAAAATTCTACCAATAAATTTCCTATTTTGAACCTACTTTATCGCTATTATTTTTAACAAACGGGTCCTTATACATAAAAGAGGAACTACAAAGCGGCAAACATTTCAAAGGAATCGCTTAGAAAATCACAAGAAAAGAAGAGGAACGTTAACAGGAAAATGAAGGGAAAAACATATACCAACCACCGAAGAAAATATTCAAAAAAGGACGAAGGAGCCAAAGGAAGCCCGCCCAAAATCACTCTGCCTATTTTTTACTAAAGCTGTTGTTACTGAATTTTGCTGCTCCTGTTGTTGTTGTTGTTTATCAGAAAATGGAATTCTTTTCAATAAAAAGATCGACGAAACTAAACAGCACAAGACGAACAACTTAGAAATATTGAGACAAGCTCTTAAGGATATTTTTTTTTTTTTTTTTTTTTGAAAAAAGGAAGAAAAAATCTTTTTCTATTACAATAAACACAGTCAATTTGTATACATGCACGCGTCAATATGGGAAAGGCGAAAAACATCCTGAATTTTAGGGGATAAGGAATACCTATTCGATTGAAAGGAGAACTTTTTTGCTGTTGTTATTGTTGCTGTGTAAGGACTCGCACGCACGGTCGAAGGTGGATGTGGAGCTTGTTTTTGTGTACTTAACCGGGTTGAAATTGGATAAGAAATGCTAAAAGGGATCCCGGTTGTTTGGCTTTCTAAGTTTTTTATAACATAATCTTGGCAGAATTTTGTGAATTTTTAAGGATACAATGCTTAAGCCCTAAATATACACTTTCGAGGATATTTTTTTCATATTTTAAGTAAATTAAATGTTTAGACTCTTAGGAACTTATGCAAGATCCTTAAATCCACATTTCCATGCAATATTTATTATTAAGGATCGCATTGTTGTTTGAATCTAAAACGCAGGAGAAATAACCAGGAATATAATTCTATCGTTCACAAAGCAGAATAGGACTGCATTCTTGGCCTCAAACCTTATTTGTGACACCTTTTCGATTATGAAAGTTTTCTGTAGGTAGACTGGGTATGGTTGAAACACAGGAGCTAATATCTTTCGAATCGTGTGCAGTAAGGGGGAGGAACGAACGAGGCGGACGACAAGGACGAATATTAGTGGCCCGACGCTCACTAGACGTTGTGGTTGTTTTTAGGGGCCCCATTGTGATTTTATAAGTAAAAGTAAGTATTTTTGTACGAAATTTTTTGCTATTTAGTATACTTTTCATTAAGTGAGTGTTGAGTGGTTTTGCTGTGTTTGAATCAATGTTTTTAGAACATGAAATCGTGTATTAATATCTGTGCAAAATTATTGTTGACACTACTATAAACTATTTTTTATCAAACGGAGGCTTGGGTACAGTAAGCGTTTATATTCCCTGGTAAAAATTAGACATCTACTTTTCGTTTTATATCTACTGACACACACTAATAATTGTAATAACTGTAATTATCCATTTTTCATAAACCTACAAAATGTTTCGTTAAAATCATACATATTTTTTTGTGACAAATCCACAGCGAAGTTCGATAAAATTGAGTTTTTTTTTTGTCTACAGCACCACCTACATGACTATAAACTAATAAAATGAGCAGCAGCGAATGAAAGATTTATAAAGACGCCGAAGAGCCATAACAAATCAAGAAAAAGATATTTTTCACTTTTAATTAAGTAAATGTTTATATTTTCCTGAGTATCATTAAATAATAGAATTTAGTGATAGATTCAAAACATGTTCCACCGAATTAAAAAAAAAATGTATTCCACCATTTCGCGGCCGAGTGTTGAACCTGGTTCCCCGGGATAGGATTCCAGCGCCTTAGCTCTAGGCTACCGCTATATGGACTTTATTAGAAATCTCTTTTTTGTTGTTAAATATACTTCCGGTTGAAATTTCAAGACCATTTTCCCAGTTTTAGGTCTTTTGACCAAGAGCTAGAATTTGAGATATAGCCCAAGTCTGTAGTGGCAGTACTTTCAGAGATGAAAGAAGGTCACAGATGGACAGACGGACAGAGACCCTGTATAAGCTTTTTTTTTTTTTGAAAAGGCTAAATCGTGCAAATCTAGGTACTAGCTTATCGAAAAAATTAAATATTAACAGCATTTATTTTATAACAAAATTATAACACTTTGAATTGTAAACTTATTTTAAAATAAAAACTAAAAGAATATTTCTACTAACAATGCTATTAATAAGAATTCTGAGTATGAGATCAGTCGGGATTACAATTATGGCATTGATAACTAAGATCTCCTTTTGTGCTCTCTTCGGTAATTATTCAGTAAACTCACCGAATATTCGAACATTAAACAACACGCCGAATATGCCGAATAAGAATATTCGGCCGAACTTTCGGCGCATCTCTAGTAAAAAGGTACATTCCAATGCTAGATTTATAAAAACAGATTTTCTATTATTTATGAAATGTATTGTGTATATTTTATGGAAATTGATAATCACAGGTAAAACGAAGAGTAATGTAATATTGCCATAGATGAGTAGTAATGTAATATTGCCATGAGAGTAATGTAATATTGCCATGGAGTGTTCACTATTCTTTGTCATAGATGGGGTGCAATTGTCAATTCCTTCAAATTCTTTGCGGGTAATTATTGTATAATTCTTTCAGCAGTATCTACATGAAAGATGCGTTAGTTGTTGGAATGTTTTCGTGATTCTTCACAATCTCCACTTAATATATTGTCATCCAGTCTGAAGTGTTATTCAACAGAAAGAATACGACGAAAAAGCATAATTAGTGGCTAGTCTCAAGGCACAACATCCCACTATTTATTTTATGTGAAAGACTAGAGCCCTTTATACCGTCGACAATCTATTTTCTTCGTATAGAGTGCAATGTCGAAAAGCAGCTCTAGTCGGGAAGGAAGGAAGAGCCACAAGCTACCCGCATTATTTTTTAGTTCACCTGCTACCAACCATTATTATCGCGACTTTGACATCGGGGCATCGAGAAACAACTCGCTGGAGTGTTATGACTCCTAAAACGAGTTGAATCTCAACCAACCGATAACATGGGCTTTGTTGGAGCCGGAAAGGGCTAAGGAACGCCATGACAAGAGGAATCAGGAATGTACGGAAGGAAGAAGAAAGAAGGAAAGTTATGTAGATAGGAAAGGGGAAAAGACGATGGACCGTGTCGCAGGCCGGGATTCAAAACCGGGTTCCCTGGGAGCCAGACTTCTTACCCCTAGGCTACCGAGGCCCCTGTGTTTCAATTGATCCCCATCACCAATCAATTTTATTTAAATTTTTTAATTTTATTTTATACAAATTACAAAACACTATGCACTCAATTAATACAATATCTCAATCGCCACTTGTTTCGGTAATAGCGATGCTGCGGACAATAAAAGCTAAATTGTTGAAACAACGTACCCAGTCTACCCTAAATTAAAAAAGGTGAAAATCAAGTTGCAGGAAGCGTAGAACGTAAAAATTGTGTAACATCGTATTAATTTATTAATTAAAAAAAACTAATTAAACTTTCGAAAAACGGAAACTTATTTCTACCTGTCGGAGTATCCATGCGTTTACAAAAAATCAGATTTCTATCTCTTCTAGGTTGGCTCCAACGCGAGACGGTATGCATAATAAGACACACAGACACACACTTTCTTTTATTAAAATAGATTAAACCAGGCTGAGCCCAAGCAACGCATGGCAGGGTTCAGCTATTTACAATAAAAAGTTATTTCTTTGACACAAAAAATTTCAAAAATTCACTGACACAGACGCGCAGCTCTTAGCATGAACAGCGCAATTGCTTACTTCTCCTCTTCCAACTTTCCAACAATTTACTTTTCAAGAAAGTTTGCGTCAATGACAGCTTTAAAACTTCAATACCTTCAAGGTCAAAGCCCAATGTACGCTTGACTTGTTTTTCTTGCTTGGCTTTTCAAAGCTTTTCTGTTTATATACATATATGTATGTATGTGAAAGCTGTGCCAGAGCTGCTTTGACATTTGGTTTCGCCTCATCATAAGGCATTGGTTTATTTGATTATGTCACAGCAAGTAAGCGCAATCAAGCGTACATTGGGCTATGACCCTATTCTTGACACCCTTTTGCGCCAATTGCTATCACCCCTCTACACAAATTATTAAGATAGACGTTGGTTAATTTTTAATGCAATCTATAGAAGCAAAACTTCGAAATAAACGAAAAACAAACAATAAGACCAACCAACGACAAAAAAACTTTCCCTTAAATAAATCATGGACAAGAATCATAAAAATTTATGAAACTAAAAAAACATAAAAAAAAACAAAAAAATCCCTGCGAAAAAAACATCGGAAGTAAAGCTCCCATTTCCATTTGGTTTTGATGTTTTGAAAATTCTGCAAATAGCCTTAGCATTACGAAGGATGTATGTCAAAAAGCAGCTGTTTACAGCTATAAAGAAATCCATTACGACACCGGGGATGAAAAAGTTTGGGCAGGCAAAAGCTAACGGCCACAAGTTAGTCACCGCACAAAACAACAAATTAAAGAGCGCGACATCTGCCGGAGGGAAACTTTTACCCTTCAAAGTTGCTCCAGTACGAGTTACAGTTCCCAGTCAAAGTCGCAGCGGGGACAAGATCCGAGATTCTCATGGCGAGCAGCAGCAACAGCAGCAAAAAATCGAATAAATATCCATTTGCTACCGTCGCCACAAGTTAAGACGCTCGTAAATTATCATCCCGCAGGATAAAATTTACTTCAGGGGAGGAAAAGGCCCTGTCCTTCGCACTAACACAGCCCACGGCCGTCCGTGCCGTGCCAGCAAAGACACTCAAGTAATCAGATGATGGCGCCTTCATTAGGACATTAGACCGCGTCCAAATAGGCCAAGTTCTCGAAGGATAACGTAACAGTGCCATGAGAAGTTTCCGATATAGCCGAGTTGAGGGTAGTCCGCAGCAAGGTTAATGCCGTCCCTGCATCGTCGACCATACATCTTCCGCATGTCACCCGAGGATATCCTCATTTGCATACCGAACTTCCAGTAAATCGGCTTAAGGTGTCGAGTGGGTGGGGATTAAGGACACCCCCAGATCCTGTTTAATGGGATTTCGATTAAAGTTTTTTCACCCCCTCACTGTCTATAAAATTTCCGGCCCTAGAAAGGCAGTCCTGTCGCAGAGAGTGTCCTCGAAACTTTCAAGTGTAAATTTAACAAAAGAAAACCGTTACCGACCCGCTCCTGAATAATTAATTACGAACAAATGAACAGCCATCTTGGGGCTTGTAAGCAGCCGGGGGATTTGTCGGCATAAAATTTTCCCAATTATGTCTCAAGTGATTACTCATAGGCTTAATTTTGATTATTAGTTTTCCAATTACGGAAGGTGCCAGGATGCGCCCGCAGAGCGTCAATTCAAAGGATTAGCGAATGTGCTTTGACGGGCAAAGTGTGTGCGTGCCAAGTGGGGCTCCAACTGATATTGTGCGAAATAAAGTAGGGTTTCAGCTTGGATAAATTACGGGTTAGCTGGTAAATTGTGTAAATGCACGCATTTTTGGAAAAGAGAGGTGAAAACCCGTTACCCCTATCAAGGGCTTGTAACTTATTTATTTAAATCTCAAGAGAAAAGGGATGGCATGTTGAAAAATTGAAATAAAGGTAACGTTAATGGCGAATTTTTTACCGTGCCGTGCTAAATTATTTTAGTTCAGCACACCTTTTCAATTCACTAAATTATCGCTTCAACAAAATTCTGATTTTAATGAATTTTACACGAGCACATACAAGGATTACATTCAATAATTGAAAATTGGGGTGCATTGGAATATTTCTGAGATTAATCAAACTTTCGTCGCTATTGGAATGTCTTTTAGTACCCATTTTGTGAAACGTAGAAGCAAATAGTGGTATGATACATAACAAAAAGCTAGTTTTAAATTTGCTGTTCTACTTATATAAACTTTGAACTTAGCAAGACCGAATAACATTAGAGTCTGAACGATGTCCTTATTGGTTGGCATCGCATTTTTGCCGCCCCTTTCCTTTACAATGGAAGTAAGCATAAGGCTGGTCGTCCACTGGAAGCGTATTCGAGCGGCTTCGCGCTTCGGCCATACAAATGAGCCGCTTGTAGCCGCTCATATGTATGGCCGTAGCGCGAAGCCGCTCGAATACGCTTCCAGTGGACGACCAGCCTAAGCATCAACGGAGATAAGCTTTAATTGTAATTTTATCATAAACATTATACCAGATTATAATTTTCTTTCTTTGACTAAACATAAAAAATTAATTAGAAAGAACAATTGACAATTTAAAAAAATAATCCAGTCGTTAGAGGTTTTGACCTCTAACTAAATGCTAACTAACTAATTTTTTTAAAGTAGTTTTTAGTTAGTAGAGTATGTTAAAAGGAAGTTTCGGAAAATTAGTTGTGCGCTAACCATAAAAACTACCTCTAAAAATCCGCTTTTGGCTAATATAGAGAGGTAAGAGGTAAGTCTTATCATAAAATAGTGTTTACAAAGTTTGTATATTATGCGATTATCTACAAAAGAAGATAATTACATTTTCCCGAATTGCCATTCATGAGAAATCGCCGTTTACAATATTTACAATAATCATATGCACTCATTCGCGACACGTATAGGTCATCTGACTGAACTACGAAAAACTACGAACAGCTACGAAGCACGACAAGTATGAAGAATTTACAAAGTGAAATGAATACCCTTAATATGAGAATATTTTATAATGGTGGTCATGAAGCGGGAGGGGGTGATGGGTCGGGGGTAAGGTTGTCTGAGAGCATAGAAGTTTTCAAACGCCGTGACACAAATAATTTGAAGGGTTCTGCGTAGTGATGAGCAAAAGTGGTCTTGTTCTTGCAGTCTTGTCTTGTTCTTGCACATTTTGCAAGAACAAGAACAAGACTTAGTTATGCTTGCAAGAACAAGAACAAGACTAACTGTGCAAGAACAAGACCCAGAGCAAGATTTATTGCAAGATTCTGGCAAAAATTCCACCTAAATTCATTCTATTAAAAACATTTTCTAGGTGAGAAACCGCAAATATTTTGAAGCAAAATCAAACCTTAGATGTCAGTATTCAGTAGTTCAAGTAGTTTATTAGAAAAGAAAAAATGCTCTAAAAAATTCTTTTTTGAGTAACCTCTTTTGCTTTTTGGATGGCAAGGAAACTCGGACTTTTCTCAATGTATGTAATGTTTTCAAGGCCTTCACATTGGTTACATCGCATTGTAAGAACGACAGGAGCGTGGGCCAGTTTTTGTATTGCTGCAAAGGGATTTAATAATTTTTTGTGCCCATACACGACATTTCTTCTTTAAGGAATCATACTTGAACAACCTAATTTTTTATAATAAGTAATGGGTATAATACTGGTTTACTTTTGCTTCAAAATATTTCCGTTGTAATTTGTTGCTTACACACTTGACAGAAAAATGTCTACGCCTAACTTGTTCCCATATGAATTTTATGTAATTTTTCAGGGGCGCAAACATAATAACGTCACCAAGAGCAGTCGTGAAACCGATTTGTTTAATAAAAAAGCCATGTGGAATTCTCACCTCAAAGGTAGTAAATTTTCGATGTATACAAACTTTTGACGCTGACTGACTGACGCTAAAATTAATAGTTTTAAAATCAATTTTTTGCATTTTGTTGTTTGGATATATTTTTTTTTATTAAAGTCTAGGTTTTTTTCAATAACCATTTTATAAAATCAACATACAATACCTACTACATGCGAGAAAATACCTTGGCCTTGCAGTTTTGTCTTACCTTGTCTTGGTCTTGCACATTTAGTAGGAACAAGAACAAGCCTTAGGTATATTTGCAAGAACAAGAACAAGCCTTAGGTATATTTGCAAGAACAAGAACAAGAACATGACTTAGGTATGTTTGCAAGAACAAGAACAAGAACAAGACTTAGCTCTGCTTGCAAGAACAAGAACAAGACAGACTGAACAAGAACAAGACAAGAACAAGACTAGATTAGTCTTGTCTTGTTCTTGCGTTTGCTCATCACTAGTTCTGCGCACCTCGTTGCCCAATTTCATAAATTTTGTTCTATTATTTCCCCTCTTTTAACTTAAAAAGGCAACAAACGCAGAAAAAACTCAACAAAATAATTTGGGAAGGGATGTGCGCATGCCGGATGAATAAAGTTAAGTAATCTTTATATGTATTGAGCAGAACTTTTAAATACATGTAAAACTCTTGCTCAACAAAGGCAGTTTATCCATAGTAATAAGCATAATTTCTTTTAAAGATATGAGCATTTTCATTCATAAATTGAGAGTTCTCCGCAGCCGCAAGCAACACAACCTCCCCAGGCAGAAGCGCGCTTGCGACTGGCGGAAAATGTCAAAAATCTTGTAATCAAAGTGATAAAAACACAGATATCGTATTTTTTAGTAGAAATTACTACAAATTATTTCTGTAGCATATGTGTAAAATATAATAACCTTAAAATAAAAAAAAATATATTAAAACGGGTTTTTCAGTCATAATTTGTAAATTTTTTAAATAATCATTGAAGTCCCAGAAAGATACACCTCCCGGTAGCAATACGCAGTCGCGACTGATTACATGGCAACAAGTGATTTGATAGGAGGAGTTAACTGAAGCTTTTTTCTGAACTTTTAAACATTTTTAAGAGCTTAGCTGGGGAATATGCGCGGGATGTCACGAGGTTTGAAAACAACTATACAAAGATGTTAGTTCGCCAATACTCATGATCATTCAAATCAATCCCCTATCTTTTCCATCGCAGTATTGTGAAGGGACTTGAGTGTCGGGGGAGGTGGAGGTCAGAGGGCAGAAAGAAAACTGAACTGAAATTGTTTTACATTCAGAGATCTGTTATATCCCCATAGACCCTTCCCTTAGACGTGGTTTTTTGGAATGGAGGAGGGGTGATGAGGCTTTGTGCCCATTGAGACTCTTGATCTACATTTACAGCTATCAACCGGCAATATTTCGAGCAAATTAGCCATAATATGCGGGCTCCTTTATAAGTTCCCACAACTTACTGAAAAGCAGATCTTTTATACATACATTCATTTATATATCATAACCTAGTAAATTTTGCGGAATTATTTTTAGCTTATTTATTCTTGTAAGTTATAGTCAGGCCCGTTGGGAGCGGACGTGCAGAGTCAAGGGCGGCGCTTTCATAGGTGCGAATGGTGCACTTGCACCGGGCGCAATTTTTCGGGGCGCAGATTCAGAATTTAAGATTTTAAAAATATTAAAACTTCGGATGAAAAATATAAAATTGAAAATGATTCCCAAGGATGCAAGAAACTACACAAATTCATCCAATTTTTGTCCTTGTACTTTCTCATGCCAGAAAAAACGGGGAAATTTCGTTTCTCATCGTGCAGGAAGTTTCCAGAGATTTTAGCTTCGCGATTCGAGAAATCGGGAAAAAAACTTCCAAGTGAAAGAAAAATCACTCATTTATTTGGAGCACTTTTTGAAAATTCTTTAAAAAGCACCATGTTCACTCGCACAAAAGAAAAATTGTTCCGATGGTTCTGAATTGTGTATTGCTGTTTACCGTGATTGATATAATCTTGAGGGCGCTGTTGCTGCACTTTTACATTCTGTTTAAAGAATTGTTAAAAGAGGTTAATGAACGAAATGAGGAGAAAAAAGGCCTTGTGGCGAGATATCCTCTTAAATTACTCTTTCTTTGATTGCTTCTTTAAACCAAAGTCTAGAAATTAACAAGTCTTTCATCTTCATATAGTTAATAAGTGGAAGGCGAACAGCTACATATATGCAAAAGTTCTTCAAATGACGATGCCTGGGCTATCAGAAAGAGAATGCAACATTTTTATACGCGTTTGCATACAACTAAACAGCTAAACTTTTATGAGTTTATATGGGAATAAACTTAATGTATTGGTGCCTATTTGCTCGTTTGTTTTGATTTATGAAAGAAAACAGCTGATTCAATTTTCTTTCCTTTTCTGTTCTGCATACTTTATCGTAAAGAGAGAATCTGGCTTTGCCTCGCTGAATTCACGAAGTATGCGTTGATTTTTGCTCAGCGGGGATGTTCATATATGCACGCACACAACTAACGGGGGGAAAATTTTGTATGAAGATGAAAGACTTGTTATTACTAGACTATGCTTTAAACCCCCGGCTTCAACGGCGTCAGTTCAATAAAGTTCAATTCAATCTGCATAAATAGCTTCGCCGGCTGGCATGTTCAGTTCATGCTTGAAATTGTTATTTCTTTTTCGCCAGAAGTTAGAAATGCAAAAAGCTCACTGGAATTTTATTCCAATATTCCAGTTGATTATTTTCTTTTGAGTAATTTTCAATCCCAATTTCAAGTTCTGTTGAGCGAACTGAGGCTTTATTTTTCCTGAGTTCAATATGTGAAACTACATGGAAGCTCAGGCAAAAAGTGAAGTTCAGTATACTAATTTGCTCGAACTTGCGCAGTTTGGCCGGTGGTATTACAGTCTAACAAATTAATATGGCCAGTTTCCCACGAGCCAATCAATAAAAATTGGGTGTAATCGTCAATTCCCCTTTGAAATTCGATGAATAATCGCATGGGTTTTCACAAGAGCCAACTTTTCCAACAAACTATACTTTAGAATGCTTTAGATTGTTGCTGTTGCTTTTAATATTGATTATTCCTTCTGCCGTTTCCTTTCTTTTCTTTTCCTAGCAAAAGGGAGGCAAAAATCAACAATAACCACTCAAAAAGTTGATTCAAAAACTATCTGAAAGAATTCAAAGGTTTAGAAAATCTGCCCGTCCCATCGTCCTCGCCTACTCGCTGCTCCGTAAACGATGCAGAATTTTGGTGGTTGGATGTTGGATGGTGGTTGGATGTAAAACTTCCTATTTATGTAATCTTTTTTTATATTATAGGTACGCATCATGTTGCAATCTTAAATTTTGCGCAAACTATAAAATATTTCACCATTAGCTAGTGTTTGGGTCCTTTTCCATTGTCCTTGACTGCTTTCAAAAGTGAACAGGTAATGGGGCGCAATATGATAAAGTGCACCGGGCGCAAAAACCCAAGCACTGGCCCTGTGCAGAGTGTGACCGTACGTGGGCGGATTTTCAGGGGGCGGGAAACACAACAATCTCGTCATCGAACTCATTTTCATCATTTGCACCTATTTGTCTTTATAAAGCCATAACAATTCCGTGGATTCATCTCCTTAAAAAATAAAACTATAAACCGAAAATAGGTGCAGGTTCAAACCACTTAAGAAGGATCGATCCCGATCAATAGTATAGTATAAGGTAGGGATGAGCAAACGCAAGAACAAAGCAAGGCTAATCTAGTCTTGGTCTTGTCTTGTTCTTGTACAGTCTGTCGTGTTCTTGTTCTTGCAAGCATAACTAATTCTTGCTCTTGTTCTTGGTCTTGCAAAATGTGCAACAACAAGACAAGACTGCAAGAACAAGACCATTTTTGCTCATCACTAGTATAAGGAAAGAAATTTAAATCAAAATCTATTTTATTCTGTAAATAAAAATTCACATTCTAAGCTGATTATGCACAAAATTTTGTCGTCTAATTATGGAGAATTATCCATTTTAATGTGTAAAGGATAATGGTTGGAGATTGATCGATCTCGCAAGCTCAAACTCAATGGTAGTAAGTTAAACCATGTTCTCGCTCAAAAATATTACGGCGTAACTAATAATCAACTAATAATCAAATTGATCACGTCCTAACTGAGAGAAGACGGCACACGAGTATGCTGGACGTAAGAACAATGAGAGAAGCGTGCTGTGGAGAAACCGGAGAACAACCAAAACGCATAGAGAACAAACTCAACCAAAATACAATATATGTAGATAAGCTAAAACTGGAAGCAGAATAGGAATAGCAGCTGAACCTAACAAGAACTTATATGCAGAAATTGGGAGGATGAAGTTATACCAGATAACTAGAAGAAATCGATTATATGCCCAATATACAAGAAAGGAGATAAATTAACCTGTAAAAACTACAGAGAGTGTAGAGTGAGATCAGCACCAGTTACAAAACCCATAGTGGAAACCCTTATAGGAGAATATCAAGCTGTTTTTAGGACAAACAGGTCAACATGGGGCCAATTGCTGACCTTAAAAAGTTGGAAAGCTTGGACAATCTCTTATGAATAAATGTCTAACCACTTTTATGCTATGGCCTTTACCTACTTTTGAAGTTATAAGCAATTTTAATGTTATTATTTGGCACTTTTCGACAAAACTCAGTTGGAAAATTAGCCTTTGATTGCGGTGGCGAAAGGAGTAAGTAAGAGTCCTTCTTTCGAGCGAATTTGAAGGCCCTTAGCATTTCTGGCGTCGCCGAGTTTGCTATTTTTTGGAAAAAAACGCCATAGTTGCAGTTTTTTCCAAAAATTTTTAAAATATTTAAAAACCATAAAAAAATTTAGAAAAAGGCAAATTTATTATTGGATATTGTAAAAGAGTCTTATACCATACATAATTACACAATTTCTACATCGACTCTAAATCATGCCGCTATAATGTACTTGTATTGACCGAAACATGGTTAAATAGTACATTCCTAAATAAAGAGATCTTGGACAGCAGCTGGACAAT
This sequence comes from Thereva unica, assembly GCA_949987705.1. NCBI lineage: Eukaryota > Metazoa > Arthropoda > Insecta > Diptera > Therevidae > Thereva > Thereva unica. Next base: position 65,643,568 of record OX465284.1, read on the forward strand.
CCACAGGTGCGATAGAGACTACAGTTCCACTGGTCTCACCAGAGGGGGTGGAGTCCTTATAGCAGTCAAAGACTCCTTAAACAGTGAATTGATCTTGACCAATTGTTCAAAATCTTTTGAATATGTCTTCATTCGAATCAAATCCGACCTGAAGGATATATTCATCGGCTCTTTCTATATCCCCCCCAATTCCGACGAATCCAACTATGACGATCTATTGCATATTGTGGAGGAAGTTAACGATACACTCTGCGGTAATGATGTCATATTTATCCTCGGCGATTTCAATCGACCGAATATCTCTTTCTTCCCGAGGAAGATAATAAATTACTTCCTATTAATGCAACCAATGCCGTCGATATAAAATTTATCGACACTCTTTACGGCAATGACCTTCACCAAATTATCTGGCAACCAAATTCTTGTGGTAAATGGCTAGACCTGATCTTCACCAATTCACACGAGGAGGTGAATACTCTACTCGTTTCTGATGAGGAAAACCTATTTTCGAACTCCATCCACCACTCCGCGTGGATCCTCGAATTTAATTCATCAATCCCCAAGCATCGTGCAGCATATAACAATGCACTTGTTTACGATTTTAAGAACGCGGACCTGGACAGTATTGGTTTCGAATTATCCCTAGTCGACTGGGAACATAGGCTAACTAGCAATGATCTTGACGTGATAGTTTCATGCTTTTATTCTATCATTCTCAACATCATCGACAAATATGTACCCAAAATTATAAAACGGGATAGAGTATCGGAACCATGGCTAAATAGAGATACTAGATCCCTAAGTAATCAAAGAAATAAATTATATAACATGATCAAAAATAACACATATGTAAACGAGCGATTGAACTCCGAATACATTAGACTAGCCTCAAAATTTGCTGGTAGGTCCCGCGAGGCCTACTGTGCATATATTAATTCAGTTGGTGATAGTATCATAAGTGATCCCAAAAAATTCTTTGATTACGTTAACATTAAACGGAAGGCTTCTGGCTACCCATCAACAATGACGAATGGTAGAGCCCACACCTCATGCCCCCAAGTAATTTGTAGCAAGTTTGCTGATAGGTTTCCTGAAATTTATAGCCCCCTGTCCAGCGCAACACACGATGTAACTGACTCGCACACTGACACTTCCCTTATAAACGGTATATCCCTTTCTGTTGATGAGATCATGGCGGGTCTGAACAATCTTGATATCAAAAAACGTAATGGCCCCGACAATCTCCCTCCTATTTTCCTGCAGCGCTGCTCGCAACATATCGCGTTTCCTCTTTATCTCATCTTCAACAAATCTTTATCGTTAGAAAAGTTTCCCAAGCTGTGGAAGAAATCCTACCTAACGCCAATCTATGAATCCGGTGACAAGCACTCGGTAGATAACTATAGGGGCATTTCGATTTTATCATCAATTCCTATGCTTTTTGAAAAACTTGTTCATGACAAGATTGCTCCTCTTATCGATCCATACCTAAACGAACAACAACATGGTTTTCGGAAAGGACGTTCAAAAACTTCTAACCTTATAGTCCTTATCTCCGAAACGTTATGCGGTATGGAGAGCGGCCATCAATTGGATGCTGTGTACACTGATTTCTGCAAGGCCTTCGATCGAGTGGACCATGCCATCCTAATCGCAAAATTATTAAAGTTTGGAATATCAGGTTCTGCCTGGGAATGGTTAAAATCATATCTGAACGGAAGAACACAGGTTATCAGATTCCAAGGATTTCTATCTAATGAGATCGAAGTAACCTCTGGCGTTCATCAGGGTAGTCATCTCGGTCCCCTACTCTTCAATATTGTCATCTCCGATCTATCCGAAAAATTAGCTAATATTGCACATCTCTTTTACGCGGATGACCTCAAAATTTATAGTGTCATTAAGACCCAAACTGATGCTTCCTTCTTGCAGACAAAACTCAATGCCTTACACGAGTGGTGCACCATGAACAAACTGCAACTTAACACCAGCAAATGTCATGCAATTACCTTCTCCCGCTTAAAAAACACACAGAACCATAACTATTATCTCAATGGCATAATGTTGAATCAGGTTGACCATATCGTAGATCTAGGCGTCGTCCTAGACAAAAAACTCAATTTCAACCTGCATTACGATAATATAATTGCCAGAGCCAACAAACTTCTTGGTTCCATCAAGAGGAGAGCCAAAGAATTTGGTAATGTATGGGTCACAAAAACACTCTTCTGTTCTTTAGTCCGCCCTATCCTGGAATATGCGTGTCCTATCTGGGATCTTATATTCCAAGTGAGCAGTAGGAGGATTGAATCCATTCAAAAGAGATTTGTTCTTTTTGCCCTGAGACATCTACACAACCCCCATGACTACCAAACAATGCCGCACCAATTGGACAGGCTCAAAGTGCTTGATCTCATGCCGCTGTCTAGCAGGAGGAAACTGCTCATATCTTGCGTTGCCTTTGACGTCCTAAGTGGAAAGCTTAAAGTGCAGTTTCTGTCGGACAGAATCAAATTGAATGATGTAGTCAGACACACACGACATACTAAACTACTTAGGGAATATCCACACCGCACCGATTGCGCAAGGAACGAGCCCGTCAACAGATGCTGTATGGTTTTTAATAGCCATAGCTCCTCTTTCTCCCCTTCCCTCAACAAGGCATCCTATAAAAAAATACTCAAATCCCTACTAACATAACCCCTCTGACAATAGTAGGTTTTTAGTAGCTATCAGTAGTAGGTACATATATAAAAAAGACTGAACACTGTTTTTTTTATCTAAGTATATGTATACCTAGTTTAAGTGTGCCTTGTTTGGCGAATTAATAAATAAATAAATAAATAATTAAATAAAAAAATCTGGATCAACATGGGAGTTTTATTTTGGCGCTGTAGCAAGTTTATTTTTTTTTTAAATTCACTTAATTGAAAAATACATTATGTAAAAACTATTTGACCGACAGTGATCGGGTTTTGGATATAAGTTAAACATGCCTTAAACTATCTTATTCCAGAATTACATTGAAAAATAATGGTCTTTTCTTTCCTTGGCATAACTTTAAAGTGAGGTCGTAGTTTTCGGCTATTTTCAATGCAAAATTTCAAATTTCAAAAAATCCAGCTTACGGTGAGTTTTAGCAAATCCAATAACTAACAAAGCATGCTCAACAAACTATTCGCCTAGAAGCCTTCGTTAAGAGATATTGATTATATGGTATTCAAGAAAGTGCAAAAAAGAGGGAATATTTCTTGAATTTTTCAGTTTTTGCTAGTATCAAAATTAAAGAAAAATAAAATAATCCAATTTGTAGAGGGCCGGATATTCACATCGTTTGGTTTTTCTTCTTTTAAATATCTAGCAGCACTACATGATGGTTCATTATTATGTTGCAATTTCTCAAAACAATTTTCATGCTGCATCCTAATGCAGTTCTTGAATTGGGCTGTAAATGTTGTTTTCGGTACCTGGCAAGGATCGCTTGTTTCTTAGAACATCTCCAATTTGTTTGCCAAATGTAATGCATACATTTATCAATAGACAAATTTTGGTTAGTACATTTTCATTATATTCTGTGTTCTCTGAAGTCTAGAAGCCTTACAAGATCTTCTTCATCCAATGTCTTTTCTTAAGAAATTGTTCAGACATATCATCAAACCCTATACCAAATGGTGAACATGAAACATTAATTATCTAATTGTATTCGGTGTGCTTTTTCGCCTTATGTCCCATTAGGGATTAATTAATGGTGTGCTTACACGGAATATTGGAGGCTTCATAAACTATATCCGGTAACAGAGCTTTTCAAACTGCATTGAGTGTCGAAGTTGGGTATATTGTCAGCTTCTAACTAATCGAAAATAGACTGAAAAGACATTCATGTAATATGTCTCAAATGTTGATATTGCACTTTGATCCAGTGACTGGATTAGTGATGTAGTATTTGGTGGAAGAAATAATATCTTTACATTTCGAAGCTCTAACTCCTTCGGATGCCCAGGGAAGATGTCTACATAAGGCGCAAAAGAGTTACAAAACTGATCTGGAAACATACTCGTAAATGAACCCCTGCATAACATCGAGCAGCATTTACAGAAGCATTTGCTTCTTAAAGTCTGATAATGTGTAGAGAATACCTCGGTTTAAGCCTTCCATCCAGCCTCTACTTGCAGAAAATGATTTTGATTATTGTTCTGTAATAGTTTGCTGGTCCTCTTGTAAATGCTTAGGTATATAATATGTATCTTAAGCTATTTTTGTTAGAGAATGTTCTCGCTCAAAGATACTCTTTTATTTACACAATCATCAATTCATATTGAAAGTACTTACTCAGTATTCATTTGTTGAACAAAAAGGTCGTTAAACAGGTAAGGGTTCTATTGATGCATACTCTCTTAGCCTTGACGTTTACATTATTCTGCGTAGATTGCTACCTTATTTATGAAAATATCTCATAGAGTTGCAAAAATACATGGTGATATGTAAATTTCTAGTAAAAAAACTTCAAAACGCCCTAGCGGCTAAGCCGGTACGATTCCCCCACCCATACGATTTTTCGTTGGTGTATCCAAAACCTATCCGGCGTCTTTGTTACTTTATGCAATACCCCCTGTATAAGTTTTAATACCTCTGAACAATTTTGCCTTCTATCATAACTCTCTATTTTATCAAACAAATGACATATTTGGAAATAATTTTATATCAAATAATGCCAGCCGCATTGGCTACAATATACAAATCATACATTCGGCCGCCCCTCGATTACAACTCGTATATCTGGGCAGGTGCCCCAAACCCCACCTTGGCTTGTCTCGACAAGGTGCAAAATCGTGCCCTCAAACTCATTGGCGATGGCCCCTGTCGCGCCTCCATAGACACCTTAAGCCACCGTAGGAATGTAGCAGCCCTCTACGCTGAACGAAAAAGGTACATATTGAACGAAAAAGTACATTAAATCAATTAATTTTTCATTAATTTTCAACCGAAGAACTTGTTCATTGCCTCAATGAATTGTTGTTCATTAAAATTAAGGCTTAATGAAAAGTTCATAAAGTCAATGAAATGCGTTCATAAAAGCAATGAACGCCGTTCACCGAATCAATGAATTGCATTCATAAAATCAATGAAGGTAGTTCACTGAATCAATGAACTACATTCGTAGAATTAATGAACTCAGTTCTTTAAATGGATGTACTTAGTTCATAGAATCAATGAACTACAATCATACAGTCAAAGAACTTAGTTCACTGAATCAATGAACTGCATTCGTAAAACCAATGAATGCAGTTCACTAAATGTATGTACGTAGTTCACCGAATCAATGAACTACATTTATGAATTTAGCCGTTTATTATAAAAGTGGGGCAACGTAATTTTTGACAAACAATTTGATTTCATCTTATTTTGGCTCTTATTGTACAATAACAGCCAAAAAAATATGAAATCTTTTTTTTCTCCAAAATTGAGTTGCTCCACTTTCCTAATAAACGGCTAAATTAATGAACTGCATAATAGAATCAATAAAATACACTTGGATCAATCAATAAAATACACTTGGATAACTTAAGGATTTTTAATTCCTTTTCAAATTACATAATTGTACGATATACATTTTTTATTGCAAACTTAAAATACTTTAGCATTACAAAAGCTTGTGATTTTTTTGTTTTTGTTTTTTTTAACCCTTTGACGCATCGTGTAACATAATTTTTTTTAGCAGTATAGCACTTTTTGTTAAAAATAGTTTACTGGAGACGCATAATGTAACTTCAAAGTAACTTGCAAAAAAAGATCTGGGTACACAATTTTATAAAAAAAATTGTTTTCTTATTTTTCTCTATTTTAGACTAATGTAATATAAAGATATACTTTTTTCAAGTTCAAAAAAAAATTCATGTGGCAAAGGATTAATAAATTTTATAATTGCAAAGTATTTAAGATAACTTTTTTAATTCTTCGATTAATATATTTACTTTTGGAAATTTTTCTTTAGACTTAATGTCATAGAAGTTTAGTTGAATAAAATTCCAAAACATCGCCGAAGCTTTTGGGTATTCCAAATTAAATAAAAAGAAGATTTTAAAACAAATGTCTACGGCGCGAATAAAATTTTGAAAGGGAACTTAATATTGTCAAAAAATACATAAACATCTTTTATCAATGAAACATTATTTGCATTAGCAAGAATGTGTGGTTGAATATTTTCACCTTTGGACAATTTAAATTTGAGATGATCCTCCAGTTGCTCATGAGATCTAGCGAGCTACATAAACGATTCTTGAGAGTCTGTGATCGTATATTTTTTTACATTTGTCGATCCATCTGCCATTTTTGATACAAGACGTTGGCATGGAATTAAATATCCGTGCAGACCCCATAACAAAATCGCATCCCGACTATCTGTTTGAATAAGAAAAATGTAAATAGTTGCTCAAAGAGGTATGGTCAGATATTAGTCTTACTTTCATTCAAGTCAGGATCAGCAAGTTTTTTCAGCTCGGCTTTTATTATCTTATCCTTTATGCTTCCGTTAGAATTTAAAAAGAGATGAAGAGATTTTGATGTTGAGTCCCACTTATCAATTATGGACTGCGTACCTTTAAAGCGCGTTCTAAAGTCAATATCAATCTAAAAAAATATTATGTATACCTATATACATACAAGCTAAATAATTGATAGACATATTTACCAGTCGATAACCCTGTGGTTTTTTATATTCAGGCCATTTCGATAAAATTTCCAACGTTGATATAGAATTTTGGATGTCATGCAATCTGCGTTGACTACATGCTTTCCAGCAATGGTCAAATTCTTCCGATGTGAGCTTGTCGTGTTTGATAGGTTTCATCACTTCATTTGCATCGTCTTCCGGTACTAAAAATGCATAATAAACATTTTAAATTTAACTCTGTTATAAAAGAGGAACTTCTTACCGAAACAGGTCTTATGATTTTCATTTTCGGATTTCCGATCATAAATTTCTTTTACTTTTGCCTTTGCCCTTGCTGAACTTTAAATGCCTAACTAGCAAATCAATTGAAACAAAAGTTTCTTGACACACAAAACATTGCATAATTAATTAGATTTAAACTCTTGTTTATAGGCAGAATTTTTGAAAAGTAAGAAACCTGAAAAATCACACGCAAATTTGTGTAAAAATATTATGTCAAATATATTTATTTCTCTATAACATCAATCAAACATACCACACCATAACAATCAATCAAAAATACGTGCCGGTCACCGATGGCCAAAATAACAATTAAATTACGTGGTAAATATATGTATTTCCACTTTGTGTGGAAATTAGTGAAATGAAATATTATTTCAAAAATCACTCCGTATTTACTTTGCACTTGAACTTATCTTATTTTGAAAATAAAAACTAACTTCACTTCCAGTTGAAGCAGCACTTCTTTATAATCCGAACACTGAACACCAACTTATAGCACGACTGAAAGCCTTCATAGAATGCATCAGCTTATTTACATTCAATGACAGTCTTCATTGCATCAATGAACTATTTCACAGAATCAATGAATCATTTTATTGAGTCAATGAACAATTTCATAAATTCAATGAAAGAATTCATTAAAGTTATGTACATCACCTCTGCAAAAGTAAATGCTCATGTGTAGATTTTTTGCATGTATAAACTTTCTCCCTTAGTATTCTATTCTAAGACATTTTCTTTAAATTAATGAAGTAGTTCATTGGTCCAATGAATAAATTCATTGAATTAAGAAGATATGCCTTGCCATTTACCACACAATTCGATACAAAAAGTTTCAGGAATAGTATTTAAAGTACTAAGGTTGTAGTCCAATGACTTAAATTGATTCAGTGGAGCACTTCTTTGCAAACAATTTCTTAATTTTGGTCTCTCATTTTATTAGTGGGAAAATAATTGTGTACATAAAATCAAAGAACTCTTTTTCATAGTATCAATGAACTCGTTCTTAGTCTGCAAAAAAATTTTAATGAATTTTTCATTGTCCCAATGAATTTTACATTAAAACAATGAAAAATATTTTAATGAACGACGATCATTGATATTTATGAACAATTTTATTTTCAGTGTACATACTTTATCGCTATTACCATGGCGACTGTTCCACTGAAAAGCAGGACCTCCTGCCTGCGCGGCAATACTTTTCCCGCAACACAAGACTCACCCCCATACCCTACAGCCCCCCGTTCACGCAAAATACGGTTCAGAAGTTCGTTTATGAATAGAACAACTCGACTGTGGAATAATCTCCCGCAGTCAGTATTTCCGAACTCGTACAACACCTTAGAGTTCAAACGTGAGGTTCATCGTCATTTTCTTCTTCACCCTCCAGACCCCCTATTCTCCTCTATTCTTCACACCGAGCTTACTACTAGATATTACACCATGAACTGAACGACATGACGGACTGGTAGTATATAGGGTTACACCTAAGCTTTGTTTTTTCATATAAAAAAAAAATGTATGTATGTTATTCTTTTTCAAAAGAATTACTCGATCGTGTAGTTTGAAACCGTGTAATTCGGGGAAGGTATCCGTGTTCTTCAAGTACCATATTCTTCGGGGGTTACCAGTAATAATAACCTTAAACAGACAAAGACTAGCCGGCCAAGTAATCAGGATGGAAGACAATCGTATCCTAAAACGGCTTATAGCATCAGCAATTTTGGTAAATAGACCAATAGGTAGATCCAGACGGAGATAGATAGACTCTGTGTTGGCTGACGCAGAGACAATGTTCAGCATCCAAAACTGGAGACATGCTTGGGACCGTATAACTTTGAGAAATGCCCTAAAGGATTCCAAGGCTCGATTTGGGCTGTATCGCCATTGGATGGAGGGATGGATGTACAATAAATTCCTACATTTAATATGATTTTTACTCGAAATTTACTTGAATTTTGAATATTAATTACTCGAATGCTATACACTACCCCCTTTTTTTTAAAAAAGTATTTAAATTCTGCACGTAATTCAAATATTCTTAGAATTGCCGCTATTACCGTTAATTAATTACCGCATTGTTACATCGTCATTATTTTCATAAAAATGCTTATCATTGCGGAATATAATTACTGAAACAATAAAACATAACGAGACCAATTTTTTATTCAAAATTTGAGATAAAGGCCCAACTTCGATAAGGTTTTCAAAAGTTATCATCAAAGAAGTAAACTTTTGTAATGGATCTCGATGGAAATTAGTAAGAAAATTAATGATGAAAAGAGCGGACCCTTTATGCTTCAAGCGACGATTCTGTAAAACTGAAATCTGATCTACATAAGTGCGATTTGTGCTCCCACCTTCCCGTCAAGTATACTTGCAAAGGACTCAAACCCACTGTCCTTACCGAAGAGGATACAAAACAGGAATTTAATATATTTTTGCATCTCTTATATTTTGCATCTCTTAAAACAAAAGCTTCGTCCTTTTTATGAATAGTCCCAGTCCGTTATGTATTTATTATTACAAGCTATCATCGTATCCCTACCCTTTACCTTTCACTCAGCATTTTTATTTACTTGACAGAAGCACTTAAGGGACTCGAGCCGTTAACTCTCATCAGGGCCATAAATAACAGGAAATTCACCTTAAGACTTCTCCTTTAAGGAACAAACACAAACAGAAAACGAAAAATAAAAGAACGAAGCTAATTTGAAAAAGAATTGAAACAATTCCACAGTAAACCTGCGAAAGCCGCAACCCTGCCTCTTGGGTCCACACTTTAAAAAATAAAGGAGAAACTCTTTTCAATAAACCCATTTTCCTTTTTCGCAACACAAGCTTTCTGGCACGTAATGAAAAGCCCGAAACCGAGATGCTAAACTCATCGTCCTGGTTTCCGGTCTGAGGATCAAAAAGGCCGTAAATTTATCTCCTTGTTCTTGTTCAAGTTTCGTTCGCCCCTGCACCCTGGGCTGGGTGGTCGGTTATAACTTTTAAATGCAATTTTTAATCTCCATTCTGGCGGTGAGGGGTGCTGGACGCTGGCTTATTTCGGGCGTTATAGCTCCGGCAGCTACCAACCAGGGTGTCTTGGTCCTTGGCTCCTGAGTAATTTTTATTTATAATTTGCAGTTTTTGTTCCCAAATGAAATTGTGGCATTTCTGAGAAAGAAAAAGGAAAATATTCTCCATTTTTTCATCGTTTTAATTTTTTTGGTCCCCCGCCTATGAAATCCTGAAATGAGAATTTAAGGAGTTTTTTTGCGAGTAAAATTGTGTAGAATTTCACTTTAATTGAAATTTATCCGCTGGGAATTCGAAGGATTTCGTAACCTGCATGCGGTTTATGGCGACGGTTATGTGGGGGATTAATCTCGTGAAGGTGTCTTTTTCCCAAAAATTTTCTGCTTCAGGCAGTGAAAGCTGAAAGGATATCCTCTCTCAAAAGCTTATCTCTCATGAAAGTAAGTAGTATCCTTGGCTGATGGTGAAATAAGGGCATCGTAAACTTGTAACCTGGTATAAAACGTAATAGCCGGCCGTAAAACGCCTCCAATGCTGCAATAAAATCACACGCCACCGTCACGTTACGGGGTCTGGCTGGGGCAGTAAAATTTCGTTAAATCTTAATCGTAGCCGACAGGATAAATTCAATCCATTGCACTTCGAATGGTATAAATTTAATTCACCATCCTGGAATCCCTAATGGATATAGGTACAGACATACCTTGTACTGAGCAATCGATCCAGAAGGCCACTTGCAGTTCACAATTAATCGAATGTGGTATTTGCATATCCTACAGGTCCAGATGATTCTGGCTCAAGTGAACATGTATCTGAAAGTATCTTCCAGTCAGGAGCCATCCATTGGGCAGGTGTACTCTTTACCATATACACTAGTTTATTTACAATGAGTGAGTTGTGAATGAATTGCTTCAGTCGTGCGGACTCCAGGTCTCCAGATCATCGTGCCCAGCTGTAGCTACTCTTGGATAATTTGTAAATTCAGGAATTTATCGCCTGAATTGCAAACGTAACCGAAACTTGGTATTCCTCGCACTTAGCTACCTTTCACATCGAGGCTTCGACGTGCCGATTAAGTGAAGTCATGCATGAAAGCCTACGATTGCCACCTTTGAGCCCTTCATTCAGGGAATTGCTTAGGTGTTCTAAACGTGTAGACCAGTCAATTTGAGTACGTGCAAGGCTGTTCCACAATTTGCACCTTTTTTTGGTAGTAAGGGGTTCGCCTTAGGCTGGTCGTCCACTGGAAGCGTATTCGAGCGGCTACGCGCTTCGGCTACATGAGCGGCTAGAGGAGGCTACAAGCGGCTATGAGATACGCGGCTACACGCTACAGGGGTCGTCCACTGCAAGCTTTTCATGCTGCTCAGTTTGAAGTGAATTGGACATAATAATTTTGTGTTTTGTCAATATGGAAGGCTTTTAATATAGTTAAATTAAGCCGGAAAAAGCGGAATAGCTGAATGATTGGGTACAGGCTGAAAATTGGCACAGAGCTTCTTTTAAGGGTTCTCAATAAGGGGTTATAACACAAAATCACAATTTTATTCGTCTTTTAGCATTTTCCTCATGCTGTCAACCTTCATACATATGTACTAAATGGAGCCACTCAAGTTCTTGTTATTTATATCAAATAAAAGAATACGCATTCACCTAAAATATGAGTCTAAGTATATTGCTTTACGATAATTAGTAAACTAGTTATTCAACTCTAAATAAATTAAAACAAAATACATTTTTTTTTTTCGTAAACACCCTGTATTTTAATAGTTAACCCGTCTGTCTAGAACAATATTTTCTGCAAATACATCCAGGAATCACCCCTAAAAAAATTAACAAGGTAGTCCAACTTTGTGAACAGTATTTTATGATAGGACTTACGGTTACAGATCTATTTGCAAAAAACTGATATATTGACCCTAAAACCCCCTAAAAATGAGCTTCCCGGGGTAGAAAATCGGTAGACTTTATAACCCCTTATTGAGAATCCTAAAAGGAAGCACTGTGCCAATTTTCAGCCTGTACCCAATAATTTCCGCTATTTTTACTATTTTTCCTGTACTAATTGTAGAAAATTATTTCCTGATTCGAGCGGCTACGCGCGACCGATCCAAATTAATTTGGATTCGCGCGGCACGCTCGAATACGCCTATAGCCGCCCGCTCAAAGCCGCTTGCAGTGGACGATGTTTGTATGAAATTCTTTATGTTGGATCTGTCGCGCATTGCCGCGTGTTGCCGCTCATGTAGCCGAAGCGCGTAGCCGCTCGAATACGCTTCCAGTGGACGACCAGCCTTAAATAGACACCTACTGTTCGCTGAGGGCTCACACCCATCCAGGGCCCATTAACTGGAGGATTAATGCATATTTCCGTCTCGCACAAGCACCAACGGTAATAATTGCAGGTACATGCAAACTGTAAATGCTGCAACTAGAACAGCCAGACAAAATGTGGTTTACACGATAGCGGTCGATCCGTTTGGCAAGATAACACGAGTTTACTATGCCAAGCTTTGTTCCACCTCAATTTAACTTATGCACTCCCCGCTGCCTGCTACCACCCCAACCACCCTTAGCTTTCGCATACAGTTGACTGAAAGTCCTTGTTGTTCCTATATATCCTCCAAGCAATCCTTATGCTGTGCACATCGCAGTCTACTTATGCGAATGCTTTTTGTGCATATATACAAAGTTCTGCAGCTTGTTTGCGCTATTGTTGAAGGATATTTTTTTATTGTTTTTATTCCACTTTTGGACGTCAAATGGGGGGAGAGCGCTCTGCTGATGAATACTAAAATACAGGATGTCTTTGTGCATGCATATGTAGATTTGAGGTAATACACGACATCAAAAGTAAGTCGCTACCAATTTCATTTACCAAGTTATTCATGGCTTAATGACGAAACAGAAACTCATTCGAGTGCAATTATTTGAGCTATATTGTTGCTTAAATTTATTGACACAAGTTCGTATTGAAATTTTGAGCAGAATTACACATTCGAGTAGGTATTCAAATGTTTTGTAATTGTTGTCTGTTATGTGACATGAAACGAAATGTCGAAGTACAATATTCTACGAAAATTAAAGTAACTTTGACTTTGTACTAAAATTATGTTGAACTTTCGATTGAATTTCTATTTACTGTTAAGAATAGATGGGTGTACCAGCTGTTAACGTCTGCTTAATTTTTTGTATGGCAAAGTTTAAGCTCAGGTGTCAGCTTTAATACCGCTATTTCGTTCACGTTAAGGGGCAATGTCTAGTAGTAAGATTAGGTCGAATGATAGAAAAAGGTAGATAAGGGGATTGTGGATGATGCATGGGGAGAAGGCGGCGAACTTGAGTTTGAGCTCTTGGATGCTGTATGAGTTTATTTTTTTAACGGGTTAGTTGGAAGCAGCCTCGTCGGAGCATTATGCACCCTGAAATTAGTATTTTCCGCTAACCAGCCACCAAATGCTGCCACGCTGGCAGTTCCAGATTACCAGTTTATGTAGAAAGTGTGCCGCCCGCTAGGTGAAGATTCGACCTGATCGAAACTTTGGTACTCTATCATTATCCGCTTAGGCCGAGGAGTGTCATATTAGGGCTCCCTATTGAAGCTTTGGTTTGTCTAGAAGCCTGACGCAAGGCAACTCTATATGCTGCGATGAGGTTTACTGTAATTTTTGACTGCGAAGGAATGTAACACAGTCGGGATGTTTCATTTATATGGATCCTTATATTTAAATGTGTGCAAAAGGGTTCGCTGGAAGAGTTACCGTCGTATATTTGCATTTGTGTTCCCCGACCCCTGAAATGGTTTGATAGGCAGAATACAATTAACGATGTTATATTATTAATTAAAAGACTTCATGTTTAATTAATAATGTGAATTTCCTTATTGACTTTGTTGAAGTTGAAATCAAAGTTTAATGTAATCTGTACTTTAATTTTCTTTATTTGGAATTTCACCTATAGATGTCACTGACTGTATATCTAACCTAAAAATATAAATAAATAGGAAGTGTGCTTCTTCTTACATAACCTTTTATAATGTACCAAATCGATGTGTCTTATTTTTTGTTCTCCCGTAAAAGTAATCCAGTAAAATCGTGATATTAAAAGTGAATTCGAAATAATTCAACAGGTTATGGGCCCAGCCCGCATATAATTATAAGTTTTTTTGATTTTTTGGAATAATTCTTTGCTTAACTGGAATAAAGGTGATTTTAATGAAAAATGAATAATATAACCACGAGGATTGAGCCCCTGGGAAGAGACAACTTCGATACATGGAAGCTGCAAATGGAAGCATTACTCATCAAAAACGAATCATGGACTTATGTAGCAGGAGAAGTGCAAAACCCAAGATTAATAAAAGGCGAAGAAGCTTCCGAGAGTGAAGTTAATGCCTGGATAGCAGCCGACAGAAAAGCACGTTCTGATTTAATCTTGGCAATTCACCCTTCTGAGTTGAAGCAAATTAAAAATTGTGTAACGTCAAGCGATGTGTGGAACAAACTACACGAAATTTATCAATCAAAAGGTCCGGCAAAGAAGGCCACCTTACTGAAAAGATTGGTATTGCAAAAGATGACGGATGAAATGGTTGACATTAGGAATCACTTAAATGATTTTTTTGATGCAGTGGACAAACTGCTAGACATGGAAATCACAATACACGATGATTTATTAACGATTATGCTTCTCTACAGCTTGCCAGAGAGTTTTGAAACCTTTCGGTGTGTGATTGAATCACGCGATTGTTTACCGACTCCTGATGCATTAAAGGTCAAAATTCTTGAAGAATTCGATGCCAGGATATCAAAGAAGTCTGAAGCCCATCAAAATGCTATGTATTCCACTAGGAAGGAAAACATAAATAACAAACCCACACGTAAAGTATTTAATAAATCATTTAAATATAAATGTTTTCGTTGTAGGAAATTTGGCCACAAAGCAACAGAATGTCAGTCAAAATTGCATAGTAGATCTGAGAGACAAGAATCATCCAGAGTTTGTGCAGAAGAAAGCCAAGAAATTGCGATGAAATTTGACAGTAGAGGGAGACATAAGAATGACTGGTGCATTGATAGCGGCTGCACTTCACACATGACAGCAGAACCAAATTTCGAGGTAGTAAAGGAAATAAATAAACCTTTGAGTCTAGCAAACGGCAAATTAACTAAAATTTGTGGCATTGGAGAAGTTAAATTACAAACTTCAATAAATCAAGAGGTACAAAAACTAAAATTAGAAAATGTGATGTTTGTACCAGATTTAAAGACAAATCTAATGTCAGTAGCAAAGATCACTGACAAAGGATTTAAAGTTGTTTTTGATAAAAATGCTGCTGAAATCAAAACACCCGATGGACAAACATTAGCCATTGCGGATAGGAGAAATAACCTCTATTTCTTACGAAAAACAAGTGAGAATGAAAATAGTGTGAATTTAATCCAAGAAAAATCTTTAATTGAAGACTGGCATCAGAAGCTAGGACATATAAACTTAGAAATGGCCAAGAAGAAGAGAGTTCTCGGAATAAAATTGAATAATAAAGAAAGCATGCCACAGTGTGAAATTTGTATCAAAGCCAAGCACACTCAGGCTCCGTTCGAAAAGGGTAGAGGACAAAGGACAAATGATCTACTCGAAATAGTACATAGCGGGCCATTCAGAATGACATCATTAGGAGGGGCCAAATATTTTGTCACTTTTATCGACGACAGATCTCGTTGGTGTGAAGTGTATCCGCTGAAGAACAAAAGCGATGTGTTCGCAGTGTTTAAAGAATATAAGGCGTTTGCAGAGACACACACTGGTAGAAGGATTAAATATTTTCAGACAGATAATGGGACTGAATTCTGCCACCAAGCATTTGATGAATTTTTAAAAGAAAATGGAATAAGGAGAAGACTTAGTGTCCCACATACACCGCAGCAAAATGGATTGGCAGAGCGTAAAAATCGTACTTTGATAGAAACTGCAAGAAGTTTAATGATCCAAGCGGGATCACCACCATCTTTTTGGGCGGAAGCTATTGGTACTGCTAACTACATAAGGAACCGATGCCCTTCGAGTCCATTAAAAGGAGAAACGCCATTTAAGGTCTGGAACGGAATAAAAATAACAGTAAGTTATTTTCAAATTTTTGGATCCAAAGTCTTCATTTTAGATAAGAATCCACACAAGGGAAAATTTGACATAAAGTCTAAGGAAGGGGTTTTCTTAGGATACTCAAATGAGTCCAAAGCTTATCGTGTATGGTTACCAGAGGCGCGGAAAGTGACTATCAGCCGAGATGTAAAATTTATGAGCGCACCTTATTTTAAAAGCAAATATGAAGATTGCTTTGACATAGAAGATGGTACCTACAGCAAAATAAATGAAGACGAAAGACAATTAGAAGTGATCCTTCACAAGGACCAAGATATCCGAATTATTCCAGAAAATGACACTAAAGTTGATACAAAAGGAATCGGGAAACAAATAAAAGAAAAACCGAAGATCCTACGAACAAGGGGCAACGGGCGGTCACGAAAAATTTACACAAAGCGAGCGTACAATACACGAAGTCAATCTGTGTCAGCTAAGGACACGGTAACTATAAATAACTCGTCATCAGACGAACTGGAATATGAAAGTGAAAATTTAGCTATAGCCGATGACCATTTAAAGAAGCATTGAGTGGTGAAAACTCAGCCCAGTGGAAGTCAGAGTTGAAAAAGGAGTTATTCGCGCATTTAAAAAATAAAACATGGGAAATTATCGATTATCCGGAAGATGAGAATGTTATCACCAGCAAGTACGTACTTACAACGAAATATAACGTAGATGCTACAGTCCAGCGCAAAAAGGTACGTTTAGTCGCGAGAGGTTTCTCTCAAATTCAGGGATTGAACTATCAGGAAACATTTGCTCCAGTGACTCGATTAAGCTCAATAAGGTTATTGTTGGCAATGGCTGTCCAAAAGAAGTGGGAAGTCCATCAAATGGACGTGGTCACCGCATACTTAAATGGTGATCTGATGGATCGAGTTTGCATGGAGATACCAGAAAAATTATTAGAGGCATTGGAAGAGATGAGAGCAGAAATAGAGCAAGACTCAACATGCTACGTAACATTAAATAATTGGATCAAGAAATTACAATGTAAGAAACCGAAAGCATGCTTATTGAAGAAAGCATTATATGGACTGAAGCAATCAGGGAAAAGATGGTATGATAAATTGGATGAAAAACTAGTTGGACTTGGATTTAAGAAGAGTGAATTTGACCCATGTGTGTACATTACAAGAAAAGGAAAACACACAGTTGTCATAGCAATTTACGTTGATGATTTAATTATTATGACAGACGAACCTGAAATAATGACAAATGTTAAGCAAGAGTTGAAGAATTGCTTCGAAATGAAAGATTTAGGAAAAATCCACTATTGTCTTGGTATTGAGTTTGACCAAAGAAATGAAAATCAAGAAATAATCATGAGTCAAAGAAAATATGCAAATGAGGTACTGAAACGTTTCGGGATGACAGATTGTAAACCATTATCGACGCCACTTGACCCAAACAAGAAATTACAGAAAAAGAACGTAGATGCAGAATTTGCAAAAGGACAAAAAGAGAAAAACTACCCCTATCAAAACTTGGTTGGATCATTAATGTACCTGGCGGTATCAACTCGACCGGACTTGGCGCATGCCGTCAGTTTATTGAGCCAATTTAATTCGTGTTATGGACAAGAGCACTGGGCAGCAGCGAAGAGAGTATTACGCTACTTAAAAGGTACTACTAATCTTTGTTTAGTTTTCAGGCGAAACGATAAAAACTTAGTTGGATATGCTGATGCGGACTGGGCGACATCACCAGACGATAGGAGGTCATACACCGGTTTTGCGTTTGAAATGTCAAATGCGTGTATATCGTGGGAATCACGGAAGCAGCAAACTGTTGCACTTTCGAGCACCGAAGCAGAGTACTTGGCTATATCAGAGGCAGCAAAAGAAGCGTTATACCTGGCAGGATTTACGGATGAACTAGGACATAAAATTTCATCTATCACAATATACAACGATAACCAGGGAGCACCGAAATTAGCGTCTACACCAATATTCCATTAGCGAACCAAGCATATTGATGTGAGACACCATTTTATTCGGCAGGTCCTGGCCAGAGGGACAATTAATCTACAGTATATGAAGACAGACGATATGCCAGCTGATGTGCTAACTAAATCACTGACCGGGCAGAAGCACCACCGCTGCAGCTTATCCTTAGGGATGCAAAATCGAGATATTTTAACCTAGAAATAACCCATAAACTTTGAGTGGGGGTGTTGAAGTTGAAATCAAAGTTTAATGTAATCTGTACTTTAATTTTCTTTATTTTGAATTTCACCTATAGATGCCACTGACTGTATATCTAACCTAAAAATATAAATAAATAGGAAGTGCGCTTCTTCTTACATAACCTTTTGTAATGTACCAAATCGATGTGTCTTATTTTTTGTTCTCCCGTAAAAGTAATCCAGTAAAATCGTGATATTAAAAGTGAATTCGAAATAATTCAACAGACTTACTAAATGAACTACAGTGGAGGACGTCTGTATGACAACTGGAGACTGATTGCTAGTCTCCTACACTTAGGCTAGGATGCTAGCGGTGAGTGCCAATTGCTACTAGTACAATTACGACCACCGTATTCCAGCATATTCCATTATATCCATGCATATTTTAAAGTAAGGATAAGCTAGGATTTCGTGAGTTATCATTTGCGCTTTCATTTTCGCACACCTATGCTTTTGACAAATACTACATAATGCAACTATTTTTTCTATGTCAGGCTAGACTCGCTTTAGTTTTCTCTATGCCTAAATGAGGCAAATACAAAATCTGTAATATGTCATTGTGCAAGGTTATAGGTACAACAACCCTACCATTAAAAAATAGTAAACCATCCTCTGTATTTAATTCATTCTTGAATTACCAATAGAACTTAATTGATTCATGCCGTTTCTTTTTTGACCAGCCTTTCTTTATTACTGAAAGTAGCTCACTTAAGACTGGGTCTTCAGCTGTACATTTCTTAAATATTTTTTGTCTTTCGTCACTCATGTTTATTGAATGAGTGATTTTGGAAAGTGTGCTGATAGTCGAGTCGTTACGACACGACAAATCGTTAAGTTCAAGAAAGTTACGTTTCAGTCGAATCCTAAACGCAGCTTAGCATTTCCACTTTAGGCCCCCGTTCTGAAAGTCCTAATTCGACTGAGACGTCACTTTCTTCCACACAAACGACTCGTCACGGGTCAAGACTCGACTTTCAGCACAGGGGCCTTCATCTAACTCTTCGAACTCTGAGACATTATTCGACTCTATGAAATTTTTAGATAATAGATCGGAAACATAGTATATATTTTAAGAGACTTAGTTGCATTCTTTGCAATCTAGCCGAAGGAACTTTGCCGATTTTTATTTTGAACTAAACCAAGGAGTGGTTTATGATCGGTTAATATTTCAACCTATTTACCATAAATGAACTTGTAAAATTTTTCACTAGCAAATATTATTGACAGTAGTTCCTTCTCTATCTGTGCATAGTTACGTTCGGCCTGTGATAAACTTCGGTTGATTTTCCTTCATAATGCAACACCCTTATCCTGATTGCGACGCATCAGCTTGAATGGTAATTTCTTTATTTGCGTCAAAAGCTTGCAATGAAAGTGCATTGGCTATTAACTGTTTTATTTGGGTTAGAAGAATCATGGATGGGGAGCCATTGAAAAACTAAGTCTTTCTTTAACCATTCGCGCAATTCTACGAGATTCGGAATATATTCTCTTAAATAATTAATAATCCTATATCTTGTTAGTGAAGGACTTTAAGTTCTCTATAGTTTGTAAGAATGAACGGTCAAACTTAATGCCTTCACCCGAAATTAGATGACAAATATAATGCTTCTGATACCCTATATTGAATTTTATTTTTATTGAATTTTATGTTTTCCCTACGTAGTACACGTTGCATTATAATTTAAAAAAAAATTTCGTGCTTTTCTAATGAGTTGCTACTAGGATGTCATCAGTATAAACCGGGAATGTTGGAGAAGAATTCACTATTCATTTTCTGAAATATTTCTGGTGCTACTTTAATATCAAATGGAAAGCGTTTGAATCTGCATAGCTTTGATGAACACTCGTCAAGGGGAATATCCCAGTAACCCTGTTTCATATCATAAACTGTGAGCACTTTTTATTTGCTAACAGAGCTGAAATTTTCTCAAATGCAGGAATGAAACATGGTTCATTAACTAGCGCCTCGTTCGAATATTTAGGATCTATACACAACCGTAGTGATTTATATTTCTGTTCTACTACTATTACCAAGTTAGACACCCATTCCGTTGGCTCAGTTACTTTTACAATAATGTCCTGTGCACATAAATTTTCCCCTTTCTAGCGGTTCTAATATAGGCAGACGTGCTCGCCTGGCTGCTTTAACTACAGGTTTCGAGTTTGATTTTATTTTAAAACTACACTCTTTCTTAAATTTCCCCATTCCTTCGAACACATATGTATGCAAATTCTTCAGGAATGTTATCTACTTTTTCTACACTATCGATTCTTTTAACTTAACCTAAATCCACTTAACTTTACAACTCCAAAATCGGCACCGTTTCTTTATTTATAATTATGAACTGTTGAGGTATAAGTTTCCCATTAACTTCACAATGCACTACCCAATGGTTTCATTCTCATATCGCCATATGCTTCTAGTATAAAATTAGATTTAATCATTCGCAAATCTTTGATATTTTTGTGAATGCTTAACGGAACCACATTGATTTCGGCTCCGGTATCTAATTTAAAATTAATATACATATGTATTCTTTACCTTGATTTCTTTAAACCACGCGTTGCCTATTTCTCACTCACGCCGACTTCAGAATGAGAATTTCCACCTGGTATTGTTGTTGCTTGGTACTTAGATACTTCTGCTGATCTCACCATGCTAATAGTCTTCTCCGCATTGATGTCCTCAGTTTCTAATAACCGCTTTTGAAGGCTTTTATCTGCCACACTGTTGCAGAATTTGCCAAAATCACATTCCTTCAATCATGTTTTAATTATTAGGAAATTATTAAACGGCTCAGATGGGAACTGATTTCTACTATTTGTCCGGGAAAATTTGCAAAATAAAACGCATGAAAGCAGGCAAAACTCCGAAATGGCTAAAAATTGGTATACAGCTGCCTAGTGGCATTTTAAGAAAACAGTTTCGGAATAAAAAAAAACATGGCCGCCGGAGATATCGTGTTTTCCCAAGTTTTTCCATGTATCTCGGTTTCTATAGGACATACATACAACCCCTCCTAAAATGTTTACAATGAAATTCTCTACAACTTTAGTTCTTAAAAAAATGTTGACCCGATTAACCCTTTGAAAGTTATTCAAGGTCAAAGTTTTCGAAAAACATTTTTTGGCCAAAATTTCACTCAAAAACTTGTATTTTCCATTTTTTTATTAGTTAATAGCGTTATTGGCTACAAAAAGTTCCATTGTCATTGTTTTCAAAAACTTAACCCTTCCAAAGTTATTCAATATGTATGGTATACCTAAGTATATGAAAAAAAGGTTTTGCCTACAAAATACAATTTTCGAAAAAGCAGATTTTGAGTGAATTTTTGGCCAAAAAGAGATTGCGGTTGTTTAAGTCCAACGTTAAGGCAGCTCTTTTGTACGGTTGCGAAACATGGAAAGTCACGTATTCATCATAAGGCACCTACAATTTTGCATAAACAGATGCCTCGTCTGTATCGTAAAATAGCCTGGCAAAATAAAATTTGAAATATAGAACTATGGCACAAAGTCGCCAGCGGATGTTTCAGTTGTCGTTAGTTTGGTTAGGTTCAAGATATTTCATGAGGTTTCTAATGATTCTTGTCTCCATTATATTTTCTCTCCAATATAGTAATGACTATTACATGGCAGTTAGAGGTAGTTAGTCCTGAAGAAAATCCCCTCCATTGTGTGATCGACACGAACAATGGCAGGGATAGCAGAGCAGTATCGGGCCTAGAAGAATACGAAGCGAACTAGTAAATAAAAAAGGGGTTTTAGATCAAATGAAATTGTTCTTGACTGCTGGTGGTATAATTGAAAAACTGAACTTAGTTATATTACCACTAGAACTAGTGGTTTAGACTTCCCTTTAGTGGGAAAAAATCGTAACTAGTGGCTAGTGGGTTTTTTTGAGTGGTAAGAGGAGAGTATACAACTAGATAAAATTTGTCTCGGCCATGCGCTAAAACATAATAAGACCACAATTACTACTGACCTAAGGATTCACTTAAATAAAAACAATGAGTTTATTGTCAAAGTTGATGACAGTGGTTAGACTTTCCCTTATATTAACCTCTTTCATGTTATGGTGCAATGCCTACTAGGAAGCTTAGTTCAAATAACAGAAAAAGGACAGGATAGGTCTTGGGATGCATGAAGAAGTGACGGTGAACCTTGAGTTTGAACTCTTGATGTATGAAATCAGAGGCAATCGTCGAACTTAGGGAAGATATTCTCGTTGGAGCCTTACACCTACTAAACATAGTTGATACCGCTAACCAGCTGAGTTGTGTCGTCCGCTTCTTCTTCTTCTTCTTCTTTGATCCGTTAGCTGGCGGTCCGAGCGGGACGTCCCCGCAACGGATACGCTGCTGTCGGTGCCGCTGGGCCCCGAATTCTATTCACGATTCGCTTCCATTCTTCTCGGGTTTTGGCGGTGTCTCGAGCCTCGGTAACTGATAATCTTTGATTCTTTAGGTCGCCCTCGATATTCTTTAGCCAAGTTTTCTTCGGTGCCAATCGCTGGATTTTCTAGTCTGCGGGACGGTCTCGCCAGAGAAGTTTACGTGGCAAGCGGTTATCATCCATTCGGCAAACATGTCCAAACCACCGTAGTCGACGTTTTTGCATTTCTTCTTCGATCAGTGTTTGCTGATCGCATCTTTGTCTGACAACCTCATTTCGAAGGCGATCACGGAGTGAGACACGGAGGATCTGCCTCAAACATCGCATTTGGAAGACCTCGAGCTTCTTAACGTCCGATTTGAGCAGTGTCCACGTTTCAGATCCATAAAGAAGAATCGGAAGAATCAACGTTCGGTAAAGACGTAGTTTTGTTTTGATGGAAATATTTGCTCGTTTCCATATGCACCAATGGAGCGAGGCGAATGTTGCTGTTGCCTGGCCGATACGGCTGTGAACGTCGGCCGTCGATGCTACTTTCGTTTCCTCAACCAATGATCCCAAATATTTGAACCTTGGAACCTGTTCGATTGGGGTTCCATCGAGGTGAACACTGGCTCTTGATCCATCCGTTGTGAGCACTTTGGTCTTTTCCGCATTGATTTTTAACCCGTATGATTGGGCGATGCGGGAAATATCGTATAAGATGTCCGTTGCTTCGGCATCCGTGTCGGCGAAAACAGCGCTATCGTCGGCGAACATTAAGTCTGTTACGAAGTTGTTGTCGTCGTATTGAACTCCGCGTCGTCCAACGAATGCTTCACGCATAATCGCGTCGATCACAACGTTGAAGAGAAGTGGCGAAGCGACGTCTCCCTGTCGGACACCCGTCTGAATCGGGAACTCCTCGGATAAGTCGTTTCGAATACGAACGCTGCTGGTTGAGCCATCGTACGACGCTTGGAGAAGTTGGATGATTCTCAATGGCACGTGTTCGGTTACCAATACTCTCCACAAGCTGTTCCAATCGATGCAATCGAAAGCGGATTTGAAATCGATGAAAACGACGACAATGCGTTTGCCGCAACGAATTCTTTCTTCCATTAACTGACGGAGGGCGAATATTTGATCAATGCATCCTCGATGTGGTCTAAATCCCGCTTGTTCCTCCCGGCTCGTTTGCTCTCGATGTTTCTGTAGCCTCGATTGTATTATTTTCGTAAATACTTTACCGACGATCGAAAGAAGGCTAATACCGCGATAATTCTTGCATTCCCGACTGTCGCCTTTCTTCAAAATTGGGACAACGATCGCTTTCTTCCATACCGAAGGGACACGATCCGAATGCCATATGTGTGTTATGAGGACATGAAGTCGTTGTGATAAGACATCACCTCCAGCTTTGATCATCTCGGCGGTTACTTGGTCTATTCCCGGCGCTTTTCCATTTTTCAGCGATTTGATTGCTGTCTTCACCTCGATAATTGTTGGTTCGGTATCGAGAAACTGATTCATCGGCTGTTCGATAATCGGTGGTTCGGGTGCTGGACCTTGCGGCGGATCGTGGTTATACAGCTGGTGGAAGAATGCTCTCCACCGCTCCAGGCGTTCATGGGCAGAAGTCACAAAAGTTCCATCCGATTTTTTGATGTTGTCGTTTGTTGATGTTGTTTTGCCGCCTAACCGGCGGATTGTCTGGTACAGCGTCCGGTACTCGTGCCTCGACGCCGCTTTTTCCATGTCGGCCGCAACGTTATTCCAGTACGCTTCTCGTTCCAATTTCATTTTCTGCCGAACTTCTTTGTTCAATCTTCGGTATTCCTCAAAGTCGACGTGTTTCATGCGCTTCCGCTGATCGACGAGGTCCAGACAGCTGTCCGAGATCCATGGCTGCGTCCGTTTACGGATAGTTGGACACAACTCCATTGCACACTCCACAATAGACTCCGACAATTGCCTTTCTTCTACATCGATATCGTCCGGTATTGCGAGCGCCGCGAATTTGTTGGACAATGCCATCTGAAACTCTCGCCCGATGGCCGGGTCCCGTAGGCACGCCCAATTTTTCTTGGCTGGTGGTGGCTCCGTTTTCTTCGCTCTTTGCAATTGCATCTGCAATTTCGCTCGAACAAGATAATGGTCCGATCCGCAATCGGGTCCACGCATTGCACGTACGTCTTTAATCGTCGATCGGAATCTTGTGTTGATCAAAACGTAGTCTAACATCGCCGAGTCTTTGCCGGATGGATTTCGCCAGGTGAGTTGGTGTTTGAGTGGATGGCGGAAAATGCTGTTGCCAACGATCAAGTTGTTTGACGATGCGAATGAAAGCAGGCGTAAGCCGTTGTCATTAATTACTCCGTGTCCGAATTTGCCCATGGTTTCTTCCCAGCCGGTTCGATCTACTCCTGAATGTGCGTTGAAATCCCCCGCGAGAATTATTAATTCGGTTTGAGGTATCATATCCAGCGTCTGTTGAAGATGATCGTAAAATTCGTCCTTGTTCGTGTCCGTGCTGGTCTCGGTTGGCGCATAAACGGATATGATATGGGTCTTGATCGTTCCACTGATGGTTATAACCGCCAAACGCTCGGATATCGGTTGGAATGCGATAACGCTGCTGGCAGCCCGTCGGTCGACCATAAAGCCGACGCCGGCCTCTCTTTTCTCACCACCGGAATAGTAAAGCATCATCGTTTCGTCGATTGTTGGCGGGACGATTGTCAATATCCCGGATCCGGTAAACCGTAGTTCCGATAGCGCAGCAATTGATATTTTGCATTTCAACAATTCCATTGCTATGATTTCCTTTTGACCAACGTGATGTCCTGTTCGTACATTCCACGCAGTGTGTCGTCCGCTAGGTAAACTAACGCGCCGATTAACTAGTTAAGCCGACAAGATGTGTCATTAGAACTGTGTATACCCTTGGAATGCCGCCTAATATCTTCACCTACCTCAGTTCAATAATTCATCCACATAAGTGGCTTCGCCGGCTAAAGTCCAGTTCATGTTCAGTTCGTGCGTGAAATGGTAGGTAGTTGTTTTTTTTAGCCAGAAGTTAGAAATGCCAAAGACTACTCTTTTTTGAGCGAGCTTTTACGTTCAAATTCAGTTTGAGTCTAGTTGGGCGGCCTGAGGTTTATTTCATCCTTAGTTGAATATGTGGAAATTGTAGGGTTGTTATTTTAATGGTATTTTTATTTTTTAAAGTTTAATTCACCAATTTGCTCGAGCTTACGCAATTCGATAATTGATATATTGATCAAAGAAATAGTGTTGGTTCTTTTATTATTTAAGTGGAATATGTAGTTACTTTTGGCGAAGAGGAAAATATTTTATACCCCGGCTTCACCGCCAAATTTTCGCAAGTTCGAGCAAATTAGTCTACAGTACTTTAAAATTTCCTGATTTCCCATACATTTTTCACATTTTAAAGTCAGGAAAAAATGCTTTCTTTGGGCCTACAGGCTACAGAACATGAAATTGAGTTTCAAAGTAAAATCTCGCTCAAAAGAGAGTAAAAAATTGGAATAATGGAATGGCATTCCAGTGAGCTTTTGCATTTCTAATTTCTGGCGAAAAAGCAACAACAATTTCAAGCACGAACTGAACATGCTAGCCGGTGAAGCCACTTATGCCGATTGAAGTGAACTTGACTAATCTGAGGCCGGTGAAGCCGGGGTATTAGTGGTTTTCTAGTGGTTTTAAAACTCGAATCTGGTGGTCTCTCGAGGAAAGAGTTGGCAACGCTGAATGGCATAATTGGGGAACATTCGTAGGCAGGAATCCTTTTCGTAACCATACAGCAAAAGGTTCCTAAATACTATTCGAAATTGTTTTAAAAAACAAAGACAAACTATTTTTTAAATTTTTTAATAAAATAACTCAAACTTGCAATTCCCCGAAAAAATATACGCAAAATTTCAAGTAAAAATTATTAACAATGAAATCCTTTTAGCACTCATCCAATATCGACGAATTTTATCTTCAAAGTTATTGGCAATTTAAGCCCTGAATTGATGGTCCTTGAAGAAAGTGAATGGAGGCTTTGAATGTCTGGAGCTCCTCCCTTTCTAGACGTCCAAACTTTTTTAAATGATTCTATTCTTAGTAACAGAAGGGAAACTTTCAACTTTTCAGTCCTAATTAGTCTCTGCAAAGTGCAGTTAAAGTGCTCCTTCATGCGGCCCTCCATGGGCTTCTTCTTATTTTTTCCTCAGAAACAACTCCTTGGCTCCGAATTTCTTTCAGGGATAACTTTACTTTCGGATAGTTTTTTCGGGGCAAAAAAACTTTTTTTAGATTGAAAACAGGCGAAAGAAAGATAAATTGAAATTGATAAAAATTGAAATACGCCAAAAGTAAAGTAGAGAAGTTTTCATTTCCATTTTCGTTTAAGATAAATGGATGTCCTTTGTCTAATGCTCAACTTTCTACCAGAGAATGCAGCAAGAAATTCTTCGTCTGGTGTTGAAGGATAATATTTTTCCCCTGCTATCCTGTTTTTTTTTTTCGTTTTTGTTGTTTTTTGTGTGCAGCGCTGGGGCTCCCATGAATGAGAGACAAGACTTAAATGAAGTAATGAGGACGCCAAACGCCGTGCTGCTGCTGAGCTGGTGGTATTTTTCCCTCAGTGGTCTGACAATCTGAGAAGTTTTCCCCAGTTAAATTGCCAAGTCTGGCCACGAGATTTTGTGGAAAATTTGAGTATTTCCCGCGACAAATGATCTCCCATTAACTCTGACAGTGTCTGGTTAAGTTAAGAACAAGCAAAAAATAATGTAAAACTTGCCAGAAATTTCCTTACAGGATACAAGATAGCTGAAGTGACTGGATCCTCTGCTGTTTCAACATCGTGGGGAGTCATAGAATTTTCACGATTTAATTGTTCTATTAATTAGTTGCGATTAGAGTTCACTTTTGGTCTTTTTGCAATTTGCATGTGGTACAAAAGTGATTAATTAATTTTAATTTTTGTTGTTGAAGGAAAACGCCTTAATTACAACTAAATTGCTTAGAATTTTAGGATTTACATAAATATTAAGAGGTCTAATCGTATCCTTTTGTCGACAAATTGTATGTAGAGGTGAACGAGTTCCACCCTACTAAGGGCATGGCTAATGCGGTCCCTAATTGCATTTTCCAACGAACTGCATATATGCTATACTCCACATCCTCTCTCCTAATTAACTTCCATTTCACTTTACTGCTTATTGGTATCGGTAGATGTGTATAAATTGTGTATGTTTTTCACTTCTGTATTTAAAATAGTAAGTTCCATTGTAGTCTGGGCTAATGAGCATTTCAACAAAGGTTTAAAGAGCCCGATGGTAAATTAGATATTCTTTTAAATCGGCTCGATTCTGAATTTAAACCAACAATAGAACGGTAGTTTTAACACCCTGGGCTTTTAACTTAACAATCTATTGGAGTTAATTGTACCAAAACAAGTTTTTACTAAATTTTTAAATTTATTTAAAAAATCGTTAAAAAAATGTTGAACATGATACATGATTTAGCAAAAAACTAGGTTTGAGTTTTGCCCTACTCATTTGCGAATATCAAAATAACTAGTGGCGTAAGAAAGGGGGGCCTCATGAAATGCATTTTGTATGAAGAAAATTCAACTTGAACATTTATAATATAATTTTCGTAATTTTGGTGGTACCTTCAGCGTGAAGAAATTACATTAGAAATATCATCTGATTGTAGAAAAAGTTTTATTTATTTTAAATATCAGAAGAAATATAGAGCTTTTTGTGCCTCGAAAGCGGATCGCAAGCGGCTCATAAATAGTTGTTAAAGTCAGGGAGGAATTCGGACAATACAGATCTTTGATTTTAAGCTAACTTTCCCGACCCTAGGATTGAAAAGTGGACTTTCTGGAGCGCGTTTCCATCATTATAAGATGAAACGTGTCATAACTGTCGCTCATAAAAATTTCGGTTTCTATTACGAAGTCACGATTCTCATTAATCTCACTCACAACATGTTCTATATGCTATGCTGAGGAGAATAGTACTGAGTTCTGAGTTTCCCGATTGGGCTCTCATATTTTGCTTGAAATTACGTTTTCCAATCAGTTCCAAAATGAGTAATCATTTAAGACATGCATTAATTAATTAATACCTTGCTTTCGTAGATTATGAGAAAGCGTTCGACTCGGTCAATAGGAGCTTTATATGGCAGGCGCTACGGCGACGTGGACTGCCTGATAAAATAATAGAATTGATAAAAGCCCTATATAACAATTCCAAATGCAGAGTTCTCCATAATGGAAAATTATCCGACAGCTTCGAGGTGAGCTCAGGAGTACGACAAGGATGCCTACTCTCGCCTTTACTATTTCTTATAGTAATAAATGACATCCTTGTCGGCGCTCTAGATAGTAGAACAGGCGGCATACAATGGGGTTTGTTAGACCGCCTTAAGGATCTCGACTACGCAGATGATATCTGTTTGCTGGCCCACAGACACCAGGACCTCAAAAACATGATTAACAATTTGGCAACAGAAAGTAGTCCAGCAGGCTTAAGGCTAAATCCGACTAAAACTAAAGAAATGCGGATAAATGCAAACACCATTGAACGAACAGCGCTGAATAACCGTGACGTGGAACTGGTAAATAAATTCTGCTACCTCGGTAGTATTATTACCGAAAATGGCGGTGCAGAAGAAGATATCAGTTCCAGAATAAATAAAGCACGAGGCGCATATGCATGCCTGTTCCGCATATGGAGATCAACGGAGATCTCAACTATCACCAAATTGCGGCTGTTCAACTCTAACGTGAAGGCAGTACTTTTGTACGGTTGCGAAACATGGAAAGTCACCCAATTCATCACAGGGCGCCTACAAGTCTTCATCAACAGATGCCTTCGTCGTATCCTAAAAATTCGCTGGCAAGATAGAATCTCAAACGAAGAACTATGGCGCCGTGCCGGCCAAGAAAGGATAGACGACCAAATCAGGCGAAGGAAATGGAATTGGGTAGGCCACACCTTGCGACGCGAAAACGAAAATCTAGCCAAACAGGCCCTTGACTGGAATCCGCAAGGATCCCGTCGAGTAGGACGACCTAGAACAACGTGGAGGAGAACCCTACTAGCAGAAGCCGCAACAACTGGGAGATCCTGGTCGGAGCTGAAAGCTGTCGCGCAAAACAGAGTCCGCTGGAGGGCAACTGTTTCCGCCCTATGTCCCATGAGGGATTAAAGGAGCGCAATGATGATGATGATTAATTTCATTGGCCCGCGTCGGGATAACTGACAAAATTTGCTTGAAGTCTATGCCAAAAAAATAGCTGCTTCCCGAAATAATTGGTTTTTACTACTTAAATTTTGCATATTTCTGTTAATGAATTCACTATATATTTTATTTTCCACTAGCCACTAATTACACTTTTTCATGGTATTCTTTCTGTTGAATAACACTTCAGACTATATATTATTTCCGCGAAATTTTTTAATAATTTATAAAGCCCCCGAGTAGCCATAAAAAATCAAGAAAATGATATTTTTTCACTTTTAATTAAGTAAATTAAATTATGTTCTCCTGAGTATCATTATTAAATAATATAATTTAGTGATAGATTCAAAACATGTTCCACCGAAGTAAAAAAGACGAAATTTCAGTCCTTTAGCTCCAGTGGTTTGGGCTGTGCGTTGTCCGTCAATCTAAGGTTTTAAATTTTTAATTTGTTTGGACCTCTTTTAATTTGTACGAACTTTCATCCCCTATTTCAACCCCTTCAAACCTTTTTTCGCGACAAAGCCTAGTAGCCTATGTCCTTCTTCAAGGCCTAATCTATCTCTGTAGCAAATTTAATCAAAATCGGTTCCGCGGTTTCGACTTGAAAGAGTAACAGAGAGACAGACAGACAGACAGATAGACAGACACAGTTACTTTCGCATTTACAATATTAGTAACGATATAGATTTCTAGGTCACGAATTTAGAATCCCCATTTCATTCCCTTAGAGGATGAATTTTGAGAAATGCTGGAACACGTGCTCCGTTATTTATGTTGTGGAATATTTATACCAATTTTGAGAAAACCAAAACTCTTACCAAAAAAAAAAAAAATTTCCATACAACCTATTCCAACCATTTTCACCCCCTTTCGGGGTATGTAGAGCAAAGCTGATAACGTATAACCACTCTCCATAATATCAACCACATATGGTAAAATTTTTGTTACGATCGTTTGAAAGGTTTGAAAGTCCATAAGGAACAAACGCACAAACCCACAAACACACAAACATTGACTTTTATATATGTATATAGATAGTGAGTAATACTAACTGAGCGTCTTGAGTAATACTAACTGAGCGTCTATTCTGTTTAAATTCACTTTATTGACTGACTCTACATCATCTCCCTTTTTTTACAAATTATTGTACAATTAAAATAACAATTATTATTATTTTTTTTTTACATTAATTTCTCCTTAAAAATCTAGAGTTTCTTCTTTGAACCCTCCCATCTTCCAAGTCTATCCAATATGACCTGGGTGTGGAGTGTTTCTCTTTGATTGTGGCCGGTATCCACACATTCCCGTTCCGGTACCATACTTTCTCCCCCTTTTTAAATTCTTCTTTCCAAATCGCATGTTTGTTGTAAATTTGTTAGATCTGGAAAATCTTTAGATTTATATAAATCCATTTTTCCCGGTATGAATGATCGAGTCTGCCGCCCGATAAGTAATTCGTTAGGTGATAGGTACATCGAAATCTTTGATAGACGTATTTCTTAGTTCCAAGAGAGCCTTCCAAAGTTCTTTCTTCCCGTCTTGAGTTTTTTTTAAATATTCTTTGCAATATGAACGAATTTTTCAGCAAATCCATTTGATTGCGGATAATGTGGGCTGGTCAGTATTTATTCAATGTCTAAGCTTTTACAAAAAATTTTAAATTCGAAGGATCCGAAGGGATTATTGTCACTAACAATTATTCTTGGTATTCCAAACGCAGAAAATATTTCTAATATTTCTAATTTCTAATATTTCTCTTCTGTCGTATGCAGTTTTTCTTTTTAATGGTTTGAGTTCTAGAATTTTTGTATAATAATCAGCAACTATTAAGTAGTCTTGATTTTTCACTGTGAGAATATCCATGCCGATTTTGTAAAAAGAAAACTGTGGTATTTCATGTGAGATAATTTTTTCGCGTATATTAGAAATTCTGTATTTTTAACAAATATTGCAGCTCATTATCATTTTCTCTATTGAATCATTCATAGTTGGCCAATATACGAGTTGTCTTGCTCTTGCCTTTGATTTAGTTGATTTAAAATATCCTTTTGTAATATATTAGGTACCAATATTCTCTCATGTACGAAAATAATTCCATCATCCATAGTTATATAATCTCTAAACTTCCAATAAAATTTTATATTTTCTTTTAATTTATCCTTTTTTGTTAGCCATCCGTTGGCTAAAACTTCCTTTAAATTCGCAAGCGTTGGATCATTATCAGTTTCACATTTAAGTATGTTCTTTTTATCATTAATAATATTAATGGTATGCACTACGTTATTTAAGTCTGTAATTTCACAATCTGTTTTCTTTGTAGGGTATCTGGACAAGTAATCGGCTATGTATAAATATTTCCCCGGTTTATACTTTAGATTTATATCATAATTTAGTAAACTTATTTTCATCCTTCTTAGTCTTGGTGAAGGCACTTGCGCTATTTCTTTACTGAAAATTCCTAATAAAGGTTTATTGTCAGCAGTAACGTTAAATATTTTACCGTATATCCAATTATGAAATCGTTTAGTTGCAAAAACAATAGCTAAGATTTCTTTATCTATTTGTGGGTAATTCTGCTCTGTCGTAGTTAAGCTTCTTGAGGCAAATAGTACTGGTTTTCCCTCATGCATCAAGCAAGCTCCTAGACCATGTTTGCTCGCATCTGCCTGAATCGTCACTTCTTTTGTTAAATCAAATGATTTGAGTCCTAGCGCTGCTACTATGTTTTGAATAATAATTATGTGTGCAGAAATTATTTCTTCTAGACATCTAGTGTGTTGCGGCAACCAGTTGAATTCGATATTTTTTTTTTAGAAGTTCCCTCAATGGTTGAGATTTTTCCGCTAAATTCGAGACAAAAGGCCTCATATAGTTAATTAATCCAAGCAATTTTTGCACATCTTTTTTGTCTCTAGGTATTCCTATTTCTTTTAAATCTGCCAGTCGTCCTGGATCATAATAAATACTCTCATTCGATAAAATATAACCAAGAAATTTGACCTCCTTCATTTTATATTGCACTTTCTCCTTGTTGAATTTTATATTAAGTTGACGGGCCCTATTTATAACCTTTCATAAAATTTCATCGTGTTCTTTTTCCGTTTCGGCAGCTATCATTATATCGTCGAAATATACTATTACATTCTCAATATTCTTAAAATTCCTCTCGTTATATTGTTGAAAGATTTCTGGTGCCACCTTCAATCCAAATGGTAGCCTTCAAAAGGAGGTGGGTCAAAATTGCCCCAGGCCCGGCGCAAGAGAAAAGTATCTCAGATTATCGGCTATAATAAGTATTGAATTTATGTATAGTTGTTATATCCCGTAACTGTACGTGCGTGAAGTTAGCGAATCAATTTCGGAAAATCAAAAAAAGTAATTGCTCATTATTTGCCGCTAATTATCCGCTAATTAGTTACGGAGGAAAAAAATTTGCCGCTCGCTTCCTTTTCTGGATTTTGGGTGTTTCGCTAAGTTCACGCGAAGTTAGCGAATCAACTTAGCTAAAAATCATACTATACTAAAAATACGTACCTCGAAATTTGCCGCTAATTATCCGCTAATTATTTACGGAGGAAAAAAATTTGCCGCTCGCTTCCTTTTCTGGATTTTGGGTGTTTCGCTAAGTTCACGCGAAGTTAGCGAATCAACTTAGTACTGTACTGTTATATACTTTATGCATTTTTGAGTTAGAAAGAACGTACAACATTATTTTATAAATTTTTATTTTTATTTTTTTATAAGACAATAAAGAGTATTTCAGGGTATACCAACGCATTTTTTGGAATTCGAATTGCGTTTTTCCTCAAGTCATTGAAACCTCCACGTTGCGTATCTCCGCACAATAGCCGTGTAATGCCCAGAGCGGCAGTAGGTTGACCGAGTGGACATTCTTATTGCCATCGGTCCTTCATAGTTCACCGCCCCCACAAAAACGTACTTTCGATGTCTTTTGGGGCACTTGAATGACGTTGGAATGGATTCAACCGCAATTTTCTTCTCCAAGTCAACCCCTATGGGAACCATGGGTCCTGAAAAATTTATTCCACTGAATTATAGTATACATTAGAGATGCGCCGAATATTCGGCGTGTTTTTTAATGTTCGTATTCGGCCGAATATTCGGTTAGTTTGCCGAATAGTTACCGAATATTTAAATAGTATTGTTCAGATCACGCATTTATTTCTTCAGATCACGCATTTATTTTTAAGTCCATCAAAACCTAAATTTTCCAAAAATATTCAAATTCAAGTAATACAATTTTTTCCCACAAAACAACTTAGCTTCATTACAGTAAAAATTTATTTTCTTGTTAACGTAGCATTTTTACCACAATACTCTTATCAGTCAGACAGATCATATTACATTAGAACGTAAGAATTTAATTGTTGAATAGGCATTTAAGTTGTCTTTAAAGAAAAATATTTTTTGTTGTAAATATTAAAATAAGGCAAAAAAAATATGTTAACCAGGTAGTATATAAGTCGAATTTTAAATTAATAAAGACCAGTTGACTTTCAACTTGAATAAAGCGTTTTTGGTGTATCACCTAAGACATTTTTTTCCCTTCTCGTGCACTAGTAGTGAACTAGGGCACTATTCTACAGCGCATAGGTTTTGTACCTAGGCGAAAAACCCCAAACAAAAGCGCATAGGTTTGTACCTAGGCGCATTTCCACCATCAACCAAGCGGGGAGAAAAAAGCTTCCCTCGCTATACAAAAACATCTGGTGACCCCGACGTGATTTAGCAGGGGCTAATATCACGATCCACGCAAAATCACAGTCGCTGGAAGCATCGTTAAGGTCACAGCGGACACCTATCCAACACACATACCAGAAGCATAAATTTTATATCCAGCTGATCATCGCTTTGAAGTCATGGAACCACTGGCAGAATCACAAGGCAAGGTTGGGGGAGAGATCGAGCAGCTTATATCCAACTACAGGAAGACTCCAACCGAGCGCAGAACACTGAAATACTGCCAAGACAAACTGCAATGTTTGCAGGCTGCTTGGGAGACATTTCAGCAAACAGATAGCGCGATCAGGAAACTAGAAGACGTACCATTGAGCCATGCATATTTCAAGAAGGAATATTTCGACGCCATAAAGAAGTTATACCACAAATACTTTGAGATCATCGGTGCCAACATAACCGAGCTCAAAGATGCAACATCGTCACAACCCCCAGGGCCCATGTTGGACTTGCAATTGGACGACGAGGAAAACGACCATGAAGCTGAAGAAGGTGCTAAGGCATATCAACCATCTAAGGGGGCCATCAAGAAGTTAATCAAAACAGGTCAACCGGCTGCTAATCATACAGCAGCTCCCGAGAATAATACAGAGAATAATGACCAAATTGTGAAGCTGATAAGGAGGCAAGGGGCGATCATGCAGTCACTTGATCGGCTTCTGACACAAACACTTGCGGACAGACAAGTGCAACCCAAGCAGTACTCGGAGCTACAATTAAAATCAATTGACGGCTATTGGGCTCAGGTTGAGCAGTACCACCAAACTATTTGCGAACTAAGCGATGACCCACAGGCAGTCGGCTATAATATGGAGGCATACCTTCAATTGGAGCAGTTGGTCCAAGCAGGAATATTGCACTTAACACAAAAATTGGAAGTGCAGGATGTACCTCAGCAAGTTACCACGCAGCAATACTCCACTTCAATTAACCAGCCAAGTATGATGCAGCTTCCCAAGATCAGCATCCCGAAATTCGACGGCGATTACCTAAAATGGCGCCAATTTCATGACCTTTTCAACCAAATGGTAAATAACCAGCAGATGGGAGGATGCCAAAAGCTTTGGTACCTTAAGACCAATTTATCTGGGGAAGCAGAGCGTCTCATAAGACATTTTTCCATAACCGACGAGAACTACGAGGCTGCATGGGATATGCTAAGAGATCGATACAACAATACCAGATTACTTGTGACCGCACTTCTAAACAAGCTTCTGGCACAGCCGGTGCTCTCTACAGAAAGCGCGGCTGGGATAAAATCCTTACATGATGTAACTCAAGAATGCCTGCTAGGCCTTCAAAATTTAAACATATCTACTAATGATTGGGATCCATTATTGGTACATCTCTTAATCAAAAAGCTCGATAGAAATACTCATAGCCTATACGAGCAATCATTAAAGGAACCCAGGAATCTTCAGCCAGTAAAGGAACTACTGGAGTTCTTAGAGACGAGGTTTCAATCACTGGAGGCTTTAGGTAACAAGGGCAGACACCATGAGGCACACCAAGTGCGGCAGTCGACAGTTAAGGCGCTATCATCAACTTCCAGTGTACCACATAGTTGCAGCATATGCAAGGCCAGCCACCCGTTATATTTCTGCAAGGAGTTCCTCCAGTTATCTCCGAACAACAGACTCAATTTAGTAAGAAGAAACAAACTTTGCGTTTATTGCCTCAAACCTGGGCATGCAGCTGCTGTTTGTAGCCTAAGGAGTTGCAAGAAATGCAACAGCAAACACAATTCACTTCTTCATATAGATAGAAACACCAATAGTGTGCCAGCAGTAAAGAATATACCAGTAAACCAATCAACTACTTCAGAGGCAGCAGCTAAGCCAGAAAACAAGACAGACAATTATTTCACTCTTGCTACACAAAACAATATGAGAGGAAGACGTTATGTACTATTAGGCACCGCCATGATAAATATCAGCAACGGCAAGGGCCTAACAATATCCTGCAGAGCTATACTAGATTCCGGCTCCCAGGTGAACGTTATTACCGAAAGAGTTTGTAAAAAACTTGGATTAACTCATCGACCGGCAGATACAATTATCGAAGGCATTTGGGAAATGAAGCAGAGAGCTCAAAAAAGAGTAAACTTACTGATGCAATCAACAACCTCAGGGTTCTCAAGACGTTTAGAGGCATTAGTGGTACCACAAATTATAGCTCCTCAACCAGCCGAGGAGATAGACACCAGTTTATGGGACATTCCAAAGAACATACCTCTTGCAGATTCTACATTCAACCATCGTGCAGCAATTGACGTATTGGTCGGAGCAGAATTCTACCATGAACTTTTATCTGTCGGCCAAATCAATTTAGGCAAAGGATTGCCAGTACTACAAAATTCTGTCTTAGGATGGATCGTCGCAGGAAAGATAGATGGAATGACACAACCCAAATCATTTTGCGGAATTGGAGGCAATCATGATATCAACAGCACCATAGAACGATTCTGGAAACTGGAAGAAGTTGACACTTCTCACGCCGCTTTGACACCTGCCGAAAAACGCTGCGAAGAGCACTTCATCCAGACCGTTAGAAGAAGCTCCGAAGGTCGCTTCATAGTAAAGTTACCCTTTAACCAAGATCCAGCGCAGCTGGGTGAATCGATCGACATTGCACTTAGAAGATTCACTTCACTTGAGAAGAAGTTAAGCCGACATGAAGACCTTAAATTGGAATATACGAAGTTCTTGGATGAATACTCTCAACTAGGGCACATGCAAGAAGTGCCTATTAGATCAATCCGTCACCCATACTACTTTCTCCCACACCATTGTGTCTTGAAGCCAGAAAGTAGCACCACCAAACTCAGGGTAGTGTTTGACGCAT
This sequence comes from Thereva unica, assembly GCA_949987705.1. Lineage (NCBI taxonomy): Eukaryota > Metazoa > Arthropoda > Insecta > Diptera > Therevidae > Thereva > Thereva unica. The sequence continues at coordinate 65,681,130 of OX465284.1, forward strand.
CGTGTAAAACATCAACCAATTTATCATTAAACGATGTTTTAGCAACAGGACCTACCATCCAGTCGGAACTCTTCTCCATATTGTTACGGTTCCGACTACCCAGGTTTGTCTTCACGGCAGATGTAGAAAAAATGTTCCGGCAAATCGAAGTGGCTGAGGAGGATCGCAAATACCAACTAATAGCCTGGAGAAAAGATCCTAGCCATTCTATGAAATTCTACCAGCTCAACACTGTTACTTATGGCACAACATCAGCACCATATTTGGCAACGAAGTGTTTACAAAGACTAGGCCAAGATAACGCGAATAGATTTCCTTTGGGCTCCAAGGCCATACAGAACGACTTCTATGTAGATGACTTGATGACCGGAGCCGACAGCTTATCAATGGCACTCGCCATCCAGGAGGAAGCAATAAAGGTGTTACAACAAGGACAATTTAAACTAAGGAAGTGGTGCGCGAATCACCCACAATTACTAATGGGTATACCATCCAACGATACAGAAGTCCAAATAAACTTCAAGGATGGATCATCTGAGGAACAAGTCAAGACGTTGGGCTTAACATGGATGCCTAAATCAGACTCTTTCTGTATAAAGGCAACATGGAACGAAAACGACAATGTCACCAAGAGAATAGTGGCCTCTAACATTGCACACTTATTTGACCCCTTGGGCATAATGGGACCTGTTGTGATTATCGCCAAGTTATTCTTACAACGATTATGGGAATTGAAACTAGACTGGGACGCCGCCATACCTCAAGAGATGCACACCCGATGGATCAGATTCAGAGAAGGTATGAGGAGCCTGAATAACATCAAATTCCCACGACACATATTCAGTCAACAAGTTCCTGCCACAATCCAAATGCATGTATTCGCCGACGCATCGGAACGAGCTTACGGTGCAGCAGTTTATCTCAGATCCACATTTGGCACCAACTGTATAAGAGTAGCACTTCTATGTGCTAAATCGAGAGTAGCTCCTGTCAAGAAGATAACTCTTCCTCGTCTTGAGTTGTGTGCTGCGAAACTTGCCTCCGAACTAGCCAAACGAGTTAAGGAGGATTTAAAATTACAAAACTGCAAGACATTCTACTGGACTGATTCTGAAATTGTCCTCAACTGGTTGAACTCTGCGTCATCATCCTTCCAGAGCTTTGTTGCTAATAGGATAGCAGCAATCCAGGAGTTATCTGAAGCCAATCAATGGCGACATGTAGCCTCAAGGCAGAATCCGGCTGATGTATTATCCAGAGGTCTTGCTCCCGAGAAATTAGAAGGCCACGCGTTATGGTTCCACGGACCACCGTTCCTGCATGGGAAGGAATCCATTTGGCCGGCACAATATGTTCCTGCAGCGAGCGATTTGGAGAAGAAAAAAACAAAGATTACAATCCCAGTAAGCATGGTTGCAGGACTGGTTACCAAAACCATCAACCATCGTAATTCCTTTAGCCATATGCAGAGGGTTACGGCTTACGTTCTTAGATTTGTAAAGAACTGTAAGTGCAAAACAGAACCAGATAGAAGCAAAGGGCAGTTAACTGTAAATGAGCTAGAAGAAGCGCTAATTGTCCTTATTAAGGAAACGCAAGCTGAAACATTCAAGGAGGAGCTTCAGCAATTGAAAAAGTCAGCCATCGTACACAACGCAAGTCCCATCAGCAGCCTCAGCCCATTTATTGATGAGAATGGGATTATACGAGTAGGAGGAAGACTCGAGGAAGCCAACCTACCTTACGATACAAAGCATCCAATGCTATTACCTTACGCACATAGCACCACAAAGATGCTGATGGAACATTTACACCATAAAAATTCACATGCAGGCGCCCAGAACTTACTTGCAATAACACGAGAGAGGTTTTGGCCTTTAAAAGGTAAAACAACTGCAAGATCAACAGTCCAAAACTGCTTGCGATGTTCACGAGCTAAACCAAAATTACTTGCACAGTTTATGGGAAATTTGCCACAACAGCGAGTACAACCCGCAAGACCATTTGTAAACGCTGGCGTGGACTTCTGTGGTCCGTTCTGGATCCACTACAAATTAAGAGGGAAGCGTCCACATAAATGTTACGTAGCAGTGTTTTGTTGTTTCGCCACCAAAGCTACGCATCTTGAGGTCGTTAGCGATCTAACAACAGCAGCTTTTATCGCCGCCCTCCGAAGATTTACCAGTAGACGCGGTAATTGTCGCAATCTATATTGCGACAATGCCACAAATTTCGTAGGAGCAAAAAATCAACTAACGGAGTTACGAGATTCGGTGTATTCCAAGGACTCAGAAGAAAAGATTACCACATTCTGTACAGGAAATGGCATAGATTTTCATTTTATTCCTCCAAGATCACCACATTTTGGCGGATTGTGGGAGGCAGCGGTGAAGTCAGCAAAACATCTGTTAATAAGAACAGTATCAACGGCATCCCTCACATACGAGGAATTGGAGACAGTGATAGTAGAGATTGAGGGGATTCTGAACTCTAGACCACTAACCGTACTCTCGGAGAATCCAGACGATCTTTCGGCTCTTACTCCCGGTCACTTCCTCATAGGTGAACCGTTGACAAGTGTTATTGATCCTCAGGCCGAACAAACCAAGGTCACTCTGCTACAACGATGGAAGCTAGTAACCCACCTAAAGACACAATTCTGGCATCGGTGGACTAGAGAATACCTTCATGAACTACAACACAGGTATAAATGGAAAAATCGATGCCAAAACGTCCAACCAGGCATCATGGTTGTGCTCCAAGAAGATAACCTTCCAGTATTAAGCTGGCAACTAGGAAGAATCCTAAAAACCATTAAGGGCCAAGATGGTTTAGTTAGAGTCGCAGACGTAAAGACCGCATCCGGTGTCTTAAGACGCCCAATACATAAACTGGCACCATTGCCAATACCGTCTGAAGTGGACACAGTGACCGTTTCAGATTTGAAGACGGACCAGGAAGACTCATCCCCAATTGGATCAATGGATTCCCGAGCTATTATGGCAGACATTCAGCCAGAACCTATCGCATCTGGTTCTGCTCCACAACATCAGCTAGAACCTCTGGTGAGCGTCTCAGAACATCCATCATCACGACCGAAACGCCGACGGGTTTCAAGGACTGCTCTAACCTTATCATTGTTAGCTTGCTTGATCTTTCCTGTAATGGGCTCCACAAGTCCTGTGGCCATAACTCCATTTGAGAACCAGCCTGGAATTTACTTTGAGGGTATGGGCCCAACCCACTTAATATCACATGAGTGGAACTTAGTCATCTATTATAATATGACGAGTTATTGGCGAGAGTATCATAATATCGGTTACGGGATCGAGAGACTAAAGCACATATGCAGTAGAATGACAGATCAATCGCAATGCAATTCTACAAACTTTCAATTCAGAAATGTTTTACAAGGCTTAAAGGATACAAATGAACTGCTTCAATCTCCAACAAATTCAAGGAAGAAAAGAGCCCCACTCGATATTGTCGGGAATATTGCACACTCCTTATTTGGGGTGCTCGACTCCAGCTACGCAGAGGAAATGTCCGAGGTTATAAACAAGGTAGAAGGAAACCAGAAATATCTTCTAGACCTCATCAAAAACCAAACCACGCTGATTGATTCAACGACGAACATAGTTCGAAGATCATACGACGACATCAACCAACAGTTCGAGGAATTCAATCGCTATGTTAACCGCTCCCTCAATACCATTGAGGAAGAATTGAAAGAGCAGCAATTAAAGGAATGGCTGAGCTCAGCCTCTCTTAGTCTGATCCTGATGATATCCAACTACCAAAGAATGCAGAATAGCTTATTGGACCTAATTATCGACACTCACCACGGTAAGATCAACCCTCAATTATTGACACCAAGGCAGCTACAAGAGCAGATAACCATTATCAAGGAGCACTTACCTTCAACAGTTCGTCTACCAGGAAGTCAGAACAACTTATTGCAAGTTTACAACCTGATGACAGTACAGGGTCGTTTGGTTAAGGATCACATCATATTCCGAGCGCGACTACCACTATTCACATATGAACAGTATGAATTGCTGCGCATTATTCCATTACCAATTGTAGCTAATGGAAGCTACATAACTATAGAACCCTCAACAAACTACCTCATTATCAACTTACATCGAGATCAATATTACCCGCTATCCGATCAAGAGCTTGCAAGATGCACAAAAATTGATTATTCCAGCTACATGTGTCAACAGCATCATCCTATCTACAGAAAAGCGTCCAACGTTAGTATATGCGAAGTGGAATTCTTAATGCATTCTTCAACGCCTCCAAGTTGTAAATTGGTCCGATCACAGAATCCTCCCAGGTGGATACAACTATTAAATCCAAATAATTGGATTTACAATATGAAGGAATCTACCACCATAAACCTCGTATGTGGAAGCGCGGTCTCACAGCAATTACTGAAGGGGCAAGGAATGCTCACGCTACAACCTGGATGCACCATCAAGGACACGGGAACAACAATACAGTCTCACAATCTCTACCCAAGTACCATCAGAACAGCATTCCTGCCGTCACAGAACCTCACGGATATCATCCCATTTTCACAATTAGAAGAACTACTTCAACCGCCCAGATACCAGCAAACCCTAGAAGAAGACTTCACTAAATTAAAAGAAGACATCAAACAACTTCAAACCGAGGAAGCTAATGGCCTTCAAACGACACCGCATCATGTCCATTATTTTAGTTTAGGGTACTTGACAGTCTTTAGTACCTTAGCTGCAATAGGCTATATAACCTGTAAATATGTCAAGAAAAGGCGTCAGAAAAAACCGCGCATCCCAATACCTCTTCCGAGAAGAAGACATTCCTTAGACATCAACACATCCGACTTTAACATCAACCCAGCGCTAGCAGACGATACACCAGTCTAGTTGAATCACAGATGATTCAACGCGGGGGAGGATGTTCAGATCACGCATTTATTTCTTCAGATCACGCATTTATTTTTAAGTCCATCAAAACCTAAATTTTCCAAAAATATTCAAATTCAAGTAATACAATTTTTTCCCACAAAACAACTTAGCTTCATTACAGTAAAAATTTATTTTCTTGTTAACGTAGCATTTTTACCACAATACTCTTATCAGTCAGACAGATCATATTACATTAGAACGTAAGAATTTAATTGTTGAATAGGCATTTAAGTTGTCTTTAAAGAAAAATATTTTTTGTTGTAAATATTAAAATAAGGCAAAAAAAATATGTTAACCAGGTAGTATATAAGTCGAATTTTAAATTAATAAAGACCAGTTGACTTTCAACTTGAATAAAGCGTTTTTGGTGTATCACCTAAGACATTTTTTTCCCTTCTCGTGCACTAGTAGTGAACTAGGGCACTATTCTACAGCGCATAGGTTTTGTACCTAGGCGAAAAACCCCAAACAAAAGCGCATAGGTTTGTACCTAGGCGCATTTCCACCATCAACCAAGCGGGGAGAAAAAAGCTTCCCTCGCTATACAAAAACAAGTATTATTTTTAGAGTTACATATGTTAAAGAGGCTTTATTCTGGAACCGTACACAGGTAGTAGTTGTAAATGAAACAGACACTTCTCTGTGTAACCATATTTATTCACAACATCAAAAATTAAAAAAAAGTGATTCCACGCACGAGTCGACAGATACGAGGCCGATTTGAAACTAGTTTGCAACTGCTTGCTTACGACTGTTCTTGCCTGTTCTGTTCTAAGTAACGAGTGTGTGATTGTGTGTGCTATGTCGAATGCGGCAATATAGAAAAGGTTGAAAGTAGACCAGCATTTGCGTTGCATGCATTCCAATCATGGAATATTCCGTCAAGTCGCATTTGAATACACACACTTCTATATTGTCTGTCACCGAATGCAACGCATGTACGCTTGGAAATGTCACCAGTTGCAGTTGCGTGGTTGCATTTGTACAATGTCAAACTTTATTCAACAAAATCTTCGTGAGCACAGAACACCGATTGATGAAAAACTAGTTGCGTGTGTGGACAAATGTTTCATTTTGGTTGCAAACTGGTTGTGAGCGTGAGAATGGTGAAACCAAAGTCTAGAAATTAACAAGTCTTTCATCTTCATATGGTTAATGAGTGAAAGGCGAACAGCTGCATGCACAAGTTTTTCAAATGACGATGTCAGGCTATCAGAGAGAGAATGCAACATTTTTATACGCGCTGGAATACAACCATAAGTCGGAAAATTTTATGAGTTTATATGGGGATGTATTGGTGCATATTTGCTCGTTTGTTTTGATTTATGAAAGATAACTGCTGATTCAATTTTCTTTCCTTTTCTGTTCTGCATACTTTATCGTAAAGAGGGAATCTGGCTTTGTCTGGCCGAGTTCACGAAGTATGCGTTGAGTTTTGCTCAGCAGTGATGTTCATATATGCACGCACACAATCAACGGTCGGAAATTTTTGTATGAAGATGAAAGACTTGTTATTACTAGACTTTGGGTGAAACCAGTTGGAAACTGGGATTGCAAATCCGTCGACCCATGTGCGTAGAGCCTCAATGTTTTTGGAATTCTTGCTTTAGCCCCTTATTTTATGGCGATAATTCTATCACGCGAGAAATTGCAATGAAAGAAAAAGCGGCGCATTGAGTGAGCGAGCAAGGACTTGAGCTGCTATCGCTTTTCAAGAACCTTAGCTAGAAATGGAAGAATACTGATGGGGTGTAAATCAGAAGGACAAACAAAAGGTGGGTTTTAGATAAAAGCAAGCTTCCAAGGCGATGAAAACTTAAATACTGGAGGCAGGAGAAAATATGCGTTAAGATGAACAATAGACAAGAAATGAGCATATTTAAAAACCTAGCCGATATGTTATCACTACCAGTCGCTTTAGATTTAACAGAATTTAGGGCAGTCACCACTTCGAGGGAGTCCACACAACGACAGCTGAAGCCATAAGAGAGGTAGAGAACCTTGAAAATTCTCCGTGCTTCGGAATACGAAGGTTGGGTGTTGCTGCGGTTACCGCAAGGTGACTCCTCGTTGCTAGGGAGAAAGAATGAACAGTTATTTTTCACAGGTTCCTCTGTTTTGATGACTACCCAGTCATCTTCGAGCTAGCGCAGAGTGCTCAAGGGGTGGGCGAACGCTACTACTCGCAGATCGGTTCGCCGATCTATGAACCGAATAATTCGGCCGAATGTTCGGTTCGGTACATTTTTGACCGAATATTGGTATTCGGTCGAAGTCATATTCGGCACATCTCTAATATACATCGATTATGATTCCGATTATGAGCAGCAGCAACGAAGCGCCGTATAAGACACGTATAAGGGCCATATAGTAGTTAATTTTAAAATTTCAAAAAAAAACTCAAAAGAATTGAAATAATTGGCAACAATGCCTGAAAATTATATTTTAAGCAAGTAAAAGATATCCCAAGGCCATAAAATAGAAAAGAACTCAAAATATTAAAAAAATCTAATATGTACAGATACATCCCATAATTGTATCGAGCTCTCAAGGCCATAAAATTGAATTCTATGTAAAGAACAGTGTTATGTTGTTGTTGCTTTCAGGTCATAAAAAATTGAGGCGCAAGCAAAGATTATTAGAAAAAAGGAAAATCGGCAACAACGTAACAGAGTTCTCAGAATCGTATGATTTCGAATGACCAATAATTTCTGGACGACTGCAAACAAGTTTCCATTCATCTTACAGACTTTTTGATGGTTTTCAACAGTTTTAGGCGATTATAGACATTTCTAGACAATTTCCTATTTTTCAAGTCGACTCAGACTTTTCTGGACAATTTTAGACAATTCTCAATAATTGAAGAGCGATATTCCAAAACGTACTAAGTCAATTTTTGTTTAATTTTAATATTGTATTGCTTTCCAATCTATGACGTAGTACTTATGCATTCACATAAACATTTATCACAAATCATACTTATTCCGATGTATAATGGGTCATACAAATGAATTTTCCATCAATTTCAATAGCTAGTATTCATATTGAATTTTTTAATGTTTTTTTTATATTAAAAATAAAAATTTGAAAAATACTATTCTTTCTTTTGCTGGGCTGAACTTTCTGAGGACTGAAAACATTTACCATAGTACATATCATAATTTTACTATGAAATTTTATTTCAAAATGTACTAAGTAATTGACTTAGTACATTATGAAAATGTACCACCATAAATAAAACCATTTTTTTCATATAAAATGTAGCAAATTTATTTATATTTTTATAAATAATAGTTTCTTTTATCGGTTTTTTGAGAAAGGAAATAATATTACAGCCCTTTAGGCGAGAGTGAAAGTGATATTCAGTTTTTTTTTATTTCCCACTAATTACATCATAAGAACTTAGCACGTTTTGGAATATCGCTCTTCAATTGTTAGCAAATATATCCTTAGACGATTTCCAAAAAGTTGCCAATAACTTATTTGGGGAAATTTGATTTCATCATTTAAAACAGCCGCTGGAACTTGGCTCCCGCTCGACAATTTGAAACAAAGTGTAGCAAAGTGCTCGACAATTTGAAACAATCAATAAATAAAGAGCGGCAAATTTGAGTCTTGCGTAACTAATTAGCGGATAATTAGCGGCAAATTTCGAGGTACTTATTTTTAGTGTAGTATGATTTTTAGCTAAGTTGATTCGCTAACTTCGCGTGAACTTAGCGAAACACCCAAACTCCAGAAAAGGAAGCGAGCGGCAAATTTTTTTCTTCCGTAACTAATTAGCGGATAATTAGCGGCAAATAATGAGCAATTACTTTTTTTGATTTTCCGAAATTGATTCGCTAACTTCACGCACGTCGTAACTGTGGCTAAGGTGTTAATACTTGCGTTCCATTGGGAGATTTTTTCTACTCCCGAGCACATGACCAATGGAACGCGATTTTTGATATAAAAAGTAAACAAGGGTATAATAAAACAATTTTTTTATTTTACCTTATTATATCTATCAATATTATGCATTTTATAACTTTTTAAATTCCACTGTTATTTATTTTATACACTTTAAACTGTTACTTGTTTTGTTTACTTTAAAAATACACCATAAAATAATTAATCTGACAGTATTTTAACTGGAAAAACAAAAAGCCATCTACTTTTAAGTAGGTAAAGCTTGAAAACCTGGCGGAAATTTTATGCGTTTCTACTAGGAGTGAAATCCCCCAAAACAAGAGCAGGGTAGTTGGAGCTCCTCGGGAGTACTCCGGAGTAGCAAAAATCGCCCAATGGGACGCACGTTATAATGCTATTTCTTTTTATTCGGGCGAAATGACTAATTAACCCTGTATTTTTGTAACGCCATCACATATATTCATGAATAAGGTATCAGTGTACGCAGAATACTCCCACCTGTCTAAAATTGTAAAAACGACGGTGCCACCGTACCAACTTCCAGAGTTATGAGTCGTCAAATAATATTAATATTGATTTTTTTAACAAAAATTTCACTTTCAACCATCTTTTTCTCCAAAATATTCATAGTCAACTAATGTTTTTTTCCCAAGAATCAGAAAGCTTGGAGTGTTTCCTATGAATAATGTCTGGACAATTTGTATGCTACGGCCTTTACTTTCGAAGTTATATGCAATTTAAATGCTAAAACTCAAAATTCCTTTGTAAAACAACCTAATCCTTCAAAAATATCAGAATTTTCTTCAATAAATACTTTACTTGCGCTTTCTTCAGTAATTGAGTGAACTCTTTGAATTAAGTTCAATTGTGTTGACGTCTCCAAACCTAAAATGGGTGTGTTATTATTTTTAGTTATTATAAATTTCGCACAAATGATTTTGTTGTTACAATAACCGATCAGCTCTGCATAACCTATTGTTGGTATAGCGGCACCACAATAATTTTCAATTTAGCACCTTTAATTTGTTTAAATATTTCTAATGGTTTTACATTGGCATCTGATCCTGAATCTATTTTAAATTTAATAAGAGCATCATTAATACGGATTGTTTCATACCAAGATCGATCATTGTATTTCCTTATTTCATGTATCGTGTTAATATAAAATGCTTCGTCATCATTATGATAATAATTTATTGATCTCACCCTTTTGTTTCCAATAGTGCAAGCAACGGCGAATTTTTTTCCGCAATTTGTACACGTCTTACCATAAGCAGTACATGTTCCTTTTACATGCCTTTGTGTGCAATATATACAATTAAACAATGTATTACTCTGCTTCCTATCGCTTATGGGACCGTTAATATTTCTAGAATTATAACCAAAATTTTTTTATGATCTTGAGTTTTATAGTTTTTATTGGAATGATACTTAGCTCGAGTCTTATTTAATGTTTGATTTTTCATGTGGGTTGTTATTTCACCTTGGTTGATATTGACTTCTGTTTTATTTCTGCTAGTCATATAATCTTCATTGCCCGTTTTACTCATTTCTTTTGATTGTTCCTTCGTTGCCTCTGTAGCCCTAGCCATCTCTACCGCTTTATCAATTTTATCTCGTATCATCCTTGATTCCGCTGCTTCATATCCACAATTTCTTACTTACCTTTTTAAGTCCATAAGAAACTGATCAAATAGCTCACCATCAATTTGATTTCTGCTTAGAAAAAGGAAGCTAGCATAAATTTCATTTTTTCGTGGTGCGCAGAATTTCTCAAATGCTTCAAGTCGAGTCGCGAAATTGTTGTGAGTAGGTGGAATAAAAATATCGCAGCTAGGTTGTGACAGTTCCTTCCTCTCTTCTCTCTATCTTCCGGCTAGAGCTGCTGTTCGACAGTGTATACGAAAAAAATAGATTGTCGACAGTACAAGGGGAATTTCCCTAAGCCTCTAGTCTGTTATATAAAAAAAAAAGTAGGTACCGATACATAATTTTCACTATCCTCTTTACTTAAATTAAATCTGTTAAATACTTCCAGTGCCTCTGGGCCAAGGGCAAGGAGTAAAATTGCAACTTTAACCTTTTCAGGTTTTTCATCCATTTCAATTGCTGTACTAAACACCATAAAACTCTGTTTAAAGATTCTCCAATTTTCACAGATGTTTCCATTTAAGTTCAATTTTTCCACTTGTTTGATATACTCCATTTTTGTTTCGATGAATTGATATTTTCTTGGTCTCCCACGAGGTCTATTTTTTGTTGTAATGCTTGCAACTTTTTAACTTCGGGATCTTTGTACTTGCCCATTCATTAACTTTATATTAAATTCGTTTTATGACTTTTAATGCTCACTGTACACATTTATTTTTTCATTTCTCCACTTTTTTTTGTTATTTCCCATTTGAATACCGGCTTCCCGACTGCGCCATGAGTAATACTAACAGAGCTTCTTGAGTAATACTAACTGAGCGGCTATTCTGTTTGACTTCACTTTATTGACTGACTCTACATCAGATGGTACACACATCCCATTAGAGGTCGCGCCAAAAGAGTTGATGCCGGAGCGCGCAGCTGGGGAAATTAAAGCTGCACACAAATAAAAATTGCGCACATGTTGATAAGAAATGCGCTTATGTATTTTCAAATTTCCCCTTCGAAATTTGTTACGACTAGGCTAAGGGACGGGAACGGCATTCCGGGATTCTACTGCGCATGGAAAACGCGACTTTCTCGGCATCACCTCTTTTGGCTCGACCTCTACCAGACATCCATTATGCAGTCTTGAAAAGCTTTAGGTTTGTAACGATCTTCTATGATGATCTGTATGATCTTCTTTGATCGGTATCTTAAACATAGAATGAGCTGTTTTTCATTATGTGGGTAAAGCTGCCGAAATCTCTGCTAATGACTTTCTACGGTAACCCTTTTTCTGCACAAATTTTGGCCAATATGTTTTTATTAAGAAACGCATATCAGTGTCTCCTGGTGAGCATTAAAACTTCAACCGAATTGACACATTTATATCTTTTTGTTCATTGTTTAAGTGTGGTTTATTGTGCTTCATACATATATTCTCTGTTTAAATTATCTTCTGACACATCGATAAGCCATAATGACCCCTAGTATTTTCGCGAATTGAAAGAGCAATATCTCGACAGTATTTCAATCGCGATCCCTTAATAATCGAGTCATATTTTCGGTCTGATCTGAAAGTCGGATCAAAGAGAAAAATTAGCTTAAACGCCTAAGAAATTACTGAATCATGCCATGACAGACAGACAGACAGTCAGACGTACTGACAAAAAATGTAAATATCCTTGATTTCGTTTTGATATCGTGTTAGTACATAGATATTAAAAGCTTAGAAAAAGGCAATTATTTTGAAATCACAGACAGACACAACAATAACATTAATGTAGAAAATGTGGATATGACCGCGCTTCTTCCATTTTGCACCATATGTACCTACATATTTCCACAAATTGAATCGAAAATGTTTACCTTTTTCAAAACATCCATCATTTTCTTGAATTTTTGTGTGAAAACGCCTGCAACGATATCATGATGATCAGAAAGTAATGGCCCAGCAGATGCGTTCGCCTAATTTTGCCCCATTTGGGCTTGGTAGTGAATCTTATAAATACTCGTATATCGTTGATTTACCAATAGCACATAGCACAGAGATCTCATTTGTAGTCGGTTCATTATGGCGACCTCTGTATTCTGTTGTAGGTCTTCGGTCTACGTCTTACAATTTCTTTCCAATTGTAGGCCTCAAAGAGCAATATTTAAATTCCATTGGTGCCTAAGTACATACTGATCGCAATATAGGCAACCCTAACCACGAAAATCAAACCTAAAAGAGAAAGGCTTCATACATTGTCAAGATTTACTTCAGCGAACCTAAATATTTAGATGAGCTCTTTGAGGTCTAGAATTCGAATGAAAAAAAAATGTTCACTCTCTTTCTTTCGACTATGGGTTCAAGTTTTCGGTGCACGGTCGGATATGATAGCTAAAAGTCCGATATGATAGTTTAAAGAAACTAAAAAATACCGTTTTATTTTAAAATGAATTAAAAGAAATTATAATTTTGAATTATTTTTTACATTTCGAAAGGTCGGTTATTTCCATAGATTGGCTGGAGCAATAATAACTTTACATTTAAAATTATTTTATTAGTTTTTTTTAAATTATATTTTTTATTTTCTAACTTTTAGTCTGTTATGTGTCTTTCGATATTTTGTAGTGCCGCCATGTTTTATTTAAAATTACGTCACACAGCTTACTGTACTATACTAACTCGTAAAAAAAGGTAGTCCGCCATTTTCTGTTGGCTATCATTTTGTTTGGTCGCCATTTTGAATTAGGAATGACACAAAATAGCTTGTTGTATTTTACATACCCTTTCATTTAATACCCATGTGGGGGGTCGGGGAGCACAATTGCGAAATTCGGTCGCCATATTGGAACCACCATCTTGATTTTTTACAAAATGGCCAGATTGCATTGTCATGTGAACTGTACATGTGTGCAAAATTTTAAATCGATCGGTTATATGGAAGTGTGTCAAAATCAAGTTTCAAGATTTGCCTACATACAGGTAAGGCTAATATGTAGTGTATGTAATGAAAATGCCTGCAAGCTTCCTGCAGAGGTGCTCAAATGTATTACTGCTACTGCCCCTACAGACTTCGGCCATATCTCAAAATGTAGCTCTTGGTCAAAAGACGTAAAACTGAGAAAATGGTCTGGAAATTTCAGCCCGAAGTATATTTAACAACAAAAGAGAGATTTCTAATAAAGTCCATATGTCGGTAGCCTAGAGCTAAGGCGCTGGAAATCTATCCCGGGGAACCAAGTTCAATCCTCGGCCGCGCAATTGTGAAATACGTTTTTTTTTTACTTCGGTGGAACATGTTTTGAATCTATCACTAAATTATTTTATTTAATAATGATACTCAGGAGAACGTAAACATTTACTTAATTAAAAGTGAAAAAATATCATTTTATTGATTTTTTATGGCTCTTCGGCGGCTTTATAAATCGTTAAAAATTTCGCGGAAATAATATAAAGTATTTATTTGTTTAAATGCATATTTTATATGCTGCTCTAATAAAATGTTTATAGACATGTAGGTGGTGCTATAGACCAAAAAAATTAATGGTCTTGGATGTGAAGTATCACGTCCGTATTTTAACGTGACAACCTCTATTAATTTGAACGTGACAACGTCTGTTATTACGTTTTGTATTATTTTCTCAATTAATAAATTACTAGTTGGGATGCCCGTTACCGAAATTCGGTCACAAAAACAATAAATATATAAAATTCACGATTTGATTTAAATATTTTTATTTAAAAAAAAATTATTCGCAATGGCGAATTTTTAATTACTATGAAACATTTCCATTGTCGCTCCAGAGCATCTAAAATTTCCCAGGATTTTTAATCGCATCCATGACGTCTTAAGACTAAACTCATCACGTATAGCAAGACGATAAGAAGCATATTGTAAAATTGTTACTTTTGTACGTGGTAAGTTAGCACGTGAAGTACAATGTAAACTGTGTGCTATACTGACATGCCAACCCCTATCACCATGTGGAAATAATAATGGATAAGCCAAAGGCTCCAAAGAAGGGTCAAGAACAGAAAAAGAACGAATTTCATTTGTTGTTTTTGAAAAAACAATCATATTTCGTTCGAAAGGAGGCTCACCATCATCGTTTTTAAAAATAACAGCAACATCAGTTTGTACAGCATCATTGAAACGACGAATATCAACTTGATTATTAACTTTTATGATCATAGAAACTTCAGCTGCAATATTCTCAGGTCTTTGACAATATTCATGCATGGACCTGAATGAGTGAACAAAAGGATTAATCCGATCTAACTCCAAACCTATTTCACGCATAATATCAATATTACATTCAATATTCGCATTTCTATTCATTCTATGATTAGCAGCAGTATCTACATCATAGAAATACAACTGTGCAATAACATGGAGGTCGGCCATAGCCAGGAATTAAGGCACCAGTTCGGTGATGGAAAATGTTATGGATTTTAAAATGGTAAATGCCATTTGCAGTCTCATTTGACAAATTACACTCAGAGCTAGTCATTGCAAAGGCAGCATTATACGAACGAATATTTGCAAAAAAATTTTTAGAACGATTTTTAATACCACTTTCATTCGAAGTTAATCCTTCAAAAAAATTATTGAAAAAGTATTTTTGAGAAAGTGGAGGTAGATTAACTTTGCCTTTATGACAACACAAAGAAAATGCCACAGTATTACGTAAAGTTACTTCAGTTAGAAAATGTTTGGCACGACAAAAATGACAACTCATATTAAAAGAACCACACGAAAACGAATCAAAATTAACCGGAATAACATCCAAAGCACATTTAAAAGAATCAGTCAAAATTTCTAAAGGTGCAATGAATCAATTAATAAAGGCATTCGCCAAAAAACGAACGGCAGCCCCTTACACAATACAACTCAATAATACTATACACAAAAGAGTATAAAAAAATGCACGCACAAAGTGACCGAGTTTTTTTATGTCAGTTATGCCGCCAAAAATCCACACAAACGCTTGTTTTTCTCTGTTTCTCATTCGCTTCACTGAAACGGCATTTGTGTCAATCGTAGGCTACTCAACTCTATATTGACGCTCACAAAAAATTCAAATTTTCCAACGGCTTTTTAAAATTCGAAAAATTAAAATCGCTATAACTTTTTTATTCGTGAATCGATTTCGTTGAAATTCCTTATTACAAAACTATGCCATAAAAAGAACATTTTCTGAAAATTTAAACGAAATCGGTCCACGAACAAAAAAGCCTTAGCGTGTACAAACTTTTTGTTTGCCTATTAATATATAAGATATATTTCGAAGCAAATTTTTTTTGTGTGCGGGACATTTTCACACGCGCGTCCTATCTTAAATCGATTTAATAGACGTTGTCACGTCAAAAAAATCAATTTTATCGAACTTCGCTGTTGATTTGTCACAACAAAATATGTATGATTTTAACGAAAAATTTTGTAGGTTTATGAAAAATGGATAATCACAGTTATTAAAATTATTAGTGAGTGTCAGTAGATATAAAACGAAAAGTAGATGTCTAATTTTTACCACGGAATATAAACATGAGAAAATGAATGAAAATTTATAAATTTAATTGCACGAACGGTGTATTTAATACCGTCCTTATAATCCATCACTACATATAAGGAAGTGATTTTTCTCAGAATTTTTAATATTTTACAAAAATTTTACAAACGATTTGCCCCATATCTATGTAAAAAATTTTGCAGCCCTTTGTCTAAAAGCATATTTTTAAGATTTTATTAACAAAATTTGTATATATCTCTTCAGAATAATAAAAAAGATTATAATAAACTAAGCCGTCACCAAGAATTGAACCCTGATCCTTTCGCACCCCGATCTACAGCCTTCTCAATACTCCAAACACTAACTTGTGGGAATGTGGCAATAAACATATTTATTCATTCTTACGTAAAAAGGTACATTCCAATGCTAGATATGTATAAACTTTTGAAGGAAGTAAACAACTGATTTATGACAACATATTTTCTATTATTTATGAACTGTGTTTTGTATATTTTATGGAAATAGATAATCACAGGTAAAGCGAAGAGTAATGTAATATTGCCATAGATCACATCACGTATTTCATAATGAGACAAATACTTGAAAAATGCTGGGAAGAAAACATTGATATATACATCTTCTTTTTATAGACTATAGAAATGCTTACGATCTGCTAAATAAAAGAGAGTTGTGGAATAAGATGAGTGAAATGGGTTTCCCCAGAAAATTGACGATGCAGGATGACGACCAAAAATTGTGAAATACAAGTGAGAATACGAGGTTGTAACTCAACCAATTTTTCTCAAGGACCGGGTCTGCGACAAGGAGATGCAACCTCACCAATACTTTTTAACATTGCTCTCAAAGCAATAATGAGAGAAACACAGCTTAATGGAGCAAATAGCATCTTCACAAAGAAATCCAGATACTAGCCTTCGCAGATGATATAGTCATAATTGGACGCAAAGCACAAAAGGTAAAGGAAGCCTTTTTCAATATTGTAGAAAGCTCAGCAAAGTTCAGTCTACGAGTAAATGACACAAAAACAAAATATATGATCGTATCAAAACAAGGACATCGGCTAGGACGAAGTATCAGCCTTTTCGATCATACTGTGGAAATTGTAGAAAACTTTATCTACTTAGGGACAATGCTTACTGCACAAAACCATATAAAGGACGACATCCATAGACGCATCGTAGCCGCAAATAATACCTATTTTGCCCTAGTCCCGGTCTTGAAAAACAAAGAAATTTCAAGACAATGCAAAATCAGACTATACAAAACGTTAATCGGCCCAGTTCTATGCTATGGGTCTGAGGCTTGGACATTGACCCAATAAACAGAAAACCAGCTTAAAGGACAAATGAGGAACTTCAACAAATATATGACGAAATAGACATACATATCTACATACATAAGATTGAACAGACTGCGATGGCTTGGACACGTTCTACGGGCTCCAGAAGAAAGAATGCTAGCCAGGATTTTTAATAGAAGACCATTTGGAAGAAGAAGAGTAGGACGACCAAGAAATAGGTGGATGGATGACGTGCTAGAAGATATACGAAAACTTGGTATATCAAACTGGAGAGAGCTAGCAAGACGTAGAGAAGACTGGAAGAGTACACTTCAAGAGGCCCGAGTCCTGCAAGAACTGTAGCGCCATTTAAGAAGAAGATGAAACCCCAAACACCCGTTGTATCTGTTTAAGCTCCATTATTAAAATTAGTATAGTAGATATAGCCTAGCCCAATTATTATACCTGTACCTGACTTAGCATCCTAATGTGATAATTAGTTTAAGCTAAAATGTTAAAAAGTGTTCTTAGATTTAAGTGTGCCTTGTTTGGCCAAATAAATAAGTAAATAGCCTAAAACGTGCCCGCAAAAATACTGAATTTTCCAGTGAAAGTCCCATCCCAATCGGATTAGCCGTTTCCGAGATTAGACCGGACAAACAGGCAGCCAGACATACAGACATTCAGATACACAGAGAGACAAAATTCTTAAAAATTCGTGATTTTGTTTTAATATCATGTTAAATAAAAATATGAACTTAGAAAAACACAATTATTTTTAAATCACAGACAAGCACTAATTATATTTATATAGATAGATTCAATAGAAAGTTATAAACTTTTTCAAACGTACAAAAACCTACATCACAATTCCATCTACCAAACGTAATTCGAAATTATTTAGCTAATACCCGCGAATCTCTCTCCTTAAGTGACATTAACTTGTGCATACTCGCAATTACTAAATTTCTCTATGAGTCTCCTGTTCCTGTAAAAGGCAACCTCTCCGACTTTCGTCCCTCCCGGAGGACAAGTTCATTAACTAAGAAGTTTTATTCACAATTTTCCTCAATGTTTCATGCCCCATATACTCGCTAACTTTCGCCACCCAACTACTTTCTGCACAACCCCTCCGGCCACTTTAATTGATGCTATTAAAGGTAATTACATTAGTGGCCCATAATACAATCGGGTCGTGTAAAATTTCCACTTCATATACAAGTTTTAACCCAAATAGCGTACAACCGCAGTGCATACGGCACAGGAGGTTGAGTGCTGCTATTTCGCGGATGCAGGAAGGACCGTCAGCACATCATTTCGCTCCGGGTGCTGTTAGCAGCCCTTACCGATGTGAAATTGCTCTTAATAGATTGTGAATGCAACAAAACCTAGAATGGAAGCTCTCGAGCACGAATGCAAAAGAAGAAACAAAAAACAAGGAAAGTATTCGAAATTAAAGTGCAGCCATCTGGAAAAGCATAAGCATAACAATGTACATGACTCGAGGGAATGCCCCTGTGGCGCTTCGCATTCGCCCGGTTGGACCAAGCTTTAAAATTACAGCAAGTTCCTATAAACATATGCAACTGAAATTAGCGGGTTTTACCAACCAGCGGCAAAAAAGTCTGATCATTCAGCATGCATTTCGTGGAACATGCACAAACAGACCAAGCTTTCAGCGTTATCCTTTGCATTTACTTTCCAACATCCTTGATAGAACTGCAGATTTTGCTCAAGATTAACTCATGCACTTCGATTAAATCTAGGACAATGAAGAATCTAAAGGCTCTTGACATTTTTCACATAAAAATGTTCAGATGGCAGATATTGGAAATGTTGCATTGATTCGCCCTTATCCTTGCAACATGAACTGCATGAATTGGTCCTTTTGCTCTGCACAAAGCCGAGAATCAATTCAATGGCGTACTCCAGACTCGTTTCTGTGGCATTCTGTATTAGTTTAGCTATGGCAGAGCCTTGTTGGTTTTGTTGTTCTCCTGCTTGCGGCTGCTTCTCCTATAGACCAGAAGACTTTATGCATAAATTTCTAAGTATAACGACGCTGACGAACATATAAGGAAACTAGGACTACCCGCAATAGATACTAAGGCGCTCGGTGCGATAGGATGTGGTAGAGTCTTTTATGCACTCAAAAAAAGTTGCTCCTTAGTCCTTGCGTGTATTTTTTGTGTGTAGTTCCCGTTCGATTCGTGATGCGAATGCAGGAATACTGTGTACAGTTAGCTTCCTTGTTATTCTAGTGGAAAAGCTATTCAATTTTATGTCTGGAAGTAGCTAAATGGGTTGATGAAATTCAATTTCTACAGCAAGTTATGTACGTGTGAGTTATGGAGCAACCTGGCCTGATTATTGTGCTTTTATGCTAAAAGGATTCTTTAATGAGATACACTTATGAAAATTAATGCTTTTGAAATTGTTATGGCTTCAATAAAAGTATATTGTGGAGAAAATCGTTTAAGTGCAAAACTTACTAGTTAATATTAATAATAACGATATCTATCTAAGCATTTTGTTTGTTAGTGAAGTTGAAAGTATTTAGTTTAATATTAATTCTTGTGTAATGTGTGTATAGCAATGTGCTTTTGTGGTGTGTATATTTGTTATAAAGATTCCAACTAATTCGTTTTAATCGAGTAAATGTTACTTGAATATTTGTCATATCTTCCGTTCAATACCATTTTTGTCTTTTCATAATTAAAAGAGTACCATTATTTATAATCCCACTGTGAATAAAACAAACATACAAATTTTAATCAACATTCATTTCATTTTTATTTCTAGGACGTAAGAAGTTTATGGGCTTTTATTGCGGATTTTTGTAAATTAGGTTTGATGAGAATTCGAATTTTTGATATTAGCGTTCATGTTTTGTAATCTCTAGCAAGTAATGAATCAATTAAATTGCTTGATGGGTGGATAGACGGTTCTGCTGTACTAATTGGTCTTGCACATTTAATAAGACCAAAGAAAGAGCAAGACTGGACAGGGCAAGGACAAGAAACGACTGCAATATCAAGATAGCAAACCTTTTTGCTTAATCACTAAGGGCTAAAAGCAGCGAGCAATAATAATAAGAGTGGTGAGCGTGAAAAAAAACTTTAAAAATGTTGCAGTTCCCTTGTGATCAGCTGATAAAAATTTCAAAATATCATTGATAAATATATATAAATGTAATATCTATGATAAAAGGAGGTAGCATTACTTTCACAGTACACGCAATGTGTGTGAGAGAAAGATAAAAAATGAAGAGGAAGTACGAGTGGACAATAAGAGACAATACAAGTGTAATCAAGTAAGTGGAGTGCATCTTGAAATTTTTACGCATTCATTTTCAAGTTCTATATCAACTACACGAGCTCTGTTCCATTGTAGCTTCCAATTGAATGAAAACATTCCAGTAGGGGAATTAAGAAACATCTTGTTTCATTCATACTCTTGTGGTTTTTGCATAAAATGTATCTCCATCGCGCGTTTATTACTATTTTTTTTTTTTTTTTTGTTTTGAATTCTTACTTAATGTTATTGCTTATCTCTTCTTTGATATCATTAACTCTTTTACTTAGCCCTGAACTCCTCCTAATCATTCTTGTTATTATTACTGGCTGCTAAAAGTCTTGCAGTGATGAGCAAAAAGTCTTGTGTTGTACATTTAGCCAGACCAAGAGAATTTTGCACGATTTTTTGCAAGACTTTTTGCTTATCACTGCAAGACTTTTGGCACTTAGTGATGAGCAAAAAGTCTTGCTATCTTAATCTTGCACTCTTGTCTTGGTATTGCTTTGGTCTTGTTAAATATGCAAGACCATGCAAGACTGCAAGACCAGTCTTGCCCATCACAATGGAAAAACGTAAATTCTCGTTTCCCGCCCGTAAGTGTTAAGCCGCGCATGGTGCCTGAACCGTTGGATTTAAAATACGACACTATTGCGAACTAATGATGCTTAGTGGACATCGTGACTAAGCAATGCACTCTGTCTAGACTAGACCGGCATCGAGTTCGGGCGGGTGCTGCCGCAAGTCCTTCCTGTGCGCAAATTTGATTATTTGTGACCATAAACCAACCAATTATTAATAAATTTTAATTTAACCAAATCAAATAGACCAAATCGCGACTCTAACATCGGGGCATCGAGAAACAACTCGCTGGAGTGTTATGCCTCCTGAGACGAGTTGAGTCTCATCAACCAACCGATGACATGCGCTTTGGTGGAGCGGGGAAGGGCTAAGGAAGGCTATGACACGAGGAATCAGGAATGTAAAGAGGGAAGAAGAAATAAGGAAAGCTATGTAGGTGGGAAAGTGGAAAAGGCGAAGGACCGCGGGGATGGCCGGGATTCGAACCCGGGACCGCTGCGATAGCAGTCAGGCGCCTTACCCTAGACTACCGAGGCCCCCAGGTTGCACCGCAATCTGAGTCTGCCACAAATGAGGTCATGAACCTTGCGCAGGAATGGCCTCGGAACAAAAACAAATATTCCTCTTTTGTTTTCTGTAATATTAGAGGTCTCCTTGAGAATTTATTTCCTGTGATGTGCCATCTTCATATCCATACCAGCCATACTCGCCTAAGTAAAACTGGAGTCACTGATAGTCCTATATTCGTCCCAGCCTTGAATATAACTCGTGTATCGTGTATCCCATTGGTATGGCTTAACAAGGTGGAAAACCCATCAAACTCATTGGCGATAGCACCCTTTGCTCCTGCTTCGATCCTTTAAGCCACCATAGTAATGTAACAGCGCTCAACAAGTTTTACTGATATTACCATAGCGACTGCTCCACTGAAATCGAAAACCTCTTGCCTACCTCTTGCAAATTTTTCCACGCAACACAAGAGTAGTCAACTCGGTTTATCTCTTTACTCTGCAGTCCTTCTCTTCACGCACATTACGGTTTAGTAGTTCGTTTATAAATAGAACAACTCGATTGTCGAACTGTCTTCCGCAGTCGGTATTTCCGAGCTCATATAACATCTGTTATATATCATATAACATCTCAGAGCTCAAACGCAAGGTTCATCGACACCAACTCATGCACCCTTCAGACCCCTAACCTATCCTTTCTCATCTATCCTATAGATCAAGCTTACTACTATACATTACACCATGACTTGAACGATATGATGGACTAGTAGTATAAATCAGGGTTTAAATTGCTGCAGGAATTTTAATATTGTTGCTGTTGACTTTGCTTTGCTGCCAGGTAGACCACAGAAATTTACTTTGCTTTGCTTTGCAGCAATCATATTGTCAATCATTTTGCTGAAGGCTGTGAAAGCTTTTGTGTATGAATTTGCTGCGTACGCTGTTGCTTACAACTGCTGGAGCTTGCTGTTCCGGCTGCGAATGCCTCACATACACATACAAAAAAAGCTTCCACCCCTCTAAACAAAAGTACTATTTTACTATATATAGCTGGACCATGAAATAAAGGCTGAAGGAACCCAGTGGGAAAAATTGGGAGCGATGCACAAGGAAGTGTACTTGGAGCACTCTCAAGGGAGCTTTCTTGGAGTTTTCATAAATTTTATATAAAAAAAGAAAACGGGCAATTATCTTCATGTCCATAAAATGCGACGATAGCATACTCAATAGCCCGGCTCTCATTCGATACGGAGGACAAGCAGCTTTTAGAAGTGGTTAGAATTTAGTTGGGGGACTGCTTTGGTAAAGCCACTCTCGGGCTTGGAAAGAAAAAGGCAATTGCAAAAGATAAAAAAAAATAAAAGCTTTTCGATACCGGATCACATAACCACAGGCGCCCATAAATATTTCTTTTTTAAAAAGCTTTTTTATAATGCTCCCTCGCAATGACATGCAATGTTAAAAAGAATACAGAACGGGTATGGCAACGGGAGCACTCTCTGCTCCTTTTGGAGCGCTCCAAGATGGCTCTTGGAGCACTCCTTTTTCCCACTGGGAAGCAAAATATTTTACAGGCTTTCGAGAGGAAAGCTTTAAAAAACTGTAAGCAAACAGAAAGCTTTTCACAGCAAAGTATTTCAAAGCCGAAGAATTTGCAGCCGGACCAGTATACTGTTGAAAGTAATTTGAAAGCAACAGCATTCGCAGCAATTTGGAACAAACAGCTTTCACAGACATCAGCAAAGTAAGCTTAAAAATATGTGCTTTGCTTTAAGTTTACTTTGCTTTCAAACCCTGGTGCAAAGGGTGACTTCAAGGCTTCATCTTGCCACAAAAAAAAATTCATTTGATAGATTGAAGAATTTGATGTCATCTCAAATTTCACCTGCAATTTCGTTTTAGACTATGAATTTGGTTTATTTTATTTCACTTTTTGTACTTTGGGTCTAGTGCTAAGAGTTTCATTCGTTTTAAAATATATACGCAAGAAGTCTTTATTCTGTGTTCTACCCTTTCAATTATTGAAGCTTTATGATCCGTACAAAAGAATTACTTTAAAATAAGAGCAGCTTTATTTGTGAGGCTCATATTGGAAATAACTTAATCAAGTGAATTTTGATTTTTTCAGATTTATATAAAATTTTAATCGTAGCTGTTCCGTTTTTATACGACAGCTCTAGATTCAGGAATCAACTTTGTACTACCTGTCCGTCATGTCATTGGCAGGTCATGCTGCAATGTCTAGTAGCTTTGCTTAGTTCAAGGAAGTAAGATTAGGGAAAATGTGGAAAGTTATGAGTTTTCCTGAGAAAAAGGCCGATTCCTGCGGTAGAAGTAGTTCGGACAACACGAAAGCTTGTTCCACAGTCCAGCTTTCTTAGGAATGAATTCTTAGTCAACAGCGTGACGAAGAGAGAGCCTGTAGGAAGAGAGAGTTAACCTGGCGGGCTAATCCTGTGTTGCAGGTATAAGATTGTCATGGATGTAGGCGATAGATCATAGTGTAGGAGAAGGGGATTACTTCTCTTAAGAAATCCCCGGCACTGAGATGAAAGTTTAGCATTATGTGGTCATGTTTTTCCTTATTTTTAAGCCTGGGATGTTGAGCTATGGGCAAAAATTGAAAAATGGGATAGAGTGTCGGAACCATGCTGGATAAAGATACTAGATTCCTACGTAATCAAAAAAATAAATTATATATTATGATCAAAAATAACACATATGTAAGCGAGCGATTGAATTCCGAATACATGAGACTAGCCTCAGAATTTGCTGTTAGGTCTCGCGAGTCCTACTCTGCATAAATTAATTCTGTCGGAGATAAGTAAGTGATCATAAGTGATCCCAAAAAATTCTTTGATTACCTTAACATTAAACGGAAGACTTCAGGCTACCCAACAACAATGACAATGTAGCATGTTTGCTGATAGGTTTGCTGAAATTTATAGTCTCTTGTCCTGCACAACACACGATCTAACTGACTCGCACACTGATAGTTCCTTTATAAATCCCTTTCTGTTGACGAGATTATGGCGGGTCTGAATAATCTTGATATCAAAAAAGGTAATGGCCCGACAATCTCCCTCCTACTTTCCTGCAGTGCTGCTCACAAGATATCGCATTTCTTCTTTACCTCATCTTCAACAAATCTTTATCGTTAGAAAAGTTTCCCAAGCTATCTAAGAAATCCTATCTAACGCCAATCTATAAATTCGGTGACAAGCACTCGGTAGACAACTATAGCGGCATTGCTATTATATCATCAATTCCTAAGCTTTTTGAAAAACTTGTTTATGACAGGATTACTCCTCTTATCGATCCATACCTAAATGAACAACAAAATGGTTTTCGGAAAGGACGTTCAACAACTTCTAACCTTATGGTCCTTATCTCTGAATTGCTATGCGGTATGGAGAGCGGCCATCAATTGGATGCTGCGTACACTGATTTCAGCAAGGCCTTCGATCGAGTGGACCACGCCATCCTTATTCCAGAATTATTAAAGTTTAAAATACCAGGTTCTGCCCTGGAACAGTTAAAGTTATATCTGAACGGAAGAGCACAGGCTATCAGATTCCAAGGATTTCTATCTCATGAGATCGAAGTAACCTCTGGCGTTCCTCAGGGTAGTCATCTTGGTCCCTTTCTCTTCAATATTGTCATCTCCGATCTATCCGAAAAATCGTCAAATATTACATCTCTTTTACGCGGATGATCTCAAAATTTATAGTGTCATTAAGACGCAAACTGATGTTTCCTTCTTGCAGACAAAACTCAATGCCCTACACGACTGATGCACCATGAACAAACTGCAACTTAATAACAGCAAATGTCATGCAATTACCTTCTCCCGCGGAAAAAACACACAGAACCAGAACTACATATCATCTCAATGGCATAATGTTGAATCAGGTTGATCACGTCGTCCAAGACAAATAACTCAATTTCAACCTGCACTACGATAATATAACTGCCAGAGTCAACAAACTTTTTGGTTTCATCAAGAGGAGACCCAAAGAATTCGTTAATGTATGGGTCACAAAAATACTCTTCTGTTCTTTAGTCCGCCCTATCCTGGAATATGCGTATTCTATCTGGGACCCTATATTTCAAGTTAGCAGCAGGAGGATCGAATCCATTCAAAAGAGATTTCGAGATTTCTTCTATTTGCCCTGAGACATCTACACAACCCCCATGTGCTTGTTCTCATGCCGTTATCTAGCAGTAGAAAATTGCTCATATCTTGCGTTGCTTTTGACGTCCTAAGTGGAAAGCTTAAAGTGCAGTTTCTGTCCGACAGGATCAAATTCAATGATGTAGTCCGACACACACGACGCACTAAATTACTCAGGGAATATCCACACCGTACCTATACGCAAGGAACGAACCCGTCAACAGATGTATGGTTTTCAATAGCCATAGCTCCTGTTTTTCCCCTTCACTCAACAAGGCATCCTATAAGAAAATACTCAGATCCCTACTAACATGACCCCCTCTCCGACAATAGTAGGTTTTTAGTAGCTGTCAGTAGTTATAGTAATATATTATAAAAGACTGTTACTACGAAGTTTTTTAATTTAAGTATATGTATACCTAGTTTAAGTGTGCCTTGTTTTGTGTGCGAATAAATAAATAAACCAGAAGTTCTACATAAGCCTTTTACTTTTTTTAAATAAGGAAATATTTCGTTTTGAAATCATTGAAATCTTCACGAATCTTTCGGCCCTACTCAAGAATGAGTTCAATGAACTTATAGATTGAATAGATTCGAATAGGTCTAATATTCCAGGGACAAGTGTTTGCAACAGCTTTGTCGAATGCGTCAGAGTAACTCAGGGTACGGTTGTTAGCAAAGTTGCGAAACGAGTTGGAAGGGGCGGAATCGGAGAGAAAATTAATTAAAAAAATTAGTTATAAAAACGCATGACCGAATAGATCTCCGGTGATGGGGGTTTGGAATTTTCGGTATTACCTTTATTGAGCGGCCAGATAGAAAAATTCTTGAGTTTTTAGAACTGAGTCATCAGTTGCAATAGGTTGGAACTTAGCTTACAGAGCAGAGCAACATACTCTATAAAAACTCTTGCAGATATCTGGAATAAGCAGACCAGGCTCACAACTTTGGTTAACGACGAAGTTTTGGTTGAAATAATGTTATAGAATGAATGAAACTAATTTTATATTCTCACATATCAAATATGTAATCCAAATTAAACACATTTTACCAAAACAGAAATAAATACTTACTAACTTTACTATGAGCATTAATGAACCACTCTGACATATTTCCATTTCTTTGAAACAATTTGGAACTTTTACCATTAAGAATCACAGAAAAAAAGTAAACATGCTAGAGACTTTCAACTTATTTCATTCGCAAAACTTTATCATGATGCAAAAATTTTATTTTCACATGTAACTTAATTTTCAGAGTTGCCAGAAAGTTTAGTCGTGTGAAATGCAACTTCATCTGACGTCTTCTTTTTTGGGGTCATTTAATACAAGATGCACACGAAGGAGAACCCCTTATAGTATCTACAACATGACTCGGTGCGCATTATTTTCTAAGCATTGGTTGTATACTTTTTGATATTTACCCTATTTTATCTTTCATGACTTTTCTGACTTTTTGCGAAATAAAAAAGGAAGAAGAAAAATATCTTCTCTTCTATGGTAGCAAATATTGAAGTACGTTTGATATGTATTTTGCACATATACATATGTATATGCACGAGTATAGATCCACGGGCAACTTTTACAAGGAGTTTGGGTACCGAGTACCGACCCACACCAACTTCTTTTGATCTAATGACATTCCGAACTTCTTGGACTCTTCTGAGTCTTGTGTAATTATTTTATGATAAACAACTCAAGGACTTGTAGAACTTACTGTTTTCCTTATCCTGTTTCATCATGTACCAAAGTTTCTTATTTTTCTGCTGTCTGTGGATTTTCCTCTGTTTTGAATTTTAAACAGGACTTTAGGAGTCCCAGTGTCACAGTCAAGGAAACGAAGTGAAGTGGGTGAAAATTAAAGTTTTAAAGGTAAAGGAAATGGCGGGAGTTTTTTTTTCGGTATTAAATTTGGGTGTTGGCATGTTTTCTTTTTCAAACAGTGGCCACCGCAGCGAATTGGTCACTGTCCTAAGAGAGAGGAGCTAAAAACACATGCTACTTATGAAATGGTAAGTCTGTGTCAGGATAACAAATACTTGTAAAAGCGGCTGGCGGCGGTTCTAACTGGGAGTGAGCTTAACGTAAAAGAGAAATTGTTGTCCGGGGAAATGGAAAAGTAAGAAATCCATGTTCTTGTAGTCTAGAGATTAAAGCGTTTCATGGTTCGACTCCGCGTAGCGTCATATTCCTTTGTCTCTTCACTTGCGAGTGAAGGGGAGTGAAATAAAGGGGGTTTATTTTGTTGGCGTTAACAGTCCTCCCATTCCTGTCTCTGCTATTTGTCCGATTAAAGCTAGCTGTTTGGGAGCTGTAGTCTTGTAGAATAAAAACCTGTATATTTTCGGTAAAACATTATTAAATTAATTTATATTATAACATAGAGCTAGTATATGCATGTAAATCATAATAGGTCAGAACTAGTCATGAACCTTAACTTTTCCGGGAAGTATTCTGTTATGCATGCCGAAGTTTTCTTACTGAAAATCGGGTTATATAACTTCACAGTCTCCACTACGCATGGAAAACGCGCAATATTAGATGCTTTCACCACTCATATAAAAACGTGCCAAGAAACTCTCCATATAAGAACACAACGAAATTCAGAAATAGTTTAGGATCTTAGTTTTTCTAACGATTTTCAATGGTGGTGAGAATTGCATTTCAAGCGTTTATTTTCTGGGATAACTTCAACCAAAAAATAATCCACCTAGGAAACGCGTTTTTCTAATGCCGCGTACACACCGGGCCAACGAAGGCCAACGAATGGGATTCTCTGATGTTCGTTGGTTCTGTGTGGATAGTTTAGTGAAAGCCAACGAAGATTCGTTGGCGTTCGCTTGCAACCCGTAGCGTGGCGGTAACATCAAAGGAAACAAGCAGCAGCGAAGTTTAACCAACGATTGACAGGCTCGAAAGGCGAAATTTTAAGAATTGGACGTTTATGGATTTTATTGCATTTTAAACCGAATACCCGTCCCAACGAACGTTTGCTAAACCAACAAATGCTTATGGACATATCTCAGAACGCGAATGAACGAGAGGTAGTCAACGTCGAATGTCGTTGTTGACCTTCGTTGGGCGGGTGTCTATGTGTACGCAGCTTAAGGTTGCAATCCCCGAGTCGGTGGGCTGAAAATACGCCCACTGATATTGAAAATGCATCGTCAGGAACTCCACTGTCTATTGCTGACCTTGTTTTTCTTTGAAAAAGAAAACATGCCAACACCCAAATTTAATACCGAAAAAAACTCCTGCCATTTCTTTTACCTTTAAAACTTTAATTTTCACCCACTTTACTTCGTTTCCTTGACTGTGACACTGGGACTCGTAAAGTCCTGTTTAAAATTCAAAACAGAGGAAAATCCACAGGCAGCAGAAAAATAAGAAACTTTGGTACATGATGAAACAGAATAAGGAAAACAGTAAGTTCTACAAGTCCTTGAGCTGTTTATCATAAAATAATTACACAAGACTCAGAATAGACCAAGAAGTTCTTGATTGTCGATCTATAGCCTGCCTTTTCCATTTTATTATTCCTTACCAACTATTCCTTATTCCTTATAATTTCCTTGTGCTATATCTCCCTCGACGTCGTCTATATATCTTTTTAAGCACTATTTTTGCCGGGTTCCGTTCCGCACCTCATTCGACATGACCAATTCATCCATCGTAGTCTGTTTATTTCAATCACTTTGGCAATATTTGGAATTTCACTTCTTTAATACAACTCTGTTGCTGTAAACATGCTAAGGGCGACTTCAAAACTATTTTCTTGGCCACGGCGAATGGTTCGACGAAATTTGTTGTGTGCACACACTAAGAGCACGGCGAAAGTTATTCAAGTCAAAATTTGGTACAAGTAGATGAAAAAAATTTCATTGTCAATATTTTGAGCCCTCGTACGGTTGTATGACCTATAGAAACCGAGGTACAAGGAAAACTCGGGAAAACACGATTTCTTCGGCTATGATTCCGAAATTGTTTACTTAAACAATCACAATGAAGCTGTGGTCATATTTCGGTTAATTTTTAACTAAGAGTTTTTTTCCACCCAGATTTCAAAGGAAATTGAAACACCAAAAAGAAAATATAGGCATCGAAATTTTGAACCAAAAAGAAAATATATGTAGGCATCGAAATTTTGTCTTGTTTTTTTTTTTTTTTTTGTTCCAACATTGTTGACATAAAAAAAATTTTTCCCATGGGGAATTTAATTCCCTACAAAAAATGTCATATAAAGCATATCGAAAGTTTGCTTCGTAATCGTAAGATATATTACAAAAACTAAAAATTGTCCATTTTGAACCATATCTCCAATTTCCACTCTCTAATTTATTAGCACTCCGCATGTTTTTCTTCTTAAATGACCCAGTGACCGATTCCTGAAATAAAGCCCGTGAACGTCTTAGTTCCTTAATGCCCTGTTTTTTAAGACATAGTCAATAGCCTATAGTCGACCTAACTGCTGATGAAAATTCATGTCTGGGAATCGTCATTCTTTTTAGTGGAGTAACTTTGGTTTTTGAGTATAGAAGTGAGGCAGTTGTATGATGAGTAGATGACCGGATGCGAATGTAAACCACTGCGGATTGCGAGGTGTCGCAAAACCCTGAATTTCAATTTGGCCCATCTAAATGGTCCCAATCTGTCGAGGAAATTTCAGATTGCTGATGCCGTCAAGAGACTGGAGAAGTTGCTGCTATGTATTTTTTGTCATCCGCCAAATCGATCATTCCAACTCAGTTTAATAGTCCATAATTCTGGAATGAAGACTTTAAAGGGGATGAAGATCGGTGATAGGAAGGATCAAAGAATTGTGTGATTTTGGATGGGACTGATCGTTTGGTTGTTTTTGACGAATCCTTAATTTTCGGTGGAACGTTAAAACAGAAGCAATCTGCAGTAGAATTCCATGAATTCCATGTTCTTGCGGTAGATTCCAGATGGAGGTCTGTAGGGAGCATGTTCAGCACGTTGGGATCATTGGCAGCGCAAAATTTGGGCGACTTGCTGCGCTGAGCGGCTACCATAGTATCGGCACCTCCAAAAACATCGTCAACGTAGCATGGGTGAGAGTATCGACTGCTAATGCTAACTTTTCTTTTCATTATCGCTGACTGACATGGATGGCATGGAGTCGAGTAAAATTTTAGTGTTCCTAAGCGGTAGTTTACCGTAATATCTTCCGGTAGACACTCGCTGATGGATGACTTTAAAAGGTTTTCACATTCTTGATCGTCTGTTAGGAAGTCGGAACTCGAGCTCTTTTATCGATAATTTTTTATTACAAATCGAAAGGGCCGTTCATTGTACATAACAAAAATTTTCAAGATCCCATAAAACAAATTCAACAATACATTAGCGCATATTCTTTTTGGCCCAAATTTGCCCGTGGAATGCCGCATGTACAGTTCTTGGCCAATTAAATCTTTTGTTCTAGTTTGCCTGTGGAAAGGCCGTATGTGCCCCCATTAAAAAGAGTTAAAAAATCTACGGTCGTCATATCCTCCTGAAAAAGCCAAACGGCCGTGATTCGCCCGTCATAAGCCCATTTTTTATTTTTACTCGGGACGCTGAAAGTTCCCTTAAAAGAGGGAATGATACTGAAGGTGTCTGTTAAAAGAGAGAATGACACACTTAAGTGTCCACTAAGATAACAACAAATAATCTTAATTTACCTGGTGCTGGTGTTGCCGATGTTTTGACTCATAGCGCTACTCGTTGTTTCATAGAGCCAATGCACGATGTGTGGTCGCAAGCCCCATCTAAGCTAAGAATTAATTAACTTAAACAAAATAAATACTACCATAAGATATTTTTGTCTATCATTAATGTTTTCCGAGGCCATTGTCGAAACGGCTTTAAATGAAGTCCTAAACAGAAAATTTATCTAGACAATAAAAACCCGAAAGATAAGAAATAATTAAAATTTATATAATTTCAACTTCTGACAAAGAACGGAACCTCTTTCAACAGAAATTTTGTAAAGTTACTCACCTTTAAGCTTGTTTTCAGAAAACAAAAATAAAAAGCACCCAAAATTAATTTTTCAACCCTTTTTAAAAACCATTTCGGCACTGTTAAATTTAAATTGCATCCGAAAACTTTTAATCCGGAAGAGTGAAATATTTTCGAGTATATTTCAATTACTTTTTGTTGATTTTTTTGTAGGTTCTCTCCAGTGTTTGCTTTTTTTGCTTTAACAAAATGGACGTCAGTCATTAGTTATTTATTTATGCAATGGTGAAAAAAAAAATAAGATAAGTTATTCTCTGATTTTTGATGATCATTTACAAAACTCGAGTCCAGTTTTCACATTTCTTTCTTGCTTTAAGCTTTCGGTCTGAAAT
Organism: Thereva unica; assembly: GCA_949987705.1. Lineage (NCBI taxonomy): Eukaryota > Metazoa > Arthropoda > Insecta > Diptera > Therevidae > Thereva > Thereva unica. Next base: position 65,713,336 of record OX465284.1, read on the forward strand.
TTAATCTCGAAACTCTTTCAATGTAAGCACTTAATATAGAAAATGTTTGTTTTATTTACCACTTAACACTCACCCTTCAAACCCTGTTTTAAGGGAGAGGGAATGGGTAGTGCAAGAGGTCCTTGAGGGGTAACGAAAAAAAGAAAAATAACTTTAAAGCCTTGATGAAAGTTCCGCCCTTACTGGCTGTTTGCCCACTTATAAATATTAAATTATCTCCAAATCGAGGCGCTGGAAAATCCTTCAATTCCCTTCTGAATTTCCGTGGAAATTGTTTATCCTGACGGTGGATACTCCCCCCGGCAGTTTCTGCGAATTGATAAGCGATTTAAATTTGACTCCAATCTCGATAAATTGTCGGTGAATTTTTGATATCATTACACACCTGACGGTCAATAAATAATGGCCGACTAATTGCGCAGAAAGGATATCGGTCGACTGGCCGCCGTATCCTGCCGCAATTATCATTTATCCTGTGACCTGATTTTCATGTGTGCGACTATTTGTAATTTAAACGGGATTCGCCGAAAATATGATTTTTTGATTTATCGGAGTCCGGGGATTTATCCTTTATTTGTTTTATTTTCGTTTGTACCTCGTTCTCTTATATTCCACATACACACACGCCACCCACGCAACACTCGGCAATGGTTTCATTGTCAGATCCTTGAATGTGAATGCGGTTGTTGATGTAATGTTGAATGAAAACTCTGTGGCGAATTATCACTTCCCCTCTCCTCTTTCAGTAGTGGCAGAACGCATATTTTTATGTATTGTAACATTTTCCTAGCCTCGAGGCCAAAGGGACAGCGTCCGTAAAACATGAAGGATCGCAAACAATAAAGCAATTTCCATATTAATGCCTTGTAATTCTCAGGTGACATGTGAAACGTTGGGATTTTCTCCCGCTCTTTATTTAGTAGAATTGTGCTATTGTTACGCTAGATTTGTAAAATATATTCGAAATTTATGGCTTTTTTGCAGGGTTGTGCAAGTGTAGTGGGAGGGATGATGGAAAATATATGGAGACGCATTAACTACATGTATCCAGCAAAGGGATGGTGTCTTGTGAAATTCTTTGGATTAATATGAAACACTCTCTTGATGGTTCTTAAAGGATATCCCCAGAAGGGATCTATGGGATAAGAATGTGGCATGTTTATCATAAGTTAACAAAGAAATGGGTCTGTGGGGATTTCTTTGGTTTATTTATTGTCGGAGAATTTTTAAAGACTAATTTTTTTCTGTTCGTAGTCGTATTTAAATATTTGTAAGAGATGAACGTTATGCTGCACAAGCATGTAGAATTTAAATAGATTAATAGTGTCAGGGACCCGACCATATGAATTTTCCAAGTATGACATACAAAAAAAATATGAGTGTGCTTATGACCACACGACTGAAGTGAAACTTCTTTCGCTCCATCTGCCTGTGTATATATATATGGGTGTGTGTACAATATATACATGCATGTACATATACATATATTAATTTCCTACAAATATATAATTTATTTCATGTTTTCATTGGTAAATAAATATTTTTGCAAAGATCTTTTATTTTTATTCATTATTATTCATTATTTTCATTATTGAACACATCAGTAATTACTGTGGTTAATGGAAAAACCGAGACAATAGGCTTATGGTACGAGAAATAAGACACATATATTTTCGAATTAAAATTAGACAGATATCTAGAAAAAACTGCATCGATTGTTGTTCCATATCTTGTAGTTGGCTCATTACGGTTATTATTCATTTGCAGTTCTAATTTATCTCGTAGAAAGTTTACCAAGAGTTGTCCATCTTCGGACGCGAAATTAATATTGAAATCTCCTGCTAAAATTAGTGGCAACGTATGATAGCTTTCTCCTAATTCTTCAGAACCTACTCGACCGTAAATCATAAGTCTTTTGTATATAAACATTATGATATTTTTAACTGCGTTATTGGGCGAAATGTAAGCAACTGCCATTATGATGTTTGTTCCATCGTCCAAAACACAGTGAGCAGCACATATATCATCAATTGATGATTGACCTGATGATACATAAAATACATAAAATACATAAAATACATAAAATACACAAAAACATAAAATACATAAAATACATAAAATACATAAAATACATAAAATACATAAAATACATAAAATACATAAAATACATAAAATACATAAAATACATAAAATACATAAAATACATAAAATACATAAAATACATAACATAAAATACATAAAATACATAAAATACATAAAATACATAAAATACATAAAATACATAAAATACATAAAATACATAAAATACATAAAATACATAAAATACATAAAATACATAAAATACATAAAATACATAAAATACATAAAATACATAAAATACATAAAATACATAAAATACATAAAATACATAAAATACATAAAATACATAAAATACATAAAATACATAAAATACATAAAATACATAAAATACATAAAATACATAAAATACATAAAATACATAAAATACATAAAATACATAAAATACATAAAATACATAAAATACATAAAATACATAAAATACATAAAATACATAAAATACATAAAATACATAAAATACATAAAATACATAAAATACATAAAATACATAAAATACATAAAATACATAAAATACATAAAATACATAAAATACATAAAATACATAAAATACATAAAATACATAAAATACATAAAATACATAAAATACATAAAATACATAAAATACATAAAATACATAAAATACATAAAATACATAAAATACATAAAATACATAATACATAATACATAATACATAATACATAATACATAATACATAATACATAATACATAATACATAATACATAATACATAATATATAATACATAATACATAATACATAATACATAATACATAATACATAATACATAATACATAATACATAATACATAATACATAATACATAATACATAATACATAATACATAATACATAATACATAATACATAATACATAATACATAATACATAATACATAATACATAATACATAATACATAATACATAATACATAATACATAATACATAATACATAATACATAATACATAATACATAATATATAATATATAATACATAATACATAATACATAATACATAATACATAATACATAATATATAATACATAATACATAATACATAATACATAATACATAATACATAATACATAATACATAATACATAATACATAATACATAATACATAATACATAATACATAATACATAATACATAATACATAATACATAATACATAATATATAATATATAATACATAATACATAATACATAATACATAATACATAATACATAATATATAATACATAATACATAATACATAATACATAATACATAATACATAATACATAATACATAATACATAATACATAATACATAATACATAATACATAATACATAATACATAATACATAATACATAATACATAATACATAATACATAATACATAATACATAATACATAATACATAATACATAATACATAATACATAATACATAATACATAATACATAATACATAATACATAATACATAATACATAATACATAATACATAATACATAATACATAATACATAATACATAATACATAATACATAATACATAATACATAATACATAATACATAATACATAATACATAATACATAATACATAATACATAATACATAATACATAATACATAATACATAATACATAATACATAATACATAATACATAATACATAATACATAATACATAATACATAATACATAATACATAATACATAATACATAATACATAATACATAATACATAATACATAATACATAATACATAATACATAATACATAATACATAATACATAATACATAATACATAATACATAATACATAATACATAATACATAATACATAATACATAATACATAATACATAATACATAATACATAATACATAATACATAATACATAATACATAATACATAATACATAATACATAATACATAATACATAATACATAATACATAATACATAATACATAATACATAATACATAATACATAATACACAATACACAATACATAATACATAATACATAATACATAATACATAATACATAATACATAATACATAATACATAATACATAATACATAATACGTAATACATAATACGTAATACATAATACATAATACATAATACATAATACATAATACATAATACATAATACATAATACATAATACATAATACATAATGCATAATACATAATACATAATACATAATACATAATACATAATACATAATACATAATACATAATACATAATACATAATACATAATACATAATACATAATACATAATACATAATACATAATACATAATACATAATACATAATACATAATACATAATACATAATACATAATACATAATACATAATACATAATACATAATACATAATACATAATACATAATACATAATACATAATACATAATACATAATACATAATACATAATACATAATACATAATACATAATACATAATACATAATACATAATACATATACATAATACATAATACATAATACATAATACATAATACATAATACATAATACATAATACATAATACATAATACATAATACATAATACATAATACATAATACATAATACATAATACATAATACATAATACATAATACATAATACATAATACATAATACATAATACATAATACATAATACATAATACATAATACATAATACATAATACATAATACATAATACATAATACATAATACATAAATACATAATACATAATACATAATACATAATACATAATACATAATACATAATACATAATACATAATACATAATACATAATACATAATACATAATACATAATACATAATACATAATACATAATACATAATACATAATACATAATACATAATACATAATACATAATACATAATACATAATACATAATACATAATACATAATACATAATACATAATACATAATACATAATACATAATACATAATACATAATACATAATACATAATACATAATACATAATACATAATACATAATACATAATACATAATACATAATACATAATACATAATACATAATACATAATACATAATACATAATACATAATACATAATACATAATACATAATACATAATACATAATACATAATACATAATACATAATACATAATACATAATACATAATACATAATACATAATACATAATACATAATACATAATACATAATACATAATACATAATACATAATACATAATACATAATACATAATACATAATACATAATACATAATACATAATACATAATACATAATACATAATACATAATACATAATACATAATACATAATACATAATACATAATACATAATACATAATACATAATACATAATACATAATACATAATACATAATACATAATACATAATACATAATACATAATACATAATACATAATACATAATACATAATACATAATACATAATACATAATACATAATACATAATACATAATACATAATACATAATACATAATACATAATACATAATACATAATACATAATACATAATACATAATACATAATACATAATACATAATACATAATACATAATACATAATACATAATACATAATACATAATACATAATACATAATACATAATACATAATACATAATACATAATACATAATACATAATACATAATACATAATACATAATACATAATACATAATACATAATACATAATACATAATACATAATACATAATACATAATACATAATACATAATACATAATACATAATACATAATACATAATACATAATACATAATACATAATACATAATACATAATACATAATACATAATACATAATACATAATACATAATACATAATACATAATACATAATACATAATACATAATACATAATACATAATACATAATACATAATACATAATACATAATACATAATACATAATACATAATACATAATACATAATACATAATACATAATACATAATACATAATACATAATACATAATACATAATACATAATACATAATACATAATACATAATACATAATACATAATACATAATACATAATACATAATACATAATACATAATACATAATACATAATACATAATACATAATACATAATACATAATACATAATACATAATACATAATACATAATACATAATACATAATACATAATACATAATACATAATACATAATACATAATACATAATACATAATACATAATACATAATACATAATACATAATACATAATACATAATACATAATACATAATACATAATACATAATACATAATACATAATACATAATACATAATACATAATACATAATACATAATACATAATACATAATACATAATACATAATACATAATACATAATACATAATACATAATACATAATACATAATACATAATACATAATACATAATACATAATACATAATACATAATACATAATACATAATACATAAAATACATAAAATACATAATACGTTGCCCGATCACACATTTTCGTAACGTTTTCGTTACACTTTCGTTACACTTTCGCCAGTTTACCCCCCAAGTCAAGCGTTCGTAAAGAAGTTTCCCAAGTCAAGCGTGCGTAAAGAAGTTTCACTTCAAAAATATACTCCTTGTATACGATATTTGCACACGCACACAGGCCCGAGCGTTTTTTCTTTTTCTGACTAAGCTTTTTGAAAGGTGTTTTAGTTTGATTACTTAAAAAACTGCTCGATGGTCGATTCAAGGAGCATATCCAAAATAAAAATTCTCATACATTTAATAAAATGTTTTGAAAAATGCACATCCATCCATCTTCCATTCAATGACACTACCTTATTACGTGGCCGGCTAATCTTAAGCTGGTGACAGATCCAAGCGTACAAGTGTTGCATTCTTTGACAGTTTAATATAGAACCCCTGCAAACATTCCGACACGATATCGAAGCGAGAGCAAAATGACGAAAATGAATAGATGAAACTGAGTTCGATGCCGAGATTGTTGCACAGCTCGCCTGCGGTGCACACCCTGCCCGCCCGCTCTCAGGGAGTCTGCACGCACTTCACATACAAGTAAAGATTCAACCGGCTACCATAAGTATATTGAATACCGATTGTCATCATGGCTATCGAACAATATACGAATTCATTGAAGATATTCACCTCACTTTAAAATTTTGGTATTTAAAAAATAAAAGGTAGCCTGGTCTGATGTAATTTCGAACTTAGTACTGAAACATCTACCCTTGGAAGTTATAAAGGAATATACTATTTTTTAATGACGTATTAAACAAGGCCCGTTTTCCAGATGGCTGCCTCACTTGGCAAGCTGTATTCAACCTATTCGAGTGGCTACGCGCTTTCGCTACATGAGCGGCTACATGCGACTATGCACGATAGATCCAACAAATTTCATATAAACATCGTCCACTGTAGGCGAATTTGAGCGGGTGGCTATAGCGTATTCGAGCTTCCCGCGTGAACGCAATTTGATTCAGATTGGTCGGTCGTTGCCGCGCGTATCAGAAAAGATTTTTTTTCAAAGCCTTCTTTATTTGCAAATCATGCACTATGCGTGCGTACGTGGTTGTGGGCGCTTTCAGTAATGCAGGATGCGTGCGCAAGTGACTTATTCAGCAATTGAAAGTGTGAAGCTTTCAATGATTGAATAAGTCAATTGCGCACGCATCCTGCATTACTGAAAGCGCCCTGTATTAAATCCCAACAAATTTAAGTGAAATATAAAAATCCAATTAAAAATAAGGAAACAAGTTTTTCGAGCCGAGGAAAGTGCTGTTGAGAGTGATATTTTATCAAAAACAAGTTGGAATGTGGGTTTGACCCCTTCGGTCCACACGATTAACTTCCCAGAATGATGAACGAAAATGGAATAAACTGACTTCTTACAAAATAGTTATACGTTTAGCACTAGTGGGAAATTGACTAGTATCAGAACTGGTGACAAAGCAATCCTGAGAGAAGCTAGTTCAAATAACTATAATAGTGGTAAATCCACAAGATTTTTCTAGAGGTTTTTTTTTCTGAACGTTAGCAAACAAACACGGTCCGACCGAATTTTATGAAAATCTTTCCAGATTATATTTCCGTTAATACGCTTCGAATGACACCGCTTCAACGAAGTCGTTATATTTTTTGGTGCGCGCGATATCGTGCAGGTGGAATGGCATACGTACGCACACACATACATACTTCCTCCCAAATTTTTGCTTGAAATGCTCTTGCGACCTTGAAAATAGAAAATACGTTTCGATTTCGATTTTCGGACCGACTACAATATCTTTCCTATACTGGGAAGTTAATAGTTATTTTAGTAAAATAAAAAAGTGCAAAAGTGCACACGATAAGTGTCATACATAAGTTAGCAATTTTATTAACAGGATTCGATTGCGGGATTTTTGATGGGCATGGTGTAACATGTTGTTCTTGATCTAGTTGAGCGTAAGAAACACACTAACAAGCGCTAGTTGACGAACAAGAGCACTATTCAGGAGAGACACCTGTAGACGTAGATTCACCCTGAGACGTTCCGCAAGAGGAATAGTCTGTCTGAAGTTAGAATCTCTATAGATAATTGACGCTATGTGTTTGTACCTTTAAGGGGGTAACATTAAAGTTGAATATGAAAAAAGATTTAAAAATTGTTGAAATATTTTTAAAACAAATTAGGAAATTTATTTTAATCCCACCCCTAAATCTAAACTATATAAAAAATACATTGAAAAGGAATTTCTTTTCGTAGATGCAAAAAAAATTAATTGAAAAAAATTTAACATAACATTAAGATTTAAGAGAATTTTTATTCCTTCCTAATTAGTGTTCACTCTGGACGACATATCCTTCTCAAGAGAATCCACTCAGAGTGCTCACTTAGTTTTTATTCACACCACCGAGTGTCTCCGCGAGAGTAGTGTGACTAGATTAGGGAGGCTTCTCTCGATGAGACAATGGGATGTTTAGAAGAGTGAACTCGCGCTCTTGCCAGCGTGTTGGGGATTTACTGGCACCTTTAAACTCTGGAAGTCTGGGGTTGCCCAGCTCATAAATATATTACCCACGAAAATATAAAACTCTACTTTCTATAGAATCGGGAAATCCCGCAACAATCCGGGAAAAAAATTAACCGACTGGGAAATTCCGCGAGATCGAACGAGAGCGGGACACTCTCGCATTCGATAGTGTTGTCTCGGCGAGACTAGGAATTTTTTCGCTATGGGGCAGAAGCTGTTGTCTCGCGTGTTGTTTTGTCCGCATGCGACAGTGCGAGAGTTGCAACACACTAGTGTTGCATCTCGTGAAAACTGGCATATATAAATCAGTTAATTCTAAAGAGTGTTAGTATTTATTATGTCAGGAAGGATTGAAGTTTTTTTATTGGACGCTTTATCTATTGAAGGGGTAATATGATCTATAATTGCTGCGAGGTATGCATCTATTGACGATCTCGTTCCTTGCATACTCTGTCCGATGTGGGTATTCCTTGAGCATTTTCGTATGCCTTGTAAGTCAGATGTCTTCATTAAACTTGATCATAATGCGACAAAAACTGAACTTTAAAGTTGCCGTTAAGGACTTCTTAGGTGAGAAATGCGTTTAGAAATTTTGTCCTAGCAGAGAGCGCCAAGAGGTCCAGCACTTTTAGCCTGACCGTGTAGGGTGGTAGGCTTACAAAGTCACGCAGGTCGTATAGACTTCTCACAGCGAAGAGGATAAATTTCTTCTGAATTAATCCTATACTGTTGCTAGTTATGAGAAATATGGGATCCTAGATAGGACTTGCATATTCCAGGATAGGGCGGACTAGAGAACACATGAGAGTTTTTGTGACCCAAATATGGTCGAATTCTTTAGCTCTTCTCTTTATAAAGCCAAGGAGTTTGTTGGCTCTGGTAGTAATATAATCATAATGCAAATTAAAATTAAGTTTTTTGTTTACGACGACACCTACATAGATCGCCAATTTGATCGGCTGGGTTCAACCCCATGTCGTTGAGACGATAATAATACTGCTGTGTGTTATGTTTACGAGACAAGGTAATTGCTTGTTGGTGTGAAGATGCAATTTATTAGTAGAGCACCAGTCTTGTAATGCATTGAGATTTGACTGAATAATAGATACGTCAGTTTGGGACTTGATAACACTATATATTTTGAGATCGTCCGCGTAAAAGAGATGGGGGATATTCTCTAATTTTTTGGACAGTTCAAAGAGGAATATATTGAACAGAATAGGGCCAAGATTGCTGCCCGGAGGAAACCCGGAAGTTACTTCGATTTCATTTGAAAGGAATCCTCGAAATCTGATAGCCTGTGTTCTTCCGTTGAGATATAATCCTCAGCAAAACCTGTTATTGTTATGAGAGTTAAGCAAGTAAAATATAATGGTCTACCGTATCAAAGGCCTTCTCCATATTAGCGGTTCGGAGATTGGAACTTTGAGGTTTGAGGTGGTGGAACGCCCTTTTCTAAAGCGGTGTTGTTGTTGTTCATTTAAATGTGGCTCGAGTATAAGGAGTATAGAGCGAATTCGCTATGTAGTTGATGGTACTCTCCTCGACACATCCTATTTTCCAAAGTAGGGTTAACCCAACATGCTCGTCTCTTTTTATTAATCACCCCTACGTCTCATTAATGTAGAATTTGCCAAAAAGTACATATCTTCTTCTTCCATCACAATATTATTAATTTCACTTGCAGGAAAAGCTTGCAGTGGATGATCCCTGTCGCATACTGTATACTTTTTTTATGAGAGAAGGTAATTATGTGGCATTTACTAGTGCTTAGTTGCAGTTTATTGGTGCAATAACAGTCTTGTAACGTATTCAGTGTCCACTGAAGGAGAGAGAGAGGAGGAGGACACTATATATTTTGAGGTCATGGGTGTATAAAAGAGATGCCGTATATTCCTTAATTTTTCTGACAGGTCTGAAATGAATATATTAAATAAAAGTGGGGCACTGCCCTGAATGACTCCGGAAGTTAACAGAAATCCTTAAAATCTGACGTCGTATATTCTTCCGCTAAGATATGATTCTATCCATCTTAGGACAGCATCAGATATTGCAAATAGTAGTTTTGTTATTAAAATATGGTGATCGACACGGTCAAAGGCCCTGCTGAAGTTAGTATAGGCAGCACCGATGATAACCGTTTTCCATGCCACATAGAAGTTCGGAGGTTAGTGTCATAAGGTTAGTAGTTGGCGAGGGCCTTTTTTGAAGCCATCTTGCTGGTCATTGAGAGGCAGGTCGATTATTTGAGCACTCTTATCGTAAGCCAGCTTTTCGAAAAGTTCAGGACCTGTCGATATTATCGCAATGCCTCTGTAATTTTCCACGAAATGTTATTACTTTGTGAATTGGTATGAGTTAGGATTTCTTCCAAATTTTATGAAACTTTCCAAACGTTAATTATTTGTTAAAAATTAGATGGAGAGGATACAGGTTACATAAAAAAAACCTACGAGAGAATCACAAAACCTATCAAACTAGTGAACTGTATGATATTATGGGAAGGCCAATATGCTGGGGCTTATTAATTTTTTCCAATGGAACCTGTGCCTCCGAAATAAAAAACCTCAACTCTGCCGCTATCCGCATCACCAAGATCATACAGGCGGGAATGCATTTGTTCCTTCCCATTCTACCAAATCTGTGAAGCCTAGGCACAACAGATGGTTTAATCGGAAGTGTATGAATGCAATAAAAACTAAAGAAGCCGCGTTCCGAGCCTGCAAGAGTGTCCCGAGTGAATCTCTCCGTTTAAAGTACATACAACAAAGAAATTCTTGTAAAGCCACCATCAAGAATGTCAAAATTTTATTTGACAGCAAATTCATAAGTAATCACCTTAATGCAACCGCCGGTAGCAAAACCTTCTGGTCCTTGGTAAATTCCATCAAGAACAACTTCAACCCCTTCCTTTATCCACAATGAGAAAGTGATAACAGACAGCAAATCCAAGGCCAATTTATTAGCTTCTCTGTTCGCTTCTATTCTCTTCAAAACTACGAAGACGATAATCAACAATAAACTTATGGGATATCTAGAATCCAACCTACTCATAAACGACAGATAGTATGGCTTCCGATAAAAAAGATCCACTTGCGATCCTTTGATTTGTCTCACAGAACACCTCAGCTGAAGTTTGCATGGATCTGGTGAATCCAGTCTGGTTGCTTTGTAAATGCAACCCTTTTGATAGAGTTTGGCATTTAGCCTTGTTAGCTAAACTCAAAGCTTTTGGAATCGACTCAGTTTTACAGAAGTTGATTGAGAGTTTCCTCTCCGGCCGTTCAATTAAGGTAGTATTGAATGACGTCAAATCTGAACACCACCCTATCTCTGCGGGGGTCCCCCAAGGGTCAATTCTATCACCGGCCCTATTTCTTATCTTTATAAATGACCTACTTTCAATACCCTCTAACCCACTTCTCAGCTTCGCTGATGACGGTACTCTACGTTAGGCTGGTCGTCCACTGGAAGCGTATTCGAGCGGCTTCGCGCTACGGCCATAAATATGAGCGGCTACAAGCGGCTCATTTGTATGGCCGAAGCGCGAAGCCGCTCGAATACACTTCCAGTGGACGACCAGCCTTACTCTTGCAGCTACGATACAAGGCAGAGTCATGCCAGATCCTGTCTTGATGATCGTGAATTAATGTCCAACTCTATTATTAACGACATTAATCTCATTCTAGAGCGGTGAAGGAAGAATCGTGTCGAATTCAAGTCCACCAAAACTATGTAGGTACTGTCTTATTTCAAAAAAAAAGTTCAACATCTCACCATCCCTGAAGTTGAACTAAGGCTAAGAACATAGTGAAGCAGAGAGCAAAGCAGCGATGAAAGCGCGGAGCTAAGCGGCGAAATCAAACAAGTGAATTTCTGTGAACACGCGCATAGTGCTGCAGTATGCTCCACTATGCGCGTGTTAACAGAAAGAGCTTTCATCGCTGCTTTGCTCTCTGCTTCACTATGTTCTTAGCCTAATGGCCGAGGTGCAAGTTCCTTCGCCAGCCATCGGCCCGTGCTGTAAATCCTACATTCGACCTCTTCTCGAATACAACTCCCTCGTTTGGGGCGGGCCTTGTTCGATAACCACCTTGGCGTGGTTAGATAAGGTCCAAAAAGGGCACTTAAATTAATTGATGACGACAACGCCTGCTCGGCCATCGACCCCTTGAGCCACCGTAGGAATGTAGCAGCATTGACATAATTTTGTGGCTACTATGATAGTGGGTTTTTTTTATGTGAAAGACTAGAGTCTCAGGAAAGGCCCTTTATACTGTCGACAATCTATTTTCTTCGTATAGAGTGCAATGCCGAACAGCAGCTCTACTGGGGAAGGAAGGAACTGCCACAACCTACCCCCGATGTTTTTAGTCCACCCACTTCCAACCATAACTATTGCGACTTTGACATCGGGGCATCGACTCGTCTCATTCCCTCCACCTGCAACTCTCCCTTTCGCGCACTCAACAAGATATGAATTCGTTTGTTAATAGAACATCTATACTGTGGAATAATCTCTCGCAGTCAGTATTTCCGAGCTCCCACAATATCCAAGAGTTCAAATGCATGGTTCTTCTCCACCTTCGTCAACACCCCTTCGAACTGCTTGCTGCTAGACATTGCACCATGACGTGACAAACCCTCATGTCGACTGGTAGTACAAAGGGTGATTCCTGCGCTTAGCACTGCCACATAATAAAAGCGTAATAAGCGTATATTTCTTTCCCCCATTAAATGGAATAACAAATAAGAAGAAGATAAGGAAAACCCAAAAAATGCACTCACAAAAAGTAGGCTATGTGCAAAATTACAGATACATGATGAGTTGTAGTTGATAGCGCTCCATTTGGAGACTCAATTATTTATATTTATTTATTTCGTTATTGCCTTACTTTTTCCAAAATTTATTTACAAATTGCAAAATTGAAAATTATGTTTTCACATGAAAAGTTTGAATTCATATATGTACCAAATAATCCGCGGTAAAATATTGATATTTTCACCTGCTTCTAACATACCGCAATCAACTAAACCGATTACATATAAACGAAGAAGCAGAACGTGTTGAAATACCCTCGTTTTCCTTGCTTTCCTCCCATCTACATTATATAAAAAAATCTTACCGTATCCTTAAGATATTTGCCATCACTTCATCACATAATAAACCTTACATAGATATCCTGAACCAAGGCAGCCCATCATAACAGTCTGAAATCTGTTCGAAAGGATAAATTTTCTTGGAGCCGCAGGACCACATCAATTTCCTGGTGCGGTTGCCACCCGACATTAGGCGTTACTGCTGCCTATTAAAATTTTGCCGCCAATTCCTAGCCACATACTGGCTTTCATGGATCGTTATTACACTTATATGACACCATCATCGTCCTTCTGAACGGAACCAGACAGCTTACCCACCCCCAGTGTACATGTACTTACCCAAAACCGAAGGAGCAGACTGTCCTACTTTTGAGTAACTTGGAAACTAAGTATTCGGCCTGCAAGCAAAGGACCTTGGTCGAAATTGGGAATTACGAACTGAACTTGAGCAATTCACAGTGTTTGCCTTGGGTATTCATAAGCTGTCGCCCTACCCGATAAGGGCGCAAAACAAGAGTCCAATGTTTGTGTGTTGATAATATGCTCTGACAGGAGTTGTTTTGTTGTTGTTGCTGCTGCTTCCATAGAGCTCGCCATCTACTGATTAATTTCGTGCATTTTTATTTATCTTGTCACTTGTTCGAAACTGGATCAATGTTCTCGCAAATTAACGGTGAGAAAGACAAACTTTGAGCTAATATTTGACTTTTACTTGACGGTATTTATGTCCTTGTGAGTGGGAAATTATCGTTGGCGGAATGTCTCCTTGTTTATTTTGATGAAAAACATCTTCTAAAAGTAAATCTAACGCAAAAAATATTCTACAACAATTTTTGAGTGACTGCCGCCTCTAGGAGTTGTGCTGTGTTTGCATTAAAATGGGAAGAATCCTGACTGTTTTATGAGAGTTTATTTGTCATTTTGAACGACAGTAAACATTTGTACGAATTTAATTCCATTTGGTTATGGAAATTAATTTACATTATTTGTAAATATTTATATATGAGAGTGTAGGGGGAGTGGAGAAACAGATTTGATAACTGTTTTTATAATACGTTAAGTTTTGCGGGGTTTAATCGTACGCATTCTTTTTTTGATTTGCGGCATGTCAGCATTATCACGTCAACGATAGTTGTATCGATTTCAAAAATAAATCAGGGGCCTGTTGCACGAAGCTGCAAGTCTACAAGTCTACAAGTGCCTGTAAAATAATACTTGTAATACAATTCCACCAAATTTTGGTTGCACGAATAATTTTTCTACACTTGTAGAACTATTGAAATTTCCCAAAATATGTAGAATAAATTTTACAAGTGTAGAATTATAGTCCATGCCAACGTGAATGTTTACAAAAAAATCGCCGTTTTTTTATATGAAAAAACCAAGCTTAGGTGTAACCCTTTATACTACCAGTCCGTCATGTCAGTTCAGTTCATGGTGCAATGTCTAGTAGTAAGCTTGGTTTGAAGAATAGAGGAGAATAGGAATGGTTAGAGGGGGTCTGGAGGGTGTAGAAGAAAATGACCATGAACCTTAGGTTTAAACTCTAAGGCTGGTCGTCCACTGGAAGCGTATTCGAGCGGCTTCGCGCTTCGGCCATACAAATGAGCCGCTTGTAGCCGCTCATATGTATGGCCGTAGCGCGAAGCCGCTCGAATACGCTTCCAGTGGACGACCAGCCTTAGGCGTTGTACGAGTTCGGAAATACTGACTGCGGGAGATTATTCCACAGTCGAGTTGTTCTATTCATAAACGAACTTCTAAACCGTATTGTGCGTGAACGGGGGGACTGTAGGGTATGGGGTGAGCCGAGCGGTCTAGTCTTGCGTTGTGGGAAAAGTATTGCCGTGCAGGCAGGAGGTCCTGCTTTTCAGTGGAACAGTCGCCATGGTAATAGCAATAAAGTATGGAGAGGGCTGCTACATTCCTACGGTGGCTTAGGGTGTCTATGGAGGCGCGAAAGGGGCCATCACAAATGAGTTTTAGGGCGTGATTTTGCGCCTTGTCGAGACAAGCCAAGGTGGCTTTTCGGGCGCCTGCCCAGTTATACGAATTGTATTCAAGGCACGGCCGAATGTAGGATTTGTAGATTGTAGCCAAGGCGGCTGGCTGGAGGAGGAACTTGCATCTCTTGAGAAACCCAAGACATTGGGAGGCTTGTTTGGCGATTTGGAGTGATCATTCCATCGCAGATGCTCCGTTAAAGTTACCCCTAGGATGTTGAGAATTTAGTCAGCCGTTAGATTCTCTTTATCCACTGAGATAGGAGGAAGGTCGGTACAATTTTTGTTGGAGATCAGACAGTACTTCGTTTTTTTGGCATTGAATTCGACGCGGTTAATTTCGCCCCAATGAAAAATCGATTCGATATCCCGGTTGATCCAAGTCGACATCCGTTGACGGTGGTAAAGACAAGGTCTGGCACGTGCTTGTCTTATATTGTCGAAGGAGTAAGAGAAATTCAGAGTACCGTCATCAGCGAAGCAGTGAAGTGGGTTGGAAAGGATTGAGAGCAGATCATTAATGAAGATTAGAAAAAGTGCGGGTGAGAGAACTGACCCCTGGGGGACTCCGGCCGAAATGACATGTGGGTTGGATTCGACGCCGTCCAATACTACCTTGATTAAACGGCCTGAAAGAAAGCTCTTAATCCAGTTCCGTAGAACTAATTGTATAACAATAGCTTGGAGGTTATTCAACAGAGCTGGGTGCCATACTTTGTCAAAAGCCTTTGATATATCTAGAGCAACCAGACCAGACTCGCCAAAGCTGCAGTTATTTGCAGTACTTACCTATTCTAACTGAATTTTAATTTTTTTGAACTATCTCAGACAGATTTCTACTCAAATATAGAAAAAAATGTTCTTTCCAAAATAAGGGAGAAGATAGATTAATAGATTATTAATCACTTTCGAATCGTTATAAATGAACTTCAACGAATCGCTTCCACGCTAGGACATTCAATGTGAAAAAATAAATGTACGGCAAGGCTAAAAGAAGCACTCTTCTGCTTCAAAAGAGACGATCCAGTACCCTTTTTGAATCGCTTCATTTCCCGCTGGGTCCTAACTCCGCCAAACTGTTCCTTTATTTGTGTTAGTGAGTTGAAGCTCGAGAAATAGCCCAGCAGGTAATTTGAGAGACCTCCCTATAGGATGAATAAAGAAACCCTCCCAAATATTTATTATTATTTATTATGTTAAGTACACAAGATTTACATATTTTAGAGTAATATAATATATAAAAAAAATAAAAATAACTAAATATGTAATAGATCGACTAACCTGAACTTAATAAACTATGAGAAGGACGGGACAAAGAAGGAAAAGTGCTGGACTGAGGACCAAGAAAGGAGAAGAGCAGGAGATAGAAAAAGACAAAAAATACTAAAGAAGTAGAGGGAGACAAAAAAAGAGATGCTTACTCAAAAAAATTAATAAATTAGAAGAAGAAAAAATATTGTCGAGTATTTAAACAAATTCATTGGGAAGGCGAAAAATCTTAAAGTTTTTGGTCAAATATCCTCTCAAGAAATAATTTTGAAATTTAATTGGGATGGACGAAAAAATACATTATTTACCTCTGTAAGTTTGTTATTTCATACTATGTATGAATTTAACATTTTTCAGCATTTTTAAATAATCGCTGACTTTTACAGCGTAAAAAGCAGTGAATTAGGTTTTTAGCAATCAATTATAGAATGCGTTGCGTTGAAGAAAGGGGAAAGGAAACTGTACAGAAAAACTTACAAATCATCACAATGATTACAAACGAGTCCACTCAAATTAATCTGTTAAAAATAATGTTAAATTAAAAATTATTGAAATAGGTAAACACATTCTTTTCTTATGCAATATTTTCATTGAAATATTTAAAAGCTAAGGAGGCCTCCATTTTATACTCAGGATGAGATCTCCAATTTCAGTCTACCGCGAGTTTTACGGGTGTACTCCAAATCAACTCTATTTGGAGTTCTATAGAAGTACTCTCTTTAGGCTTCTTGACGTCAGAAGGAGCCCTCTAATAATATGCCAATGCTAAAATCATATCGGGGATGTGAATACTACAGCAAGAATACAAGTGTGGAAATCCATTATCACTAACTTCAAAATTTATTATCATTTTCACTTTCATTTTCATCACTATCATCCCAAAAAAGTTTTTTTCCGCTTAATTTAAAACACTTCAGCTGCAAAGGTATTTTAACTCAAACCGCTGATCACTAACTGACTTGTACAAATTTTACGCATCTCAGTTTGTATATAAAAATTTGCTGGAAATTCTACAAGTCTAGGTCTAATTGAGCTTACACTTGTAGTTTCGTGCAACAGAAACTAGGGAAATCGGAATTTCCCTCTTGTAAAATTCACTCTCAACACTTGTAAGTTGAGGGGCGGACTTTTATTTTTGTGCAACAGAATTTGTCTATACTTGTAAAAAATCGCTTAGTTTCGTTCAACAGGCGCAGGAGTGTATTAAGTGTTGACCCTCTAACTACAGGAGTGGTCAATCCGCGGCCCTTTGTGGAAAATTGTGCGGCCCGCGAGATTCAACAAGATTTAACAAAATTATTTATACCAGAAGGTTCCAACATTTGAAAAAGAAAAAGATACAACTATGAGCAATGATTAAACTTCACAGCCTCCCATAGAGAATTATCTCTCGGGGTGCACCGAGTTACTGGGTTAATGGATAAAAAATCCAAGCAAATTGCTTTTTTCAAAATAAATACCGCATCCACAGCAAATTTGAATGTCATGAAGGTAGCAGAAAAAACAAGGGGCCAGTTCACGCAATTCGACGTCGACTGAAAACGACACTAAGCGCACTCAAAAACTTTACTATGAAATGTTATTTCCAGATTGGAAATAGGGCTTTGTTATTGTCTCAGAAATTAAATTAAGGATTTTTTAAACCCTACTCCCCAAGATGACCTCTGTTAATAGATTTTTTGGAAGAAAAATTTGGGGTTTGTATCCAACATACGAAATTTTTGTGCATATAATAGCTGTGTTCCTTTTCTACTTTTTAGTACTTGTGAGCAGAGCAGAAAAGGAACGCAAAATTTGCTGATTTGAGTAAAACCTATCTTAACATTTTTGATGTTATTTTATTTGTATATAAACAAAAAGTTAAAAGAATTTACAACAAAATAGAAATTTATGTGATTAATTTTCAAAATGAAACGAAAGAATAGTTTTAGATAATTATACAAATAAAATTTTGTTTATAGATGTTTTTATATGAAAAAAGCTCAAAATAATCAAAAGCCATCTATGGGATTTTCAGTAAATGCAAAATAATTCCCAATAGACTCCAAATAAGAGCTTTCCTCTAGCGGATTTCAATTGCGTTATTGCAAGTGATATCCACTCGTTTATAAGAGCAAGTGTAGTTGCTAGTACGCACTTGAAAAAAATTGTAAAAATTAGCAGAAAAGGAACGCAGCTAATGTTACGAAACTGAATTTTAAAACTTCGAAACCAAAATTTTTTGACAAAAATTCTGCCGGCGCCCATGGTCTTGCTCTTTTGAGTATTCAGAGGGAAATCGACGTAACGGCTAAGGAAGAAATCAACAAATTTTCTGAAACGCGTAGAAACATAGAACTGTGACTTTTCCATAAGCATTGCTCTGGAACCATTGATCATGTATGTCAATTGTTAATAAACTTAATTCCTCTAAAACACTTCTTCTGGTCTTATTCCTATTAAAACATAACTTATCTTTCGAAATTGATATAAACTTTATGAATTTTGAAAGATAATGTTTAAAGTTCAGGACTGTATTTAGCCGACCACCCCCCTAAAAATATTTCTTCCTACGCCACTGCTATACTAAAATGCCGCTCTACTTCCGTTTTATTGTGACTTAGTCTGAAAGTTCGCTGAAGAACTGTGAAATTTATTTGAAAAGTGCACGAATCGGAGCAGTTTTCATCGTTCATAAAAGAAACTAATAGATATTTACGGTTAAATAAAATAATAGGTGACATAATAAAAATAAATAGTGGTAAGTTGTTGTACTAAAGTTAAATAGTGAACGTGTTAAAAAAATTCCTACTATATGTGAAAATTTGAAATTAATGTGCAGTGAAAATTATTTCTAAAATAATATTTATTTCTAATAAGAATATTCTTATTTTGAAATTATATAGGGAAGTGATTAAAGTGGTTGAATTGTGCGTTTACGGTAAAACTAGCGAGTTGTTTTTGGAATGCCCCGATGCCAGAGTCGCGAAATGGTTGGAAGTATGCCTCTCTCTTTCTATCTTCCGACTAGAGCTGCTGTTTGACAATCTATACGAAAAAAATAGATTGTCGAATAGTACAAAGGGGCTTTCCCTAAGCCTCTAGTCTATAGCATAAAAAAAAACGTCTTTATCATAAGTCAGAATTACTGAAGGCGCCAAATTGACTAAAATGGAATTTCGTCGGGTTCCATGTACGGTATATACACCAAATATTTAATTTAATAAAAATGTAAAAATTAATTGCATCGTGAAAAATTTATTTAAATATGGAAAGTGGAAATATTTAATCAATTTTTATTTGATAGTGCAAAATCATTCAATAAATAATATAAACAAGTTAATACTATTTTAATAGAACATAAACAATTCGAATTGGTAAATTGAAAAGAGAGGTTTTTAATTATTCTTATATTGGCATGTTAATTTTTTATTTATGTTTGTAAAAGGAATTGTTTATTTCTTTTTCGTTGTTCATTTAATTATATTGTTTTTTTTATATAGGCATATATGGATATGTATATTGCATGTTCTATTTATTTATTTGAATTTTATTTTGTTAAACTTTATTGTAGCATTTCACTTATGTGAAACATTTTTTGAAAGTCTAGTAAGTCTAGTAAACAATGATTTGCGTGTGGCTCCTAAAACCCAACTCCTCGTCCAGGCCGTTGTAGCTGAAAACGCAATAAGTGGCTAACGGGGCGGGGCGTTGGTGAAAAGTGGTTAAATTACAGAAATATAATAATCAATAATAGTATTGTAATTTTAAAATGCTGGGGGTTATTTGGATAAAGATTAGAAGCCGAATTCATCAGTACTGCTTTAATTCATAGGGTAAAGAATTATTTATGTATTTATTTATTTTGCCAAACAAGGCACACTTAAATCTTATAGTCCAGTCAATTTAGACATCCGAGGGTACATAAATTCGCACCTAGCTGAAAATTGGTAGGATTGTTCAAAGCACCGTTATAAATGAAATCTAAAAAGTCCCCATCGATCCGGCACCTGGAACCTGGATTTACTCGGGGTCAAAGGTCACAAAAATGTTTTTTTTGCGATTTTCAGCAAAACGGTAACTTTTATCATAAAATAGTGTTTACAAAGTTTGTAGATTATGCGATTACCTACAAAAAAGGATCTAATACATTTTCCCGTACGAATTGTCATTCATGAGATATCGCCGTTTTAAAGATTTACATAAAGCACTCATATCCCCTCACTTGCAACTTGTATGGCCGAATTGCCATTTACTTAAACTTTAATAACTTCTAGACCGATTATAGTAGAGCAACGTAATTAGGCTCATCTTTTAGGTAAATGTGTATTCTTTTATGTGAAATAAATGACAGAAACCTGAGTGACTCCGTTTAAAAGATATGTAGGTTCAAAGTATGGGCAAACTGTCTTTTTTCAGCAGTGATGAAAACTGGATAACATTCCAGAAATATAATTATACACTTCACAGAAAATTATTGCACATGAAAGAAAAATGTCAACTAACTTTTAATAATATTCACTCAAATTTTAAAATGCAATTACACCTTTTTGGATGAATTATTTGCACATGCATTTCTAAAATATTGAATAAATTAATCGATTATTAATTTTTCTATAAATAAATTCAGTATAACTTATTCATCTAAAAGGGAAAAAACTTAAAAAAAGATGTTGCTATGGAAATTATTCTCGCCTTCTTTGCTCAAAAAAAATTAAGTCTATGCATGCGCTTAGTTGTGTTAGTGCCAAAATTTTACAGGCCTTTTGTTGAGAGAGTCATGCTTAACACGAACTAACCAACAAAATGCAGTGGCTCAAAATCATAATTGGGAGTGGGCGTTAGAGTTTTCGCCCTAACTAGTTCTCACAAAATACTACCGCCCTCTAACACTGCATCCGCACATTCCATATTTTTCGCCATAGGCTACATTATGGTTTGAACTGTCAAATGTTAAAATGGTGAGCAATTCATGGCGGAGTTTTTATTTGAAAAAATGGCATATCTTCATAATTGACTCGGCATTATTTGTTTTTGACATTTTTTCAGAATTATAAAAATGCGTATTACTAAAAACAACTCAATCAAACTAAATTCTAAAATATCCGCCGTAGGTGTTTGAAGAAACGTCAAATTATGTCCAAATTGATGGCAGATTTGATGGTCGGCTATAATGGCTTTCCATCGGGTTTGCCATAAGATCTGCCATTAAACATGGCCAAGTTCCACTGTCCATGGCATATGGCAATGGTCATGGCTAGTGTAGACGCTGTATTAGTTATTTTAGTGACTTCCAGACGGAGCTGCTGGAAATGTTCAAAGAACGCTATCTCAAATTTTTTTAGGCAAGATTACCAACTTGTTACGATATATGTAGTAAGTTTCCTGGTAAATAATCTCGTCCTATTCAATATAGGAAAAACCAAGGGAAAAACTCATAAACACTAAATCTCTGGTTGAAATATATCCAAATGTAAATCCTAGAGATAAATGGAAAAATAATTCAAAACTGAATTATTGTAAAATTAAATAAAGGTAAACACAAAGGGTGCCAAAAAGAAGCAAAATACAAGGGAGGAATAAAAGGAATAAATAAATTAAATTTTAGCCAATTGAAAAAAGTGATAAAAGCGAAAATTTAACTCAATTCCGCTGAGAGTTTTACCCAAGTACAATTCATTCCTTCCTTCGATTTAACCCACAACAGTTGTATTGGTGAAGTTCTTGTGTGTGCTATCCTTACGAAATTCGTTACTAGATTGAATTTCTGGTGAATGCTGATGGTTCTTGCTTTAACAAAAAAGAAATCTTCCTTCACCAACTAAACGTAAACCGAGACTGGGGCTACCTGGATTGCTTTGATTTCAATTACGAAATGATTGGAATCTTAAATATTCAAATTCCATATAGAACATCCTTTTTAAGGATAAGTAAAGTCTACACCAGTTGACCCCCATTGATGAGCGGGGAGGATATTTATTTGCGAGATTTCGGGTCAAATTTTAAGAATGACGAGAGTATGTGTGACATCGGTTGGCCTGAATTTATATTGCTTCATTTTTTCTCCGATTGCTTTTTTGTTGTGAAAAATCGAAATCGTCGTTTACGGAAAAGTAAGTAATTAGAAGTCGAGTGATATCCGAGAGGATTCAGCAATTTTGTTCGTAGCTGTGTAGTGATGGGTATTGCCTTTTTGTGCCGACTTGCTGTGTTGGTGGCTGAGGCTCGATTACTGCATTTTGAGAGGAAATTAAAACACCCCCTGCCGCTCCTGGAAAAAGCGATATCCTCTCTAATAACTGGTCAAATCGATCGATTTTCTGGGCTAGTGGATCTGGCAAGAGTGCGGGAGCAAAGTCTGTACACAACATTAGAAACAGATGAAAACCCTCGAGCAGTTTTCAGGCGCCCCTGGTATATTTCCTGGGCTAAAGGACATTATTAAACAGGACTCCCTTAATATTGACTTGAATCATTTATTTAGATCCCTGACATTTTTTCCCTCAGCTCTGGATTAAGTTTAGGGAAAAGTAAAAATGTATAAAAAAAATTTTTATATTCATTCTAGTGGAAAATTTAATTAGAAGAAAAAAATACCCCCACAGGGATTTAGAGGCGTCGTTTAAGGCATTCAAGTGTTATAATGATATGGCGTAGCTTTTTTGGGGGATGATGGTGGGTACAGAGATTCTGATTAGGTTCATCTCCCCTTAGTTAGTGGATGGGGAGACTGGAAGGCACATTTGCGGAAGGAAGATGCTTAGCAAATGGCAATATTTAATGCTAAATGAACCGGTTCGGCTTCGGGTATAGTTTTAGCCGCATTCATAATCCGTGATAAGAATTTTCTTTTTTTCTTTTATATATTATTACGCTATTTACTGATATTGCAGAGTTTATTTATGGCTAGTTGCTTAGTGTGTGGTAACTGAATTGTGAGCTTGGTTATTGGGCTCCTTTCTATTGTTTTCTTAGTTTTATTTGCAAATAAAGATAATAAGTATTGTGGACGAAAAGGCGGTTTCTTTCTAATCAAACAAAAGAAGGAGAAAATATTGCTTTTAGGAATTTTATTAAATGATTAAGATAACTGACTGGCCTGAACCTTTAGGATGGTAAGGTTTTATTGTAGACTACGTAGTGTATTTCTTTTCGTTTCTGATAGTTGATGATATAGTTTTGTCTATATTAGAATCGGATGTTAATACTTTTAGTGTTTACTGCCGTAAACCTATCAATTAGTTAGCAATTTCCACTGATTTCAGTAACGATTTATGATACACATATTAAAAAGAAAACTGTCATTTACTCAATCACAATATTTATACTTATTGTAAACAATTTCTGAATGTTTTACAAATTTCTTCCAAAATATGAAAATAATGACAATCATGATAAACACGCATCGCAAGGAAGATCGTTAGGGAGTATGTTTTTGTAATTTTAAAATGCGGGTTATTTGGTTAAAGATTAGAAGCCGAATTCATCAGTACTGCTTTAATTCATATGGTAAAGAACTCTTAAAAAATACTACAAAATTTGCTGTGGCCATAATCCTCCTGCAATAGGCGGACAGCTCACGTAAGTAATCCTTGCGCCCTATCCATACACAATGCTCGTTCTGCAGTCATAGCAGGCAAAATCTGTCGATGGATGGGATTTGATCTGTCTCTAATATAAGACAGTGATGAACGAGGAGATGAGAAAAAATGGGAACTACAATAGACCACATCAAGGATAACGAGATAGTGTCGTGGCGAAACACGATTAGTAGACTTTGGCAAACCAATAAGTAGCCATAGGCAGCCAAATCAGAAAAACCACTGAATAAACAATCTTTCAGACGAGTTTTTCCAGCAAAAATTAGCCGAATGCAAAGTACCTACTCTGCAACAAGGTATCAACAAACCCAATCAACAGTCCTGAGCATCCTGAATGATACTCATCATGGCAAGAATTTGAGCTTTATCACGTCATACCGTTTCCAGTAATAATCTATGATACATTCCTAGTCATAAAATTCTTGGTCATAATCTTCACAAAGACAAATAGTATCCGCTTAATAGAAGACGAAACTATCGGCGAGTCAGAGCCAGTGCTGTCTTTACAGATTGCGAGGCCCTAAGCCACTACAGATGGCTAAAATATTCATAAAGCATTAGGTTACCCAAATTAGTTAAATGCTAATTTGCTGAAACTTTATTGTAAACCATGTAATTAAAAAATTGAAAGAATATGTTTTATAAATTCTGTGAATGTGAGCAAGCGTTCATATTAGGTATTTCCATTAAATATTGCAGTTCTAATTTTTTCGGTTTTTTGATGTATACGGCGTGTGGATGCCCATCATATTAATAAACTTGGCAAATTTTATTTTAAGTATGATTGGATGAATATATTTTTGTATATTTTATAAAACGTAAAACCCATAATAAATTAAAACTTATTATTTATGCTAATAGTAGATTTTTTAATTTTGTCATTGGATAACTTATAAGAAAATTTGAATTTTGCGTTTAAATTTGTTGAAAAAAAAAAAAAAATCGAAAATGAAGAGGCCCCCCTCAAGGCGGAGACCCCAAGCCTGGGCTTCGTCGGCTTATGCCTAAAGATGGCACTGGTCAGAGCATATGTGAAGTGGATTGAGCTTTGCAAATGAATTTATTCATTGAGAAGAAGCACCACCCTCGCTCCACAAATATTGGACGATACAGGAATCCTGTACGGTTGTAGAGCCGTTGAAGAAGAAGAAGTGCCTCATAGAACGGGTACAAGGGTCTTAAGACGGCAGCCATGGATCTAACGGTATATTGAGTGTACTACATTGCTTATTGTATTCGACTTGTCATACCCTCTCATCTGATACCCATGTCGAGGGGGTTGTGAAGAAAGTGGTAATTCCCTCTTTTGAGACGCCCGCCATGTATCTTACGGAATATTGAGTATATTGCTTATTGTATTTCAGTTTTGTGCCAATAGCATCATCTTTGACAGCTGCGAAAATTTGAAATTGTCATTAAATGGAATGATTCAATTTAATGACAATTTTACATTTAGGAAGCTGTCAAACAATAAGCCATGCAGCTATTGAAACTAAACTGAAGTGATATTTCCAAAATTACAATTTTTTTAGATTTTTCAGCTGTTCCTTTTGGTAAATGGTGTAAAAAATAACATACGACCTATTCTCAGACCTACCAAATATTCACAAAAAATCGGTCAACCCGTTTCGGAGGAGTTTGATAACAACATGTGACATGAGATTTTTATATATTTAGATTATGCTTATTTTGACGAATAAACTGACTTGGTTGAGTAGAGGTTTTACAGTTTTTTCTGCGTTGTTGCCTTAACTTAAAATAAGGGAAATGGTAGAAAAAAATTTATAAAATTTTGCATGTAGGTGCGCAGGACTTTTCAAATTTGTTGTCTCAAGGAGTTTGAAAACATCTATACAAATGCAACCACGCAACTGAAATCGCAAGCGACCGGCAAGAACGGCACGCGGCCAGCTGCAAACTAGTTTCTAATCGGTCTCTTTTCCATCGACCTGTGTGTGGATTCCCACTTACGTATCCAAACAATTTCACGAAAAAGATGCGAATGCAACTGAGATTGCAAATCAATCGATACATGTTCCTTACATTTAGAAATCATACCTATTAACCTTTTTATCAACAAATTGTCAATTTTATTTGTTTTCCTCTATTAGAATTGAAATTCTCATAAAAATTGTCAAATAGGCATTATTTAACGATACGAGTGTTCTGCGTGACTGGCTACCAATCTAACAATATTGGGACAAAAAATCTTTATTAGAGGAACTTAATTTTTAGAGTTCCGTCGGAGTTTTTGGCTTTTTGAACCACTGTGATATTCCCTCCATGTTATTCGCAGTCTTGCAGCTCAACGGTTTTCTTGCGCTTTCCAGTCAAGGGCCTGTTTGGCTAGATTTTCGTCTTTGCGTCTAAAGTTTGTCCAATTATCCAATTCCATTTGAACACGGCGCCATAGCCCTTCATTTGAAATTCTATCTTGCCAACAGATTTTTAGGATACGAGGTAGGCATTTGTTGATCAAAACTAGTAGGCGCCTTTTGAACTCCTACCAAATTAAAAAAAGAAGGAAAATAAATACCAATGAAGGGCATTTTACGAGTTTCATTTTAATGTGCATTAAACTGCCTCAGAGTTAGTAAGATAGCTGTGCCCCCACAATGTATATTTATATTGATTTACCTAATTTTAAGTTGGAAATTTGTCTACCGCGAAAGTAGTAAAAAAATGTCTCTCCAGGTATTCCAGGGTACGAAAAAGCTCGCTGCGGAGCGGCTCATTATGTGGCTCTTGGCTCTTAAAAGGTTCCCGAAGCAGAGCCATTTATTTTTAAGTGGCTCTCGCTCCGGAGCTGGAGCTAAAGTTGCGGCTCGGGCTCAGGAGCTGGAGCCGGAGCTTTATTACAAATTGACTCTTTCAAATATCAATATTTCAAATGAAGAGATATTTTCGGATTAATTATTTATTTTAATTATTAAATGAAATAAACTACTTAATTTTCTTAAAATGTTATTTATTTTACATAGTTGCATGTAGCAAAACGGAGGCATACATATGTCGCGCATCATTGCAATCATGAATTTTCTACAACAATACATCCAAACTAGGAGTCTCCAAACCGCCAACAGATTTCAGATTAATTGCTTAGATTTTTACCTAACCTGACCAGACACAAAACAAACTTTTTCATACCTCTCAAATAATTTTGTTGTTGACGGTTTTTCAGTAATAGATTGCAGAGCCGGGCCGGAGACGAAAAATGGCTCCGGCCCCCAACTCAGAGCCAAAATTACGGCTCAGCTTTACAGAGCGGCTCTTTTAAGAGCCGCTCCGGAGCGAGCTTTTTCGTACCCTGGTATTTATAGAATTTTTCAAACTCCGTGACACAAAAAATTTGAACAGTTCTGCGCACCTCATTGCCAAATTTTATAAATATCAAAATATATAGAAATCATTTCCCCGCTTTTTAGTTAAAACGGCAACAAACGCAGGAAAAACTCAACAAAATAATTTGGGAAGGGATGCGCGCATGCCGAATGAATAAAGTTAATTTATCTTTCTATGTGTTGAGCAGAGCTTTTAAATACATGTAAAACTCCTGCTCGACCAAGTCAGTTTATCCATGGTAAGCATAATTTTACTATAATTATGCTAAATATTTCTCATCCCTAAATTTATAATAAATTAAAAGAATTGCTGGAAAAATTTCTTTTAAAGATAAGAGCATTTTCATTCGTAAATTGAGAGTTCTCCGCAGCCGCGAGCAACACAACCTCCCCAAGCAGAAACGCGTATGCGACTGGCGGAAAATGTCAACAATCTAGTAATCAAAGTGATAAAAATACAAATTTCATATTTTTTAGTAGAAATTGCTACAAATTATTTCTGTAGCATATGTGTAAAATACAAACACCTTAAAATAGAAAAATATATAAAAACGGGTGTTTGTAAATTCATTTGTAAATTCTTTAAACAATCATTGAAGTCCCAGAAAAATACACCTCCCTATAGCAATACGCAGTCGCGACTGATTACATGGCAGCAAGTGATTTGATAGGAGGAGTTAAATGAAGCTTTTGTCTGAGCTTTTAAACATTTTTTAGGGCTTAGCTGGGGAACATGCGCGGGATGTCACGAGGTTTGAAAACAACTATACAATCATATCTCGCCTCATTTAACTCGGTACACCAGAAGGGCAACAAAATTTAGGCCTCAGGGCAATTTACCTTATTGTAGGGGGAAAATGTACTGCCTCGTGTAAGTTAGGCTCAACTCTATAAATATTACATGTTACCAAAAGGTATCAATTGACTACTACGGCCCGCGGAAAAATCGTAAAATTTTTTCTGGCCCATGTTACAAAAATGTTGCCCACCCTTGATCTAGAGCACTGACAAGGATATCGTTTACTACTATAAGAAAGAGTAATGGCAAAATAAGCATAATCTATAAAATTTTTAATTCAATCTAATACCAGAGACACACTTGTGGTATAGCAATTACAATATGAGCAATATTGCAATATACTTCAGGTGTGTCTCTATATACTGAGAAAAAATCTCGGTATACACTCTGTATACTCAACATTGAAACTCAATATCCCAATTGAGAAAAACTTCGTGGTATAGCTCAGTATACCCTAGATTTAAACCGAAAAATAGTCTGGGCATAACCCAAAATGATAATTTCGAACAGAATTTTAATTCTTCAATTTTGGCAGCATTACCTATCAAAGATTTTTATGTCAGTTGAAGGAGTTAGTTGTTTATCCTTTCCTGTTGTGATTGATGAGTTGACAGATAAATGACAACCAAAACAACTCAGTATACTGATGCAAGTGTGTCTTCAAATTTTTATATTGCAATATGGCAATATTGCAATATCCCGATCTCAATTGCTATACCACAAGTCTGTCTCCGGTATTAGACTAGTATTCTCAAACTCAATTTCAGTTTCATGTAAAATATTCTTGCTTAGGGAAAAATTGCCACTTTTCATTTTGAAATAAGAAAATTGTGTATTATACTGGGCATTACATTCATGTTAACCTACCAATTTATGCCCGTAACGCAGCAGTCACCTTATATGTAATGCCGTAGCCTTTTGGCAGCGTTAGGTTACTGCTTCTGATTCTCTCTAATCCATTCCACATATGTATATACAACCAACCAACCATCTACAATGGTTATGAGTCCCAATGCACAGGACTCTAGAATATATTACAACGGGCACGCCAAGATTTAGCATTAAGCTCCAGCTTCTTCCACGTGTGTGTTGTATAAAAATATTTTACATTATATAAATTTCTCAATATCCTGAACCCATTTGCGGAAATTGGATTGCCTTGCTTAAATAAGCACTCCTTTGCCGTAAATAAGCATCGGGTCGCTGATCAAACCAATGTTTCAAAAGATGCGAGCAATAAATTTTGTTAGAGATTTTTTATACTAAATGAATTTAGTTCTGTAAAAGAAACCTTAAAACAATAATTTCTTCTTCTTCACTTATTTTTATAAAGTCTAAGATAACTCCTACCACCACCTGTCTTGAATAAGCATTCATTGAAATTCCCCCATTCCGAGAAAGAGCCGCAATTTTAATTAAACTTATTCTGAAATAACGACCACGTCTCCAAATCCTTAACTCATTTAAAAAACCCAATCGTACACAGGAAAAAGTTTTTCCTGGAAATAAAAGAAAAATGAAAAACAAAGAGAAGAATGGACGAAAAAATTGGACGAAATGAAAAATTAATCTTACTTCTCACTAGAACGGAGCAAGAAGAGGGGCGAGTATCACTTTAAATAACCATTAAGATGCTCGCTTTATCAAAAGGTATTTTAAATCCTTTAACTTTGCTCATTTCCAATTTTAATCAACGTCATATCGTACTTTTCTGGGGCTAAGTGCATAGTGACGTGAAGATGGGTGTAGACACTGAAAGGATCTGATCTGTCATTTAAAAACCCATTAAAACCTGAACCCTTCAGAAGCTCAATTTACCTTACTTCCGTCGTAGCTGTACATCTAAAAGTGGCAGAGAGAGGGCGATTCTTGATCAAAACCGTGGAAAAAACATGTAGCTCAGAGGTGAGAATTTCCACGGCAGGACATTGCTAGAGGATTCAGCGTAGCATTTTCCCTATCCCGTTTCTGTCTATGTTCTAAATTGACCCCGTTTATTCTTTCAGGTTGTAATTGTTTTCAGGATGTTAAACGACTCACTGCTCTGGGCTTCATCTAGATCCAAGCTTTTTTGTTGTTGAAATGAATCGGCAAGGATAAAGAGGACAACCGGAAAATGGTTGTTTTCCTCCCGATTTTCCTCTTTTTAAGGGCGGCCACACACACATCCTACTTTGTGACCTGATTGCCTGAAATGATTGTTTAGTTCGGCCATATGATGTTTAAAGGAGCACATCGCGCACGTTCAATTCAACGTCCGTCGGCTTAGATGTCCGAATTGGATGCAATTCGTGAACTCGAAAAAATATCTGAATCGGTTGTCGGAAGAAACGCTTTGCATCGGTTTTGTATACGACAAAACACACATCCGATTAATTTCGTCCACTGTTAGTTGTGAGAGGCGGCGTTTTACCTCTATTTCTGTTATGGCAGCGGAAAGCCACTGACATTTGGGATGCGGGGTACTCAGAACGACCGTCGTCAAATAACATCATCATTTATAGTAGCCTCAGGTAATGGGATTTGGTACGATGTTGTGTTCGCCGTTGGCATTATGTACAGGATTACATCATGTTTTGGGAGAAAACATCACAATCAAACTTAGCAGACTATAATTCAGTGCATCTTTCTTTAGCCATCGACCAATCCAGTTCCATTTTCATCTTTTGACCATATGATTCACTTTTTGTCAGAATTGTTACATACCTATTGCACATGTAAAGGCGCTTGACTACCATATCCGTTGTCTCTAGATCAATTCCACGCAGCGTTGTGGTCCTTCGAATTTTCACTTCACCTAGGCACGACTTCTCTCCTATTCCTTCTTTCGTGTCTTACTTTTTATGTTAACTCCCTACTCGCTCTTCCGCCATCGTCTGTAAACACAGTAAACAAAGAAGCCATCTTTTATTCGATCACTACATCAGCTAAGTATACCCTGGTTATTCGATCACTACATCAGCTAAGTATACTCAGGTGCCTTCGATACGATATACTAAAGAATCGGGCGTTTTCAATGATGCAGGTTGCTTTTGCAGACTTGCACGAAAGCAAATGACGTTGACTGACAGCTTAAGCAACATGCAAAAGCAAACAACATGCATCATTGAACATAACTCATTATATGTCAAAATTGTCAGCTGACTACGTGAAATTAGTGCTTCCACTACTTACGTATTGCGAAACAAAATGGATAAAATAAATTTAAAAACATTAATTGGAATTGTTCAGAACAAAATTCTAGCAGAAAGTGCGGATACGAGTAATGTCTCCCATTTCCTGGAGAGAAAAATGAAAATGAAATCATTATTGGTTAAGTTAATAATGAAGAGAAAGGGTAAACGGATCCCTAAGGTGAAAAATTACGTTAATTTAATTGAAAGATTTCCCGAGAAAACATATCGTTCTCACTTTAGAATGAATAGAAATTGCTTCGAGGTAAGTAATTCGGCATTTAAAAAGTGAAATATTTGAGTTTAATTTGCATTTTACAGAAACTTCTAAATGAAGAGATAAAACCTCTATGGAAGCATCATTTGAAGGGTGGACCACGAGTTAATGCACGTACAGTGCTTTACATGACTTTGTGGCGATTGGCGAACCAGAATAGTTTGAGAGAAATTTCAGATAGGTTTAACTTTTCTATAGGCCGGGTACACGCATTAACTACGAAAATGTGCAAATTAATTGCAAATAATTTAACAAAAAAATATGTACAGTGGCCCAGAAACGATGAAATGGATTACATTGAGGAGCAATTTCAATCCTTGAGAGTTGGAAATCCTTTCCCAAATATTATTGGATGTGTGGATGGCACTCACATTAAAATTCGTGCGCCTACAAGAGATAGTCAAAGCTATTACAACAGAAAAGGCTATCATTCCATTATTTTACAAGTACGTTTAGTTTTATTACATATATATATATATATATATATATATATATATATATATATATATATATATATATATATATATATATATATATATATATATATATATATATATATATATATATATATATATATATATATATATGAAATTTTAATGCCTTTCTTTATATTTCAGGCAATATGTGACCATGATCTTATATTCAGAAATGTATTTTTCGGGTGGCCAGGAAGTACGCATGATGCTGCAGTTTGGAGTGCAAGCTCTATTTCTAGAAAGTTGGAGGACAAAACTATAAATATTATAGAAAATGGTCATCTATTAGGTGACTCAGCTTACCCCCTAAGGCCGCATTTAATCACACCTTATAGGGATAACGGCTATCTCTCTGAAAATCAAAAAAATTTTAATTATAAACATAACTCAATAAGAGTTTGTATAGAGCAGTCGTTTGGAATTTTAAAAAATAAATTTAGAATTTTAAATTTTCTGCCGATTAGAAAACTATCTCTAGCAAAATATATAGTTTTATCTTGTGTGGTACTCCATAATTACATCCGAATGAATCAAAACGAAGATAGAGTACAAATATTGGAATATATTACTATTAGACAAAATGAAGAAATCGAGTCTAATGCAAATGAAAATGCTCATGAAGAAATGCAAAATGCTTCTGTGAAAAGGGATGTCCTATGCGAATGGCTAGGGAACTCAGCCTAAAAATGTGTATTCTTTACTTTTTTGTAAAATGAATAATTTTTTTTAAAAGATGTAAATAAATGTATTTCAAATAAATCATAAAACATAAAAAAAAAAAAATAATTCAATCATTTCAATAACATCAAACTAAAAAATAATTCAATCATTTTAATAACATCAACTAGGGGAAACAAATAATTCGTTCTCTTTTGTTAAATATAAAATCCATTCACTTATAAATTAAGAAACAAAGAAATGCATACTTCATTAACACATAGTTACACAATAAAATTCATTCTTTTACAACCTTAGTAATAACTCTTTCATGGTATCCTGTAGTCCTAGTAATATCTTTATTTTTTGTTCTTCGATTTCAGTCTTTTTAATTTCATTTTTCATAAATTCGTTGGGACGTCTTTCTTCATGTCTGTTAAATTTTTCTAAATAATCTTCTTTATCACTTTTTCTTCTTTTTCTTTTAGGCACTTCATCGTTATCACAATCTATTTCCGATTCTGAAATTTCTCTTTCATTACTGACAGTCTCTAGTGAATCGAAAATATTTTCATCAGGAGGTGATATATTATGTTTGTTTCCATACTTTTCATCAAATATTTCAAAATATGGCCAGTATGTCCTACTTTGCCCTGATGTATTGTTTCTTTTTTTAACTCTTTTATATGTAGTAAAGAGGTTATAAAATTTTGTTTTTATATCAGTAACAGTAAAACAAAAATTGTTATCTGTTTCTTTGATTTTTCTCAAAACGAGGGCCCATAAAACATTTTTCTTTCTTCTTCCTTCAGTAAACTCGTTTTCCATACTTAGTCTTGTTTGAAGAAGCAGTTGAATGTCATTCTTACTCCAAAGCACTCCTTGTTGTTCTTCCTCTAAACTACTTTTAAAATTTAAAAGTGAATACATAAATTTATCAATAAATGCAAGAACTTACACAATTTGATTTGTATCCATTTTTTAGCGTACCAAGGCTGACAGTTCACATGTGATATGTGCGCTCTAAACAAAAAGTTAGTAAAACAAAAATGTATGGCAGCACTGACGTGTCTTCTTCTTCAAAATTACAACTGCAAGCTTTTGAAAAAGCTGACAGAGTATGCAATCATTTGCTTTTAAGTTTTAATCATTGAACACTGTGCTTTTGCAAGTTGCTTCATTGAACAACATGCAAAAGCAAATATGCCGCAAGTTTGAATCATTGAAAACGCCCATCATTATACTGAAGAAATATTTGGCAAACGAGGTCAACACCGTTGCAGTAAAGTGAGAGGACAACCTGTCAAAAAACAGAAAAATTATTATTAGGACAGATGACTCGAGATTTTGAGCACCTTACTAGACCTTACCATAAACGTGAGTAAGAAAGACTTTATTGTGTTTGCTAGGGATGTGTATGGCACTTGGCACCTGTCGAGGAGTGAATCAACATGAGTGACAGGTGTATACCTAAACACGTGGCTGAAGGAAGCATCACATTTGAATCAAGAACCATTGTACGATGCGTAAGCAGTCACACGACGATCGAGAGGAACAAGGAGATTGCCAACAATCGATTGGCTAAAGGGGGTCTATTTTGGAGCTCCTTATCATGCCATTGGAAAAATGCTGGTAAGGAACCGCAACGAGAAATTTGTTTCCTATAACGAAACATCCTTGGACGGAGAATATGAGGCCTGTTCAGTGAAAAAGCCACCCCACCCTCACTGAGAGGATTGTAGGCAAAAAAACAAAACAAGCCTGCAAAAAGTGGGATGATTATTCATACCTCGAATAACCTATATAGTCGCATATTATAAGGTGTATTTGTTAAGTTTACAATGCGGACGGCTGTTGATAGTGTTTGATGAGACGAACAAAAAATCAGATCGGTGTGAGGGGAAAATCGTAAGATTTAACCGCTAGGGCGATTGATTTTTTTGTTAAAACTTTACATATCACCCTGCATAGTTGTGGCCCTATAACCCTCCCAGCTCCCAGGCCGCCAAAATAAGAGGTGGCTAAATCGCCATGGAAACTACGTCGAATATGGATAAGTGCAAAATCAGGCTTTTATTTAGTCATGAGCAAAAATGGCTTTGCTCTTACAGAATTGGTCGTGCTTTTAATAAAAAAGCAAGTTGCAAATATGCTTGTGTCGTGTGGACGCATCAGGCCGCCGCACGCAGAGTACCTTACTCGCCTATATAATATTGTTGCATAAAAATTGTCTGAAATCGCGGACCGACAACATGCGAAGCCATTTTGCTCGTTTTCCCTTACGTCGCTCGACGTCCAGAAATCAGGGAGTTTGATTGCATAGTAGTGAACTTGCGATCGCACCTTATTGGACCAGGGAAGCAGGAACCACAAAAGATGAAACGGGGGAGCCGCAATAAACCGAGACAACAAGCAAATGCAGCCCTAGGTTTGCGGACCCACCAGAGCACCAACCCAAATAGGGCCGTGGTGGAATTGGGGAGCCCGACGGAGCCATGCTGAACTTCGCTTTCGTGAATTCCTCCCGAAAATACCGAAGGCAGGATTGCTGTCCGGAAGCCGAGAAACTCGAAGTGTCAAGTGTAACGAACAAGACTATTTAACCGGTTCAATCGGTGAGTTATAGGAGTGTAGTGCAATAGTGCAAGCGAGTGGTACTTTTGTATCGAATATCTATCTAAAAAAATCGAATAAAACCGGAAGAAAAAGCTACAAATCGCTAATCTTCGGGACAATGTTCCGTTAAGAGTTCTGAAAGTTTGTAAACTTCCGCACCGTAACGTTCATCGGAGCGTTACTAATCGCAAGCGGCAATATTGAGGACGTATTTGAAATTTTCTAGTAAATGATTTGCCAAAGTACTTTCCGCCGTCGAAGCGGAGTAGCCATATAATTTGTAACCCAATCTCCCTTTCCAGTTTCTCTATCCACCTTGGCAAATTTCAAATTTCTTCTTGCTGTGCTGCTATATCCCGTCAGATATGATTAGCACACTTGACGATGGAGCCAGTGATGCTTTCCCAAAATTTTATCAACCGGTTCTCAGTTGAATTATTTTGCAACGAAAATACCAAGTAGACTAAAAAAATTTAACAGCATGGAAAACACTTTTATTTATTAATTTATTAATTTAAAAAAAAACAAATATTTATTTAAATAAGACTGAAACTTAGTATGTATAAAAAAAAATTCATAAAAATTAAAAATCCATAAATTAATTAGAAATTAATTAAATCATTTTAAATATTTCCAAATAGCTACTTGATTTTCACTGTATTCTTTGGGTTTATATTTTTTCAAATTTTTAAATTTTTCTCAATAATTGAAGTAAAAATTTCTGTTTTTATTTCTTTTGCGATATGTTCTACTATCTTGGTTGCACTATGTCGAGAATGAAGACCAATTCCCATGTCCAAACCATTTTTTTCTTGAAGTTCAATTTCACTTTCTATGTCTGAAAGCGGACGGTTTCTTTTCGCTAGGCTGTAAACAGTGTTAAAGACTTTTATAGTAGAATTAATAAATTTATCGTTCATCTTATCGATACATGTTGTCAAAGTTTGCTTTTCAAGAAGTTTTTTATGTTCAACAGCTAGACTGTGTGCTTTTGAAGCAAAATGTTCGCTCATTTTTTTCCTTAAAGATGCTTGTTGCACTATTTTGTTTTTTCCCGATACGCTCACTTTACATTCTTTCCATTCCTGTGATATGAAATTTGAATTCATTTTAGAACAATACTCACATCCCAATTTCTGATTTATGACAAATAGACCATCATATTTCATTTTAAAATGTTCCAATTGATTCGCATTCCAACAGTTCGGTAAACTGTTACTGGTGTCATTTTGAGAGCTAGATATCTCTAAAGTTTGTTCCTGTAAAGTTGATGAACTTGTTTCTGCTTCGCAAAAGCTGTCAAAAGTTAAAATGTATGAAACACGATGAACACTGTTACAATTGGTCGCTGATCAGGTTGCTGTCGCGGGACGCGTTGCTCAAAGTTGAGAACTTTTGAACTTTTGGTGCGCGACACGGTGAAGTTTGTATTGGTTTTTATTCAAATCAAAATGGTGAGTTAGGAAACGTTATTTTAAATTTTTTTTTGCATAAATATGGTTATATAATGTTCTTAAAATATATTTATTTATTCAATTAACAAATATTCAAATTATTTTTTTAGGATTGTGACACTTAGCAGCAACACCAATTGTAACAGGGCAAGCTACAATCAATGCGACCAAATTTGACAGAACAACTTGTTTCGCGTCTGCGACAGCGGCAGCGTCTACATTGTAACACGGCCTTTAACATTTTGTGTGCGTTATTGTTACAAACTCCACCTATTGTAATTAATAACAACTTGTATCATTCACAATAAAATTTTAGTTACTTGTCATTTGTGTACAAATTTGGAAATTAATATTTAAAAATAAATTTATTTTTACTAGCGGTTCGCACGAACCATAAGATTTAAGTTAAACGGTTCGTGCGAACCGGTGCGAACCGGTAGGAAAGCATCACTGGATGGAGCTATTGTTGGGTAGGACACGATTATAAAATGAGTTTGTAAGAGGAGCTTCTTTTTCGTTTTGAACCAGTACACACTTCATATGAGGCCAGGTGCCATTGTATTGCTAGCACGACACGTAGTGAATGGCTCAAATGTTGCGATGCGGGTAGTTCTATTGCGTTTGCGAAAGAGGGGATACGAAAAATGATGAATGAATGAATGGGAATATTAATTATCGTGCCTATGAATGTTAATTACAAAAATATTCTTTAAAATTCTTGTTAACTGTATAAGGAAAACCATATTTACAGAATCAAAATGAAACGCCCTTAAATTGAAAATAAAATGAAAATATTTTATTTGTTATAGATAGAGATTTAAAAATAAAAATAAGAATTTACCTCCTTCGAAAAATGTAAGAAATATCTCTCCCACTTCACTCCCTCGAAAAATGTAAGACTTGTCTCTTCAGCACAAAATTTACCTCCCTCGAGAAATGTAAGAAATATATCTCGAGTACGAAACTTCACACCCTCAAAAAATGTAAGAATTGTCTCTTTAGTATAAAATTTCATTCCCTCAAAAATGCAAGAAATGTCTCCCCAGTTCGTATTTACAATCTCACCACGGCTCGGATTAAATTGGATATTTTACTGCGCAAAAGCAGTAAGAAAATGTCTCTGCAGTTCGTGTTTACAATCTCACCTCTCCGCAATTCGAATTGGATATTTTACTGTCGCAAACGAAATAAAAATATGTTGTTCCAGTTCGTGTTTACAATCTCACTCAGCGCAGTTCAAATTAGATATTTTACTGTCGCAAAAGAAGTAAGAAATGTGTCTCCACTTCGTAATTTACACGCTCATATCCCAGTTGTACATTATTTTTGAACCGGGACATTTAAAAAAGTTGAGGCCTCAGTACAATTTGCTATAGTGTACGGGACAAATGAACTGCCTCTTGTAAGTCCGGCTCAACTCTAGATGGAGTTAAAAACCTATATGATATTATCATCTCTTGCGTGGATCATATCCTAAGTATGATGAATACTAGTGATGAGCTACTTCTTCTAGGTGACTTCAATTGTTTTTTTTTATGTGAAAGACTGGAATCTCAGGAAAGGCCCTTTATACTGTTGACAATCTATTTTTCTTCGTATAGAGTGCAATGTCGACGGCAGCTCTAGTCGGGGAGGAAGGAATTGCCACAACCTACCCACGATATATTTTGCGACCATTACTTTGCGACTTTGACATCGAGGCATCGAGAAACAACTCGCTGGAGTGTTATGCCTCCTGAAACTTTGACGGAGCGACGAAGGGCTAAGGAAGGCTATAACAGCTGTGTTATTGCTGTTTTTTGTCTCCTTTTTGCTAGGAAAATAAAATAAAAGGAGTTGCGGAAAGGAGAATTAAGATTTATAGCAACAGCAAGCTAAATCATTCTAACGTATAGGTCGTTGGAAAAGTTGGCTCTCGTTGGGTTTTCCCATTTGACTTTTCATCGAATTTCAAAGCTGTAATCGTAGCCAAATTTTGTTAGTTGGCTCGTGTGCAACTGGCCATATTAATTTGTTGGACAGTACATAGGTGCAGTTACATCGTGAGCCAGATCAAATATGCATAAGTGACTGGAGCTGGATCATGGAAGAAATTTATTTTTTTAAAGCACTAGTTCTGATATTTGATGTGTTCTGTCGAAATTTATATCAGTCTCTGCTATTCTCTGATTCTCTGATATTTCTGCTTTTAAACCAATTATAAAAAAGAATTCCAAAATTAACAAAACACAACTTTCAACAATTTTTCCAAAAAAATTTATGAAATTTTGCAGTGCTACCTACCCACAAAATTAAAGAAAACAGAAAAAAAAAATTATAAAAGCTCTGAATTTCCAATGAGATGTGTCTTGGATATGGTTGTTGCACAAGCTATTTTCTTATCACAGATTTTGAACCAAAGTTTTTTTTAGGTCAAGTTGTTGTTGGTTTACTTGAAAGTTAATAATCTGAGTGGGATCACGATATAAAAGGAACACAGTTAGTAAAGTAACAAACAAAAAGAGCAATTAAAGAGGAATTCTTACCACGAGGAATTTTGTTCTGCTCATTATCTTAATTTACCTCTTTTAACATTTGTTGGAACAAAGTTTAAAAGTGCAGCAGAAGCGGTCTGAAGTTTATATCAATCATGGTAAAAACAGCAATACACAATTCCAAGCGAACTCAACAATTTTTCCTTTGCCTGAGTGGATATGGTGCTTTTAACAGAATTTTCAAAAAGTGCTCCAGCGTAGTATAAATAAGGGAGAGATTTTTCTCTCACTTGGGAAGATTTTCTCTGCAATTTTTTTGCTGCTGATTCTCGAAAACGAAGTTCTGTTCCTTCACTTTTAGAGTAAAGTCTCGAGTAACATTTCCTGAGAAAAATTTTCTTAAAAACTTGAAGGTAAAATCTCTGCACTAGGAGGAGTAAATTTCCCGGGTATTTCTTGGATGAAAAAAGTACAGTTACAGAAATTGGGTATATTTGTATGATTTCTTGCACCTATTTCTGATATATCGAAAATGAAGATTGTTAGTCGAAATTCTAAGAAACAAAACAAATAATAATAAACAAAAAACATAAATCCCAAAACAGAAAACGTTTTACCTTTCAATTACACACAGTTTACGAGAACCAAACCTGCAATTATCCGCCGCTGTCATAATGCAGTTATAACAACCTCTTTTTTGGGCATTGTAATGAGAAGGGATTAATATTGTCTTTCGGGGCGACATCTTGTTTGATCTGTCGCCATATCAGCGAAACGTTGAGACTATGTCGTTGTTGGTATTGACAGAGTTTATGTTTCATGTTTCTTAGTGTGTTATATGCCTGCCGCCCGTAAATAAGGACTTCCTCTTGAGGTCTTTGGTGTACTTAACCGAAAATTTTATGAATAATGATAAAGTCTTGAAGGATATAAAAAGCGCTCAGGACATTCAGGACATTTATTTTCCTGCGAGTAGTAGTAATTCACGCATAAAAACATCGCGCCAAAGAAAATATCACGGAAGCTTCCAACGGCACGGCACGCAAATCACGTAAGAAGTTCGTAAAGGGGTTGTTTATTGCGGTGAGTTATGTGGATGACGGTGGCGGTGGTGGCTCCTTTTGCGCAATCGGTTTTTAGCCCTAGGTACATTCTCTCGTATATGCATAAAAAAGCACCCACCACCACACCATTAACATGCGACCGTTTTGCATTAAAATCTATACGATTTCCTTTCCTTCCTTTCCACCATCTTGCTAACAACCCTGTGCTCCACGGCTAAAATCCAATGTGCATACCCACACCCTTAGCGAAAAAGGATAAAGTTTCTTACGAGTTGTGGGCAATTTGCTGTCGGCTGTTGTTGAACGTGCTGCAAATTTAAATTTGCTGGTATTTATGGAAATTAGTTACTCAATGCAGTTTTCTTTTTATTTACAGGTGAGTGTAGCCAGGACCTTCTGCTCTTGAGCGTAGTGAGGTTTCGAACTTAAATTAACCGTCGACTAATCCTACAACCTTTTACTGTATATATTCTCTAATACATGCTCGGCTGTCTAACAACACTGGTAAGTAGTGAACAGCTAAAAAAATATAAAATATTTTTTTTTACCCTTCAGCAACTGCTCTTATAATGAAACAATCGTTCCCAGGATAATGAGTCCTTATAACTAATCTAAGCCATTTATTTTTATCGTTACCCCCAAAGACACCTTACGACACAGTTGAAAAACGTTTGCAACTTTATGATTTTAACCGTGAACACGTCTTGGTAGGGGTGATCTGTTTCGGGGAGAGGGTTGTGGTGGCAAAATCAAAAGCCCAGAAAATTATATTTTTCGAGCAGGGGTGGAATTTATGCTGCTCGGTGTTTTGGTGGTTGAATTTGTTGTAAATTTTATTGTAGTTGAATCGAAAATTAACATTTATCACCGGCTGAACTTTATGGCTATAAAGTTGAGTTTTATGGCACACCTTACAGTTGGATGCCGCTGTTTTTTAAATCAGCAGAATGGGGTTGATTGAGGGCCTTTGTAACGAAAGCGACAATTTTAAAACGCAACTATGTGGCAGTGCTGGCGATGGTGTTGTGCTCGCTTGAGAATTTCCAATCACGATCTCTTCATACGAATCATTTTTTTTATTTTTAAAATTCGTCTTTTTAGTGGAAATTTCAGATATTTCTGCATAATTCCTGCTATTTATCGTAAAAAGTAATGTTATGAGTGAATGTTTAACTGTTATGACCCTTTTTCTTCAAACGCAACGATAAATTTGTAAGTAATTTTATTGATATTATTCGATTTTATGTTTGAAAATCTTGAGGTCTTGCATGTTGTTTGATGTTGAAAATATAACCATCTTTGAGCGTTATGACGCTCCAGTCAGAAAGTTCATGCAACTTGATTCAGGTTAAACAAATTCATTAGGCTTATTATAATTGCATTAGTTCACTCTTAGGGCGGTAACAAAGCCCCTCCATTACATTCAATTTTATATCATTTGCTGGCCGACCGGTACTCTAGAAAGGCGCCTAGGTGCGAATCAACTCTGTATGGTGCTTCGTCTTTCCAACCAGATAACATTCCGTCTTTCTTGATTCCAATCTTTATTGAAATTCCTTGGAATTTCTTCTGTCATCGTCTGTAAGCATAATAAACGAGAGATTTTAAGCATTTTGTCGCCTGTCTTACACATAAAAAAATGTCCAGGTTTTATTGTTTGGAACTATTTGTTACATTCTATTTTGTCTCCATGCACTTTCAAAGCTCCTTCCAATAAGCTATTTTTCTGGTATTATGAGGTTGGAAAGGTAGTCTTCATAGAGATCTTCATTGATATATTACCAGTATACAAATTCTCTTAAACATCCTTACTAATATTATAAATGCGAAAGTAACTCTGTCTGTCTGTCTGTCTGTCTGTCTGTCTGTCTGTCTGTCTGTATGTTACGCTTTCACGCCTAAACCGCTGGACCGATTTTGATGAAATTTGCAACAGACATAGTTTAGACCTTGGAGACGGACATAGGCTATTTTTTTTTGGAGAAAAAAGGGTTGAAGGGGGTGAAATGGGGTTCAATAAGTTGTAAGGGGATTTATTTTCTTTACTTTTTTTCTATTGTATAAAAAGTAACTGACTGAAAGACAACGCACAACCTAAACCGCTAGAGCTAAAGGGCTGAAATTTTTAACAGTGCATCCCTAGCGATTTTTCGAAATTCATCCCCTAAGGGGGTGAAATGGGTTTTTTCCAAACCGCTAAAGCTATAAGGCTGAAATTTTGACAGTACATCCCTATAATGATGTGGACATCCACTAAGAAGCGATTTTTCGGAATTCATCCCCTAAAGGGGTGAAATGGGGGTTTTTCCAAACCGCTATAGCTATAGGGCTGAAATTTTAACAGTGCATCCCTATAATGGCGTGGACATCCAGTATAAAGCGATTTTTCGAAATTCATCTCCTAAGGGGGTGAAATGGGGTTTTTCCAAACCGCTATAGATATAGGGCTGAAATTTTGACAGTGCATCCCTATAATGGCGTGGACATCCACTATAGAGCGACTTTTCGAAATTCATCCCCTAAGGGGGACCGCTAAAGCTATAGGGCTGTAATTTTGACAGTGCATCCCTATAATGGCGTGGTCTTCCACTATTAAAGCGATTTTTCGAAATTCATCCCCTAAGGGAGTGAAATGGGGTTTACCCAAACCGCTGGAGCTATAGGGCTGAAATTTTGACAGTGCATCCTTACAGTGATGTGGACATCCACTAAGAAGCGATTTTTCGGAATTCATCCCCTAAGGGGGTGAAATGGGGATTTTCCAAACCAGATGCGGTGAAATTGGGTTTTTCCAAACCGCTATAGATATAGGGCTGAAATTTTGACAGTGCATCCCTATAATGGCGTGGACATCCACTATTAAAGCGATTTTTCGAAATTCATCCCCTAAGGGGGTGAAATGGGGTTTACCCAAACCGCTGGAGCTATAGGGCTGAAATTTTGACAGTGCATCCCTATAATGGCGTGGACATCCACTATAGAGCGACTTTTCGAAATTCATCCCCTAAGGGGGTGAAATAGGGTTTACCCAAACCGCTAAAGCTATAGGGCTGTAATTTTGACAGTGCTTCCCTATAATGGCGTGGTCTTCCACTATTAAAGCGATTTTTCGAAATTCATCCCCTAAGGGAGTGAAATGGGGTTTACCCAAACCGCTGGAGCTATAGGGCTGAAATTTTGACAGTGCATCCCTATAGTGATGTGGACATCCACTAAGAAGCGATTTTTCGGAATTCATCCCCTAAGGGGGTGAAATGGGGTTTTTCCAAAC
Organism: Thereva unica; assembly: GCA_949987705.1. Classification (NCBI taxonomy): domain Eukaryota; kingdom Metazoa; phylum Arthropoda; class Insecta; order Diptera; family Therevidae; genus Thereva; species Thereva unica. The sequence goes on from OX465284.1 coordinate 65,758,032, forward strand.
CGCTATAGATATAGGGCTGAAATTTTGACAGTGCATCCCTATAATGGCGTGGACATCCACTATAAAGCGGTTTTTCGAAATTCATCCCCTAAGGGGGTGAAATTGGGTTTTTCCAAACCGCTATAGATATAGGGCTGAAATTTTGACAGTGCATCTCTATAATGGCGTGAACATCCACTATAGAGCGACTTTTCGAAATTCATCCCCTAAGGGTGTGAAATAGGGTTTACCCAAACCGCTAAAGCTATAGGGCTGTAATTTTGACAGTGCTTCCCTATAATGGCGTGGTCTTCCACTATTAAAGCGATTTTTCGAAATTCATCCCCTAAGGGAGTGAAATGGGGTTTACCCAAACCGCTGGAGCTATAGGGCTGAAATTTTGACAGTGCATCCCTATAGTGATGTGGACATCCACTAAGAAGCGATTTTTCGGAATTCATCCCCTAAGGGGGTGAAATGGGGTTTTTCCAAACCGCTAAATTTATAGGGCTGAAATTTTGACAGTGCATCCCTATAATGGCGTGGACATCCACTAAGAAGTGATTTTTCGAAATTCATCCCCTAAGGGGGTGAAATGGGGTTTTTCCAAACCGCTATAGATATAGGGCTGAAATTTTGACAGTGCATCCCTATAGTGATGTGGACATCCACTAAGAAGCGATTTTTCGGAATTCATCTCCTAAGGGGGTGAAATGGGGTTTTTCCAAACCGCTATAGATATAGGGCTGAAATTTTGACAGTGCATCCCTATAATGGCGTGGTCTTCCACTATAAAGCGATTTTTCGAAATTTATCCCCTAAGGGGGTGAAATGGGGTTTTTCCAAACCGCTATAGATATAGGGCTGAAATTTTGACAGTGTATCCCTATAATGGCGTGGACATCCACTATAGAGTGACTTTTCGAAATTCATCCCCTAAGGGGGTGAAATAGGGTTTACCCAAACCGCTAAAGCTATAGGGCTGTAATTTTGACAGTGCTTCCCTATAATGGCGTGGTCTTCCACTATTAAAGCGATTTTTCGAAATTCATCCCCTAAGGGAGTGAAATGGGGTTTACCCAAACCGCTATAGATATAGGGCTGAAATTTTGACAGTGCATCCCTATAGTGATGTGGACATCCACTAAGAAGCGATTTTTCGGAATTCATCCCCTAAGGGGGTGAAATGGGGTTTTTCCAAACCGCTAAATTTATAGGGCTGAAATTTAACAGTGCATCCCTATAATAGCGTGGACATCCACTAAGAAGCGATTTTTCGAAATTCATCCCCTAAGGGGGTGAAATGGGGTTTTTCCAAACCGCTATAGATATAGGGCTGAAATTTTGACAGTGCATCCCTATAATGTCGTGGACATCCACTATAGAGCGACTTTTCGAAATTCATCCCCTAAGGGGGTGAAGTAGGGTTTACCCAAACCGCTGAAGCTATAGGGCGGTAATTTTGACAGTGCATCCCTATAATGGCGTGGGCATCCACTTAGGAGCGATTTTTTGAAATTTATCCCCTAAGGGGGTTAAATGGGGTTAACCAAAACCGCTGGAGCTGGCTTTAATTTTGACAGTGCATCTCTATAATGACGTGGACATTCACTAAGAAGCAATTTTTCGAAATTCATCCCCTAACGCAGTGAAGTGGGGGACATAAACATGCCAATCTCTGCTTCAAAACTTGCAGATTTGTTGAGCAGAGGTGATATACGCAGCAATTTGTTTACCATATTTATTAAAAAAATGCACTATAATAAACCCTTTTAGGGATAATGACAGCTGACTTTTTTGTTTGTTTTTTTTTTTGTAGGAAAACATTGCACATAATAAACAGTTTTTATTTAAAGGCGTTGCAAGGCACGCGGGTTTTATGCTAGTTTGTTTATAAATGTTTAAATTGTTTGAATTTTTATCGAAAATGTGCACCAAGTTTTACATCCATAGATAAGTCTGGATTCGACACATTATCGAAGTACCTAAATCTCAACCAGGCTTTCCAGTACCGTGGAGGAATATTGAATAAGGCCACCATGAGCATGATTTTAGCTCGGGTGATACGAAGACAGGCCAGGCTAGCTTAATCACAGCACTCTTTGGTTTGGTCTTGACCCACCATGCAATGGATGTGTACGTGACCATGGGCCTTATAACCGTTGAATATAGCCAAAACAGTCTCGCTTGAAAGACCCGTTTTTTCTACAAATTGACGACAGATAAGAAGAAATGTAATTGCCAAGCTCAAGCAAGTTGCAACTTCTCTCAATCTGAAGTTTCCGTAAGTTTGAATTTTTACATTTCGAAAGGTAGGTTGTTCTATATACTGGCTGCCCGAGTAAAAATAAATAATGCCTTGCAACGGGTGAACACCTAACGTGATTGAAACTTAGTCCTCCGTCATGTGAAGGACATCAGAATGCTCGTTGCAGGACAATACGGCCGTAGACTGCACATACACACCCACCGATGTGTATACGTTTGTATATATTATAATTGCAATTGAAAAAGATTCTCTTTAATATACATCCTACGCATGCTAATGCAATTGGGTTCCTCTATAATAAATCAGACATATACACAACCGGACAATCGTAATCTCCTCATTCTCTTTACATTCAAGGCCAACATCCCGAAAACTATAAGTTCAATGGACGCAATGGACTACTCAAAAAAGAAATAATTTTGGGAGTAAGTGTAACTTTGCCTTTTGTATGTGCTCCCATTAAAAATGGTTAAAAGTTCTATGGCCATCATATCTCCCTTAAAAATCCAAACGGCCGCTGTTTGCCCGCGATAAGCCGATTTTTTATTTTTACTCGAGTGGAGCAATAAAAATTTTACATTAAAATTATTTTTTACTTTTTAGTTAATTCTAAAATAAAAGTGTATTTTTTAGGTTTTTTAAACTATATTTTTTTCTTTTCGTGATCGGGTAACAGGCACTTTCTTCAAGCCGCTGGGCCACACTCAAAGCGTTAAATGTCCTTGTGTCCCTTATAGGGCAATACGTATTGAGTCCACATGAAATAGGGGCCAGCACTTTTAATCTCCTTCCTCGAGATTGTAAAAAAAATTTAATTTGTTCGATCTCTTCCTTGAGATCGAACCACAATAATTAATAAATAAAAAGTTATATTTAATGATCTTTATTTAATCAAAACTATTCACTAACTTTACAACATAAAAGTTTAGTATAACTTAACTTATAAAATTAAGTAGAGAGGAAACGAGGACGCGACAGGGAAATATGTTGCCCGTGAGTGCATTAATAATTTATATAAGTTCACACGTTTAGCAAGCTCACACGTTCGTGCACCTGCAATTCCTAGAACAGAGGATGTCAACGAGACGCGGCTTGCAAAAGTTACTTGCGAAATCGTGTGAACCGATTTCGCCATATTATGGAGAAATTCAAGGGATGTCTCAAGGCTAACAATGTCTCATGGGAATTATAATATGGTTTTCTTAGGAGGAGTAACTATAACAGCTAGCCTCTTTGGGGCGGAGTAACTATAACAGCTAGCCTCTTTGGGGCCCTATCTGTACACTCTCTCCTCAAATTCTAGTCGGCAAGCTCAGCTAAGCTTATAAACGTTCGCAAAGAAGGCACTTCCAAAACGACCCATGAAATAAAGATTACGTACATATATGGATATGGTATATGTTTAATAATAAGTTACAAAAGTTTTAGGACTCAGCAAGTTTTAGTTAATTTTCTTCTTCTTCAATGGCATAACAGCCCAATTTGACACTTCTTTTTCTTCTTTTCTTCTTTGATCAGTTAGCTGGCGGTCTGAACGGGACGTCTCCGCAACGGATGCGTTGCTGTCCGTGCCGCTGGGTTTCGAGCTATTCACGATTCGTTTCCATTCTTGCCGTCTCGAGCCTTGGTAACTGATGCTTCTTGATACTTTAGGTCACCCTCGATATTATTTAACCAGGTTTTCTGCCGTGCCGATCGCTGCAGTGTCTGCTGATCGCATCTTTGTCTAACTGCCTCGTTTCGAAGGCGATCGCGGAGTGAGACATCGACGATCTTTCTTTTTATGTGAAAGACTAGAGTCTCAGGAAAGGCCCTTTATACTGTTGACAATCTATTTTCTTCGTATAGAGTGCAATGTCGAACAGGAGCTCTAATTGGGAAGGAAGGAGCTGCCACCCGCGATATTTCTAGTCCACCTACTCCCAACCACTACTATCGCGACTTTGACATTGGGGCATCGAGAAACATCTCGCTGGAGTGTTATAGCAGGTACACAATGCTCACCATAAGCCGTGGGCTATGAAAGCATTTCGTTGTCAAATAATAGATACCATGGATCTACCTAAGAACAAACAAAATGAAACTATCGGTGAGGTGACCATAACTACGACCATGAAAATTAGAACCTATTTCTATTTTTTGGTTGACGCTTACAGTTCTACCAAATCATACATACATACAAAAAAACACCAATGTCAACAAATAAATCGTTATTATTTTGACAAAAAGTGCCTTTTTGTCAAATTTTGTTGTGTCTGAGGGTGCTTGATTTTAAAAATAAAAAAATGCATTCTTTTTTTCTTATATTAGTTTAAATTAGTTTCAATTTAAATTTGAAATACATTTGACAGGAATTTTTTTTCAACGCATACGGTATCGCTTTGCTCTATTATAATTTTAGTTTTACGATTGACAGCGATGGCATAATTTGAGAGCGATAAACCTTTCATAGCCCACGGCTTATAGCGAGCATTGTGTTCCTGCTATTATGCCTCCTAAAACGAGGTGAATATCAGCAACCAACCGATGTCATGCGCTTTAGTGGGACAGGGAACGGCTAAGGAAGGCTAAGACTAGAGGAATCAGGAATGTAAAGAGGGAAGAAAAAAGAAGGAAAGTTTTGTAGGTGGGAAAGTGGAAAAAGACGAAGGACCGTGGGGCTGACCGGGATTCAAGCCGGGACATCTAGGATAGTAGCCAGACGCCTTACTCCCTAGGCTACCGAGGCCCCCATCTTTTTTTTTATGTGGCAGTGCTAAGCTCAGGAATCACCCTTTGTACTACTAGTCCGTCATGTCATTTGTCACGTCATGGTGCAATGTCTAGCAGTAAGCTTAGTACGGGGAGAGGGTTGGAGGGGTTATAAAGGTACGGGAGGGAATTGAAGAAGATGGTGATGAACCCTGCGTTTGAACTCTTGGATGTTGTAGGAGCTCGGAAATACTGACTGCGAGAGATTATTCCACAGCCGAGTTGTTCTATTAACAAACGAATTCATATCTTGTTGAGTGCGTGAAAGGGGGAGTTGCAGGTGGAGGGAATGAGACGAGTGGGCTAATCTGGTGTTGCGGGTATAATAATGCCGTGGAGGCAGGAGAGCGTTTAGCTCGGAGGAACAGTCACTATGATAGTAGCGATAAAATTTTGTCAGTGCTGCTACATCTACGGTGGCTGAGGGGGTCGATGGTGAAGCAAGCGGTATCGTCATCAATTAATTTAAGGACCTTTTTTGGACCTTATCTAACCATGCCAAGGTGGTTATTGGAGCGCCGCCCCAAACGAGGGAGTTATATTCGAGAAGAGGCCGAATGTAGGATTTATAAATAACAGCACGGGCCGATGGCTGGAGGAGGAACTTACACCTCTTAAGAAATCCCAAGCACTGAGATCCTTGTTTGGCGATTTGGAATATGTGGTTATTCCATCGCAAGTCTTTGGCTAATGTCACGCCTAAGATGTGTAAGGATGGTTCGGCCATTAGTTGAACTTCATTCACTTTCAAGGGTGGAGAGGTGTTGAACTTCTTTTTGGAGATTAGACAGTACTTGGTTTTGGCGGGGTTGAATTCAACACGATTTTTCTTTCCCCACTCTAGAATGAGTTCAATGTCGATATTAATAGAGTTGGACATACGTTCGCGATCATCAAGACAGGATCTGGCATGAGTCTGTCTTGTATCGAAGCTGTACGAGTACCGTAAAGTACCGTCGTCAGCGAAGCTGAGAAGTGGGTTGGAGGGGATTGAAAGAAGGTCATTTATAAAGGAAAGGAATAGGGCCGGGGATAAGATTGACCCCTGGGGGACCCCCGCCGAGATCGGGTGGCATGCGGATTTGACGCCATCCAATACTACTTTGATTGAACGGCCGAAAAGAAAATTCTTGATCCACTTCCGTAGAAGTGAGTCGACTCCAAAAGCTTTGAGTTTAGCTAACAGGGCTGAGTGCCAAACTCTATCGAAAGCCTTGGAGATATCTAGAGCAACCAGACTGAATTCACCTGATCCATGCAAACTTCGGCTGAGGTGTTCTGTAAGACAGACTAAAAGATCGCCAGTGCCAGAAGCCATATTGTCTGTCGTTTATGAGTAGGTTGGATTCTAGATATCCCATAAGCTTTTTGTTGATTATCGTCTCCATGGTTTTGGAGAGAATAGAAGTAATTGCTATTGGGCGGTAGTTTAAGGGGTCGCTGGCTTCACCTTTTTTCGGAATTGACTGAACATGGGCAAGTTTCCAAGAGTCTGGGTAAACTCCGGAAGAGTATGATAGGGCAAAAAGTTTGCGCAGAGGTTTAGCCAAAGGTGAGGCGCATTGTTTTAAGACGATAGGGGGTATATTATCGGGTCCAGTGGATTTGTTGACATCGAGCTTCTTAAGGCACCTGTACACCTCGCGAGTCCTGAAGAAAACCCTGTCCATTAAGTGAGCATTGTGCTCGAGAACTGGGGGTAGCGCATCAGTTTCGGGTAGGGAAGAATTTGAAGCAAACAGAGATGCTAATAAATCTGCCTTGGCTTTTCTGTCTGTTATCACCTTCTTGTCGTGAATGAATGAAGGAGTTGTAGATGCAGTGAAATTCTTCTTTATGGAACTTACCAAGGAGCTTACCAAGTTTTTGCTACCAGAGGTTGCATTAAAGAGTTTACTTCTCAACTTACTGTCAAATGAATTTTTGACATTCCTGATGGTGACTTTACAGGAATTTCTTAGTTTTATATACTCTTCACAGAGCGATTCACTCGGGGAGCTCTTGTAAGCTCGAAAGGCGGCTTCTTTGTTTCTGATTGCATGCATACACTCCTGATTAAACCATCTGTTGGGCCTAGCCTTCACAGATTTAGTAAAATGAGGAATGTACAAGTGCATTCCTGCCTGTATGATTTTAGTGATACGGATAGTGGCAGAGTTGACGTTTTTGGTTCGGAAACACTGATTCCAGTCAGTAGCTTGGAAAAAATTAATTAGCCCCAGCCAATTGGCCTTCCCATAATGCCATACAGTTCTCCTAACTGGTTTGGAAGGGGTGGGAAATTCTAATGGGAAGCTAGCGCTAATTAAGCAGTGGTCCGAATTGCCGAGAGGTGAATCAACTTCGACGGAGTATCGCTATGGATGGGAAGTGAGAAAAAGATCAAGGAGATAGTTTCCTTGACCGGCAACATCAGGGACTCTCGTGGGATGATCCACAATTTGATGTAAATTATTGGTGTCTGCAAAGAGCTCGACGTCCTTGCCAGAAACACTGGTGCCATTTGAGTAAGTCAGCCAGTTTGCGTTATGAACATTGAAATCACCCGCAACGATAATTTCACACTTAGGATTGGACAACAAAAATCCCGAGATTTGTTCGGAAATAATATCAAATGATGAAATGGAGGCTTCGTTACTTATGTTAGGACTTCTGTATAGGAAGCAGAAGAATATGACGTGGCTTTTGAAAATGATTTTAATCCAAAGGTAATTAAAATCTGAAGTCGTGCTTGAAAATATCTGCCTCAAGTATCGCATTTGGAAGACCTTGAGCTTCTTAACGTCCGGTTTGAGCATTGTCCACGTTTCAGATCCATAAAGAATAATTAGAAGGATCAACGTTCGGTAAAGGCGTACTTTTGTTTTGATGGAAATATTTGTTCGCTTCCATAAGCACCACTTGAGCGAGGCGAATGTTGCTGTTGCCTGGCCGATGCGGCTGTGAATGTCGGCCGTCTATGCCACTTTCGTTTCCTCATGCAATGATCCCAAATATTTGAACATCGGAACCGGTCCGGTCCTTGATCCGTCCGTTGTAAACACTTTGGTCTTTTCGCCCTGGACTGAATGTAGTATAAAATATCCGTTGCTTCGGCATCCGTGTCGGTGAAAGTGGCGCTGTCGTCGGAGAACATTAAGTCGGTTACGAAGTTGTTGTCGTACTCCAAGTCGTCCATCGAATGCTTCACGCATAATTGCGTTAATCACAACGTTGAAGAGAAGTGGCGAAGTGACGTCTCCCTGTCGGACACTCGTTTGAATTGGGAAATCCTCAGATAAGTCGCTTCGAATACGAAGGCTGCTGGTTTAGTCATTGTACGACTCGTGGAGATGTTGGATGATTTGCAATGGTACGTGTTCGGATTTCAAAGCTCTCCAAAAGCTGTTCCAATCGATGTAATCGAAAGCGGATTTGAAATCGATAAAAACGACGATGGTTCGTTTGCTTGCCGCAACGAGTTCTCTCTTCCATTAGTTGACGGAGTGTGATTATTTGATAAATACATCCGGCTCGTTTGCTCTCGATGTTTCTGTAGCCTCGATTGAATGATTTTTGTAAATACTTTGCCGAGGATCAAAATGAGGGTAATACCGCGATAATTTTTGCATTCCCGACTGTTGCCTTTCTTCAAAATTGGGACAACTATCGCTTTCTTCCACATCGACGGGACACGATCCGAATGCCGTTGTGATAAGACATCACCTCCGGCTTCGATAATCTCGGCGGTTGCTTAGTTTTTTTGCCGTCTTCACCTTGGTAATTGTCGGTTCGGTATCGATAAATTCGATAATCGGCTATTCGGGTGCTGGACCTTGTGGCGGATCATGGTTTTACACCTAGTGGGAGAATTCTCTCCACCGCTGTAGGGGCTCATGAGAAGAAGTCTCGAAAGTTCCATCAGATTTTTTGATGTCGTTGGTTGGTGTTGTTTTGCCGCCTAAACGCCAGATTATCTGGTACTCGTGCGTCTACGCCGTTTCTACATGTCAGCCGCAACGTTATTACAGTACGCTTCTCGTTCCGATTTCTTTTACGTCGGTATTGCTCAAAGTCGACGTGTTTCATTCGCTTCTGCTAATCGACGGGGTCCAGACAGCTGTACGAGATCCATGGCTGCGTCCGTTCACGGTTAGGTGGACACAATTCCATTTCACACTTCACAACAGACTTCGGCAACTGTCTTTCTTCTACATCGATATCGTCCGGTACTGCGATCGCCGCGAATTTCTTGGATAAATCCATTTGAAACTCTCGCCCGATGGCCGGGTCGCGTAGAAACGCCCAATTCTTCTGGGCTGGTGGTGGCGCCGTTTTCTTCGCTCTTTATAATCGCATCTGTAATTTCTCTCGAACAAGATAATGGTCCGATCCGCAGTCGGGCCCACGAATTGCACGTATGTCTTTGAGCATCAATCGGAATCTTGCGTTGATCAAAAAGTAGTCTAACATCGCCGAGTCTTTACCGGATGGATTTCGCCAGGTGAGTTGGTGTTTGAGTGGATGACGGAAAATGATGTTGCCAACAATCAAGTTGTTTGACGCTGTGAATAAAAGCAGGCTTAGCCGTTGTCTTTAATTACTCCGTGTCGATCAGTTCCTGAATGTGCATTGAAGTCCCCCGTGCCGCGAGTATTATTAATTTAGTTCGTGGTATCATATCCAGTGTATATTGAAGCTGTTCGTAAAATTCTTCCTTGTTCGCGTTCGTGCTGGTCTCGGTTGGCGTATTATAACCGCCAAACGCCCCGATATCGATTGGAATGCGATAACGCTGCTGGCAGCCCGTCGATCCAACATAAACCCGACGCTGGCCTCTCGTCTCTCACCACCGGAATAATAAAGCTCCATCGTTTCGTCGATTGTTGACGCGACCCGGATCCGGTAAGTCGTACTTCCGATAGCGCAGCAACTGATATTTTGCATTTCAACAATTCCATTGCTATGATCTCCTTTTGACCGACCTGAGTCCTGTTCGTACACTCCACGCGGCGAATTGAATTTCCATTTTCGGTGTGACTAATTTAGGTGTTCGGCCATTAACCCACTTCTCACCAGCATCCCTGGTCCCCGGTGCTGCCGCATCGGCTGCCTCGGACGCAGTAAGACTATTTCGTGAATATTTAGTTCGTGTATCCAGGCGGTTTATTGCCTAGTTTCTTCGGTTTTCCGATTCTGGTCAATTCGGCAGTTCGACCACTCTCCCTGGGCTTGGGACCAGACCATGTGGTTACGGCCTTAGGAAATCGTGTGATGATTTTTATGAAATCTTTCATTTTTCAAATTGCTTTCAATGGCATTGGTGTTGAAAGCAACCACTGTATCCCTAAAATATTATCACACGAAAATGCTCTCTAATCTTGTTGATTGATATTACCCAAGGGGGGACTTCTTAAAAAGACGAAAAGAGTGCTAAAGTTCCTCGCATAATATTTTATTAGACCGAAATATGAAACAGCTCGAGCAGCTCTCGTACGCATGATAAAATTGTCAAAATTGCAGATTGTTTATTAGGCTAAACTATTTTTAAAAATTCATTTGTTGATATACCCATTAGTAGATTATATTTCTTTTCAGAGCCTTCATATCTAGAGCATCGCATGTTGCCTTATCTTCATGGTTACACAAGAAGCTGCCTGTAAAAATATCCACTTTCCTAAAACACCTGAAATATAATAAACTGAAAATGGTATTACGGCATTCTATTTTGGTATTCGACAGCATAATAAACATCATTTTAAACACGATTTATAAAACCACCCTCTCGCATTTTGTGGAATAACAATCTGGAAGCCAAATTTAATTTATCTCAACATGTTCCATCAAGAATCACTTAATTCCTTTTCTTATTTTACAAAAAAAAAACGCTTTTGTGGATACTTTCACTCTTAAGCTTTTCACTGAATCATCTCGAATGAAAATCTTTGGAATTTCTCCTTTTGTTAACCTCTCCTCCGCAAATAATAAAAAGGCGCTCTTTGTATTTTACATCTGCAATCAGAACATTCTTCACCCGGGAAATGAAACATAAACAATTTGCAAAAAAAAACAGAGAAATTTATAATAACAGGGAAAAATTGTTCTAAGGAAAATATCTAGACGAAATTCTACCATAATAAAAGAAAACGCAACCCCACCCCCACCCCCTAATTTATCCTTCTGGTTGCACTCGTCTCTTCCATTTTGCTTATGTATCCCAAATCCTTGTTTGGTTGCCCATTTTCAACGGTTTGTTTTGTTGTTGTATTTCTTCTTATTTCCCCTCAACCCACACTCCATTCCGCTAAGTATCGTGCGGGGATATCCTTTGCAGAAGGGAAAACCTCCTTAAAATTGATTTAGACGTTCGTTATTCTTATGACCTTATATTCTCTCTGCATCCTTTTCTATCCAATACCCTCGATCTAGGCGATTCCAATCCTTTTTAGCTGGCCCAACGGGATTGTGTATCCTATTGAAATTGTCGCATACTACCATGTTATTTTTGGTCGACTTTTGAAAATTTTCTAACAAATGGTGAAGAATAATCGGTATTGAATTGAGGTCCTGGTAATGATGTACAATTGCAACAAAAGGGGATCACCTATTATATGGAGCCTTCACAGCCGCAGGATTCCTGGGATAACACGATGATGTCGTAAATGTTTTGCTGGATTTCCCTTTTGTATGGAGTTCGAATTTCATTACTTACACCTTTTCCTAAATTTTCCTTGAAGAGAGGTGCTGTCAATTGGGTCATTTGAAAACACTTGCGAAACATGATTTATGTGAATTGAATATATTATTGAGACCTTCGTACAACGAGACATTCTAGGCTCACAATGATAAAAATTTAACTTAATTTTACGGGATGCTAAAGGGTTACTCCTTTTATGGATTTTTTACGTAACATAATTGGGTGAATATTTATAGAAGTAAACCTGAACATTTTAAAAAGTGTGGAAACATATCTTTGGCCGAACTTTGAATTGTACTTGTGAAATTCATACGCCTCTTATTGAGAGCTGTCAAAATGTTAAGCATGTTTGATTATATTTAAAAAGTACAAGCACAATAGTAGAGGTAATATTTTCTTGATCATTGGCATGTAAATAGTTAATACTAGTATGCAACGTACACGCGATACAGCTAGAGGGGCTGCAAAAGTGGTTTATGGAGAAGAAGGTAAACGAGGGCGATGAAAATTGTGTCCATTTCATCGTCCTCTCTCACCCTCTTCTCCATAAACCGCCTTTGCAGCCGACTCCTGTCGTGACGTAAGTACGCTCGTACGTAATCAGGCTATGCCACAGCAGCCATGGAACTTCGACAGGCGATGGCTCCGAAATAAAAATTAGTTTGATTCGGTCACCGAATTCGGCTGCGTCACCAGTGGTCTGCAGATTGTGCACCTTCATACAAAAGCAGTGTATTCTATTTGTTTTTGACATTCGCTGTGAAAAGCGTTTCGTCGATCGCCCTTAGCATTTTTACAGGTTAATGCGGTGTGTATAAAGGTTATTGTAGTGTATAGTATAAAATCTTCACCGTAATATCCCCATAGCAGAAGTTAGAGCAAATATGTGCATTAATATGTTTCCTTGCGAGAAAACACGTTCTTGGCTTACCATTAATGCCGAAGACAAGCTTGTAGAATACTTTATAATCTCTGTGATTAAGACCTCTCATTCTGGAATCTTCGACTCGGGGTCTTGAACTAAGGCAGTGCCAATGTCTCGCTCTCTGAAGAAAACCAGCAGATCCGAGACGCATCTCGAGTGTTTGAAATTTATCTGGACAGTCTCCATCTTTCCTCGCTGAGTTCTATGTTTGGGTTTGTGGTTCTTGATCTTGAATTTGAAGATTCTAGTCGTGAAATCGAAAAAAATGCCCTAACCCCTTGGTTTTACAACTAGTATAATGGAAAATGTTCGATTTTTACATCGACTGAAAAATAGTGGTAAAAATTTTGGTCTGGCCATTTTTTTCGACTACAGTTCTAACGTCAGCATTTTAAAAGTTTATAGCGATCTAGTCGACGCTCAGTATCTCGTCTTTAGAACTTACTCTTCTCTCGTTATGATTGACTTCTAGGGCATGATCTTGTTTTGGTGTTTTGATTCCAGTCTCATTCGCGGATGAATAGCACTTCTACCTTGAAATGTGATTATAGAGGTCCTTACCAATAAGACAATAGTCTGAGTCTAAATTGGCACTCTTCCTCTTCTTCCAGTGGCGCTAAAGCTCAACTCGAGCCTTGGCCTGCTCTAACCTTTTCCTCCAGTCTACAAACGTATCCAGCCCAGCAAAATGTTTTGAGTTTTATGAGCCTAACTAAATCTCTGTCTTCATAGAATTGATATAACTCGCTGCTGATTCTCCTTGTCCCTTCCTGACAAATTGGGCCAATGGTCAACTCCTTCTAACTTAATGGTTATATATCGTCATGTTGCTACCTATCGTTGATCTTTATTCGTGTCTGCAGCATTTCCTTAGTTTTCTCCTCGTTAAGTAGCGTTCTTTAATTGTTCTGACAGGCCTGCTTACTATGTTGATGTCGTCGGAGCAGATTTGTATACCAGTTGTAGTTTCGTTGAATTGACTCCTTTCTAATGACCTTTTCCAAGGCTTGGTTAAATAGCATAGGCGCCAGTCCATCCCTCTGTTTTAGCACTTTATTAACTTGGAAGGCATGTTCTTAACTCTTACTCAGGCATTTGTGTGAGGTGAGTTAATTGTATCAGACGAACTAGTTTATCTGGCACACCTAATTCGAGTAGGATCTGAAGAAGCTTTTTTTTCAGGATGGAGTCGTATGGATGCTTGAAGTCTACAAATATATGGTATACATTAACACTCCTCTCCCAGCATTTTCTAAGAGTTGTTTTAGTGTGCAGAATTGGTCGGTGGTTAACTTTCCTCCCTGAAACCGATTTGGTATTCACTTAGTAAACTTTGTGAGATTGGTTCCAACTTGCTTTTTATGGAGGCTGTGAATATTTTATATCGCAAAGAAAGTAATGAATATCCCTATAGCTCTCATAACGGTAAACCCCTTTTCTTATGGATGGGATAAATTATAGCTACCTTCAAGTCGTTAGGCAATTATTCCTCCATCCATAGCTGATGATCAGTTCATGTAATTTTTCTACTAGATATACCACTATGCTTCCCTTATTAACGATGTCAGCAGCTAATCCATCGATTCCTGGGACTTTGTTATTCTTCAAGCTTTTGATTATGCCTTTTATTTCTTCAAACGTCGAAGGCTCATGTTTGTTGGTATATCTGCGATCAGTATTATCATTGAGGAATCGTTCAAAATATCTTGCTTGGATTACAGTGGGTCTTCTAGTATCATGTCGTCATTATTATCTTTATTCGTGGTTTTGACTTCGCGGAAAGCTTGCCTGATGTTACTGTTCTGGAAATTTTCATTAATATCATTCAAATTTGTCTTTTTATTCTGTATTCTTCTTCTTTCATTCTTGTTGATTTCGATAGGTATTCCGGAAGGCTTGAAGTGCTCGGTGAATAAAACTAAGCCGACACAGCTGTAGTTGTAATTTTAGTAGACAATACTCAGGTTTTTCAACCCCGGAGCCCTGGCAGCACATGGTGTACTTTGCTGTTCAAGGGATAGGGTATATTAGAACTTTCTTGAACTGTTTAGTTAGCTTTTTCAAAAAAGAGGCTCTCTCCGTCTGTACGTCTGTGATCTTCTTTCATCTCTGAAAGTTCTGCCCCTACAGACTTCGGCCATATCTCAAAATGTAGCTCTTGGTCAAAAGACGTAAAACTGAGAAAACGGTCTGGAAATTTCAGCCTGAAGTGTATTTAACAACAAAAGAGAGATTTCTAATAAAGTCCATAATGTCGGTAGCCTAGATAGAGCTAAGGCGCTAGAATCCTATCCCCGGAACCAAGTTCAATCCTCGGCACCGCAATGGTGAAATAGGTTTTTTTTTACTTCGGTGGAACATGTTTTGAATCTATCACTAAATTATAAGTATTATTTAATAATGATACTCAGGAGAACGTAAACATTTACTTAATTAAAAGTGAAAAAATATCATTTTCTTGATTTTTTATGGCTCTTTGGCGGCTTTATAAATCGTTAAAAATTTCGCGGAAATAATATAAAGTATTTATTTGTTTACATATATGCATTTTTTATATGCTGCTCATTTTATTAGTTTATAGTCAATGTAGGTGGTGCTGAAGACCGAAACAAAAACTCAATTTTATCGAACTTCGCTGTTGATTTGTCACAACAAAATATGTATGATTTTAACGAAACATTTTGTAGGTTTATGAAAAATGGATAATCACAGTTATTAAAATTATTAGTGAGTGTCAGTAGATATAAAACGAAAAGTAGATGTCTAATTTTTAACACGGAGTATAAACGCTTACTAAAATGAATGAAAATTTATAAATTTAATTGTACGGACGATGTATTTAAGACCGTCCTTATAATCCATCACTATAAGGAAGTGATTTTTCTCAGAATTTTTAATATTTTACAAAAATTTTACAAACGATTCGCCCCATATCTATGTAAAAAGTTTTGCAGCCCTTTGTCTAAAAGCATATTTTTAAGATTTTATTAACTAAATTTGTATATCTCTTCAGAATAACAAAAAACTTTATAATAAACTAAGCCGTCACCAAGAATTGAACCCTGATCTTTTCGCACCCCGATCCCCTTCTCAATACTCCAAACACTAACATGTGGGAATGTGGCAATAAACATATTTATTCATTCTTACGTAAAAAGGTACATTCCAATGCTAGATATGTATAAACTTTTGAAGGGAGTAAACAACTGATTTATGACAACAGATTTTCTATTATTTATGAACTATGTTTTGTATATTTTATGGAAATTGATAATCACAGGTAAAGCGAAGAGTAATGTAATATTGCCATAGATCACATCACCATTCTTTGTCATAGATGGGGTGCAAATAAAATACATATATCCATTATTATTTCCAATTCTTGGCGGGTAATTATTGTATAATTCTTTCATCAGCATCTACATGAAAGATGCGTTAGTTCTTCAAGTTATTTGTTAGAATGTTTTCGTGATTCTTCACAATCTTCACTTAATATATTGTCATCCAGTCTGAAGTGTTATTCAACAGATAGGATACCATGAAAAAGCGTAATTAGTGGCTAGTCTCTAGGCACAATATCTCACTATTTTTTTTTGTTTTTTCATCGTTATTGTTCCTTGAAAGTATTGTCTTGCGGGTGACTTAGTTTCACTTGAATAGCTTACATATATAGAAAGAAAGTGTTAGTCCAATCCTATTAGTCTGACACTTTTTAAAATAGCTATCAATGGCCACCACTTGGAGGTTGTAATCCCGACCTCATCGACCTTAAATAGCTATAGCTCATGTACGTTAATTTCTTTATTTTAACTGAAAATTCACTAGTTAAATAATTGCTAACCTAGATAGTGTTGAAATCTTAAATTGCTGTGATTTTGTTTCAATTAATAGCCTAAGCTTCTTTTATTTGTGAAAAATCGCTGCTATAAAAATTGGCACATTGATTGTAGCTACCGCCGTAAGGGCCGGCACTTCCGCCCGGTGCACTATGTCATATTGCTCCCCATAAGCTTTTCATTTTTAGTGCAGTGAAAGACAATGGCACTCGTTGGGTTTCCAATGCGACTCTAAATCGAATTTCAAAAGGGAATAGGTGAATACAGCCAATTTTTTTTGGTAGGCCCGTGTGAAACTGTCCATATTAATTTGTTAGACAGGAAAGGAACAAACAAAAAAGAGTAATTAAAAAGGAATACTCACCACAAAGAATTTTGTTCTCTTCGTTTCATCGTTTA
Source organism: Thereva unica (assembly GCA_949987705.1). Lineage (NCBI taxonomy): Eukaryota > Metazoa > Arthropoda > Insecta > Diptera > Therevidae > Thereva > Thereva unica. The sequence continues at coordinate 65,774,867 of OX465284.1, forward strand.
CTTATTTTGATAGCTCTTGAAACAGAATTTACAAGTGCAGCAATAGCGCCCTGAAGAAGTTAATGTCAATCACGAACAATAGTTATAGACACAATAAAGAGCCATCGGAAAGAATTTCCCTTTATGGATATGGTGCTTTTTACAGAATTTTCAAAGTGCTCCAGCGAGGTCTGTTCCTTCATTTGTTGAGTAAAATCGCTAGTAACAATTCTGGAGACAAATTTTATGAAAATCTCGAAGTTGAAATCCCCCTCCCCTAGTGAAGGAGGTTTCCATAGATTTCAGTTTCGAGATTTTCATAAAATTTTTCTAGTAGAAATTAGAATAAAATAGGGACAGAAAATGGATAATTTGTTGCACCGGTGAAAATACCATTCATTGTTTCTTCTTCGAAGTTTTTAGTTTTTTTAAATTCTTAATTTCTGAAATTGGGCCTGGTGCAGGTGCACCATTCGCACTTATGAAAGCGCCGCCCCTGACTGAAGTTTAGTTTTAGGTACGACAAAAAGTGAACCTATTGTGACTACCTGCTCTAACAAATGCTGCTCTTTATACCATTGCTAACATGAGTAGCTAAACTAAAACAGCTTTAGCTTAAACGCGTCGTTAGACTATTATTGGATTGTGCTTAATATCGATACTTCTTATCCAGTGCTTTTGCCGTTTCCTCATAAAATTGCAAAAAACAATCTTAATCTCACCTAATCCAACATGAATTATGGAATGGCCCGAAGAATTTTATATAATAATAAATTCAAAACACATCTCCAGCCACCACGACATTCGCTCCCGCCCCACCACCAGAATGGATTGCCTTATTGGAATGAACCTGATTGAAATTCAAGATTATGTTAGATTATCATAAAACGTAAACAGAATCTCATTTTGATTTGATCGTTTTATTAATTTTCAAAATACAATACATTCATGCGCCGTTCATTCATGAACAGGATGCGAACACACCTTCAAGAAACTAATTAAATCAGCAAAATGTGCATTTTGATTGCCAGCATAATATTATGTAAACCCGAGCCAGGTTAATCAATTCGATGGTAGTACGTGGCAGTAAAAGGGAAACATGGCTAAAATCAATTTCCATGACTATACACTCTATATTTGGTCCTTAGATCCCCGCGCAAATGTCTCTAATTGCGAAAGTTAATTGAATTCAAATTAGTCATTCTATAACTAGAGACCCCCAGATGGAGCATAAATTTCATAGAAGCTTGCAAATGAATGGCCCTCAGAGCCGGATGCGAGCAGAGCAGGCCGCGCGATAGGATCGTCCTAAGGAATAATACACATAGTACCAAGGACGAGACTACGTGGAATTAATTCGTCGTGGTTTATTGCCAGGCTATGTCGGAACGTGTTGTTCAGCTCTGGGTCAAGGGTCAGGATATTCCTCTAGCAGAGGAGAGGGGACCCTTAAAAGATGTGCTCCGGTTACAAATTTCCGTGCAAACATAAATTCCTTGTATAGCTACCACGGTGGGAGCAGGGCGGGCGACATTGCTACACACTCATGCCAGGATACATCACGCATCGGCGATATTTACAATGTGGAGCATCTTCCGATATCTCTGCGACGAGGCAGCTCCATAAATCTGGAAGTGACGTAATGAAGTAAACAAGTGAGTTAGCAAATCAGAGATTTACCACGTCATGCGATTTAATTATGAGGAAAATATTTTTCATCCCCGATAGCGGAGCCATGTCAAATCGGAGTCCATGTGAAAGTTTCCCCCCGAGATCACGATTCCCGATTGCTGCAGGCCTCTGGTGTAATTTGTAAATATCCCCTCGTAAATTCCCGGCGCAAGTATCGCGGATAATATGAAAAATTTTGTTGCGATAAACACCGGAACTGCCGAACGAACATGGGTTAGGGGTAGCTCCACTCGTCGTCGGCGGATATTGATTTTGGATATTTCGAACGGGAGATGAAAAATGCACAGCATCTGGCTAGCGGGGCTCTGATTGAAGTGGCGTTCTGGACTGGGACTCAATTTAAAGTGCGAGCCCAATTTACGGAAATTATCATTGAATCACTTAATCAAATTACACAGCTTAATAGCCTAAGAGACGGCGAGCTGAGGGGGTGAATAATTTACGTTCAGTGCTCATTACGAGTTCCATAAATCATTAGAGCCCCGCGCCCATTTGCCAACCACCCCCGAACTGCCTAGTTTCGTGACGCTGTGATAGGATTTTCACGTGCACCCGCAACTTCATCGAAAGTTTTCCCCAAATTTTGTAGATCCTTAACTCGCACTGATGACGATAGGCGCGAAACGAGTTTGACGTAGATTAATTTCCCGGGGATGTTTTTGCAATTGAAAATCTCAATTTATTTCCAGACATACCCCACGAATACGAATGGAAATTTGGGGTGTGTATCGGATAAAAGCCCTTTGTCAGAAGATAATTTTCACCTTTTCTTCAGGGCGTGATGACTGACGACTGAGTGGAGGGTGGCCGGGAATAATTTTATTTTTCTGTAATCCCTTAATTTGGAAATTTGTTTATAAGGCTCTTTTTTGTTTGTAATCCATACGTTGGCTTTGTGGTGGTTGTGGCAGGTTCTTAGAAGATCTAATATGCAAAATTTGAATATTTTACATTTCTTGAGATTTGCATAAACATTCATAATTCCGCTAAGAAAGTGTGAATCAGGTTTCTCATTACATTAATTGCTTTATATTCGATGGCGGAAAATTAAATTATTTTTATATCCTGCGATGATGTATTTTCGAAAAAGGATTCATTGTTTTTCGAAAGATTATGTATTAAATTAAGATAAATTTAAAGTTTTTTACATACTTATTGCCGATCCTTGCCACAGCCTATAGTTCATTGAAAGGTGTCTATCGTTTTAGAAAGCGTAGTATAACACGTACCTCCAACTCTGACTGGTGTTACTGGGCCATTAGCCTAGCGCCGTGTTGTTTTTGCAACTAAACGGGTGCCAACTATATAAATATGCCCCCTCAATCAGCTACCACGTCAAATTTTATACTAACAATCCGTCGTGTCGTGGCGCAATGTCTAGTAGTAAGTTTAGTCCTGGCTGGCTAAAAGAATCCTTCGCCGTTTGGCTACCAACCAGATCGGGGAGAACCAAGTGTCGAAGGATTTCACCAAAATCCAGGATGACATTGCTTGGGCTAAATAGGTCACTCCAAACTTCACCCTGAAGCTGTCCAAGGGTAAACAAGCCTCTAAACGACAGCAATCTGTGGAGGAATCACGCACCCATAGTCCAGTTCCAAAAAAGTGGAAGATGCATAAATATAAGAGATACCCTTCGCAGAAGTTGCGAAGGATCGTAAAATAATCGTCGTCCTAGACGAGGAGGATGAGAACGGGAAGATCCCTAAACATCAATGGTGGCGGGTGCAAGTCATCCTCGCTAAAGTTGCCATGGAGGTCCGGAGGGAGAATCCATGACCTCCCCTTCATACCTACCATGCTACCATCCAGCATGTCAAGACAATATTAAACTGACGGCCTGCGACGACACTAGATCCGCAGAGCTAAACAAGGATGCTACAGTCGGAGAATTTTATCCCTGTGCCCGACTCAAAGCAGTAGAAGAATGTGATATTCCGTCACGTCCAAAAGCCAGAGCATGGTTGCCAGTTGCTTCATCGGAACCAAAAGAAATCCTAGCGATGCAAAAACCTTGAACCCCCAGCTTTAAACCGGTAACTGGAAGGTTATTAAAAAGGAGCAGACAAACAGGGCCATTATTTACATGAGAGTGAATCAATTTCATTCGCGTAACGCTCTCACACATGAAAAATTGTCAGAACTTTCGTATAACGTTGGGGAATGGGGCGGACGGGATACAAGAGACGAAGAAACTCGGGGCTGTGTGTGCAACAGTTAAAATACACTCTGCCTTACTGAATAAATTTTCTGGCATCTTATAGCCTTATGACACTGGCTTCATCGTAGGCTGAAAATGCTGCCTTGGCTAGGCTGAAAATGACGAAATCTGTTATACTGTGGGACAGAGATAGCATGTGAGAGTAAGAACGATTATCTGATTATTATAACAGATAGTTGTTAAGGGGAGAAGAAATCTGTTGGAAATATTTGAAATATTCAAATTTATTATGATTAAAATTAAATTAATTTAAATTTATTGTATTTAATATTAAACATGATAATTCTTTGTTCTCTTCCTTTCAATTTGCTACTTCCTCATCAAAAAATCTTGTGTGACCTGAGTCCTCCAGAGTGAAACACTAGCTTCAAATATTTTCAAAAATACTTCAACAATGTATTTATAAAAAATAAAAAAAATATTTTTCTTTTAGACTCCCCCAATTCTCAACGCGCATCCGCCCGTTGTAACAACAAAAATATGTCTCCCACGATTTGAAATTACTTTGGGGCAATTAAAAATCATACTAAACACATCAAAAATTGTTTGGAGCGATTTTACTCCTGAGCCCCAATTCTAAAAATTTACCCTTCAATAAAATATTATTTATTCTCACTTCAATAATTATAATTGCTGCCACTTCAATTATAATTATTTCAATTTATTACTTCAATTTATTTTGATTCTCACTCACTGTTATAAAAAGTCTAGATGTAGCAAACTGTTATAAAAAGCATAGAAAAAAGAACATGAATTTCATTCTTTTCCTATGCTTTTTATAACAGTTTTATAGACTTTTTATAACACTTAAAATTCAGCCGATAAAAGTTTGAGTATATTTCTCTCACTCTTACATATGGGAAAATCTCCTTTGAATTTTTTCTTTCAGTTTTCAGCCTAGCCAAGGCAGTATTTTCAGCCTTCGATGAAGCCAGTGTCATAAGGCTATTAGCTACGTTGTCGCCCAGACTTTGCTTTATCTCATTATAGGAATACAAATTCACCATTATGTAGAGGTGAATTATTTGAGATTTTTCTTGTGGTTTGGTCACTGGGCGGGCTTATGCCGCGGACACTTTGGAGTTGACTGACATGTTGGAAGCGGCATAACAAGAATTTTCGGCGCAGTCTGAGAAAGTGGATCTGCTTTTTGGCGTGGCCAAACATCAGGGCCGGACTAGACCAAGTGCCGCCCCCAAGCCAATCGCAAAGTTTGCCGCTTCCTTAAGGCTAGCGTTCTTTGGAAACCATCGATCGATCTCTAGATGTCGAATTGTTAATTGACGAAAAAAGCTCGAAAAGTACTAATTTAAAAACCGTAGAATAGTATGTATTAAAAAAAAATGTTTTTTCACATTATTGCCGCCCCTAGTAATGTGCCACCCTACCCCATGGCGTTGTTGGCGTAGGCGATAGTCCGGCCCTGCCAAACATGTAGCATAGCCGGGAAGTTCCGGTATAAACACTTGAGACTTTCTTAAAATGCCAAACGATGTAAACAAATATGAAAAAATGAAAGAAGAAATGAACAATACATCTTTCTTACGTTTATTTTGTTATTGTCTCCAATATAAAATACTTTTTGCGCGCTTCAATTGATAAAACTGAAGCTGTTAAAACCGTATGTCCAGTGGTTTGGGTGCTTAGAATACCAAAAGGGAGTGGTGAATTAAATGTGTGAGGTGTTCTTATTTTAAATTGGCACCCACTTCCCCTTTGGTGAGATGTGCTGGACCTTTCCCCTTTTTAAATTACAATTTTTTTTAACTAGCACAAATCGATGAATCGTTTATGTCAAAACATTACACTGTTGTCAAAACCTTTCCTGATATGTTTTTTGGGTCGCTGATTACGAAAGTCGGGGTCCCACAGTCTTAAAATATGCATGTCACCTTTAAATATGCTTAAAAACTCCCTTTTTTAAGGATTTTCGCGATAATTTTAATTATACTTAATCAAAAACAACCCAAAAAAATAAATTTTTTGCAGTATTTATATTCAAAAGTGGTTGATTTATAACAAAGCAAATTTTATGATAAGGGATAACAGTAAAGGGCTGAAACTATCCCTACATCGTCTGAAAATATAAAGGTTTGAAAAAAATGTTTTTTCAACTTTATGCTTCAAATTCGGTTTAATCAGCTAAAATAAATTATTTTCAACTACGCCTAGAAAGAGGAATTTGAAAAAAGGTTGATTGTTTTTTGCAATTCTTTTTGCTCCCTTTAAAATTAATTGGCTCCCTAAAAGATTGTATGGGACGAAGAAATCAGGTAATTGGCTAGGTGGCCATAAAGGGTGCCAATACCATACTCAAGTAGACTGGCTCTCGTTCGCATAGGTAAAGCGGCTCGCGTAGGTAAAGCTTCATTGGATGTAGTTGGCGGACTGCTTGGTAAAACAATACTTGGGTTTGGAATAGTCTATGCTGATGCGGATGCAATTATTAATGATCATGAATGTAGCGGGGGCGGAGCATGCATACAGCTGGTGACATATCCAAGCGTACATGCGTTCAATTCGTTGATAAATAATATAGAAGTGTGTGTATGCGTCAGATGCGACCTGACGGAATGTTCCATGAATGGAATGCATGCCGCGCAAAGGTCGGACTTTTTCTGTAATGCCGCATTCCAAATAGCACACACAAGTATGCTTAGATTTTCGGCCTATCGGTGAAAGTCGGGACGGAAAAAAACCTTGCAATTTTATGAACCTCTGAATGCAATGCATGTACGCTTGCATATGTCACCAGCTTACTTCCATGAGGCGAATGTTTAGATTTTCGTACCTGTGGCAGTAGTATCCATGCCTGTGGCGGAAGCGTGCATACCCGTGTGGGATGCGCACTCATATGCTATACGTACTAGGTGTATGCTTTTCAGAAAATTAGCCAATAAAAATTATTTTTACTCGGTTACTTTTAGGTTTTAATGTAAAAAGAAATTCATAAATATTTTCAAATAGGATTTGTATCAAGTCCGTCAGTAGATTCGTCACTATTCTTCCTGCATCTGTCGTTGGCCTGAATTCCGACAGACATTCCGCTATGTCTATTGCATATTACTAGCCGTTGGGCACAAAAGTTTTACTTCTAAAGTGTGATCTTAAGCACACTCATATTTTTTTGTTAACAGTTCGTGCGAGATGATTTTGCATATTCTAATATAGCTAATGGTTGATTGCTACTTAAAATTTAGATAGATAATAAAGGGTGGCTACATCACTCCCCCCTTTAACAAAAGCAATGATAATAATTCAAGTTCAAAAATTCTCTTATAAGTAAAAATTTGATACATTCCTAATGTTATTCGCAATTATGTTTTATATTCTTTTATGTATATTTTTATTATTATTATTATTTTTTAATTATGTATACAGGGTGTCCCACATAAACTTACAAAGCGGCCGGCTGTGGATATGTCTTGGATAGACGAACAAAAAATCGTATGGGTGGGGGGGGAATCGTAACGGTTTAGCCGCTAGGGCGTTTTGAAGTTTTTTTTGATAAAGTTTTACATATCACCCTGTATTTTTGTAACCGTATAACCTATTTTCATGGTTATGGTACCAGTGCACGCAGAATTCCTCCACCTATATACAACGGTAAAAACAATGGTTCTATCTTACCAACTTTTGTTATTTTTTCACTAAAATTTCAACTAAAACCACCTTTTTCTCCAAAAAATACGTGATAAACCAATATTTTTTTTAAAAAAATTGGAAAGTTTGGAAACTTTCCTATGAATAATGTGTAATAACTTTTACGCTAGGGCCTTTACTTTTGAAGTTGTAAGTAATTTTAATGTTAAAATTTGCCTAATTTGGTGCTTATTTGGTACTTTTCGATAAAGCTCAGATGGAAAATGGTGGACAGCGTCTATGTGTGCTCGCGAGAGTGTATCAGTGACGACCTTTCACGTGCCTTATATCGTGAATTGAGAGATATAATCTAACTGTGTCTTGGTGATTCTTCCGATTTCGAGCCTATGGCTCTGGTCAAGGGCTTGTGGTCTGTGAAAATGGTAAGGCTTCTGCTTTCTATATAATGTTTAAATCTTTTGATAGCTAAATATATTGCCAAAAGTTCCCAGTCGAAAGTGGAATATTTTGTTTCGGGAGGTTTTAATCTTTTTGAAAAGAAACTCAATGGTTCCCATTTATTACCGTTAAGTTGTTGTAACACCGCATCTGTCGCATCGCTAGATGCGTCTACCCATAAACTGACTTTGGCATTAGGATCTGGGTGAACTAGTAAAGTATAGTTTTCTAAGTCTTGTTTAATAGTATTGAAAGCAATATCATGCTCTTTTGACCAAGAAAATTCTGCATTATTTAACTTCCTTTTAGGACCTTTTTGGTCCGGTGTAAAGGCATGGCTATTGGACTTGTGTAAAGGCATGGCTATTTGTGCTATATTAGACAGGAAACGGTGATAAAAATTTACCATTCCTAAGAAACGTTGTAGTTTCTTAACACTAGGAGGTGTGGGGAAATCTTTTATTGCACGGATTCAGCTTTCAGAAGTAGAGATTCCGAGTTCAGAAATGGTATGTCCGAGAAATACTAGTTTGTTGACACCCAATACACACTTTTGTGGGTTTTCATTTATGCTGTACTTTGGCAGTCTGTCGAAAAATATATGTAGATGTTTTTATGCTCCTCTGGGCTTCGGCTTCCCACGAGAATATCATCTACGTATGCAAAAACAAAGTCAAGTCCTTGTAGTACTTCATTGATGAATCTTTGGAACGTCTGCGCTCCATTTTTTACGCCAAAAGGCATACGTAAAATTTCAAAAAGGCGGAAAGATGTTGTTACTGCCGTCTTGAAAATGTCTTCTGCCGCCACTGGGATTCGGTGGTAAGCCCGAACTACATAGGTCAATCTTTGAAAAAAATTTCAGCCATGTAGATTGATTGTGCAATCATGTATGTTCGGCAATGGATATTTATCAAAAATGGTAGCGGCGTTTAGTTGCCTATAATCTCCACATGGTCGCCACTCGGTGGAGTCCTTCTTGGGTACCATGTGGAGAGGTGAAGCGATGGATGAGGCTGATGGTCTGCATATACCTAGTTGTACCATAGTCTCGAATTCCGCTTTAGCTATCTTAAATCTCTCTGGATTCAATCTTCTAGGCCGGGCGGCTGAGAGTGGACCTGTTGTGAAAATATGATGCACTGTCTTATGCTCAACGGGTTGGTTAAAATTTGGCGGAGCTTTGAGAGATGGGTATTCGTTCAGAATGGAACCGAACTCTCCAGTTAGGGCATATAATTTAGGCGTGCAACAACTAACAACTTTCGAGACGCAGTTTACCGCGATGGTTGTTTGTCTGTCCTCCAGTTTTCTTTCGCGAATGTCTACGATAAGATCGAATTTGTATAGGAAATCGGCTCCAATGATCGCGTAATCTACTGAGGCGATTATAAAAGTGTACTGGAATTGACGACGAAGTCCTAAGTCTAATGTTAGGGTTTTAAAACCGTATGTGCTAATTGGTGAACTATTTGCTGCTATTAATAGGAAGTCTGATTTAGTTCCTTGCTTTTTAAATAATTTTCTAGGTACGATAGAGATTTCGGCACCTGTGTCGATTAAAAACAGGATGTTTGCGGATCTATCCCATGCGAATAAACGACATGATGGTTTGCCCAACATCGCTGTCGCGGACGATGTGGCTTTATCTCGTTTTTGGTGTTTGATGCTTCGAATAGGCAGGGTGATATACATTTTTTCGCCTTGCGTCCAAATTTTTTGTGATACTAACAAATTTCTTTGAATTCATTGCGTTGGTGATATTGATCGCGCCTATTATGGGATCGATTTCGTGAGTTACTTCTTGACCGATACCCTTGTCTTTTTTCGAGTCTGCTGATGCGGCTCGTTAGAGTGTTAAACAGGTGAGTTAGTTATCTGTGTTATTACTGTTTGCTGGTCTAGTTTCTATCTCAGCTAGTTTGGCGGAGGACGTAGAGTCCAGGATGCGATCCGCTATGGAGAAAACGGGTATTTTCATAAACGCAGAACTGCCGCAGTACTGCAAAATTCAGCAATTGGTAGTCTGTAGCTGAATTCTGCAGTACTGCGGCAGTTCTGCGTTTATGAAAATACCCAACAACTTCTTCTTGTGAGTGTGAGTTTTCTATAGCTATGATGCAGGATTGTACGTTTGTTGGGAGTTTATTGATCCATAATTTTCGTAGTAGGGATTTGTTTACGAGACTGTTTCCTCCTGCCAAGGCCTCCATCTGTCTGTAGAGCTCAGAGGGTTTGGAATCTCTTAACTCCATTTTGTGAAGTAAGGCGTCCAATCTACGCTCTTCTAAATCTGTGCATCTCGCCTGGAGATGTTTCTCTAGCGTTTCATATTTATTAATAGTTGGAGGGTTTAATAAAATATCGGCCACCACTTCCATCGTTTCTGATGGCAGTGATGCTACCAAGTGATCATATTTGGTATGTGAGGAGGTTATGCGTTTTACCCGAAATTGTGTTTCGATTTGCACAAACCAGAGATCTGGCCTGTTCCAAAATGGTGGAAACTTCAAAGTTGTTATGAAACGGCTAGGTTCTTCCTGCGCTTCTTCTGTGTCACTGCCGACGCTGTATCATCCCTCCATGGGGTTACTTTAGTTTTGGTCTGCTTGAAAAGGCAGGTTGTTAAACTCTTTATCGGTAGCCATTGCTAAGTAATTGAGTTTGCTGTGATTTATTTCAATTCGAAAATTTAGAATACTCCTACGAAAATAATTTGTTTCGCACTTGAAAAAGAAAATAATTTACTGTTGACCGGTTGTGTTTCGGCAGTTCGCTTTAATTTATTTTGCAAAGTTACTTTGGTTCGCAGTTTACTTCTGGGGAATTATTATTAACAATAATAAGGTAATAATAATTAATTATGCCGGAGTTAGAATAGATATTAATATCCTTGAATCTTTCTTTTCTTATACGTGTATGGAAGGTAAAGGTAACATATGAATTCAGTTCATTTGTTTAATGTTTACTTGTGACTTTAAAATTTTCTTATTGTTTGCACAGAACATTAAGTTAAAGGTGAATTCAGTTATCATTTATTTTATTATAATTACCTAAAACGCTCTCATTCTTCTGGAGAGAAACGCAATAAAAAGGTATGCATTGCAATGCGGTTAAATTTAACGCTAAATTTTCTTTGCTGTTCTCAAAGAAAATGAAGTTTTCAGAACTCGATTTATTTGCTTGACATTAAATTTCCTTTGGACTCTTTCAAAGAAAATGAAGTCGAAATGAATAAATTATTTCGTAGCGACGTTAAATTTTCTTTTACTTCCAAAGAAAATAAAGTCAAAAACAAATTTTTTGTCATTCATCTGTTTTTATCTTAATTCCTATGAACGCTATATCAGTTTCTAAAACACCGGCTTTTTTTCATTTTGTTAAAGTAGAAGAAGAGAAAAACAATTTTTTTTTGTATACCGCTGAGATTAATTTCAATAACCAATTTGTCGGTTAAAATTGCATCCAAAAACAAAAACAAACGAGAGTGGGAAACAAAGGAAGAAATGTTCACTAACTGCACATATTATATATGTAATTGCATGTTTCGATAAATTACAACAGATGACCGTTAATTTTAATATTGTTAATGTGAGAAATTTTTAAAGGGAGTTTACAGTTGTATGCCGCGTGTTTAATACTTTTAATTAGCACGTGGTTTTGAAAAATTTAATATTAATATGTTTAAAATTTTTTTTTTATTTTAGTTTCACTAACGGAACAATTGATAGATTTTTCTTAAAAAAAAAAAAAATAATAATTCAGAGTCACTCTATTGATTTCCTTCTTATAGAAGGAGCAAGAAACTGTATGCTACAGAGATTTGCCTAAAATTACATATACATTTTTTACAGTATTTTTTATTTTTTTTTTTTTAAATATAATTTTGCGAAAATTGAAGATGCTTCCCTTTAGATGGTAATGGTCCTGTTTTTGTTTAAGTTGGCTAATTTGTTCCTGGTCGTTTATTTCCTCTTGCGGTGTTTTTTCTTTTGTGTCGGCTACAAGTTTCTTCCCGTTGCTCTTCTTCCTGTTGTTTTTTATTATATCTGCGAAACCTCTTGCTTTTATGTTTATCGGCTGCGGCACTTTTATTTATTCACTTTTATATTAATTTTATTATGCATCGTGTTGCTTTTAAAAATCCTTATACGGAGTCACCATTTTATGTGGTTACATGCGCCCACTCCTTAGCTTGGATATCGACAAGGTCGGCCTCGGTACCCTAGGGGTAAGGCGCCTGACTACTATCCCAAGAGGTCCCGGGTTCGAATCCCGGCCAGCCCCACGGTCCTTCGCCTTTTCCACTTTTCCACCCACATAACTTTCCTTCTTTCTTCTCCCTATTTACATTCCTGATTCCTCCTGTCATAGCTTTCGCTAGTCCTTCCCCGCTCCACCAAGCGCATGTCATCGGTTGGTTGAAGAGATTCAACTCGTTTCAGGAGGCATAACACTCCAGCGAGTTGTTTCTCAAATGCCCCGATGCCAGAGTCGCGAAATGGTTGGAAGTAGGTGGAATAAAAAATATATCGCGGCTAGGTTGTGGCAGCTCCTTCCTACTTCTCTCTCTCTACTTCTCATCTTACGGCTAGAGCTGCTGTTCGACATTCTATAGGAAAATATAGATTGTCGAACAGTACAAAGGGGGCTTTCCCTAAGTCTCTAGTCTATCACATAAAAAAAAAAGGTCATCTCAAGCGATGAAGAAGCGGAGATGACCATCGTCGAGGTCAACAACCAATAAAATACGGAAGGTGATACATATAAACCTTATTGTACATATATCGTCGCCTGATGATCTTTTGCTTCGCCTGGCGAAGTCAATGTTGTCCTAGTCCAAGAGACATGGACCGCTGATGATAGAATCTGCAGCTTGATGATGCCCAAATTCAATCTCTTTTATAACAAAGGCAATTGAACCCAAAACAGGTATTCTGGTCAAAAACTATATTTACAATTTTCTTCTCCCCCAATTTAGTGACTGAGGCTTTGCGGTAATCGGAACTAAAACAGGAAAAACTCAGGTTGGCCCCTTTTTATCTATCCCACGAAGAAGAGGGCAATTTATCTCCAAAGACCTTTCACGATCTGGTAAAATACACCGATGCTACCACGGTCTTGGTTATGAGAGGCGATGCAAATGCACACCATACACAATGGGGCAGCACAGACGCTAATGACCGAGGTGAAGCTATTACCTATTAGGCACCAGGCTTGCCATCTGTAAGTGACCCCACCTTTGTTACCATTAACAGAGAGGAAGTGTTGGACATCACCCTTGTCTCGTACTGTCACTCCGGCCAAATACTGGCGGAAGGTCTTGAAGGAACATTCTATCTCAGACCACAGACTTATAGAGCTCCATCTGCAGGACTCAAGCTCAACCACACCTTCTAAAATAAAAAAACCACAAAAAGACATATGGGGAACTGTACTAGGCTAATCGCAAAGAACCTTGCCTCTAAACCAATAACTGGGAACAACTCGACAGCATTGTACTACATATTTTCACAGAACAATGCACCTACGACATTAACAAAGCTTGTCCGAACAGACCGCAAAAAGAGGCTTCCAAGCCCCCATGGTGGTCTCGCAAACTTGAAACACTCCAAAAAGAGGGCATAAAGGAGTTTAATTCAAGTAAACGCAGCAACAGCGCAACCTCCTGGGGCTGCTATAAGTCGAAGCTGAACAGATACAAAATGGCAATAAGACCAAACGTACCTCCTGGGCTGCCTTTTGCAGCAATATATGGTTCACGTCGGAAGCCTACTAACTAAAGCCCCAATAACGCTTAGTTACTTACGCAAAGAAAACAGCGATTGGAGAGACTCAAGCAGAGAATCTCTGGCACTACTTAAGGATACCCACTTCCGGAGTAGTACTATACTTTCCTTGACAATGTGCTCCCGGGAACCATCGCTTTCCACGCACACCCAACCATTTCTATCGCGACTCTGACATCGGGGTATCGAGGAGGAACTCGCTGGAGTGTTATGCCTCCTGAAATGAGCTGAATCTCATCAACCCATCGGTGACATGTGTTTTAGTGGAGCGAGGAAGGGCTAAGGAAGGCTATGGTGGGAGGAATCAGGAATGTAAAGAGGGAAGGACCGTTATGCTGCCGAGATTCGGACCCGGGACCTCTGTGATGGTAGCCGGACGCCTTACTCCTTAGTCTACCGAGGCTCCAACTTAGCACTAAACATAAGTCGCGGTATTTTTCAGAGAAAAAAAAAATAGTTATCGTTCCCGAAGTTTTTGGCGTATCCTATGCACCTCCTAAGCAACTCATCAAGAGCTAGTAACCATAGAAAGGATGAAAGGGCCTAGCTTAGAAGCCGTCACTGCTTCTCAGCATAGGCAATCCATTCTATCACTAATGGATTTTTTTGCTTTCAGTTGATGACCTGTACTATGGATTAATAAGTCATGCTTCTAAATTCAGGTTCTACATCGATGAATTCACATAGAGCTACCTCTTTCGCCTGCTCTCAATTTTACTAATGTGGTTATGTTACGGGCCACCAAATTTATAAATCAATCTTCTAATTTAAGTTTCTCACATTAAATAATATTATTTGTGTAAAAATTACTGGCAAACTATACAATAGCATTGAAGGTCTCAGCAATATCATCCCCAACAATTATCCATAAAATTATATTTTCTATAAACACATAATCAAACCCATAATATCCCAGCACAGCCCTGGAGCATGTTGTGCGGTAAAATTTTAAATTAAAGAAAATTTTGGTCTTCCCGCATAAGAATTCGGTGAAAACATTCTAGACGCTAGTAAACTTCATTAAAAGGGTTCAGCTTGAACTTTGGCATTTTGGTCCCATCGTGACCCTTTTTTCTTCCATTTACTTATTTATTTTTTTAGTACTTTTCCGCTTGAAGGGTATGATAGTTATATCAATTCCATAGAGTCCTTTTGTTATCATGCAAAATCTTTCCGAAAACGAAGCATTTCCTTTAGGCATCGTTTTTCATATTTAAGAATTTTCGATAATGAGAGGAAGGATAAGAGGGTACTCTAGGACCCGAAATTAGGAAATCTTGAATTACAAGGGAAAAGGGAATAAATTAAAAAATATTTTAACAAAATTCTTATATTATCAAGGAGCAAATGAATGCGGCAAGAAACGCGACCGGAGTACTAAAGAGATTAATTTCATCAACCCGATATTTGCCAGCCGAGTCGCTGCTGGTATCCTTCTACTTGTAAGGAACTTCCTCCATAGAATATGCTTAGACCTTGACGATTTGTCGGGGGAGGGTTTGCAAAGATCGACCGAATTCAATCAGGAACTTTTTAATGCTTAGCAAATTTAAAATAACACGAATACAGCGTGGGAGAACTTTAACCGCTCTCACTGGTTGCGGAGGACCTAGGGTATAGCGGTGATGGCCCCTAACTCTTTCTGCCTGAATCGATATCGTCTGTTCCTTTTTTATTTCGTATATACTCTAATCTTAGTTGAGCTCTGAACATTCTGCCAGTGCCGCCGATTCATAAGCTCAAGTTAATTAGAAATGCTAAGTAAAAAGTCACTTCTAAGAGGATTTTCAATTCAATTGTCTTCATTCCCACAGCAGTACAATATAGCTGAGCTGCGAGATCCTCTTTCTCTTTAATTATTATCTAAGACGTTAACAAAGTTTAGACAGGAATGGAAATAGTATAAAATGAGAAGAGTTTTATCGCGGGGTGTAAGGGGTGGTTGTGGGGAGCTATAAGGAAGGTGTAGAAGAAGGTTGGTAATCGTTTCCAGGAGGAACGACTGACTGAAAAATATCCTTTCACTTTGCAAATACGCTTCAGATACTCGACACAAGACACCGCAGGAAGGAGCTAAATGCAAACAAACACGGGACGCAGGAGAATAATATGCAAATAGGGCTAATCAAGTTTCGTTTCTCTTATCGCAAACTCTGATATACCCGCAAATTTCAGTCCCAGGGAGCTTTTGTGTCTTGGATCCTGTGATGCGACATCTGCTAGCATTGGCGGCACTTAAAGCTGAGGAGGGCCCTAAATAATAAAAGACAACCTGAAAATGGGTCCACCCCGACCCATACTCAACCCAACGCAAGCGATAGAGGGAGAGACCCAAGTAATCCATTTGGTAAGGCGTCGGGTTTTTTTGTTCTTTTTCTCTTCTTTGTAGGTTATGTCACACATAATTCCATAAGATTTTGAACGTGCGCCAAACCTAATGCCAGGATCAATAATGTCCTTTACAGCATATGCCGCGAAGGTTAATGGCGTGCTACATACCATGAGCACTCTCCCAAGTCTGCTTGGGCGCGATACTTGCCCTTGAAAATCCAATGACTCTGCCATATACGAGTATATATTTTTTATTAGCTAACCAAGCACACCTCAGATAAGCTTAAGTATTCCCAACCCCGCTGGCACCACTCTGTCATAGCCGAGTTCGGGGTTAAGGCGTAGAAATAAATCTGTGCTTTCAGTCGTCTTTCAATTTTCTCCCATGTATCCAGGTCCTGTTGTGCTGCTCCTTTTTCTCTGGCTGGCAGCCGCTTGATTGATTTCAGCTCCTCCAAACTCTTAAACTCCTCATAGAATTGCTCCAACACGGCATTGAAGGCTATCAAAAGCCTCAACTTTCCTCTTGTAGAAAAGTTGCAATCCAACGAAAACTACTATATACACAATCTGAGCGCGGCAAAGGCGCACCGCTCTACGAGAAATGAACTTTCAATTTAGAGCTCTTCCGGATTCTTGAGCACTACAAAGAGGCAAAATTCCATCTTATTAAATTGATTGGAAAAATATGATCGATATTGTATACACAGGAAAAAATGGCAATAATGGGATGAAAATGTGAACAATTGGGGGATATTTTTGATTGAGGGCCCATTCGGGTGATTACTCGTGCTAGTATATGTATCGTAACGTAATTTAAGCATATAACATAAATCCTAGTGAGAAAATAGGGACATTAAACGTTATTTTTATGCATTAAATGCAAGCACATCGTTAAAGGGGATGTTTGTAATTTTAGGACAGTAACCTTACTCTATGGGATGATGGTGACAGCGATTTGAAAACACAAAGTTTACTGCTGGAGATTAGTGCTAATTATTTGTATCTATTAAGGTTTATTAAACAACAAAATTCAACAGTAAAATACGTGATATATTGTTATCGATCCCAGCAATTTTACTGTACGCGAATGCATTTCGTATGATGGCAACAGCAATATCAGAGCTTCGAGGAATTTGATACGAATTATGACACTTGTGTCAAGCAGTTTTGATGTCATCCTGATATTTACAGCATAATCGATTATATTTTCCATGGTCGATGCCATTTCTCTCATCGTTCGGAATATGAAAACAAGTGCAGAGCGGTGACTTCTTCTCCAATCAATTTATTTTGAATATAGAGAGAATGTGTACTGAGGTAAATACTTCTTTTGCTGGTTTTATACCAATCATTTTTAATTTTCATGTCTACTATCTACGAGTATACCTAGGTAAAACTATTTCAGAGAATGTACTTTACACCGTGCTTCAACGCTTTTCACCGAATGCTTTTTCAACTGGTGTGAATGTTGTTTATAGCTGCGTTTAATGAGTTAGTCTAGGTTGAGCTGGGTTGAGATATATCAGCAAAATGTATTTCATGAATAATTCGGTGGCTGTAACATATCTCAAATTGCTCTGATTTCTATTTCATGGACCTGCATTAAGTTTTACTGGAGCAATTTAGAACACGATTTCGTGCAAAGATTTCTCTAACTTGCTTTGGTTTTCTAACAACTAACTACTCTAACCTGCCTTGAGAATTAAAGAAATTATAATTAAAATGCATTTCAATTATGTGTGTTTAGCTTAGTCGGTGAGAAGGAAAAAAGCTAAAAAGTAAAATTTTAGCCCACAGGGGTGATTATTGTTGTAATAGCTTCGTTTTAGAGTGTAGTTGAACACCCTAAATTAGCCCACATTGCTGGAGGACAGCTGTTTTCGCCCTTTATCCTAAGTAGCATAAGTATGTTAATACCTTCCAAAGCTTTCAAATCAAAAAACTCGAAAACAGCTAAGCATAGATGACTAAAATTTTAAAGATGGTGCCCTGCTTGTTCCGTATAATGTAATGTAATGGCTCTTTAGTTTTTGAGTAATTAACAATCTATTGTTTTTTAAACATTAATTAATAATGGTAAAGCAGCTGGAAAATATGGCAACACGCTAGAATTGTTGAAAGTCGATATCATAGCAGATGCCAATCTTGGAGAAAACATGCAACACCTGTACCTTTCTATAGGATTGTGGTATCATAGTGACAACTGGGAGGCATCTGGCTATTTACTAATGTGGGCAAAATCATATTCCACATATTATTATCAAGGATAAACGAGGCAGCAGACGGCACACTAACGCCCACCGCACATGCCCACACTCGCATTGGTCGACACGAGCCGCGTGCGAGTGGCAGTATTTGAAACCTATGGCCCAGTACCGAACTCCGCATTTGCTCTCACGTGCCGATTTCGGCGCGGACATGAGCGTGTAGCGCGTGTCGGCTAGGTGATCGAGACACTAATTTCGAGTGGCAGTGGCGCGAGTGTTTGGAATGATGAAGGAATTAAATGAAACTGTTCGAAGCGGAAAATGTATATACGAAGTAAAACACCCAGATTTCAAGAATGCAAAATTAAAGGATTCTATTTTGAAATTCATTCCTAGACAATCTAAAATAGTTTTTGAATTTTGCGTCTGAAAACTCGGAAGTTAAGTTAAATTTTCCATGGGTTTCCCTCTAAACATGTAAGAGCTCTTCCAGTTTTTTTCAGATGCTTTCCTTATTAACAAAAATCTATATAAAAACTCGTTATCATTGTCAGATATTGAACTTAAGTCTATCGCGCCCATCTTGAATGCCACTGACTGATGTACGACTCGTGTTAGCAAATGCGGACAAACACGTGTCCACCAATGTCAGTGCCAGGCTACGCGCTTCGGCAACATGAGCGACTCTGAGATACGGGGCTACACGCTACACTGCCGGCTTTTCATGCTGCTCAGTTTGATGTGAATTTGAAAAAATAATTTTGTGATTTGAAAATATAGTAGGCTTTGGAGAAAATTATTTCCTGATTCGAGCGGCTACAGCGCTCGAATACGCCTATAGCCGCCCGCTCAAATTCGCTTGCAGTGGACGATATTTGTATGAAATTCTTTATGTTGGATCTGTCGCGCATAGCCGCGTGTAGCCGCTCATGTAGCCGAAGCGCGTAGCCGCTCGAATACGCTTCCAGTGGACGACCAGCCACGCCCGTTGCACATGCACACACTCGCACTCGTTCACGACCCTGCGGTAATGTGGCACTGACATTGGTGGACACGTGTTTGACCGCATTCGCAAACACGAGTCGTACATCAGTCAGTGGCATTCAAGATGGGCGCATAAAGTTTAACGGTCTCTTGCATGTCTCCAGTTCCGGATGTTGGGCATTGCCTCTGCGTCAGCCGTCACAGAGTCCATCCATCTCCTCCTGGGTTTACCCTAGACTTTGGGTTTACCCACTGGGCTACTTCCCGAAATTTCTGATGTCATAAGCCGTTTTAGGATACGATTGTCCTCCATCCTCATTACGTGGCCGGCTAGTCTCAGTTTAATTTTTATTAAATTTGAGAGTTGTGGGTCGTTAAAATTTTTATACAACTCACTGTTGTGTGTCCTTTTCCATATTCCATCCTCTCTCTCTCTCTCTTTGGGCCTGTTATGCATCGGAGAACTTTTCTCTCAAACCTGTTGACTAGTTCCTCTATGTCCTGTATCATAATCCAGTCTCGCTACCATAACACAGTACTAGTCGTATTACTGTTTTGTAGAGTGAGGATTTCATTTTCGTGTGCATAAATCTTGAGTGCCATCCTTTAGTAGACTCAAAATCACTACTACCCAATTTTACGGCTAGCTCCTTGCCTTATACATTGAGATATGTCCACTTATTAAGGCGTTTTGTTCACGGGCTTGACAGAACCTGTTCTCACAGCATTCTCAACATTGGTGTAGACGCCCCTTCTTTGTCACTTACTTTCTTTATTTCTTTAACCCAGTTGACGGGCATTTTCTTCATTTATCATTATTATCCATATAGTGCGCACGTTACAGCCGTATTCTTTGGCCAATTATACTTTAGTTGTTTCTGCCTTTTTTAGTTGGTCAATAACAAGAAGTTTTTGTTTTACCGACAGGGTCGTTAGCTTTCGTCCTATTTTAGTTGACCTGATTACATGAAATGTATCAAACAGAAAAAATACCAAAGATTTCAAATATAAAAGGCTACAAACCCTTCGAACAACCAGAGTAATAGAACTTTAGTGTCAGTAACAGATAAGTCGAAATTTAAATCATATTTATTGCGAATGCATTGTAGATAATACAACAACCATTACTTATCCGAGAAATGAACCATAAAAACTCCAAACAATTGTCGAAAACTTAATTCCCTTAAGCGAGTGGCGCACTTATGCCAGTTTCAGTAAAAAGAGTAATAAATGTTTACGATATATGAGATTGAAATAAAATTTAAAAAATTTCACTTCATTGCATTTAAGCGATGAAAGCACTTAAGCGGAGCTGCATTAATCCGGGGTTTACGTAGATATTATTATTATTATTTCTCCTTGAGAATTTGAGTTGTAATCTAAGTGCAATAAAATGGGGCTTTTTACTGCTAAAATAAAGTTAATAAATTGGTGCCTAAAATGTTCACCGATGGAAACCAATTAACGCACTTAATTGCTGATTTCACACATTTACTTCACTGACTAAATCACTACAACTCATTCATTCATCATTGTGCTCCTTTAATCCCTCATGGGACATAGGGCGGAAACAGTTGCCCTCCAACGGACCCTGTTTCGCGCGAGAGCTCTCAGCTCCGACCAGGGGTGGTAGCACGTAAGTTGTTTCAATCGACCTCTTCATACAAAAAGTCAACTGTTACAAAAAATTTTGTATGAAGAGGTCGATTGAAACAACTTACGTGCTACCACCCCAGGATCTCCCAGTTGTTGCGGCTTCTGCTAGTAGGGTTCTCCTCCACGTTGTCCTAGGTCTTCCGACTCGACGGGATTCTTGCGGATTCCAGTCGAGGGCCTGTTTGGCTAGATTTTCATTTTCGCGTCGCAAGGTGTGGCCAACCCCACTCCATTTCGTTCGCCTGATTTGGTCGTCCATCCTTTCTTGGCCGGCACGGCGCCATAGTTCTTCGTTTGAAATTCTATCCTGCCAGCGGATTTTTAGGATACGACGCAGGCATCTGTTGACGAAGACTTGTAGGTGCCCTGTGATTAATTGGGTGACTTTCCATGTTTCGCAACCGTACAAAAGAACTGCCTTCACGTTGGAGTTGAACAGCCGCAATTTGGTGTTAGTTGAGATCTCCGTTGATCTCCATATGCGGAACAGGCATGCATATGCGCCTCGTGCTTTATTTATTCTGGAACTGACATCTTCTTCTGCACCGCCATTTTCGGTAATAATACTACCGAGGTAGCCGAATTTATCGACCAGTTCCACGTCACGGTTATTCAGCGCTGTCCGTTCAATGGTGTTTGCATTTATCCGCATTTCTTTAGTTTTAGTTGGATTTAGCCTTAAGCCTGCTGGACTACTTTCTGTTGCCAAATTGTTAATCTTGTTTTTGAGGTCCTGGTGTCCGTGGGCCAGCAAACAGATATCACCTGCGTAGTCGAGATCCTTAAGGCGGTCTAACAAACCCCATTGTATGCCGCCTGTTCTACTATCTAGAGCGCCGACAAAGATGTCATTTATTACTATAAGAAATAGTAAAGGCGAGAGTAGGCATCCTTGTCGTACTCCTGAGCTCACCTCGAAGCTGTCGGATAATTTTCCATTATGGAGAACTCTGCATTTGGAATTGTTATATAGGGCTTTTATCAATTCTATTGTTTTATCAGGCAATCCACGTCGCCGTAGTGCCTGCCATATAAAGCTCCTATTGACCGAGTCGAACGCTTTCTCATAATCTACGAAAGCAAGGTAAAGGGGGGATCGGAATTTAGTAGACTGCTCCACTATTATTCGTAAGGTGTTGATATGATCAATACATGAGCGGCCCTTCCTGAATCCGGCCTGCTGCCTCCTAAGCGTTCGGTCTACTGCCTCACTTATCCTAGATAGTAATATATGGGACACAATTTTGCCCACTGTAGATAGTAAACAGATGCATCTCCAGTTGTCGCATATTGTTAGGTCCCCCTTTTTTGGTATTTTGACTATGATACCTTCCGTCCAATCCTCCGGAAAGGTACAGGTGTCCCAGGCTATTTCCAGGAATGGCTGAAGCGCATCTGCTATGAGGCTTGAATCGGCTTTCAACAATTCTGGCGGGTACCATCTTTCCCAGCTGCTTTGCCATTGGCCATCGCATGAATTGCGGTTACTATTTCCGTCTTGGATGGGGCCCGGGTGGTGATTCGAATTGGCTGTGCATTGTTGCTGGTTTCCTGAGGTTCCTGTGTGAATGAACCATTCAGGGCGGCGAAGAAGTAATCTCTCCATCTTTGGAGCTGCTCCTCGTCGCTGCACAGCAGCCTTCCATCCGCACTATTAACGGCATGCTTTTTAGTATAGTGCTTTCCCGTGAGCTGTTTAGTAATTTGGTACAGCACCTTACTGTTGCCTGTGTTTTCCGCGTTTTCCGCTTTTTCTGCGAGCTCATTTATCTGCTGCCTTTTATCACGCCGGACACTTCTCTGTACCTCCCGGTGTAATTGGGAGTACTCTCGTTCCAGTTTGTAACGTCTTTCGGGGTCGTTTGTAGAGTTTATGTTATTTTTTAGGGCTCTCCTGTATTCTATTTTTTGCCAGGTTGTGTCCGAGATCCAGTGTTGCTGGTTTCTTTGGACATAACCGATGCTCATTTCCGCAGCCGTCAATATTGCGCCCTTTGTCCTACCTCACAGCTCTTCAATATTTGCACAGCTCTTCAATACCTGCACGATATCGCCCGAACCACGAAAGATATTAACTTACTTGAGGTGCCGTTCGAAGCGTATTAGCGACAATATAATCTGAAGATTTTTATAATATTCGGTCGAGCGGTTTTTTGGTTCAAATGACATAAGTGATTTTTGTACCTGCACGATATCGCGCAAACTATAAAAGATATCGACTTAGTTGACGTGCCGTTCGAAGAGTATTAACCAAAATAATGATCTGAAAAGATTTTCATAAAATTCGGTTGAACTGTTTTTTTGTTTAATCGACGTTTACGATTTTTGTACCTGATCTATAGCGCCCGAAATAAAAACTATATCGACTTCATTGAGGTGCCGAAAAAAGAATATTAACGAAGAAATGCTCTGAAAAAAATTTCATAATATTCGGCCGGGTCTTTTTTGTTTAAATAGAAAAACTTCGGCCAATTGTCAGAAAGACCTTAAATTGACAAGTTTTGCTAATATCTAATAAACTCGATGGAATGAGACCCGTTCTAAACGAAGTGATCTTTTTTGGGTTCTGCACAGCGATAGCCTTCGGACAAAACATCACTTGTCAAAATCCGACAACCTTTCAAAATCGTGCAAAAATTTCGTAACCGACGGGGAATTGTGATACAGTTTCAGGAAATTGCGGGTTATCCCGGGATTTCCAGTAGTTACCGCGAAAGTTGTTCTTTTTGGTCAAGTCTGACAAGTACTTACCTAACAGTTACAGTTTTGCTAATATCTCCGGAAAGCTTCGGAAATTCCAAATGAAGTCATTCGCTTCTCAGTTCTCTCTCGCACGCTCAATACGAATTTGAACACCCGCTTTAGTGCAGCGAACGAAATACGGAGGACATGTTTGTTTGCTAACGTTAAGGAAAAACAAATTCTCTAGAAAAATCTTTGGATTTACTACTATGTAGCACGCTCAATACGAATTTGAACACCCGCTTCAGTGCAGCGAACGAAATACGGAGCACATGTTTGTTTGCTAACGTTAAGGAAAAACAAATTCTCTAGAAAAATCTTTGGATTTACTACTATGTATTATAGTTATTTGAACTAGCTTCTCTCGGGGTTGCTTTGTCATCAGTTCTGATACTAGCCAATTTTCCACTAGTGCTAAACGTATAACTGTTTTGTAAGAAGTCAGTTTGTTCCATCTTCGTTTATCATACTGGGAAGTTAATCGTGTGGACCGAAGGGGTCAAACCCACATCCCAACTAGTTTTAATCCTTATTGTTCACTTACTCGAAAAAAAAAATTTTAAAAACTGACTTCAGAAAAAAACCATTCCCGCGATGCACAAAAAAGGATGAAATAATTGTTTGTAATTCTTAACAACATCAATCCAATCAGAATGGATCTAGAAAGAAGAATCACTTTTGAAGACGTTTTTTATGCCTAACTTCGAACTCCGTTATCAGAATTTAGAAAAAATTTAACGGGACCACCGTGGGCAGCTCCCCCTTCAAATGAACCAACAAAAAGGCAAGAAAGTTATTGGGTTTACAAAGTTATGCGTGAACAGGACCACAAAATCCCTACACGTCAAATTGAGTAACCTCCTCTTTTTTTGAAGTCGGTTAAAAAGCATAAAACATTTCAAAAAAATATTAGTTCGTTCATGTTATTTGTTAAAAAAGGGTGATAACGGATTTTTTTGACGACAATTTTTAACCGATTTTATTTTTATTGACGTTAAATTGTTCCTAACAATGCTTAGAAAAAATTGTAAAGACGGATTTTTGATATTACAAAAATTAAAAAGCTATGAACATTTTTCTGTGTGATAAACGCGGAAAAACGGGACATTTTTTCAGTCATTTGTTCATAAAATTGTTTAAAACAAAAATATAAAAATTCTGTCTTTACAAAATCTTCGTTATACTTTTCCGAACATTTTAAGCCATGAAATTAGTTAATCGGATTAAAATTGTAGAAAATAAATCCGTTTGAAGTTAGGAAAAATGGGAAAATCACTTTACGGGAGAATCGGTTTTAAAGTTTCACCTTATTTTTCGGTGCGCCGGTCGCATTATACTTACACGACGAATCAATCCGCTATGCCTGCGCCGTAACTTGGACCTTCTTTTCGACGTTTTGTAAAAATGATGTCCAAAATTTCTTGATCAGCTAAAGATGGATCAGCATCAACATAAGCCTTGCGAACCGCCGCAAAGTCGCTTCTCGCGTTTTTTCTTGCAACTCTTTGCTGTTTTCGTGTACAACATTTACATAATTTATAAACGTTTTCCTGCAAAGTATATTCATGTTCAACTCTGTTCCCAGTTTTCACATACCAGCGTAACCAGCTCCCATGTCAAGAAATGCATTATTCATACGCAGATTGATATCATTCACTCGAGGACTAGAGTAACAATCGTTGTTTATTTCGTTGCAAGAAGAACCAAAAAATTGTGATTTTGAATTGGAAACCTCTGTCATTTGAATAATTCACGCTCAGTTCAGGTTTAGAACAAAATTTACACTTCAAACCACGAAAAAGATTATCAAAAAAACTGTTTCATAAGTCCTGTATCTGAGTGGTTTAGTTTCTGACGCAGGACACTTTCCATCATTTTGATCTTCAGGTTCCGATAATTGATCCGTAAAGTACACCAATTTTCGTTCTCGAGTACTTTGTACAGTTTTGGGCACCTAATAATAAAATTATTATTAACAAATTCCACAACAATATGATATTATGATCATTTATCCGTTAATTCATTAACTTACTTCATCATGAGACTTTAACTGTTTACATAATCTAGCATTCTCAGCTAAGGCAAGTTTTTTTTATTCTGTCTTTTAAATGAACGGCCCATCAATAACAAACAATTAAAATTTGTATTAAAAAATATAAAAGCATGAATGGAAATCCATGCTTACAGATGTCTAACAAATTCAGAACAAATCGAAGTTACACAGAAGGTGCACTTTTGTAGACTGATTTAGACACAAAAAGATCAAACAAAACTCTTTACCTAATGGTTATGATGATTCATAATGAGTCACTTTTCACTAATTTGGATTTGTCAAAATCCAAATTCTTTTTTCACTAATTTGGATTACATAAGTCACGGTGTACACATATCACAATAGAGTGTCGAGAAACAAAGGAAAAGAATACAATGGAATTCATAACAAAACAATCATTTTCACGGATATTTAGAAATTATGTGACAGATAATAAGTCTAATAAATATACATAAAAGGAACCGTGTAATATTAATACCTTAAAATTGTTTACGAAAAAAAAGAAGCGCCGACTACGAGAGGTTTCAAAATGCTCGAACAGAGTCCGGCTTAGCGCCCAGACACTGCGCCATAAAAGTTTAAAAAAACAACATTTCTAAGTGGTTCTTCAAAAAACGAAGTTCACCACATGAAAGAGAAAGGTTCAATTTATAATAATATGTAATAATATTTTTTTTTTTTTTTTTTTTTTTTTTCATAATTTCATTCATTTTCGACATATTTCGTTACGCTGTCCCCTTAAAAGCCAAATAAAAGAAATCGATAGAAGAATCACCAAGGGATATTTGACTGGACCGAGAGTGTCATGAGACTGGACCGAGAACAGCACGATACTGTGGAGCGACCCTAAATGTGCAAGGGGGGTTCACCTCTGAGGTTGTAGTTATACACTCTTTCAGCATAAAGGATAACGTAATTTTTACACGATTTTTAAAGAGTGGCGGATTTTGACAAGTGGTGTTTTGTTGGAAAATTATCGCCGTACAGAATCCAAGAAATACCACTTCGTTTAGAACGCGTTTCATTCGGTCGAGTTTATTAGATATTAACAAAACTTATCAATTTAAGGTCTTTTTGACACTTAGCCGAAGTTTTTCCGTTTAAACAAAAAAGTTATGAAATTTTTTCCAGGGCATTTTTTCGTTAATATTCTTCTTTCGGCATCTCAAAGAAGTCGATAGAGCTTTTGAATTTCATTAAAAACTAAATGGTATTCCATATTTGTCTACTTCCCTCTACTAAATTCAACCTGACATTTTGTAAAAAACTCAAGAAGGCGGTTCCAAGATGGCGGCCGATTTTTGCAAATGAAAGAGTTCGATTGGCAGATAACAGTAAGCTGTGGGACGTAATTTTAAATCTAATATGGCCGCCACCAAAATGATGGAAGGCATAAATAGACTAAAAAGTAGAAAATAAAAATAAATAGATTAAAAAAACTAAAAAATACGCTTTTATTTTAAAATCAATCAAAAAGTAAAAAATAAATTTGAATGTAAAGTTTTCATTGCTGCAGCCACTTACTTAAACATAAACATTAGGTAACAATACCCAGATCATCAAGGTATTTTGGGAGTTTTGGCAGTTGATTGGGATATTCAAGTCTGCATATTACAATTTATTCATGTTATAATTGAGATATCACAGAAAACATGAAAAACAGATGCAGTTTAAGCAATCGCTCTAGAAATGTAAATCGATAAATATCCACGGTGTTGTAAATTTACACCTATGGCACCAAACTCCTTCTCCTAAATTTCTAAAAGAAGACAATCCTTTCTATCCTCTTAAAAGGCATGTCCAATTCCGTTCCTTCTGCCACGAGGCCCGAACCTAAACCCCATGGCTACACCCTAATGATTTTAAAAATTTCTTTTAACTCCGATTTCGTTTCAGGCGTGGGTCACTTGATGTCGATAAAACATCCTTTCGATGTTGAATACTAGTACATCCACAAAAGTCGTGACCGACCAGCAAAGCTTGCCCTTCTGTGAAATTCGTCCGCTTACATCATACTAGAAGATCTCGACTGATGGTTCAGCCTTTCAGTCTTCAGTCTCATGGGGAGATACCTACTAAGAATTGAGCAGGACGACAATACCAAAAGGCATCGGCATTGTTGCTGTAGTAGTTCTGCCACCCGTTGTTTTCATCCTAAGCACTTAGGCCAAAACACGATGTCCCTGGGTATCTGTTTAGCTCTTCCATTTCACTTTTCTATTATTATTCTAAAACCACTCTTCCATTATATCAAGAAAACCTTTTTAGAATTTTCATTCAAATTTTTTTAAAGCCATTTTAGAAACATTTCGTGCTGCAAAATACTTTTTTAAATTTTCTTCCAAAATTAATAAAAATTAACTGCCTGGAATCGACGTCACCCTGCATGATGCTGGCTTTAAAGTATAATGAATAAATTTTGGTTGCTGTTTCTGACGAAGCTTTGGCACTGTCACAGGGACCGCTTGGTAGGAAAATTGCTAAAAGATCTATCTTCGGTTATTTATTATACCTTCCATAAATAGAGAGCATTTACGTACTGAATTTAAAAGCCTGAAATTTATGGGGGAGGACGACTTTATTGTTTGATGACGGAATTAAAAGGATTACGTCATCATAAACCTCAATTTTGAATTGCTCCGCCTTCGCCTCTGCGTCGGAGGCTGCAACAGTAGGCGCTGAGCAATGAAAGTGAGAAATCAGCTGCCAACGAGACCGCTTTAGCTCTTATCGGCGAGTCGTTAAATTTGCTGTAAGCTTTTTACCAAGGTTATAAATACTCCACGCTGGAATGACATCGAAATGGCACATAATGACACTCCAGCACTGGCCCCAGCCCATCGCCCACTGCCTGCGCCATTTAGCCTTGAAAACATCTTGTAACGTCCTTTGCCATCACTCGTCCCTCCCGGTACAAGGACCTAATTGCAGCGTCAAATCGGTGCTGTTATAAGTATTTCATCGCAACCACTCATGGAGAGGCCACAAATGACGACTTCCATAGTATATATTAAGCCCCGATCCACCGCTATACCCGTCGCTGAAGGATGTCCCGGCGGTGGAAATGATGGAGAGAATCCACGTAAGCAGATACGAAGCTGTGGCGCAGACAAGTATTTAATTTCGCATTAGTTTCTCATAACTGGAGCAGATGGAGCGATGTAAAGCGCATATTGAAGAGCCGCCCCTGCAAAGTATCAGATATCTTCAAGGATTCAACTTAGGAGGATATAAAAAATCTCTTATCGGAGATGTCATAACGGCGAGCACATTTCTTGCTCCGACATCGATATTAAAGGTCCCAAAGGCATTAATAATTTTTTGACGTACAGAATAACAAATCCGCAGCCTCGAGTAGGATGCACCCTTATCCACTCAGCTGGGGAGCGACCAGGATTTAGGGGCGACCAGCCCATTGTGGTGGATACAATCGCTTCGGCTTCGACATAAAGACAAACTGCATTGGTCCCAGTTAATTTTCCATGGAGCTACCGCCATTGTGCATCTCTATAGTGGTGGCCTATGACCTTGTGGATTGCTATTAACTCCTAAATGGAGTCGTTAAATTGGGGAAATGCTGGACCAGATTTTCCCAGTTATGGCTACGAATTGTGGTAGTGGGAGATACTAGAGATTTGTTCTTCCTTCATAGCTGGAGATTTTAGGGAATTGATGGTTGGTTTGTGACTTGTATTTAGTGGCAATAAAGCTTTTAATATGTTTCGACTTCTGTGGTGCAGGATTACATAGTTTGTGTATGTGCACTTCAATTCATACGTTATGAGACTGTATTGAAGGTGAACAACGAAATAAACTTTTTTGTAAACTACTACATAATATTTAAATTAGTGAATTGAATTTTTCCTCGTGTTTTCTCTAAGATAGGTACACATCAACAAGGACATCCCTTATTCGTGATACATCTACAACATCCGGGGTAAAATTGAGGGTTAGAGTTAAGATAATCATTTTACACCGAATTCACCATGTGTAAAATTTCGGAATACGAGATATTTCCAAACTCAAATCAGCTTTTGCTGTCAAATAACAACAACAATACTATTAGTCTAAGATCCGGTATAAGAAATATATACCCTCATCTGTTATTTGATGACGACAATTATTATATGATAGATGATATATACATTGGTAAAACGCACATGGGTTGCCTAGCTAAATCGCTTACCGAAGGTGTTAAATAAAAGATATTGTGATTAACTTTTTTGGGCCAACTACCCTCATTTGTTAATCATAAAATTCGACCATTAACTGACAGAATATGACACAAAGAAGAGGAAAAATAGGGGTTGCCTGATTTCTACCGGGCCCGATTGTGGGGTTGCCAGGTATAAACAGGTAAGCAAGCGTAGATAATATACCCTCATTTGTTATTTAATCAATTTTTTTATGAAATGAAAGGTTATTTCATTCCCTATCCAACAGTATTAGGTTGCCTCAGCAAAAGTGTGGCACAACGAAGGTTGCCTAGATTTTAGAGTTCTTCTGAAAGAACTCTTTTTCCGATTGTGTGAGCGCAGCTACATTGATCAAATGCTAGATTTAAATTAGATTAAATATTAATACATAATGATTTTTTTATTCACACATCAAGGCAAGCGGTAGTTTGCCGAGTTCGTAAGGGCAAACAGCTAATGCCTTATTTACGCCTAAACATAGAAAACAAGGTGTTTTTTTTATAAAATTATGCGATTTATGACCTTTTTATAAGCAATATTAGAAATTTTTCATTTGTAACCGATAACCAAAATATAAATAATTTATTATTCCATGAGTTTTTTTCCCTATCATTCTTTGTTTTCTTTATTTTTACATTTTTTACATTTCAAATCGAACTTTTTTCTTCTCCTTCAGTCTAAAAAAGTGGGCACTCAAAAATATTCTGTCAGATGGCGCTCTAAGTTATTTCAATTGCTCAATAAATGAGATGGTGCTACTAGTTAGTCGGAAAGGGTTTACTCGCACTGTTGATGCTAGATGGCATTAGATGATTAACAAAATGTATTCATTTAAAGTGGTTAGTCGCAACTTCTATGGTATCAGATTGCGTTAGGTATTTTAGAAAACATATGTAGTTCACAGTACAAATGTACAGTAAAATTTTGAAATACCGAATGCCGAGTTCGTAATCGTAATTTATTTCTAAAAATATGACATCTTCGTTGATGGTACGCGTCTCAAGAGGGCGGATTACCATTTTCTTCACAACCCCCTCGACATGGGTATCAAATGAAAGGGTATGATAAGTAGAATACAATAAGCTATGTCTTTATATCCATGGCGGCCGTCTCAAGAGGGCGGACTACTATTTCTTCACCACCACCTAGACATATATACCAATTGAAAGGGTATCATAAGTAGAATACCATAAGCGATATAATATACTCAATATCTGGTTAGATCCATGGCGGTCATCTCAAGAGAGCGTATTACCATTTTCTTCACAACCCCTTCGACATCGGTATCAAACGAAATGGAATGATAAGTAGAATACAATAAGCAATATAGTATACTCAATAAATAGTAAGATCCACCGCGGCCATCTCAAGAGGACACATTACCATTGTCTTCAGCACCCCCTCGACATGGGTATCAAATGAAAGGATATGATAAGTAGAGTACAATAAGCTATGTCGTAAAATCCATATCGGCGGTCTCAAGAGGGCGGATTAGCACTTCTTCACCACCCCCTCAACATGGGTATCAATTGAAAGTGTATCATAAGTAGCATACCAGAAGCGATATAGTATACTCAATATGTGGTTAAATCCATGGCGGTCATCTCAAGAGAGCGGATTACCATTTTCTTCACAGCCCCTTCGACATGGGTATCAAACGAAATGGAATGATAAGTAGAATACAATAAGCAATATAGTAAACTCAATAAATGGTAAGATCCACCGCGGCTATGTCAAAAGGACCCATTACCATTTGCTTCACCACCCCCTCGACATGGGTATCAAATGAAAGGGTATGATAAGTAGAATACAATAAGCTATGTCGTAAAATCCATATCGGCGGTCTCAAGAGGGCGGATTACCACTTCTTCACTACCCCCTCAACATGGGTATCAATTGAAAGTGTATCATAAGTAGAATACCAGAAGCGATATAGTATAATCAATATATGGTTTGATCCATGGCGGTCATCTCAAGAGGGCGGATTACCATTTTCTTCACAACCCCTTCGACATGGGTATCAAACGAAATGGAATGATAAGTATAATACAATAAGCAATAAAGTAAACTCAATAAATAGTAAGATCCACCGCGGCCATGTCAAAAGGACCCATTACCATTTGTTTCAGCACCCCCTCGACATGGGTATCAAATGAAAGGATATGATAAGTAGAATACAATAAGCTATGTCGTAAAATCCATATCGGCGGTCTCAAGAGGGCGGATTACCACTTCTTCACCACCCCCTCAACATGGGTATCAATTGAAAGTGTATCATAAGTAGCATACCAGAAGCGATATAGTATACTCAATATGTGGTTAAATCCATGGCGGTCATCTCAAGAGAGCGGATTACCATTTTCTTCACAGCCCCTTCGACATGGGTATCAAACGAAATGGAATGATAAGTAAAATACAATAAGCAATATAGTAAACTCAATAAATAGTAAGATCCACCGCGGCCATGTCAAAAGGTACTCCATCAAGGTTAGCTCACCCCTTGGCAACTCGGACCATAAACTAATTAGCGCTTATTTCCCATATCCATCCTCGACCACAACCACCACAGCTCCTAAAAGAACTGTGTGGCACTATGGGAAAGCCAACTGGTTGGGTCTTATTCGCTTCTTCCAGACCACTGACTGGGATATGTGTTTTCGTAATGCCAATGCGAACTATGCGGCCCTCTGTGTCACCAAAATTATTCGAGCGGGTATGCGCTTGTTCATCCCTCACTCTACCAAATCTGTGAAGCCTAGGCCGAACAAATGGTTCAATGGGGAATGTATGAACGCAATCAAAGCTAAAGAAGCCGCCTATAGAGCATACAGACGTTCGCCTAATGAGCTACTTCGTCGTGAGTACGTCAAACTTAGAAACTCCTGTAACTCCATCATCAGGAAAGTCAAATCATCATTTGATGATAGATTGAGAAGTAAGATTCTTAACTCCACTACAGGCAGCAAAAACTTCTGGTCCTTGGTAACTGCCATCAAGAAGAATTTTACTTCCTCCTCAACACCTCCTTTTATTCACAACAAGGAAGTGATAACAGAAAGCAAACCCAAGGCCGACCTATTAGCTTCTCTGTTCGCCGCAAATTCTTCTTTACCCGATGCTGCTATGTCACCCCCCACTCTCGAGAATACCACCCACTCAATGGACGGAGTTCACTTCAGGACTCGCGAGGTGTTTAGGTGTCTCAAGGAGCTCGACGCCAATAAATCCACTGGTCCCGACAAAATCCCCCCTATGGTACTTAAAAAATGTGCCTCACCTTTGGCTAAACCTCTGCGCAAACTTTTTGCCCTGTCTTACTTCTCCGGAGTGTATCCCGACTCTTGGAAACTAGCTCATGTTCAGCCAATCCCAAAAAAAGGTGAAGCCAGCGACCCCTTAAACTACCGCCCAATAGCAATTACTTCTGTTCTCTCCAAAATCATGGAGACAATAATCAATAAAAGGCTGATGAAATATCTAGAATCCAACCAAATTATACACGACAGGCAATACGGCTTCAGATCTAAACGGTCTACTGGCGATCTGCTTGTGTGTTTAACCGAGCGTATCAACCAAAGCATTCACAGCTTTGGTGAGTCTAGCCTGGTTGCTCTAGATATATCAAAGGCTTTTGACAGAGTATGGCACCCAGCTCTGTTGAATAAACTCCAAGCTATTGGTATACACTTAGTTCTAAGGAACTGGATTAAGAGCTTTCTTTCATGCCGTTCAATCAAGGTAGTATTGGATGGCGTCGAATCCAACCCCCACGCCATTTCGGCCGGAGTTCCCCAGGGGTCAATTTTCTCACCCGCACTTTTTCTAATCTTCATTAATGATCTGCTCTCAATCCCCTCCAACCCACTTCACTGCTTCGCTGATGACGGTACTCTGAATTTCTCTTACTCCTTCGACAATATAAGACAAGCACGTGCCAGACCTTGTCTTTACCACCGTCAACTGATGTCGGCTTCGATCAACCGGGATATCGAATCGATTCTTCATTGGGGCGAAATGAACCGAGTCGAATTCAATGCCACAAAAACGAAGCACTGTCTGATCTCCAACAAAAATTGTACCGACCTTCCTCCTGTCTCGGTGGATGGAGTGAATCTAACGGCTGACTCAACTCTCAACATCCTAGGGGTAACTTTAACGGAGCATCTGCGATGGAACGATCACATATTCCAAATCGCCAAACAAGCCTCCCAATGCCTTGGATTTCTCAAGAGATGCAAGTTCCTCCTCCAGCCAGCCGCATTGGCTACAATATACAAATCCTACATTCGGCCGCGCCTCGAATACAACTCACTTATCTGGGCAGGCGCCCCAAAAACCACCTTGGCCTGTCTCGACAAGGTGCAAAATCGTGCCCTCAAACTCATTGGTGATGGCCCTTTTCGCGCCTCCATAGACACCTTGAGCCACCGTAGGAATGTAGCAGCCCTCTCCATACTTTATCGCTATTACCATGGCGACTGTTCCACCGAAATTCAGGACCTCCTGCCTGCACGGCAACACTTTTCCCGCAACACAAGACTAGCCCGCTCGGCTCACCCCCATACCCTACAGCCCCCTCGTTCACGCACAATACGGTTTAGAAGTTCGTTTATGAATAGAACAATTCGACTGTGGAATAATCTCCCGCAGTCGGTATTTCCGAACTCGTACAACACCTTAGAGTTCAAACGTGAGGTCCATCGTCATTTTCTTCTATACCCTCCAGACCCCCTCTAACCTTTCCTATTCTCCTCTATTCTTCAAACCAAGCTTACTACTAGACATTGCACCATGAACTGAACGACATGACGGACTGGTAGTACAAAGGGTTACACCTAAGCTTGGTTTTTTCATATAAAAAAAAAAAAAAAAAAAAAAGGACCCATTACCATTTGCTTCACCACCCCCTCGACATGGGTATCAAATGAAAGGATATGATAAGTAGAATACAATAAGCTATGTCGTAAAATCCATATCGGCGGTCTCAAGAGGGCGGATTACCACTTCTTCACCACCCCCTCAACATGGGCATCAATTGAAAGGGTATCATAAGTAGAATACCATAAGCGATATAATATACTCAATATATGGTTTGATCCATGGCGGTAATCTCAAAAGGACGGATTACCCTTTTCTTTACCACCCCCTCGACATGGGTATCAAATGGAATGATAAGAAAAATACAATGAACAATATAGCATACTCAATTTATAGTTAGATCCACGGCGGCCATCTCAAGAGGATGCACTACCGTTTCTTCACCGCCCCCTTGACATGGGTATCAATTGAAAGGGTATCATAAGTAGAATACCATAAGCGATATAGTATACTCAATATATGGATATCCATGGCGGCCGACCCAAGAGGGCGGATTACTATTTCCTCACCACCCCTCGACATGGGTATCAATTGAAAGGGTATCATAAGTAGAATACCATTAGCGATATCTCCTTAGATACACGGCGATCATCTCAAGAGGGCGGAGTACCATTTTCTTCATAACCCTCTCGACATGGGTATTAACTGAAAGGGTATCATAAGTAAAAGACATTAAACAATATAGTATATCCTCAATATTTCGTTACTAGTTATTCGATAAATTTTCACTCGCACTATTGATGCCAGATGGTATTCGATGTTTAGCAAAAAGTGTTCATATAAAAATTGTTAGTCGTTCGTACACTCAAAAGATTCGTAAATCGGAAATAATTTTGGTAGCGCCTGTTCTCTTCATTCAACTAAAATTTATTCGAACTGAATAATAAAAAGTTTATTAAAATTGAGCAATGCGATATCAAAGCTGTCACTTCTGCAAAATTGCATATAGGTGGTTCAAATTATGAAGTGATTAGTGTTATATTCCATACAGAAAAAAAGTCACTACATCAGCATGTTGATACAAAAATCGAGCTGGTTATGGATCAATGATCCATAGTGCAGGAAAAATCTTGGCCGAGAAACGCGAAAGATTCTTATGTTTCTTTTTTATAAAGGCAATAATATTATTTTGAATTTCTGCATTTTGTTATTATGTACCTACTTACCTATAAAATAAGTAAAAAAAGATAATGAACAATTAAATACATAATATTTCTTTATACAAAAGATTATTTATCTTTTATTTTAGAATGTATTAAAACAAAAAAGAGTGATATACCGCCAAAAAAACATTAAAAATGTGAATTAGAAGTTCGTGGGCGCGAAATTATTTATTGGGACAGTTTAAAACACACTTATAACAAAAAAAGTGATATGGATTAGTCAAGATGAATCGTTAATAGCATGAAATAATTAAACACGTGCATTTACGAACGAATTCAGTGTGGCTCAGTCTATAGTGTTTCTAATAAAATTTGTTACATTTCGAAGGACAGCAAAGATTCATGCTAGGTATACAACGAATGCGTCAGCCACCTTTTTCGCGGTTGATAATACTTTATTGAGTTTAAAATAAAAATTGGCAGTTGTATAATTCCTATGAATTCGTTCGTAAATGCACGTGTTTAATTATTTCATGCTATTAACGATTCATCTTGACTAATCCATATCACTTTTTTTGTTATAAGTGTGTTTTAAACTGTCCCAATAAACAATTTCGCGCCCACGAACTTCTAATTCACATTTTTAATGTTTTTTTGGCGGTATTAATTTAACAGCCAAAACAACAAAATTATGGAATGCAAACTATATAAAAACTTATTCCGACTCTGACTCGTCAGAAGTGCCTATCTCAAAATCTATTTCCATTTCTTCATCGCTCTCATTTTTTTTGAATTTTTTTTAGAATATAAGGGCATTGGATCACCTACGAACCACGTTGACTTTAAATAGTTATCAAAAAACCAATCACATTCCTCAGGACGCATTTTGACGAAGTTCCGCTTTTGTGAAATCAATCAATTAAGGCTCGAGTTGCATTTTCATTGTTTCCGTAAGAAATATGGAAACAAGCGATGCTGTTAGTCGTCCATGTAGAAGTTTTGCTAAAGCTAGTGCGCGTACAAAACGAAGAAGAACGGAAAAAATGCGAAAATTCTACGGATTACAGAGGAGAAAAGTTCACGTTCCCGCTGCTGTCTGGTCCTTCGTCTTCCCACTTCTATATTTTTATAAGTTTTCTTGCCTGTAAGGAGGGAAAACCTTGCCATTCCTTGTCCTTTCTGCTAACGTCACCTGTAAGCACAATAAGAGATTAAGCCATATGCAGTTCAATTATAAAAAGCAGTGTTCTGTCGTGATAGTATTGGATGAAAGTGAGTAGAGTAATAATAAAAGAGTTTCCCTTCTTATGAAGAAGGCGCACTTCTCAGTTGGGCTGAGAAACATTTACCACGACCACGTGGGCTCGGCTGAGACATGCAAACATAAAACTAGTGAGATGTTGTGCCTAGAGGCTAGCCTAATTACGCTTTTTCATGGTATTCTTTCTGTTGAATAACACTTCAGATTGGATGACAATATATTAAGTGGAGATTGATCCGCACTCACTTCCAACCCGCCGGATCGGGGAATCGAGGCCAATAATTCGAATGTGTCAAATTGAAACAAAAAAAAAAAAAAAAAAAAAAAAACACATCACACATGTAAACACTATAGAAAACGAATCTAAACATTTTTCTTTGGATTGGAGGAAAATCTAATGTGATGCACTTTGCACAACAGAATTAGGTGTATTATTTTACTTAAACATACATGTCTTATTGTTAAAAATTCGGCTTACCGCACCCTAGTTTGGCCATGGAGATTCATTCATAAGTATCACACTGACCAACGCTATATATAATTAATCATGAAAAGTTTTTGTTAAAGGCTTATGTAGGTTATTAAGTTGTGAGACTGCGTAATCTAAAACTTAACAAAGTAATTAACAAACACTACAATATAATCATCATAGCTTAAAAAAAAGGAAATCAAATGTAAACAATAAAATTCTTTGATTCTTCACCCACGTCATGGTATATTTCTTTATTCAATATAAACAATAGTTTTTGAGCAGCAAATAAAAACTAATGCCATAATTTCGTTATCATCGGTTTTTGTTCTGGAAGCAAATTTAGAGACGTATTCATGTCAAAAACTTGTTTCATATGAAACAAAATCCCCGAAGGAAATTAAAAAAAATTATTATGACGAAAAAAAAAGCACCGCGAGCAGAAGGATCGAACTCGCAGCCCCACAGACGAGGGACTTTCCTTAGCCCTTTATAGTCCATGGAAGTGGTACTTTAACATTGCAAAAATGCAGGACAAGGTTTTATTTTTGGGATGTGTAGGAGGGTCAGGGTGAGCTTAAGTTTGAGTTTTTCGGATTCTAACCCTCCTCCATTTGACCGCCATCTTGGAAAACGTATGCAAATGGTTTTTTCACTATATCTCCGAAATGGCACATCTTACCGGAAATTTGCAAGGACACTTTTTGTAAATAATCTACAATTTATTACTTAGAAATTTTATGGTAAAATGAATAATTAAGAAGTTATAAGCCTTAGAACACAAAAATTAGTCACAATATTTTCTTTAAAGGCTCTTTTTTGTTGTTTAAATATACTTCTGGTCGAAATTTCCCGACCATTTACTCAGTTTTTGGTCTTTTGACCAAGAGCTACATTTTGAGATATGGCCCAAGTCTGTAGCGGCAGTACTTTCAGAGATGAAAGTAGGCTTCAGACGGACAGACGGACAGAGCCTCTGTATAAGCTTTTTTTTTTGAAAAAGCTAAAATTAAGTACCAATCAAAATTGCATGCGAAGCACATAGACAGTCGTGAGAGAACAAAGAGACTCCTTTTAAGGAGATCTTTGTTAGTGCTCACGCTAAAAACATTAATATTTTTATTTACATTAATAAACATGCGATTAACAGGCTCAAATCGCCCATAATTGGTAGTAGAGGAGTTGATGTGTAAGAGCGGTGGTCCTCTCAGATTGTATCGGCTCTCTCTAAACGACGCACGGCGCCTTAGAAAACCTGAGTCGACACGTCCAACCCTTAACCACCTACCTGCGGTCATGGAGACCGCTTGCGAAATATTTTTAATTACCAAAGCCAGACGCGCACACATGTACATTCACCGAGCTCAAGCGTGATACTGTTCGATGTGTAGAAAAGGTATATGGAAGCTAGCAGGAAGCACTCTGCCCCACGACACGCACACATCGAAAAATTTTAGTTCGAAAATTCGTTGCGGTCTCTGAGACCGGTGGTAGGTGGTTAAGGGTTAAGAAGCTGGTGGACGAAAGCAATATCGGCCACCTCACGACGCTTGTGGAGAGTGTTTAAGTTGAGTAACTTAAGTCGGTATTCATATGATGGAAGAATTAAAGCGTCTTCCCAAGGAAAGTGATTCAATGCGAATCGAACGAATCTACGTTGAACCGACTCAATTTTTCCAACATGCGAAGAATAGTGACGAGACTAAACCTGGGACGCATATTCAAGTAAAGGTCTGACAAGGGAAATTTAGAGGTGTTTAGTGATCAGGGTGCTGTTAAATTTTTTGTACCACCTTTTTATAAAACCCAAGACTAAGCTGCTCTTGGAGGAAATATAGTTGATATGAGTAGAAAAGTCCAGCTTGGTGTCAAGTCTAATCCCGAGGTCTTTGACAAAATTAACACGGGGGACACCCTCACTAGAAAATGAGTAGTTATAAATTATAGGATCACGTTGCCTACAAAAAGTCATGACTTCGCATTTACTAATATTAAGAACCAGGTTGTTGTTAGCGCACCAAGAGTAAAAGGTGTCGAGGTCGACTTGCAAAAGTTTGCAGTCCTCCATACTCTTTACGTGACGGTACAATTTGATGTCAATCAGGATTCTGCAGTGTCTTAGCAAGGTAACAATATCATCAATAGAAAGAATAAAGAGGATAGGGCCAAGATGACTGCCTTGAGAGACACCGGATGACGCCTCAATGGTCGCGGATTTGGATCCACGGAAAAGGACTTGGTAGGTCCTGTCAGCTAAGTGGGACTGGAACCATAATAGAAGGGCTTCAGGGAAACCTAACTTTTTTAGTTTGAAAAGTATAATGGAGTGGGAAAGCTTGTCAAATGCCTTACTGAAATCAGTGTAAACACAATCAGTGTTCCCGTTGACAGTTCTTTCATTCTTCTCTGCACTACATTTTCGAATAGAACTTGCTGTTTGTTTGACATGGCTATAGATGGAATAGCCAATAGTACATAGGTGTCTTATTTCTGAGCTCTGCGGTTCTCTATAAAAGAAATCGATACTGTATCGCATACTTCATTTCCTTGCTAGTAAAATAATACACGAGCTCTAGTTATTAATACGGAAATGTTTGACTCAACACGATTCTTGTGGGACTACATTAAAATTGCTCTAGAATCACCCTTTGTGTCACTAGTCCGTCATGTATCGCATGTTTCAAAAAAACATATGGAACGAACAAAAACAAAGAACAAAAAAATCTTCTTACAGAAGAACTTTAAAATCTTGGCAACCTTTGTTGTGCCACACCCAAAACTGCTGGATAGGGAA
Source organism: Thereva unica (assembly GCA_949987705.1). NCBI lineage: Eukaryota > Metazoa > Arthropoda > Insecta > Diptera > Therevidae > Thereva > Thereva unica. The sequence continues at coordinate 65,815,266 of OX465284.1, forward strand.
TGAAATAACCTTTCATTTCATAAAAAAATTGATTAAATAACAGATGAGGGTATATTATCTACGCTTGCTTACCTGTTTATACCTGGCAACCCCACAATCGGGCCCGGTAGAAATCAGGCAACCCCTATTTTTCCTCTTCTTTGTGTCATATTCTGTCAGTTAATGGTCGAATTTTATGATTAACAAATGAGGGTAGTTGGCCCAAAAAAGTTAATCACAATATCTTTTATTTAACACCTTCGGTAAGCGATTTAGCTAGGCAACCCATGTGCGTTTTACCAAAGTATATATCATCTATCATATAATAATTGTCGTCATCAAATAACAGATGAGGGTATATATTTCTTATACCGGATCTTGCACTATATGTGATATGTGGTTTCATGAATGCCTTTGATAATTCTTACTATATATACACCTTCAAACAAAATAAATTTTTATAAATTATACCTCTTTACGAATTTCTCTTTATTTTTAATAATGAATGTAAAATATTTTTTCGTTAAGAAGGAGTGAACTTTACACTGCTCTTCTCGCAAAGATTTCAATGCTTAAAATCCGAGGAACAATAAGAGCACCGCACTGGGTGCTGGCACTCAAAAAGGTGCTTGCCTTATCAAAACGCTAGTAGATATATGGAGCACTGTCCAATGAGAGCATCGCATCGATACGGTGGTCGTAAATTTGATGCCGGTGCTCATATCAAAAAAAGTTTTGATGTTTTGCTTGTCACCGAGCATTTAAAAAGTTAAAGTTTTGCTTTTTAGTGAGAAAGTGGAGGAAAAATCACATGAAGACGTTTCCCTATATTTTTTTGGGTCGCTGATTACGAAAATCGGCCCAGTAGTCCTAAAATATGGGCGTCACCCTTAAAAATGTAAAAAAGCACTTCTTTTTAAATATTTTTTTTTAATGAAAAGTACTCAAGGCAAAATAGTACTTTGGTTTAGGGGTAGTTTAACCCCTCTTAAAAGGGGTTAGAATAATTCTCCAAATTGTTTAATACAACCCACCTCATTAAAAATTTAAACTTATTTCCCTTTAATCCCTCATAGGATATAGGGCGACATTTCTTTGGTTTTATTCGGATTTAACCTTAAGCCAAATTGTTAGACATAACTGTGGTACAGCAAACATGTCTGTTGCACAGCAAACAGATATCATCCGTGTATTCAAGATCCCGGTCTAGTAATCCTATTGTATGCCGCATATTATAATATCTTGAGCGTTATCAACGATGTCGGTTATTACTATAAGAAATAGTAATGGTTAAAGTATGGTGTCGTACTCCTGAACTCACCTCAAACCTGTGGGATAATTTTCCATTGTGAAGAACTCAACATTTGGGATATTTGTATAAGGCTTTTATCAATTCTATATTTTTATGGCAGTATATGTTACCGTAGTGCCCGCCTATTGACCGAGTCGAACGCTTTCTCATAGTCTACGAAAGTAAGGTACAGAAGCCTGCTCTACTATGATTCACAAGGTATTAGTATGGCCTTTGTAAAGCAACCCTTCCTGAATCCAGCCTGCTGCCCTCTACGCGTTCAGTCACTGCCTCTTATCCTTGATATTATAATGTGGGACTAAATTTTACCCACAGTAGATAAAAGGCCAAAAACCTCTCCAATTATCATATATTGCTAGGTCCCCCTTTTTTGGTATTTTGACTATGATGTGTTCCATGCTTTTGCTCCAGGATTGGCTTTAGGGCTTCTGCTATGAGGCTTGAGTCGGCTTTCAACAATTGTGGCGGGATGCTATCTCTTCCAGCTTCTTTACCATAAGCCATTGCTTGAACTGCGGTTACTCTTTTTGTTTTAGATGGTGCACGGAAGGTAATTTTTATTGGCTGTGCATTATTGCTGCTTTCATAACCATACCATTCAAGTAATCTCTCCTTCTTTGAAGTTGCGCTCCTCGTCGCTACACAGCAGCCTTCCATCCACAATCTTTACGGCATGCTTTTTAGTACACTGCTTTTCCGAGAGCTTTTTGGTGATTAGATGCAACACCTCAATGTTGCCTGTGTTTGCCGCGTTTTCCGCTTTTTCTGCGAACTTGTTTATCTGCCCTCTGTTATCACGCCGGACGCTTCTTTCCACCTTCTGGCGCAATTGGAAGAATTTCCGTTCAAGTTGATGACGTTTGTCCGGGTCGCTTGTAGAGCTTACGTTATTTTTAAGGGCCGTTCTGCATTCCATTTTTTGCTAGGTTGTATCCAAGATGCAGTGTTGCTGGTTTCTTTGGACATAACCGATGCTTGTTTCCGATGCTTTTATACTAGCGCCCTTTGTAGTACTCCACAGCTCTTCAATGTTGTTTTCTTCAGAAAATCTTTGCTGGTTTAAGGTTTGTTGTAGTTTCCCAGCAAATTCTCGCCTTTTAATGCTGTCGCGCAGAACGCGTTGGAGGTTTCTGATTGCTATGATTTTGAAGCTACACTAAAGCTCCTCGCATCTTCTAGAATAGTACTCCATCTGCGGCTGATGACCACGTGATCTATCTGGTTTCTAGTTCTACCTTCGGGCGATACCCAGGTCTTCTTTTTTATCTCAAAAAGCCAAGCTTAGTAGTAACCCTTTATACTACCAGTCCACCATGTCGTTCAGGTCATGGTGCAATGTCTAGTAGTAAGCTTGGTTTGAAGAATAGAGGAGAAAGGGAAAGGTTAGAGCTGGCCTGGAGAGTGTTGAAGAAAATGACGATGACCACGTTTGAACTCTAAAGGCCCAATTATAATGAACGGATTTGAGCACAACAAAACGGGTTGAACTGTCTAATTGGTTTTCCCAACATACATTTTAAACCTGACCGATTATAATGAACGCATTCAAGCGGATTCGGTCGAATTTGAGCGCATTCGTTTTTAAAAGATTAAAAGTTGCCGCATTGAACTGTCAAATATTTGATAAACAAGGTTAAAAGATGAGATGCAAAAATGTTTACCGGCGACCAACTCGTCAACGAGGTTAAAAATTATGAAATTATTTATAAAAAAAGCCAAATTTGGCTATAAAAGAAACAAAATTAAGAATTTTTTGCACTCTTGTTTACAATAAACTTTGACGTTTGAATCCGAGCAGATGCGTTATTATAACCAGTCAATTTCCTATACGATCAAATGCGTTTTTTGACATTCCAATCCGCTCAGATCCGTTCATTATAATTGGGCCTTAAGGTGTTGTACTAGGTCGGAAATACTGACTGTGGGAGATTATTCCACAGTCGAATTGAACGTGGGCTGTAGGGTATGAAGGTGAGCCGAGCGCAATAGTCTGGTGTTGCGGGAAAAATATTGCCGTATTGCAGGAGGTCTTGAATTTCAATTGAGCAGTGGCTGCGTAATAGCGATAAGGATAAAGTATAGAGAGGGCTGCTGCATTCCTACGGCGGCCTAAGGTGTCCACGGGCGCGAGAGGGGCCATTACCAATGAGTTTGAGGGCACGATTGTGCACGTTGTCGAGGCAAGCCAAGGTCGTTTTGGTGGCGCCTGCGAATTTTATTCAAGGCGGGCCGAATATAGGATTTGTAGATTGTAGTCAAGGCGGCTGGCTGGAAGAGAAACTTGCATCTTTTGAGAAATCCAAAGCATTGGGAGATTTGTTTGGCGATTTGAAATATATGATCATTCCATCTGGTGTATCTTGTTGTAACAAAAGTAGGTTCCACCTACCGTGAGTTGGTGGAAACTACAAAAGTCAACGAAAAGCTGAACGTTTCCGTTAGTGAGCTGGCCGATGCCTTAAATTCCAATTGTGTGTTCAAGGCCGGTGTTGTTGGGGCCGATCTGTGCGTGGAATAGAGCGAAAAACCTAATTCAGTTGCATATAGAACTCTTCCTTGATATCGTTGGAGCGTATCATTGGACTATCGTAGTACTTCTTAGTCTGGTACGCCGACGCACGTTAATAATCCTCAAAGAAACTGGTGACCAGCTAATGAGGCTGGAACTCGTTTCTTTCGGAAGTATTACGACAATGAAATGGGTCAGACTTATTTTAATAGTCTTTCCTCATTTCATTGCAATATAAATTATAATATATTGCCAATAAGAAAATTTATATTTTTAAAAATATCTTTTTATTTTACATTAAATTATATATCCGTTATTTAAAACAACTCAAATAGGCGACTTTCTATTTGATTGAACTGCTAACTAATACTCTTACAATTATTCAAAATTATTTTAATATAACAATACTTGTGTGGCTATGTTATTTTTTAAATTGTTTCTGTGTACAGTGTATACATACATGATATGTCAATCTAAATTCCCCAAGTGTATTTCATATGTAGTAGTAGTGGGAATCCCAATTATGACGTAACCAAAAACACTGTACTCGAAATTATTAGTACCTACAGAAACTGAATCGATACTTGAATAAAACTTACTACAACGAAAAACGTACATATGTAGCGGCTGCTACATAACTCCCCCTTCAGCGAGAGCGTCCGTATAATGTACGATCATAATTTAGTTTAATATATAATTACTCAAAGAAAACAAACAAATTTAATCATTTTATAACCGAAATGAAACTTTTTTCTTTGAACTTCTAGCTACTGGTTTTTCAGTGTCTTCCGGGCGGGTTTTAATCTATCAATTGATACCACCATTATTCTTCCGTTAACGTTAATAGTGAAAACTTTCTTATTTCTCTTAACAACTTTAAAAGGACCATCATAAGGATCTTGCAAGGATCCCCTACCTTTATCCGTCCTCAAAAAACAAATTTGCAATCTTCTAATCCTTTCGGAACATAAAGATTTCTTTTTTGATCCCGAGAATCTGTTTTCCTCATGTGATCTCGTAATTGCGCCACTAGGTCTGTTGGATCTGATACTTGCTGTGGGTCCCTCATAAAGAATTCTCCCGGAATACGTAGTGTGTGACCATAAACTAATTCAGCCGGACTACAATTAAGAACCTCCTTAACCGTTGTTCTTAAACCTAGTAATATAGCTGAGATGTGCAACAACCAATTCGGATTAGACATCTTAGCTCTCAGAGGTGCTTTTAAATGTTTGTGTATGTACACCAAAGAGGCACTTCCCTGGATTAATATTTATTCCGTATTCTTCTAAACGGCCGAAAACCTGCTCTAAGTGTTTCTTGTGCTCCTCCTTATTTTAGCTTGCAACCAGAATATCATCAACTAAGTCCAAAGGGCTTTTTCATAACACGCATGGATGTTATAGAGTCCCGTGTAGATTGTTTGCTAAGTGAGGATCACTGATTGTACACGTATCTATGCACGATCAAAGATTAACAGAAAAGCACAATGCGAAGGCTGCGGTAATTAGTGGGCCCTAGTGCAGTTTCTCTTTGAACTGATTTTTTTTCCTTATAAAGACTGTGCTTTTTACTTCATAGCTTTATTATTTGTAAACTGATCTTTATGATTTTGATCATTTTAGAAAGGTAATAATCTGTGGAATGGATAAAAAATATTAATTGACCCTTTCAGGGCTGATAAAATGGTAATTAGGGTTGAACAAAGTGAAAAAAGGTAAAAAATCATCAATTTTGAAGATTTCGTTCGCCATGAGCGACCTCTAAATCTTTTCCGATTTGCCTAAAATTTTAAATTTCTTAGTTTTTTGCCTATTCGCATATTTCTAGGGGGTGAGACCCAAAATTGAAGCACTTTTGCAAATAAGGGCCACCCTAGTATACATACATGATATGACAATCTAAATTCCCCAACTGTATTTGATAGTAGTAGTGAGAACCCAAATTATGATGTAACCAAAAACACTGTACTCGAAATTATTAGTACCTACAGAAACTGAATCGGTACTTGAATAAAACTTACTACAACGAAAAACGTATATACAAGTAGCGGCTGCTACAACAACACCATTCCTACGGCTTTCAGTTTCGCTTTTGAATATAAAGCCCCCCATACACGGTCAAATCGGATGTACATCCATGCTGTACAGCCAAAAATGTGATATACCACAACTGTGCTTTTTGGTTGTACAGCTTCATTTTCTGTGCGGTCGCGAAAGAGTTAGCATGGATAGTAACCAAAAGCTGAAAATAGTATTATCAACGGTGGTAATAGATATTTGTAGCGAAGAAAAAAAACCTAGAAAAAGAAGAAATGTTTGTACAAAAAAATGGCTGTTTCTTTTAATTTTTCTACAAGTTTCTCTAATCCAAGTTTCTCTTTGGACCACAGCTCATCACAATTTTGATAGAGGTCAATGAACTCACTCCAGAACTGGTTATTTGGTATCGACATCGCAAATATTGCATAAAACTTAAACTGATTTAAGGAACTACGCGCGTAAAAATGACGTTTGATTATTTGTTTACATCGACAAATAAAACTCAAATGCCATTTTTTAAGCATCACTGTTCTTATACATAGGTAATACCAAAACTAAGGAATAGTCCTACTATTTGTCCATTTTCTAGGATAGTCACAATGTTGTTTCCTTATATTTTTCTCTTAAACCTAATTATCTTGTCCTAAACTCACTTTACCCTATCATACAATATGGCTGTTTCCTATCATTACTGTACATTGTCTACCTGGTCTCAACAATTAAAACGGTATATAGTCTGCGAGGAGGTTATAAACATCTCATTTCATTTTTTAGAATGAAAACATATTTATCCTAGAAAAGAAAATATTAGTCCTACCTGCAAGTTTCCGTAAATTTAACAACAGGCCCAAACCAAACATAATAAAAAGTTTCCAATCCGAATTTGCCAAGTTTGAGGATGTTTCTGTTATCACAGATTTTAGAATTGTATAAAAGGCATTCACAGAAATAATTTACTATTTGCCGTTAACAAATAATCCAAATGGATCAAAATATATTAAAATAATAGGTTTATTCGAAATTAAATAAAACAAGAGGATTTTATTAAAAGTAAACTTCTAAAGGACTTGTTTCCCTGTAGTTCAACTAAAGAAGGATTAATTACAACAAAAGCATATTTGAATTAATTTGAAAAGATTTCTTTAGAGTGCAGTCATATATTTTTTATATTGTTTAAGGGATTCCGTATTTTACAAAGACTTTGTCTGTTCTTTTTTGAACTCTAAAAATTCACTAATAATTCATAAAATGACTTAAAGCCTGTTAATGAATTATTTTAATGTAATGTTTTTCGATGTTTGGTTGGAGCACTACGCCACTACTTTCATGCATGTTGGAGCACCGGTAACCACGCCTCAAAAAAATCCAACCACGCCTTCAAAAAATCAAACTTAGTTTGATTTTCATCCAGCCGATGCGGACGTACCAATTTCGATAGTTTTGGTTGTACATCCGCCCTTCGATGTACATCCAATTTGACCGTGTATGGGCCCCTTAAGAAGGACTCTCAGTTTGGGCAGATATCTTCCCGCGCGTTGGGCCGTCTGGTCTCGCTGAGTACTACGACTTTGATTTTACATCGATTCTTCTTATTAAGGACAGCAGTCCATCAGCATCAGAAAATAATTTATTTTTGGCTAAATCGATCGAATGTCCAGCAAAAACTATAAAAACTAACTTGCTTTCATTTTTATTTCGCGGTTCATTCGGTGCTATCGTTGGACATAAACCGGCACCTCGTGCCAGAGCCCCGGCCACTTCACAGCGTCACATTTAGATGCCCGGCAATGCTAGGTGCTTTCATTGGACTTCCTGCTTAAGACACCTTACGTGAACATGCTGAAAATATTTACTTGGGTTTTTCTTCAAAAGAAGGCACTCGTAGAATGCATGGCTGTTTCCAAAACAGAAACATCTGCACGTTCTTGAAAAAATGTACTATGAAGTACTCTGGCATAGTAGAATGGATGTCAGGACACTAGTTGAATTTTTCTCCAGATACTGCGCCTTACATGCTCCCCTATAAAAGATCACACCCTGTGAAGATCTTTTTTGGCATTTGCCGCCATGGTGTCGGATCAGCCGCCACTGTGCCGGGGCAACCACTGCCGACCGGTTTTCGCCTTCCGTTTATTCTTTATGCCCGCTCTCTATTAATATTTAATATGTCTACATACACTTATGTATGTCTTTATTATCACACGAAGAAAAACAATATTTACATTATTTATTTTTTAAATTCCAATTTTCGAAGACTCGTTCGAGCAATTCGAGTGGTATTTGGCCAATGAAACGAGAAACGTTAGCTTCCAATTCCTCAATCGTAGGTGGCTTATCCATATTGCCTTTATGTAGCCCCATGTGATATCACATAACTAGGCGGAAAATTCACCGGCCCGAAGCATGCAATAAAGTCATGATTTCACGAGGTGTAGCACGCTGTCTTGTTGAAACCGTCGAGATGATGGGCTTCAATTTTAGGCAGCAAAAAGTCCGTTATCATGGTGCGGTAAAGGGCGGCATTCACCTTTATGAACAAGATCCATAACGGTGAATGCCGCCCTGAGCACTTGGAACAGCAAGCAAAAGTGAAAAAGTATGTTCCGCACTTTGAACAGCAAAATAAATACACTATAAGTATTAACAATAAACTCCCGCTGTAAGAAATAGTAATTTTTATTTTATTGTTCACAAAATTAATATCATCTTGACTGTAGATACAGATTTAGATTAAAATTAATGGCTTTTATCACTTTGACAATTAATATAGTTTTTCACAAAATTGATGTTCACTTGTCGATTCTCGATTGCAAAGTGAAGTTATCGGAAAAATTGAGGAATTTTAAGGTAATTCCAATATCAGAAAGTTACAAAATAAAAACTGTCGTGCTTCCAGAAAGCAAGAACAAATTTTTCTGGGTTAAATAAACAGACGTTATGGCAGCTCTTGAACCTCTTCGGAGTGTTCTTCAACCCAAATATGGCAATTTTGCTTATTGGCGTAGCCATGAAGCCACAAATAGGCCTGATACCACTAAACAAAAGTGTCTTCAAGCTTTTCAGGAGCCCAAAAACTGAAACGGTCACTATTTGGCCTTTAAACCAACTCCTTATCTATCTATCTATATTAATAAAAGAAAGTGTCTGTCAGTCTGTGTGTCTGCTTGTACGTACCGTAACGCGTTGGAGCTAAACTAGAAGAGATAAAAACCTGCACCTTTTTGTAGGTGCATGCCCAAACAGTTCACTAAAAGTTTTCGTTTTTCAAAGTTTTATACCGCGTTTATATCGCCTCGAAAACACGTGTTTTCATGCAAGTGTTTTCGGAAGACGAATTAACTGTTTACATCGCCTTTCTAGTTTTCGAGTGACAGTTTATTTAGAAAAATGCTAGATAAATACTTTAATTACTTCGTTTTAAATTTTTTCCATGGCAAACTCAAATTTTAAAAAAGTCTCGACACAGAAAATGACATGCGTATAACAACCGCTGAACGCTGAATTGGGTTCTTGTCCACACTTTTCTTGTTTTCGTGGTCGTTTTCATCGAAAACAGCTTTCCAAGTTGTTTTCGATTTGTATGACAAAACATTTGTTTTCGATTGTGTTTTCGCCCAAAACGCGATTTTTTGACGAAAACGCTTGTTTTCGAGGCGATGTAAACGCGGTATTATTAAAGAACTTTTTTAATTAATAAATTAGTATGATTTTTCGATTCTCGCAACTTGATTTTCACCCACTTTCATATAGCCGATCAACTCCAAATTTTGCCATATGCATAGTTGTGTTACAATGCAATATGAGATTTTTGTAAAAAAAAATTAAGATGAGGGCTCCAAGATGACGACCCAATTTTGCAAGTGCTTTTTCAGATACCCCACATGGGTATCAAATGAAGGGGTATTACGAGTTGAATACAATTTGTGGCATCATTCTAAATTCAAAATGCTTGTCTCACAAAATGGTGCAACTATAATAGAATAAAAAGTAGAAAATATAACCTTTTAACTTGATGCATAGTTTGCGTGACAATGCAATCGGATCATTTTGTAAAAAAATCAAGATGGCGGTTCCAAGATGGTGGCCGAATTTGACAATTGTGTTGCCCGTCCCCTGTCATGGGTATCAAATGAGAGGGTGTGCAAGTAGAATACTATAAGCTGTGTAACGTTATTTCAAATTGAAAATGGCGGCCAAAAAAGCTGGATTACATTTTTTTCTTTACAAGCGGTATGGGTATCAAATGAAAGGATATAACAAGTTGAATACAATGAGCTGTGTGACGTCATACTAAATTCAAAATGCCGGCCAACACAAAATTACGGTTTACCTTTTTCTTTACTTCGCTTTCGGTATGAATATCACATAAAAGTGCATGACAGTAAGTAAGAATGTAAACTGTATGACTCATTTTAAATCAAATATGGTGTTCACCATCATGACAACAGACAAATCCGACGTGATCTAGCACTCCTGAAAACGTAAACAAAATTCTCAAAAAGACAATCCACAAAACCACATAATATGACCAACCCAAAAGACACACTCTCCTCCACAGTCAATTCCACAATTCCTAAAAATATACAAAAACAAATTAAACACAAGTAAAAGAAAATAAAAACAAAATTCTTAATCTAAACACAGCGCCCACTTATATTGCAGTAGGACATTGTTTTTGAACAGGGACAATTTACCTTCCTGTAAGGGACAAATGTACTGCCTCGTGTAAGTGCGGCTCAACTTTACGGGAAACTTTGAGGTTCTGGCCTGCCGCCGACCTGTGTTCGTGTCTGTGTTAAGCCAAAAAAGCGTTTCAGCTCATCTTGGTTAGTGTCGTTGGGATTTGTAGCCATAGTTACGTGTGTAGGATGTGGTCACAAATACTTTTGAAGAATTTTGTGTATCAATGAGTGAAGAAGTGGGCGAATTACGATTCGTACCAAAAATGTTTGTAATCTCTTGCAGTGGTTTCCGAGATACGACAAGGTTCTCTTTAGCTGACCATTCTTCTCTTGATGTGACTTCAAACTTAACAGCTACTACATTTGTTGTGGCACGCCGATGAGCTAATACGACTAACGACTAACATGGCATACGTTAGCCCTAATTTGACACATTTCTAAAAAATTACGTAATTTACACTTGGGGTCGATCTGACCCCAGCGTATAAAAATGTTAATAACTTTTTTATTTGTTTATATAAAGGTTTATAAAAAATTACAGATATAGTTTGAACCTTTCTGAAGATTAGTATATTATTGTTGAAGTCAATTGTTATTGTTTAATTATCAAAAAAAATTGTCGAATTGTCTACCGATTTGTTGGAGAAAAATTGGTTCGAAAAAAGCTGGGGTCGTTTTGACCCCAAGTGTCAAATTAGGGTTAAATTCCATCCGGTTTGACAAGTTTGGCGAAGAGATCTCACGGGTAAACTCAGCTGTTCTTGTTTTTTTAAGAACATCGTTTGCCACATTTGAACGCTTGAAGTGTGCGACTAGTTTACTAGATTTATTAATCATAGGTTGAATTTCCGATTGCTCAAGAGCGTTATTAATCGCTGGTTGTATTGTATGTGCGGCACAAGCTGTATCTTGATGGTCTTTATTGAGAATTATCTTGGTAGCGTTTAGAATATTTGCAGTATTATCAGTAACTATCGCTTTTCTTTGTCCTATATGTTGTAATCTTTACACATGCTTTGATTTGCTGGGCTAACTGCTAAATGACGGTCGTCCATTCCACATGTTTCCAGTGTAATACTGTGAAGAACCCAATTTTCATTCAAAGTTAAAGTTAAGCCCTAGACGACCAACAATCAGTTGTTCACGCAATTGCTTCGGAAGAATCTTTTTCTCGGATGCATTTTTTCTTGACATTAAGACTTTTTTAAGGCAATCTTCACTACTTGGAGTATATTTTGGTTCTATGACTTCTATAAACCTAAATCTTTCGCTAGTGCAAAATGATAACAGCAGCTGGAACAATCTAATGAGCTAAAGCCTCATGAATCGCCCCTTTTCGCTCTTGACTGCAGATGTTATCCAATGTGGAGGACACCCTGATCGTCGTTTTCTCTTTGCTTATGATCCGGATTGCGAAGAGTGCGGTAGAGAAGACTGACCTAAAATGATTGCGACTAGGAACTCTTATTAAAAGATTGACCTGCAGATGGCTTGATTACTTACTTCAGAGAAAGTTTCGATTCTACTCTCGATAGTGTCAACCTCTTCTGTATTTCATGAAACTTCTGTAAATTAACATAAAAAATAATACATATTCACATTCGGGAAAAAATTTGCGCCGTTTATCAATGATTTGAACTTAGATTTTATAAATACACGTGTAAGAGATATACAGGTGTATAAAAATTACACGTGTATCAAGTACACGTGTCATTACACGTATTTTACACGTGTACACGTGTTGTACATACACGTGTATTTAAATACACGTCAAAATATTGGACATCTAGTCCCGAATGACTGCCAAATTGCAGCTCACACAAACATAAAAAAATGGACGATGGAGGGACAGTTTCGCAAGTTAGTCCATTCAAAACGTGCGGGGGGGGGGGGGTGTTCCAAAATAACACCGTTAAGAAAATCGAACCCTAAAGGTTTGTGGGGTCGCTGATCACGAAAATCGAGGTCCCGCGGTCCTAAAATTAGGGCATCACCCCTAAAAATGCAAAAAAAAAACATCCCTTTTTAGGGGGTTTTCGCGATTATGGGTGTCTTCGAAAATGCATCACTGCGGTATCACTGCAATATTCAGCCACAGAGTTCTAATTGCTGAATATTGCAGTAATACCGCAGTGATGCATTTTAGAAGACACCCTATTTCAGTAATAATGAAAACTAATGCGATGAATGCCCTTTATTTAATATTTATTTGCGAAGGTGGTTGATTTATACAAAATTAAGGCGAACTTAATTGTAAGGGGTCCTCCTAAAGGGTTGAAACTTTCATTAGGAATAATTTTCATTCATTACTTTTTTAATTTCATTCCTTACGAAGGGTTTTACAGCGCCCCGAATGTATGAAACAGACAGATTTTCTGAATATTTTTATTACGATTTGACTTCCTACTTTCCTTAGAAATTAGCAATTACAGGTAGCAAGTAATAATAATGAATGAATGACTATACGTTATAAGAAAAGCCGATGTTTGGGTAATATAATAAAATGTTTTCGCATTTTTTTGCGGGTTTTTATTGCTGTTATGCTATGTTTTACAAGGTACGATATGGTTTAAAATGAAATTCTTTGAATAATAACATGTATTTGTTATAGTTACTCCAATTTTTTAAAATAATTTGTGTTAGGACTGCACAAAAACGTGCTTCATTCTGTTGTGATAACTATCTAGCAAAATATGAACGTATTCAGTTTGTGATAAAAGTTTGAATTATCTTAGTCTAATTTCAAAATTATTATTTCAGTTTAATCTTAGTCAAATTTTCATATTTACAACTTTGTAAATAGTTATTCAGATGCGCATACTACCAAAACACAAAATAGTACTACTTTGACGGGATGATTAGGGGGCAAAATCGTACCGTCACCTCCTCGCTGGTGCCTCCTGGATAACCAACCCACGACGGACGTACCCAGTGCCCGGGGGTATAGCTGGGCCACCCTATCCGATGGGGTATAATTCACGGATCCGGTCCTCCTGGTAGTGGGGTTGGGCGTTGGGCTAACTACCGGACCCTGTAAAAACACATCAGTTAAGAAACCCGATGCAAAGCCTCGGAAGGGACGGAAAAAACGGCAACGACTACGGCAACAGCACCTGGAAATGATTTTTGGAACATGGAACACGCGAAGTATGTACCGAACTGCATCAGTTAGGTCACTACTAGACGAAGTGAGCAGATATAAAATCAAATTACTCGCGTTACAAGAGATCAGATGGATAGGAAACGGGACAATGGACCTTGGCAACTACAGGATATTCTACAGCTGCGGAAGGGAACACCACTTAGGAGTAGGCTTCGTAATACACAAGTCAATCATAGATAATGTCATACAGTTCAAGCCAATCAGTGGACGTCTATGTTCAATACGACTCCGAACGATATTCTTCACCCTCACAATCAGAAATGTACATGCGGAGACGGTGGAGAAAGCGGACACGACAAAGGACACTTTCTACTACAAGCTTGAACACGCATATGACACGGCCCCTTCCAATGACATCAAGATGGTGATAGGAGACCTCAACGCCAAAATTGGAAGAGAGAACTGGTACAGACCAACCATTGGAAAAGAAAGTGTCCACGAAACATCAAATGATAACGGACAACGTGTTATCGATTTTGCAATGAGCAAAAATATGATCGTCAGCTCAACATATTTTCCAAGAAAGGACATTCACAAATACACATGGCAATCTCCCAGCGAAAGGTACTGCAATCAAATAGACCATATACTTATAGACAGAAGGGCAGCTTCCAGTATCCTTCAAGTAAGATCCTACAGAGGTGCGAATTGTGAATCGGACCACTTCCTAGTTAAAGCTAGATTCAGATGTCGGCTGTCCACTCAAGAACAAAGAAGCAACAAAGTAAAGAAATTCGACGTTGACCGCCTCCAGGAACAGACCGTATTGGAGAGATACCAGGCAACGTTAGCAGAGAGGATAGGTCCAAGCCTAAACATAAATAATGAAGACACAATTGAGGGAAAATGGACAAGATTGAGGACGATACTGACAGATGTCACGAAGGAAACTGTAGGCTACAAACGCACTGCCAGAGCCAATGATTGGTACGACGAGGAATGTAGAACAGCCATAGATGCCAGAAATAGAAATAGGAAAATTTACATAGAGAGACCGACGAGGAGCAAGAAACTGAAATATGAGGAAACAAGAAGAACCGCAAAAAACATCTGCAGGAAGAAGAAAAGGCAATTCCTCAACAATTACATCCTGAGAGCAGAGGAAAACTTTGCCCGAAACAAAACCAGGGAAGCATATAAGGAAGTAAACTTCTTCAAGAAAGGCTTCAAACCCTCCTCCGGTATATGTAGAACGAAAGAAGGCACTATAGTTACAGGCAGCGAAGATGTAAAGAAAAGATGGAAGGAATTTTTTTAGCGAGCTGCTGAACGCAAACGAGAGCATCCGACACGTACCAGAACCCCGTCCACAACATAACGATGACACCAGAGAAACAAACGAACCCACTCTGGAAGAAGTACAAAGTGCCATACGACTCTTAAGAAATAACAAATCTCCAGGAATTGATAACATTCCAGCAGAGCTGATGAAGCAAGGAGGCGAACCGCTTTCAGCAGCTATACATGAATTACTATGCTGCATATGGAGGAACGAAAAAATGCCTGAAGATTGGGAGCAAAGCATTATTTGCCCAATACACAAGAAAGGAGATAGGTTCAACTGTGCAAATTACAGAGGCATATCGCTTTTAAGCACAGTGTATAAAATAATGACCAATATAATTAAGACCAGACTGGAACCTTATGCAGAAGCCGTAATAAGTGAATACCAAGCTGGATTCAGAAGAAATAGGTCAACGATGGATCAACTTTTTTCAATAAGGCAAATCCTCCGAAAATGCTGGGAATACAACATCGACGTGTATCAACTTTTCATCGACTTTAAACAAGCATACGACAGCATCGACAGGGAAAAAATGTATGCGACAATGCTGGACCTAAACATACCCCTAAAGATAGTGAAACTGACTAAAATGACAATGGAAAATACAAGGTGTGCAGTCAGAATACAAGGAGAATTGACGGAGTCCTTCCCAGTCAAGCAAGGCTTAAAGCAGGGCGATGGGCTGGCACCCATGCTATTTAATCTCTGCCTAGAAGGAGTAATTCGCAAGGTTAACATTGATGCGAACGCAGCCCTGCTTAACAAATCCAAACAGTTGGCAGGATATGCCGACGATATAAACTGCCTTGCCAGATCACTGTCATACCTTAGAGAAGTATTCACAGAATTAGAAGATGGTGCTAAACATATAGGGCTGCAAATAAATGCAGACAAGAGCAAGATTCTAATTCAGTCAAGGGTGGAAAGAAGAAGAAGAAACCACAACACCACCTGGGGGGAATATAACTTCGAACGGGTAAACCAATTTAACTACCTGGGGTCCACAGTCAGTGAAGACAACGATGGAACGATAGACGTACAAAGAAGAATAAACGCCGCAAACAGAACATACTTCTCACTACTGCCAGTAATGAAATCCAGAGACATCCACAGAAAAACAAAAATAAGAGTCTACAAAACCATCATACGTACAGTAGCTACGTATGGTTGTGAAGCATGGAGTATCTCCCAAAAATCCGCCGACAAGTTGGATATATTTGAGAGGAAGGTTCTCCGAAGGATATACGGCCCAATTAATGAAGACAATGCATGGAGAATACGCTACAATCACGAATTGTACGACTTATACAAAGAATGTAAACTTTCGACCCATGCCAAGCTACTGCGTTTACGCTGGGCCGGTCATGTCCAAAGAATGGATGACTCAAGGATACCAAAAAAATCCCTGTATCTACTACCAGATGGCAAAAGACCAGTTGGCAAACCACGGTCAAGATGGGAAGATAATGTTAAGACCGATGCAGCGAAACTGCTCAACACGAGAAACTGTAGACAAGCTGCGGAGCAGAGAGACGTCTGGAGGAAGAAGCTGAAGGAGGCCAAGGCTCGAATTGGGCCGTAGAGCCATCGAAGAAGAAGAAGACGGGATGATTATTATAATTTTCAAGTGTTCATTGAAATTTGTTTGTAGTTTTAAAGTTTATAAAAGTATACGTACATATATTTCATTATGAATCACTAATTTCATAAGTGACAAACCTCTGAAAGTAAAAAGAGTGAAATCTTTAATTACACGAGAAATTACGGAGTAGTTCCTCCGCACAGTTTTGTAGGTTAGTTTACACTCTATTTGTTATAAAAGTTATTCTGATAGTCGTACGGATTTGCGTTTGTGGCCATAGTACCAACAACAGCGACAACAGTGTCTTGTGTACCAGAAGTTCCCTTGATTGATTTTAATTTCCTGACCAACTGCTTCATTTGCTCTTTGAACTTTCAGTCTTGACACCATTGCACTCTGCTATAATTCCTCAGCAAACACTAATTGATCATGAGCCGCTGCGCAGCCCTTCAAAAAGACCAAGAATGGTGTAGATAGAAAAGCAGCATCCTGGATTAATCGTATTGGGGACACTTGCTCTTTATATTAAGTGAAGAAAACACATGTACATGAAAGATGAGCCAAAGTATGTTGCTTTATTTGTAGATAATCGCATTATCTACAAACTTTGTAAACATTATTTTGCGATAAAATTACCAAAAAACCTAAACCCTTAAGCACTCTTAAAGGAAGCTCTCTGTTAGATTTCAGCCTATACCCAATCATTTTCGATATTTTTAGTATTTTCCTGTATTACTTTGCTTTTTGATATAAATGAAATTACTAGGTACTACTTTGACTATTACTTGACGTACAACATTGACGCTTCCACACTTGAATCCCAAAATTTCCCATGAGTGAATTTTTTTTTTTTTTTTTTTTTTTTATGTGACAGACTAGAGGCTTAGGGAAAGTCCCTTTGTACTGTCGACAATCTATTTTTTATTCGTACAGAGTGCAATGTCGAACAGCAGCTCTAGCCGGAAGATAGACAGAAGAGAAGGAAGTAACTGTCACAACCTAGCCGCGATATTTGATTCCACCTACTCACAACCATTTCGCGACTCTGACATCGGGGCGTCGAGAACAACTCGCTGGAGTGTTATGCCTCCTGAAACGAGTTGAATCTCATCAACCAACCGATGGCATGCGCTTGGTGGAGCGGGGAAGGACTAGGGAAGGCTATGACAGGGGAATCAGGAATGTAAAGAGGGAAGAAGAAAGAAGGAAAGTTAGGTGGGAAAGGCGAAGGACCGTGGCACCACCGGGATTCGAACCCGGGACCTCTGGGGATAGCAGTCAGGCGCCTTACCTCTAGACTACCGAGGCCCCGAGAATTGCATTGAATGAGGAAATTTTTATTCACACCTAATCGAGTGCTCATTTTTAACGAGTCACTCCACTCAGAAGTGTTGACCGTAAGTGTACACTCAGTTTTTATTCACACCGCCCAATCCTTTTTTAATGAAAGGCGTTGCGACTCACGCGGGTTTTTGCTAGCGTAAGATAAGCCAAGTTTTTCTACACGACAATCACTCGTTACTTAAACCTCTTCAAATTTTCCTTTGTTTTTCTTTCTTTTGCAAAATCGAATTGATGTCATATAATTTCCATGCTTATTTAAACTGCCATAACCTCATAAAAGCATCTAGAATATTTTTTGTGCAATTTTCATTTCAGAAATTAAATATCAAGAAATGAAAAATTACAAAATTAGATTTTCAAGTGTCAAATTCGTAAAGGCGTTTCACTTCGTCAATTTCCACCTTCTTTCGTCATATCTTAAATCTAGTCAATTTTTTGCAAATCACAATATGAGATCAAGATATTGGAAATTGAACCTTGGGCTTTTTGTATATTTTTGTATTTCCTAAGAGAGACTACTCCTGCTTGCCGCGTGTATCCCGGTATGCCTAAATTTAGTGTCGCTTTTTCGAAAATATCTGATGAACCCCTTTTTTCCTGGAAATACACCCTGTATGAATGTACATGTAGTAGGTATAGATGTGTATATGCTAACAAGTTGCCCCTTCAGCATCTTCGCAGTTCTCGTTTGTCGAAATTGCGACGACATTCACGAGACACTTCAAATATTACTCGCTGCCGTCGTACCTACAAATATGTATTTTTTTATTTGTCTGGTCTCACCTGTGAATACCTGCGAACGCGAATTAAATTATAGGAAGAACTAAATGCAAATGAAACGTAATCAATGTGAGTAAACTGGATAGGGTTTCGCTCCTCTGCCACCCGCTGGGCTGGGGTAGATCAGCACTGACGATACGACGTCATAGCGTGAAGGTTTATCATCACAAACTTCCGCATTAAAATTCAAAGGGTGTTGAGGGAGTTCAGTGAAAAGGGTGGGGCTCAGATCATCATCAAGAATTGAAAGAGGTTACCTTAGTGAAGTTGAGTTTCCTTTGCAGCCCCGTGTGTGAAATACGAGGACCCTAATCCCTTAAATTAGAGAAGTGATCTCTGTTCGTGTGCGAATGTGTCTCTTGAGCAAGGATATATTGTAGATGCCTGCTTTCAGACATGTATTTTTGTACATTTTTATATTTTTCCCCATTGTGGGAATGGTATTCCTTATTATGGGGTTGTGTCCCCTCGCCTTTATATGTTTTATGCCCCGTCATACATCCCGCAAATGATGAGCAACGTATACAAGTCGAAATACGCGAGTAGCAATGAGATTTTTATCCTTGCGCCTTTCTTTTCACGTTTTTTGTAACTTGTAGGAAGTAATCTCGCGTAATCCTGCCCCCTTCACGACTCTTCAGACGGATGTTATCTTTATTATCCTGCTTTTTTGTGAATTTAGAGAATTTTTAATAAAAGGAAATACTAAAAAAAAATAACTCTCCTTCTCAGCGGATCCCTTATCCTCAAGATTCGTCAAAGGTCGTCGAGAGGTACTCTTTCGATGTATAAAATCCAGGTTAATTGTGAATTATTAAGAATACTTTTTTGAGAGAGATATAGTTAGGTGGAAAGCATACACCAGAGGGGATTACTGGATGCAGTAATAAGGTTTATTTGAAGAATTTCTTGTGTATAACAGCTATCACCAATTCTGGCCTCACTTCATCTCCTATTTGGCTACTTAAGATATTATTTTCGAATGGAGTTAATTTTCGACAGTTCATATGCTTTCTTCTCCGCCATCTCCACCAACACTCCTTCCTGCACCATTTTTCATTCAACAATAAATAACAAAAAAAATGTTTAAACTCTTAATTCCAAATTTTATGAACCCTTCACAGCTGAAACAGGGTGGGTACCCTCTAAACTACGGGCCATAAAGACACCGGGCGTCACAGTAACAGTGGGATTTATAAAACGTGAGACTCTGGCGACAAAAAATGTAACTCCAAAACGATTCCGTCCCATTAACACAAATTTATAATCCCCAAAATGGCAAAGGGAGTTTTGTCCTTAGGAAATAATAAAGAGAAAGAAGGACCAAAAACAATTTAAACAGACAAGGCCCACAGCTTAAAGCTTCAAGTTGATTTTTGCCTTTTAGGCATATCCTTTTTGTGTATATACATATGTACATATATACGCATAGTTTACACCTGAATAAAAACATCACGGATTTTCTGTCAGTGATCGAGAGGCGAGGACCTAGACGTAATGCGAATTTTATTCCAGGTCCTTTCAGCAAATGGTGTCCATTTAAAGAGGGTGAAAGATATCGGAACAACTGTTTGGGATAAGATAAAATAAGCTTCACACAATTAGGAAAATCGAGATGGAATATTAATAGAAAAGTTTCTGTGAAAAATAATATCGAACTTTGGAATTTTCTCCTTCGGTTGTTTTTTCTTCTTCATTCGGTTTAAGGATCTTTCTTTAAGCGGGTGGGGTCAATCTATTCTGTTTTTCTTAAGTTGTTGTTGTTCACAATGGCAGTTTGATTCCGCTTTTGAAATTGAAAGGAAACGAATTTTAAACCTGGAACCGAAACATTCTGTAAGAAGCTTAGAAATTCTTCTTATGTTTATCGACGCGCAGCTTAAAAATCGTTTCACGGGAAGAGCGTCTTAAATTCCGTTAAAAAGTTTCTTGTTATTAACTTTAAGGATTCCAAGTAGAAGAGGGTGGGACTATTCAAATTTAATTCAAGGGCGGCGATTTTTTAAAGACGGTTTATTTTTAACCATTGTTTATTCATGAGTATTGTGTTTCTTACTTAAAGTACTCTTTAATATTGAGTCCATTTTTAATCTGCGATATAAATATAATTGAAGCTCATATGGTTACTTACATGATAATAAAACAAAATTAAGTATTCTAAATAATCTCGGAAACGGCTAATCCAATTGCTATAGGACTTTCACGGTAGATTCAGTATTTGCTTGGACATTATTTAGGCAGCTTTTTCACTCGTATCCGACTATCGGTTCAAACGGAAAACTTGAACCGTTAGTCGGAGGAAAAGGAGTGGCAACTTTTTGAAATGATAATTTCTTTAGGCACGACTGGCACTTTTTGGCCTGGGGTAAAAACTATAAACTCGCGTGACGCGCACTTTTGTTGCCTCCATCTTCTGGTCACTTGTAGCGATGTAGCTGGCTAGTGCATGATCGAAAGCGATTAATCCAAGCAAAATATTTAAATGCTGCAGCCATCTAGCTGGCTGAAGCATGGCAACTTTTGGTCAAGCTCCAGCAACGGACAGCAAGGTGCCAAATACCCCGAAAACGTCGAAATTTCCTCGCACGAGACGTATTCTGAATATATGTAATTATTTGTCCAGGTGTCTGTTATGCAAGAAGAACTTTTCAGGTAGGTGGCACTCAACATCGAAATTTAAAAAAGTGGTCCGCCTGAGATCGGAGGAGGGCCAAGTCATTTTGGCCAAGGTGCATTTGTTAATGTCTCTCCAATGCTTCTCTGCTAGTTGTATTGTATGCTGTTTGAATCGGAGGTTCAAGGTGACCCAAGGCATACCAACCCTTTTCTTTCCAGGAAGCAGAGTGGTTGTGGTGCCCATCAGCTTTACAGTTTTCCTTTATTTTTCGGTGACCGGGAACCCATACTGAGTGTGCTGAACTGTTGAGCCATCTCGTTAAGATATCTACGGCATTCAGAGATAATTCTGGGGTTGTTTGTGCAATAGCGCAAGACCTTCATAGCCCCCTGACTATCTGAGAAGATGTAGACAGTTTGGTTCCTGTCGCCTTGCTGGTTGATTTGCAGAACAGCCTCATGTATGGCTAAAACCTCCGCGTATACACTGCAGGGATTGAGTAGTCGGAAGGAAACTTCAATCCAAAGTTCCGGTGAGAAGAATCCTTCTCCCACTCGACCCATCAGTGAAGAGGTTTATAGCATCCTGAATACTACTGGAAAACTGGTGGTCTATTACCTACTGAAGAGGACTAATTTTGGTTTTTCTCAATAAACGCTAAGTCCAAGTTTGGTAACCAAGTTTGAAAGGGTTAGTAACGTCGCTTCCATGAGATCACAGAGGACTTGAGGAAATTTTTAGGATGATAGTAATGTCATTCACATAAGCCAGAACATGATGTGCCACTGCCACTGATGCTGCAGCAGCTGACTCACAGTCACGGCCCATATAAGTGGCGAAAGTACTCCTCCTTGCCGGAAAGCTTTGTTGACGGCCCTTTGGAGCGAGCATTCGCCAAGGCTTGAGCTCACTATCCTGCCGGTAAGCATTTGAGACACCTGCGACGCCTCCATTCTCAGTTTCACCAAGGCCAGGATAATGGCGTCCGTGAGCACATTGTTAAACGCTCCTTCAATGCTAAATCAAAGCTACTAATGTATACTCTTTAACCTCCAGCGACTTTTCTATGGTTGAAACCAATGAGTAAAGGGTAGTATCCGTAGATCTGCCCTTCTGCTACGTTCCAGAGCTCCGGGGTTGGTATGGTCTGATATATTACAATTAGCCTTTCTAGAGTCTTCAATAAAAAGTATGATGGGCTGATTGGCCTGAAGTCTTTGGGCGTTGCATGGGAGACTTTTCGTTCCTTGGATATGAAGACCACTTTAGCTTCTTTTTAACTAGAGGGAATACAGTTAATTTGAATGCACCTGGAAAGCATGGCCAGCAATCAGGGCATGATATGACTTAGGATGCGTGGCAGTTGTGCTGGCACTAAGCCGTCAGGACCTGGTGATTTATAAGGCTGGAAGGTGCTTACAGCCCCATTCAATTCTTGCTCTGTTTATGATGGATTTGACCAGCTGTGGTGACGCTGGAGGGTTTATCGCAATGGTTGTCTCAGTCGTAGTACGTCGATAAGTGGGTGTCCATCAGTCCGAAATAGTTGCGGCACGTGCATGTTATGCTACATGTTGATCCCCTTATTCCGCTGATGACAGAAGTGCCTTGTGTATTTCTAGGTGCCTTGTGTATTTCTAGATTCTTCCTCTTTTGAATCCAGACGAAAGAAACCCCTTTTTTCATATGATCAGCTGATGTGGGGCAATATGGCATATTGGGAATAGGCATAACTCATGTCGAAGGCTTGCAGAAATGAAATTTATCGCGTGTCAACCTTAAAAACTAATTAAACTCAAGAAGAATGGTCATAAACAAAATTACCATAAATTTTGGTCAGACTTCACCCATGTTAAACGAAAAAGATCCACTGGCAACCTTTTAGTATATCCAACAAAACCCCTCAACCAAAATATGCTTCGGTTTCGTCAGTCTAGTTTGATCGCTCGAAATATCTCCAAGTGTTTTCATAGAGTTTGGCGTTCTGCTTGTTAGATAAATTCCAAACTCCTGCTATTTTTCTGTTGGCCGTTCAATTTAGGTAGTTTTGGACGGCCTAAAATCTAAGCACAGCATTGGAGGATGTCAAATTTCAACCAGACTCCATTGGGGCTCCATTGTGCGGCGGGTTTTTGCCGGTAACTGTATCAGAGTGGCCCGATTTATCGGACATAGCAAACCAAGGGCACTTTGGTCCTTTGATTCTTGCTTTACCTTACAGCGAAACTTTCAAGATTGGTTTCCTGCCACCATATTAATTCTCTACATGTTTTACCTGGTCTCTAATGCTTAATCCACATGAAATCCCGGAAAGATATGCAGCACATACCCACCAGATTGTCCATGTGCGGTTTGGTAGCTCATGTTGGTTGTAAGCATCTACATGGTATATTTTGAGAAGTCTAAATCTTTCCCCGCCAAAATAAGGTGCATGTCATTATCCGTTTCATGCTGGATAGTATCAAAACCCTTTTGTCGAGTCCTACACTACAGTCAAGTGTTGTATTCGCCTTGGGCTGGTGCTACATGATCCTTAATTTCTCATTAAAAAGTTTCTTCTTCTTCGATGGCTCCACAGCCCAATTCGAGACTTGGCCTCCATTAGCTTCTTCCTCCAAACGCCCCTCTACTCCGCAGCTCCAGTTTCTTGTATTGAGCAGTTTTGTTGCATTGGCCTTAACATTGTCTCCCCACCTTAACCGTGGTTTTCCAACAGGTCTTTTGCTATCTGGTAGTAGATACAGAGCTTTTTCTGGTATCCTTGAGTTATCCATTCTTTGGACATGACCGGCCCAACGTAAACACGCAGTAGCTTGCCATATGTCGAAAGTTAACACTCTTTGTATAAGTCGTACAATTCGTGATTGTAGCGTATTCTCCATGCATTGCCTTCATTGATTGGGCCGTATATCCTCCAGAGAACCTTCCTCTCAAATATATTATTGCTACTGTGCGTATGATGGCTTTGAAGATTCTTATTTAGAATATTTAGATGCTTATTTCTTGGTTTGGTGAATGTCTCTGGATTTCATCCCTGGCAGTAGTGAGAAGTATGTTCTGTTTGCGGCGTTTATTCTTCTTTGAATGGCTAACGTTTCATCGTTGTCTTCGCTGACTGTGGACCCCAGGTAGTTAAATTCGTTAACCCGTTCAAAGTTATATTCCCCCAGGTGGTATTGTGGTTTCTTCTTCTTCTTTCCACCCTTGACTGGATTAGAATCTTGCTCTTCTCTGCATTTATTTATATGTTTTGCTCCATCTTCTAATTCTGTGAATGTTTCTCTAAGATATGACAGTGATCTGGCAAGGCAGTTTATATCGTCGGCATATCCTGCCAACTGTTTGGATTTGCTAAGCAGGGTTGCGTTCGCATCAATGTTGACCTTGCGAATTACTCCTTCTAGGCAGAGATTAAATAGCATGGGTACCAGCCCATCGCCCTGCTTTAAGCCTTGTTTGACTGGCTTGTATTTTCCATTGTTATTTTCGTCAGTTTCACTAACTTTAGGGGTATGTTTAGGTGCAGCATTGGCGCATACATTAGTTCCCTGTCGATGCTTGTTTAAAGTCGATGAAAAGTTGATACACGTCGCTGTTGTATACCCAGCATTTTCGGCGGATTTGTCTTCTTGAAAGAGTTGTTCCATTGTTGACCTATTTCTTCTGAATCCTGCTTGGTATTCACTTATCGCGGTTTCTGCATAGGGTTCCAATGTGGCCTTAATTACATTTGTCATTATTTTATATAATGTGCTTAAAAGAGATATGCCTCTATAGTTTCAACAGTTGAATTTGTCCCCTTTCTTGTGGATTGGTCAGATAATGCTTTGCTCGCAATATTCAGGGATTTTTTTTGTTCCTCCATATCCAGCATAGTAATTCATGTATAGCTGCTGAAAGCGATTCGCCTCTTTGTTTGATCAACTCTGCTGGTATGTTATCAATTCCTGGAGATTTGTTGTTTCTTAAGGATCGTATGGCACTTTGTACTTCTTCCAGAGTGGGTTTCACTTTGTTTCTCTGCTGCCATCGTTATGTTGTAGGCGGGGTTCTGGTACATTTCTGATACTCTCATTTGCGCTCAGCTCCTCGCTAAAAAAATGCTTCCATCTTTTCTTTACCCTTCGCTGCCTGTGACTATAGCGCCTTGCTTTGTTCTACATATACTGGAGGAGGGTTTGAAGCCTTTCTTGAAGAAGTTTACTTCCTTGCTCGCTTCCCGTGTTTTGTTTTGTGCAAAGTTTTCCTCTGCCCTCAGGACAAAATTGTTGAGGAATTACATTTTCTTCTTCCTGTTTTTTGCTGTCCTTCATGTTTCTTCGTATTTCAGTTTCTTGCTCCTCGTCGGTCTCTCTATGCATATTTTCCTATTTTTATTTCTGGCTTCTATAGCTGTTTTGTATTCCTCGTCGTACCAATCACTGGCTCTGACTGTGCGGTTGTAGCCTACAGTTTCCTTCGTGACATCTATCAGTATCGTCTTCAGTTTTGTCTATTTCACCCAACAATCTGCATTATTTATGTTCAGACTTAAATCTATCCTTTCTGCTAGAGTTGCCTGAAATCTTTCCAAAACGGTCTGTTCTTGGCGACGGTGAACGTGGAATTTCTTTAGTCTGTTGTTTCTTTTTTCTTTGGTGGACAGCCAACATCTGAATCTATCTTTAACTAGGGAGATGTGCATTTGCGAATGTCCTTTCTCGGGAAGTATGTTGAGCTGGCGATCATATGAGGAAGCGACGGGACGATTTTGCCCCAGTTTTAATTTAGCAAGTTCACTGTGAAATTTTGCGAGACTTATACTATCTATTCATCCAATTAGTAAAAGTTTCAAAGCTATTGAAAATGATGTACAACAACGGAGAAATTTGGTTGAATGCAGCAAGTATAGTAGATGTTTAAATACGTAAGGTTAAGTCTTCCTTCATTTTGAACATGTAAGGGCATGTAAGAATAAGCACAATTTCAAGTTCTTACTGTACCTATGGAAAATTCAAGTTATCATGTTAAAATAGTCATAAGACCATAAGTAATTTCCCCATCATTCGTTAAACTAAATTTTATAGCGAAAACCCACACAAGCACTAAAAGCCCAATTCAATCAATTTTATTTGAAGACCAATTCCCATTTTTATTTAAAGTTTTATATTCATTCAACCCTGAATAAAACCGCCCCAATAGTACAAACATCATAACTCAATGGAAATAGAGAAGCTGCTGAGCACTTGTACGTCTTGCAGGAAGTGAAGTCTCAGGACCGTCTGCAATTTCCATCCGTTTTAGTCCTTGGAATACGAAATGGCCCTTCATATAGATCCGTTATATTCAATAACACACTACGCCAGGAGCAGGACTCCAGGAGCCCACATCTCCCGGCGGCTATCCACAGAAGATTAAATTTCACAAGTGAATGCTGCTGAACTTCTGCTATGGCGAGGGAAAGTCCTGGCTGGGGGACTGTGTGAGAAAATATTTCTAGTCCCAAAAAGGACCCAGACGAAGCTGAACAGGCCCCCTCCCCCAAGGGGCATGTGAGAAGTGAAACCCAACTCAACGAATGCAAAACTCTCTCGACCGGAACAGGTGTTCTGACGCTCTTGCATGCATTGAAGGTGGTTTTTGGGCAAAATTATATTGAATTGATTATTACCTCAGGAACAATGCAGAATACAAGTCCGAACAGCAATGCCAGGCTGTCCAGAATGTGGGCCTGCTCCTAACGCAAGTGCCACTATTGACCCCTTGGGGGCTTTTAAGAGGATAATGGCGTTGTATTTGTCATAATTACAAGCAAATACTAATTTCGCGAAGCACACATGCAGCACAAACGAAATATTTTCGCATAAATCCATTTTATGGTCATGATTTTTGCACAATTTATCTTCTAAGTGCACGTGTACCTATGAATGATAAATATGCTTCCATCGAAATCGTTTACTTTTTTGCATATTCAAGAGGCCAGCCATCAGCTAGAAACAATTTGAAAAACAAACACTCCCCGACCACCCTCATTGCCACAGGGGTTTTGACG
The DNA here is from genome assembly GCA_949987705.1 of Thereva unica. Taxonomy (NCBI): domain Eukaryota; kingdom Metazoa; phylum Arthropoda; class Insecta; order Diptera; family Therevidae; genus Thereva; species Thereva unica. The sequence goes on from OX465284.1 coordinate 65,842,592, forward strand.
GCACGTCAAGAAATTTGTTATTCATTATCTGTCACAAGTCCTGCTCGTTCCCGAAAGGATGAATAAAAGTCAAATTGATAGAATCCGTTCGGTACCACCGGCCTGCAAAGAGAATACTCCACGATCCTGGATCCTGATGGACAACTTCTCTGCAGTATTTTTTACGTGTACTTTCTTTCACGGAAATATTATCCATTGCATATTGCACGACCAAGGGGTGGCTCTTGACAAAAGACGGAAAGCCGTAGTGGTTGAAGGCAAACAAAGGGTGGCTCTGGTCTCATGTACTGGACTCACTCTGACAATTATTCTGACTAAACCGTCAACAGCAATGCTGCTGTAAGGTTTCAGGATATTCAAAATTAGGTATGATGAGGCTTCTTTCGCCTCAAACAGCTGGGGTGGGGATGGGTAGCAGGGTGATGCTGCAGTCTTTGTTTTAATGGTAATTGGAAAAAAATTGCTCGAGTTTTTATGCGTTTGGAGTCGGCGTTGTATGTTATTTTATTTTTTCCGGGCTATCGGTTTTCTCGTGAAGAGTTTGTGAAAAAATCAGCAAAAGGCGTCTAAATAAGTGTGTTCAGTAGGTATTTTGTGTAGATCTGAGTATGTAGTTTTAGTATTGATTTTTAAGTTGTAAGATGCATAACAAGAAGTCGCTCAAAGTTTTTATCAGACTTTGATCACAACAAGTGCTGCATCCTGAATTAGGTTCTTGTCCATACTTTTTTACTTCCCAGTTTATAGGGAACTTATTACCATCGGTCCGAAAATCGAAATCGTAAATTTCAACGTATTTGCATTTTACAAGGTTTGGTAAGAGGTATGTTTGTGTGTGTGTGCGTGTGCGCACGTATATGTTAATTTTTTTCCTGCACGATATCGCGCCAACAAAAAAGACATCGAATTCGTTGAACGACACCTAAATGTATTAACGGAAATATGATCTGAAAAGATTTTTATAAAATTCCGTGCAACCGTTTATTTGTTTAAACAACGGTCATGATTTTTGTACCTGCACGATACCGCGCAATCCAAAATCTATATCGACTTCTTTGAGGTGCCGAAAGAAAAATATTAACGAAAAAATGCTCTGAAAAAAATTTCATAACATTCGGTCGGGCCTTTTTTTGTTTAAATAAAAAACCTCCGGCTAAGTGTCAGAAAGACCTTAAATTGATAACTTTTGCTAATATGTAATAAACTCATTGGATCGAAACCCGTTTTTAACGAAGTGATCTTTTTTGGATTTTGCACAACCATAGCTTTCCAATAAAACATCACCAACCAACACAGGCGCTGTGACGCAGGCTGTACCACACTACCTGGTGAATAAAGTGAAGACCAGACCTAAGCGGAACTTTGACACCCAACCGGTTAAATTGGTGGAATGCTTTAATAGGGCTAGGTACTTTTGAATAATTTTTTTGCACCCACCGATCTTTGGAAAAATTCGATATTTCATTTATAAAGATGTTTTTAAGGGCTGTTCCGATTTTTAACTACTCGATTTATGCTGCAGTTCAATGTCAATGATGTGATCTATTTAACCCCATCGCACAGTGGGGGGGTTTTGGGATCGATGATTACGATTTTAGCGGCCTTTTTTAATAAAAAAAATTTCATTTAAACAACATGTGGTACAGTACTTGGAGGGACCTTGTAAGGAAATCACTCCTGAAAATATTAGCCATGTAGTCTAACAAAGGATTAATTGAAAGTCTAATAATCTTTACAAGTCGCTAGTATCGTCGTTGAGTATTTTAAATTTTTAAAATGGTGATATCTCATGAATGGCAATTCGTACGGGAAAATGCGGAATATTTTTTTTGCAAATAATCGCATAATCTACAAACTTTGTAAACACTATTTTATGATAACATTTACCGTTTAACATGTACTTGATAAAAACTGGTATTTTGAACCTAAAACCCCATATATGAAGGGTAGAAAATCGGTAGACTTTATAACCCCTTATTAGAACCCTAAAAGGAAGAGCTCTCTTATTCATTTTAGCCTGTACCGAATCATTTCCGCTATCTTGCTTTTTTCGATTTAATTTACCTGTACTGTTTCCGTTTTTTAACAAAAGACTTTCCAGCAAAAATAATAAAAATGTTACTGTCTTTCATTAATTATTCAGATATGAAAATAAACTATATTGCTTGTAGAAGTGTGTTCTATATACCTAGAGGATCAGAGTCCATTTTTTTTTTTTTTTTTTAATTTAATAACTTGCTGCAACGGTCACTTTTGAACTGATCCTGCGAAAAGAAAAAAGACACCTGACCGCTATAAACCGGTTAAATGTGTGGCAGGGGTCTCCTACTACATAGTTATTTACCAGGTAAAAAGTTTGAAAATCGAACTTCGATTTTTCGACTTTTGGCCAGCTTTTTGGCATTTTGCCCCACTGTGTATCGGTACCAATTTATACGAAAAATTGTTTCATCATTGCCGCAGATGGATGATAGTGTTAAAATGCACCTATATTTCCCTAGAGATTCGTGGGTTTGGGCCAGTGATGGTGCAGGAATATACCCTCATACCAAGAGCAATAAAACTTAATAATTGAGACCTCATGTACGGGACAAATGTACTGCCGTACGGAATGTATTATTCAAACAATTCAAAAATTTCAGATACAGACCTATTTTGATTAGATAACATTTGAAACAGCTACAATTTAAAAATTTGGTTGCCATTTTTGCATAATTTTTTTTTTCGTTGAAAATAAAGACAGTAGTTTTTAGAATTGTATATAGCGGTAAATTTCCTAATGAAGTTGATAATTTTTTCAGAACTAAAATAATCCATTAATCATAAAACTTTTGGAGGGGGATGCCTCTCATTCGCCCCCACCGCTTCTATCTGTATCCGCCACTGCGAATTCGAACACCCGTTCTAGTGTTGTGAACGAAGTACGAAGGAAATGTTGGTTTGCTAACGTTCAGGAAAAACAAATTCTCTAGAAAAATCTTTTGGATTGCTACTATTTTAGTTATTTGAACTAGATTTTCTCAGGATTGCTTTGTCACCAGTTTTGATACAAGTCAATTTCCCACTAGTGCTAAAAGTATTGCTATTTTTTAAGAAGTCAGTTTATTCCGTCTACGTTTCTCATACAGGGAAGTTGACCGTGTGGACCACAAGTCAACTAATTCAATAATTTTAAAATCATATTATTTTTTAGATATTCACGATTTAAGCGCAGCACCCTGGCTCCGAAGTTCCATTCTCCCTTTAACCTCACTACTTATTACAAAATATTACCAGCATATTTTGTTTCCAATTTAATTTCGGTTTCATATTAAAAAAATTTAATAATTTTGTATGCGTTTGATGTTAAGAAATATTTCCAAGTAAAAATCATTAAAGTTGTTAATTTAGTTAATTTTTATTTTAATAAATTTTCAACCCTTAAAACAACCAGTAGAACAACTTTCCATCCACTTTCCATTTCTGAAAATCGTGTTAAAGGGATACGGATAATAACTACCACGAATTTAATTACACCTGCAGCCATTAAATAAAGCACTTTTTATGCATACCTTAATGGTAACCTAAAAATCAATAAGGGCAAAAATTACACGAAAACAAGTATCGTTAATAGTAAATAAGTGCTAAAAATTTAACAAATTTGAGTCCTTTATTTTTGAATATTACACAATATCTTCCACCGCTTCAACATCATCCCTTACAAACGGGATGAATTTATCATTAAAAATGTGAAGGCATCCCAACTCCATCAGCCAATACCCAAACCCATCAGGTGTGCTCATGGGCTCACATTAACCAAGCCAGCAAAATTGCAAGACCAGTAATCTACACCTTTTAACGTCGATAACTTGGCGCTGTAATTCTCGTTAATTACTCAATAAAATTTATAGGAGGATTTAAATAAATTCCCCTTCGCTCGCTCATTCAGTCAATACTCGACTCTCGCCCCGGATTCGGCCGGACTAATGGCTGCCAAGCTAAAGTGGCTAGGTATAAAACTTTTATACACGCTCTATGCTTGCCGGGAACAATTCATTATTGTCTCTCCGACACTTTCTCAATTTGCGGACGTGAATGGGACCCCCTCCTCCGCCCGTATTCCAGCTCCCGCCGTTCGTTTTCCTCGTTAGCCATACTATAAGAGTGGGTGCCGTTACGATATTTTGCGTGACATTTTGAATTTCTCATACCGTTACACGTCCTAGCCAGCCATTAACCTCTGCCGCTACGTGTCATAAGAGACAAATGAACTTATTCGTATTAAATTGTTACCGTTATCTCGTCGTCGTCCCCCCTCGCACCAGACCAATTAAAATTTAATTTCGTGTCCCAAAAGTTTGTTTAACTCCTGTCCGTTGTAGTCCTTTAGGGTATTTTTGGGTGGATAAAATAAGGACTTTTTTGCACCGTGAAACTTCCCCAGGACTATGCCATCACTAAGGGCACGCAGCCAAGCCTATAACGGCACTTCTGGGTAACCAGCCGTTTTCTTTCATTATCCCCGCATCACTTCATTCTGTTTACGGTGCTGTATCCTTTTATCTATCTTTTTTTTCGACATCTATTTAAATAAAATTTGAAGGTAATTTCACTCCACCGGGCGGCCGTGTAGCCAGCCCCTCGACAATGTCTTCCTCTGTACTGCAGCCAAAACTACTGGCTAACTGAAAAATGTTTACAAAAGGACGAAAGGACGACAGGGGTCCGTATCTGCGTGGGATCTAGCAGTCTACGATTTTGCCATAGTTTCAAGAGCCTTGCTACCTCAAAAGTTGTTTCTCATTAAGTAAACGTCCCTCCAGTTGGGAACTTGGGCGAACTTTGCAATTTGATTAGTCAAAGTAGACCGAAGCCTTAGTTTCTCCTTCTTCCTTTTTCCTTCGTTTGGCTTCCATTTTATTTTATTTTCGTTTTTTTTTTTTTTTTAACTTTTGTAACGGGAAAAAAACCCATCCGCAGGAATCCCCAAGCTGCCACCATCGAACAGGTGAACACCGAGTGAATTATTAAAAATTCAAAATGTTTAAGATGTCCTCCCGACGAGGACACAGATGAACGACGAGCAACGTCAAACGACATGTCCCCGACGACAACGTCGTTTTTATAGTGAATTTGTAATCCTTGAAGGACTGCTTGAAAGGTGTTGATTAGCAATTGCGTCCGGGCCGACATTGAATAGGAGAGGATGTTTACGCTAATTTTTCATTTACGCTTTTTTTAAGGACAACGAAATTTAGAAAGTGACTTTCCTTCTGCTCTGATAAATTTGAATTACCTTCGTTATGGCGTCTCAGTGCTCGTGATAACAAACGGGAAAATAGGAGAAATTTGATTTACTACAATCTTGATGTAATTTTGGCTAGGAACAGCACTTATGGCGGTGTTAGAAATTCATTTTTATTATATTTTGAGTGTGTTTTTTTTTTTTTTTTTTGAGGGGGTGGATTTTCTCCACTTATTTCAATTATTCTTAATGTCACTGGCTTCTTAAAAGGAAGTATGTACTTCTTCTTTTGTATGTGATATGTCTCTTGGTTCAAAATTTATGGGACAATTTAAGGAATATGGAATATATGGAATATGGAATATGTGTGGAAATAAATCGAATGCACGTGTTTAGTGAAAAAATAATTATTTAAATATTCCTTTCTAAAACACTAAATCTGTTTTGTTACCGTGAATTTAATTGTACTGCCAGACCCGCAAAGTAATTAAGACCTGTGATGAGCAAACGCAAGAACAAGCCAAGACTAATCTAGTCTTGTTTTTTCACAGTTAGTCTTGTTCTTGTTGTTGCAAACATAACCAAGTCTTGTTCTTGTTTTGCAAAATGTGCATAGTTTTTTGGTGAAGCGCGTCGCTTTTATTACTTCAAGAGCCGCTACTATTTCGTTCCAATTTTTGTTAAGACTGGCACAGGCAGCGGCCCTAGTAGCTGACCATCGCATATATCACAAATTTTCCACAGTTACATTGTCAGACGTAGCTCAAAAGGATTGAAGTACGTTTCGTCGGGTAAATTTTGCTCCAAAAAGTTATTTTCTCTCAGCGTATTAAGTAAAGTTTATTAAAGGCTGATTCCGCAAGCCGCCCCTCGCAACCTATCGCCCCGGGCAATGGTCCCTATGGCCCTAGGGTAAATACGCCACTGCTTGCCGCAGAGAACTTTCCATGCTGGCTCATATTTACTCATACGCGCTAGATGCCCTGCCCACCGGAGCCTACCTTTACTCTTGTACAGCTGTTGTTCTTTGAATGAAGTCAATGTCGTCTGCATAAACCAGTAAAGCTGGTGATATATACAAGCGTACATGCATTGCATTCCGCGGCTCCATGATGGGCAGCAAATTTCCTCTGACGCATAATTACATGGTGGCGTTCCGTCCCGGCTTTCACCCATAGGCCAAAAACCTAAAAAAACCTAAAGAGACCCATACACGAGAGAACAATTTGCGCAAATTTGTGTTTGCCAAAAATGATGTGATTGTCCATACACTTCCCAACTATTTGCACAAACTTCATTGCGTTTATGTTTTCGTTTAGAAAACATGCCTGAAGCTACTTGTTGGGCAATTATAATTGCAAGTTTTATAGAAAGTGGAGCGATGCATTTCGATTAATTCCCTCCTTCATTCGCTTTCCTCACTGCCATTTACTCACTTAATTTGAGCACAGTACTTGAGCAATTAAAAGTTCAATGCCTTTAGATTGCTACATCATCTCCATATATGGGGAAACAACTTGCGCAACGCTGAACGTTGCACGAAACTTTTCAAACGTGTTTGATTTTCATCAAACAGTTGCGCAACACATCAAACCGCCCCATACACGGGGCAAATATTTTGCACAACGGGCTACGTTGCGCAAATTATTTAACCGTGTATGGGCCCCTTTAAGTAACGAGTAAGTGTGTTTGTTGTGTGAGCTATGTCGAATGCGGCATTGCAGAAAAAGTTGAAAATAGCCCGACCTTTGCGTGGCATGCATTCCATTCACGGAATATACCGGCAGGTCCCATTTGAAGGCACATACTATACACTATATTATCTTTCAACGAATGCAACGCATATACGCTTGGATATATCACCAGCTTAATTGGGTGGACTTGTGGAGGATTGTGCTCCTTTGGTATGTGGGTTTGACCTCTTCGGTCCACAAGACCAACTTCGCAGTATAATGAGGAACGGACGGAATATACTGACTTCTAACAAAACACTAATACGTTAAGCTCTAGTTGGAAATTGACTAGTATCAGAACTGGTTATAAAGTAATCCTGAGAGAAGCTAGTTCAACTAACTATAGTAGTGGTAAATTCACAATATTTTTTTCAATAGAATTTGTTTTTCCTTAACGGTAGCAAACAAATATTTCCTCCGTACTGCGTTCGCTAGACTAGAGCGGGTGTTCGAAATTCGAATTCGCATTAAGCGTGTTGAAGCGCCGACTGGGAAGCGAATGGCTTCATTTGGAAACTCCAAATCTTTCCAGAGATATTAGCAAAACTAATCAATGTAAAGGTACTTGTCAGACTTGACCAAAGGGAAATAATTTTTTTGTAACTACTGGAAATCCCGGGATGAGCGCAATATCCTGAAATTGTAGGACGTAGAAAACAACTCCCCGTCAAAAAGTGCTGATCCAAGGTTTGAAAAATTCGTAATGTTTGTAAAAGGTAACGAAATTTATGCACGATTTTCAAAGGTTGTAGGATTCTGACAAGTGATGTTTCGTTGGAAGGCTATCGCTGGCTGTGTAGAATCCAAAAAAGATCACTTCGTTTAGAACGGGTCTCATTCCATCGAGTTTATTAGATATTAGCAAAACTTATCAACTGAAGGTCTTTCTGACATTCATCCGAAGTTTCTCCATTTAAACAAAAAAGGCCCGACAGAATGTAGCGAAATTTTTTCAGGGCATTTTTTCGTTAATATTCTTCTTTAGACATCACAGAGTCGATATAGTTTTTAGTTCGTACGATATCGTGTAGGTACAAAAATCATGAACATCGAACGGTTCGACCGAATTTTATGAAAACCCTTTCAGATCATATTTCCGCTAATACGGATAGTTAGTACGTTTTTTATAAAACAAAAAAAAGTTGTGCTAAAGTTTTACATATCACCCTGTATTTTTGTAACCGTATAACCTATTTTCATGGTTATGGTACCAGTGTACGCAGAATTCCTCCACCTATCTACAACGGTAAAAACAATGGTCCTATCTTACCAACTTTTGGATTTATGAATCGCCAAAGTCAAAATTTTGTTATTTTTTCACTAAAATTTCAACTAAAACCACCTTTTTCTCCAAAAAATACGTGATAAACCAATACTTTTTTTAAAAAAATTGGAAAGCTTGGACAATTTCCTATGAATAATGTAATACAACTTATACGCTACGGCCTCCAGTTTTGAAGTTATAAGCATTTTTAATGTTGAAATTGGCTGTGTTTCGTCCTTCTTTAGTACTTTTCCATCTGAGCTTTATCGAAAAGTACCAAATAAGCACCAAATTAGGCAAATTTTAACATTAAAATTGCTTACAACTTCCAAAGTAAAGGCCCTAGCGTAATAGTTATGATACATTATTCATAGGAATTTGTCCAAACTTTCCAATTTTTTTAAAAAAAATATTGGTTTATCACGTATTTTTTGGAGAAAAAGGTGGTTTTAGTTGAAATTTTAGTGAAAAAATAACAAAATTTTGACTTTGGCGATTCATATCTCCAAAACTTGGTAAGATAGGAACATTATTTTTACCGTTGTAGATAGGTGGAGGAGTTCTGCGTGCACTGGTACCATAGGTAGGTTACGATTTCCCCCCCCCCCCACCCATACGATTTTTTGTTCGTCTATCCAAGACCTATCCACAGCCGGCCGCTTTGTAAGTTTATGTGGGACACCCTGTATAATAATAAAATTATATGAATATAAATAATGGTAAAAAAAATAATGTGAAAATAACAATTATTTTTTTGCATTTCTCAGTACTTTTTTTTCTTCTCACTATCAGTGAGATCAATATGAGAAAACGAAAAATGAAAATGAAATCTTGCTCCCAACATCCACCCAAATGAACTTTTTATACACCTTTTACTCCGACTTTTATTCAGCTGATGGCATTTCGTCTCTCTTAATGTAAACAAAGCATATATAATTTGACACTTAACTAACCCAATTTGACAGTCGACTGACCCAGATAGTAGTGATACTACGCACACGGATTTTATACGCTAGGGCCTTTCCTGCAGTTCTATATACTAAGCAAAGGCCCACTTTGCTGTGGTTATGACCGTAAATACGTATTTTTAGTGTAAATTTTAAAATTTGAAAAATCTCACGTGGGATTAGAGGGAGGGATGGGGTCGACCCAAATCTCACGATATCTCACCGTGGTGGAGGGGGGGGGGGGGTCGAAAAATAACAAAAATCACCTCACACAATTTACGGATTAAGAATCCTTAAGAATCCCCTGTGTAACCATGTTCTTTTTGAAGCGGTTATATCGAAGTCACTGGCCGAAGCCAATAGAAACACATCTTGGGTTTTGGATCTGATTCCCCTCACATTTTGGTAATAGAGGGAAAGCACCTTACGACGCGACTACGAGAATCTAACCAAACCGGTCCATGACTAGAATCCGCAAGGAACAAAGTTGGAGAACCTGGAACAACGTGCAAGAGAACCCTATTAGCAGTGGCCGCAACAATTTCGCATAGGGGGCCTCGGTAGCCTGGGGAGTAAGGCGTCTGGCTACCATCCAGAGGTCCCGGGTTCGAATCCCGGCCAGCCCCAAGGTCCTTCGCCTTTTCCATTTTCCAACCTACATAACTTTCCTTCTTTCTTCTTCCCTCTTTACATTCCTGAATCCTCTTGTCATAGCCTTCCTTAGCCCCTCCCCGCTCCACCAAAGCGCATGTCATCGGTTGGTTGATGAGATTCAACTCGTTTCAGGAGGCATAACACTCCAGCGAGTTGTTTCTCGATTCCCTGATTTCAAAGTCGCAATAGTATTGGTTGAAAGTAGGTGGACTAAAAATATCGCGGGTAGGTTGTGGCAATTCCTTCCTTCCCCGACTAGAGCTGTTGTTCGACATTGCACTCTATATGAACAAAATAGATTGTCGTCACAGTATAAAGGGCCTTTCCTGAGACTCTAGTCTTTCACATAACAAAAAAAAAAGATCCTGTACGAGGCTGACAGGTGTTGCAAAGTCACAGAGTCCGCTGCGCTGGAGGGCAACTGTTTCCCCGGGTGAAAATTTAAGACTGAAAAAAGACTGAAAGGAGGCTGGAAAATGAATTTTAGACGGAATTCTGTTTGAAATAAGGCGAAAATATTATTTTCAGTGAAAACTGAGATCAGTTACCCTTCACGAATATCAACAATATCAACAAAAGACTGTAAAGAGCCGGAGGCAAGGTGGAAGTCATATTTTCACCCAGGCCCGCCCAATGTTACAATAAAATAGCTTAGTTTAATATTAACGAATTAAAGTTAACTTTAAATTTTTATAATTCGCTTGTCTTTTTTGTAACACTAACTACCGAAATATCCAAAAAATAAAACTATTTCCAGGGTTTTAAATGCCTCACTGAACCCTTGTTAAAACCCCGCGAAGAGAACTAAGGGACATCAACAAAAACATAAAGAAATAAATTGAACAAATAAAAGTAAATTGCTCCACGCACGACTGAATACAAAATTAAATAAATTAACAAACAAATCCTGTTCATCAATCCAATAAAAGGATATTTTACTATATAGTATATGTACATAAAAAAAATTTCCAAGTCCTTTCACACCGTTTTCTGCCAAATCACGTCCACCTTTCAAACATAAAATAAAAATTTGATTTCCATCACGTAAAAAAGGCGGATTACAATTAAAATTTCATAATGCCAATGACAATTCCATTAAATATGAAACACCCGTATTTTGCCCGCGTGCGAAAATCCTTCAAACAAATTCAATTTGCGCTAAAAAATTCACGCTGAAAATAATTGATATTAATGTGGATAATGTCACTCCGCACTCACACACGGACGGAGGCGTAAAATAAACGAAATCAATTCAATTATTGTTTTTGAAACATAAATGTTTAAAGCCAGTTTTTTCCTATCCGCACGATCCTTTCAGGATTTATGAATAACGCAGCAGTAAAATACCATTTTTATAAAGGAATCATAATCAGGCCTCGACTGGCTTTATATGCATCAACGGTTCCTGTAATTAATGGCGAATGGAGGCAATAATCACACCAACAACAACGGCCGCCATTTTCTGTTTGTTATAATAATTTTTTGAAAATAAATTAAATAAAATGCCGAAAAAAGTGTGCGCCAACGTTTTGGGGCTGCGGATTGTTCATGTGTGCACCGGCTAATTACTTCCTGACTACGATAACTTCGCAGGCTCCAAATGCGTAAAGGTATAATGAGGTTGGCCATCTGGATAATTCTCTGGGTCAAAATGAGGCCCGTATCCGTAGGGGATTAACAGGAGACTGTTATTGCGCCCCAAGTAGATAAGCCTGTAATTATAACGGACCTTCTGGATAGTGCACAAGGGAGCCATAATCCTGACTGAAAGGGATCAATGAAAGAAAAACTGGAGAAAATTTTTGTGCTTGGGTTATCAATCCGACCTTGGTCCTTGCGCGTTCAGATGTATAGCGATGTATCAATGTATGGATGTAGTGCGGAAGCCAAGGAGAATTGTGTTTACAAGGACTAAACAAACTTCGAGGATACTGCTGGCCAATAACGAGACGAGAAAGCATACGCAGCACTGCCAGTTCATAAATTCAACGGCGGAAATCTCATTAATGTTGCGGCTAATGAATCCCCATTCATAACATATCCTTTTTTTGTATTAATTTGGCATTATTTTGGAATTCCGGGCTAACAGCATAATACATTGCCCGGCGGTCCAGAAACAACAATCCAGGATCATATTTCAGCGGGATAATAAGGTTTCAATTTGGTTCTAATTCAAAATTTATGTTTAAAAACAAGGAGCGCAAGAATATTGTTGCTGGTGTTACTGGTTTAATAATAATAATAATAATTTATTCTTGTAGTAGTACACAAGATTTACATCTTTTATAGTAGCTACATATGTAAATATTTTTATTTATAAACGTTAACTTATGATAATCTAGTTTCTAAATATTCTAAACTTAGCAGAATTAAGAGAAGAAAAAGCAAGAACTTGGAGTAGTATTATAATGAAACATAAAGGGCAAAGGTAAAAGAAGAAGAAGAGATTAGAAATACTAAACAGAAGGGGAGGAGGAAGATAGAAGGAGAGAAGCCTTGGCTTTGCCTATTCCTTGAATATAGTTAGCAAGATTATTCCAGAGTCTGAGCGAGTGCACAAAGAAAGAGCTACCAACCTACCAATTAGGAAATGATGTGCGAGAATGAGAAATTTAATTGAGCGCAGTCATTGCAGAGGCGTGAAGAAGTCAGAAAGATAGAGAAGGCTCTTGGTGTACAAAGCTATACGAGTTAACCTTCTAGCCCAGAAGGTGCACTTCTCAGCAGGGCTGAGAAACATTTACCACTGCCGTCGTGGCTCAGCTGAGACATGCAAACATAAAATATTAAAAAACATAAAAAATCAAAAACACCAAACAGAGAAGCGTGCAAAACTAAAAAGGGAGTGGGGCAAGCAAGCTAAACACACTCCTATTGTTGTTAGTATTTATAAACATGCGATTAACGGGTTCGAACATGCCATAATTGGTGTTAGAGGAATTAATGTGCAAGAGAGGTTCACATCTGAGGTTGTAGTTATTCACTCTGAATGACGCGCGGCTTCTTAAGAAACAAGAGTCCCACCTTGTCATTCATCAGTCGATGAACGAATATAACGTCAGCGACCTCACGGCGCTTATGGAGAGAGCTTAAGTTGAGCAATTTAAGTCTGCTCTCATAAGGCGGAAGAGCAAGTGGGTCATCCCACGGGAGGTGGCTGAGTGCAAACCGAACGAACTTCCTTTGAACCGATTCGATTCTACTAACATGGAAGGAGTAGTAAGGAGACCATACCTGGGAAGCGTAGTCAAGCAAAGGCCTAACAAGAATAAATTATTATTATTATTATTATTAAACCAGTAACACCAGCAACAATATTCTTGCGCTCCTACGTACACTGGTTTAGTGATGAGGGGGTTGTTGAACTCTTTGGACCATCTTTTTATAAATCCCAGGACTGAATTGTCCTTGGAGAAGATATAATTGATGTGGGTGGAGAAATCCAACTTACTTTCTAACCTAACCCCAAGATCGATTACATAGTACGGGAGATCTTGTTGTTAAGGAAAGTATAGTCATAAATTGTAACACCACGTTTCCTACAAAAAGTCACGATATCGCATTTACTAATATTAAGCCCAAGGTTGTTGTTGGAAGACCAAGAATAGAAGGTGTTTAGATCTGCTTGCAGAAGTTTGCAATCCTCTATACTCGTTATGTGGCGATACAGTTTGATGTCATCAGCATAAATAAGGATTTTACAGTGCCTTAGCTGGGTAACAATATCGTCAGTTGATAAAATAAAAAGGAGAGGGCCAAGATGACTACCTTGCGGGACTCCAGAGGACGCTTCGATGTTAGATTTGACTCCGCGGAATAGAACCTGGTAGGTTCTATCGGCTAAGTACGCCTGGAACCATATCACAAGGGCATGCGGAAAGCCTAATTTCTTTAGTTTAAGAACTATAATAGAGTGGGAGAGCTTGTCAAAAGCCTTAGACAGTCAGTTTGGCAGCCAGTAACAAAGCCTCTAACTGTGTGTGAAGTGAACTCCAGTAAATTAGTAATAGTGGAACGGGCTGCAAGAAAACCATGTTGGTTTGTTGAGATAAGCCTCTTGCAGATAGGGGCGATAGCAGAATAAATAATAGATTCGAAGGGTTTTGGTATAGACGATAACTTCGCAATTGGCCTATAATTAGATATTTCGTTTTTACAGCCTTTTTTATGGACAGGTTCTTCCATAAGGTTGGGAAGCGCCCTTTATTTAGGGATTTTTGAAATAAACATAGAAGAGAAGACAGTAGGGCCCCTGAACAGGATTTTAGAACAGCAGGACTGGACAAGAAATCCTGCGGAAGTTCATTTATATGTTTCGATATATCTTCCCTGGTTATAGACAGGGATAAGTTTTGAGCCGTTTGAATTGCATTGATATGTCGAAAATTGTCTTCATCTGGTAGGAAGACGGGGGACGAGAAATATTTAAGGAAGAATGATGCAAATTTGTCACAAATCTCGGATGAATTAAAGCTAAGAGAGTTCTCGTATTGCATGGTGTAATGGTAGTTATCAACTTTTTTCTTAGTGTTGTTAAGTTGTAAAAATGCCCTAGGATCATCATACACTTTACCTTCCATGTTCCTGAGGTACTCTTTATAGAGGGCTTCGGAGAGGGCATGAAATTAATTAAGCTAGGCTCAACATTAATGTTGTCTGACTCGGAAAAGAATACAAGATCTAACCGCCTTCCTAAAATATTATTCCCACCACTCATTTGGCACAAACCGCAAGAAAATAAGGAATCTAGAAAGCTGGATTCCCTAGAATTAAGGTTGTTTTCAGGAAAGTAGTTATCGTCATTATCGCAAGTTACCCATTTCACATTGGGTAACTTAAAATCGCCTACGAGTAGGAGTTCGTCTTTGGGGTCCATCATATCTAGGATATGATTTGTGCAAGAGATTAGAATATCGTAGAGGTTTTGACCTCTATCGTCAAGAGTGTGATTTAAGAGCGAGGATCTCAATGTCCAGAGAGTTTGAAAAATTAGGAAGCGTTATTAAGCAATAGTTGAGAAGGTTACTACAGGCAAGTAGTACACCACCTCCACGAGTCTCCGAGTCCATATATCTATCCCTCCGAAAAACTTGGAAGGAGGTATCGAAAAGCTCGGCATTCAGAATTCCACTATGTAACCATGTTTCTGTAAAAGCTATTATATCAAAATCGCTGGCCGAAGTCGACAGAAACACCACTTGGGTTTTGGATCTGATTCCCCTCACGTTTTGGTAATAGAGGGAAAGCGTCTTAAGTTTTTTGAAACCTGTCAAGTGTCAGAAATACGCTGTACACGCGTGCGGGAAATAAAACACTTTGAAAAGGTACCAGGAGGCCAGAACGTCGAGTCTAAAAGTTTTTCAGCGGTATTGGGCGGTGCAGTCAGGACGAAAGACGCAACCGGTTTGGAAACATTGCTGATCTTCCTGCAGGAAACTGTAGCAGCTTTAGCCCTAAGGTATTCTTTAATTGCCTCGCACGTGGTAGCTTTATGCAGGAGGACCAAAGCCATGTTATCAACTAGTCAGGTCGATCCAATCAACCTCCCAGTATGATAAATGTTGACGGAATAAACTGAATATGTGTTCGACCGAATACGAATATACGAAACGAACATTCAGCACAATTATTCGGTTCATTTTTGCGCAGTAAGCAGGGTCCTTTAATTCGGCGAAGCCCTCTGCAAGTAGCAGCGTACGTCCACCCCTCCAGCACTTCGCGCCAGCTCGGCTCGCTCACTCTATGCGCCGCTCTTTTTATTGCAGTTTCTCGAGTGATAGAGTAGTTATCGCCAAAAAATAAGGGGCTAAAGCAATAATGTGGGGGAAATGACAATTCCATAAACATTTAGGCCCTACGCACAAGAGTCGACTGATTTGCAATCCTAGTTTCAAACTGGTTTCATCATCATCACACTAACAACCAGTTTGCAACCAAAATGAAACCTTTGTCCACACACAAGCGCAATTGATTTTTGATCAATCGGTGTTCTGTGCTGACGAAGATTTTGTTGTATGAACTTTGACACGTACAAATGCAACCTTCTTCGAAGGCTCTACAGCCCAATTCGAGCCTTAGCCTCCATCAGCTTCTTCCTCCAGACGTCTCTCTGCTTCGCAGCTTGTCTCCAGTTTCTTGTCTTGAGTAGTTTTGCTGCATCGGCCTTAACATTGGCTTCCCACCTTAACCGTGGTTTGCCAACTGGTCTTTTACCATCTGGTAGTAGGTACAGGGCATTTTTTATATCTTTGTGTCATCCATTCTTTGGACATGATCGGCCCTACGTAAACGTAGTAGCTTGGCATGGGTCGAAAATTTACACTCTTTGAATAAGTCGTACAATTCGTGATTGTAGCGTATTCTCCATGCATTGCCTTCATTGATTGGGCCGTATTTCTTCGGAGAACCTTTCTCTCAAATATATCCATCTTGTCTGAGGATTTCTGGTAGATACTCCATGCTTCACATCCATACGTAGCTACTATACGTATGATGGTTTTGTAGATTTTTATTTTGGTTTTCCTGTGGATGTCTCTGGATCTCATTACTGGCATTAGTAAGAAGTATGTTGTGTTCGCGGCGTTTATTTTTATTGTACGTCTATCGTTTCATCGTTGTCTTCGCTGACTGTGGACCCCAGGTAGTTAAATTGGTTAACCCGTTCAAAGTTATATTCCCCCCAGGTGGTATTGTGGTTTGGTACAAATGCAGCCACGCAACTGAAACTGGTGACATTTCCAAGCGTACATGCATTGCATTCGGTGACAGACAATATAGACAGGGCCGGCACTTAGGTTTGTTGCGCCCGGTGCAGTATATCATATCGTATCGCATCAGCCCCTCATTTTTTGATCGCCGTGAACGACAATGAAAAAATTGCGTCCCAACCGAATTGTGCAAGTGCACCATTTCCACATTTGAAAGCCCATCCCCTCTTTATGTGCTATGAGCTTTCTGTTACATTGGAAAAAGCGGGAAATATTTCGCAAAGCCGCGATTCATTCCCTTTTCTATCACGATCCACTCAACCCAATCTCGGTTCAACCTCGTTTCCCTTTGATTTCGAATAATCGTAATGCCTACCGGAGAAGTATCTTCCTGGAGAGTGAATTTCCATCATGATTTTAGTAGTTTCCTCCAGCCTGCCTGCCATCTTATTCATTGTTTCATGAACTTTAAGACTTTCCGATATATTCAGTATGTTTGAGTAAAATTTCATCGACCACGAACCTCTTCTTCCTCGACGTATAGTTTTTTTTTTCTTTTTTTTTGTCTTGTGGTTGTCCCAAGCAGAAGAGTTGTCGCCCTTCATTACCTAAATTAAAGCCCTTCTCTTATCCTTCTTCCGCACTACCAGAGTGAATGATCGTGGTTTTCTACTGCCATAAGAGGCAAGGCCCGTGCTTGGCTTTTTTGCGCCTGGTTCAGCAGGCCATATTGCGCGTTCATTTTGTGGTCGCAGTAAACGACAATGAACAAAGGCACAGACACTTAAATATTCCATTTATTAGAATCCAACGTAAATGCTACGAAAAATTTATATCGTCTAATACATACGTCTTAGGCTGGTCGTCCACTGGAAGCGTATTCGAGCGGCTTCGCGCTTCGGCCATACAAATGAGCCGCTTGTAGCCGCTCATATGTATGGCCGTAGCGCGAAGCCGCTCGAATACGCTTCCAGTGGACGACCAGCCTTACTGCTTCCGCGCTCTGAGTTTGGGCACAACGGTACAGAATATTTTGTCGAGAAAATAATTGGAAAAGTAAAAATCGTGGTAATAAAAATGAATTCCTTTAATAGATGGAAATGAAGCTACGGGAATACCATTTAAATTTTTTTTTTGTTTCAAAGTTACAATTTGTTTTTTAAATTTATTTTCTGGAATTGCGCCCCTGTCCAATAGCTATGGTACGCTTGTCTACCACCAGCTTGATATTGCTTCTGACCGGCAAGACAATTTAGATTTTATGAAGCAATATGGTTTCACAAAGAAGTACTCCTTTCATTTACAAATACTACCGGTACTGCCGGAATAAAACTTCTTTAACATATGTAGCTCTTAAAATAATATTATTTCGGTAATTATTCGGCAAACTAACTGAGTATTCGGCCGAATACGAACATTAAAAATTAGGATGTAATAAACAATTGCCCATCAAAAAAGTGCTGAACTCAGGTTTGAAATATTTGTGATGTTTGGATAGGGTAACGCAATTTTTGCTAGATGTCGCATTTTTACAAATGACATTTTGTTGCAAAAGACTGTCAGATTTTGACAAGTGATGTTTTGTTGGAAAGCTATCGTTGTGAAGAATCCAAAAAAGATCACTTCGTTTAGAACGAACGAATGTAATGAATTTTTTTAGACCATTATTTCGTTAGTAATCTTCTTTCGGCACCAGTTTTTGTCTTACGCTTTATTTTAAAAATCACTTATGTCATTTAAACCAATAAGCGGCTCGGCCAAATTTTATAAAAATCTTTTCAGATCATATTTCCGTTAATACGCTTCGAACGACCTCTCATCGAAATCGGTATCTTGTTTGGTTCGCGCGATATCGTGCAGGAAAAAATTACCACATACGTACGCGCACACATACTTCTTCTCGAATTTTTGCTTACAATGCTATTCCCTGAAAAATGAAAATATGTTGAAAATTTCTTTTACGATTTTCGGACCGATTACTATAACTTACCTATAAACGGGGAAGTTAACCCGCCGCCGTGTGCTACATGGTTTTTTTGTGTACATAGTCTGCTACATGGGGTATTTCGTTTCCTTGTATACTTTAGGGTTCTAAAAATGCTTTAAAAAATCTAACAAAATTTTGGTTTGCTCTTTTAAGTGTTAACTTTAATTTTTATTTGTTTTAATAGCCAAAGAATAACTTTCAATATTTTTAATTTAATTAAATTAGCAGCGCCCATTTAGAAAATATACAGATTTTAAAAAAGTCTGGGGTATTGAAATACCCCAGTAGCAGACGGCGGGTTAATAAAGCGAAAGAGGCCGCAACCCAACCACATGATCAGATGTTCTTATGTGGTAAATTAACCTTAAGCAATCCTTGAATGCAACTTTGAGACGCTGACGGCAGGATGAGTCGAACGATATGTATATGAGAGAGCCGTAGAGGAAATGTGGCAGGATGAGGGACTTCATGAGCCGGATAAATGAGGATAAAAGATTGGAATAGAGCCAAAGGTTGCGTAGTGTTCCATATATCTTCGAGAGCATAAGTGAAACATTTTCGCAACCAGAAAGTTGGAGTAGATAACAATTCCAAGATTATTGACACAGTCAAGAAAAGGAAGGAAAATATTAATGAGTAAAAGAGACGATACGTTTCCAAGGGACAGAGATGACCAACGTTGCCAAATGTTTCCCCGAGAGACCACTTGATTCGATTTTCAAAACCACCAGAAAACTACTAAATTATTTTCCTCTTCGCCAAAAATAACTAGATATTCCACTTATTCTGAAGTTCCTTAAACTTAATGGTTGAAAGGCGCTGTTTAAGCGGAAATAATCACACTAATTCAAAAAAAATTTCACAAAATGCTAGAAAAGATCAACATTTTAATAGTAGAATCAACATTACTGCTTTAAGCAATTATCATTACACCCTGGCATTACTTGCCGAACTGCGTAAGTTCGAACAAATTGGAATAATGGAATTCCATTCCACTGAGCTTTTGCATTTCTAACTTGTGGCGAAAAAACATCAACCATATCAAGTACGTACTGAACATGAACTGAATTTTAGCCGGCATTCCACTTCCACATTTTCTGGGCATTCCACTAGGTATGTCATGAACGACGTTAATATAAAAGTGGACACCTGAGGTTAGACTTTCACTTATACAATGTTCATGCTGCTAAAGACTCTCAACATCGGTGCTCGAATCGGAAAAAAATAGTACTGAAAAATAAAAAAAAAAATAAAAAAACATTTTTAAGAAACTCTTTTCTTTACCTTAATATATTGATCAGTTGTGAACACAAAATTAATATAAATACTAAAAAAATCGACTAAAAGATAAAAAATAAGAAGATTTTAAACAATATAAACTTTTAAATCAAAATGGAAAAAATCTCACACATTCCTTAAAGAAAAGCGTGGGGTGCGTTTTTATGAAACAAAATGCTCAATTAGTGAAAATTCGTAGCTGTCTGAAATGTTAAAATGTACTCACGGCAGTCATGTTTTTTTAAGTTCAGGTTGGTATGGGCGCCCCACGCTTTTCTTTAAGGAATGTGTGAGATTTTTTCCATTTTGATTTAAAAGTTTATATTGTTTAAAATCTTCTTATTTTTTATCTTTTAGTCGATTTTTTTAGTATTTATATTAATTTTGTGTTCACAACTGATCAATATATTAAGGTAAAGAAAAGAGTTTCTTAAAAATGTTTTTTTCTTTTTTTTATTTTTTACTTTTAAGTAACGAATAGCGTTAATTAATACGTTACAATTTCCAAACTTTTAATTAGATTATCATGTTAAATAAGGAAACTTTTTTACATGTTTTGTATTTGTTTCTTTACAACAGTTCTCAAGTGCAGCCCAAAAATGCACAATTTGATGACCCCTCAAAAATCTAATAGCGCTCTACGTTTTTTTTTACATTTTGAAAGGTAGTGTGCTCGCGTATACTGGCTGGAGCAATAAAAACTAAAAACTGGAAACATATTTTTTTGCATCTTTTTAAATCATATTTTTATTTGCTATTGGTAGCTATGTTATGTCTTCCGCCATTTTTTAGTGAACGCCATGTTTGATTTAAAACGACGTCATACAGTTTACTTTCTTACTCACTTTAATACACTTTCATTTGATATCCATACCGAGAGCGAAATAAATAAAAGGGTAAACCGCCATTTTGTGTTGGCCGCCATTTTGAATTGAAATGACGGGACACAGACAACAGTATTCTAATTGTCACTCCCTTCCATTTGATACCCATGCCGAGCGCGTTTTAAAGAAAAATTGATCCTCTGTTTTGTGTTGGCCGCCACTTTTATGCAGCCATTTTTCTACCGCCATTTTGAATTTAGGATGACGCTAATTGTATTCAACTTGTTATAACTTTTCATTTGATACCCATATCGAACGAGTGGCTTGTAAAGAAAAATGTAATCCGTCATATTTTTTTGGCCGCCATTTTTAATTTGGGACTATCATTTTCGTGTGTTTTCGTCGGAAATACACATGTCTGTTAATTTTTACCAATTTTTATTGAAGGGAAGTGAATTTTAAGACTCTACATTGAGTAGAACGAATAATTCCAAGCATTTTTTATTAAAAATCGTTTTTTGTTACTCAACAACAAAATCAACAACAAAAAATGTAACAAAATGTCATATTCGTGTATTGTCATCGGGAATATGTATGCCTGCAAAGTTTCATCCATTTGCATTGAGTAAAAGGCGGTTAAATTAACATTACAAGATTTGATGCTCCGAAGTGAAAGTAAAGAAAAGAGTTTAAAAAGGCCGGACGATTATTCAAATCGAGTTACTCCTGAAGCTACAGAGCTTCATACGCAAATTTGTTGGAGTTTTTTGTGTCATTACACATCAGAAGGTGGATTTCACGCTACTGTTCTTCAACTTTGACAATAAACTCTTGGTTTTTATTAAATAGAATCATTAGGTCAGCAGTAATTGATGTGTTTTTATGGTTTAGTGCATGGGCAACACTAATTTTGTTCATTTGTAAATTTTCCTCTTATCACCAAAAACTCACACTAGCCACTAGATACGATTTCTTCCCTAAAGTCCTTCCTAAAGTCAAATCTAAACCACTAGTTCTAGTGGTAAAACCGACTAAATCCGACTAAAAATTCTCTGGCAGTTTGCCCAAGAATGGGGTAAAACACGAACACTTCGAACGATGTCCATGATTTTTGCGAATTCGGGGCTCCATCGTCGAATTTGGAGTATCCATTTTTTTCAATATTCTTCATGGCCATGTCCCGTTTCAATACTTTTTTGAACATCATCAACAATCGAGGAACTTTTCGTGTACTGCTTCCAAATCGATTTTCAAAAATTCCCCCTTCTTCTGTCTTCTGAAAGATTTTTGAGCAATTTCAAAATGGATGGATGCATAAAACCCAAGTAGACGCCTTAAAAGGAAATCTTTTGTAAACTTCTTTTCCTAAACCCATCAGAAAGGCTTTGCAAGTCATCCTAAAGTCATCGATTTTTCGGACTGGAAATTCGGGTTTTGTTTAATTCAGGGATGGCAAAACAGGCCCAAGACCCAATTCCCTGAGAGGAACCCAATTTTTGTGGTTGCTTGCTGTCTGCATGAAAAACTGTGAATCTTCATCTTCAAGGACTTCGAGATTGATTCGCCTGAGGCATGTTTAGAGGAGAGAAAGAGTGCAAGAGAGAGTCATATTTTTGTATGCAAGAGTACTTTTAAAAATCATGTCGATCTGATAAAATGTATAGAAATACGTATTGCTGTCGACAGCTCCTGGAAAAAAGGCATAATACGTAAAAAATTGTATATCAGCAAGGTGGTAATACTATTAATCATTATGTTGTTCCATCTCCGCGAATAATCGGTGGTTCTGATGATAATTTAAACGAAGAATATATTAAAAAAACAAACTAAACCTAAGTTAAACAATGAACAAAAAGAAATCTGCCAACGAAGTCATCAACAGTGTCAATACGGGTGAAAAAAAACGGTGTATATTTTTTAGACGCGCCGCTGGCAAGACTTTCTAAATCAATCTAATATTAGCCAAAAAACGTGCAGATAACTAGAACTAGATTCCTGCAATAGGTCGATCGAATAGTTTCGGCAAATACAGCATCATTAATGGTACCGTGCCGTGTTTTTGAAACCAATCGATTATTAGATTGGTTAGACTTAAATGATCTTGCAGAAAGTTAATAGGTGGACCCGAATCTACGCTTCTGCCAAGAAATTCTTCGCAGTCTTTTTTGTATGTCATAATACTTGTTTCAAAAATTAGATTTTTGATTTGGAGTAATGTATACTGCTATCATAACTTTTAAATTTAGACTGTTTCACAGAGCTAGCCTCTCAACCGTTCAAACTTGAATCTGGAGTTCCCTAAGCTCCATTTTAGGCCCCAAGTTTTTCAATATATTTATACACGACTTCCCCCACAAAATTCCCCTTCTTAACAAAACTTGCATATAATACGCTGACAACGCACTTGTTTGCAATATACATAAGTCTCAAAGAAGAACTCCTAACACACGTCAACAAAATAATAGATAAATGGAACGTAGAAATCTCTCTTTCAGGAATCCCTCAGGTAAAGGACGTAGAAAACACTCTGGAAAATAATCATTAATGGTCACCCAATTACACCCAAATATTATAGGAAGTACCTGGGAGTCCAGATGCATCACAGATTCATGTGGAACCCACACGTAAGACTCAAACTGAAAAACGCCCGTATAATAGTAGCAAGCCTAAAGCCGTTAATGAAATCTAAGACACTTCCAACAGAAACTAAAATCTTGCTCTAATAATATAATAGTAGCAAGCCTAAAGCCGTTAATGAAATCTAAGACACTTCCAACAGAAACTAAAACCTTCCTCTATAAGACAATAGTACTACCAGAACTAACCTAAGCCTTCCCCGTACGGTGTCCAATATCCCCAACGGTGGCGAATAAGTTACAGGTTTTCGAAAAGAAAATACTTAGGCACTGTACCTTTCTCTATATTGCATCGGAAAATAAATGGCATGCCAACAACCCAATATATTAATAGGCGAAAATTACACCAATCCTGATATACATACTCCATCTAATGCAAAGCAGACTTCGCAATCATATCCCCGAATGAATAGGTAAGAATAATAGCGAGTGAAGGCATTATGAAAGCGGCAGAGATACCGAGCAAACTCACGCCAAACGAAATATAAATAAATAAATAGTTAACTTTAATCACCCTAAAACATCAGCCTACGGGCGAACTAGAAATTAAGTATGCTGGTAAAATAGCTATGACATATGTAAAGGCCCCCGTACACGGTCAAATTGGATGTACAACCAGATTTTCATCAAACCCATAAGCCCAACGTATTTTGATCGGCCGACCGGCCGACAATCGATAGTTTTGGTTGTACATCCGCCCTTCGATGTACATCCAATTTGACCGTGTATGGGGGCCTTAAGTCAGCGATACAAAAATAAAAGCACAGCCAGTTTGTTACGGCTAATCTATTTGTGCCTTAAGCACTACGAATCTTCCTATGCCCACAAAAACCCAAACTCTTACTTAGCTGAAGACTTTGACATGTAATTTATTTCCCTCCATAGCCTCGGCTTAAAACCCCCTCACCCGTCGACATCGTGAACCGGCATCAGCTACGAATTTTCATATGCCCATATTAATGATATTCTCCGTGTGCATGAGGAATGGGAGTTGAAATGCTTGCCCTCCATTGCCTCCACCCCTTCGCTCATATCCTCCGAGCGCGCCTTCTCGGATTCCTGTGTTGCGCATTCCTGTGTTGCGAATTCCTCAAAATTTACTCTCATAATATTTTCAAAACGCGCCTAAAGAAGTATAACTTCAAAAACTCACTATCTGGAAAAGTATACGATCTAGGTCGTTCTTGTGTATGTAACGTTTTTAGGTAATTCTTTGGTGTATCAGAAAAGAGAGAAAAATAAAATGGTTAAATATGTATTTTTTTGAGAAAAATGGTACAAAATAAAGAATTTCGGATGGTTTAGATGCAAAATATCGATGCTAAACCTACATACACATCTCCTAAACGAAGACACTCTAGTTTCAGTTCCGAATTATACCGAGCACAATTACATAAAAAAACAAGTTTTGACATGTTGCTCAGCGATAATCGGCAGTACATTTGAAACTTCTCAAAACGCATTATCGTAATCACTCTTTAGCTCAGTGGATAGTGCCGATATTCCCAGGAATCACCCCTTAACAGATTACCATTTAAGTCTGAGACACCCTGTATATTATGTACATTTTTGTATTTCCAGTGTCGTGCGGGCGATATTTGTGCAAGCTGCACAGGGCGTCAACACGAAACGACGAAATACGAAAACGAGAGACAGACCTGTGGAGGATCAAATTAGTGTTAGTAGTGTCGCCACGATAAAAACATAACATCACATTTTAATGCTGCCGATGTTCGTCACAAGCCGGAATGTATTTTTTCAATCTTGTTAGTGGCCCCAATGTGTGAATTTTTGAGCTGCGCATTCGTGCCACATTTTGCAAAATCAGAGACATTTTTTGACGGGGTTTTTTTTTTGGAAAAATGGGGGAAGTTATGTATAGGCACCAAATTTTCCCAACATTGCAAAATTGGGCGAGATTTCAGGCGAATGTTAAATAAATAATAATAACTTTTATTGTAAAAGGCGCCATCAAAATTTCATTTTTTGCTCGAAATTGTTTTTCACATTCATTTTGGCGCCCCTTGCCTCTGACCCTTAAGCGACCGCTCCACTCGCTATACCAGTGTACGCCATCTCCTCTTCATCTACCCGAAGACACCCCTTAGTCTATCCTATCCTTCACAAATCCTCCGTGTTAAGCTTATTAATAGGAATTGCATCATGGCAAGTAAGACATGATTGATCAATAGTGCAGAATTCGGTAGTTTTTAGTAATTGTTTCATCTGCACTCCGTGTGAAGCTGAAATAGACCACAAAGCTCCTGTATGGTCACCACACAGCATCTCAATTGCAACATTATCATGCTAATCACCCTTCAGAGGAGAATTAATATGTCCCATATCCAATGGCGGATTTCGATTCGTTAGATTATCGATTATTGCTGGAGCACAGCACAAATTTATTCAAAAATTTTGACTTAAACTGAAAACACGCCAACTCCACGTGGATAACAACGAAAGCATGAAAAGTTTTCAGGTGGCAAAGTTGAGCAATGAACTACGAATAAAATACAATATGTTGGTCAGTAGAATATTGATGATTGTGGAATGAACTTCGTCGTGCAGCTTTCGCTATTCGTTTTAAATCTATAATGAAAAGAATGAAAATGTCGTTACAGTTTCCTAGCGAGATAAAAATTGTTGGCTGGTTTTTTCGAATGTACATAGTTAGTTAAGTTCGGAAGTGTCCTCAAACCCCTATAAAACCCAGCCTAATTTTTATTCAAATCGCATTTAAAATATTCTCAAATATACTCACACACACACACACTTACTCATGCTCCCCTGAGCTACAATCATTCCAATTTTAAGCATGCAAATTGGCCAACCCATCCTCTAGGTGTACTACAATAAATTGCCACGATTCGACGTAAAATTCATCTCAAATCACGGCACTTTTATGTATTTTTTGGTAGTTATTTCATTCAGGATCATCCTTATCCGAAAGTTTAATTAACCTTTCTGCAACACTATCACCCATCAAGTTGGCTTCCTTCCTCGCCGCAGCTTTCAAAGGATAGTATCCGTCTGTCTGTCACTGTCACAGAAAAGTTTTTCAGTTAATCTCTCTTATCACTGGTAATCAAAATAGTTCAGGTTGAAGCTAGCCTCGCATTCTATGTCCTTTTTGGCTCTTTGTGCATGTGTAGGTGTGCATCCAATTGTAGATGGCATGATTGCATGCGGCTTTTTGGAATTGTTGCGGCTGCGATGCTTTTGAGAGCAGGAAAATTCTATTAAAACCTGTCACACATTGACCACCCTAGTTATGGTCGGGTTTCGCTTGCATCGGTTTAATGGAGTTTTCCCACCAGTTCGGAGCCTTTTAGTTTTGATGAATAGCTCTTGTGTAAAAAGTGTGAGTATTTTTTTGAAAAGCAGCAGGTTTTAAGAGGAATTACATTGGTTTTGAGTGCTTCTGAGTCAGATGTAGTACTTTGGGGAAAATGAGCCTTTGGTCTACTTGGTAATACGTGGAACTCTCAAACAACACTGTAAGCTTCCTAGCACCTGCATCCTTCAAATGAAATTCATAAGGGGTCACCATTTGTCTCCTAAAGCGTTTAGGAAGTCTTTCAAAATATTCATGTCCTTCCCAAACTAAAGAAACTTAATTTTATGGATGTTTTGAAGAAAGTGCATTCTAGAAATTGAATTCGCAAACTAATTTGATTGTTTTAAGCAGCTTTGGTTGCTCTAGATATCTCTTCTTCTGCATCTCTATCTCTATCAGATCCAAAGCATAAAAGCAGTACCGTCGGCTAAGAATTGTTTCTATTGGTTTACGCTGGTTACGTGACAAGAAAAGCAGCAGACAGTTCTGCCATGACAAATTGATATTTTAGGGTGCATTTTTAAGTATTTATGTTTAAATTTCAGTTATGAATTGGAATATTATATCCTGTAACAAGTTTGCGATGATGCATATTCTGCAGAAGTGGAAGTTTGGCGAGGGCGGAATATGCCATTCAAAACGTGTTGCAAGCTGTAACGCCTCTAAAATAGGATTTTTGTAAAGAAAAACGTACCTTCCTAATGTACAGCTATTGTCAAAAATATAATCTATAAGGCACTGCAAGTTATTTTAGCACCTCTTCTTCTTCTTCCATTGCTCTACAACCCAATGGCCAAAGCTCGAGGCCTCCATCAGCTTCTTCCTTTAGACATCTCTCTGCTCCGCAGCTTGTCTCCAGTTTCTTGTGTTGAGCAGTTTTGCTGCATTAACGATGTCTTCCCACCTTGACCGTGGTTTGCCAACTGCTTTTTTGGGTATCTTTGAGTCATCCATTCTTTGGACATGACCGGCCCATCGTAAACGCAGTAGCTTTGCATGGGTTGAAAGTTTACACTCTTTGTATAAGTCGAACAATTCGTGAATGTAGCGTATTCTTCATGCATTGCCTTCATTGATTGAGCCTTATATCCTTCGGAGAACCTTCCTGTCAAATATATCCACCTTATCGGCGGATTTCTGGGAGATATAGTCCATGCTTCACATCCATACGTAGCTACTGTACGTATGACGGTTTTGTAGACTCTTATTTTGGTTTTTCTGGATGTCTCTGGATTTCATTACTAGCAATAGTGAGAGGTATGTTCTGTTTGTGGCGTTTATTCTTCTTTGTACGTCTATCGTTTCATCGTTGTCTTCGCTGACTGTGGACCCCAGTAGTTAAATTCGTTTATCCGTTCGAGGTTATTTCCCCCCCAGGTGGTGTTGTAATATGTTCTTGTTCTTTCCACTCGTGAAATTTGCGACGTTTCCACATAATTCAAAAATTAATGAGGCTATGCGAAGTTAATTTTAGGCTGCGTTCGCATGGGCTGCATGCCGTACGACAAAAGCTTTTAATGCTCTATGATTGGCCAAGAAAATATATCTGTCTGCACACATGTTTTCTCTCTCGCACAGCATTGCTGAAAAATAGAACAAGGGAAAATTCCTTGTTCATGCGGCAAAACCACGGAATTAGTGATGTTTCGATTCGAGAGATGTTTAAAGTGATTTCACATTTTGACATCAACATAACATAATTTCCCATTTCCCTTTTTCAAAATCACAAACCAGCTGATTTTTGACAACTAGCACATGCACCCATATTAACGAGGACATGCATCTATGCGGCAAGCTTTATGCAGCCTCTTACGAAAATTTCCGAATAATACCAGAAGGTAAGCCGAAATCAAGCTTTTACCGTGCGGCATGCCGTCCATGGGAACGCGGCCTTATGCGACGCTTGCATATTTGCCAGAAATAAGTTAGGTTATGCGATGGATAATGATGATCTCACACATTCAAACTTAAAAAAATGTAATTGTGTGAGGTTTTTTACAAACAAATTAATAACTCTTTTGTAAACCGGGGCTCCAATGACAAATACTTATAATATGTATGAATGATTAAATGAAATTACTCTTTAAATACAGTTTAAGGTTTTGGTATCATTATAGCTAATGTTACCATAATTAACTATATGTTTATTAACATTATATCTACTATCACTAAAAGTAGCAGCAGCAACATAAGCTGTTCATAAGCGGTGACAGATTTAAAATTCGAATAGTTTTACCTTTGCGCGGAAGTCATCATCAACAGTGAAATTTTTACCACAAGAAGAAGAAAAAGAAAAAAAGGTGTGATTATTCAATCATTATGCAAGTAAGACTCGAAAAAAGCATAACATAAGAGGGCAGCATGTCTACATCTCCGTATAAAACTCTCTGCACATTAATGCTACCCTTTGCCATGAACAGCCATTGTTCGTTGAGTAAATAGCATCTTATTTCAAACGCACATTTTAAAACTGCACAAATGAGTTCCTTTTTCAATTGCACTAGAACTAAATTGTAAATAAAGCTCTTTTCCTAAAAATCTGGGGATCTAAAAGGAATTTTCCATATTCAAAAATTAATTTTGACGTTTGCATAATATTTAAAAATAAACAGTTTTTGTGTACATATTTCATATGAGTTTGTGTAGGTAAAGTTCAGAAATTTGGTACAGCGTAACGTTTATACGAAATATTAGTTTATCTTCAATTCCAAAATAAAATACCGGCATGTCATTTTCGTCAATTTTAACACTATACATACATATACATATTAGTAGGGAGTCCAACCTATTCCTAATTAAATAATTTGATAAAAGATGCCGCTGCAACTTTTTTTTAAATTCTATTATTTTCTATAATTCAATAATTGAGTAGTTAATTTAAAGAAAAAATAGCCTAGCGAAACATATTAGATTGTTTATTATTGGAATATCAGTTTTTCGTTTTTTTTTCTTTAATTTATAATTCATCTTCTTGGATAATGAGAAACTAATGTCACCACTAGTAGTCATTCCTAGTGATGGTGATCTTTTAGAAAAATAAATCGATTCTCGGAAATCGATTTTTCGAATAAGGAAATCGATTCATCAAAAAAATCAGTTAAAATGAGATCGTTCCTCCAAAATCATTTTATAAATGTGTTTCATTTAATATAATATGAACAAAAATAAATGAGGAATAATGGAAGTTTGTTAGAAATATTTTAAATGAAACAAACTATAGACAACTTATGCCAATTTATAGTTTGTTTGTAGTCTTCATAACAATTGCAGATTACTGTTAAAGCATAAGAGCTAACTAGAACGGAAAAAATATCACTCAAATAAACTGTTACATAATTGCTGCATCTCGATAAATCATATTATAATGTACAACAAAGAAACAAAAAAAGAAATTAGCAAAAGAAAATATTTTCCCTTTTAGCTTTGTGTGCGAATCTGCCTCACAATTGATGCAGAAGATTCTAGTGCAGTTGCCTTGGTGAGGAGGCTAGCCTCATAAGGCGCACAACTCATTGCCGGAGCATCGTAAAGCGGTGTGACCAATTCGTTGGAATTTACGACATCACATGAGATTTAGGATGAACTCGTGGACTTTTACCAATTCGAACCCAATTTTAATCTTATTAAAGTCAAAAGTGAGGAAAATAAGACCGATAGGAGTATCTTTATCCCCATCTTTCCTGGTATGGATTATGACGACAGTCTCATTATATTTAGATAGTCCGTCACCTAGATCCTAGATCGGGCTCGCGTATTATAAAATGAGTCCACCCAATTTTAGAATACGCGTGCCCGATCAAAGATCCTATTTACCAAATAAGCAGTAGTAGGTTTGAATCAGTGCAGAAGAAATTTCTACTCTTTGGTCGGGAAAAATCGATACGATTCGCGGGATTTCCAAAGCCTACCGTCCTACGCGGACAGTCTCAAAGTGTTGGATCTCAAGCCGCTGTTTAAAAGGCGTAAGTTGCTTATTTCATGCTGTACCTTGGATGTTTTAAACGATAAGATCAAAGTTCAGTTTCTGTCAGACAGGATCCAAGTTAACGACGAGGTCCGACACATTAGGCATACAAAAATGCTTAGAGAATATTCTCATAGGTCCGAGTATGGAAACGAAAGAGTCCATTAACAGATGTTGTATGATTTTTAATGGCCACAGTCTTCTCCGTGGAATTAGCAAATTATCCCCCAAGAAAAAATTATTATCCTTCCTGTCATCCGAATTAGCCTGAGCTAACAGTATAATGCTACGTTATAAAGATATACTCTGTGATAATCATTATTAGACTGCAAACTGTTACTTTCAGCGGAGAGTTATAGTCATCGTTTCTATCCCTGTGTTATATAGTTTAGCATCATGCGCCAAGCCTAGAAAGTATAGGCCTACTACAACATGCAGATATCCTGCAACCTCCTGACAATCCCACCGAAGAGCATCGCCAGAATCTTGTTGATCATCGCTAGACACTGGCTGGTTGTGGAACATTGATAATCCCATACACCTACTGCCATATCCAGAGAGATAACCTTTGTTAGGGTCTGGTAGAAATAATTTCGCATTTGGGGACCTATTTCTGCGGAAGGTTTGCGAGAGGTTTTTAAGATTAAGAGATATGTATACTCTGGTGCATGCATATGATAGGCTGGATCTAAAGTCACTCCAAACATACTGCCATAAAGGTATGTAGAGGTTTTTCAATAGAGCCGCCCCAAATGGATTCCCTTTCAGTACCAATTATATGCCCCTACTCTTTCTAGGGTGGGTTTGCATTTATCTACCTTACCTCGAACTAAGCTTACTAGTAAATAGTACATTATGACCTGCACCAAATAATGTACTGATAGTACAAAGGGCGATTTCGCAGTTTAGTTTGAGCACAGGGTACTTATTAAGTACTCGGTGGTTTTAGTCATAAAAAATAAACATCCTATCTCTATCAAACACAGGAAATGTCAAGAGCTGTGAAGTGAAATTATTTCCCTTTATTTCTCACATGCTGGCCACTTCTCTTAATTTTGTTGAATATACATTTTTGACTCGTTCCCAGTAATTAACCTCACCATCGAATGAACAGCTTAATCAATTATCTCTGAATATATATCCCGCTGGATTTAGTCCTATATGCTGTAATAAATATTTCAGGGCTCAAACCGAATATTCTGTACGCGAATATCGTAATAACCTTTCAGTGCTCTTTTAAATGCATAAAATCCCGCCAGGATATCTGAATAATTGATCCAACAAGAGCCCATTTGCCTTTAATTAAAGCCTTGAGTTGCACAATAATTAAAAGCATCCATGGCACTTATGGATTATTGGAAATTTCTCATTAACAGAGAGATCAGCGAGCAAAAGAATGTCTGCTTTTATCCCCCATAGCATTGGAATCCCAGTTTGACCTTTTCAATAGCAGAGATCCGCCTACACACCTGGTGGTCGCAACAACAAAGCGAGATTAAAGTTGAAGCAGAACAACGTCCTGGAAGCTAAATGTAAGCGTCACATCTCAGTTTTCCTATTGGATGAATAAATAAATATACACGCTCAGGTGAAGCAAAGAAGTTAAGGGCAGCCATGCGGATAACAACGCCCGTGAAAGGGAACAATGCAAAAATACCTTTTGGATCCTGTGAAGTAACATTCTTCCTGGACTCCGGTGCCAGGTCTGACATCCTTTACGTGCATTGTCGCTCCGCCATTACAAATTGCAAATATCTCCCCCATTGAAGTCACTTAACAAGGTCGACTTGTAGGTGTTATGCACCAAGATGAATACACTACCGTTCCGGAACTGAAGAATGGGCAGGAGGTGCCCTCGGGGTGATCCAACAACAGAACGGTCTTAGCTGATTTGAGAATGGATAACGCCTGTGTTGAAAGAGGGTGCACGAGCGACAGCGACCAAAGCGGTGGTGGGGCGTGTGATTCCTAGTGATGGGTACAAATTGGGGACAATCTCTTGCGGAAGTAAATGACGAAGTTCCGCAAGGTAGCAATTGAGTTTCGATGATTTTTATATCTGGCGGGAAATAAATCAGGATTTTCGATTTATAGCCACTCTATGAGAAAAGGAATTAATCAAGCGTTCACCGAAACATATCTGTGAAAGGGGATTATCTCCCAAGAATTATTGGGACTGTGCTATCATTTTGTGGTAATGTGTTCATTCTGCCATCAGAGGCGTGAATTTTATTTTGTTGTAATTTTCTCTCTCGCTACACACAAAGCCGGCTAAATTTAATAGTCACATATGCTTATTACAATGGAATGAAATGCTCCTGGGCAAGTTCATTTTAGAACAAAAGGATGAAGGTGTGAGGCAGGTGTTTTTCCTTTTGTGTTTTGTGATATTCACATATATCTCTGCAATTCTGCAGCATTATGTTTTGAATACGGTGTTTTGTGTGTTAATTACATGAAAAAACGAAAACAAGCCCTTTTGTGTAACTTACTTTAAGTGTTCTTTTGTAAAAATAAGATACCCATTAAAGGTCCCTTGGAGAGGCTGCATTTTCTTGTTTTGGTATAACGTCAGGTGCAGCATTTTTGGACATGCTTTGGTGTAGGTATATTTCAAACTTGATACTTCAGCCGTACAGTTTTAGACTGCTTGATGTAAGGATCAATGAACTTGAAGAGTTCATGAAGACATGATATCTCAGAGTAATTGTAGCCTTTATAATAAATGTTTGTCTGGTAATATTTTAACAGCTACTTAAGTGAAAAATTACCATGTTACCAAGCAGTCCATGGTTATAAAAATTCAAAAAGGCTTGGTGCAATTAATTCTAGCTAAATTTTGTCAAATGGATAAACTCACTATTCTACTTAGTATTCAATTCAAACTTTATAAATTTTCAATCATAATTATTGTTCAGTCTTAGTATCCCTAAAAGAAATATATATCAGCAAATAATAAAATAAATATTTCCAAACATACTTACCTTGAACTAGTTCCTGTGTTCCTCCAGCCAAAAATAAACGATCGGCAGCATCCATCCTGAAACGAAAACAAAATCACCACAAAGAAATAATTCTTACAAAAAAATACCAACCTGACAACACCAAGAAAGGCAAAATCCAGCGCTCCACCGCAACATAACTCCTAAGCTCCCACCAGAGCCCTGAAAAATATATAAAATTAATTACTAATAAAAATACAAACCCAAAACAAAACATAACTTACCCGGCGATGACATATCAAATGTCAACCGACACAAACACAAGGAAAAACACAATCTGCAACAAAGTTCTGAAGTTCCCCACCAGGTTCCACTGACGCATTTCAAGTCCTGAAGCTCCCCACCAGGTTCCACTTTCGCAGTACAGTGGAGCAAATAAATATCGGAGCGCGTTGCCCAAAAGCTCAGATCACTCTTGATCTTCTATACGCCTGTGAGGTAGAAATCTAAGCGATCTCAACTCGGTCACATTAGACGTTTTGAAGCTAATGTGAATTTCTTATTATATTAGCTGTACTGGGCTAATATAAATTGTGAATTTCTTATTATATTAGCTGTACTGGGCTAATATAAATTCTTGGTTGCATTAGTTGCCCTGAAGCTAATGCAAATATCTTTATTAAAGGCAATTTAACTTTCAGCAAAGTTCCGCACCACCATTGTCAGGGAGATCTACAGTCGTGACCACGCAAAGCTCGAGGAGTAACAAATACGCGGAGAAAGCTTGTTACCAACAAAGGTTCTACAGCCGAGACCATCCAAACTTAGAGGAAAACTTCGGAGCAGGAGAAAAGCTGTGTATAAAGGTTGTACATTTAAAGGTCGAAAAATTGGATTAAAATAATAAATTTTAGTTAATAAGCAGATTATAATAATTGAAATAAATTGTTAAGTATTAAGTTAACCTTGCAGTCTTTTTTCTCTAACGTCGCATTTATTCACTGAGTTTGTTATAAAGAGGCTAACGGAGCCCTAAACAATTATTGTTTTTAACTTCCCAGTTTATAGGGTAGTTATTGTAATCGATTAGAAAATCGAAATGGAAATTTTCAACGTATTTTCATTTTTCAAGGCTCCATTAGCATTTTAATAGGCAACAATTTGAGAAGATAGCATTGTCGTCCAAACTAAACGTGTATGGAATATTTCAGCTCAATCGGAAGCACGGTAATGGGTCGAAAACTTGCAAGATTAAGCATCCAGAGATATTAGCAAAACCAATCAATGTAAAGTACTTGTCAGACTTGACCAAAAAGAACAAATTTGTCGGTGAACACAGGAAATTCCGGGATAAACCGCAATTTCCTGAAACTGTAGAACGTCAAACAAGTGCTGATCCAAGGTTTTCAAACTCGTGATGTTTGTAAGGGCCAACTTAAATTTTGCACGAAATCGATTATGACCGATGATTTTGGTCTCATTCCATAGAGTTTATTAGATATTAGCAAAAGTTATCGATTTATGGTCTTTCTGACACAGCCCAATTCGAGCACTTGTATTATTAAGATTAATTTTCCACAAATTTTTTCGTATTCAAATTCGTTTCGAACGATTGTCGTCGTTCGAGCTACGTGAACCGGCCCTAGTTTTTGGTCCGCGCGGTATCGTGCAGATGCAATAATCACAAACGTCGTTTAAACCAAGAAACGGCTCGACCGAATATTATAAAAATCTTTTCAGATTATATGTACATTCGTTAATACGCTTCGAACGATACCTCATCGAAGTCGTTATCCTTTTGGTTCGTGCGTTATCCTTTTGGTTCAAATTTGTGCTAAAAATACTATTGCGACTAGAGAATCGAATCCTGCATCAAAATCTAAATCCCGCAAGCCTGCGCGATCGTAATCAACAATCCCGCGTCTCTGCGGGATTTGCGGGACTGCAAAAAAACTTCATACAATTTGTTCCAAGTAGTTATGTTGAAGAATTTTTGAAATGTTATATGAGATGAGATCGTAACAAACTACTGGGCGAGTACAAATAAAGTATTAAAGCCAATTCTAAACTACTCTGGAATCGATTCCGCCGGAATTTTCTTACAAAGAGCGAATTTACACGGGTGCATCAAACAATTAAATTGATGCACACTGCATTAATAATAATAATAATAACTATATTTCAAGAAAGTACACAAGATTTACATCTTTTAGAGTACAAAATTTATGGATATAAACAAAATGAGTTACTTAAAAGGACAACTATAACTAAAATTAAAATTAATATTACAACTAGCATAATAAAAAAGAATTCAAGAGAAAAAGATAGAGACAGAAGGTGCATAGAATTAAAATTGAGATTGAAGTGAGGAGTGATAGAGGTAGAGGTCGCGCCAAAAGAGTTGATGCCGGAGCACGCATAATACTTTGTTTGACTCAGTTATATGCGCGTGGGGAATCTCCTGTCGTAGGCGTAAGGTAACTTGACATCCATCAACCCGAGTAGAGTCTTCGTTGAGTCTGCAGAAAGCTTTTTCCCTCAACTAACCCCGGTGCTGTTTCCATCACAATTCTGGGTTGAAGTGCCAGATGAATAATTTTACGTCGTGTCTCCGTTGGTATACGTAGTGCAGTCAATGTACGGAAAAAACGCCCAAACCTGGCAATTCTGCCAAACAGCACCAATTTGCACTAAATTTTGGATTTGGGTTCTGATTACGCGGGAGCAAGACGATCAATTTGTCTGCAATTGCAATATGAAATATTGCATGTCAAAGTTTTATCGGCAGGAATTTCATTGTATTGCAATTTCATTCTTACAAGAAATGCGCAGGAGATAGTTGACGTGTTTGGTACTTATTTTCATTGATTCACTCATTTTGTAATAATAAAAAAATAGTTAACAGCCTCAACGTATGCCTTTTAAAAATTTTTATGTAAATTCACATAATATTAAATAATCCAGCGTCAAGTAATCTTCATTGCTTAGATTTTTCCACTTTCCGTCATATTATATGCAACATTGCAACAGGGGCTAAACGATCAATTTTAATGCTGCAAGGCAATATTACAATTGAAAAATTGATCGTCTACATTAGGGTTACTCTCTATTTCAAAGCTGCCAATGTGCCGAGAGTTGCTTTTTACTTTAAACACTAACCCCATTCGAAAATAATTGTAGAATTGTAGATTCAAGCGTTTAAACAATATAAATTAACATTGCATCATGAATTTTTAGTCACAACCCTTATGAAAACAGCTCCTATAAAAACAGCTCTATAAAAACAACCCCCACTAATTAAAATTTGATTTAAAAAATTGGAAAGATAAAAATTAATTCGAATTAAATTCGAAGTTTTTCAAGGTCAACGTTTAAAAAAATCACTTTTTGGTCAAAAAATCACTCAAAAACTTTTTTTTTTTCGAATATTGTATTTTTTAGGCAATAATGCTTGATATAAGTAGATGAAAAAAATGTGAAATGAAACAAAAAATTTCAACAAAAAAACAGGTTTTGAGTGATTTTTTGGCCAAAATGTGATTTTTTTTCAAGCTTTGACCTTGAATAATTTGGAAAGGGTTAAGTTTTCATTTTTCGAAAAAATGACAAAAGGACTTGGACTTGTGGTACGTTTCGTATTAACTGATCAAAAAATAATTTTCGAAAATATCAGTTTTTGAGTGAAATTTTGCCAAAAAGTGATTTTCGAAAACTTTGACCTTGAATAACTTTCAAAGGAAAGGTTAATCGGGTCAACTTTTTGTAAGAATTAAAATTGTCGAGAATGTCATTGAAAACATTTTGGGTCCTCTCATGGGGTTGTATGACCCATAGAAACCGAAATACAACAAAGCACGATATTTCCGGCGGCTATGTTTTTTTTTTGGATTCCGAAATTGTTTTCTTAAAAAATTACAAAAGTACCAATTTTCAGCCATTTTGGAGATTTGTCTCCTGTCGTGCGTTTTTTTTTGCTAATTTTCCCGGACTATTATTAATTTATAAAAACCACCATTTGATTGAAAGGGCGGGAAATTGAAGACCGCCCGGACGACAGAAGTTCTAGGTGCGCCACTGAGTTTGATATTGCATTGAATTAAATATCATTAATCTATTAAAACTCCTGTTTGCTTTACATGTTGGGCTATGTATCATTCGAGATCCATACTTTTGCACACATACACTTGATTTAACTCTAGTATCCCACATGTCAAAAAAGCCTAACGAAGTGATTCTTAATTAGTTCATGTACTATGATGAAACCAAAGATTTTTAGATAGTTATTATAAAAATTCCCTTAGTTATTCAAACATGCTCTGCTCTGCATTTTAGATATACATAAGCGAGGTGCATACATTTCACAAATCCTAGAAAGACCGTTTAGAACTAAACTCCTTTAACATTTTGAAGATGCTTCAAGACTCATTAGTGACACCATAGATGACAAGCAGACTCAACAATGTCTACTTAACCTACCAGCTCCTTGCATTCATTCGTCGGGTGATAGGCACAGAAAAACTTAAATCCGAAATGGCTGGGGATCGCCTAGAAAAATGAAAAACATGCTATGCCTGTGACCCAAAAAATAAAAGGAAAACTTCTTATGTTTGCCATTGCTGCACGAAGCCTATTTGCCTAAGTATACGTGCTATGAAAATTTGTAATCAGTGCAGCAAAACCTTAAAGGAAGGACACCAACTAGACGTACATACATAAGTCCAATTTTAATTATTGTTCTAATGAATTTTTTTCTAGATTTTTTTTATTTTTACATGAAAAACAAGGAGTTATTAAATTATTTTAATAGTTTTTTACATTATCGAATCAACAGTCAAATGTTTTTTTTTTTCGTAACTAAAGGTCTGTGAGGTCGGACCTGGGATGGAAGGTAGATTAAACATAACCTGGGAGTTTAAGGGTTAATCATATGCAAAAAAGAAGCTACACTTGCACGGCAATCCATAACTCTCCTCTCCAACTTTTAATTTGCCAGAAGCTTTTTCTCATGTCCTACTTTATACTAAAAGCTGAAATATTCTCATTTATAATGTTTTT
Organism: Thereva unica; assembly: GCA_949987705.1. Lineage (NCBI taxonomy): Eukaryota > Metazoa > Arthropoda > Insecta > Diptera > Therevidae > Thereva > Thereva unica. The sequence goes on from OX465284.1 coordinate 65,881,144, forward strand.
CAAAAAGAAATAAAAACTAAACTGAAAATCGTCGTACCCCAACTCTTAACGCATACAAAATAGAACCCTCTTTTATACGTAATTGAAAACCTGTGAATGTTTTTCTTTGAAAAACATAAGGTTTGTGTACCCAGGTTATCCGCTACCTAAAATAAAACGAATATTTTTCATTTTCATAGGGGACTCCGCCGCAAAATCTTGTCCCAAACCCCTGCAGGCACCCATTCATAATAATAATAAAAACTTTTGTCCTAAATTCATGTTTTAATATGAAAAAAAAAAACGATTTATTATTAATATTCAAATTTAAATTCCTAGTTTAAACAAGAGAAAAACTTTTTAATGAAAGCCACATTTTTGCTTCTTTCATTTCAGATATAACAAAAAAATGAAATCTTCATGACTAGTAGTTAAATAATAAAAAAAATTGACCATTTTAAGGTCATTTAATACATGCCTATGGGCCCAATGTTGCTTATGGATGATAGAAAGTGTGCCGCCATCGTTACAAGATAGCAATTTTTTACTATAATATTGGAAAGGATTCGCAATCAACGAAAAAAGCTGTAAACTTGCCAGAGGACGTTCTACAGTTTATAGGGAAATGAGATGAAGTGGTTTCAGGTGGCGATAGCTATGATTCTGGTGCTATCATTTGTAGAACGTGAGTATTTTTTATTTGATAATAATTTCTATACATAAATATTAAATTCAAATAAAATAAAATATTTAATAAATAGTAAATACGAAATTATAACTGCACACTAGGAAAATGCCACCTGTTGACACCATTAGTCACGCCCGCCACGAACGGGCAACTGAATTGCCCCAGATCAGAGAACGCTCCGAAAAAAGATTGAATTTGTTATGTAGCTTAAGAGGTTCCTAAATAATATTTAACAATATTTATTTATTTATTTATGCCAAACAAGGCAGACTTAAACTTCTTACACAGGGATAGAAAGTGTTAACTATAAATATCAGCTAAGAGTAACAGTTTGCATCAAGAAGTCCGTTTAGCCAGCAGAATCCTTCGCTGCTTGGCCACCAACCCGATCAGGGAAGACCAAGTTTCTGAGGATGACTACATCAAAGTCCAGGATGACATTGTTTGGGCAAAGCAAGTCATCCCAAATTTCACACTAGAGCAGTTTAGAGGTTTCCCAGCCTTTAAACGCCAACGATCGGTGGAGGAAAACAGCACCCACAATCCAGTTTCGAAGAAGTTCAAGACGCACGGAACCAAAGCGATATTTTTCGCAGAAGTAGCAAAGGATCGCAAAATAATCGACATCTTGGACGAGAACGACGAAAATGGGAAGATCCCCAAGCACGAATGGCGGTGGGTGCAAGTCGCCCTCGCTAAAGTGGCTATGAAGGTCCTCAGGGACAACCCGGGACCTCCCCCTCCGCACAAAATTAATTGCCTGCGACAGCACAAGATCCACAGAGCTGTACAGAGCGGCGGTAGTAGAGTCGAGAAGCCCGACTCAAAGCGGTTAATGCCTGTGACATACCGTCACGTCCGAGGGCACGGGGCATGGTTTGCGGTGGCTTCATCGGAGCTCAACCCTCAACCCTCAAATCAACACAGATAACTGGAAAGTTATCAAAACGGAGCAGACTAACAGGGCCACACACAATGCAATTTATTCTGCTCCTAAATGAAAAATGTCTGAACCTAAGGAAAAATATGCTGTTAACTATGGCTTCCAATAGATCGAATTGAATGTCTGCAAAACAGACAATGAAGTCGTAGTCAACCAAGCAGCCCACACCAAGAGCTCTGACGAATCGGGAAACATTGAAACCAATGGCGAAAGCGCAGCTCAGATCAAAGTTGATGCATCGACAGACTCCAAATTGGGCGGAGCCGTCGGTAGCCTGTACACGGAGTACCAACTCCGCAATTCAGTCAACGACGAGGTCATCTCCAGCGATGAAGAAGCATCGTCGAAATAAACCACTCGGGAGATGGTACAGGTGATACAGAGAAACCTGCACCACTGTAAAGCAGCGTTCGCTGCGCTTTTGCTTCCAACAGCCATGGATCGCTGGTGAAAGGATCTGTGGCTTAAGCACGCCTAAGCTTAATCTCTTCTACACCAAAGGTAAGGGAAAGCCCAGAACAGGTATTCTGGTCAGAAGTGATATAAGCTCCTTTTTCTCCCTCAATTCAATGACGGAGACCATACTGTGGTCGACCTAGAGCTGAAACAGAAAAAACTTGGGATGACCTCGTAGATAAATAGATATTTCAATAATGTTTAGCAATTTATACAAAGAAACCGGCGACTGGACTGACTCGAGCAGGGAATCCCTGACACCCGCTGTCCGAGTGGTATTACTTGTGAGGCAGATATTACGATAAACCCTTTAGCCTCGCCACAGCTTGTCAATTCTATCGTAAATAGAGCAAGAATTGAATCGGCTGTAAACACCTTCCAGCTCTATAAATCACCAGGCCCTGACGGCATAGTGCCAGCACAACTGCAGCGTACCCTTCGTTACACAATTCCATGGCTGCAGACCATGTTTGCTGGGTGCCTTCAGATTAATTGCATTTCCACTAGTTGGAAAGGGATCAGAGTGATTTTTATACTTAAGGCAGAAAAAACCTCCCACGCAATCCCCAAGGACTTCAGGCCAATTAGCCTATAATGGCTTCTTTTAAAAACTTTAGAAAGGCTAATCGAAATATATCTGAGGTGGACCTTATTAACCTCGGAAGTTTCTGGGGCACAACACGCCTATACAAATGGCAAGTATACTGATACCGCTCTCCACCCATTGGGTTCAACCATTGAAAAATCCATCGAGGCTAAAGAGCAGTGGCATTCCTTGCTTTGAATAGAGAAGACGAGGAAGAGCAATTTATTAAACACGGGGAAGCATTTTGGCAACACTAATGCATAGCATTCTTTACGTATTTGTGTCTAACCCGGTCAGTAGCTGTGTTATATTTATTCAAAAACCGGGAGGGATATCGTTTCTCAGCAACCATCTCGGTGAGAACGCTTCCCTTGGCTAAATGTTTGAAGCAGACTATTCGCAGAACCTGAACAAATTTCACTACGCCTATGTCCGGGTTAGACAATGTATTTTGTTGTTGTGGTTAAAGTCAATGTATTTTGTTGTTGTGGGTAAAGTGGAGGGAGAGAATTAGAGAGAAAATTTCTTGATCCCAAGTGCTTTCCTCAAATCCGTGTACATGTACGCTATTTTCGGTTCCTTATCTTCTCTATTCAAAGATTCCTTGACAAAGAGGGAGCGTTTAACAACGTACTCCTGGACGCCATTACCTTGGCCTTGGCAGAACAGTCGATTGAGGCATCGTTGGTGTTTCTCGTCCACGAAATGTTTACCAGCAAGATGGTGTGTTCGGTCCTGGGCGACAGCTCAGAACGAAGGGCTGTAAATAGAGGCCTCCATGGCTCTTGGACTATATAGTGTTAGTTCAGGGTGATTCGGATGACAGGAAGGATATCATTTTTTTCTTGAAGGACAATTTGCTACTTCAGGAGAGAACCCGGAAATGTGGCCTTTAAAAATCAAACAACATCTGTTCTTTCCATACTCGACCCGATAAGAATATTCCCTAAGCATTTTTGTATGCCTATTGTTTCGGACCCCGTCGTTAACTTTGATCCTGTGCTATAAAAACTGCACTTTGATCATATTGTTCAAGAACTCCAAACTAGATTCGTCACTCATACAAGGATTTGGCTTTCGATTCTACTCATACCAGTAGTCGATACTTTCAACCGAGTACTTTAACTCATATCAGTACTTATAGCGTAGATTCGATTGCAATTTTATCTCAGGCGTGAATATTTCCCATATAAAGCCTTTACACATTGTAAGTATTTTTCTGTCCTTAAACATCCCTTAACTCTTTTTAATTGAAGCAGAAAAATATGTCCCAAATGCAAATTGGATTTCTTTTATGGTACAGATATTCGTATGCTTCTCTATCTGTTGCACGAACGCGGATTCCAGACAGAGAAAATGCTTACAAGTTTCTGAGATCCAATTTGCGTTTGGTATGTAAAGGGTATCATTAAGCATTTTCATAAGACCTGTTCTCGTTCGATCGCTTAGGTCAAGCAGCATCTGACGTGGTGGGTACTTAGGTGGGCGACCGCTTGGTAATGCGAAATTCGCGTTTGGAATGGTCAATTACGAATATTTTCCGATTAGTAATACCTCTCTGGCGGGCGAATTTTTAGAATTTCTTGCCTTCAGCGGGAGCGAACATACCCCTGTGGCAAGCGCCTTTGTTCAATATTCGTTCTTTTACTAGCGATGTAAGCTACATAAGCATATGTAATCTGTTGCAGCCGAAAACTGAGTAATGCATACGCTAAGGTAGTTCGCACATATATCAAAACGTACTCATCGATTCTCATAGACCGTCAGCTAGTGACAGATTTAAGTGCCCCATTTTCTCATGCTAGCCTCGAAGAAGGTTGAAAGGTAGATGGATGTTGAGTTGGAAAAAGTTAAATTAAGATGCCGCTCCTGGAGATAACGTAACGTATTTTTCGTAACAGAAATAATAGGCGTATCTCGCCCACGTTTTCACGTCAATAATTTTATAGGAATAGATACGATGGCGGGAGAGAGGGTTCAAAAATGGCAGAAGAATTGGGTAGGGATGTTAATAGTGCTGTCTTCAGATGGATCCGTTGATTGCGTTGGGTTGTTCACTACAGTATGCTGATGCTGCGACTTGTTTAACAGATGTGGCTGCGGGAAAAGTTAGGGTATGGTGTCAATGGATAAAATTTACATTTAGGTTTATGAGCGGTAGAGGATGAAATTGTCAAAGCATTGGTTCTGTTGAATTTTGGTAGATTAGGGGAGCTTACAATTAAGTTAGAACTAATCTTAATTTTACTGATTACTGGGTTTTGGTTTAGTAGAGCTTACGATTAAATTAGTCTTAGTTTTATCTGATGTTTTATTTACAGTTATATTATTTGTTATTATATTAGTACTACTACTTAATCTATTGTCCCAATGACAGAAATGAATGACAATCTGGTGTTGCTGGTATAAGATTCCCGTGGAAGCAGAACAGCGTTTATTTCAATGGAACAGTCGATTTGATTTTATTTTGCGTTTATTGATGTCTTTAATTGTGTTGTTTTAGTAACTTCTACAGCTTTTCTCACCATCCGATATATCGAATTATGGTTTGCAAAGGTCACACTAATTTGTATTCTTATGTAATAGTAATATTAAAGTCTTTAAAAACGGTTAAAGTTATATCAGCAATGTGCTCTCTGGTGTAACTTCAATCTGCACCAATTTGTTTACACAGTTTAAATACAAAAAGTTACTTTAAACGAAAATTCAAATCGCTCCTCATTGAAAAGAATACCATAAAACCAAAGCGAAGTGAAACACAAAGGAAGATGAGAATTTAATCAGAAAGACACAATTTCCCCGAGAAGCACGTTTGGCTTATTTTTTCTTTAAAATTTAAATCATTTTTCTTTCATTTATCCTTCCTCTAGTAAAAAAGGGATATCTTGAACTAGTTTCACACTTGAAAGTATACAGTCTGCCCTCATTTCCTGCTAAAGAATGTCCTTAACCGTCGCTATGAAATGCTCCTTTTGGCTCTGTACTCGGTACCATTCTGAGTGGAAGTTTCGTTAGAAGATAAACGCGCGTGAAATATTTTCCTTGGAATGTTTGCACAAAAAAATGCAGCCCCCACCAGCATCGCTGCTCCTATTCAGGATGAGTTTAAAAAGAAAAATCGCTTGAAGCTTTTCATGGTGAAAAATTGTCACGCTAATGTGATAGTGAATCCCACTAAAAAAGAATGCGATAAAATTCTGGCGGTTTCCTTTTTCTTTACGCTCCAACACCAACATCCCCACCACTACCCATCAACCATTCAGTCTGCTGCCGATGACTGCGCCACCTACACACAACATTTTCAGAAGGTTTTTCACGGAAAATATTTTGCAATGAAGAATTTCACACACCACCGGCTATTGTGTAGTGTGGAAGACGGAAAAGGATTCAGGAAACGACAGCATCGGTTCGATTGTCAGTTCTAAAAGGGAGGTAAGATGACAGGACTTAAATCATCATGTGGCAAGAAAACAGGAAAACGTGCACAAAACCAATAGATAACCCTTTTTCTATTAAGGAGGATAAGAATAGTCGGGAGGAAATTGATATCGTGTCCAGTTTGAACTGTTAACTTATGAAGACTTTGAGAAATTTGTTTCAATTCGTTTATGTCCGGATGGGGGCAGGTTGAAGAAAGTTTTCCGGTTCAAGCTCAGGTGGATATCGTGAGGTGGGGCGCGCATGCAGCAAAGATATTAGGTGGATTTCTAGTTAGGAATTCCATATCTATTTTCCCCCTTTTCTTTCTCACTTGTGACAATTTATATCTGTCGTGAAGAACACGAGTTAGGGCCGAGCATGATGTGACAACAGACCTGAGCATGCAACAAATATATCATGTCCCATGAATATATCCGACTACCAACTATCACGGACATTGTGCACTGTATCATGGGATCAGGACTTCTCTGCTAGAGCACTCCAGCTGTCTAGTCCTGTGTAAATGTTTAATTGTGAGTGCTCTGTGCATTTAACGAGAAAAATATGAAATGGAACGAGGGTGAAGTTGGCAAACAAGAGTCCGAACAAAACGGACTGCCCGTGAAGGATGGGACCTGCCTTTCTGATGAACGAAACCAGTTTCTTCGTCCTTTATTAAGATGTATCATCCAATCTTCGTGCTACTTGGAATTGTGCTCCATTCTCCTTCGGGTAGTTACAGAAAGAAATTGGTCTGGCATTAACTTTCTTGCTGTAAGTTTCCGGTAATAAAAAGAGGTTATCTTTGATTCACTTTTTTTATTTGTTTATTTATTTACGCTTTCTTTATTTTGTTCTTATAGGGAATTATTTATTGGATGGCTGCGTTCTAAATGATGCGAGGACCTAGAGGGACATTGTTCCATCTACTGATTTTCATATGGATTTGTGCTTCAGCTTAGGCTTCTTGACTAAACTGATGAACATTATTTAGGTACTCACGAACGTGATGCTTTGGCCAAGTATTCCTAAGGCAGTATTTTTGGAAGAGGGATTCCTGTCACGAAAACCAAAATGAATCTTTGATTGAACAATAAAAAATGTGATGTTTTTATATACGATTTGGGTGATGGTTGTGGCGGAGAATCGATTTATTTTAGAAATTTAATTTTTAAGATTCATTTGCGATATGATATGAGTTTAAAGCAAAAAATTTGTACAAGAGGGTTGAATAACGAAAATTCTAGATTTTCCTTCAGCAGAGTAAGTTCGGGTACTGTGGAATACTTTGCTTTTTTAACGGTTTCTGTTACAGTGTGAAGCCAAATCAAATCAACTTAAAAGGAGTTTATCGCTGGAGTAATGACCGTAACAGTAACAGTCTGTTTAGTCAAATTAAAATCAATCTGTTTTAGCGGCCATTAAAAAATATATTGTTCAAAAACTGACTTCACCACTGACTAGGAAAAATGGCTGGTAATTCGGTATAGGCAAGTAGTTTTCTTCTTCTTTAATCCGTTAGCTGGCGGTCCGAGCGGGACGTCTCCGCAATGGACACACTGCTGTCGGTGCCGCTTTAAAAAATGCGGTTTCTTGCCTAGTTTTTTCCGTTCTTCGGATTGTTCGACACTCTCCTCCTTTCACACCCTGGGCACTAGGCGTCGTCGGCGGAGTTAGGGAAGTATTCTAATGTGGTATACTGTACCACATTATTACTTAATGCTATCCTGTAATCTAAGTTTTTTGGAAATGTTTAGATATACAAGAAAACAATTTTTTTTTTATTTTTTATTAAAAATATCAAAAAACGGAAAATACTTTCTCGGTTAAACAAATAGCAAAAAAACTTAAGCAAACAGTCCACCGTTCCGAACCATATAATCGGACCGGCCTTATTAGTCTTGTGTTAATTGCCAATTTTGTCTTCCTTGAAATATTTCTGGGCATCAGATGCTTGTGGTCATTGTGGTTCGCACTATCATAGGCATATTTGTAGTCCATGAATAACATGTTTATGATTATGTTAAATTCAACAGATTTACCAGGGTTTCTCTGACTACAAATAGCTGGTCTGTTGTAGATCTTCCTGGACGAAAACCGCAGGGATACTCTCTTAATACTCTTTTCACGTATGTTTGTAGTCTATAGAGTACACGTGAAAATCCTTTGTATGTTGTGTTCAATAGCGTTATTCCTCTACACTGATAAAAAAAGCATTCTTGGCTAAAGACAATTTTTTTTGAACCAAGCAAATCATGTTTTGGATATAACGAAAACAAAATTGTCTTCGCTTAAGCAATACTCATAGTCTTGGTTTTATTGTCTTGGATGAAGACAAAAGTTGACTAGAAAAAAAAATTCTTGGTTTGAGATACTCATTTTTTTAATTTAAGCAACTCAAGGTAATAAAATAGTGACTTGCCTCAACAAATAACCTCGAATTAAAGCTTCATCGTGTCTTTATTTAATACAAATTTTGTTTTTAATAAAAAATATTTAGTTTCTTGAGTAAAAAATTAAAAAATTTTATTTCGCAAAAGACATATCTTGGTCGAAAAATATAAGTATTGAGCGAAGAAATACAATTGCTTGGCTCCAGAATTTCTAGTGTTTTACTCTGACACAGAACTCTCATGTTAAGACTGAAAAATGTTTCTACCCAAGACAACGAAACGAAGACTATGGAATTGCTGGAATCAAGACAATTTTTTTATCAGTGTATAGTTGCTGCAAGACAGAGGGCACTTTTTTTATGTAAAGGACAAACTATGCCTTCGTTCCAGTCATCAGGCATTTCTTTTCGTCTCCAGAGTTCCACGACTAATTCATACAGTTTTTGGATAGTAGGGATACTGTGGGTATGCTGTCAGACCCACTGACATATAGAATGGACTGCTTATGAAAAAATTTTCATGGCACCAATTTGTTCCATAGGCTACAAACCTTTTTTCACTCCATGTAAACACCGGAATCACTTTTGAAATTTACATTTTTTTAAATACGTACTTAAAACATTAAAACAACACAAATATTTTGTTTAAAAAAATTAACAAACACTATTTTTACTTTTTCACCTTTTAAAATGCCTTTTTTTCATTAATTTGCAAATTTTATGTGTATCTGATTTAAGTTCTTAACGCCTGTTTTAGCAACTGATATTCTGTATGTCAAAATCCGGGGGCTTATGGGAAAAAGAGCAAAAGATATAAACATCACTATACCCGTCTATTTTTTTCTAATTGATTTAACCTGATTTTATTTCTGTCAGTCTGATTTTACTTCTGAGTGCTTCTGTAAGTTTGGGGGCTTATGGATGAGCGAGTCGACTATACCTTTTTGGTGCCATCGGTTTGTATGGGAATAATTGCTGATGAGCAGTCCATTATTATATGTCAGTGGTCAGACCCTGATGCCTTATTACTTTTAATGTTCGCAATGCTTGTCATACTTCTTCCATGGCAAGCGCTGCTGTGCTGCCATCGTCCACATTAATGTTCTGTACATTTCGGATACCACTGTGCCTCTGCTCTGGGCTCATTAGTAGTTCCTCGAAAAGCTCTGCCCATCTATCCAATACTTCGTCTTTATTACTTAATATCTCACCACTTTTATTCTTGCACATTGTCACTCTAGGCTTAAATTCTTTCCGTTGTTGGTTTATGCTTTTGTAGAAGTTTCTTGCATCACTTAGGCTTACTGATTCTTCTATTTTTTTCATTTGCTTTTCTCAATACTGCCTTTTTTCGCTTTGTGCATTCTATTCTCAGCTCGTCTTTTTTCCTTATACTCCTCTTCAAAGTTTCTTGTTCTGTGTCTATTAAGCATAACTTGGTATGCCAGGGTTTTCTCCATTGTCACCTGGGCGTATTCTTCATCAAACCACTCTACTCTTCGTCCTACGTGGAGTAGATTCTCATGTATCATGTACGTGGAGTAGATTCTCCTTCAATATTGCCACGTTATATTTTCTGTCTCTGCTTCTTCTTGGCCCTAATTTTCGTTCCTATTAAAAAGTGGTCCACGGTGCTCTCACATCAAACACATTGGTTTGGCGGAGTGCGTCTACAAGACCATGATCAATTGCGTTGTTGGTTGCTACATCAGGCGACTTCCAGGTTGATTTTTGAATATCCTTATGCTGGATTTGGTGCTGGATATAACCATATTTTGCGCCATACCAAACTAAACTTTCCGATTGTCATGTCAGCTGGAATGCTGCTTCCCGTCCTATTTTTGCATTGCCATCTCCAATCTTTATGACGAAAGCAATTTCTGTATACTTTTTCTCTAAAGAGTCTTAAAACATCTCTGTCTTCTGTTGGAGTGGTCCAATAAATAGGTAATTTTTCTTTGCGAAAAATACCGCACGTCATTCCGTTTTATAAAATGATTTTATATATTTTTATGAGCTTAATTTCAAAATGGTGTCTTCCCCACCCTAATGCTAAACTTACAGTAAAAGGAAACGCGTTTATAGTCCAATCAATCTAGGGATTTACAATGTTAATTTCCAGACAATTAATTCAAGGCAGGAAAAAAATATGGGCGTGTAGAACACTTAATTTGAAGAAAGGTAGCGGAATTGCATTAGCGAACTTAACCTAAAAACTCGCAAAAGTAAAAAAACGGGTTTTCGCCAATAAAACAAAAAGTTGAGCTTGGATCCGAAAAACTTAAATGAGAAAGTTATAGGTATTAAAATTATCTTTCAATTGATGTGGTACATATTGTTCAGTGTCTTATACATGGAGAAATATGCTAAAAACCGTTAAAAATCGCGTGTTTTTCATTTATTTTTTGCTTTTTATTGATGCGAACTAGAAACTTTTTACGTGGTAAAAATGTTGCTTTTGGCAATCTGAAAACTCGTATTTTTTTGGCTTGAAATTTTGCAAAATATGGGTGAAATTTCGATTTTTGTAAAAAAAAAGCGTTTTCGTAAAATGCTTCGTCTGCAGCTCCTCGCCCTCGTAGGAGATTTTTTCGAAGCTCTTTTTCTTCGTTAAGAGTTGTACTATTATGCACTATTATTTAAAATTTGAGTTTTTCAATTTTATATACAAAAAACTCCACCGCAAAAAAGACAAGTTTTTTTACTGCAAGTTTTTTATTTCATTATTTTTCGACTCTAAACTACTATTTAATAAAAGTTTATATTCTTTTTACTAATTTAAAAATAAAAAAAAATTAACCGTACGACTGTTAACAGCGAAGACATTTTTTTTAAATTACGGAGCCCTTTTCCTTCGTTAAATATCTGTGAATTTGAGGCATATTGTTGTTCAATACTTACTGTAATACATACATACAAGTTGTTATTGACGTCTTAACAGCGCGGATCATGTGCAATTTCATCTTTTACGTAGAATGTTTACTTGGTGAGCCGCCACTTCTAACTTTTCGCGCTGTAGTAATTTCTGGTTGTTCGAATCAATTTTTATTATATAAACTCACTGGGATCCGGGGCGCCTATGCTGCACCCATAACCCAATAGTAGTAATCAGATGAAGCATTTTAATATACCGTAGGGGAGTTTGAAAAAGGCAAGTTTTTGGTATTTTTGATTCCACATAACAAAATGTGAAACTATTAGGGATCTGACATTTTGATCGCGACAATAAAAACCATCCATTGACATATCATTTTTTGAGATGTGAATTTTCATACACAGATGCAGTGTCGCAATGAACTGCTTATTTTCTGTATTTTGGATAGCTAGGACCCGGTGCGCCTCGCTGCAGCTAACGTTTAAACATTTAAAATCAATTCAAAGCTTCTAAATTCAACTTTTATCAACCAATAATGAAAAACCAACTATTCCTATAAAAGTTGGAGTCATTCGATTCAAAATACATTTATTTGAACTATGACCAAAATTTCCTGTGTATTCTGATAAAACAATGAACGTTAAAATATTTAAAATTAATGCAAATAGCCGCATCCACACTCGAAATTCGAGGGCCATTTTAAATCTAGAAGTCTGCAATAACAAAATTTTTCGAGAACAATAAAAGTAAATTGAAAAATGAAACAATTTTTTTATAGTTGGAAAAAGCCATGCCAAAAACCAACTTTTGTTATCATTTATATAATGTATGACCAAATTACCTATTTATTCTCTAAAAACTGCCATTACCTATTTATTCTCTAAAAACTGCCTTCAATTATCTGCAGAATTTCCGTAGATTAATTGGACTATTAATTCTATATCTCTATAGCAAAAAACCAATGCAGCTGGAGTCTTGGGGTGCTCTAAGAAATTTTTGGGCAACTCTGGATGATGTTGAAAATGTTCATAGAAAAGGACCTTTATGAATTAATTCTTGAATTACAGTGAAATTTGTAGGGAAGAAATGTATTTTTTCATATTTTTTTTACAAATAAGACCCCTTATTTCTGTTTTTCCCATCATACACCATTGTTTCTACTAATTAAATGAAAGCCCCATTTTCGACGATAAAAAAGATACCCTATTCATGGAAATAGACCGCTGCTTCATTACTTTTTGTTGCAACTTATTTTTCTCCAACAACAAAACTGAAAACGGTCTACCTCGAAAATGGGCTGACATAAACACCTCCTTTTGTGGTTTTTGTCGATAAGTTTTTATGTACTATCTACCACCTGAACCGTTGTACAAGCTGTGACAGGACTCCAGGACAGACAAAAATTCGGTATTTTCTGTTTAAATACTAACTTTAACTCCATTTGTTAGAACATATATTCTTTTAGAATGCATAGGACTTAATCACCCTAATTTTTTAACTTTATTATAATAGATAATTAAACACTGATATAGTACAAGGTTTACTTGAAAAGATTCCCGTTATTATTTCAGTGGCGATTCCTCTTTGGAAGCAAAGGAAGCACTGCTTCGGCAACTTCGTAAAAGTTAATTTAAATACATATATCAATATTGAAATCTCAATATATTTTCTCCTCTGGAAACACTAAGCTTGCAATGTGCAGATTTTTTTATATAAAAAGTACAATTCAATTTTTTTAATACTACTGTATACAAAGAGTAACGCCTTGACCTCGCTGTATACGAGAGCGAGCGGCAGGGTGACAAATACTAAAGTGCCTTTCACCGCTTTTATCGTTTCCGAGGCCTTAGACAATATGGGGAAGCTGTAATATCATCAGCTTTTTTGTCACAGAGAATCAACGTGAAAACTCCAATACATTCAATTTAATTGAACTCACACTCGCGCGCAGGTTTGCGTTAATATAATACCACTGACATACAGTAATTACAATTGTTGAGCAGAGTTCTGTTGAGCAGAGTCCTTGACGAGGAATAATTTAATCAGGTTTAAATGTTTAAATATTTTAATATAATATAACAAGATGTTATAATTATGAAAACTTAATGACAACTAATTATTATATTGTTTTTTTCTCTAATGCGGGTTTTACCCCGCCTACCTCTGTTTACATTTATATTATTGTATAAATATGGATAGGAAGTATTTGTTCCCAATGCTAAATTCCAACACCTTCCCTGAACGAATATTCCTCCTTCTTAATACCTCTTATGTTTACTCAATCAATCCTTCAGGCCAAATCTAGCTGAAAAGATTTCTTGTTTCGCACTGACAACTCCTTTAGTTAATATGTCGGCTAACATCTCGTTTGTTGGTAAATACTTTAATTTGATTTGACCACAATCAACCTTTTCGCGGATAAGTGGTTTGAGCCTACATATTTTTTGAACGGAGCCACTCAGGTTGCTGTGCTTTATACCAAATAAAAGAATACACATTTACCTAAAAGATGAGCCTAATTAGGCTACTTTATGATAATTACTTTAGGAGTTATTCAAATTTCAGTAAATTTAAAAAAAAAAAAAAAAAAAAAAATTTTCCCTAATCACCCTGTATCTTAGTGGATAGTGGAGATAGCCGCCCTCTGTAGAACAATTTTTTTCTCCAAAGATATCTAGGAATCACCCCTGAAAATATTAGCCGCGTACTCCAACAAAGGATTTATTAAATTTCTGATGACCTTTACAAGTCGGGAATGATAGAATATGAGTATTTTAACTTATTAAAACGACAATATCTCAGAAATGGCAATTCCTACGAGAAAATGTATAATATATTTTTTTGTAGATAATCGCCTAATCTACAAACGTTGTAAACACAATTTTCTGATAAGACGTACGGTTTAGCATATATTTGCAAAAAACTGATATTTTGACCCTTTGACCTTGAATAAAAAAGTTTGCAGTCGTCCAATCGTGTGGCAGTCTCTACAGCTTATGTATAATAATGTTTTTAAGGGCTGTTCTAATTTTCAGCAACTTCCGAATTATCTTCCAATTATGGCGTTTTTTCGTCTATTTTGATTGGACTATACTTATGTCAGTTGTTAATACAGTACCCTCAGGCGCTGAGCTTAATGTAGCTTCTTCGGAACCGAACAGTGGGATACGAGAAGTCGAAGAAAGAGCAATTTTCTGTACCCACCATATTCTCTTTGTCTTCTTGGTAATCTGCTCTGGCTTCGAGTTGCAAGTAATTTTAAATTTAGTCTTAAAAATTTGCTTCGAAATTTTGATTTTGACTCTTATTAAAATATGATTTTCGTTTATTGTATGAGTCAAGAAAAAATAGATCCAACGTAGGTGAAGTTTCTCTTTACTTATAGTTTATTCTAATCCCACCAAAAAAACATTAAAAATGTGACTTAGAAGTTTGTGGGCGCAGATATTATTTATTGGGACAGTTTAAAACACACGTATAACAAAAAGAAGTGATATGGATTAGTCAAGATGAATCGTTAATAGCATGAAATAATTAAACACGTGCATTTACGAACGAATTCAGTTTGGCTCAGTGTATAGTGTTTCTAATAAAATTTGTTACATTTCGAAGGACAGCTAAGATTCATGCTATAAGTTAACAAATTTAACACAAAACAAAACTAAATCAATTCAAATTAAGGCAACTTTATTGCTCGGAGTCTCACTAAAAACTAAAAACATTATTAACTCACATAGTTCGCTTACCTCCTAAGCTTAACATAAAATTCGCAAGATTGCAGTTTCCACGATTCTTAATTTAAAGCATTTATTTTAGATTCTCAGAAATAGCCACATTGCAGTTTCCACGATTGACGGCAATATGACCCTGGCATTCGTCTGGGGTGTAAGTTGACCGTGGCCTTTGTCTGGGGTATTAAGTCTTCCCCTCTTAAATTCGAATGTCCCCATTCGTTAAAGTTCAAAAAATCTTTGGATGTGCATCGTTCGATTGGGTTGATTGATTGATTGATTACAAGTTGATAATTCCGATATTGATACGGATGGCTGGATGTTTACTTCTTCTTCTGCCTGTGGGGTGCTGGCCATTTGCATGGTTTCTCTTTCCTTTTGTTGAATGTTAATCTGCGTCTTCCTATTCCTGGCGATGTACGCGATCAAGATGATTATTAATATGCCCATCATCGTGAAGGATCCATAACTAGTCCATTCTTGAAGATCCTTTTCAGTTTTCAGGAGTTCTATTTGATGAGTGTTATTGACATGCAGGTCTTTCATCATTTCCAGTGAAAGCAATTCTCGATATTGTTTTTCTCTTGGAGTGGGTTGTAGAATAGCAGGCAAGGCACGAAGGGTTGACTCTTCCTTCGATATGAAGATTCTTCCATTAACGTCGATCGTTGTATTGTGGTATTTAATAAGGAAAGTACCATTTATATTGTGTAACGCATCTTCAATCTTTACGACGCCATTGAATTGATTAAGTAGTAAAACACCATCAGAAATTTCATCGATCGTGGGAACATGTTGGTTATTGATTTCCTTACAGGTTGCGTTTAAACTTTTGAGCAGGTGTGGAATGCAGGTGGATTTGCTTATGTCCATAATGCTTTGCTGATTACATATTGTTAAGTGACTTAAGGTCCTACAACTATTAACTACCGCAAATATTTGAATTTTATTTCTTAAAATATTTTCATGAGCTATGTCTGTAACTACATTGTTTCTCTTAATAGGCTTTATTAGCAATTTTTCAAAAGTTACATTTGTTGTTATTGGAATATTTATAACATAGAATAGTGAAGTGCTATCAGTAATAATTTTAACAGTGGCGAAATCTAGTGCCTCTTCCGGCGTTGAATATGGCAAATTTTCTTTATCTAATAAATCTGTAGCTAATTTTATTTCCTTTTTTGCTAACATAATTGAATTGATGATTCCTGATTTAGCCCAATGAATGGCGTACCCTATATTAATTAATTCTTCTTTAATTAATTTTAATTTATATTGAATACTTAAAACTAGACTACTTTTATTGTCTTCCTTCATTATTTTATTTATTTCATTAGTTATTTTAGTAATATTATTTATTCTCTCATTATAGAGTTCATTGATGACAACTTGCTTATTGTTATTGTCTAAGACATTATTTATTTTGTTTTGTATCATTACAAAATCATCGTGGTCGGGGTTACCCGCGATCCACTTCCATGCACTACCAATAATATTAATTGATCTTGCAACTCTATGTGGTTTAAGATTATTGAACAAATCCCGTATTTGTGTTAGTTCGTGATTAAGATAAGGAAATAAAGAATGTTTTTGATTTATTTGGTTTTCTAGGATGAGACTTACTTCGGATATGAAGGATTCATATTGATTAAGATTTATAATGTGAATTAGTTTGAAGTTACCGTCTTGAATTCTTGCCGTGCCTGCATTTAGAGCTACTATTTGTGAATTGGAGTAATCCAGGATTTGCACTTCGCCTCTGGTTTGGTAGACGACGTATCTGAAATGAAGAATTTTCAATTTCTGATATTACTCTTGTGGACTGTTTTGCCTGATGTGGTAAGAATGGTTGTATTAAAATTTTCTTTAACCGTTTCCCTGACATATCTAGCTGTTAACTTAGATCCTATTCTTTTGTTGTGTTTAACGAACACTACCTGTCCCTCCGAATATTGTTTTATAGGTTTTCTCTTCAGATTATGATATCGGATGACTTTTTCTTGTTTATTTTTTAATTTTTCTATGTTATCTTTACGAGCCTGTTCGAATTTCTCAGGATCGATGTTTGGGTTGCGACCGTAAAACAATTCAACGGGTTTCTTCCCTGTGGTCGAATGGATTGTAGAATTGTACTCATTGACAGAACGTTCTAGTAGTTCTTCGAAAGATCGATTTATACCGTCTACTTTCAGACAACGCATTATTTCGCTCAGGGTAGAGTGAAAACGCTCCACTTGACCGTTGACTTCACTTTTGTAGGGTGGTGTTTTATAGGTATTTATTTTTAATTCATCCTCCATCATTGAAATGATTGAGGCCGAATTTAGGGACTTCTCGTTGTCCATTACGACATTTTCTGGGACGCCGAAGAAGAATAGCAAGTCACGAAGTGGGCGTCTAACATCTTCTATTGATCTGGATTTTATTATCTTGGCATGCGCCAACTTAGTAAAGTTATCAAGGGCTGTAAGGACTAAGTTTCTTTCTGTGGAATAAATGTCTATGTGTACGGTGTGTCCGGGATATTTCGGAATGGGGGTTGGAAGGATGTGTTGGTTATTCGGATGCCTATCATATTTATGTTCTTTGCACGTTGTGCAACGTTTTACAAGAGTTTTTACTTTCGAGCTCATTCGTGGAAAATAATATTTCCCTAGGAGTTGTTGCCGGTTTTCTTCGGCATTGCGATGTGCTCTGCGATGCACGGAGAGTATTTTTTCCTCCTGTTCAGTTTCACTTGTGAGGTCTCGAACGAAGATTTGAGTGAATCTGATTTTATAATCTTTAAAGTGCATTGGGTAGATCTGCTGAATAAGGCCCATTAAAGTTTCATCAGCCTTTAGACCGTTTAACGTTTGAGGTTTGAGGTAATTTTTAAATGTGTTCACAATATCGGTTTTAGTGAATTCTGGTTGTGTTATGATGTGCCGATGATAGCCGGGGAATGGGCATTGTAATTGGTAACTTGTTTCTTCACCTTTCTGCAATATCAGTTGATTGCGATAAACGTTTAAAGGTACCTCTACAGTTGGAATTAGGTTCTGGGGAGAACTGTCGTCGCTATGTTGGGTGACGGATAAGGGGTTAGCCTCTGAAGTTAAGGGAAGTCTAGAAAGTGCATCGGCTACTACGTTTGTCTTGCCGGGTTTATGCTGGAGTTCATAGTTGTATTCCTCCAAAATAGCTTTCCATCTCTTCATTTTGCAGTTCGAGTTCTTATTGCTAAGGGCATAGGTAAGTGGCTGATGGTCTGTATAGATTTTTACTTTCCTGGCTCCATAGAGATAATTTCTGAGGGAATTTAGAGACCAAATGATTGCCAACATTTCTTTTTCATTGGCCGCATAGTTTTCTTCTGTCTTACTCAATGTTCTAGACAGAAATGTTATAGGCCGATTGCTTTGCGAAAGTACTGCCCCTATGGCATAGTCGGAGGCGTCTGTTGTTAATTCAAATTCTTTCGTGAAGTCAGGGTGATTAAGGATTACTTCTTTTGATATCAACGAGCTTTTTATTTTCGTGAATGCTTCCATGGCCTCTGTGTCTAGGTTGATGATTTTGTTTTTTGAGAGATTTTTGGACACTCGTCCATCTTCCCCTCTTAAAAGGGATGTCAGTGGTTTTGCCAGTTTCGCGTAGTCTCTTATGAAACGTCGGTAATAGCCTGACATTCCCAAAAACGATCTGAGGTCCTTTAGTGTTTTAGGCGGAGGTAAGCTGGCAATAGCCTCCACTTTTTTGAGGTTTGTTTTAATTCCTTCTTTAGACACTACAAAGCCGAGGAACTCAACTTCTTCTTGGAGGAATTCACATTTATCTAACTGGATTTTCATGTTAGAAGCTTCCAAAGTTTTAAATACGAGCTCAAGGTTTTCGAAGTGTTCTGCCTCACTCCTTCCGAATATTATGATGTCGTCTATGTAGACGTAACATCGTTTCCCTATGTGTTCTCGTAAAATGTCATCTAGGGCTCTTTGAAAAATAGCCGGCCCGTTCTTGAGACCAAAGGGTAAGCGCGTAAATTCGTATTTCCCGTTGTTGATGGAAAATGCAGTTTTCTCAATATCGCACTCTCTTAGCGGTATTTGGTGAAAGCCACTTTTTAAATCCACAATGGTAAACAATTTGTTTTTCCCTAGATTCGCTAACATTTCGTTGATCTCAGGGATGGGGTACTTATCGGGTATCGTAACGGTGTTCAATTTTCGATAATCAATTACCATCCTGTATTTCTTCTCTCCGGATGCGTCTGTTTTTTTCGGCACCACCCATACTGGAGAGTTGTAAGGAGACCTTGATGGCCTAATAATACCATCTTCGAGCAGTTTTTCGACTTGGGTTTCGACTTCATCCTTCAGTGCCATTGGGTAAGGATAAGATTTCGAATAGATTGGGTCGTCTGTCGTTGTGCGAATTTCGCCTTGGACAGGGGTGGCGTACGTTAATTTTTCATTTGGTTCGGAAAATAGGTTAGGGCAATCTTTTATAGTTTGGTTTAATTTGAGAACTTGTTCTTTATTCATATGAGCCGTTCTGATATTAAGTGAATTTATAGAATCAAATAGGTGTTGTTTCAGTTGTACTCGAATGTTCGGGTGAATCGTCATGTAATTTTCACTGGTGTGAATTACAGCTTTCAGTTCTTTGAGGCTGTCATTACCAATTATTCCGTCAAATGAGATAAGGCTAGGAAGGATGAAAAATTTTAATTTCCGAGTGTCTGCTTCAAATAAATTTATTAACGCGTGATGGGTTATTTCAATATTTCCAGCAACTGAAGTAGCGAAAAATTTTTTGGCGTTTAGGATAGGATATCGAATATGTTTGGGTTGGATATAATTTTTGTTAGACCCCGTGTCTATTAAGAATTTAAATGATTTCCCACTCTTCGCCGTATGTTCAAAGTAAGGAAGCGAAGAGCGCTTCAACCTAAAAAATAAATATCATCTAACTCTTCAGGGGGATCTAGAACAAGGCTCGAGCTGCTATTAATATAATCGATGAGGCTCTGATCATGATTAAGATCTTCTGTTCTAATATCCTGTTCGTAGTCTATTGCATCGTTATTATAAAAAGATTGTCGTTCAGCATTTTCCTCCTCGTCTAACTGATTTTGTTCAATTTTATTAATCTTTTGCTGCTGAGGGTATTGCATCTGTCGAGCTATTGGTCTATTGTTGGCGAATTGGCGGAAATGATTTCGATTTGAGTAATTTTGATAGTTAGCTCTGCGTGAATGTAATGAATGGTCTACGTCCATCGGCTCAGGTTTAGGTCTGGGCTTGGGAGGTAATCCAATTGGATTTCTTGGTGTTTGGTGAAATTGGGGCTGCTGTTGACGGTAAACTTGAGGTCTTTGAGGATTGTGAACCAATTCCGGGTAGAATTGCGTTCGAGGGGCTGGGATTGGTTTAGGGAACTGACGAAACATGAAATTCCTTTTAGGTGGAATAGGAGGCGTTGGAAGATTTTGTGTTCTGTTAACAGTGTAATTAGCATGTTGAACTCGATAGTCAACATTCTCTAACTTGAGGCACAAATGTAATGCCTGGGGGAGATCTATTGGTTCCCTGATACTAAGGAGTCTAGGTAAGTCACCTTTGAGTCCCCTGACAAAAGTGTCTAATGCTTTGTCGCGATAGGCTTGAGTCATATTAGTAAGCGACTCTTGGCTCATTTCCATGCTACAGAGTTTATTAAGAATTAGTGATAGGTGGTGGTAGACCATCTGGTAGAATTCCGGTATGGTATGTCGACCTTGCACCAAAGTTGTCATTTGGTATTCTAGGGTTCCTAAATCCCTTTTATCAGCGTAGTGCAATGTGAGACACTTTGAAATCTTTTCCCAACTTAAGGGGGTGTTGTAAGATTCCAGGGCAATGTCAGCTTGTCCTGTTATCTTGTTCCTAATCACATTCAAAATTCCATAATATTTTGGGGACCCTTTTAAATGCTCATAGATTTTCAAAATTCTGTCGACGCTTTTTTTCCACGAGGAAAATTCTCCGGGTTGTCCAGAAAATTCTCTTAGACTTTTGACAACATCGGGTACTTTATCCATTTCGGATAAATTATTTTCGTGGCCTGCGTCAATTTTTTGATCAGTATCATTGTTTATGTCTAGTCCGGGATTAAGAAGGGATTGAATGAGAGCCTTACCTTCTCTTTTCAAGGCAAGGAGGACTAGTTGATTTACATTTTCGGCCAATTGTTCTTGATTTATATTGTTAGGAAAATTGGTTGATGGGGCCCTCCCTGTAGCCAAGGGACCTATAACTGGGGGTCTTAGAATGGGGTTTTCACTGTCGTTAGACATATTGTCGTATAAAATTACGGAATTTGTTTCAATAAAGAACAAAAGAGTGGAATAGTTGCAAGTAGTGAGAAAATTTCACTTGGTAATTTTGCTATTCAATGAACTTTATAAGTGGATTTTATTCAAAGATCAACGATTAACTATTTAAATAAAAAATTTTTTTTTTTTTTTCAGGGAAATTTGTTATTCCTTTTTTTACTAAATTTGTAAAGAATTATTTTGGTATTTAGCACTGATTCTCATATAATTCTTATTCTCTTACTGAAAGTGGATATTAATTTCACAAATTTTGGTAGGTTTGGCAAATTTTTACATTTATCACTTTTCAGAAAATTTTAAAAACCTTTTTTATTTATTCATTTGTAAAGTTAGAACAAAAAAGAATTTCATTTATTTATTTGAAATATCAAAAAAAAATTATTGATTTTTATGAAATGCATAGAATTCAATGATTTATTCACTTTATTTATTTGAAAAATAAAAAAAAATGTATTTATTTATTTGAAATGCATAAAATTTACTATAAATTTATTTATTCCCTTTATTTATTTGAAAATTAAAATTTCGATTCGATTTAAATTTCTAAAACTTCAATTCAATTCTTTATTTATTCATTTGGAATGCAATGAAAAACTAAATTTTTTCAAGATAAAAATAGTCACTTCACTTTTTTTCTTTAACTAAATAATAATTTTCTTTAAAAGCTCAAAAAAATTTCTAAAACTTAACTTACATTAACATAATTAGATACGGGGTTCGCATCATTTCTTTGGGAATTTTCCGGTGCTGCGTGTTGGAATATCGGCGTGGTTATCCTAATTTCCTGAGTGCTGATTTTTCCAGGCTTGTTTGTCCTATGAAGATTTCCAAAATATGGGCGTGGTTGTCCCGTTGAATTTTTAGGATAAGGGCTTGGTTACCCTTTAAACTTCTTGAATTAGGGCTTGGTTGTCCCTTTTATTCAAGCACTACTTAACACTTTTCACCGGTCCCTGCTCGGGCGCCAGTTAACAAATTTAACACAAAACAAAACTAAATCAATTCAAATTAAGGCAACTTTATTGCTCGGAGTCTCACTAAAAACTAAAAACATTATTAACTCACATAGTTCGCTTACCTCCTAAGCTTAACATAAAATTCGCAAGATTGCAGTTTCCACGATTCTTAATTTAAAGCATTTATTTTAGATTCTCAGAAATAGCCACATTGCAGTTTCCACGATTGACGGCAATATGACCCTGGCATTCGTCTGGGGTGTAAGTTGACCGTGGCCTTTGTCTGGGGTATTAAGTTATACAACGAAATCGCCAGCCAACTTTCTCGCGGTTAATAATACTTTATTGAGTTTTAAAAAAAATAGGCAGTTGTAAAATTCCTTTGAATTACTATATCGCTTATTGTGTTCTACTTATGATACCCTTTCATTTGATACCCATGTCGTGGGGTATGTGAAGAAAATGGTAATCCACCCTCCTTAGATGACCGCCGTGGATCTACCGATATATTGAGTATACTATATCGCTTATTGTGTTCTACTTATGATACCCTTTCATTTGATATTTATGTCGATACCCATCTTGAGATTATCGCCATGGATCTAACCATATATTGAGTATACTACATCGCTAAATGTGTTCTACTTATGATACTCTTTCATTTGATACCTATGTCGAGGGGGTAGTGAAGAAAATGGAAATACGTCCTCTTGAGATGGCCGCGGTGGATCTAACGGTATATTGACTATACTATATCGCTTATGGTATTCTACTTATGATACCCTTTCAATTGATACCCATGTCGAGGGGGTTGTGAAAAAATGGTAATCCGCTATCTTGAGACGCGTACCAGTTTAATGAACGCTTTTTGTTAATCATCGAAATCATAGGGAGTACTATCTGACATCAACAGTGCTGGATTCGACTAACTTGTAACGAATATGTCATATTTCATGTATTACAAGCAATCTAGAACAATGAAGATATTAGGTAATAATATAATTAAAAATATATTAATTAAGTAGGTCAAGCAATTAATATATAAGCCCAAATGCAAATACATACTTTAATGGTAGTCTTACTAACTTGTCTTTATAGAACAGTAAAAGGAAATAAAGAATTAACTTAAATATAAATATATTTTCACTCATAAAACCACTACCCAAATTTTAAAGTTCCTTTAACACGTTCTACTACACATCCACTACTCATCCAGAGTTCATCAGCTCTAATATTTGACAGTATCGTTGCCTCTTTCTCATTTCTTACCAAATCTTTAGCGCGCCTTGCGCATTGCTTCCCTTATCCCGAACCTTACGAGCCGTCACTGTATTATTTGTTACATAGGGAGTACCCACCTTAGAAGTAGGAAATGTTCGGTGTATACTAACTGTTGACACTGACTGTACATCAATTTTGTATTCAGTATATTTTTCGTGATGGCTATTTTTTTGCTATATTGTTTTTCTGAGATATTGTTTTTAAATTTTTCTTTAAAATTAATAGTTATTTGCTTTATTGCTTCCTTCTTTTGTGATTTTATGAAAGGTAGTTGTGTTTTCTGCAACAAATTTTTGATATTTTTTTAATTGTTTTACCACAAAAATACTCATATTTTTTTGCATACAACGCAGTATTGATACATTCCATACAAATAAGTTCAACGAAATAAATAATAACGTGCATTTGCGAACGAATTCAGTGGAAGTCACTCTGTAGTGCTTTTAATGAAATATGTTACCTTTAGCGGAACCCCTAAGATCAATGCTATTCGACTAACTCATACGAAGAGGCTCCTGCAGTGATGATGACGATAAGATTTAATAAGACCTACCGCTCCTTGAAAATAGCTAGACTAATTTCATGATTCTTTGGCTAATAGTAGTGGTTATCGCAGCACATCCACAAAATAATTTAAATTTGTAAAACGGTTGATTTCTCTCGTGCAAAAATTAATATCTCATGTTTCCCACTTAACTTAATTTCTTACATCTTATTACCACTTCCACCTGCAAAGCAACAGAAACACTTTTAGGATTTTTTTAAAATCCTTTTGACATTAAATTCAATATGTGGATGTTCCATGTAGCGATCTATTAAATTGTTTAAAAGCCGCACTGAATTCAACTTTAACCCGAGGTTTACACATCCTTGCATAAAAAATGCCGAAAGAAGCTTTCAGACCGTTCACCCTTCGTTGGTATGCATGCATGCAGAATCGGAACCTTTATGGTAGTCCTGCTTGTAGCACAGGCCCCACAGGACCACACAGTGTATAGTACGTGTATGTACAACAAATCTGTTATTCCAGTTGATTTGCATTCTCCTACGAATAAATTTAAATTTTTTAGACAATGTAAACGAACGGAAGTGAGGCGACGACAGCAGTTGAGCCGATTTTGAGGATATTTTCATGTAAATATTTGTCACGATTTTTTGGAGTCCATTTTTGGTGAACATAGAGTGCTGAGCAAAGGAATCCTTGAGGCCTTTGTGTATTAATTAGATTTGCTTGTGTAATGTCCCCTCAATAACGCAAAATCAAAGTTTTCACATGGCAAGAACGACTCCCGATTCCTTTCTTGTAACGACAGAGTCAGCAATTGAGAGACTTCTTGTCTCAATAAACAATAATTCAGATTTGCTTCAATCTTGAACAGGTAGAAAAAGGTAAGATTTATGATTTTTTTTAAATTCCATTTTGCTCGTTTACTTGACATCGATTTTGCAGAGAGAAAAAATTGCCATTGAGTATCCCTGAAAACGGTTACACGTAAGACGGCACGGAAAGTGCCTATAAGAACGAGGAGCAGTAAGAGTGTCTCAAAGACTTCTACTTAAGAAAAAAGACAAAAAAATGAAAGAAAAGTGTAGTGGCGGCCATGAAATTCAATTCCTGTGCCAAGAATCATGGTGTTTCGGATAGGGCGAACAGAGAAAGTCATTGTGATTTCCTGAAGTGATTCTCCCTTGAATGAGACTGGTTTCCACTGTTTTTTGCCTTTGCGGAGCTAAAAGGAGCATCCTTAAAAGTATTAAGTCCCAGCATAAGAGGAATGTATAAGACACGTCACAAATGCTTTACTGAACAGCATTGCAGTTGTATACTTGAAAGATTGCAACATTCAAGTTTAAAACTGTCAAGTGGATGTAGAACGCACTGTGACAAGGTCAAGGAATCACACTTGATTGAGGAAAGAAACTCGGTCAATTTAGGAAATGACCTAGAGTGCTTTCGGTTTTCTTTTTTGATGTGCTGAAAATTTTGCGCAGCGAGGTTACACCTAACAAAAAGTATAAACTAAAGTTTACAATCTTAAAGGATGCAGTAGTTGCAAAATCATCATCATCATAGTTGCCAAATCATCTGTCATCATCTTTATAAAACACTCTCAAACTTCTGACTACTCAAAAACTTTCACACCAGGGTTATTAGTACATCTGAATCGTTAAAGGGGTTTTTTTAAGATACGGTATACCGATTGAACTGCGGTATGCTGACTGAACTGACTGACCAGACCTGGGTATCAAATGAAAGGGTATGACAAATAGAACACAATTAGCAAATCCATATGGCAGACTTCCTTTTTCTTTACAAACCACTCGATGTGGGGATCGCTAAATGGACGAGAATCCTTGCAACACTGACGCGTTGGCGGAAATGGAAAGAATTTGCACTCCAAGATTAAATTTCGATGGATGCGACCGTGAAAGTAACATGTGTATCTTATTTGTAAATATGTAAACATTGTAATATACTTATTATAAAACTGTTAAAAATACTAACTAAGCGAACTTTTAAAGTATTCTTTTTTTTATGGGGAAAGACCAGAGGCTCAGGGAAAGCATCTTTGTACTGTCGACAATATATTTTTGAAGTAAAACTTCTTTAGAGACGTTTGCTTGAAAAATTTACATGAGAGTGAATTTCGCATCACCTTGCTTTCACACCTTGAAAAATCGTTAGATTTTTCGTATTAAGGCTGGAAAATGGGACGGACGGGGCACAAGAGGCGAAGAAACTCGGGGCTGTGTGTTCAGTAGTTGAAATACACTCAGCCTTACTACATAGATTTTCTGGCATGTTAGCTACGTTCTCGCCCGAACTTTGATTTTTCTCATTATACAAATACAAATTCACCATTAGAGGTGAATTATCAGATTTTTCTTATGGCTGGATGTTTAGAAAACCAAAAGGGAGTGGTGAATTAATTACGGGAGGTGTTCTTGTTAACTTCCCAGAAGTTATTGTAATCGGTCCAGAAATCGAAATTTTCAACGTATTTTCATTTTTCAAGGTCCCAAAAGCATTTTAAACAAAAATTTGGGTGGAAGTATGTATGTGTGTGTGTGCCTAGGTACGTACATATGTGGTCATTTTTGCCTGCACGATATTGCGCGAACCAAAAAAGATAACGACTTCGTTGAGGTGTCGTTAGAATTCTATTAATGTAAATATGATCTGAACAGATTTTTATAAAATTTGGTCGAGCCGTTTAAAATGCAAAAACCACCCCGTTTTAGGGGGTTTTCGCGATTATTTCAATAAAATGAAAACTAATGCAATAAAATACACTTTTTTTAAATATTTATTTGCGAAGGTGGTTGATTTGTACTAAATCAAGGCGAACTTCATGATAAGGGGTAGTCTTAAAGGGTTGAAACCACCCCTAAATCGGCTAAAAGTAGAAAAACTTTTTTTTTAAGTTTATGCCTCAAATTCGATTGTGTCAGGCAAAAATATGTAAATTAGTTTCAAACCTCAAAGGGTTAAACTACCCCTACAATTTTAAAAATCAACTTTATATAAAAAAAACCGGTGCCCCGCCCCGGCGATTATCCCGTGACAACTACCATGTTGCTTATTCGTTATGCAATATATAATAAACACAATATACTTACATATAATTTTGCAGTGTTTTTATTTTTATTTATTCTCAAATGTAACAATAACAGTGTGATTATTTATTCAGTATTTTTTATTTCCAATATACGGCGGAGCCGGCTTCGCTTACTCACACATGCACATAGGCCACGCCCACCACACACCGTTTCGGGACATTCTCCGTCCGCGCGCTCCGGTATAACCGATTTATAAGGCGTTGTCACGTCAAAAATTGCATTTGCATTTTTTTTTTTTTTTTTTTTTTTTCAATTATAATTTTAATGTATTTTTGACTGATAATACCTATTGAACCTAATTTCAAGCAAAAATTTAAAAATAAATAAAAATAAAATGAAGTTAGAGAAATTTTCTGTATCCACCGTATTCTCTTTATTTTCTTGGTTTCGTTTTCTGGTTTTTCTGGTATTAAATTTACTCTTAAAAATTCCTTTCGAAATTTTGTTTCTGACTCTTGTTAAAATATGAATTTTCGTTTATTGTATATTGAGTCAAGAAAAAAGAGATCGAGGATAGGTAAAGTTTCTCTTTATCTTTTGTTTTTCTAGGGGTGGCAGGCCGTGTCTAGTGAATATAAGCTGATGACTTTGTAGCTTCCATTATATTATTTATGATTCTCTTTAATGATGATTTGGAGAGAGAATATTTTTATGAATTGTATTTTCGAGTACGGGTTGCTTAAATGTTTTTTGCTAGGAAAATGTAATGATATGAGGCGTTGGGGGTTTTATAATTACTATCTTTTTCAGTTTTTATGCCAAAATTATGCATTACCACGAAAAATTAAATGACACCAAACTAGCAGTTGCAGTTTTTCAACGGCTTGTCTTCTTGTTTTAATTATCAACAGAATCTGAGAAAAGGCGCAAAACGCCCTCTAACAGCGAAACTATTTTAAAGAAATTGACGAAAAAATGCAAAAACATGATTTCGAGTCGATTTTTTCACTTTTTCAAATTTTTCTGGTTCACCATAAAAAAGTGCATGTTTCAAAAAAAAATTAAGAGTAGAAACGGTCCCTTTTATTTTGCTTATCTGACTTCGATACTTTTGTTTTTATCGTTCGCATTGCGCATTGCTTCCCTTATTCCGAACCTTACGAACCGCCACTGAGGTCTTACCGCAGATAAGGGGTCGTCCATAAATATTACGTGAGACGTTTAGGGGAGGGAGGTGGTCGAGCCGAGTCTCATCAAATCTCACGTGGTGGAGAGGGGGGTCTCGGCAAATATTACGTAATTTTTTTTTTTTAAAGAAACAGTGTAAAATTCCGAGAAAACTGGGTTAAATTAAGTAATACATGTTTTTCCACTAAAGACATCCATTCACTTACAGGTAGGCAGTGGCCTGTTAGACCAGGGGCCGGTTCGTGTATGTCAAAAACGAAAATTATTCCTTTCGTCTCGGGTTCGCGTAAGTCGAAAAAATTGAAAATTTTCGTCTCAAGCCGACGAAAGGTCTTGGGTTATCGAATTTTTGTATTAGGACACGAACAATTTTCTTTCGACCTATTCGAACGCTAAAATTTTCGTCGACAAAACTTGTCGACTTCAATTTATTTTCGTACGATTATCGTCGTTCGCCATATAAAAACCGGCCCCAGTTCGACCAGCCCGACTAAGCTTGACTCAGTCTAACTGAGGGATGATACTTCAGGTACCCGCCAGACAGGTCGTGGCATGCAGATGAAATCATGATTCTCTACAGACACACAGGTTAAAACGACTGCTTAGAATAGCAGATTATTAATTAATTCAAGCGCAAAACTGTGTATGGCCTCAACGGAAGCTTCAAGGCGGCTCCTGCCTCACGCCGCGCCGCGCCGTGAACACCCGCAAACAAGCGCGAACGCGAGTGTGGATGATTTTCACACTTAGCTTGCACCTTGCTTTCTGTTACGAGTGGATTCAGCGTGAATTCTTTCCGTTAATTCACGGCTCGAGAGTGAATAGAAGCTCAGATCTTCAGGCCCGAGCTGACAATAAATCCGATTTTTGTCAGCTTTCTTGAACTGTAGGCATTCTTGAATTTTCAGGCCGTACAGTTGGCGGCCGGTGAGTGTATGGTAATACTTAGCCTCAAGGCTAAAACTTTCAGGCCAAGGCCTACCGGCGAACTGTGTGTAAATTGGGCCCTTAAGATGTGGGTAAGTCCTACACAAAAAAAAATTACTCAATTGTTTAGTCTCTATAGGCTAGTCAAACGCGCGACTCGTCGAATGCTGCAGAGTACGAGCCAAGTAACACTGAACCGCGAAAAGCCATTAGAATTTAGTGCTACAAGAAAGCACATGGCGAATTTTAGCGTAATGAAATGTTGGGTGAGTGTTCACGTTTTGGTAGTTGTGTGTCCACCACAAGCGGAAAGTGAGGAGGGCAAGCAGTCTGAATTATCACTTATCTCAAATAAAATCTTGCACCCAAACCCCCCCCCCCCCCATTCATACAGATGAACTTTTTACACACCTTTCACTAGATGTGGTTAAGACAGTAATTTCGTATTTACAATGTAAATACTAACGATTTTATAAAATTTGAAAAATCTCACGTGAGATTAGGAGGGGGAGGGAGGGGGTCGGGACAAATCTCACGATATCTCACCAAGGGGGGAGGGGGGGTCGAAAAATCGCAAAAAATTACCTCACGTAATTTATGGACGACCCCTAACAGATGCACGGCAAAAAATGGAGAAATACATTTTATGGTGGTTATTTGTGTATCGCCACATAAAATTTTAGCCGAAATAATGGAATTTATACATGAACATCTCCAATTCCGAAGGCTCAAATTTACTAGATCGAAGCTTCAACGATATCCCCAAGATATTTAGTGACGATTTCAATATTACTTTTTCTTCAGAAACGGCGCGTCCGAACTTTGTGGATGAAGGGAAAAGTGGGGACTATAAGAGGTACCACTTCTATCTCCATCCATAAAAAGCGCGAGTAACGTTCCTGGGAGCGAAGTGTCTGAACAGACAAAAGTACCACGGCATATGAAACCTCACATGATGCAGTTTTTACACGATTGAAACTGGTCTAAATTCAATCAAAAATATTTCGGTTATTATAAAACCTTTTCTTCGTTTTTAATTTTTAATGTAAATTTTATATTTTCAAATAGTACTAATAGTAGACTCGTCACTATACTTCGTGCGTCTGTCCTTGGCCTGACTTTTCTGAAAGCTTACTATATGTACATAAATATATCCGACAGACTTTCCAATATATCTATTGCATATTACTAGCACCAAAGTTTTACTTCTAAAGTCTGCACACTTATTTTTTTTTATTAAATTATATTTTATTTAAAAAAAAAATCATTGTTTTAACTCGAAGAAAAATTGGAAAACAACTTAGACACTCGGCCATGTTCTAGAAAACGCGCGAAATCAAATCGGAAGTGAATAATAAAACTCTTTGGGAGGGGTGAGTGGATGAGATGTTCAGATCAATACATTGCAGTGAGTTCCATAAAAGATCTGTGAAAGCAAAGAAAGAACGCTGTCCAATTAAAGTGCGGAAACGCGGAATAATTAAGTTATTATTTTTAAGCAATTATGAGAACTGAACAAACTCATTAAGGTACGCTGGTTTGCGCTGGTGCAAAATTTCGTGAAATAGACACAAAAATCTATACTTCCGATAAATCATTCAGGGAGCAGCCCGAACCCGAATTCAGATTGGGCGAAATATGGTCGGCGTAACTTATAAACAAAACGAACACAATCTTTAAAGGCTGCTTCAAGCTTTCGAGCGCAAGATGAATCGAGAGAGGGGAAAATACAAAGCCCATGCATTACAAGAGGTAGAAGTAAGGCTTTCACTAAATTCAAACGGACAGCCCTTTAAAGCAAACCACAGTGATATCTGAGTTGGGACAGGAGTCCATATGTTTTTCCAGTAATGAAATTAATATGGTCGCAGCAGGTCATACAATTATTCAGAACAATCCTTAGATTTCTAACTTTACAAACGCGAATGAGAGGAATCCCATTTAAGTAAATTGCTGAGATGTCAGTTTGAGAGATGGAGTGTGAGAAGAAAATACAATGTGACCTCGTTTAGCTGTAGTAAGTTCAGTTTGACCAGCTTGAGACACTGTGAAAATCAGCCGCAATCTTCCCCACACAATTATGGATTTGATCTTTTGACGTAGAGAAATAAAGCTGCAGACCATCTGCATACTTATATGAACCTAAAATGCTTTATTACTAGAGGATAGTGATGAGCAAAAATGGTCTTGTTCTTGCACTCTTGTCTTGTTCTTGTACATTTATCAAGACTAAGAACAAGAACAAGACTTAGGTATGCTTGCAAAAACAAGATTAACTGTGCAAGAACAAGACCTAGAGCAAGACTAACAAAATTCTTGCAAAATTTTCACCTAAATTCATTCTTTTAAAAACAAAAAATGTAAAATTTATTAGGATGTTTAAGTAATTATGATATAAATACATGTGTGTACAATTACTTTTTAGTACTATAATTGTAAAGGCATTTGTACATATAAGTACATAATGACTTTGCAAGCATTTTACACCAACTAGTCATAAGCAAAAATAGTCTTGTTCTTGCAGTCTTGTCTTGTTCTTGCACATTTTGCAAGAACAAGTCTTAGTTATGCTTGCAAGAACAAGACAAACTGAACAAGAACAAGACAAGACCAAGACTAGATTAGTCTTGTCTTGTTCTTCCGTTTGCTCGTCACTACTAGAGGAAGATCATTAACAAAAACGCTAAACAAAAGTTTCCCAAGAATAGAACTTTAAGGAACTCCAGAGTTAATTAAGAATTGGAGGAAAGACAGTAGCCGAATTTAACTTTTTACGAACGGTCTCTTAAAAAGCTATGCAAAAGTTTAAGAGCTGCTGAAGAAAAAGCGACTTGGGAGGAGTGTTTTTGCAAGAGCAAAGAGTGATTGACGCTATCAAAAGCTTTCGAAAAATTAAGTAGCAACATACAACAAATGTGACGTTCATTAAGGGAATTGCGAATATCATTTTTGATTTTAAGAAGTGTGGTTTCGCAGCTGTGATGTTTGCGAAAGCTAGATTGCCATACATTTATAAATTGGAGTCATTCACAGTACTCAAGTATTTTAATTGCAATCAGTTCTTCAAAAACCTTTGCTAGGCACGGAAGAATACTAATGGGCCGAAAGCAGATGGAATAGCAGGAGAGGGGCACTCGCACTAGGGTATGGGAGTTATTACAATGCATGCTTCCACAAAGTGGGAAACTTCGATACCGTGAGGCGCTAGATAATATGTGTGTTACAGTAGGCAGCGAATATTATCGGTACTAGTGGATGTAGATTTGATAGAAATTAAAGCGGTGATAACTTCAAAAGAAAAAACGCAATGAAAGCTGAAGCCATCACTGGCGCTTGGCTTCTTCAATTTTTGTTTCAATTAAATGAGGAAAGCGTTTAAAAGATCTTTTTTCTGTAGCAGTTTTTACTTTTAAAGACCAACGATTAACGAGCTCCCTTTCAATAATACGCGATTTAATTTCTGCAGTGAACCAAGGTATGGATTTAGCTGATAAAGATTTATTTCTTAGGGGCACAAATTCATCGTAAATATCAAGGAATATCCTCATAACTCATCTATTTTGTCATCTACCTCAGCCAATGTGAAGATATTAGACCAGGGTAGACCTAATTGGTTTTGAAAAAGAATAGAGCAAGTGTCGTTTGTAGAAACATATTCCCTAGAATTAAAAAATCAAGCTGTAAGAATACTGCAATTAAGTATTACAATTCACTACCTTAGAATTTGAAATTACTTAATTACTGACTAAAAAGATTACCAAATGGTTCTATGATATGTAGTTTTAAAGAGACTAATGTATAACGACATTTAAGTCTGTTTTCTATTTTGATGTACCTACTACTTTTTCTTTTTGGTAATAATTCGCTTAAGCCTTGCAATAATGTTATTTTTTCATTCTGCTTTTGCTTTTGGTGTACTTGGATATAAATAAAAAAAAATAAAATAATGTCGTTTCCATAAAGCGGTCTCTCAAAACATGGCCTATTTGGTAGCGAGTAACTCGGCTACATCATCAGGAGATATATACCCACTGCTACTATCTGGTGTAAAATCAAACCAACACAAAGTCCCGAACAAATCAACCCGAAGATTTAGAAGTACTTCTTTATTTAGTGTTTTCTTAAATACCAAAGGAGTACTTCTGGAAATACTTCTTAGTAATGCAGAGAAGAAGGGGTTCGGTGACCATGCGTTTGATTTCGCGCAAAAAGCATGTTCGAAAACTTCGTAGCTGGTCTTCTTTGTTAATCATCTCAGTTGTCTCATTCATTAGGGGTTTTAATTTTAATGTATGTACTATGTACATACATACATGTAAGTCTTCGTGAATATTTTATAATCTTTTATTTTCAAAAAACAAAACAGAACTACATTTATTAGTCAACGTTACAAGTTTATCTCTTGCACCGATGACTTGATCAAATAAATCTCAAAACTAATAATAAGTTACAGTGGAATCTCACACGGCCCTCCTGCTAGTAGTTGGTCTCCAACTATTCTTGCTGCCAGCTCTTCATTTGTTCTGCCACACTGGATGTTCTTTGAGGTCCTTCTCCAGCTAGCTTTTCTAGCTCGTAACGATCGTGTCCCAAAACACATTTCACTTGATAAGGGCCTAAAAACTTGCTTCGCAGCTTCATTCCAGTACCGAATTGTGTCCTCTGCACAGCAACTATATCTCCCACGGCGTATTTGGTAGCCTTCTTTCTCTTTCGATCGAATTGCATTTTCTGGGCCTGTTGGGTCTTGGCAATTTGTACGCGAGCTTCTTTCCTTAACGACTCCCTTTCGTCACTAAACTTCTGGATTATCTCGTGTTGTAACATCATCATAATATCATGATCATTTGTAGTTTTCATTTTTACCCCTGTAAGCACTTCAAACGGGGTCGAATCGATACTCCTTTGATATGTCGCGTTTAAACATCTCTGCACCTGGTCAACGTGGCGATACCATTTGCTCGAATCCTCAACACTCAGTTTTGCTAATATCGCAATAATTATTTGATTTGTGCGCTCTACTTGGCCATTACCTCTTGGAACTCCTGTTACAATTTTTATGTGCTCAATATCCCTTGCTTCGCAATAAGCCGAAAAGTCGTGCGACGTAAATGCTGAGCCCTTGTCGGAGACTATCCTGGAGGGATTACCAAATGTTCGAGCTTGCAGTTCAAGACGATCTAACATTTCTCTAACGCCCGTAGACTTAACTGGATAGATCCAAGTAAACTTGGAGAACCCATCGACGACCACGAAGAGGTAATTGTACCCTTTTGCTGTTCCCACCATTGGGCCTAAATGATCAATATGATACGTTACCAATGGCAGTTCGCCTTTCGGGATTGGAAATAGTTCCCCTTCTTTCTTGCCCTTCTTCCGGGCAGAAAGTATACATGGAACACAACTCTGGATTCGTTCTTGGATTTTCTGCTTCAATTGCGGGATGTAATAATTTCTTCGAATTAGTTCTTCCATCTTCTTAGTGCCGAAGTGACCATCGTCGTGGGTTCTTTTGATTATTTCCGTGTGCATCTTCTCTGGAACGACTATCACATTTTTTCCGTCTATGAACTTCTTGAGCACTCCCGCTTCGAGGATATAATCGTCATATGTTCCATGCTCCAATACTTGTTTGATGGCTTTAAGTTTCTCATCGTTGTCTTGATTTTCTATCAGGACGTCTGTTAGTCTTTCCTTTACTAGTAGCACCGGAGCCCTACTTAATGCGTCAACGTGCCTGAGTCTCTGCCCGCTTCGATGCTCCGTAGTGAAGTCGAATTCCTGCATCATCAGAATCCATCGCGCCACTCGATTGGGAACTTCTTTCTTTGTCATCGTCCGCTGCAATGCTGCACAGTCTGTTACAAGTTTGAAGTTTACCCCCAGCAGGAAGTGTCTAAGTTTTGTGACAGCTGTTACCACCGCGAGCACTTCCAATTCATAAGCGTGATATTTTTTCTCAGCAACCGTTGTTGTCCGACTTAGGTAACATACTGGATGCAGTTCCTTCTCTTGTTCATCTCTCTGCAGTAGCAAGGCTGCTACTCCTTCTTGGCTAGCGTCTGTATGCAGTTCCGTCACGGCACTCGGATCAAATAGTCTCAATGCGGGTTTCGTTGCTAGGACTTGCTTTACCATCTCTAGTGCTTGTCTTTGTTGATCGTCAAATTTGAAGCTTGTACCCTTTTTCAGCAATCTCGTCAAGGGTTCTACTATCGCTGCATGATTGGGTATGAACTTCCTAAAATAGCT
The DNA here is from genome assembly GCA_949987705.1 of Thereva unica. Lineage (NCBI taxonomy): Eukaryota > Metazoa > Arthropoda > Insecta > Diptera > Therevidae > Thereva > Thereva unica. Next base: position 65,916,734 of record OX465284.1, read on the forward strand.
TGCTAAGCCTAGAAAGCTTTGCAATTGCTTCACGTTCTTTGGAGCCGGAAAATTTGTTAAAGCTTTTACTTTCTGTGGTGCGGGACTAATCGTTGAATCTCTAATCAGGTGGCCTAGATATTCCACTTCATCTTTTAGGAATTGGCACTTATCCCAATTTATCTGTAAAGCGTTTTCCGCTGCCACTCTTAGGACTATCCTAAGCTTTTCTAGTCCATCCTTGTAGTTTTTGGATGGGATAATAAGATCGTCGACATAGTTAATTACTATCCCGCTCTTGATGAGTTCTCTGAACACGTAATTAACGAATCTCCCGAAGCTTGCAGGACTGTTACACAAACCAAACGGAGTCTTCTTGAATTCATACTGGTTACCACCGGCAATGAAGGCTGTGTATTTGCGGCTTTCTTTTTCCACCGGAACATGGAAAAAACCATTCTTAAGATCAATTGTTGAAAATACCTTAGCTGAGGATAACTTGTTAAGTTGCTCATCTAGAAAGGGCATAGGATATCGGTCCTTTGTCATTTAACTATTTAATTTGCGGTAGTCGAGACATACTCGGTGTTTTCCATTCTTCTTCCTAACAATAACAACTGGACTTGAAAATTCTGACACGGTGTGTGTTATCACATCGTCAGCCAACCATTCTTGTATTTGTTCGTCTAATATTCTTTTCTCTAGCGGTGCAAGCCGTCTTGGTCGTTCATACACAGGAGTTTCGTCTTTCAAAATGATTTTCGTCTCAATTGGAGTTTCTACTAATTCAGCTGGGTGATATTTCATTACCATTTCCTGTACAAGTTCTTTGTACTGCGGGTTAACGTCGATTTGGAGCTCGCCTTTATCATAATCTGTATCCATCATCATCATCAGCTTTAGACTGTCTTCCTCTTCAGTGACTTCTTCTGCTGCACCGTGCAACGCTCTTTCGAAACGGATTTCGTCACGTGAAATTATTAGGTTTCCCTGATCGATTAGCTCTAACCCTATAATAGCCGGGTATGGCAACACTCGGATGGGCACAATGTAAAATGAGGTAGTATACTTCTCTCCTTTGATTTCAATTGGGACATGTGTTACCACACCAATTGGTTTAACAGTTGCTCCGCCGAAGCCTTCTAGTGTACAACACGTCTGAAACGCTTTCCTCCGAAATTCACTCTTCACGAAGTAAATTTATGCGGCTGCCCGTATCTATGATAGCCTGAATATTAATTCCATGTAGGGTCAGTGTCACTGTCTTGTCGTGAGGAGTGTGAATTGTCATCACTCTGAGGGAATGTTCCCTATTATCCTTACCCTCATTGGTACAATTAGGCGACAGATGTCCATATTCGCCACATTTAAAACATTTAGGACCAAAATCTTTGCGAGGGCAGGTTTTGCTATCATGCCCACTAGCTCCACAGTTAAAACATCGAAATGCTGTTTGCGGTTTTTGAATCTTTTCCCATCCTTCTCGTCCTTCTTGTGTTCTTCCTGTCATTCCCCGTCGTTCCACAGATTTTAGTTTTTGCATCTGACTTCGAAGTGAATCATAGTGCTTCAATTTTCCTTTAAATTCTGTGAGAGTTTCTGCTCCATAAAGGACAACTTTATTTATTGGGAGATCATCAATTCCGTCCATGATGTACCCTATTATAGACTGATCTTCCACCATGGCTCTACTTGCCAGCTCCTTCATTACTAAATAATATTCATACACATTCTCTTCTTTTTTCATCTTGCGAGAACTCAGCATCTTGTGTACATCGGCGCTGCTTACTTTGCTAGCAAATTCCTCTCTTAGAGCAAACTTTAGTTTGTCCCATGTGGAGATGCCTCTTTCTGACATAATAAAAAGCTTTGCCATTCCTCTGAGAGATCTTTTTCCGAAAATGAACATCTGAAGGTCATTCCACCCCAGCAATTCTGCAGTTGATTCAAAATCCTCGATCCACCTTTCAATAGGATACTCCGCCGTTCCTTGATACGTTCGTATCGTGTCCTCCACTTCGTGAAAGCTAATATTATATTTCGGCGTTCCCTTTCCAACAAATGCCTTTCGGTTTACCGATTGAGTTTCTTTTTGTTCTTTGGCGTTCGTCACTTCAACTCTATCTCTATTTGTATTCGTCACTTCCTCTCTTTCGATGTTGGTATGTTCGCTACATTCACCTGCACTTTCGCTGTCGTCCTGATTCTGTCGTCTTATTTCGTCTTCATCTTCGCTACCTTCGTCTTCGCTCATCTCTGGCATTAACAACTCAATATTATTGAGATGTTTCATTATTTGCTCGGCCATTTTTTCTTCGTCTGGCTCTGGGTCAATTCCTAAAACACCGCAAATGATATGCAGTTCCGCTATCGAGAAACAATTCTTGAGAGAAATTGCTTTCCTTTGGTTTTCTTCTGGGTCAAGGTCGAATCCTGTAAAATCCCGAATGTTTTTTCTATTTTTTCTGCCTTCGTTAGTTCCATATAATAATTTGTGAAACAACTCCACATTTTGTTTCTTCGCACCACGCGTCCATGCAGCTATGACTGGGATATCCCCCAACATTAAAATCCTTTTCGACATCCTTCCTGGCGATCCCGGTTGAGCCCCCAAGTTTTTGTAAGTCTTCGTGAATATTTTATAATCTTTTATTTTCAAAAAACAAAACAGAACTACATTTATTAGTCAACGTTACAAGTTTATCTCTTGCACCGATGACTTGATCAAATAAATCTCAAAACTAATAATAAGTTACAGTGGAATCTCACATACATATATTTGAATTCCTGTTTATTTGGCTTCTGTTTTATTAACATTTAAAGAAAAACTTATAAATCGCTTAATTTTACCACCACCAACCCCACCCCTTCACCCCTCCCCCGACTATATTACATTTCAAAAATTTACATTATAATCACTTTGTATATGAGTTTAATAATAAATGTGGTATACGTACTTCCAAAACATATTTTATGGAAGGGAAAATGGAACTACTTCCCCGCCTAAGCCATCGCCCTGTTAATGTAATGTATTTTTTGGTCTGGGTGGAAGTACTTCTAAATGACCTAGGGAGAAAGTACTTACTTCTTCAACTCATTCTATGGAAGGGAAAAATGAAGTACTTCCCGCCTAGGCCATCGCCGTGTTAATGCAATATCTTTTTTTTTACTGGGTGGAAGTACTGGACTGCTGTTGCAAAAATACTTCTAGAAGTACTTTTAAAAGTACTTCCATTCCCTTTTGGGAACCTGTGAAGAACTCGAACCAATTTCTAGTGTTATGTATAATTGTAATACCGATGTAGAGAAAATTTTGAAAATTCAGCTATACAGATACATAGTACAATTAATTTTGTGGGTTCACGTTAATTAAAAACACCATACTTCAAAGTGCTGCTCGTACTAACTCCGTTTATATCAAACAAAAATATAAAAATTATTAGGATTTTAATAAGTTCTTTTACTCCAGTTCTTAAAATCATTAAAGGGAATATATTTAAGCAACTCCGAACATAATTAAACCTCTAAAACAAACGGCTTACGAAATCTCAACGTGTGATACTCCGTCCGCAATCACTGCAAACAAAAACAGAAAGCTCAACTATTCTCTGCTTCAAATTAAAAACAGTTGGGGTGCATAACTCGCCCCCATCCCCCCACAAAAGCAAAACATTTAATTAAAAAAGAAAAGTTTTTTGTTCTGTTTTTATTTTTATTTTTGTTGCCCCATCGACACTATTTTTGCGAAATTTAATTCTTGGCTCCTGTAGAATGAAAAATCGCAGAAATCCCAAACGGGGTCAGGCACAGGTAGGTGGCGGCGGGGCGGGTATGTGACGGCATCTAAATTTCAATTAAAAACAAAGGCTTTAATGCAATCCGACGTGGTGCACCTTTCAGAGACGTGCATGAAATATGCGAGGCTGTGCAGCTATTTTTTTTAATTTAACCGAGTCTGGTTTATCTAGGGGATGGTTTCGCCGCTCAGAAATCCTTGCTTTGTTGCAGTATAAACCTCGGTTTTTTTATTGACCGGATTACATTTTGTCTCTGTGTGGCTTTATTGGAATATATATTTATATTATTTTTTGAGGGAATGGAGTGAGCGGTGGTTGGAGATTTATTTGAAGTCAGCTCGATAAAACTGTATCAGTCGTTTCATTTAATTTACGTGAAAATGATATAAATATAATTGGTATTTGCATGATTTGTTTTTTTCTCATTTTGTTTTATCGAGGGTAATCATTGGTTTGTTGATATCACCTTTAAATTCTCGAGAACATGAAAAAGGATTATAAGATTTTCTTAAAAACAGGAATTTTACAATCTTTGTAAACAGCCAAATTAGAGCTTATACCCAGGACAGGCCAGCACTCTTAATCTTGATTATGACGTCAGAATGACGTAGACTGCATTTTATTTCCATATCTTTTGTATGGGTCTACGTCATAATCATGATTAAGAGTTCTGGTGTGTACTGGGTATAAGGATGACCAGATTTTAGGAGAAAAGCTTTTTGAATTAAGACCTAAAATCATAGAAATATAAACTAACACGGAACGGCTGTGTCGGGTAAAAACCCTTTACATGAACGACCACACTAAAGGTAGCTTGTTTCAAAGGACATTAATAGTGTAAAAGAGGGCACAAATTGCCGAATTGGTTTGTTTACATCCCACCACGAGCAGGGCAGGGTAGCTTTTGCAGTGAATGGCGTGCTAAGTCAATATCCGGGGGCATCAAGTTTATGCCAGGAAATTAAATGTTAACGTATTTACTTACATATCTACGCCTGCGCTGTCTGACCACTACTAGCCCAGGAAACTCATACACATCAGGAATTATGGTACGCTCAATCTGGCCATTCCGTGTTTGGTTTATATTTCTTTGCTCAAAATATGTGTTCTCGACTAAGTTATCTAATAAATTAAACAATGAAAAAATCGTATGAATTTAGGATAGATCAGGGGTGGCAGTACCGGCTTTAGGGGTGGCCGAACCCGGGCGACCACTCTAGGGTGCCATATAAAAGGGGGCGGCGCGATCCAGTAATGCGCTATTATCATATTTTCTGTGCGTTCAATTGCGTACAATTTGGCCAACGACGACTGTACTCGTACTTAGCTTCTCGAATAAAAATAAAAGATAACCTTACAGCGGGCGAATACCAACCCTGATTGAAACCTAGTCCTCGGACATGTGCCGGGCATCAGAAAGCTTATTGCCGGATTGTACAGCCGTACACCACACACACCGGCATACCTACACTTTTATTGAAAAAAAGAAACGAATGTTTTCTTGTTTATTACCGACACTCGGCAAAACTATACGTGTATTCATATTGGCGCAAACACACCGTTTATTTATTTAGTAGTGCTCATATCCTCGAACATTTTAAAAATTTTATCAACGCACTGCAATTAGATGTTTTTTTTTTTTTCAATAAAAATAAACCTTACATACACTTCCCCAAAAAAAATCGACGACTGACGAACTTATTTCTGTTGTGCGTCGATAGTCTTCAAGTATAATAATCCAAAGAAAGACTGTACAAAAATTACCAAGTTCCCATAAAGTACATTCAACAATACATGCAGATTTTTTTTGGTTCAAATTTTTCGTCGTCTGGTTTGGCCGTCATGAGCCCGTGTATGCTCCCAAGCGGACGGTGTTCGCCCGTTGTAGGGTTATCTTTCGTTTCTGCTCGGGTTGTTGTATAATTTGTGCCTAATGACATAGGTATACCTGAAAGAAATGTCCTTAACAAGGTCGCATAAAAATATTTCGCACAGGGCGCCAAAATACCTAAAGCCGGCTCTGAGGGGTGGTAGCATGTAAGTTGTTTCAATCGGGCTCTTCATACAAAAAACTTGCAGCACGTAAGTTGTGCTACCACTCCAGTTCAGTTCAGTTCAATGGCACTACAGCCGAAATCGATCCTTGTCCTCCTTCTCGCTCGATGGCTAGAGTCCTTCAATTTTGTAGACCAAATAATTGTGCAGCATCTGCTTCTACGGCTTAAATTTCCTTGGTCCTCCTGCTGCCCTGTCACCGATTATGATTCCTTTATATCAGCGGTTTCCAAACTAGCGGGAGCGATCCACAAGGGGGCACATATAGCTCAAAGGGGTGGGGGGCGCGGATGAATTTATCTTTCTGACTATTTTGGCTAACAGTTTCATTTCTACTTAAATTTTATTGTGTCTTTTTTATTATACATCTCTTCTACTGAAACGTCATTCAGTACAATTTTAGCTACTGCTTTACATTGAAAATAATCGTTCAATTGTGAAGACTGTGCGTGCTTATTGTAAAAACGATGGCAGAAATAGGACGCCTTCAGACAGCACAATTCGTAGCTTGGTGAAGAATTTCTTTGAGCATGGGTCTGGAGTCACTCGCCAGCATCCCATTCGATGGCCTTCGCGACAATCAAATGAAGTTATTGAAGCGGTAATAGAGAGTCTTGCAGATAATCCAGATGTATCGAATCGCTGTCGAACTCAGGAGTTAAACGTGAATGGAACGACTCTAAAGAGGATTATGAAGCAAGATCTTCATCTCTTCCAAAACAAAGGCAACTTACTAAATGATTGTTGCCAACGGACGCGTCGTTTGTAATGTGTAAATGCCTTCGCAAGAATCATCGATGCCGAGCCAGATTTTCGTGACAACATTTTCATTTCGAACAAAACTCGTTTTACACCCTCTGGGAGAGAGAACTGTCGACAGAGAGCCCACATGTCATTCACAAAACACCACTGCATGACGATAAAGTCACTGTTTGGGGCGAAGTATGGTCAAAAACCATCATCGGACCATTTTTCTTCAAAGTTCGAGAATCCCTCGACGACGTAACGCACGATGCTGGTGCACTTCGTGGGTTGGAAAACACGTGAAAAAGGTATCACGAACCTTTTTTTCAAAAAGACGGCGCACCTTGCCACACCGCAGCCGCTACTATGAAATTCCTACAAAAGTAAAGTTTATGCCAGAAAGCCGAAGACCACTGACAAACTCAAAGTTAACATACTAGCCGAAGTAGATGCTATAACGGTCATTTAATATTAATATTGTAGTCAAAAAGTGATATGAAATAAATGGTAGAGAATATCCTAAATAAATCTTGCTCATTTGTCAAAATCAGCTAAAAAATGTTATAGTTATTCAATATTATTCAATGGTACACCAAAGATCTAGATGGTGCACCCCACCGAGTATGCAAAATATATTTTATTTGGGGCCCCAATGGTTTTTTATGTAACAGGAGGGCCGCAGTATCAGTTTGGAAGCCACTGCTTTATATATCTTCTTCACTGCTTTTTGTTTCCGGCATTTGCTCCACATTTCCTGACCAGTCTATTTTAGCTTTTTCAAAAAAAAAAAAGCTTATACAGAGGCTCTGCCCGTCTGTCCGTCTGAAGCCTACTTTCATCTCTGAAAGTACTGCAGCTACAGACTTGGGAAATATCTCAAAATGTAGCTTTTGGTCAAAAGACCAAAAACTGAGAAAATGGTCTGGAAATTTCAACCAGAAGTATATTTAAACAACAAAAAAAAGCCTTTAAAGAAAATATTGTGACTAATTTTTGTGTTCTAAGGCTTATAACTTTTTAATTATTCATTTTACCACAAAATTTCTAAGTAATAAATTGTAGATTATTTAATTCTAAACAAAAAGTGTCCTTGCAAATTTCCGGTAAGATGTGCCGTTTCGGAGATATAGTGGAAAAACCGCATACGTTTTCGAAGATGGTGGCCAAAAGGGGGGGAGGGGTTAGAATCCCGAAAACTCAAACTTATGCTCACCCTGACCCCCGCTACACATCCCAAAAATAAAACCTTGTCCTGCATTTTTGCAATGTTAAAGTACCATTTCCATGGACTATAAAGGGCTAGGGAAAGTCCCTCGTCTGTGGGGCTGCGAGTTCGATCCTTCGGCTCGCGGTGCTTTTTTTTCGTCATAATAATTTTTTTTAATTTCCTTCGGGGATTTTGTTTCATATGAACCAAGTTTTTGACATGAATACGTCTCTAAATTTGCTTCCAGAACAAAAACCGATGATAACGAAATTATGGCATATAGTTTTTATTTGCTGCTCAAAAACTATTGCTTATATTGAATAAAGAAATATACCATGACGTGGGTGAAGAATCAAAGAATTTTATTGTTTACATTTGATTTCTATTTTTTAAGCTATGATGATTATATTGTAGTGTTTGTTAAATACTTTGGTAAGTTTTAGATTACGCAGTCTCGCAACTTATAACCTACATAATCCTTTAACAAAAACTTTTCAAGATTAATTATATATAGCATTGGTCAGTGTGATACTCATGAATCTCCATGGCCAAACTAGGGTGCGGTAAGCCGAATTTTTAACAATAATGCCCGATTCCACAGTGAAAGCTTAAACCTCGAAATTGAGTTAAGCTTCCGCTTAAATGTTTTTGGTGTTCCACAGTGGAGGTTTTTCTCTTAAACTGAGTTCAAATATCGCGTTAGCTTAAGCTGCCAAATTTGAGCGCTTAACTTTAAGCCGTGAGGCTTATCGTTGAGAAATGTCAATTTTGTGTGAGAAGCGATTGCTTTGGTTGTTTGATTCTATTCCGGCAAAAATTTCACAAAATATGACAACTGACTCGACCACAGTGGCCTACAAAATTCAATGAACTAAGTTTAGCTGAACTGAGCACAAAAACAAACTGTGAAACGATTTCGAATTAAGCTAAAGCTTAAACTAACTGTTCAGGTTCAGCTGAGCGAAAGCTTAAACCGACACTGTGAAACCGGGCATAAGACATGTATGTTTAAGTAAAATAATACACCTAATTCTGTTGTGCAAAGTGCATCACATTAGATTATCCTCCAATCCAAAGAAAAATGTTTAGATTCGTTTTCTATAGTGTTTACATGTGTGATGTGCTTTTTTTTTCAATTTCACACATTCGAATTATTGGCCTCGATTCCCAGATCCGGCGGGTTGGAAGTGAGTGCGGATCAATCTTCACTTAATATATTGTCATCCAATCTGAAGTGTTATTCAACAGAAAGAATACCATGAAAAAGCGTAATTAGTGGCTAGTCTCTAGGCACAACATCTCACTAGTTTTTGGTTGATATAATTGACGTTGTCTATCTCTTTATAGATTTGATACAGTTACGTTTAATGGGCCAATAATGAGTCTTAAGAATTTTCTCTCAAAAGCGCCTAATAATTTCTCGACTTTTTGGGTCATCGCCCAGACCTCCGAGCCATAACAAGGCACAGACCTTAGAACAGATTGTATACCTTAAATTTAGTTTTCCTGTGTAGCGCTCTTCATTGAAGTACTTTACGCAGTCAATAGAAACTTCGATTGCCCAGTTGTATTCTGCTTTTAACTTCCTCCAGCTCTTCCTTGTTGATGGCTCTATTGCTCCTAGGTATTGAAAGCCCTTCACTACCTCCATATTGTCGCTATATATTGTGAAGTTGGTCCTTAGGCGTGTCTTTTCTTATCTAGTCTGCAACATTCCTATAGTTTTGTCATGGTTAATTGTTAAACCCATGTTTTTAGCGGTGTTGTCTAGGCTTATATAACATTCCTTTGCTCCTAAAAATGATCTACTTACTATGTTCATTAGATATAACCCAATATTTGCACCGACTTGTTTATTAATGTTCTATTCCGGCCTAATGCTGTTCGTCCGATGAGAGCTTTTGGGCTAAGTTGAATAGTATCGGTGCTAGACCATCTTCCTGTTTGAGTCCTTGTTTAACGTGGAACCCTTCAGTTAACGAATTTTGGACTATGGTTTCTTATATTAAACCCACTAATTTTGTAGGTATTCTAAGATCTATAAGGTTGTCAATGAGTTTTTCAAATGCTGCCCAAAAGAACATCTCGTTGGTTTACAAGCAGAATTCACTAAGTACAATTTTTCAAGTTTTCAGTTTTTTATACTAAAGTAAGTCTTATAATGCCAACTTTATACTGGCAATACCTTATAGCCCGCAAACTAATATTGTTAAGGTTATAAGGGGGTTAGTTTCGGATTTAAGTTGTCCATAATGACACAAAACTACAAAATCATTTCTGCCAAAACTCATTAAGTCGTTGCGTTTTTTTTTATTTTAATCTAAAAATCCAGTATTAGAATTAAATAATTATTTCAATTCTTTTGTAAACTAAACTAAGAAATCTAAAAAATAATGTATACTGAGCCGATTACTATTATATGCCATTACAAAATTTTCAGAGACACAAACATCTTAAATATCGATTTACTAAAAACTATAGTTTTTGACTTAGTGAATTCTGCTTTTAAACCCACGATCATTCTTTCCAAACGCTAATCTCCTTTTGACTTCTAATTTCGTGTCGTAATCTTCTGAAGTTAGCGTCCCTAAGTATATATACATTGTTTTACTCTTTCGATGTTGTATGTATCAATTGTCAGATTCTGGCGATCATTCGTTCTTTTAGAGATACACATTTTTTTCATTAAGTGTTAGTCCGAATTTATCTGCAGCTCTTTCTAGCAATATGAAGGGTTCTTTCATTGTGACGTGGATTTGGCTAGTACTACGATGTCGTCAGCGTATGTCAACAGTTGTACCGACTCGTTGAAAATACTGCCGCGGTGTTAATTCCTGCGTCTCCTATTACTTTTTCAATAGCTACGTTAAATAGTAAGCACGATAGGGCATCTCCTTGTCTTAGTCCTACTGTGGCGTTGAATTGTTCTGACAGCTCTCATTCAATTCTTGTTCTGCATATTACCTCTTTCATTGTTATTTTGGTCAAATCTACGAGGTATTTGGGAAATCTTAAGTACTCCCTCGCTTGATATAATTCTTCACGCTTTATTTTATTATAGATTTTTCTGAAGTCTATGAATAGAGAATGCATGTTTGTGTTAAATTCATTCACTTTTTCTAGGACCTGAGTAAAAGTGAAAATATGCTCTGCGGTAGATCTTCCACGACGAAAACCGCTTGAATAGTTTCACAGAGCTGCTTCGGCATAAGGCTGCAGTTTAACGTATAAAACATATAAATCGTTTGATAATACCTTATATGTTACGTTCAGTAGATGCCCCTATAATTACGGCCAGTCGATCTGATCTCCTTTCTTATGTATAGAGCACACAATGCCCTCGTTCCATTCTGATAATCTTTGTTTCTGGGTCTATGTTAGTATTACAGTATCAGCTTCACTTTTCAAATGGATGCGTCATTAATTGTACAAAAAACAGTAGAAGCTTTGGGTAATATTACAATCAGTTCATTTCCACAGAAAGTATGTTTAAGCAAATTACCAAAGAATTTTACTATAAGTGGAATTTTTCTAATTAGCTGAATGAAATGTCCCCTAACTCTGAAACTATGGAATTGACTTCCTGTAATGCATCTTCAATCGGAGCATGTATGTATATTTATTATGAAGTAATTGATACGATATCCGGGTCTTCGTTGTGTACGCAATCCTATCCGAGGCTATTTGGTAGGTCTCGTGGCAATGTGGTAATGCCAGGAAGGGTTGCCAGCCCGTCGCCGGCATGCGGGAATATAGCGTCCCTGTCTTGTCACTACCGCTGTTAGTTGGTCATCTAGTGAGCACTACGGAGAGGTGATGATTCGATTTTGCCTACCCGATTTTTGAAGTGTTAACTTCTTTAGGCACGATTGGCACTTTTTCGCCGGGGGTAAAACAAGAAATTCGCGACACGCGCACTTTATTGCACACCCGTTTCTGGACACATGTGGCAGGGATGGCGACACGCGCACATTTATTGCCCACCTGTTTCTGGGCACTTGTGCCTATGCAGCGGGCTAGAGCATGATTTAGCTCCACCTACAAACAGCAGCGTATAATTCAAAGTCTAGAAATTAACAAGTCTTCCATCTTCATATAGTTAGTGAGTGAAAGGCGAACAGCTATATGCACAAGTTCTTCAAATGACTATGTCAGAAAGAGAATGCCACATTTTTATACGCGTTTGCACACAACTAAACAGCAGAAACTTTTGTGAGTTAATATGGGGATAAATTAATGTATTGGTGCATATTTGCTCGTTTGTTTTGATTTATGAAAGAAAACAGCTGATTCAATTTTCTTTCCTTTTCTGTTATGTATACTTTATCGTAAAGAGAGAATCTGGCTTTTTCTCGCCGAGTTCAAGAAGTATGCGTTGAGTTTTACTCAGTAGTGATGTTCATATATGCACGCACACAACTAACGGGGGGGGGGGAATTTTGTATGAAGATGAAAGACTTGTTATTACTAGACTTTGTGCAGAAGCTGCTCTCAGCATTCATATCATATTCCTGCAATGCAGTCGCTGCTCTCAAAATTCATGTCATATTCTCGCTCACATTCTTTTCATATTTTCGCAATTCAGACGCCGCTCTCAGCATTCATTTCATCCTCTCGCACACCATCGCTTCGGTCTGTTGCTGGAGCTCGACCAAATTTTACTTACATATCTCGTCTGGGGCACTTTTAGGCGAGGTCCAGCAACAGACAGTAGCGATGGCTTGCGATAATATGACATGAATTTTGAGAATTTGGCGTCTGCATTGCAATATACCGAAAACGACTTCTTGTAAACAAACAATGACAAAAATTAAAATACTCCAGATAACAGTAAATAATTAAAAAGATTTGTTGTAAAAATTTCGAAAATTTATTCGAAAATTGTGCAGGCTTTTTTTTTTTTTAATTTTTTAATAAATTAAAATACTTATGTAGTATAAAAGACGTTTTTCTAAGTTTTAAATAAATGACTACCACAAACTGCAATTTAAAGCTTTTTAAAAAAAGTTCCACATAGTTCCACTTTATATCGAATATTTTTAGACGCAATAAACATTAATGATTTTAAAAAACCCATAAAGCGGTCCCCATATTTCCCCCTTTGTTAAACAGACCTTCACCTGCCAGGTTGACATTTTTGTTAAAAAAAACCCAAAAGTTGGACTTTGACAACTTATAACTCTTAAACTTGCGAAGATAGCAAAGTTCCGGTGTTAATAAAATAAGAATATAAGTAAGGATAAAAAGAAGTAGATTTTGAAAGGTAGGTTGTTTCCATATACTGGCTGGAGCTATCAAAACTTTAAATTCAAAAGTATTTTTTACTTTAAGCTCATTTTAACATAAAATCATTTTTTTTTTCTTAAATAAGTTTAATAAACATAGTCAACATGATTAAAAGAAACTGAGAATCTACAGCTTTTCTATTGTAAACAGTTTACACAGTTTTTTTCGAACTAACATAGGTACAGTTTTCCTCTCAGACTCAGTTGGCAACGCTGCTTGGAGTATTGGAGGTTGATTTGATTTGGAGTCGCATTTTATAATATCTTACACTGTGGGAGTGGAGCAGCTTCATTAATGAGCATAGAGCATTATAGCGCACTTCTGGAGTTGCTTTGGTTTTGTAGTTGGGGATGTCACGGAATATGGCTCCAAAGCGGGTCACCTCTAGTGTTTTGAGGTGTGGAGTTTTTTTTGTGCAACGATAAAGCTTAGGAGTCACTCTTTGTACTACTAGTCCGTCATGTCCTTCGAGTGATGGTGCAATGTATAGTAGTAAGCTTGATCTGAGGTGAAAGGATAGGTTAGGGGTCTGGAGGGTGCATGAGTAGGTGTCGATGAACCTTGCGTTTGAATACAAAGATGTTATATGATCTCGGAAACACCGACTGCGGAAGAGAGTTCCACAGTCGAGTTGTTCTATTTATAAACGACTACTAAATCGTAATGTGCGCCCAGAGGAGGGCTGTAGTGTGTGGAGGTAAGCCGAATTGGCTAACCTTGTGTTGCGGGATAAAAGTTGCCGTGTAGGCAGGAGGTTCTTTATTTCAGTGAAGCAGCCACTGTAATAATAGCGATAAAACTTGCTGAGTGCAGCTACATTTCTTCTGTGGCTTAAAGGGTCGATGGAGGAGCAAAGAATGTTACCGCCAATGAGTTTGATGGCGCGGTTTTATATCTTGTCCAGCCAAGCCAAGATAATTTTAGGAGCGCCCGCCCTGATATTCGTGTTGTATTCTATGTGTCGTCGAATATAGGACTTGTGGATTGTGACTAGAGCAGCTGGCTGAAGAAGGAACTTGCATCTCTTAAAGAATCCGAGGCATTGATATGCTTGTTTGGCGATTTGGAATATGTGACCATTTCATTGCATATCATTGGATAGAGTCATTCCCAGGATGACCCTGATGGGTCATGTGTTAGGTTATCCTCTCTAAAATAGAGCGAAAATCGGTACTGGTTTTGGGGAAGATAAGGCAGTACTTTGTTTTAGATGCGTTAAATTCGACCCGATTCTTGTGGCCCCAGTCAAGAATGAGTTCGATGTCCACGTTAATCTAGTTTTCTTCTTGTTCAGTCTGTCTTGTTCTTGTTCTTGCATAACCAAGTCTTGTTTTTGTACTTGCTAAATGTGCGAGAAGAAGACAAGACTGCAAGAACAAGACCATTTTCGCTCATCACTAGTTTGCACACAATGCATGCGAAGTCTCGATGTACTTATGTACAATTGCTTTTACAATTATCATACTAAAAAGTAAATATACACACACATGTATTTATATCATAATTACTTGAACATCATAATCAAGTTTATATTTTGAATGAATTTAGGTGATAATTTGGCAAAAATCTTGCTAAAGTGTTGCTCGGGGTCTTGTTCTTGCACAGTTAATCTTGCTCTGGTTCTTGCAAGCACAACTGTCTTGTTCTTGTTTTTGTTCTTGCTAAATATCCAAGAACAAGACAAGACTGCAAGAACAAGACCATTTTTGCTCATCACTAGTTGCGAGAGGCCAGAATGGAGCCTTTAAAGAAGAAGAAGAACTTTAAACTGTGGCGGATCCCTTCAATCAGTTGTTGTTGGCGCCACCGTATCTTTAGGTCTATTGAAGAAATACCTTTAGGCTGGTCGTCCACTAGAAGCGTATTCGAGCGGCTTCGCGCTTCGGCCATACAAATGAGCCGCTTGTAGCCGCTCATATGTATGGCCGTAGCGCGAAGCCGCTCGAATACGCTTCCAGTGGACGACCTGCCTTAAGCACGCCTTCCACAAAATCTGTGAAAATGATTTGTTAGTTTCTAGGGAAAGTACCTGCCAAAAAAACATCAGTGTCTCAAGCAATATGCCCGTACTCTTCTCGAAACTGCATGTAATACTTAAATGTCAAATGCCTTGTCTAATTTAAAGCATTCTGTCCAATGAAGTAAATCAAAATAAGTGCACTCATTCACTATTTTGGGCCAACCACATTTACACTGGGACAGTTTGTACCATGTAATAAAAATAAATAAATTAATAAAATTATTATCAAACAATTTGCACGTACAGCAGCTTGTTGCATTTCCAATTAATTTCATTCAAAGCAGTTCAAATCCTGTGAAACAATTTTATTATGGGTGACGAAAACCAAAATCCTGCCACATCGTGCGTGATTACGTTTTGCGGCTGATTACAAATTTTAAACGTTTAAAGTTTGTTCCACCCCTCAAGCCGCGGGAAATAATTTCCATTGGGACAAAAACATCTCTCAATTTCATATAATGGCGGCCTCCGTTACAGCAGCGCCGAATACTAATTCCACTGCCTTCTGCACTAATAATCTAAAATATCTAGAAATTTATTGGAAGGATAAAGGTTCTGTCTCCAGTCTTGTCTTCCACTTAGGATTCAAGGACAGATAAAATGATCGCAGCGATGGTGAAACTTAAGCAGTTTAGCCCGAAAGATAAGCCTAGGCGATATTTAAAATAATGTTATTATATTGGGTGGAGGCATCCTCCCTTGTTTGTAATGTATTCACTCCTGAAATCATCGCCATATTTCAAAATATTTACTGCCTGCTTAAACTTGGTTGAGGATGAAATCTTGAAACTTCTATTAAACGAGCTTTTAACAAACGAAGCCCTAAAACCAAATGCGAAATATATTTTATATCTGGATCATACAAGGTGTGTATAAAACAAGACTTTTACGTCACCTGAAGTTGGTGGTGCCTACACATTACCACCAAGCGTTTGACGACGTTTCTATAAGCCCCAAGGGGAACACCAATCCTCGCCAAAAACTTTCCGAAGGAGAGGCACTTTATGCGTGCCAAGCTATATCATGAAAAATTGTCGGAGAGGCTCTCGAAAGTGAAAAGCTCTTGCGATAATTTATGGAAATATTCGTAATACCTCAAACACCCTGTACCGGTTCCGCTGGGGTGGACAAAGGGGTGGCATCGAAGGAACGGAGACCGCGGGGGTTGAGCGATCACATGAATGGCTTCAATTTATTTCAGGCCAGAGTGGAGTATTTCAGCTGGGAAATTACCGGCATGCATTCGCCACGGGTTTCATAAATAACCCCTAATCACCTGGGGGTGGGAAGCACTAGGTAACAGCGCTTAGGGGCTCGATATCTCTGCATTTCTGTAAACAATGCATTACAGGTGTTCAGCTCTCTAGGGATCAGGTGTACAGAGGATGTGTGATTGCATGGTTGATTTAAAGCGTCGAAATTCGATGGTGGCCATCAATGGGTGCTTGAGGCAACGTCATTTACTGTGAAACAATGTTAAAGAGAGCAACGACGACAGGTTAAGGATTATATATTCTAAAGATTCTCCGTAAGAATTCCATTGGGAGCAGTTATTGTAAGGAGGTTAATGCAATTTGAGACATCACGAAGGAGTAATTATACCCTCCTTTGGGGTTGTGTGTTAAGCCTTCTTGATTTACTTCAAACGATCTTGGAAATTATTCAAGTATTCTACTTTGGAAACAGCCCTCTAATGGCTTTATATACCCAACAGTTTAATCCATAAATTATTTAAAACTATAAGACTTTGTAGTGGGTAAGTAGACTTGTCCTGATGTAAGTGATTTTTAAAGTGGGTAAAAACCTTTGAGCATTTTAAACTTTTTCTTTTTTTAAAGATGATTGGCTATTTTATGCACAACTAACACAAAAAATTGTATTCTGTACAGATGTATTTAGAGTGCTTGGAAAATACTGCAAACCGTCCTTTAATTAAACGCTGGACTTGGCTGACACACTTAACCACGACGTTTAACTTTTGTAGCACATACCATAAAAACCCTTTTTATGTTTTTGCAATACTTGAATAATTCTTTGATATAATTGAATTTGTCATTTTGAAAAGGGTCCCAGGGGCGCCGCCCGCCTCGATCCAGTTTTGTGTTCATTTATTAACTTCCCATTAGGAAGTTATTGTAATCGGTCCGAAAATCTATTTTCAAATGTATTTTCATTTTTCAAGGTTCCAAGAGCATTTTAAGCAAAAATGTGAGAGGAAGTATGTGTGTGTGTGTGTGTGTGTGTGTGTGCGTACGTATGTGGTCACTTTTTCCTGCACGATATCGCGCGAACCAAAAAAGATAATGACCGTTGGGGTGTCGTTCGAGGCGTATTAACGACAATATAATTTGAAAAGATTTTTATAATAAGGGTATTCATTTCACTTCGTAAATTCTTCGTATTTGTCGTACTTGTCGTACTTCGTAGTTTCTCGTAGTTTTTGTAGTTCATTTCCATATATTTTTTAACTACGACATTTTGTGTGAAGTAAGAAGCTACTGAGTTTCTAAAACGGCTTCGTAATTTTAAATTGTCGTAGTTGATGTTGACATTTGTCAGCTGTTTTGAATTATTTAATTGAATTTAATTGCTATGAATTGAAAAGATGCCTAGGGAAACATTGAGAACAGCTTTATCGATTAAAGCTTCCAATAATTTGTGTTTTTCACTTTTTCCAGGAATTTTCTCAAAAACCAACCTATTTTGAAGGTAAAAATCACACCTTCAATATTACAAAATATGAAAAAATGACCTACGAAAAATATTCAATGTAGTCGTTCATGTCAATTGAACTACAAAGCTACGAAACTGCAAAACTACAAACATTTGAAAAGTGAAATGAATACCCTTAATATTATTCGGTCGAGCCGTTTTTGTGTTTAAACGACATAAGTGATTTTTGTACCTGCACGTTATCGCGCAAACCATAAAAGATATCAACTTAGTTGAGGTGACCTTCCAAGAATATTAGCCAAAATATGATCTGAAACACTTTCATAAAATTCTGTCGAAACGTTTGTAGGGATGCCTCTTAGTTAATTCCCTACTTTCTTTATATTGAAAAACACGCGGTCTTTAATTCAACATTTTATTTATTAAGAACTCTTTGGTGGGAGTGCGGCCGATCTCTTTCGCCGGTGTGATCAAACTGGTCCTCACTTCCTTTTCCTCTCGTCACCGACACGATCAGCAGAAACTTATTGTTTTATCCAGGTTGGTAATATTGCCACTGGTTGCGTTCGGTATTATGGTGATCACCGGAAATTGCGACCGCCACATCACTCCCCCTCTCCGAAAAAAAAAATGCTTAATTCTAACAAAGTATTCATACAATTTGATTTTACAATTCAATGATTCAAATTCAAAATTTATTTATTTATAATGGTATGTTAATGCTAATAATGCGATATAATTTCTATTAATGTAATTCAAATTCAGCTATAGTTATGCTATAGTTCAAATTTAGATATATTTATGTTATTCAGAGATATAACGCCAAAGGTTTAAATTTGTAATTTAAGTTTATGTTTCAGTCCTGATCGATTTATTCTACTTATTAAGGGTTCATTTGTCGTCAAGAGAAATGCTGGTTTTAATTTGTCTATATTTATTAACTTTTCTTGTTTATTTATTGAAATTCTGAATACTTTATCCGTTCTAGACAATACTTCGTATGGACCAGAGTAAGGCGGATTTAAACTGCCTTTGTAAAAAGGTTCTTCTACGAATACATGTGAGCAATTTCTGAGTTCCTGCGGGACGAAAATGTTGTTTTGTTTTCTAGATCTTGGATTTTGTGGTACTATTTTCGCGATTGCGTCTTTTATTTGTTTGGCTAATGCGGTTGTCGCGACTTGTTTTGCTTGGCTATCTGTGGAAATCAGTTCTCCAGGTAAACGTAACGACTGTCCAAATAACAGTTGTGCCGGGGCTACGCCTATGTCACTGATCACTGCTGATCGAATTCCTAATAGTATCCACGGGAGGCTGCTGCACCAATTTTTGGGCTCCTTGGTTGCTCTTATGGCAGCCTTTAGTTGGCGATGGAATCGTTCTATTGATCCATTGGCTTGAGGGTGGTATGTTGTGGTGCGTACTCGGTTGCTCCCTAACAAGTTTGAGATTTCTTTAAACAATAGCGACTCAAACTGCGTACCCTGATCTGTTGTGATCGTTGTGGGTACTCCAAATAGAGAGATCCAATGGTTCACGAAAGCTTTAACTATTGTTTCAGTGCTAATATTTCTCAAGGGAATGGCTTCGGGCCAGTGTGTGAATCTGTCTTTTATTGTTAGTATGTACCTATGACCATTTGATGGAGGTAGTGGGCCTACAATATCTAGATGGATATGTTGGAATCTACCGCTGGGTACTTCGAATTCTCCGTATGGCGAATGTGTGTGCCGATGAACTTTGGATTTTTGACATGATTCGCAGGTTTTACTCCATGTGTTGACCTCTTTATTCATTTTGGGCCAAAAATATCGTGCTGTAACCAGCTTTTTAGTGGCTCGAATGCCAGGGTGCGATAAATTATGTGTGGTTTCGAATATTGATTTCCGAAGATTTTTAGGAACGTATGGTCTGTTTTTGTTTGTCTTTATTTCGCACCAAATTTCTATGTTATTTGGAGGAAAAGCGACTTTTTGTAACAAAAATGACGGGTTGTCGTTTCCTTTTGCTAAAATTTCTTTTAATTCTTGGTCTTGCTCTTGTTCTTCCGCCCAGGTTTGGATATCTACGTTTGTACATGGGTTAATGGAATCTATGTGTGCTCTGGAGAGCGTGTCTGAGACTATGTTTTTTGTACCTTTTATGTATCTTATGTCCTCAGTAAATTGTGATATATAATTGAGATGATTATTTTGCCTAGGTGATTTATCGGACTTAGAATGTAGGGCGTTAGTCAGTGGTTTATGGTCTGTGTATATGACGAAATTTTTTCCTTCGACTAGGTGGCGGAAGTGTTTGACGGCTAAAAAGATGGCTAGCAGTTCCCTGTCAAACGTAGAATATTTTCTTTCTGGTGGCTTTAGCCGTTTTGAGAAAAAGCATAATAGTTGCCATTCGTTGGCATTGTCTTGTTGAAGGACGGCTCCTACTGCATCACTTGATGCATCAACCCAAAGTGAAATTTTTGCATTCGGCTTTGGATGTACCAGCATTGTTTGTTTTTGCAGACATTCTTTTATTTGGTTGAAAATTTCTTGGTGTGTTTCTGTCCATTCAAATTTCATTTTGCCCTTTTGTTTGTTTTGATGGTTTTTTAAAAGGTCGTACAAAGGCCCTGTTATTTTGGCGGCTTCGGGAAGGAAACGGTGGTAGAAGTTTATCATGCCCAGGAATCTTTGTAGTTTTTTAATTGAGTTTGGAGATGGGAATTCTTTAATTGCCGTAATTCTACTGTTTGCGGGTGTGATGCCTTGTTGTGTTACGTCGTGCCCTAAAAACTCTAACTTATTGACGCCAAAAACGCATTTTGAAGGGTTTACGTTTATGCTAGAGGCTTGCAAGCGTGTGAAGAGAGTTTTCAGATGTTCCTTATGCTCTTCTGCGGATCTACTGCTGACGAGTATGTCATCCACGTAAACGAAAACGTATGGTAAATCTGAGATTACCTCGTTTATAAAGCGTTGAAAGGTCTGTGCCCCATTTCTTACTCCGAAAGGCATTCGGAGAAATTCGAAAAGTCCGAAT
This sequence comes from Thereva unica, assembly GCA_949987705.1. NCBI lineage: Eukaryota > Metazoa > Arthropoda > Insecta > Diptera > Therevidae > Thereva > Thereva unica. The sequence goes on from OX465284.1 coordinate 65,937,519, forward strand.
GGAGTGATAACTGCTGTTTTATAAACGTCTTTTGGAGCTACGGGAATTTGGTGATAGGCTCTGACGAGATCTATTTTTGAAAAGTGTGTGCAACCGTGAAGGTTTAATGAGAGATCTTGGATATTAGGCAAAGGGTATTTGTCGGGTGTTGTGACAACATTTAGTTGTCGGTAATCTCCACATGGTCTCCAATCCGCGCAACCTTTTTTTGGAACAAGGTGCAATGGAGAAGCCACTGGGGACGCAGACGGGCGACAAATTCCTAGTTTGACCATTTGATCGAATTCCAATTTTGCTACTTTGTGTTTTTCAGGATTAAGACGTCTGACCCGAGCGCAAGGTAATGGGCCATGAGTGTGTATATGGTGCACAACGTTGTGGTTGACCTGTTCATTAAAGTTTGGTGGTGCCTTAAGAGAAGGGAAGGCGTTTAAAATTGATCCAAACTCATCTTCGAAAGAGTGTAATTTTGGTGAAGGGGACCCAATATTGCGAGCTATGCCCTCAACTGAAAGGGTCGTTGTTTTGTCTATTAACCTTTTGTGGCGGATGTCTACTAATAGGTCATATTTGAATAGGAAATCGGCGCCTATAATGGGATGATGCACGCCAGCAATGACGAAGGTGTGGTCGTAGCAGCGTCGTAGGTTTAAGTTTAGTGACAGTTGTTTATTGCCATAGGTCGTGATTGGGGAGCCGTTGGCGGAAACTAAATGGTAATCAGATTTGTAAATTTTTTCAGGAGTTAGTCTTTTTGGAATAACCGATATTTCTGCGCCCGTGTCAATCAAAAAATGTATTTTTAAATTTCTATCAAAAATGAAGAGACGGCGAGATTTGTTATCCGACTTCGTTGCCGTGCACGTAGTAGATATTTCTAGTTTTTTGCATCATAAAATTCTCTTTTATTATTATTGAAGTTGCAGGGTGCTATGCAGTTCCTGGCTTTGTTTCGGAATTTCTTATGGAACCAACATCTGCCGTCATTTGTTTGTCCTGATCTTTGCGAGCGCGTTGCAAGTTTCACTTGTTGATCGGGTCTCGACCTAGAACGTGATCGATCAAAGAATTGTGATCGGTTCTGCTGTCTAGATTGCCGAAGCTCGAGGTATTTTACACGTTTTGAGAGTTCTTGCATTGAGTTAAACAAATCATCGTTTGCTGTATTTGTGGAAACTGCTGAAATTTGCGTTGCTGAAGTAGTGTCGAAAATTTTGTCCGCTATATCGAAAGCTTCTTCTTGGGAACGAAAATCTCCAAGTGCTATGACGCAGGCTTGTATTGGGGGCGGTAATTTATTAATCCAGAGCTTTTTTAATAACGAATTGTTAACGAGGCTGTTCCCTCCCGCCATGGATTCCATGTGCCGATATAATTCCGAAGGTTTGTAATCTCCTAATTCAACTTTGTGAAGTAGATTATCGAGTCTGCGCTCTTCGGAGTCTCTGGTTCTATGTAAGATAAGTTTCTTCAAGTTTTCGTATTTGTTTTGGCTGGGCGGGTTGAACAGCGCGTCGGCCACAACCTCCATAGTGTCTGCTGGTAAGGATGCTACTAGGTGATCATGTTTTGTAGCCGAACTAGTGATCCCTTTAATGCGGAACTGCGTTTCAACCTGAATGAACCACAGGTCAGGTCGATTACTCCAGAATGGAGGGAATTTTAAAGTGGCTATGAAATGCGGATATTCTCTAACTTCAGAGGGCTGATAATCTGAATTGGAATTCAACTTTCCGCTGTGTGATGGACCTGCTTCGTTTGGACTTGGTGCGCTTTGGTTGTCCTCTTGATCCATTTTGCAATCGTAAAATGTCGAAATTTATTAACTTGAAAAGGAATTCAGGTGTCGGAGGGTTGTGGCATAAGCGTGGATTGGTTTTGAAGCTTGGTTTTAATTTTGACCCTAAATTTAACCGAAACCGTAAATTTAATAGACCACCATGATGCCGAGAAAAGAAAATAACTAACTAATGTGTTTTATATGTATACTAATAAGGACCACTTTAAAATTAAATTTTAATATTTACTTATGAACTTCTATTTTTTAATCATCATGCGCTAGAATGAATCTGGAAAATAGCATTAAAGCGATTCACTTTTTAAGAGTTTGCACGTTAATTTATTACGTTTGTGGGGGCTGTCTACCAGAGAAAAAAATCATGATAATACAGGTCATAATTTTTAAACAAGTTTTCTGCATTACCGTGTTGAATAGTTCCATTATCCTAATATAACCACAAGAACCACTTTCACTACCTTAACAAAAATAGGTTTAAAAATATTTATTTGAAAACAACATCTTTAACAACGTCTCAGCACTAGTAAGAAATAACTAAATTCGATTTTCAAGAGAAATTGTTCTATGTTTGCAGATTGTCGCAGAATTATTGTCAACTTCGTCGCCCTTTGTTTGATATTGCTTGCCCTTGATTAGGAATCGAGTAATTGCTCACATGTTTTTGATCGATAAAATGTAAAAAAAATTAAAGTCCGTTATTGAGAACGAATTATTTCTTGTAACAATGGTTAAACGAATTTAATGGTACGGTGCTGTGCCGTAGTTACAAAAAAAATTATGAAAAAATCCACCTTTGTTTTAAATGAAGTAATTTCTGAATTTACTTACTCTGGTGTTTACGACTGTATGTTTTTTTTTTCCTTGTTGATTTTAACCGCATGTGTCTTGAGTACAACTTTTCCCTTTACAGATTTTTCTTTTGTTTAAAATTCATAATTTAAAATTCACTTATAGTCTAAAAAGAAGCTATGATTAATTTGTATATTTGGCATGCAATACATTAATTTATTGTGAGAAGAAAAATTTAAAATACTATACTAGATTTCCTGTTCGTCTGGTGTGGCTCAGGTATATACATATGTGTTTTTGGAGGCTCACGTGCATAAGATGAAATCCATATTTTTCCTGGCCCCGTTTTGTCATCCCTCGTTGTTCCTTTTAGTATCTCCAGCTTTAATGGACTGTTGTTCACCGTGCTTTTATATTAATGTGATCGGCAAAAATTTATGCCGTTCCGATCACGTTGTTTATGAATTTTTATTGAATGGATTTTTATTGATTTTTCTATTACAGCTGAACTTTGATGCCACTTCACTCACTTCTGTTTATTATTATTACGGTATTATTCATATAATATTTAGCGATGTCTTAATTTTATTGAATTTTAGTTTTATTGAAGTGAAATAAAAATGTTTTTTTTATTAGCTCTTGATTTTTTTATATTTGAGCGTCGGGGTCACCATTTATGTAGGGATGCCTCTTAGTTGATTCCCTACTTTCTTTATATTGAAAAACACGCGGTCTTTAATTCAACATTTTATTTATTAAGAACTCTTTGGTGGGAGTGCGGCCGATCTCTTTCGCCGGTGTGATCAAACTGGTCCTCACTTCCTTTTCCTCTCGTCACCGACACGATCAGCAGAAACTTATTGTTTTATCCAGGTTGGTAATATTGCCACTGGTTGCGTTCGGTATTATGGTGATCACCGGAAATTGCGACCGCCACAACGTTTCTGGACCAACCAAAAACGGACCAAAAACTATATCGACTACTTTAAGGTGCCGAAAGAAGAATATTAACGAAAAAATGACCCGAAAAAAATTTCATAACATTCGGTCGGGCCTTTTTTGTTTAAATGGAAAACTTTTGGACCTTAAATTGATAAGTTTTGCTAATATCTAATAAAGCCGAAGGAATGAGACCCGTTCTAAACGAAGTGATCTTTATTTAATTCTGCACAGCGGTAGCCTTCCAGCTTGTCAAAAACCGACAACTTTTAAAAATCGTGCAAAAATTTGGCGACCCTTTACCAACATCACGAACTTTGCAAACATTGGACTACCACTTTTTGACAGGGTATTGTATTGAATTGAAAGCTTTGGAGTTTACAAATGAAGTCATTATCTTCTCAGTTTCACGCTCAATACGAATTCGCTTTCGTGTAGCAGTGTAGAGACCAACACCACGAAAAACTCTCCTTCTTGGTAGTTGAGAAGGTCGTGTTAGCAGTGATGTTCATATATGCACGAACACAACTACCTAACGGGGGGGGGGGGGGAAATTTTGTATGAAAATGAAAGACTTGTATTACTAGGCTTTGAGCGTAGCCATGAGCGAGGTAACTTGTAATGGTTGATCGATCATACCAAGCCCCTCTCAACTACAGGACATGATGTTCTCTCTTGAACTAATACAACCATAGCTGAAGTCGGTCCAAAAAATCTGACATTTGGTTAGAATTTAAATGGCGCGGAATAGGTTCGAGATTATTTTCGTTATATTTTTGTGGTAAAAAGTGGAAAAACATTCTAATTTATTACTTTAAACAATAGATGGATTATTAGTGATTAGTTAGATTAATAAAAAAAAATTAAACAAAATTAGTGATTTAGTGAGTTTTAAGTGTGATAATTGTTAATGTGATCAATATGATATATGATCAATAATATATGTATTAATCACTTTAAAATCACTTGCAATTCCATAACTACACAAAACATTAAATTTCCAACGTTTTTTTCGTAAATAAACATGAAAAAACACCGTTAATGTAAAAAAAAAGTTGATCGCCTTAACTAGAACACTTAAAACACACTTAATCACAATTTTTTTTTTATTTTTTTAATGAAATCACTAAAAAACTATTCACTGATAAATCCAAATGCAGTTAAAAGTGTTAAAATATAATATTTTATCACTTTTTACTGCAAAAATATAACAAAAAATGCTCTATACGTGTGTATGCCATGTTATTCCGATGACTTTTTGGACCGAGTCCAACACCACGAAAAACTCTCCATCATTCCCTGTAGTTGAGAGGGTCTTGATCATACACATAGCCGCGTTCGAAATCCATGCACGGGCAACCACCGTCTCTTTTTCACGACTATATTCCGGAATTGCAACGCTACTGTTCACTGTTGGTGTTAGTGATGAGCAAAAATGATCTTGTTCTTGCAGTCTTGCCTTGTTCTTGGACATTTAGCAATACCAAAAACAAGACTTAGTTAAGCTTGCAAGAGCAAGAACAAGACAGACTGAACAAGAACAAGACAAGACCAATACTAGATTAGTCTTGTCTTGTTCTTGTGGTTGCTCATCATTACTAGGCGTCCTCACTGCCTGTATCAATGCAAAGAAGTTTTGGTTTGGTAGCTCCAAAAACATCCTCCATTTGGTTTCCCCGTCATCTACTTTCTCCGGTGAGCTATTGGGGCCATATCCTACTTCTGATGTCAGAATTTCACCAACTGGATCTCCATTTATCGAGTTATCCTCATTTTCATTATTATTTTCCATAATTAAAAACGCGATGATCCCAGATATGGCGTAGCAATCCTTACAAAGACCAAAACTCGATGAATCCTTTCCTTTTTTCTCGTTGCCCGATTTTACTCATATTGCTTTACTATTATTTAATTAACCTACTTTGTCAATTATCCTTTCCCAACTGCCACGCCATCTCTGATTTCACCCAGGAGGTATCTCCCTAATCTAATTACATAGATTTCGGTGATGCTCGCTAGGTCTCTGCGATTCGACATATTGTTTAATCCAGCATAGAAAACATCGCGAAAAATTAGATTCAAAAATGACTGAGATCTTGTCTTCGAGCATCAGAATTTTAAAATTCCATTCGCAGTAACAAACTCATCCTTATCACCTCGAAACTATGCTGCTTCAGAAGGGAAACCTTAAATCAAATCAACCTGCATGCACTTTCCTTGAACACAAAAGCTGAGGTCATTGAAGATTGCTACTGACAAGTTGAAGTGCATCCACTTGGCTTGTGACTTACGAAATGCTAAACTCCTAAGAATTGCGAGCAGGGATGAAGGAGCATGATGACTTTATTTCCCAAAAACACCCCGAGGCTCTTGCTGTCTTCCAATTCAGAAGGTTTCCCTAGATTTTTTCTTTCAGGGGGTTAATAACTTCTTCCTTTTGAAAGCTTGGCAAGTTGGCACTAAATATGCTGCTGTCATGTAGTCAGAACTGAATAAAAGGGAGAAAAATTGTTGGCTATTGTCCGGATGAATGTGCGGTAAAGCATATGCCAGAGAGCTGGGAGTATTTGGTAGATATTATTTTATACATACACACATCCATATAATCGCACTTGCCATAAATGTCCAGCATGTCTCAAAGAATTCTTTATTAGCAAGCCTTTTCACTTTTAGTGTTTGCAAGAAACTTTCTTTTATTTTGCGCCTTGCGGAATTAAGCTGTTTGGGGAAAATTACCCCCAGGATTTTTTGATGCGTGATGTTTTTCTTCTTCCTCTTTTGACCAAAATACACATGATATACCGCCTACATGGTTAGATAAGTGTATGTCAACATTGTTCAGTTGTGTTGTTCAAACCATAAGCAAAAAGAACAAAAACACCAAACCTAAACCCAAAAAAACAATTTCAACATTAGACACAAGATACTGGATGGTGGGTGTTAGTGTTAATATTTGTATTTGCTGCAAACGAGAGCATCAGGAAATGTGTCAAAACTTAAGTAAATGGAAAAATAATGGAGACAGAAATGTATTGAAATTGGAAATGTGGATATGAAATTAAACTTTTAAATATTTTACTGTCGTTATTGAGTATATGCACTTGATAGAGGCTGCATCAAAACAAAAGGCAAAGAGCGCGCATGTGGGAAAATGGTATTCTATACACATTAAGGTTGCGTGAATGGATAAAACCCAAGCTCACGTACATTGTAATTTCCGCTTCGAAATTGTTTTACGGGAGGCTGCACTCCCCATGGCATCTGATCGGTATGTATTTTAACAGTGTATGGCTGGAGACTCTCACTACGCCAGTTTGAGTTTTCCTTTTGATTTGGCGCGGCCTCTATATTGTCAAGTGCTAGTGTAGCGTTGTTTTGGTATTTCTCTCCAGGTATTTTTCTAAGAGATATGGCGATTTACGAGCGAACGAACTACTTGATTTTTTCGTGCCGAAACGTGGAAGTTCGAGTAGAACGAGCAAAACTAACTACAATTTCTCTGTACTCTTTAAATGCTTTGTACTACATATTTACAAGTTGCAGGACGCATAACACTCCAGCGAGTTGTTTCTCGATGCCCCGATGTCAATGTCGCGAAAGTAATGGTTGGGAGTAGGTGGATTGAAAAATATAGCTGATAGATTGTGGCAGTTCCTTCCTCCCCGACGATAGCTGCTGTTCGACTATATGAAGAAAATAGATTGTCGACACAGTATAAAGGGTGCTTCCTGAGACTCTAGTCTTTCACATAAAAAAAAGCTTGTGGCTTTGAAGTATATAAATTTTCTAATACTGGATAGTTGTTTCTATTAAGTTTTTATCAAAAGAATGAAAAGTACAGCGGGGTTCACTTAACACGAAAACGGATAGCACGAAATATTGCATAACAGGAAAAAAAAAGTGTAGTCCCAGTCCAATAATATGCTTTTCATGCGATTTTGATCTGGAGCGTTCAAAACATAAACTTTCGTAGTTAAGTGAAGTGATGTAGCATAACCACAGCTTACCTCGTGGTTTACCATAATAAAGTTTTGGAACGCGCTCATGATATGGCGAAACGCTCTTCGCTTAACACGAGGCACTTATTTTGTTCATATTTTCTGCAATTTCTCTGATGATTTCTTTCCCCTCTGTTTTTGAAGGTCAAATTTAATTTAGTTCTCTGCCTTCTCCTAAACATGCAGCCCTATTCTAAGCTTCGCTGCAATTCTCTTACATCTGCAGCATACGGTGTAAGAAAATTCCAGCGAAATTCAGAATAGGGCTAATGATCTTAAAAATGGAAGGATTCACTAAGTTGACTAAATTTCTTTTAATTTTCAAGAAAAACTTCAGTCTGTTTTTGATTTTGAGTGCACCACGCGTTTTCTTTTTGTAATTTGTGCGATATGTATGTAAAATTGATTTGCACTTTCGATAAAGGCAAAGATTAATATTCATGAGGCTGTTGACCGTGGAGACAAGACGAAAACAGATATTTGCAAAGAGTTCGGAATTCCAAATTCTACTTATCGACGATTTTAAAAAACCTTGAAAAGGTTAAACTGACATATGAACGGGTTTGTTTGAACCTGAGGGAAGACGTCTGCGTTTAGTGAAATATGAGAATTTTTATTCTGCCTTAGTTCTTGCCTCGAGCAGGCTCGATTCCAAAATATTCCCATATCTGGGCCTATGTTAGGGGAAAAGGCGGAGCTTTTAGCACACGATATGGGTATAGAATTCAAATCTAATCCAGGTTGGATCGAATGGCTTAAATCAACAAACGGTATCGTGTTTAAATGCATCAGTGGAGAATCGAAAGAATTTACCAGCGATATGACATCAGGTTGGCTGGCTGTCTTCAGCAATATTGAGGGAGTTTGAGCCAAAGGACATCTATAACGCAGATGAAGCTGGGGTTTTTTTTCGCTGTCTTCTAGAAAAGACTTTAGCACTGAAAGGACCTCGGGGCTTTAAAAATGTAAAAATATTCCCTGCAGATAACACCGCACATAAAAAAGCGTGGATGACCGCAGATATTTTTACGCGATGGATATTAAATCTGGAAGTAAGATTCTCACGGGAAAATAAGAAAGTCGCTTTAGTTATAGACAAAAAATTGCCCAGCTTATCCGAATATACCAGGACTCAAAGCGATAAAACTAATTTTTCTTCCACCGAACACCACAAGTATGTTAAAGCCATGTGATCAGGGTATCATTAAGAACCTGAAAGTGTTCTACAGTAAATTGCTCTAGCGGATATTGAGTCCAAGGAAGCTGGTATTGAGTCCAAGGAAGAAACTAAGGCAGTGAGAATTTTAGAAGCCCTGCATCTCCCACGATCAGGCTGGCGATCTGTAACATCTACAACAATTAAAAATACATAGTTTCAATCACTCTGGATTTGCCTTGGAAAAGGCTTCTCCAGTAGAGGTTACTGGTCCCAAAGAAGATGTTGAATTAAACAATATGTTTGCGCGTGTATTCACCGTACTGAGATTGAACAGGGATATTATGCTCGCAGATTATTTGGATCAGGACGACAATATTGACATTGCTGCGAGGATGTTGACAGACCATTAAATTGTGGAAATGATGCAACCATCTACGTCTGCAAACGCCGAAGACTCAGATAACGAGGACGAAGTGAACGATTATTCAATGCATGTTTTATAGAAATTCGGCAGTCGGTGAAGCACCTTCGGAAATTTTTAGAAAACCAGGAAGACTGTAGTGCAATGTATCAAAATTTACATGATCTGGAAAATTATACTGGAGCTAAAATAGTTTCCACAATGGTACAGAAGAAAACTACTAATTTTTTCCCAATCAAGGCAAGCGGTAGTTTGCCGAGTTCGTAAGGGCAAACAGCTAAAGCCTTATTTACGCCTAAACATGGAAAACAACGTGTTTTTTTTATAAAATTGTACGATTTATCACCTTTTTATAAGCAATATAAGTAATTTTTCATTTGTAACCGATAACCACAATATAAATAATTTATTATTCCATTAGTTTTTTTTTCCTATCATTCTTCGTTTTCCTTATTTTTACATTTTTTACATTTCGAAACGAACTTTTTTTTTCTCCTTCAGTCTACAAAAGTGGGTACTCAAAATTATTCTATCAGATGCCGTTATAAGTTATTTCAATTGCTCAATAAATGAGATGGTGCTACAAGTTAGTCGAAAAGGTTTACTCGCACTATTGATGCCAGATGGCATTAGATGATTAACAAAATGTGTTCATCTAAAAGGGGTTAGTCACAACTATGGTGACAGATTGCGTTAGGTACTATAAAAAACATATGTAGTTCATAGTACAGATGTACAGTTAAATTTTGAAATACCGATTACTACTTTTGCATAGTTCGTAATTGTACTTTATTTCTAAAAATGTGACATATTCGTTATAAGTTAGTCGAGTCCAGCACTGTTGATGTAGATAGCATTCCCTATCATTTCGATGATTAACAAAAAGCGTTAACTGGTAGGAGTCTCAAGAGGGCGGATTACAATTTCTTCACCATTCTATCGACAAGGGTATCAATTGAAAGGGTATTATAAGTAGAATACCATAAGCGATATAAGCCGTGTTTTTTTTTTTAATGAACCATATAGTTCTTTCATCGAGTTCATTAAAAAAACGACAAGGGGAATTTCATGTAGCGGCTACTTCGATGCTTAAAAATTTCAAAATTAAACGGAAGTTAAGTGTTATTTTTTGCACTGTTACACGAAATCCTAGCTAGAAAATAATAAATATGTTTCTAAAAAATCAATTATTTGTTATAAATTTGCTCTCATCACTTTCCTGTTGTTTTTATTTTTAAATTACGTCTTTTCGACCCCCGAAAGTATGCAACATGCCAACCCCCGAAACAACATGTCATCCCCCGAAATTATGCAATATGCAATTTAAGATATTTCCCAAAACCTCGATAGAAACCCCAATAAAACCTGGGTTTTGAGATTTGTATTGGGAAGAACTATACAGTTCATTAAAAAAACACGGCTCCGTCCTCTTGAGATGACCGCCCTGGATCCTAACCATATATTAGTATACTCAATATATGGTTAGGATCCACGGCGGCCATCTCAAGAGGATGCATCACCATTCCCCCCTCCCGACAAAGGTATCAAATGAAAGGGTATGATAAGTATAATACAATAAGCTATGTTGTAAAACCCATGGCGACCGTCCCAAGAGGGCAGATTACCATTTCTTCACCGCCCCTTCGACATGGGTATCAATTGAAAGGGTATCATAATTAGAATACTATAAGCTATATAGTATACTCGATAGCCTTCACATCCAGACCATTCGAACAATATTCAGACAGATATGAAATTAGACATATTGAAGTGGCCGCTTTCATTTCATTAATATAAACAATAGTGTATGCGATGGAAAAAAACACAAATATACAAATATTTCCCTGTTACTCAAAATGTAGATCGTTAGGGTCCTTTTTTCTGAACTTTTTCCAACATCCCTAAAAGTTACTTGAAAATTTCTTGGAGGACCCACAGATTCCAACAAGCTTGGTTTTTTTGGCTATTTGCCATTCAAAACAAGGCATTGAGTGGCATTTTGTGAATGGTAAATAGCAAAAAAAACAGCTGGAGTCCTGGAGTCTTGAAGTGTTCACGAATTTTTTAAGAAACTTATGAAGATATTACGGTAATATTAAGCGATCGTGTCCAATCGGCATTTTCTAATGTCGAAGCAATTTTGAGATTGTTTTTGAGTATTGATGGTCGCAAAAAAATATTTTTGTCTGGACATTACTGCCGTGCAAAGGACAAAAGACCTAAATGCAAAAAGCTCGATTCGAGTAAAACGCGTTTCAAGTTGTTTTTTTGTTACTTTCCGTAAATGAAGTTTATTCAAATTATCTAAGTTTAGATAATTTGAAAAAACTTCATTTTTATTTTCTTATTTTACAGAAAGTAACAAAAAAACACTTGAAACGCGTTTTACTCAAATCGAGCTTTTTGCATTTAGGTCTTTTGTCCTTTGCACGGCAGATTATTCATAGGAAATCCTCCAACCTTTCTTATTGTGAGAAAAAGAAATTGATATTTTGGAGAAAAGGGTCGTTTTAGTTGAAACTCTGGAAGGCGTTAGGGTGGAGTCGTCACTTTTACAACTTCAGACAGCTGGGAGGACCTTGCGTTCACATCTACCTTATTCATGAAAATGGGTCATACAGTCACAAAAATACAGGGTAAGTAAAACTCTACAATAACAAGCTCAAAACCCCCTAGTGGCTAAACTTTTACTATTCCCCCTCCCATACGATTTTTTATTCATCTAACCAAAACCGATTTGTAAATTTAACAAATACAGCCTATATCTGTATAATACTTCTTAATACCCCGACTTCATCGACCAAACTGCGCAAGTTCGAGCAAATTGGTGTTTTGACTTCAATTTTAGCCTCAGTTCCCAGCCTCAGTATATTGAATATATTGAACTCAAGAAAAATCAAGCCTGAGCTCGCCCAACCGAACGTGAAACTGAAATTGAAAGAAAAAGCTCGCTCAAAAAAGAGCTTCTGCTTTCTACCAACAACTATTTCAAGCACGAACTGATTATGCGGATTGAAATGAACTTTATTAAACTGAAGACGGGGTATAATTGTAAATCAAATGGCACTGACATAGAATATATGGACTTAAAAAGGTCTCAATATCGCAAATAACTTAGGGCCTCATCAAGTCTAAATCCAGCCCTGGGTGAGAGTAATCAAGTGTCGCATTGTAAATAGGACTAAAATCGAATAACGAGATTTCCAATCATTTTTGTTTTCGGTTTTTTTTTTCTTTGTCATTAGGAACCATATAAAAACAAGTAAAACATTTTACCATTGCAGTACGATTCTGGTCAAAGTTTCTATGCCAAAAGAACAAAATGAGTTCTAGCGATGAGCACATACCTGCCGCTTACAAAAACAAATTGTAACAAAGGTAAATCCGGCACATATCCGCACTAAACAATGTGTATCATAGCTCAATTGGAGCAGGATGAGAAAAAAAGAAAAGAATATAATTTAAGTTAATAAATTTGATACAGAAAAACAGGAACCACTTCGGTAAATTACAAACCCAGAACATTGCAATGAAAAGCAGAGTTTATTTAACAGGAGGTGTGGTTACCAATACCGGGCCCATTCCTATCTGTGTCTGTTTCCCAAAAAATATATAATCTCAAGATAAATCACGATTTAAATTTTTTTTAAGGTGCACACTTCATATCTCGCTACGATTCAGATAACTAGCAAAACGTAAAGATGACGGAAAGAAGAGGCTTTCAAAACTCCGAGCCCTGAAAGGCCTGTAGCGCCACTAAAGAAGAAGAAGATATTTTTGTAGAATTGCAATCCATAAAAAATATTCCTATTTCGGATTTTACTGTCTGAAAATACATCTACCCGAAACGATCCATAGATTTGTTCAACCCTAACCTACACTCATAAAAACCCAACCCATTTTTATTCAAGAATATTTATCCTTAAATATAAAATCACCCATGGATCAAAAAATTTACAGGTGAACATCATCCCTACACCTTCCAACCGAAAAAATATGTTGTCGTGTCCCACCAGCAGCAGTCGGCTATTAAACGCCCGCCAAGGAAAATTTAATAATGCTACCGATAATACCTGCAAGATATGCAGAGATTTTATTAACCCTTAAATTGGACTCAACCGTATTTTTGTACAGAACGAAATTGGTAGGTCCCTGACATATTTTATTACTACGGTAGGTTTTTTTATGAGCCGTGACACTTGAATGAATCATCCCTCTAACAATTGGCGAAATGGCGAAACAATAAAAAACAAGAAAAAGGCTATAAAATTCCTTTGAAAGGTTGTCCTGCCCTCCCCTATAAGTATAGCAAGCGTACAAACATCTATAGGGTTAGATGTGTGCATGCATGGCACGACATGCTAAGGATCTGGAGCTAAAGGCCAAAGGCTAAAAAATGAAATTTCATACTTCACTTTTCACGTATCCTGAACCTAAATATATCTAAGGGTAAGACAGCCAGAAACCACAGTTAACTGATTTTGTTTTCCTAGGAGAGAACTCCCTTTGCAAAATGGGCTTTAAGTTAACTGATGAAATGCTTGTAATTTAGGGTTGGGGTGAAATATATATTATTTTTGGGAAATGCTGAGATATAAATATGGACCTTTAAAGACCCCATGAATATATCTGCAGATGCTAGAACTAGACGTTATTTACTGTTATAACATTTTAAGGAAGTTTCTTATAAACCTCTGAGTAATCAAGGCGTTGATATTTTAGTTGAACGCTGCCATAGGCATGACGTTCTAAAAATATAACTAAATAGGTTGTTTATGAAATGCGAAATTACTTATATTAATTGTATTCATTTCACTTCTTAAATTCTTCATACTTGTCGACCTTCGTAATTGTTCGTAGTTCATTTGCATATATATATTTTAACTACGACATTTTGTGTGAAGTACGAAGCTACTCGGTTTCTAAAACGGCTTCATAGTTTTAAATAGTCGTAGTTCATGTTATCAGGTCAGCAGCAAATCGTCGGCTCCTAGAGGGCCTACTTGTGGCGAATGCTCTGACATTAAACCCTGTCATGGCTGAGATTGATGAAAGACACCTCTGATGCTTTTCTCGTTGGTCACGAAAAAGTCATGGATCGACTTAACTCTTTCTCCAGTAACATTTTGCACTTTCAAATGTTAGCCGATGACGTCCAGTCTATCAATGTTCGGCTTGCCACGTTGTCTGACACTCTGGGCTCTACTGTGACCAATAATTTCTTTGATTGAGAAATTTGAGAACATGTCTTCCCGAGTTGCAACAGCACTAGAGTCGTTAGACGACATACATTCGGCGTTACTTAATCCGATCGCCACTTCTTCCTCCTGCACTTTTAGCTTCTCGGCTTCTGTCCATCCCATATTGGACGATATCAAAAGGAATACAAAACGTGTAAGGGTTGATATTGAATCGCTATCATCAGCAGTGATTCAAAATCACAATGCCCTGAGCTCTCTGTCCTCAAGATTGGAGAGCGTCGTTGTTTCAAATAAGACCTCCTCAGCGACGGTAGAATCTGATGACGCCCTGCAGGTTGAGTAGCAGCTTTTGCCTTTACACTGCCCCGCGGCTTCTTCTCGTTCGGAGAATGTCTTTTTGCCTCAGGAAGCCGTCATTCCAATTGTACTAGTACTCAAGGAGGTCAAAAAACTCGAGACGCTTGCCCTCTACTACCAGAACGTAAGGGGGACAAGATCAAAAACCAAAGACATCCTTCAGTCATCGGCGGCTAGCGGGTTCGATGTCATAGCATTTACGGAAACCTGGCCCCACGAAGGCTTTCTTAATGCTGGACTCTTCGATTCCTCCTACCAAGTCCTTCGGAGGGTCCATTACACTGACTCGGAAGCTCGTGGGGGCGGCGTACTTCTTGCTTGCCGCAGTCACCTTAATTGTAACCCTATTACGCTTCCTAGTTTCTCTAACCACTTAGACATTGAGCTTGTCGCTCTCAAGATTTCCTTTTCTAAATCAAATCTATTCCTGCTGTGCTGCTATATCCAACCAGATATGATTAGCACACTTGACGATGGAGGTAAAAGCCTCTATGATATTCTCATCTCTTGTGTTGATTATAGCCTGAGTATGATGAACACTGGGGATGAATTACTTCTACTTGGGGACTTCAATTTACCCAATATTCAGTGGGTCTTTGACGAAGTTGACGATAACTACCTCCCTGAAGGCAATATTAATTCTAAGGAATCCGGTTTTCTCAATTCCTTATTCTCACTCGGCCTTAATCAAATGAGTGGTGTGACTAATGTGTTAGGGAGGCAGTTGGATCTTGTATTCTTTACTGACTCAGGCAACATGATTGTTGAACCCAGTCCAATAGTCATGGCGTCCGTTGACAATTACCACCCTCCTCTCTTGCTAAATTACTGCTTCAACTCAAAGAACAATCCTTGTCCGGAGGCGGTAACTCACTCCTTCAACTTTATGAAGGCTAACTTTAATGAACTCTCATCCAAGCTTGCCTTGATTGATTTCAACGGCTTACTTTCCGCAAATGAGTTGGATGTCGATGTGGCACGGTTTTATACCGTACTATATGAAGCTATCGTTTCATGTGTACCTTTTGAGCCCCAAAAATTGCGCAGTTCACCTTGGTACAACACCTTGGTACAACAATGAGCTAAAGCATTTAAGGAATCAGAAAAATAGACTCTGGAAGACCTATTTAAAGAGAAAGGACTCTCCGAGTCTTACTACATTTACTGATTGCTATAACAGATTTCGTTTACTCTCTTCTGCTTTGTATGGTGAATATCTCAGCAGCATGAGGGACCAGGTGTATACTGATCCTAGAAACTTCTTTAAATTTGTCAACTCTAAGAAAAAAGTCGATAACTACCCAAATACTATGCAGCACACTAACTGGTCTAGTAGTGAGTCTTCCTCGATTTGCAACATGTTTGCTTCATTCTTTCATCAATCTTTCACTCCTTCCAACTTTCAGCCTAATGGAAATAATTTTCGTCACATAACTCCACACCGAGAGGCTACTAGATTATCTCTTTCAATTTCCAGTAACGATATCGTGAAACATATTGATGAACTCCCATACGATTTCACTTCCGGCCCTGATGGTATCCCTCCTGCTGTCCTTAAATCCTGTGTGGAGGCTCTCCAGTTTCCACTGAAAACCCTTTTTAAAAAATTCTTAGATAAAGGGTATTTCCCTACTCTTTGGAAGAATTCGTTCATAATTCCTATTCACAAAAGTGGTAGCAAGAACGAAATATCGAATTACAGACCAATTGCCAAGCTGTCTGTCATACCAAAGCTTTTTGAGTCAATCATTTATTCTGCAATCGTGCCCATCTGCAAGAAACTTATTTCTACGAACCAACATGGTTTTCTTCCAGCTCGTTCCACTACCACCGATCTCCTAGAATTCATTTCCCATGCTGTTGGAGGCTTCGTTTCCGGTTGCCAAACTGATTGTGTTTACACTGATTTCAGTTAGGCATTTGACAAGCTTTCCCACTCCATTATACTTTTCAAACTAAAAAAGTTAGGTTTCCCTGAAGCCCTTGTATTATATTTCCAGTCCTACTTAGCTGACAGGACCTACCAAGTCCTTTTCCGTGGATCCAAATCCACGACCATTGAGGCGTCATCCGGTGTCCCTCAAGGCAGTCATCTTGGCCCTATCCTCTTTATTCTTTCTATTGATGATATTGTTACCTTGCTAAGACACTGCAGAATCCTGATTTATACTGATGACATCAAATTGTACCGTCACGTAAAGAGTGTGGAGGCCTGCAAACTTTTGCAAGTCGACCTCGACACCTTTTAGGTACTCTTGGTGTGCTAACAACAACGTGATTCTTAATATTTGTAAATGCGAAGTCATGACTTTTTGTAGGCGACGTGATGCTATAATTTATAACTACTCATTTTTTAGTGAGGGTGTCCCCCGTGTTAATTTTGTCAACGATCTCGGGATTAGATTTGACACCAAGCTGGACTTTTCTACTCATATCAACTATATTTCTTCCAAGAGCAGCTTAGTCTTGGGTTTTATAAAAAGGTGGTCCAAAGAATTTAACAGCACCCTGATCACTAAACACCTCTACATTTCGCTTGTCAGACCCTTACTTGAATATGCGCCCCAGGTTTGATCTGCTCTCTATTCTGGCCGATGTTGTTTTCGTCCACCAGCTTCTTAATGGACGTGTCGACTCAGGTTTTCTAAGTCGTCGTGCGTCGTTTAAAGAGAGCCGATACAATCTGAGAGGACCACCGCTCTTACACATCAACTCCTCTAACACCAACTATGGCCGATTTGAGCCTGTTAATCGCATGTTCATTAATGTAAATAAAAATATTAATGTTTTAGCGTGAGCATTGGTAAAGATCTCCTTAAAAGGAGTCTCTTTATTCATAACTGTTTATGTGTTTCGCATGCAATTTTTATGGGTACTTAATTTTTTATGTTTGCATTTCTCAGCCGAGACCACGTGGTCGTGGTAAATGTTTCTCGGCCCAGCTGAGAAGTGCGCCTTCTTCATAAGAAGGGAAACTCTATTATTATTAAGTTGTCAGCTGTTTTGAATTATTTAATTTAATTTAATTGTTGTGAATTTAAAAGAGGGCTAGCGAAACAGTGAAAATAGCTTTATCGATTAATGCTTCCAATAATTTTTGTTTTTCACTTTTTCTGGACGTTTTCTCAAAAAACATCCACTGCAAAATATCACAATTAAAAAATGACACTTAGCAATAATAAAAAAATGAACTACGAAAAATATTCAATGTATTCGTTCATGTGCATCGAACTACTTAACTACGAAACTACAAAACTACAAATTTTGAAAAGTGAAATGAATAGAATGAATAGAAGTGGGCTGGCAGTAGTACTGCTCTGGAATTCGTATGATTGTTTTCCACCATCCAACCTAGTTATCTACAACAAAGCTGATAAATTTAAGGTACTCTCCAATGGGGGAAGTGAGGTTTCGGAGAGGCTCAGCGCAGGGGTTTTCCCTTTGCAATGCAGTGTTTTGAAATTCGAACTTTGTCGTAGAAGGAAGTAAATAGCGGATTCGTGACAGCAGAGTTTACATTATCCGTTAATGGAAAATGAGTAACTAGAAAGGGCCAAAAACATTGTAGGTATTACGATTTTACAATATGGTCAGCGTTTATAACGAATGACCCTCAACCCGGGGTCGAACGGCTAACTAAAGTCCTCGGAAGGTGGGGCACCCAATTCTATTTAAACCCGAGAAGAGTCAGTACAGAAGAACACCAAGCAGTCCTGTTATCAAGCCCGAATGCCACCTCCTCGCGGAGCCCCCTTGGGTACTTCGTCGGATGGAGCTAACGGGAGACGGTCGAATGTCGAGTCCTCTGTATGCTAAAACAGAGTTTTAAGTCTGTTGGACCGCTCTCATAAAATCACCATTGTTACGAATTGGCAAACAAATGCCTCGGCCTCGAAATCCTTCGCCTTTCGAACCAGCAACGAATTAAAACATGAATTGTAAAAAACGCTGGATGAAAACCTTAAGAGATGAACCGATATAAAATCAAGATCATGGGATTGAGCGGGACTAGATGGAACGAAGCAGCGGAGCACATCTTCCTAAATAGTTAGTCCTGATATTCTGAAAGAGACGAGATTGAAATACGTAGGAGCAGCGTTGGTATATTATCCACCTAGGAGGTCAGGTTCAACCTCATTAGCTGGTCACCTGTCTCTAAGAAGTTATATTCCATCCGATAGGCTGCTCAGATTTCCGCGGGCGTTAGGAACATCCGTGGTCGGTTAGTTATCTAGGAGAAACCAGCGAAGAAATTATGGTACGATTTTATCCTTCTTTTATTAGAACATGTTATTTCGTTGTTTATGGCATGAAAAGATTTTATATAAAAATAACTAATAACTAGGTTAGGTTAGGTTAGATATGGCTGAGCTTTGGTTCAAGCCCACACACTTAGGCCAGAAGGGATAGGCCCATTGTGATACCATAGTGATCCCACTTTAAACTTGATGTTAAAATGTCGTTTCTTCGTTAAACCATCTCGAGGAAGTAATGAATCTTCTAAGTTGCGGGATCCCAAACTTCGAGATTTCCGCAAGGTTGCTTAGAAAGGGTTTACCAAATGTGGTTAGCCTTATCCTGCTTAGGGCCGGGCAGTGACATAGGAGGTGTAGTACACTTTCCGCCTCGTCAATGTTCTTACAGCTTCTGCAGAAGTCGTGGGTCTCAAGACCTAAACGGGTCGCATGCGTCCCTATCAGACAGTGTCCGGTTAAGACTCCCACTATAACTGAGAGTTCTTGTCTCCCAAGGCTCAGTAATAAGGTAGTTCGCCTGAGATCATAGGAGGGCCAGGTTAATTTGGCCAAAGTGCATTTATTAAGATCCCTCCAATGCTTTTTCGCTTGTGTGATTGTGTGTTGCTTGCATCGGAGTTTAAAGGAGGCCCAAGGCATACCAACTCTTTCCTTTTCTGGAAGGAGAGTAGCGGTCGTGCCTCTCCTAGCCAGTTCGTCAGCTTTACAATTTCCCTCTATATTTCGGTGACCGGGCACCCAAACGAGGAGGGTCCTGAACTGCTGAGCCATCTCGTTAAGAGATCTGCGACATTCAGAGGTAGTTCTAGAGCTGTTTGTGCAGGAGCGCAGGGCTTTCAGAGCTGCCTGACTATCTGAGAAGATGTAGACAGTCCGGTTTCCATCGCCTTGCTGGTTAATTTGCAGAACAGCTTCTTGTATGGCTAGAATCTCCGCTTGATATACACTGCAGTGATCGGGAAGTCGGAAGGAGATTTCAATCCCAAGTTCTGGGGAAAATACTCCTCCTCCCACTCGACCCTCGAGCTTAGAGCCATCAGTAAAAACGTTTATGGCATCCTGAAACCTATGTGGTCTATTTATCCATTCACGACGTGAAGGGATGTGGACTCCGTAGTTCCTCGTGAAGGTAATTTCGGGAATGCAGAAGTCGGTTTTTGTGGGGATAGTAACTGAGTTCAGTACCTTCGTGTGCTCTCCCCTGATTCCAGTCCAGAAACCGGATTCTTTTATTCTAAGGGCTGCGATGGTTGCGCTTTCCCTTGCCACGAGATTTAAAGGAGGCAGGTATAACATAACATTTAAGGCCTCTGTAGGCGTGGAGCGAAGTGCTCCTGTTATGCATAACTCCGCACATCTTTGTACTCTCTGTAATTTGTTTAACACGGTGGATTTACTCAGAGTTGGCCACCACACTAAAGCCCCGTAAAGGAGAATTGGGCGGACGATCGCTGTGTAGATCCATCGCACAATGTAAGGGGAGAAGCCCCATTTCTTACCAATGGATTTTTTGCAGGCGAAAAGCGCGATGTTTGCTTTCTTAATGCGCTCTTCTGTGTTTTCATGCCAGAGGAGTTTCTTGTCCAGGATTACTCCCAGATATTTGGCACTGTTGTTAATTTTGAGCCTAACTTTGTTAAGCCGGGGGGTGTTAACGGAGAGGTCTTGTAGCTCCTTGTGAAGAGGACCAGCTCCGTTTTTACTGGGTTAACGCTGAGTCCGCGGGTAGCAGTCCAGCTTGAGAGGGTTTGTAGTGCTGCCTCCATGAGATCACAGAGGACTTGAGGAAATTTTCCTTTTTTGATGATAACAACATCATCTGCGTACGCCAGGACGTCATGTCCCTCTGCCTGCATGCGTCGCAACAGCTGGTTCATAGTTACGACCCATAGCAGCGGGGAGAGTACTCCTCCTTGCGGAGTGCCTCTATTTACGGCCTTTCGGGCCGAGCTATCGCCCAAGATCGAGCTCACCATCCTGCCAGTAAGCATTTGGTGGATAAGAGACACCAACGATGTCTCGATCCCATGTTCTGTCAAGGCCAGGGTAATGGCATTCGGCAAAACATTGTTAAATGCTCCTTCAATGTCAAGAAATGCTACTAATGTATATTCCTTAACCTCGAGGGATTTTTCAATGGTTGAGACCAGTGAGTGAAGAGCAGTATCAGTAGATTTGCCCTTTGTATAGGCGTGTTGTGCGCTAGAGAGTTCCGAGGTCAATATGGTCTGCCTCAGATATATTTCGATTAGCCTCTCCAGAGTCTTTAATAGAAAGGATGATAGGCTGATTGGCCTGAAGTCTTTGGGTGTTACGTGGGAGGCTTTTCCTGCCTTGGGTATAAAAACTACTTTAACCTCTTTCCAACTAGAGGGAATGCAGTTATTTTGGAGGCACCCGGTAAACATGGTTTGTAACCAGGGCATAATATAACTAAGAGTGTGCTGCAGTTGTGCCGGCACTATGCCGTCAGGGCCTGGTGATTTGTAGGGCTGGAAGGTGTTTACAGCCCATTTTATTTTTGCTCTACTTATGATAGATCTGATCAGCTGTTGTGAGGCTGAAGAGTTGATCGTGATAGTTGTATCAACTGTAGTACTACTCGGGAAATGGGTATCCATAAGTAGTTTCAGGGATTCCCTGCTTGAGTCGGTCCAATCGCCGTCTTCATTGCGTAAATAACTAAGCATTGTTGGCGATTTAGTTAATAATTTACGCAGTCTTGAGGTCTCCGATGTGGACTCTATATTACTGCAAAAGGTGGCCCAGGAGGTACGTTTGGCCTTCCTTATTGCCGTTTTGTATCTATTCAGCTTTGACTTATAGCAGCCCCAGGCGGTTTCGCTGTTGCTGCGTCTCGCTGAATTAAATTCCTTTCTGCACTCTTTTCGAAGTGTCTCAAGTTCGCGAGACCACCATGGGGGTTTGGAAGCCTCTTTATGTGGCCTGTTCGGACAAGCTTTATTAATGGCGTAAGTGCATTGTTTCGTGAAAATGTCCACAATGCTGTCGAGTTGTTCCCGGTTTTTGGGAATAAAGGGAGGCTTGGGAGCAAGGTTTTTTGCGATAAGCCTAGTATAGTAGCCCCAATTTGTCCTTTGGAGGTTTTTTATTTTGGAAGGGGTGGCTGGGCTCGAGTCCTGCAGTTGGAACTCTATAAATCTATGATCTGAAAAGGAGTGTTCCTTCAAAACCTTCCAGACCACTATTCGGTCGGAGTGGCAGTCCGAGACAAGGGTGATGTCCAGAACTTCCTCTCTGTTCTTGGTAATAAAGGTGGGGTCATTACCTTTGTTACAAATAGCAAGGTTGGTGCTCAGTAGGTAGTTAAAAATAACTTCCCCTCTATCATTGGTGTCCGTGCTGCCCCATGTGTATGGTGCGCATTTGCATCTCCCCCCATAACCAGAACCGTGGTAGGATGGGTGAATCTTACCAGGTCTTGAAAGGCCATAGGGGGTAGAGGGCCCTCATCATTGTGGGCTAGGTAGAAAGAGGCCATTCTGATTTTCTTCTGTTTCAACTCTAGGTCGACCACAGTAAGGTCCCCGTTGCTGAATTGAGGGAGAAGAAAGGTGCTTATGTTATTTTTGATCAGAATACAAGTTCTGGGTTTTCCCTTACCTTTGGTATAAAAGAGATTAAATTTAGGTGTCCTTAAGCCACAGATCCTGTCACCAGAGATCCATGGCTCTTGGACTAGAGCAACATCGACTTCGCCTGATGCCAGGTGAAGCAGAAGCGAAGCGGATGCTGCTTTACAATGGTGCAGGTTTATCTGTATCACCTGCACCATTTTCAGGGTGTTTTGTTACGACGACAGTCAAATCCGCTTCATCGTCGCTGGAATTGTCTTCGTCGAAGTCTGAACTAAGGAGTTGTCGCTCCGTGAAGAGGTTACCGACGGCTCTGCCCAGCTCGGAGTCTGTCGATGCATCGCCATCGCTCTGAGCTGCGCCTTCGCCATCGGTTTCCACGTTTTGTGGTTCTTCGTCAGTGATCTTGGTGCAGGCCGCTTGGTTAACTACGGCTTCTATGTCGGTTTTGTAGACCTTGAGTGCGATCTGTTGGAAGCCGTAGTTCACGGCGTAGTTTTCTTTTGCCAGCTGGTTCAGGCATTTTTCATTTAGGAGCAGAATTACATGCATTGTGGCTCTGTTAGTCTGCTCCGTTTTGATAACTAACTAATAATAGCAACTAACTAATAACTAATAATAGCAAAAAATATAACACCAACAATAGTTTCCGCCGCAAAAAGGTGACCCTGATGTTAGCTGTATAAAACCATGAGAGAATTCGGCATCACCAATAAGCTGATATGATTATGTAAGTTGCCAAGACTAATACGACAAGGCAATTAAAGATATTCGGAACATTGTCTAGACCAACCAACATTGTATAATGGACTTCGCTAAGGGGAAGGTCTGGCCTGCATCCCTTTCAACCTATCCTACCATTCCCAGTGATAGATAGCGTGGTATATTGCTGTGTCCTGTCCAAGTATTCGTAGTATCCCAACTGAATGGATTCGATGCTGTTGTTATTGAAAGTTTCTTTTATATCCAAAAAACTACCAAGATAAGCTATTTGTATTTTAGGAGTACAGTAAGAACTACTTCGTATTTTGCCTTGTCCAGTAGCTCTTTCAAATATTAACTTCCCATCTCTGCAAAAAATTTCTTCTTAAAAATATTGTAGATTAGACAAGGGCGGCGGAGTGCGCGGAGATGGAAGGAAAAGTGCACATAAACTTTTACTTTGGATGGGGAAATCCACACCCTATATATTTCATGTACTCCTGATAATCCATAACGTTGGAGGGCGTTCTCGGTCGCCGGCCGGCCAAGAGGGAATGTGGGCGAAGGGCCGCAAGCAAAGCTTTTCATTAAAAAACTAAATATATTATATTAATTAAGTATAAATGTATAGCCTTAGCTTTTTAAACGCCACCAAACTAGCATTTAAAAAGAGAATTGCCTCAAGGGCATGCCGAAAGAGGGATTTCCCCGTATAGTCCATTCAAAACGCGCGTTATGGTGTTCCAAAAAACACCGTTAAGAAAATCGAACCCTAAACGTTTTTGGGGTCGCTGATCACGAAAATCGAGGTCCCACGGTCCTAAAATTAGGGCGTCATCCTTAAAAATGCAAAAAACACCCCTTTTTAGGGGTTTTCGCGATTATTTCAGTAATAATGAAAACTAATGCGATCAAATGCACTTTTTTTAAAATTTATTTGCGAAGGTGGTTGATTTATACTAAATTAAGGCGAACTTAATGGAGCTCTTTCGCTTTAAGTAACTAAATCGATCGTAAATGATTGAGAATTTCATGGAAATAAATTCTTGGTGTGTAAATAGACACACACACAACGATTTAAAATTTGATTTTGCACAAAAAGCTGTCGAATTTAGTTTTAATACTTATGTTTAACTGATAACATCAATATTTTTTATATTTACTGTAGTTCATAAAAGTAGCACTTGCTTAACAGTATACGTATTTCAACCGCTTTTAATTTACTGCAGAATGACAAATTATTTATAAAAGAATTCCCAACGTCATAAGTTACCATCCGCAAGTGCTTCACTATATTTACTCAAGATCCCATAACACAAAGCACTGGTGAAAAGTATAAAAACGTCAAAGCGGCATCTAACAACATCTTGAAATTCCAAACTTTTCAAAATTCCTGTGCCTATCCAGAAGCTAAGTTGTGGGAAGACGGATTAAATCCCATCGCACCCAAAATCCTGATGGCGTATCAAGCATTTCGAGAGCTCCTTAAAAAGTTTTATAAGGAGTAAAGAACATGGCCCGATGACAAAACAGAAGACAGTCAGGAGAGAGAGAAAGTTTTCTTCAAAATTGAGGAGTTGTGAGTATCGCCGACAACGAGTCCTGACAAAGGATTTCCGACTTAATGGTAAACGGACCCACATATCCACTTCATCCGCCAGGTAGACTCTTACCTCTAAAGTTTAATTGCTTTTCCGAATTAGAGTTTGTTTACGGTGCTGTCAGTCAGTCGAACGTGGAAGCGATACTGTCATGTGGGGCGCGTGTAGATGACACTTTTGTCTCATATCAAAGTTTGGCAAGTTGTGTAATCTCCCAGATACTTTTATTACAACACAAGCATTTTCTGACTTCTCCAACATGCCACAGATAAATCTTCTGAACACGCTTTTAACACGAATCTGGGACCTTTGCAGTCAGCTTTGGGGTCTGCTTACGCGCTTCCATAACGGTAGCAGCCTCAACAAGGATCTAGGAGCCCCGCACTGGGGATGTCGGCTGCATCCTAAATTAAATTACCACATGCACGTCGAATTCGTTAATTATTCGAAATTTATGCTAATACACCCCTCCAGGAACATGGCTGCTTTGTGCCAAAATTAACCCCTATTATAAGAATACATTAAGGGTCTTTTCTCCCCAAGGAGGCTGTGGTACAGCCAGGATCCAACTATGCTACAGCAAACTTTACTCGTACTTAACATTCAGATTCAGACTTTCTTGAGGGTTTTCCACAGATCGTTAATAATTCAGCTGTGGCTAACATAAATTTCCCAATTCCGCAGAGTGGGGAGTTAATGCATCTTGGAAAACGAGCCAAGCTGAAACCGTTATAAATTTTTGAAAGGACTCACGGAACAGGAAAAGTTCTTGGTCCGTTGTGATTTTGAAAAGTT
Source organism: Thereva unica (assembly GCA_949987705.1). Taxonomy (NCBI): domain Eukaryota; kingdom Metazoa; phylum Arthropoda; class Insecta; order Diptera; family Therevidae; genus Thereva; species Thereva unica. The sequence continues at coordinate 65,963,131 of OX465284.1, forward strand.
CCTTTTTACTTTACGGCGTACAAAAAAAATACACTGAAACTGCTACTTCGGATTATTTATGAGTGGATGTTTGATATGAGGGTGGTTTCCGTACACATTCTTCGAGTATGTGCAAAGACCCTTTAAGGACACAGCTGAGAGGAACATAATTCAAAAGTGGTGACATGGTCACAAATTTGAGAGGCTTTAGTTTTTACATTTCATATTTCTCAAGAGTTTGATTGATGGCTTGTGTAGGGGATTTAAATGTCATCGTGTTGTAGGCTGCATGATAATGAATAGTTTTTGCACTGTCGCTATGACGATCTGCTCTGGTCATCGGGCGCCCCCAGCTGTATAGTGATTATCCTGATATGGAGTCTCTGTCAGAATACACCTTCCCTTTCCTACAATTCTTGTGAGACTTTTATGTACCAATTTAAAGGTGGATGCCCTGATGGCTAGACAGGGGTCTGCCATTGCATTCATCGGTCCGAAACCGGCTAATGGGACACGCACTAGTTTGGCGAAAAGGAGCCTTGCCAATCGGATTTTGATCTTTAACAGTTTCTAAAAAATCTTCTACTCACCTTAGATTTTCGAGTGTCACAGCTAAATTTGATATTTTAAGATTCTAATTACGGTCCATACGTGCCGGCAAGTAAACTGTTAGGCCAGTTAATTGAGATATTTACTTAAAAAAATCGACACTGATATTTTTTTTAATTTGTTCATTGAATAGCAGAACTTACCCTCCCGAAAAGTTATCACTCGCCGGGGCTCGCACCACATAAGGGGCCGTCCATAAATTACGTGAGGTGATTTTTGAGAATTTTCGACCCCCCTCCCCCTTGGTGAGATATCGTGAGATTTCTGTCGACCCCCTCCCTCCACCCCTAATTTCACGCGAGATTTTTCAAATTTTAAAAAATCTCTAGTATTTACATTAAAAATACGTAACCACAGCAAGGCTGGCCTTTCCTTTGAATATAGAACTGCAGGAAAAGCCCTCGCGTATAAAATGCGTGTATGTTACCGTATTTAAATCTAGTGAAAGTCGTGTAAAAAGTTCATCTGGTTGGGGGGGGGGTGTTGAGAGAAAGACTTTTTTAGATAACTGATAATTCGGAGCCCCTTGTCCTCCTCGCTTTTCCGCTTGTGGTGGACACACAACTACTAAAAATTGAGTACCTACTAGACATCCTGCGCGAATGCATTCAAAAGCTTTTTCAAAACATTCAGTTGCAAATGAAATACTCACTGTCTTTGCAATAAAGCTTTTGAATCGAATGAGTGATATGTAGAGATATTTCTGGTTGAAGAGAGCGAAGCTTATTTGAAACAAAATATAAGGCTGCTGTGTACTCAAAGAGAAGTGTACCCAAAATAAGTGTTCACTAAAATAAGTGTATCAAACACTGAGTACAGTGAGTTCGCACTAATTAATTTGAAAAATAAATGAATATGAGACGGAAAAAAATAATAGTTTACTTTAAAGTATAATCACATATTTGGGAATATTTTTTGTAAATATGCGTGAAGAAAAATTGTTATATTTATTTGTTGGTTGCTATAGTCTTATCTTCGCTGTATAACACTATTTAGATAATTGTATAATGATTATTATTTGTGAATGAAAATAATTACATATTCATAAATAGAAGTGCATTGTTAATTGAAAGGAAAATTTATTCAGTCTTCTAAAAAATAACAAAATTAATCAATGACAAGTACAGATTCTCTATGTAACTCAGTGGAGATATCATTTTTGTTAATGTTCAAATGCAAAAACATTATTTTATTTACATTACTAGAATTAAAAGCAATGGAAGTCCTCTTTTCTGTGATTAAATTTCTAGCTGCAGAAAAAGTTCTTTCAGAAGCGGAACTACTTGCTGGTATAGCTAATATTTTACAGCTCATTTTGTACATTAGCGGAAACTCTGTTCTGTGCAAATACCACCAGTGTACTGCATTAAAATCATTATGAAGGACAATATTTGTATTTTCATACATACGTATTTCCTTATTGATTATTTCTTCAGAACTTATAATTTCTGTTCTTTGTATAAAGTCTCCAAAAAGTTCTGCATTATACGCTGAAACTGTTGATCTAGTACTTTGGTCTACTTGTTCACTTATTTCTTCCAAATAACCTTTCATTATGATCCTACATTTTTCTTTAATTAGGTTTTTCTCAGTTTCCGTAAACTGCGTTAGCTTATTTGCTGGAGGGAATATAAATAGTGCAATTCTGTGATAGATGGTCATATTTTCCAAAACAATTGATTGCAAATTACTATTTAACTTTTCTTTAAACTGCTTAATAATTACTAAATCATCTATATTAGCTACACAAACTTTCTTTAAATGATGAACATGTACGTATGTAAGGAGCAATGTTGCATAATTTTCAGCTTCCAATTTTTTTTATGTTTCTTCAAAAAACTGTAGAAGTTTAACAACTGCGCTTATGTAGCTTAAATTAATATTGTTAATTCTATGCAGTTCATTTTTTTCCTGTAAAATATTAGTTTTATCACTCCAATTTTTCTCTATAGAAAGAAGTAAGTAATATATTGAGTTCCATCGTGTAGGTGCAAAACTTTTCAAAGTAGTTTGTAATGAGTAGTTTGTAATATACCCGACTTCTTAAAATATTTAACAAGCTTACTGCAGATATCGCACAATTCTTTAATTGCAGTAATTTCTTTTATGGATTTTTCCAATGTATTAGAAGCAAATGGTTCATACAAAAAATATGATTGCATGAACGAAATGCCGAAAGCATGTTTGAACCTCTGTCTGTTACTATATAGACGTTATCATTGAGCTCGCAATTAAAATCTTTTAACATATTACGAACTTTTAAGTTTACATTTACACCTTAAAACAACACAACCATTCCTAGTAATAATACAAATAGTAAATAACTTTACAAATATTTACCTGTACATTGTATACCTTCCATTGATATTAACCCTAAAACCCTTTTAAATAATCGACCATCTTTTATAAAGTGTATTGTTAACGATAAATAAATCCTTAAATAATTAACAGTCCATAAGTCTGATGTGAGACCAAATGCAATTTTTTTAATTAAATTGATTTCTTCTTTTTTATTGTTAAAATATATGGTGTATAATTTTTCAATATTCCTCGAAATTGTTGTTGGATGAGGCAATAACTTTTTTACATCTACGTTTTCTCCATATTTTGCACCAACTGATATGAGGAATTCTGCCAGTTCCTTTAATCCAGAATCCTCAACTATTTTAAAGGATCGGCAATTTTGTACTGTCCATTTTTTCTTTAACAACACGGACTGCATTTAGCTTTGTTTCAATATCTACCTCTATTTTTGGATAGGTAACAATATTGGTACTCTTAGTAGCACTAGTGCTTCACTAGATTTGAAGTACTTTTTTGATTAAATTTGTAGACATTATTACAAGTCCTACACGCAACCGTGTTTTGTAATTCTTCTCCAGCTTCATTTTCGATGGTGCCAAATACATCCCATACCTTACTTCTACCTCGTTTGGTGTTTATTTTAAATTCTCCACTTAAAATTTTACCTTTTATTACAGAATTATTTAACACTCCAGCGATGGTGACATTAGATGATTCTGTTATAAATGAATCGTTTGTTGACCCCTAATTATATAATTATATATGTAGGAAACATAAGCACATCCAGAAATTATTTCTATAAAGGAAAAAATAACTTACCTCATTTACTTCCATTATTGCAGAATTTTTGATGCAGACGCTATAAGTCTTATTTGGGCAGTAACAAAATGTAAATGAGGGAGAGTTTCTTCCTGAGAAAGCTTTTCACGTTTGCGACTTCATGAAGCATACGATAGTGCACTCACTGTATAGAAGTTTTCCAACGCCGTGACACAAATAATTTGAAGGGTTCTGCGCACCTCGTTGCCCAATTTCATAAATTTTGTTCTATCATTTCCCCTCTTTTAACTTAAAAAGGCAACAAACGCAGAAAAAACTCAACAAAATAATTTGGGAAGGGATGTGCGCATGCCGGATGAATAAAGTTAAGTAATCTTTATATGTATTGAGCAGAGCTTTTAAATACATGTAAAACTCCTGCTCAACAAAGGCAGTTTATCCATCGTAATAAGCATAATTTTACTATAATTATGCTAAATATTTCTCATCCCTAAATTTAAAATAAATTAAAAGAATTGCTGGAAAAATTTCTTTTAAAGATATGAGCATTTTCATTCATAAATTGAGAGTTCTCCGCAGCCGCAACCAACACAACCCCCCAGGCAGAAGCGCGCTTGCGACTGGCGAAAAATGTCAAAAATCTAGTAATCAAAGTGATAAAAACACAAATATTGTATTTTTTAGTAGAAATTACTACAAATTATTTCTGTGGCATATGTGTAAAATATAAAAACCTTAAAATAAAAAAATATATAAAAACGGGTGTTTTTCAGTCATAATTTGTAAATTTTTTAAATAATCATTGAAGTCCCAGAAAGATACACCTCCCGGTAGCAATACGCAGTCGCGACTGATTACATGGCAACAAGTGATTTCATAGGAGGAGTTAACTGAAGCTTTTGTCTGAACTTTTAAAAAATTTTAAGAGCTTAGCTGGGGAAGATGCGCGGGATGTCACGAGGTTTGAAAACAACTATACCCACTATGTTTTATACTTTAATATTGTATTTGTTTTGAAAGCTTTGAATGAGAGAGAGCTTTAGAGAAAACAAACATTGTACACGTTTTGAAACGAGGCGAATGAATATTGCACAGGTTTTGGTTATTGTTTGAATTGTCTTTATTTCAGTGTACCCTTGCTTAAATGAGTGAGTTGAACTATGAAAAGTTTCATAGTGTACAACGTTTAGAAGGAAAAATGAATGCATTCCTGCAGACCTTTAGTACCTACTCACCCAACAAGCATTCTAAAATTCGGCGTGTGCCTTCTTGTAGTTCTAAATTCTAATGGCATTTTCGCGGTTCAGTGTTACGCCAGGCCGTGACCTGAAAGTTTTCGCCTTGATGCCAAGTATTACTATACACTGACTGGCCGTTAACTGTATGGCCTGAAGGTCAAGAATGACTACAGTTCAAGAAAGCTGACAAAAATCGCATTTATCGTCAGTTCGGGCCTGAAGATCTGAACTTCTATTCACTCTCGAGCCGTGAATTGACGTGAAGAATTCACGCCTTATCCACCCGTAACAGAAAGCAAGGCGCGAGCTAAGCGTTCGCGCTTGTTTGCGTGCGGGTGTTCACGGCGTGAAGCTTTCGTTGAGGCCTGATCATTTTTGAATTAATAACCTGCTATGCGTTCGTTGTTGCCTGTGGGTCTGTAGGGAATCATGATTTCATCTGCATGCCACGGCCTGGCAGGCGGATACCTGAAGTATTGTCCCTCAGCTAGTTAATGGTGGAGATTTTAGTGGGCTCCGGGTCAAATTTTGACAACCTCAGCTATGCATATAAACAGCTGATTGGGGCAAGGACAGATTATTGACAACAAGCTTCGTGTTCGTGTATCTGCTAGTTCCGCCGCGTTATAAATGTGTTAGTGCTGTTTTTATGTTTTACTTTATTTTATGTTTTACTTGTATTGTAAGTGTGTAGATACTTTTATATTTATTTTGTATATTGACGTTTTTTCTTTTTAATTAAAGGCCTGATGAAGGGTGTATTCATGCCCGAAACGTCGCTAACAAAATAAAAATCTTTTATTTTTTGACCCGGAGCCCACTAAAATCTCCACCATTAAGAACCCCAGGGGTCACATCAAAAATTCCTACTGTCCCTCAGCTAGACTAAGTCAAGCTTAGTTGTGCCGGTCGACCTGGTCTGACAGACCACTGCCTACCGGCGGCTTGTAAGTGAATGGAGGTCTTTAGTGAAGAAACACGTTTTACTTAATTTAACCCAGTTTTCTTGCCATTTAACACTGTTTCTTTAAAAACAATAATTACGTGATATTTGCCGAGACCCCCTCCCCCCACGTGAGATTTGGTGAGATTCGGCTCGACTCCCTCCCCCCTTAAAAGCCGCACGTAATTTATGGACGACCCCTAGCAACCACCCGCTAAAAAAACCGTTTGGGCTAATATCTCTTTAAAGGTAAATCTTATTATAAAATAGTGTTTACAAAGTTTATAGATTATGCGACTATCTACAAAAAAAATGCAGTAAGACGTTTAGGTTTAACGCTTCTCATATGCTTTACATCAGCTTCACCTGTATCTTGTATGTTGTGTGTTGTATATTGTATGTTGTATGTAGTTTGTAAGCAAATCTTGCAACTTGGTTTTGACGCGATGCACTTCCATATAACCGATTAATTAAAATTTTGCACATGTGTCTAGTTCGCGTGACAATGCTATCTGACCTTTTTGTAAAAACATCAATATGGGAGTCGAATTTCGCAATTGTGCTCCCGACCCCGGATATGGGTATCAAATGAAAGGGTATGACAAGTATAATACAATTAGCTATGCGGCGTCATTCAAAATGGCGGACCAGCTTTAACTCAAGTCAATCAAAGAATATGACAAGTAGAATACTACTAGCTGTGGAAAAAATTAGGGAAATTATGCAAAGACTAGGATTGAATAATAAAAGATTAGTTTTACTCATATACATATATTTCACTTTAATTAGATTTTAATAAAAGGATCTTCGCAGTCGGAAATCTCGATGACGACTGATTACGATGACTGAAGTTAATATTTTCCAAAGAAAGAATATAATAGAATATTACGATTGTAACGTTATCAATTTTCAACATCCTCCTAGCGGGAAGATTTGGAAACCTCCAGTGGATATAATAGCTGTAAAGGACGTCTCGTCTTCTTGCCATCTGCGAAACGCACTTCGCAAGCTCGCACCTTGTTGTCTCTTCCCGGAAAGCTAGTCTATGTGACTCTTAATCGCCAATGAATGGTGACATAGCATAGTCGTACACCAAAATAAGATCGTCAAGCTCAATCTCCTTTGATATCGTCTTCTTGGAATGATGGGCCGACCTTAAGACTCGCAGATACTCAGCTTTCCATCGTTTCCACAAAAAAGCAGTATAGCGCATGCTAGTTTTCTATCTAGAGCGCAACTCTTCTTTTGTAACCTCATCTTGAGGATTTCGGATTTAGAATTGGTTTGAAAACGAGCCACAACTAAACATTCTGGTGTAAGCGGCGATAGATATAAAGGGTCGTCACTTAATAAATGAGTGATTAAATCATCGCCTCCAATTTTTGCCTTCCAAATGGTAGTTTTTTAGATGTCACGATGATACCTTTTACCAAACGCTCCCAAAAACCTCCTTTCCAAGGAGCTCGTTCAAGATGAAGGGCCAGGTGATACCACGATTGCGAAAAAAAAACATTAAAAATTGCATCATTCAATATTTTGCTTGAGCTTATTAGTTCTGCAGTAGGTTTTTGCGTTGCTAGACAAAGGTTTTTGCGTAGACAGCAAAATCTACCCCAACTGTTTCGAAAGGTCTAGATGCCAACAACCGCTCTTTTCAACAGAATTTACTACATTTGTTTCTTTGTTGAAAATTACCATAGGATGGGAAAAAACTACATTGACTGTAGTAATTTAAAAAAAAGTGCGAAAAATAAGCTTTTGCGTGCATTTTAACAAAATCTTGAGTAATATTAAACATGTTTTAACATTTTAAACAAATTTTTTTTTATTATTAAACATGTTTTGTGTTCAACAGAGTAGCCTGGCCTTGTGTAAAATTCAACTCTTTCTGTTGAAATTTGTATCCATTTCTGTTTAATCTCAGTAAAAGATATGCGTATGCGGACTTCGGATATGTCATTCGAGTATACTATAGTTAATTTTTAAAGTGAAATTATATAGTACAGTTTTTGTGTATTTCTTAAATTTTCCATAATTTTTGTGTTTTTCTTTTAAAAGTACAAATTTGATTTTAGCCGTGTTTTTTAATGAAATATAAGCTCTTCCCCATACAAATCTGAAAACCCAGGTTTTATCGGGGTTTTTTATCGAGGTTTTGGGAAATTTCTTAATTTGCGTATGGCATACTTTCGGGGGTTGGCATGTTGTTTCGGGGGTTGGCATGTTGCATACTTTCGGGGGTCGGAAAGACGTAATTTAAAAATAAAAACAACAGGAAAGTGATGAGAGCAAATTTATAACAAATAATTGATTTTTTAGAAACATATTTATTATTTTCTAGCGAGGATTTCGTGTAACAGTGTGAAAAATAACTCTTACTTCCGTTTAATTTTGAAAGTTTTAAGCATCGAAGTAGGCGCTACAGGAAATTTCCCTTGTCGTTTTTTTAATGAACTCAAAAGCTCTCAAAACCCATATTCCGCGCATATTCCCCAGCTAAGCTCTTAAAAATGTTTAAAAGTTCAGACAAAAGCTTCAGTTAACTCCTCCTATCAAATCACTTGTTGCCATGTATATGTAATCAATCGCGACTGCGTATTGCTACCGGGACGTGTATCTTTCTGGGACTTCAATGATTATTTAAAAAATTTACAAATTATGACTGAAAAACGCCCGTTTTTATATATATTTTTATTTTAAGGTTTTTATATTTTACACATATGCCACAGAAATAATTTGTAGTAATTTCTACTAAAAAATACGATATTTGTGTTTTTATCACTTTGATTACTAGATTTTTGAGATTTTCCGCCAGTCGCAAGCGCGCTTCTGCCTGGGTAGGTTATGTTTTTTGCGGCTGCGGAGAACTCTCAATTTATGAATGAAAATGCTCATATCTTTAAAAGAAATTTTTCCAGCAATTCTTTTAATTTATTTTAAATTTAGGGATGAGAAATATTTAGCATAATTATAGTAAAATTATGCTTATTACGATGGATAAACTGCCTTTGTTGAGCAGGTGTTTTACATGTATTTAAAAGCTCTGCTCAATACATATAAAGATTACTTAAATTTATTCATCCGGCATGCGCACATCCCTTCCCAAATTATTTTGTTGAGTTTTTTCTGCGTTTGTTGCCTTGTTAAGTTAAAAGAGGGGAAATGATAGAACAAAATTTATGAAATTGGGCAACGAGGTGCGCAGAACCCTTCAAATTATTTGTGTCACGGAGTTTGAAAACTTCTATAATAGCATAGTAATAATGAATATTGTGAGTTTAAATGCATGTGGCCAAATTGTAATCAAAGTTTTTCTAAATACATATCATACATATAACTGAATATTTGCTTATGTCTAATTAGAATAGATTTTTTTTTTTTCACAATAAATATTTATTAATAACAGAATTGGAGTTGTTATTTTTATTTTTACAGAAATCATCGTATCAATTATAAAATTAAAGAACGACTAAAATTATTGTATTTTTACACAAAAATGTTTATAATTTACTATATTGTGTGGGTAACATTAAACATCTCCATGCTTAATTCTACCAAAATGTTGATGTAAAATTACACAAAAAGCCTTTTCAACATTTACACAAAGATAGTGTAAAAGTACTACTCCTTTACTGATATTACGCTTCTGCTGATATACGCTACAATAATTGTAGGTAGCCTGTTTCCTTCATTTATTGTAGTAATTTTCAACAAATTTTTTTTAGAGTGTAGTTGCTCCGCGGGTGCTAGCAACACTGCTGATACATTAAAGGGCCGATTTTCTCTTGCCCACTCTTCTTTACCTTTGCTAGACCAACGTTGGCCCTGAGCTTCCCTGATTTCTGAGCTTCCCCTCTCAACCAATGTAATGCGACTTAATATGAATCTGTCCAGACAATGATTTTCATAGGGCATGTCTGCTTTTTAAAATAGGCGCTCAACCTACCAGCCGTTAATTCCAATTTAGGTTAGCAAAGGTGTCCGTCTTTACTTTGTTTAGTCGGTGCCACACGCGTCTTTGTGCATAAAAATGGGACTTTTACACCCTCTAAATCGTCATCCGTTTTGATAAAAGGTACTGATCCAAAGGCTTCTAAACTAGCATCGGCGAATATACATATGGGAGTAAAATAATGATAAGAACTTTTTTTTTGTAGAGATAAGCAATAGAGAATAAGGAAAGAGGCAGTATTGTAGAGTACGTGGACGTGGACAGCACGATTAAATTGTTAAAAGCGAATTTCGATGTTTTTTTCTTTTTAAAACCTTTTTTAAATCCAACTATCATCCTACATTTTGGGGGCTCAACCGGGATGAATCCATAAAAAATTAAATAATAATATTCAACAAGAGAAAAAAAAATATCGAGCGATTAAAATCTAAATAGAAAGAATTCTAAAGTGCATACCGCATGCGCCGTTACAAAGTGAATAAGAAAACGGGTTAAAATTGCACATGAACACGAAGAAAACGTCACGAGGAAGTTTTTGAAAAAATTGATATAGAAAAAAAAACTAAAGCTTTATTTCACGTAGAAGTGAGAAAATTAAAAAATCGGTAGAAGAACAGTAGAACGAAAGGTAGAGTTTATAAATTACGGCGCGCGCAGCGACAAAAAATAAATGAATAATAATTAATAAAAATTGAACAAACTTGAATGTGAAAAAACTACTAAATTGCAAAGTTACACGAGGGCGAAAAAATCAAAATCATTAATATCATTGTTATCATCGTCAGCATCGTGCTCGTTGTTGCATGATTATAACAACAAGAATTACAGAATATATTACGATAGTATGACCAACGGTGGATTGTTATTATTGTGGACAGTTTATTTTACAGGAAGAGAAAATTAAACAAAATAAGAAATAACTTAAAGTAACAACGGTTGTTGCAAGTAATTGAAATACAGTTTTTCGAATTTATAAAATTTTTAAGATTAAGTGAATTTTTAAGATAAACCTATTGAATTTTTACGGAATTATTGAATATCTTGCGACTTTTGGAGATCTTTGCATATAGTGAATTTTAAAATATTTGAATTTATTTTAACTTAGTTAATCACGCAAATTCTATCAAAATAACCGTTGTGTATTCTATTGAAATAACCGTTGTGTATTGTATTGAAATAACCATTATTTGTAGATTGGTTGAAATTATCGGAATTTTTAATATATTTGAACATTTTTAGGATATACTCAATTATTCTAGGTATTAACATTTGAATATTATAGTACGGGAGAAACTTTTCAGGATAAAACCTCTTGCAATTTGCTCAAAATGAGCCCGCGGAAAAGAAATCGTCAAAGTAGTGACGTACCGGTAAATTTCGAGAGCATCAATGCAGCATCGACGCGAGTGAATTTGGAAGAAGATTTCCCGCGAGCGCGGATAAATTTTGCCGATATTGAATCTATGATAAGGAAATTCTCAGGTGATGGAACGATGAGTGTACGTAAGTGGTTCGTGGAATTGGAAGAATACACTTCAACTTTCGGGCTGAATTCGTTACAATCGTTACAATCGTTTATTCTATGCAAAAGATCGTTAACGGGCGCGGCTAAGTTATTTATTGATTACGAGGCAAGACCGCTAACATATGGCGCGTTGAAAGAAGCTCTAATGAACGAATTTTTGCCGAAAATCAGTAGCGCGGAAGTTCATAAACAATTACAGATGCGAAAAAAGAAGAACAGTGAATCGTTGCGCGAATATCTGTACAAGATCATAGACATTGCGTCGCAGGTAGAAGTGGACGAACTTTCGATTGTTGGGTACATTGTAAATGGAATTAATGACTCACCCAATAATAAATCGGTCTTATACGGCGCGAAAACTATAGAAGAGCTAAAAGAAAAGATAACGGTGTACGAGAAAATGAAAGATGACGCGAATCGGTACGCGGGTAGCAAGGTTATGGACAGTAGAAAAGTAGAATCGATTGACCGGCATGAAAGCGAGAAGACAAGGGCATCAAGATACTGTTACAACTGCGGTTCTTCAACCCATGAGTTTCACTCCTGCCCTGAAAAGAAGAAGGGTCCAAAATGCTTTCAGTGTAATGAATTTGGACACAAAAGTCCGAATTGCCCGAATAAGCAAAGGTTCAGTGATCGTGCCAGCACACACACAGCAACAGTGGGTAGCAGGTGCATTTCTATCCGAGTGAACGATGTCCTTTTGGAGAGTTTGGTTGATACAGGAAGCGATATCTGCTTAATTAAAGAATCGTATATAAATTTAGTTAATCTCTATCTATTTTTAGAAACATTTCATTGTCAGTAGCCGGCCTAGGCGCCACTGTCGTCACCCGAGGTTGCTGCAGGCTTAACGTCGAAATCAACGGCGATACTTACCCAAACGTAGATGTCCACATTGTAGGGAATACTAACATGAAACATCCCATGATACTAGGTATGAGTTTTCTACAACACACAGTTCTTAAGATGGATGGAGGACGCATTTCACTTACCAAGAAGCATTTAGTATCGAATGCAACTGAGAATGAATCAAACACAAACTGTTTTCTGACCGACCTAAAAATTGATGAACTCACTTACGATGGCCAACCGTGGATGAACAATCTCGAAAAGGAAGATGTAAATTCGATTGCAAAAATCATCGAAAGTTACTCACCAAAGACGTTGAAAGAATCGCCCATACAGATGAAAATAATACCGATAGACGATAACCCAGTTTTTCAGAGTCCAAGACGATTTCCTCCAGCCGAACAGAAAGTAATCGATGCGCAAGTTGAAGAGTGGTTAAAGAGTGGCGTTATAACCGAAAGCTCGTCTGACTACGCTAGTCCGGTTGTTTTGGTTAAAAAGAAGGATGGATCTTACAGACTTTGCATTGACTTCCGAGCAGTCAACAGGAAAATACACAAGGACCACTTTCCCTTACCGGTGATTGACGACCAGATAGACAAATTACAAGGTAGTAAAATATTTACTACACTTGACTTAGAAAATGGATTTTTCCACGTCACAGTGGAGGAGAATAGCAGAAAGTATACTTCTTTCGTGACGCAGAGGGGCCAATTTGAGTTTTTACGTGTTCCATTTGGCCTGTGCAACTCCCCTAGCGTTTTCCAAAGATTCATTAACTTTACTTTCAGAGAACTTATCAACCAAGGCATTGTAATCGCCTATATAGACGATCTCATAATTCCTGCTAATACGAAGGAAGATGCTATGATACGGTTGAAGAAGTTGCTAGACGTAGCAGCTGTAAATGGTTTAAACATCAAGTGGAAGAAGTGCCAATTCCTCCAGCATGAAGTCGAGTATCTTGGCCACGTAGTAAGGGAAGGAACGGTGCTACCATCGCCGTCGAAGACAAAGGCAGTGAAGAATTTTCCAGAACCGAGGACGACGAAGCAACTGCAAAGCTTTTTAGGGTTGATCAGCTACTTTAGAAAATTCATTCCCGATCATTCCGTGATTGCAAAACCTCTGAGTGACCTACTGAAGAAGGAGGTCAAATTCAAATTTGGGGAAGAAGAAAGAATGGCATTCGAACAGCTGAAGGGAATGCTAGTTTCACCACCCGCCTTGAAGATATTTAGTTACGATGACCACACGGAACTCCACACAGATGCGAGCAAAATCGGAATTGCAGCTGTGCTGTTACAACGTAATCTAGCCGACGATGAGTTACATCCAGTATATTTCATGAGCAGAAAAACCACTGACGCTCAGCAGAAATAGAGCAGCTACGAGTTAGAAGTGCTTGCGGTTATAGAAGCCGTGAAAAAGTTCAGATCATATTTACTGGGTAAAAAGTTCAAACTTGTTACAGATTGCAAAGCCTTCACGATGACCCTGAGCAAGAAGGACTTAGTAACCAGGGTAGCACGTTGGTCTCTGCTATTAGAAGAATTTGAATACGAAGTGGAACACCGGTCGGGTACGAAAATTCGACACGTAGACGCTCTAAGCAGAAATCCAACAGTTTGTTGTGCACGGGCGAGTGATGATATCCTATGCAGATTGCAGCAAGCGCAGGTAAAAGATGAGAAGATTAACGCAATTAGAGAAACGTTGAAACATGGTCCTTACAAAGATTACGTAATCAATCATGAAGTTTTATGCAAACAAGTAAACGACAAGTTGTTATACGTTGTGCCGGACAGCATGAAGAATTCACTTATTAGATCTGTACATCAAGAAGGGCATTTTCACTACACGAAAATGAAAAGGAGAATAGAGGAACAATTCTACATTGCAGATCTCAAGCGCAGAATCGACGCCTGCATAGCCAGTTGTGTACACTGCATTCTAGCCGAACGAAAAAGTGGCAGGCAAGAGTGTTTACTCAACCCCATACCGAAGGGAGATAAACCCCTTGAAACGTTCCATATTGACCATCTAGGGCCAATGAGCACAACAAAAAAAGATTACAAGTATATCCTAGCAATAATTGATGGTTTTTCGAAATTTTGTTGGCTTTTTGAGTTTGAACGCAGACGAGGTAATAAAGAAGTGTGAAGTAGTAGCAGATTTCTTTGGATATCCATCCCGAATGATAGGCGGAGCTTTCATCTCAAATCAATTTCGTGAGTATTGTAATTCTCACGATACTAAACTGCATTTTATTTCAACAGGAGTACCCAGGGGAAATGGTCAAGTAGAGAGGTTGCATGCTACTGTAATACCTGTACTAACGAAGCTTTGTTTTGAGAAACCAGAAAAATGGTATTTGCATGTACCGAATTTGCAGAGGATCCTCAATAGTACGTTTCACCGTGCGATACAAACGACGCCGTTCGAGCTAATGTTTGGAACGAAAATGAAAACCAAGGACGATAGCAATATCATAGGGATAATCGAAGAAGAATGGGTGCGTCAGTTTGAGAATGAGCGAACGAATTTCGAGACCGAGCGAAGGAAGATATCCAAAGGATACAAGCGGAGAATAAGAAAACTTTTGACAGAAGGAGAAAAAAGGCGAGGAAGTATGGTGTTGGAGATTTAGTTGCAATCGAAAGAACCCAATTTGGAACCGGTCTGAAAATACGCCAGAAATTTTTGGGGCCATACAAAGTAATTGCGAACAAGGGATTCGACAGATATTCCGTTGAAAAAGAAGGTGACCACGAAGGACCAAACAGAACTGAATGTAGTGCAGATAAGATGAAGCCGTGGACGCGATATGAAGAAGATGATTTAAGTGATGGTGAAAACGCCGAAAATGAATTCGGAGATGATGAAGATGAACCTATTCGAGGGGAATAAGGATCCAGGACGGCCGAGATGTGGGAGTAAAATAATGATAAGAACATTTTTTTTGTAGAGATAAGCAATAGAGAATAAGGAAAGAGGCAGTATTGTAGAGTACGTGGACGTGGACAGCACGATTAAATTGTTAAAAGCGAATTTCGATGTTTTTTCTTTTTAAAACCTTTTTTAAATCCAACTATCATCCTACATACATACATATGTACACACGTCGTTAGTTTTAGATGATGCATGCGTGCCTACCCACCTAGGCAATGGAAGTCCAAATCTTCTATGCAACTATTCCACTGCGCAACTAAATCCTCTTCTTCTTCTTCTTCTTTGATCCGTTAGCTGGCGGTCCGAGCGGGACGTCCCCGCAACGGATACGCTGCTGTCGGTGCCGCTGGGTCCCGAACGGTTGATCCCAATTTAAACTAAGGCGCCACACCGATTGGACCAGGACCTTTAGCCTGATTCCTATTGGACCTAAAGAACCTAAACCCTGCAAACAATTGCTCGGCTGCTCATTTTCTCGAGCTATTTCCGAAACAAACGAGAATTATTCGAGAAACAATCGTTAAAATGACTCCTAAAGCTTTTACGCTCTTTTAATGGTTTTATTTCTTTCTCCCTTCCAATTGCTTTATTTGAGACTAGCAAAAACCCGCGTACATTGCAACGCCTTTTAATAAATAATAAAAATAGGTGTGCATAGACCGGGATAAAAAAATGTATAATGAAACAAAGAACAAATCTGCATAACATGATTTAGGGTATACAACAAAATGTAGTTACCTAAAAAAAATATGTTACCTATAATTTTTTTTTAAAGCTCGAGGTTCAGCACCATCTATCGGGAAAATTTTTTACTACGTGCACAACAGACACATAGCCAATCATATTACGACTCGCGCGCATAGATTTTGAAGTTACCAGGTAATTGGCACCCTGTGCAGAACTTCCCCATGGCAACTTCAATTTTGCAAAATTTTTGCCCATCGAATAAATACATTTCGGCTTGAGACGAACATTGGCAACATTATAAGACGACACTACTGATTTGATCTTGAAAAGGGCAGTTGCTGCTTCCCGTTTTCGTGTTTCATTTCATGTTTTAGCAGCTGGTCATACCGGCCGCACTGGCCATACAAAAATGGTCATATTATATTAATGCAAGGTAAACAATTCACTGTAACGCTTCTTTATAAACGACACTCGATAAGTTGAATCAACTTAGTTGAGTTGATATTTTGCAAATCGTCATAAATATCGCTCATCACAATTTCCGCGTCTATTACGAACTTTCAAAGAACAGAACACTATCATGATTCTCATTAATCTCAGAACATTTTCTGTATCCTATGTTGAGGAGAATAAAACTGAATTCTGAGTTTTCTCGTTGCGTTCGCATATTTTGTTTTAAATTACGATTTTCAATCTGCCCTAAAAGAGTGATCATTTTAGACATGCATTAATTTTAACGGCCCGCGTATCTGTCGGGACAACTGGCAACGTTTGCCCGAAATCTATGCCAATAAAACAGTTACTCCTCAAAATAATTGGATTCGACTTCCGAAATCTTGCATTGCTCCGTTAACGTTAACGTTCGATAGATACTATATATGCCATGGTACATTCATCCCAGGTCCAGATAACCTTCATGTAGTCTTGTAAAACTTTAGATTGGTCCGATCGGTATCT
Source organism: Thereva unica (assembly GCA_949987705.1). NCBI lineage: Eukaryota > Metazoa > Arthropoda > Insecta > Diptera > Therevidae > Thereva > Thereva unica. Next base: position 65,979,909 of record OX465284.1, read on the forward strand.
TAAACATAAAATGAGTTATTTTTCCTTATCTGAGTAAAGTTTCCGAAATCTCTTTTAATGACCCTGCTACGGTAACCCTTTCTCTGCTCGTATTTTGGGCAATATGAGATTAATCAAGAAAGTCAAGGCAGTGGCTCCTACTGGCCCATGTAAAAAAGCATAGCACTATTTATCTATATTCTTGTTTTATTAACACCGGAACTTTTGGCTAGCGCCCCACGGTTTTTTACATTTAGAAAGGTAGGCCCTTTAAAATTATTTTCTGCTTTTTAGTTTACTATCTCTTCCGCGATTTTGTAGTGACCGCCATATTATATTTAAAATGACGTCACACAGCTTATTGTTTTATTCATTTACACTTACACGTCCCGTCATACACTTTCTTTTGGTACCCACACCGAAGGTAATAACGATTTTGGGTTGGCCGCCATTTTGAATTTAGAATGACGCGCAAAGCTAATAGTATTCTTGTTGTCATATCTTTTCGTTTGATATCCATACCGAGTGGGTTGTAAAGGAAAAGGTAGGCCGCTATTTGGAGGCGGCCACTATTTTGAATTTAGAACGACCCCAAATAGCTAATTGTATTCTAATTATCATTCCTTTTTATTTGATACCCATATCGGGGGTCGGCCATCTTGATTTATTTAGAAAATGCTTAGATGAATATTTGTTTATTTCTATAAAATCTGTCTCCTGGCCAATCTTTTGTACGAAACGGAATATTCTGTATAACAAATTGTTAAGTCTCTGGTTTAATGTTGTTAATATGTTTTTTGTCCTTAAGCCAGCTGAGTAAGGTCTTTTATTTTTATTGATTTTTTAAAGTTCTTAAATATATTTGCCCTGCATTATGTGATTTCCCAAACGGAGACTTACTGTATACTGCTACATAGTTTTAATTGATTTCATAAAAATTGTTTATTAATTTCTATAGAATTACCAGATGAGACAGATCTATATCAGATATCATATCTAACAAATTCAAAAAGTATTGCCGTTGTGCTTGAGCCGAAATGTTATTTGGTTTTGAAAACTTTCCTTCCGCTTTATATACACTTTTTCTAAAAGTAAATCTGAAACTCCTTAGAGAAAATTATTCAAAAAATTCATACTCTCCTTCACTGTACTTTGCTGTACAAAAAAAAACTTAAAGCAGTTTGCCTTCCACATCTCTTTACTTGAAATCCTTAAATTTAGCTCATAAAAATCAGACTTAACTTCATAAAACTCATGAAAGGAAATGTTCTAAAAAATGAATCATGGCCTTACACCCAGAAAAGCATCATGTCAGGATAAACATTATTAAAAGTGACAAATATTGACGAGGAGGATTCGCAGCGTAAAGCGAACCTCCATGAGCCAGCCAAAGGCGTAAACAAGGTTCAGAGAAGTGCACAGACTTTTCGGGACAAAAGTCCCTCTTATGCCAGGATTGACTGGAGGCAGTCATGTTGACTAATAGACGCTCCACAATGCTTCCAAGACTGTCAACTAAATGTGGAGCCCTTTTCGAACCATCGCCCATATTTATATGAATATCGATAGAGATCGCTGTAAACAATGCTTTTAGCTTCCGGTGATGGAGTTTAATGTTCATTTCATGAGTCACAAAATGCCTTAGTGTTGCGCCAAAATTTTGTAATGTGACATAGAAGCTCAGAGCCAGAGCTTTAAATGATTCGATTCGTATCTCTACTGACATCGATCATTTTCCAGTGGCATTTTCGGTGGGGGCGGCAGCGGGGGTGTGCCAGTTTAAAGTGCCAAGAATGTCTCCTATACCCTCATCTGGGAAAGGGCGCCTCGAAAATTGTAGGAGGTGATAGTGTGACAATATGCTTCCTCCCATTGGGTAAACATGCCGGGGTCCTCTGTGAGCAGTACTCCACAATCGGCAATCATTCCGACGAGAAGTAAATTGATTTATTTTTTATGCTTAACCCCGAGGCTCAGTTGAATAATTCAGTTCCTTAAGAGCAACTGCTGATGCCTTAATTGGTTATGAGGAAGCTCCCACATGCAAATTTCTCAGCACCATAATATAATATGACTTGTGGCTAATTGGTTAAAACTGATGTCGCTATGCTCTTGTACATATGTTCATTTATATGCTCCAATTAAATTGTTAGGGAGTTAGTTATGGATGCTTAGAGATTGTGCAAAGATGTTCCTATTTCCAGGGGCTTAATTAAATTTTGTGCTAAAATAGATCTTATCCTTGATGATTGTAGTTTATTGAATTCGAATATGTTTTTGAAACCGTAAAGACTTATGGATTATGTTTTCTATCCTTTTTAGTAAATTTCTTCAGGGAATTAAAATGTTATAGTTCATTAAAACAGGTGTCCGTCGAGAGGATGTAGTATGAAAATCCTTAACATTATTCTTAAGTCACCAATTTCAAATTATCTAGTATATGAACATAAGCACGAGACCGGTTTAATAAGTCCATATAAAATTTACAAAATTTACGTATTTAATTTAAAAATGGATCGATACATACCCAGAAAGTATTTTGTTGAAAATTGGTCTTTCCTTATGTAGAACTTGCATACATATGTATTTCTGATTCCAACTATGTTTCCTGGTTTTTCCAACTCCTTGGATATTGAGGTTCTCGCTCTTAAACTCTCTCTGGTCCACAATAACCTGTTCTTGATTTGCTGTTACATCCAACCAGGAGCGCGTTCAAAAACCTTACTATGGTAAACCACGAGGTAAGCTGTGGTTCTGTTGCATAACTTCACTTAACCACGAAAGTTTATGTTTAACCATGGAGGTTTGTGAACGCCCCGTGGTTAACTACGACTTCAAGAAAATGAAAAATTATTTTTCCATAAAATAGTATCCGCTATTTGCTTCAATTATTTCGTATGTGTCCATTAATTATTCATCATAAATCCCACTTTGATTTGTTCAACTGTCAATAATTTGTTTTTTTTTATTCTTCTTCTTAACTATCGCTAACCATGCTCACGAGAATGGTTAAAATTGAACTACACCATAGTTAACCACGGGAGTTTTTGAACGCCAAAAAGTTATGCTCGTGGTAATGTTGAAGTTAACCACAGAGTTTTTGAACGATGAAAGTTTACTATAGCTCCAAATAACACCGTTAAGAAAATCGAACCCTAAAGGTTTTTGAGGTCGCTGATCAACGCTGATTTCAAATTGTAATTGGAACAAATTGAAATTTATTGTTTTGCATTAAAATTTTATATTTGATGAAATATTATTAAAACATTTGGAAATTTTTTAACCCTTTTGAAGGAGTTAAACCTTAGGGGTACCCCTTAGCATTAACAACACCCCCCTAGTTTTCAATGAACTATATTGTAGGGTTAGTTTTAACCCCTTAAGGGTTGAAAATAATTTATTTTTGCCTGACAGTACGCCCACAATCGAATTTGAAGCATAAACTTGAAAAAAAAAAATGTTTACAAGTTTTGCCATTTTTGGCCGATTTAGGGGTACTTTCAACCCTTTAGGAGTACCCCTTACCATAAAGTTCGCCTTAATTTAGTATAAATCAACCACCTTCGCAAATAAATATTAAAAAAAGTGCATTTCATCATTCAGTTTTGATGACATAATTTTTCAAAATTTATAGAAATAAGTTGAAAAATTGTAACTATATGCGATCTGCGAGCATGCCGATTACGAATCTGATGTCAAAATTAGGAAATTCAAAGTCGAGGATATACTTATAAATATTAGTTCAGTCGCCAGAGCACAATTCGAGTGCACATCTCTAACTAAATGTTAACTCACGAAACTTTTTCTAAAAAAATATTTTTTCGTGAGTATAATATGTTAAAAAAATGTTTCAGAAAATTGGTTGTGCGCTGCTCCTAAAAACATTCCCCTAAAACGGAAAATTCCGTTTTTGGCTAATATCTCTTAAACGGCAAGTCCCATCCTAAAATATTGTTTACCAAGTTTTTAGATCACGCGATTATCTACAAAAAATGATATTATACATTTTCCCGTACGAATCGCCGTTCATGAGATATTTAAAATACTCACATCCTCTAATTCCTGGATGGTTTTGGAGAAAAAATTGTTCTAGAGAAGGGGCTATCCCCACTATCCACTAAGGTACAGGGTGTTAACAAAAGAAAAAAATGTATTTTTTTAATTTTTACTTAAAATTGAATAACTCTTAGACTAATTATCGTAGAGCAACGTAATTCGTTTCGTTTTTTAGGTAAATGTGTATTCCTTTATATGATATTAAGAATAGGAACGTGAGTGACTCCGTTTACAAGATATGTAATTTAAAAGTTGTGATCTAAATCACAATATTCTTGTTTTGTTCAGAAAAATTCCAATATTTTCGCATTTTGGTCATATTTTGAACCTACATATATTGTAAAAGGAGTCAATCAAATTCCCGTTCTTAAAATTTTCGAATTCAAGTATAAAATTCGTATTCAGCATGCTCAAAAACATATAAATACAAGTTTAGAACTTATTTATGCAAATTTTGATAAATTATGTCCGCCATATTGGATCCGCCATTTTGAATTTCCATATTTTGACATCAAATTCGTAATCGGCATGCCCAAAATCATGTAGAAACAAGTTTTGAGTTTATTTATACAATGTTTTAAAAATGATATCCGCCATATTGGATACGCCATTTTGAATTTCCAATTTTTGACATCAAATTCATGATCAGCGTGGTCCATTACCCTATAATACCGAATTTCTTCCAAATTCATCAATATTTAGACTTTTGTCCACGTTTTCGGCAATTCGTCCCACTGTGGGGCGTTGTGCTCGGAAACAGAGCGTAACATATCAGTTTCGGGTAAAGAAGAACTTGAAGCGAACAGAGATGCTAATAAATCGGCCTTGGATTTGCTGTCTGTTATCACCTTCTCATCGTGGATAAAGAAAAGGATTGAAGTTGTAGTGAAATTATTCTTGATGGAACTTAGTAAGGACCAGAAGTTTTAACTACCGGAACTGGAATTAAGGAGTTTACTTCTCAATTTGTTGCTAAATAAGGTTTTGACTTTCTTGATGGTGGTTTTTCAAGAATTTCTTTGTTGCATGTACTCTAAACAGAGCGATTCACTCGGGAGACTTTTGTACGCTCGGAAGGCGGCTTCTTTAGTTTCAATTGCATTCATACACTCTGTTGGGCCTAGGCCTAGGTAGGCCATGGTAGAATGAGGAATGAACAAATGCATTCCTGCCTTATGATCCTAGTGATACGGATAACGGCAGAGCTGACGTTTTTATTTCGGAAACACAGGTTCCTGTCAGTAGATTGGAAAAAATTAATAAGCCCCAGCCCATTGGCCTCGTGTTTGAATATATTTTATAATAAGCCACGATTTCCCTAACATAGATGGCAATACCCCTATGGGGGCAGAGATTGTGCACTAAAGTATACCCTGACACCTAGGCTGTGTACCCAATTGGTATTGAAAGTATACAAAATCGGGTGCGATTTAAGACGTTATTAGCACTGGCCGGTATGCTGAGTTCTACTTCGGAAAACAGCCCTAGAAATGACCTAAGTCAGTATCGGATGATAATTGGGTTTCACTAAGTCTGAAGATTGGCGGTTTGGAATTATTTAAGTGGCACTCAACAAAAGAAAAATTCGCATTAAGTTCACGAATGTTACAACAGCCAATAACAAAGCAAGTCATGTAACGGGACTTCGGTTGCGCGAGCTTAATCGCCACGTTCTCGGGGATAATTCCCGGAACCATCAGCGTCAATAAAATTTGTCCTCGTCAAAGCATTTTGAAACGGGACAAATTTTATCGACCGACAGATTTTAGCCGCGTCACCTGCACGACCGAGATGTGGAGAGGGTAGGGAGCAAAAGTATAGATTTTTTCAAACTCCGTGACACAAAAAATTTGAGCAGTTCTGCGCACCTCGTTGCCAAATTTTATAAATATTGTTCTATCTTTTCCCCTCTTTTAAGTTAAAACGGCAACAAACGCAGAAAAAACTCAACAAAATAGCGCGCATGTCGAATGAATAAAGTTAATTTATCTTTATATGTATTGAGTAGAGCTTTTAAATACATTTAAAGCCCCTGCTCAACAAAGGCATCATAATAAGCATAATTTTACTATAATTATGCAAAAAATTTCTCATCTCTAAATTTAAAATAATTTAAAAAAATTCTGAAAAAACTACTTTTGAATAAATGAGCATTTTCATTCATAAAACGACAGTTCCCCGCAGTCGCCAGCAACACAACCTCCCCGGGCAGAAGCGTACATGCGACTGGCAAGAAACGTCAACAATCTAGTAATCAAAGTGATAAAAACAAAAATTTTGTATTTATTTACTAGTAATGCTACAAATTATTTCGTAGCAAATGTGTAAAATACAAAAACCTTAAAATAAAAAAATATATAAAAAGGGGAATTTTTCATTCATAATTTGTAATTTTTTTAAATAATCATTGAAACCCCATAAAAATACACCTCCCTTTAGCAATACGCAGTCGTGATTGATTAAATGGCAGCAAGTGATTTGATGGGAGTGTAACGAACCAAGTTCGTTACTAAGAACCGTCTCTTAGAAAAATACTAAAGTAACCCGTTTCAACTTAGAAGGCATTTCCTAACAAAGCTTCAGGAAAAATAAATATTTGCTCAGCAGGCTATGTGCTTCTCCTTTGAAAGCTCACTTCAAAGCGGTAAAGCTTCCTACGCCGATGAGCTCTCCGGCTATAAAATAAACGGCTTCACCAGGCTAAAATTCAGTCTTTAATCAGGCTCATTCCGGAGAGGTCGCCTTCTCCGGTCCTAGACCGTGTCGTGGTGTACGATCCGGCACGGTCATACTTTGGCCCTCAGGAATGTTGTCGTGGTGCACGATCCGACTATGTGCCGAAGTATCTATTCCTATACCGTGTCGTGGTGTACGATCCTGCACGATTAGACTACAGACATAACACCTACCGACCGACTACCGAATACCGGAGGAATGTTTCCTGGACCAATGTCGTGGTGTATGATCCGACATTGTTCCCGGCAGCATTTCCCATACCAGTGTCGCGGTATGACCAGATACAAGACCGACCACATACCGAACACACACACACACATCCTGCTAGACCATTGACCCCAGGTTACACACATGTAGAATAGAGAAGTGAGTAGGTAACTGCTTAGTAATAAATAAGTAGGAAACATGTATTGTAGAGGCAAACCGTAGTCAATTACTCAGAGATAGCTATAAGAAACCTGTAAACATGTATCCCGTATTTACTTAGATTTAAGTGACCTAAATTGTTAGTACATAAGGAATATTTTGAATAAATAAAGAAATTTTAGATAAGCTGCAAAAAAGGGCGCTGACGATGACGACACCGCCTGCTCCACCATCGACCCCTTGAGCCACCGTAGGAATGTAGCAGCACTGACAAAATTTTATCGCTACTATCATAGTGACTGTTCCTCCGAGTTAAACGCTCTCCTGCCTCCACGGCAATCTTATACCCGCAACACCAAATTAGCCCACTCGTCTCATTCCCTTCACCTGCAACTACCCCTTTCACGCACTCAACAAGATATGAATTCGTTTGTTAATAGAACAACTCGACTGTGGAATAACCTCTCGCAGTCAGTATTTCCGAACTCCTACAACATCCAAGAGTTCAAACGCAGGGTTCATCACCACCTTCTTCAACACCCCCCCCCGTACTTTTTAATCCTTAACCTATACTCCCCCCCCCTCATCCCTCCCCGGTACTAAGCTTACTGCTAGACATTGCACCATGACGTGACAAATGAGAAGACGGACTAGTAGTACAAAGGGTGACTCCTAAGCTTAGCACTGCCACATAAACAAAAAAAAAGCACGACCCTGGACAACTCGAGAGCTCCCGGAACCCTCTCTTAAAAACGGAGGTTAGAGAACACTTTCAATGAAACACCATTACAGGGGGAGCTAAATAAAGCAGTGTCCGAGCTTTTAAACATTTTTAAGAGCTTTGCTGGGGTAGAAGCGCGGAATGTCATGACGTTTGAAAAAATCTGTACTTGCTTGTACCGTTCGTCGGTCCGGTGTAAAAACAATTCACCAACTATGATATGAACCTTAATACACTACAGGTATAGTAAATTTTTGTTTCTCGTTCCCCTAAGAACCCCGGAATTTGTTGCAACAGGCGTTGAGAACCTAGGCCACTTGAACATAAGATTTATAATTGATAAAAAAAAACCTTTTAAAAGGGAAAAATCAACGAAGTTTTGTTTGTTTTTTTTTTTTTTATCAAAATTTATTTTACTTAATCTGCCAAATACGAATTTGAAAAATGTTTGTTTACAAAAAAAGTCAGTGTCAGTCAGCCAGTCAAACGTGCATACTGAAAACATTTCCTGACTAACAACTTTATTCTGAAGCCAATACAAAAAGTGGCCAGCGTTAAAAGCTTGTAAAAAATCTACTGCATAATTATGACCATCCCCTAAAGATTACCACTACAAAACTTGCGCTTTCATCACAGGTGTTAAAATAAACTTTTATCTGCCTAAAAAAACAAAAAATAATCGCTTACTCCGCAAAATCATTTACAATGTGCTCATTTTGAGATAGCACCCAACACCCCATAGCTTTTAACATACCTCATACGCACATCAAGGTGTATCATCCCTAAATTATTTTCTGCTGAAGTGAGTATCTTGCCCTCCATCTAAAGGGCCCACATTACCAAAAAAAAAGTTTTAAAAGTACATAAAAAGCGTTTCTAAAAGCCTCAATAAAAAATCGCAACAATACCTCAATAAACTGCTCCTTTTTTCATAAATCTTAACACTAAATCAAGGATAAAATTTAAAGACTTTTTTAAAGTAAGGATAAAAATAAGAAAGTCCTCTCCTTTTTTCAGAAAGCACAGCGAATCCAGACGCGAAGCGCCTTTATGACGACCTTCTTAGCAACTACAATAAATTGGTGCGACCGGTAGTAAACGTCACAGATGCCTTGACGGTCCGAATCAAGCTGAAACTATCACAGTTGATTGATGTCAATCTCAAGAATCAAATAATGACCACGAATCTTTGGGTGGAACAGACCTGGTACGACTATAAACTAAAGTGGGAGCCAAAGGAATACGGCGGCGTCGAGATGCTCCACGTGCCATCTGATCACATATGGCGGCCGGACATTGTGTTATATAACAAGTAGGTATATGCATCACAAGCCATTATCCTGTTTTTGTGTATCTTTTCCCATTTCTCCTTTCATGCGTATGAGTGGTGTATAGGTGCTTTAATACAATTCTAAATCGGCGTCCTGTTTCTTTTCTATCTATTTTTAGTGCCGATGGAAATTTCGAGGTCACCCTGGCCACCAAGGCGACTTTGAATTACACAGGACGAGTTGAATGGCGACCTCCAGCGATATATAAGAGCTCCTGCGAAATCGATGTTGAGTACTTTCCGTTCGATGAACAGACCTGCGTCATGAAGTTTGGTAGCTGGACTTATGATGGATTTCAGGTATGTATCAATGCTGGCAAAAGCATAATCTACCCTTAGGATACGATCCATTTCTAAAAATATCCAGGAAATGTTTTCTGAATGAATCCCGACACCATATACATCCCACCTCTCATGTCCAGGATATACATACACTCGTATACATCCTTACGATATGAAAAGAAGAAATTTCTGATTTATCTGCCCAAAGATCCTGACACAGGACTACTGCGTTCTGGTTTCATTTTTGTGGGTACAATAAAAGAATCCTTGCACTCTCCTTCGGCTCTCCAAGTCGTATAAGATTTTAACTCATAAGTTCGTCCTTCGTCCCGCTGTCCATCCACACCGCGGCACCAAAACCTTACTGGAAATTCCCTCATAAATTTTAAGGACTGGCTCTAACAGCATGGCAAAAGTCGTCGTCGGGATATAATCCGTGTAGTTTTATATGTGAGTGTTGTGTTTGATTTCAGCCCCGAAGAAGCACGTGCTGAGGAAAATTCTCTGGATCAGAAGTAATTGCCATATTGAGCCCGTCTACATAAGCTCCTGATTGTGCGAGTACCATGAAGCATAGCACAGTACCGAATTGACTTGCACGGCGTGAAATATGGTCACGTAAAAAATTACATTTTCGCTTAATGTAGCTTAATGATAATCGCATTTACTATTGGACCGATCCTAGTACACAGTGCTAGGCATAAGCCCATCAATTTTCTTTTCCCCGGGATATTTTTTCGGTGATTTATTGTCCTTGTTTCTTTGATGCGGGCTGAAAGAGAGAGTAAAAGAGTTCTTGTAAGATTGAGGATTGAGAGTTGATTTTCTGATGGAATGGTTCCTTAACGATTACTCCAAGAGGTTGTCGAATCTGATATGTTGTGCATTTTCTTACACTTAATCTTATCCCATTTTTATCTTGTCTATCTTGTTCCAGGGGAGATTTCTTTGTGAGATTGTTGAACTCCGACTCGATATACACACGACGTTACCTCGCAAAAGCAGACAAACCCATCCAGGGATGTTTTGATTTATATTTTTTTATAATACACAAAAAAACTCATATTCGTCTGAACACTGGGATTTTCTATGATACCTACCTACCGTGCCGTTTATTATGTTGATTCATTCTTGCATGATGTGTTCCTATAACCAGGATTACACTATACTGAATTTTTTATACAAGATTTCTTTTTTGATCTAGTGCAAAACACCTGTCAAAACTTACCTTATTTTACGGTCACCATTGCTTCTGAAGAAGATCTAGATGGGAGCGATGTTTTTGGGCCCGGTGCCGCTGGTAGCAGACGTTGTTCTCTAAGTTTATATCTTAAGGAAATCACAACGCAATATCATGAATTATATCTTGTGTTATGGCCGTGTAATATGACTTGTCTTTCTACCAGCTTTGAACCCAAATAAAATCCTCAGTTATGTATGAAGCCAATTTATATTGATTTTATGAATGAATTGTTTGAATTTATCCATACGATGCTTGACTTGACTTATTCCTCTTTAGGCCGGAAACAGTTGCCCTCCAGCGCACCCTGATTTGTCTAACAGCTCTAAGCTCCGTCCGTGCTAATTGAGTTCTTCTTCTCGTTGTTTTAGGTCTACCAGCTCGGCGGGTTACTTGTGGATAGGCGACTTATAGGCGCCTCGTGATGTATTGGGTGAATGACCTGTTGTATAAGCGCTTCGTACTTTATTTATTCTGGAACTGACGTCTTCTTCTGCCCCGCCATTTTCGGTAACTAGTAAGCAAAAGAATTTTTCTACCAGTTTTACACGGTTATTCAGCGCTGTGCATACAAAGTTGTTTGCATTTATCCGCATTTATTTAGTTTTCGTCGGATTTGGCCTTAAGCCTCCTGAACTATTTTTTGTTGCCAAATTGTTTAACATCTTTTTAAGGTGCTGGTGTTTGTGGGCCAGCAAACAGATATTATCCGCGTAGTTGAGATTCTTAGGACGGTCTAGGAAACCTCATTGTAAATTATTACTATAAGAAAGTAATGGCGAAAGTAAATGTCCTGGTCATACTCCAAAGGTCATCTCAAAGCTATCGGATAATTTTCCATTACGCAGAACTCTGCATTTGGAATTGTTGTATAGAACTTTTATTAATTCTATTACTTTGTCCGGCAGTCCAGGTTGCCGTAGAGCTTGCCATATAAAGCCCCTATTAACCAAGTCGAACGCTTTCTCATAATCATCAAAAAGGGGGATCGTAATTCAGTAGACTGTTCCACTAAGATTCTCAAGATGTTAATATGATCTATGCAGGAACGGCATTTTGGAATGATCAAATAAACCGCGGCCTGTTGCCTTTCCCATAGTGGCAATCAGTTCGTTTAAAAACTGTATTGGTTGCGGCAGACGATGGATATAGAAAATAAGTACTTATAGAGATGAGCAAGACTTTTCTTGCAGTTCTTCCTTTTATTGTACATTTAGCAAGACCAAAGTAAGAACAAGACAATACAGGACAAAATGAGACTACAAGATCAAGATAGCAAGACTTTTTGCTCATCACTAAATGCCTAAAGTCTTGCAGTGATGAACAAAAATCCTTCAAAAAAGTCTTGCTAAAAGCCTTGCAAAAATTCTTGCAAAAAGTCTTGCAGTCTTGTATTTTCCTGCTAAATGTGCAAGACAAGACTTTTGCCTCATGGAAAACTTTTGGCAGTTAGTGATGGGCAAAAAGCCTTGCTATCTTGATCTTGCAGTCTTGACTTGCCTTGCGTATCGTATCGTATCGGAGGTAAGAAATAGATCAATGTGTGGGATCCTTGGTCTGCATCTGGAACCCTAGTTTAACTATGAACAATTTGATGTAAGTTGTTAATGTCAAACTCAACGCCCTTTTCCAACCCCCCTCGGAAAACGCCAAACCGCTTTATTGAAAACATGAAAAAGTACTGCCCATCTTCGGAGATTTGAATGAAAAAAAGGCAAGAAATAAATACTATTCGATTATTACTATTAACACTATGCCGCAAATGGATTCCACACAACGTTTGTAGGAGTGTTATGATTTTATCATTTTTTTGTACATTTATTGTAATTATATTAGTGGTATATGAAGAAAATAGACAAAATACCTTAACTAACTACCTGCAAATACTCAAATATATCAGAAATATATTACATACATAAACCAAAGCCATTCTATAAATACGAAAAGTTCTTGCTGCTTTTTCCACTTCTTTTTACGAATTGCCGCCTATAAACATAATTCGTGTGTTAATACAATTGCATGTAATTCCTCCCAAATGCCTCCTTCCCCTCCCAAAAAAATTTCACGTCCAGTACACATAAAGATCGGACGAAACCCCAGAGCCGAAGCCCAGAAGGAATTGAAGATCTAAGGCTTCCGGGTACCGGGTATAAATATTAAACTGAAAACAGACTGAAAATAAACTGAGTTTTGAATACTTAAGAGCATTTGGAAAACGAACTGAAACTTTACTTAGGTAGTGAACAAGAAATGTACTGAAAATTGGGTAATTGGACTGAAGACTATGGACGCGGAAGAAATTTAGACGGAAACATTACATCCGGATGTTTTCAATCATTTGTTTATATTCGTGAAGGGTAACTAAGTTTTCAGTCGAAATAAAATTCATTTTTCAGTCTCCTTTCAGTCCTTTTTCAGTTTTAGCTTTTTCAAAATAAAAAAAGCTTATACAGAGGCTCTGTCCGTCTGTCCGTCTGTCCGTCTGAAGCCTACTTTCATCTCTGAAAGTACTGCAGCTACAGACTTGGGAAATATCTCAAAATGTAGCTCTTGGTCAAAAGACCAAAAACTGAGAAAATGGTCTGGAAATTTCAACCAGAAGTATATTTAAACAACAAAAAAGAGCCTTTAAAGAAAATATTGTGACTAATTTTTGTGTTCTAAGGCTTATAACTTCTTAATTATTCATTTTACCACAAAATTTCTAAGTAATAAATTGTAGATTATTTAATTCTAAACAAAGTGTCCTTGCAAATTTCCGGTAAGATGTGCCGTTTCGGAGATATAGTGGAAAAACCATTTGCATACGTTTTCCAAGATGGCGGCCAAATGGGGGGGAGGGGTTAGAATCCCGAAAACTCAAACTTAAGCTCACCCTGACCCCCCCCTACACATCCCAAAAATAAAACCTTGTCCTGCATTTTTGCAATGTTAAAGTACCATTTCCATGGACTATAAAGGGCTAGGGAAAGTCCCTCGTCTGTGGGGCTGCGAGTTCGATCCTTCGGCTCGCGGTGCTTTTTTTTTCGTCATAATAATTTTTTTTAATTTCCTTCGGGGATTTTGTTTCATATGAAACAAGTTTTTGACATGAATACGTCTCTAAATTTGCTTCCAGAACAAAAACCGATGATAACGAAATTATGGCATATAGTTTTTATCTGCTGCTCAAAAACTATTGTTTATATTGAATAAAGAGATATATCATGACGTGAGTGAAGAATCAAAGAATTTTATTGTTTACATTTGATTTCCTTTTTTTTTAAGCTATGATGATTATATTGTAGTGTTTGTTAAATACTTTGGTAAGTTTTAGATTACGCAGTCTCACAACTTATAACCCTACATAAGCTTTTAACAAAAACTTTTCAAGATTAATTATATATAGCGTTGGTCAGTGTGATACTTATGAATCTCCATGGCCAAACTAGGGTGCAGTAAGCCGAATTTTTAACAATAAGACATGTATGTTTAAGTAAAATAATACACCTAATTCTGTTGTGCAGAGTGCATCACATTAGATTATCCTCCAATCCAAAGAAAAATGTTTAGATTCGTTTTCTGTAGTGTTTACATGTGTGATGTGCTTTTTTTTTTTTTTTCAATTTGACACATTCGAATTATTGGCCTCGATTCCCAGATCCGGCGGGTTGAAAGTGAGTGCGGATCAATCTTCACTTAATATATTGTCATCCAATCTGAAGTGTTATTCAACAGAAAGAATATCATGAAAAAGCGTAATTAGTGGCTAGTCTCTAGGCACAACATCCCACTAGTTGTATTTTCATCCGGGTTCAGTCCATAACCCTTTCAGCTATAAAGTCTTAGTGATAGAATGGAATTTGGTCGCTGTAACTAAACAATTCGGGTCAATGACTCTATTAGCATGCCATTGCCATTGGTGTAATTGAACCGAACATCTTGCTTCACTTCTTGAACTAACTAATTTTAGTAAATATAAGAAGATATATCAATAAGAAATTGCCAAAACTTAAGTAAAGCGCTCATTTAGTTAATTGAAGCTAGCTGTTTTTACAAGCAATACGATACCGTGTTTCATGGAGCCGAAGGCAGCACTGTCCTGTTATAGCCACATGTAATGTTGACACCCAAATCATTCTACTAGGCCACAAGAAAACTTTTCGTCATGTCACAGTAGGCGATTACCAGTAACTGTTGCAGCATTGCCTTTAGGACTCTCGAAGAACAACGATATAATGCCACCGACCATACATCCACTCTATGAGGGTTTGATGGTCGCTAGTATATCAACATTCTGTTTATTAAAACCCAGTTACATAGCAGCGTTGCGTTGCGTTTCGTAGCGTATGTCAAAATTAAAACTATGTAATTTAAATGATCCTTGCTACATCGCGCGCAATGCAACGCAACGCAACGCATGAGTTGAACAAAGTTCAACTTTTTATGCAAAGCAAACGTTGGTAATTTAGGAAGTGACAGTTGGGAATTGAGAAGGTGTTTTTTATTCTTTAATCGTTGATATAATTAGTAAATTATATTTAATTGTAATAACAAACCATACAATTTCATTAATTCTTGCATTTTTCCGCTTTTTATTAAGCGACTTCAAAAAAGAGGAGGTTACTCAATTCCTCTTGTAGGTATTTTGTAGTCCTGTTCACGTATAACTTTGTAACCCAATAATTTTTTTTGCTTTTTTTGGTTCATTCGAAGGGGGAGTTTCCCACGGTAGTCCCGTTAAATTTTTTCGAAATTCTGATAAAGGAGTTCGAAGTTAGGCTAAAAAACTGTTAAAATTAGTTCAACCTAAACATTTCATAAGCACCAAACAAATTACTTTAGTGTTGCAAAACTGGTAGAAGGCCGGTGGGAGAGTGCGTAGCGCGTTGGGTCCTCGATCCAGCGGCGTGTGGCGTTGCAGGTTCGAACCTGGTCGGCGGGGCAGATTGTTTTCTTTTTCTCTTTTTCTTCTTTCTGAAATGATTTATTAACATATTAGTCAACCACTGGTATTACATATCTGCCATGGCGCAGAGGGCAAGGGAGAAGTACCCTCATCTGGGGGCTCTGTGGGGCTGCGAGTTCGATTCTTCGGATCACGTTGCTTTTTTTCGTCATAATATTTTTTTTTAATTTCCTTCGGAGAATTTTGTTTCATATGAAACAAGTTTTTGACGTGAATACGTCTTTTTTGCTTCCAGAACAAAAACCGATGATAACGAAATTATGGCATATAGTTTTGATTTGCAGCTCAAAAACTATTGTTTATATTGAATAAAGAAATAAACCATGACGTGGGTGAAGAATCAAAGAATTTTATTGTTTACATTTGATTTCCCCACTATCAATGACAATTAAGCTTATATTTCCTTGATTTGTATGTGTGTGTACTGTAAACAAATGTTGAACTTGATTTTGACCCACTTCCATATAACCGATCAACTGCAAATTTTACACATACGTATAGTTTGCATTACAATACAATCTGATCATTTTATAAAAAAATCAAGATGGCGGTTCCAATGTGGCGAATTTTGCAATTGGGCTCCCCGACCCCTGAAATGGGTATCAAATGGAAGGGTGTGACAAGTAGAACACACTTCGTTATGTGGCGTCATTCAAAACCCAAAATGGCGGCCAACACAAAATGGCGGCTTACTTTTTCTTTACAACGTCCTTGTTACGGGTATCGAATGAAAGTGTATGACGAGTATAGTACAGTAACCTATCGACCTCACAATAAATATTGCTTTTAATTTCCCCCGGAGAATTTTGTTTCATATTAAATAAGTTTTTTTTTTTAAATTCGTCCGAAAATATGCAACTATTTAGCTACTGCTTACTGCTACTGCTGCGCGGCGGCGTGTTATACTTCTCCGAATGGATTTAAAAAGAAAAATCATTCTCGCAATACGTACGCTGCATCATCGGTTAAACGATACTACGGCAGCGTGTCTTACTTATCGTAAAGGTAGGTTCATACGCAACGATTTAGTTTTTTAAATTGTCTGGCGCAAGTCGAATTGTGTAAATAAACTGAGTGCAAATGACGAGTGAAAATTACCTCCATTAGTTATTGCGCATTATATTTATACTTATCTACGCGTTATAATATGTTACATTGATTGTGATAAGGTCGGAGGAGCAAGTGGTCGAACATCACCGAGACATATTTGGTACAATCCAAACCTTTTAGATTGTGCAAGCCGAACAGTTGAGTTCACACGCAACGATCTATTTGTGCCGTGTAGACCTACCTTAATAATTTTTTTATATTGCCCCCGAAAAAAATGAATGGACTAAAAATAATTAAATAAAAAAAAATGTAAAAACCGACTTCAGAAAAAAACCGCACAAAATGCACAAAAAAGGATGAAATAATTGTTTGTAATTCTTAACAACATTAATCCAATCAGAATGGATCTAGAAAGAAGAATCACTTTTGAAGACGACCGACGAGGAGCGCGAAATTGAAATACGAGGAAACAAGAAGAACCGCAAAAAACATCTGCAGGAAGAACAAAAGACAATTCCTCAACAGCTACATCCTTAGGGCAGAGAAAAACGAGAAGCGTCCAAGGAAGTAAACTTCTTCAAGAAAGGCTTCAAACCTTCCTCCTGTACATGTAGAAGAAAAGAATTCACTACAGTCACAGGCAGCGAAGATATAAAGAAAAAAGGGAGGGATTTTTTAGCGAGCTGCTGAACGCCAAAGAGAGCATCAGACATGTACCAGAGCCCCGTCTACAACATAACGATGATACCAGAGAAACAAATGTACCCACTCGGGAAGAAGAAAAAAGTGCCATACGATCATTAAGAAACAACAAATCTCCAGGAACTGATAACATCACAGCAGAGTTGATCAAACAAGGAGGCGAATCGCTTTCAGCATCTATACATGAAACCTAGGATATAACTTTGAACGACTAAACCAATTTCACTACCTGGGGTCCGCAGTCCGCGAAGACAATGATGAAACGATAGACGTACAAAGAAGAATAAACGCCACAAACAGAACAACCTTCTCACTACTGCCAGTAATGAAATCCAGAGACATCCACTGAAAAACTAAAACTAGTTGGGATGTGAGTTTGACCCCTTCGGTCCACACGATTAACTTCCCAGTATGATGAACGAAGATGGAATAAACTGACTTCTTACAAAATAGTTATACATTTAGCACTAGTGGAAATTTGGCTAGTATCAGAACTGATGACAAAGCAATCCCGAGAGAAGCTAGTTCAAATAACTATTATAGTAGTAAATTCACAAGATTTTTCTAAAGAACTTGTTTTTCCTGAACGTTAACAAACAAACATGTCCTCCGTATTTCGTTCGCTGCACTAAAACGGGTGTACAAATTCGTATTGAGCGTGCTGAAGCGCCGTTGGTAAACTGAGAAGCGAATGACTTCATTTGGAAATTCCAAACCTTTCCGGAGATGTTAGCAAAACTGTAACTGTTAAGTACTTGTCAGACTTGACCAAAAAGAACAAATTTTGCGGTAGCTACTGGAAATCCCGGGATAAACCGCAATTTGCTGAAACTGTATCACGCGTAGAAAACAATTCCCCGTCAAAAAGTGCTAATCCAAGGTTTGAAAAATTCGCGCTTTTTGTAAAGCGTAACGAAATTTTTGCACGATTTTGAAAGGTTGTCGGATTTTGACAAGTGATGTTTTGTTCGAAGTTAAGAACGGGTCTCATTCCATCGAGTTTAATAGATATTAGCAAAACTTGTCAATATAAGGTCTTTCTGACAATTAGCCGAATTTAAACAAAAAAGGCCCGACAGAATATATTGAACTTTTTTTCAGAGCATTTCTTCGTTAATATTCTTTTTTTCGGCACCTCAAAGAAATCGATATAGTTTTTAGTTCACGCGGTATCGTGCAGGTTCAAAAATCATTAACGTCGTTTAAACAAAAAAAAAAAAAAAACGGTTCGACCGAATTTTATGAAAATCTTTTCAGATCATATTTTGGTTAATACTCTTGAAACGGCACACTCTACTAAGTCGATATCTTTTACAGTTCGCGCGATATCGTGCAGGTACAAAAATCACTTATGTCATTTAAACCAAAGAACCGCTCGAGCGAATATTATAAAAATCTTTTCAGTTTATATTGTCGCTAATACGCTTCGAACGGCACCTCAATAAGTCAATATCGTTCGTGGTTCGGGAGATATCGTGCAGGTACAAAAATCACTTACGTCGCTTAAACAAAAAAACGGCTGGACCGAATTTCATGAAAATCTTTTCAGATCATATTTCGGTTAATACCCTTCGAACGACACCTCAACGAAGTCGATATCAGTTTTGGTTCGCGCGATATCGTGCAGGAAAAAATGACCACATCCGTACGCACATACACACACACACACACACATACTTCCTCCCAATTTTTTGCTTAAAATGCTCCTGGGACCTTGAAAGATGAAAATACGTTGAAATTTTCGATTTCGATTTTCGGACCGATTACAATAACTTCCTATACTGGGAAGTTAATAAGAATCTACAAAACCATCATACGTACAGTAGCTACGTATGGATGTGAAGCATAGAGTATCTCCCAGAAATCCGCCGATATGATGGATATATTTGAGAGGAAGGTTCTCCGAAGGCATTGTAGACAATGCATGGAGAATACGTTACAATGACGAATTGTACGACTTAAGGCCGGAACACACATATTTCCACCGCGTCCGTACCGCATCCGCACCGTGTGTCGGACGACACACGGAGAGAAAGTAAACAAATACAATTTTACTAGTCAGTCCCCACATTTCCGTGTCCGCACCGCGTGAAATTACTTGAGTTTTGTTTTTGCCCGGACACTGTGCGGATGCGGTGCGGATTTGTGTGTCCTGGTCTTTATACAAAGAATGTAAACTTTCGACCCACGCCAAGCTACTACGTTTACGTTGGGCCGGTCATGTCTAAAGAATGGTTGACTCAAGGATACCAAAAAAAGCGCTGTATCTACTTCCAGATGGCAAAAGACCAGTTGGCAAACCACGGTCAAGGCATGTAGACAATGTTTGGGCCGATACAACAAAAATGCTCAACACAAGAAACTGGAGACAAGCTGCGGGGCAAAGAGACGTCTGGAGGAAGAAGCTGATGGAGGCCAAGGCCCGAATTGGGCTGTAGAGCCATCGAAGATGAAGAAGAAAACCCGAAATCCATGAATGAAGATTATTTTTGAACCGAGGATATTTTAAAAACTTGAGGCCTCAGTACAATTTACCATCGTGTAAGGTACAACTGTACTGCCTCGTATAAGTCCGGTTCAACTCTACTGCATAATAAATTTTTACCGAAAAATATGAGCTGTCTGGCTCTAGTCCACCAGATCGCCGTGAAATATATTATGATGGGCCTCACCGTTATGACATGTGTCCAGACTTCAATGAGATATTCTACTTCAGTCGTAACACCATTTTCGCCTTCCTGTTGTTTTTCTACAACGCAATGTCTAGACAGAACAGAAAATACGTTAGGGTGACCGGCGACGGCGAATAATTTGCTTCAGTATAATCCTTCTTACCTGGCTTGGGGAGTAATATCACCTTGATACCTCGTCACCACCGCGGAATGTGACCTGCAGCTAAATAAGTATTGAATTTTGCCCGAAGTCTAAATACAATATTTTCTTTCCCCCATTGAAGTAAATCTGCTTGTTATTAGTTTCCTCCAGCTTCTCCACCGTCAAAAACAAATCTAAATCAAATGACTCAAATTTCTCGAATAAATTTTTAAAGCAACTCATCAGCCAGCAACAACACCTTGTTACAAAAAAGGCAAATATCCACCCACCCTAAATGCAGTGCGTGCTCGAAATGAGAAAGTTCAATATAAATCAAGCGTAATCACATTTATACATATGTACGTTGTATGTATAAAGAAGAACGTGAATATATCTACCGTCGGATCTAATAATTCATTTCCTACAATGGGCAACTTGTTCAAATTTCACTGTTACGTAATTCAAAAGTCGACTTTAATAAATAAAATCATTCTTCCGAGCTTAGCTAAATCCATTTATTTTAAAACATATATATTTTGTTTGGATCCATACATATAGGAATCATCTCCGCAAGGAAGCGTACGCCAATGAACCATATGAAGCTCCTCCCCTCCAATCTCTCCCTGGGTTTATTAAGCCCCTATGATACCTTTTTTTTATTTTGCTCCAACTCTGCAGCAACATTCAGGAAACTCATAATATCCCCCCTCCACCAAATGAAAGAACAGACAGAAAAAAGTAAACTCAAATCAAAATGACTAAAAACTCTTGAATCATCATTTTCAACCCTTAATCTCGAGGGATTCGAATCAATTTTTAATGCCTCTTCCCGAGAGCTGAGATCCTTGCTACTGTTAGGCATACGAAAATGGATTATCCTACATCTTGTTTCTGTTAGCACATCTCAATAGCAATTCTCACTAGGTGGATTTTCTCTTCCAACTCTATATTTTGCCCTGCCAACTGGCCTGTCCCATTGTCTTACTCCCAGGTGTATTTAATCAAGGATTGAACAGGATATCGGGCGAAAAGGCTATTCCGGGGCCAGAGCAGAGTAATGAAATTGAAAGTACACAACTACACTCAACGGGGAAAATAAAAGTAAATGGAATTCCGCAGAATAAAAAAGCAGGAAGACCGCTCTGATTGTTATCTACTCCAATTGTCGAATTGATTTCGGTATCTCCTTTAATCCTTCGAGACCTGTTCGCCGTTCCCTTATCCCTGCTCCAATCCGAACTTCTTTTTTGGTGTGTTTTGTTACCTTTCACTGATGATATTTTTTCTTCTCTCACATTTTTCCCCTTTCAAACAGGTGGATTTGAGGCATATCGATGAACTTAACGGTACAAATATAGTCGAAGTTGGTGTTGACCTATCAGAATTCTACACATCAGTCGAATGGGATATTTTGGAAGTTCCTGCTGTACGGTAAGTTGCTATCTATTGTATGTTCACATATTTGCATTTACAGATTCTGGGAGGGTAGTGCAGAGCCGAAGAGTTACAACCTGGCCAAAATAATCTTCGACCTTAGTGTTATTATGCTGCCATTAACCTTACATCGCCCCCAAAAAGTTGTGTTTGGACTAAATGGACAGTGCATTACCTAGAACATTAATTGTTATTAAAGCATGGAAAATAATTGCTGGATACCCGCCCTTATCACATCTATTAGTAAAGGTGTCGGGCTTAGCTACACATAGCAGTGGTGGTAGTTGGGTTGTACACGATCCATTCTGGTAATAAACATGATGTGTGGCATTTGGGTTCAATATGTCGGAAATTGATATTCCCTTGAACTGCAGGGCTTGGTTGGGTACAAAGGATTTATTCGGTTACGCTTGAATTATTTTAGTAGATTAATATTAAGTTAGTTGGGATTTTAGATAACCACGACTGGTTTACATGACCAATCCACTTTGTTACTAAAAGGATGGTTTTCGCATTATTGCACTTCTGTATGGCCGTTGTTTTCCTTTCCTAATGTTGAAAAGTATAAGTTCGATACCAGGAAATCCAAATCGCAGTTGTAAGTCAGCCACATTACGCCAAATAATATTGCTAATCAATGACTTTATCATTGACGATTTGAGCCACCATTTAGCGTTTGTATATACATAGTAATGGGCGGAATTACATTTTTTATTTTTCGTACTATCAGTCCGTCTAGTAGTAAGCTTATTTTGAATTATATAGTCGTTGCAATAGGTTCTTTTATATGAGAGCTAAATTAAAAATCGCCGTTTCTGTTATTAGTTCTTCATGTCATATTATTTTGGTGGAATGTTTAGTAGTTGAACAGATGACCGAAAGGGGGGTGGGGGTGCAAAAGTGTAGGTTTTTGGGCTGAACTGTGGTTTTTTACGATTTCTGAGAAAAGTAGACCTCTTAGTCAGCCACATTATGCCAAATAATTTTGCTATTAAATGATTGTATCATTGACGATTTGAGCCGGCGTTTGGCGTGGAAAGTCCACAGGATAAGAACTTTTGTCAGCCCGACTTTTCATAAAACACAAAGTTTAAATGCAACGGCAGGCGAAAATTCTATGCGGTCATGTGGACGGAATGTCCCTAGTGCCTTTTCCAATGGCAGCAATTTTGCTTTATTTCACAGACAAAATTATAGAGTCTATAGGCAGAAGTTTCTACGACGAAAAGGCGCTGTCACGTGGACCCACCATTGGAAAAGTCGGAGGATCCATGAATGGTGTAGGTTTGCATGTGTGTTACTTCTCAGCAGGAAATGGAGTGCTCCAATAGCCATGTTTGAGCACTCCTTAAAAAGCTTACAGGGCTCACGGTCCCATACTAGTTCCATAAACTTCTTAACATTGCATGTCATTCCAGAGGAGCATACATTTTTATGCCCCTGATCAAAAACTAATCTCTATCTGCTGTGTTGCTAATCTCTATCAATAACCAGTGACGATATCGTTAACAATATTAATGAACTCTCATTCGACTTCGCTTCCGGCCCCGACGGTCTCCTTCCTGCTGTCCTTAAGTCCTGTGCAGAGGCTCTTCAGTCTCCACTGAAAACTATTTTTCAGAAACCCTGGAGGGTACTTCCCTACTCTTTGAAAGAATTCTTTCATAATTCCTATTCATAAAAGCGGGAGCAAGAATAAAATATCGAATTATAGAATAGTGGCGAAGCTGTCTGTCATACCAAAACTTTTTGAATCAATCATTTATTCTGCAACCGCGATTATCTGCAAAAAAAACTCATCTAATCGCCAACTTTTACAAGTGGTCCTTGACACTTTCACTCTTGGTGAGTTAACAAGAACCTGGTTCTAAATATTAGTAAATGCAAAGTCATGACTTTTAGTAGGAGACGTAGTCCTTTAATTTATAACTACACCTTTCTGAATGAGGGTGTTCCTCGGGTAAATTCGGGATTAGATTTGATAGTAAGCTGATTTTTTCCGCTCACATTAACTATATTTCCTCCAAGAGTAGATTAGTCCAAGAAATTCAACAACCCGTTGATCATTAAACATCTATATATCTTTTTAGTCAGACTATTACTTGAATATGCGACCCAGGTTTGGTCTCCTCATTACTCTTCGTACGTTGGAAAAATTAAATCAGTTCAGCGAAGGTTTACTCGATTCTCACTGAGTCATCTTCCTTGGGAGGACCCATTAGTTCTTCCATCATACGAATACCGTCTTAAGTTACTGAACTTACTGAGCTTAAGCATTCTCCACAAGCGTCGTGAGGTGCCCGATACTGTATTCGTTTACCAGCTCCGCAATGGAAGGATTGACACAGGTTTTCTAAGTCGCCGCGCGTGGTTCAGAGACACCAGCTACAATTTGAGAGGGCCACCTCTCTTACACATCAACTCCTCTAACACCAATTACAGTAAATTTGAAACACGTTTATCGCGTGTTCATCAATGTGAGCTTTTAACGTGACCTTAAGCAAGAATGTCCTCAAAAAGGGCTTATTCGGCCTCGTATGACTGCTTGTCTCATATACTTCATGGTTCTTTGTGTGTTCTTTGATATTTTTGTTTTGTATATTTTGCATAATTTAGTTAAGCCTCATCTTAGCGCTTGATTGTGCTGAGCTAGTGAATTTTTCTTGACTCAGCTGAGAAGTTCGCCTTATGCGTTAGAAGGGCTTAGTCTATTAAGCATTCCAGGGGCATCATAAAAAAGCTTTTTAATAAATAATATTCATGGACGCCTGCGAATAAACGAAGGATGTCGAAAAGCTTTTTTTTTCGCCTTTTGCAATTGTTTTTTAGGTTTTTTTCCAGACGCCAGTGTCGATTTTGCAAGCGGTCCCCGTGCTAAGTACTAACTACGGTCTACTGAGTATGCTAGTGCAACGATTTATGTTCCTTAAAATAATTGCCAGTTTTGCTTGTAAAACCTATGAAAACTGCAGCAATGCTTGGGAGCATAAATTGCAGCGCTCGAAATAAGCTCTGCTGAACAGCGCTCCCAATTATTCCCACTGGGTTGTTACTGGTAAACCTTTACCCTCAGACTTCACAGTTTGCAACAAGGGCGTGCACTTGCACCGGGCGCGATTTCGGAAAAAGATTTAAACATTAAACATTTTAAAAAAAATTGAAAAGTATTCTAACGGAAATTACACAAAAATTACAGAAATTACAGTAAAAGATTGAAAGAAAGAAAAAAAGGAGAAATTTCACTTCTGCTCGTGTAGGAAGTTTCCAGTAAATTTAGCTGCAAGATTCGAGAAATTTGGGAAAAAAGATCTCCCAAGTGAGAGAATAATCTCTCGTTTATTTGGAGTACTTTTCGAAAATTTCGACCCACATAAAGGAAAAATTGTTCCGAAGGCTCTGTATTTTGTATTGCTGTTTGCCATGATTGTATAAACTTGAGGGCGCTGTTGTTGCACTTTTAAATTCTGTTTCAAGAATTGTTAAAAGAGATAAATGAACGAAATGAGGGGAACAAAATTCCTTTTTAATTGCTCGTTTTTATTTGGTCCTTTATACCCCGACTTCACCGGCAGTTCAAAAAACTTCATTTCAATCCGAATAAGTGGCTTCACTAGCCAGTTTATTTTCAGCTCGTGCATGATATTTCTGTTCCTTTTTCGCCAGAAGTTAGAAGCTCACGGGACTGATATTCCATTTTTCCAGTTGATTACTCTCTTTTGAGCGAGCTTTCATGTTCAATCTCAATTTCATATTCTGTTGAGCGAACTCAGGCTTTTTTTCCTGAGTTCTATATGCGAACTCTGGCAATAAATGAAGTTCGGTACACCTACTTGGTTCTGCCGATGAACCCGGGGTATTGATGTTTAACAAATTAGTAGGGCCAGTTTCCAATAAAAATTGGCTGTAATCTTCAATTCCCTTTTGAAATTCGATGAAGAGTCGCATGGGGTTTCACAAGAGCCAGCTTTTCAACAAACTATACACTAGAATGCTTCAGCTTGTTGTTGTTGCTTTTAATATTAATTTCCCCTTAACAACCACCACACAGCTGTCAAAAAGTTGATTCAAAAATTCCGTGAAGGAATTCAGAGGTTCAAAAAACCTTTCCGCCCCATCGCCTAGTCTCTTCTACGCAATCGACGTTTTCAGCAGATTTTTCTGGGTTGGATTTTGAACCATGTGAAACTTCATATCCCCATTCAGCGAGTGTTTGTATCTTTTCCATTGTTCTTCACTGCGTTCAAAAATGAACGGCTTATCAGCAAGAGTTAACCCTTCTAGCACAGAAGGCGCACTTTTCAGCTAAGCATGAAAATCTATATATACATGTGGGATCAAATAAAACCCGAACAATTTTTAAGAAAATAAGAAAGTTATAATTAATCCAATATATAACAAATTTAGTGATTAGAAATAAGAAAATAAGAAAGTTATAATTAATCCAATATATATAACAAATTTAGTGATTAGAAAACCAAATAGTAAATTATCCACGTCCACGTTCTACTTCCACTTACTTCGTATGCCCAATCGAGAGTGACCCCTTATTCCTATCCCACATACATACACATACATACATATATAAATATATAAATGTATATATATACATATATAGAGTTTCCCTTCTAACGCAGAAGGCGCACTTCCCAGCAGGGCTGAGAAATATTTACCACTGCCGTGGCTCAGCTGAGACATGCAAACATAAAATATTAGTAACATAAAAATTATTAAATAAAAACACAAATCCAAATTAACATATAACCCACGCAAGCAATAGGAAACAAAGATGGTCACGTGAGATTAAAAAGACTCCTTTTAAGGACATCTTTACTAATGCTCACGCTAAAGACATTAATATTATTGTTAACATTAATGAACATGCGGTTTACAGGTTCAAATCTACCGTAATTAGTATTAGAGGAGTTGATTTGTAAAAGAGGTGGACCTCTCAGATTATAACGACTCTCTCTAAACGACGCACGGCGACCTAAAAAACCTGAGTCGACCTTTCCATTAAGTAGCTGATGAACAAATACAACATCGGCCACCTCTCGACGCTTTTGAAGAGAGCTTAAGTTGAGTAACTTAAGCCGGGATTCATATGATGGAAGAACTATTGGGTTTTCCCAAGGAAGATGATTCAGTGCGAATCGAACGAACCTTCGTTGAACCGATTCAATAGTTCTAACATGCGAAGAATAGTGAGGAGACCAAACCTGGGAGGCATATTCAAGTAATGGTCTGACAAGAGAAATATATAAGTGTTTAGTAACCAACGGGTTATTAAATTCCTTGGACCACCTTTTTATAAAACCCAAGACTAAACTACCTCTGGAAGAGATATAGTTGATGTGAGTGGAGAAATCCAGCTTACTATCAAATCTAATCCCGAGATCTTTAACCAAATTAACACGAGGGATACCCTCATCAGAAAAGGTGTAGTTAAAAATTACAGGATCACGTCTCCTACTAAAAGTCATGACTTCGCATTTACCAATATTAAGAACCAGGTTGTTGTTAGCACACCAAGAGTAAAAGGTATCAAGGTCAATCTGCAGAAGTTTGCAATCCTCCATACTCTTTATGTGCCGATACAATTTGATGTCATCAGCGTAAATCAATATTCTGCAGTGTCTTAGTAAGGGAACAATGTCATCAATTGATAAGATAAAGAGGAGAGGGCCAAGATGACTTCCTTGAGGGACACCGGACGACGCTTCAATGGTTATTGATTTGGATCTACGAAAAAGAACTTGGTAGGTCCGGTCAGTTAAGTAAGACTGGAACCATACTAGAAGGGCTTGCGGAAAGCCTAACATTCTTAATTTCAGAATAATAATGGAATGGGAGAGCTTGTCGAATGCCTTGCTAAAATCAGTGTAAACACAATCAGTTTGACTACCGGAAACGAAGCCTTCGACAGCATGAGCAGTGAACTCAAGAAGATTGGTGGTGGTGGAACGAGCTGCAAGAAAACCATGTTGATTCGTTGAGATCAGCCTCTTGCAGATAGGAGCGAGTGTGGAATAGATAATTGATTCAAAAAGTTTCGGTATAGCAGACAACTTAGCAACAGGCCTATAATTCGATATTTCACTCTTGCAGCCACTTTTGTGAATAGGAATTATGAACGAATTCTTCCACAAAGTGGGGAAGTACCCTTTATCCAGGGATTTTAGAAGAAGGATTTTCAGTGGAGACTGGAGAACCTCCACACAGGCCTTAGGGCTTGATGTCTGTACACTCCCTACAAGTTGTCACTCTAGGAGCCGAAGTGTTGGAACTGACTCCTGCGTTAAGGCAAGTGAGGTGAAAGACGCCACCACAAACACCATCGCAAGGAATCGAATCTCGGACAATCTCCGATAAGCATAACTTGCATGCCTGTTGAGACGCCTTGAAAAAAGGAACAATTCAACCACGATTTAACTGCAAAAAACAAATTTGAAAGAAGAAAAAAAAATTTATTTTTTTCTCTTTGAAAAAATTTATAAATACACCTAAATGAAGTTTGAGGGAAGTTCGTGGAATTCGAATCGTTGCATAACCTCAAGCGAATTAAAATTAGGAAAAATATATATGTAAAAAAAGTGAGGTTATGCCGATAAAAATTAAACAGATAATATTTTATGCACTGCCGCCTTGCAAATAAAAATAAGAAAAAATATAATAAAAAGATAAAAAATTAAAATTGCAAAATGGTGATTACCGATATTAAACAACAACAAAAAACGAATGACAACACAATCACAATGAAAAGAAAAAAAAAACCACAAATGCAAAATAAATAACCACGAAAAACAGGACCTATAGCAAAATAAAATCACTAAATCACTGATTTCACAAAAATAAAATAACGAAAAACACACAATCTATTAAAAACTAATAAAAAACGCGGACGACCGGCACCAACGACACTTGACACTTCAAGCTGAACTATGAGGCGCAATATCGCATAGTGCACCGGGTGCCAAAAATCCAAGCGCCGACCCTGTCTGTACAGATATTTAAAAGAACGGAGGTTTGTATGGTGTGAGTCACGATAAGATATGTATATACTGGAGTCTTAAAAAATAACAAGTGAATTTAAATATACTCGACAAAAGCTGTGCACGAGCAAGAGGTTTGAATAAAAATCTAGTAAGAATCAGTATTTTTAGACTGTTCCAAGCGCTATTGTCTCTTTTACCAAATTAATCAGACTAGCAAGAGAGAATTGCAAATGAAGAACTATGGTGCCGTTCCGTCCAAGAAGGACAGAATGCCGAAAACAAGAGAAGGAATGGATTGGCCCCACCTTGCGATGTGAAAATGAGAATATAGCCAACCATTTCTGTGACTGGAATTCGCAAAGAACCCGGCGAATTATTAGACCTGAAACAACCTGTAGGAGAACGCTATTAGCAGGGCAGCAATAACTGGGAGATCCTAGACGGAGCTAAGAGCTCTTGCACAAAACAGAGTGCGCTGGAGGGCAACTGTTTCCGCAATATATGGCATGTGGAATTAAAGGAGCATGACATATAGTGCAGTAAAAAAGAGCCAAAAAATGAAGGGATAGGTATAGTATGGTAACAGCAAGATTATGATTTTATCCTGTTTGGGGTATCTTCAGGGGTATATTCCTAAGTTTTGAGCCTCGTTAGCCTTGTGTTACTCTACTACTATACTTACTGTCGAGGTCGACCCTATATTTCAGGTAAGTAGCGCTAGGTTAGAATCAATATAGAAGAAATTTCTCCTCCTCGCTCTAAGAAACCTACACGACTCACCCGATTTTTGCAGCTTGCTGCCCTCCACGGACACACTCAAGAAGTTGGAATTCATGAAGCTGTTAAATAGGAGGCAAGTGTTTATCTCTTGCTTTACTTCGGACGCTCTAAACGATACCGTTAAGGTGAAGTTCCTGTCCGAAATAGTTAAGTTCGACACAATAGGCATCAAAAATGCTTAAGGAATACCCTCATCGTACAGAATATGCAAAGAATGCTCCCGTCAACAAATGTTCCTCCTTCAGCCGTCGGCCAGTGCTATAATCTACAAATCCTACACTCGGCCCTGTCTTGAATTCAACTCATATCTATTGTTAAGGCCACCAAGTTCCACCTTAGCGTAGCTGGACAAGGTGCAAAACCGCGCCCTCCAACTCATTGGCGAGGTCGCCATTTGCTCCACAATTGATTCACTAAGTCACCGCAGGAATGTAGCAGCTCTCGTGAAATTCTACCGCATCTACCACAACGACTGTTCCACTGAAATATATAACCTCCTGCCTTAGTCATTAATATAATTATTTTGCAGATTTCCAGTCCATCCTACATCCGACTGCACTAAACATTCCACTTCAGCAATATATTTTATTTAATTGGACTATCAGTGTATTTTACATGCATTTGTCTATATTGAAAATACTTTAAAAGTACTCTCCTTTTAATTTTAAAATTTTTTAAATTGATATAATTTTATTCTAAATTTTGTTTTAATTTGCCAATCTACTTCTTATCTGACATTTGGTAACGTAAGATGAAACTAAACTGAACCACTTGTGTTTACTAAAGGGAAGCAGGCAAGTAGAATAGCGTTATAGGCTGGGTTTCCCAAAATTAATAGCGCCGTTTATTTTAAAAGCAAAATAGGAGAAACGAAAAAAGGCCTATCGCACTAATTTTAAAAATATAAACTCAATTTTTTGAAAAACGAATAATAAAATATTTTACAAAACAAAACGAAATTTCAACAAATCAATATAATAAAAAAGATAAATTAAACTTTTCTATACAAACAATCTGCTCGACGTCCTTTTTGCTGCGCGAACAATTCAATAACTTTTTCATTAAAGTTTGGAATCTCGCTAATGAATTCGAGCATACTGGCCCATGGTGCTGGATTTGTACGTTTTAACATCTTTTGAAATAATAATACAATATATTGTCTTTCAGTTTTAATTTTCTGTGGGGCTGATAATATTGAAATCAAAAATATAAATAATTTCAAACCGGCTAGTTACTACTTGAGGACTTGACTTGGGATTATTGAGCAATAAATTTGTTCTCTAAATTGTAACATTTCAGTGCATTGTGAATCACATCAACTATTCTTTTTGCGGACCGACCATTAATGTCAAAGAATGATAGAAACCTTCAACAGGTTTATTATTTTTAGCGAAACGTAAAATGAACACCGTTTGCGATGTACGTGAAATATCCGTAGTTTCATCAGCTTAAACAGATACAAAATTTGTTGCTTGAAGATCAGATTTCACTTAATGTAAATAAACCTGTAACCAGCGTTTTTTATGTACTTATGTACAAGTTATACTTCTTTGGCGTGATTGTAAGGCTGATTTTTAATTTTCATACAAATAATTTATTGTATTCTTTTTAGTTTCAGAGATACAAAGCACAGCCAGTTTGGCGCGGCTAATCTATTTGCGCCTTAAGCACTACGAATCACTATGCCCTCAAAAAACCCAAACTCTCCCTTAGCTGAAGACTTTGACATGTGATTTATTTCCCTCCATAGCCTCAGGATAAAAACCCACTCACCCATCGACATCGTGAATTGGCATTGGCTACGAATTTTCATATGCCCATAATAATGATAATCCCAGTGCGCATAAAGAATGTGAGTTGAAATGCTTGCCTCCATTGCCTCCACTCTTCCGCCCATATCCTCCGAAGCTGCGCCTTCTCGGATTCCTGTGTTGCGCATTCCTGTGTTGCGAATTCCTCAAAATTTACTCTCATAATATTTTCAAAACGCGCCTAAAGAAGTATAACTTCAAAAAAAATATGCTTCTCACCCAACAAAACTAGTTGGGATGTGGGTTCGACCCGTTCGGTCCAAACGATCAACTTCCCAGTATGATGGATGTTGAATATTATGATTGGCTAAAATGTCAAACTAAATGTGCGCACCTACAAGATTAGGATGACGAAAATGTATATAAAATTGATGTGTTAATGTTTTTTGGCACCTCAATGAAGTCGAAATAGTTTTTAGTTCGCGCGGTATCGTGCAGGTACAAAAATCACTTAAGTCATTTAAACCAAAAAACCGCTGGACGGAATATTATAAAAATCTTTTCAGATTATATTGTCGCTAATACGCTTCGAACGGCACCTCAAGTAAGTCAATATCGTTTGTGGTTCGGGCCATATCTTGAAGGTACAAAAATCACTTACCCCGCTTAAACAAAAAAACGGCTCGACCGAATTTTATGAAAATCTTTTCAGATCATATTTTGGTTAATACTCTTCGAACGGCACGTCAACTAAGTCGATATCTTTTATAGTTCGCGGGATATCGTGCAGGTACAACAATCACTTAAGTTATTTAAACCAAAAAACCGCTGGACCGAATATTATAAAAATCTTTTCAGATTATATTGTCGCTAATACGCTTCGAACGGCACCTCAAGTAAGTCAATATCTTTCGTGGTTCGGGCGATATCGTGCAGGTACAAAAATCACTTACGTCGCTTAAACAAAAAAACGGCTGGACCGAATTTCATGAAAATCTTTTCAGATCATATTTCGGTTAATACGCTTCGAACGACACCTCAACGAAGTCGATATCAGTTTTGGTTCGCGCGATATCGTGCAGGAAAAAATGACCACATCCGTACGCACATACACACACACACACACACACACATACTTCCTCCCAATTTTTTGCTTAAAATGCTCCTGGGACCTTGAAAGATGAAAATACGTTGAAATTTTCGATTTCGATTTTCGGACCGATTACAATAACTTCCTACACTGGGAAGTTAAAAATAATTCTTTAAACAAGAAACTTTATACTCCTCTTGACATCACAAGTATCATAGATTAAATATAGACTTAAGCTGACAAAGTATAAATTAACTATAAAGCATTTTATACCTTAGCTTTGTTTTATTTTCTTCGATCGGTTAAATAACACAATTTCACACTCAAATAGAAATCCCAGACGCACCACATATTTCCCGAAATACAAACCGACGACTGGCGAGCTTATTGCTGTAAACATGCTAAGGGCGACAGCGACGGTGCACACAAATTAAAAAGCACACACAAGAATAATCATCTTCGACATCCGAATGCTACACACGCGCACAGGAACATACGAGAATAGCAACACAATCCCATGTCACACCGCCCAGGCCCTCAAAGTTGCCTACGAAATAGAACTTGGATTGATTGAGTCGCCACTCTCGGCGACCTCGTCGTCGAGTGGTCTGCATATTGTGCTGCACCCTTCATACTCATAGAAAAGCTGTGTGTTCTATTCGTTTTTGCCAGTCGCTGTGGAAACTATTTTCGCCCTTAGCATGTTTACAGCATATTTCTCTTGTGCGTCGATAATCTTTAAGTATAGTTATGCAAAGGACCATTGTACATAATGAAAATAATCAAGTTCACTTAAACCACATTCAACAATACAGATGCAGGTGCAATTTCTTTTTTGGTTCAAATTTGCCGACGTATGCCCGTGTTAACAGCTTAGTTCTCGGCCATTAACATCTTTTGGTCTAGTTTGGCCGTCGTGAGTTCTTATGTCCTCCCAGGCGGCCAGTATTCGCCAGTGTTAAGGCCATCTTTTATTTTTGCTCGGGCTATTGAATAATTTGTGCATAATAATGTAGGTATGCCTGCCTGCATCGTATCCTAAAAATACGCTGTCAAGATAGAGTTTCAAATAAGGAACTATGGTGCCGTGACGGCCAAGAAAGGATAGATAACCAAATCAGTCGAAGGAAATGGAATTGGGTTGGCCACACCTTGCGACGCAAAAGCGAAATTCTAGCCAAACAGGCCCTTCACTGGAATCCATGAGGATCCTGTCGAGCCGGAAGACCTAGAACAGCGTGGAAGAGGACCCTACTAACAGAAGCCGCAACAACTGGGAGATCCTGTTCAGAGCTGAGAGCTGTCACGCAAAACAGAGTCCACTGGAGGGCAACTTTTTCAGCCCTATGTCCCATGAGGCATTGAAGGAGCGTAAAGAGGAAGAAGAATATAGGTAATCTACCGAAAATAAATGTCTAAAAAGTTAAGGGCGCAACAACACGGGACGCCCAGATATGACCGGCCCTGCTCATCACTAATAGAAAATGTACTCAAATGTTAATGTGTCATTCCATATCAAATCAACCAATGGCTTGTACCTCACCACCTCCTGTTGTTATAATTTATTTTATGTTTGTTCTTCTGGTGGAAACTAAGAAAACAACAAATTAAATTTTTTGGACTTAAATTTTCTAGCTTTTTAAAAAAAAAACACTTATACAGAGGCTCTGTCCGTCTGTCTGTCTGTGACCTTCTATCATCTCTGAAAGTACTGTCGCTAGAGACTTGGGCCATATCTCAAATTTTAGCTCTTGATCAAGAAACCTAAAAATGACAAAATGGTCTGGAAATTAATATTTAACGACAAAAAAGAGATTTCTAATAAAGTACATATATCGGTATCCTAGAGCTAAGGCGCTGGAATCCTATGCGGGAGAACAGGGGAACTAAGTTCAATCCTCGGCCGAGCAATGGTGAAATATACTTTTTTTTTACTTCGGTGGAACATGTTTTGAATCTATCCCTAAATTATATTTTTTAATAATGATACTCAGGAGAACATAAACATTTACATAATTAAAAGTGAAAAAATATCATTTTCTCGATTTTTTTATGGTCATCCAGCTAGAAGTGTTATTCAACAGAAAGAATACTACGAAAAACCGCAATTAGTGGCTAGTCTTTAGGCACAACATCCCACTAGTTTAGTTATAAGTTTTTGAAATTGGTCTATACCTTTTCAACTTCAAATTGGCACTAAACAAATTCAAATTGGGACTAAACAATTTCAAATTGGGACTAAACAAATTCAAATTGGGACTAAACAATTTCAAATTGGGACTAAACAAATTCAAATTGGGACTAAACAATTTCAAATTGGGACTAAACAAATTCAAATTGGGACTAAACAATTTAAATTGGGACTTATGGGAGAAGAACTTTGCTGGCCATTGTCTAAGAAATGCTCAAAATATGTATGTTTTTTATTCCCAATTTGAAATTGTTTAGCCCCAAATTGAAATTGTTTATTCCCAATTTCAAATTGTTTAGTACCAATTTGAAATTTTTTAGTCCCAACTTGAAATTGTTTAGTCCCAATTTGAAGTTGAAAAGGTATAGTTCAAAAACTATTTGTCATAGAAAGCTAAAAGTAGACCCAATTTCTTCTGTTTTAATAAGACTTTAATTTGATATACAACATAGTATTATCAGTAAGAATAAAAACTTTTCTGGCATTTCGAAAATATCTCAAAATAATGTTTTTTGTTTTCAAAATTTTGAAAAAATAAATTTTGTACATACACTGTTAACGTACATACGAGTATAATGCCAAAATTTAGGGTCGGACGACTTTGGGATCATATTAACATAAAATATTTTAGGTACTGAAAGAAATTTAGCTGCGGGAGAGATGATACCCACCACGGATAATGTCCCTTTTTAGTAGTTTGAATTCGATATAAATAAAGTCAACCCTTTAACTTGATCGGAAACTACCCCCAGAACAACCCACAGGTTTTTTTTCATGTAGAAACATTATCTACTGTTCCCGAAATCTTATCTGCTCCTTTTTTGAAGTTTTAACAAAAAAACCGTTTTTACATATCTTTAAATAGAAATATAAAGTAAATTATATAATCTATCGACTTATGTGTACAGGGTGTATTGCTAAAATTGACAAAATGCCTGGCTGTAGATAGGCTTTGGATAGACTAACAAAAAATCGTATAGTGGTTGGGGGGGTGGGAAGGGCGGGGGATAAGCCGCTAGGGCGTTTTGAATTTTTTTGTAGAGGTTTACATATCACCCTGTATTTTTGTAAACCTTTGAGATATTTTCATTAGTAAGGTAGCAGTCTATGCAAAATACTCCCACCTATCTAAAACTGTAAGAGTCAAGGTCTCATCCTATCAATAGTCATGAGTCATCAAAGTCATTTTTTTTTTTCAGTAAAATTTCAACTTTAACCACCTTTTTCTCTAAAAAAAAGTGGCTCTATTTCGTACTTTTTCAGTACGTTTCCACCTGAGCTTATGTCGAAAAGTACCAAATAAGGCCAATTTTATTAAAAACTACTGCTACTTACTCAAAAAACACCTTTTTTTTTGTAAAGGATTAGAACTTTTACTTGGGTATGAAGAGTCACTTTTATGGCCAAAGGGATTAAAATTATTGCAAAGATCAGATGAACTATTATCACAAGCTAATTGCAAAGCTATTGAATACGTACGACTACAACCATTTCTTGCAACATACAAATCGTTCAATAAACTTGTTTCAACCTGTTTCGGAACTCAAAAAAAGTAGATTTAATATTTGTCAGTAAATACGTTGATGAATTCAAAAGGGTATCTCTTTCTACCCAAAAGTAT
This sequence comes from Thereva unica, assembly GCA_949987705.1. Taxonomy (NCBI): domain Eukaryota; kingdom Metazoa; phylum Arthropoda; class Insecta; order Diptera; family Therevidae; genus Thereva; species Thereva unica. The sequence goes on from OX465284.1 coordinate 66,015,992, forward strand.
CCGAAACTTTAAAATTCCTCGTTGTTACAAATCATTTAATTGAATGTTTAAATTGGCTGAAAAATGTGGCCTTGGTATCTGATCGAAACAAGCTGGTGAACCCGTTCCTTGAGAATTTTTGATGTACTGCAAAGGTACCAAATTGATCTGCTATGTAGATGACCCCAATTACTTGGATAGATTAGATAAAACAGTGGTTGAATTTATAAAGATTATCTTTGTTAGTCGTAAAGATATATGAGTGTACGTACAATAAAAATTAATTACATTCATTGCTTTAGGTGTCATATTAGGCAGGGTTTGAAAGCAAAGTACCCATTTTTATACTTACTTTGCTGTATACTGTGTAAGCTTGTGGTTTGTTTTGCTGCGAATTGTGTTGTTTTCATATTGCTGAAAAGCTTCCCAGTAGGACCTGTAAGCTTACAGAAGTACTGACATAAGCACTTACTAGTAAGGGGTAGGCCTTACCATGCCCCTTATAGAAGTGCTTATTTTTACACACGATGTCATAGGAGGTAAGGCCTTACTTTTTTACTTTACCTAGGGTAGTTACGTAAGTACTTACCTTAGAGTACTTACAGAACTGCTCATCTGTAAGGGGTATAGTAAGGCCTACCCCTTACTAGTAAGTGCTCTTTTCAGTACTTCTGTAAGCTTACAAGTCCCGCTGGGTCCCAGCGGTAAATGGAACATTGCAAAAAGAAATATTCATGGGCGCCTGTGGATATGTGATCAGGTATCGAAAAGGTTTTATTTTGTTCATCTTTTGCAAATGCCTTTTTCTTTGCAAGCCCGAGAGTGGCTTTACCTAAGCAGTCCCCCAACTAATTCTAACCACTTCTCCAAAGCTGCTTGTCCTCCGTATCGAATGAGAGAATTGAGTATGCTAATGTCGCATTTTATGTCGACAAAGATAATTGCCCGTTTTCTTTTTTTCTATAAAATTTATGAAAACTCCAGGAAAGCTCCCTTGAGTCATCGGGCAGATTCTCACTTATTTGGACCACACCTAATTTTGGACTATACCTTACCATCTGCCTTCTCTTGTAATGGGTTATATAAGGGCTCATCTAGCACCAAGATAATAAGGGGTACCCCTTACCAGATGAGTACTTATTTCAGTGCTCCATCGGTAAGGCCTTCCTAGAATTCCTACTGGGTTTCAAGAGCGTACTGGTCCGGCTACAAATGCTTCGACTTTAAAATACTTTACTGTGGAATGCTTTCTGTTTGCTTACAGTTTCTTAAAGCTTTTCTTCAGCTTTATTTCTTGGTTCAACTTTATATGGAACTTTGTTGAGAGCGGAGAGAACTTTTTTTATGTGTGTGAAGCATTCGAAGCCGGACCAGCATACCCCAGCATTTGTAAGCAACAGCGTTTGCAGCAATATGAGACAAAAAAAAATGCACAGCCTACAGCAAAAAGTTTGAAAATATGATTGCTGTAAAGTAAAGAAAAGTAAATTGCTGTGGTATTCTTGGGAGCAACAGCAACAGAATTAAAATTGCTAAAGTAATGTAAATCCTGATGTTATATTTGAACATATTAAACAAAACTTCTTAAGATTTATTTCAACTCACCATTAAATAATGAAAACTGAAAATGTTTGTTTTATACTTATTAAACTATACACACATGTGTATATCGTGCGTGCATGTTTATGAGAGTATATATGTGTGTACGAATACGAAAATATGTATGGGAGAGAATAATTGTATACAAATAAGGCGATATATTATATAATTAATTTAAAAATATGCAAAAAACCGTTTTTTCGTTAAAACTTCAAAATAGGAGCAGATACTATTTCGGGAGGAGTAGATACTGTTTCTATATGAAAGAACAACACCTTTTGTCGAGGCAGATTTTTGTGTCATTTTTGTTAAATTTAATTGTTGTTGAGGAGACCTGTAAACCCTTATCACTAAAATTGAGTCTTTCACACTTGCTTTCGAAAACATGCCTCCAATATTTCTATAGAAATTGCCCTTAGTGTAATCTACACTATATCAAATAATTGTACGTACACCAATTTTTTTTATAAATAAATGCAATTTTCACTTACAAAGTAAAATATTTATTTCTTAATCTTTTTACAAAAAATTAACAAATGATATTCTCAATTTAAAACTAGTTGCGATGTGGGTTTGACCCCTTCGGTCCACACGATTAACTTCCCAGTATGATGAACGAAGATGGAATAAACTGACTTCTTACAAAATAGTTATACGTTTAGCACTAGTGGAAAATTGGCTAGTATCAGAACTGATGACAAAGCAATCCCGAGGGAAGCTAGTTCAAATAACTATAATAATATTAAATCCACAAGATTTTTCTAGAGAATTTATGTTTCCTGAACTTTGGCAAACAAACATTTCCTCCGTATTTCGTTCACTGCACTAAAGCGGGTGTTCAAATTCGTATTGAGAGGGGCTGAAGTGCCGTTGACAAACTGAGAAGCCAATGACTTCATTTGGAAATTCCAAAGCTTTCCGGAGATATTAGCAAAACTGTAACTGTTAAGTACTTGTCAGACTTGGCCAAAAAGAACAAATTTAACGGTAACTACTGGAAATCCCGGGATAAACCGTATTTTCCTGAAACTGTATCACGCGTAGAAAACAATTCCCCGTCAAAAAGTTCTAATCCAAGGTTTGAAAAAGTCGTCGCTGTTTGTAATGGGTAACGAAATTTTTGCACGATTTTGAAAGGTTGTTGGATTTTGACAAGTGATGTCTTGTTCGAAGGCTATCGCTGTGCAGAACCCAAAAAAGATCACTTCGTTTAGAACGAGTCTCATTCCATCGAGTTTATTAGATATTAGCAAAACTTGCCAATTTAAGGTCTTTCTGACAATTAACCGAAGCTTTTCTATTTAAATAAAGAAGGCCCGACCGAATATTATGAAATTTTTTTCTGAGCATTTCTTCGTTAATATTACCTCAATAAGGTCGATATAGTATTTAGTTCGCGCGGTATCGTGCAGGTACAAAAATCATAAACGTCGTTTAAACAAAAAAACGGTTCGACCGAATTTTATGAAAATCTTTTCAGATCATATTTCGGTTAATACGCTTCGAACGACACCTCAACGAAGTCGATATCTTTTTTGGTTCGCGCGATATCGTGCAGGAAAAAATGACCTCATACGTACGTACGTACACACACATACTTCCTCCCAATTTTTTGCTTAAAATGCTCCTGGGACCTTGAATGATGAAAATACGTCGAAATTTTCGATTTCGATTTTCGGACCGATTTAATGAAAAAACCAAGCTTAGGTGTAACCCTTTGTCATGTCGTTCAGTTCATGGTGCAATGTCTAGTATAGCTTGGTTTGAAGAATAGAGGAGAATAGGAAAGGTTAGAGGGGGTCTGGAGGGTGTAGAAGAAAATGACGATGAACCTCACGTTTGAACTCTAAGATGTTATACGAGTTCGGAAATACTGACTGCGGGAGATCATTCCACAGTCGAGTTGTTCTATTCATAAACGAACTTCTAAACCGTATTGTGCGTGAACGAGGGGGCTGTAGGGTATGGGGGTGAGCCGAGTGGGCTAGTCTTGTGTTGCGGGAAAAGTATTGCCGTGCAGGCAGGAGGTCCTGAATTTCGGTGGAACAGTCGCCATAGTAATAGCGATAAAGTATGGAGAGGGCTGCTACATTCTTACGGTGGCTCAAGGTGTCTATGGAGGCGCGAAAGGGGCCATCACCAATGAGTTTGAGGGCACGATTTTGCACCTTGTCGAGACAAGCCAAGGTGGTTTTTGGGGCGCCTGCCCAGATATGTGAGTGAGTGAGTTGTATTCGATTACAATAACTTCCTTAACAAAACTAACATTTCTCTAACAAAATAATATTTCTCCATTTCACAGAAATTGTAATAAAGCATCGTCAAAAATTCTACGTAGTGCACCAAAAATTTGCACGTACAACAAAATAGAATATGTATGTTATTAACAATGGGTATGACCTCCTTTTTGTTGGATTACCTCTTTAAGGCGGCTTGTCATTGAAAAAAAGAAAAAATTTTTGCGTTTCACTGGGATTGGCCGATGGGATTGACATCTGGTGACTGGGGAGGATGTGGCAGTGTTGACTTAATAGTATATAGTAACCATTGTCTCACTAGTTTGGAGTTAAGTTTAGGATCGTTGTCTTGAACTAGTATTATATCTTTTACTATTCCAATTTTTTGGCACTTGATTTCAAAGGATGTTTCAAAATGTCCAAATATTTTTCCTTATCCATGGTTGCTTCAAAAAATTCCAGATCGCTAGCCCCACCAGCACCCATTGCTCCCCATACCATCAAGTTACCGCCACCGCGGTTAACTGTTGGTGTCAAATTTTTCTTATCGAGTCTGGTACCTTCTTTTCTTCGTACAAATATGTTGAGTGCGCCAAATGATAGAAAAACGATGAATAAGGATTACAAAAATATACTTATATTATTCTGACATGAAAATATATGTCTATACTTGGTGTTACATTCGCACAGAAAAAAAGGTACAACCAGAGATAACATAATACTCCGTATAAAGATGGGACAGCTAGAATAAAAAACCCGAACGCTTTTTGCCTCGGCAGACCTCTGAGATTGCCTCCATCTTAGCAACATACATATTACAATTTCCAGCTACACAAGGAGGCGAACGTGGTCATGGTCCGCAGCACAAAAATCGTGCAAAAATTTCGTTACCCTTTACAAACAGCGCGAATTTTTCAAACCTTGGATTAGTACTTTTACGCGTGATACAGTTTCAGAAAATTACGGTTTATCCCGGGATTTCCAGTAGTTACCGCAAAATTTGTTCTTTTTGGTTAAGTCTGACAAGTGCTTAACAGTTACACTTTTGCTACCCCCGGTTCTCGAGCACAGCGCTAATTTAATGGACAGGGTTTTCTTCAGGACACGCGAGGTGTACAGGTGCCTCAAGGAGCTCGATGTAAACAAATCCACTGGACCCGATAATATACCCCCTATCGTCTTAAAACAATGCGCCTCACTTTTAACTAAACCTCTGCGCAAATTTTTTGCCTATCATACTCTTCCGGAGTTTATCTCTAGGAAACTTGCCCATGTTCGGCCAATACCGAAAAAAGGTGACTCCAGCCTTCCCTCCAACTACCGCCCAATAGCAATTACTTCTATTCTCTCCAAAACCATGGAGACGATAATTAACAAAAAGCTTATGGGATATCTAGAATCCAACCAACTCATCCAACAATACGGCTTCCGACAAAAAAGATCCTCTGGTAATTCTTTTGTTTGCCTTACAGAACACCTCAGCCGAAGTTTGCATGGATCTGGCGAATCTAGTTTGGTTGCTTTGGATAGAGTATGGCACTCAGTCTTGTTAGCTAAACTCAAAGCTATTGGAATTGACTCGCCTCTGGATAAGTGGGTTGAGAGTTTCCTTTCCGGCCGTTCAATTAAGGTATTATTAGATGGCGTCAAATCTGAATCTCACCCATCTCTGCAGGTGTCCCCCAGGGGTCAATTTTATAACCGGCCCTTTTTCTCATCTTTATAAATGACCTCCTTTCAATCCCCTTCAACCCACTTCTCAGCTTCGCTGACGACGGCACTCTACGTTACTCGTACAGCTTCGATACAAGATAGAAACGTGCCAGTTCCTGTCTTGATGAGCATGAACTAATGTCCAAATCTATTAAAAACTAGCAAACACTCGCGTGCGTTGGATAAGAAAAAACATAAAAAACTTTAGAGTTGTCTATACAAATATGTTACCTCAACTTTTTTTAAACATTCGTGGCTAATCATCACCTATCGGAAAACTTTTGTACTACCTGCACAACAGATACCTAGCCAATTATGTTCAGAGTATGTCTTGTGCGTGTAAATTTGACGTTCAGATAATTGGCACCCTGAACTTGCCCCAAGGCGAACATGGCTTGTGAAGACTGCCAAACTTAGGTATAAGACGACACTACTGATTTGATCCTAAAATAAAAAAAATAGTTCAAAAAAACTAAAAAATACGCTTTTATTTTAAAATGAACTAAAAAGTAAAAAATAATTTTGAATGTAAAGTTTTTATTGCTTCGGCTAGTATATGGAAACAACCTACCTTTCGAAATGTAAAAAAGCGTGGGGCTCTTTACCTATATTCATATATACACATGCCACATATTTTATTTACATCGGAACTTTTCGCCCCACGCTTTTTTACATTTTTAAAGGTAGGTTGTTTCCATATACTAGCCGAAGCAATAAAAACTTTACATTCAAAATTATTTTTTACTTTTTAGTTCATTTTAAAATAAAAGCGTATTTTTTAGTTTTTTTAAACTATTTTTTTTATTTTCTACTTTTTAGTCTATTGACGTGACAACGTCTTATAAATCGGTATACCCTGGGAGTCATTCGCAAAAGAGTTATCAGCAAATTCTCCGTTACCTTATGACTCATCGCTCTGTTCGAGTCTCAATTCTCAAGTCTTAAGTCTCAACTTTCAACTCTCAGCTCTCAACTCTCAAGTCCCAAGTCTCAAGTCTCAACTCTCAACTCTCACGTCTCAAGACGTTGTCACGTAAAAACTTCGCCCGTATACGGACTTTACAGGCAACCAGGTATTTTTATATGTATTCCCCCATATTAGATTTAAAATGATGTCACTCAGCTTACTGTACTACACTCTTCATAAGCTTTTATTTGATACCCATACCAAGCGCGTTGTAAAGAAAAAGGTGACCCACATTTTGGGTTCGTCGTCATTTTGTTATAATAGTATATATAATAGTATTCTACTTGTCATATCCTTTCATTAGATACCCATAACGAGTGGGTTGTAAAGAAAGCCATAGTCCGCCATTTTGTGTTAGTCGCTATTTTGAATTTTGAATAACGCCACATAGTAAATTGTATTCCACTTGTCATACCCTTTAATTAGATACCCATATCGGGGTTCGGGGAGCACAATTGCAAAATTCGGCCGCCATCTTGGAACCCCCATCTTGATTTTTTTTTTTAAATGGTCAGATTGCATTGTCATCCAAACTTAACATGTATGCAAAATTTCAGCTTAATCGGAAACCGGGAAGTGGGTCAAATTTAACTTCCAAGATTTTATTACATAGTTACAAGTGAAGCTAATAAAAGCGTATTAAAAAGGCAGTTGCTGGTTCCCGTTTTCGTTTTTCGTCATTTCCGGTCATACCGCCAGCACGGCAATGGTTAACAATCCACTGTAACGCTTGTTTGTAAACGATGTTCGATGTTTCGCTTGTAGGTATTACAACGTTTGTGGCATTACTCAGTTGAGTCGACTTAGTTAGTTGAGTTGATATTTTCGAAATCGTCATAAATGTCGCTCATCAAAATTGCCGCGTCTATTACGAACTTTCAAACAACAGCCAACAGCTCACAGTCATGATTCTCATTAATCTCAGAACATTTTCTCTATAGGGTTTTCTGATTGCGCTCTCATCTTTTGCTTTAAATGACATTTTCCAATCTGTCCGTAAATGAGTGATCATTTCTGACATGCATCAATATCATCGGGCTACATATCTGACCGGACAGCCGACAACATTTGCCTGAAATCTATGCCGTAAAACAGTTACTCCTCAAAGTAGTTGGTTTTTACATCTTAAATCTCGCGGTGTTTTGTTAATAGATACTTTATTTGCCATGGTGCATTCCTAGACAACCATCATGCAGTCTTGTAAAACCTTAGATTTGTTCCACGCAGGCTTTTAGATATGTTCCACGCAGGATTTTTCGTATGGTCTTCTTCGATAGGTATCTTAAACATATAATGAGCTGTTTTTCCTTATGTGAGTGAATCTCTGCTACTGTTCTTATCTCATATTGATCAAGCAACCTACCTTTCGAAATGTAAAAAACGGCTGACACCGCCAACATGAACATACTTCATATAATGCCGAGTTTCCACCAAACAGGCAGCTTTAAAAAACTGTTTTGTTTCTAAAATTTTGTTTTGTTTTGATTTACCCGCTCGAGATGGGACAGTGTTTTGTTTATAAAAGCACTCTTCTCCGACAAAAATGTTTTCAAAATTGTTTGATTTTTACAAAACATTGACATTTTTGTTGGCAAAAACTGTTTTTGTTTCTGTGTCTTGTTTTGTCTGTTTGGTGGAAACCCGGCATAAGACATTAGAATTTAACTTTAAAGACATATGTATGTATGTAGCTTTTAAAACGATGCATCTATAAGACAACTAAAATTCCATTATTTGTGTAACTGCCCACATACTAAAAGCAAATACAGACATACCTGTTGTTACTGAAATTTTAAATTTGAATTAACCCTTTGTCAACCGAATTCATATATACTAAGGACACGTCACCTTTAAGCAAAATAAACGAAAAAACTATTAAAAATTTCGAAAATAACCACATCTTATTCAAATTAAAAAACCTCACATTTACATTTACACCATAACAAAATTAAAATCCCTCTTAAAAATTGGTAAACCTTAAAACTTCTATGTAAAAACATTCCAAAAGTGACCCTTCCACTAAGCTAAATATAATTAACCACATAAAACTAATCCCCCCACCATTACAGAAATAACTGGGGACGAAGATTGTCCCACAGGATTTTCATTAAAGTAATATTCATACAGGATCAAGTTCAAGCAACAAAACAGAGAAAAGAATCTAATTTTATGCCATCGAGTTTATTCACATTTTGGTTTTGCCGAAAGGTTCTCACCATTAATTGCAGGCAAAGTTAATTTTTATGGCGAAAAAGGATCAAGGGTCCTATCCACAGCCTATTTAGCTTTCAGTATCCCAGGTTCAAATTTCACATTTTGATCACAGTTTGCACGTGTTTTATGGCGTGCAGAACCAGGAACAAAGCGGACACCGAAGGAGTCTACATTGTCTACAGAAAAGGACGCTTAGAAGAAAGCCTTGGCATGCCGAGGCCTGAAAGACAAGAATGCTGGAGAAACCTTTGATTAACACGATAACCTTTCACCAAAGACAAACTTTATAAGGGCGTAAATTTAAGAGGTCGACAGATATATAACAGATCCGTCAAGTGTGGGGCACACACGAGGCTCCCGATAAGTGGGGCGCCAGCCTCTGGCCCATGTCAGGTGGAGGTATCAGCAATGGCATACCGCCCCAACTACTCGAGTCTAAACATGAAAACACCCGAAACTTTTTTGAGATAGCCTGGATCACGTTAGAGTTAAATGAAAGAAGTTTTTTCCTTGGGTCCTTCTTAGCCTTGTAATCAAATAAAGTAGGTCTTTGCTGGTGGGATAATGGACCTTTTTGATTTCTGCTCCTAGTGCAGCACTGATTTGCGTTTTTGCTATTATATCTTTCTTAAAGATGCAGGGCGGGTACTTGGCAGTATTCTTGCTATACCAAAAAGAATTAGTAACGACAACCCTGAAATGTAGAGCACCTAGGAAAAATGACGAGGAGCTGAGGAAGTGGAGAGCAAGGAATAATGGAAATTGGGTTTTCTCTAAGATCCTGAGAACTGAAAGTCAAGTGGCATCTTGACTTTTAACAAGGTGAATGCTACCATTAACCGACAACAGCTTACTGCTTCATATACGACTTGTCTCAAGGTGTGTGCCTGATTTCAGATTCAAGTCTCTCTATCGCTCTTACAAGTTTGTTTCGAGTTGCTTCCTTGAGTGTACCTTTAACGATACCATTAAAAACTTTTTCCGGTTTTGTATACAGTGACTGATTTTTAACAGACAAATTGTAGAAGGAAATTTAGATAAGGGAGCTGTCGTATTAGAGGCAGATTTGATAAATATGTAATCGATACTGAAGTTTATTTTCATGTATGGTAGCACGAGACGAATTGGGGTGTAGAATTACGATATTTGTTCCCTTTTCTTAGATGCTTCATTATTCAAATGGTGCTGTCATGTGGGTGTTCAGGAAGGGGAACGAAGCTGTAGGATTATACGACTATCTTTGGCGAATAGACACAAATATCAATTGTATTTGGGCTCCCTTCCCTTAAATCTAAAACATGATTCAATGGATATTTCAGAAAAAATCGTTTTAAGAATAGCTGGTTCGATAAACAGCGGAGAATTTTTTTTTGGGGTTTAGATGTACATAACAAGAGGCTGAGTAATAACGACATTCTGCTTTGGTTACCGCATTTTCGTTGGATGTTTTCGCCATGCTACGGGCTGCAAGCGAACCATCCATTTAGAACCAACGACTCCCATTCTTTCGCCTTCGTTGGGCCGGTGTATATGCGACCTTAAGCCTTACAACGAATTTCGAGTACTATATTCTTCATTTTGTCAACGTTTCCGTCGTTCATAGCTGTTGAAGATCGACTAGAACGAGACAAATCTACTACAATTTCCCGTCTGATCCAAGGTTTGCAAAATTCGTGATACATATTTGTAAAGGGTAATGAAATTTTTGCACGATTTTTAAAAGTTGTCGGATGTTGACAAGTGATGTTTCGTTGGAAGGGGATCGCTGTGCAGAACGCAAAAAAGTTCACTTTGTTTAGAACTGATATCATTCCATTGGGTTTATTAGATATTAGCAAAACTTATCTATTTAAGATCTTTCTGACACTTAGCCGAAGTTTTTCCATTTATACAAGAAAAGGCTCGACGGAATGTTATGAAATAATTTTCATTTCTTTTTTTCGTTAATATTCTTCTCTCGGCACCTCAAAGAAGTCTATATAGTTTTTAGTTCGCGCGGTATCGTGCAGGTACAAAATTCATGAACGTCGTTTAAACAAAAAAACGGTTCGACCGAATCTTATGAAAATCTTTTCAGATCATATTTTCGTTAATACTCTTCGAACAGCACCTCAACTAAGTCGATATCTTTTATAGTTCGCGCGATATAGTGCAGGTACAAAAATCACTTATGTCATTTAAACCAAAAAAACGGCTCGACCGAATATTTTAAAAATCTTTTCAAATAATATTGTCGCTAATACGCTTCGAACGGCACCTGAAGTAAGTCGATATCTTTTGTGGTTCGGGCGATATCGCACACGTACAAAAATCACTTATGTCGCTTCAACCAAAAAACGGCTCTACCAAATTTTATAAAAATCTTTTAAGATCATATTTCCGTTAAAACGCTTCTAACGACACCTCAACGATGTCGTTATCTTTTTTGGTTCGCGGGATATCGTGCCGGAAAAAATGACCACATACGTACGCACACACACACATACTTCCACCCAAATTTTTGCTTAAAATGCTCTTGGGACCATGAAAAATGAAAATATGTTGAAAATTTCGATTTCGATTTTCGGATTGATTACAATAACTTCCCTATACTGGGAAGTCAACAAAAGCGTATTTTTTAGTTTTTTTAAACTATATTTTATATTTTCTACTTTTCTGTCTATTATATGTCTTCCGTCATTTTGTAGTGGCATATTAGATTTAAAATTACGCCACACAGCTTATTGTACTATAATAGTCATACACTTTCATTTGGTACCCATCTCGAGGGCGCTGTAAAGGAAAAGGTAAACCTTTTTTGTTAGCCGCCATTTGAATAGAGTGAAACTAAAAAGTGAAAGCCCCACATCCCTGGGTACTAATCGTCTAGGGGCACCGTAACTAGTTCGAAACCCAAAAAATCAAAACTGCCATATCTCTGCGCTCTAATTGCTAAACAAAAGTAATTTAAAAGCTGTAACACAAGCACACTAAAATTTATGTTATGTTTGGGTATAGGTATGGTTTCTTCTACTCATCACATTTATATAGTAATCACCATTTTCCTCCTTCCATTTCCTTAAAGTCGTCGATGGCATCATCATATATTTTCTGTCAGCTCTCGTTTTATTGATATCATGCAATGATTTAAACGTGACTCAAACATGATCTTAGATAATTTTTTATCATTTTTAATTTTTGTTCACCTTTATAATTGTAATTACCTTTTCGCCTTCCTAGACGCGAGTGTCCATAGCAGTTTTACCGAGCGGTTCCTCTAACTAAGTAGCAACTGTTGGATTTATTAAAACAATGAGTTCAGTCCGTTTACATTTCTTTATTATATGTACTTCATGTGACCGTCACTAATTTCTAAATTCAACTGCTTGATATCTTTCATACACCGGCTTCATGATCTCTACGTCTAATATGCTGCTTGACCACCGCATCCAACGAGAACCGGTTTAAGTTTGTCTGTTTGCTTCGCCCCATACAATTCCTTAAAGCTCCAATCGCAGATTATTAAAAGCGCTCCAAATTTGCTTCTCTTAGTAGCGCTTCTATTTTTCCCGCTGCGATACCTTCTGGATTGATTCTGGCAAAAGAAAGATGAGTGCTGAGCCCAGAACTAAGCACAAAAAGCTGTCTGCATAAAAACTGTTCCATTCTAGTCTACACTAAGTAACTTTAGGTTCATTCGCGAATGATAAACCGATCGTTCAGTATCCTATATTCAATGTTCTGAATGAACTTATTCTTACCACAAATTTTTTTAATCAAACATTTTTTGGAATTTCAATATTCTGCAGGGGCCCCAAACATCAGCGCCAGGCCACGCAAGGCGATGTGGTGGGCCTGGTTGTGCCTCCTAAAACAAGTAACCAGGACTACCTAGAACTACCTCTGTGGACATATGAGTATTTTTAATCTGGCGATATCTCATGATATCTATAAAATTTGTAAAAACTATTTTATGAGCGTTTAAAATATACTTATTTGCAAACAGACTTTTTGAACTTTTGAATACATTTTTTTGCTCCCACCTATCTTTGGAAAAATTCGACATTTCATTTATAAAGATGTTTTCAAGGGCTGTTCCAATTTTTAACTATTATCGATTTATGCTGCAATTCAATGTCTATTTTGACTGGGTATAAAAAAGTTGTTATAGATCTGACTGTGATATGATCTATTTAACCCAATTAATTACCAATCTATCTATTTAAGCCAATCAAGTATCAATTTATACGAGAATTGTTTCATAAATGCATCAAATGTGTCCCTTGAGATTCGTGGGTGATGGTGCAGTTGTATACGCTCATACCAAGAGTAGTAGGGCATTTTAATTGAGGTCTCAGTACGTTTTACCATCGTGTAAGGGGCAAATGTACTACCTCGCTTAAGTCCTACTCAACTCTTACCATAGGGATTATGTAAACTAAGTAGCTTACAGAATTGTACCTTGGTGTAGCTTCTAAAATGAATTTTCTATTAAGCCGCGATTTTAAAAATTCCACAATATCAGATACAGACCTATTTTGATTAGATAATATTTCAAACAGTCAGTAGCCGATTTGCAGTCTTGGCCGCCCTAGGCCGTGTAGGTTTTTGGAAAAGCCGGTGAGAGACGACGATGGAATGGGAACAATTCCCATCACCCTCTCGCACTATCGTCTCCATAAACTACTTTCGGAGCTGACTCTTTTCGTGTCGTGTGTTCGCTCGTGGTAAACCATCATAACACTATATGAGAATCCATGTGCAATGAACCTATTTTCCCGTCATCCTCTAAACAGCAAACCACGTGATGCAAGTGCTTTTAAACATGAAACTGCTCTTTTCAGAATGTTTTTTTCAGTAATTGATTTCCTCATCTAATTGTTAACGCGTAGTCAATGCGGCCTTAAGCTGGTGACATATCCAAGCGTACATCAGTAGCGGTTCCTCTTTGGAAGCAAAGGAAGCACTGCTTCCCTTGACCAAATAGACAACTTCCTAAAAAATAAATTTAAATATATCAAGATTAATCACAAGAAAAATCTAAATATATTTCCTCCTCTGGAAACACTAAAGCCGCGGCGAGCGGCCGAGTGACAATACTAAAGGGCCGCTCTCCGCTAATTGGAGACGTTAAATTTTTCTGGTGCCGCTCTTATCGTGGCCGAGGCCTTACACAACATGGGGAAGCTGTAATATCTTCAGCTTATTTGGCTCAAATCAATGTGAAAACTCCAACACATTCAATTTAATTGAAGTCACACTCACGCTAAGGTTTGAGTTAATACAGCACCCTCAGAAGCTGAGTTAACCGCAGCTTCTTCGTAGCCAAACAGCGGGATGTAACAAGAGAAATTTTCTGTATCCATTATATTCTCTTCGTTTTCTTGGTTTCGTTTTCTGGTAATCTGTTTTGGCTTCGAGCAATATTATATTTTCTCTTAAAATATTGTTTCGAAATTTTGTTTTTGACTCTTCTTAAAATATGAATTTTCGTTCGTATATTTAGTCAAGAAAAAAGGGATCAAGAATAGGTGAAGTTTCTCTTTATATATATTGTTGATTCTAATTGGAAAACAGAGGGTTGCTTTGAATATAAGCTGATAACTTTGGAGCTTCCATTAATTTTTTATGATTCTCTTTAAAGATGATTTATAGGGATAGAGAATATTTTTATGAATTGGGTTGCCTGAAGTGTTTTTTTGCAAGGAAAATGTAATGATTGTAGCGTGGGTGTAGCGGGTGTATGCGAGGTATGCAGGGTTTTATTACGATTTTTTTAGATTTGGAGCCAAATTTATCCATTTGTATGAAAAATTACATGATATGAAAGTAGTAGCTGCAGTTTTTCAACGGCTTTTTCTTTGGAGGCTTTAATTATCAATAGATTCTGAAAAAAGGCGTTAAACGCCCACTAGCAGCGAAAATACTGCGAAAAAATTAATGAAAAAATGCGATTCGATTTTTTTCTTCATTTTTTTAAGTCTAAACAAATTTTCTGGTTCACCATTATAAAATAAATAATAAATAATACTACCTTTTTAAAAAGAAAACACCTCATACGATGCGATGCACAACAAGGGAAATTAATTTTCAAATTTATGGTAAATTTTTGGGATTTAAGTAAGATATTTTGACTTGAAATTCTAACCAGTTAGTGTTTATACTAGAGATGCGCTGAATGTTCGGCCGAATATTCATATTCGCCATGTTCGGCGTATTTTTTAATGTTCGTATTCGGCCGAATATTCGGTTAGTTTGCCGAATAATTACCGAATATTTAAATAGTATTATTTTAACCGTTACAAGTTTAAGTAGACCAACATTTGCGTTGCATGCATTCCATTCACGGAATATTCCGCCAAGTCGCATTTAAATACACACAGATTATGTTTGTCACTGAATGCAACGCATGTACGCTTGGAAATGTCAGATGCGTGGTTGGATTTGTATGCGTCAAAGTTTATTCAACAAAATCTTCGTGAGCATAGGTCACCGATTGATCAAAAATCAGTTGCGCTTGAGTGTGGGCAAAGGTTCATTTTGGTTGCAAACTGGTTGTGAGCGTGATAATGGTGAAACCAGTTTGAAACTAGGATTTCAAAACAGTCAACTTATGTGCATCGTATCTCAATGTTTATGGAACTGTCATTTCCACACATTCTTGCCTTTGCCCTTTTTTTGCGATAACAACTCTTTCACGTGAGAAATTGCAATAAAAGTGCGGGGCATTGAATGAGCGAGCCGAGCTAGCTTGAAGTGCTTGAGGGGTGGGCGAACTTTGCTACTTACAAGCGCTTCGCCATACTATATGAACCTGTTTACCGCGCAAAAATGAACCGAATAATTCGGACGAATGTTCGGTTCGGTACATTTTTGACCGGATGTTCTCCCGAATATTCTTA
Source organism: Thereva unica (assembly GCA_949987705.1). Lineage (NCBI taxonomy): Eukaryota > Metazoa > Arthropoda > Insecta > Diptera > Therevidae > Thereva > Thereva unica. The sequence goes on from OX465284.1 coordinate 66,031,582, forward strand.
TTCGGTAGAACCCATATTCAGCGCATCTCTAGTTTATACCTACTATAAACTATAAGTTCACTGAAAAAAATAACTTAGAAACCAAAACACTAAAAATTTTTGCAGATAAAAATTTCATATTGTAATCGCTGATAGCCAATTTCATAACGAACAGCCTCTATTTTTTTACTTTTTTCGGACCTACACATGCCGAGATATGTGCATCTATATTTAGAAAGAACGACCAAAATGATAAAATTTTCACAAAATAGTTAATAACTTGGTTGCTAGAGCTAGAAATTAGCCTTTTCGTATAGTATACGATGTAACTAACATTTTCCAAACGAAATTTTTTTAGACTGCAAACAATTCCTTATGTTTTGCTTATCTCACTCCACTATATGTTATTTTTCAGTTTTTTAGTTAAAGGCTTCGATACTTTTACTTTTATCGTTCACTTTACGCATTGCTTCCCTTATCCTGAACCTTACGAACCGCCACTGGCGTACATGCGTTGCATTCGTGGACTGATAATATAGAAGTGTGTGTATTCAAATGCGACTTGACGGAATGTAATATGAGGAAGTAATAATAACTAATAACAAGAGTGATTAGGTGGAGATCAAGGACAAGTAAAAGAGCTAAAGATATGAAAGAAGAGCAAAAAGTAAAAATTCTAAAAAAAGTATGCAAACGCGCGATGGAGATACATTTTATGCAAAAAGCCCAAGGGTATGAACGAAACAGAAAATGTTTCTTGATTCCCCTATTGAAATGTTAACATTCAAATGGAAGCAATATTGGAACAGAGCACGTGTAGCTGGTATAGAATTTTAGTATGTATGGGTAAAAATTTCGTGCTGGTACAGCACTCCAGATACTTTTGGTTCCACATGTATTGTTCCTTATTGTCCACTCGTACTTCCCCTTAATTTTTTATCTTTCTTTCACACACATTGCATGTAGGGTTAAAGTAATGCTGCCTCCTTTTATCATAGATATTACTTCTTTGATATTTTGAATTTTTATAAGCTGATCTCAAGGACAATGAAACATTTTTAAAAATTTGTTCTAGCTCATCACTCTTATTATTATTGCTCGCTGGTAATATTTCCCTTGAGTCATATCTTATCATCAACAGTGTATTGTTTGCCACGATAATATCTGGCCGCCCTAGGCCCGGGCCTTAGGGCAAATCCACCACTGCTTAAAGCAAATATTAGCCATTAAGCAACAAGCCTAGTTAGGCCTAAGCACCAACATCATCATCTAAAACACGAAATACTCATTTATAGGTTCAGAAATTTTACTACACTTATACCTGTCCAACCATGGCCATAGATTGTCACCAGGTGTAGAGCGATAAAAATGTCCCAAATCCCTACCAATAGTTGAATCACCAATTAACGGTGTCATAAGCATCACTCGTGAATGGGATCCTGACTGTCAACGGCACAAGTGGATTTCGAAACGGAAGAGCTTGCAAAAATCCAGATGAAACACGTGATTTAGAGCCAGGATAAGTAGGTGATTGGAAGGATGAAGAGCGAAGGACAATAATAAATCATCAGCAGAAACAAATCCAGTCATCCTGGCGGAATCTGATGAAGGTTAATTTTATGGTCTAATGGCTCCGAATGGCTTTATGCACGCCCCAATTTCTCAATTTCTCTTCGATAGCGGACGATACCTTCGAGGAGGCACCCCGAAAAACAGGATCATGGATTCTTAGACATCCTCGCAAGGGGAATCCTTTTTTAAATCGCTTTTCACTTTAATCTTTTGCGAATCCAGTTTTACTAGCATGTAATTGGGAGTAAGCTAACAAGCACCACTCCTACCATCACCGGTGGCCAGGAAGGGGTGTGTGTAGGCACTGCTGATGAGGAATGCCAATTTCAAAAGAAATTAGGACGAAAATGATTCGTAATCGAGTTTTCAGGACTCTGTAATTAGTTACTGGAGTAATTTTTGGCCAGGAATGAGTACCTTAGGGAAAAAAGTTTCCACTTGGATTTTTTGTATTTTTTCCTGCTCCTTTTTCCTCTTTGTTTGTTTTGTGTTTTTATCGGTGTGTCTGTGCGTACGAAACGTATTTAAGGAAGTATTTAAGTTTGTTGCTCTCTCTCGAAAAAGGTTCGAATTGAATAAAGAAATTTACTAAAATTTCTGACTTGTAAATGGCCAGGATAAACTTGAAATGAAGAAATTTCCTTTTTGGGTGAATTAAGATTGGTCTCTTGCTGTTGAATGGGGAGGAAGGGAAATTTTATATTCCGTTGGAAACATGATGAATTGCGTTTTTTGTGAAATTTAATTTACCCTATTATACTTAAAATAAATTAAAACATTTTCCTCACGCTTCAATAATTATTTTTTCTGTTGGGAAAAGCGCGTGGAGTGTGGAATAAAACACTGGGCGTATTTAATTTTTCGCAATCACAATTTTCATTAAATTAGCGAGTTTAATTTAAAAGCGTCAAGGATCGCTCTATAAACTCAAGTGGAATGTTCCTCTGAATTTTTGCTATTTTTGTTATACAACTTTTACAAACAACGTTGCTCTAATTTTAATGATGAAGCCAGTTTTTTCATAATAATTAATTTCTTTTATAAGTATTTAAAAATAGAGTAGATCATTTATTACGTCTGACAAAGTATTTTAATCAATTAATATTATAATTCAATTTTGTTGCGCATTACTTCTGATGGAATTGCAATTTTAACTCTTATTAATTCAAATTTTGATAATGTAATTTTTCCTCGATTTCTTGGGTGAAATAATTGTTTAAACAATTTATTTCAGCCATCCGAACCTGAATCGGTTGCATGAAGGTTCCTTACAATATGAATATTACTTAAATCCACAGTTTTTCACGATTTATTTAAAAAAGAGATAAAGGAATAGTGAAGTTTACGGGAAAATTGATTTTTGAAAAAGGCTGTTTTTGGTTATTCCAATTTTTATCGATGTTTTTCCATTGTGACACTATGGGTTTTTAAACCATCTGAAAGTAGAGGTTTCAATGAAAATGAAAAAAACGCCGTCTTAAAACTTTCAAAAATCAAAATTTTGTTCGTCAACTTTTTTGATTGAAAATAGGGCCTTTTTTTAAATTAAATTCATAAAAAAAATTTGTTGTCTGTAAAGAGGGTTTACGGACGATAGTTTAACGTGACAACGTCATGAGAAAACATTGATGAAATGATTGCATACTTTTATGAAAAAACCCGCGTGCGTTGCAACGCCTTTCAATAAAATAAGATTATGAGGACACAGTCTGCGATAGGAAAAAGGTATAGTGAAAAAAGAACAAATCTGGGAAAATTGATTTCGGGAGATGACCGCCATGGACCAAATGATATATTGAGTATACTATATTGCCAATGGTGTTCTACTTATCATACTCTTTCATTTGATACCCATGTCGAAGGGGTTGTGAAGAAAATATTAATCCGCATTCTTGAGATGGCCGCTATGGACCAAACGATATATTGAGTATACTATATTGCATATGGTGTTCTACTTATCATACTCTCTTATTTGATACCCATCTCGAAGGGGTTGTGAAGAAAATGGTAATCCGCATTCTTGAGGTGGCCGCTATGGACCAAGCGACATATTGAGTATACTATATTGCTTATATTGTTCTACTTGTCATACTCTTTCATTTCGAATGGGTTGTGACGAAAATGGTCATCTGCTCTCTTGTGATGACTGCCATGGACCAAACGATATATTGAGTATACTATATTGCTTTTGGTGTTCTACTTACCATAACCTTTCATTTGATATCCATGTCGAGGGGTTGTAAAGAAAATGGTAATCCGCCCTCTTGAGATGGCTGCTATGGACCAAGCGCCTGCTTTTCTGTTGAAATTTTTTTGCTATAAACCTCACGGAGCCCGAGACCTTTCCAACGAATGCAAAACCGTGGAAATCGGATAGTGCGTTCTCTAATTATAGCGTCTGGAAGGAAAACCCGACTTATTTTTATATTATAGATAATAACAGTAAACGTCCCACCTTGCGACTTGTGAATGGTGATAGCACAAGCAGGAACGCAAGGAAACTGTTTTCGTTTGCATTTCACAGTTTTCGTCAGTGTAATGTTCACTATTATCTTATACACCGGCACCCAGTTAGGAGACAGAGTGTTTGGCTTGCTTTGCTTATTGTTGACAATTAGACAATAATTTAATCTAATTAATATTGACAATTTTAATCAAATTTTTAAGATTACTACGATCAAATTTTTAAAATTACTTCGGGAGATAACGGGACATAACGGGACATAACGGGACAATGAGTCATCATTTTTCGTGCATGCAGCCGGCGTTCATCGTTTTAATAGACGTTGTCACGTCAAAAAACTAAAAAATCAATCGCTTTAAAAAAATTTGCGGCTTTTCGAAACATGAAAATGTACATTTACACAAAAATTCATTAAAATCGGATCATTTTTGTGAAAGATAATAATGATAAATGAAAAAAAAATCGTTTTTAACGCTTTTCTTCATTTTTTGAGGCTATATCGAAAAATGGTTTGAATGAAAGTTATATGTATATGTTTTAATTATCTACAACTTTTATATTCAACGTCTTTCGATAAGAGGTCTAATTTGCTCAAAAATCGTAAGAACCACGTTTCATCCCCAAAAACCCACATCATAGGACCCCAACCGCCGTCCGGTCGTCTGTTGCGGTGCTCTCGATTTTTGCTTGTTTATGTACCATTTATCCTAAATTTTCCCGCCATCCATATACTGCTAAGAATTTTTTTTCTCAAAAATTATCGGCAGTGGTCTATAACGAGGGTAAAATATAGGAATTTTCAAATTTGGCAGGTTCTTTGGATTTTTTATCGAGAAACTAGCAAAAACCCGCGTGTGTTGCAACGACTTTCAATAAAAAAAAGATTATGTGTGCACAGTCCGCCCGCCGGAGGAAAAATGTATAATGACAAAATATCAAATCTGCAAAAATTAGAGTATGTTACCACTTTTTTAATGTTCGATGATAAAAAATTGTGTACTACGGGAACAACAGAGACCTAGCCTAACATATTCAAAATCGTCCGCATAGATTTTGCTATGCGGGGACTAGACGCCCTGTGCAGAACTTCTCTCATAACGCCCTCCAAAAAAGTAATCAGTTTTGCAAATTCGGCACCCACCAACCAGGCAGCCCAAAAATGCACAATTTTGTGTTCCTAAAACAAACCTTTCTTCTTTTTTTTATTTTGGTTTAAGGCGAACAGAAGAGGTAAAGAAATGTTCAGTACTCTTTATCTATCATACTTTTCGTTAGCGCCCCACGCATTTTACATTACGAAAGGTTGTTCCCATATACTGGCTGTAGCAAAAAACCTTTACATTCAAAATTATTTTTGAAGTGTTAACTTCTTTTGGCGCGTTTTTCACTTTTTCGCTGGGGGTAAAACAAAGAATTCGCGACACGCGCACTTTGTTGCACACCCGTTTCTGGACACTTGCTGCAATGTTGGTGACACGCGCACTTTGTTGCACACCCGTTTCTGGCTACTTGTACCTAAGCAGCTGTCTAGAGCATGGAAACTTTTGGTTGAGCTCCACTTACAAACAGCAGCGTATAATTCTATGTGTGCGAGGCAAAATAGCCCGTGCTTGGTGGGAGGGATTGGGTTGGAATGTTGCAATGCAGAAGCTGCTCTCAGCATTCATTTCATATTCTCGCAATACAGACGCCGCTCTTAGCATTCATTTCATCCTCTCGCACACATTCGCTGCTGTCTGTTGCTGGAGCTCGACCAAATGTTACTTACATATCTGGGGCACTTTTATTCGATGATGTACGAGAAGATGATATTCTCGCCGAGAATATAACATGGATTTTGAGAGCGGCGTCTGCATTACGTCCATTCTGGGGTAGTATCCCAGTAGGGAAAATCGTAAGTATGACTTATAAGTAATGCAGAGGAGAATGGGTTTGACCAAGCGTTTGATTTCGCCCAAAAAGCGTGTTGAAAAACTTCGTAGCTGGTCGTTTTCTTTGTTAATCATCTCAGTTATCTCAGCCATTAAGTTTTATATCTTTAACGTATAAACATATATTTGAATTTATGTGTTTATGATATAAATATAAATCGCTTAATTTTACTTATTTTACTTGTTCTGAAAAAATTCAATTTGAATCCAGTAGATTCCCATAAAAATATCCAGTAGATTCCCATATAATATGACTTTTTTGCATATTTTCACAATGTTTAAAATAGCAAAAATTTCTGTTTCGTGACTATTGCATCAACCCGACGATATGTACTGTGTACTATGTACTACATATTTCCTATGAACTATGTACTATGTATTTATTACTATATATTATGTACTATTTTTACTAAAAACTACATTATCCCAGTCATCCATCGTCCGATCTTTGTGTGATAAGTTTAAGAGAAATAGTAATCCAATTACCAAAGCTTCACAAATACATTTATTCACAACAAATTTTAATCTGTCTGTAACTAGACTTTCAAAACATTTAGGAACTGGTAATAGTTTCGCAATTCCTCTATAATTTATAATTTTTCCACGACAACCTGATTTATGAAGAGGTTTGATAACAGAAAATTTTCAAGAAACAGGGAATGAGCCGAGCATTAAGGACAGATTTAATATTTTTGTAAGAGGATATGAAAGACAAGAGTTACAATTCTTTAATAATAAATTACAACACAACAATTCTGGACCATGAAACGTGTCACCGTTTAATTTTATAAAGCATGATTCAACTCACTCTGATCAAGTTGAATGAGGCCAAGACCAATATGGATCATTCCATGTCAAACCGAACGCTTAATAATAATTGATGATCCCGATTTTTTTGAAATTTGGCAGGCATATTCTACACATGAAATAATGAAAAGCGTGTCTCGCGAAAAAAAATTGGGATTTTTTTTTTTTTTTCAGAAGATATAGACGGTTGTAAGTTGTAAGAAATTTCAAAAAACGACGCTCGGCCGACCTTTCAAATTACTGTATCGTCGAAACCATTAGTCGTACAAAAAAATGAAACAGGCCGATTTTGAATATACCGAGTCACTCTATGTGACAGGTATGAGTGGTATAAATAAAATTTGAGTTTGGTGTTAATAAATTATTATTAATTTGTTTATAAAGTTTCATTACCACTTTTCGTCTTCAACTCACCAACTTAAAATTTTGGAAAAAATATCATCGTGTTCCCCTTTCAATTCTAAGAAAACAGTGAAAATTTGAAAATGGAACTCAAACGGGGTCACACTTAAAAAATTCTTTAAAAGAATGCTACCGCGCGGCACTACGGCGTAACATGTCGCGTACACGCAGAGAACGTTTACAGGGACTGTTGGTGCAACGGAAAATGAATAACACATAAAATAATGAATTAAGTATTTTTTCACACATTTACAATAGTCGATGTAGTAGCTGACGATGTGATTTTTACTTCAATTTTTCCATTTTGTTGTAGAAAAAATTAATGGTACATTTAAATGCCATGAATCATCTTCGCTTTGTCGAAACGGGTTTGAAGTGCTTAAGCTTCCGTTCTATAGTCCTGAAGATGAAGGAATTCGGTATTAATATTCTTAATATTTTTGTTAACCCACATGGAAAATTTGGCCGGGGTATTTATAGGGTCATTTATATTCTGCAAACTGACTTTTGCTGCTAATCTTCTAATCGTACCTCCTAACCCATCGCAAGGTTTCCATGAGACATGGCGAAAAAGTGCCATTCTGCACTTACATCAAAATCAACTTTGTGATAACAAAGATTTATGAAATTTTTTTTTGTTCTTGTATTGACCACTCGCTCCGTCAGAAAAGTAAAGAAAGAATATCATAATATCATTTTTTGTAGATACTTGCATGATCACAAACTTTGTAAACAATATTTTAGGATAGGACTTCCCGTTTAAGAGATATTAGCCAGAAACGAAATTTTTTGTTTTTAGGGGGTTTTTTAGGGGTAGGGTACAACCAATTTCCCGAAACTCTTTTTTAACATATTCTACTCACGACAAACTATATTTTTAGAAAAAGTTTCGTCAGTTAACATTTAGTCGACGACTCAACTATAACTATGAAATAACAAAAATAGCGTTTTGTTAAATGAATATTTACAGCGTTCTGGCGGCACTTTGGTGAGGGGGAAATGTTCTGGCAATAATTTTTATAAATAGAGAACACCATCAAAAATAATCTCCTGAAAATTCATGACTAATACTATAACAAAATTGAACTTTATTTCCCACCCCCTTTGTAATTTTAGGGTACTACATTCTGGCCACTGGGGGCTGCCAGAATTAGCTTTTATTGTTCTGCAGGTGTATAAGATTCAGTGTGGAAATTTTCAGGACTATTGAAATGACAACCCAAAATACGTCGCTGGTTCTTGGTCTATATGCAGGAGCGGCCCTTTCTGAATCAAGTCTGCTGTCTTCTAAGCGTTCGTTAGACTGCCTCTCTTATTCCTGATAATATAATGAGGGATAAAATTTTACCTACACTAGATAATAGACAGATGCCTCTCCAATTGTCACATATTGTTAAGTCCGCCTTTTTTGGTATTTTGACAATGATACTTCGGCATGATTGATGCAGGCCGCCAGATTTACTATAGCCTCTGTGTCTGTTTTATAGATCTTCAGCTCTATCTTCTCGAAGCCATAATTCACTTTATGTTTGTCTTTTGCTAGTTGCTCTTTTTATTTAGGAGCAGAACAACTTGCTTAGTGGCTCTGTTTGTCTTCTTCGTTTTTATAACCTTCCAGTTATCAGTTTTAAGCTGGGGGTTGAAAGTTTTTAGCATCGCTGAGATTTCCTCTGGCTCCGATGGAGCCACTGGGAGCCATGCTCCGGCCCTCGGATGTGATGGAATGTCACAAGCTTCTACTGCTTTGGGTCGTTCATCATACTGGGTTATCCCTCAGGACCTCCATGGCAACTTTAGCGAGGGCGACTTGCACCCACCGCCATTGATGCTTAGGGATCTTCCCGTTCTCGTCGTTCTCATCTAAGACGCCGATTACTTTGCGGTCCTTCGCAACTTCTGCGAGGGATATCGCTTTAGTTCCGTGCGCCTTAGACTTTTTCGGAAGTGGACTTATGAGTGCTTGGTTCCTCCACAGATCGCTGGCGTTCAGAGGTTTGTTTATCTCTCTCTAGGGTATAGTTTGGTATGACTTGCTTGGCCCAGGCAATGTCATCTTGGATTTTGGTGAAATCCTCCTTCGACATTTGGTCCTCCCCAATCGAGTCGGTAGCCAAACGGCGAAGGATTCGGGTAGACAGGCGGCGTTCTCGGTACCCTGCCTTTGCCGGGTCTGGTCTAGTCAAGTCTTTGGCTCTTCCCCAGACCATTTGCTCTCCCGATCCCCGGCAACGGCCGTGACCGCAGATGTACGCTGGGCAGCGACATTGCCACGAGGAGGAGCAGGGTTACAAGTAGTTGCTTCTGAAGACTTTTTTCGAAGTATGGAGCTTGTGGCTTCCCTTGGTTTAGGTGAGCTCGGAGGTACCGTAGCCCTTTTTTCTGCGGGATTTGTGCTCCCTTCCGGTTTTGTTTTAGGGGAGCCGGACCCCTTTTTTGTTTTTGTGTTTGTAGTCTGTTTTTGTACATTATTAAATATTACTCCCACGAGTAGCGGAGAAACAAACTAGGTCCCCCCGGCAGAGATCCGCAGTACCCGGGTAAGGCTAATAATAAATACACAATAAATATTAAATTCTAAAGTGTTATTTTTTCGAAAAACTTCTTATGAGAGTTATTTAGAGCGAATAACTCTCATAAAAATTATTTTATTCTACATAACATCGCCTTTCCATATATTTCTCCCTTTCAAACAGTTCTATTAAGGAGAGTATAGCTCTTATAGCACGCTTATAGTTACCCTTGCAAAGAGAGCTAAGGTATTTTTATAAGACTAAAATAACTCTCATGATTGTGCCATTTAATTCTGACAAGGCACTCATAAAGCACTTGTACTTGAGTGGTACTCTCTTAAAAAAGTCGTATATCCGAAACGAAATTTGTTACTTGGGAGGTCCCAAGAGCATTTCAAGCAAAAATTTGGGAGGAAGTATGTGTGTGTGTTTGTGCGTATGTAGGTGTCATTTTTTCCTGCACGATATCGCGCGAACCAAAAACCTCCATAATTAAACATAAACTTTCGTGGTTAAGTGAAGTGATGCAGCATAACCACAGCTTACCTAGTGGTTTAACATAGTAAGGTTTTTGAACGCGCTCCTGGTCTCGCTGAGTCCCATGACCTTGCTTTTATATCGCTTTATTTCGTCAAAGACTTCATTCAGCAATGTTCTCACATTCATTGATCCGATTGGTGTCTTGGTTCGAAAAGCAAACGTCGTCGTCATGTTGTACATCAAGCTCCGGGGCCTTGTTTGCCGATTCGTAGCAATGGTATTTTTATGGGAGCGAGCTGCTAACCCTCAGCCCAACCGACTTGAAACTATGTTTTATGGTGATTCGAACTCGCCATTCATCGGTGTACCGTTAGCTCCTTCCGAAGAAGTACCCCTAAGGCACCGCGAGGGGGTGGGATTAGGACTTGCTAACAGAACTGCTAGGTGTTCGTCTGCAATTACTCTTCTCGGGTTTTGACAGAAATGACATATCGAATGCCACCACCTTCAGCGGTCTTTGTTAGCTGTTCACCCCTCTAGAAGAGAATTATTTTACTAAAAGTACAGAAGATCTTGAAATCATCGCTGATCGATGGTAACATTATCTTATTTTGAACAATGCTTCTATCTATTGAAATTCTTCAAACTTAATTTTTTCCTATGAAAAGAAAGTATTTTTGAGTGATTAAGGAAAATTTTTTGATACTAAACCATTTTTTTTTTTAATTTTTTTTACAGAAACGAAAAATTCTACACATGCTGCGATGAACCTTATTTAGATATAACATTTAACATAACAATGAGACGAAAAACGTTGTTTTATACCGTCAACTTAATTATTCCCTGCATGGGAATTAGTTTTTTAACAATTTTAGTTTTTTACCTACCATCGGATAGTGGAGAGAAGGTAAGTGTGTCCTATCTTAAAAATACAATCAAGGATAATAATATATCATATTTTTTCATTTAATCAGAACTCAACAAAAAACTTTTATCATAAAACTAATCTATGGTTTCATTATGTATCGCATTTATTATTGCAATAATTTTTTTATCTGCCTTATAAATCTACATAGGATCAAGGTTGTCCCAGGAACAAATTACTGGTATAAAAAACGACTGCGGAAAAAATAAAACCATCATAAAAGCATAATTTCGCAAGATGCCAGCACGTTTTCGCCTCCATTTTTCCACCCCTGAAATTCCGGGATAGTCGTCGCATCCCCATTAACAATACTCTTTTACGCATGTATGGGTGTGCAATACTTATAGTAGTACTTCTGTATACTGAACCAATAATCCTCCGATATGTTGGATCTGAATTCCTTAATATCGGGAAAACGTAAACACAGCAGAAGTTTGTATGCCCCCCCCCCCGCTTGTTTCTATGGGGAAAATCTAATAAATTGACGAACAGGCTCAACATCTCGGGCTAAATGAATGTTCAGAAGAGTGACAAATCCCCTTAACCTTAAGTCATCTCTTTATACTCCCTGAGTCCTGTTTACTTCCCTTCAAGACATAAGGTGAAAAAAATTGCCCTGACAATCCTCAATCAAGAAAGCGTCCCCAGCGAGAGGGCGTCCGATGTAGGGGTGTGTGTGTACGTGTTTTTTCTAAATCATCGTAATCATTGCACGGACTATGCATAATTGACATAGAAGGAGATGGGAACGATGCCTGAATATTTGATTGATAATCGACTGGAATGTACATTGTTATATTTTCTGCCCTCCGACGAGCCGTCCCAGTCCTTCGATCCTTCAGTCCTCGGGTTTCTAGCACCGCATCCTTATGGATTGTGGGATTGAAACTTTGATGCTGGAAAGGTTTCTATTAACTCGGAAAGTATGTGGAAGCCGCACCATTTCTATAACAGCAGGTGGTTCGTACCATCTCCTGTGGTTTCCACGTGGATGATGGATTATTTCGAGATTTTTCAAACGAATTCCTTTACATACATTAATTTCCTTTCATATTAAGAATGCTGTTGTCATCACAAATGGATATGTACACAATAATTGAATATGGCATCTATTGTTATTGCTACTTTTCCTTTACTTCCCTACTTCTCTTTTATTAAGGAATAATTCATATTATTTTAGTGATCCTACTTCTTCTCGACATTATGAGCTCGTTTGAGACGTCCAACTGACTGAAGTCCAATATTTTCTAATCATCTAGCGGATGAAACTTCAAAGTTGAAAGCAAAAAAAATATTATTGTTAATGATTGTTATACGTCGAATTCATGCTCATCAACGAGGCTACCATTGATTTGGCTCAAGTAGTCTGCTGAAAGCGTCTTGCCTGCTTTTTGATGTTTTTCCAATGACGTCGTTTTAATCTGTGCAAATCAGGAAGACTGAATGACAAACATGTGCCAGGTACTGCCTTTGTGATCGCGGACTAATGCTTGACTTAATCACCAGAGATATTGAACTCGGTCTTGATTGGGACCACATGAATGGTGTTGAATGCCTTCAAAACCTAGTACTGTCTTACTTCAAACAAAGCTTGCAACACGTCATCCATGTCAAAGGAATGAGATTATTCAAAGATTTGTGATGGAATAATTACATATTCCAAATCGCTAAAGGAGCATCGTTCTTCTTCTACTGAAATGGCGCTATCATTATAGGGCTCTGGCCTTGTGAAGTCTCTTCTTCCAGTCTTCTCTTTGTCTTGCTAGTTCTATCAAGTTTGTCATACGAAATTTCCGTACAGCGCCGGCCCTGGGTAGAGCAAGTGGAGCAGTCCCTCTAGGCGCCAGGTGGTAAGGGGCGCCAAAATGAATGCGAAAAACAATTTCGAACAAAAAATAAAATTTTGATGGCTTTTTTTAGGGCGTTGTTTATAGCTAGGTAAGTCTAAGTTCTCATCAATATGACTCGATCGCGCCACAAGTAGGGAGCACTGACCGATCGGCCGATCGTACCTGGCCTTAGGCCACATCCTGCTCGAGGTCCATGGATCAGACTGAATACGGTGGATCTAAACTCGATAAAAACTGCAATTCTAAAGTGTAAACAATCGTGCTGAAGTTATGAATGGTACTTCGTGAATGTGGTACTTCGTGAAACTCGCCTCCCAAGCTAATTTTTCTTTTCCTGCCCTTAAACTGATACATAGTTTCTTAACCAATCGTTCCCAGAAAGTTCTGCTCGGTAACAATTCTTCCTCAATTGCTGCTCTTCACGCTGGTGTGCCCCAAGGCTCCATCCTTGGTCCGCTTCTATTCGGGATTTTCATTATTAATCTTCCTTCTGTAGTCAAAGATTCCAAGATTCACAGATTCACATGTATGCAGATGATGTTCAAATTTATATATCTTCCCCAAAAGAACAATTCCTTAGTAGTTTGGAGAAACTTAACGCAGATCTGCAGCGTGTTTCTTTTTGGTCGACATTGAACCATCTACTACTTTATCCTCTGAAATCAAAATGCATGTTTCTCTTTCACTCGCCTTTAACTGTCCTAATGTATCTGATATTGCTTTAAATGGAGTTCCCCTCGCCCGCATTGATAAAGTGAAAAATCTTGCTGTAATCTTGAATAGTAGTTTAACATGTTGCGATCACATTAGCTTCATTGTTCAGAAAACCTATGGTCAGCTGTCGAAACTTAGGTTTCACTGTAGTTACCTAACCTACCTAACTTTTGAAGATGGAACACTTCTTAACTCTACAAACATTTTTGGGGTTCCCACAGCTCCCAAAAGGACGACCTACAAGGCCACTTAGATATTTTTTGATCCATACACCAAGGTGTCGAATGTAGGTTTTCGGGATTCTTCTTCAGGGAGAGCCGTCTGAGCCCGTAAACCCAGGGATGGAGTACGTTGAGATCACTCCTTCATTGGGAGATCTCCTGCGGAAGTAAGAGCACCTTATCGGAGAGGCGACCCAAAAAACGGCTGCTATCAAAAAACGGGGTGGCGCCGGCCAAAACCATTTTACGCGATATCTAGAAGCTGCCTACTACCGTGCAGAGGCTGGTAGGATCTGCCTGGTCCCCGAGGAAGAAAGAGAAACCGATTTTCTTAATAAGACGAGGGTTAGATCCTCTGGATGTTCTCCAGGGCATAATAACCCTTCGAAAATGGCGAGGGCTTTGGCCATATAGTTTGGAAAGCCTTCAGAAAAGTCTAGAACGACTCCAAAGCCGACCTTCTTTCAAATAGCAGAACGTGTCAGAAGAAAATTCACAGAGATGACTTTGTCAGGATGGGGAGCACTGCTATTTTGGGCTGATGATAGGAGAAGCCTCTTTTAACGAGAAAGTGACCTCTCCATCATCTCAACCTTACTGGCTGGGGCAAGCCTTAATGCCCAACCATGCAAAACAACAACCAAATAGCCTCCGAAGAAGGTGCTGATGTAGGCGACACGTCGGGAAGCAACTCTGAGAATACATGCTTCCTCTATTGGCGCTACAGGCGGGGCTGTGATCCTAAAACCATCATCGAAATCCTTATGGGGTCCCCAGCCCATAAAGGCTTGCAAAAGAGGAGATATAATCCCGTAAGGAAATGGGACAACTGGAAATACAATTTATGTGTAGTGAAAGCGACGACCAAAGGGCGCCGAAAGACAATCTCGCTCCGCCCTCAACAAGGGCTAGGGCCGGCGCAGTTTCCGTATATCTTCTAACACGTCATACATCCATCTATTTCTTGGTCGTCCTACGAATCTTTTTCCTGATGATTAACGTCCAAGCCTCAGACCAAGCATTGAACTGAGCGGATTAATGTTTTATATTGGATTAATTGAGGAATTCACTTTTAATTATCCAAAGAAAACATATTTATTAAAAACCAAACACAATTTAATAACAAACACAATTCGTAGAGTATTATCTCTTGCAAATTAATATCTTACACTATTAAATTATATTTATTGCTCTTTAATTCGCTTTTCAATCACAACTTTTCGCTTTAGATCACTTTAGAACACTTATCGCTTTTCAAACTAAACTGACTCTCAAATGCCGTTATATATCCCCCACCCCCTTTATCTAAGTTCTAGAACTTTCGCCCATTTTCTAGTCCATACGGAAAGCTTTGAGAAAATTTGTATCGTCCTTTCCAATAGATCTAAAGTCTAATAGATGGCGCCATGTTATATAGTGGATAAATAGTGAATAAATCATCACAATATATTTTCACTTTGCATTGTTTTGAGATTTCTTGATTCTTTAGAAACGGAACTAGCGCAAAATATGTATGTTTTATTTGCGGCCGCGATGCGTCTCAATCTCGTATTCCCTCTTTTGTCCTACACTCTGCTGTCGTCATTTTACACAGTTGTATTAACTTTTTCGGAAATCCACTTCTGCCATACTGCTGCACACCACTCTTTTATAAAGCAAGTCATAAGCATTTCTATAGTCTACAAAAATATGAATGACATATGTTTAATGAGTTGCTCTAGGTTGAGTTATTTTGAACTACCATTTACGGACCAGTCTTGTATTCGGTAACCCATGGTTACTCCACCTTTGTTACCTATGTTACCAAAAACAGAGAGGACGTGTTGGACATCACCCTTGTCTCGGATTGCCACTCCGACCAAATACTGGCTTGGAAGGTCTGGAAGGAACACTCTTCCTCAGACAGGTTTATAGAGTTCCATCAAGACAAGACTCGAGCCCAATCACCCCTTCTAAAATAAAAAAAACTCAAAAAGATAAATTGAGGTTACTATACTAAGCGAATCGCAAAGAGCTTTGCCTTAAGCCACGCTGTATTCCCCAAAAACCGGGAACAACGCGACAGCATTGTGGACATTTTCACAGAACAATGCACCTACGCATTAATAAAGCTTGTCTGAACAGACTGTATAAGAGGCTTCTAAACCCTCATGGGGGTGTCGCGAACTGGAAACAATCCGAAAAGACCGTAGAAGGAATTTGATACAGCTAGACGCAGCAACAGCGCAACATCCTGGAGATGCTATAAGTCGAAGCTGAATAGATACAAAATGGCAATAAGGAAGGGTAAACATACCTCCTATGCTACCTTTTGCAACAATATAGAATCCACATTGTAAGCTTCAATAATGGTTAGCTACTTACGCAAAGAAAACGCCGATTGGACAAACTCAAGCGGGTGCCTTCAAAGTAACTGCATTCCCTCTAGTTGGAAAGAAGTAAAAGTGATCTTTATACCAGGCGCAGGAAAAGCCTCCCATGCAGCACCCAAAGACCACAGGCCAATCAGCCTATCATCCTTTTTATTGAAGACTCTAGAAAAGATAATTGGAATATGTATATCTCAGACCATGTCAACCTCGGAACTCTCTGGCACGCAGCGCGCCTATACAAAGAGCAGATCCACGGATATAACGCCCTTCACTCATTGGTTTCAACCAAAAGAAAAGTCACTTGAGGTCAAAGAGTATACATAGCTTCCCTTGACATAGAGGGAGCGTTTAACAACGTGCTCCCGGACGCCATTACTCTGGCCTTGGCGATACTGAGGATCGAGTCGTCTCTGGTGTCTCTCATCTTTCAAATGCTTACCGGCAGGATGGTGAGATCAAGCCTTGGCGAACGCTCGGTCCGAAGGGCTGCCAACAGAGGCACCCCGCAAGGAGGAATACTTTCCCCACTTCTATGGGCGTACGTATATGACATTGCTATCATCATAAAAGGAAAATTTCTTCAAGTCCTCTGTGATCTAATGGATCTCTTTCAAACTGGGCTGCTACCCGCGGAGTCAATAGTGCCAAATATCTGGGAGTAACCCTGAACAAGAATGCGGAAAGAATTTCATTCCTCTGGAATGAAAACACAGAAGACCGCATTATAAAAGCGAACATAGCGCTTTTTGCTTACAAAAAATTCATAGGGTAGAAATAGGGCTTCTCCCCTTTCAGCGACTATCCGTCCAATGCTGTTATACGGTGTCTTAGTATGGTGACCAACCTATAATAAGTCCACTGTGTTAAACAAACTACAGAAAGTGCAAAGATGGCTTCTGATCCTCGAAGATGACGGTGTCTCCTTTACTTTTTGAGTGAAAATAGAGTTTCACGAGATGCAACACTAGTGTTGCAACTCTCGCACTGTCGCATGCGAGACAAGACAACACGCGAGACAATAGCTTCTGCCCCATGGCGAGAGAAGCGCGACAGTAAAAAATTCCCAGTCTCGCCGAGACAACACTATCGAATGCGAGACTGTCGCGCTCTCGCTCGATCTCGCGGGATCTCCCAGTCGATTAATTTTTTTCCCGGATCGTTGCGGGATATCCCGATTCTATAGAAAGTAGAGTTTTATATTTTCGACGGTAATATATTTATGAGCTGGACAACCCTAGTCTTCCAGAGTTTAAAGGTGCCAGTAAATCCCCAACACGCCGGCGAAAGCGCTAGCGCACCCTTCTAAACATTCCATTGTCTCATCGAGAGAAGCGTTCCTAATCTAGTCACCCAACTCTCGCGGAAACACTGGGTGGTGTGAATAAAAACTAAGTGAACATTCTGAGTGGATGCTCTTGAGAAAGGTATGTCGTCCAGAGTGAACTCTAATTATGAGGGAATAAAAATTCTCTTAAATGTTAATTTTATGTTAAATTTTTTTGCGTCTACGAAAAGAAATTCTTTTTCAATGTATTTTTTATTCTGTTTAGATTAAAATAAATTTCCTAAATTTTTAATAATATTTCAACAATTTTTAAATCTTTTTTCATATTCAACTTTAATTTTACCCCCTTAAAGGCACAAACAGATTGTCGCACAGGTCGTGGCGGCGGCCCCTGCGAAGGAATTTCCCAAAAATTTAAATACTCCGGAGGGCAAAAACGGAGTGTGGGGGATGTCGAGAGTGCAACACTTACTCTCGCGAGAGTAACGCAAGACTATCGTGACACAACACTATAATATCACTGTTGCACTAGGGTGCGAGACAAGACAAAAGTGGTCTCACTCTCGCGCAGCGAGATCAACACCGCGGCCGACTGTTGTCTTGTCTCGCTCTCGTGAAACTCTAAGTGAAAACTCGAGTAGCATTTCTTGAGTAAACAGTTATGAAAATGTCGAAGCTATTTTAGCTCTCTGGAAGCTTCTTGCATGAGGAGAAATAAAATTTTCCCGCTTTTTCTTGCATAACAAAGTACAAGAAAATATATTGGGTAAATTTATGTAATTTCATGAGCCCGTAAAAATACTTTTAAAATTTTTTACAGTTTAAAATTTTTCTTCAATCCTAATTTCTCAAATTGCGCCCCCCAGAAATTGCGCCCGGTGCAAGTGCACCAATTGCACCTATGAAAGCACCGCCCCTGTTTATTGGAGCATACACATAGGATGTCTAATAGGGGAACCCAAAGTAATACTTAAGTATATTCAGGTTGGCGTGAAGCTTATAACCTCACCCGGAAAAAAGAAATATTACGGAACGAGAAACGTTTGTGTCGTTCAATGTAAGAGTGGTGTGGCTCCGTATTTTAATTGGATTATATGATTTGCTTTGTAGCCGCATTTGATCATATCTTTCGCTGTGGGAATAAAGCGGCTCCTGTCATGCCCTTGTAGTGACCGCGTAAAGTTTAATTACCAAACTTTACGCAATGTCACACAACAACTTCCGACACGATCAAAACGATCAGTCGGAACACCCCATCGATCACCGAACGAAAGTTCAGTGATCTTGCCGTTTCGATATCGAGAGAACCAATTTCCGGCATCTCCAATTTCTCTCACTCACTGTCCGAAGGTCCCTAGTGAATAATCCTCAAAAGTCCCGTCGCGAGCCAAACACCACAATTCCGATTATAAATCATTGCACAAATATATATATCGATTAACGTTAATCCTAGTGATAAGAAAACATCTTATAAATATAGTGTTAATAAAGTTATTATAAAAAACCGAATCCTTAATAGTTTTATAAAAACGCATGGTGCGATAACCTTCAATAACCTTCAATGGTGACCCCGACCGCTACACGCGGAGCAGTCTAAAATTCAATATAAAAAAAGTGTCGTGAAATTCCTATATTATATGGAATATAAAAGGCTTTCATAAAAATTGAATAAATAACAAAAGAAAAATTTTGAAATTCTGGTGTTCTTATATTTTTATATAATATTATATATTTATACATACATATATAAAATTATCTCTCCTTTCAAAATTTTCTATGTGAAAAATATTACGTGAATTTTTTTTTTGTGCATTCTAAGAGTCCGAATAATACACATATACATACATAATTATTAAATTGAGAAACAAAATAAAATTCTTTATAGTGCTACATTTTCTTAATTATACATCAACGGTTATTAAAGAAAACAACAAAAAAACCAAAATTCGACCTCTTAAAAAAATTTAGTGGGAATTATTAAAATAAAAAAGCATCAAGTGTGATAATAAGCTCAATTTAGATATGTGTATTTGTCATAAATAATTTGAAGATAAAAACAAAAAAATACGGATTACTTACAAAATAGATTTATATATTGCATATCTAATAAAAATAAAATAAACCAGGAACATAATGAATAAACAATAATTTAAAAAAAAATATAATAAATAATATAGAAAGAAAAATAAAAACGAAGTGAAAAACAAACTAAGAAGGAAGCGAAGAAGGCGACTTAACAGAAGGAATCCAAGCACATCCAGATAACAATTATCATACTTATTTTATATACATATTTTAAACTATATTTTTTTAACAACTACATTTTACCAATATTTACAAACATTTTTTTATATACAAATATATTACAAATATTTTGAATTTTTTTTTTGGTAAACATATAGCTACATTTATACTCATGATTTAACAATTTACACGCTTTTGATTGGCGATTTAGTTGGGACAAACGTTTAAATTTCCGACTTTATATTTACATTTAAATTTAAGTTAAATCTACTTGCTTTAAGTCTATATATTAGTGGAGTCATTTTGATTTTTTTGGTGCGAAAATTAAGATTTGGTCGTTTTGTTTACAGATTCTAATTTTATATTACCCTAATTGGTTTTTGGCTTTGTTTGTTTTTTTATATATTCATTTTTTTTCACAAAATGTCAAGGACAGAGGGTTCGTCCATGGAACAGGACGTTCACATGGAAACACAAGGACTAGAGGGACCAAAGCCCGGAACTTCGGGTGTCGACGCAGTTAAAGTGTCAAAATACGACATCCCGAAATTCTGGGTACAGCAGCCCGCCTCCTGGTTCTATCAGGCTGACATTATGTTTCAACTGGCGGGCTGCAAATCGGATAGAATCAAAGTCTACAATGTTATAGCCGCATTGCCGGAAGAGGCGGTAACGGCAATGCGGCTTAGCACCGTAGACCCCTCTACCTCCTCGTACGAGGAAATAAAAGTGTACCTGCTCGAGAAATACGGCACTTCTGAGAAGCGCCGGCTCGAGCAGTTGCTTTCAGTGCAAGAGCCTGGAGACCGGAAACCTTCCGAGTTTCTCCAGGCTCTGAAGGCACTAGCGGGCGGGTCGTCGGCGGTCAACGATGATCTGATCCGGAACCTGTGGGAGCGTAGGCTTCCACAGGCCATCCAGATCACGTTGGCCACCTCTGCTGACCAAACCCTAGCCGGGCTGGCTGCCACGGCGGACAAGGTATGGGAGGTGCTGCCTCATGGAGGCGCCTCATACGCGTCCGCCGTCCACGCAACACCTGCCAAAACGGAGCCCACATTGGTGGCGCTGCAAAGCGCCATCAATAGGCTGACGGCCCGGCTAGATAAGCTGGACCGCAACCCGCGGAAGCCGAGAAGCCGAACACCTGCCAATCGACAGGGCGGCTCTCGACAGCCCTCGGCCAATCGGCCACAAGGGGCCAACCAAGCCAGGGGTAGCTTGTGCTATTACCACTACCGGTACGGTAGTGAAGCACGCAGCTGCAAAGCCCCCTGCAATTACAACGGTGCCCAAGCCAAGCCGGCGAAAAAAAAGGCCACCGCCACCCCTAAAAAAAACTAAAGGGGCTGGGGATCGACATGAGCGAGCATATAACCGGCCGCTCATATCGTTTATTCGTCAGAGACACCAATAATCGGATGGACTTTCTGATTGATTCGGGCTCTGACGTTTCAATTGTTCCCGCCAAGGCGTTCCCGGCCCATAACGGTAGCCCGAACGTCCTTCTGTACGCGGCCAACGGATCACTGATCCGAACTTTCGGCACTAAGTTACTCGAACTTGAACTCGGCTTACGCCGACGATATGTTTACAACTTCATTATAGCCGACACCACTAAAGCCATTATCGGGGCGGACTTCTTAACGAAGTTCAAATTGTCCGTCGATTTTGAATATCGGCATTTAGTTGACAAGCGCACGAAGTTTCGAATTAACGTGTGCGCTACCGTCGACTACAACCCCGAAACATTTCCATGCCGAGTTATTGGCATATACAAAGAGCTATTAACGAAGTACGCTTCGTTAACAAAACCGCCCAATTTTAACCTTCCGGTTAAACACAATGTGCAACACCACATTGTAACCAAAGGGCAATTACCTTTTGTCACCGCTCGGCGACTCCATCCGGAGAAACTGAAGGTGGCAAAATTAGAATTCGACCATATGGTCCAATTGGGGATTTGTCGACCTTCGTCGTCCCCCGCAGCATCTCCGCTTCATCTGGTTCCTAAACGGGACTCACATGATTGGAGGCCATGCGGCGACTACCGTCGCCTTAACGCTGTCACTGTGCCGGATAGATATCCGATCCCGCATATACAGAATTTCTCCGTGAATCTTCACGGCTGCACAATTTTTTCGAAGGTTGACTTGGTACGTGCATACCATCACATACCAATCGCCCCAGAAGACGTGCATAAGACTGCACTCATTACGCCATTCGGCCTATATGAGTTTACACGTATGCCATTCGGCTTACGAAATGCAGCCCAAACCTTTCAAAGGTTCATAAATGAAGTTACGAGAGATCTCGACTTCGTTTATGTATACTTGGACGATATACTTATCGCCAGTAAAACCGAGGATGAGCATATCGTTCACCTCGAAGAGCTCTTTAAACGCCTCGATAGCTTCGGTTTAACCATTAAGCTAGAGAAATGCGTTTTTGGTGCAACAGAGATTAAGTTTCTAAGCCACCGCATCACAAAGGATGGAATACTTCCATCCCCCGATCGGGTTCAGGCTATCGTTGATCTCGCACCTCCAACTTCTGTCAAATCGATCCAGAAGTTTTTGGGAATGGTGAATTTCTATCACCGATTTATCCCAAAATTGGCTGAACAGTTGGTGCCTATAAACGAGCATTTGAGAAACCTTCTCAACCGCTCACGTGCCAATAAAGTTTTTGACTGGCCAGCAGAATGTCAGGCGGCATTCCTCAAGGTGAAAACCTCGATGGCTGAAGCAACTCTGCTGAACCATCCAATAGAGGATGCAAAATACAGTCTTACGACTGACGCCTCTGATTATGCAATCGGAGGTGTTTTGGAACAATTCAACGGTCATCGGTGGCAACCTCTAGCTTTTTATTCCAAAAAGCTGTCACCAACAGAACGGAAGTACTCTGCATTCGATCGCGAACTCCTCGCTATCTATGCAGCGATCAAACACTTCCGTTACTTCGTTGAAGGACGCAATTTCGTGGTCTATACTGATCACAAACCACTGGTTCGCGCCCTTCACACAAAGACCGAACGATCCCCTCGTCAGACCAGACATTTGGGTCTAATCTCTCAGTTTACCACAGACATCAGACATGTGTCTGGTAAACAAAACGTTGTCGCCGACTACTTGTCGCGCTCACTAGCAACCGACAACGTCGACTCAGTCACCTTCGACCTGCCTACACTGGCTCAGGCTCAACAAGGTGACACAGAGTTGAAGTCTCTACAAGAGCACCCCAGCAACGGCTCACGGGTAAAATTAGTTCTCACACCAATACCATTCACCGCCCATCAGGTGTGGTGTGAAACTAGTATAGGCATTCCTAGGCCTTACATACCCATTTCCTTACGGAGACTAGCGTTCAACTCCGAACATAGCCTCTCTCACCCTGGTATCCGTGCTACAAGACGAGCCGTTACCAAGAAATACTTCTGGCCATCGATCAATAAAGACTGCAATGAGTGGTCTCGATCATGCCTAGGTTGCCAAAAGTCCAAAGTTTCACGACATACCAAATCTCCATTTGAAGCTTTCAAGCTTCCAAATAATAGATTTGACCATATCCATATGGATATAGTGGGACCCCTACCCCCGTCTCGTGGATACTCTTATATCTTAACGATAGTCGATAGATTCACGCGATGGCCTGAAGCATACCCAATTCGGGATATCTCAGCTTCAACAGTGGCAAAAAAATTCGTCACTGAATTTGTCCCACGATTCGGCGTACCTCTTGAGATCACAACCGATCAAGGTACGCAATTCGAATCGAAACTGTTCAATGAAGTTGCCAAATTACTCGGCACTCATCGGATTCGGACTACCGCCTACCACCCGCAAGCAAACGGGATGGTTGAACGGTTCCACAGGCAACTAAAAGCAGCCTTAATGGCAAGGGACAACACTACTCATTGGAGTGAAGACTTGCCCTTTGTCTTGTTAGGCATACGCACGGCAATTAAGACCGACTTACAATGCTCACCAGCCGAGCTCGTATACGGTCAGAATCTGAGACTTCCCAATTCGATTTCTATCCCAACGGAGGAGAATCCAATTGAAGAATCAGAATTCCTCTCTCGCCTTCGTTCTCATATGCAGAACATTAAGGCAATACATCCTCGGCAACCCGTCCAAAAGGATGTCTACGTGCCAGAAGCCCTGGAGAACGCCGACTACGTTTTCATACGAGTCGACAGAGTTCGAAAACCTTTCGAACCTCCATATGAAGGCCCATATGAAGTAATCAAACGATTACGAAAACACTTCGTTGTCAAATTGAACGGCACAACCAAGTCAATATCCATTGACAGGCTAAAGCCAGCCTTCGGTTGCGACCGCGACAACGAAGCTAAGCCGTCTAAAGCGGTAACATTCCGTTAACGCTACGCTGGGGGGGGAGTATGTAGTGACCGCGTAAAGTTTAATTACCAAACTTTACGCAATGTCACACAACAACTTCCGACACGATCAAAACGATCAGTCGGAACACCCCATCGATCACCGAACGAAAGTTCAGTGATCTTGCCGTTTCGATATCGAGAGAACCAATTTCCGGCATCTCCAATTTCTCTCACTCACTGTCCGAAGGTCCCTAGTGAATAATCCTCAAAAGTCCCGTCGCGAGCCAAACACCACAATTCCGATTATAAATCATTGCACAAATATATATATCGATTAACGTTAATCCTAGTGATAAGAAAACATCTTATAAATATAGTGTTAATAAAGTTATTATAAAAAACCGAATACTTAATAGTTTTATAAAAACGCATGGTGCGATAACCTTCAATAACCTTCACCCTATAAGGGCAATTATAGTGCACTTCTGGAGATGCCTTGTTTTTGTAGCGGGGAGTGTGCCAGAATGCGACGCCAAAGCGGGTCAGCCTCTAGTGTTTTGAATTGTGGAGTTGCACCGCTTTTACACATTTGTTGCTAGAGGCCAAGACCAGATCCCGGTTGTAGAGCCTTTAAAGAATAAGAAGATATTTGGAATGACTAAATAGATATTATATCGAACGCAGTTAGACGAAATATTTTGGATATGGTTAAAATTGTAAAATATTATTCTATTATTTATAGGTTGAATTCCATATATTAGGCGTCAAGATTAGATTTTTAAATAACAAATAATAATCATTGACATTGGATTCTACTGTAACAGGGCAGACAGAATTAGTTTTAGATGATTTAAATAAATTCGGCCTTTCTTTAATTAATTGTAGGGCGTAGGGTTGATAGAAAAGGTAGTAGTTCTTGAATGCAAGAACGCATCCTATCCTTAGAGCCCAGAGCATTTTTTCTACCTTCTTATACTTTTTATACCTTACCCGTCGCACTTAACAAATCTGATTATTTCAGATATTGAGACCAGGAGGGAAAATAGAATAGACGCGTTAAACCCATTAGCTCGACAATTAGATGATGTTTAAAAGGTGTAACTAGAATTTAGGCTGCTTACACACCAAACTCGACATCGACATGACACGACAAAATTCGACAACATTTTTCTATCGCGACACACATCTATTCTTATCATTAAGCGAGTCTATTCACACTGAATTCGACATCGACACGACACGACAAGATTTTCTGTTGTGACACCCATTTATTCTTATTATTAAACGAGTGTATTCACACTGAATTCGACATCGACACGACACGACAGAACTCAACAGAACTCGACAAGAAAAAAACCGTTACCGACGAAGGGCTTCACATTCAAATCAGTTTATATCCACTGAAGGCGACACGAGGAAAAACGTCGACCACGACTTTCGACACGTCGAGTACTTATGCAGTGACTTTCGTTGTGTCGAGTGGTTCTGGTTGTCGAATGGTGTCGAGGTGTCGAATTTGGTGTGTACGAAGATTCGACAAAAAATTTTTTGTCGATGGACGTTTTGTAATGTCGTGTCGATGTCGAGTTTGGTATATAAGCAGCCTTATTCAGCGGCGGCTCGTAAGCTTCAGTAGATGATGTATAAAAGGCGTAATTAGAACTTATTCAGCGGCGGCTCGTAAGCTTCAGTATAAGGGAAGCAATGCACAAGGCTATCTAAAGATTTGGCAAGAAATGAGAAAGAGGCAACGATACTGTCAAATATTAGAACTCTGTGCCGATTGTTGTGCAAGTTTCCTGTAACTACCAACACTGCCGAGCGGTCTTTGTCCACCTTACACTAAAAATATATCGTCGCCGTAGGATGACAGATCTTTTGAATGGTCTAGCTTCAATGCACAATGCACATCAAGACTGCGTAAAAAATGAACCTTAATGTCCTAAACACAATGCGCATACGGGAGACAAAATACATGATACAAAATATGTCAAAATATTTAAAACACCTGAACGTAAGTGCAAGCGCTCACACTTCGCATACAAGATACAAGAAACATTTTATACCAGATACAAAAATAGATTTAATTCTATTTTTGTATCTCGTATCCGTGTTTTACATGGTTGACATGCGCTTGTTGAATTGTTTAAACGTTTTTAAGACCTTTATTTGGCATTTCAGGCATAATCAACACAAATAATGTAATTTTAAGTGCTTTCATTCGAGTTATTAATTTCAGCTAGTCCATTATTACAAATTTTGTATACTGCCTTATTGTGAGCAGGTCAGGGATTTGTCTACCGTGGTGGGATATTTAGACATTTCATTTTTATATCCAAGAGATGTATTTTGTCTCCGGTATACGCATTGTGTTTAGGGCATAATGATGTATTGGACATTTTCTGTAGGAAAATAAAACAAATCTGTCTTTCTCAAATACATATATAATGTTCTTACTAAACCTTATTTTAATATTACAAATATGTATATTTCTTTTAATGTTTTAGTTAATCTCAAAATGTGTGCCCCTCCCAGAAAGAAATTCTGGATCCGACCATGATAACATAACATTGATGATATCTACCTGAAATAAATGACTTTAAAAAGTTAAGGACGCATAAATATCTCGCACGGGGCGCCAAAATACCTAAAGCCGGCCGTGCTACACCCCCTACACCACCGCCCACCGTCATTACATTTTTGTTGGAAAAAAACTTTACGCAAAATACAATTCATAAAAATATTCTCTATTCCTTTAAATCAACAGTAAAGAGAATCATAAAAATATAATGGAAGCTACAAAGTTATCAGCTTATATTCAATATACACCGCCTGCCACCCCACTAGAAGAAACTATATATAAAGAGAAACTTGACATATCTTCAATCTCTTTTTTCTTGACTCTATATAGAAACGAAAATTCCTGTTTTAAGAAGAGTCAAAAACAAAGTTTGAAAGGAATATTTTAAGAGCAAATTTAATATTGCTCGATGCCAGAACAGAGTACCAGAAAATGAAACCAAGAAAACAAAGAGAATATGATGGATACAGAAAATTTCTCAATCTTCAACTTCTCGTATCCCACTGTTTGGTGCCGAAGAGTCTGCGTTTAACTCAGTTTCTGAAGGTACTGTATTACGCCACGGTCGTATACACAGGTCTGTTGACTTCATTTACCATCCCATAGAGTGAAGTGTGATCGATATCGTTCGACTTTGAAGTGGTTCTTGAATGGATCACTGGCGGCGCAGTAGTCGAAGTACCAAATTCATATCATAATGACATCCGAACTTGGACAAATACTAATCAAGTCTAAATCAAGAAGCTCCAGTAGCGATACGCGTATCAATCACAGGTTTTAGCAACGAGTTGTTAGACCTGTGTATACGACCGTGATTAACGCAAACCTACGCGTGAGTGTGAGTTCAATTAAATTGAATGTGTTGGAGTTTTCACGTTGATTTTCTGTGGCAAAGAAGCTGATGATATTACAGCTTCCCAAAGCTTCCCCATGATGTGTAAGCCCTCGGCCACAATAAGAGCGGCGAGACGCACTTTAGTATTTGCCGCTCACCGCTCGCCGTTCGTATCGTAGCCAAGGCTTTACTCTTTATATACAGTAGTATGAAAAATTTGAATTGTACATTGCGTATCGAAACATACAACAACATCTTTACGAAATAAAATTACAAATTTACTCATTTGCTTCAAATATAGTCAAAACTATACGAATACTTACAAAGCCCAAATGTCTGTATATATGATGCAGTTGATATTTTAAAATCCACAAAAGGGTTTTTGATAGATTTAGGATAGGAAACAACATTTCAGGAATTTATTGAAAAAATGAAGCAAATTATTGTTACCAAATTAGAAGTGCCATGTGTATTTCCCATTCTTGCGATCCAGATGAAAGAAACTTTTTTATATGATTAGTTGAGGGGCGCAAATTTGCCTACTGCACCGGGCGCAAAACAACCACGCGCCGGCCCTCATGACAGCAAACATGACAAGCAACATCAACATCTTCCTCGGTTGCCTAAAATGACGTTGTCGTTTAGCAAACCATACCCTCCATACTGGACGAGGTACACCCAAGGAACAGGTCAGCTTCGAGCTGACGTTGATACCATCA
This sequence comes from Thereva unica, assembly GCA_949987705.1. Classification (NCBI taxonomy): domain Eukaryota; kingdom Metazoa; phylum Arthropoda; class Insecta; order Diptera; family Therevidae; genus Thereva; species Thereva unica. The sequence goes on from OX465284.1 coordinate 66,059,821, forward strand.
CAGACTAACAAATGTATTAGCCTGAGCTACTGTTTTACGGTTTCAGGTTTAGTAGAAAATTCCTGCAAATAACTAGAATTTTGATTATCTAAGTAAAGCTATTTTTAAAATTGCAAATATTTTTTAATATTTTTAAGTGTTTCATTAAATATCATCTCATTTAAAATTGTAAGATAATTAGTAATTCTCAATTACCTGGAACAAATGCTCTTACACAAGCAAAACATTCATGTACACAATAAAACTTTGCACGTAGACATATTAAAAAAAGGCGATATTTGTAACAGAAACACGTTTTTTATCTGTATTTTTTCAGGTGTCATTAAGCATATCTATTCTGCTCTCACTGACTGTGTTCTTCTTGCTACTTGCGGAAATTATACCCCCGACATCATTAGTCGTTCCGCTATTAGGAAAATTCGTACTATTTACAATGATACTCGATACCTTCAGGTGAGTAGAAGTAAATTAAATTATTTTCAGGTAATCGCACCCTCGTTCCAGGGATCGTTAAGCAGCTTAAAGATTGTCGAATATATGATGTATTAATATTAAGACGACTTAGGTCTTTCCAAACTTGGTCGGATATCAACTTCTTTTCAAGATAACTTAAATGCGAATACCACCCGTGTCTTCTCTATATTCCTATATACCTATATCAAATGTATATAAATAAAACTTTATGTATGGTATATAAACACATATTTGGCTTTTGCTCCTCCTTTTTGGTTTTGGTTATGGAATTCTTGCCACGGACAGATATGATACTAGTCATTACACCACGTCAAGGGTGCTGCTGCGGGTATTACAGAATCCCCAGAAGTTAATTAAGATATGATCTGAAATGGATGTGAATCTGACTCTTACAAAATTTAACATTGGGGAAAATCAGGGATTACCGCAGTATCCAACTTGCTTAGATAAAACGTAAATTATTGGAAATGTGATTTGGGAATGATATAAGCTTACAAGGGGCGCACATAATTGTTTTTACACTACAATCTTCAATTCTACATGGATATTAGATTAATTATGAAATTTGTTAATATGTTAGAAAGGGAATTTAATTATAACATTTCAATTCTGCAATGTATTCTGCCTTTGCTTAAAGTATAAGTCAGTTAAAACTAAATCAGCGCCTCTAAAGATTTGATTGAAGAATATCATTCTGTATAGCAACGAACGATATTTTGTGATTACCCTTAATCTAAAACAGCCACTGTAATCTGAGGTTCGTAATGAACCTTCTCTTGAGGCTTGCTTTTGTATAGCAGCAGGAAGTAATTACAGCTGTTAGTCTGTGCATGTGCTGGTCCGTCTGTCAGCCACCGTTGAAAGCTATGTACATGATAGGAAATTTCCACCAAAACTTGTTATTGAAGCTTCCTACCACTAGTATCAGAACAATACACGTGGGATTCCCGCACAAAATCAATGAAATTTCTGATATCTACACTAGGTAGAACCATTTTATTGCAAACTGTTCGGCTTCACAAACGCAGTTGCTGCAAATACTCTGAACATTATTCCTGATTGGTTAGAACAAGTTGAACAATTTTTACTTGAAAAAATGTCATTAATAAACAATTTTTATCTATTTTCAGTATATGCGTTACGGTAGTTGTTTTGAATGTTCATTTCCGTTCACCTCAAACTCATACAATGGCACCATGGGTGCGAACTGTGTTCATAAATCATTTGCCACGACTATTGGTGATGCGGCGGCCGCTCTATCCAATCAGCGAGATGATGTAAATTAATTTATAAACAAAAATAAAATATATTAAATAAACTTCCAATCTTCTTTTCTATTTAAAGACAATCATCTCGACGTTTAATGGTCCGAACTTGTAACGGGCTGGAATTGAGGGATCAAATACCACCGCTGCCGCCACCAGTTGCCTTGTCAAAATATGATCCAAGTTTACTCTTAGATCATCATATAGTAGGTTCTAGTGAAAGTATCAACTTATGTAAGCTGCATGGTAGTCCAAAAACAACATCAAGGAGTACCTCACCCCATCATAGAGTACAAAGTATAAACCTGATGGATGACATACCGCTGCCATTTCCAAGTTCAAGTGTACAACAGTCATCGACTACCAACTTAATCGATGCCCATCATCATAATCAGTATCAACAGACAACGAGCATAATAGATCATCCATTAACACCATCGAGGCGACAAACAGCAACATCAACAGCACAAACACAAACAAATGGTAATCATAATGCGCATCATCATCATTTGCATCGTCAGACATCGACAGCATCGTCAACGCATTCACCAATACCTCCTCATCAACAGAATCAGTCAACGACAACTAGCGATTTATTAGGTAGTTCAAATGTGATAAATTCAACAGCGTCAACAACAATTGTTGAATCAACAAGTCAACACCAGCCAACAAAACAGCAAGTTGCCCCAAAGGCATGTAGCGGAGCTAGGCATAGATGGCATGCCTGTCCAGAACTTCATAAAGCAATGGATGGTGTCACGTATATTGCTGATCATACAAAAAAGGAAGAGGAAAGCACCAGGGTAAGGACACTTTGTTTTGTACAGTTTCTTTTTGGTTTCTTATAGTAAAATGTAGGAAATTACTAATGTCACACAATGCGGGACCATACTAAGTTTTGATGCGACCACAAGAAATGCTTGTAAAACTCGAAGCTAAAAAAATTCTTGCATTAGTACAATAATCAATAGGTTTTACTCAGTATATAACGGATGGGGTCACAACAGGTCATATCGTGGCTTAGAGTTACTCCAAGATTTTTAGCACGATCGATACGCTGAATAGGAGTGCCATTTAAAATAACGCAGACTGGGGGTTACAGAGTGAGCTAAAGCCAGACATTGCGACGTGCCTGGACTAAGTGACAGGCGATTAACCAAATCCCATAGAAGAACAGTTTATAAATCCTCGGATAATTGCCGCACTCCTGACACCATTTGATTCTTAGGCATAGAGAAGTACAGCTGTACATCATCGGCGTACATGTCGATTTTGGAGTTGTTTACTACTGCAGGAAGGACATTAATGAATATACTGAATAAGAGAGGGCCAAAAATTGAACTTTGCGGAACACCGCAGCAGAGGATGGTTAAGGTTGAAGCACTATAATGTAACATTGCCTGTTGCGAACGTTTATTTAAGAAACTATGCATAAGCTTGAGAGCAGACGAGAAGAAACTAAACTGTGTGTGCAGTTTTTCAATAAGTGGGGAGTGGTGAAGAGTGGTCTCTGCGGTAACACCTATGGGATGCGACAGCGAGGGAGACCCAACTGGAAAGATGGCATTTATCGGGACGCTCAGAGCTTTGGGATGCCAAACTGGATGACATCAATCAATTCAATCACAGAGGTTTTGGAATGACAGACAATTTTAGCATTTAGGAAATCTTTGATATATATAGCAACCCCTCCGCCAATACGATCCCGACGATCGTTGCGAAACACCCGCTAACCATAAAGGGATAATGAAATAGGATGGAACTGAATCATTCAAGCCAGTTTCGCATACAAGCAATGTATGAATTCCTGCATTGGGAAACATTTCCCCAAATTCAACAACATTGTTTTTCAGGCTACGGACATTTAAGGAACAAATTTTAAAGCCACTACACCTAGAACTGAAAATTCTAAGTAGTGTCCCTACCTTGTTATTGCAGCTGGAATACATATGCATCACAGGTATTCAGATTCAAGAATGAAGGAGAGTTGGCAAAAACCACGACGAATTTCGCAATTAAAAAATAATATAAAGGAGCACATCCTAAAATGCAAGGACCACCACAATTAATCAAGTATAAAAAAATTAAAAAAAAATATATGAAAAAATATACCCGCACGTCGCACCTCTCTCAAATGCACAAAACAAACAAGGAATGAAACTAAAACAGAAAAGTAAATAAATAATTGAAAACAAGCCAAAAAGAAGAAATTTATAAAAAAACAACAATAACAATCATTATCATACGCTTGCACTTAGCGGCTCCACAGACGCACACGCCAACTCAATAAGATCACGTACTAATAAAAGGGGATCTTCTTTCCTGTGAGCCACCCGCACAGGGCCATCAGTGGTGATGACAATATGCAACAGTCCCATTTTTCACATTCTCAGTGCAGCGCTCAGCAATTTGTTGTTGTGCGGTGAGAGGGTTTCGTTCATATACACCGGGGAGCTAGCTGTAAAGCACTCAAGGCAACTTCACTATTTTGCTACGTTGCGACGCGTCGTCGTGCAGCAGTCGTGAAGGCCTTGGCTTCAAGGACGCCTGAAAATTTGACGACCATTCGGTTTTCGCCGGTCTGTTTACTCCGCTTGAGGCGAAACGCATCGAAATATGGAAAGAGTTGGTGGTTCAAATCGCCTGATATGCATTTAACAATGCTCAGTGGATCCTGCCCTCCTTGGGATCCCTCTAATGATGACGTCACTCAGCCTCTGAAATCGTATCGCATCATCAGGAACGCATTCAAAAACCTTACTATAGTTGACTATGATAAACTTTTGTTGTTCAAAAACTCCGTGGTAAACTACAACATAACACGAGCATAACTTTTTGGCGTTCAAAAACTCCCGTCGTTAACCATGGTGTAGTTACATTTTAACCATGCCCGGGAGCATAGTTAGCGATAGTTAAGAAGAAGAAGAGTAAAAACAACTCTTTGACTTTTGTTTTAATGTTAACAATGAACAAACCAAAGTGGGATTTGTGAAATTTTTGTAAATAAACAATTAATGGACACATACAGAATAGTTCAAGCAAATACACTATTTTATGGGACAAAAAATTCTTTTTCTTTAATTCGTAGTTAACCACGGTGCATTCAAAAACCTCCATGGTTAAACATAAACTTTCGTGGTTAAGTGAAGTGATGTAGCATAACCGCAGCTTACCACGTGGTTTACCATAGCAGGGTTTTGAGCGCGCTCCAGCTAGACTGGACTTCGGGGTAGTGATAAGCATGGTTCAAAAATACAAGGTAAGCTCATAAAGAAAAGCTCTGGCTTCGTGACGTCACTCAGATCTCTGTTCATAAGGCAAAAAACCTTTCCCCTGAGTCACTCAGACCTTTTCTCTAACAAATTGCTTTTAAGCTGTCAAGATGGAAATAGAGCATTACCTTGTATTATTTTACCATGGTGATGAGCAAAAATGGTCTTGTTCCTGCAGTCTTGTCTTGTTCTTGCACATTTAGCAAGACCAAGAACAAGAACAAGAGTTAGTTATGCTTGCAAGAACAAGAACAAGGCTAACTGTGCAAGAACAAGGCCTAGAGCAAGACATTAGCAGGATTCTTGCAAAATTTTCACCTAAATTCATTCTTTTAAAAACAAAAAATATAAAATTGATTATGATCTTTAAGTAATTGTGATATATGTAAATACATGTGAATATATTTACTTTTTAGTATGATAATTGTAAAAGCATTTGTACAAAAGTACATAATGAGTTTGCATGCATTGTGCGCCAACTAGTGATGAGCAAGAATGATCTTGTTCTTGCAGTCTTGCCTTGTTCTTGCACATTTTGCAAGACCAAGAACAACACTGACTTATGCTTGCAAGAACAAGAATAAGACAGGCTGAACCAGAACAAGACAAGACCAAGACTAAATTAGTCTCGTCTTGTTCTTGCGTTTGCTCATCACTACTTCAGGGAGGCGAACTGGCTCTGTTGGTGCTGTTAACGATAAAATTCAAATCCGTTAAACGTTTTTTAATTTTTGAAACTTTAGTCTATAGAGTCTGCGCAGTGTTGTTTACATCCATCAGCTGACTTGAGTATGAGTCAGTGATTCTGCTCAGCCTATCCGTTAGACGACGCTCCATAGAGTCCAGACTGTCTATGATTATTTTGAAGGTTGTGAAATGTTCCAGAAACTGAGCCTCAGACTTTTTTAATTGTATTACCAGGTCGTCGATTTTTGCGGTGAATCTGTCTTCAGCTCTTCGAAGGAGTTAGATCCGCAGGTGCTTTCTGATGTTGTTCTAGTAGTAATTTTTTTTTTTTGTGGTAATTTGGCGGGAACTTTAGTTTTCTCCATTGTTTCCTTTACAAGGGATAAACTGTCAATATAACGATGCAAAAACAAACACCACGTTACGCGAAAATAGGGGGTTGTTAGGAAATACAGTGTGAAGAAAATTAATCAATTTAGTGACTTTTATAGTGACATTCGCTTGATAGAGACTCAATAATCCCTGAACATCTTTTAGAGCGTATAAAAACTCACCATATGAGGCACCAGACTCAGAGAGGAGAACTATCTTTTAATCTATTTTTGATTCGAGGACAATTTAGAGGTTAGATGTTAGAGTATGAAATGCTCGCTGGTTCTGCTAGCAATAAAAGTTCTCGTCTTTAATGATTTCTATTAAAAACAATTTCATGTTCATCCCATAAAATCTTCTTCTAAAAAGGCTCGCGGTCATTAAAACCTTCTTTGCACACTACAACATAGGATGCAGTCAATAATGCATGTTGCCCATATTTCGGGCATCATAGAGATTCGGTCACGGTAGTGGATGCTTTTGGATCTGTTTTATATATTTATAAACCTCCTCCCCTCAGGCCTCTTTATCTCACTCCACCGTTTTGCTGATGACAGTGCCCTTAAATATTAGGTCTAACCTATAAATGGGAAGTGAAGGGAAGTTTGGTACCATTGCATATGAATGTATGAGATTGGCCAAAATGGAAGTGAAGTGGAAATTTGATTTCGATGTATGTATTTTGAAAAGTCATTTAGAGAAGTATCCATGTAGTAAGACCCAACCAAGAAGTAAACAAAAGTTAAAATAGTTAGGTTTCTCACTAGCTACACTTCTTATGAACTTTTTATTTTGGTTTATATGTCAATTTTGAAAGAAGCTATGTCTACGTCACTTCTGCGTTACTTATCATTTAGGGTTGGCCTATTTCTACTCGAACCACTTTTCTACCCGTTTAAGGGACAGTGTATTATGAACGGGTATATCAACAATCTAGACCTAGCGGTGGTCGACGCCATTTAAATCTTTTGGTCAAATTATGCCCCATTAAAAAAATTCAAATGCTACGGCCATCATATGCCTCTTAAAAAGCCAAGCGGCCGGTATTCGCCCGTTGCAAGGCAATTTTTTTTTATTTTTACTCGGGATGGCAGAAGTTACATAGCCACATAAATAATAGCGTTCTATTTTAAAAAAGTTCTTCTATAATAATTTGATTTTTTTCCAAATTTATTTCAGGAAAGTGTTATCCCAAGTGTTATCCAAGAAACCCGTTTAAAATTACGTACACAATTGCAATTATTTACTCTACTTAGTAAAATGATGTAATTCGCAGCTCCTTAATGGAATATTAATACCGTTCCCCTGTGTCCTTTAGATACGATTAAAATAATCATTTTCTCAGCATTCAATATATAAAATGGCATACTTAACACCTTTTTAACAATTTTATTGCTCTCTCGTAACCATTTATCTTCATCCAATTACATGTACTACCTAAAATCAATTACCATCGAAAAATTATTTCATTTACCGCAAAAAGGAAAAACACACACACAAATAAAATGAGAATGAAAAAATACAGACCCTGGAGTTTTCCACCCACACAAACAGAAAGTATTGGAATCGGAAATAGGTCAAAACGTTACAAATGATGCTGACATGGTAGCAAAGGAAAACTCCCGGAAAACTTGTCATGACTTTCCTTTATGAACGTTACAAGAAAATCGACGAGTGGGAACAAGCTATAAAAACCAGTGCGGGAAACTTCACAGTATGATAAATAAGCAGATAGCGGTCGAGTCCGGCTCTGGATGGAAGACTTATAGTCAACAACTTTTATTGACTACTTGCAGAAGTCCTTTAGATTCTATGGTTCGCATTTATGGCTGTATTACATTAAGGGAATGCCACTCAACGTCCCTTCAGTTTTATTGATGTTCACCTATACATAAAGGGCCATTAATTTAAACGAATTGGTTGTCCTGTCCCGCATTGTCTCTCGAAAAGTATGACTTGAATTCCAAATTTTATTTTCATTTACAAAGATTCTACATTTTTCTATTAGTATACTGAAAGGACGTTACGTTTTTTCGAAAGTTAATTTAACGTCAAATTTGGTTGATTTTTTTTTATTTATTTAGGTGAAGGAGGATTGGAAATATGTAGCAATGGTATTAGACCGTCTGTTCCTGTGGATATTCACAATAGCGGTGGTCGTTGGTACAGCCGGCATTATCCTTCAGGCGCCAACGTTATACGATACTAGGGTACCAATCGATATAAAAATGTCCGAAATTGCAACCACAACAGCTAAACCAAACATTGCCAGACCTGTGTTATAAATAAAGGTAAATAATATAGTTATTAATAATAAAAAAAAAACAAAGAATAAACTAGTAAAAAAATAGTATTCAAAGAAATTAATTATAAAAAAATGAACCCTAATAGTAAAACAAACAAATTTCTGATGAAATATAAAAAGAAACACAAAAAATGACTATACTATGAAGAATTTTTATTTTGTATTTGTTATCTAAGAAATTGAGAATTTGTTATGAAGAAAAAATCTAAAGAATTAAGAGACTAATTATTAAAAAATAAATAAATAAATAAATTTTCTCACCCCAGTCGTTAATATAAATGAAAAATTGTAAAAAGATAAAAGTTTATAGGCACACATTTAAAATTCATATAAAAAGATTTATAAAAGTTTCAAAACAATGATTATAAAATTTATCAAAAAAAAGAAAACAACCTGAAAAAAATTTAAATAAAAAAGAAACAAAGTCGAACCAAAAAGAGCTTGAATTATTTTATTATTAATTTAAAATTTCCAGGAAATTTAGTTTGCTAAGTAGAGGTTTTTTTTAAAATAATCAACTTTATACTTAGTACATTTTTAGAAAAGAAGTGCACCTCAAATACTTTACCAAAAAGGTGTGTATTAACAAGTGGAAATTCCCTAATTTTATTCGAGTTGAACTGAAATTTATGTGAACTCAGTGAGTTACAAAACCTGAACTATTTGTTTTGTATGTTAACTTGTTATGTCAGGAGGGAAGAATTGATATAAAAGTCTTTTATTTTAATAAATTTACTGGAACCCGTTGACCCTCGCTGCACCCATCGGAACGAAATAAAGAAGTGAAAAATGTTCGGAAAATGAAGAAGTTCTAACCACCTAAACTCCAAGTGACTCGGAAACCAAATGCAGCTGTAACAATTCAGCTATGCCATTGGAACAGCAGATCCTAGGTGCTTTTGGAAATTATAAATCATGACATTATTGCTACAATTTATCCATTGGACCAATCTTAGCATTGGGGTGCATGGGCCTACTGTAATCTTGATCTTCTCATTCTCAAAGTAAAAGCTGTGGCTCGTTTGTCTTGTAAGCGTGCGTCGGTTCATTTATCTCAAACCCTCTAACTGCTGCCATTCATTGATCTACATACCAATTGAATTTTTCTTTCGTGGCACTCTTTTTATGTTTCAAGGCCCATACAGAACCAGCAGCCCCTGCAGCAAACTGTTCCTATTTGCTAATGACAACAAGAGCATTCATCTCTAATCCTAATATTGCTGCTTTGGTCAGCCGCAGCATTTTTTAACATTTCAAAGTCGGCGGATTTCGTGCTGCAGAATCTGTTAAAAGAACCGAGACTTAATAGATAAATACTAAAAACATTGCAAAGTATTAATAAAGATAGATTTACGTTCCACCAAATATTTAAATTCATTACTGAAAATATAAGCCTACTAAGCAATATCACAAAACCGTTTTAAAATATATTTATGTGCATGTATCCGTACCACTGACATGTAATAATGGACTGATCTGAAATATATCCATACAAACTCATGAACCAAAATAATCCTCTCATCCATGAGCCGAACTTTTCTCACAAAACTCAAATTTTATTAAGTTTCGTGTTATGAGCTCAGTGCATTCACAGGCCAATATTGGAAAAATTAAATTTAACATTTAAAACTGCACAATTTTCCATTTGCCCCATGACAGCTCCTTCTAGGAGTGACTGTAGAAAGTACCCAGAAAACATTTCGATTCGGAAACGATTCGAGAACGATTTGCCAAAAGCGAAAGGCTGCTTTGAAGTCGCACTCGTAAACGAATTCGAAGCCAATAAAAGCGGACCAAGATATCGTCGCTTTCCCGTGCCCATAACGAATCTCATTTAACTCAATGTAACTCAAACTTTACAAACAATCTGTTGAGAAGAAACCAATCAACCAGGAAAGCTGTTGCGTTTTGAATCTATTTCTCGTAAAGATCTTTTCAAATTTTGTGACATTCCGCGCATCCTGGGGTACAAAGCTCTTAAAAATGTTTTAAATCTCGGAAAAAGCGTCAATTAACTCCTCCTATCAAATCCCTTGCTGTCATTTAATCAGTGACTCAAAAAACATATACAATTCCTAATTGATTCTGTAGAGTTAATGTAACTTAATTTAAATTATCCAATATCAATAAACTCACTTCCCTTATAATAACCAGTCCTCAAAAAATGTACCTTAACTTCGGCTAAATCTTTCTGCCATACATTTCGCAGTTTATATGGACTCTGGAAACTAGACCATAGTCAATTCAGTTTTACCAAAAAAAAAAAAACAATCCGATGACCCCTCTAACTTTTGCCCAATAGCAATTACTTCTATCCTCGGGCCTCGGTAGCTTAGGGGGTAAGGCGACTGGCTACTATCCGAGAGGTCCCGGGTTCGATTCCCGGCCAGCCCCACAGTCCTTCGCCTTTTCCACTTTTCCACCTACATAACTTTCCTTCTTTCTTCTTCCCTCTTTACATTCCTGATTCCTTCTGTCATAGCCTTCCTTAGCCCTTCCCCGCTCCACCAAAGCGTATGTCATCAGTTGGTTGATGAGATTCAACTCGTTTCAGGAGGCATAACACTCCAGCGAGTTGTTTCTCGATGCCCCGATGTCAAAGTCGCAATAGTAGTGGTTGGAAGTAGGTAGACTAAAAATATCGCGGGTAGGTTGTGGCAGTTCCATTCTTCCCCGACTAGAGCTGCTGTTGGACATTGCAATCTATACGAATAAAATATATTGTCGACAGTATAAAGGGCCTTTCCTGTGACTCTAGTCTTTCACATAAAAAAAAAATCCTCCCAAAAATATTTAATTTAACCTAATTCTACACGGCAGGGAGTACTTCTTTAGATCAAAAAGGGTTTCACATCGCTCCTAGATGCCTTTCAGATCGGGCTTCAGATTACCCTAGTTTTGCAGTATACGCAATGTGGTGTATTTGTGTCACTGCGGCGAGACTTCAGTGGAACTCCCGCTAACATCCATCAACGAGCACCTCTACGTTTTCTATATATGTACCTTGCTTGAACCTAATATGACGTACAGTAATGTAACTAACATGGCACCTGGCAATGTTCGTTAAATTCTCGCATTTTACGTACGGTGCCGTCCTGTAAAAAGGGCACAAAACGCAGGCATCCGTAAGTAGCCAATCCACAAGAAAATTTTCGGGTAAACTTTTTTCTTTTAGTTTGCTGAACACTTCTAAGCTGTTTATATTTCTTCCACATCTCAAATAAATCATATAAATCGCTTAAATCTGCATTTACGAAATCCTTTTCACACTTGTCACTTTACGTTTTCATTTCAAATTCATTGAATTTTTTACGGTAAGGTAAGTCATATTATGTTCAGGTTTAAGATGGAGTCTGCAGTATTTAGTTGTAACCATAGAAATATAAACTAAACACGAAATGACTGTAAGCCAAATTGAGCGTACCACAATTCCTGATGTGTTTCAATTTGTGACGTGAAGTGCAGAAGAATTAAAATAACTAAACAGCTGCGGTGATATTTAGTGTATAGTGAAGGTGTCATCAACGCAACAGTGGATGTAACGGACAGACGGACAGTACCTACATGCAAGTTTCTTTCCCCTTTCCCACACCCGTTCCCACACTGCCGGCGTCAGAGCCAGCTGACGGGATTCTCCTTGCTTTAGGAGGCATAACCCTCCAGCAAGGCGCATCCCGTTAACCCCGACGGTGATGACAATGGCACTGCCGGTTGCGACTGGGGCTTGCAACCTTGTGTACACAAAGCTACGATACAATAATTTTTGTATCGACTCTTCCAACATCCGTGGGCTAAAAACGAATTTCTATTTCGTGTTGTGCCATCTCAACACTTATTTTCCCTCAATCTTCGCACTAAGTGAAATCTAGATTTTACCTAACGATTGCTTAGATTGTTATCAGGTTTCCGGGTACCCTTTAGTGCATAATCTCTCCCCACATAGGGGAATTGCCATTTATATTAGGAAAGACGTTGCCTTCCAGAAGGAGTACAGCAGTACATCAACTGATTTTAACCATCTCGGTATTAAAATATCTCTTCGTAATCACGTCATTTTCTTCTGTTTTCTATACAGGAGTCCTAATATTAGTAATGAAGCTTCCTTATTAGCATTCGACGCTATCTCCGAACTGTCTCAGAATTTTTATCCTTCCATCCGGAGTGCGAAATCATTGTTCCGGGTGATTTCAACGTTCACAACGTAAATTGGATGAATTACTCGAATGGCACCAGTGTTCTCTTTGCTGAGACCAATAACCTGCACCAAATAGTGAAACAGCGTACGCGTGTTCCTGACACTGCAGGACAAGGGGCACACCTCCTTGATCTTTTTCTTACCTCACACCCTACACGTTACTCCGTTGAGGTCGATTCGCCTATTGGCAACTCGGATCACTGTCTAGTCAGCGCTTACTTCTCATACCCATCTCCAACCCCAACCACTCCAGCTCCTAGGAGAACTGTTTGGCATTGTGGAAAAGCCAACTGGTGGGGGCTGATTCGCTTTTTCCGATCTGCTGATTGGGATTTGTGTTTTCAGAACCGCGATGTTAATTTTGCGGCCAACTGTATTACCAAAATTATACTGGCCGGAATGCGTTTATTCATTCCCCATTCTTCCAAATCCATAAATCCTGGGCAATATGGATGGTTCAATCGAGAGTGTATGAACGCAATCAAAACCAAAGAAGCCGCCTACAGACAGTACAAAAATTCTCCGAGCGAAACATCTCGACGTGAGTACATCAGGTTGAGAAACTCTTGTAAATCCACCATCAAGAAAGTCAAAGAATTATTCGATGACAGACTGAGGGGTAAACTCATAAACTCCACTGCTGGCAGTAAAACCTTCTGTTCATTGGTAACCCCCATCAGGAAGAATTTCACTTCACATACAACGCCCCCATTCATTTATAACAAACAGGTGATAACAGAAAGCAAACCCAAGGCCGCTCTATTTGCACTTCTGTTCGCCGAAAATTCTTCCTTACCCGATGCCGACTTACAACCCCCTACCATTGAGTGTTCCGCTCACTCAATGGATAGAGTTTTCTTCAGGACGCGTGAAGTGTATAAGTGTCTCAAAGAGCTGGACTCCAACAAAGCCACTGGCCCCGACAAAATTTCCCCTATAATTCTTAAAAAATGTGCCTCACCTTTGGCTAAATCTCTGCGCAAACTTTTTGCACTTTCATATTTCTCCGGAGTTTATCCTGACTCCTGGAAACTGGCTCATGTTCAGCCTATACCGAAAAAAAGTGAAGCTAGTGACCCTGCTAACTACCGCCCAATAGCAATTACTTCTATTCTCTCCAAAATTATGGAGACAATAATAAAAAGAAAGCTTATGGAATATCTTGAATACAACCAAATATTGAACGACAAACAACACGGCTTTAGATCGAAAAGATCTACTGGCCACCTCGTTGTTTGCCTAACAGAGCATCTCAGCCGGAGTATACACCAATTTGGTGAATCTAGCCTGGTTGCTCTGGATATCTCCAAGGCTTTTGACAGAGTATGGCATTCTGCCCTGTTGGCTAAACTCCAAGCTAATGGTATTGATTCTGTTCTGAAGAACTGGATTGAGAGCTTCCTTTCTGGCCGTTCAATCAAGGTAGTATTGGATGGCGTCGAATCCGACCCCCACCACATCTCCGCAGGTGCTCCCCAGGGCTCAATTCTATCACCAGCTCTCTTCCTAGTTTTTATAAATGACCTGCTCTCAGTCCCCTCCCACTCACTCCACAGCTTTGCTGACGACGGTACTCTACGTTACTCCTATGGTTTTGATAATGTAACACAAGCGCGTGCCAGACCTTGTCTACATCATCGTCAACTGTTGTCCAATTCAATCAACAGGGACATCGAACGATTTCTTGATTGGGGCCACAAGAACCGTGTCAAATTTAATGCATTAAAAACCAAGTACTGTCTCATCTCCAACAAAACTTGCACCGAACCTCTTTCTATTTCAGTGGACAACAAGACCGTAACGGCAGAACCCTCCCTAAACATCCTAGGCGTAACATTAGCTGAAGATCTGCGCTGGAATAACCACATATTCCAAAGTGCTAAACAGGCATCCCAGGGTCTAGGATTCCTCAAAAGGTGCAAATTTCTCCTTCAGGGCTATAATTAAGACGTCCTACATTCGTCCCCGTCTTGAATACAACTCGTATATCTGGGCCGGTGCCCTAAGAACCATCTTAGCTTGGCTGGACAAGGTGCAAAACCGCGCCCTCACAATTATTGGTGACAGCGCCATTTGCTCTTCAATTGACTCATTAAGTCACCGTAGGAATGTAGCAGCTCTTGCAAAATTTTATCGCTTTTCATAATGACTGCTCCATTGAAATAAGTAACCTCATGCCTCCACGGCAACATTTCTCTCGCAACACAAAACTTGCCCGCTCGGCTCACCCCCACAGTTTACAGCCCTTATGTTCGCGCACACTCCGATCTAGAAATTCATTTATAACAAGAACAACTCGTCTGTGGAACAACCTTCCAAAGACAGTATTCCCGAACTCATACAACATCCAAGAGTTCAAACGCAGGGTTCATCGCCACTTTCTGCAAAACCCCCTTGACTCCCCCTAACCTATTATGTCCTTCTCTCTATCTTTCGAGGTAAGTTTACTACTGGACATTGCACCATGACTTAAACGACATGACGTACTAGTAGTACAAAGGGTGACACCTGAGCTTTGACTATCACATAAAAAAAATTCACTGAGCTAGTAGTGGTCAGGCAGTGCAGGCGAAAATATTGAAATTTTAAGTTTCTGGCATAAACTGTATGCCCCCGGATATTGACTCAGCACGCCACCATTCACTAAATAATCTACCCTGCTTTTGCGCGATGTAAACAAACCAACCAAGTGAAAAATTTAACGGTTTGCTTAATTTCCTGAAGTTAATATAACTCCTTTTTATGATATTTAATTAAATAAAGAAACTATATTAGATTTCTATCACCCCGTAATTAGCGCCTTTTATAAGTTAATTCCAGTGAAAACAATAACAATTAATCACTTTAAAAAGGCTTTTTACACAATTGTTGCATACTTTTCTACATATGGTAGACTAAGGCCCTAAAACTAGCACTTTTTGTAACTCAAACTGATCGAGCAGATTTCAGTTGACAGTTCTTCCACGCTATTACTATCTTTTTAAACCAGCTACCTTTAGGGTGGTCGCTCACGTACAGGGATTTTATCCGACACCGCCGTTCCGTTTTCGTTTATATTTCTATGGTTGTAAACCTATTTTAAGCCTTTTCCAACTTACGTCTTTTACCATGTTCGCCGAAATTATGTGATTTCGAAGAACCATAACTGAAATGATTTCGTTTGGTTGGTTTTTCAGCAGCACGTAAGTATTTAATTTTTTCAGCCTAAATTTCAACAAAAAAACGACCAAACCCAATTCCATTTCCTTCGCCTGATTTGGTCGTCTATCCTTTCTTGGCCGGCACGGCGCCATAGTTCTTCGTTTGAAATTCTATTTGACCCTAAAACCCCCTAAAAAAAAGCTTCCCGGGGTAAAAAATCGGTAGACTTTATAACCCCTTATTAAAAACTCTAAAACGAAGCTCCGTGCCAATTTTCAGGCTGTACCCAATCATTTCCGCTATTTTTACTATTTTTCCTGTACTAATTATGCTTTCGCCCAAAACCTCGATTTTTTGACGAAAACGTGTGTAGTCGATATCATTTCAGCTTATTTAAAAAAATGAATGAATCTAAAAGATTAACCGCTTTACCACGCATATGTATGCAACTTTAGAATTATTATAGCGCCATGTAAACGCTGAAGTTAACTTGGCTATCGATTTTAAAGCATTGTATCAAGACAGTTTGAATAAAGCACTGTTGTCGATCGGACGTATGTAACTTCATTTCGTTTTTATTAAAAACCCTTACACGTGTATTTTCAAGGCGATGTGAACCGTGAACGCCGTATTACAGTCTGCAAAAGTATACAAAATTTCTCATCGGAGAGTATGTAATTAATTCTTTACAACATTAATCCAATCAGAATGGATTTAGAAAGATGAGAAAAAAATAAAAAAAAGTCGAACCGGCACCGTCCGGGGTTTGAAGCCTATACTTCGCTAGATCAATGCCCTTTCAGTTTTAAATAGCATTTTATTTTTTCTAACATCTATCTTAATATAAAATTAACTAATGCTTGAGTTAATTATTCTTCTTCTTCTTCTTTATACTCCTTTAATCCCTCATGGGACATAGGGCGGAAACAGTTGCCCTCCAGCGGACTCTGTTTTGCGCGACAGCTCTTAGCTCCGACCAGGATCTCCCAGTTGTTGCGGCTTCTTCTAGTAGGGTTCTCCTCCACGTTGTTCTAGGTCTTCCTACTCGACGGGAACCTTGCGGATTCCAGTCAAGGGCCTGTTTGGCTAGATTTTCGTTTTCGCGTCGCAAGGTGTGGCCAACCCAATTCCATTTCCTTCGCCTGATTTGATCGTCTATCCTTTCTTGGCCGGCACGGCGCCATAGTTCTTCGTTTGAAATTCTATCTTGCCAGCGGATTTTTAGGATACGACGAAGGCATCTGTTGATGAAGACTTGTAGGCGCCCTGTGATGAATTGGGTGACTTTCCATGTTTCGCAACCATACAAAAGAACTGCCTTAACGTTGGAGTTGAACAGCCGCAATTTGGTGTTAGTGGAAATCACCGTTGATCTCCATATGTGGGACAGGCATGCATAAGCGCCTCGTGCTTTATTTATTCTGGAACTGACGTCTTCTTCTGCCCCGCCATTTTCGGTAATAATGCTACCGAGGTAGCAGAATTTATTTACCAGTTCCACGTCACGGTTATTCAGCGCTGTTCGTTCGTTGGTGTTTGCATTTATCCGCATTTCTTTAGTTTTAGTCGGATTTAGCCTTAAGCCTGCTGGACTACTTTCTGTTGCTAAATTGTTTAACATGTTTTTGAGGTCCTGGTGTCTGTGGGCCAGCAAACAGATATCATCGGCGTAGTCGAGATCCTTAAGGCGGTCTAACAAACCCCATTGTATGCCGCCTGTTCTACTATCTAGAGCGCCGACAAGGATGTCATTTATTACTATAAGAAATAGTAAAGGCGAGAGTAGGCATCCTTGTCGTACTCCTGAGCTCACCTCGAAGCTGTCGGATAATTTTCCATTATGGAGAACTCTGCATTTGGAATTGTTATATAGGGCTTTTATCAATTCTATTATTTTATCAGGCAGTCCACGTCGCCGTAGTGCCTGCCATATAAAGCTCCTATTGACCGAGTCGAACGCTTTCTCATAATCTACGAAAGCAAGGTAAAGGGGGGATCGGAATTCAGTAGACTGCTCCACTATTATTCGTAAGGTGTTGATATGATCAATACATGAGCGGCCCTTCCTGAATCCGGCCTGCTGCCTCCTAAGCGTTCGGTCTACTGCCTCACTTATCCTAGATAGTAATATATGGGACAAAATTTTGCCCACAGTAGATAGTAAACAGATGCCTCTCCAGTTGTCGCATATTGTTAGGTCCCCCTTTTTTGGTATTTTGACTATGATACCTTCCGTCCAATCCTCCGGAAAGGTACAGGTGTTCCATGCTATTTGTAGGATTGGCTGAAGCGCATCTGCTATGAGGCTTGAGTCGGCTTTCAACAATTCTGGCGGGATGCCATCTTTCCCAGCTGCTTTACCATTGGCCATCGCATGAATTGCGGTTACTATTTCCGTCTTGGATGGGGCCCGGGTGGTGATTCGAATTGGCTGTGCATTGTTGCTGGTTTCCTGAGGTTCCTGTGTAAATGAACCATTCAGGGCGGCGAAGAAGTAATCCCTCCATCTTTGGAGCTGCTCCTCGTCGCTGCACAGCAGCCTTCCATCCGCACTCTTAACGGCATGCTTTTTAGTAGAGTGCTTTCCCGAGAGCTGTTTAGTGATTTGGTACAGCACCTTACTGTTGCCTGTGTTTGCCGCGTTTTCCGCTTTTTCTGCGAGCTCATTTATCTGCTGCCTTTTATCACGCCGGACACTTCTCTTTACCTCCCGGTGTAATTGGGAGTATTCCCGTTCCAGTTGATAACGTATTTCAGGGTCGCTTGTAGAGTTTACTTTATTTTTGAGGGCTCTCCTGCGTTCTATTTTTTGCCAGGTTGTGTCCGAGATCCAGTGTTGCTGGTTTCTTTGGACATAACCGATGCTTGTTTCCGCAGCCGTCAATATTGCGCCCTTTGTTCTACTCCACAGCTCTTCAATATTTGTGTCGTCAGAAACGTTGTGCTGGTTTAGTATTAGTTGTAGATTTCCAGCAAATTCCCGCTTTTTAACGCTCTCCCGCAGAAGATCTACGTTGAATCGTCTACGGTTTATAGCATCGCGTTGTACGTTTCTGATTGCGGCGATTTTAAGGCGAATAGTTGCTACAACCAAATGGTGGTCGCTTCCAGTGTCTGCTCCCCTGAAACTCCTGACATCCTCAAGGATAGTTCTCCATCTGCGGCTGACGGCCACATGATCTATCTGATTTCTCGTCCTACCATCGGGCGATACCCAGGTCTCTTTGTGTATCTTCTTGTGACAAAAGTAAGTTCCACCTACCATAAGTTGGTGGGAGCTACAGAAGTCAACGAAAAGCTCACCATTGTTATTGGTAACTTGGCTTAGACCTTGATTTCCAATCGTTTGTTCAAGGCCGGTGTTATCACGGCCGATCTGTGCGTTTAAGTCACCCATTAATACAATGAAGTCTCCCCTTGGAATAGAGCGAAAAACCTCATTCAGCCGCAAATAGAACTCGTCTTTGATGTCATCTTCAGCGTCCTCAGTTGGAGCATAGCATTGGACTACCGTAGTACTTCTTAGTCTGGTACGCAGGCGCACGGTAATAATCCTTTCAGAAACTGGTGACCAGCTAATGAGGCTGGACCTGGCTTCTTTGGTGAGTATTACACCAACGCCACTCCTACGGCTTTCAGTTTCGTTTCTCCCAGAATATAAAAAGGACTCACCATTTGGGCAGATATGTTCCCCCGCATCGGGCCATCTGGTCTCGCTAAGTCCCATGATCTTGATTTTATATCGATTCATCTCGTTGAGGACTTCATCCAGCCGTCCCTCAGCCAGCAGTGTTCTCACATTCCATGATCCGATTCGTGTCCTTGTTCGAAAAGCAAAGGTCGTCGTCGTGTTGTCCATCCGGTTCCGAGGCATTGTTTGCCGATTCGTAGCAATGGTGTTTTTTATGGGAGCGGGTTGCTAACCCTCAGCCCAACCGACTTAAAACTCTGTTTTGTGGCGCAGAGAGTTCGAGTTAATTATTCTAGCCTATTCTAATCTTTCTAACTTACTGGCCCCCATTAGGCACTCTAAATTAATCTTTATCTTAAATTAGCTTATACCATGTTTCCATTGCACTTGAAATCCGCAGGTTTTGATAAAACGATTTGGCTAAATCCAAATGTGTTTCCATCGCACCAGGCAGTTTTCGCTTGTCATAACAAAGTTGCACATCAAATTTTTAAAACCTAATTATATCAACAAAACTGAGGAATTTGGAAAGAATAGGCTGTAAAATAAGTAAAAAATATAAACATTCATTTAAGCTCCGTTTTAAACGTTAAAGATAGAAAATTTAAAAATAACAAATTCGTAGTGTCAAAATTTTTTACAGCTGAGAAATTTCCCCAAGCTGAGTACACTTGCTGAATAGGCTGAATAGTCATTAGCAAGATTTCGAAAGGCGATTTCATTTTATATGCTAAAACATGAGATTTCAAACGAGATTTCGTCCGAATTCCTCATTTTTACCGAAATCGGAAGATTTCGAGTGCGATGGAAACATGGTATTATGCCTTTCGGCTGAAACTTATTTCTTTTTTAATTATATTTTATTTTAAAATTGTAATTTACAATTTTAGGTCGAAGCAAATTCGGAAAAGAGACACTCGGCCATGTTCTAGAGAACGCACGAATTCAATTCGCGAGTGAATTTTCTAAAACGTAATTTTTTGAAATTGGTGCTCCAGATTTCGTACGTTTTTGCTAGTTTCGAAAGTGAATTCAATTCACTTCGAAATCATATGTGACAGGAACACACTTAAAAAAGTTGGGTTAAAAATTTGTTTACCTCAATAAAGAATAAAACATTTGCGTTTTAAATGGATCCATTATATTCGCGAGGGAATTTTTCGAAGGAAGAAAAAATGTACAGGAAAATATTAAAGGATAAATCCGATTCTTATTTGTTTCGAATGAGATGTAAGTTATTTACTTATTCCTGCAATATCTTTATTTGGACGCCCGATACTATTCATTTGGTCCGTCAGTTTTTGCCACAAAATATCAACTTCTATCGGGTTTCGCTCTGTCTCCCTGGAAGTATGTATTTGGTTTACTTTCCATATTATCGACCAATATCAAATCTTGCTCTCTGTTGCCCCAAAATTTAAAACACATTGGTTTTTAAACTGAATTGAATTAATTATAATAAAACTACATACAATATTATTTCATCTAAAAATCACCTTTTCTCAAAATAAAAAAGCAACTACTTTCTATTTCATTACATTTTTAAGCGCAAATTTTGAAACGGCCAAAATTTGCGTAAAAATTTTAATGGTTTTTTATGCCTAAAACGTCGAATTCCTTTATCAGAATTTTAAAAAAACGGGACCACCGTGGGAATCTACCCTTTAAAATAAAAAACGAAAAAAGCCGTACTAAGTTCTGCATGGGAAGGGCAGGGTACCTACATGTCAAAATGATAACCTTCCTCGGAGTCGGTTAAAAATGCATAAATTTTCTGCACTTTCATAACGTTGTTAAATGCTTCTTCTAAAAGTCTCTATGATCCTTACCTATACTTACCATTGCATTCCCAGCAACTTCTGAAAGCAGCTATAGCTTATATTGAAATTTATTAATTCATTTTGAGAGATTTTCTTCAAAGAAAAAGCACTTTGTTAGTTTCTTAAGGAATGACCACTAGAAAAATAACAGGGGTTAAAATAATGAGCAACTAACTACTACTCTTAATTTATTACAACCTCAAACTTTGGCTACAAATTTTAAACAAAGTCACTCGCTAAACTTTCTTACCACCATTAAAATTGAAGAATTTTTAAAATGAAAAAGTTCAGGGAGGAATCCTTTAAAATCACTCAAATTTAAAACTTTTGTAGCGATACAGTGAAAATTAAGAAAAAAATAAAACTGAAAAGAAAATATTTATGGCACTTGAAAAGAACCGATTTCTTATGAAAAACTACAGAAAACTGCAAAGTAACGAATAATGAATAAATTTCTGCAACAACACTTCTAAAGGAAAACTTAAACTTCTCCGAGGATCATATATCATCTTGACTAACCATATCCTTTCACACTAAGCTCTACCTATTTCCATACTGCAAACATATAGAAAAGTTTTATGCTTTTTCCAGAAAGCTAACATCGCTCAATGTGTTTGGGAAATGTTGCACAGTGTGCGATATGGAGCGGGCAGAAGGCGCACAGGATTCAAGGATAAAATGAAACCAAGGCCAAAAATCCGCTGCAGGTCCTGGAGATATACATATATATTTTGTTCGTTTTCTTCCTCCTGTTTTGATTAATGATCTGAGCATTTAGTTGAAGAAGAGCGAACAAACCTGACGACTTACTTTTTCTACATATTTGCATGCCAGGATATCACTGGGTAATAAATTACACCTGCTCGTGCATACAAAGAGGGATTTTTCTTCCTCCGGAAAAAGGACATAATCCTTATGGAGGACAGGTCATATGTGCCACTCACAGAGATAAGACGGTTCTTTATTGAGTCAACCCCCCAACTTATGAATAAGATTTTCCCCACTTATGAGAACCGTGTCTTATCTTAATAGACGTCTTATCTTATGTGAAAAAAATGAGGGTACCACAATGTTTATTTAGAGTAAATTCCTGTTGTTGTTGCTGCTGTTGTTGGTGTTGTTGTTATTATTATTATTTCTGTTGCCTGTGGTCTGGCATGGCACTTCATCGAGTATTTTTTCCTCTCTTGTCGTTGAATTTGATAAATTTTATGCTAATAATAAATTAACTGCTCCTTTGCACGGAAAATGTTTCCCTCTTAAGTGCTTAATAGAGAGAAGTAAGTTATGAAATTGACAAGATTTATTCCCTACGATAGTTAATTGTTTTATGGAAATTGTGTGATAGTCTTTGTATAAAGTTTTGGTGCAAATGTTCAACTAGTCAGAAATGACAATGTACTGTGCTTTAATTGCTTGCTTTATTAATGAATTTAATATTAAAACTAGTTGGGTTTGACATCGTTTGGCCGCCATTAAAAATGGGTAAAAATTCTACGGACGTCATATCCACCTCAAGTAGCCAAGCGGCCGTGATTCGCCCGCCATAAGCCCATTTTTTATTTATACTCAGGTCAAAACCCCATATACCGAGTATTGTAGGGAGGCGGTTGGATCTTGTATTCTTTTCCGACTCAGACAGTATGATTATTGAGCCTAGTTCAATAGTCTTGTCGTCTGTCGATAATTATCACCCTCCTCTTCTACTGAGCTATTGTTCTGCTATTAACAATAAACTAATCCATGAAGAGTCCACATTTACTTACTTTTAACTTTAAAAAGACCAATCTTGAAGAACTGTCATCCAAGCTCACTTCGATCAATTTTAAAGAGTTGCTTTCCTCAAATGAGTTGGATGACGATGTTTCAAGGTTTTACTCCGTTCTATACGAAACCTTTGCCTCTTGTATACGTATTGAGCCTCTAAAGATCATCCCCACCCTGGTACAACTATGAGTTGAGACGTGCCAAAAACTAAAAAGGCTCTGACAGAATTACGCGGAATTGCGGTGCGGGCATGGTTTTAACGCCATGCGAACACCACACAAGTTGCTTTTTGGCACACATTGAGCGCTCGGCGTAGCGTTTTGCGGCGTTGGTTGTATATTTGTTGGTAAAAGGCGCGCGTTGGCATGTGTATACCTTATAGGACTTCTTTGATTCTTAAAACGCTTATTTCAATGTGTACTTAGGGTAACTTTCTACTTTTTGCGCGTTGCCGACCTAGTGTGAAAAAGTTGTTTGTGTTTTGCATCGTGTTTTGGGTTGGTGGGCATTTTATTTAATTTTCTGATGGTCCAGTAAATAATAGGTACTTTTTCTTTGCGAAAAATACCGCACGCGATTTTATTTTTACCAAATGTTTTTTCATATTTTTATGAGCTTAAATTCAAAATGGCGTCATCCCCACCCTTATGCTTCATTTACAATGAAGGGAAACGCGTTTAGTTCTATATCTCCGAAACTATGCATTTTACGACATGAATGTATATAATCTTTTTTGTAGATAAATGTGATTTAACTTTTTTGTTAGGGATTTTTTTTGTAAAGTCAATATGTTCGGAGTTAAGCCGGGAATACACATGCCAGTAAAACGGGTAAGTAGCTTGCATGCGTGAAAATGGAATATGCTAATAGATGATTTCACGCACTCTTCAAAACTCTCTACAAGGAGTACCTGAGTAACACGAAAATCAAACTGTATGGTGATCCCAGGACCTTCTTTAAATTTATCAATACTAAGAAAAAAACTGATAATTACCCTAACACAACACGCGAACTCCCGCAGTACGAATCCATCCGAGATTTGCGAAATGTTCGCATCGTTCTTCCTCAAATCTTTCTCGTTCCCTGTCTTTCAACCAGAGGTATATAATTTTAGGCATATCAATGCATCTCAAGTGGCTCATACATAACTTATCTCTCTCTATTACCAGAGAGGCTATCTTAAAACATATTAACGAACTCCCATAGGATTGGGCGTCGGCCCTGACGCAGTGTTGCCCCCGCTGTTCTAAAATCTTATGCAGTGGCTCTTTTGTGCCTCCTGATGTACTTATTCCAAAAATCCATTAATACAGGGTGCTTCCCAACTTTATGGAAGAACTATTTTATAATCCCCGTTCATAAAAAGGGATCCAAGAACGAGATATCGAATTATCGACCGATTGCAAAGTTATCGTGCATATCAAAACTCCTTGAATCTATTATTTATTTTGAGATCGCTCCTATCTATAAGAGACTTATCTCAGCAAATCAACACGGGTTTCTTGCAGCTCGTTCCACTACCACTAATCTATTTGAGTGCTCTTCTCACACTGTTCGGGGCTTCGTCACTGGCTGCTAAACCGATTGCGATTATACTGACTTCAGTAAGGCCTTTGACAAGCTCTCTCCCTCGATTATAGTTCTCTTAGGCTTTCCGCAAGGTAGTCATCTAGGTTCTCTGCTTTTTATCTTATCAATAGATGACATTGTCACCTTACTAAAGCACTGTAATATCCTTATTTACGCCGATGACATCAAACTGTACCATCTCATAAAGAGTACCGAGGATTGCAAACTTTTGCAAATTGACCTTAACACCTTCTTTTCTTGGTGTTCTAATAACAACCTGGTTCTTAATATTAGCAAGTGCGAGGTCATGACGTTTTGTAAGAAACGTGGTCCGATTATTTATGATTATACTTTTCTTCACAAAGAAATCTCTCGCGTAAATTCTGTAACTGATCTTGGGATTTGGTTTAATTGTAAGCTGGAGATTTCCACTCACATCAATTATATTTCTTCCAAGGGCAGTTTAGTCCTGGGATTTATAAAAAGATGGTCTAAGGCAGTGACTCTCAACCAATATGCCGCGGCACTTTTGTGTGCCGCCAAATTCTGGAAGTATGCCGCCAAATTTTAGAAATGCAAATAATAAAAATTATTTTGTAAGCACTTTTATACAGCATATTATTGGAACAGGAACGCGACGGGAAAATTATTTGTGCTGTAATCATTACAGCGCGTACTCGGCATTATTGTTATGCCGACTCAATTATTCTGCCGAGCCGACTCAAACAACTTTTTTCATATATTAACTACACAAAAAAGGGGACCAACGTGGATGTTTCAACTACATAGGAATTACATTACTGAATGTAGCATATATTATCTATACTCGCGTAGCGTATATTATTTACATACATACATATACTCGCTGCACCAGTATGAAAGAATAATTAGAAAATACCAATGCGGATTCAGGAAACAAAAACCCACAACTGATCACGTATTTGCATTACGACAGGCAATTGAAAAGAAAAAAGAATTTAATATAGATACCTACCTCTTTTTCAATGACTTTAAGACAGCATATGATCTTGCGCTATGACCGAAAATCTACGAAGCCATGGTGGAACTGAACTTTCCAGACCAATTAATTCAACTCACTACAACTCATTGAGTCGAGTGATAAGCAGAGTGAAAATACAAAGCAATGTGTCGGTGCCTTTTGAACCAAACAGAGGCCTCAGGAAAGGAGACTCCCTATCCTACTCACTATTTGATACCTTTTTAGAAAAAGTGGTCCGGGAGGCACGCATTGAAAGCAGTGAAACAATTCTAAACAAGTGTATTCAGCTAATGACATATGTAGATGATATAGTCATCATAGACAGGACAATGACTGCAACAAAGGAAACCTATGTAGCTTTAGAAAAGGCAGCATCAAAATCTGGACTTATTATCAATGAAAATAAAACGAAACATATGCGGATAGAAACAGTAGAGGAAGAACAGGGCAAAATATAGCAATCGACAGATATAGTATAGAATCCGTAAACGAGTTCACCTACTTAGG
The DNA here is from genome assembly GCA_949987705.1 of Thereva unica. Taxonomy (NCBI): domain Eukaryota; kingdom Metazoa; phylum Arthropoda; class Insecta; order Diptera; family Therevidae; genus Thereva; species Thereva unica. The sequence continues at coordinate 66,085,886 of OX465284.1, forward strand.
AGCTCAAATTAACAAAGACAACAACATTACGGCAGAAATTAAAAGGAGAATACTGTAGCGAACAAAACATACATATACAGTATGTTGAAATATTTTAAATCAAAAAGAATAAGCAGAACCATCCAATTTAAGTTTTGTATAACTGAATAAAACTAGTACTGACGTACGGATCGGAAACATGGTCGGTTGCTAGAGCAGGTCCTCGGAAGCTGCAGCAGGCACAGTAAATAAAGAAGGTGTCTGGAGAAGAACATACAATCACGAATTGTAACAAATAATCAAAGAACCTGACATAACCAAAAGCACCAAGATATCACGCCTACATTGGATAGGACATGTAATGACAATGCCTGAAGATGCACCCCCAAAAACCCTGTCCAAAGATGACATAAATGGACAATTGGGATTACCAACAGAAAAAGCGAGACACAGGACCGTGAACGTCGGAAGAAAATTCTTGAGGAAGCCAGAGGCTCAGAAGGCTGTAGTGCCAATGACAATAATGATTATCATTTTTACGATCAAATATCAAGATATTATCAAAACTCAGCAAACTCAAATTTTGCATTAAATGCACTCTTATAATTAATTTTTAAGTAATCTTCTATTCGAAGAAAATAGATTGTCAACAGTATAAAGGGCCTTTCCTAAGACTCTAGTCTTTCAAATAAAAAAAGGAACATTCTGTTGGTTTTGTAGTCATATTATTTTATTTTACATTAAAAATTATTAACATAAGCTATTTTACGCAATGTACCGCCAAATTTTGCAATTGTTAAAAGTTGACCGCAACAAAAAAAGGGTGAGAATCACTGGTCTACGGAATTCAACAATCCCCTCCCCTCATTACTAAGCAATTGTATTCTCTATTATTTGTTTCTGCATATGTATGTATATGCTTTTATGTTCTCACTAGGGCATGGAAGTACTTTTAAAAGTACTTCTAGATGTACTTCTGCAGAAGCAGTCCAGTACTTCCACCCAGTACAAAAAAGACATTACGTTAACACGGCCTAGGCGGGGAAGTACTTCCATTTTCCCTTCCATAGAATGTGTTTTGGAAGTACTTATACCACATTTATTATTGAACTCATATACAAAGTGATTATAATGTAAATTTTTGAAATGTAATTTAGTCGGTGGAATGGTGAAGGGGTGGGACTGGTGGTGGTAAAATTAAGCGATTTATAATTTTATTGTTAATAAAACAGAAGCCAAATAAACATGAATTCAAATATATGCATGTATATGTATGTACATTAAAGTTAAAACCCCTAATGGCTGAGATAACTGAGATGATTAACAAGACATTTTGTGTGTTGAGATTCCCTTGCTATAATAAGGCCCTCTATTTACCGTTACAATTAAATCACATTTTTAAAGAAATTACCTTTATAGACACTGAATTTCCTGGAAACCATAAAACTTTATAAAAAAATTAAAACTAGTAGATAATTTTATATATTTATTTAAAAAAAGTAAAAATACTATTATTTTCAAACAAAAAATTAGAAAAAAAACCAAAATTGTTGTTAGGACCTAATAGTATATAAAAAAAAATTGTCTGTAACTCGACGATAGGTAATATTATTAAATAATTCACAATGTTAAAAAAAACTTGAAATAACGTTTTTTAACATCACGATCTAGAAAAGTAATGATAAAATAAAAAAACATACGAACTTTCATAAGAATTTGTTTATAAAATGAAGAAAAAAATCTTTTTTGAAACATCCATTTAAAAAAAAGTTAGAAAAAAACATTTTGTATTATGTTTCATGATAAGAAAAAACTACGTTTTACCAAAAAAACATGGAAAAAAATTTACTTAAAAAAATCAATAATTGTTTGACATCCATATTTAACAAAACAAAGTATTTAAATGGAAAAAAGTAAATAGTTTATAAAAAAAAATGAAAATGGATCAATATATCATTATTTTTGAAAAAAAAAATACAAAAAATACAACACAACAAGCAACGGAATCTTATGTGATAGCGCGGTTGATTTGATTAACCACAAAAAAAAAAAAAAAAAATTATATTAAAATAAAAAAGAAGATATATTATATATGAAAGGAAAAAATGAACTAAAAAAGAACTAAAATACTTTAAAAAATATATATGAACAAAATTGTTATTATTTTATTCCTAAATATGGTGATTCACAGTTTTTTTAACAACAAAACAAAAAACTAAAACACATAAAATAATGTATTTACGTTAAATATCACTAGATTTTACATGTAATTTTGTAATGTAAAACGACATTTTGTGTAGGGAATGATTATAATTATTTTTTGTGATTTTTGTGGATTTTATTTAATCTGTTTTTTTCGGTTTCCCTGTTTTTTCGTTTAGAAACTATGTTATAACCTGATGGAGAAATAATAAAAATTTGGAAAGTTTCAGTAAAAAATTTTAAAAAAAACATCAATGTGTTTTCTTTAAATTACAAATTTTAATTTATATTTTTATGTGGAAACTCCAAGCTTAAGAATGATCCTTTCTACTAGCAGTCTGAGATGCTTTGGTCTAGCAGTAAGCTCAGTTTGAAGTATAGAAGAGAATAAGAGAGTTAGTTGGGTGTCTTAAGTAGATGTCGAAGAGTAGAGTAGATGCCCTACGTTTAGACTTTAAGATGTTGTACGTATTCGGATACGTGGCCTGAACGTGGAAGACTATTCCACAATCGAGCTGCTCTATTTATAAACGAACTTCTAGAGCGTAGTGTGATTGTAGAGTGAAAACGGGATTATATAGTATGTAGCGTATGTATGAGAGTGAGCCTACTCTTGTATTGCCTAAATATTGTCCGGGGTCCTATTACGGTGTCTCAATGAGTAATGGCGGCGCAAAAAGTGAGATCACCGAAAAGTTATATATCGTGGTTTTGTCCGCAATACTGGGGATGAGTTGGCGACGACCTCCACGTACGCGTGAAGAGTTCATCACGCTGGTTCACCCCAAAGTCTAGTAATAACAAGTCTTGCATCTTCATACAAAAATTTCCGACCGTTGATTGTGTGCGTGCATATATGAACATCACTGCTGAGCAAAACTCAACGCATACTTCGTGAACTCGGCCAGACAAAGCCAGATTCTCTCTTTACGATAAAGTATGAAGAACAGAAAAGGAAAGAAAATTGAATCAGTTTTTTTATTTCATAAATCAAAACAAACGAGCAAATATGCACCAATACATCCCCATATAAACTCATAAAATTTTCTGACTTATGGTTGTATTCCAGCGCGTATAAAAATGTTGCATTCTCTCTCTGATAGCCTGGCATCGTCATTTGAAAAACTTGTGCATGCAGCTGTTCGCCTTTCACTCATTAACCATGTGAAGATGAAAGACTTGTTAATTTCTAGACTTTGGTTCACCCTGGGCAATGCGTTCTCGATCGAACGTAGAAGACAGTCGTCCTCTCTAACCTTATTCTCATCTCCTTTTCTCTCCCTGTTTCCTGCTTCCTTCCTATCCCCAACCCCCATTCCTCTGGGTCGGATCAAGTTCTGGGTTGGATACCAAGTTTAAAAATTCAGGTCTATCAAGCTGGCAAACCCATTACAGCAGAACCAAATGAAAGTTAGATCAAAATTTTTAACTTTTTTTTTACTATTTTATTACCCAAGAGAGAATTTTTTTACTCTTTTATTTTTTAAAAAATTCAAGGTTCTGCTAGCTTTATATCAAGCTGGCAAACCCAGTACAGCAGAACCAATAAAAAGTTAGATCAAAATTTTTTACTCTTTTTTTACTATTTTATTACCCAAGAGAGAATTTTTTTACTCCTTTATTTTTTAAAAAAATGCAGGGTTCTGCCAGCTTTATGTCAAGCTGGCAAACCCACTATAGCAGAACCAAACGAAAGTTATATCAAAATTTCAAACTTTTTTTTTACTATTTAATTTCCCAAGATGGAATTTTTTTCTCTTTTATTTTTAAGAAAAAAAAAGCATACATAATTCTGCCAGCTTTATGTCAAGCTAGTAGAACCATTCTTAATAACTATCACATGCGTCCACAAACTTCTTATATTTATTAATCATGTCTTTACTAAGAGTAATACTATTTTTTTACCCAACAGTTAAATAAATTTAGTTCTCCATCCAATCAAAAAATATAGTTTCTATTCTGTTTGCAATTTAAAGGCCCCCATACACGGTCCAATTGGTTGTACAGCGAAGTGCGGTTGTACAACCAAAACTATCGATTGTGGGCCGGTCGGCCGATCAAAATACATTGCGCTTATAGGTTTGATGAAAATCTGGTTGTACAGCCAATTTGACCGTGTATGGGGGCCTTAATACATTCATTTCCCCTTTATATAACTAGCTGGGACCCGGTACGCCTCCCATAAGCCAATAGTAACCAATAAAACCCAACATTGACTTGGTATTTTTCGAGATATGAATTTTACAAAGATGAAGGGCTCAAAGAACGGGTAAATGTAAAATTAATGCAAATCTTCAACATGAAACGAAAGAATTAATTATAATTTCCGTAAAATTTCGAGACATTAGATTTTTCAAAACTACTTCTTGGAAATCGCGCGTTGCTTTTTGGATTCCTGCAAAATATTGAACGAATTAGAATATTGCTTTCAAAAATTTCTTTAAAAATCTTTTTTTATTCCTGAAAAATACCACTCTTGTTACTTTTGAGATGTTTGAGAATGGCAGAATCAATTTAATGACAATTTCACATTTATGCAATTAATAGCAGTTATCCATTCCGCAGCTGTCAACCAATAAGTAGGCCATGAAGCTATCATACCCTTTCATTTGATACCCATGTCAAGGGGGTTATGAAGAAAATGGTAATTCTCCTTCTTGAGACGGCCGCCATGGCTCTAAGGGTATATTGAGTACACAACATTTCTTATTGTATTCTACTTATCATACTCTTTTGTTTGATACCCATGTCGAGGGAGTTCTGAAGAAAGTGGTTGTTCACCCTTTTGAGACGGCCGTAGAACGATGTATTGAGTATACTACATTCCGTATTGTATTCTATTTATCATACCCTTCCATTTGATACCCATAACGAGGGAGTTGTGAAGAAAGTGGTAGTCTGCCCTCTTCAAACGTGCGCCATGGATCTAACGGTGTATTAAGTGTACTATATTGCAAATAAAGAAACTGACAATTTTCCGTTGAAAATTTAACGGTGGTTTTCTATGAACTTGAGAATTAAAATTTAATATTTTTCGCCCCGCCAACATAAATAAAATCTGTGAAACATTGAAGTTCTCTGTATTTCGGCAACAGCTTCGCCAACCAACCTACACATTCCCAAATTTTAATTTAAATCTGAGGTTTCGGAGATTAGCGTGTACAAACATCGTGACACGTTATTTTTATATATTAAGATTTTTTTCATTTTTCATAACATTAATTTTCAACAAAACCTTACTCAAAAACAATCAAATGCATACATTGCTAAAATTGAAGGGTTGTAAGTGCCAATTTTATTATTTGGAGATATAACAAAAAAACAAAATAAAAAGCACGTTGGCACTTACACCCCGCCACAATTTTTTTTGTGTGTGAATAAAATTATAGCTCACTGGTATGAGCTGGACTGTTATATGTATGTACGGGGTGATTAGGACTGCACAACCTAATCAATTTAGTAGCAGTTTTTTGGTTAAAGAAAACACTTGAGTTGCTGTTGGTTCTCAACTGAATTTTTAATTTTCCAGAGCTTAATTTATATGTTAACATTTGTGCAACATAATCATTTTTTTTTATATTAATTTATATTAATTAGAGCAACATTAATCAATAAGTTATTGACTTGTTGCGTGGTTGCAGTGATCGTAACTATATTTTATTATTGAGTCAGCAATATGAATGACTCGGACGCGTGTGGCATACTTATAGTTTTGTTTGCTGTGCAAACATTTTGCCCAGTCGAGGTCGTGGCTCGCGGGGCTGGGTTAGGTCCTAGATGTTCTGTCGATTGTTGTATGCCGGATGAGCTGTGGATGCTCTCTGGTAGATCGCCAGTGGTTGCATGGTGTTGTTTCAGGCTCCAACGGGTCGGTCGACATTTCCATATACCATTGTCATACCATCCTTCAATTTTGTTTACCTCGGAGATTACTCTGTTCAGTTTGTCTGTGACCAGATCGAATTGTCTACCCATGCGGACTTCTGTGTCATTTATCCTTGTCATTGTAGATACCAATATATTTGCTTGATGATTGGCCGCTTGTCTCAACATATCTTGATTATGCTGAAGGTGTTCAATGTCAGTGTAAACCTCATCGTTTACTCCAAAGATGGCTTGCAATAGATGTCCAACAAGCCCTCTTTTATTTCTCCGCTTCCGCCTTTGGTTTATTGCTTCAATCTCATTTAAGATTGTTGATTTTCGTTCTAATAAATGTTCAAGTAGAGTGCGGCAATGCGTGTTGTCTTCAAACCGTTTTGCCTCACTGCAGGTCTGTTCCATCTTGGTTATTATATTATTTACTCTACTAGTGTCTGCTGTTGTGTTGATTGGGATGAGTACCTCGACCTTGATAGTACCTCTCTTTAGTTTGGCGTGTCCAATTTGTTCGATAAACAGCCCAGGTTGTGGGTATTTTATTGTGTAGTGTGTATTTCCCGGTTGGATCGAGCTTAATATAACGAGTGTAGTTAAAACCAATTTGGCCATGTTCCAGGTAGTTGCTGATTTATGTGCCGTCTTCTTGTCCGCATGCATGTGACTCTCTGTGCCAGTTTGAGAATTACTTGTGACATGTGTACCAGCACACGTTTTCAGCTCTGTTGATGTAGTATGTTCTGCATTCGTCAAGTTGTCATCTTCAACAGGTAACACACATATTTTTGTTACTGGACGCTTTATTGTGGAGTTTTCTTTGACCCGTAGAGTTACCACTCGTACAACTCCATCTTTGCCTGGATGTGTCTCGATTATTCGGGCTAGTGGCCATCTCGTTGGAGCGCAGTTTTCATCTTTTACGAGAACAATTTGCCCAACTTCGATCACCCTTGCTCCTGATTTCCATTTTGTTCTTTGTTGGAGTCGTGATAGATATTCACTTTGCCACACCTTCCAGAAGTCTTGCGTCATCTTCTGTACTTGTTTCCAGCGGCTCAATGTGGTAATGTTGTTGTCTATGGTTGGTTCTGGTAGTCCTACTAATTCTTGCCCAACCAAGAAATGTCCAGGTGTTAGAGTAAGGATCGAACTAGGGTCGCTCGGTAGTGGGTATAATGGGCGTGAATTTAAACAGGCTTCGATTTGGCACAGTAGCGTCGACAGTTCCTCGAATGTTAGCGTAGTGCAGCCTATTACCTTTTTCAAGTGGGATTTGATGGATTTGACTCCAGCCTCCCAAATTCCTCCGAAGTGAGGAGCTGCCGGCGGAATAAAATGCCATTGTACACCTTCGGTCGCCAGGCTTCCCACTGTGGTTAAGTTTCTGATGGCATGGCGAAGATCCTTATCCAGTATTTTTTGTGCTCCTACGAACGTTGTTCCATTATCACTGTATATGTTTGAAACAAGGCCCTTCTTGATGTGAATCTTCTAAATGCTGCTACGAATGCCTCCGAGGTCATGTCTGTTACCGCTTCGATGTGAATGGCCTTTGTAGCTAGACATACAAAGACTGCTATGTAGCCCTTGTGGGATTTGTTTCCTCTTCCTTTGGACATTCTTATCTGAATAGGCCCTGCATAATCTAGTCCGGTGTGCGAAAACGGTTTCGCTGGTGTTACCCGTGGAGCTGGGAGTTCACCCATAATTTGTGTCACTGTTTGTCCCTTGTGCCTGCAGCAAGTAATGCATTTGTTCAATACTTGTCGTATTTTGCTTTTCCCATTGATTATGAAGTATCTTCTTCTAATAAAAGCATGTGTGACTTCATTTCCTCCATGTAGTGTCGCTGCATGAGCTTCAAGTATCAATAGTTTAGCTATGTGGTGTTTGTGAGGTATTATGACGGGATGTTTTTCATTATACGGAATACGAGAATTTTGGATTCTTCCACCCACTCTTAGTACGCCATTTTCGTCCAAAAATGGATTTAAGGAAAGAATTGAACTTTTTGTGTTAAGTGGTTTCTTTGCTTCCAGCTGTTTTAATTCTGCAGCGAACTCCGTTTTTTGTGTCATCTGTAGAAGTTGTTGGTGCGCTTTATCTAATTCCTTTACTGATAAATCTGTGCTGTTTATTATCTCCTTCCTGCATTTCGCGATGAATCTTTTGCAGTAAGCCAGCACACGTGTAAGTTTCTTAAATGATGAAAACGGCTAAGTAGCTCGAAACCTTCATCATTTTGAGTTACATGGACCGCTACTACCTTATTTAACTTAACTCCTCTTGTAGTATTTGTGTTAATTTTTTGTGTTGGCCATTTATCTTCAGTCATCTTTAGCCACGATGGACCATTCCACCAAAGCTCTGCATTCTTTAGGTATTGCGGAGTGGCTCCTCTCGACGCTAGATCAGCAGGGTTGTCTTCGGAACGCACGTGACGCCAACTTGTAGACTCCAGATTTCTGTGAATTTCTGACCCTCGGTTTGAAATGAAGGTTTCCCATTTATCTGATTTTCCATGGATCCATGCTAATGTTATCATCGAATCTGTCCAGGCGTATTCCTTTACATTCTTAATATCCAATGCTTGTTTTGTTCGACGTAGTAGTTTAGATAATAAGACTGCTCCGCAAAGTTCTAATCTTGGTAACGTGATTTTATTTAGTGGTGCTACCTTAGTCTTCGCTACAAGTAGTGTTATATGTACTTGCTCCGATTCTGAGGTAGTTTTACTGTATACGGTTGCACCATACGCTTTTTCGGATGCATCGCAGAATCCATGTAGTTCAACTGTTTTGCATGCGGGTGTATACTGTATCCAACGAGGTATGTTAATTTCTTCAAGTTTTCGTAGTTCATTCCTGATGTTCATCCATCGAGCAGCTAGCTCTTCTTCCAGTGTTTGATCCCAGTTGTATCCTTTTGCCCATAGTTCTTGAATTAACATTTTGGCTCTCACTGTTATAGGTGCCAACCACCCGAGTGGATCAAATAGTCTAGCAATTTCTGATAAGATTGTCCGTTTAGTAGGTACTTCTGGTGTTGCATTCAATTTTACCCTAAAGTGGAATTTGTCTGCTGCTGGTGTCCAGTATATACCCAAGGATTTTAATGGAGCCTTGATCCCTAAGTTCTGTTGGTAGATTATCAATTAGTTCACTGTGGTTGCTTCTCCATTTTCTTAGGTTGAACCCTCCTTCTTTTAACGTTTGGATCAGCTCACTTTGTAACCACTTTGCTTCCTGAATTGAAGACGTTCCAGACATCATGTCGTCCACGTAAAAATCATTGAGAATTATTTTCGCTGCTTCTGGATGATTTTCTTCTTCATCGCGAGCTAATTTTTGCAATGTTTTTATAGCTAGGTAAGGTGCTGATTTTGTTCCGTATGTCACGGTTGTGAGTTTAAATTCTTGAATGCTATCTCTTGTTGAAAATCGCCATACAATTCGTTGGTAGTCTTGATGTTCCTGTGAAACCCTTATTTGCCTGTACATCTTCTCAATGTCGGCACTAAATACATATTGATGCTTTCTCCATCTTAGTAGAATGTCCTGTAAGTCGTGTTGTAGTCTGGGGCCACAGTGCATTAAATCGTTTAAGCTTAGCTTGGTGCTTGTTTTGGTAGAGGCGTCGAAAACTACCTACTCTTAGTTTGGTAGTCGTGCTTTCTTCTTTGATGACTGCTTGATGAGGCATGTAGTATGTGTTACGTGTATTGCACTGAAGTTCTTTGGGATCAATGAGTACCATATGTCCCAGTTGTAAGTATTCTTCCATAAATTTGTTGTATTCATCCCGCAAAGTTTTGCTTTTTGAGAACCGCTTTTCCATTTGATATAGTCGTGCTATTGCAACTGGTTTTGATTCTCCTAACCCCTCTGTCTGCTTGAACGGAATTTGTACTGTATACGTGCCATTGGGATTTCGTTTAACTGTTCGATCAAATTGTTCTTCACACGTTCTGTTTTCTTCTGACATAAGTGGTCTTATTACTGTCTCTTCAATTTCCCAAAACTTTCGAAGCTGTGAGTCGATATCTACCCGTGAAATCATGGATGTGATTTTCCTGGTTACTTCTTTCTGTTCGATTGGTCCAGGCAATATTCAGCCAAATTCAGTTTTTTGAGCTAACGTTCCACATTTCTTTTTTCTAATTCTGTTCATTAGGATGTCTCCAAATACGTCTGCTCCCAATATCATGTCAACTGGTCCCGGGGTATCGTATGTAGGGTCTGCAAGAATGAGATTACTCCAACTGGTAAGATCTTCGCTAACGATATATTGTTGTGGTTGGTCGCTCGTCAGCGATGGAAGTATTAGAGCTTCACACTGCAGTTTAAAGTTGGATGGAAATCTCGGAATGAGTTCTACTAGAATTTTGCTGTGAGATGTCCCAGCGTTGCTCTCGTGTATTCCTGAAATCTCTGAATATATTTTCATTCTTGGAACTCCTAGTGCTTGCGCCGAATTTTCGGTTATGAAGGTGACTTGGGATCCGGGATCTACCAATGCTCTCAGATACTCATAGGTGTTTCTGACGGTCTTGGCTCGTACTAGTGCTGTTGCCAGTATTACATTGCAAGATTTCCTTGCAACGTGTGACTCAATTGTGCGCTGAGATGTAGCAATGTGTGATGACATTACTCTCGGTACATCTTCTTGTTTTGCTGTTGGATTTTTTGCGTCTTGGTGAATTAGTGTATGGTGTTGCTGCTTACAGACGTTGCATCGGCTTTGACTGTGGCAGGGGTCGTTCGTTCCATGGTTCAAACAGTTGGGACATGTTTTACTCTGCCGGACGAAGTTGAGCTTCTCTGCTAATTTTAGTACTCTGAATTTTTGACATATGTATATACTGTGCTGTCCATTACAGTATCGGCACTTTGTGGTACTAGTGTAATAATTCTTTATTTGGTAGTTATTTCGTGATTGTCCATGGTTTATGGTGCGGCTGCTTTCAGTTTTCTTCCTAGGCTCTGCAATTACTTCTAGTGCTTGGAATCTAGTTTCCAAGAACTTCAGTATGTCTTCTAATTGCGGTATCTCTCGTGGATCGCTCAATGATTGCTCGTACGCTTTATAGGTCTCTGGATCCATCTTTCTTCATATAATATGTGCAATAAGGGGTTCCCAGGGTGGGGTTTCTAGTTGTAAGCTGTTGATTCCATGTAGGCATTCTTTTATTTGGTCATGCAATTGTTTTATTGCTTTGGCAGAATCGATGATTAACGTAGGTTGATCCAGAATTGCATCGGAAAATGTGGAGAATATTTTCCGTTTATTATTAAATCTGCTTGTTACTAGGCTCCATGCTGCTTCATAACTGGATTCGCTGCTTGCCAGGTGTTGGATAAGTTTGTGCGCCTCACCACTTAGTGACGTTTGCAAGTAATGCATTTTCTCAGCATTACCTAAACGTTTGTTGTTGTGGATTAGTCTACAGAATATATTTTCAAAATATTTCCAGGCCTTATAGTCACCGTCAAAGTTTGGAATTTTTATTTGTGGTAGTTTCGTCTTTGCCTCATCCTCTTTCTGACTTTTTTCTTCTATCACATCTTGTAGTTCTATCATGGTTTCTTGGTAAGCTTCTTCAAGAGTTTCATATTGCTCCTCCTTGAAGTACTTATGCGACAGCTCTTCCTCTTCGATAAACGTCATGATTTCTTCGTGCAATTCTTGTATAGCGTCCCATTGCGTTGTTAACTGCTTGATTTTAAATTCGCAGTACGTCTTGGTTTTCGCTTGGCCTCTCTCTGCTACCTCAGCAAGTAGTCTCCTAATGTTGCTCATTTTGACCCTCTGCTTCTTGAGACGCAGTGACTTCTCCTCCATGTCGTCGTTTAATTTTAAGTTGAAGTTTGCTCCTGAGGTGTTTGCTGCGGTCTCGACCAGCTGCTTGCTCAGTTTTTGTTGATACTCCCTCAGTAGTTCCTTGGCTTCATCGTATTTAGCTTTCACTTGATTGTAGAAATTCTGCATAAAATACGGCTCCGAAGGTCTGTTCATTCCTTCCAGATAGGCGTGGTTTTCTTGGAATTTTCCCCAGGAACTGTCAAATTCCGCTAGTCTCTTCTCTATATAGTTCTTGTCTTTCCTCCCACTGCTGTCTTTCTTCATATTTGAGAGGGCCCGGCACATGGCTTCCCCAAGCTTCTTTTGTTCTTCTGTTATTTCCGAAAATGACTCCATCGTGGTACTGCAGACCCGGTGATTCGGTTCTTAATGTTATTGTTTTTTACTGTTTAACTCGGTGCGAGTTGTGCGTAGGTGTGATTCTTTTCAAAGGCTCGAAGGACCAATGTATAGCTCACTGGTATGAGCTGGACTGTTATATGTATGTACGGGGTGATTAGGACTGCACAACCTAATCAATTTAGTAGCAGTTTTTTGGTTAAAGAAAACACTTGAGTTGCTGTTGGTTCTCAACTGAATTTTTAATTTTCCAGAGCTTAATTTATATGTTAACATTTGTGCAACATAATCATTTTTTTTTTATATTAATTTATATTAATTAGAGCAACATTAATCAATAAGTTATTGACTTGTTGCGTGGTTGCAGTGATCGTAATTATATTTTATTGTTGAGTCAGCAATATGAATGACTCGGACGCGTGTGGCATACTTATAGTTTTGTTTGCTGTGCAAACAAACAGGCACCTTGACCCATTTGGATATTATTAGGCTTGTATTTTCGTAAAAATATTGACTTTTGATTTTTTGGCACTTAGACCCTTTAGACTTACAACCCTTCAATTCCTTTATTTAGTTACTATTTTTTTACTATCTCTTTTATTACTTAAAATAAAATTTACTTATTATTAGTATCCATTTTACTTATTTTGCATGGTATACAGAAACTTTCTTGTTTCTGTATAACGTGTTATTTTGAAACAATTTTCAAATTTCGAGAAATGCCTTAGAGTAGCAGTAGGCCAAGGCTCGATTGGGGCTGTAGCGCCATTGGATGCATGGAATGATGCATTGGTCGAACCCTACCCACACCATTATTAACAAATATATTTTAGACAAAATTATTATTTCTTTAATAACACTTTCAAACAAATTGGTATAACTTCTACAATATTTGTAGTACGATATTGATCTTGGGGTTATTGGATCAGGATTTTTTGCAGCTGGCGGAAGGTCATCAACGATTTACAATACTCAAGGCCATTTTACATCCCAAACATAATATATAAATAAATGGAGCATCGATAGAAATAACTTGCAGTTGTTTACAAAAATTGTTTAAAAATAAGTAAAATGGATACTAATAATAAGTAAATTTTTTGTTAAATAGTAAAAGAGATAGTAAAAAAATAGTAACTAAATATATGAATTTTAGTAATGTATGTATTTGATTGTTTTGTTGAAAAATAATGTTATGAAAAATGAAGAAATAGTTTATATAAAGGGGCAATGAATGTATGAAGTCAAGTAGATAATCTTAAATTGCAAACAGAATAGAAACTTTATTTTTTGATTGGATGGAGAACTAAATTTATTTAACTGTTGGGTAAAAAAATAGTATTACTCTTAGTAAAGACATGATTATTAAATATAAGAAGTTTGTGGACGCATGTGATAGAATTATGCTTTTTTTTCTTAAAAATAAAAGAGAAAAAAATTCCATCTTGGGAAATTAAATAGTAAAAAAAAAGTTTGAAATTTTGATATAACTTTCGTTTGGTTCTGCTGTAGTGGGTTTGCCAGCTTGACATAAAGCTGGCAGAACCCTGCATTTTTTTAAAAAATAAAGGAGTAAAAAAATTCTCTCTTGGGTAATAAAATAGTAAAAAAAGAGTAAAAAATTTTGATCTAACTTTTTATTGGTTCTGCTGTACTGGGTTTGCCAGCTTGATATAAAGCTAGCAGAACCTTGAATTTTTTAAAAAATAAAAGAGTAAAAAAATTCTCTCTTGGGTAAAAAAATAGTAAAAAAAAAGTTAAAAATTTTGATCTAACTTTCATTTGGTTCTGCCGTAATGGGTTTGCCAGCTTGATAGACCTTAAAAATTCAGTCGTGAACGGCGTGCTCCAGATACTTGGCCATCTCCGATTATAGCCATCCTTACCCGAGTACTGTGGATCTCTGCCCGGGTGGACCTCATTTCTCCGTACTCGTGGGAGTAAATTATGAATAATATCAAAACACGTATTAAAACAAAAAAGGACCACAAATCCCGCTAAAAACAGGGCTGCGGTACCCCCGAGCCAACCCAACCCGAATGGAGCCACAAACTCCCCCCGGCTTAACAATGTTAGGCTCATAATTAGCCACAGTGCCAAATACTTGGGAGTAGTCGTGGACAAGAAACTCCTCTGGAATGAAAACATCTACACAGCGATCGTCCACCCAATTCTCCTTTACGGGGTCTTATGGTGGCCAACCCTGAGTAAATGCACCGTGCTAAACAAACTACAGAAAGTACAAAGATGTGCGGAGTTATGCATAACAGGATCCGGAGTTATGCATAACTTCGATCCATACCTCCCGCCTTTAAATCTTGTGGCAAGAGAAAGCGCAACCATAGCAGCTCCTAGAATGAAAAAATCTGGTTTTGGACCGGAATCAGGGGAGGGCACACGAAGGTGCTGAGCTCTGTTACTATCCCCACAAAAATCGACCTCTGCATAACCGATATTACCTTCACGCGAAACTACGGAGTGCACATCGCTTCACGTCGTGAATGGAGAAATAGACCACACAGTTTCCAGGGTGCCATAAAGTCCTTTACTGATGGCTCTAAGCTCGAGGGTCGTCTCGGAGGAGTATTTTCCCCAGAGCTTGGGATTGAAGCCTCCTTCAGACTACCCGTTTACTGCAGTGTATACCAAGAGGAGGTTCTAGCCATACAAGAGGCTGTTCTGCAAAACAACCAGCAAGGCGATAGGAACCGGACTGTTTACATCTTCTCAGATAGCCCTGCGCTCTTGGACCCTACTCGTATGGGTGTCCTTGAACGAAATATAGAAGGAAATTGCAAAGCTGACGAACTGGGTAGGAAAGGCACAACCGCTACTCTCCTTCCAGAAAAGGAAAGAGTTGGTATGCCCTGGGCCACCTTTAAACTCTGATGCAAACTGTACACAATGCAACAAGTGAAAAAGCATTGGAGGGATCTTAATAAATGCACTTTGGTCAAATTAACTTAGCATTCTTAAGATCTCAGGCGGACCACTTTACTACTGAGCCTCGGGAGACAATTATAGTGGCAGTGCTGACCGGACACTGTCTGATAGGGTCGCATGGGATCTGCTTAGGTCTTGAGACCTATGATTTTTGCAGAAGCTGTCACTGCCCAGCCCTAAGCAGAACGAGGTTAACCCTATTTGGTGAACCCTTTCTAAAGGCCCTTTTACATTATGATATAATTGATAAAGTGTGGATAAAGTGTTTTGATGATGGTTTTACTTTATCAAAGATAAAGAGTTAAAACATTATCAATCTGCAGTTATCGGCTTTACACCTTCAGCATTTTTGGTTAAAGTGTCGGATTGAAAGCTGCGATGGCTTTAGTTAAAATTCTCGGTTAACAGCAGTAGTGTTGAAATTGTGGCTAATAATATATTTAAAATTATAAAAAAAAAAAAAAAAAAAAAAAAAAAGCACGAAGAGATTAGGAAAAGATGTTGGATACATAGCATTTAATAAATTAGGATTGGAAGACCCGAAGAGTTTTAGAAACTTCACGAGAATGCCTAAAAATGTTTTTTTTTTTTTTTTTTTTCAAAATACTGCAAAAAGTTGAGCTCCGAATATGTAGACAAAACACGGTTTTTGGTGAAAACAAACCTGCGAAAATACGGTTTGCTAAGGTGTAGACATAAGCAAATAGAAACGGTTCTATTTACTTTATCCGATATGTGTCACACTTTATCGTTTCGTTGATAATGTAAAGTATCGCGTATGTAGATTATCCACACTTTAGGACAACACTTTATCATTTTGATCATGGTGTAAAGGAGCCTTAAGCACGCTTGCGCGGAAATCTCGTAGTTTGGGATTACGCAACTTGGAAGATTCATTACTTCCTCGAGATCGTTTAGCGAAGAAACGACACTTTAACATTAGGTTTAAAGTGGGATCACTATGGCATCACAATGGACCTATCCTTTTGGCCTAAAGGTATGAGCTTATACCAACAGCTCAGCCATATCTAACCTAGCCTATAGTTCATTATAACAAAAAGGAGATATAAAAGATAAAACTAGAATTGGACCAGTGAAGGTAACAATTGAATGTAATAAATATCACATAAATCAAAGGTAAAACACAAAATAGAATTTATTCAAAGACTACTTAATATCTACTGGATGAAGTGTAACAGTACTTCAGGAAGGCCCTAACTTTTGTAGTGAGTTATAGGTAAGTTTAAGGTGCTTATTTTGTATGAAATGAGCTCAACTCAAATTAATTACGGATTAAATTGAGAGAGCAAAAATGTTCGCAACCGTAAAAACAGGGTAAGCTAAGTTTTGTTACATAGTTTTTGATAGACGGGTTTTATCTATAAATTATGAGATATTAGAGTTCAATATTTCAATGAAAAATTGATACAACAGTGTCGGTGAAAGGGATAATGTTACCCCTTTCGAAATTACATTTTTTTTATGTGACACACTAGAGACTTAGGGAAGGCCCCTTTGTACTGTCGACCATGTTTTTTTTTAAATGTCGAACAGCAGCTCTAGTCGGAAGATAGAGAGAGAAGCGAAGGAAGGAACTGTCACAACCTAGCCGCGATATTTTTATTTCACCTACTCCCAACCATTGCGCGACTCTGTCATCGGGGCATCGAGAACAACTCGCTGGAGTGTTATGCCTCCTGAAACGAGTTGAATCTCATCAACCAACCGATGACATGCGCTTGGTGGAGCGGGGAAGAGAACTAGTGAAGTCTATGACAGAAGGAATCAGGATTGCAAAGAGGGAAGAAGAAAGAAGGAAAGTGGCGGGAAATTGGGAAAGGCTAGGACCGTGGCACTGCCGGGAATCGAACCCGGGACCTCTGGGGATAGTAGTCAGGCGCCTTACCCCTAGACTACCGAGGCCATTGAGCGAATGAGAAAAAAGAGCTGAAGTTGAACGAAAAGTTGAACATGTAGAACCAGTCTTAAGTAGCCCCTCCTAGACTATCAATAATATGGGCAGGGCCGTAACTAGGCAGGGGCAATAGGGGCACTTGCCCAGGGCCCTGGGCCCAGGGGGGCCCCAGAGGGGCCCAGGAAACCCCGATAAAAAATTATCTCAATTATTTTCATTCGTATTTCAATGAATATTCCAAATCACATATGGGTAATTCCATGCCAACTCAGCATGAGTGTCCACCCGCCCATCACGGATTTTAAATTCAACTTCACTGGCGTTTTCTGCACTTAAAAACAACAAATTTTGCCAAATATAAGATTTTTTCGTTGATTCTATTGATTTTTATAATCGATTTTTTATTTTATGTTTTTATCGAAGTCAGAATTCACAATAGTTGAATTTTCTTCTAAATTTGCAAATAGTGAACAATAAAAAATGTAAAAATACACTATTCTGATAGGAAATTTTATGTAATCGATTTATGACATTGTCGAAGCGAAATTTTTAGATCTAATGGTTCAAATGGCGTTTAAAAAAAACAGCTTTTTTTCAACTTAAAATATCTCAAAATGTGTATACCTCAAAAAATTTTGTTTTACATGAAATCGCAAGGGTTTTAATTGAACTTTACGAATATATCATGATCTTTTGTACTTTTGGCCAACCAAGTTTATTTTCAGGCTATTTTAGTTCAAACTCTGAATTTTCACCAAATGAAGTGATTTTTAATATGTTCTATCACTATATTTTGCAAATACCGGGAAAAAGGCTAGTAACAAACATTTTCACCCTCTATCCCTCTATCATTAACCCTCTATCTTGGTAGACACAAATGAAGTCTAAGTCTCTTGTGACTTCATTCATAAATCTTCTTCATTCAAAAATCGTGCATCCGTGAAGGTTCACAGAGAAATTGAGGAGCTGGCGAACAAAACCAGATTAGTCCGCAAAAATAAATTTTACACACTGGGTAAAAAACTAATATTAATATACGGAACTGCTCCGGTTTTGTTTGAAAATGCACTTTTAAAAGCTTGTTTTGACTAACGTAGAGCCGTTTTTGATTGAAAATATTAACAGGAATAGACGCAACAGGTCTTGGACACCACGATTCGAAAAAAAATGCTTTTGAAATTTGAGTGGACTACTCCGGTTTTGTTCGCCAGCTCCTCAATTGTGAAGATTTTTCTTTTCTTTTTGGCTCGTCATTAGAATCAATGAGCGTTTTTGAATTACAAAAGGCGGCGGCAGATTTATCCAGAAAATATGATAAAGATTTGAATAGTCACGAATTAAGCTGTGAGAATGAAAGTTTTAAATTTCAAGTATGTGGGCTGGTGGAAAATTTGAAAGAAACCACTCCTCTAAATATATTACAAGACTATACATGATTTCGAATTAGTCGAATCGTACCAAAACATGGTGGCTGCTTTAAGAATATTTCTAACCCTACCAGTCACCATCGCTTCTTGCGAGAGAAGTTTTAGTAAACTGAAGTTAATTAAAAACTATTTAAGATCGTCGCTCTCACAACAGCGTTTGTCGAACCTGTCTATTATATCAATTGAATCTAACATAGTGCAAGAAATAGATTTTAATAATATAATTGATGAGTTTGCGGAGAAAAAAGCAAGAAGAATGCAATTTAAATAAATTTTTAATTCGTTTTTCTTCATAAATATAAAATAAAAAAAAATTTACAAAAAATATGGACAGGACCAATTTAAAGATTCCTTATTTTGTGTTTATTTATTAAGTGATATACCTACTAAACTTTAAAAATGTGAAAGAACAGGAACTATAGCCATGGTAAGTTTTTTCTCAATTTTTTTTATTGAGGGGGGCCCAATTTGAAGGTCTTGCCCAGGGCCCACAAAATCCACGTTACGGCCCTGAATATGGGCAATAATATCCCAAATATACCCACAGACCGTCAATAATATTGCGCAAATCAAAATTTATTAGTTTAGGAGCCCTAATAGAGATTAATCTCTTCCTCCTCCAGCGAATCTTCCAAAGACAACGATTAAAACTCCTTACACACTAATTTCTGATGACGCGTTTCCGTTGAAAGATTATATTATGAAACCATATTCGCATATGCCACTAACAGAAGATGAATTTAGATTTAATTACATGCTATCCAGAACCGTCGAGTAGTTTAAAATGCTTTTGGTATTCTCGCTAATCGGTTCCAAGTTTTCGTTTTCACCTATTTTCCGTGAGCCGTACGAAGCTATGAAAATTGTACTTGCAGCCGTTTGTCTCCATAATTTTCTACGAACAGAGGTGATCAAAACTCAAATTGATCAAGACATACTCACAGAACTGGAGATTGATTCAACAGTAGCCATGAATTATGATGACTACATACTTGATGGCACTTCGACTCAGGGAAGGAAGAAAAAAAGTGCAGTAGAGATCCGGGAAACTTTAAAGGAGTATTTCAAAACTTTTATGGGTGAATCAAATTGAAACATGTAAATTGTAATTAATAATATTAAAATTAAAACTTTATTAATTTATTTATTTTTCAATTCTTTTTAACTGCTCTTCTTGCAGTTCATAAATAATATTCGATATAAGTCTTTTGGCCTTCAACTCTAAGTCTGGATTCAATTTTTCGATTTCTTGTTGCATGTAAGCTCCAAACGTCCCCGCTGGGCGAACCTGCTGTCGACTTAAAATTGTGTCTATCTTCTCCGTTGATTGCAAACATTTTTCCAAAATTGTGTTTGTCTCTAGCCCCCGACAAGACCTTTTCTTTTTTGGATGATTCGGTTTTGAATCCTTCGTACGTCCAAAGTTGCAAGAGGATGCTTGTGGTGACAACATGCTCACACTGTCAACTGACTCGTCCAAAAAAGGTCCACGCTGCAAAGTTACGTCTTCTGGAATCCTTACTTCGAATGACGATTCAGACTCCTCATGATGTTGAATGTTTGTTACTGGGTCCTCATCCTCACTTTGTTGTGTTAGGACATGGAACATAACTTAAAACTATAGGATTTTTATATTATGCATTATATACCGCAACATTTCCCTTTGTGAAATTATTAATTGAAGGCAGCGGCTCAATTCGTGAATTTAAAAATGCCAACTTTTCTGCAAATCTCCAATGCGGTTCATTCTTCACGTCTTCAACTTTATACGCTCCCGCGCCACTTTTTTTGCCACATCAACTCTTTGTTTATAATTTGCATAATAAGTTCTCAAGTTGTTCCATTTTTTCAACGCCTCCGCTATGAACAAATGACAAAATCGTTATAAATGGAAACATTTACCGAAAAACTCACCATAACACACATTTTCTGAAAAATGAGTGTTAAACTCCTTTACAATTTCCATCCACTTTATTTGTTTCCCACCTTTGTTTTTGTAGTTTAAACTGGACGGACTCCACAGCTCTTCATTTTTAAACACTTGATCCACTAAAAACTCCACATGAGAGGGCTTCCAAATAAACTTTTCCTCTTTAAGTTTTCCCATTTTCAAACGTTAACGAACTTTTTAAAAGGAGGTTCCAAATTTGGCATGACATAAATGAAACTGCACGAAAAAGCAAAGTCGCCTACTCGCTCACATCAAGGTGTCCTAGTCTTTTCATACTTAAAAATTAGACGCTGAAAAAAAGCAAGTATCATAACAGCATTATGTTAGTATTAAAAAGAAAACTAAAAAATGTTTATAAAAAAATTCAAGCAAGAAAAAAAAATATATGAATCACTTATGTGTCACTAATGTTCCTAGGACTATGTACCTACCTTATATTTCCTATTTATCTTAATTTACGAAATGATAATTGTGTTCCTCTTTCCTTTTTTTTATATATCGTATCATAATGTACGTAGATGTATGTGCACTATGTAGAATCTTAATTAGCATGCCTGTTGATTTTAACGTATGTGCGAATTGATTTGCCTTGTTGTTTCCTTCAGCAATGGGAAAAGCCTCGGCCGCAGTTTAATTATTTTTGTTGGCAACCGACATCAATACATAGTTGGCAACACTAAAACAGATATAATCAAAAACTGTCACAAAGAAGAAGCCTTCAGCTTCAACTTCAGCACTGCAACGCAGTCTGGGTTTTAAGGCCCAACTATAATGCACGTAAGAAACGCACGTCAATCGACGTGCGTAAATTTCGTCAAACGCAAAACCGACTAATTGGTTTGCGTATTGGGAGAGACTTCAAAGTTTAAAATTATTAAAATGCTTCAATATTATTCATTGACTATTAAAACTAGGCTATTAATATTTGCATATTATTAATAATCGTGTTTATTTTCAATTATAATAAATTTCTCATCAAAATCGCTATCATGTATTTGAACCACAACATTTTCCATACTCTTTTTTCTTTAAAAACCACAAAACAACAACAAAAAATTAGCTTTCATCGATGTAACTACAAATCATCTCACAAAACTTACGTAGAGCGCGGTTCTTTTCCCATTTTTACGTTTAACGAAACTTAACGAAATAAAATATGACTGACGTACGTCCAATATGGCCGAACACATTAATTTCCATGAGAGCGCCGAGATGACGTGCGTTTCTTACGTGCATTATAGTTGGGCCTTTACTCTTTAATCAATTGTCGTGTGTCACGGTTTCTGTATAAGAGACAATTATTAATAAAGGTTTAGTAGCCATAATTGTTGTATATTTTCTTGTGGATCACACAGACCCAACTGTGGCGACGAGGATGGGATGCATTAGTACCCAATAAATTAACAATTGCGTGCCGCCATTTTCTGATGAAATTCGTCTCCATAGGTCAGCTGATGAAAAAAATTTCTCAATAAACAAGTAAAACAAAATTGAGACCAGTGGGCATAATAAAAATTCATCAGACCGGCTAAATTAATGCAATTGTATGCCGTGTATTATTAAAACAAAAGAAAAATTGCTTGGTAAAAGAATGCCATAGATGTGTGCGTAACTCAACAAAATTTTAATACGTATTTGACTAACTCTATAAACAAGTGTGTGTGTGTGTGTGAAAAAAATGGAAGAATTAAATACAAGCCTTTTTCACTTTATAAAAAGCCAACAGGAGTCTCAGCAGGAATTCCTGAAGCAGTTAGCAACAACATTGAGTGGTAGTAATAGGGTCCCCAATCCTAACGCTCCATCGGTTACACCCACAGATATGGAATTCCGCATGGAGAGTTTAGGCCAAAGTATTTCAGAGTTCGAGTTCTCGCCTGAAAATAATATCACATTGGAGGCATGGTATTCACGCTATGAAAGCGTTTTCACCGAAGATGCGTTTTCTACTCAGGAAGCTAAGCACACGATGTCACCAACTCTATACTAACTCAATCCTGCCACAAACCCCCCGAGACATATCGTTCAACGACACAGTGAGGCGTCTGAAAAATAATGTTGGGCGACAGGAATCCTTGTTTAGTTTGCGATACAGATGTTCACAATTGTTAAAAACAGAGCTACAAGATTTCAATGAGTATGCCGCGAACGTAAACCTGTGAAGAATTTAAGTTGGCAGAGCTGACACCAGACCAGTTTAAGTGCCTTATGTTTATATGTGGACTAGCATAAAACCCGCGTGCCTTGCAACGCCTTTAAATAAAAACTGTTTATTATGTGCAATGTTTTCCTTCAAAAAAAAAAACAAACAAAAAAGTCAGCTGTTATTTTTTTAATAAATATGGTAAACAAATTGCTGCGTATATCACCTCTGCTCAACAAATCTGCAAGTTTTGAAGCAGAGATTGGCATGTGTATGTCATCAAGAGAAGTGACATTTTAGGTTTTGACGAACATTCGTTAAATTTGTTCGCCTATTTACGTGGGTGCAAGAAATTATGAAGCAATCACAAATGAATATTAAATAAAGTGAATTTCGAGTCATTCATTTCTACTTGATTATAGGGATGCACTGTCAAAATTTCAGTCCTATAGCTATAGCGGTTTGGAAAAACCCCCATTTCACCCCCTTAGGGGATGAATTTCGTAAAATCGCTTTATAGCGGATGTCCACGCCATTATAGGGATGCACTGTCAAAATTTCAGCCCTATAAATTTAGCGGTTTGTAAAAACCCCATTTCACCCCCTTAGGGGATGAATTTCGAAAAAAACTCCTTAGTGGATGTCCACGTCATTAAAGGGATGCACTGTCAAAATTTCAGCCCTATAGCTCCAGCGGTTTGGGTAAACCCCTTCCCCCTCCTTAGGGGATGAATTTCGAAAAATCGCTTTTTAGTGGATATCCACGCCATTATAGGGATGCCCTGTCAAAATTTCAGCCCTATAGCTCCAGCGGTTTGGGTAAACCCCATTTCACCCCCTTAGGGGATGAATTTCGTAAAATCGCTTCTTAGTGGATGTCGACGTCATTGGATGTCCACGTCATTAAAGGGATGCACTGTCAAAATTTCAGCCTTATAGCTCCAGCGGTTTTGAGTTGACCCTATTTCACCCTCTTAGGGGATGAATTTCGAAAAATCGCTAGTCAAAAATTTCAGCCCTTTAGCTCTAGCGGTTTAGGTTGTGCGTTGTCTGTCAGTCAGTTACTTTTTATACAATAGAAAAAAAGTAAACAAAAAAAATCCCCTTACAACTTATTGAACCCCATTTCACCCCCTTCAACCCTTTTTTCTCCAAAAAAAAGTAGCCTATGTCCGTCTCCAAGGTCTAAACTATGTCTGTTGCAAATTTCATCAAAATCGGTCCAGCAGTTTAGGCGTGAAAGCGTAACATACAGACAGACAGACAGAGTTACTTTCGCATTTATAATATTAGTAAGGATATTAGTAAGGATTACAGTCACACCAGTACGCTGACATCCGAACAAAACTGCTTTCCACCATAGATGGACCAACTGCAGCCAGCATCACTCTCCAGAGTCTAGTTACTGAATGTCATCGTATTTCCAGACTAAAGAGTGATACCGCCCTCATAGAAACAAATAATGTCAACGCTGTCCAACACAATCATCGTCCGGCATTGAGAGGTAATCAAGCAACTAATACTAAACAACAGCATCACAGACAAAGGCATCACAAGCAGCAGCAAAACCCAACGCAACAGAAGAGCGTTAATAAAAAGGTAACGCCTAAGACCCCTTGTTGGTTTTGTGGGGAGAGGCACTACTCTCGGGATTGTGCGTACAAAGGTCACGTATGTCGCAATTGCAACCAAAAGGGCCACAAAGATGGGTATTGCTACAAATCAAAGGATAAGAAATCATCGTCCACGTACGCGAACGTCATCACGCGCGTAAACCAGTTACATGCGAAGGACAGGCGGAAGTATATCAAGATACTCATCAACAACATAGAGTGTGAACTACTAATTGACACCGGATCGGACATCACATTAATTAGTGAAGAGACCTGGAGAAAGATTGGCAAACCAAAATGTCAGCCAAGCGCCCAGTCAGTCCGAAACGCCTCAGGCGATCCTCTTGAAATCATTTCAGAATTTCAGTGTACCGTCAAGTTTGACCAGAGGTCATTCAGGAGCACCTGCTATCTGACACCATTTAAGGATTTGAACCTTCTTGGTATCGATTGGATGGATGAACTTGATCTTTGGGAAACACCCATCAGCTCGATCTGCAAAGCAGTAACAACAGCAGTGGCTCCAGCCGCGAGTCAACGTATCGTCGACAGCATCATATCGCGATTCCCAGATGTTTTTCGTGACACTCCAGGCATGTGCACGAAATTCAAAGTCGAACTCCGAGTAAAGCCCGGATCTCATCCAGTGTTCCGGCCCAAACGACCAGTGGCATTTGCAGTAGTCGCTGAAATAGACAAGGAGCTTGGCGGACCCCAAGAACTAGGCATCATTTACCCAGTCGAGTATTCAAAGTGGGCTGCACCCATCGTTGCAGTACGCAAAACAAATGGCTCAACACGCATATGCGCCGATTTCTCAACTGGACTCAACAATGTTTTGGAACCATATCCGTATCCGCTACCAACCCCAGAGGAAATATTCTCCAAACTATCCAACTGCCAGGTATTTAGCCTCATTGATTTATCAGATGCTTTCTTTCAGATCCAGGTACACGAAAACTCCCGTGAGCTTCTGACAATCAACACACACCGAGATCTGTTCCGGTATAGTCGCCTTCCATTTGGTGTTAAAGTTGCACCAGGCGCATTCCAGCAAGTCATCGACATGATGATATCGGGACTTACGGGAACATCAGCGTACCTGGACGATATCCTAATAACTGGAAATAGCGTCGAAGACCATAACAGGAATTTGTCACGACTTTTCGAGCGCATCAAGCGGTTTGGATTCACTATAAAGGCCGAAAAATGCACCATTGCAATAAACGAGCTTGAATATTTAGGCCATATCATTAACCGAAACGGCATCCGCCCAAACCCAGCGAAGACACTAGCTGTTGCAAAAATGCCAGCACCGACCGATTTGGCCACACTCCGCGCATACTTAGGTGCCATAAATTTTTACAGTAAATATGTGAAGAAGATGCATGAGTTACGCCATCCTCTCAACGAGTTGCTGAAAAAAGACACGGAATGGTCCTGGACCCCAGAGTGACAGCAATCCTTCGAAACATTTAAACAGATTCTCCAGTCGGATTTGCTTCTCACGCACTATAACCCAGCTCCTGAACTAATAGTAGCGGGTGACGCATCTAACAGTGGCATAGGTGCATGTATATTACATCGATTCAAGGACGGGTCAATCAAAGCAATATACCACGTATCAAGAACACTCACCAGCGCCGAAAGAAACTACAGCCAAATTGAAAAAGAGGGGCTTGATCTTATTTTTGCAGTCACAAAATTTCACCGAATGGTGTACGGACGACGTTCATACTTCAGACGGACCACAAATCACTTTTGGCGATTTTCGGTTCAAAAAGGGGAATTCCAGTCTACAAAGCAAACCGCCTCCAGCGATGGGCGTTAACACTTAGAGCCTATGACTTCATCATTGAATATGTTCAAACCAATAACTTTGGACATGCAGATATTTTATCAAGACTAATCAACAAGCACCACCCAAGTGAAGAAGACATCATCGCGTCCATCACACTTGAAGAAGAGATTCGATCAACATTGTTCACAGCGACATCTACACTTCCGTTGACGCATGCTGATATTATTCGGGAAACAGAAAAATCGACAACACTGCAAAGTGTTATTAATTATTTGCAAAATGGCTGGCCAAACAAAGCTGAGATTACTAGTGACATTAAACCATATCACGCTCGTCAATTATCACTCTCAGTTTCCAACCATTGCCTCATGTTTGGCGATCGAGTAGTTGTTCCACAATGTTTCCAACACCAAATACTTCAACGACTTCACCAAGATCACCCTGGACAAGTTCGAAGTTTCGTCTGCTAGCCTAATATAGACAAACAAATTGAGGAATATGTACGTCATTGCTACAAATGTATGGAAACCAGCAAATCACCAACTCGCGTACCGCTTCACCCATAGCACCAACCAGCAGGACCATGGACACGGATACACATCGATTTTGCCGGTCCAGTAAAAGGCAGATTTTACTTCATTGTTGTAGACGCTTACTCCAAATGGCCAGAAATAGGTGCAACAAATGAAATCACCACCACATCATACACTACCGATTTTTTATCCAACTTGTTTTCTCGGTTTGGGAATCCTGAAGTCATCGTCAGAGATAATGGAACACAGTTTACAAGAGCGCAGTTCCAAAACTTCTGCAAAGAACGCGGTATTCAACATATACGAACCGCACCGTACCATCCACAGTCGAATGGCCAAGCGGAGCGGTACATTCAAACGCGCACTTAAAAAACTCGAGGGGGAAGAAACACCTCAAAAACAAGTCGACTCTTTTCTGACAACGTACCGTGCAACACCAAATCGCAGTGCAGTCGATGGGAAGTCTCCATCAGAACTTTTCATCGGACGTCGAATACGTACAACGTTGGACCTCCTGCTTCCACCAAGGATATCCGCACCTAGCACAGACCATCAGGAACAGTACGCCGAGATGCAATACAACCGGAAGCACGTATTATGTGCTCCCTTTGTACTTGCATTTTACCCAAAAGAAAACAAATATGTTGTTAATAATAGGTTAATCTTAGACTTATCTTAAATCCTTTCGCTTGATGTCTTGATTAAGTATGAAAAATGTAGATCCTTTCGCGTTTTTTCCTGATGGGTTTATCATGAGGTGCCACTTGCATGCAGGAACCTTTTTCCGTTATAGCCTCACTTTAGAATAATTAGTGTAACGTCGCCCTGCTCCTGATATTTCACTTTTTATATTTTGAATAATTGCGAATTTGACTTTCGCGTTGATTACGCTTTATAATGTTACGTTTTTACGGCTTACGGATTCGTAGGATTAATTAAGGAATACACTTTTTAATTATCCACACAAAATTTATTTATTACAAACCAAAACACAAACACAATTCTTACAGTTCACTATAATCACTTTCAGTTTAATAACTCGCACTATTAAATTCTATCTATCGCTTTATAGTTCACTTTTAAATCACTACTTTTCACTGTTCTCACTTTAAAAACACTTTTATCGCCTTTCAAATCAAAACTGACTCCCTCAGTGCCTGCAAGTCGCTTTTTATATCCCAGCTCCACCTTTATTTAACTTCTGGAACCTTCTCGAGTCCTTTTTCTCGAGCCTAGTGGTATGTTCTTTTCTTTTCGTCCAGAAGCTTGAAGTTGTCTTCACTTATCGCGCGTTCC
Source organism: Thereva unica (assembly GCA_949987705.1). Classification (NCBI taxonomy): domain Eukaryota; kingdom Metazoa; phylum Arthropoda; class Insecta; order Diptera; family Therevidae; genus Thereva; species Thereva unica. The sequence continues at coordinate 66,113,766 of OX465284.1, forward strand.
AATTTTAGTTTAGTACATAAATCATTAGTTCAGACATCAACCGGAGTTGTTACCGACAATCGTTGATTATGCTTTTTCACAAACAGATGGCGCATAAATCATCACATTGCCCCCTCCTTAGGACTGTTCGTCCCGAACAGTTGTCCATCCTGGATCCGGCTGATGATATGGGCACAGCCTGTCTATGTGCACAATCTTCTTCTTGGCTTTGGGTCCTTGTTGAATCCTGTAGACAACATCGCTGATCAGTGTTAGGATTTTATAGAGCCCCTCCCACTGGCGCTGAAGTTTCGGAGACTTGCCTTTTCGTCGTCGAGGGTTGAACAGCCAAACGAGGTCACCTTCCTGGTATCCGCTACAGTTTGCTCGGAGGTCGTACCTAGTTTTCATCCTGTCACTGGCTATCTTAAGATTCTTCCTTGCAAGCTGATGGATATCTGCGAGTCGATCACGAAGTTCACCTGTATAATCGCCAGTAGACTCGTTGCTTTCAACAGGTGTCCCAAATTTCAAGTCGCTTGGCAGCCGGAGTTGTCTTCCAAAAATCACACTATGCCATTAGAAATATAGGGATGTTACTGTCCCAGTCACGCTGGTGCTCACTAACAACTTTCCTTAGGTGTTCTAGCATTGTCCTGTTGAATCGCTCTACCATTCCATCGGACTGGGGATGAAGGGGCGTCGTCCTGGTCTTCTTCATTCCGAGTATCTTACATACTTCTTGAAAAACTTGAGATTCAAAGTTTCTGCCTTGGTCAGAATGAAGCTCATGAGGAACACCAAATCTGCAGATCCAATTGTTCACTAATTCCTCTGCAACAGTGATTGCTTCTTGATTTAGAATGGCATATGCTTCGGGCCACTTATTGAAGTAGTCCATGACCACCAAAATGTAACGATTTCCTCGGTCTGACACCGGAAAAGGTCCCGCCACATCAATTGCGATTCTTTCAAATGGGGTCCCACGTTGTATTGCTGCATTTCTCCTTTTGTTCTTACCCGAGGGCCCTTGCTGCTGGCACAGGTTGTGCATTTACGGCACCAGTCTGCAACATCGTCTCGCATGTGAAGCCAATAGAATCTATCTCTTATTTTTGCCAAAGTTTTATTGACTCCCAGATGTCCTCCTGATGCGCCGTTATGACACTCCTCGAGAATATCCCTTATTCTAACGCGAGGGACTAATACCTGCATTCGATGAGAGGTACCGTCAGCGGTTTCCCATTTGCGCTTTAATACTCCTCGCTCAATGTACAAGGAATCCCATTGGGCCCAATAGCTCTTCAGGGTCTCGCTCCTCTCAGCAATGTCCTTCCATTCAGGCTTTTCCTCGTATTCCTTCCATGTCAGAATTGAAGAAATATCCGGGTCGTCGCGTTGGGCGTCTCGGAGTCCCTGGTCATCCCATCCTGTCGTTGGCTCGACTGTCGTCCTTTGACACTTTTCCTCGATACGTCCACAATGTTTGCAGTCTGGTACGCATGGTCGCCGGGAGAGTGCATCTGCATTTCCATGGTTTCTTCCCTTTCTGTGGTCTATATTGAAGTCGTAGGACTGAAGTCTCTCTATCCATCTTGCCACTTGTCCTTCAGGGTTTTTGAATTGCATCAGCCATTTTAATGCTGCATGATCCGTTCGAAGGATGAAGTTTTGCCCATAGAGATACTTGTGGAAGTGTTTAGTTGATTCCACGATTGCCAATAGTTCCCGTCTTGTGACACAGTAATTCCGCTCCGATTTTGACAGCGCTCTACTGTAATAAGCTATGACCTTTTCCTGTCCGTCGAAGTTTTGTGATAGCATTGCACCAATCCCGACATTACTCGCGTCTGTGTCCAATATGAATCTTTCGCCTGGCTTCGGGTATGTGAGTATTGGTGCTTGGCAAAGTCCTCGTTTTAGTGTGTTGAAACTTTCCTCGCACTTTTCTGTCCAGATAAATGGTTTTCCTTTTTCTGTCAGTTTATGTAATTCCTTAGCCTTGTCGGCAAAATTCCTTACAAAACGCCTATAATTGGTGGCAAGTCCCAAAAAGCTTCGAAGTTCATGTTTATCCTTCGGTGTGGGCCAATTCTTAACCGCTGTTATTTTCTCAGGATCTGTTTGAACTCCATTGGATGAAACCACATGTCCGAGATAGTTGACTTGGTCTCTGAACAGTACACACTTTTTAGGGCTGAGTTTCAGTTGGACTGTTCTCAACTTTTGGAAAACCTCTCGTAGATTGCCCAGATGTTCCTCGAAACTTTTTCCAACGACGATGATATCGTCCAAATAAACCAGCCAAGTCTTCCATGTCAATCCTCGCAAGACGCATTCCATCAGTCGTTCGAATGTAGCTGGAGCATTACACAGTCCAAACGGCATGACTGTAAACTGCCACAGGCCGCTTCCTACAGAGAAGGCTGTCTTTTCTCGGTCCTCCGGGTGAATTTCGACTTGCCAGTAGCCGCTCTTAAGATCCAAGGTAGAAAACCATTTAGCTCCAGAGAGAGTATCCAGTGTGTCATCGATACGAGGTAATGGGTAGCTGTCCTTTTTAGTGATGTCATTTAACCGCCGATAATCCACGCAAAATCTTGTACTGCCATCTTTCTTTCTGACTAGAACCACGGGAGACATCCAAGGGCTTTTCGACTCCTCTATAAGGCCTTGTCTTCTCATATCTTCAATCATACCGGCTGCTTCTTCCCGCTTGGCTAGTGGTAGTCTTCTCGGCGGTTGTTTAATTAGCTGGGCATCTTTGGTGTCAATCCTGTGTTGAACGATGTTCGTTTTTCCAAAGTCATCATCTCTCATGGCGAAGATATCACTGAAATCCTCTACTAATTTTCTCGCCTGGAGATACTGTTTTTGTTCAAGACAACTAGTTGAGAGCACTGTGTTTATTAATTTCGTGGCCTTTGGCTTTGGTTTCGGAACCGTTTCCATGTTAGCGCATTCCACTAATGTAATCTGTTCTGCCGGTTCTCCTTTTCCCAAAACCGTATCCTTCTTCAATCGTATCTCTCGTTCGTTAGTATTTAGCACTCTCACAACTACCTCCTTTTTGTCGTCGATGCTAACCAGACATTTTCCAATTGCTATATTTTTGATTGGTTCCCTTTGCTCTGGTTCGATAAGGTAAAATCGGTAGCTCCCGGGATCACCATCGACTATCGCTCGCACCAATTTCTCAGCACACGGAGGAAGCACGGTATCTTCACGAACGACAACTTTCAACTGCGAATAACAAGTGGATCCTGTGGCCATTGGAATCTCCTTGTTTTCATATCTCAGTATTTCCTCTCCGATGTCCAGTAGAATTTTATGTGTTTTCATAAAGTCCAGACCGAGAATACACTCGTCTGTTATATCAGCTACCAGGAACGAATGTGAAAATCTAATGTCAGCAAGAACCACATCCAACATAATTTCCCCGTGTAATCGTACTGGCTCTCCTGTTGCAGTTTTCAGTCTGTATTGGCGTGCGTCTTTCAGCCATTTATTGCCGACCATGTCAGCCCGGATAACAGATTTTGAAGTCTACAGTTATTGTGCATTTTTCAGCTCCAATCTTTCCTTCGATGACCAGGCTGTTGCCACTTTGCTGCAGTTGTTTGATAGTGGTGATGATGACACCGGGGGCTTCGATTTCCCCGACTAACTCCCGCCCCATGGAGTTAGTCTTTATTCGTTTCCCTGCTGCTGTCTGCGGGGAGACACGGAGTCATTGTTTTCGGCCTCCCTCTGGTCACTTTTCTGCCGATGTCCGCATTTTTCACAGCAAGTTCCGCCACTCCTATTTTCGGGAGATTCTGCTCTCCTTCGCTTTCTGCAATTCCTTTGCAAATGACCCGGTTCACTACAGTTCCAGCATCGGAGTCGACCGCGTACTTCCGTTGCATTCATTCTGTTGCAACTATCCTCTGTTGTGTGGATCTCTCTGAGGCGGACTGCACTTCTTGATGCTTGCCTCGCTGCCTCGTATGCCAAAGCATATGCCAAAACTTCTGCGGTATTCTTCTTTCCGGCCAATCTGGCGGCCTGTTGTAGATCTCGGTCAGCAAAAGAGTTAAGGAAAGCCTCTCTTGCTACTTCGTTGATGTAGTCTTGGCCGAAGCTAGGATAAGCCAGATGCACTAACCTGTCGATATCGGCGCATAGTTGTTGTAAAGTTTCTCCTGGCTTTTGAAGTCGATTGCGAAGTTGAAGTCGATAAACCTCTTGCATGTGCTGATCGCCGTAACGCATTTCCAGCGCTTGAACTAAGAACCCGTAGCTGTTGCGATGTTCTGCTGGTATTGACTGCATTATTTCTGCTGCTGGGCCCCTTAGTGACAACGTTAAGGCCGTTGCTTTTTCCTCCTCAGTCCAGAAATTGCCTGCTGCTGCTGCTTCGAATTGGAGCTTATAAGTAGGCCATGGGCTTTGCCCGTCGAAAGTTGGAGGCTGCAATTTCCTAACTCCGATGACTTCGTGAGATGCTGCCGCTGGGTGGTGCATCTTTACCCTTTCTAGATCGGCTCTGACGGTTTCTAGTTCAATTTCGAGTTTTCCTAGATCATTCCTTACGTTTGCCTTGATGGAAGATTCGAGACTTTCCAGATCATTCCTGACATTTTCTTTCATGTTATCCAGCTTATTGTCGACAGAAAGTGAGAATGATTCGATTTTCTGCTCCAACTGGCTCCTCTGTTCTTCCATCGACTCTTTGAGTTCTGCGATCGAACGTTCATGAACTACTGTCAACATTTTTTGTTCATCCTTTAACGCCAACACTTCCGCCTTGATTTCTGTTGTAGCTTCCCCCTCATATCTGCCTTCATTTCCGCTGATGCACGCTCTTGCGTTTCTTTCATCTCTGCCGATGCACGTTCTTGCGCTTCCTTCATCTCTGCTGATGCGCGTTCTTGCGCTGCTGATGACCGTTCTTGAGCTTCTTTCAACTCTGCTGATGACCGTTCTTGCGCTTCTTTCATCACCATCAATGTCTTAAGAAGTTCTGCCATACTAACTGTCGCTTCTTCTGGCTCTGCTTCTACCTCACCTTCAAACATGTAGGTTTCAGGATCCTTACCTTCGTTCACCATAGCTTCTCGAAGCAGGGCGGTTAGGGAACTTTTAGCACCCACCGTTGACAACGAACGTTTACTTAATTCTCTTTTCAACTCTACAGTGCGCAAATCCACTAGCTTTCGACCCATTTTATTAATCCTTAAGTCCTTATTTCTCACGCACAAAATTTAAATTCCAGTCACAATTATTGTTCAAGTTCACTTATTTCACTTATCTCTTAATTAATCCCACTTCTGACACCAATTGTTACGTTTTTACGGCTTACGGATTCGTAGGATTAATTAAGAAATACACTTTTTAATTATCCACACAAAATTTATTTATTACAAACCAAAACACAAACACAATTCTTACAGTTCACTATAATCACTTTCAGTTTAATAACTCGCACTATTAAATTCTATCTATCGCTTTATAGTTCACTTTTAAATCACTACTTTTCACTGTTCTCACTTTAAAAACACTTTTATCGCCTTTCAAATCAAAACTGACTCCCTCAGTGCCTGCAAGTCGCTTTTTATATCCCAGCTCCACCTTTATTTAACTTCTGGAACCTTCTCGAGTCCTTTTTCTCGAGCCTAGTGGTATGTTCTTTTCTTTTCGTCCAGAAGCTTGAAGTTGTCTTCACTTATCGCGCGTTCCAATTTTAGTTTAGTACATAAATCATTAGTTCAGACATCAACCAGAGTTGTTACCGACTCGTTGATTATGCTTTTTCACAAACAGATGGCGCATAAATCATCACAATAATAAAGGTTACAGATTCAGACTGATTGCTGGAAATCAAGATCATGAGATTTACTTTATCACATGTCTAGCGGTGTACGACGACTCACTCGATGGTTTGTGTCTTGTACCGTTTTCACTTTTTCGATTTTTGTTTTATTGATATGCCTGCCAATTAAGCATGAAAATTGTATTTTTTGTTTTAGCGAAGAACTTACTCATTTACCGAGTTTATAGCAGAAAAATAAAATCGACTTAACTCAAAATTACGTCAAAATTTCGAATTAGCGTATAAACGGGTAGAAATACATTCTTATAACTATGGCTTAAGCCGAAAAATTTCGGTTTAAGCCATAATTCGATTTACCTCGTTTATAGGGAAAAAAATTTTGGATGATCCATAATTCGAATTATTTTTGCAGTAGCTATAAACTAGGTAATTGATTGATTTATTTTTTATTATTCATTGATTGATTTATTTATTTTTTTTTGTACTGAAACGTGTTACGATGACATTGTAGACTTTCGTGGTCACCACTGTAGCGTTGCCCTATTATTACTCTGCTCCAAAACACAATAAGTATTTTTCTAAGAGAGGGTTCTAAGTAACGAACGTGGTTCTTTACAAATTTACTAATTGAAATGACTTTTCCATACAAATGGACATTTGAATTGCTATTTTGGCACAGAGCCTAAGTTCACGTGAATTTTTTGGTGGATACATCGCACTCTGCTACTCTCTAACAGATGGCGCGGCATGCATTCACCACGAAATTTCATTTTCATTTCATTTGAAAGAATGCGCTTGGGCATGGTATGCAGAAACATAAGACCGGTTCTACGCATTCAACTTTGCATTCCACTTTTTGACGTTCAATTCTGTGGCTCGTGTCTACACATTTTCAACTTTTCAAGAAGAAGACCGAAAGGCTCGGCTGTCACTGCTATCCGTATACGCTCATATTCATACATATTCGCACACTCATAAAAATGTTGAACGAAAACACAAAAGTTGAACGCAAATTTCCATTCCATTCTGAGCTGCTTTCCATTTTCCTTTCAACTCTAGTCTGTTTCAAACTTTGCATTGGAGTGAAAGAGAAAAAAAGTTGAACGTCAAAAAGTGGAATGCAAAGTTGAATGTGTAGAACCGGTCTAAGGCAATGTAAAAGAGACGACAGCTTCGAATACCGTAAAAAGTGGGCGCCCAGAAACGTCAGCCCTAATGCAGAAACAACAACAACAGTTTCGATTTTATATGGAAAGCGGGCCCCACGTGACGTCAGCACTAAAATATCGTTTACGATATACAGTCTTTTACATTACCTTGTTTCTGTATACCGTGGCGCTTGGGCATTTTTTCCGGGTGAAAAGTTGGGAACTGTTAAATTTTCAAAAGCCAATAACTACAATTTATTATTAACAAGTGGGTAATTAATATTATATATTTAGACATATTTATTTGTTAATTGGTGTTGGTGTATGCATTTATTTGGCGGGATTTATTTTAAATTATTTTTCCAGAATGGAAAACACTTTGCTACAAAGTTACAACCAGCTGATTAACTCACCTCGGTTGCTTTTTCAATAGCCCAAAATGCCCGATTCCATTTCACGTGAACTTAGTACTAGCCTTAACCCAAGAATTCTTCACTGATTTGTGTATAACGACATGGTAATCGAAAAATTCTACTGCAAATTTAGGAAAATGGAGGTCTTTAAATTGTAATGGCTAGGTAAGCGACTAGGTAATGACTTGTGAAATACTTTCGTTGGAAATGTGATGTTTAAAAAAAAAAAAGCGCGTTCAAAAACCTTACTATAGTAAAGCACGAGGTAAGCTGTGGTTATGCTACATCACTTCACTTAACCACGAAAGTTTATGTTTAACTATGGAGGTTTTTGAACGCACCGTGGTTAACTACGTGGTAAAGAAAATTTAAAAAAAATTTCCATAAAATAGTGTCGGCTATTTGCGTCAATTATTTCCAATAATTATTTATTTATAATCTCACAAATCCCACTTTGATTTGTTCATTATTAACATTAAAACAAATGTCAAAAAAATGTTTTTATTCTTCTTCTTAACTATCGCTGACCATGCTCCCGAGCATGGTTAAAATTTAACTACACCATGGTTAACCACGGGAGTTTTTGAACGCCAAAAAGTTATGCTCGTGGTTATGTTGTAGTTAACCACGGAGTTTTTGAACGACAAAAGTTTACCATAGTTAACCATGGTTAACCATAGTAAGATTTTTGAACGCGCTCCTGGTGTTTCTGTATACCATGGAAAACTCCCTGACTTTTCTATAAAATTCCTTGACTTTTCCAAGTTTTCCATGAAGGAGCCACCCTGAGGTAATAATGGCTTTAAAATTCTACACTACGCTTATTTTTTTACATCTAGCTTCCAAAAGTAGATCGGTTTTCTGCAATTCCTCCATCCCAATCAAAACTTCAAATCGATCCTATTCTGGGGTCTGTTCAAGATTTCTGCTATAGCAGCTTTTAGCAGCTATTGTCATGCTTTTCCTGTTCAAAACAGCAAAAAAGCTGCTAACGAAGCTGCTATTTTTGTGTTCAAGATTCGAGAAAAGCTGCTAATGTAGCTGCTTTTTGTTGCTCGTAGTTTCGACTAGTAAGCAGTTGGCCTTACCATACCCCTTACAGATGAACAGTTCTGTAAATGCCCTAAGGTAAGTACTTACGTAACTACTCTAGGGAAAGTGAAAAAGTAAAACCTTACCTCCTATGACATCGTGTACCCTTTTATAAGGGGTATGGTAAGGCCTACCCCTTACTAGTAAGTATTATTATTTTAGTACTTCTGTAAACTTACAGGTGCTATTGGGTAATGCTAATTTACTAATATTTTTATATTTTTGTTCACCACATGCATTTTCATTTTGGTAAACTTGAACCCAAAGTTCAACGATAGTGTTTCGATCAATTTTAACAAAATTAACTAATGTTGGTTCATCGCTTAATTTTTGCCACTCGGTCACACAACTATCTATATCAAAAATGAAGTGTTTAAATTTCTCTGCTAATGGAAGAATGAAATTTTCAGGATTCAGTGCAATTAATGTTTGTCTAGTAGACAAATTTTTCATCATTGTAAGTAATTGTAAATTATTTGGTAGTCCTTGTTTAATTTCTTTTATCAATTTGATCAGAAATATCTTATACCTTTCTTTTATTTCAGAAAAATCATATTTCTGCTTGGATGCACTTTCAGTGTGCATTAAATATTTTTCAAATTCAAATTCTAGAAGTTTGTCACGGGAGGATTGTATGTTGTTCTAATTTTGTTGTGTAATTTTTTTAACTGTAGAACATTCGCTCATGTATTGATAGCCAAAACCTCTGAAAAACCTTTAAATATTTATAATGGGAAAAAACCTCAGAAAATCCTCAAGCTTCTCAAAAAACCTTCTGTTTTAGCGGGAAACCTCTAGGTCTGGCATCACTGTTATGAGCGGCGCTAACCTTTCGCCTTTTCCTTAAAATTTCCTCGACGTTTATTTAGTCTGTATATGTCGTCACGTGTGTGTGGAAAGATATAACAAAATTCATCAGAAAATAATCTGAATATAATGGATGAAAAAATTCCCTGATTTGAATGAAAACTCTCACGGTACACAGAAACAAGGTAATGTAAAAGACTGTATACGGTAAGACGGTATTTTAGTGCTGATCGCTTTCCATATAAAATTGAAGCTGTTGTTGGTTCTACATTAGTGCTGACGTCACTAGGTGCCTTGTTTTACGGTATTCTAAGCTGTCAGTCTGGGTAAAAACACGGGAGTAAAACGGCGCGAAATATGGAAAATACATTGTGTGAATTTTTGTTAAGCCATTTAATATAAGCATGTAATTGCAAAAAAAAAATTATTGACTCTTTTCATGTAGGGACCAATCATAAATGTCAAACTGCCCATCGTCATCGTTCAAGTGGTGATGCCGCATCATATCGTTCCAAGAGTCATGATACACGGTAGTGATGCCAGATCACTACGTACATTTTTAACATTTTTGAAGTTACCCTCTCTTTTACATTGCCTGGAGCGCGTTCAAAAACCTTACAATGGTTAACCATGGTTAACTATGGTAAACTTTTGTCGTTCAAAAACTCCGTGGTTAACTACAACATAACCACGAGCATAATATTTTGGCGTTCAAAAACTCCCGTGGTTAACCATGGTGTAGTTAAATTTTAACCATGCTCGGGAACATGGTTAGCGATAGTTAAGAAGAAGGAGAATAAAAACAATTTTTTGACATTTATTTTAATGTTAATAATGAACAAATCAAAGTGGGATTTGTGCGATTATTTTAAATAAATAATTATTGGAAATAATTGAGGCAAATAGCCGACACTATTTTATGGAAAAAAATTTTAATTTTTCTTTACCACGTAGTTAACCAAGGTGCGTTCAAAAACCTCCATGGTTAAACATAAACTTTCGTGGTTAAGTGAAGTGATGTAGCATAACCACAGCTTCCCTCGTGGTTTACTATAGTAAGGTTTTTGAACGCGCTCCTGGAGCGCGTTCAAAAACCTTACTATAATAAAGCACGAGGTAAGCTGTGGTTATGCTACATCACTTCACTTAACCACGAAAGTTTATGTTTAACTATGGAGGTTTTTGAACGCACCGTGGTTAACTACGTGGTAAAGAAAATTTAAAAAAAATTTCCATAAAATAGTGTCGGCTATTTGCGTCAATTATTTCCAATAATTATTTATTTATAATCTCACAAATCCCACTTTGATTTGTTCATTATTAACATTAAAACAAATGTCAAAAAAATGTTTTTATTCTTCTTCTTAACTATCGCTGACCATGCTCCCGAGCATGGTTAAAATTTAACTACACCATGGTTAACCACGGGAGTTTTTGAACGCCAAAAAGTTATGCTCGTGGTTATGTTGTAGTTAACCACGGAGTTTTTGAACGACAAAAGTTTACCATAGTTAACCATGGTTAACCATAGTAAGATTTTTGAACGCGCTCCTGGTGTTTCTGTATACCATGGAAAACTCCCTGACTTTTCTATAAAATTCCTTGACTTTTCCAAGTTTTCCATGAAGGAGCCACCCTGAGGTAATAATGGCTTTAAAATTCTACACTACGCTTATTTTTTTACATCTAGCTTCCAAAAGTAGATCGGTTTTCTGCAATTCCTCCATCCCAATCAAAACTTCAAATCGATCCTATTCTGGGGTCTGTTCAAGATTTCTGCTATAGCAGCTTTTAGCAGCTATTGTCATGCTTTTCCTGTTCAAAACAGCAAAAAAGCTGCTAACGAAGCTGCTATTTTTGTGTTCAAGATTCGAGAAAAGCTGCTAATGTAGCTGCTTTTTGTTGCTCGTAGTTTCGACTGCAAGCAAGAAAGCAGCTACGTGAATCATACATGTGTGTGTAAATGTCATTGGTCGTTTTACCAAAATGACTGACTCGAGTGAGGTTTACAGTTCTGAACGAGCAAAATGCAATAGAAAAAGAAAAACTGTTAGTTGAAAAATAACAATTATAACTACTCCAAGAAGAGTTAGATGTACAAAAATAAATTCAGAGTTGAGATTTTCCAATATTATTATGAATTTGTTTAATTAATTAGTTTAATTACTCACATTATTGAAGTTTTAGTATTATTTGCAGCTTGTCCCCCTTGTGGATAATGTGAAAAGTGCAGCGGTTTCATTGGATTTTGCATACCTTTAGGAGAAATTATTTTGGGAAAATGACATTCGACACGTCGACTAATGCCGCGTACACACCGGGCCAACGAAGGCCAACGAATGGGATTCGCTGACGTTCGTTGGTTCTGTGTGGACGGTTTAGCGAAAGCCGTTCGTTCGAAGCCGAAAGGCGTTCGCTTTCAACCCGTAGCGTGTCGGTAACATCAAAGGAAACAAGCTATTTGAGCGAAAGTGGTGTGGACGGGCATCGAAGTTTAACCAACGATTGACAGGCTCGAAGCCCGAAATTTTAAGAGTGTGACGTTTATGGATTTTGTTGCATTTTATAGAAAAGATATTTTTAGTGGCATTTAGGAAAATTAAATTGAAGCATGTTTCGTTAAGGTATATGAAACTAGATATAATGATTTCTTTGTCGTCATCCATACCACCCTTCGATGCAATTAAACCGAATACCCGTCCCAACGAACGTTTGCTAAACCAACAAATGCTTATGGACGTATCTCCGAACGCGAGCGAACGTTCGGTAGCCAACGTCGAATTTCGTTGTTGGCCTTCGTTGGGCCGGTGTGTACGCAGCATTACGTGAACCCAAATTCAACGTCGTAGAAATTAATGTCGTTTTCATAAAGCGTCGATGTCGACGTCGAGTGTCGAATTGCGTGAACTGGCCCCTGGTTTTAACATCTAACACGAGAATAAAGAGGTCGTTTTGGTTTAAAAGGGTAAGTGCGTTATCTGCGTGCTGAAAAACTTATGAATGGTCCAAAATAATCAGCGGTGTTCCATATTTCGATTTCAATCGAATATTAGATGTTCGAGTTGAATTGCGATTTCGATTTTAACCCGTCGAATCGTGGAACACGTCTGAATGACACTTTGTTATTATCTCGCGAAATCATAACGCAACACATATAATTAATTTCTCAAAATTTCTGTTTTTTACCTAAAATATACATCTGTTGTGTTTAAAATTCATTGAATTAAATTAACATGAAAATTCCAAAAGTAAACTCCTTTATATTTTATGACCAATGAGTTTCCAATGATTTGGAGCAATCAGGGGTGTTCCACGATTCGAGTGGAATGAAATCGAATCGCAATTCAATTTCACTAGAATCAAATATATATGTATGTTACATATATGGAATTGATCGAAATGTGGAACATCCAATTCCATTCCAATTCGAGTGCATATTCATTCGATAGAAATCGAATTATGGAACACTCCCGAATATGACGGATTTGCTTAAATTGGTTAAAAAAAATAGCGTAAATGATGTGAATGAATTAAAAATTTAAAGAAAATGTGCATATGTTAAATCTTATTTCTTACTCCTTTATTGAATATTAAAGTAATTTTTTAATTCATATCACTGATAGTAACAATTTATATAGTTTCAACACCCCATAGTATTTTTTAATTTCTTATTTGTTCTTCGTATATTTTTGGCATATCTTGTCTTTTACTACATTTATAATTGTAAACTGCATTACCACGATATAACTAACTGTAAAATTAAAATGGAGATTTAACGGCCGGCTGTGAATAGGTTTTGGATAGACGAACAAAAAATCGTTGGGACGGGTAAATCGGAGGGTGGGTAAATCGTTACGGTTTAGCCGCTAGGGCGTTTTGAAATTATTTTGTTAGATGTTTACATCTGTGGTGCTAAGGCAGAACATGTCGAAAGTTTATTAAAGAATATGTTCCCCAAAGCCAATATGGTAGACTGCTTCTCTAAAATAATGAAAATCAAAACTTAAGAGCCCAATATATCCACAATCTTACAATACGGTGATATAGCACAACCCAATATGGCCCTTTTCATAATTGCATGGTTGCGCAAATCGATCATTTGCATGGTATTCAAAAAAGCAAATGTGCAACTATCATTTGTTCAAAACTGCAACCTGCTTGACAGGTCTGCGCAAATCTTGCAACTATTTTTGTACGCATGCTTATCTGATTAAAGAAGAAGAAAAGTGTCAAAAGTGAAATTTTGGCATAAGATTTTCAGTTTTTTTCGATATTAGGGTGTTTTATTTTAATTTAAATTATTATTGAAATTATTATGTAATCTATAACGAAAATAATGAAGAAGAGGTTTGGAGCACCCCAAGGATAAAACTTCTTTTAAACGAGAGATTAACGAGCTAAACAAGACACATAATTTATCCTTCTTTTTCGCTGTGAAGTTTCAAATTTTCGGACCGGATCTAATGAAGCCGAGTTATCTACATATGTATCTACAAACTGAAAATAAAATTAATCACATTTCCATTTTTTCGTTTTATTTTTCAGCGGTAAACAAACTCAGAAAATGAAGGAAAAAAACTTTATGCTTGAAACGTCAAATTTGACATATATTTTTGACAGCTGATTGCTTTCATTCAAAAATGCAAAGTTTTTAGATTGCGCAACTGATTTACCTGACAGTTGCTCTTTTGCAAGGATGCATGCAAGCAGGCAAGCAACCATGCAATTATGAAAAAGGCCTATGGCTTGACCCATTATCGACAATTACATATTTTGATTCTGCTTTAGCACATATCTCATAACTGGAAGTTGGTAGGTAGGATCCTTGACTTTTACAGTTTTAAATGGGTGGGAGTATTCTGCCAACATTGCTACCTTATTCATGAAAATGGGTCAAAGGATTACAAAAATACAGGGTGATATGTTAACCTCTACCAAAAAAATTGCAAAACGTCCTAGCGGCTAAACCGCTACGACCTCCCATTCGATTTCTTCTTCACGGCCGGCCGATGTATAGAAGGAAAACTAAAAAGGTAAAAATAAATAAAACTTACAATTGTTTTTGCGTTGCTTATGAAAAAAAGGAGTTTCATTTTATTAATTTTGATAACAAATAAAATTCGGAAAAATAAAATCAAAAAGGTACCTATATGTGGAAAATGTCTTTTTTATAGCATTATTTTTTGTGACATACAATAATAAATTAATATATTATATTTAAAGGACAAAAAAATTAAAGCTAAAAGGTGGACATGAATAGAAGAATAAAGTCTATCACAAAATAATTCATTGTGCTAAATGTGGTCTAGATTGTTGACTTTCCTCATCGCTAGAAGAATCTTTCCCTTCACGGATACGGCGAAGTTTCCGCTTCAGCGTCATGACACCTAAAAAATATATGAATGTAATTTGTTCAAAAAGGGTTAATTATTATTATATTTCCTACATTTAATTGTCTGAAAAGCTTTTGCTGAAGCATTCTCGCTCGGTTGGGCATCGTGTGAGTACATTTTTTCGTGGGCTAATTTGACTTCAAGGTAAGCTTTCTTAAGCGCTTTAAAGTGTCTATGATCTACATTGTCCCTTAGAAGAATGCATCTGAAATTATTATTAATCGTTACATATACTGTAAAATCAATGATTTGGTAATTATTCTTGGGTATTAGCACTAAGCTTACAACGCATAGAGAATATCTTCTTATATAACGGCTCTACAACCGGAATCCGGTCCTGGCCTCTCGCAACTGTTCTCTCCACCGAAAGGAACTGCAACTGTTCTCCTGGGAAGAGCGCTTTTATGAATTGCTAAATGGCGAGCTTACTGAGGATTTGGAGGCTCTACCAGCATCTGTTGATAATGCTATGCTGCCGCCACCAAGCTTAGAATTAGTTAGCAGAGCCATAATCCGGCTCAAAAAAAGACCTCGGTTGCAGACGGCATTCCAGTGGAGTTGGTTAAATATCGAGGGCCTATATTACACCAACCGGTTCATAAATTAATTGTGCAAGTATGGGAGCAGGAAGTGATGCCAGACTCTGGAGAAAAGGCATCCTCAGGCCGGTACATAAAAAAGAAGATATCACAGTGTGCACTAATTATCGCGGTATAAAGTTGTTGAGTACCGCTTATAAGATATTCTCCGCTATTCTACAAAACAGAATGGCCACCAGAAACATCATAGGCCATTAGCAGTGTGGCTTCAACCCAGGCAAATCAACGACTGATCAGATTTTCACCTTAAGGCAGGCTATGCAAAAATGTCTAGGGGTCTGTTCAAGAGTTCTGCTGTATCTACTTCGGTAGCAGCAATTTTTAAACTGTCAAATTTTCTAAAGCAGGAAGAAGCTGCCATGATATCTTGGACACAAAAAAGCTGCTTTTAGTCAAACATATTTATGAGTGTATCATGCCGTCCATCTCTTTAATTTATTAAAGAAGAATTTCCCATTTTCATCACATTTAATGACTGTAACTTATTAGTAATCATTAGCCCAAATAACCAAATAACAGTTACACGCATGTAAATTTTACAATAGCTACAGTCGAAAGTGCGAGCAAGAAAAAGCAGCTTAATGGACAGCTTTTTTAAAATCTTGGGCATAGAAAAAGCAGCTTCTTTAGCTGCTTTTATTCTGTTTTAGACACGGTAAGGATAACAAAAACAACTAATAGCTGTTATAGTAGAAATCTTGAACAGACCCTAGAGTTTCAAAACTCAATTCAGCACCTCTTTATAGATTTTAAAGCCACCTATAATAGCAAAGCCAGAGTAGAACTCTATAAAGCCATGAGAGAATTCGGCATCTCCAGCAAGCTCACTAGACTATGTAGGTTGACCATGACCAATGCGACAAGCCAAGTAAAAGTATTCGGAGCAATATCCAGACAAATCATTGGAAGAACAACATCAGCTATACAAGGTATATGGTGTCACTCAGATGAAACGGGCGGCGGCAGGAAATCTAGGACTGCACGTTAACGAAAGAAAAACAAAATACATGGTAGCCTCGTCTACAAGAACCTCTAACAGTGCGACAATAGCATGGAGCCTGAAATACGCGCACGACTGCTAAAAGACAACAAAGACTACTAGTCTGTCAAGGCTCTTTAAATCCAAGCATCTAACCATAACGTTTAAACTTTTACTAAAGACGATGGTCTTAACTCCGCCGTTGTTTGGTCCCAAGTCCAGGGTGTGAAAGGAGGAATTGCGGAATCGACCAGAATCGGGAAACCAAAGAAACTAGGTAAGAACCCGTATTTTTTAAAGCGGCACCGACAGCAGCGTATCCGTTGCAGGGACGTTCCAAGAACGGGGGGACCAAAAAAAAAGTTTAACGCTTGAATTTTGTATGAAGCGGTCGATTGCAACAACTTACGTTCTACCACACCAGGACGTTCCGAGCTTTGAGATGACAAACTGGATGACATTGGCTTAGAATCGGGACCGGTGGTTGCGGGAGGCCAGGCCAGGCTGGATCCCGGTTGTAGAGCCGTTAAAGAAGAAGAAAACCGGACGCAAGCTATTCTTGTGCAGAAACCCTTGCCCTTTGTTTTGCACTCTGAGTTCGCCTTGCTCTTCGGCCTACACAATATATGTTATTGATATACGTAAACTCAACCGAATGAGCCCTCAACCGTTGTGTTTTAACGAGCTTAGTTTTTTTCGAAGGTATTTATTGGCAATATTCCATTCGTCAAGGTCCCCAATCAATCAAGTGTTCTCCATTTCTAAATATTGATCTCACCATTATTTCTTATATCCTTGACAACAATCTTAAAACTTTGAAATGCCCCGAAGTATTATGTATTCGCTGCATCGAAATGCGTCTGTTATCCATACTATATTCGTTTTCCAACAGAAGACCAGCAGATAGATTTAGATTTTCCAACAGAAGACCAGCAACTTTAATTGCATACGGACTAATTAGGCTTGTTCTTTCAATTCCTGATAGCTCCAAATATTCGGGTTTCCCATAACCCTTCTCGCCACCTATCTTATAAAGACGTGAACATGTATTCTTCAATGTGTGGTCATTATCCTTGTTCCTTTGCAACTATAGTTGTTGACAGGTTATCTTCATGTTTGAGGCCATTACCAGGAATAATCCTTGACCCTGCATGCCATCAAAGATTCGTTCACATCTTTCCTTCCTGCAGTTATTATCTTCTTTTACAACAGAGCATACATACGTAAAATAGGTGACTTATGTAAAGTTTTATTCATCTATAGCGTGAGATATTATATGGTTATCTGCTATTTGTGCTGCATTTAGTTTTATTTTCGTTGATTTCCAAGAATATACTTCCTGTACTCTTATCTAGATCTACAAATAACTTTCGTTTGTGGTGACAACCTGGATATATACCCTGAACTTTTATACAATTATAGTCAATTGCCTCATAGCTGTTAGAATTATAAACACCTTTCTCCAGTCTAAATTCAACTATTATGCTTAGTTTCAATCCCAATAAATATAAACCGCTATTTACTATATTTGAACTTACTTGGCTGCAGATCCCTCGCCAACACAATCCAGTGGAGTATTATGATAGATTTGATGATAGAAATACTGCAAAACTGGAGAATTCCAAATAGACAAGCTGTACCACCACCAAATAAACAGATTCAAGAACACTTTGAAATCCTTGTTAAAGAGTGTTGGTAACAGATACTTAAAAGGAAGCATGTTAATAAAAACATGTGACCTGAAAAACACAATCGAGATCTATTATTTAAATTGATCCAATTTATCATTAACCATGAAATTATCCTAAGGCCGAGAAATATTTGGTATACAAGAATACTTTTGCTTGATGTCTGTAAAGCAAATAGTGTAAGGCACTCAGTAAATACGTGGAATACACCCATATTTATATTTAAGCAAACAAAATAATTTTCATATCTGTAAATAAAATAAGTAATAATTAAACTATGCACGATTCATTAATAAAAAAGTTTACGTTACCTATAAGAAATTAAAGCTACTAAAGCTAGAGAGTATATAATTTTAGATGCAGCCTCAAAATAATCAGTATCTTTGAAATCCAAAAGAGCAGAATGTAAATAAAAGGTGAATATAACAATTGAATAAATTTGAAAACGTTCGCATGGTTGAGATTTATAGAAAATCGTATTTTCATATTTAGGAAATAGACTTCCTGAGTTATCAACTAATTCTGGTGAGATCATATATTTATGGTACAGGAGCAGGAAAGTAACAGAGGCAGCATAAAAAGCAATATTCCAAACAGCACGCGAAAATTGTTTTCTTTTATAAAATTTTATTTTTGATGTTCGAAGGAATACCTGTAACAGTAAAAAACGGTCATTCCAGAAAGATTCGAGTCTCGAAAATATGCAATAAGGTCAACTGTCTCGGTCATATAAAATCCTTTTGAAGCCGATTTAGATTCTTCAAGAACTTGAGAGAGCAGCTGTCAAATGGAAAAGCTTTCAACAAGATACCCCGGCGAACTCGAGATAAGCTCTGCTTGCTGAAGTAAATTGAAGAATCTGAATAGGCCCCCATCCACGGTCAAACAAATCGTCAAACCAATTTTCGACAAACAGCGCACACATTTATGCTTTGACATTTTTGGCCATCAACGAGGAAAACTTTCTTCAAACATCCCGAGCGACATTTCATATAATCTACTGTAAACAAAGCGAACTTTACATGGCACACAGGCAAAACTCACACACACATTTAAGCTGTTTGAAGGAAATATTAAACCAGACGAATATTTTCTTCAAACAGCGGCCAACTTCGAAAACTTGTATTTTATACACGCACACTTGCAATTTTTTCGATGTTGGCCAGGAATTTGACGATTTGTTTGACCGTGGATGGGGGCCTAATTGCATTTAGGTAAAGAATGTCCCTACGTCTGTCAAATTAAAAAATTCTTTTGCAGGTAAGTGAAAAGTTCTAATTTTTGTACTCACTTGGAAAAAATTTGTGAAAGATAAGAAACATGCGGAAAATAATATAAATAACCAAAACATTGAATTGATTAATCTGTGGACGTGAACCCCATCAATTACAAATTCAAAGTTTTGCTTCATAGTGAGATATTTAATTGGAAGGAAGTTATTGCACAAATCCGACCAAAAGTCGTAAACTTCACTTTTCACGTTCACTATCAAAGCCATAGTTGATTGATGTCGTGTGTTTCGTTATTTCGTGGAGAATTCCGGACACATTTTCCGTATTTAGAAAATTTTCTTTTGCGGAGTTCAGAGATGTCGTGCCGCTGGTTACATGTTATCACTCGACTCGCGTCGCGTTTACTTTTTTCTATTTTGAAAGTCAAGTGACATCCCCTCTGATTAGACACCTGGTGGTCAGTTCTAGAAAGATTAAATGTGGAAATGAGATTCGCTAAATGGTTCATGTATGCACTTGTAGGGATGGACAAATGTTGAAAAATATTTTTTTCTTTGGTAGAGATTTTTTTCAATAAGTTGAAGAAGTTGTAGTTTTAATGTAATCAAAATAGAACATTTTAGAGATAGATGAACATACATAGTTAATAGAATTGGGCCAGCGACAAAGATAGTAGCAAAGGGAAAATAGCTTTAACTTCTTGAACAAACTTTTCAAACTAAAACTAATTATAATTTTGTATAAAGCCCGGTATGCTAGGCTCAAGGAATTTGCTCAAGAAAACTTCTGCATTTATTCCCTTAAGAAAAAGTGACAGTCGGTAAGAAATTTTGGCATTTGTCTAATTGTCATTGCTGACAGTACAGTTGTTTTGTAAGGGTTCAACGATTACTTAAAACGCAAAGCTTCCTTCAATTTCTACTTTCAATTAAAAAAAAAACCCATGAAACGTCAAAATTACTTAAAGAAATAAGTGCCTCGACACTTATTTCTGGAAGAAAAACTAAAATTTTATCAATAGCGACATCTGCGCGTCATTAAAAAAACACGACTTTTCTGGTGTGATTTCTTGAACCTAGCATACCGGGTGAAGAAATCGCAGCAGAAAATATTTCTGAGCCATTTCTTTACAATTTTTTTTACATAGGTTTAAGATAGGTCAAGTAATTACTTGAGCCTAGCATACCGGGCTTAAAAATTATTGAATTATTGTTAATAAATTAGTTATTGCAATCGATCCGAAAATTAGAATCTTGTTTTTCAATATATTTTCAAATTTTAAAGTCCCAAGATTCATTAAATATTGTTTTCCTTCTGTGCTTGTTTAATTAGGTAGGTACAATTGGTATTGCAAGTCTGCTCAATGCATCTAGGTGCCTCATTTTAGTACCTGAACGATGTTCAATCTGGCAATTCATTCTTTTAGAAACATAGCCCATCTAGCCTATGCAGACGATATCGTCATAACGATTAGCGGCGGTCATGATAGCACCGTTTCAGACCTCATGCAAGCCGCTTTGTCACATGTGCATAGCTGGTGCCGTAGCAAGAATCTGGGTATTAACCAACAAAAAACTGTCATCGTACCGTTTACTAATAGAAGGAAGCTAAACTTAAAAGCTCCCTCTTTGGACGGCAAAGAAATAGGTTTCTCAAAGGAGGCTAAATATCTAGGCATAATCCTGGATCAAAAGCTCTCCTGGAAATCTCAATTGAGAGAGTAACTGCCAAGGCAACTGCATCTTTCCATGTTTGTCGCCAATTCGTAGGAAAAACCTGGGGTCTTAAACCTAGGTTAATGTTTTGGCAATATACTACGGTCGTAAGGCCCATGATCACATATGCATCCATCGCATGACCAAACAAAAGGGTGCTATGATTAAGCTGGCCAGGGTGTAAAGACTGGCCTGTCTTGGTATCACAGGGGCCAAAAGCACCTGTCCGACTGTGGCTATGGGGGCTCTACTGAACCTTCCTCCGCTACACCTGGTGGTGAAAAAAGAGGCTCTGGCAGGGGCACTGCGTCTACGGGACCTTTTCTCCTTTAAGCCAGGAGACCTATTGGATCATTTATCGATCCTCAAGGAGCTGAACTTGGAGCCAATGATATCTTTGTCCGATACCATTCCTGCTACTCTTGACTTTGACAAACCATTTACGACGATTATTCGAAGTAGGTCAGAGTGGCAACATGGCAGGCCTCTCTTTAGAGGAAGCACGGCCTTTTGGTACACAGACGGTTCCAAAACCGATAAAGGGGTAGGGCTGGGTGTTTATGGCCCAAGGAGCAAAATATCCATGGCTCTGGGCACTACCCCCACTGTTTTTCAGGCTGAGGTACTCGCCATCCAGGTGTGTGCTCAGACTTGTATTAATAGAGCTCCAAATAGCTCTAACATTGTTTTTTTTCTCGGACAGTCAACCTGCACTGCTGGCCATTAAATCGCACAGGGTCTCATCAAAGACTGTCCTGGATTGTCTTCAATCCCTGAAATTCCTCAGCAGGAACAATAGTGTCACGCTGATGTGGATTCCGGGCCACGAAGGTCACATTGGTAATGAGATTGCCGATAGCCTTGCTAGAGCAGGCGCAAACTCATTATCTATTGGTCCGGAACCTTTCTGTAGCTTAGCAAGCTGCCACGTAAAAATGGCCATAAAGAATTAGGTTGACCAGATGTTTCTTCAAAGCTGGTCTAGGACCCAGGGTGCTCGTCAAGCTAAAAGATTCATCCAAATCGATAAAGTTAAGGCGGGCAAACTTTTAAATCTCAAAAGGTGGGAGCTAAAAATAATAACAGAGCTCCTGACGGGTCACTGTTCGCTTAACTCTCACCTAAATAAAATAGGTCTGGTGGCCGACTCTGGCTGTCGATTCTGCGGGGCAGCTCCCGATACTGCGGAGCACTTGATGTGAGACTGTGAGGCTACAGTGAGGAAAAGACTGAGTCTCCTCCATCGTGATTTCCCTACTCCCAGGGAGATTTGGGACAGCAACGCCAAATCAGTTTTAGGCTACCTAAGAAGCCTTAACCTTGATGGTGTTTAAAGACGGGGATGGTGCAATAGACCAAACAAAATTGGTCGCAGTGCCCGCTATAGCGCCCCTTAACAATAATAATAATAGCCCATCTAGCCACTCTCAGTGGAAAATCTTCTTTTTCGGTGACAATCTTAATCTTCCTTCCCAGAGGATAAATCAAAATCTTTTAATTTTATGGGGGCGGGGCCTAGAGTTTGGGGAACTAGTCGCGCTGTGTATGTTGCAGTTTGGCAAACTACTTGCATTAATTAAGTCTGAATTCGAAGTAATATTTTTTTTTACAAGTTAATAAACATTGTTTGCATTATTTTTAATTTAAATTATAAAAATTAAATTAATTTCAGAATAAGAACAAAGTTGAAGCATATAAATACTATGCAAACAAGCAAACAAATAAATATTTGTAGCAATAATTAATAAATTTTTAATTGATATATAAATTTTTTCATTTACTTGTATACCACAACAGGAGCTTCCAAGATCATTTCACTCATAAGTGCATAACGTTCACTCTCAATTTTGTACTTCCGGTGGGTCCGTGCAATTTGTTTTATTGTAGCAGCAAAAGCCTTAATTGTTCATAACAAAACTACACTTTATCATGAACCTTATTGTGCTGTCCATTCAACGAATCGTTACTACAATTAGTTACTACAAAAGTGTATAACTTTTTTTGATGTGTATGCTTGCTTTTCTCACCTGAGGTTAGAAAAACCGAAAACAATTATGTATATACAACCTTTTGTCCCTTTTGTGAAATGTTGATGACCTTTGGCCTGTTGTACTTACCGTTACACGTTTTCTTTTACTTTCGGGGAATATTTCTTGGTTTTGTGCTCATTTATGAAGACAATAAAACATAAAGATTCCTTCGTAACCATCCCTTTGTTGGATAGAGATGCAACTCTTGAGAAAACAAAATGATATTACTGTTTTTGTTTTGAAAAATGAGACAGGTATCAATTGTCCTTTATGTATGAATAGTGTGAAAACACAACAAGAGATATGCATTTACGCCTTCAAACGGAATTCCCGATTTGGTTAATAGATTTGGCAGTTAGCTTCTGACTTCCGAGCGAGTACATTTAAAACACCCCAAGATTATAATAAAGGAGCTAGTTTTTTGAATAGAAAGACTCTATCACAACAGTGCACATACTGCAAAAAGCGCAAAAAGTTTCCAAGTCTCAGATACAATGAGTCAACGAGTAGTAAATGTGTGTGACACTGAAGAATGGAGATTTCTTTGAAGCATTTCGAAATCTACCCATATTGTGGAACTCAAAGCTAGAGTCCTATAAAAACAGGAACAGGCTTGGGATGACCTGCTGGTTCACTATAGAAAGATAGTGCCGGAAGCAAATGTGAACAATTTAAAGCAGAAAATTGCAAATATCCGAACGCAATATCGCAGAGAACTCCAACTTATAAGGAATAGCGAAAGATCAGGTGCTAGTTCGGAGGATGTTTATGTGCCGTCAATATGGTATTTTGACATTCTTAAATTCATGAAGGATGATGCAGAACCACTACCGTCACAATTTACAGATAGTGATTTGTTCGACGATGTTGACAATGAATTAAATATTTCGGTAAGCTATTTTGCAATATATGCTGTAGACATGTATGTATAAACAAATACGTACCAAACAATTTTTTACTTTCAGGTGCGCCAAGTAACAAAAAAACCTCGGAAAATTGATGCCAGCGGTGAAAGGACACAGATCCTCAAAGAAGTTGTGCACCATTTGGCAGCAAAGTCTGGACAGAAGGAAGAGGATGAAGCGGACATATTTGGAAAATCTTGGGCGTGTGCGTATAGGAATTTATCTGGTATCCAGAAAATATACGCCAAAAAAGCGATAGAGGAGATCTTCATCTATGGGCAGGGCAGTTGAATCAGTTAACCCTAAATTCCGTTTGCCCAGCGCCAACACCATCAATTTCAACGCGTACGTGGCGAGTTCCCACACAATCTTCTTCCAGGTCATCCACTCCTGTGTTGACAACTATACCATCGCCAACTGCAGCATCGGGTGATACCAATATAAGGCATTTCTACCCTTTATCGGATGGGACTTTTGCTGTTCCCTTAGCTAATCAATCGCAACATTCAAGAACCAGAGAAATGTCTTTGGATGAAGATTTCTGCTAAAAAAATAGTTTAGTAGTTAGTATATAGTAATAATAGTTTGTTTCAGCAAAAATATTGAATGTTTTTATTACTATGTTACTTTTCTATGTTTGTTATAATTCATAATATATTACATTATTTATTTTGATAGAGTATTTATCACTTCACAAAAATTCCTCCTTATTTGTTTCGCTTCGTTGGAAGCATTTCTTGATGCTGTGGCTGCAATCGGTGTGAAGCTTGAGGCATTTGTTGAACAATGTACTGTATTACCATCCACGTTCATATAAATATTGTCACGACGCCTATGCAGGAAATTATGTAGGTAACAACATGTTAAGGTAATAGTTGTCACCTTTTCTGGGCATAGATTTATAGTAGTCAGCAAAACTCTAAAACTGGAGGCCAAAATACCGAATGAATTCTCCACTTTAACACGCGCACTACTTAAATGGGTGTTAAAACACATTTCTTCTGGAGATAAATTCGTGTGGGAAAAAGGCTTCATTATATTCTCCCTCAAGGCGAAAGCATCATCCGCAACAAAAACATATGGAAGACTCAAGCTTCCAGGAAACACCATCTCGGGCGAAGGCAAGTTAAGTTGCTGCTGTTGTAGCTTCCAAACGAAAGTTGAGTTTGAAAAAACTCCTCCGTCAGAGACTCGGCCATTGGTTCCAATATTTACGTAAATGAACTCGCACTTTGCATTTACTACGGCGAGTAATACAATGCTGAAGTGCTTTTTATAGTTGAAATAAAGGGATCCTGAATGCGCTGGTTTTTTTATATTTATGTGTTTTCCGTCAATCGCCCCCAGGCAATGAGGAAAATTCGAAACTTCATTGAAGTCCTTTGCAATCTGTTTCCATTCTTCATTTGAAGTTGGCAACTAAAATGAAAATAAATTTGATCTGGCTAAAGTACTTAATGGAAAATTTACTACTTCCTACCTTTATGTATTCCCTTAACGCCCGTATAATTTCTTTGCAAGTTTCTATGACTATTCTACCTATTGTTTGAGCAGAAACCGCTGAAGAGAATTTCATATCTTCAAACGAATTACCCGTTGCGAAGTGTAATGCCTAATCGTACCTCCGGTGGGATTGCATCGCGCATCTTTGTATCTTGTTTTTGAATTCGGACACTTATGCGTGATAGCAAATCATTAAAGGTATTTCCATCCATCCTCATAAAATTTTTATAATCCCCGGGCTCTGTACATTTCAATTCGGTCAAAAGCCGCTGGCTGGAATACCTTTCCTTTTTTGATAACCATTATTTTTGCCAAACCCTCGGCCTTTTTCGACATATTCGCCGCTCCTGCTCTTCCTCTTCATCATCCTCCAGACACTCAGTAACAATTAATAACATTATTAAATTATCCTCATCCATTTCTTATTATTTTTAACTTAATCGCGAGCTTACAACAAATTTCACTTCACTCTTAAATTGGCAGTCAAATATTGACAGTGACAGTCGGTGTATGTTCAGTTGAAGTGTTTGTGGCAAACCACCAACTCATTATACAACTCAGTTTGGGCAACTGGTTGGCCTGTGGATGGGCCCCATTAGCTGTAAGCATTATTGCTAGCAACGAAAAAAGTTTTTCAACTTTCAGGCGTTTAATGGATTGGCAAAGTAGTGCAATTGGATAACAGCGGCTGAACGGTCTTGATCTTTTGAGTATTCACCACTGACATATAATAATGGACTGCTCATCAGCAATTATTCCCATACAAACCGATGGCACCAAAAAGGTATAGTCGCTCGCTCATCCATAAGCCCCCAAACTGACAGAAGCACTCAGAAATAAAATCAATTAGAAAAAAATAGACGGGTATAGTGATGTTTATATCTTTTGCGTTAAATCAATTAGAAAAAAATAGACGGGTATAGTGATGTTTATATCTTTTGCTCTTTTCCCCATAAGCCCCCGGATTTTGACATACAGAATGTCAGTTGCTAAGACAGGCGTTAAGAACTTAAATCAGATACACATAAAATTTGCAAATTAATGAAAAGAAGGCATTTTAAAAGGTGAAAAAGTGAAAATAGTGTTTATTAATTTTTTTAAACAAAATATTTGTGTTGTTTTAATGTTTTAAGTACGTATTTAAAAAAATGTAAATTTCAAAAGTGATTCCGGTGTTTACATGGAGTGAAAAAAGGTTTTTAGCCTATGGAACAAATTGGTGCCATGAAAAATTTCTCATAAGCAGTCCATTCTATATGTCAGTGGTATTCACAGTAACGGCTAAGGTAGTAAGCAACAAATTTGCTGAAAAGCGTAGAAACATAGAACTGTGACTTTTCCACAAGCATTGCTCTGGAACCATTGATCATTCGACTTATATGCTGTAGGTGCGTGAACGTTTATGAGGCTAGTGCACATAGTAACGAGGCGTTGGTTACAGTATTCGAATTCTCAATGTCATGAAGGCGCTTGTAAAATATTTAAGCAATTACTAAAATTTCAATTCACATCCCTTGCCCATCAATTTCATTTGTAATGTATTAGCCACAACCCCAAGGCCACATGAAACAGATGTGCATAAACCCTCTTTGGGCATGGAAGCGTGTGGATATTGAAAAATCCAATTTAAGCGAGACCTCATTTTAGAAATAATGTTCATCTCAGTATCATGATCCTCGTGGGCTTTGTAAAGTAGACGAAGAAATTATAAAACCTACAGTTTTTAGTGGTGTTTAAGGAAATGGGGTCGAGCCGAGGGGGAGAGAGAGGTCTCGGAAAATATCACGTAATTTTCTTCTTCAAGAAACAGTGTAAATTGCAAGAAAACTAGGTAAAATTAAGTAAAACATGTTTCTACACTAAAGACCCCATTCACTTACAGGCCGCCGGCAGCCCAGGTCGGCAGGCACGGCCCGATGAAGGCCACACAATACTCTGACTGAGCGATGAGGACTTCAGGTATCCGCCAGACAGGCCGTGGCATGCAGGTCACGTCATGATTCCCTAGAGACTAGTGATGAGCAAACGCAAGAACAAGGCAACTCATTGTCTCATTTGTCTTGGTTTGGCGGTTTTAGTCTTGCAAGTATAGCTAAGTCTTGGTGTTGTTCTTAGTCTTCCTAAATGTACAAGACTGTAAGACTTAGACCATATTTGCTCATCACTACTACTACTCCAGATACACAGGTGAAAACAGTTTAGCATAGCAGGTTGTTAATTCAAGTGCAAAAATGTTCAATGAAAACTTTAAATGCACAGATTGGTGAGTAGAAAAACCTTTAAAATACACAGACCACCATATTTTCTGACACAAAGGGTAGGCCACGGTATACAGAAACATAAAGTAGTGTAAAAGAGACGACAGCTTCGAATACCGTGAAAAGTGGGCGCCTAGAGACGTCAGCCCTAATGCAGAAACAACAACAACGGCTTCGATTTTATATGGAAAGCGGGCCCCACGTGACGTCAGCACTAAAATATCGTTTACGATATACAGTCTTTTACATTACCTTGTTTCTGTATACCGTGGGGTAGGCGGCGCGGATGGGAAAGTCTCTCGCAGTCTGTGCCTTAAGCCGGCTCCATACTCACGCCATGAACACCTGCAAACAAGCACGAACGCGAGTGTGGATAGTTTTCGCGCCCTGCTTTCAGTTTCGGGTGGATATGGCTTGAATTCGTCGGCTCGCCGGCTTGACACTGAATATATGTTCTGGGGTGGTAGCACGTAAGTTTTTTCAGACGCCCTCTTCATACAAATATTCAAGTGTAACAAAAGTATGAAGAGGTTGATTGAAACAAATTGCGTGCTACCACCCCAGATCTTCACGCACAAACAGACGACAAATAAAGATGTTTGTCAGTTTTCTTGGACTGCAGGCCCCATCCAGTTGGCGGCCGGAGAGGTGTGCGGTTATACTAGGCTTTAAGGCGAAAACTTACATGCCACGGCCTGCCGTCTGGGTGTGAAAGGGGGGCATAAGATATGGCTAAATGCTATACCAAAAATTTTAGAAGAACTCCAGAAAGTAGCAACCCCTCGATACTTTAGCCGCCACCGGCCAGAAAAACGCGAGTCTCGACGAATGCTACAGCCTGCGTACGAGCCAAGTAGTGACAATGACCCGCGAAAAGGCCACCAGAATATAGAATTACGAATTTTACGTAATGGATTCTTGTTGAGTACGAGTGCTCTTGTTTTGGTAGTTGTGTGTACACTATAAGCGGAAAAAGCGAGTGCAATAGAGGAAGGGCAAGTAGGAGTTCGAATTTATCGAAAAATCGCCTCACGGCATTTATGGACGACCCCTTTGTACAATAATTAACCACATTCTAAATGGAATGCAAATTGACACCCACAATTGCTGAAATGCCCCGCTCCTTCTAAAATTCTATTTCGGTCCGATTTTATTTAAATCTTCAATAATATTATTTAGTCATATCATTTCTTCATTCTAACAATCTATTGTCTATAAATAAATGTGATATTCAACATTAGGGCATTTTTTATAATCGACACCAGTTTATTTACTTGGTAAAACTCTAAGTTATCAAAAAATGAAATTTGCGGCTTTGTTAAAAGTATGCTTTTATGTTTTATCAGTTGCTAATTATTAATATTCATCATGTTATCATGCTAATTTCCGCAGGTCTTACGGTTGAACGCTTAGCTGGCATTATTTTTATTAACAAAATATTTGATAAAAATTCCTTTATGTTATGCAAGAGTTACACGAAGTTTAATATTTCAGTACGACGACACCAGCAGTGAAATAAACATTCAAGTTCTAAAAATGGTAACAAGTGATTTTCTACTTACAAACATTTAAAATTTAAATTTTTAGGATTTACGGTCAAATCTTAGCCATATTGAAAATGAGCCCGAAACTCCAATGGATCTATTAAACAAATTTTTGGCAGAATTCAAAGAGAACAGCTGTGCGCCATATGTTCCAATGAATGTTGCTTCCTTAAACAGGTGAAATGAAATTATTTTAATTTTTCGCTTGAAATACTAAAGACATTTTTTTCTTAGTCAGTACGGCATTCTTAACAGAACCGTAGTTTTCAGGGGCATTGATGATGCAGACGTTGTATTCGTAACGGAAAGGAATACTCAAAAATATAAAGATCTTGAGGAGGATCCAACAATAGCTGCAACCTTTTTATTTATTTATCAACAAGATGAACGAACTATATCTAGACAAGTATGAATTATTTGTAATTGTTTACTGCTTTCTACGCGATGTAACCGTTGTTGTGAATTCACCCTATCCACCAAAAACCTTTCTTACCCCTTGAACGTTTATATTTATAATCTTCAGATTCGAATTAATGGAATAGCACAAGAGCTATCTGAAGATAAACTACCGAAACTATGGAGCGAAGAATGTACGGTAACTAAAATTCGTAGCCATATTTGTGAATGTGGAAAACCAGTTGATTGGAATACCGTTAAGGAGAAACATGACACCTTGCTGAAAAAATTCCAAGAAGGAAAAACAGATCTTAAACAAACAGAAACATAGTAAGGTGAAAACCTTTAGTTAAAACCATTTTAACATTTTTTCTTCCAGTACTGCTTTTAGAATTATAGCAAACACAGTAGACTTTTATCATGCCAAAGATTTTGAAATTGCCGATCGGCTTGTTTATAGGCGCAAGGACAATATTTGGACCAAAGAACGTGTGTACACTTAAAGAATTTTATGAACTAAGATTTAAAAATGTGAAATATCCTATTCTATTCATGTTAAAAATTTATGTTTGAATGAATAAAATATAAACGTTCAAAAGGTAATGCTTTTTATATTAATTGATTGTTCACTTTCCCAAATTGATTCATTCGTTTCAGCCAATTTTGAGATTGAGAAAAAAATCTGTGTTTTTTACCTTTCAATTTTGCAAATTTACAAATTTGTTTTGAATTTAAAATATGTATATTAATATAGATTTGTGGCATAGCGCATTAGTATTAAAAGTATATAGTCTAAGAGCTAGGGAACGGCAGATAGTACATACTCGTATGTACTCGTATATCAACAAACCTTAAATTTTGTCCAGTCACTCGCTCATTCATACTCGTTTTGGATTCTATTACGTTCTTTAAGGTTACTGTAAGGTTTTCAGACATAAATAATAAATAATTAGTGAAAGAATATAGGGGCAAGCTTACAATACACAAAATTTTCATATAACTATATTAAACAGGGTGCAATGCTTATAGTTACAAATTGGCCGGCTGTGGCTGGGTTTTTTATAGACGCGAACAAAAAATCGTAACGGTTTAGCGGCTAGGGCGTTTAAGGTTTTTATTAGTGTTTTGCATATCACAATGTGTTTTTCTACTCCTAGGGCCTGTTTTCATAGAATCAGTGTATGCTCCCACCTATTTAAAACGGTAAAAGTAAAAGTTCTACCCTACCAACTTACAGAGTTATGAGTTATCAAAGTCAAAATTCTGTTTTTTTTAATTTTTAGTTAAGCAATATTTATTTTCCAAAATTGGAAAGCTTGAACAATTTCCTATAAATTGATGATTTTTGAACTGTGGATCAATATTTTATGTACAGTAGAAGGCATGCAATACCACGAATAGAGACTGATATAAAGTCGTCTAGTGTCAAGATAGAGCTTATGGGATTCAAGTAAATTTATCTCAGAACCAGACGACAAAGTTCTCAGCAAAACGTCAAATTGCTTAATTAGAGTAACATCCAATCCTGTGATCTGAACACTTAAATTAAGTTTCTCAAAAAAACGGCGAGCTGTGTAACCGTCATTAGTTGAATAAAATTCTGGCTTTGGTTTGTCGACAATTAGACCTGGTTGAATTATAGTCGAATGGCGTCCGATCATTGTTGTACACGCGTCTTATCATTGCTTCCAGCCTGACATTTTTATATATCCAGTTTATAACTAATGTGTAATAACAACGTTGAAACAACGTATCGACGCGAATTTTAGGCAAACCAAAGCCATTATTATGATGGTCGCTGTCAAAATTCCCTGTTTTCTCGTTCATCATTTTAGGGGTTCTACTCAAGTCTACTCGATGAAACATATATAGAAATAAATATGAACGTTGTAGTTAAATAATATACAAAGTAGCCTCATTAGTCACCCTATTGTTTCCAATTAATATGTATGTTGTTTTTTAAATTGCAATACTAACTTTTTATTTTTATATTTTTAACTGTTATATTACACCTATAAATTATACACATAAGTTTATTTTTATTAATTCTTATTTTTATATTTCAACACCGACTTTGAATTAGCTTTTGTACTCCTTTTATT
Organism: Thereva unica; assembly: GCA_949987705.1. Lineage (NCBI taxonomy): Eukaryota > Metazoa > Arthropoda > Insecta > Diptera > Therevidae > Thereva > Thereva unica. The sequence goes on from OX465284.1 coordinate 66,145,364, forward strand.
CCTCGATATTACATCAAACTATTTGGACAAAACTTAACTGTCAAAATGGAAAAATATATTTTTATTTTTTACTTAAGCTGGTGACATATACAAGGGTACATGCATTGCATTCAGAGGCTCCATGATATCCGGCGAATTTCCTCTGACACATAAACATGGTTGCGTTCCGTGCCGGCTTTCACCCATAGACCGAAAATCTAAGTAACGTGTTCATGTGTTGTGTGCTTATGCTTGTGTGTGCTATCTCGAATGCGGCAATGCAGAAAAAGTTGAAAGTAGCCCGACCTTTGCGTGGCATGCCTTCCATTCACGGAATATTCCGTCAGCTCGCATTTGAATACACACACTTCTATATTATCTGTCAACGAATGCAACGCATGTACGCTTGGATATGTCACCAGCTTTAGCCTCAGTCGACTATTTTTTCGCAACAAGTCTCCTTGGCTAAGTCAGACCGGAAGTAGTAGGACGAGGTCCCTACATACTCCCCTCCCAGCGTAGCGTTACATGAAGTGTACTGAGCGAATTGATGCTGCTTCAACGTCTCGGTCACACTCAAAAACAGGTTTCAGTCTGTCAAGAGCTATCGACTTATTTGTGCCATTTAGCTTGACGACAAAATGTTTACGTAATCTTTTGATTACCTTGAGTGGCCCTTCGTTTGGTGTTTCAAAAGGCCGCCAAACACGATCGGTACGTATGAAAACGTATTCCGCGTTCTCTAAGGCGTTCGGTACGTACCAAAGCCTTCTACATTTACAAGCCATGCTGTAGGTGTTTGTATGTAGTTGTATGAAGTCCCAACTTTCAATTCGTGAAATGTCAAAATCCCACTAAAAACAAGGGAAAAACGTTTTCGTGCCGGGGAAAGTAGTGTTGCGAGTGAGGTTTTGTTAAAAATAATAGTAATTTCATCAAAATAAAAAACGTGAAAATGTGCAAAAAGTGCTCAAAATATGTGTGTTCAAATAATATGTTACTAATAGAATTCGTTTGCGGGATTTATGTTAGATTTATGGAGGACCGTTTTGTTGTCAGATATGCTGCAGCTAACTATTAACTTAGTAATTACATACATTAATAATATAATATATAAGAATATATTAAAAGGGACTACTTCTACTAAAGTTATTTATTTCTTCAGTGTTAATGATAAAATGCGTGCAAATTTTCTTCAATTTCATAGTAGAAAATATGCCGATATATGAAATTTACTGTGTTTAAGGTGGATTTTGATAAAGAAATTAAAGATCTTTACGAGGAACGTCCCCTTAAAAGAACTTTACAAGACCGAAATGCATTACGAGGAAAGAATTAGAACAATGCCATATGCATTTTTAAGTTTAGCGCCGACTCATCTGGAGAATTCAAGCATTCGGACATTGTGTGTTGCTATGTAGGTATTTTGTTTTTCTCTTAAATTAAAAACTATTTCTGAGCATAATAATACTTGAAACAGGTGCAGTACATATTACAGGTAGTACCAAGGAAATAAAATGGATTTTAAGTGAACATCGTCAAAATGAAACCGAAAATCATCCATAAGATGTTTTGTTTAGTATTGTTTGGTCCTATTTAAGGGGTTGCTCTGATTTTTGGTTTAAAAAAAACGAAATTTTTTTGCCTTTTTATATTTATTAATATGTGTAGAATACGTTCCTAAAATATTAGGACGAAATTTTTTTTGTTAAAAAGTTATATGCAGTATTGTAAGTGCAAAAACAAAAACATCATTTTTAACAAAACCGTTTTTCTCTTTTCTGATTCTGACCAATGGGGACGGAGCTATCGATGGAACCGTTTTCCATGTTATTTTTGGGGTGTCAACTTCAGCGCGTGCTACATATTTATTTATGACGGCAAAAAAAAAAAATGTTGTGATCTCTAAAAGTTATCTAATACTATGAAAAAACTTTTGTATATAAAAATAATAAGGGGTTTCTGTAAAAAAAAATCCAAAAATAGTCAATTTTTTGCCTCAAAAATCAGACCAACCCCTTAAGTCATTTTACGTTTGTTTAAATAAGATTCTTTTTACGGAGTTTTTATTTTGCAAATACAAAAATAGTGCTTTATTATTTTGTTTGTTGTTGGAGCAAAATAAGAAAAATTCGTAATAAAATTCTTTCAAGTATATTTTGTTTTAATTAATTCTATTTTGGAGATAAAAAGGGTTACAATTTATCAACGTAATAAGTCAACAATCCGGTAAAAAGGTGAAGGCAGCAGTAATTTTCCGAATTTATTCCCCAAGCCCTGGACCCTGGACTGCTTTAAAACAAATTATTAAAAATTTTATGAGTACAAAAATTTTCTGTCATTCATGTTTTAAAAAATAACATGGAGACTATACAAGGAGATATAACTCTTATGGGAAAAATAACCGGAAATGGATGGGTAGCAGAAACTAAACCTTTAGTTCATTTTTAGCCACAGATGTCGCCTAAAGCTGACGTACCCCACATGAAGTTAGCTGAATTTTACCAGAAAATGGAGCAACGCAAAAAAAATTCTTTGGAAATTAATAAAAATTCATTGGAACATCCATAAATTGGTTAATTACGAAAAACCGCATCGATATAAATCCAATTTAGAAGCTGATTTTTCAAGTTAGGCGTAAAAATAAAGTATCTTGGTAGTTAACGAACTTTGCCATCAACCGGATGAATATAATCGGCCATGTTTTTTGGGGTACATGTGACTGTGGCGCCCTCACTCAATCAAACAAAATTTGACAACACGGAGTTTTAACTCCTTGTCTAGGCTCCATGAAAAATAATATCAATTGTCAATGAAATGCGGGAAATGTATTTTGGCACACTTTGCAATTTCGAAGTGTCCACGGTGAAAGTAACAAATTCGGAATTGTATTTTGGCACCCACCCAGTACATAAATCATCAGTTCAGACAACTACCAAGGTCGTTACCTGCAATCGTTGATACAGTTTCTAACAAACAGATGGCGCACAAATCATAACAATAAATATAATTACATATCTGTCCAACTAATTTCACACGAAAAATGGTTAAATTTTTTATTTTGCAATTATAGCTTTGATTATTGAGCTGCTCTAGGTTGAGCTAGCTTGATATATCTCCCGAAAAGGTGTTTAATGAGCAATTTGGTTGCTCTTACTTGCCCGAAGTTTCTCTGATTTGTGTTTCATGAGCTTGCTCTAAGTTGAGCTAGAGCACGGTTTTCTGCTCTACCTTCTTTGGTAGAGCAACTTCACGCAAGCAATCAGCTGTTTGTCAACTGTCACATTACCGACATTCGTTTATTGAATATCTGAATTAGAGGAATCATCTTGCGCTTCCATCAACTGAATTGATAAATACTTTTCCATTTTTTAATTTAGTAGCGTATTTATCAAGTTTAAATAAATTTTACTTTAAAAACTGTCAGGTTGAAGTTCTGAGAACGCACTTTGAGAATTCTTGCCTGAAAAGTGTTTCATGAGATTTCTCAAGGTGGATTTACATATCCGACGTTTTTCTGTCGCGCCGCAATTTTTTACAATTTCGACCATTAGGAAACAATCTCTGTGCCATCTTACCGTCACGGTGGAGAGCTGAGCGAACTTACACTTTTTCTGTGACAGGGTGATAGAAACAGCTGATTGTAAGTAAAAGTTGAGGTTATATGTAACTGAAATGCTTTTTTACTGGAATTTGTTTGGCTTTGCGTGGACGTAAAGGGAGGCTTTATTAAAAATTGTTTGTTTGTTAATTTATATTTTTTTGGTTACTTCCATTTTTACTCTCTTCACGTCAGTTGCCAAGTCACGATTGTTTTTGGCTGCGACAGAATTCGTCAGAAATGTAAAACGCGTATTAAAAATCTGCGACAGAAATGATCAGCTGTGACCCGGCGCGACGGAAAAATGTCAGATATGTAAATCCACCTTACTCTGAATTCCGCCAACTTGCTTTATTTATTTTTGACAGCTGCTCTACTGTCACGGTATACAGAAACAAGGTAATGTAAAAGACTGTATATCGTAAACGACATTTTAGTGCTTGGGCCCGCTTTCCATATAAAATCGAAGTTGTTATTGTTGTTTCTGCATTAGGGCTGACGTCTCTAGGCGCCCACTTTTTACGGTATTCGAAGCTGTCGTCTCTTTTACATTACCTTATGTTTCTGTATACCGTGCTCTACTGTGAGCTGCCTCGAGCTGCTCTGCCTATTTTTCGGTCTCAATAAACACAGCTTATAATGAAGCGCCACGGCATTGTATTTCCACTCAGCTACATGGCGCGCGCCACAGAACGCGCAAGCACTAAGAAGAGGCCCAGCACCAAGAAGAGGGCCGGCACCAGGCGCCAGAGTTAAGTTTTTTTTTATTAAATTTTAATAAAAAAAATAATAAATTGAATTTAACACCAAAAAAATTTTTTTTTATTAATCACAACTTTTATCTAATCATAAATTTATATAAGAAATATTTAAGAAGCCAAAATTGAACCGAACTGGTTGAAAGAAAAACTGTAAGTAACAATTAAATTAAGCTTTAAGTGATGAAAGGTTGCAGTTGCAAAAATGCTGACATAGCGTATACAAAGTTTTGGAATCATGAAATTGTGCAGCAATATTAAATTACAACGGAAATTGTGCAGACTTTTTTCTTAGGAAATTGTTTCTTAACATTAAAAGAGTTCCACTTGTATCCGGTTAAACTGGGGCATTGTATTGGACATGTAACTCCAGCGCCACATTATAGTCCCCACTTTATACGAAGCTCGGACGCTCGGAAGACATAACCAACAAAAGTCATTTGGTGGTTGCTCATACACTACAAGGTTTTATGCGTACAAACAAGGCGTTCAAACAAAGATTGACAGTGTGTGGTGAATTTGGTTTTTGGTTTTATGTTTGTCACAAGTTTGTCCCAAATATCAAAATGGTTTGATTTTTTCGTGGTTTTATCTGACAGTTCTGTGCATAACATAAAATTTCAAAGGCTATTGATTACAACTTATTCTTAGTTAAAGAACTCATTTCGATTTAAAATCTTTAAAGGAAAATGAAAACCATAATAGTGTATGGGTAAGCTCGGCGTTCAAACAAGTTTGTCAGAAAGATTGTGGGACATGTTTGTACGCATAAAACCTTGTAGTGTATGGGGACCTATATAATACGGAATGTAAAATAATTGAATTAGTGAAAATATATCCGAAAATTTCTAATATTCACTGTCCACTTTATTATTTCTGTACTCCCTTCTTTTAATAGGCGGGGAGCCGGTGACACCAAAAGTCCCGTCATACGGAATTGAAAAAATTTTTGGTAATCGAAAATTCGAAGTTAGACGAACAAGCCGAAAAGGTCGGACACACCTCTTTGAAAGTTGTGATAAGGGGTAAAAAATTACCGTTACATGTAGCAGGGTTTTTTTATTTTACTCTATTTGATGTTAACTTTGAAAAAATCTTAGTATACGGGCTCAAAAACTGCCGGAAATATCCGGCATATCAATCAGCTGATAAGAAATAAAATCTGGTTGAGCACCTGTCAAATTAAATTTAAATAAATTAAAAAATGAATCGCATGCAATGAACACAACCAATCCAAGCATTATTTGTTTTAAATGTGGTCCCGTTGCAAATCGAAGGAGCCGAATAAAGAATTTTATAAAATATGGTGGTAATAAAATTGTTCTTTTATTAAATTACTAGCATAAAACCCGCGTGCCTTGCAACGCCTTTAAATAAAACTGTTAATTATGTGCAATGTTTCCCTTCAAAAAAAAAAAAAACAAACAAAAAAGTCAGCTATTATCCCTACAAAGGGTTTATTACAGCGTATTTTTTTAATAAATATGGTAAACAAATTGCTGCGTATATCACCTCTGCTCAACAAATCTGCAAGTTTTGAAGCAGAGATTGGCATGCATATATGTCATCAAGAGAAGTGACATTTTAGGGTTTGACGAACGTTCGTTATGTTTGTTTTCCTATTTACGTGGGTGCAAGAAATTATGAAGCAATCACAAATGAATATTAAATAAAGTGAATTTCGAGTCATTCATTTCTTCGAGATTATAGGGATGCACTGTAAAAATTCAGCCCTTCAGCTTCAGAGGTTTGGGTTAACCCCATTTCCTCCCCTTAGGGGGTGAATTTCGAGTAATCGCCTCTTAGTGGATGTCCACGTCATTATAGGGATGCACTGTCCAAATTTCAGCCCTATAGCTCCGGTAGTATGGTTACTCCATTTCACCCTTTAGGGGATGAATTTCGAAAAATCACTTCTTAGTGGATGTCCACGTCATTAAGGGGATGCACTGTCAAAATTTCAGCCCTATAGCTCCAGCGGTTTGGGTAAACCCCATTTCACCCCCTTAGGGGATGAACTTCGAAAAATCGCTTTTTAGTGGATGTCTACGTCATTACAGGGATGCACTGTCAAAATTTAGCCCTGTAGTTCCAGCGGTTTTGGGTTGACCCCATTTCACCCTCTTAGGGGATGAATTTTGAAAAATCGCTTGTTAGTGGATGTCCACGCTATTATAGGGACACACTGTCAAAATTTCAGCCCTATAGCTCCAGCGGTTTTGGGTTGACCCCATTTCACCCCCTTAGGGGATGAATTTCGAAAAATCGCTTCTTAGTGGATGTCCACGTTATTAAAGTTATGCACTGTCATAATCTCAGCCCTATAGCTCCAGCGGTTTGGGTAAACCCCATTTCACTCCCTTAGGGGATGAATTTCGAAAAATCGCTTTAGAGTGTATGCCGTCGCCATTATAGGGATGCACTGTCAAAATTTCAGCCCTATAACTTTAGAGGTTTAGATAAACCTTATTTCAACCCTTTAGGGGATGAATTTCGAAGAATCGCTTCTTAGTGGATGTCCACATCATTATAGGGATGCACTGTCAAAATTTCAGCCCTATAGCCTTAGCGGTTTGGATAAACCCCATTTCACCCCCTTAGGGGATGAATTTTGAAAAATCGCTTCTTAGTGGATGTCCACATCATTATAGGGATGCACTGTCAAAATTTCAGCCCTATAGCCTTAGCGGTTTGGATAAACCCCATTTCACCCCCTTAGGGGATGAATTTCGAAAAATCGCTTCTTAGTGGATGTCCACGTCATTATAGAGATGCACTGTCAAAATTTCAGCCTTATAGCTACAGTGGTTTTGAGTTGACCCCATTTCACCCCCTTAGGGGATGAATATCGAAAAATCGCTAGGGATGCACTGTCAAAATTTCAGCCCTTTACCTCTAGCGGTTTATAGGCCAGTCATTAGAGCGAAAAAAACGGCAGATTTTATTATAAAATTGTACAGCAAACTGCTTGCACAACTACTTCAGGGGTATCTCATAGATTACTAAAAGCAAAAAACCAGCCAAAATTTACTCATGTGGAACTGTGTAAACAATAATTAGCAACAAAAATGGGTACTTTTTCCGTTTTTGGCGTATACAATAAAAAGTACTGGATGAATCACGTTACACCCAACAGGATATTTGTAGAGAATTGAAAACCCTACAAAATGGGGTTTACTAGACCTCGATCGGATAATTTTTCGCCGAGAAAAGCTAGAAAACCCCTTAAAAGGCCATTTTTTTCAAAAACTCATACCTCTGTTACTTTGCAATATTAGGGTATGATTTTTTGGGACATAATACCCTGGTACATATACTTTAAACTGCCAAAAGATGAAATTTGTCGCATGTATAATTTCTGCATAATTGCAGTATAAACAAAATAGACCCTAATCTTGCACATTCGCCAATATTAGCAGAGTGGCCCGATTGAAATTTCCAAAATGGTTTCTGAAAGTAGAGGCTAGGGGCTACAATTTGTCTATCTCACATTTTAATATAAGTTTGGAGAACAATGCTAAAAATGCTTTTGAAAATGGTACATAGGGCGAACATTCTAATTCGAAACGTATCGGGCCTATATATATGTATGTTGTGGGTGTGAGTATACTTATTGTACTTCCTGCACGTATGGTTTAGAATGCTCAAATTTGTGCGCAAACTGTACCGAAATAATGTGCTCTAACATATCTATAGAAGATATTTGCATAAAAGAAGATGAAAATCAATTATAAAATAATTTATACGAATTAAGCTACAAATAGAATGATGATCGCGAGAATGAAAATAAAAGTATAGATGTAAGGAAGCTAAGCGAAGAAGAGACTGTTGCACAAAAAAGCATGATGCTGGTTATTTTATTCCATATTTCTTAGTTGATGCCTTTTATTTTTTTCCATTGAATAAACTGTAAAATGTTCATAATATTAGTAATAATTATTTATTTTCAATCAAATTAAGCATTGATTCCAAATAATGTATGTTCGTAATATATAATAAAAAAAATGTAATGTACCTGTTACCATTATAAAAAAATACGATAGTGTATTTTGTTAAATAACATTTTCCCTTAATAAGTTCAATTAAATATATGTAGATTCCGACTGCATATATTTATTACTTTAAGGAAAGAAGGTATACTCCAATAAGACTTAATGCCCTGGACAGACATGTGATTTCGATATCATAATATTGAGATCACGATATCAAAATAAACTAAGTAGTGACAGACATAATATTATGATATCTGTGGCAGTTGTATTTTTGACAGTTGGAATTTAAATTTCTAAGGAGAACTAATAAAGGAGAACTAACTATACAAAACTAAACAAATATAAAAATTTTAAAGGTAACTTGATATATTTCAAAATAGCAAAAGTTTGAGTTTTTATAATTTCCGCTAGCGAAAACTAGCGCTGCTCTCACTAGAAATTACTCATATCATGTTAATATTATGAAAATCAGCTGTGTTTCGATATTACGTTAATATCATGTTGTTGCGTTTTGATATTATGATATGGGGGTGACAGACATATCCGAATATTATAATATTAGGAATATTATGATATCGAAATCACATGTCTGTCCAGGGCTGATAGAGTATTTTCCATTTAATTTATTCAAAAATTAAATTATTCTTCATGCATTTAGCTTTCATGAAGTTCATTTACCATGAAGTTGTCAGTACTAGTACTGGGCTCCATGCTGAAAGGCAACTCAAATATTCAATTCATTGGCAAAAATGCACGAAGCTTCACATGCCTATTAGCTGCATATTTCACTTTTTTATATGGAACAAATCGTCACATGCTGCTTTGCTACATTTATCTTCAAGCAATAGTGACGAAAAGCTGCATATGAAGCGGCCGGCCTAACGCCTCTTTCGTTGCTCTATACCCCGCCACCGCTACCTCGAACCTTCTCGAATTAGAATGTTCGCCCTATGTACCATTTTCAAAAGCATTTTTAGCATTGTTCTCCAAACTTATATTAAAATGTGAGATAGACAAATTGTAGCCCCTAGCCTCTACTTTCAGAAACCATTTTGGAAATTTCAATCGGGCCACTCTGCTAATATTGGCGAATGTGCAAGATTAGGGTCTATTTTGTTTATACTGCAATTATGCAGAAACTATACATGCGACAAATTTCATCTTTTGGCAGTTTAAAGTATATGTACCAGGGTATTATGTCCCAAAAAATCATACCCTAATATTGCAAAGTAACAGAGGTATGAGTTTTTGAAAAAAAAGGCCTTTTTAAGGGGTTTTCTAGCTTTTCTCGGCGAAAAATTATCCGATCGAGGTCTAGTAAACCCCATTTTGTAGGGTTTTCAATTCTCTACAAATATCCTGTTGGGTGTAACGTGATTCATCCAGTACTTTTTATTGTATACGCCAAAAACGGAAAAAGTACCCATTTTTGTTGCTAATTATTGTTTACACAATTCCACATGAGTAAATTTTGGCTGGTTTTTTCGTTTTAGTAATCTATGAGATACCCCTGAAGTAGTAGTGCAAGCAGTTTGCTGTACAATTTTATAACACGAAAAAATCTCTAATGACTGGTCTATTAGGTTGTGCGTTGTCTGTCAGTCAGTTACTTTTTATGCAATAGCAAAAAAAGTTCTACGATATACATTAGCCGAGATATCAGGCGTAGAGCGTAAAAAATGGTGAAAAATCGTACTAATTAATTAATTTAAAAAAAACTAATCAAAATAGCGAAAAACGGAAACTTACTTCCACCTTCTGGGGTATCCATGCATCTACAAAAAAAATCAGATTTCTATCTCTTTTAAGTTTGGCTACAATGCGTGACGGTACGCACAAGCAGACACACAGATGCACAGACACACACTTTCTTTTATTAATATAGATAGATAAATATTTTCTAGCCGGTGGATACAGATGCAGGAATTCTTATGGAGGTAGATGCCATGGTAAGGAAATGGGAGTTTTTACGGACTGACTACCTAATACCATGTTCGCACTGAGCCGAAATTACGTGATTTCAGCTATTTTGGTGATTTTGCCCAAAATCACGTTCAAAATCATGTTTTTCCATGTATTCTTGTGATTTCGAAATCATCTCAAACCTCGTAATTTTGGCAACATTACGAACGAAATCATGTTAAAGCCAATACTCACACCTAAAAATCGAATTCAGCTCAATTCAGCACGTCTCTCAGCAGCTGGCAGAACGTCAGTTTGAGACATTTTAATAATACCATGTTTCCATCGCACTCGAAATCCGCAGGTTTTGATAAAACGATTTGGCGAAATCCAAATGTGTTTCCATCGCACCAGGAAGTTTTCGCTTGTCATAACAAACTTGCACATCAAATTTTAAAAACCTAATTATATCAACAAAACTGAGGAATTTGGAAAGAATCGGCTGTAAAATAAGGAAAAAATATAAACATTCATTTAAGGTCCATTTTAAACGTAGAAGATAGAAAATTTAAAAATGACAAATTCGTGCTGTCAAAATTTTTTACAGCTGAGAATATTTCCCCAAAATTTCCCACTTGCTGAATAGGCTGAATAGTCATTACCAAGATTTCGATCGAGATTTCATTGAAATCTCCTCCGAAAGGCGATTTCGTTTTATATGCTAAAACATGAGATTTCAAACTAGATATCGTCCGAAATCCTCATTTTTGCCGAAATCGGAAGATTTCGAGTGCGATGGAAACATGGTATAACCCAATTTTGATTTTGCACATTTTAACATTCTTCAAAATACAAAAACCCAAGATATATGAAATAAATAAAGCTCACCCAAGAGGAATTGCTAGTGCAAGAGGAATTGCTAGTGAAATTCGGGCAGGAAAAAACGAAGACATGAGTAGTGCTAGAAAAAACTGTCAAACGAAATCATTTCAATCCAGTGTGAACGGTTCTACATAATTTCAAAATCACTTTCCGAAATCACCTAATTTCGGCTCAGTGCGAACATGGTACAAAGGCTGGCTGAGAAATCAAACAAAGCCAGTGCATTTTTTGTTGAAATATATGTCGGTTTTTTAAAAAAAATTGTAATGCTTCTTACTTTCCGAATGCATATTTTTATAATATATTTCTTATACTTACTTATATACCCCGTTTATGACTAGGTCGAAAAGTTAAGTCGAGATTGAGTTGAAATTTCGACCACCGTATATGAAGTTGAGTTGAGTTCACTTTAGGTTGAAATAGAGTTGAATTGATTCAAAACATAACCTCAAATTTTTGTGGAAATTTCTAATTTATAGATACGTAAAAATTTAGAATGAAATAATTTATTTTTCCTGTACCAGAAAAAGCATCAAACACAAAACTAACGCCGACTGCGGACTTCACGAATAGTAAACAAACAAGATAAATGGCACTTCAACCCAATTTCAATTCAACCTGCGTATATGAGGTAAAATTCAACTCAATCCAGGTAGGAGAGCTGAGTTGGGTTGAGTGGCCCCGGTTTAAACTCGACATCCGTTTATGACTGGGTTGAACCTGGGTTGAACCTAGTCATAAACGGGGTAGTAGATCCCTCACAGGGACAGGAATGAGCGAGTGCGAAATTACGCCTGAAAATTGGTCATATGTTGGGCAATGCACGAGTGGGAAGCTGGGCGCCACAATATTCATCTTCCGTATTTAAGTACGGAGGATGGGGTGGCCAATTCGCCCATGGCCAGTAATTTTATTCTCATTAGTTATATTTCAATTACTACGTTTATAAGCGGAGTTTTACTCCTGGATCTTCAATCCAAAGTAAAACTCCCGATGCGTTTATAAGCAATGGGAGTGTAAATCCAAAATACTTTCTGGTTTGAGATGACAGCTCCAAGCTCAAATTCAAAATCATAGCAAAGACAAATATAAACCCAATGTTTAATTTAATGTATTTAAAAATATCAATAAACAAAGAAAAAAATCTATTGTTGCAAAATAAAACACCCAGCTTCTTCTTTACAAAGTTTTCCCCCTTTGGAAAAAATTCTCACTCCCAGTCAGCGTTTATAAGCACAACATAAACCGGGATTGAAGTTTCACTCCAGCTTTTTCTTCGGGAGCGAAAATCCAAGTTCTGGATTTTCACTCCTGGTTTATAAGCGGTGTTTCACTCCGGATCGAAACTTCCATCCGGAGGGAAACTCCGCTTGTAAACGTGGTAAATGCGATCCGAGAAAAGGGACTTACTGTCCAAAAAATCGATTTTCGGATTATGAGTGATTCTTAAGGTTTTGAATCTCCTCTTTAATTCTGTGCAATCAGAATTAATTTATTCCAATTACTTTCTGAGCAATAAATATTTACAAATGTGTCTTCAAAAGTGTTTGCAGTGGCAGCTCAGCGTTTTCGCTCTCCTCCGTCTTTCTTTCAATCGCTTCTCCTGAAAAGTTTTCTTTTTGGATAGTAGCTCCCTTTTCTCGGATCGCGTCACAAATGTTTTTATATAATTTCCAGGCCTTCCGCATCATCGGCAACCCCACCTCAGCTGGATTTAGAGGTAACAGTGAAACCGCCCAGCAAATCCTCAAAAGAAGCGAGCGTATAGAGAGAATCTTACTAATATTATAAACGTGAATGTTTGTATGTATGTTTGTTACTCTTTCACGCAAAAACTACTGAATGGATTTTAATGAAACTTTACAATAATATAGCTCATATATCAGAATAACATATAGGCTATAATTTATAAAAAAATTCAACATGGCCGCCGAAAACTCAAAATGGCCACGCAAACCGATTTCAATGAAAGTTGGTATATAGAGGTTTTTAAGGTCGCTAATAACGAATTTGTGGTCAAAACTTATAAATTCAAAATGGCCGTGCCAATATGGCCGACGAATTTGCCAATTGTGTTCCGATTCCAATAAAAATCGAAATCTGGCGGACTTTAAGGTTGCAAATAACGAGTTTATGATCAAAACTTATAAATTCAAAATGGCGGACGAATTTTTCCAATTGTATTCCGATTCCAATGAAAGGGAATATCTAGGGGTTTCTAAGGTTGCAAATAACGAATTTATGATCAAAACTTATAAATTCAAAATGGCCGGGCCAATATGGCCGACGAATTTTTCCAATTGCATTCCGATTGCAATGAAAATCGGTATCTGGGGGCTTTTAGGGCAAACAACGAATTTATGATCAAAGCTTATAAATTCAAAATTGCGGGTCCAATATGACGCACGAATTTTCCCAAGCCACATTCTGAAATGTAGTAAATTTCTAAAATTCCCTCTAACCAGTATAGAAACAGTAAAAACGGTGGAAAGAGTCGAAGTTTGCAAATTTTTGCGCCCCTACATTGTCATCACGAGGTTAAACGATGTCATCTATCGCTTCCAAAAAGTTCGATCGGAAAAAACGGGACCTGGAGGAAGCTGTGTTCGGGACGAATACTGAGTAAGAAGGGAGCAGTGTAACGGCTAACCGAAAAGAGAAAGTTAAAATTCCAATTCACCGAGAAGTTACATGTTTAGATGCATCTACTTGAATACATAACGCTGTTCTAATTGAATCACCGATAAGATTGGGAGGAGGGAATTTTTTTCCAGATTTATTGTTTTTTTTCCTACCGCGTACAACGCACACATAATATTTTTTTTATTTAAAAGCCTTGCAACGCACACAGGTTTTTTTGCTATAGGCTATCTTACTAATATTATAAACGCGAATGTTTGTATGGATGTTTGTTACTCTTTCACGCAAAAACTACTGAATAGATTTTAATGAAACTTTACAATAATATAGCTCATACTTCAGAATAACATATAGGCTATCTCGAAACTTTCGGGTAGCTGTAGTGTACTGATATAGAAAAATCCGAAACTTTTGTATGGGAGGTACTCTTCAAATTTCTGCTAAAGAAGTCAGATCCATTTTGTTTTGGTTTTTTTCCGAAAAAAATACGATTTCCAAAGTTTCAGATCGATCGGAGTTTATTAACGGATAGTTGCCGTACAATTTTGTTGAAAAAATCAGATTTATCGCGAAGGACGCAGTTCTCTGAACTTGGGTTGAAGTAACTTCGGCTGCATGTGCCTGATTTTAGCAATGTATGGCTTAAATGAAAGGTATCGAAACCAAAAAGACGACAAATTCAATAATCAGATGTTCGTCGCTTTTTCTTTTTGAGCTATGGTACCTGGAAATTTGCATAGATTTCAAGGTGCTTGATTTTTCAACATACAATAATTTTGCATGGGACATATTTTTTTCATATTTCTTACGGAAAAATTACTCTTTATCATGCCGTTAAATGTTTGAAAAGTTCGCCCAATGTTGCCAAACGTTGCTTATTGAACGTATTAACTGTCTCCATTCATAGTGTGAAGTGTGACATCATCGGGAATTGCATCAACGCTACTTGATAGTGGATGTTTAGTGTATTGAGCACCCAAGTTCCTATTGAATTTGAACCAGAGAGAAACACCTACATGTAACATCAGTAAAAACTCCCGTATTGCCACATCCGTGCAAAATTATTATTTTGGAGCGAATGCACCATGGCCTATAAAAAATAGGTCGAAGCGCATGACAGGGCTTTTCAAGATTTCCGAGGAAAACCTAATCCATGGTAGGCGCTCTGACACTACTTGCTCAACTTTGCCTGGTATACTTCGATCAAAGCCTGCAAATGAGCTGAACGGATGCAAGCTTGAAAGCATCACATCTATGGAACAGTATTGAAAAAACCAACTTTTGGTCGTTTCAAATAGCGAAATTTCAAACGATAGCATCGATATTATTTGGAATCAAAAATACGAAAATGGCTCCTACTGTATATTAAAATTCTTATCACCTCAACTGCAAAATAAACGGAAGCTATAGAGCGTACCAAAAGAATTGGAAATATAAACACAGGCGGCGAACTGACAATTTCACACCCATTAAAATTTCGTGTATGGATAAAGTTCAAGCGGACGTGCATTGTAATTTCTTCTTCGAAATTCATTTACGGGCAAAAATACTCCCTCATAGCATCTGACCACGACAACAGTGGCGGTGAGACCGCTGAATTGTGATTAGGGATATAAAAGAGCAAGTGATTTGGGTTTTTAAACGAACGGAGTTACACTTTTCTTTACGAATGTACTTGCATCCCGGGATTTGAGACTATCAGTGCCCATCGATTTTGAGATTCCCAATTGTTTTGGCGCACGCCATACTATTGGCTTATTTGTGCAGCGAGGCGCACCGGGTTCCAGCTAGTGCTCAATAAAATGTTTAAGGGTGGCTCAAAAATTTTTAAAGATAAATTAGATATAGATTTAGAAGATAGCGATAGTGATTAAAATTAGTCGTAGTTCAGATCTTAAGATTAGTTATAGCTTAAATATTAAGATTAGTTTAGCTTAAGATATATTGGTTAATATAATAAATTTTGGAAAAAATAATAGCTCATTTTCTTTTCAGTAAACTCCCTTTTCTAAAATAATAATAATAATAAAAATAATAACGGTGGTCCATCATCTTTCTAATGTCTGCCTTCCTCTTCCTCGTAGTATGCCCTTCAAATACTATACATTTGTTAACAATTTGGGGAAAATACAAGTTTGTGCTTCTCGGTTATAAAATTTTGTATTAATAATAATTTTATACTGTTACGTCGGGTTTAAATAATAGAAAGCCGATTTTTATGAACAAGAATATTTTATTTATTATTTATAAAGAAGGAGTATTATTCATAATTTGCTACTATAACTATTATTATAAAATACTATTACTATTATTACAAACTATACATTAACGAATTTCTAAATACACTCCGTCATTTCCATCTTCTTCCAAATAATCAATTTCTTCAGGTGAACTGTCCCTATCATAAAAAAACTCAATATCTTGCTCGTCCAATAATTCATCAGATAAACATATTGTGCATGACACAGCAAGCAGCAGTGTAGTTTGAAGGCAGTGTTTTATGTTTAACTCGAGTTCTTTGTTTAAAAACGGTGCGATGAGCTTTTAACATCCCAAAGGAACATTCCACTACATCGCGGGCCTTACCGTGAACGTGAGTCAGCTTGCGTTTCATTTCTAAAGTTTCTTTGAATGGAGTAATTATGACAATAGGGTTTAATAGGCAGCTGTCACCTAGAAGGTAATTGTTGGTTGATGGGAATTTATTTAGCCTTTTCGAATAATGGGCTATTCCGAAATACTCTCTGATCATGTACCGAACTTGGATAACCAATAAAAACGCTTAAAAATCTCTCAAAATTGTCACAAATGGCTTGCACTTGTATAGAATTGTACAACTACACGGTAGGATGTAGCAGACACAAGCCAAAATAAAAAAAGTATCACCTCAAATTTCTTAACTCAACCGCTCTGCCATGAAATCAATCACCCGCCACCATAACATTTGACAATCCAAGCCGATGATGGCGAAAAATATGGAATGTGTAGATGCAGTGTTACAGTGCATCCGTCACATACTGCAATTTAGAATTTTGCTCAAACGGCGACTTCGACTACAGTATCGCTGCAGTTTTAATTTCGTTATAAACCGTTTGTTTTACCCATGGACTATATAAGGAGTACAAACTCTGTGTTGTCAATTTTTATGGCCTATTCATGCGGTTCATTGCCAAGCTCGTTAACTACTAAGATATTTTATGTTTACGCCTTACTTGAAAAATCAACTTCTAAATTAGATTTTTATCGATGCGATTA
This sequence comes from Thereva unica, assembly GCA_949987705.1. Lineage (NCBI taxonomy): Eukaryota > Metazoa > Arthropoda > Insecta > Diptera > Therevidae > Thereva > Thereva unica. Next base: position 66,162,373 of record OX465284.1, read on the forward strand.
TTCGTATTTTTCCAATTTGTAGATTTTAAAACGAATTTTTATTAATTTCCATTGAATGCAAAGCATTGTTCCTTTTCGACTAGCTCACTGACATATATAGTAGAATGGACTGCTTATGAGAAATTTTTCATGGCACCAATTTGTTCCATAGGCTACAAACCTTTTTTCACTCCATGTAAACACCGGAATCACTTTTGAAATTTACATTTTTTTATATACGTACTTAAAACATTAAAACAACACAAATATTTTGTTTAAAAAAATTAATAAACACTATTTTCACTTTTTCACCTTTTAAAATGCCTTTTTTTCATTAATTTGCAAATTTTATGTGTATCTGATTTAAGTTCTTAGCGCCTGTCTTAGCAACTGACATTCTGTATGTCAAAATCCGGGGGCTTATGGGGAAAAGAGCAAAAGATATAAACATCACTATACCCGTATATTTTTTTCTAATTGATTTAACGCAAAAGATATAAACATCACTATACCCGTCTATTTTTTTCTAATTGATTTTATTTCTGAGTGCTTCTGTCGGTTTGGGGGCTTATGGATGAGCGAGCGACTATACCTTTTTGGTGCCATCGGTTTGTATGGGAATAATTGCTGATGAGCAGTCCATTATTATATGTCAGTGGACTAGCTTCATGTGCTGCACGTCAGCTTTAGGCGACATCTGTGGCCAAAAATGAACTAGAAGTTTAGTTTCTAAGAGTTGATACTGCTTGTAAAAAGTCTCCATGGTTTTACCTTTGCGCCGTTCGCTGTTGCAGTCGCTATTCGGTTTTGACCTTATGACACAAAATGGGGGGATATCAGACAGAACCACAAAAAACTTCAATGCAAGTATTTCCAAAAAGTCTATTCAAAAAGCCGTATATCTTGAAATGGCAAATGAAATGGTTTTATTTCTCACATTTCCGATCAAAGAACCGTATTTCTAAACAAATAAATTAAAAAAATATAGTATTCATGTGCATGTGTTAATTAATTTTAAATATCACAATGTAGTCTTAACGTTCACATAAATGTGTATATTTTACCATTTTATTAATAGGAACGAGCAGTTTTTTCGATTTCTCGAAAGTTTGTTTATGATGGAAGTACGACCTTTTGAACAGATGCTCCTTAAGGGGATGATACACGGGTCAACATGTTCTGAAACACGAGCTTTTTCTGCGCAGTTCGTAGGCAAAGGGACGGGTCAGGGTGAAGTGTGCGGTGTTGACTGAAACTAGAAACGATTTCTATTTTTCCTCCAGTTGCTTGAAAAATGTTTATGTATGCGTAACTGTCAAGTGATTCTGGGTGAAAATAATTTGGAATGCACACCCATACATATGAAATCGCAATGTTATTACACAGAGTGTTGCGTGTAGCGTATTGACTCGTGTATAACCTCCGCGCAACAAACTGACAGTGTGTTGCAGAGACACGTTGACTCGTGTATCATCCCACTTACATAAAATAAAATGTGACATGAATACCCCTATTGTTTTGATCATCTTTTTGTTGCAAGCGAAAAACCCACCTGCAAAATTTCAACTATTCAAGTAGCGTTTAGATGGGCTTTTTCAATTCAATCAAACAAATCTTTGCAATTTACTTGACTCAAGTAAACATGACCTCAGGATGAGTTTACTTGAAATCAACTTCAAGTAAGCATGTAAAGATAATCCCTACCAGTCATATGTTATCATCACTTATCTACATGGAAATGACCCAAAAATAATTAATTTCTAATTAATCCTAGATATTTTTTATAACTGCACTGTTTACTTGGTTAAAATACACTGTACAAATAATACTCGAATGGAAACACAGAATTAAGTTTCCGTTAATTGTTTAATACAACTAAATATGTACAATACTACCACAATTTTACCTCTACGCCACTGACATTCTCTACGCTAATGTAAACAGGGGCTGCGTTTTCTTAATGTGTTGTGTTTTGTTCTGGAACAACTTTCATACCAACTCTTGTCCTGAAAATGGTCAAGAACAGTATCCATAGCAACATAAAATTTAAAAGTTCCCTTTTCTCACATCCGTTTTTTAAGTTTACAGTTGACAAATAAAATACATAAATAGTTTTGTTTTCTGAATGAAAAACGAGAAAAATAATTGGAGAGATAAATAAGATCGATTTTTATGCAATATTAGAAGAAATTAAAAAAACCAAATCCGAAAGTTATGCAAATGAAAACTTCCCTTTCCGTTTTTTAACGTTCCAGAACAAGTTAAAAAACGCACCTAGGGTGATATTCTTGTTCGCCCGGAAATAATTTTATAACACTACTCACACTGTTATATTTACTAAAAAAAATTCTATAAGACAGGTTTTAGCACTATATGTCAGTGGGCTTTAGTCAAGTTTCATTTGTCAGTTGTTTTCGCTTATAAGGAATTGACGTTCCTTTCGGTTAGTGTGGAAAAAATAAAAATTTCAACAAAAAATTTAACGTAAATTGCAGCTGAAATGAAAATTATTGAGGTTGATCCATTAACTAACTTTTTCTAAATGCTTTTTTAAAATATTTTAATAACAAAATTAAATATGATTGGCTTGCACACAGACCTCTCCACTCTTTCAGTAACAATAAACTTAACTTTTCATACAATTTAGTTATTTTCTGTAATTTTTCGATTGTTCAAAAACAATTTTCGAAAGGGTGAGGCAAGTATTTTGGCCCTCTATGCACTCTAGACAGCTTTCACGTTCAACAATTTTTGGTGTTTTTTTAAAAGTCTGAAACAGAACCAATTCGTTTCGTCCGCTCCGTTCGTTTTTCTCTGCCAGCTGTGCAAACTAAAATTCGTTTCGTCCGTAAAGCCTAGTATGGAGTTCTAACGGAATTCCGTTCCCCATATAAAATACATGTAAAAAGATGCACGGAATTCCGTTCACCCGATTTTTCCGTGTACTTTTTGTTTTGTGAGTACGGACTTCGAACGGAATTTTGTTGGTAATATATCACTTGTGAAACTTTCTAACAGATGGCTCTGCAGGGGAATTGGAGACTTTTTTCCGTTCACGTTGGAACGGAATAAATAGCTAGACAATTATTCCGTGTTGCTGCTGTTGGTAATTTTGACAGAACGAAAAAACAGCTGTTGCGGCCAAATGCGTGGTCTAATATGTGATTTTTATCAGTCAGCTGTTAGCTTTTTCTCACCTTTTGACTTTTTCTTCACAGTACTCTACACGGAATTTTTCCGTGTAGAAATATATGCCAAAAATGCTGAACGGAATTCCGTTTGAACTCCATACTGGGCTTAATCTTTTAATCAGCTGGGCAGTTGTCAAAGGAAAAAATTTACATAATTTTCCGCGTAATTTTAATATAAAACCGGAGACTATACAAGAAGTATAAACTCCATGTTGTGAATTTTCCTTTGATTAATAAAAGGGCGCTGCAGTCAAATGTACACCAAGAAATATGGCCAATTATGTTCATCTGGTTCATGCCCGAGTTCGTAGTACTAAGATTTTTTATGATTACGCCTAACTTGAAAAACCTTCTAAATTCGATTTATTACAATGCGATTATTCGTATTTCGCCAATTTTTGGATTTTCCAATAAATTTTGATTAGATTCCAATGATTTTTTTTTACCAACGGACAAATCGTCAAAATGGGTCAAATTCAGCCAGCATATTGGACAAAAGTGACATCTGTGGCCAAAAATGAACTAGTAGGTAAACTCGGGTATGCAGAAGTCGGTTACTGTATCGACAATTACCGGAGTTACATGACAAACCCGAACTTAACTCGGTCTGAGTTTGCATTTTCGGTCGAGTGTTATATGTAATACCGAACATGGATTTTTAGTTGTCATTTCGGTTTGGTTAGATGTCAGTTCATCTTCAAAACTTGCTGCTGGTCGGGCCTCCAAAATTTCATTTAGTTCATCCTCAAAAGGACAATAAGCCCTGCCATTTCCACTTATTTTATTTTTATTGTTAATTTCGATGTTTTTCAAATTTTTCTACCTCAATATGATTGCTTCGTATTTTTGTTTACAGAACTATACAGGGTGTTCCGTTACTCATGGTACAAAGGAAAATGGCAAATAGTACATAAAAAATGATCGCAAAAAAAAGTAAAAGTGGGGGGGGTACCTCTTTTCGTTTTCGAGATATGGCGTTTTGAAGTTTTTTTGGTAGAGGTTTACATATTACCCTGTATTTTTGTCACCTTTTTAGATATTTTAATGAATAAGACATCAATCTACGCAGAATACTCCCACCTATCTAAATCTGTGCTTATTTGGTACTTTTCGACAAAACTCAGGTGAAAAAGTACTAAAAAAGAACGAAATAGAGCCAATTTCACTATTAAAATTGTTAATAACTTCTAAAGTAAAGGTCGTAGCACAATAGTTGTATAGTGAAATTGGCTCTATTTCGTTCTTTTTTAGTACTTTTTCACCTGAGTTTTGTCGAAAAGTACCAAATAAGCACCAAAGGAAGATCAACTTTTGCGTTAAAATTGCTAATAACTTCAAAAGTAAAGGTCGTAGCATAATAGTTGTTAGATATTATTCATAGGAAATTGTCCAAGCTTTCCAATTTTGTAAAACAAAATATTGGGTTATTACGTATTTTTTGGAGAAAAAGGTGGTTGAAGTGGAAATTTTAGTGAAAAAAAATAAAATTTTGTTTTTGATGACTCATAACTCTGGATGTTGGTGGGTTGACCCCTTGACTTTTACAGATTTAGATAGGTGGGAGTATTCTGCGTAGATTGATGTCTTATTCATTAAAATATCTAAAAAGGTGACAAAAATACAGGGTAATATGTAAACCTCTACCAAAAAAACTTCAAAACGCCATATCTCGAAAACGAAAAGAGGTACCTCCCCCACTTTTACTTTTTTTTGCGATCATTTTTTATGTACTATTTGCCATTTTCCTTTGTACCATGAGTAACGGAACACCCTGTATACTGGCATTTCACTCTCTAACATTTTAAAGTGGGTTTATTTGTATATTTTTTGCCAGTAAGACGTTCGTTTCTTAATGTCAAAAAAACATTTTACTTCAATCTCAATTTTGGTTTCATTTTACAGTCCGACCGAAAATTGTACTCAACCAAGCAAAAACTTGTGAGCCCACGCATAACCCGTTCGGCACAATTTTTTTGGTCGGTCGCTGGTTAGATGACATAAACTGAATCGAAATTCAAACTCGGTTCGTGTTGAGGGTGTCGGGTAACCTAAGTAAATAACAGAGCTCAATACCTTTTTATACCTTCCCCTGATTCTTTTATTCTAATACCCAGGACAGACAGCGCTCTTAATGTACATTTACCTAATCAACATTAGACCCTTAATGTACATTAAAAAATAGTGACAGACATTATTTGCATGACATTAGAGTTCTTTGATGAACATATGTTTTTTGACAGTGACAATTTTAAAAAATGAACAACAAAATACGGAAAGCTTATTTAAAACATTTTATTTTAACTCTTTTTATAACTTTTTTTATCCATTTTCGCAGTTTATAGAATGTTTAACCTCGTAGAATGTTTAACCTCAATTCGTTTACGTCAAAATAACTGCGTGGTGCATGGTGCACCATCTATGAGAAAATGTAAAACTAAGAGAACCGCTGTAACGAACTCGATTAACTCGTTAAGCCTAGTATGGAGTTCGAACGGAATTCCGTTCCCCATATAAAATACATGTAAAAAGATGCACGGAATTCCGTTCACCCGATTTTTCCGTGTACTTTTTGTTTTGTGAGTACGGACTTCGAACGGAATTTTGTTGGTAATATACCACTTGTGAAACTTTCTAACAGATGGCTCTGCAGGGGAATTGGAGACTTTTTCCGTTCACGTTAGAACGGAATAAATAGCTAGACAATTATTCCGTGTTGCTGCTGTTGGTAATTTTGACAGAACGAAAAAACAGCTGTTGCGGCCAAGTGCGTGGTGTAATATGTGATTTTTATCAGTCAGCTGTTAACTTTTTATCACTTTTTGACTTTTTCTAGAAATATATGCCAAAAATGCTGAACGGAATTCCGTTTGAACTCCATACTAGGCTTTAATCATCAAAATATTTTGATGATTCATCAAAAAATTGGGAATTAACTAACAACTCAGGGTGACACACATTCCAGTTAACGATGATTAGCGTAAAAATAATTTAAGAGCGCTGTCTGTCCTGTTTTTTTTTTTTTTTTTTTTTTATGTGATAGTCTAAGCTTAGGTGTCATCCTTTGTACTACTAGTCCGTCATGTCGTACACATCATGGTGCAATGTCTAGTAGTAAGCTTAGCTCGAAGGATAGAGAGAAAGATAGGATAGATTAGGGGGAGTCGGGTGGGTGTTGGAGGAGATGGTGGTGAACCTTGCGCTTGAACTCTTGGGTGTTGTATGAGTTCGGGAATATTGACTGAGGTAAGTTGTTCCACAGTCGCGTTGTTCTTGTTATAAACGAATTTCTAAATCGGAGTGTGCACGAAGATAAGGGCTGTAGACTATAAGGGTGAGCCGAGCGGGCAAGTCTGGTGTTGCGGGAGAAAAGTTGCCGTGGAGGCATGAGGTTACTTATTTCAGTAGAGCAATCGTTGTGGTAAAATCGGTAAAATTTTGCAAGGGCTGCTACATTCCTACGGTGGCTTAATGAGTCAATTGAGGAGCAAATGGCGCTATCGCCAATAAGTTTGAGAGCGCGACTTTGCACCTTGTCCAGCCAGGCTAAGGTGGTTCTCGGGGCCCCAGCCCAAATATGCGAGTTGTATTCGAGGCGGGGACGAATGTAGGACTTGTATATTGTAGCCCTGGCCGACGGCTGAAGGAGAAATTTGCATCTTTTCAGGAATCCCAGGCATTGCGATGCTTGTTTAGCGATTTGGAATATGTGGTTATTCCACCGCAGATCTTCGGATAGTGTTATGCCTAGGATGTTTAAAGACTGTTCTGCCGTTAGGTTTTTATTGTCCACTGAAATAGAAGGAGGGTCGGTGGAGGTTTTATTAGAGATGAGACAGTACTTTGTTTTGGATGCATTGAATTCGACACGGTTCTTGCGGCCCCATTAAAGAATTCGTTCGATGTCCCTGTTGATTGAGATGGACATGAGATTGCGATAATGCAGACAAGGTCTGGCGCGTGCTTGTCCTACAGTATCGAAGCCATAGGAGTACCGTAGTGTACTGTCGTCGGCAAAGCAGTGGAGTGGGTTGGAGGGGATTGAGAGCAGGTCGTTTATAAAAATTAGGAAGAGAGCTGGTGATAGAATTGAGCCCTGGGGAACACCTGCGGAGATGGTGTGGGGGTCGGATTCGACGCCATCCAATACTACCTTGATTGAACGGCCGGAAAGGAAGCTCTTAATCCAGTTCCTTAGAACGAAGTCAATACCAATAGCCTGGAGTTTGGTTAACAGAGCGGGGTGCCACACTCTGTCAAAAGCCTTGGAGATATCTAAAGCAACCAGGCCAGATTCACCAAATCGGTGTATACTTTGGTTGAGGTGTTCAGTTAGGCAAACAAGGAGGTCGCCAGTAGATCTTTTTGGTCTAAAGCCGTACTGTTTGTCATTTAATATTTTGTGGTGTTCAAGATATCTCAAAAGCCTCTTGTTTATTATTGTCTCCATCACTTTGGAGAGAATAGAAGTAATTGCTATTGGGTGGTAGTTAGCGGGGTCACTAGCATCACCTTTTTTTGGTATGGGCTGAACATGGGCCAGTTTCCAGGAGTCGGGATAGACTCCGGAGAAGTAGGATAGGGCGAAAAGTTTGCGCAGAGGTTTAGCCAAAGGTGAGGCACATTTTTTAAGAACCATAGGGGGAATATTGTCAGGGCCAGTGGATTTATTGGGGTCAAGCTCTTTGAGACACCTATACACTTCACGTGTTCTGAAGAAAACTCCGTCCATTGAGTGGGTGGAACCCTCGATGGCTGGTGGTTGCGTGTCAGCATAGGGTAAGGAAGAGTTTGCGGCGAACAGAGATGCGAGTAAGTCGGCCTTGGGTTTGCTTTCTGTTATCACCTGCCTATTGTAGATGAATGGAGGCGTTGTGTGTGAGGTAAAATTCTTCCTGATGGAGGTTACCAAGGATCAAAAATTTTTACTGCCAGCAGTGGAGTTAATGAGTTTATTTCTCAGCCTGTCATCGTATAATTCCTTAAGTTTCCTGATGGTGGATTTACAGGAATTTCTCAACCTGATGTACTCACGTCTAGATAGTTCGCTCGGAGAATGTCTGTACTCTCTGTAGGCGGCTTCTTTAGTTTTAATTGCATTCATGCATTCCCGATTAAACCATCCATGCTGCCTAGGCTTTATGGATTTGGAGGAATGAGGAATGAATAGGTGCATACCAGCCAATATAATGTTGGTAATACAAAGAGCGGCGAAGTTGACATCGCGGTTCTGGAAACATAGATCCCAGTCAGTAGATTGAAAAAATCGAATCAGCCCCCACCAGTTGGCCTTCCCATAATGCCAAACGGTTCTCCTAGGAGCTGGCGTAGTTGGGGTAGGAGATCGATATGGGAAATGGGCGCTGATTAGACAGTGATCCGAGTTGCCCAGAGGAGAGTCAATTTCGACGGAGTATTTTGTTGGGTGCGAGGTAAGAAAAAGATCAAGGAGGTGGCGTCCTTGACCTGCAGTGTCAGGAATACGCGTAGGACCGTTGACAATTTGGTACAGGTTATTTGTCTCAGCAAAGAGCTCAGCATCCCTGCCAGAAACACTGGTGCCATTTGAGTAATTCAGCCAATTTACGTTGTGAACGTTGAAATCACCCGCAACAATGATCTCACAGTCCGGATGGGAGGATAAAAAACCGGAGATACGTTCAGAGATAGCGTCAAATGCTAAAGAGGAGGCTTCATTACTGTTATTAGGACTCCTGTATAGAAAACAGAAGAAAATGACGTGCTTTGGAAGTAAAATTTTAAGACCGAGATGGTTGAAATCAGGAGTTGTACTATTGTACACCTTCTGGAAGGCTACGTCTTTCCTAATATAAATGGCAATTCCCCTATGAGGGGAGAGGTTGTGCACTAATGTGTACCCGGAAACCTGGAAACGATCTAAATCGTCGTTAGGTAAAATCTGGGTTTCACTTAGTGCGAAGATTAGGGGAGAAAAAACACAGAGATGGCACATCACCGAATAGAAATTCGCTTGCAGCCCACGGATATTAGTGCAGTCAATACAAAAATTTTTGTATCGAGGCTTAATATGCACAAGGTCAGCCTCCGTCGTATAAGGGCTATGATGGTTGCGCTTTCCATTGCCACCAGATTTAAGGAGGGAGGTATAACATAACAGAGGTGTACAATTGGTATTATAAAAAAACTGTTCGGTCTTATCCGGTAGTCGGACACGATAGCCGGAACCGAGGAAAAAATAGCCTAAAATTTATCCAAGAAAATATTGAATCTTCCCGTCAGCGTCCCACCGCAATCGTATAAGTCGTTTCCAAAATTAGCTAATTTAATTTTAAAAATTTTAAAAATACTTAATTTTATTTTAATATTGTGATAATTTATGCGCCATCTGTTTGAAGTTGAATGAACTAGTATTTGTATCGAATTGGCTAGAATACTTTAAAACGTAACAAACGAATTTAAATTTTGTGAATGCGAAATACGGACTCATGGGATAATTACCCCGTTTATGATTAGGTTCAACCCAGGTTCAACCCGGGTTCAACGCAGTCATAAACGGATGTCGAGTTGAAGCTGGGTCCACTCAACCCAACTCAGCTCTCCTACCTGGATTGAGTTGAATTTTACCTCCTATACGCAGGTTGAATTGAAATTGGGTTGAAGTGACATTTATCTTGTTTGTTTACTATTCGTGAAGCCTGCAGTCGACGTTAGTTTTGTGTTTGATGTTTTTTCTGGTACAGGAAAATTAAATTATTTCATTTTAAATTTTTACGTATCTATAAATGAGAATTTTCCACAAAAATTTGAGGTTATGTTTTGAATCAATTCAACTCTATTTCAACCCAAAGTGAACTCAACTCAACTTCATATACGGTGGTCGTAATTTCAACTCAATCTCGACTCAACTTTTCGACCTAGTCATAAACGGCGTAAGTGTGTCGAAAGCTAGTGGATTTCAGCACTGTGATCTTTAAAAGAGAATTAAGTAAATGTAAGTAAGTCATCGGTGGGAGTTAAAAATCCCTAACCGCCCTACTAGGAATGGATGCAGGATGCAATGGGCCGCATTAAAATGTCAAAATGAGGAGTCATAACAGAGAAATTGTATTTTTTCAGCAAGAGTTAACCCTTCTAGCACAGAAGGCGCACTTTTCAGCTAAGCATGAAAATTGTACAGCGACGGTAGTCGCTGAGCACGACCAGATCTATATATACATATATATACCTATATATTAGGGTGGCCGTTATTTCCCAAATTACAGATATTTATGAGAGGACTGGTAAAATCGATTATTTAGATGTCAAAAAGTAAATTATCAATTTTAAAAAATTTGTAACATTAATTTTCGCGTGCCTTTAGATAAAACAATTTCTCCCTTTAAATAACATGGGAAAATCCATTTTCACGTTATGTTATTTATTTCCAACATTATCCGAATAGCTGTGAGTATCGGAAATGCTTAAAAACATCAAGAATACCTAAAGGAAAATTTCCCTTTTGAATAACAAATCTAAATAATAAGATAGTCAAGAGATAGCGCCTACACGACCCACGTCCAATCAGAGTGCAGAGTATTTAAAAATTGAAATCTCTCAGCAGTTACGAAATTACTCCGTTTTAATTAAGTTGATCAATAAAATGCTTATTGCTACGAATAGTAACAAATTTTATTTTAAGTTGTAAGTTGTTTAGATAACATGAATAATATTCCTCATATTATAAACAATGTATGCTAATCATTCTTGATTTGTAAGTCCAATCAGAGTGCAGAGTGTTTAAAAATTGAAATCTCTCAACAGTTACGAAAATTACTCCGTTTTAATTAAGTTGATTAATAAAATGCTCATTGTTAGGAATCCTAACAAATTTTATTTTAACTTGTTTAGATAACATGAACAATATTCCTTATAGTATAAACAATGTATGCTAATTATAGTGTCATAAACCGATATTCAAAATTGAATTTTTTTTATTGAGAATTGCAAGGATTATTATTAGTGCAGGCGGTGGAGGTAGTTGAGTATGCAAAATATGAGGACCGCATTCTGTTAACAGAGATCCGTTAAGAATAGCTCAAAGAGGAATAATATGGATGTTGCCGGTCAATTTTTGGGTCCAATTTTTTTACCCCCTCTTTTTTTGTTGGCCCCTCTACAGCTCAGGGGGGCCGCTTTTTGACGATGAATTATGATGAATCACGGCAAAATAAGTCGAAAATATGAAATAAATTTTTTCGATATCACGCTTAGTTTTCGAGATATCGACACTTGAAGTTGACGTTTTGAGGTATTTTCCCCAAGTTTGTAGTTATATAACAGCTACCACATCAATGGTGCTGATATTTTAATTATGAATTTGAATGAATCACCCCTAAATAAAACCAAAATGTAAAATATTTTTTTTCGATATCTCGCTTCGTTCTTGAGATATCGATACACATTTTGTATCCCTCCAGCCCCCACCCTGAGATATTAGTAAATATTTTTTGAAAACGATTAACGCTGTAACATGTTTTTGAAAATACTTAAAACTTCAAGTATCGATATCTCGAAAACTAAGCGTGATATCGAAAAATTTTATTTCATATTTTCGACTTATTTTGCAGTGATTCATCATAATTCATCGTCAAAAAGCGGCCCCCTGAGCTGTAGAGGGGCCAACAAAAAAAGAGGGGGTAAAAAAATTGGACCCAAAAATTGACCGGCAACATCCATATTATTCCTCTTTGTGCTATTCTTAACGGATCTCTGTTAACAGAATGCGGTCCTCATATTTTGCATACTCAACCACCTCCAGCGCCCGGTCTATATTAAGAATTTTATTCATTAGAAATTGGAAATTTGTTCTTAACGCTTTTGGTATATTCAATGAGAGTTCCATGTGTCGTCAAATTTTTGAATATTTTACAAGAAATAGTGTAAAATTACGTATTTGACGGCCAGGAAGGTTTTTATTTGATACGGGAACACTATTCATTTAGTGCAATGCTAAAATCTCGATTTTTGATCGTTCATAAATGGGTTATGTGTTGTTGCGACTAAATGTACTTGTTCAAAAGAAATTTTCCTTTTACTATTTTTGATTTTTTTCAACATGTACGATACTCACAGCTATTCGGATAATGTTTCGATTTTCCCGTGTAATGGGGAAATTGTTTTATCTAGAGACACGTGAAAAAACTTACAAATCAAGAATGATTAGCATACATTGTTTATAATATGAGGAATATTATTCATGTTATCTAAACAACTTACAACTTAAAATAAAATTTGTTACTATTCGTAACAATAAGCATTTTATTGATCAACTTAATTAAAACGGAGTAATTTCGTAACTGCTGAGAGATTTCAATTTTTAAATACTCTGCACTCTGATTGGACGTGGGTCGTGTAGGCGCTATCTCTTGACTATCTTATTATTTATATTTGTTATTCAAAAGGGAAATTTTCCTTTAGGTATTCTTGATGTTTTTAAGCATTTCCGATACTCACAGCTATTCGGATAATGTTGGAAATAAATAACATAACGTGAAAATGGATTTTCCCATGTTATTTAAAGGGAAAAATTGTTTTACGCGAAAATTAATGTTACAAATTTTTTAAAATTGATAATTTACTTTTTGACATCTAAATAATCGATTTTACCAGTCCTCTCATAAATATCTTTAATTTGGGAAATAACGGCCATATATATATATATATATATATATATATATATATATATATATATATATATATATAATATCCTTACTAATATTATAAATGCGAAAGTAACTCGGTCTGTCTGTCTGTCTGTCTGTCTGTCTGTCTGTTACGCTTTCACGCCTAAACCACTAAACCGATTTTGATGAAATTTGCTACAGACATAGTTTAGACCTTGGAGACGGACATAGGCTACTTTTTATGGAGAAAAAAAAAGGGTTGAAGGGGGTGAAATGGGGTTCAATAAGTTGTAAGGGGATTTTTTATCTTTACTTTTTTTTTCTATTGTATAAAAAGTAACTGACTGACAGACAACGCACAGCCTAAACCGCTGGAGCTAAAGGGCTGAAATTTTGACAGTGCATCCCTATAGTGACGTTTACATCCACTAAAGAGCGATTTTTCGAAATTTATCCCCTAAGGGGTTGAAATGGCTTTTATCCAAACGGCTAAAGTTATAGGGCTAAAATTTTGACAGTGCATCCCTATAATGGCGTGGACATCCACTATAAAACGATTTTTCGAAATTCGTCCCTTAAGGGGGTGAAATGGGGTTTATCCAAACCGCTGGAGCTTTAGGGTTGAAATTTTAACAGTGGATCCCTATAATGACGTGGACATCCACTAAAGAGCGATTTTTCGAAATTCATCCCCTAAGGGTGTGAAATGGGGTTTTTACAAACCGCTAAAGCTATAGGGCTGAAATTTTGACAGTGCATCCCTATAGTGACGTTTACATCCACTAAAGAGCGATTTTTCGAAATTCATCCCCAAAGGGTGTGAAATAGGGTTTTTACAAACCGATAAAGCTATAGGGCTGAAATTTGGACAGTGCATCCCTATAATGGAGTGGACATCCACTTCAAAGCGATTTTTCGAAATTTATCCCTTAAGGGGGTGAAATAGGGTTTATCCAAACCGCTGGAGCTATAGGGTTGAAATTTTAACAGTGCATCCCTATAATGACGTGGACATCCACTATAACGCGATTTTTCACAATTCATCCCTTAAGGGGGTGAAATGGGGTCAACCCAAAACCGCTGGAGCTATAGGGTTGAAATTTTAACAGTGGATCCCTATAATGAGGTGGACATCCACTAAAAAGCGATTTTTCGAAATTCATCCCCTAAGGGTGTGAAATGGGGTTTTTACAAACCGCTAAAGCTATAGGGCTGAAATTTTGACTGTGCATCCCTATAGTGACGTTTACATCCACTAAAGAGCGATTTTTCGAAATTCATCCCCTAAGGGGTTGAAATGGCTTTTATCCAAACGGCTAAAGTTATAGGGCTAAAATTTTGACAGTGCATCTCTATAATGGCGTGGACATCCACTATAAAGCGATTTTTCGAAATTCGTCCCTTAAGGGGGTGAAATGGGGTTTATCCAAACCGCTGGAGCTTTAGGGTTGAAATTTTAACAGTGGATCCCTATAATGACGTGGACATCCACTAAAGAGCGATTTTTCGAAATTCATCCCCTAAGGGTGTGAAATGGGGTTTTTACAAACCGCTAAAGCTATAGGGCTGAAATTTTGACATTGCATCCCTATAATGACGTTCACATCCACTAAAGAGCGATTTTTCGAAATTCATCCCCTAAGGGTGTGAAATAGGGTTTTTACAAAACGATAAAGCTATAGGGCTGAAATTTGGACAGTGCATCCCTATAATGGAGTGGACATCCACTATAAAGCGATTTTTCGAAAATTATCCCTTAAGGGGGTGAAATGGGGTTTATCCAAACCGCTGGAGCTATAGGGTTGAAATTTTAACAGTGGATCCCTATAATGACGTGGACATCCACTAAAGAGCGATTTTTCGAAGTTCATCCCCTAAGGGTGTGAAATGGGGTTTTTACAAACCGCTAAAGCTATAGGGCTGAAATTTTGACAGTGCATCCCTATAGTGACGTTTACATCCACTAAAGAGCGATTTTTCGAAATTCATCCCCAAAGGGTGTGAAATAGGGTTTTTACAAACCGCTAACGCTATGGGGCTGAAATTTGGACAGTGCATCCCTATAATGGAGTGGACATCCACTATAAAACGATTTTTCGAAATTTATCCCTTAAGGGGGTGAAATAGGGTTTATCCAAACCGCTGGAGCTATAGGGTTGAAATTTTAACAGTGCATCCCTATAATGACGTGGACATCCACTAAAGAGCGATTTTTCGAAATTCATCCCCTAAGGGTGTGAAATGGGGTTTTTACAAACCGCTAACGCTATGGGGCTGAAATTTGGACAGTGCATCCCTATAATGGAGTGGACATCCACTATAAAGCGATTTTTCGAAATTCATCCCCTAAGGGGGTGAAATAGGGTTTATCCAAACCGTTGGAGCTATAGGGCTTAAATTTTGACAGTGCATCTCTATAATGGCGTGGACATCCACTAAAGATCGATTTTTCGAAATTAATCCCCTAAGGGGGTGAAACGGGGTTTATCCAAACCGCTACAGTTGTAGGGCTGAAATTTTAACAGTGCATCACTATAATGGCGTGGACATCCACTATAAGGCGATTTTTCGAAATTTATCCCCTAAGGGGGTGAAATGGGGTTTACCCAAACCGCTGGAGCTATAGGGCTGAAATTTTGACAGTGCATCCCCTTAATGACGTGGACATCCACTAAGAAGCGATTTTTCGAAATTCATCCCCTAAGGGGGTTAAATGGGGTAAGCCAAACCGCTGGAGCTAAACGGCTGAAATTTTGACAGTGCATTTCTATAATGAAGTGGACATTTACTAAGAAGCGATTTTTCGAAATTCATCCCCTAAAGGGGTGAAATGGGGTTACCAAACTACTAGAGCTACAGGGTTGAAATTTGGACAGTGCATCCCTATAATGACGTGGACATCCACTAAGAGGCGATTACTCGCAATGCATCCCCTAAGGGGATGAAATGGGGTTAACCCAAACCTCTGAAGCTGAAGGGCTGAAATTTTGACAGTGCATCCCTATAATCACGTAGAATTGAATGACTCGAAATTCACTTTTTTTAATATTCATTTGTGATTGCTTCATAATTTCTTACATCCACGTAAATAGGCGAACAAACTTAACGAACGTTCGTCAAACCCTAAAATGTCACTTTTCTTGATGACATATACATGCCAATCTCTGCTTCAAAACTTGCAGATTTGTTGAGCAGAGGTGATATTCGGAGCAATTTGTTTACCATATTTATTAAAAAATGCACTATAATAAACCCTTTTTAGGGATAATAACAGCTGACTTTTTTGTTGGTTTTTTTAAGGAAAAAATTGCACCTAATAAACAGTTTTTAAAGGCGTTGCAAGGCACGCGGGTTTTATGCTAGTATATATATATATATATATATATATATATATATATATATATATATATATATATATATGTATATATATATATATATATATATATATATATATATACATATATATATATATATACATATATAGATTTTCCCTTCTAACACAGAAGGCACACTTTCCAGCAGGGCTGAGAAATATTTACCACTGCCGTGGCTCAGCTCAGACATGCAAACATAAAATATTAGTAACAATTAGTAAATAAAATCGTATCTCTAAAAAGAGGATGAACATAAATTAAAAAATAAAAAGTAAGGGCATCCAACATGTAACCCACCAAACAACATAAGATGTAATCAATCACGTGAGATTGAAAAGACTCCTTTTAAGGACATCTATACCAATACTCACGTTAAACACATTAATATTGTTGTTCACGTTAATGAACATGCGATTGACAGGCTCGAATCTGCCGTAATTCGTATTAGAAGAGTTGATTTGCAAGAGAGGAGGTCCTCTTAGATTGTAACGACTCACTCTAAACGATGCACGGTGATCTAGAAAACCTGAGTCAACCTTTCCATTAAGGAGCTGATGAACAAAAACAACATCGGCCACCTCACGGCGCTTGTGAAGAGAGCTTAAGTTAAGTAACTTAAGCCGAGATTCATAAGATAGAAGAACTAATGGGTTTTCCCAAGGAAGATGATTCAGTGCGAATCGAACGAACCTTCGTTGGACCGATTCAATAGTTCTAACATGCACAGAGTAGTGAGGAGACCAAACCTGGGACGCATATTCGAGTAATGGTCTGACAAGAGAAATATAAAGGTGTTTAGTAATCAAGGGGTTGTTAAATTCTTTGGACCACCTTCTTATAAAACCCAGGACTAAACTACCTCTAGAAGAGATATAGTTGATGTGAGTGGAAAAATCCAGCTTACTATCAAATCTAATCCCGAGATCTTTAACAAAGTTTACACGAGGGACACCTTCAATAAGAAAGGTGTAGTTAAAAATTATAGGATCACGTCTCCTACGAAAAGTCATGACTTCACATTTACTAATATTAAGAGCCAGGTTGTTATAAGTACACCAAGAGTGAAAGGTGTCAAGATCAGCTTGCAAAAGTTTGCAATCCTCAATACTCTTAATGTGACGGTATAACTTGATGTCATCAGCGTAAATCAATATTCTACAGTGTCTTGACAAGGAAACAATGTCATCAATTGATAAAATGAAGAGAAGAGGGCCCAGATGACTTCCTTGAGGGACACCGGATGATGCTTCAATGGGTACTGATTTGGATTCTCGAAAAAGAACTTGGTAGGTCCGGTCAGCTAAGTAAGACTGGAACCACACCAGAAGTGCTTGCGGAAAGCCAAGCCTTCTTAATTTGAGAATTATAATAGAATGGGAGAGCTTGTCAAATGCCTTGCTAAAATCAGTGTAAACGCAATCAGTTTGACAACCAGAAACGAAGCCCTCGACAGCATGAGAAGTGAACTTAAGAAGATTGGTGGTAGTGGAACGACCTGCAAGAAAACCATGTTGATTCGTTGAGACAAGCCTCTTGCAGATCGGAGCGATCGCAGAATAGATAATTGATTCGAAAAGCTTCGGTATAACAGACAACTTCGCAATTGGTCTATAATTCGATATTTCGTTTTTGCTACCACTTTTGTGAATAGGAATTATAAACGAATTCTTCCAAAGCGTAGGGAAGCACCCTTTATCCAGGGATTTCTGAAACAGGGTTTTCAGTGGAGACTGGAGAACCACCACACAGGACTTCAGGACAGCAGGTGGAATACCGTCAGGGCCCGAAGTGAAGTCGAAAGGGAGTTCATCAATATGTTTCACGATATCAGCAAGGGTAATTGAGAGAGGTAAAAATGATGAGGCTCTCGGTTAGGGGTAATGTGACGAAAATTATTGTCATTAGGCTGAAAGTCAGAAGGTGAAAAAGATTGATGGAAGAATGATGCAAACATGTTGCAAATCGCAAGTGACTCAGAACTAGACCAGTTCGTGTGCTGTATAGTATTAGGGTAGTTATCAACTTTTTTCTTAGAGTTGACAAATTTAAAGAAGTTCCTAGGATCAGTAAACACTTTATCACTCATGCTGCTAAGGTGTTCACGATACAGAGTAAAAGAGAGTGAACGAAATCTGTTATAGCAATTGATAAATGAATTGCGACTAGGAGAGTCCTTTCTCTTTAAATAGGTTTTCCAAAGTCTATTCTTCTGATTTTTTAAATGCCTGAGTTCATTATTAAACCAAAGTGGAGAAGAACTGGGCAGTTTTTGGGGCTCATAAGGTACGCAAGAAACGAGGGCCTCGTATAGTACGTTATAAAACAGTGCCACATCGTCATCCAACTCATTTGCGGAAAGCAAACTGTTAAAATCGATCGAGGCAAGCTTAGATGACAGCTCCCCAAAGTTAGCCTTTCTAAAGTTAAAGGAATGGGTTACCTCCTCCAGACAAGGCTTATTCTCTGAATTGAAGCTATAATTAAGCAGAAGCGGAGGATGGTAACTGTCAACAGACGTCATGACTGTTGGACTGAGTTCGACAGTCATATTGACTGCGTCAGTAAAGAATACAAGATCTAACTGCCTCCCCAAAACGTTAGATACACCGCTCATTTGATTCAAGCCAAGTGAGAATAAGGAATTAAGAAAACAGGATTCCTTAGAATTCAGGTTGCCTTCAGGAAGGTAGTTATCGTCATCTACATCCGTTACCCATTGAATATTGGGTAAATTAAAGTCTCCAAGGAGAAGTAATTCATCGCCAGTGTCCATCATACTCGAGATATAATCAACACCAGAGATGAGAATATCATAGAGATTTTTACCTCTATCGTCAAGAGTGCTTAACATATCTGGTGGGATATAGCAGCACAGCAGAAAGAGATTAATTTTTGATAAGGTAATTTTAAGAGCGACAAGCTCAATGTCAAGGTGGATAGAAAAACTAGGAAGAGAAATTGGATTACAAGACAGATGGCTACTACAAGCAAGAAGTACGCCACCTCCACGAGCATCCGAGTCAGTGTAACGATCCCTCCGAAACACTTGGTAAGAAGAATCAAAGAGTTCCGCATTAAGAATACCTTCATGAAGCCAGGTTTCAGTAAATGCAATGACATCGAACCCGCTAGCCATCGATGCCTGAAGGATTTCGTTAGTTTTTGACCTAGTCCCTCTTACATTCTGGTAGTAGAGGGAAAGCGTCTTGAGTTTTTTGGCATCTGTAAAGTGCTCGGAGTAGAAGCGTTTGCACGATGCGCTTGAGTACGGGTACGCGGAACAAAAAGCTTGGTAAGGGCACCAGCAGGCCAGAAACCGGGATCTAAAAGAGTCTCGGCAATAACGGGCTGTGCAGACAAAACAAAAGAAGCAACAGGCTTGGAAGCCTTGCTGACTTTTCTGCAGGAGACAGTTCCAGAGTCTATAGATTTCTTCCTTAAATATTCACAGACAGACTCCGTCATAGTTTCAGGAGAGAATCATGATATAAAGATATCTAAAGGTATCGTAACCAGAGGGGTGCACGGTTGTAGGGGAACTGTAGCTGCCGTGACCGGGGGGTTGGCCACCTTTCTGCGACTTTTGCGACGCACCTTAGTAACAGGTGCAATCGAGTTGACGGCCTCCTGTGGCAAAAGGACGTTCTCCGAACGGGAAGTAGCCGCGGGGCAGGGTGAAGGCAGAGGCTGCTCCTCAACCTTCAGAGCGTCATCAGATGCTGTCGTCGCTGAGGAGGTCTTATTTGTAACAGCGACGCTCTCCAAACTTAAGGACAGGGAGCTCAGGGCGTTGTGATTTTGAATCACTGCTGATGATAGCGATTCAATATCAGCCCTAACACGCTTGGTATTCCTTTTTATATCGTCCAATATAGGATGGACAGAAGCCAAGGAGCTATAAGTGCAGGAGGGAGAAGTGGCGACCGGATTAAGTATCGCCGAATGAATGTCGTCTAACGACTCTAATGCTGTTGCAATTCGGGAAGAAATTTTTTCAAATTTCTCAATCAAGGAACCCGTATTGGCCACAGCAGAGTTCAGGGTGTCAGACAACGTGTCAAGCCGGACATTAATAGACTGGACGTCATCAGATAAAATTTGAAAATGGCAGATGTTACTTGAGAAGGAGTTAAGACGATCTATGACTTTTTCGCGATCAGCGAGAAAAGCGTCAGAGATGTCTTTCATCAATCTCAGCACATGACAGGGTTTGATGTCAGAGCATTCACTACACGTAGGCCCTCTAGGAGCCGAAGATTTGCTACTGACCTTCGAGGTGAGGCAAGAAGGATGGAAAACGCCTCCACAAACCCCATCACAGGAAATCCCGTCACGGGCGATTTCCGAAGAACACCTCTTGCAAAGATCCGCCATGAAGAATGAAAAAAATATAATCAAATTACAGTCAAAAGATCAAGAATAAAACAAAACAAAAAGAAACACCGGCAAATTAATTTTAGTAAATGAAAAAATGATTCAAAACCAAATTAAAAATAAATAGAAAAAATAAAAATTATTTAGAAAACACCGTAATTATTTATAAAAACACCGTAAAAACATTCTTTCCACATCACAGACAGCTCGCCACTAATGCAAAAAAAAACACACAAAAAAGACAAAGAACTATCACTGTCGACCGTCGTCGTTCGCGTCTGGAGAGACACGTATTGAAGTGGTTATACTGGATGCAACGCAACGGAACGGACTGAAACTTGAAGGAAAAAGTTTGTTGAAAAATTAATAAATGAAGTGGAAGATAATGAAATCTATAATATAAAAATAAGTCAGGTTTTCCTTCCTGACGCTATAATTACAGAACGCACGATCCGATTTCCACGGTTTTGCATTCGTTGGAAAGGTCTCGGGCTCCGTGAGGTTTATAGCAAAAAAATTTCAACAGAAAAGCAGGCGTTTGGTCCATAGCAGCCATCTCAAGAGGGCGGATTACCATTTTCTTTACAACCCCTCGACATGGATATCAAATGAAAGGGTATGGTAAGTAGAACAACAAAGGCAATATAGTATACTCAATATATCGTTTGGTCCATGGCAGTCATCTCAAGAGAGCAGATGACCATTTTCTTCACAACCCCTTCGAAATGGGTATCCAATGAAAGAGTATGATAAGTAGAACAATATAAGCAATATAGTATACTCAATATGTCGCTTGGTCCATAGCGGCCACCTCAAGAATGCGGATTACCATTTTCTTCACAACACCTTCGACATGGATATCAAATGAAAGAGTATGATAAGTAGAACACCATAGGCAATATAGTATACTCAATATATCGTTTGGTCCATGGCGATCATCTCAAGCGGGCGGATTACCATTTTCTTCACAACCCGTTCGAGATGGGTATCAAATGAGAGAGTATGATAAGTAGAACACATAAGCAATATAGTATACTCAATATATCGTTTGGTCCATAGAGGCCATCTCCAGAGGTTGGATTACCATTATCTTCACACCACTCGACATGGATTTCAAATGAAAGCGTATGATAAGTAGAACACCATAAGCAATATAGTATACTCAATATATCGTTTGGTCCGTGGCGGTCCTCTCAAGAGGGCGGATGATCATTTTCTTCACTACCCCCTCGACATTGGTATCAAATGAAAGGGCATAATAAGAATAATGCCATAGACTATGTCTTTAGATTCATGGCGGCCATCTCAAGAGGGCGGGTTACCATTTTCTTCACAACACCCGAGACATGGGTATCAAATGAAAGGCTATGAAAAGTAGAACACCATAAGCAATATAGTATACTCAATTTATAATTTGGTCCGTGGCGGCCATCTCAAAAGGGCGGTTTACCATTTTCTTCACAACCCCTCCTAGATGGGAATCAAATGAAAGAGTGTGATAAGTAGAGCAATATAAGCAATATAGTATACTCAATATATCGTTTGGTCCATAGCGGCCATCTCGAGAAGGCGGATTACCATTTTCTTTACAACCCCTACGACATGGGTATCAAATGAAAGAGTATGATAAGTAGAACACCACAGGCAATATAGTATACTCAATATATCATTTGGTCCATGGCGGTCATCTCCCAAATTCAATTTTGCCAGATTTGTTCTTTTTTCACTATAGCTTTCTCCTATCGCAGACTGCGTCCCCATAATCTTATTTTGTTGAAAGGCGTTGCAACGCACGCGGGTTTTTGCTAGTTCTTTATAATAAAATATTCCACGGATATAAAAATTTTAAGTATAAGACCAAATTTTGGCAAAACATTGGTAAAAAAAGTGATAGTTGAATACGTTAGATTTCGTAAGTATAACCAGCCAAATTACATTTCATTGGCTCTCCATTCCGTTGCGTCCAGTATAATTAAGGCTTTACATGTTTGAAGGCGAGGTGGAAACGGAGGCAGAAGAGGTGACAGTGAGCATGGCAGAACTTTTGAATACATTGATGACGATGAAGGAAGCGCAAAAATGGTTACCGGCAGAGATGAAAGAAGCGACAGCCGAGATGAAGGAAGCGTAAGAACGGCCATCAGCAGCTCAAGAACGGTCATGTGGCTCAAGAACGGTCATCAGCAGAACTATTTATCTGAACAGGTAAGTGTAAGGAAAGGTTTAAGACGCTGTAGCGAAAACTTTGCTAAGCACCAATACTTACATACCCGAAGCCAGGCAGACAGACGAAAGTAATGTCGGTATAGATGTAGTGCTGTCTCAAAACATCGAAAGCCAGGAAAAGGTCATATCTTACTACAGTAAAGCGTTATCAAAATCGGAAAGGAGTTATTGCATCAGGAGAAAGCTATTGGCAATTGTGGACTCGACTAAATATTTCTACAAGTATCTCTATGGACAAAAGTTCATCCTTCGATCGGATCCTGCAGTATTAAAATGAATGCTGCAATGCAAAAATCCTGAATGAAAAGTGGCAAGAAGGATCGTGAGACTTCAGTCTTACGATTTCAATAAAGTCTACAGAAAGGGAAGAAACCAGGTAAGTGCAGATGCGCTCTCACGGCGACCATGCGTACAAGATTGCAAACATTGTGGGCGTATCGAGGAAAACTGTGAAAGGACGGCAGTTGAGCCAGCGACAGAATGGGTTAATCAGGGACTCCGGGACCCTCAACGCGACGACCCAGATATTTCCCTGGTATTGTCATGGAGGGAATACGAGGAGAACCCTGAATGATAACATTGAATGCAAGTACTAGTCCTTCGGGCTAGAATAGGAGATATTCTAGAGGAGTGTCATAATGGCGCATCAGCAGGACATCTAGGAATAAACAAACAGGAAAGTTGTTACCGAGCACTAGCGCTACTGCAACAGTTTCATCCCAATTTTCATGGGATATCGAACATCAGTTTATAATTTCACAGGACAAACCCCCTTCTAGTGTTATTTTTGAAAGACGATTTATGTAGTAAACTAACATTGTAAACAAATCTTGCAACTTGAATTTGACCCACTTCCATATAACCAATCAACATCAAATTTTGCACATGTGTAGTTCACGTGATAATGCCATTTTATAAAAAAAATTACAAAAAAATTGCGGTTTCAAGATGTCGGCCAAATTTTGAAATTGTGACTTATCGACAAGTAGAATACAATTAGTTATGTAGAATATTTCAAATCCAAAATGGCGGACAACACAAAATGGCGGACTATGTTTTACTTTGCAACCCATTCGATATGGGTATCGTATGAATACTATTAGCTGTGTGGCGTCTTTCCAAATTCGAAATGGCGGCTTACCTTTGTTTTTGTAACTCACTCCATATGGGTATCAAATGAAAAAGTGTGACAACTAGAATGCTATTAGCTGTATGGGGCCATTCCAAATTCAAAATGGCGGCCAGCAGACTAACGCTTTACCTTTTCCTTTACAAAGGCCTCGGTATGGGTATCAAAAAGAAGTGTATGACGCGTATAGCACAGTACTTCCAAATCTAATATGGTGATCACTACGAAATAGCGGAAGACATATGTATAATAGACTAAAAAGTAGAAAATAAAAAATATAGTTAACAAAAAAAAAAAAATACGCTTTTATTTTAAAATGAGCTAAAAAGTAAAAAATAATTTCGAAGTTTTTATGCTCCAGTCAGTATATGGAAACAAACTACCTGCGAAAAGTTCCGGTGTTAATGAAATAAAAATATAAATAAAGACAGCCACGCTTTTTTACATTTCGAAAGGTAGGTTGTTTCCATATACTAGCTAGAGCATAAAAACTTTACATTCAAATTTATTTTTCACTGCAATTTTAGTTAATTTTAAAATAAAATCGTATTTTTTAGTTTTTTTTTTTAAACTATATTTTTTAATAAAAATAAGTTTTTGGGTGAACATTTAAAAAGTGTAGTCTTATAGTAACCATATGAACTTAGAAAATGGCAACTATTTTGAAATCCCAGACAGGACCTTCATTTATATTTATATATAGAGGATGACCATACTCTTACATTACCATTACCTTAATAAAACTAATTTCAACAAGCCATTTATTTCTTAAGTAAGATAGATTTGGACGCTAACTGTTAATTATAAGAAACTTTAATCCTTCAACAGATAAACGCTCAAAATTTTTTGTCCTATGACAAAATAGATCTAAAGTTCACAAAAAGATGTGTAATCCTGACTGGAGATGAAACCGGATGTGGAAAATCTGCAATAATAAATGCAATCAAGTTCATAACCGATTCAGCTTATGCCCAAGCTAAGCATGCTAAGCCATTAAAGAAGGAGATCCTCTTTACACGAGGGAGCGAAACTGGCTTTGTAAAAATTACGTTTGAATTTATTGACACCGTAAGGCATTTAACGAAAAATTTATTGGAAATGTTTGAATTTGAATTTTTCGAGTACATTTTAGGATGAAACTTGTAAAAAACTAGAAGCTCTCAGGAATTTTTCTGCCATTGACACAATTTTATACAAAATACTAAATTCGGAGGGTGATTTACTTGATAATGGTCACTTGCCAATAGTTGATTTCCAAAAAAGATTTGAGACTGATCCAAAAGTATCTTATCCTTTCATCGATTATGACGTTAACAATCTTTTTGAAGAAAACAATTTGTTAAGCTTTTGGGATTTGAAGCTGCACACTAAGGATGTAAGTTTTGAGGTAACAGAAAAAATACAATTGTTGTAATAATCCTTTCGAATTTTTCAGTCAATCGAAAGAAATGCGGCTAGAATTGAAGCGTATTTCAAATATAGCGATGATAGTAATGAAAACCGACATTGGCTTCTGGTCGCCCTTGAGCACCAATTACGTCTTCTCGATTATGAAAAAATAGAACTTTTCAAAATGCATTTTAATGTAATGAATACCATTAATGCGGTGTTTAAGAAACTAACATCTGAAGACTATTCTGTTGTGTTTTATATCGAAAACAATGGAAATCTGGAAAATTTCTCAAAAACCGTATGTAACAAAGCCATTTGATGTTATTCACAGGCGTTTTGTTTGATGATTTTTTTTAGAATTTCAGTTCAGAAATGTGTTACAGTATTGTAACAATGGTTGAACATAAAGAATGTAAAATTTTATGGAAAGGACTTGGAAGTCAACTGAAATATATTTTGAAAATAGCTACAAAAATTGCAATTGCCAAAATCCACAAACACAAATTTATATTTCTTGAAAATATGGAGAAGGTATTTTTCAATGTAGTTTTATAAACATTTTTTTCTTAATTGAAAACTGATGCATATGATATGTCAGTTGTAGTGGAACATATGACACATGATTTTTATGGGAAATTCATTGGTATAATTTTGTTTATGAAAAACAGAAATAAGCAATTTTAATAATAAATAAAAAATAACAATTTTACCGATTTATGTTTGAATTTTTACCATATTGATTTCTAATATTCTTCATGAGTCATATGCTTCTTTGTGAAGATTGTTATCGCTTTAAAAGAGTATTCTTTAATAATTTTGTAGTTAAAAGACCGAGATATGGAATTGGCAGAATCTCTTATTGTACTTAAGCACTTTCCTCAAATGACTGAAGTGAGTAATACTTATTGTTTAAGTCTTTTTAACTGTGCAGGTATAAATAATTATAAAGAATTTTTCCATAATTTTTCAAATTTCATTAAATTAACTAACATAAAATTTTAATCAAATATTTAACAAGCTCCATATCGTTACTCCTCTGTCCAAAAATATGGTGTATAAATTTTGAACTGTTTTAGTTAAAGCGATCCTTCAACTATTTTATAACTGAAAGGGGTAAAAACCGGATCACACATCATTAAATACCGTTGCCTGAGTAAAAATTAAACTCGCCCGCAACTAGGATGCAGCTCGGGTTTGATCATCTCGGCGGTTACTTGGTCTATGCCTGCAGTGCACTCCCATTTTATCGAGTGATGGAAATGAGGTAATCAGTTGAAATTTATTGCAATCGATAGAGGGTGGAAAAATGCATCTACAGTTGATTTTTGCTGAAGTTTGGACATTGCCAACACATATAAAAAATCATAAAAATGCTTTTTTTTTGTCTGCGCTGTTTGAACGAAATTTTCCCTTTATCTCGCCATATCTCAGTTGATATTGCAGATATCGATTACAAATTTTAACATAATCTAGATTAACTAATACTAAATATATAACTTTAACCGAACTGTTTACATCATTTAAAAACAAAATGGTGAATGTTTAAGAATTTTCCAACGAATTCGTTAGATTTTTTCTTTCCAATCTTTTTGGGCTATTCTACATTGTAGTCGGTAGAGATGTGCCGAATTTTCGGCCGAATATTCGTGTATTCGGCGAATTTTTTAATGTTCGTACTCGGCCGAATATTCGGTTAGCTTGCCGAATAATTACCGAATATTCAAATAGTATTATTTTAAGAGTTACATATGTTAAAGAAGCTTTATTATATATGTAGGTGGTATATATTTGTGAATGAAACAAACACTTCTTTGTCTAACTATATTTACTCATAGAATCAGAAATTTAAAAAATCACATCCACCCACGACAGGATCGACAGAAACAAAACCGATTTAAAACTAATTTTCAACTGCTTGCGAGGGACTGTTCTTGCAGGCCGGAAGCAATATCAACGCTGCAAACTTACTTATAGGAACCTGTTTATTGCGCAAAAATGAACCGAAGGTTCGGTTCGGTACATTTTTGACCGAATATCCGTATTTGGTCGAACCCACTGACATATAATAATGGACTGCTCATCTGAAATTATTCCATACAAATCGATGGCACCCAAAAGTATAGTTGTCGCACTCATCCATAGACCCCCAAACTAACAAGTAAAAACAGACCTGATTTTATATTTTCCCTTTTGCACTAGTGATGTTTATATCTTTTGCTCTTTTCCCCATAGACCCCCGGATTTTGACATACAGAATGTCACTTGCTAAAACAGGCGTTAAGAACTTAAATCAGATACACATAAAATTTGGAAATTAATGAAAAAAGGCATTTTAAAAGGTGAAAAAGTGAAAATAGTGTTTATTAATTTTTTTAAACAAAATATTTGTGTTATTTTAATGTTTTAAGTACGTATTTAAAAAAATGTAAATTTCAAAAGTGATTCCGGTGTTTACATGGAGTGAAAAAAGGTTTATAGCCTATGGAACAAATTGGTGCCATGAAAAATTCCTCATGAGCTGTCCATTCTATATGTCAGTGGTCGAACCCGTATTCGGCGAATCTCTAGTAGTCTGCAACTTGAGGCAGTTTTTTGTAAATTTTCAGCTCAAAGTATCCTCCGGTTCAAAATTTATAGTAACATTTGTTGACACTCGAGAACAAGAACAAGAACGATTCTTGGAGGCATTACCCTATGTGACATTGTAAGATTTCCCATCTCAGCTTTGAAAAAAGTTCCAATAATATAATAGTTATCTTCTTGATTAAAATAAAGCTATAACTAAGTTTCATTTACTGTCTCGCCCGCTCTATCATACAAATTTGACCGACTAGGCACTAGGCCTTGGAATATATTATCTAATGGTCCAGGAAATACAATATTGAGTAATACCATAACTTTTGCTCATAAATGTCTTCGGCGCCTGATCCTGATTTGAGGCCATGAATTTTTATACATATCATTTTCTTTGTAACCGAATTTCTATTTCATTGAGTATTAAAGAATTCTGAATCTATTTCGCATAGTTTTAAAATGAGCTTCTCATAAGCTGAATCTTATTATTAATTTGAAATAACATACGTTTTAACTGTACTATCTGTACAGTCCGACTGTACAGTTCTATCTGTACAGTTTTATCTATTGTTATTTTAGTTAGATCTCAACTAAACTGTACAGTTAAGGGAACAGTCCGACTGTATAGTTAAATCGCACAGTAAAAACTGAAGCTCTGTAGCGGGCATAAAGTGTGGTCATTTCCGTAAATTTTTTTTGCAACACATATCTTTTACTTTTTCGGGCAAGAATTATTTTAAAATGTTCATATTATACATCATATTTTCTGGCAGAGGAAATTTATCTCTAAATATTTGTTAAACAGTTTTAGTTTTGTTTTTCACAGAATCTAATGCAAACAAAATTGAAACCTTGTGTGAAAAAAATTATTGAAATCTGCGATAGCTACGAAATAACAGCCGTAATGGAATATCGTGGAACTATAAATGGCGCAGATGATGCAAATATAGTTCAATGCGAAAATCGACGATCAACAACTATTTGCTACACAGAAAACCCAATGAGCATCGATGATTACTTATACGCTTTTGAGCATTTTTTTATTTAATAATATGAATATGAACCAGCTCTTAATAATAATATCTAATTTTTATATATCTTCTTTATTTTTTTAACATCAGCATTTATGCTATATCTTTGTAATAAGAAACAATTCTAATTGCGATCATATTAAAAATAATAAATAATAAATTTGCCAAAGTTCAAGTTTTTTCCTGCTCTGCGCGCAAACTCCTATGACTCATATTTCATTAACAAGCGCCTATGCAAAGGGGTGCCTGCTTCACAATAAGAACCCCGAATTCCCCGGGCCCCTGAATTTGCAGCTGATTGCTCCGAGTGAAGAGACAAGAAAGCGCTCAACATAAAAACCGCTCAACGATCAGATGCGAACGTGTCTGATCATGTCCATTTCAACGGCTCATCGTGATCTTGCACGCAACTGGCGCAGTGGTCTCTACAATTTACACAGGGGACTTCAGCTGTTTGCATTGAAATCTTGTTCGTCAAGAGGGGAACCGCATATAAATTTTCTTCCTCTAGGGGAAATAAACACGAGCCCTTTTTAAGGGAAATGTAACCGAAAAGGATACATCAGTCCTAGATCAGAAATCTTGCAGTGTAGTGTGTTTTGTGAATAGCTGGAGTTGGAAGTGACATAAATTTATTTGTGAAAGAGAAGTTAATACGTGATCATAGCTATGAATTTAACCAAAATTATGCTAAAAGTATGTTATGGTGGAATTTTAATTTACATTTCATCAGATAATGGATTAAGTTATGAGGAGTTACTTAGTACTGGTAAGTAGAACTTTATCAATGCCAGCATTTCCGGTTGTTTTAGTTAAGGTATTAATTTGGGATTTGTTTAGGAGATTTTCATCTCTTTACATACAAGGTTAGTCATAACAAAAAAACAAAATAGTGTTCTAGTAGTTGGCCTTCTAAATCTTCATGGCTTAAAGCCCAAAGCACCTTTATTCTTCGACTGACTTCTCTTCATGAAGACCTAACGTAAGTACGAACGAAGTTTACGTTAAAATGAAGGTTCATAACCCTAATGGTGGATCCACACTACGCGGACTTAGTTCATGCGTGCTTTCGCCTTTTTTGATACAGATATTTTTTGACTTTGTTAATACCTTTTCAATAGCATAGGCAGAACGGCCAAAATGCGCGGACAAAAGGCTGTGCTTCAAAAGATACATTGTACGACCTTTCAAATGGGAATTGATTTTTTTCTAGATTAATCAATATTCATTAATAAAAGAGCTCATAAATTATTTTTCACATTAGTTCTTATTTTGGGATCCAAAGCAAATCTAATAATTCTAGAAATTATTCATTTTATTTAGGTATAGCCAAAAGCGCTTAGCACCTAAGTCCGCCTAGTGAGGACGGCCCTTAAGATAAGAACTTTATGTCCTTATATTATCAGATTATATTTTGCCATGATGAAATTTTGTTTTTATCTTGTGTGTATTTTATGCTAAAAATATTGGGCCTCATTTCATCTGCTACTTTCACTATTATCTCTACCCAATATGACGAATCACACTGCCGCAAGCAGTGACACCTTTATGACATTTTAAAAGAATGCAGTGGTTGGTCATTTATTGCATCCCTTCCGAAGTTAAAATGAAATTCTTTTCCTAAACAATGTCATTTATCAAGACTTTTTTAAATTAAAATAATAATCTTTTTTCCAGCTATTGACAGATTTGACATACTAATAGATGATAACAGCCACCTTCAAATTTGTGATGCTGATGGGTACATTTTTGACAAGGAATCTCTAGAATACTTTCTGAGACTCTTTCCAACGACAGAAAGAATTCTTTATATAAAAGTAAATTATACTTTGCATACATCAGCAACTGCAAATCGAAATCACATAACTACAATTAATGAAAGCAAACAAATTGCCTCATCAAAATGTACGGGGAGTCAAAAGAGAAGGTATGCAGCACCTCTTCGCCGCCAAAACTGCTTCATTGGGATTTACCCTCAAGAGAAACCAGGAAGGAAATTGTTTAAAAGACAACGCATAAATCATATTAATCGCTTTAAAATAATTAGGGTTTAATTTAATTGTTCTTTTGGTAATTTATTTTTATTATTTATTTTTAATGTGGAGAAGAGATATTTTTTACATAAGTAATTATTTTTTTTTTATTATTTTAAAGTCATTCGATTGTAAATATTAAACCCCAATAAACACAAAAAAATATGAAATCAAAGTTTAAAATTATAATTATGGTTTTTTGAGATTTATGACGATTCCTGCGGCAGATCCGAATACCACTCATGCATGTTAACATTCGTGGTAACTTAAACCACATATTTTATTAAACTTATCGAAGGAGTAGTTATTTACAGACAGACATATGATACGTATATGATCAAGTGCCGAGCACCGTTTGATCTCTTGTCATACACCTGCCTTTTGGGTTAGCTATCCTGGTAAGTATAATCACAAATTTTATGATACATATTACTTTAAATTACGGTAAGTTGTCGAATATTTTTAATCTTAATTGGCATATTCTCACTTTAGTATATCCTGTAGCCCTATATTTTTCTTGAGCCATTTGTATTGTGTTTTATTGTGCTCTTGAACGATAAGAGAAGAATTTCTTCTAAATATCGTACCATTTTCGGTTTCTATCCAGTATGTCGTCGTTTGGACATGTTTGCCAAATGGATGATAACCGCTTGCCACGTTAACTTTTCTGGCGAGACCGTCCCGCAGACTGGAGAATCCAGCTATCTGCACCAAAGAAAACCTAGCTAAAGACTATCAAGGGTGACCTAAAGAATCAACGATTATCAGTTACCGAGGTTTGAGACACCGCCAAAAGCCAGTAAGAATGGAAACGAATCGTGAATAGAGTTCGAGAGCCAGCGGCACCGACAGCAGCATATCCGTGGGGACGTCCCGCTCGGACCCCCAGCTAACGAATGAAAGAAGAAAGAAGAAGATGAACGGATGTATCCAGTTTCATGTGTTGTTTTCACCTTCCTCTTTTTCCATTTTTGGTTTTTCTCTCAGCCATGTTTAATGCCAAATGAAATTCTTACAAATTCTTACATTCATTATTATAACGCTTGTTAATTCTTGCATTATTGGCATTAATTCTTCCCTTAACACCTTGAATGCCATGGAGGTCCCCGGGGACCCGCACCCGCACTGACCGACGAAGCCAAGATTACTAGAAACACAAAATTCGAGTAAACGTTCAATGATTTTAATTTTTTCATTTTAACTACTTCGATGGCTCTGCAGCCCAATTCGAGCCTTGGCCTCCATCAGCTTGTTCCTCCAGACAACTCTCTGCTCCGCAGCTTGTCTCCAGTTTCTTGTATTGGCCTTAACACTGTCTTCTCACCTTGACCGTGGTTTGCCAACTGGTCTTTTGCCATCTGGTAGTAGATACAGGGCTCTTTTTGGTATCCTTGAGTCATCCATTCTTTGGACATGACCGAACGTAAACGCAGTAGCTTGGCATGTTTCGAGAGTTTACACTCTTTGTATAGATCGTACAATTCGTAATTGTATCGTGTCTCCATGCATTGTCTTCATTAATTGGGCCGTAAATCCTTCGGAGAACCTTTCTCTCAAATATTTCCATCTTGACGGCAGATTTCTGGGAGATACTCCATGCTTCACATCCTTGCATAGCTACTGTGCATAGGATGGTTTTGTAGATTCTTATTTTGATTTTTCTGTGGATGCCTCTGTATTTCATTACTGGCAGTAGTGAGAAGTATGTTCTGTTTGCGGCGTTTATTCTTCGTTGTACGTCTATCGCTTCATCGTTGACTTCGCCGACTGTGGACCCCAGGTGGTTAAATTCATGTACACGTTTGAAGTTATAATCCCCCCAGGTGGTGTTGTGATTTCTTCTTCTTCTTCTTACCACCCTTGACTGAATTAGAATTTTACTCTTGTCGGCATTTATTTGCAGCCCTATACATATGTTTTTCTAATTCTGTGAATATTTCTCTAAGGTATGACAGTGATCTGGCAAGGCAGTTTATATCGTCGGGATATCTTACCAATTGCTTTGATTTGTTAAGCAAGGTTGCGTTCGCATCAATGTTTACTTTAGGAATTACTTCTTCTGGCAGAGATTAAATAGCATGGGTGCCAGCCCATCGTTCTGTTTTAAGCCTTGCTTGAGTGGGAAGGACCTCGTCAATTCTCCTTGTATTTTGACTCTACACCTTGTATTTTCCATTGTCAGTTTCACTATCTTTAGGGGTATGTTCTACATTGTCGCATACATTTTTTCCCTTTCGATGCTGTCTTACGCTTGTTTGAAGTCGATGAGAAACTTATACACGACGATGTTGTATTACCAGCATTTTCGGAGGATTTGCCTTATCGAAAAAAGTTGATCCATTGTTGATCTGTTTCTTCTGAATCCAGCTTGGTATCACATATTGCGGCCTCTTAGTACATTCAAAACGCGCGTTTGGGTGTTCCAAAATAACACCGTTAAGAAAATCTAACCCTAAAGGTTTTTGGGGTCGTTGATCTCGGAAAGTTCTCTGCGGTAAGACCTAAGGGGTGCGACAGCGAGGGAGGCCCAACCTTCGCTGGACGTATGACGTAGACCAGGACGCTCAGAGTTTTGGGATGGCCAGGACCGGATCCCAGTTGTAGAGCCGTTAAAGAAGAAGAAGAAGAAGGGGTAGTTTTAACCCGTTAAGGGTTGAAAAAAAATTTTTTTTTGCCTGACAGCACGC
This sequence comes from Thereva unica, assembly GCA_949987705.1. Classification (NCBI taxonomy): domain Eukaryota; kingdom Metazoa; phylum Arthropoda; class Insecta; order Diptera; family Therevidae; genus Thereva; species Thereva unica. The sequence goes on from OX465284.1 coordinate 66,196,004, forward strand.
CCACAAACCCAATTTGAGGCATAAACTTAAAAAAAATGTTTACATATTTTTCTATTTTTAGCCGATTTAGGGGTGGTTTCAACCCTTTAGGACTACCCCTTATCATAAAGTTCGTCTTCATTTAGTACAAATCAACCACCTTCGCAAATAAATAGGTATTAAAAAAAAGTGAAATAATCGCGAAAAACCTCTAAAAGGGGTGTTTTTTTGCATTTTGACGCCCATTGCAGGGTGACGCCCATGTTTAGGACCGCGGGATCCCGATTTTCGTGATCAGCGACCCCAAAAACCTTTAGCGTTCGATTTTCTTAACGGTGTTATTTTGGAACACCCCCCCTCCGCGTTTTGAATGGATTATCTGCACTAGGTTCCAGTCTGGCCATAATTATATTGGTCATTATTTTATATACTGTGCTTAAAAGAGATATGCCTCTATAGTTGCCAGATTTGTCTTGTGTATTGGGCAGATAGTGTTTTGTTCCCAGTCTTCAGGCTTTTTTGTTCCTCCATAGCTGCGCTCGGCAGCTCGCTAAAAAATTCCTTCTACAGTTTCTTTACATCTTCGCTGCTTGTTGCTATAGTGCCTTCTTTTGTTCTACATATACCGGAGGAGGGTTTGATGCCTTTCTTGAAGAATTTTACTTTCTTGTATGCTTTTCGCGTTTTGTTTTGTGCAAAGTTTTCCTCAGGACGTAATTGTTTGTCTTTCCTTCTTCCTGCAGACTTTTTTGGGGTTCCTCTTGTTTCTTCATATAGTCCAGGAGGAATAGCGAAAAAGTTGAAATAAATCTACCCTCCGATTTATTGACGCTATAATTAAGACAAAAATCGTAGGAATTCAATGAATGTGTTTTGGATAAAATTGGTTCAAGTGGTAAAATCTTAATAAAAGTAGCGAAAACACGTTTTTTCGTGTTTCAGGTACGAAACAATTTTTGTTTTGGAAAACAAAAATAGTAGGGGAGAGTGGGGTAATACGGGAACAGTTTTGTTAAGAGCTCATAAAAACTAAATAAATAATTATTTCTTTATTTTTTAACATCCTTTAGTTTAGTTTATTAGCTTTCGTAATGTATAATAGGAATTGTTAATAATAATGTTTTTCAATAATTTATAGGGGTTTTAAAAAAAAGTGTAAAATCGGCTTTTTGAATTGTAGTGACCGCGTAAAGTTTAATTACCGAACTTTACGCAATGTCACACAACAACTTCCGACACGATCAAAACGATCAGTCGGAACACTCCCATCGATCACCGAACGAAAGTTCAGTGATCTTGCCGTTTTCCCCGTCCATAGTGATCCTGTCATATCCGGCATCTCCACTCCGGCACTCTGTCCGAAAGCTCTTAGAGGTGATCACGCGATTAAATCAAATCGAGAATAATTAACGTGATTAATAAATAAAGACAGTCTAAATATATACATATATATATATATATAACGTCATAAATAGTAGTGCATATAATTAAGCGTGTACCTAATTTACAATATTAATATTAATAAATATAAACAAACCTAAACAAAACAAAATGTGTATTATTGCACAAGTGCGAGAAGCATTATTGGTGACTCCGACGTCGCAACACGCGACAAAAAAAAAAAAAAAAGTGTAGTGAACGAATTTTATTCGCCCTAAAATCGTCTGGAAGTTATTTTTCCTTTTAAAAAAAAAATAATAATAACAAATTAAATAAAACAATAAAATTTGTTTTCCTCTAAATATACATCGAGCAGAGAAACGACTTCATTAAAACCAAAATTGTGGCCAACGCAGGAATAACGGGGAAGTTATAAATTTAAAATACATATATAGAATCGAAAAGTTCCTCAATAAATTACAGTTCGGAACTTATATAGAATTTATATAGAATTTGGATAAAACTGGCTAAATAATAAATAAGTCAAGGTTAAGCTGGAAGGAATAATTAGACACATCCATCGCGGATAAAGCTCTATTTAAGTGCTAAAAAACTGTACAGGAGAATTAGGAACAACGTTTTATTTAGAATAATAATTAGTTTTCTATTTTAATTTTTTTTTCTCCTTTTAGTTTTGTGTTAAAATAAAAGTACCTATACATAGATACAAATTGAACTCCAATATCCTTTAAAAAAATTTTTTTTTTCTCCATACATATTGATATATTTTTTTCTTCTCTTTAGTATATTTGCATATTAACATTGCTATATTGCAATACATTTTATATACATAACCATATTGCATTATTATATTTTCATATACATACATATTGATATTTGCATGAAACTTTTAAATATTATTGATGATTTGATTTCGATTGATACCAATCACACATATATATTGCATGAAAGTTTTGATTATATAATTATATAAAATTTAAGCATACATTTGCATAAAATTTTGCCTATAGAATTGGACACACACACATATATATGTACATATATATATACATATATATATAGATATTTTCTTTCTACTTTGACACTAAAAATCAGGGGTTTGAGTCAGTTCCAAAATTTTAATTGGAATTGTTATACCGATTCGTTTTCCTTGTTCCCTGGATTTTAAAAGTTTTATTTTTATTTTGAATTTTGCTTATTTGATTGATTGTTTTTAACGAAATGTCAGTACCGCAAGACAATCTAATGGACGTAGGGTGCGCGAACAGAGAGGAGCCAAAACCCGGAACTTCGGCATCTGTCGACGGCGTCAAGCTGACAAAACTCGACATTCCGAAGTTCTGGGTACACCAGCCCGCCTCCTGGTTCTACCAGGCGGACATAATGTTCAAAATGGCGGGCATTAGATCTGACAGTACGAAAGTCTACAACGTTATGGCCGCATTGCCGGAAGAGGCGGTAACGGCAATGCGGCTTAGCACAGTAGATTATTCCGAATCCTCATACGAGGAAGTTAAAGAACATCTGCTCGAGAAGTACGGCACTTCAGAGAAGCGCCGCCTCGAGCAGCTTCTGTCAGTGCAAGAGCCTGGAGACAGAAAACCTTCTGAGTTTCTCCAGGCTCTCAAAGCACTAGCGGGCGGGTCGTCGGCGGTCAACGATGATCTGATCCGGAACCTGTGGGAGCGGAGGCTTCCACAGGCCATCCAGATCACGTTGGCCACCTCCGCTGACCAAACACTAGCCGGGCTGGCTGCAACGGCGGACAAAGTATGGGAGGTGCTTCCACACGGAGGCGCCTCATACGCTTCCGCCGTCCGCGCAACACCTGCCACAGCGGAACCCACATTGGTGGCGCTGCAAAGCGCTATCAATAGGCTGACAGTTCGGCTGGACAGGCTGGACCGAAACCAGCGCAGCCCAAGAAGCCGAACACCTGCCAATCGGCAGGGCGGCTCCCGACAACCCTCGGCCACTCGGCCACAAGGGGCCAACAAACTGCGGGGTAGCCTCTGCTACTTCCATTACCGTTACGGTAATGAAGCCCGCACCTGCAAAGCCCCCTGCAGTTTCGGTGGTGGCCAAGCCAAACCGGCGAAGAAAAAGGCCACCACCCCTAAAAAAAACTAAAGTTGGGGATCGATTCGAGCGAGCATATAACCGGCCGCTCATATCGTTTATTCGTCCGTGACACCAACAATCGGATAGACTTTCTGATTGATTCGGGCTCGGACGTTTCAATTGTTCCCGCCAAGGCGTTCCCGGCCCATAACGGTAGCCCGAACGTCCTTCTGTACGCGGCCAACGGATCACTGATCCGAACTTTCGGCACTAAGTTGCTTGAACTTGAACTCGGCTTACGCCGACGATATGTTTACAACTTTATTATAGCCGACACCACTAAAGCCATTCTCGGGGCGGACTTCTTAACGAAGTTCAAATTGTCCGTCGATTTTGAATATCGGCATTTAGTCGACAAGCGCACGAAGTTTCGCATTAACGTGTGCGCTACCGTCGACTACAACCCCGAAACATTTCCATGCCGAGTTATTGGCATATACAAAGAGCTATTAACGAAGTACGCTTCGTTAACAAAACCGCCCAATTTTAACCTTCCGGTTAAACACAATGTGCAACACCACATTGTAACTAAAGGGCAATTACCATTTGTCACCGCTCGGCGACTCCATCCGGAGAAACTGAAGGTGGCAAAGTTAGAGTTCGACCATATGGTCCAATTGGGGATTTGTCGACCTTCGTCGTCCCCCGCAGCATCTCCGCTTCATCTGGTCCCTAAACGGGACTCTCATGATTGGAGGCCATGCGGCGACTACCGTCGCCTTAATGCTGTCACTGTGCCGGATAGATATCCGATCCCGCATATACAGAATTTCTCCGTGAATCTTCACGGCTGCACAATTTTTTCGAAGGTTGACTTGGTACGTGCATACCATCACATACCAATCGCCCCAGAAGACGTGCATAAGACTGCACTCATTACGCCATTCGGCTTATATGAGTTTACACGTATGCCATTCGGCTTACGGAATGCAGCACAAACCTTTCAAAGGTTCATAAATGAAGTTACGAGAGATCTCGACTTCGTTTATGTATACTTGGACGATATACTTATCGCCAGTAAAACCGAGGATGAGCATATCGCTCACCTCGAAGAGCTCTTTAAACGCCTCGATAGCTTCGGTTTAACCATTAAGCTAGAGAAATGCGTTTTTGGTGCAACAGAGATTAAGTTTCTAAGCCACCACATCACAAAGGACGGAATACTTCCATCCTCCGATCGGGTTCAGGCTATCGTTGATCTCGCACCTCCAACTTCTGTCAAATCGATCCAGAAGTTTTTGGGAATGGTGAATTTCTATCACCGATTTATCCCAAAATTGGCTGAACAGTTGGTGCCTATAAACGAGCATTTGAGAGACCTTCTCAACCGCTCACGTGCCAATAAAGTTTTTGACTGGCCAGCAGAATGTCAGGCGGCATTCCTCAAGGTGAAAACCTCGATGGCTGAAGCAACTCTGCTGAACCATCCTATCGAGGATGCAAAATACAGTCTAACGACTGACGCCTCTGATTATGCAATCGGAGGCGTTTTGGAACAATTCAACGGTCATCGGTGGCAACCTCTAGCTTTTTATTCCAAAAAGCTGTCACCAACCGAACGGAAGTACTCTGCATTCGATCGCGAACTCCTCGCAATCTATGCAGCGATCAAACACTTCCGTTATTTCGTTGAAGGACGCAATTTCGTGGTCTATACTGATCACAAACCACTGGTTCGCGCCCTTCACACAAAGACCGAACGATCCCCTCGACAGACCAGACATTTGGGTCTAATCTCTCAGTTTACCACAGACATCAGACATGTGTCGGGTAAACAAAACGTTGTCGCGGACTACTTGTCACGCTCACTAGCAACCGACAACGTCGACTCGGTCACCTTCGACCTGCCTACACTGGCTCAGGCTCAACAAGGTGACACAGAGTTAAAGTCTCTACAAGAGCACCCCAGCAACGGCTCACGGGTAAAACTAGTTCTCACGCCAATACCGTTTACCGCCCATCAAGTGTGGTGTGAAACTAGTACAGGCATTCCTAGGCCTTACATACCCACTTCCTTACGGAGACTAGCGTTCAACTCCGAACATAGTTTCTCTCATCCTGGTATTCGTGCTACAAGACGAGCCGTTACCAAGAAATACTTCTGGCCATCGATCAATAAAGACTGCAATGAGTGGTCTCGATCATGCCTAGGTTGCCAAAAGTCCAAAGTTTCACGGCATACCAAATCTCCATTTGAAGCTTTCAAGCTTCCAAATAATAGATTTGACCATATCCATATGGATATAGTGGGACCCCTACCCCCATCTCGTGGATACTCTTATATCTTAACGATAGTCGATAGATTCACGCGATGGCCCGAAGCATACCCAATTCGGGATATCTCAGCTTCAACAGTGGCAAGAAAATTCGTCACTGTATTTGTCCCACGATTCGGCGTACCTCTTGAGATCACAACCGATCAAGGTACGCAGTTCGAATCGAAACTGTTCAATGAAGTTGCCAAACTACTCGGCACTCATCGAATTCGGACTACCGCCTACCACCCGCAAGCAAACGGGATGGTTGAACGGTTCCACAGGCAACTAAAAGCAGCCTTAATGGCAAGGGACAACACTACTCATTGGAGTGAAGACTTGCCCTTTGTCATGTTAGGCATACGCACGGCAATTAAGACCGACTTACAATGCTCACCAGCCGAGCTCGTATACGGTCAGAATCTGAGACTTCCCAATTCGATTTCTATCCCAACGGATGAGAATCCAATTGAAGAATCAGAATTCCTCTCTCGCCTTCGCTCTCACATGCAGAACATTAAGGCAATACATCCTCGGCAGCCCGTCCAAAAGGATGTCTACGTGCCAGAAGCCCTGGAGAACGCCGACTACGTTTTCATACGAGTCGACAGAGTTCGAAAACCTTTCGAACCTCCATATGAGGGCCCATATGAAGTAATCAAACGATTACGAAAACACTTCGTTGTCAAATTGAACGGCACAACCAAGTCAATATCCATTGACAGGCTAAAGCCAGCCTTCGGTTGCGACCGCGACAACGAAGCTAAGCCGTCTAAAGCGGTAACATTCCGTTAACGCTACGCTGGGGGGGGAGTATGTAGTGACCGCGTAAAGTTTAATTACCGAACTTTACGCAATGTCACACAACAACTTCCGACACGATCAAAACGATCAGTCGGAACACTCCCATCGATCACCGAACGAAAGTTCAGTGATCTTGCCGTTTTCCCCGTCCATAGTGATCCTGTCATATCCGGCATCTCCACTCCGGCACTCTGTCCGAAAGCTCTTAGAGGTGATCACGCGATTAAATCAAATCGAGAATAATTAACGTGATTAATAAATAAAGACAGTCTAAATATATACATATATATATATAACGTCATAAATAGTAGTGCATATAATTAAGCGTGTACCTAATTTACAATATTAATATTAATAAATATAAACAAACCTAAACAAAACAAAACGTGTATTATTGCACAAGTGCGAGAAGCATTAGAATAATCGTGGGGTAATTCGGGAAATGACACAAAGAATGAATTAACTGACTTATACCATGATTTTATAACATAATAAATTTATTCACATAAAAATCCTGCATCTAAACAGATAAAATCCTGACGAATACTTTTCCCATATTTACTTTGTTTTCAGGTTTAAAAACTGTTACATTAGGGGTTCGCAAAGCCTCAGCCAAAAAAAAACTTTGAATAGTAGCGTTGTTTAATAATTGTCCTTACGAAGTAAATAATACACGTAGTTGGGTTTAATTTTCATGAAATAATGTGAATGGTCGATACTAACACCACTCACCACGAAATACCAACTTAAAAATATTAAAAACCCTTTAAAAATGCATTTCCCTATTTACCCGCACTTCCCGAATTACCCCACTCTCCCCTACAAAATAGTGTTTAAAAGACGAAAAGTATGAGTTTTTGACCAGTGAAATCGGTGAACAGGTTTTTGCAGCAAAGTTCAAAAACCGTTAAAAGTTGCCACTTTTTGACATTTAATTATAGGTAGTGTGATTATCGTAGAACCTTGTGTCAGGGATTAAATTGTGGCTTCTGATGGTGCCTACCTACAAAAAAAACTTCATTTAAAAATAATGGTAACTTTTCGAGTAAATCTCAAAAATATAAGAACACCTGTTTCACGGAAACAGGTTGAACAAGGCCCACAGTGGTCCTGGTTAACCAGGAATTGCTCCCACTTCTCTTCAAGAGTCTAGGCGGTATGTTATGTACTCCCTTGCCTTCCTCTTGTCAGAGTCTTTTCTGAGGTTCCGGTAACTGGTCTGGATCTCTGGATGAAATTTTACTCAAAAAGATGATGTTATTTGAAATAGTATTTGGTGTACAGTACAAATTATAGTAAAAAACTTGACTCCCTAAGAATAAAATAACTCAAAAAAACATTGTACATCGCAAAACGCTATAAAAATGAAGAATATTGAAATTTTTCTCGTTCTTAGAAACTACATATCTTCTAAATGGAGTCACCCAAGTTTCTTTTTTCCGTAAATACCCTGCATCATAGTGGTTAGTGGGGATAACCTCCCTACCAATTTTTTTTTTTCAAACATATCCATTTCTACTGAAAATATAACCCACATAATCCTACATGTCATTGGCCACATAGTCGTTCATGCCATAGTGCAATGTCTGATATCAAGCTTAGCTTAAAGATATAAAAAGGACATGATAGGTTAAGGGTAGCCTGTAGAACAATGATTCCCAAAGTGGGTTCCGCGGAACCTTACGGTTCCACGAAAAAATTTTAGGGTTCCGTGTCACCAGCGCCGAAGCGCAAATACATTCGCAGACTCACTGGCCCTGCGCCGGTCGTTTAACGCGTTCTTGCTAATCAAACAGTGCGAGTGGCCCTTCTTCTTTGAAATTTGGTCTACGTCATGCCGCGTAACATTTTGGCCGCCATTCCATATTCCCATGTCGAGGAGGTTGTGAAGAAAATGGTAATCCGCCCTCTTGTGTTGGCCGCCATGGGCCAAACGATATATTGACTATACTATATTGCTTATGGTGTTCTACTTATCATACCGTTGCATTTGATACCCATGTCGAAGGGGTTCTGAAGAATATTTCAATCCGCCCTCCTGAGACTGCCGCCATGGATCTAAAGATATATTGAGTATACCATTTTGCATTGTCATCGGAGCTAAAGCTGTATGCAAAATTTCAGCATGATTGATTGATTGATTGCAAAATTTGTTCCGTGAAGAAAGCAGTAATCCGTCCTCTTGAGACCGCCGCCATAGATCTAACGGTATAATGAGTATACCATATTTCATTGTCATCGGAGCTGAAGTTGTGTGCAAAATTTCGGGGTGATCGGGTAACCGGAAGTATTCAAAAAATCGATTGCAAGATATGTACCGGACAAACAGACAGACAAGAAAGCTTTTATCGTTGGGTTCCGCCAAATTTTATACATTGTAGAAAGGTTCCGAACGAAATAAAGTTTGGGAACCACTGCTGTAGAAGATAGGGAGCCTAGTGGTTGAACTCTTGGATGTTGATGAGTCTATTTTTTAACAGCCGGTTGAGTCACAACTGTCGGGGTTAGCTTAACATAACGTTATGACATGCCCAGCCCCGTCACAAAGGGAAACAACTGGGACGATTTGCTGTGGGCCCCAGGCCAGAGGTGTCCCCGAGAAACTCAAAAAGTGAAAACCCACATCCCTATGTACTAATAATCTAGGGCCGCACATCTAGCTTGAAACCTAAAAATGCATAAACCGCCATATCCTGCGATCTAATTGTCAAGCAAAAGTTATTTAAAACCTAAAAATACAAGCACGCTAAAATATGTTATGTTTCCGTATAAGTATGGATTCTTCTACTCATGCCATGTATCCAGTAAACATTATTTTTGTTTCTTCCATTTTCGCAAAGTCGATCACATCATCATATTTTCTGCCAGCTCTCGTTCTATTAATAATATGCAATGATTTAAGCTTGACTCATAACATGATCTTAGAATTTTTTTATCATTTTTAATTTTGCAATTTTCTTTTCGCCTTTCTTAACGCGAGTGTCGACAGCAGTTTTACCGAGCGGTCTCTCAACTAAGTAGCAACACGTCCGTTTTGTTCGTCCCATACAATAAAGCTCCAATCGGAGATTATTAACAACGCTCCAGATTTGCTCATCTTAGTAGCGCTCTTCCATTTTTCCCGCTGGGATAGCTTCTGTATTGATTCTGCCAAAAGAAAAATGAGTGCTGAGCCCAGAACTATGCACAAGGGCCTGTCTACATAAGACCTGTTCCATGCTAGGCTACACTAAGTAACTTTAGGTTCATTCATTAGAAATAAAGAACCGATGGTTCAGTATCTCTATTCAATGTTCTGGATGAATTTATTGTTACAAAAATTTTTTTTAGAATTTTTGGAATTTCAATTTGCTAAAGGATCCCCAAACATATTTCAGTGCCAGGCCACGCAAGGTGATGTGGTAGGCCGTTTTATATCTCCTAAAACAAGTAATCCCGCTAACCAGCCGACTAAGGCTGCGACGCATGCAGTACCAAATTAGCCGGTGAACAAGGTGAAGACCAGACCTGAGCCGAACTTTGCCACCTTTTTATTAATCGGTTAATCTGGCGGGATGCTTTATAAGGGCTACCTCTGAGGACATATGAGTATTTTAAATCTTCAAAACGGCGATATCTAATGAATGGCAATTCGTACGGGAATAATCCCATAACCTAGAAAATTCCACACCATTTGCAAAAACTATTTTATGAGCATTTTAGAGATACATATTTGCAAACTGATGTTTTGACCTTTTGAATACATTTTTTACTCCCATATATGTATCTTTGGAGAAATTCGACATTTTATTTATAAAGATGTTTTTAAGGGCTGTTCCAATTTTAAGCTGCAGTTCAACGTAGGTCTGACTGTAACATGATGTGATCCGTTTAACTCTATCGGTATAAATTTTTACGAGAATTGATTCATCAATGCAACAAATGCACTGAAAGGGTTCAAATGAATGTGTCCCTTGAGATTTATGGTGATGGTGCAGGTGTAGGACATTTTATTTGAGGCCTCTGTACAATTTACCGTCGTGTAAGGGACAAATGTACTGTCTCGCGGAAGTGCTGTTCAACTCTAACCGTAGGGAATGTGTTAACCAAGTAGCTTACAGAGCTGTTGTACCTAGATGTAGCTTCTGAAATTATTTTTCTATTAAGCCGCGATTTTAAAAATTCAGCAATTTCAGATACAGGCCTATTTTGATTAGATAACATTTAGTAGTTTTTAGGATTTCATATAGAAGTAAATTTCCTAGTTCAATTGGTGACATATCCAGAACTAAAGTAATCTAAAAATCATAGTTCTTGGCGGAGGGATGTCCCCCATTTCCCCCTTGTATCCGCCACTGATAAACATATGGTTTTATCAGCCCAATTCTTACTCATAGGCTTAGGTTAAACACCTTAAATTTGCCCATAAATTGGTTGAACAGTATAACTTCTACATTAACTAATTGTGAATAAAATAGCCACTTTTTCTATATTTCTTTTAACATCTTCGGTGAACTTGCAAATACTTTCTAACGTTTTCAAATCTAGATATTTTACGATTTTTTTACTCGAAAACAGCTGATCATAGAGGACTGAAAATTCTTGAAGACGGTGCTTGTGTAGTCCCGGCAAGATACAATCTCATTTTCATTTTTCAATAGTTTTTTGAATTGCACTGGTGAGAGTGTTTCTTGGGGAATCTAATGAAGCTTCAAAAAGAGTGTGTGTTCTTATTTAGCTCTTTGAGAAGAAGTTGTATTAGCCCAGTTTGTGGTGGATACCTTTATGTTTTCTAAAGCGAGTATGCTCTCACTGGTTACATCATGGAGCTGTTTGATTGAATTTGTTGATTGATCCTGCGTGCATGGGTGGTTCCAGATTTTGTTGAGTAATGCTGTACAAAGCATAATTTCCTCAAAGTCCATTAGCCAGCTGGCAGACTACTTAATGGAAGGACTACTATCTAACATTAACCTCTTGACAAACTGGGGCTAGCCACCATGTATTTAAGTGTATATGACAAATGCTCACTCGGAATTTTTTTGGGCCCCAAGAAAGTGGACTTCGGAATTGCAGTTAGTGACTGCAGTTTCACTTGTTTGAGTTATTAATTCTGCTATACAGTTACTATTAAAAAAATTAAAACTTTTACTAAACTTCCACGATATCCTATGTACAATTCTTCTCCAACTTTTGTCTCATAATTTGCACTAATTATTCACCATTCACAACCTACCTCAACTCCTCAAACACCATCCTAACCAAAACCCTTATCATCACAACGGCTTTTGCCTTCACATCATATGCGTACATATTCCCGAGCTCAACAACATCCCATTCGCGAGACTTCAAATTATCAACCTCTTGCATAATATTAGTACTTGATAACTCTAAGTTTTATTAATAAATAAAAACTACATTCAAGCAACAGCATGTGGTTAGAGATTAGAAAAGTAGAATATGTAGTATGTAGTTTGATAATCAAGGAATTACATAAGATTGAATTGCGCGATATTTTCATTAAAATCATTAAATTAAGTTCATTAATAAAGTTAGGCAATTGAAAAGTCCATTTTATTTATATATTATAGATTGATTATAATAGGATATAATTACCAGCATTCATTATATTACTATCTAACTCCCCCATGCGTTGTAACGCCTTTCAATAAAAAAATATTGCGTGTACACAGTCTGCGGTTGGTATAATGAAAAAATAACGACTCTGCATAAGTTGATTTTGGATACTTTAAACAATCTTATATATTAATAGGCAAACAAAAAGTTTGTACACGCTAAGGCTTTTTTGTTCGTGGACCGATTTCGTTTAAATTTTCAGAAAATGTACTTTTTATGGCATAGTTTTGTAATAAGGAATTTCAACGAAATCGATTCACGAATAAAAAAGTTATAGCGATTTCAATTTTTCGAATTTTAAAAAGCCGTTGGTAAATTTGAATTTTTTGTGAGCATCAACGTAGAGCTGAGTAGCCTACGATTGACACAAATGCCGTTTCAGTGAAGCGAATGAGAAACAGAGAAAAACAAGCGTTTGCGTAGATTTTTGGCGGCATAACTGACTTAAAAAAACTCGGTCACTTTGTGCGTGCATTTTTTTTATACTCTTTTGTGTATAGTACTTCGCGAAAATACTAGAAATCGCGTTAGAAATTTACGTAGTGCTAATGAAATGAATGTTGTAAATAATGAATTGAATAGTGGTGTGAATGAAATAAATGTTGATTCATTTCATAATGAAATGTTTGTTGATGGTGTTGCACTTTTAGAAATTTTGACTGATTCTTTTAAATGTGCTTTGAATGTTATTCCGGTTAATTTAGATTCGTTTTCGTGTGGTTCTTTTAGGCTGGCCGCACACGTACGATTTCTGTGTTCGGTTTCCGTACTCGGACAACCGAATGCAGGCATTTCATACAAATAATTCTACTTACCGCGCACGTTCTTAAATATTCCGTTCGGAAACCATTCCTGATATTCGGTTCGGAAGCCAGGACTTGCGTTCGGAATATCCGAACGGAAAAAAACCGAATGGCGTCATCCCGAACGCAGCGCTCACATACATTTTTGCTTAACCGGCGCACACGTCAGGACATTTCCATTCGGAACCGCGCCTCCATGTTATGTACAATTATATTTCTATGATGTAGATACTGCTGCTAATCATAGAATAAATAGAAATGCGAATATTGAATGTAATATTGATATTATGCGTGAAATAGGTTTGGAGTTAGATCGGATTAATCCTTTTGTTCACTCATTCCGGTCCATGTATGAATATTGTCAAAGACCTGAGAATATTGCAGCTGAAGTTTCTATGATCATAAAAGTTAATAACCAAGTTGATATTCGTCGTTTCAATGATGCTGGAGTAACTGATGTTGCTGCTATTTTCCACTACATAGCCAAGCAAGACGTCATGGATGCGATTAAAAAAATCCTGGGAAATTTTAGATGCTCTGGAGCGACAATGGAAATGTTTCATAGTAATTCAAAATTCGCCATTGCGTATATTTTTTTTTTTTTTTTGAAATAAAAATATTTAAATTGAATTTAAATTCGAACAAATCGTGAATTTTATATATTTATTGTTTTTGTGACCGAATTTCGGTAACGGGGATCCCAACTAGTTTAGAGTATGTTGCAACTTTTTTAAGATTCCATATTGAAAAATTGTGTACTATGTGCACAGCAGACACCTAGCCAAACATATTCAGAACCGTCTGCATAGATTTTGCTACTCCGGGAGACTAAACCCCCTGTACAGAACTCCCCTCCAAATGCTTTTCCCAAAAAAACACAAAAAAAAGTAATCAATTTTGCAAATTTGACCACATCGTGATCGTGAAGCCCAAAAATCTAATAAATACTTATTCTTTACCTATCATATTTTATTAACACTGGAGCATTTGTAATAAAGAAGTAATCCGTCATTTTCTGTTGGCCGCCATTTTGAATTTGGAGTGACGCCACACAGCTTATAGTAGGTGTGTTCGCGTACTCGCCTGCGGGTTCCATCGGGCGCCAGAAAGCGCCCGAAACCGCCAGATTTCTGTTCTGTTCTGTAGGAACGAACGGAAGTCTGGCGGTTTCGGGCGCTTTCTGGCGCCCGATGGAACCCGCAGGCGAGTACGCGAACACACCTAGTATTTTACTTGCCCACACGCTTTCATTTGATACCCATTTGTTGCTTGTAAAAAAAGTTAATCCGCCATTTTGTGCTGGCCACCATTTTGAATTTGGATATAATTGAAACACTTGTGGTAACTTAGGCACTTGTGGTAGCTCGTTCTTGGATCCCTTTTTTTGAACAGGGTTTATAAAGGAGTTCTTCCATAAAGTTGGGAAGCACCCAACTTAACGTAGTTAACTACATCATTGCTGTGTCTAAAAACAGGCAACATCCTCAGATCGTGTATTCGGTTTCTCTTCTGTATTTTCTTCATTAAAGCTCACTCAATAAATCAAATATTCCAAGCAGACCAACGAGATTGAGAAAACTTTGAGGCTTTCAACGATGTGTATTATAAAACAAATACATATAAAGTTCCGATTCAGATGCCCAACTCCCTTCTAAATTTAAGGAATGAAATTTGCTTATTTTGGTTAAATAATTTAATAATTACTTATTTTTGTTTAATTCTTTAACAATTATTTTACTAAGTGTTTGGCAGCCTCTAAAATTTTGCAATCGACCCGATAATCATGCACTTACTGATTTACATCAATACCAGGTATACATTAGTGAAAATATTATCTACCAATAAGAGTTTTTTTAAAGTTACTGAGCGAAATTTTTGTTTCCGCAGTACCAACGCGAACTCTGCCGCTATCTGTCACCGAAGCTATTCAAGCGGGTATGCGTTTAAACCAGGGATCGTAACTGTTATAACTTATATCGAAAGAAATCAGAAAATAATAATTATTTTGAGACATATATGATGAATTCTATTGTGGGCGTACTGTCAGGCAAAACTAAATTACTTTCAACCCTTAAGGGGTTAAAACTACCCCTACAATTATACAAATCAACTTTATATAAAAAAAATTGCAAAATTTTTGTTTTTTGCTTTTTGCTTGAAATTTGGTTCAATAGGTATTATCAGCCAAAAATTTATTATTTTCAACCCTTAAGGCGGTAAAGCTACCCCTGCATTAAAATTGTAATTGAAAAAAATTCAAATTTATAGTGCTAGGTATAACAGAACAGCTCAACCAAAATTTGTTGCGATTTGGTGAATCAGGTCTGGTTGTCGTAGATATTTAAAGGCTTTCAATCGAGTATGGCATTCAGTTCTCTTAACCTAACTCCAAGCTATTCCAGTTGACTCAGTTCTACAGAACTGGATGGAGTGTTTCCTTTTCGGCGGTTAATTAAGGTAATACATATTGTTAATTAGCGAAAAGTGACGAGAAGGCTGACACGCTGGACCCTGTCGTCTTATAAATATTCCGAGAGCTTTTCTTTAAACAGTCAGAGAGCTTGTCTTCAGAGACTCCGTGTATGCATTAATCAGTAAAGTGATATTTTAATATTGTAGAAAATATTGATAACTGGCTGATAAAAAGGAAAAGCAATACCACGATTAGTAAAACGAAAAGTATTGATATAAAATCTTCATTTCCATAACGACATAACAAAATATATTATGTATTCTTTGTTTAATACAAAACTTAAAATCTAAAGGTAAACGTTTAATTATTTGTCACAGGATAATAATAAATAAATCGTAAAATTAATTGAGATATTTTCATGTTGCTTTTGTGTTTTTTTTTTCTTTAAATTAATGGCAGCACAGACAACCAAATGCAAACGAGATAATCAAAAATTTTATCTTATTAATAAAAAATACATTTTATCAGCCCATGCACTCACACATGCATTCCCATTTACTCTGCATACATAAAAGAGGTAATATTTATCATACATTCACACCTTAAAAATACATATACTAGATATCTAGAGAAAAATCGAGTTAATTGAATTTCGCTAAATGGCGTTTATCGTATCTCGTATCCAGGCTGCATTCGATGTTATTTTATCATACATTCTCGGTCGCTCAATTCCGGATGGAGCACAAGCAATCCTCCAAGACGAGACACCAACTAACGCCCATTGATTAGTGTCTGGTAAAAGGCATTGCACAGGAGTACCAGCAAACTCTTCCTCCTAGTAAAAGACAATTTACCAATGAAATGTTTAGATTTAGATATAGAATGACAAAAGGAACTTACTGTACAATCATATTTTTGGTATGTCGCTTCCGTACACATACTGTTCACTGTAGCAATAGAAATATTCTCACAAGGCGCCATATCCCCAATCTTCAATTGTACACGCTGCAAGTGTCCCCTCTGCCTTGACCATCCAAGTGTATTACAATTTGACCAGCTCTGATCCACAACTTTTGGTGTAATATAGCTGAGGGGTAAAGTTTGCGGAGTAACATTTTCTGCAGCGTAGTACTGCATTTGGGGTGCCTTTTCAGGAAGTGGATATGTTTCTAGCTGCCTTAAGGACTCGGCTCTTGGCATAAATTCAACACTTTCTAGGCGTTCTGCACTCTCCATTTTATCTGGCTTCTCTGTAGACTCATCTTTTATCACAGGTGAAATGAAAAATTGATTTATTTCTTGAAGTGTGAATTTCTTTGATTTGGTTGTGGTATCATTGGTATTCGTGTCAGCTCCGAGTCTTTCTGCTTTTGGAATTCTATTAGAGGAAAAATCGAATTGACCAATTTCGGTGCGGAGCTTTCTTGTTAGTTCATCCGGTAGGCAGATTGGTCGAATGAAGTCAGAGAATACAACTGGTGTTTCTAAACGTATTAAAGCTGCCGTAGATCCTTCAACGGGGCTTTTAACCATTCCGACAATTCTTCGACGTTGTTTCCAGGGAGCGTTCGAATTTAAACGAACTGAACCAAATATTGCTAGCCACGTGGCTTTTGGCTGGCCTTGGAAGCATGAGTCTGTTGTTAGGACCCAATCTGGAGAAATCTGTAACAGTAATAAATGCAATTCAGACAACTATTCATAATAAAACTTATAAATTTGTGATTTCAATAAATATATTTCCGAGAATTTGCACAAAAAATACCGGCGATTGAACAAAGAAGTTCGACAGAAAATGAAATCGGAACGAGAAGCGTACTGGAATAACGTTGCGGCCGACATGGAAGAAGCGGCGTCGAGGCACGAGTACCGGATGCTGTACCAGGCAATCCGGCGGTTAGGCGGCAAAACAACTTCAATAAACGACAACATCAATACATCTGATGGAACTTTCGTGACTTCTCCCCATGAGCGCCTGCAGCGGTGGAGAGAATTCTTCTTCTTCTTGCAGTACAACCACGATTCGTCGCAAGGTCCAGCACCAGAATTACCGATTATCGAACAGCCAACGAATCAGTTTCTCGATACTGAACCGACTATTATCGAGGTGAAAAAGGCAATATAATCGCTGAAAAATCGAAAAGCGCCTGGAATTGACCAAGTAACCGCCGAGATGATTAAAGCCGGATGTGATGTCTTATCACAAAGACTTCATATTCTCATAACATTACATTCGGATCGTGTGTTGTCGGCGTGGAAGAAAGCGATCGTTGTTCTAATTTTGAAAAAAGGCGACAGTCGAGAATGCAAGAATTATCGCGGTATTAGCCGCCTTTCGATCGTCGGCAAAGTATTTACGAAAATCATACAATCGAGGCTACAGAAACATCGAGAGCAAACGAGCCGGAAAGAATAAGTTGGATTTAGACCACATCGAGGATGTATTGATTAAATATTCGCACTCCGTCAGCTAATGGAAGAAATATTCGTTGCGGCAAACGAACTGTCATCGTTTTCATCGATTTCAAATCCGTTTTTGATTACGTCGATTAGAACAACTTTTGGAGAGCCTTGGAAACCGAATAGGTGCCATTGAAAATCATCCAACTTCTCCAAGCGTCGTACGATGGCTCAACCAGCAGCGTTCGATTCAAACCGACTTATCCGAGGAGTTACAGATTCAAACGGGTGTCCGACAGGGAGACGTCGCCTCGCCACTTCTCTTCAACGTGGTGGTCGACGCGACTATGCGTACAGTATGCGATGGACGACTTGGAGTTCGATACGACAACACCTTTGCAACCGACTTTATGTTCGTCGATGATAGCGCCGTCTTCACCGATACGGATGCCCTTCCAAATGGCAGATCCTCAGTGGCTCACTCCGCGATCGCCTGCGACCAGCAGACACTGGTCGAAGAAGAAATGCAAAAACGTCGACTGCGGGGGTCTAGACATGTTTGCCGAATGGATAATAACCGCTTGCCACGTGAACTTCTCTGGCGAGACCGTCCCGCAGAGTGGACAATTCAGCGATCGGAAGAAAGCCAGGTTTTCAGCGTATCTGTTACGGGGACATCCCGCTCGAACCGCCAGCTACCGGATCAAAGAAGAAGAAGAAAAATCCTATAGTTTAAAATAACGAAGGTAACTTACCAAGGTACCATCACAAACATGAGTATCTTCACGAAACAATGTCACAAACCAAGGCCAATCTCCTGGCGATGCCATTTTTGGTAAAGTAATTCCATATTTTGGGGATAATACAGATTGCATTCCGCATATTAAGTCAGAACATCCAACATACAACACTTGTCTGTTGTGACAGGCAGTCCTTACAAAAGATATTTCAGCTGCATGTGGATCTAGCACTCGGACATAGTCAGGTACCGGTTCATTGTCGTTTCGAACTTCCACTAAACTTACTGATCTGGAAATTAGATAAAAAAAACTGAATCAAAACAAAAGGTTATATTGTTGTGTTACTCACTCGTATCCCAAAGATTTACACAACGATTCAGCGACTGTCTGTCGTAAAACGGCGTTTGAATTACTTTCTAATCCTTCAGCACAAAGCTTCCCGGTAGCGCCTTTTTCTGAGAATATTGCGAATCCCTCTGAATAGAATTTACGAAGATAAGGAATAATAGGCTTTGGGTTTGTTAAGTAGGAGACCAGTGGAGCTATTGATACTGAAAAGAAGATTTTTTATAATAATTTTAATATTGAAACTAAAAATCTTACAGCAATCCTTTTCATCAGCTCCATCCGGACAATCCATTTTTCCATCACATCTCGCATTCTTTGGCACGCAAGCTCTACCTCTTCCGCAATAAAGTGATCCAGCTGGACAAAACGAGCAGCTTTTCTCATCAGAAAAGTCAGGACAATCAGCAATCCCATCACAGAGTCGTGGTGATAAAGCATTACTCTGGAGTTCTTCGGCACATTTCGGTTTTAAGTGGCACGACTGTATTCCAGTAGATTCAGGAAATGCCTCACAATCAAAGAATTTCTTGAATTTCTCCGGCAATCTATCTCCGCATCCTTTTATGAACATCTGACAATATTCTCTGCAAATCATTCTAGGCGACGGCTCTAAAGGATCATGAAACTCACACGCAGGTTGCAGTAAATTGCAAACAAAATCAAAGGCTTCCCTAAAGCATTCACCATCGACAAGCTCACGGAACGCTATCAAATCTGATTCAACTTCCTCAATAGTGTAATGTCCCAAAAAGTTTGGGTACGTGGTTATATTATATCCAACCGATTTGCAATAATTTAGTCGCACCAACTCGCACCTTCTTGGTGGAGCTTGCGTTGTTGTCGGATGCGTCGTTAGGTCTCCATCATCCAAGGTAACTGAAATTGGTGCGGGTTCTTCTATTAGTCCAGTGACTTCTTTCATAACCAGACTTGCGGGATCGATTGTTAAGTTGTAGAAGTATTTTGGATTTAGCGAATGGATTTCTTCGGAGAATATTGCTAGAAGGTCAGCGGTTGATACAATTCCTCGGTATGGGTCAAAGCGAAGATTGAAATGTACCAAGAGATCGTTGGTGTCTTCAGTTCTGGAGAAAAATGATCTATTATTATAAAATTCAGTCCCAAATGTGTTTATTGTGTATGTATACCCATCTAAGGCAAGCACTTCACTGCCCTCAAATGCTTCTCGAAGGTCTGATCTCCTTATTATAAGATTGATTCTTTCTTTGTAGTCTCTTGATTTTTGTTGAAATCTTAGGGAATTTTGGTCTGCAAGATCCATTGTCCATTTGTCACCATGAGTTACTCTAAATTTTCCTCGGAATATTCTTTCCGGTAATGGATCTGGACGTAAATATGTATCTGAGGAAAAGTAAAAATGTTAAAGTAAAATTTCAATATACATATTTTAATTTAATTTTATTGCGGCAAGTGCAAAGGAATGCAACTTAACAATTAATCTGCGATTCTAAAACTTGTTTCAAGAATAATGGGAAATTAAAGACTTATGTCTAAACGGTTCTTAAAGAATTTAACAATCTAGAAAAGTAGTGGAGTTAAGGTATTTACAGCATTATTTACAGCAGTTTAAAGGTTTGCAAAATTCTGAATTTTTAAATTTGTGTAGGCTGTAGTGGATGTAGTAGTAGTAGTAAGATCAACAGCTCTCCATCCGTGACAGTGGGTAAAGTTGAACTAACCCCGATCCCTCCCTACACATCTTAGGCATGACATTAGCCAAAGACTTGCGATGAAATGACCACATATTCCAAATCGCCATACAAGCCTCCTAGATGGATTTGTTAAGAGGTGCAAGATCCTCCTCCAGCCATCGGCCCGTGCTGTTATTTATAAATCCTACATACGGCTGTTCTTGAATACAACTTCCTCGTTTGAGGCGGCGCTCCAATAACCACCTTGGCAGGGTTAGAAAGGTCCAAAAAAGGGCCCTTAAATTAATTGATGACGATACCGCTTGCTCCACCATCGACCCCCTGAGCCACCGTTGGAATGTAGCAGCACTGACAAAATTTTATCGCTACTATCATAGTGACTGTTCCTGAGAGTTAAACGCTCTCCTGCCTCCGCGGCAATCTTATACCCGCAACACCAGATTAGCCCACTCTCATTCCCACCACCTGCAACTCCCCCTTAACGCACTCAACAAGATATCAATTCGTTTGTAAATAGAACAACTCGACTGTGGAATAATCTCTCGCAGCCAGTAATTCCGAGCTCATACAACATCCAAGAGTTCAAACGCAGGGTTTATCACCCTAGACATTGCACCATGTCGTGACAAATGACTAAACGGACTAGTTAGTACAAAGGGTGACTCCTGAGCTTAGCACTACCACATAAAAAATGAAGAAAATATGAAAGTATGAAGAAACTCGTTGATAAAAGAATGCAATAAGAGTGTACAATTTGATTCTCAAACTATAAAACTATAAACCAATGCTATATTATGCATTCAAAGACGAGAGAGGAGAATGGAACACGCATTGGAATTATAAGTTTGAAGATTTATTAAATTATAATATAATCTTGCAGCGGTTAACATGACATTACACGTGTTGGGAATGGAATCAATCAGGCGACAATCAGGATATTACATGCCCAACTTGACACCAACTGAAGTTAAACGTCGTTAAAGCTCGCTCAAAAAAGAGTAATCAACTGGAATAATGGAGGACCCGCAACACTGTAGAATTCAACTACAGACTTCTATTTGCGGAATTCTGCAGTATTAAGGTTTTGAATTGGCAAAAAGCAAAAACCATTTCAAGCACAAACTAAACCAGTGGCGGTTCCTCTATGGAAGCACAGGAAGCACTGCTTCCCTTGACCAAATAGGCAACTTCATCAAAATAAATTTATATTGATTTAAATTTTAAAATATATCAAGATTAATCACAACAAAAATCTTAATATATTTCCTCCTCTGGAAACACTAAAGCTGGCGATATTACAGCTTCCCATTGCTGTGTTAGGCCTCGAACATGATATGAGCGGCGAGCGGCAGAGTGAAAATACTAAAGTGCCTCTCCGCTAATTTGAGACCTTAAATTTTCCTGGTGCCGCTCTTATCGTGGCCGAGGCTTTACCCAACATGGGGAAGCTGTAATATCTCCAGGTTCTTTGCCACAGAAAATCAACGTAAAACTCCAACACATTCAATCTAATTGGACCCACACTCCCGCAAAGGTTTGCGTTAATACAGTACCCTCAGAAGCTGAGCTAAACACAGCTTCTTCGGAACCGAACAGCGAGAATTGAGAAGTCGAAGATAGAGAAATTTTCTGTATCCACCATATTCTCTTTTGTTCTGGCTTCGAGCAATATTAAATTTGCTCTTAAAATTTTGTTTCGTAACTTTGTTTTTGACTCTTCTTAAAATATGAATTTTCGTTTGAAGATTGAGTCAAAAAAAAGAGATCGAGGATAGGTGAAGTTTCTCTTTATATATTATTTATTCTAGTGGGGTGGCAGGCGGTGTTTATTGAATATAAGCTGATATCTTTGTAGCTTCCATTATATTATTATGATTCTTTTTAATGATGATTTAAAGGATAGAGAATATTTTTATGAAATTCATTTTTGAGTACGGGTTGCCTGAAGTGTTTTTTTTTTTGCAAGAAGAATGTAATGATAGTAGGCGAAGGTTACAATAGGGTTTTTATTATTACTATCTTTTTTAGATTTTGGCTTATTATAGCTTTTCTTTGAACGCTTTAATTTTGAACAGAATTTGAAAAAGGGCGCAAAACGCCCGCTAGCAGTGAAACTATTTCGACAAAATGCAAAAATTCACGGCTTTGAATTCGATTTTTTCACTTTTTCTTGTCCACCATCATAAAAGAAAATGCATATTAAAAAAAGGAAAAACCTCATGCGATGCACAAAAATTAAAGGGCAATTAATTTACAAATTTGAAGTCAATTTTTGGGACTTGAATAAGATATTTTGACCTGAAATTGTAACCAGTTATTTTGTATAAGTTGACTGAAGAAATCCGAAGATGCTAAAATTTAGCAGTTTTTTAAGTTTGTCTTGACGTTAGGTGTACAGATAAAAATTTGATATTGTAACCACTGGTAGCCAAAATCATAACGAGCAGCCTCTATTTTTTTGCATTTTGCGGACCTACACATTCCGAGATATAAGTGTATGCATCTATATTTAGAAAGAACGACCAAAATGGTGAAATTTTCACAAAATAGCCGATAACTTACATAGCGGCGGTTGCTAGAGGAAGAAAATGTCCATTTCGTATAGTATTCGATGTAACTAACATGTTCCAAACATTTTTTTTAAATTGGAAACAATTCCATATGTTTTCTTATCTGACTCCACTACAAACATTTTTCAGTGTTTTTAGTTAATAAAGCCTTCGATACTTTTACTTTTATCGTTCGCTTTGGGCATTGCTTCCCTTAACCTGAACCTTACGAACCGCCACTGAACTAAACATGAACTGGACTTTAGTCGGTGAAGCTATGTGTATTGAACTGAACATGGTTGAACTGAGGTAGGGAAAGCAGGGGATTTATCCGGCACACACGGCTCTAATAACGCATCTTGTCGGCTTAACAGATTAATCGGTGTACCAAAGTTCCACTAAGGTTAAGTCTTTACCTAGCAAACGACACACTTGCTTGTTCCACCTGGTAATCTGGCACTGCCGGCGTCACAGCCTTTGTCAGCTGGTTAGAGGGGCCCACCATTTTCAGGAGGCATAAGACTTCAATGAGGATATCTCCCGCTAATTCCGACGGCTGCATCTGAACTCATACAACATCAAGAGTTTAAACTCGAGGTTACGCGCCACCTCCTCATGCATTCCTAGACTTCTTCAACCTATCCTATCCTTTTTATCTTTTTCGAACTAAGCTTCCACAAGGCATTGCATCATGACATGAATGATATGAGACCTAAGATTAGACTTTCGCTTATTCTTGACAATGTTCATCCTGCTAAAGCCTTTCAACATTGGTGTTCGAATGTGGCAAATTTAGTAATGAAATAGCAAAAGTGGCCGGACAATGATTCAAATGGAGTTACTCCTGAAGGGTCTTTGAAATGCAGATCTTCATACGAAAAACTAACTGTTGGTATTTTTGGTTTTATTCCACTTCAGAAGATTCATTTGACGCCACTGTTCAGTAACTTTGGTATTAGGTCAGTAGTAATTTTTGTCTTATTATGGTTTAGGTTTAATGTACGGCCAACATTAATTTTGTATACCTGTATACTTTCCTCTTACCACCAAATTAATCCACTAGGCACTAGATACGTTTTTTTCCCCACTAAAGGTAAGTCTAACCACCAGTTCTAGGGTAAAACCACTAAGATGACAACGCTGGTAGCAAGAGATAGATCTACATGGAGGCAAGAAGAACAAATCTCGTAAAGAGCTGTAGAGTCGAGGGATGACGACGATGACATGTATTAAATATATATTATATTGTATATTATGTGCTACGGGTACAGTAATGAGCCATGATCTGATCTTGCGGAATTTGACATCTTCTGTTACAACACAATCTCCAAATATTTTACGTTTTTATTTGTATCTTTGGACATGACATGGTGAAATTAATTTCAAAAAGTTTTTAGATCTCTACGTCAAAGTTTTTATAGCTCTAGTTTCTATAGCGCAAATGAGCTTCTTTGAATCTGGATGGAGCCATCATAACTGTTGGACATCAAGAAGTGTGAGGTTAGTCGTTATTCGTTTAAGGTCACCTATAATAGCGTACTCAGAGTAGAACTCTATAAAGCAAACAGAGTTTGGCATCACACAGCTTCACAAACACATCTTTAACAATAACCAATGTGACAAGACAAGCCAGTGGGCTCCGACAAGTAAACGGTCTGGTCTGAATCTCTTTCAACCCTTCTTTGAAGAAAGTAATCCAAAACTCTATGTAACAGCAATAGTGACAACGAGCAGGTGGTCCGGTTGCTTTCATCAAAATAAGAAGGTGACAGGCATTCTCACTTGCGTTGGGTTAATACTTTTGACCGACAACAGCATGGAATCGGAAACATGCGCAGAAATCTCTAAACTGCTGCTGTACAAGAAGATCTAGCAAACACTCACATACGCATCCGAAACATTGGCCTTATTCCAACGAGGCAACCCCCTCAATTTCGAACTCACGATGAGGGAGGGTAAACCATTCAGCCGTTCTTCAGAAATGGCCGATATACGATATGTTTTAAGACGACGTAATGTAGAGAAGGGACTTCCAATATAGCCATAATAGTCCAATCAATCTACGCAAATCCATCTAGTAATTGCCATCAGGAAACAAAAAATATGGTTATATAGGAAAAAAATTCTAAAAAAGATAGCGTTTTCTTTTTCGGAATTTGGAATGGCGAACCTAACCTAAAAAATCCCGGAAAGTGTAAAAAACGCTTTTTAGCGACTAAAAGAAAAACGTGACCTCGGATCGAAAAAAAATCAAATTATAAAGTTGTAGCTATTCAAATTATCTTTCGATTGATGTATATTTAGTTATAAAAATTTAGTCGACTTAAAATGCTTACAATGCTCAAAATGGCCCCCCAAAATGTATTAATAATGAAAAAACATAGGTTTGGTTGAAAAAACTGACTTTCTGAGTCAGTATGCATCGAGCTCTAAACGTATATGGACATCGGAAAATTAGCTTCTACGGCCCGCGGAAAAAACGTGAAGTTTATTCTGGCTCGCCTTATAAAAAGGTTGCCCACCCTTGGCCAAATTTACAGTAGTACTCCTTAAGCAGCAGTAGAACCGGTTTTTCCGGGAGAGAGATATAAAGGGCAAAAGGGTAGTGTCAGAGATAACATAATACTCCGTATAAACATGCGACAGCTAGAACAAAAAACCCGAACGCTTTTTGCCTCGGCAGGCCTCTGAGATTGCCTCCCCCTTAGCAGCATGCAACATATTCGAGTTTCTAGCTGCACAAGGAGGCGAACGTGGTCATGGTCCGCAGCACAAGAGATGCGGTGAGTTTGTGGATAAGGAAGCTAGAATTTTAGGGGGGCAAGGAAAGGAACTGACAACAGAATGTTTCTCGCAACATCTTTCTTTCTTTCTCATCTTTCAAAGGTTTGCCTCTAGCTAGCGCTACATTGAAGGATTTCCCTGATGCTTTGTATTTTAACTATTTCTTAGAACATTCCGTGTATTTTTTTAATGACTGTCTGAGATTCACTATCAATTTCACTTGATTTCAAATTCTTGGTGATTGCGATATTTTTAAAATAGGTACTTGCTTGAGGTTTTGGTTACGACTTTTTTTCTGGTATTTCGGTATTGACTAACTCGATTGATTTTAGAAACGAATTTAGGTAATTATTCTTTATTTTATTTTAGCTGAATTTTCGCTATTGGCTTAAAATGTTGGGTTTTGGCTTTTGTTGTAGGTATATTGTGGGTGTAGATTTTTGAACACATTTTTTATAAAAAATGCCACAAAGTCGCACAACCTGGAGAGTTGTTTGTATCACCCAAAGTTGCAAAGCGCATAAGTGCTTTTCATAAATGCTTGTACAATTAAATCCCCGCCCACAATAAAAAATCGTACGTCTGCTCAAAACAATTCGATCGTAATTGTTTTGATAAAAACAAATTAAAAATAGGTTCACTACCTTCCTTGTTATTTGAAAACTCTTCAATTAATGAAAATGAGGAAAGGCTTCATGCCAAGTCAATTTTCAGGGAAAACGTATGACAGAAGGAATTCAGTCTCGGACTTGTAATTACAGGATTTATCCGTTTTAGAGTCCCCTTGTCAACAGTTAAATATTGAGCCGGTAAATATATACATATACTGCAAACAATGTTTGGAAGATGAAAAAAAAGTATATTACAACCGGGTCATTCCATATCAAACCAACCAATGGTTTGGACCTCACCACCTCCGATTGTTATAATTTTTTATATTTGTTCTTCTGGTGGAAACTAAAAAAAACAAATTTTCAAATTTTTGGCCTTCTATTGTTTTAGTTATAAATTTTCAAAAAGTCGAAAACCTTAAATTTTCAACAAATTTTGAAATCTTTAAATTGATCTAGTTCAAAAACTGTTTGACATAGAAAGCTGAAAGTAGCACCAGTTTCTTCTGCTTTAATTTGATATATGTTGTTACGAAATTAGCATTGGAAACACTCATCCCCTGTTACTGTACATATAATAATTGAGTTGTCTATTTCCCAGTTTATGATCTATTTACCTTAGCTTGAATTGCTAATATTTTGTTCATTATTTAAAATAAATTATCTGTGGTTAATTGCACCTACGCTCACGAGTTTTTATTTTCTACAATATACAACATAGTATTATTAGAAAGAATAAAACTTTTTCCGGCATTTTGAAAATTTTGTTTTTGAAATATCTCAAAATGTTTTTTCAAATTTTTGAAAAAATTATATTTTGTACACACAATTTTAACGTACATACATATGTAGAACGCCAAAATTTAGGATGGGACGACATTGGGATCATATAGAAATAATTTTTTTAGGTTCTTGAAAAATTGAACGTTCAATGAACGCAATATAAGAAACATTTAGTTGCGGAAGAGCTGATACCAACCGCTAATAATGTCGCCATTTACTAATTTGGGTATGGCGAATTCAATAGAAATAAATTAACCCTTTAACTTGATCGAAAACTACCCCCATTACAACCTTTATTATTAAATTGGAGTAGTTCATACTTGCTTATGAAAACACCCCGCCAATTTTTTGTTTAAAAATAGCCCTTAGGATAAGCTCTATTTGGAGCCCAAAATCAACCCTATCAGACCCGCGGATCCCACCCCTACAGCCACTCCGGAAGTTAAATTATTTTTTTATGTCCAAAATAAAGATTTCACCGCCAATTTTAAATGAACAAGAACATATATTTCATATAAGACATGGTTTCTAAAACATGCCTATCCCTCAGGCAGAAACCACCCCACCCCTAGGGGTGAAAACTAAATTATTTAACTTTATACCTAAACTTCAATTAAATAATTTAGCTCTCACTGCTGATGGTGGGGGCGATTTCCGATGCCCGAAAGCAGAGGTATCGATTCCAAAATTTATCTTTTATCTAATAGGTGAATGTTAGGGTTTGTCGGTTTTTAAAAACGTTCGAAATTCCGGGTTTTCCAGTAAAAACAAAACGGTTTTAAATTTATACATTGCGCTTCTTCTAACAGCTACAAAAAATGACATTATTGAGTTATCCGAACAGTATCAAGTTTATATAATCGGTAGAAGATGACCACCACGCACCACGAACACACGTTTACTCAACACGACGGAGCAGGCGAACTAAACAAGCTAGAGCGATGGCAAATATATCAATGGAGAGGGGAAGGATGCCGAGAGAAGGGAAAGGGAATTTCAAGGTCGCAGGGTTATCACAATCGCGGCAATATAATCAGTCTCATTACTTAATTGTCACACCTCGTATTACCTGTTCTGGAATTAAAAAAGAAAGATGGTCGCCGGCAAGAAATATGGCTCCAATGAGGAGGTCAAATCGTTCTATAAGAACGACATAGAAAAGCTAGAGAAGCGTTAGAATGAATGTACCACTCTTGAGAGAGATTATAATAATGAATAAAGTTGTATATGTATGTACCTAGATATGTAAGTCTGTTTTTGTATAAGCCCTAGTGTACGTACTTCAAAGTTGGCGTGGTGAACCTTCATTTTAGACGTAAAGAAAATAGTTTAAGGTTAGGTGCTGCTGTGGGGGTGGTTTCCGCTTCACCTATAGGGTTGAATTTGGTCTTAAGAAATACTTATAGTAGGGCTATTTATAAACAAATTTTTTTAGGAATGTTTTCATAAGCAAGTGTGAAACCCTCAAATTTAGTAATTAGGGATGTCCTGGGGGTAGTTTTTGATCAAGTTAGAGGGTTGACTTTATTTCTATTGAATTCGCCATACCCAAATTAGTAAATGGCGACATTATTAGCGATTGGTATCAGCTCTTCCGCAACTAAATGTTTTCTTATATTGCGTTCATTGAAGGTTCAATTTTTCAAGAACCTAAAAAAAATTATCACAAAGAAAAAGTACCTATTTATTGGGCGACATAAGTGCTGTGCAGAAATAAAGCTCGGTAGGCTCCGGTGGGCAGGGCATTTAGCTCGTGTGAGTGAAGATGAGCCTGCTCGAAAAGTTCTCTGCGGTAAGACCTATGGGGTGCGACAGCGAGAGAGACCCAGCCTTCGCTGAACTTCGCCAAACTGGATGACATCGACTCAGAATCGGGACCGGTTGAGAGAACAGTTGCGAGATGCCAGGACCGGATTCCGGTTGTAGAGCCGTTAAAGAAGAAGCTCATCTTTGGAACAACGAAGTGCCAAAGTGGATAAGAACGGGACGTTCACCTTTGAATTATTGTTTGTTAAAGGATTTTTTGATAAATAATATCTCGTAAATATCTGTTATAATTTTCTATGTTTTTTTATCAATCTAACAATAAGACCACACACAACAATGCACGCTTTACATAATGATAAGATAAAGTCTCATAGTGAATAAAGTACTCGTTACTCCGAAATTTTCTTATCTTAGCACAATCTCCACCAACCCAAAATTTCGCAATTGTGCCACACTTATTTACGCCCAAACAAAAACAACTTCAACTACAATCGCCCAGCAATTAATGGAGTTGTAATCTAGTTGTTAAGTGCTTAGTACAAAATGTTTAGATTAACGGTCATAGCCGGTCATTAAGGCGATAACGTCCATAATTGATGATAGTTGCTGGAAAAGAAATAATCACCCGAGGTCGGGAGTGTGCCTCACCCATAGTCATCATCATCAATGGACAAAGCAAAGAGTTT
Organism: Thereva unica; assembly: GCA_949987705.1. NCBI lineage: Eukaryota > Metazoa > Arthropoda > Insecta > Diptera > Therevidae > Thereva > Thereva unica. Next base: position 66,225,737 of record OX465284.1, read on the forward strand.
GAATAAAGCATTTCCCACCTTTGTTGCCCTCTCGCTGAACAGATTTCAACGAAAATTTCATAATTTCAGGTTCCGCCTTCGCTTGTGCTCCAAATTACTTCAGCTGCACTAATTGCTGTATTTTTTGAATAAAAGCCCAAACAAGGGACGATTTCCACCATAAAAATAAATTCGACAGCGGCGGCAGCGGCAACAACGTATCACGAACATAATGGGAAAATAAGCGGCGCTCCGGTGGCCCGGAAATTATGCTCGTTGGTCACAATCCTGGGAATTCCTCAGTGATCGAGCTTCCAAAAGGCCCCACAGAAGGCAAAACAACGCCATGGGAAATGGCATAATTATGGTAAAAACTTGCCGCCTTGTTTCTACATACTAGAGGTGATAATGTAGAGGGTGTAGGTGGATGGGTTGATAATGCTTGATGTAGTCGTACTTACAGCCAACATAGACGAAGACAGAAGCTAACAGCAGGGCGACTAGAAATCCGGCTATCACAGCACATCCACATCTTTGACTATCGCCTAGCTTCCGTCTTGTGAATCTGATATCTGAATCTGTTGATAAAACTGACTCCGATTTCCGGCAATGATGTGATTTGTGGTGATGTTTTGGACATCTTGTGTGTGTTGATTTGCTGGTTTGAACCTGAAATGAAGAAACAATTTATTAGATAATTATGAAATTTTCTACACATGAAAAATATTTAGAGAGAGGCAATTGTACTAAGTAAATAATGGATTTTCCAGTTGGTAGGTAATAATGGTAGTTAGAAAAGCTGAGACTTATTTTATCATTATAGAAAAACTAGGACTAGGATGATCGGTAGTGCGATATGTCAATAAGATGAAGTAGTGAACGATCTGAAGAGCGTATTGATATTGTAAGGGTTAGAGAAAGGTAGAATTATCTTCGACGATCTACAGAACTGTGTTTTCAATAATACCTCTGCGTCCTTGATTAATTTGCAATCTTTATATCCGTATAAGATTCAGTTATGACGTAGACTTGCTAAATTGACTCTTGATTATAATGGAACTGTTGATCCTTTTGATCGTAAAGGTTTCTTTAAGCTTTTAATTTATGATGAGTTGAATATTGAGTTGAGGTTGAGTTGAATTTTCGACTCGCGTCACAAATCACAGTAATGACAAACAAAACACAGAGATGCTGCTTTCAACTTACTTAACTACTCAACTCGCGAACTCGCGTCTATATTCAAAATTTCAATTCAAGACATATAGCAGATTTGAGTCGAGCTCAGTCGACCTCAACTCAACTCGAGTCGCGTCTACATGTAGTTGGACTCGGTTTCAACCTGAGTTCAACCTACCATGTATATACACGTACCCGTATTGTATTTATAAAACCCTATTAAACCCATTAGCCCTATTTTATGTGATTTTCTAAGCTTTGGAATTACCCTTTGTAAGATCAGACCGTCATGTCGATCAAGTTATGGTGCACTTTCTAGTAGTAAGCATAAGTTAGAAGGTAAAAGTTTGTTGAATTGCCAGATTGAAAAGATAAATGTTTGGACTTGAAATGTCAAGGTGTGCGTTCTTTTTGGAAAAAATTGTATGATAGCGGTTATAAAATTTTGTGGTTAAGTTTTACATATTGTAGTTTTATCCTATATTTACCAGCTTCTAGGATTATAAATCGTCAAAGTCAAAATAGTGTTTTTTTTTTAAACTTAAATTTCATCTAAAACTACCCTTTTCTGCAAAAATACGTAGTTAAACTATACTATTTTTCCAAAATTAGAAAGCTTGGACTATTTCCTATGAATAATTTTATGCTACGGCCTTTGTTTTCGTGCTATGGCCTTTACTTATGAAGTTATTAGCGAATTTGATATTAAAATTAGCCTTACATTGGTGCTTATTTGGCACTTTTCGACAAAGCGCGAGTCGATACGCGCGTGTTGTGCATACAAGACCATTCCCAACGATGCAACTCGCTTGATGGCGAGTTTGATTCCAATAGGCATACTGGTGAAAGAAAGCGTGCGTCTGAATGATCCATAATAGGGTAGCCAAATATAGTGCAGCCAAAGATGACGGACCCACTGCAAGTCCGTAACGAAATGGCAAGGGAAGTAAGATGGGTCTGTTAAGGTTGGGTGAACCCCCATAGTTTTCGCAAACGTGTAAAGATGGGTTACTATGGAGCGACTTCACGCAGTTCTTAAGTGGCCATGGAGGATATAGGAAATACCTCCATTGATTAGAACACGATGACTTACCACTTTCCAGGATAACGTAGAGCATATCTACTGTTACTGTGTGAAGTGCCACGAATATAAGGCAGAGGTCGTAGAGTAGTAGACAGAGGTCGAGGCCCACTAATACCGAAAAACATAATAGGACACATAATAATAAGAGTGATAAGGTGGAGCTCAAGGACAAGTAAAAGGGTTAAAGATATGAAAGAAGAAATTACCAATAACATTAAGCAAAAAGTCCAAAAATATATTAGCAAACGTGCGATGGATATATGTACATTTTATGCAAAAAAAAACGCAAGAATTTGAAAGAACCAAGAGATGTTCCTTGATTCCCATATTGGAATATTTACATTCGAATGGAAGCAACACTAGAATAGAGCACGTGTAGATTCTTCAGAATGTTAGTATATAGGTATGCGTAATATTTTATTTGAGACTAGCAAAAACGCGCGTGCCTTGCAACGGCTTTTAATAAAGATAATTGTGTGTACATAGTCCGGGATAAGATAAGGGTATAATGAAACAAAGAACAAATCTGCAAAACGTAATTTAGGGTGCATACAAAAATTTAGTTACCTATAAGAAATATGTTACCTATCATCCTTTTTAAAACTCGACGTTTAGCGGGAATCGGGAAAATTTTGTACTACATGTACAACAGACACATAGCCCTCATATTACGACTCGTGCGCGTAGATTTTGACGTTGCAAGAGCTTCCTCAGGGCGACTTCAACATTTTTTCCCCAAAAATAGCGTTAAAAAAGATCAACAATTTCGCAAAATTGGAGCCCACTGTCAGTTCGAAAATACACAATTTGGTGCCCTTAAAAAATCGAATAAATACATTTCGGCTTGAGACGAAATACGTCCTGGATGTCGCCCATCACAATTTCCGTATCTATTACGAACTTACAAAGAGCAGCCAGCAGCTCAATGTCACGATTATCATTAATCTCAGAACATTTTCTATATTCTATATTGAGGATAATAGTACTGAATTCGGAGTTTTGTGATTGCGCTCGCATATTTTGCTTTAAATGACGTTTTTCAATCTGTCCCTAAATGAGTGGTCATTTTAGACGTGCATTAATCGCAACGACCCGCGCATCTGTCGGGGACAACTGGCAACGTTTGCCCGAACTCTATGCCAATAAAACAGTTTCTCCCCAAAATAATTGGGTTTTACTTCTGAAATTTTGCATTGCTCCGGTGACGGCTTCAATAGATACTTTATGTGCCATGGTACATTCATCCCAGGCCCAGGCAACCTTCATGTAATCTCGTAAAACTTTAGCTTTGTACGATCGGTATCTTAAACATAGAATGAACTGTTTTTCCTTGTGTGAGTAAAGTTGCCGCAATCTCTGCTAATGACCCTGCTACCGTAACCCTTTTATCTGCACGTATTTTGGGCAGTATGAGATTAATTTAAATTATCTTTTTTTTCTATAAAATCTGTCTCCAATCAATATAATTCTTTCAGTATGGAGCTATGTGTATACACCGGGGCGGCGCTTTCATAGGTGCAAATGGTGCACTTGAACAGGGCGCAATTGGACGAGGGCGCTATTTCAACAAATCTTTAAAAAAATTAAAAGGTGCTCCTGAGGTTTAATTTTCTTTTCATTGTCCTCCACTGCGTTCATTGTCCAATTTTTTCATTGTCCTCCACTACGTTCAAAAACTGAAGAACTGGTGGGGCGCAATATATCATATAGCACCGGGCGCAAAAAACCGGAACGCCGGCCCTGTGTATACACCCTATTACAGCTTGGCCGTCTCTATCAGCAAAATATTTTTTGATCGAGTGAAAAAGAAGCCCCTACAACCGATCAGAAAGACTTCGTCACTATTATTTCAATCAATAAATATCATAGCCTGGGCGACTAAAGTCAGTGGAGGTCATTTTTAAAAGAATCAAAGTTTCAAGAGAAGTAGTACATATTTGCAAGGCCAATAATAAATATCCACGCCTTTCGAAACCTTATTCTACTATCGGATCAGACTGATGTTGTGCCTAGAGACTAGCCACTAATTACGCTTTTTCATGGTATTCTTTCTGTTGAATAACACAGACTGGATGATCATAAAAAATCAAGAAAATTATATTTTTTCACTTTTTATTACATAAGTAAATGTTTATGTTCTCCTGAGTATCATTAATAAATAATACTAATTTAGTGACAGATTCAAAACTTGTTCCACCGAAGTAAAAAAAATTATTTTTCACCACTGACGGCCGAGGATTGAACTTGGTTCCCCGGGGTAGCATTCCAGCACCCCACCTCTAGGCTACCGATATATGTACTTTATTGGAAATCTCTTTTTTGTTGTTAAATATACTTCCGGTTGGAATTTCCAGACCATTTTCTCAGTTTTAGGTCTCTTGATCAAGAGCTACAATTTGAGATATGGCCCAAGTCTGTAGCGACAGTACTTTCAGAGATGAAAGAAGGTCACAGACGGACAGACGGACAGAGCCTCTGTATAAGCTTTTTTTTGAAAAAGCTAAAACTGATACGATAGTCGGAAAAAATATTTCCCTAATAGAGTACAAACTTTTTTTTATCATTGCAATTGTATACCTGAAAGACCTATTTAAATATCAATTGCTCCCTTAGTGAAGGGTTCCCTATAGTACGATCAAGATAGCATTAGGAAAATCTAGATATTTAAATAAAGCTTTGTGAGGACTACAATTGGAATGATAAAAAAAATGTTCAGTTGCTTTCCTTCGACTATCGGTTGAAGTTTTTGGCAAAATCCGGTAGTCTGACACGATAGTCGGTACGCTTATCGGATCTGATGGTCATATCCGCCTGAAATATGGCCGCAAAAGCACAGAATCTTCCAGTGAAAGTCCCATCACAATACCGGCAGGCCAAAATAGTTTTTGCCTAGGCAGACATTCCAATTATATTTATATAGAAAGATCGATAACCATATGAACTTGGAAAAACACAATTATTTTGAAATCACAGACAGACACTCCAATTATATTTATATAGATAACTGCTAATTTGAACTCCTTGTCCCTCCTCTGTTCCACTCGCTTTTTCCACTTTTCACGGGTCAGTTTTACTTGGATTGTGCGGTGCAGCATTCGTCCAGTGGCGAGTAAACAATCGAGGGGATACTATGCTACTTTCTGGGGCTCGAATAACCACGTACAAATATTTGTACAGGATTTAGCCATATCGCCGACAGGCCGTGGCCTGAGAGTTTTCGCCTTGAGGGCAAGTATCAATACACACTCCCGGGCCGCCACCTGTACAGTCCAAAAAAACTGTCAAAAATCTTAATGTGTTTGGGCATAAATTTTATCGCCAGTTCGTGCCTGAAGATCTGAACTTTTATGCATTCTCAAGTCATAAATTTATGGCAAGAATTCACTCCGTATCCATTAGCAATGGAAAGCAAGGCGCCAAACTCAACCACACTCACGTTCGCCGGTGTTTACGACTTGAGTCTGGAGCAGTGTTGAAGTTTTTTTTTAAGAGCACGGACATTAGGATTGTAAGGGATAATTAATTATTATGTAAAAAAATGTTAAAAATTGAAAAAGCTTACAGTTTAGATTTTGGTTTTATCAAGTGATCGTTTGAAAGTGTTTTTTCCTATAAGATTTGAGGACTTTGAAGACTATACTTGGAAAAGAGACGCTTTGACTAATTTTAGCCAAATCTTATCTTAAAGATAAGGTCTAGCACGTGCTTGGTTTACATTATCAAAAGCATAAGAGCAACTCGCTTTCCACTTTAAAACGCGCGGGGTCTGGACTGTGCCTCGGTGAAGTGCCGGCGTGTGTTGTCGCCAGTCCGATTATACCGCAAACAATAAATGTAACCACAAAAACAACACAAAAAAACAAAAAACACATAAAAACTTAATAAAACCAAATTAATCAACCACCTAAATAATAACATAAATCACAAAACAAACAATAACATAAAAAAATAATAATAACAGACAAAAAAACTAAGCGAAGGCCACCAATAGCAACAACAATAACCGAAGGACTGACGGACAACAAGTAAGTCTCCTCCACCCGCTTCCCACGCTTCCTGCCGGCCGCTCCGGCGCTGCAGCCTTAATCGGTCAGCTGATAGGAGTCGTCTGAGTGAAACCCAAGTGCTGCCAGATCTTGATTTAGATCGATTTCAGGTGACAGGGTATAACTTAGTGCACAACTTTTCCGCCCATAGAGGATTAGCGATATATATTAGGAATGACGTGGCGTTTCAGAAGGTGTACAGTAGTACGTCCTCTGATTTTAACCATCTTTGGATTAAAATAATTATCCATAGCCACGTCATATTTTTCTGTTTTTTATATAGGAGTCCTAATATTAGTAATGAGGCCACCACTTCAGCCTTCGATGCTATTTCCAAACAGATTTCCGGATCTTTATTTTCCTACCCGGAAAGCGAAATCATTGTTGCGGGTGATTTCAACGTTCACAATGTACATTGGCTAAATTACTCAAATGGCACCAGTGTTCCTGGCAAAGACGCCCTCTTTGCGAGCCTCAACAACTTGCACCAAATTGTCAAATGTCCGACGAGAGTCTCTGATATTCCAGGTCAAGGAGCCCATCTCCTTGACCTGTTTCTTACTTCTCATCCGACGCGGTACTCCATCAAGGTTAGCTCACCCCTTGGCAACTCGGACCATAAACTAATTAGCGCTTATTTCCTATATCCATCCTCGACCACAACCACCACAGCTCCTAAAAGAACTGTCCGGCACTATGGGAAAGCCAACTGGTTGGGTCTTATTCGCTTCTTCCAGGCCACTGACTGGGATTTGTGTTTCCGTAATGCCAATGCGAACTATGCGGCCCTCTGTGTCACCAAAATTATTCGAGCGGGTATGCGCTTATTCATCCCTCACTCTACCACATCTGTGAAGCCTAGGCCGAACAAATGGTTCAATGGGGAATGTATGAACGCAATCAAAGCTAAAGAAGCCGCATAGAGAGCATACAGACGTTCGCCTAATGAGCCACTTCTTCCTGAGTACATCAAATTGAGAAACTCCTGTAACTCCATCATCAGGAAAGTCAAATCATCATTTGATGATAGATTGAGAAGTAAGATTCTTAACTCCACTACAGGCAGCAAAAACTTCTGGTCCTTGGTAACTGCCATCAAGAAGAATTTTACTTCCTCCTCAACACCTCCTTTTATTCACAACAAGGAAGTGATAACAGAAAGCAAACCCAAGGCCGACCTATTAGCTTCTCTGTTCGCCGCAAATTCCTCTTTACCCGATGCTGCTGTCACGCCCCACTCTCGAGAATACCAACCAATCAATGGACGGAGTTCACTTCAGGACTCGCGAGGTGTTTAGGTGTCTCAACTCGACGTCAATAAATCCACTGGCCCCGACAAAATCCCCCCTATGGCCTTGGATTTCTCAAGAGATGCAAGTTCCTCCTCCAGCCAGCCGCATTGGCTACAATATACAAATCCTATATTCGGCCGCGCTTCGAATACAACTCGCATATCTGGGGAGGCGCCCCAAAAACCACCTTGGCTTGTCTCGACAAGGTGCAAAATCGTGCCCTCAAACTCATTGGTGGGGCCATTTCGCGCCTCCATAGACACCTTAAGCCACCGTAGGAATGTAGCAGCCCTCTCCATACTTTATCGCTATTACCATGGCGACTGTCCACTGAAATTCAGGACCTCCTGCCTGCACGGCAATACTTTTCCCGCAACACAAGACTAGCCCGCTCGGCTCACCCCCATACCCTACAGCCCCCCGTTCACGCACAATACGGTTTAGAAGTTCGTTTATAAATAGGACAACTCGACTGTGGAATAATCTCCCGCAGTCAGTATTTCCGAACTCGTACAACACCTTAGAGTTCAAACGTGAGGTTCATCGTCATTTTCTTCTACACCCTCCAGACCCCCTCTAACCTTTCCTATTCTCCTCTATTCTTCAAACCAAGCTTACTACTAGACATTGCACCATGAACTGAACGACATGACGGACTGGTAGAATAAAGGGTTACACCTAAGCTTGGTTTTTCATATAAAAAAAAAACTCAAAGTGTCGAGAGCGAAGCGAAATTCTAAAATTTTACTTATCTCCTTAAATCCGTCTTTGGATTAGCGGAGATTGAGAGAACGGCATTTATAAATATGTATTAGCAAAAGGGCTATTATCTTGTTTAAACGACCAGAAAGATTTTTTTTAGAACTAAATTGATACTACCTTTAGCTTAGAGCAGCGTTTTCCAAACTGGGGGGCGCGACCCTCAAAGAAGGCGCTTATAGCTCAAAGGGGGGCGCGGATGATTTTATCTTTTTGACTTTTTTGGCTCACTGTTTAATATCTACTTAAATTTTATTGTGTCTTTTTTGTTATACATCTCGTCTTCTCACATCGAAAAAACGCGTTGAAATTGTAGCGCTTTACATTGAATACAATCGTTCAATTGTGAAGACTGTACGACTGCTTATCGTAAAAAAATATGGCAGAAATTCGGGGCAGCGGTTCAGGCAACACAATTTGTAGTTTGGTGAAGAATTTCTTTGAGTAGGTACGGGTCTGTAGCCATTCGCCATTTTGGGGCAAAATATTGATGACCAACGAAGCTTATGTTACACTCTCTGGCGGAGTCAATAAACAAAAACTGTCGACAGGGAACTCACCCGTCATTCACGAAACACCGAAGTGTGCTCAAAAACTATCATCGGACCATTTTTCTTTAAAGTTCGAGAAAGCCTCGTCGGCGGTACTTCGTGTGTCCGAAAACACGTGAAAAAGGTCTGACGAACCTATTTTCAACAAGACAGTGCACCTTGCCGAAGTAGCTGTTTTAACGCACATCGAATGGAAATCATTTAATCGACAAGGTATTCATAAACTGATTTGAAATAAATGGTAGAGAATATGGTGAATAAATCTGGCTAATTTGTCGTTCGGCTAAAAAATGTCGAAGTTATTCTATGTTAAAATACCGAAGGTCTAGATGGCGCATCCCACCGAGTATACAGGGAGTTTTATGTAACAGAGGGGCCGCAGTATCATAAAGTTTGGAAGCCATTAGCTTAGAGTGATCAAAACACTACAAAGGTATTTTTGTCTCTTTGGTCTGGTTAACATTCCTACGTATTTTTATTCTCAATTCAATATTTTTCTTTTTCTAACATCGCCTATAGCAAAGGGATTCTTTCTCAATCAAACGGATTTTTAACGAATTGTCACGTCGGCATCTCTCCTAATCCCTTTCGACTTAATGTTTCAGTCACATTACATTCTCTCAAATTTCGTGACTAAAATATGAGTATATTATCATTATACAAAATTTGTTGATTCTGGTTAAGTTTCTTTTCAAAGGTTTTCTTTTATAACAAATGAAAAGAGAAAAAAGTTACTTGACCCATTTTCAAAATAAAATCACTGGTTGGCTTTTAGAAGAAACATGGGTGTGCTATACCTCAGTTGGCACAACCATGCTCCAATGACTCAACTACAGCAGCCCTGACAGAAGTTGTTCTAACTTTCATTCTTTCCACTTAAATTACATTTTGAAGTAAAGAAAAAATCCAAATTTAACACTGAAGTGGGTTAAAGAAAAATTTGAAATTTGAAGTAATAGGACCATATTAAATAGAGCTCAACAATAAACGACTTTTGATTACAATCTTAAATTAAACACAATTTTATAGAAAAAACAATTTTTTTATAAGAGTTGCATTGGACTTTGATTAAGAAGATGATTATGAACTGAATTCGCAATATTTGAATTGGACAATTTTTGTCATTTCTTCTATGCCTTACATATTTATAAATTCCGTAATGGTTTATCTGCTCGAAAAAATCAGGCCAATTTTCTAGCATCAATCCAAATTGAAAATAATAAAAAAATCCAATTGTAAAAATTCCGCTCAATTTCGTGTTAAACAGTCCTGATAGCAAGTAAAACTTTCAATTGTGTCCCATAAAAAAAAACAAAAACTATACTCACGATCTCTTGAATACCTTATCTCCATCGAGATCGGCCTTTCTATATGCCAAAACAACAAAACATCGCGAAAAAAACAAACACTTATTGCCGCTGCGCGGATAACTCAGAAGCAGCGCAGATGAAGAAAGTAAGACATCGACTACGCCTGGTCAACAAAGACAAACTCCGTCAGTTTTTGCCGTTTCGATGTTACTACCTATGTTTGCAGCTGCCGCCTCAATGCTTCATAATAAAAATATACATGCGCAAGGAGAAGCCGAGAGGAGTTCTGGTGTAAGATCAGGTAGCTTCGGTGTTAAGCAGAAACCCCAGCTGCTTCGAAAGCAATTAGTAGCCCCTTTAAAGACTCAAACAGATTGGCGCGGAAACCATGACGGCGGCCGCCTGCGAGAGAATTTCCCATACATTAAATTTCTTCGCGGGCGGGGACGTATGGAAAATCTCTCGCAGGCGGCCGCCGCCACGGCCTCCGCGCCAATCTGTTTGTGTCTTTATTCGTCTTCGTGGTCAAATGACCCAGTAACTCCATGCAGCCCTCCTAATGAGAAGCGCCAAACGAAGCATAGAAGCCACACCAAGCCCTAACGCAACGACCCATAGATCACAGAACAATAGAGATCACAGTCGGCGCGATATTCTTCCCGGCCGGCTCGATCGAGTAAACGGTTTGTTTGAGTCAAGGTCGATTCGTTTCATGCTCCGTCTCCCGCAGCGCAGAGACAAGTGGGCTGCCCACGCCGAGTGTGTGTATGGGGTACATGCCCCAGTGAGCCCCAATGCCGTACAAATGGAAATTAGAAGGCGCATTCCACCACACTACCTGCTCTATATTTGCTGGGATTCCGCACCTTTATGTACACTAAGTTCATTCAAATTCTGTCAAAAGGATCGGTTTTAATTAATCACAAATCCAGGTTATTCCTTTGTTCGTATATGCTAATTAAGATGTCACCGAGAATTTTATGATGCCGGAAATCTTGTTCTGGAATTACTATGAATTTAGGGCACTTTCATTGCGCCATCATTGCACGAAAATTCATCCACAAATAACCACCAAAAACGAACCCGAAACTTGTAGACCTTCATGAAAGCGAGTTGCTCATATGTAAGCATGCGTGGTAGCGACATGCATTCACTTCTGATCCACTTCCAATTGACATACACTCGTTACTTCTGAACCTGACCGCAAAAATGGCATTACTTTAAGAGAAAAAAAAAACTTAAGAACACCCCAGCACCCAAGAAACTAGAAACTAGAACTAAGTCCAGGGTTCACTCGAACGTGTGGAGTTGCTAGTTTCGCCCGAGTGTAATATCACAAAAAACAATGGGTTTGCGCTTTTTAAATGAGTCATGGAGCAACAAACTGGAGATCTTATTTCTTTGGGAGTCGCAAGAAATGAGATCGGCACCCGTGTCAGATCACCTGGAGTAGGTTCAACTGTTGATTGCTTTTGTTTACTTAATAGAAGTTCGTGCAGAACTAGAAACTAGAACAATCGGCATCCAAGTGAAAATAAGCCAACTACTGGCCGGGCAGACGTGGACAGGCCACCTAGCCGACCTTGTCGAAGTTGGATAGTCTTGTTTTCTATGGTTTCTTTAACGGGTCTTTATGATGCTACTAACAGCTGGGTGCGAAATTCTTAAGGTTTTTGTTGTGCTTTGGTGATTTTTATGGATGAAGAAAAAATGTTTCTTAATTTGTATCCAAGACGCGGCGTAGAAACCCGTGGACCCGTTAATCTTTTTATATTTTAGTCACAACTAGAGATTCTGTGGGAAATGTAATTTTATGACGGGGTTGATTCCATGACGTATATGAAATGCTATGGCAGAACGTGAGAACTGAGCTAATCAAGTACAAAAGGGAAGTTAACGTTCACTTCCGGATACAGGAATTCAATTATTCCCAGATGGTACGAATGTGATGAAAGATAATTCATTTGTCGCTTGATTCGTGCTGTAAACACATAAAACATTCGCATGTGATGTGAAATAAGCATTAAAGATGAATTATGTTTTACCTGTAATTGCACTTCACTTGTGCATAGAGGTGTTGTGTGGTGGTTGCGATTTGATGGGAGATAAATTTTTTTGATTAATGAACAATCAAGAGTATATTTTTCAGTAAGTTCATAAGATTCCAAACAAAAAATAAATTTGCATTTCTCAACTTTTCTGCAAGTTTTTAAACTGGTTCCTTACATTATTGCTTATAAAAGTGAGGCTTCGAAATACAGTCCGGTGATCAATACTAACGATCGTCTGTATGTAATATTTAATAAAAATGATCATCAGGCCATCAATCAAAATACAACATTTGAGTCGATCATTATGTTTATGCGAAATCTTTAAGCGATTTGACATTCAATTCTTCATGTTCAAATGTTTTTCAATGGCTAGGGAACTTCTTGTCTCCCAAATCAAAGTATCTACTTTTGAACCCGTTGGTAAAAACTCGATATATATATATGTATATATTTCTAGGTCTTCCTTGGGACATTTGTTAAGGCATTCTCATTTTTTTTTATGTAACACACTAAAGACTTAGGGAAGGCCCCTTTGTACTGTCGACCATGTATTTTTTTTTTGTTTGAAATGTGGAACAGCAGCTCTAGTCGGAAGATAGAGAGAGAAGTGAAGGAAAGAACTGTCACAACCTAGCTGCGGTATTTTTATTTCACCTACTCCCAACCATTTTGCGACTCTGACATCGGGGCATCGAGAACAACTCGCTGGAGTGTTATGCCTCCTGAAACGAGTTGAATCTCATCAACCAACCGATGACATGCGCTTGGTGGAGCGGGGAAGAGAACTAGTGAAGGCTATGACAGGAGGAATCAGGAATGTAAAGAGGGAAGAAGAAAGAAGGAAAGTTATGTAAGCGGGAAATTGGGAAAGGCTAGGACCGTGACACCGCCGGGAATCGAACCCGGGACCTCTGGGGATAGTAGTCAGGCGCCTTACCCGTAGACTACCGAGGCCCACATGTCCTATCCAGGGTAGGCGTTAGAATTTGATGATTTTGGTTATGTTAGGTTCTTTGCATATTTGGTACAACTCGTAGTTGTATCTTCTTCTCCAGACACCCTCCAACGCCTGTAATCCTGCGGAAAATTTTCTCTCGCAGCTTCTAAGAACTTGCTCATCACACCTAGCAAGCGTCCATGCTTCTGATCTGCACTGATTTTATTACGGTTCTCTACAACCTAAATTTTATACCTCTGCTTATTTTTTCTTATTCACCATAATGTAGTAAGTTTTGTTCGCTGGCTGTACACTTCTTTTAATTTCCGCTATGTTTAAGGATTCTATGTTATATCTGTCGATTATTACATTTTATTTCTTGCTCTAGTATTTCTATTGGGGATTCACATATCTTTCGAACTATGTTCTATGTCTTTCGATCTTTACCATGAATGCATTGCATATACTACTCTCAACACAAAACAGAGCAGACCCACTGTGCGTTCCTCAAAAATATTTTCTTCAAAGTCAAAAGTAGAACCATCAATCATATCATTCTTTCTACTAGAAACCCCAGAACGCATGCTAGACCTACACCTTCGAAACTAGATTCTTACGCCTTCTTCCCACGTGCATATTGCGAAGAAAAAACGACACACTGGTGGCCCTAGCGGAATTCAAGATCCACAAAGTATAGTCGTCGTATACTATAGTCAGATAGGTAGATAAGAGATTAACTCTAGACTGATAAAAACTATGACATATTTCTATGCACAGGCAGCTCAAAATTGGAGTCGGGTTGGACCCGGGGTACTGAATCTCTTAAAATACGACCGCGTTAAATCAGGCTCTTCTTTCAGGCGGAATTGCTGGCAATCTGCAAAATCTGCCAAGCAATGTAGGCGAATCAAAGGCTAGAAGGCAGCGTCATTCTGCTCTCTGAGAGATAAGTGGCAATAAAGACACAAAGCCCGGTCTCCTCAGGCCTAAATTGGTCGGTACCTATCAATAGAAGAATCTCTCTTCCTTCTCTGGCCAGGAAACACCCTTTAGTGGGCATCTAGTCCCAAGAACATCTAGGGCAACAATGATTTGGCCAGACTAGAATCAAATCTGATTGCACATAAGCTGCCCTTCCTTTCAATAACAAGGTCCAGATTTAGCAGCTGGCCAATTAGGGTATATTCGGCCACTTTAAGAATTCCATATAACACCCTCAGAATTCCATATAAAACCCAGTAACTAAACATATTCTTTGCAGCTAACCCACCTTAGCTAGGATCAGACACAGAACATTTTATAAACTTATCTAACAGGGCTTGGGAGATGTTTCAAACCTTAAAATACGAGTGTGGTCTGAAAAGCTTCCAATCTCAACGTGAAGATGGCAGCACTCGTCCATAAAGGCTAGTGAATGTAGGTGCGCATCTTTTGACAGTTACTCACCAAAGTTTCAGCCATTTTGGACGCGCAGTTGCTATTTGACAGTCGTTTGAGTAAGTCGATGTGAGCGCTTTTGTGAAAAGCAGTAGTAGCAGTTTTTGGACGTCCCGAACATTCATCGCCTCACAAGCTTTCACGGCCACATTTAAACTCAGCTGCTTAAAACTCCACTGTGGTAAATGATGGTGCAGAGTCCCCGTACACAGAGTCCAACTCATCATTTCATTATCGCTCACTGACTCATCATTTTCACAAAAACACTCACATCAACTCACTCAAATAACAACTGCGCGTACAAAATGGCTGAAACTACATTCACTAACTTTTATTGACGAATGCTGCCATGTTGAGGCCGGAAACTTTTTAGACCACCGTCGTAGTATACAGGATGCGGTTACATTAATATTAAAGGCAGTTTTGGCGATGAGCGCAAACATTTAAATGTGCAGCGACGATAAACAAAAAGAAGGCAAGCATCAAGCACATACGCGTAATCCGAGAAGTGCCGACGCCGTACGATTTGCTGTATGCAAAAGCTGTCGCTATCGCCGAAAATATCGAAATTCCGGAAGAGTTCTCACCGGCATCAGCATTTTAGCTACGAAGATCGCGACGAGCCTATTGCCAATCCGCCTGATAGTTTTCGAATCGAATTTTATTGTTTCGTGCTGGACGTCGTCGCCAGAAATGTTCTCGACGAATGTTTTAAAACACTTAAGGCGTTGCAACGCGTGTCGGATTCTTGTATCGTATCAATAACACAGGTTTCAAGCCAACCGAAGGAAAGGAAACTTTTTTTTTCGTGTTTCATCGCTTAAAATGAGGCTAACTAAAATTAATTAAAAACTATCTTCGTACTAATAAGTATGTGCGATGCCCAGCTGTCACATTTGGCGCCGATTTCCATCAAATTGCCTCGACAATGTGACAGATGCCGACGTTGTAAATCGCTTTTCTGAATTACATGACAGGCTATAGTTGATCTATCGACTACAACGTAAATCCCTAATTATGAACTGCGAAACGGTCCTTTCCAGGATCAAAAACCGGATTAATCGATGAATGATAAACAAATGACGAAACGATCCTTTTCAGGATCAAATCAGTTTGCAGAAGGCTAAGCAAGGAGTTTCGTCGAAACGAAAGGTAGTGGCGCAGCAAGAAGTAGAAGAGAAGTCGCCATCCCTTTTCAACTTATCAGCGCGTAGAACTGAAGTTAAATGAATTAATCCATTTACGTCGATTCTGAAGTAAGACTGAACTATACTAATAAATGCCAAATAGAACGAAAATTTATTTAATTAACAATGTCTCATACTATACTAATTCCTATAAAGAATAAAAACCCGCGTTCGAAGCGAGTCAAAAAAAATTGCTCTTAAAGGGGGCGGCACGGCAAATATGCATTGGCCGCAAAGGGCCTAGCTGGAGCCCCGTTAATTACCGACCATGGAGAATCACTGGGGCCAATGAAAGTTAATCAACTTAGCATCGCACCTTGATTGAAGACGTTATGTTAAAGACTTTGATTTTATCAGTAAAATATGCACTTAGAACTTTGTTAAAGTCTAAATACCAAAGAAAGTCCTAAATATTTCACTTAAACTGTTTAACAAAAATAATCATCCTGCAGAATTTAATATTCTAATATATATTTTCAGCTCTTCTGCCTTCTCATAGACTGTAAAACTAGCATCTCTCCACTCTAGATAAACATTTGATGCTATCGTAGCCCGTGTCAAAGCATATAATATAAAACTTTTGATGAAGAAACCAGCAGAACTACGTTTAGTTATAGTTTTGCATATTGTAAGACTCAAGTTTACAACCCCTAAACTATTCCAGAAAGTGAAGAATACACTTAAAATCTCTAGCGAATCAAGAAGTAATAGGACAACATTTTTGATAACTATAAAAGCCCAAATGATTCTTCGGTAAACAGACAAGGACTGTAACAGATATGTAGGCTTGGAAATTCTCACATTTCCACTAAGAAACTCTTTTATGTCAATCTTGACTGAGTTCTTTAAAAGTATTTAAATGGTTTTGTTTCTTAAAAGACGCCAAAAACAGAAGAAAAAAATATTATTTAACCACCACCAACCCCAGATCCCGAAAAAATCTTCGAGAACCACCTTCGGACATGGTTCTAATCTTTATAAATCTAAAAGATAATTTTTGTTCTAGTTAAACAACAATTTAAATCCTTTTAAGGGCATAAAAAACAAAAAAATGCAGCTGAAAAAAGGAAAAAAAAACAACTGCTCCAGGTGAGGCTCGAACTCACAACCCCGGCATTGCTCACTAGTTACTGATTATAAGTACCGTGCGCTAACCAATTGCGCCACTGGAGCCATATGACGGAGCTGTCGTATAGCCACATAAGAACAAGGCGAATTCAAAGTCTTTCCGAAGCTTTTACGGAAAGAATTTCAGCTATTTTTACCCAAAAGTTTCTTTTCAAGCTTTTTATTAAACCTAACAAATGTGACGAATTCTTTTGTAGAACTTTGAGAAAAATGTTATTTCTATATTTAGAATTTAATTAATTTAATTAAAATTGTAGTTTATTTGTTTAATTTTTGTTTTAATTAACGAAATATTTTTCGTACATAAAAAATGCTTGATTTTTAATTTAAACAGTTTACCATTTTCGTATTACGAAAGAGGAACAAATGCTAGTGAACACTTGAATTTTAATTAATAAATCTTTACAGAACTTGAGGCAAAATAAACGTAGTTGGTAATTACTAACTTCGAAATTATAATTTCTACTAATTTGTCAATATGAAGAAGTTTTTACCATAGATCAACATAGAAAAAAATATTGATTTCTCTTTGGGAGAAGCTCTTTGTTTATGACAAAAAAGGAGATACAAAATCCTAAAATGAATTAAACCGGTTCAGAACTTAAGTATAGATTTGTGAATTATAACAAGGAGTTCGTAATTTGGTATAAAAGATATTTTGTTAATGAAATTACGATAGTGGCGATTAGTGAAGTAGATGGAGAAACATGAAAATCACCACCTCCGTGGACGGTTGGCCTTGCTCACTGTCTGAAATGTGAATAAAATGTCTATCCAGCTAGTATCTTGTGAGGTTAGGGTAAGGCTAATACTTCACCTTTAAAACAAGCTATTAAGGAATGACCGAGATGTCGGTTAGTGAAACGAAAGACAACGATCACGGCAAAGACTTGACTTGATTAATTTTTTAATAATTTTCTCATTAAATGTTCGCATTCTACACATAATGTTCATAAGAATCAATCGATTTTTACGTCTACTTTCAAGCCCTGGACAGACCGATTTTCACCTATAGTTATCCGCTATGGTTCATTATCTCCCCTTCTTAGGTGTAATAAGTTGAACTTGAGTTAAGCTGATTCGAAGATGTGTTGCTAGAGACATAATTCGTAGGAGGTTCTGCCGAAAGCAAAATATAACGGAGTAGCTTGTGAATAAGGCTCCATCTCAACAGAGGAATGCTTTGGACTGAATCCAAAAGGAATTGGTACTTATATAGATAAAATGGCGGATACAAAAATATTGGTCTAAGAAAAATAGAGAGTGCTCTTTTTATGTTCTGCATCGCAAAGCATGCGATGAACGTTATATGTTTCTTATGCCCTAACAGGCCATAGGGAGTTTCAGCAATTCCTTATATTAGTTCAGCATGCAGAGTTCAAATATAAAGAAACATACGGAATGCTTCCAACGCCAGGACTAGGTACTATTGGGTGGAGGATACATACCGATTGATTGCGTATTCACCTAACAGAAAGCTAAACACTCTTTTTCATTAGGCCAGTTTTAAATTATCAGCTTAGGATTTAGAGAGGATCTAGTTAAAATCTAGCTAGTTTTAAAGTTATACATATATATGTAAAGGGAGCTTAGTCGTGAGTGCTTCCATTTACTAATTCTTGGTGTTTTGCCAAGTAAGGCCCAATGAAACCCGTCGTTTAGAATGGGAGCACCATCATTTAATTAATATATTAGTCGAGCCGATGAAGGTTTTTCCTTCTTAGTCCTCAGGGACAGCTACGATTTTGATGATTTGTTTAAAATGTTTGTCTTTGTAAATTATTTGAAATCGGAAAGATTCCAATGTGTGCAATTAAATTAATTGGCCATACCCCAAAAATAATCCGTTTTTGGCTAATATCTCTTAAACGGTAAGTCTTATCATAAAATAGTGTTTACAAAGTTTGTAGATTTAGCGATTATCTACAAAAAAAGAGTTGTATAAATCCTTTGATTCCTGGATGTATTTGGAAAAAAAAATTGTTCGAGAGGGGGCTATCCCCATATATATGCGATTCCTAGATGGCGGGGGAGTTTTTATGTTCCCGGACCCCCCTGCCATTTTTTATGTGATAAAATCCGGCTTTTTTGATGTGGAACAACTAAGCTTACTAATCACTCTTTGTACTACCAGTTCTGTCATGTCGTTCAGGGATAGGGTGGTAGGTAAATTTTGAATTGAATGAATGGTCACGGTGCAATGTTTATCAGCGAGCTTGGTTTGAAATATGGGAGAGGATATTTGTAGAGTGTTGGACGAGTTCGGGAAAATTGATTGTGGGAGAAAAGTTCTTAGATGTATAATAGGCCCGACCAGCGAGAATGGAATATAGCGAAGGAGATACAACAGGAAATAGGCCAGTAGGTAGACCCTGGATGAGATAGATAGATTCTGTAACGGCTGACGGAGAGGCAATGCTCAACATCCGGAACCGGAGGCATGATGCAAGGGACCCTCAAACTTGGAGAAATTCCCTAGAGGAGGCTAAGGCTCGATTTGGGCTGTAGCGCATTGGATGGATGGATTGTTATCAGCGACCCACCTTTATTGAGCGCTCAGCAAGAAAGCTTCTTATTCATTCCCTTAGACCTGGGCTTGGAGTTGAGACAACAGAGCAGATTGGTATACTCGGTCCAAAGTTCTGGACATATCTAGAGCAACCAGAGCAGATTCACCAAAGCGATGGCAATTTTGGTGGAGGTGCTCTGTGACACTGTGAGACATACAAGGAGGTCGCCAGCAGATCTTTTGGAGCTAACGCCGTCGGTCACGTAGAATTTTGTTGGTTTCCAGATATTCCATTAATTGTTTGTTGATTCATTTCTCCACGACTTTGAGAAGAAGAGAAGTAATTACTATTGACTGGTTGTTTAAGGGGTCGATTGAGTCACATTTTTTCGGTATTGGCTGAACATGTGCAAGTTTTCAGAAGTCTGGATCTGGATAAGCAAGTCAAGCCCTTTGAGACATCTATATACACCTCGAGTCCTGAAAAAAACTCCGTCCATTGAATGAGCAGTTCGCTCGAGGGTGGAGGTTGTATAGCAGCATCAGGTAGAGAAGAATTTGCCTTGATCTGTCAAGGCATTCATGCAATGTAATGCAATTATGTACTTCCAGCTTTATGAACGCTGTAATCTGTTTCCAGATTTAAGCTAAATACATATAACCGTTTTCGAGATGTCAGGGCAATGTCTTATTTCTCTGGACTATACATATGCTTTGGAATAATTATTTCGTTACTTGACATCTTGTCTTGAGATCTTGAGTTGCAATTTACTTGAAATTCATGTTGCGTTTTCAGTTCACTTACTTGATTTCAAAATATTTTGAATAAGCAAGACCCTTTTACAAGTTAATCAAGCAAATTTTTGTGATTTACTTGACTCAAGTATACTCGAAATCAGGATAAGTTTGCATGCACAATAGCTACTTCAAGGACTCTTCTGATAAGCATGTAAACGTAATGAAAATTTCTGATGAAAATTGAATCGATTCTTATCGGATTATCTCATCAACAGAATGATGCACAACCTATCATTATGCATATAATATAATAAATTAATATTTACAAAAATATTTTTAATTAAATTTTATTTCAAAGCCAGTAGTTCTGTTTCACAATATCGTTGCACTGCATTATTGATATCACTAACAGTTCTTTAAGCGATTTAATTTTTTGGCTCTTAAATTTATTCAATTTTTAATATCCAGACCAGTTTTGTGGAATTTTTGTCGAACTAGAATTTAAAAGTCAAAAGTGACATAATCGTCTACGCTGTTTAGAAGTTAAGGCTGTGACAAAGAACGACAACAGGTTGCTCAAGAGACCAAAAAAATAAACTTTCATAGTTGTGTCATCAAGACTCAAAACCGTAGATAATCGAAAACTATAAATAATTTCGATATCGAAATTTTCTTTATTTCAAATAAAAACTCAAGTTATGAATAAGACAAAGGCACGAATCCTTCACCAGCAATCAAACAAAATGAGTAAACAAAATATTTACAAATTTATGCAAGACTCATTCGACCAGAAGATAGCACTCAACATAGAGCGAGGAGGAAAGTGGCGATTCATTAATTATGGCCAACTGAGAAATTCAAATGGAAAGGTTGTCTGCTAGCTGCTAGTTGAGATGAAAAGAGGTGGTCTTTACAATAGCACAATATAGTAATAATAGGGCTTACAAATTTTCGCGTTAACGTAATTAAATCCAAGTTCAATGCGCCGGAATTGGAAAGATTTTTGTAATAAGAAAAACGCGGAAACAAATCAATTTTGTAACCATTTTTGCGGTGAGTTCGACAAAGATGGATTCACTGATCCAGACGCCGAATCCAACCGAATAATAAGAATGGAGAGTTTCTCTCTGGCAATTTCTTGGTGTAATTACAAGGAAAACTCCAGCTTGGACACGGACTTTCTTTCTTCATCTCATTCAAGATCGAGCGCTCCGGCGTTTCTGCTCTGGTATGTTATTATTGATTTTGATGCAGTGGATCACCGTGGCGTTTGGTATTATATGGAAAATGATGAGAAAAGAAGAAAACGTTTTTTGTGCTTATGCTGATTATGAGTTACTCAATATACAGGAAGCAACTCTTGTTGCTTTATTCGAAAGTTTGAGTTATTATGATATGTTGGAAATTGAGGATGTGATTGATGGATTTTTTAAAATGGTCTTTGTCGTTCTGAAAATTAAAACGAACAAAATCTGTTCGTTATTATCCGAACTTGTTTGAATTTATGAGGTTCTTAACAGGGTCTAATGAATATTTATCATGCAAAAAAATTCCTGTAAGGCGACCATCAGGAACGTAAATCATCCATTTATAAGAGGTTGAGACAGTGGCGGTTCGTAAGGGTCAGGATAAGGAAGTAATTCCCAGGGCGTCAAAGCTAATGTCCTCCGCGAACGACAAAAGTAAAGTATCGAAGGCTTTAATTAAAAAAACTGAAAAATAACAAATATGAAAACGAATTATGTAAGTAATTAACCCCATGGAAAAAGTAGAAACCTGTTACCAATCTATTTTGTTGTTATTTGAAAATAAGATAGTAAGATATATTGTTTTTATAGAGTTTTCATTACTACTTAAACCCCAATAACTCCTATACCTGTTGACATCTGCTTGGTCATTTTGATCAGAAAAAAAATTGTTTGATAACTAAAAACTTGGTTTCCTTGAACGACTGGATTAAGTCCTCTTTTCGTTTCGGATCTGTGTATGTTTGATAATTGAATTGTCACTGGAACTTTCAAATAAAGCGAGAGACTTATATCATTAAATTTATCGTGTCACCCCTGACACCAAAAGTGCCCGAGTTTTACCCGGACATTTTTTAAACCCCCCTCCGGACAGCCCCCAAAACTAGGACAAATCCCTGGAAACCCGAGCAGATGGCAGCGATATGCCAGAATCGTGTCGAATTTAGTGACTCCAAAAGGAAATAATTGTCTCATTTCGAATAAAACCGGCACCTCCCAATGGCGCTACAGCCCAATTCGCCCTTGGCCTCCGTTTGACGGTTCCTTGCAGCAGTTCTCCAGTTCCGATTGTTCAGCATTGTCTCTGCGTCAGCCGTCACAGAGACCATCCATCTCCTTCCGGGTCTACCTACTGGTCTATTTCCTGAAATTTCTGCCACCATAAGCCTTTTTGGAATATGGTTATTGTCCATCCTGATTACGTGGCCGGCTAGTCTTAGTCTGTTGATTTTTATAAACGTTGAGAGTTCTGTACAACTCGTTGTTGTATCTCCTTCCCATATTCCATACTCTCTGGTTGGGCCTATTATGCATCTGAGAACTTTCCTCTCAAACCTAGGTTATAGTTCAAGTCTCGCTGCCATAGAGCGTACTGGTCGTATTACTGTTTTGTAGAGTGAAAGTTTCGTTTTTCCGCGAACAAATCTTGAGTGCAGGATTTATTTTTGGGCATAAAATCTCTATTAGCCAGTAGTATTCGTCTAGTTATTTCATCCTTTCCATCGTTTCTTTTTGTTATTGTAGACCCAAAGTAGACTGTTTTATCGACTACTTCTAGATTGTGTTCGTCAATAGTTATATTTCTTCCCATTCTAAACCTTCCAGCTCTGGATTGTTGCATCACCATTGTTTTCTCTTCGTTGATGTTTAGCCCCATAGCCTTGGCCGGCCCTCTTAATACGACATAGACATCTTTTGCTGCCAAAAAGGACCTTCCTACGATGTTCACGTCATCCGCAATATTCAACTTGGGGGCCTCGGTAGCCTAGGGAGTAAGGCGTCTGGCTACTATCCTAGAGGTCCCGGGTTCGAATCCCGGCCAGCCCCACGGTCCTTCGCCTTTTCCACTTTCCCACCTACATAACTTTCCTTCTTTCTTCTTCCCTCTTTACATTCCTGATTCCTTCTGTCATAGCCTTAGTTAGCCCTTCCCCGCTTCACCAAAGCGCATGTCATCGGTTGGTTGGTGAGATTCAACTCGTTTCAGGAGGCATACTCCAGCGAGTTGTTTCTCGATACCCCGATGACAAAGTCGCCAGTAATGCTTGGGAGTAGGTGGACTGCAAAATATCGCTGGTAGGTTGTGACAGTTCCTTTCTTCCCCGACTAGAGCTGCTGTTCGACATTGCACTCTATATGAAGAAAATAGATTGTCGACAAAGTAAAAAGGGCGTTTCCTGTGACTCTAGTCTTTCACATAAAAAAAAAGTAGTTGTACAGACTGCGTTGCTATGGACGCACTTCTCTGTACTGACGTTTTTATATCACCCATTCTAGGGCCAAGTTGAAGAGCATAGGGGCTAGTCCATCTCCTTGTCTAAGACCTTGTCGAACTTCGAACTCTTTTATTACGGCATTTTGGATCCTTACTTTCGCCAGGGAGCTATTCGATAGTTCCAATAGGATCCTATAACGCCGCTCTCTGTTTATCGAGTTGCCTGTTGAAAAATAAAAAATTTCGAGGGTGACCTAAAGAATCAACGGTTATCAGTTACCGAGACTCGAGACGTCGCCAAAAACCGGCAAGAATGGAAACGAATCGTGGATAAAGTTCGAGACGCAGCGGCACCGACAGCAGCGTATCCGTTGCGGGGACGTCCCACTCGGACCGCCAGCTAACGGATCAAAGAAGAAGAAGCCTGTTGAAAGTCGACAAATATTTGGTGTATATCTATATTCCTTTTATTCTTTGGGTTGGATTCAATAAGTTTTGAAAATATTGTCTCCATCTTTCCTTTATCCTATCCGCGTCTGCTAATAGGTTCCCATCTTGGCTGAAACTTATTGCTGTTTCGTTCTTCTATTGCAGTTCTACAATCCTGATCAAACCAGTCAATTCTAGTCTGCCAGGGGCGCCAGCCTAGGGTCTCTTGTGCTGCCTGCTTTACGCTGTTTTTCGGTTTTTTCCATTTGTTGTTGATGTCAGGCTGTTCTCCTACTCCTCTCTGGTTTTGTACGATAGCATTCTGATAGGCATCTCTTCTTTCTTCAAGTTTCAGCTTGTACTATATATCGGTAATTAGTGGTGTTTGCTCTCTGTGAGTTTTGGTGGTTATGCGGGCTCTAAATTTGACGAGATGGTGGTCCGAGCCGCAGCACGCTCCTCTCATAGTTCTCACATCCAGTATACTCGTGGCCCCCTTACTCAATTAGGACGTGGTCTATTTGATTATTTGTTACCCCGTCAGACTGCCATGTCATCGCATGAATATTTTTGTGCGGGAACATTGTTGATCTTACTACCATTGAGTTTGAGCTTGCGAGATCGATAAATCTATTACCGTTGTCATTGGTAGCGTTATGCAGGCTGTGCTTTCCTATGACTCCTAGGAATTCTTCTTCTTTCCCAACTTTGGCGTTCATGTCTCCAAGCAACATTTTAATATCGTTTGACGGTATTAATCTGATGGCGCTTGTTAGCTCCTTTTTTTATATGAAAAAACCAAGCTTATGAGTAACCCTTTATACTACCAGTCCGTCATGTCGTTCAGCTCATGGTGCAATGTCTAGTTCTAGTAGTAAGCTTGGTTTGAAGAATAGAGGAGAATAGGAATTCTTCTTTCCCCTCATCCGTCTTGTCTTCTGTGGGCGCTTGGACGTTTATGAGACTAATGTTATGTAGTCTTGTTTTAATGCAAAGCGTACATATTCAATTATTTGCTGGCTTGAAGACCAGAATCAGTGATTTCATTTTCTTCTCCACTATGAAGGCAACTCCGAACTCTCTTCTTCCATTCGATGAACCACTGGAGAGTATCGTGTGGGTTCTGAGATCCATTATGCCACTGTGAGTCCATTTAGTTTCCTGTAGAGCGTTCTGACGTTCCAAGTTGGGTCCGTCCTGTCCGAGGCCAACTTTGAGGATTCGATGGAAGGTTGTCAGTCTGCCGTCCAACTCGCAACCTGGAGGAGCAGTCCGGTAATTGTTTCGTTCTGAGGGGCGAAACACTCGCCTTTCACCTTCCTCCGTCAGTTACTCTTGTATAGACAAAAGCATCCAGGAGTCACCCGATGTAAAGTCAACATCTTCGTGGAGGTGGAGGTAGGTTTCGGTAGCATATCGGAAGGACTTAGGTCGTGAAGACCTTAGATCGCAGATGTTTCTCAGGAAATGCCTCTTTGGTGTACCGGTACCACCAAAGGTTCCTGAGGCTTTTACTTACTACCATAAGACCGGCACCTAGCTTCCCCTTTCTCAATGGATGGCGTCTAACTAACAGCTGACCTAGGCAAACCGTTTATCTGGAGCCTGCGACTACATATTTCAGTTCCTTAGAAGATGCAAGCAGCGACCAATAATAATAAGAGTGATGAGCTAGAACAAATTTTTAAAAATGTTTCAGTGTGCTTGAGATCAGTTGATAAAAATTTCAATGGGAGCGAAAAAGTCAAAATGATCAAAAAAGTAATATCTTTCAAAAAGGGGACGGAATTACTTTGACACTAAACACAATGTGTGTGACTAACAACGCGAATCTGGTCAGCCGCATAAAAAAGATAGCACGAAAAAGATATAGGAATTGTTTCAGTTATATCCAGTTTCAGTTTCCAATCACGTTAAATAAACTGTACTTATCCAATTTCTTATAATTAATTAGATCTGCGCTATCTGCGTGAAAAGCAAAAACCGAAATAGGCCAAAATAAGACGCGACACCGCTAATCATGAATTTAGCACCTTCCAACAAAAAATCTTTTTTCTCTCTCGGCTTTTTTTTATCCCGGAACATGACATTAATTTGGGTCGCAAGAAGATTACAATCAGCGGTTGTTCCTTTTATCTAGATCAATAATTGCGGTACGAGACGCAATGACCATGTCAGAGAAGATCTCCACAAACAATTACAACGTCGTTTCTGATTTTCTATTCTTGCTGCTCGCTTTTCAATGGCGAATCAGAACGAAAATCATGGTGGAAAATGACCAGAGAAAATAAATCAAAAGAAAGGAAATTATTATTATTTTTGAGTTTTCTACAACGTGATTTCTTTTTTTTAATAAATTTATAGTAATGAAAGCTGTTGAAATTAGATATGTATTGTTTTTTATGTGACCGTCGCCTTGTATACGAGGGAAAATGAGGATAACAATGCTGGTAATGGAATATCAATGGATTTTTACTTTGGTTAGAATGGTACCTGGCACCAAAGTATATTTTCATCCGCGACCCGGTTATTTTTAAGGTGGTATACAGCTGGGGACAGGTGGTGACAGCACAGTAGAATAAATAGTCATTAGCTTCCAACTAGACATTCTATAATGAAATGAATAGGAAAATGTCAGATCGATAGTACACTTTTACAAGAATTCTCAAAATCGATTTCATTGAAAAATATTTATTATTTCACTGAAAGCATCCGAAATTAACAAAACTAAAAATCAAAATTGCAGTTAAAAATTTCATATTGTAACCGCTGATTTAGTGACGGAGACCTTACTGTGGTCGACCTAGAGTAAAAACAAAAGAAACTCAGGATGGCCTCTTTCTGTCTAGCCCACGATGATGAGGACCCTCTACCTCCTATGGCTTTCCAGGACGTGCTAAGACACGCCGATCCTACCACGATCCTAGTTATGGGAGGTGATGTAAATGCATACCATACAATACACAATACGGCAGCACGGACATCAATGACAGAGGTGAAGTTATTTTTAACTACCTACTGAACATCAAACTTGTTATTTGTAATAAAGGTAATTGTTGCCTAAAACAGAGAGGAAGTGCTGGACATCACTCTTATCTCAGACTGCCGCTCCGACCGAATAGTGGTCTGGAAGATTTTGAAGGAACACTCCTTCTCAGACCGCAGATTTATAGAGTTTCAACGGCAAAACTCTAGCCCAGCCACCCTTCTACAATAAGAAACCTCAAAAGGACAAATTGGAGTTACTAGATAGGCTAATCGCAAAGAACCTTGCCCCTAAGCCTCTCTGTATTCCTAAAAACCGGGAACAATGCACTTACGCCATTAATAAAGCTTGTTTGCTTAACAGACCGCATAAAGAGGCTCCCAGGGCCCCATAGTGGTCTCGCGAACTAGAAACACACTAGAAAAGAGTGCAGAAAGGAATTTAATTCAGCTAGACGCAGCAACAACGCAACCTCCTGGGGCAGATATAAGTCGAAGCTGAATAGATACACAATGGCAATAAGGAAGGCCAAACGTACCTCCTGGGCTACCTTTTGCAGCAATATGTATAGAGTCCAAGTCGGAAACCTCAAGGCTTCGTAAAATATTAACTAAAGCGCCAACAATATTTATTTGCGGAAGTGGTTGATTTATAAACAAATCAAGCAAAATTTTATGATAAGGGAGAATACTAAAGGGTTAAAACTACCCTACATCATCTGAAAATATAAAAATTTGTAAAAAACTGTTTTCCCAACTTTACGCTTCAAATTGGATTGATGCGTATTTTCAGTCAAAAATAAACTAGGCTCATCCCTTAAGGGACTATCCCTACAAAAAGTTGAATTTGAAAAAAGTATTTGGAATTTGTATGCATTTCATTTTGCTCCCTTCAAAATTGGCTCCCTAAAAAATTGTTTACCACGGAGAAAACTAGGTGACCATAGGAGGTGCCAATAGCATACTCAGTAGACCGCCTCTTGCTCGACTTCGTAGGTAAAGCAGCATTGGACATGGTTAGGGCTCAGTAGGTAAAACAACACTCGCGTTTAGAATGGGCTATGCCGATGCGGTAGTGGCGGTAGCATGCATGCCTATGGCGGCTGGGTAGTCGTCAAACAAAACCCATCCCCTCCTCCGAAACTGTTATTTGGTAACCACTTTTGCTAAAGAGGAAAGAAAGTACATAGGTTACTTCATTGTGAATCTGGGGTCGATGGTGTACAGAACAACATCTTGATGTACACAACAACTGGGACCTTTCCTGTGGATCACAATGTATAATGATGTACGCCTCGATGAGATCGAACTATGTGCGAACGAAGCTATCTGAGATATTAAAGCGCGCCCTGAAAGCGTTGATCTGCCGTTTCCTGAACACAAAACTGGAACCGTGCTGGTCAGCAGCTTAGAAATACAAGTATCCGTAAGAATCAAAATATCGGAATAGATCATTGACTCACAGCCCGCGTTGACATACCTGGGAGTGATGATCGACCAGAAATTAATTTTAACTAGTTGGTTATTATTTTAATAATTGCGGCAGTTGTTGGGCGTTTTACTTCTAGAGTGTGGTCTTAAGGGGCCGTCCATAAATTAGATGAGGCGTTTAGGGGGGAGAGGGGGTACAGCAGAATCCCGCCCAATCTCACATGGCGGAGAGGGGGGTCTCGGCAAATATCACATAATTTTTTTCCTCAAGAAACAGTTTACAATTGCTACAAAAATGGGTTAAATTAAGTAAAAAAATGTTTCTCCACTAAAGACCCCCAGTCACTTGCAGGCCCGCTGGCCGGCCAGGTCGGCAGGAACGGTCCAATGAAGGCCGCACAATACTCAGTCTAACTGAGCGATGAGGACTTCAGATATCCGCCTGACACGCCGTGACATGCAGGTGACGTCATGATTCCCTACAGACACACAGGCGAAGACGACAGTTTAGCGTATCAGGTTGCTAATTCAAGTGCAAAAATGTCCATGGCCTCAATGAAAACTTGACAGCCACAAACAGATTGGTGACTGGAAAAGCCTTTAAAATACACGGACCACCATATTTGCTGACACAATGCGGAGAAATTAAATATATCGCCTCCGCACCAATATGTTTGTGCCTTAAGGCGACTCCAGACTCCGCCTTACTTTCAGGATACGGCGTGAGCTCATGCTCATGCATTCACGGGTTGAGACAGAATGGAAGTTCTGGGATGGTAGTACGTAAGTTGTTTCAGTCGACCTCTTCATACAAATATTCGAGTGTCACAAAAATCAATCAATTTCAATCGACCTGCAACAACTTACGTGGTACAACTCAGGCACGAAGTGACGACAAACCCATCCCGTTGGCCATTGCAGACCCCATCCGGTTGGCGGCCGGAAGGCTACAAGGCGAAAACTTTCAGGCCACGTCCTGCCGCCAACCTATGTGTGAAAGGGAGCCTTATGATATTGCTAAATCCTACACAAAAAAATTTATGCGAACGCCAGAAGGCTACTAGGGTAAGTAACACCGACCCGCGAAAAGGCAATTACAATATAGAACTACAGGAAGGATCCTCACCGAACTTTAGCGCAATGAAATTCTCGTGATTATGAGTGCTCACCTTTTGATAGTTGTGTGTCAACTACAAGCAAAAAAAGCGAGTGGAATAGAGAAGGGCAAGTAGGAGTTTGAATTATCAGTTATCTATAATTACGCCCGTAAATACGTATTTTAAGTGCTAAATACTAGAGATTTTTTAAAATCTGAAAATCATACGTGAGATTAGGTGGGAGGGGATCAAGCCGAACCTGACGAAATCTCACCAAGGGGGAGGGGGTCGAAAAATCGCAAAATCACCTCACGTAATTTATGGACGACCCCTAAGCAAACTCATATTTTTTTTAAATCAGACAACTTCGTATTTGAGCTAAGTATTATTGATCATATAAAAATCTGTAAATATATTTCTTCTCGAAGTGCAGACGGAAACTGACTACCTTAAGCATCTCACCAAGTGTTTTCTTTTGTAATCTACCCAATTTTAATTATATTTTAATTACATAATTACTAAAAATCCATCATCAGCCGTCAAAATTAGCACAAACTTAATAATTACTGTATTCTGTTCCTAATTTCGTCAGTACTCATGCTTTTTATCAACATTTTAAAAAGATCATTAAAGAAGCAATATTTTTTATCTTTCCGAAATCCTCAAGTGTTTCATCAGTTTCTGGAGAAAACTCATCAACTCGCCAAAGCATACGTGTTCAATTAAGAAGAACCTCTTTCTTTATTCCGTCTTTTTTTGTCCCTGATAAGAATCACTTAACCTCAAACATTAAGTGCCGATGTATACAAGCCGCCGAAAATGATATAATCTCATCTGAAAGTACCACAATCCACAATGTAACCAGCAAGCCTGAGGTAAAAACCTAGGCACGACGAAAGCAAGATGAAAAGTCCAAAAAGCCAAATAAACATTATTTTTGTAGAAAATACGAAAGGGGCCTGAGGGGCTCTTGCAGCAAAGAGTCGAAATCTCAACAAACCTCGACGGAATTTTATTGTATGCAAATCAGGTGATCGATTATGCGATCTTTTCGATCTTCTAGGCTAAATATCTTCCAGATCCAATAAAAGTAGCAAGATAGCAAATCTGAAGAGCCCAAATAGCCGAGATTCCCCCCATTCGCACTGCCGCTACATACGTACGTTTACCTGAGCAGGGTATGCTCCACTGGCGGCGACTGCTTACCTTTGTGTTCCAATTTGTCTTGCCGTGACCGTGCTTACTGCAGCCGTTACTAGTGGTGTTGTTGTTGTTGATGTTTTTGGCTTTCTCGGCGGATGTCATTTTCACCGATTTCCTGGAAAAGAGAGAAACAGCGCTGTTAAGTTTTTTCTTGTAGATTTTAAAAATATTGTTTCATTCTGGAGAGATTCAACTCAAATCAAAAACTATCATATTATTTTTTGGTTCGTAATTCTAACACCATCGGAAAAACTGGCACTTCCTCCACGAAATCATTATTATTATCCACTTTTACTTTTTAGCACCTGGCAAAACAAAACCCACCTACGAAGATTACATGTTCAAACTCATTAAGGTAAATGCAAATAGGGAAATTTTATACAAACGTGTGATCATGATATCGTGATAAAACTTTCAAAAATCTGATCACGGATTTTCGCCTCGAATCGGACTCTGGGCAGTTAATTAGAAAATATATGCCATGGTTGCAGAATGGCGTGCTTTTTGACAATAAGGAACCCCAAATCCCGCGGCTTCATGAATAATTTCCCCCCAAAAAATGATAATAATACAAAATTTCCGTCAATGCTTCTGCGCAGAATATTTTTGTTTTGTTGTTTAAATGTTGCTCAATTTCGGAATGGTTTTTTCGCAGGGGATTGCGCAATGACAGCGACTGAGAAGAGAACTAATTAAAGTACGAAATTAATGGGGCAGCAGAAACAAATGCTTATGTTTTCAGGTGGTTATGACGATGATGCACTGCGAATATTATTTAATACTAGGGGAACACAAAGTGTTACAAAATTAAGAGATCCGCATTTTTTGTAATAATTGAAAATATGGATGAAAGGGAGTTTCTTGAAAGTGTTTTTTGTTTTTATATTTATTTAAAAAATGGTTTCACGGTGCTGGTCTCTCGTGCTGAAATAACAGTTATTCTCGAGGAGTGTCATGATAGCCCGTCAGGAAGGCATTTGGGAGGCAACAAAACTCGGGCAAAAATAAAGAAGATCTTCTATTGGCTTCACATGCGAGAGGATGTTACAAATTGGTGTCGTAAATGCACAGTTTGTGCCGGCAGGAAGGGTCCTTAAGTAAGAGCGAAAGAAAAAACGCGGCAATATAAAGTGGGAGCCTCAGTTGAGAGAAATCGCAAGAGAAAATCTTAAGTCGGTCAGTGATAGGATGAAACCAATGTACGACCTCCGAGTGAACAGTAATGGATACAAGGAAGGGGACCTCGTTTGGTTGTTCGTTCAATCCTCGGCGACGGAAAGGGAAATCTCTGAAACTTCAACGCCAAGGTCAGGGCTCCTATAAAATCCTATAACGGATCAACGATGTTGTCTACAGGACTCAACAAAGACCCAATGCAAAGAAGAAGATCGGGCACAGGCTGTGCCTATATCATCAGCCGGATCCGGGATGGACATCTGTTATGCGCCATCACTGTTTGTTAGAAGTTGAGTTAAGGGTTATTGATAACGGATTTGTTAGGTTCCGAATTTTCTGTTTATCCACTACTAGGAGGCCCCCGGGGTGCCTCGCTGCACTCATCAAAGTGGTGGATGGTGGTCATTCAGCCCTTCCCGCAGCATTATCCGTTATATGCGCTGGTCATTTTCGAGATGACCTACCAAATGAACTACAGTTGAATATCTTTTATGAAAGGCAAATGAAAATATTTGCCATATCACTCCATTACTGCTAACATAACTGCCCATTTAATATGGTGTTATTTCCTCAGTCGTATTTGCATTAGCATTCATGACATATTTCAATATGTTTTTGATTGACGGAATTTCAAAATTCAACATTTATGTGAGCATTGAACGCCTTGGACAATGATGGTGAAGAAAGTACGACCCATTATTGTAAAATCCTGATCATTAACCTTCCCAGTTATCTATTTGCCATTGACACAGTCGAAAGATGACGATACAACGGGTAGCCATCATTCCCGATTACATGTTGAGAAATCAATGCTCTTGGATACCGCTTTGAACATTTCCTATCTCATTTCAATCTCCTCCCATTGTGAATTGCAAGTAAAAGTTATGACCATATTGATGAACATATGCTTTCCCACACACAATGCATTTCATCTACATTGTATTTTTTTATCGATCAACTCAACTCAACTAAAATTGTTATAGTGGCTGCTCGGCTACACTAACTTTCCGATTTTTTTGTTCTTTTTCACATAAGTTTCTGTCGAAAACTACGAAAAAAGTCCATTTTAACATAAAAATCGAGTCAAGAGGAAGACCTTGTACCTTGTTCAGCAAATTTTTTTTCGTCAAAACGAACATTATGCACAAATGCGTTATAGATAAAGAAACATTACCCAGGCATACACTTTGATATCCCATTTAAATAAATACCCATGTACCCCGAGAGTATGATAACAAACCTGTTAACCAAGTGTTAAGTATTGATCCGTGTACGCCAGCCCAATTAGAGTAACATGTATCTAAATGCACCCCAACGTTATTACTGTTACATTTCGTTCAATTCGTTTAAAATTCGTCACCACTATCGCTGCTGCAATCCTTTTTTAGAATGATTAACTTTTTTTGTTTCATTTAATAAAACAAACCGATCTCACATACAAATCATATCAATTAAATGCGAAGAAAAAAATTTCCAATAGGGATATCGACGATAGCGCCAGTACAAAAAGACTTTAATCATGAAAACTATATACATAAACCTTGCTATTGAGTTCTTCTAACACAAAAAAATCTCAATCACTCATTTCATACAGCCAATTTTTCAAACATACAAACAAAACAATGATTAATTTTTATATATGTACAAGTATATAGATGCTCGCATCGAAAAGCGATGAAAGTGTTCTAAAGTGACCTAAAGCGAAAAGTGGTGATTGGAAAGTGAATTAAAAAGCGATAAATCGAATTTAATAATTAATTAACTAATTTAACTCTAAGAATTATGTTTGTTATTAAATTATGTTTTGTTTTTAATAAATAAATTTTTGTGTGAATATTTAAAAAGTGTGTTCCTTAATTAATCCTACGTAACCTTTAAGTCGTAAAAACGTAACAATATTCAGTGAACTGCAGCATAAATCAAGAATAGCTAAAAATTAGAACAACCCTTAAAAACATCTTTATAAATGAAAAGTTAATTTCTCCAAATATCGTGTGGGAGCAAACAAAATTATTCAAAGGTAAAAAATCAGTTTGCAAATATCTATATCTTAAACCGAAAATTCAAAATTTGTAGGTTAAGCGATTATTTCCGTACGAATTGCCATTCATGATGATAAAATAAAAATACTCATATGTATGTATGTCCTCAGAGATATCCCATAATAAGGCATACCGCCAGCTTAATCTGTTAATAATAAGTTGTCAAAGTTCCGGTAAGGTCACCCGGCGGCTTAAAAAAACTCATACAACATCCAAGAGCTCAAGCTCTAATACCATGTTTCCATCGTACTTGAAATCCGCGATTTCACGAAATCCCAATGTGTTCACATCGCATCAAAATGTTCTCGCTTGTCATAACAAAATTTTTAAAATATATCTAGAAACTAAAATGGACATAAAATTAATTTTTTCGCGCTTTATTTATCCTTTTTTAAGATATCGCATTATTTTTCGGCATTTTATATCATTGCAACGATAAATTAATTCAACATAAATCTCATTATCAAAAAAATTATGAAAATTTTCCGTGCGCAGTGTTTATGCTGAATTGGCTGAATAGACATATACTAGATTTCGAGCGAGATTTCATTGAAATCTCCCTCATTGGGCGATTTCATTTTATATGCAAAAACATAAGATTTCACATGAGATTTCGTCCGAAATCCTCATTTTTGCCGAAATCGGAGAATTTCGAGTACGATGGAAACATGGTACAAGCTCACCGCTTTCTCCAGGCTATCTTTAACCTATCATAAGCTTGTTACTAGACATTGCACGTTGACGTTATACGACATGACGGACTGGTAGTATTATAAAGGACTCTATCTAAGCTTATTACTGCCCAGTGATTCCGCCAATATGATTTTCCCCTACACTGTCGGTGAGAGCTCGCCCAATGAAACCGTAACCGCAGCGTAGCTTTTGTTGACAAATATCATTTTCTGCTAGTGATTGCATGGACTTTTTGCTTATTTCGTGTTTGTTTCGATTTTATGAAATAAAAGTTAATACTTGATAATTTTATTCAGACCATTTAATAAAATTATTCAGCCAAAAGGAAGTATTGAATATTTTATAATTAGTTATCACCCACAACAATAGGCTGTTATGATAAGAAAAATAAGCTCAGTAATCGTACATTTTAATGTGCAACAAACAATGTGCTTCAACTCTCGCGACCACTACTTGTCTACTACTGTCTATATCTATTAATAATATACAGGACCAATTATTGTTAGCTACTGTCTTAGGAAATAGCCCCCTTGAGCTCCTATTCAAAACCTTACCTCAAAATGTCAATTCAAAAGAATGTAATCCGGAGCGCGTTCAAAAACCTTACTATAGTAAACCACGAGGTAAGCTGTGGTTATGCTACATCACTTCACTTAACCACGAAAGTTTATGTTTAACCATGGAGGTTTTTGAACGCACCGTAGTTAACTACGTGGTAAAGAAAATTTAAATCTTTTTTCCATAAAATAGTGTCGGCTATTTGCCTTAATTATTTCCAATAATTATTTATTTAAAATAATCTCACAAATCCCACTTTTATTTGTTCATTATTAACATTAAAAAAAGTGTCAAAAAATTGTTTTTATTCTTCTTCTTCTTAACTATCGCTAACCATGCTCCCGAGCATGGTTAAAATTTAACTACACCATGGTTAACCACGGGAGTTTTTGAACGCCAAAAAGTTATGCTCGTGGTTATGTTGTAGTTAACCACGGAGTTTTTGAACGACAAAAGTTTACCATAGTTAACCATGGTTAACCATAGTAAGGTTTTTGAACGCGCTCCTGATTGCCGACCCAATATTGCTTTATCTTCCATTAATTGATGACGACACCGCCTGCTCCACCATCGACCCCCTGAGCCACCGTAGGAATGTAGCAGCACTGACAAAATTTTATCGCTACTATCATAGTGACTGTTCCTCCGAGTTAAACGCTCTCCTGCCTCCACGGCAATCTTATACCCGCAACACCAGATTAGCCCACTCGTCCCATTCCCTGCACCTGCAACTCCCCCTTTCACGCACTCAACAAGATATGAATTCGTTTGTTAATAGAACAACTCGACTGTGGAATAACCTCTCGCAGTCAGTATTTCCGAACTCCTACAACATCCAAGAGTTCAAACGCAGGGTTCATCACCACCTTCTTCAATATCCCCCCGTAACTAAATGAGAAAATGGAAGCGCAACCTCTATTCTCTATTAAGCCGCGTTTACATCCCAAAGTCAGCTTTTTTCTCTATTGCACGAAAATTCTGAAACTTTGGTGCAACAGAGAAAAAAGCATACAAATTGCTGTGTGATAAAAGAGTTTCACAGTGAACTTTCGCGTTGAATTTGGGATGTAAACGCGGCTTTATAATTTATTGTAACAATTTTTACTCGAAAACTCTTTTGTTATCGGATTTAACAATATTGTAATAGAGAATAATTAAATTATCAGATAAAATGAAAACTGGGGCGCAAATCATTGAAACGAAAAAATTGGTTTTACAATTAAATAGTATTATCCGCACCTACCTTGGGTTAATAATAGCCACCTATAACAGCATTGAGGCTGAAGTATGACCAGGACGTTTAGAGACAACTTAGATATGCCAAACTGGGCGATTTCGCGTACGAATCCAAATAGGTGGATAATCGCATTTGTAAGTATATACTTTTTAGCACTCAACACAAACTCCAATTCACATTACTGAAATATTTTTTTTGGATTTTAGTTCCTTGATCAATACCACAAATTACACCTACAATACTTACTCACATTAACAGAATATATCTACAAAGAACAGCTCGGAAATAGTAAATAACATTTTTTCAATACCAGGCCCAGTTTACATTTTTTTAACCGACTTCAAAAAAAGAGGTTACTCAATTCGACGTGTAGGTATTTTGTGGTCCTGTTCACGCATAACTTTGTAACCCAACAACTTTTTTGCTTTTTATGTGATAGACTAGAGGCCTACTGGACCTTTTCTGGGTTCTGAAATCTAATCTAAAACAATATAAAAATTTGTTGTTATTAATTAGCAAAAATTGTCTGCCAGATCAAGTTATATGCAACTATTACAACCTACAATCGTTTATCAACCTTTTTATTTTAGATGAAGCACGAATATATGCAGAGGATTATAAAATATTGGCACCATTTTTGATTGAATACAGGTTAGTTATGAATATAAAACACTAAAAATTCATTTTTTTTTTTTTTCATTTAATTCAACACAAAAAACATAATCAAAAACTATACAATCGCAAAATTTCGTCGGGAGTCAGAAAAATACTTTTCTGTTTCCTTTCGGCCCTTTGATAATTTTCATCCTTCTTAATAACATTCACGTAAAAGATCCTTTCAGAAATTGGAAATTTATCTGTAAAATTCTGAAAGTCCTTTTCTGCCAGCGGAGCTCCATTCTCGTCGCAAATTTGCAATGTTTCGTCGTCCTTCAGAAAAATGTAGAAGTGGTAGACGAGCAGCGGGATTAAGTCCTGATAGGAGTATCGACGATATTCTTTGCGAATTATATTCCTGACGACATTATTATAAGAGAAGTTCAAAATTAACTGACAGTAATTGTGGTCCATTGTAAATGTTGAGAATTACAAAAGTGAGAGAACGACGTAACTACCTTTCAAACACTGTGATATGTTTTCAAAAGTTCTTGGCTATTATATAGTGACACTATGAAAAGGGTGAAGGAGGTGGTCTAAATTTATTTTTCGTCCTAGGTAATTCCCAGGTAATTGTAATTGGAAATTTGCTAAAGCAATAAAATATTAATATTTTATTGTCCCTGTAGAGATTCTAGAAATTGTGGGCTTAGTTTTTTTCGGAATTGCCCTAATTACCTGAACAGGTGTTACCGAATCATTTTTATGACGATTGCAATTCTGAAAATGTGAAAATTTTTAGTTAATTTCGAAATTTTTATTTTTTGTAAATGTGTTTAGTAAGAATCGAAGTATTAGCAAATTTTTAGAGGTTACATTCAGTAAGCCGGGATACATATGATGGAAGAAGGGCCTTTTCGGAAACTTCAAAGCAACAGAGCAACTGCAAATTTCTTTTCGCATACGTATGCGGTACATCAATCCATTCCTAATTGCAAAGTTTTTACTAGGAGTGAAAACCAAAAATACTATAAAATAAACATTAGAAACAGCTAAAGCTAACATTTGTACTTAGAAAAGGGACGCATATTCGAGTAATAGTTTGACAAGAGAAATGTAAAGGTGTTTAGTAATCAAGGGATTGTTAAATTCTTTGAACCACCTTTTAATAAAACCCAGGACTAAACTGCCTCTGGAAGAAATATAGTTAATGTGAGTGGACAAATCCAGCTTGCTATCAAATCTAATTCCGAGAACTTTAACAAAATTAACATTGGAACAATGTCATTATTGATAGAATAAAGAGAAGATGACCAAGGTGACTTCGTTGGGGGACACCGTGTGACGCTTTACTGATTTGGATCCACGAAATAGAACGTGGTAGATCCTGTCAGCTTAGTAAAACTGGAACCATACCAGACGGACTTGCCTGACATTCTCAATTTGATAGTTATAATGGAGTGGGAAAGCTTATCAAATGCCTTACTAAAATCAGTGTAAACACAATCAGTTTGACAACCGGAAACGAAGCCCTCGACAGCATAAGAAGTGAACTCAATAAGATAGGTGATAGTAAAAAGAGCTACAAGAAAACCATGTTGATTCGTTGAGACCAACCTCTTGCAGAAAGGCACGATAGCAGAATATGTAGATGATTGATTCAAAAAGTTTCAGTATGAGTGATCTCCAAGTAGTTTCGATTGTGTTATACTGGTGTGTTCCATCAATTATTCCAATCACTCCATCTTGCCAACATCACTTGTGCCCTATTTTCCATTATTTTTTGTCAGATTTGAACAATTGTCCATCAATGATTAGGGTTAATTTCCATCAGTGATTTCTGTTTGTGATGAAACTTGAAACACACCCAATATTTGGCAGGCAGATTTAATCATTTCTCCTCTGATACGCGCACAGCTTTATCAGTTCCTAAGCTGTAATGAACGCCCCACACCTGATCATTGAGCTCCGTTAAAGTATGCATATATTTCGTTTCAGCAAAGTCCCATATTTTTACTGTTTTATCACTGATGAAGATGCAAGCACCGCCACCCAATAAACTGCTCCCCATCTCCGCTCTCAACACTGTACTTTGTCTCAAGGAGAGAATACAATTGTTCACAGATTAAGAGGACCTAGTGACACTTGACTAATTAGTTGAGCATTCTCCAAAAAGGTAAAGTAGATAGAATCCAAGGAACAACTTGCAATAGCCGAAAAGAATAAAAAACAACACAAGACTTGTTCAAGTAATGAAGTTACTTTTTCCTTCGGAACTTATTCCAACTGAAATATAAAGAAGCGGGAGTAAAATTCGTTTTACAGTAGAAAGAACAAAGTTGTACCAATAATAATATTTTTATTTGCATTTTACAAAAGGAATTTTTTTTCAACGAAAAGTTGAACAGCTCCTCTGGGCAATCTTCCTCTTCTCTTGGTTTAACCTCTGGTTTCTGCTGAAATACTTGAGTGGCACTCCAGGAATGTTGTTTCTATCATGTTGAACATCCGCCGTATTGCTGGCACCTTCCTCAGATTCAGACACAAAAAATGTTTCCATCACGTTCGGCGAAGATTCCATGAGTGTCCGGAACTCCTCCTCTGAGACCATATTTCCATGGCAGTCCGAAATTTTTAACTTCCTGGCAGGAGATCCATCCATATCGAAAGCCCTTCTTATAACATCAAAAAGGTATGCAAACGTGATTTTGCTCCTTGGCAGACTTATATGCCTGATAACACCACCGAATGAGAAGTTTAAAACTAAATGGCGACTGCTACTCATTGTATAAAATGTTTTTTTTTTTTTTTTATTTATTGAAAATTTAAAAATTAAAACAAATCTTCACTGCGCTTGGCACTTTCTAAACGAGTAATGATGCCAAACATGGATCAGATTCTCCTTTTATTTAAATTTTTACGTACGAAAACTAGGATCACTTTATTACAGTGTAGATAGATAATTTCAGGTAGAAATTGTTTAAAGTTCTCATTAAATAATTTTTCTACCTGTGCACTTTTTATTGCTTTATGATCCTTTAGGGCCTCTTGTATTTTAAATTGTCTTTTAACTATAGTTAGATAGTTGTTGGGGATAAATAGAACAGTTGGTACTCGTCAAATTATTTGCAACGAGAATTTTATGAAAAATGTTTTTCTAACGATCTAACGAGTTATATAGGAAAAAAAGAGTTCCTGGAATTAATTGAATTGTATTACGTTTTTGCAAGAACAGTTGCACCTTTCAACCTCTTAACCATGAACAGATGTTTTTGCTTAGTTAATCAATAATATTTTATTCTCATAATTATGTAAATCATAATGATATTTAATTGGATTTCTTAATAGTAGAATATCTTGTAGGTAGCATCGGGATTGAATCAATCCAAAAGTTTGAGGAGTAATAGGTGGTTTTGCTGGCGAAACCCACTTTTAGAGGTTTAGTAAGGGCATAAGGTGGTTCTGTGGGGAAAATTATAATTAGGTAGTCGATTATGTGGCTTCAACAGGTTCATCTTTTCACCTCGAGAAGAATGCCTCAGCGCGGGATAACAGCAAATAATGTTCTAGAAGAGAGCCCTCAAACATAAACCAACCGAACACCCGCTTATATAAAAATATCAATCAACCGACGAGCATTGTCTTCGGTCTTTTTAACGCATATTGGTGTAATACTTAATAAATGCTGGGTGACTTCGTAAATGCCAACAAACTACGTCAAAACACAGTATTAATGCAGTAAAGTCAAAGTTCAGTAAAAGCTTAGACAAAGTTGTGCAGTTTTAAATTTGACATTTATGAAGTGTACTTTTTTTCACTTTTTTACAAAATGGATAAAAAAGTTACTTTAATCAGCTCTACAGCTGAAGAAAACATTAAGTGGCCTACAAAAATATGACAGGTCATGGAGGAATTTTTCAATTTACGTAAAACGCACTTGCCGATTTTTTACACTTTGCATCATAGCTATTCATGATGCCGAAATTCCCATTTCAATGCAAAGATTTGGCGTTTACGATGCAATTATGAATACACCGCTTTAAAGCTGTGACATTTATGAAGTCTTGACTTAAACCGACTGCTTAAATTTTACATTTACGATGTCACCCGTACAACCAGGGCATCAGTATCACAGAACGCTGTAACGGCAGTAATGACAGTATGCATTCTAAAGCAAGTGCTTCGCGGCATTCTAAAGCAAGTGTTTGCCGATAAACACTTTTCCGCTAGATTTAATTTTTATTACGTTTTGGGTTTTTGAAGTTACGGTTCTATACAATACAAGCAAACCACAAGCCTTTGCAGTCAATACTGTAAACATGCTAAGGGCAACGGCGAAACTATTTTCCTCAGCCACGGCGAAAGGCCTGATGAAATTTGTTGTGAGCACAGACTAAAGGCCCCCATACACGGTCAAATTGGATGTACATCGAAGGGCTGATGTAAACCAAAACTATCGATTGTGGGCCGGTCGGCCGATCAAAACTCATTGCGCTTATGGGTTTGATGAAATTCTGGATGTACATCCAGTTTGACCGTGTATGACGGCCTTAAAAGCGACAGCGACACAAATTAAAAAAAACACAGCGGAATAACCATCTTGCACAGCCGAGTATGCTGCACACAGGAGCAAACGAGTATAGCAACACAAGTCCTTGATACAGTGCACATGCAACTTTGACAGGCGACGGCTACGAAATAGGACTTGCATTTATTCGATCTCCGAGCTCGGCGGCGTAGCTATCGCAGCGGTCTGCAGATTGTGCAGCTTCATAAAGCGGTGTTTTCTATTCGTTCTTGACAGTCGCTGAGCAAAGCGATTGGTTGGTGGCCCTTAACATGTTTACAGCATAAAGAAGAACATCCTACAAGAAATTACAAATTTATAACCCAAAGGTTTGAGAAAGCCTCTGCAAAATATTGTGAGAGTCCAAATGTGCATTAAAGCTGGTGACATATACAAGCGTACATGCATTGCATTCAGAGGCTCCATGATATCCGGCGAATTTCCTCTGACACATAATTACATGGTTGCGTTCCGTGCCGGCTTTCACACATAGCCCGAAAATCTAAGAAACGTGTTCATGTGTTTGTGTGCTTATGCTTGTGTGTGCTATCTCGAATGCGGCAATGCAGAAAAAGTTGAAAGTAGCCCGACCTTTGCGTGGCATGCAGTGGCATGCCTTCCATTCACGGAATATTCCGTCAGCTCGCCTTTGAATACACACACTTCTATATTATCTGTCAACGAATGCAACGCATGTACGCTTGGATATGTCACCAGCTTAACTCTGGCGATGATCCCTCGTATATTAAGTATTTCCTATACACAGAACCAATTCTGCCGGCCCTAATAAAACATATTTCGTCACGGTTTCCATTATTACCTGCAAAATAATCTCAAATACAGGGGCACCACATAACCTTGCCGGGCCTGGAGGAGTGGCGTAGCGTGGATTTCTGTCGCCCGGGGGCGAACCATAAATTTGCTGCCTCTTACTTTCGAATTGAATTGGTAAAAGTCTGCGATGTTGAAAATTCGATATGTAGATTTTCAATAATTTTTAATCAATGAATCAAACACCCAACTTGAATTTCAAGTAATTTTCAATCCAAGAATTCAAGGCATCATGTAAACGCAATGAATTATATGAATGTAACTAATGAATGTTCGGTATAGTGTGCGCCAAAATAAATGGGAATTTTACGCGCAGGCGAGGAAATGACAACTCCACATACATTAACATTCCGTGTATGAATATATCTTAAGCGGACATGCATTTTAATTTCCCTTTTGAAACTCGTTTACCGGGAACAACACTCCACCATAGCATCTGACCAGGACAAGAGTCGTAATGAGACGGATTGAATTGTGATTGAAAATTTAAATGAGCGGGTGATTTGGGGTTTTAAACAAACGTAATGATGAGGTGCACTTTTCTTTTCGAATCTACTTTCATGGTGAGGATTTGAGACTTTCACTGCTCATCAAAAAATCGATTTTGAGATTTCCAATTGTTTTGGTGCAGGCTATATCCGTGCTTCAAGGCTAACCTAAATTATAAACTTTAACAAACCCAGAGAGCTGGAATCAGTAATTTCTCTCTGTAATTTATTTTAGTCTGTCTTTAGATAGAAAGCCTCGTAGACGCAGGAGCATAAGCTTAAACTCTTCTCTGTCCAATATCTGGACGTTTCATTTCCCCATCATCGTAACCCAATACTATTACAGGCATAGGTGGGCACAGTTAATTCAAAATTTAACTTCGTTAATCGTTATTCCGTTACTCAAAAAGTTAACTTCGTTAATCGTTAATGCGTTAACTTGTTGAAAATGTAGCGGAAGTTAAAGTTAATCGTTAATTCGTTAATTATCGAATATTTTTTTAATGAGATATCAGTGTGTCAACCAAAAAATAGTGCAGCGCTAGTATTTTAGTATAGATAGGAAATGTCGGAAATGTAAATAAATAATTATAACTCCTTTTTTTTCGTAATATTTATTTTAACATATTTACATACATATGCAATAATACTCTAAAGCGAATAAAAAGGAGACCATGCACCTCATGCAAGATCATATTCATCTTGCATGAGGTGCATGTTTCCCTTCATGAACATTAACATATTAAAATTTTCGTCCGAGAGGGATGATCGTTTTGCACTCAAAATATTTTTTCCTACAGAAAAAAGTCGTTCTACTGCAGCACTAGATGGGATCGCTGTATTATATTTAATAAATTGATTCACTAAGACCTGTTCACCAATGAACGCTGCATCAGTTAAAGAGTCTTTTGACTTCACGCTCAACCACATTTTTACCAAATTCTGAGCTTTACTTTTTAAAGATTTGTGGCCCTTAGACTTTTCTTCTGGCTGAGTGACAGTACTAAAGAAATCCTCTCCTTCTTCTTCGTTATTGCTGCTTCCGCTAACGCTCTCCTTTTCATCTTGGTCGCTTTCTCGCTTCAGAGCATCTTCCACTTTCGCCTCCATACATTTCCCAACTTTAGGTACTTTGCTGCTGTCATACTTCTCAAGCCATATTAGCCGGAACTTCGGATGAAAGGCCGAAGCAAGTTGGCAACCTTCATCCTCCATAAGAGGTCCAAACCGTCTCTCTATACCGGCTAATAAGGCATTAGCTAAAGCAGTACAGAATACAAGACCCCTCGACTTAACAGCCTTCACTGTTGCAGCAACTATCGGCAGGAGAGAACCGAGATATGCTTGAGCTTCTCCTTGAATTTGATCAACTCAGCATTAGCGCTCATGGAAACAGGGATTGAATTGAGTTTCTAGACGGAAAAGGCTCTCTGTAAACTCAACGAAAGCTAGCTAGCCTCATGCGAACACAGTGAATAGTGCATGCACCGACATGCCATGATTCATCGCGACACCTAAGAAACGTTTAACGGACTTATGTTAACGGAAGCTGAATTTAACGGAAGTTAATAAGTCCGTTAATGGTTTTGGAAATTAACTTAAAAGTTAATTCGTTAATCAAAATGTTAACTTCGTTAATTAACGATTAACGGATTAACGGTTGTGTGCCCAGCTCTGATTGCAGGGGATTTTAACGAAAAATGCGGCAGCTGTTGGAGTCTTTCTCAAGCTTCAGCATTTACAGTCCGCGTCATAAAAGAAGGGAATCTTAAAATCGCTGTT
The DNA here is from genome assembly GCA_949987705.1 of Thereva unica. Lineage (NCBI taxonomy): Eukaryota > Metazoa > Arthropoda > Insecta > Diptera > Therevidae > Thereva > Thereva unica. The sequence continues at coordinate 66,270,499 of OX465284.1, forward strand.
TCCATGCACATTGAGAGTCTCATACAAGAGAGCAACGTCACTCTGTTTGTATAAAAACGAACGAACAAACGAACTTAAAACAAAACTACAATTCAACTGAAAATAAACAACTGAATCAATTTTTCACTACAATCTAACCGACTCTGATTTATTCACAATTTGGCAATCCGCTGTCAGCTGCCAATGGACACCTATCGTAATTCATATGCGCGCTCACAAGTGTTTTGAACCATTTACACAAACATGGATACAAAAAGAAGGTCCATGCATGAGTTATTCTTGTCTTCCATCACAGGCGTACGCTTTTTTGATAATCCATCAAATAAGAGAGCTTGGTTGGATAATTTTGATGCCTCAACTTTATAGTCCAGAAATAAGGCCAAACCTAAATGAAAAGTAACGCAGAAGTAAAGTAGACGTAACTTCCACTGAAGTAGATGTAACATCCACTTACTGCCATATTGGTCACTCTCATACAGGGCCGGCGTTTGGCTTTTTTGCGCCCGGTGCAGCATGCCATATACATATTGTGCCCCCTTCATTTTTATTCATGTTTTGAAGGCAGTAATGGAAAATGAAAGAAGACACAAAAACTCATTGAAAATGAAGGCACGGAATTTTTCTTTCACTTTTTTCGAAATTGCGCCAAGTGCAAATACACCAGTTATTATTGTAAGCTGCACTTCCTTAACTATTTCCAGCACTAATAATACTATAAACTCGAATCTCCATAACGGAGGTATGTCGTTCTCCAATCCTTTATATTTCGAAGGATAATAGGTGGTAACTGTACTGCATATATTGGTTTCTACGGTAGAGTCTTGCATAACAAAGCAGTCCACTTAACAGCCTTACTGGACATAGAAGCCGCTTTCAAAAACTTCAGAACATAGGCGATCTAGATGTTTCTCGCCGAAGTAGTGATCTATAATAGTACGACTAATTTGAATTACAAATCATGACCTATGGCACCGTGCCAGCCAAGAAAGGATAGACGACAAAATCAGGTGAACTAAATGAAATTGCATTGGCCACACCTTGCAGAAGACAATGGTAAAACGCACAGAAGGTGCATTTCGTGTAATATATGACAATGGGATCACTTTTTCAATTTTTTCTATTTTATCAATTTTTTTTTAAATCTTAATTTCTGAAATTGCGCCCGGTGCAAGTGCACCATTTTCACCTATGAAAGCGCCGCCCTTGCTCTCATACATTTATATGGAATGGTACCTAACTTCACCTCACTTCACTTCCTTTCCCATTTGTGTTTGGCCTGTAGACACCATCAGCCAGGACATCGTGCTGGATGTGGCAATGGTTAGGGCCTAATGTTGACGGCAGTATCTTTAGTTCGGTCCAGTTTGGCCGCCGCCCCCAACATCTACGCCGCCCGGGGCCATGGCCCCCTCTGCATCCCCCACCCCAAGTAACAAAATTCATCTCATAAGACTCTACTAGTGTCTTATGATATTCGACTTTTTAAAGAGAGTATCACTCTCATAACTTACTCTTATAGAACACTACAAGTGCTTTATGAGTGCGTTGTCAGAATTAAATGGCACACTTATAAGAGTTATTTTTGTCTTATAAAAATACCTTAGCTCTCTTTGCAAGGGTAACTGTAAGGGTGCTATAAGAGCTATACTCTCCTTAACAGAACTGTTAGAAAGGGAGCAATATATGGAAAGGTGATGTTTGTTTAGAATAAAATATTTTTTATGAGAATTATTTGTTCTAGATAACTGTCATACGAATCTATTCGGAAAATATAACACTTTAAAATTAAATATTTATTATGTATGATTATAGACTTTAGAATTAGATTTTTAACGAAAATATAAGCCACAATTTTATTGCATTTGAAATTTTACTGATAATAATAACCATTCTACCTCGATAAAAATCAAAGCGCCTTAAAAATAATCAAACTTTAATATATTTTTGGAAGTTTTATTTTTTAAGAAAAAAATAAAAACTTTAGTATTGCTCAATAATTTATTTTAAATTGGTTTATCATCTGAAAAAAATAACTTTTTATACTTTGCACATATTCAATTAGGTAAATTAGCTTGATTTGAGGAATTTCGTTTTAGAATAAAATCCTATATTAAGCGAAAATATGGCGGGTCAGTGGTTTAAGTTTTTTTATAAGAACAAAATTCTGGTTATGAGATGGTAATCTTTTTGCACTATCAAAAGTCTTTTTATAAATGCTTTAACATTTTTCGTCTCATAGGAACATTTTTATAAGAAGGGATATACTTGAAGTCTTGTAAGATCTTTCTTATAAGTGTCATAACCTCATAAGGACATTTTTTGACATTTAAAACCTTTGAGAGTAAAGCTTTTATAAAAAAGACTCAATAAGAATAGAGGTTTTCTTGTACTCAATATAAGAGTATAAACATTATCTCATTATGAGAATGAAAGACTTACTAACTCTAGTAGTTTTATTATCTCATAACAACACTACTATGAGACTTAATTTGATTCTTATTCCAAGAGTTATGTTCTTGGGAGTATCGAAGGGTGTTAAGAGAGTCTTATAAGATAATTTCATAATTTGCAAGATTTTTGCTCTGGAGAGTTTGTTAGTTGGGACGCTACGCTACTGCCTGGAGCTAAACTATAAGGCCCTTCAAGAAAATTGAAATTCCAAAAAATCTTTGACTTAAAAAAATGTTAAGTATAAGTTCATTCAGAGTATTAAATATAGATTCTGAATAAATTTACTTAGTGCAGCCTAGAATGAAACATGCGCTTGTGTTTAGCTCTGGGGCTCAATACTCACCTTTTTTGGGAGAATCACTCCAGAAGCTGTCTCGAACCGCTGCTAAGGAGAGCGATGTTAGTATGCTCCGATTGAATCATTAAGGAATTGTAAGAGACGAAAAAAGCGGGCAAACATAGACAAGTTCTCGTTCCAAGCGGTAGTCAAGCAGCATATTGGAAGTGTTTGCTGACTAATTGGGGGACCGCTTGATAAAACCGCTGTCAAAACTTGCGTTTGGAAGGGCGAAAAGACAATTACAAAGGGTTGACACAAATATGAAGCCTTGTTTCACATATCCGCAGGTGCTATAAAATGAATTGAAGGGGTGCAAAGTTTTTTTCAATTTTTTTTGACTGCTCCAAAAACGCTTCTAAAAAAGTTCTAATAAAAGTAGTGCTGCCTACTGCTTTCAAGCAAGATTAAAAAAGACGTATAACTGGGATGAGAAGGGGAACGTCCCTAGCTCTTTAAGCAGCGTTCTAGCATTGATATCGCACCTGCCAAGTTTTACATTTTTCTTTAATATTTATACTAATTCAGTGGCTTTAGTAATGTCCAAATCTTATCTATGATAAATGACTTCAATAATACCAATTGGTGAAGCAACTGGTGAACGTGGTTTTAAAAATTATCTAAGATGATCATGTATGAGTCAGTCACGTTTAAATGATATTATCAATAGAACGAAACTGGTAAAAAAATAGAGCTTATGACTGAAACGAAAGCAAGCGTATGTGGCGGAAATGAAAGCAAGAAAAATAGTGTAGAATGAGTAGAAAAATAGTGTAGAATGAGTAGAACGTTTACTCTAAAGAAATCCATGGACCAAGAGAAACGTTTTTACAAGAGCGGTTTTTTTTACAAAAAGTGAAATTTCAAGGAAAGTGCTCAGTATTTTGCAACAAAAATAAAACCGATTTTTCAGCTAGCAAGAAGTAATATTTTTACCAAATAGCAATTACGTAAGTTGCGTTAAACAAACGTTATTAACAAATTAATTTTTTTTTATTTTTCACTATGTTTTGTACCCTAACAAATACATGCATATATCAAAATACATGCAAATCGAAAGCTAATTTGAATACCTACAAGTTTGCAATTTGGTTTTCTTCGATCCGAGGTCCCGTTTTTCTTTTATTCGTTTTTTACAATTTCCGGAATTTTTTAGGTTAGGTTCCCCATTCCAAATTCAAAAAACAAAATAAATGAATACAGGAGTTATTCAAGTTTAAGTAAATATTTAAAAAATACATTTTTCTCTCTCATACACTCTGTATCTTAGTGGATAGTGTGGATAGCTCCTCTCTAGAGCAATTTTTTCTGCAAAACCATCCAGGAATCACCTCTGAAAATATTAGTTACGTAGTCCAACGGAGGATCTATTGAACGTCTGTTGACCTATACAAGTTGGCGAATTAGGGGATATGAGTATTTCAAATCTTTAAAACGGCCATAGCTCAAGAACAGCAAATCGTACGGGAAAATGTAAAATATCATTTTTTGTAGATAAATCTACAGACTTTGTAAACAATATTTTATAATAGGACTTGCCGTTTAAGAGATATAGTCAAAAACGGATTTTTCTGTTTTCAAATGATTGTTTTTAGGGGTAGCGTACATCCAATTTGTTTAAAAAATTCTACTTACTAAAAACTAGTTTAAAAAAAAAAGTTTCGTGAGTTAACATTTAGTTAGAGGTCTGCATTCGAATTTTACTCTGACGACTGGACTAAAAATTCCCCTAAGGAAATTAAAAAAAAAATATTGTGAGAATATTAACTCTGTTGACAAAATAGCCACAGGCCGAAGATTCAGACTCGCAACCCCGCGGACGAGAAGGCCTGCCTTTAACTCGCTGTGCTACGAGAGACAGTTTGAGTGGATTGACTAAATATGGAAATAAATCTTAAAAGAAAAAGTCGATCTGCCCAATCCGGGGTTTGGAACCCACAATGCTTACTTTGCTGGATCAATGCCTTTAGCAATTCATATACTTGCCTTTTCTCAATTTCAAGACAAAAAAATTATTTGTTCGTTGCATTTTAAAATAATTCTATCCGTTCAAGGTGTACTAATTCTGCCAATTTTTTATGCCTACCTTCGACTTCCTTTATCAGAACTAAAAAAAATTACTCTGGGCCACCGTGGGAGACTACTACTTTAAAACAAAAAAGCGCAGAAAAGTTATTACGTTACAAAGTTATGAGTTACCAGGCCCAAAAAAGTACCTACGCGAGGAGTTGACAACCTCCCTTTTTTGAAATCGGTTTAAAAGAGATCTCTGGACTGGAAATCAGATCCTCAGCTCAATTTTTACAGGATAGTTTTAGATATCCGTCACGCCTGGCTAAGCAACCACTGAACCATAAGTTGGTTCATCAAAATGGCGCGCCAAATCGCTAAATAGGCCTCCAGTCGCACTAGAGGCCTTCACCCAACCTAACTAGTTTATGTAGACAACTGAAACTTTTCTGGGTTCTGAAATCTAATTTAAAACAATATAAAAATTCGTTGTTATTAATTAACAAAACTTTTCTGCCAGATCAAGTTATACGAGGTGTGGCTATTAAATAACGAGACTGACGCTGCTGCAGAAGAAGTGCGCATGCGCCAAACGCCAGCAACCAACAGCTGTTATCGTGAAGCCTTCTCTTTTGAATGTAGTGCCTCTCGCTTCTGTAAACAAATCAGTACAGCCGTAGCCTTCGTTCGCATTAGAGTTGTTTTTTTGTTTCGCCGGAAAAATGTTAAGTGTAACAGTAGAGCAACGCATTGTTGCAACACAATCCGCATTGTCTGTTAAGAGGTTTCTAGCCAAATTCAGCATCCCAGTGTTAGCCCATCCACCTTATTCGCCGGATCTTGCGCCGTGCGACTTCTATCTGTTTCCTAAGGTGAAATCTGCATTAAAAGGAAGCTGTTGAAGCTGTGAAAGAGAAAGCGGCACGCGTCCTGAAGGAGCTGACAGAAAAAGGCTTCCAGCACTGTTTCGAACAATGGAAGATTCGCATGGAGTGTTGTAGGGATAGAGGAGGGGTGTATATTGAAGGTGATAACAAGTAAAAATGTATAAAATAAAAATAAAATGTTTTACAGCGTCAGTCTCGTTATTTAATAGCCACACCTCGTATGTAGCTATTACAACCTACAATCGTTTTTCAACTTTTGCATTTTAGATGAAGCACGAATATGCAGAGGATTATATAATATTGACACCAGTTTACGGTTAATAACGATTAGTTATGAATATAAAACACTAAAAATTCATTTTTTTCCATTTAATTCACAACAACACAATAAACATAATCAAAAACTATACAATCGCAAAATTTCGTCTGGAGTCAGAAAAATACTTTTCTGTTTCCTTTCGGCCCTTCGAAAATGTTCATCCTTCTTAATAACATTCACGTAAAAGATCCTTTCAGAAATTGGAAATTTATCTGTAAAATTCTGAAAGTCCTTTTCTGCCAGCGGAGCTCCATTCTCGTCGCAAATTTGCAATGTTTCGTCGTCCTTCAGAAAAATGTAGAAGTGGTAGACGAGCAGCGGGATTAAGTCCTGATAAGAGTATCGACGATATTCTTTGCGAATTATATTCCTGACGACATTATTATAAGAAAAGTTCAAAATTAACGGACAGTAATTGTGGTCCATTGTAAATTTTGAGAATTACAAAAGTGATTTTTAAGTAGAGCACGACTAACTTTCAAACTTTCTTTGCACTGTGATATGTTTTCAACAGGTTTTGGTTATTATATAGTGCAAAGGGTGAAGGAGGTGGTCTAAATTTATTTTTCGTCCTAGGTAATTCCCAGGTAATTGTAATTGGAAATTTGCTAAAGCAATAAAATATTCATTTTTTATTGTCCCTGTAGAGATTCTAGAAATTGTTGGCTCAGTATTTTCGGAATTGGGCTAATTACCTGAACAGGTGTTACCGATTCATTTTTATGACGATTGAAATTCTTAAAATGCGGAAATTTTCAGTTAATTTCGAAATTTTTATTTTTTGTAAATGTATTTAGTAAGAATCGAAGTATTGGGAATAATCGTTTTGTAGAATATGTTTTTAGCAAATTTTAGAGGTTACATTCAGTTGAAGAAGAAAACAAGGAAGATTTCAAAGAAATAATTAAGACCCCCTTTTTTTATTTATACGAAAAACCAAAGGAACAAAAACCCAGCTCTTTATTACAGTAAGAGGGTTAACAAAACCAACAGTTTCACATAAAATTATACGTGGCCATCGTTGTTTCGCTTTAAAACTAATTTGTTGGTTAAGATATTAGTTCAAGAAATTATTTTACACTTACAAATTCAGGATTTTGGATATAACTGAAACTATACCAGGTGGTGGTGCACATTGTTATTACAGCCTTTATATTCCATGTGAGAATCTTGACCTGAAACAAAGATTTTCCTGCTAGGCCTGTAGCTCTGGCTATCTATTTAGTTTCGGTCTATATTTTGTAGATCTTGTTCAAAGCTTGGTTAATTGTTCGTCTTGTGATCCCCCTAATAATTTTTTTATTACTAATTATATAAGCCAAAAGATTGAATATATCTATCCACCGGCAGTGGATAGGTTTTGGATAGACGAACAAAAAATCGTATAGGGGATCGTAACGGTTTAGCCGGTAGAGCGTTTTAAAACTGGCAAAGGCTTACGCAGATACTCCCACCTATTTAAAATGGCAGAAGTCAAGTTTCCAAATGGTGCTTATTTGGTACTTTTCGACAAAGCTCAGGTGAAAATGTACTGCAAAAGTACGAAATTGCATTGAAATTGCTTATAACTTCAAAAGAAAGAATTTTACGCTGCTGTCAGTTGCTGGAGCTCGACCAAAAGTTTGCCATGCTCCAGCCGGCAACATTTAAATACTTTGCTTGGATTAATCGCTTTCGGCAACATAGAACACCCAACTAACAAACTCTCCAGAGAAAAACTCTTGCAAATTATGAAATTGTCTCATAAGACTCTTTAACACCCTTCGACAGTGTCAAGAATATAACTCTTATAATAAGAATTAAATTAAGTCTCATACTAGTATTATTATGAGATAATAAGTCTACTAGAGTTACTAAACCTCTATTCTTATTAACTATTTTTTTTAAACCTTTACTCTTATAGGTTTCAGCTCTCAAAAAAATGTCCTTATGTGTTCACTGCCAAGTCGGCGCATGCTCCCATCCACCTATGGTACACAACACTATGAGTGTACACCAAATTTCCATGCCAGTCCGAAATTTTTAACTTCTTGCCAGCAGATCCATCCATATCGAAAGCCCTTCTTATGCCCTTATGACACTCGCTTTTTTTCGGCTGATAAATCTGTTGATTAGAGTAAGAGGAAATGTTAGCATAGGAAATTTAAAATGGAGTGAGTGGCCAACAAATTTGACAAAATTTGAATGGAAAAAAGGAATTGCCATATGTATTCTAGCAGTCCAGCTGGAAAATATTGAAAAAAAGTTCAATATTTTTTGACGTTTCTTGATTTTTTTTTCCAAATATTAAGGGCCTGTGTGAATTGGGACTAAATTGATGACTAAACTAAATTTTGCAGTTTTTGTCGTTAATGAAGGGAATTGCTGTGTGAATTCATTTGATGACTAAATTCAATTGACAATAGTTTTTACTTTTATAATTTATAGTATATGTTTTGTTATACAGTAAGCAACTAAATTTATGGATGCAGAAGATATCATTATTGACAGCAGCCTATTAGTTCTTCACTTTATTTTCCATTGTATTGAACTATTTTGAAACAAATTCAACATCAATTTAGTCAACTGTCAAAAAATTCGAATTCACACAGGCCCTAAATAAGTTATGACTAACGTTATAACAGACAACAATTGAGATATAACTGTCAAAACATATTTCAAAAAATAATAAATCAATGCGTCTCTTTCTAGAATATTTCTATCTTATTCGCAAAACTAGTTTTTCTAGCAGATTTATCAGCCGAAAAAAAGCGAGTAGGTATAGGTACCATATTTTAAAAAGAAAATATGTTATTCGAATCTTTCACTTTTAAAAAACTCACATTTAAGTTGACACATTCGAAACAAAGACGAACACCATGCATTTTTCGTATTACTGTCAAAATACGACTAGTCTTTTTCAATAGAACATGATATCCCAACCCGCATATTTAAAATACCTTGAAAGAATTAAACAATTTAAAAAAAACCCGAGATCGTCTTCTGTGAATTTCTTAGAAATGTTCTATGCTAAAATTATTTTCTGGGAAAAATATTAATAAGTTTATAATTCATTTTAAAATAATAATTAAAGTCACATCAATTACGAAACAACAAACTCACATAATATTGTCATTAAATATTCGAATTACCTTTTCAATACGAAAAATCATCCAAAAACTAATATCTTCTCCGAAAAATATCATAACTAAGCATCCGTGCTGTAGCAATGACGATCTCGGTCAACTTCATCTTAATTCCGTTATTTTTATTGCCCTTTGAGATCTCAGGTAAATCACCCCTACACCGAGGGCTAGCAAAGAACTTACAGTCCCTCCTCCATACCTTCTCTTATATAAAAGGATTCATGACATTTTGTACCTCACAGTTTGAGTTAAGTGAAGACCCCAACAAGTCTTACTTATCCTTCTCGAGTTAAATTAATAATTAAATTAAATTAAATTAATAATAAATAATAGTGTAAAAATAAAAAGCTACCAACAAAATCAAAAATGGAGGAAACACGTTCAATATTTATTGATTTTGCCCATAATGGTTACCAAAAGACTATCGTCCTTGACTATCGGCGAAACACATACAAGGGGATATTCAGACATCTTATTAAAGAACTGCACATCTTTCCGAAGGATGATGAGACTTTACAAATTTGCGACGAGAACGGAGTTCAAGTGCCGGAAGTTGACTTTCAGGACTTTTGTGAGGTCTTCCCCGTCTCAAGGAGAGTCTATTATGTCAATATCATCAAGAAAGCAGACGCAAAGGAAGTGACAGACTACGTGCAAAGATACTACAGTCCGGATCAGATGTTGGCGTTATACGAATACTATCCTTCAAAATTAATGTTTAATAAATATTTTTTTAATTTAAAATAAAATAAACTATGTAGATCCAAATTTAAGCGTATTTTATCAAAAAAAAATCTTTGAAAATTTATTCGTCCAAATTTGAAATTCTTAATATTGCGAGAAGAGATAGTGGAAAAGGTTGCTTCTCAGCAGGCCCGCCGCTAGCCGCTTCAGCTAGTTTCTAGTTTTTCTTTCACAAGGATTGTGTAGGTTTTGTAGCTGGTGCTAAGGAGTGAGAGCCCACTGAAGTTTTTACAGGTTACTTTATGTCCTTTCTTGTTTATTGGGCATATAATCGCTTTCTTCCAATCATCTGGTAAAACTTCCTTCCAGGTGCTACATAAGTTCGTGTAAGGTTCGTAATAGCTGTGGTCCACTTTCCTTTAGCAGCTCAGCTGCTCCTGGCGATTTTTTCTTTTTAGCTTTTCCAAAAAAAAGCTTATCCAGAGGCTCTGTCCGTCTGTGACCTTCTTTCATCTCTGAAAATAGTGTCGCTACAGACATCTCTGAAAGTACTGTCGCTACAGATTGTAGCGAGTGTCATAAGGGCATTAGAAAGTGCCAAGCGCAGTGAAGATAAAACAAATCTAATTTTTAAATTTTCGATAAATAAGACAAAACATTTTGTACAATGAGCAGCAGTCGCCATTTGGTTTTAAACTTCTTATTCGGGGGTGTTATCAGGCATATAAGTCTGCCAAGGAGCAAAATAACGTTTGCATACCTTTTCGATGTGATAATGCCCTTATGACACTCGCTTTTTTTTCGGCTGATAAATCCGCTAGAAAAACTAGTTTTGCGAAAAAGATAGAAATATTCTGCGAGAAAGAGACGCATTGATTTATTATTTTTTGAAATATGTTTTGACAGTTATATCTCAATTGTTGTCTGTTATAACGTAAGTCATAACGTATTTAATATTTGAAAAAAAAACGGTCGAAAAATCAAGAAACGTCAAAAAATATTGAACTTTTTTTCAATATTTTCCAGCTGAACTGCTAGAATGCATATGGCAATTCCTTTTTTCCATTCAAATTTTGTCAAATTTGTTGGTCACTCACTCCATTTTAAATTTACTATGCTAACATTTCCTCTCACTCTAATCAACAGATTTATCAGCCGAGAAAAAGCGAGTGTCATAAGGGCATAAACGAGTAATTTGATTCTCCTTTTATTTAAATTGTTACCTACGAAAGCTAGGATCACTTTATTACACTATCGATATTTAACTTTCAGGTAACATTTTTTTAAAGCTCTCATTAAATAATTTTTCTACCTGCTCCATTTTTATTGCTTTATGATCCTCTTTAGGTGTCCTTTAGGACCTCATGCATTGTAAATTGCCTTTTAACTATAGTCAGATGGCTGTTGCGGATAAATAGAACAATTGGCACTATTCAAATTATTTTCATCGAGACTGCGATTCTTTTTTCTTGCTATATAGGAAAAGCGTACCGTTTTTGAAGGAGCAGTTGCACCTTTTAACCTCTTAACCATGAAAATATGTTCTTACTTGGTTAGTCTATAATTTATTCTAATGATTATGTAAATCACATATTTTGAAGATATATGATATTTAGTAGCAACAGGATTGAATCAATTCACAAAAAGTTTTTGTTTCAAGTTAGCCTTTTCATTCTGTTCTGGAGTTATCCTGTTTTGTTGCTCCTGCGGCCTTCTTGGTCCCTACTCTAGCGCTTTTTGGATCATGTGATGTATTTCACAAAATTTAAATTTCTGATGGTTAGGATAGCCGGGACGCCTTCCATCGCGTTCACATTTAATGTATGTAGAAGTTTAAAAATGGGCGCTGTTTTTAGCTTAATTAAATTTTATCCATTCTTCCAGGGATTCCAGCATTATCCTCCGAATACGGGTCACCGGCTGTTGCCAAAGATCTATTCCCTCCCGGGCACTTCCCGGGCGATGGACTTCAACTGAGCAGTACCTGAAAGTAGAATGGATCAGCTTCATCGTTGTCCGAAAAGTGGTAGACAACACAAACATGGTAAATCACATATAACATGCATTAAGTCATCCAAACTTACCAGAAGTATGCGGATTCGGCTGAATAAAAAGAACCCCGCTGAAAAGATTCCGTCGACTTTTTTAGAGGTTCATATATAAAGTGACTGGGCTATTCTTTGCGTAAAAAAGTTTGATATGATGCCAATATGCTTTTCACCATGCCTAATAGATCCCTATTGTGGCCGTTAATTATTCTTTTCGGAACATTCTGTCGTAACTTGTATTTCTGACCTCCGACAACTTTTAAGAGTTGAAGGGCAATGTTCTGCTCCACCTCCCTTAACACCACAACTACTAAAATCCGCCACTGCTGATGTCATCATTGTTAATGCTTCCAACTATTATTAGTAGTTGAAATAGGACTGAAAATAATATCCGTCATAGACGAAACTAGTATAGATATCTATGAACAGTGCTATAGCTGTTGGGCCGATAATGTGACAACGCAGGTTGGTCTAACCGTTGTATCGTGTAAAAGCCTCTTAGCCTCCGTGAATTTCTGGAACTCTTTTTGGCACAAGGTTTCCATAGCATTCGCAGTTTTTCACCTTGTTGACATCAGTTCCGTAAATTTGGAAACTGCTGATGATCACTACGAACAGATCCTTATGAGACTCTGCACCTTGGCAGACTTACGTGTCTTTTAGGACCAGCGTGGGAGAAGTCCAAAACCAAATGACGCTCTTCCGATCTTCCATAAGTGGTAATTTAGGCGCGTTGAAAAAACTGCAACAGGGCTCACCAGAGCATATCGTCGCTTATCCAGAATAGTGTCACAACTTAAAAACAATGAATTTTACAGGGGAGCCATTTGAAAGTTTTTAGTTTCATACAAGCCCATGTTATGATCTTGGATTCCAGCGGGTTTCCAGCGGTCATTTTTAGAAGTATTAATATGGATTTTTGCTACATAAAAATATGCATATTTAGCTATACATTCTTAAAATAAACTCGAAATTGGAAATTTTTGAGTTGTGCCACTATTCTGGATAAGCGACGATATGTTGGCCTCCAGTTTCCTGTATTTTTTCGCCTAGGGCATTTTTACCAAATGTATAACCATCCATATGCTTTGTGGTAGCAACGAAAATGATGACCGGGAGAGTCACTGATTACATCATTAATTCAAACCTAGCAGTGGGTAGCCGGGGCAACACCCCAGCGTTTGTCTTTTTAAACACGGAGAACTCCCAAGGTTGAAAGGAAGTGTTTACGCTAGCTGTCTACGGACACGAAAAGATTCAATGTAGAAAACTGGAGGGTATCAGATGAAGTCGAATTCGGAATTCGAAAACTCCCACCTTCTACCTCCCCAGGTTAGAGGAGCACACTCTCACTTTATCCTAACTGAACTCAAAACTGCACCCATTTTCTTAATAGATTTACTCTTCACTTACAATAAACTAGAAATTGTGACGACAATACGAATATAATAATATATAATACTATATAAAATACGATATTTTATCTTTGCAGTAAAAGAAGAAAGGTGAGTAAAATTCTGGAATGATTTTAAGCGAAATTAAAAAAACACTGCCACAAGGTTGCAGGGTTTTAACGTTGCCATATTTAATTTCATTTTTTTCCTTTGATGTAATTTATGGGAAGGGTATAGTGACTTTTTATTCCTTTCTCTTTCTCCTCTAATCCAGGGAATTTGTTGAAGCAGGGGTAAAAACCATTTTAGGCATTGAAAGAAGTAACTGCACATTGGATCGATGCGGATCTGTACCGACAATGCAAAACACTAGCTTGCAGAAGGTTTCGTGGAATTCAAAATTATGAACGAATTGCGCTGATACTTGACGAAATTCACACAGAATTTCTGAATCCCGTAAAAATAGCGTTCAAAGAATTTAGTATATCAATTCGGAACTCAGATTCGATTGATTTAGAAGATGATTTCAATGATGAAGAAGATGAACTACAAGAAGTTATTGATCCATGTGCTTTCCAATTGGCGTGTCATTTGACATGCGCTGTACATACGCTGAACTTGTGTGCTACTACAGATGCCAATCGAATACTTACCCAGTAGGAAATAGTGCAAGCGCTTATGGGGTAATCAGAGAATTCATGCATGAAAAATCAAATAAAGTAAGTTCTTCTATTTGTAATAACTAAGAAGCGAATAGGTAATAACTACACTTTAGTCGGGGGAGAATGAAACATGTCAGAACGTGCTGAAGCTACCTTTTACAAATGTAATGTCTGGTAAGTGTACTTACCACCCTAGGACATCTACGTGTGAAAGTAATCGATTCTGTAATTGGTAATGTAACCTATTGACATTACAAATCGACACTACTCAATCGATTCGGTAATGCTTACATTTCCTATTGGGTAAAGTAGACAATAATACATCTGCAATGCACTATAAGGCCATTTTTTTTATGAGAAAGACTAGAGTCTTAGGAAAGGCCCTTTATATTATCGACAATCTATTTTCTTCGTATAGAGTGCAATGTCGAAGAGCAGCTCTAGTCGGGGGGAAGGAAGGAACTGCCACAACCTAGCCCCGATATTTTTTAGTCCACCTACTTCCAACCATTACTATTGCGACTTTGACATCGGGGTATCGAGAAACAACTCGCTGGAGTGTTATGCCTCCTGAAACGAGGAGAATCTCATCAACCAACCGATGACATGCGCTTTGGTGGAGCGGGGAAGGGCGAAGAAAGGTTCTGACAGGAGGAATCAGGAATGTAAAGAGGGAAGAAGAAAGAAGGAAAGTTATGTAGGTGGGAAAGTGGAAAAGGCGAAGGACCGTGGGCTGGCCGGGAATCGAACCCGGGACCTCTGGGATAGTAGCCAGACGCCTTACTCTCTAGGCTACCGAGACCCCACAGTGGAAAATGTAGCGAATTGTGAAATGCTGCTAGACGTACAAAGAGATCAGAGATCATTCAAAGTAGTGTTTTATGACATACACTTAGAATACCTGGCCTTACAAGATGGAATAGCTTGTTCATGTCCTATTGCCAAGGCCTTAGATATACTGCAAGGTGAAACAAAAATGTGTTATGGGCTTCTGATGCCATGTTTAATGGGATTACGCAAGAAGCTACAAAATAATAGAAAGCACTCTATTAATGCCATTAACGTACCTACTGCTATGATTTATCGGCAACGTAAGGCAAAGCGTTGAAAGAATAGTTCTTCAAACTGGTTACGCCTCAAGGCCAACATGCTAGTATAATAGCACAGGAACAAGGCATTATTTAAACATGAAATAGCAAAATATGTGCCAAAAAATACGAAAGATTCTGAAAATAGAGTTGCTGCTGATCCAAAAGAACTTATTTTTTACTTCAGACGACAAACAGACTCAGGAACCAAGGACCGAAAACTATAGCTGATGTGATAGTATCTCAGTAGTTTGCTGAAAAGATCGTACTTTCAATGTTTTAGATCCCTATCCTGGAATAAAACCAACATTTCAAAAATGCAATACACTATAGTCTTCATCTGAATCAGTAGATCGCATTTTTTCTTACGCCACCTTCCAAAGTCAACCAGATTGCTAACATGTTTGAAGAAAAAGTAATGCTGAAAACGAATATTAAGAAATAATCTACTTGTTTTAAAAACTTGATTTAAATACCATTATTCCTTGTTTTATTTTTATTCATTAATCGACGAACGAATAAAAAATTCTTTCGAATAATTTTCCTTTGAATAAATGAAATTATTTATTATTCGTGAATAACGAAAGAAACAATTTATTCATTCGTTATTCGTCACTCGAATAAATTTTGCCCAACTGTGACTGTAGGTATAGGTAGCATATTTTAAAAAGAAGATATGTTATTCGAATCTTTCTCTTTGAAAAAACTCACATTAAAGTTGACACATTAAAACAAAGACGAACACCAGGCATTTTTCGTATTACTGTCAAAATACGACTAGTCTTTTTCAATAGAACATTGGTATCCCAACCCGCATATTTAAAATATCTTGAAAGAATTAAACAATTTAAAAAAATCCGAGATCGTCTTCTGTGAATTTCTTAGAAATGTTCTATGCTAAAATTATTTTCTGGGAAAAATATTAATAAGTTTATAATTCATTTTAAAATAATAATTAAAGTCACATCAATTACGAAACAACAAACTCACATAAAATCGTCATTAAATATTCGAATTACCTTTTCAATACGAAAAACCCAAAAACTAATATCTTATCCGAAAACTATCATAACTAAGCATCCGTGCTGCAGCAATGCCAATCTCTGTCAATTTTACCTTAATTCCGTTATTTTTATTGCCCTTTGAGAACTCAGGTAATAAAATCAGCCCTACACCGACGGCTAGCAAAGAACTTACAGTCCCTCCTCCATACCTTCTCTTATATAAAAGGATTCCTGACATTTTGTACCTCACAGTTTGAGTTAAGTGAAGACCCCAACAAGTCTTACTTATCCTTCTCGAGTTAAATTAATAATTAAATTAAATTAATAATAAATAATAGTGTAAAAATAAAAACTACCAAAATCAAAAATGGAGGAAACACGTTCAATATTTATTGATTTTGCCCACAATGGTTACCAAAAGACTATCGTCCTTGACTATCGGCGAAACACATACAAGGGGATATTCAGACATCTTATTAAAGAACTGCACATCTTTCCGAAGGATGATGAGACTTTACAAATTTGCGACGAGAACGGAGTTCAAGTGCCGGAAGTTGACTTTCAGGACTTTTGTGAGGTTTTCCCCGTCTCAAGGAGAGTCTATTACGTCAATATCATCAAGGAAGCAGACGCAAAGGAAGTGACAGACTACGTGCAAAGATACTACAGTCCGGATCAGATGTTGGCGTTATACGAATACTATCCTTCAAAATTAATGTTTAATAAATATTTTTTTAATTTAAAATAAAATAAACTATGTAGATCCAAATTTAAGCGTATTTTATCCAAAAAAAAATTCTTTGATTTATTCGTCCAAATTTGAAATTCTTAATATTGCGAGAAGAGATAGTGGAAAAGGTTGCTTCTCAGCAGGCCCGCCGCTAGCCGCTTCAGCTAGTTTCTAGTTTTTGTTTCACAAGGATTGTGTAGGTTTTGTAGCTGGTGCTAAGGAGTGAGAGCCCACTGAAGTTTTTACAGGTTACTTTATGTCCTTTCTTGTTTATTGGGCATATAATCGCTTTCTTCCAATCATCTGGTAAAACTTCCTTCCAGGTGCTACATAAGTTCGTGTAAGGTTCGTAATAGCTGTGGTCCACTTTCCTTTAGCAGCTCAGCTGCTCCTGGCGATTTGGTGCTTTTTAGCTTTTTCAAAAAAAAAAAAAAACTTATCCAGAGTCTCTGTCCGTCTGTGACCTTCTTTCATCTCTGAAAGTACTGTCACTACAGACATCTCTGAAAGTACTGTCGCTACAGATTGTAGCTCTTGATCAAGAGACCTAAAACTGAGAAAATGGTCTGGAAATTCCAACCGGAAGTATACGAGTATTTAACGATAAAAAAGAGATTTCTAATAAAGTACATATATCGGTAGCCTAGAGCTTAAGCGCTGAAATCCTATCCCGGGGAACCAAGTTCAATCCTCGGCCGCGCAATGGTGAAATATATATTTTGTTTTACTTCGGTGGAACATGTTTTGAATCTATCACTAAATTATATTATTTAATAATGATACTCAGGAGAACATAAACATTTACTTAATTAAAAGTGAAAAAATATCATTTTCCTGATTTTTTATGGTCATCCAGTCTGAAGTGTTATGCAACAGAAAGAATACCATGAAAAAGAGTAATTAGTGGCTAGTCTCTAGGTACAACATCCCAATAGTTTACATTTTTACAGGTACGTGAGCCAGATCCAGTGTTAGTGGTTCTATTGAGATATTACCCAGTAGGAATTCTAGGAAGGCCTTACCGATTGAGCACTGAAATATGTAAGTAGTCATCTGGTAAGGGGTACCCCTTATTTTCTTGGTGTTAGATGAGCCCTTATATAACCCAGATGAACCCTTAGATGGTAAGGTGTAATCCAGAATTAGACCCAAACAAGTGAGAATTTGACCGATGACTCATTTGATTTTGTATTTTTGTATTACCCCAGTGGGACTTGTAAGCTTCCAGAAGTACTGAAAAGAGCACTTACTAGTAAGGGGTAGGCCTTACCATACCCCTTATAGGAGTGTTTATTTTTACACACGAAGTCATAGAAGGTACTGGGTATCTTTAGGAATTACCAATGTTCTGTTTGTGGATTCTTGTTTAATATGGGAATAGGATTAAATAGGCTCTGAAAATATTCTACCCAGATACCCAGTCTCCACCTTTCTTTTAGCCTATCAGAGCCTGCTAATAGCTTCCCATCTATATTTTTGCAGATGTCCGTTCTTGGCTAAAACTTATTAGTGATCTTAGCACAGTCAATTTGTTATAAAAATGGTACAAAAATTACCATAAAAGTCAAAGTTGGTAAATCGTTGGAGAATCATGTAAGGAAGCTTACTTTTGGATGGCCACCTGCTACTTGCTGCAGTTTTTTGGAAAACTCAAAAAAAGTGTTTTCCATTTTTTGCCCTTAAATAATTTTTTTTTCAGCTACGACGTAAATGGAAAAGTTGCTCCTTTTTAATATTTACTACAACTTTTATTTAAACATTTTGTTTTATTTTTATACAACCTATCATTACAAATTTATAGTGTAATACAAGCGTAAAGAACGCAGTGTAACTTTACTAACGGTAATTTTCTCGGTCCTATTGTGACTTTCTGCGGCGGTGTTGGAATTTTCATATTGGAATTTTCAAACTTTAGCAAGCTATAGCTCTAAAACGGTAAATCGTATGAAAAAATGTTTAAATAAAAGTTTTACCTAGTAAATATTAAAAGGAACAGCTTTTCCATTTACATCGTAGCAGAAAAAAAATTATTTAAGGACAAAAAAATGGAAAAACAATTTTTTGAGTTTTCCAAAAAACTACAGCAAGGAGCAGGTGGCCATCGAAAAGTAAGCTTCCTCACATGATTCTCCAACGATTTACCAACTTTAACCTTTAGAGTAATTTTTGTTCCATTTTTATTAATTTTACGACAGATTGACTGAACTATCTGGCGAGTTCCTTTGTACGCTTCACAGTGGGGCAAAATCCGAAAAAGCAGACCAAAAGTTAGAAAATCAAGTAATTGGTTCAAAAATCCGTATTAAAGGGTTTTTGGGGTCACTGATTACGAATTTCATGTCAAATTTTTAAACAGTGCATAACTTCATCCCTTATTGACCACCTCTTTATATAAAATATGATACTTTTTATAACATAATCGAGGTCTATGTGATTTTCATACTAACATGCTATAAAAACAAAAAAATGCCCGAGATTTCCGACTAGATTAGGGTAAAAGGACCCTATCATAATTGGTTTCAGCCTTTAGGGGTATCGCTTGAACTAACCCAACAGAAAAACACCCGACTTGAAACTTTGTTTTTTGACTTTTGGCCAGCTTTTTCGGATTTGGCTCCATTATACGCTTGTCTAAGTCTCCCTTCATTGATCTTCCTGTGTCTGTAAGATCCTCCTGCTTAGATATTCTATCTTCTTATTTCTGCAAAGCTTGTTGCGATTTTTCTTTTTCGCTTGAAGACTTTCTCTGCTTGGCCTTGCGATGTACTCCCAGTGGCTTTGGTTTCTTTCTTCAATGGGGGCCTCGGTAGTCTAGGGGTAAGGCGCCTGACTGCTATCCCCAGAGGTCCCGGGTTCGAATCCCGGCGGTGCCACGGTCCTTCGCCTTTTCCACCTAACTTTCCTTCTTTCTTCTTCCCTCTTTACATTCCTGATTCCCCTGTCATAGCCTTCCCTAGTTCTTCCCCGCTCCACCAAGCGCATGCCATCGGTTGGTTGATGAGATTCAACTCGTTTCAGGAGGCATAACACTTCAGCGAGTTGTTCTCGACGCCCCGATGTCAGAGTCGCGAAATGGTTGTGATTAGGTGGAATAAGATATCGCGGCTAGGTTGTGACAGTTACTTCCTTCTCTTCTCTCTATCTTCCGGCTAGAGCTGCTGTCCGACATTCACTCTATACGAAAAAATAGATTGTCAACAGTACAAAGGGACTTTCCCTAAGTCTCTAGTCTGCCACATAAAAAAAAAACAAAAAAAAATTGCGGCTCTACAGCCCTGTCATCATTATCATCTGTAGCACTACAGCCTGTTCTTAGCCTTGGCTTCCTCCAGCATTTCATTTCTCTTCATACCGTTCGGTTCCTGGCTAATGTCTCCAATTACGTACATATTAAACATTTAATTACAATTAAGTATTAATCAATGAAGTCCATGTATCGCTTCTTTGGCTGCCCTTCTTTTTATGTGACAGACTAGAGGCTTAGGGAAAGGCCCTTTGTACTGTCGGCAATCTATTTTTTCGTATAGAGTGCAATGTCGGACAACAGATCTAGTCAGAACATAGAGGGAATAGAGAGAGAAGCTGAAAGAAGAAACTACCACCTCCCAATCTTTACATTACACCGGGGCACCGAGAACAACTCGCTGGAGTGTTATGCCTCCTGAAACGAGTAGAATCTCATCAATTTCGCTTTTCATCAGGCATTCGATTTATCGCTAATTTAGCAGGATCGCTATCGTCGCTTTGTACGTATGCCACCCATCGTAATCTATTTAATTTTATATTTTTCACAATGTCGGGTCCCCGGTGCAGTTGGTATAAATCATGATTAAATATCCTTCTCCATTAACCGTTTCGCAGACACCGCCAAATATTGGGCGTAGAATTTTTCTTTCAAAAGTACCTAGAAGAGTTTCATCAGCCACTTTCAAAGTCCATGCCTCTGATCCAACATCAGAACGGGCTTGATTAGCGTGGTATACAGTTTACATATCTTTCCTCTAAACAAAAAGCGTGATGTTAGATGTTATCGAAGGCCAAAATATCTTCTGTTAGCAACGTTTATTCTCTTTCTGATCTCTGCTGTCTCGCCACTGCCAACTTGCAATACTGTTACAAGATAAGTAAATTGTTTAACAGTTTCTATGTTATATGAATCTATGGTAATGTTTTGCTTTGGGGTTGTGTATCTTTTTGAAGTGCAAAGATAGTTAGTGTCGTCTTCGTTGATGAGAATCCCATTCTTTACGCAGCTGTTTCCAGTTTGACATATCACACCTTCTGTCCATTTCCAGTGGCAGCCAGATAAGCTTGAGTAGTTTGAGCTTGCGAGATCGATCAATCTACTACCATTGATAGCTTTGTGTAGGCTATTTTTTTATGTGATAGACTAGAGACTTAGGGAAAGCCCCCTTTGTACTGTTCGACAATCTATTTTTTTCCTATAGAATGTGGAACAGCAGATCTAGCCGGAAGATGAGAAGTAGAGAGAGAGAAGTAGGAAGGAGCTGCCACAACCTAGCCGCGATATATTTTTTATTCCACCTACTTCCAACCATTTCGCGACTCTGGCATCGGGGCATTTGAGAAACAACTCGCTGGAGCGTTATGCCTCCTGAAACGAGTTGAATCTCTTCAACCAACCGATGACATGCGCTTGGTGGAGCGGGGAGGGACTATCGAAGGCTATGACAGGAGGAATCAGGAATGTAAAGAGGGGAGAAGAAAGAAGGAAAGTAATGAGGGTGGAAAAGGGGAAAAGACGAAGGACCGTGGGGCTGGCCGTAATTCGAACCCGGGACCTCTGGGATAGCAGTCAGGCGCCTTACCCCTAGGCTACCGAGGCCCCCGAGGCTATGCTCTCCTATGACTCCTATTGCATATAAATTGGATAATTCTCCATAACTAGACTTAAAAATGCTTCCACGCATGCTCTTTCGAAAGATAACTTAAGATCAACCCGCACGTTCGGGTTGGCCTTATCAAAAAGACGACATTTGTAGAATTAAAAGTGTAGTTCTTTCTTTATGAAAAATATTGAAAATATGGCAACGAAATTTTGAAATTGTACCCTATCAAAATAGGTCTGTATCTGAAATTTTTGAATCACGGCTTAACAAAAACTCATTTTAGAAGCTACATCTAGGTAAAATAACTCTGTAAGCTATTTGATTAGCACATTCCCCACGGTTATATTTGAGAAGGACTTATGTGAGGCAGTACATTTCTCCCTTACACGACGGCTAATCGTACTGAGGCCTCAATTAAGATTTCCTACTACTCTAGCGTATGAACCCACTCCATCTCCATTTTTATGACATTTTTAAAGTGTGGATTTCGATTTGATTGGATCGTACCGATTACAATAACTTCCCTATACTGGGAAGTAAAAAACTCATTTTTTACTTCGATAGCCTCAGGAAGCAAAACGAAAACCATAACTGATGTCATAGTATCTCAGTATTTTGCTGAAGAAGATCGCACTTTCAATGTTTTAGATCACTATTCTGAAAAAAAAAAACACAAAATTTCGATAATACAACACAATATTGCCTTCTCTAAACCTCCAAAGTCAAGCAGATGGGCTGTCAATATGTTTGAAGAAAGAGTAGTGATGAAAACGAATATTAGGAAGCTACTCAATTTAAATACTTGATTTAAATACCATTTTTCCGTGTTTTAGTTTTATTCATTAATCAACTAAAACGAATAAAATGGTTTATTATTAGGTAGCATATTTTAAAAGAAGATATGTTATTCGAATTTTTCAATTTTAAAAAACTTACATTAAAGTTGACACATTAGAAACAAAGAAGGAACACCAGGAGTTTTTCGTATTACTGCCATAATTTACGACAAGTCTTTTTCAATAGAAAATATACCCCAACCCGCATATTTAAAATACCTTGAAATAATCAAAAAAATTAAAACAAATCAGAGCGCGTCTTCTGTGAATTAATTTCTTATTTTCTATGCTGAAGGTCTTTTCTGGAAAAAATATTAATAAGTGTAAAATTCATTTTAAAATAATAATTAAAGTCCCATCAATTATGAAACAACAAAATAACATAAAATTGTCATTAAATATTCGAAGTACCCTTTAAATACGAAAAACCCAAAAACTAATATCTTTTCCGAAAAAGATCATAACTGAGCATCCGTGCTGCAGCAATGCCAATCTCTGTCAATTTTACCTTAATTCCGTTATTTTTATTGCCCTTTGAGATCTCAGGTAAATCACCCCTACACCGACGGCTAGCAAAGAACTTACAGTCCCTCCTCCAAAACTTCTCTTATGTATATAAAAGGATTCTTGACATTTTGTACCTCACAGTTTGAGTTAAGTGAAGAGCCCAACAAGTCTTACTTATCCTTCTCGAGTTAAATTAATAATAAATAATAGTGTAAAAATAAAAAGCTACCAACAAAATCAAAAATGGAGGAAACACGTTCAATATTTATTGATTTTGCCCACAATGGTTACCAAAAGACTATCGTCCTTGACTATCGGCGAAACACATACAAGGGGATATTCAGACATCTTATTAAAGAACTGCACATCTTTCCGAAGGATGATGAGACTTTACAAATTTGCGACGAGAACGGAGTTCAAGTGCCGGAAGTTGACTTTCAGGACTTTTGTGAGGTTTTCCCCGTCTCAAGGAGAGTCTATTATGTCAATATCATCAAGAAAGCAGACGCAAAGGAAGTGACAGACTACGTGCAAAGATACTACAGTCCGGATCAGATGTTGGCGTTATACGAATACTATCCTTCAAAATTAATGTTTAATAAATATTTTTTTAATTTAAAATAAAATAAACTATGTAGATCCAAATTTAAGCGTATTTTATCCAAAAAAAATTTTTGAAGATTTCATTCCCCATGGTTAGATTTGAGCAGGACTTATGCGAGGCAGTACATTTGTCTCCTTCACGACGGCTAATCATACTGAGGCCTCAATAAAAATGTCCTACTACATGAGCGTATAAACCTGCCCTATCACCACTTTTATGACATTTTTAAAGCGTTTTTTTAGTTTTTCCACTATATATTTTTTGTTTCGAGGACAAATTAATCAGTTCAGTTCATTGGCCCTAGAGCCTAAATCGAGCCTTGGCCTCCTTCAGTTTTCTCCTCCAACATTCTCGTTCACTGGCTGGAGTCCTCCAATTTTGAACGCCCAACAAGTGTGCAGCGTCTGTATCTACGGCTTCAAACCATCTTTTCCTCGTTCGTCCTGTTAGCCTGCCACCGATGATATATCATCTTCACTGCTCTGTTTTCTGGCATTCGCTCCACATGTCATGCCCATTGTAATGTATTTATTTTGATATAGTTGGCCGATGTCTATTCCTTTATTGATTTGGTACAGTTCGTCACTGTATCTGATTCTCCAGATACCGTTTACGTTTAATGGGCCAATAATGTGTCTTAAGATTTCTCTCTCAAATTTGCCTAATAAATTCTCGCCTTTTTGGGTCATGGTCCACACAGTGCCGGCTTTAGGGGCAGGCGAACCCGGCTGACCGTCCGAGAGCGCCATGCCCCAAGAGGCGCCGCCGCAATCCAGAAATGTATTATTCATTCAATTAGTTAATAAATTATAACACCTCCACAATACAAGACACAACCCCGGAAATGCACAGGAAGTAAACAAAGCTTGTGTTTGAAAAAACGTAAAAGACAGCTGGTAAGCGCGCCTTATTATACGGTCTTTTGCAACCAATTCTGAGCAATAGCAGCTCTAATTTTGGTTCCCCTCCATCTTATCTTCAACAAACCGTTATCGGCAGGAAAGTTCCCTAAGATTTGGAAAAAAAATCCTATCTCACTCCAACCCACAAAGCATCTAATAAGCAGTCGGTGAAGAACTACAGGGGAACTGCCATCTTATTGTGGTAATTCACACTAGCCATACTTATGGGCGCGTAAGACCGGTTTTATAGAAGAGGGAGGGAATGGAAAGGAAGAACTTAACGAAACATTTTTCACGCAAACTGAAACGCGTGAAAACTACCCCATGCATACTCTATTTCTCTCAAATGCGAGAAGTAGCCCCCATATGCACAAATACATTTGAAATTTCTTGTAAACATTCAAATTACTACACATAATATTTCATCTAATGTGATTTATGGCTGGTTCAAAAAACGGGGTTTTCCGGTTTCTACCTGCCATAGTTATGGCTAAATGTGAATATGCCCATAAGGCTGGTCGTCCACTGGAAGCGTATTCGAGCGGCTTCGCGCTTCGGCCATTCAAATGAGTCGCTTGTAGCCGCTCATATGTATGGCCGTAGCGCGAAGCCGCTCGAATACGCTTCCAGTGGATGACCAGCCTTAACATACAAAAACAGAAACTTGCTTCCGATAAGACTGCTCCTATAACCGAGCCGTGTCTTAATGAACAGCAACATTGTTTCAGAAAGGGACGATCGATTACTGCAAACCTTATGATTCTAACCTCCGATCTACTATGTGGTATGGAGAACGGTCATCACATAGATACGGTTTATACTGGCTTCAGCAAAGCCTTTGATCGTACTGATCACCATATTTTAAGTAAAAACTATCTAAATTTGGAATAGTAGGTCCTGCCCTGGAATGGATCAAATCATACAACAAAACTCAGGTTGTCAGATTTCAGGATTTCTGTCAAAAGATATCGAAGTAACTTCCGGGGTCCCTCAGGGTATCCACCTAGGTCTGGTGTTATTCAATATTTTTATCTCAGACCCTGTCGGAAACCACGGATGACCTCAAAATTTATAATGTCATAAGGTCCCAGAACGACGAAACTTTCTTTCAAACAAAGCTAAACGCGTTGCATGACTGGTGCACCACCAAAATATTATAACTCAACATCAGCAAATGTCATGTAATTAATTGATCCCGAAAAAGAAACACCGAGTTTCAGGATTATTATCTCAACGAACAGGCCTTAGGCCGTTAGTTGTAGATATAGGCATTGTTCTAGACAATAAATTAAATTTCAACTTGAGCTAAGCTAATATTGCTGCCAGCGCCAACAAGCTTCTTGGCTTTATAAAAAGAGCGCAAGAATTCAATAACTTTCGGGCCGCAAAAACTCCTTGAGGGACCCTAAATTTCAGATAGTGGTAGGTTGGACTCATGGTAGAAGAATTTTCTCCTCCTCGCTCTGAGAAATTTACACGACCTACGCGATTTCTGTAGCTTACCGCCCTACACGGACAGACTGAAAAGGTTGGAACTCATGGCTCTGTCACATAGAAGGAAAGTGCTTATCTCTTGCTTTACTTTGGACGTCAAACAATAACGTTAGGGTGCAGATCCTGTCCTTTGGAGTTAAGTTCAATGCCAAAGTGTTTATTGTGAAAAATACCATGAAATCCGTTGCTCATATCCTCGAATTCGAACATTTCAAAATTTTCATCAAGCGCACTTCATTTAACTGTTTTACTATTTATGAATTGCTTTTTTTTTGGGAGCGGTTAAAAAACAAAATTTTCCACTAAAATAGAAATCACAGACTAGCACGCACCACACACTTCCCGAAAAACAAACCGACGTCTGGCGAGTTGTTTCTCTTGGGCATCGATAGTCATTAAGTATAACATAACGAAAATGATCAAGTTCCCATTAAGCACTCATTCAACAAAACATTGGGTGCAGATTCTTTTAACGTGACAACGTCTATTAAAACGATTACTGATGTTGGATGTCCGAGCGCAAAAGTGTCGCATAACCGTGTGAGTGGGCGTGGCTTACACTGTATGTAGTAGTGGCTACGAGTGCCGCTACGCGGTACTCGGTTAATATCTATTGGTAGATAACGAATTCAATTATAAAATACCTAATGAAGTGAAATCGAAATTATAAAGAATGAATCCTAAAAACTGAGATATCCTAAAATCTGAATTTAGACGAAAATTAAGAAGTAGCAGATAGCAAACGACTGGGCGTTGTCACGAGATGCGATGCCCGGGGTTTTTTTTGTTCAAATTTGCCGTCTTATGCCCTTGTGAACAGCTCGAGTTACTGTATAATTTGTGTAACATACCTAAAAGAAATGTCTGAAAAGTTAAGGGCGCATAAAAATATCTCGCGCGGGGCGCCAAAATACCTAAAGCCGGCCCTGGGTCCACACCTTCGAGCCATGGCAGGCCACAGGCCTTATAAGAGATTTGTATAGTTCAAATTTAGTTTTCCTCTGCAGCGCTCTTGATTGAAGTACTTTACGCAGTGAATAGAAACTTCGATTGCCCTGTAGTATTCTGCTTTTAACCTCCTCCTGCTCTTCATTTGTTGACGACACTAGCGTTGCTTCGTATTTAAATCTCTTCAATACCTCTATATTGTAGCTACCTATCGTGAAGTTAGTCCTTAGGCGTTTCCTTTCTGATTTAGTCTGCAGCATTGCTTTAATTGTTAAGCCCATGTTTTTAGCGACGTTGTATAGACTTATATAGTATTGCTTTGCTCCTAATAATGATCTACTTACAATGTTCAGATCATCAGTAGAACCCAATATTTGAACCAACTTGTTAATTAATGTTCCATTCCTGTCTAATCATTCTTCTGATGACAGCTTCTCCCTCCTTGTTTGAGGCCTTGTTTGACGTGGAAGTTTTCAGTTAACGAGTTAACCAGTTAACGAGCACATACTATTTCTGGGTTTAAATTTACCAGGAATCGACCTTATATCCTTATACGCTTGCCTAATGTTTTGTTGCTAAAATTCAAGCTAGAGTCCAGGATTCTCGCATTTTGTTGTTCCCTTTAAGCACCACGCCAGTTTTGACACTTTCCGCTATTTGACAGAAGGTCGACTTTGGAGAGTCGTTCTAGACTTCATTAGGGGTGCATCCGACTTTTCACGCAACTTGACGTCGACTGAACACGACACTAAGCGCGTTCAAAAACTTTACTATGGTTGACTATGGAAATTTTTGAACGTCAAAAACTTATGCTAGTGGTTATGTTGTAGTTAACCACGCAGTTTTTGAACTACTAAAGTTTACCACAGTAACCATAGTAAGGTTTTAGAACGCGCTTAGTGTCGTTTTCAGTCGAAGTCGAATTGCGTGAACTGGCCCCTGGTATCCGCAGTCCATCGTTAGTAGTACATTCACGCAGTACCATTCACAACCTCAGAATGATTGCTTATACATCCTTTATGCCTCCCAATGCAGGGCCGTCTTTAAGGCAGGGCACACCGGGCCCGGGCCCAGGGCCTCCTACAAAAGGGGGCCTCTTCGTAGAAAATCTTTAAGGTTTTTATATTTTATTTTAAAAAAGGTTAATTAAACAAAATGAAATCAAGTTATTTAAAAATGTTGTTGCCGTAAAATTGCGAAAACAAAAAACTGCAGTCTGATACTTGTGTTGAACAGTCACTTGTTTAAACATGTTTACCAGCAGCCCGAATTGGTATCGGGCAGACCGATATTCTCTGCGCATGCGTGTCAATATGAAATTTTTGGCACCAAGCTCATTTTTTTATGTGGCATGGTCAAGCTGAGGAATCACCCTTTGTACCACCAGGCCGTCATGTCGTTCAACTCATGGTGCAACGACTAGTAGTAAGCTTGATCTGAAAATAGAAAGAGAATAGGAAAGGTTAAGGTAGTCTGATGGATGCATAAGGAGAAGGCAGTGAGTCTCGCGTTTGCACTACTGGGTGTTATATGAGTGCATCAACAGCCGGGTGGGTCACAACCGTCAGGGCTAGCGAGAGCCTTGTTGGAGTGTTATGTCTCCTGAAACAAGTGAATCCCACTAACCAGCCGACAAAGGCTGTGATATCAACAGCACCAGACTACCAGGTGAACAAGGAGGTGCACCGACCGCAAGATGAAGACCTCACCTAAGCGAATATTTGGTAGCCTATTATTGACCGGTTAAGCCGGCAGGATGCCTTATTAGGGCTACCTAATTGCGCGTAAATTGAAAAATATACTTACTTATAGTACGTAGATACACACGCATATATGTGTGTATATGTAGGTATATATTAAAAAATACTTACCGTTTAGTATAGGGAATGGTGAAAAAATTCAAGATATACAAAAAGTGGAAATTCAGATAATACTTATTTTAAAGAAAAAACATAATGATCAATGTTAGAGTGGATTTTAAAAAATTTCAAGATTTGACGTCTCCTTAAGTGGGCCTCCACTCTGCGCAGGTCCAGGGCCTTCAAGCAATGAAAGACGGCCCTGTCCCGATGTATTGTACAATCTTGTGCAAATGCATTTTTAATGCACGCCACATTAGATAGACCGGTATATTGACTCTACTATATTGTATTGCTTTCGAAACAAACGATGTTTGCAAAATTTCAGCTTGATCCGGAAGAAAACGAAAACTCGATTGCAAAATTTGTACCGAACAAACAGACAGACAAGAAAGCGAGTTAATATAAACATGGTGAAAACCAGAATCAACTTGCAGAAAGATATCAAGCCAACAGCTTTCGAAGCATCAAACACCAATCGAAATCGAACATTTTACTAAATATTCAATCAATTAAGCACTTGAAAGGGAAAATTGTTTTCAACAAATTTCACATTTTCATTAAATTTCCAGCAGATTTCGTTTATTTCAAAAGATTAATTATACTTGTGAAAGTTGTAATCGAACCAACTTAACAACTATCGCCTATTTTTAACCCATTTTACCTGAACTAACAGCAACTGACAGCAAAACTAGAAACAGCTCTCAAAATTGATCCAATTAAAAGAAACCGTGCAACATTAAATGTCTTACAAAAGACACCAACGAAAAAAACTAAAAATTGTTGAATTTTCGTAAACTTTTCTGGAAGCGTCAATCGAGCTCGAAAAGTATCTGAAAAGGCACAGAAATTTTTGTTTTCTTCAGCATCTTTCCCAACAATGTCTGTCTGTTATCATAACAATCCCAGCAGCCCAAGGCATAAATGGTAGATTACAAAAGTCTATCAAATTGGAAATCACTGTGATTTTCAGGCAACAGGTTTTCATCGCCGATCAGGTATGGAGACGCCGGGCCGACACAGAGGTACCGGTAGGCCCCAGGTGAATCTGGTCGGCGGATAGTTGGTTGTGCGACATCGAAAACTGGTTTTATGCAAATGAGAGCCGAGCTACTTACACTGCTTGTAGGCAGATCGCAGATTTTTCCGCTTTCATTTTAGTTGCATCGGGAAAATTTACTTTCACCGCTCAAGTTTTTCGCAGCAGGAAAAGGGAAAAGTTGTCCCAAAGTGATATTTCGCTCGAGTGTTGGCGAAAATCTCTTTGCTGATTGCTAGTTTGTTGGGAGAGTGATGAAGCTTGACCGGGAGGATGCAATTCGGTAACGGATAAGTACTAAATTGCAATGAGAGGTTCGTGCAACCTTTTGCTTTGGAATTTTGTTTTCGGCTAGAAAAATTAGGAAACTACAATTAGGTTTGTTGGTTGGTCAGGCGTTTGGCCAAACCAATTAGCAAAGGTTTTTAGATACAATTTCCATTGTTCTGTTTTGACAAATACATAAACCGCTTTTTTTTCATTAAATTCAATTTTGAAATGAGTTCAATTTACCAATGCAGATCTTACACCTTTCTGTTTACTGACGCAAAGTACATAAATATCCATAACAATCTGTTTGGAAATAGACCAAAAAAGTAGATTACAATTAGAAAATAATATACTCTATCTTTGACTGGCCTGTATGTCGCCCATCGTTGTTACTTAATACGCAATTTTTGATTAACATCAAGCCTAAAATCATCTAAATATTTTGATCAGTAGCGAGCAAAACAAGTTCGTTACAGCGGTTCTCTCAGTTTTTCAGTTTCTCATAGATGGCGAACCATGCAACTTTGTGTTGAAATCACAAATAAATATTATCAGTGGCAGATCCAAGGGGGATATGAAGGACATTTGTCCAAAGGGATAGTGTCGAGCGAAATAAATTGAACTAAGAAATTTACCACACTATATTTAGCTACAATAGCTCTGTGAGCTTTTTAATCCATTCAAACCGCGGGGGGGTGTTCCAAAATAACACCGTTAAGAAAATCGAAATGAAAACTAATGCGATGAAATGCACTTTTTTAAATATTTATTTGCGAAGGTGATTGATTCGTATTAAATTAAGGCGATCTTTATGATAAGGGGTAGTCCTTTTGCATTTTTAGGGGTGACGCCCATGTTTTAGGACCGCGGGACCTCGATTTTCGTGATCAGCGACGCCATAAACGTTTTTCGATTTTCTTAACGGTGTTATTTTGGAACAGCAAGAGGGCAAGCGAAAATTTTCCCTCTTTATCGATCCTAAGAAAGTAAGAAAACACGAAATTTGGGCAAACGGGATTCCGCGGGATCCAATTTGCCGTAAGCGAACACAATGTGCCAAAAACTTGTTCTTCCTAATAAAATCACACGTCCGCTTTTATTGCGACTGAAGCAAAAATAAAAGATGATTCAAAATGAAATTA
Organism: Thereva unica; assembly: GCA_949987705.1. Classification (NCBI taxonomy): domain Eukaryota; kingdom Metazoa; phylum Arthropoda; class Insecta; order Diptera; family Therevidae; genus Thereva; species Thereva unica. The sequence goes on from OX465284.1 coordinate 66,301,689, forward strand.
AAACAGTCAGCTGATCAGAAAAAGCGATGTTCGCCTTCAAATCGAGACGCACTCCCTTCCATCCCTCCCTCCCTTCCGTCACTGTTTCCAATTTAATTTAAAAATGTAAATTTAATTTCGAAATCTGCTCCAGTGGAAATTTAGGTATCATGATTTACACCAAAATGTCAAATTTATGTGTTTTATTTCCTTTAGGTAATTTTTTTTTATGTGAAAGACTAGAGTCTCTGGAAAGGCCCTTTATACTGTTGACAATCTATTTTCTTCGTATAGAGTCAATGTCGAAACGCAGCTCTAGTCGGGGAGGAAGGAACAGTCACAACTTAGCCGTCCACCTACTTCCAACCATTACTATCATGCGCTTTGGTGGAGCGAGGAAGGGCTAAGGAAAGCTATGACAAGAGGAATCAGGAATGAAAAGAGGGAAGAAGAAAGAAAGAAAGTTATGTAGGTGGGAAAGTGGAAAAGGCGATGGACCGTGGGGCTGGCCGGGATTCGAGCCCGGGGCCTCTGGGATGGTAGCCAGACGCCTTAGTCCCTAAGCTACCGAGACCGTAAGTAGTAAACTGTAACGTAAGTCTTTTTTTAAGATAAGATAATTGGCAATAGGAAATAATAAATAATGGCAAAGACAACAACCGCTGCGCAATATAAAAAATGGTAGGTTTCTGAAAAAAGAGAAAATCAGATCTTGACTCCTTTTGGAAAACTGTCGCCGGACATTTGAACCGTTTAGGACCTCCTACGAAAGAAGCCTAAATGTGACGAAGGGTATTTTGAATTCAAAAATTGAAGGTCCATTTTTAATTTATTCTGCAGGTTTGGACTGATGACAAGAGCCATATTAACTGATGACAAGAGCCATAAACAAAAAATAAATGGCTGCAACAGGTGAAGGTTCTAACAAACTCTATTATATGTATTGTCAGGTTTGGAAGAGGAAGTCGCGAGAATTAAAGAATAAATTATAAATATAAAACTTCTCTAACACAGATATAAGAAGCAATGCAGATGGAGTTAGAGGTTTGGCTTTCGGGATCACAGCGACCGCATCAATGGATATTGAAGGCGAAATGGAAAAGTCTGACTCTGAATTGCAGCAACGAAGAGAGAGGAATGAAGGTGCTCGTGTTGCATCCAAAACATCGGAATGAAATCCATTAACTTGGCTAATTAATTCTCCCAAAACTTCACTACAATTACAATACAATACAATTACTTTACCGCAAAAATATTAAAATCGTTTGAAATTTGAACCAGTCCATTACTATTCGAATTTAATTTTTATATGGCATGGCTTGGTATTAATTCCAGTGGAATTGATAATACTCTTTCGAACTTGAGTAGAAATTTTATTTTAAGCGGAATTGTATTCCATGCGGAACTTATGATAGCTTTAAAAAATATTTGTTCTACGCCTGTTAGAAAACAAGCTAATATTGCTTTTAGATATGAAATTAAGAGCATTCCACACCAGTGTAGAATATTCATTCCATCACTTGTTATGGAATGACTACTAGTTGCGACATCTGTTCTCGTAATCCACAAATATTAAAAGGTTAAATTAAAGAAAAAAAAAGAATTATTGCAATAATAAACAATCAATGAAGTTCCGCTAGACTATTTTAAAACGTTTTTATTAGCTCGCTTTCTTGTCTGTCTTTTGTCGGTACAAATCTTGCAATCGATTTTTTGAATACTTCCGGTTACGCGATCACCCTGAAACCTTTTGCACCCAACTTCACCTCCGATGACAATGCAATATGGTATCCTCATTATACCGTTAGATCCATGGCGGCCGTCTCAAGAGGACGGATTACTGTTTTCTTTACGGAACAAATTTTGCAATCGATTTTTCAAATACTTCGGGATATCCTATCATACTGAAATTTAGCATACAGCTTTAGCTACGATGACAATGCAAAATGGTATAATCAATATACCTTTAGATCCATGGCGGATGTCTCAGGAGGGCGGATTGAAATATTCTTCACAACCCCTTCGACATGGGTATCAAATGAAAGGGTAGGATAGTCAAAACAAAAGAAAAAACAGGCTTGGAAGCTTTGCTGACTTTTCTGCAAAGCACAGATTCCGGGTTTATAGATTTCATCCTTAAGTATTCACAAATAGTCTCCGCCTTAGTTTCAGGGGAGAATCGCGAGATGAAAATTTTCAGAGGTCTTGAGGATGACTCTGTCATTAGAACGTGGGATGAAGAATTTACGGTGGCACCACCCCGCCTTGAAACCTGAAACCTGAGAAGCAGCCTAACTTCCTACTAATATGTTATTTAGGGCTAAAATATCTTGCTGTGCCATATACATTATATTTTTGAAAATAGCTTTACATTAAGTTGGTACGTTTTTCACAAAATATCATTAAAAACTATTATTAGAGGCGTTGAAAAATTATAGTCTGCAACAAGTTTTGAATGGCATAATCCGCATTCGTGGATCGCCAACCTCACCTTAGGCTTGCGCGCCAAACTTCCACTTCTGCGGAGTATGCAACATTCCAAACTTATTACAGAATATACTATTCTGCTGTTAACCATTCCGTTTTCATTCGTACTGCTAAAACTGTTCCATTATTATTTTTTTACTTTTCGGCGTTATTATCTATATAAATTTTATTACGTTTATTGCGTCCGGAATTTTTTAAAGCATTTTAGGGCTTCGCTGTAACTGAACGATAATTTTTATTTTGGCCTCATTCCAACTCAACTTTTTTCCATAGACCCCAACTAACAAAACTAATCCTTACACAAGTTAAATAACATTTGAAAATTGTGAGGTAATGATTGAAGCCTGAATTATATACGCTTTTACCTCTTGTACGTCCAAAATGCGTTTTTTGCCGATTAAACATTTAACTTTTTAGGTTATAATCAGTTCCGAACTGCATTTTCAACAATTCAGCATCGACCAATGCTAATTCCAGAAATAATGAAGGAAATTTCAATAAGGAAAAGTAAACACACATTGCATCACTAGCAGCCCGCCCTGTCCATATTTAAAAAAATTAATTTAAAAATTGCTATCCGCATATAATACCTACCATACGTAATTGGAAAATACGAAAATATATTACCAAAACCCAATAACCGCAATTATTGTATTAAACTTATATAAGAGTGGTATGTAAACATCTAGCCATAATAAGAAATTTTTTTATTGCTTTCCGTTTTGAGGTAACTTTGTATCGATTACAAATTTTGATTTAAATTGAGGAATGTGATGTGATGACAGGAAGTTAACAATACGGGGAATTTAAAGCACACCCAAAAAATTAACTTAAGTGCAAAAATAAATGAAAATAAAAAAGCAGAGAGAACAAAAAACTAAAAATCGCACCTTTTGCAGGTTTTCACGCCATCTTAAAGTAGGAACATAACATTTCAACAGTTATTTAAACACCGTGCTGTTTAATGATTAAAAGTACACAAAGGTGGCCGTAAAACTTCAGTCACAAAACCCCAACACTGGCTGCTGGCGCTGTGATAGGTATGTAAATATCACAGAAAAATTACATATTATCATTCTCTAACGAAGCCGTTGACCTAAAAACTCTAATCAGAATTGGGGTCAATTTTTTGTTGTTTCTGCATCACCTGGCATTTTTGTTGTTGTAATGGCGGGCTTTAAACGTTTACTTTTAAAAAATACCTGCCCGTTTGGCGGTCTTCTTGGTATAATTTTTCGGGTATAGTAACTTTTGGTTCATTAGTCATTGTTGACTGCATGACATCGTCATTTTTTTCGAATATTTGATGTACTTATAAAAGTCCATGTTTTACAGATGAGAGTGAATGGAGCCAAGACGACGAGTGAAAACCGATAAATAATTTATGCTTCTTTTGCTTGGAGTAATCTTTAAAGCGAAACCGGTTCTTTGGTCCAAAAAAGGAGAACGCGCAGACACTATTAAGCAAGGTAGACTCAAATCCAGTCTTAGCAATTTCAATAGATACACACGTAGAGAGAACAGCCCGTCTTAAGAATTACTTTTACTTCTTCTAAGCCGACTTGTCCGATCGTAAGATTAGGTCAGTTCGGCAAAAACAGGCTTTAAAAGTGCTTTTCTGCCATCCGATCCGCAGATTGTTGAGCGTGGGTCTTACTTTCTACTTGGCTTAATTTTAATTAGCGCCCACTTTTCAGTATTTCTTCGTCGTGACCAATTTCACTCTTTGGGCAAAATCTTATGCAAAGTTGATCTTCTTAAATAAATTCATGAAAAGGTGAAATTTATTATTTTTGTTTTGACATCATAATCCATCCGCGCCTTCAAGGAGCATAAATTCATCCCAGAAATCACTCTGCCACGCCGTGGCTGCTGCAATCTCATGTTATGCAATCTAAGTGGAAGTTAAACAGCGTAAACATTGTACCATTATCACGGAACACAACACAAATGTTTTTAATGCCTGCTCCTTCACTATATGGGGCCCGCGAGCTCCAATTAAATAATGCTTAATTGGTGCAAGTTTTTGCACCTGCCAAACATTTTGTCATGCCCGTTTAAGACTGTCTAATTATAAAGTTCGTCGCTTAAATCTTTTGATTTTTAATGCTTTTCGTTTAGTTACGACATCGATAATGGTTGGGTTTGTGTTTTTTACTTCGTGGTTTTTAGTCAGTTAATTTATTACAGAAATAACTTAAGAAATTTATCCATTTTTTTCGAGTTAAAGTAGTGACTGTTGATGTTTACGTGATGTTTCTTCTGTGATAAGTAGGAAGATTATGTTAAATTGGTGAGTGATACAACCAAAAAATGTATAGATCAGCTTCAAAGCTGTCTTCTTCTAAATATTCCGGTTAAGTTGTAGTTTGTATTTGCTACAACATCAAAAAAATCACTGATTAGTACGTGGGTGTCTCCCAACTTGATTTTATGCATACGAAATTAGATAACGAAATTAATTTTAAATATTTTTGTAACTAAATATACCTACGAAAAAAAAACCAAATCAGTGCAGCTATAAGTAATCTTACTTTATCTTGACATGGTAGTCAAAATCTGTGACGAAAAGGTACGTCAATTTAACAATTTTAAGTAGATAAGGCTCGTGAACTTATTTAGACTGTACAATAGCCCGATGAATTTTAAAATTAGATCAAGGTTTGTCTGTCTTCGTAAATAAATCCTAAAGAAACATGATACAGAGATTTAGACAAGAAAACATGTATGGTGTTAAAGTGACTAATTTGTAGGCAATTTTAGACATTTGAGTCTCTTATATTTTGCAGTGAATGTTTGCAATGGAAACCCGCATGTGTTTCTCTAATCCGATTAAATCTCCTTTTATTATTAGCAAGCAAACGCGTGAAAGAAGACAAAACTCCAAAATGGCTGAAAATTGGTCCAAAGCTTCCTTGGGACTTTTTAAGAAAACAATTTCATAATCACCAAAAAAACATGGCGGCCAGAGATATCGCAATACAACAAATCTACCAAAAATTAAAAAAACCACTAAAGAATTGACTTTTGCAAAAAAACAAATTTCATCTACTTATACAAAGCATTATTGCCTACAAAATACAATATTTGAAAAACACTTTTTGAATGATTTTTTGTCAAAAAGTGACTTTTAGAAACTTAGACCTTAAATAGCTTCGAAAAGGTTAAGCTTTCGAAGAAATGACAAGAGGGTTTTTTGTGGGCAATAACCGTTTGTATGGACAGATCGAAAGATATTTTCGAAAAAAAAACAGTTTTAGAGTGTTTTTTTGGCCAAAAAGTGATATTTAATAGCTTAAGGGGTTAATCGGGTTAACATGTAAAACTAAAGTTGTAGAGAAATTCATTGTCAACATTTTGGCTCTTGCACGGGGTTGTACGACCAATGAAACCCGACATACAAGGAAAACGCGATATCTTCGTCGGCCATGTTGTTTTATTGTGATTCCGAAATTGTTTTCTTAAAAAGTCCCAAGGATTTTGGATTTTTGTCTTCTTTCGTACGTTTTTCAGGTATTTTCAGAAATAACGGTACCTAAATATTTCGAAATTTTCATAATACCGGCTCCTTTAAAAAATCGTACAAAGTGCAAATATTATTATCCTAGCGCTATTAATTAGCCCACTTACTCTATACAAAAAAAAACGGCCAAACCTCTAAAAGAATGTAACTGGAGATTTTCCAGCGATTAATTCATTTTAAAAAAATGCATTTTTGCAATAAAAATATGCATTTTAGGAGTTGCCGTCATCATATTCGTGTTTAGGACTCTAAAAACCCCCGAGTAGCAAAACTCTACTCACTTCCATTAGTATTTACCAAGTTATACATTTATTATTTAATGTCTCTTTGAGATGCACTTCTAAAATGCATATTTTTATTGCAAAAATGCACTTTTTTTCAAACCGGTCACAAAGTTTGTAGACGCTCTCACGAATCGAACGCAAAAAACCGCATTAAAATCCGCCTTACTGCTCAAAAAACCGGAAGTCCAGTACTTTATTTCCTCGACTATCTATCTATCTTCTATCTTCTTCTTCTTCTATCTTTCTTCTTCTATCTATATTAATAAAAGAAAGTGTGTGTCTGTAAGTCTGTGTATCTGTGTGTCTGCTTGCACGTACCGTCACGCATTGTAGCCAAACTAGAAGAGATAGAAATCTGAAATTTTTTTTGTAGATGCATGGATACCCCAGAAGGTGGAAGTAAGTTTCCGTTTTTCGCTATTTTGATTAGTTTTTTTTTTTTAATTAATTAATTAGTACGATTTGTCACCATTTTTTACGCTCTACGCCTGGTATCTCGGTTAATGTATATCGTAGAACATTATTAATGCCACCAATTGAAAGATTAGACAATTCTGGCTTAAAATTATTTGTTTCAAATCTCAGAAAGGCGATTTTTCGAAATTCATCCCCTAAGGGGGTGAAATGGGGTTTACCAAACCGCTGGAGCTATAGGGCTGAAATTTTGACAGTGAATCCCTATAATGACGTGGACACCCACTAAGAAGCGATTTTTCGAAATTCATCCCATAAGGGGGTGAAATGGGGTCAACCCAAAACCGCTGGAGCTATAGGGCTGAAATTTTGACAGTGCATCCCTATAATGACGTGGACATCCACTAACAAGCGATTTTGCGAAATTCATCTCATAACGGGGTGAAATGGGGTCAACCCAAAACCGCTGGAGCTATAGGGCTGAAATTTTGACAGTGCGTCCCTATAATGACGTGGACATCCACTATAAATCGATTTTTCGAAATTCATCCCCTAAAGGGGTGAAATGGAGTTAACCCAAACCGCTGGGGCTGAAGGGCTGACATTTTGACAGTGCATCCCTATAATCACGTGGAAATGAATGAGTCAAAATTCACTTTATTTAGTATTCCTTTGTCACTTCTCTTGATGACATATACACACCAATCTCTGCTTCAAAACTTGCAGATTTGTTGAGCAGAGGTGATATACGCAGCAATTTGCTTACCATGTTTATTAAAAAAATGCTCTATAATAAACCTTTTTTAGGGATAATAACAACTGACTTTTTTGTTTGTTTTTTTTTTCAAGGAAAACAGTGCACATAATAAACAGTTTTTATTTAAAGGCGTTGCAAGGCACGCGGGTTTTATGCTAGTAGGTAATAAATAAGAATACATTTTTTATCTGTGTTTGTTGTGTATGGCCGTACAGTCCGGGAAATAATCTTCAGATGTCCGGGACATGTATGAGGATTATGTTTCAATCAGGGTCGGTACTCGTCCGTTGTAAGGCCATCTTTTATTTTTATTCGAGAAAGTTACCGAGAACTGTCGTCGTCGCACAGTGGTCTGAAATCCCCAAAACCTGGACAAAAGTACCAAAACAAAAGTTTTTATTTAGGTACTTTTTTCACGTGGGTTAGGTATAGTGGCCCCCTGGAGTATTTCAAGGCCCTTGGCAAGAGGCAGATGTTCGATACCTCTTTTGTATTCCATTTGGAAAGTGAGTGTCGAACACGCTACACGCAGCACGTTTTCTCGGAGCAAAAGCACATGTTACGTTTTTGCGTGTTATTGAAATGAACATAAATTAATAATTGTATTGTTTATTTATGATCAAATATGTAGTAAATTGTGGTGATTTGATTAACGATTCGGCTTATAAATTGATGGCTAAGTACAAACTTCCATCGACTTCCACTAAGTAATACGCATGTAATTGTTTATTAATCATCTCTGCAAAACATACAAAAAATCAGCTGCTCCTGCTTGCTCCATGTCGTTCCATCCACGATAGAGCAAAATATCCATGGCTCTGGGCACTACCCCCACTGTGTTTCAGGCCGAAATACTTCCCATCCAGGTGTGTGCTCAGACTTGTATAGTCTTAATAGAGCTCCAAATAGCTCTAACATTGTTATTTTCTCCGACAGTCAAGCTGCATTGCTGGCCATTAAATCTCACAGGGTGTCATCAAAGACTGTCCTGGATTGTCTCCGATCTCCGAAATTCTTAAGCAGGAACAACAGTGTCACGCTGATATGGATTCCGGGCCACGAAGGTCACATTGGTAATGAAATTGCCGACAGCCTGGCGCAAACTCATCACCTATCGGTCCGGAACCTTTCTGTAGCTTAACAAGCTACCACGTTAGAACGGCCATCAAAAATCGACCAGCTGTTTCTTCATAGCTGAACAAACACCCAGGGTGCTCGTCAAGCTAAAAGATTCATCCAAATCGATAAAGCTAAAGCGGGAAAACTTTTACATCTCAACAGGTCGGAGCTAAAAATAATAATATAGCTCTTGACGAGCCACTGTTCGCTTAACTACCGTCTAAACAAAATAGGTCTGGTGGCTGATTGTAGCTGTCGGTTCTGCAGAGCAGCTCCCGAAGCTGCGGAGCGCTTGCAGTGAGGCTACAGCGAGGAAGAGATTGGGCCTCCTCCATCGGGACTTCCCTACCCCTAGGGACATTTGGGACAGAAATCATAAATCAGTTTTAGGCTATATTAGAAGCCTTAACCGTGAGGGTTTTTAAAGACGGGGGTGGCACAATAGACCAAATAAATAGGTCGCAGTGCCGGCAAAGGCCGCCCGAAACAAGAAATAGAAAAATCCACGATATACTACATATTTGCTCAACGTATAGTTTTCAACGTCCTATTCAGGCGCTATATATTAACTTTTTTCATCTTTATAACAAAGTATTTATAGCAAATCTTTGCAACAAATAAAGCCTAATGTATTTGAATTTGAAAAAAAGTTTGCATCTAAAATTAATTTAATAATTGTTAAATTAAATAAAAAAAAGTTTATTTTCATTAACAATTCTAGTACATTTTCGTTAAAAATTATTACTGAGCAACCACAAAACGTCCTTATTACAGATTTTCATTTAATTCAAAAAAACAAAATTGGCCGCCATATTGGATCCACTATTTTGTTTAGTAAAAACCTAATGACGGATTAATAATTAGCTACTCCGAACAGCCATTATTGCATAATTTCATTCAATTCAATTAAATATGAACAAAGTTGGTCGCCATATTGGATGCGCCATTTTTTTTTTGTCAAAAAAATGGATTCTTACTCAGTGACCCGGAAAACCCCCATATACCAATTTTTATCAAATTTGCTTAAATTTTCATAAAGCTGGTCGCCATATTGGATCCGCCATTTTGTTTTTTGAAAATCTGATAACGGATTCTTACTCAGCGACCCCGAAAACCCCCATATACCGATTTTCATAAAAAAATAATTTTTCTTACGGTAGTAAATTAATTTTGTCCAGGTTTTGGGGATTTCAGACCACTGTGCGTCGGCCAAATAAAAGAACAAAGTAAATGTGATAATGATAAGCTCAGGCAGCATTAGGCGCTAGTGCGTAAGAGCAAGAAAAACAGTTTTCATTTTTGATGCTACTTTTCCCATCTATAGAATAATTTATCTATGGTATTATGGACCAATGGTATTCCACATCCCGTTAGTTTATTTCTGGGGAAATGAGAGACTTATTTTTTTTATATGAAAAAACCAAGCTTAGGTGTAACCCGTTATACTACGAGTCCGTCATATCGTTCAGTTCATGGTGCAATGTCTAGTAGTAGTCTTTGTTTGAAGAATAGAGGAGAATAGGAAAGGTTAGAGGGGCTCTGGAGGGTGTAGAAGAAAATGACGATGAACCTCACGTTTGAACTCTAAGGTGTTGTACGAGTTCGGAAATACTGACTGCGGGAGATTATTCCACAGTCCAGTTGTTCTATTCATAAACGAACTTCTAAACCGTATTGTGCGTGAACGAGGGGGCTGTAGGGTGTGGGAGTGAGCCGGGCGGGCTAGTCTTGTGTTGCAGGAAAGGTATTGCCGTGCAGGTAGGAGGTCCTGAATTTCAGTAGAACAGTCGCCATGGTAATTAGTCCAGGAGGGATAGCAAAAAAGTTGAAATAAATCTACCCTGCGATTTCTTAACGCTATAATTAAGAGAAAAATCGTAGCAATCCAATGAATGTGTTTTGGATAAAATTGGTCCAGGGGAACAGGTGGTAAAAAGCTAATAATAGTAGCGAAAACAGATTTTTCACGTTTTAGGTACTTAAGCGGTGGCTTAAGGTGTCTATGGAAGCGCGAAAGGGGCCATCACCAATGAGTTTGAGGGCATGATTTTGCACCTTGTCGAGACAAGCCAAGGTGGTTTTTGGGGCGCCTCCCCAGATATGCGAGTTGTATTCGAGGCGCGGCCGAATGTAGGATTTGTATATTGTAGCCAATGCGGCTGGCTGGAGGAGGAACTTGCATCTCTTGAGAAATCCAAGGCTTTGGGAGGCTTGTTTGGCGATTTGGAATATGTGACCATTCCATCGCAGATGCTCCGTTAAAGTTACCCCTAGGATGTTGAGAGTTGAGTCAGCCGTTAGATTCTCTTTATCCACTGAGATAGGAGGGAGGTCGGTACAATTTTTGTTGGAGATCAGACAATACTTCGTTTTTGTGGCATTGAATTCGACGCGGTTCATTTCGCCCCAATGAAGAATCGATTCGATATCCCGGTTGATCGAAGTCGACATCAGTTGACGGTGGTAAAGACAAGGTCTGCCACGTGCTTGTCTTATATTGTCGAAGGAGTAAAAGAAATTCAGACCGTCATCGGCGAACCAGTGAAGTGGGTTGGAAGGGATTGAGTGCAGATCATTAATGAAGATTAGAAAAAGTGCGGGTGGGAGAATTGACCCCTGGGGAGCTCCGGGCGAAATGGCGTGGGGATTGGATTCGACGCTATCCAATACTTCCTCGATTGAACGACTTGAAAGGAAGCTCTTAATCCAGTTCCTTAGAACTAAGTGTATACCAATAGCTTGGAGTTTATTCAACAGAGCTGGGTGCCATACTCTGTCAAAAGCCTTTGATATATCTAGAGCAACCAGACTAGACTCGCCAAAGCTGTGAATGCTTTGGTTGATACGCTCGGTTAAACACACAAGCAGATCGCCAGTAGACCGTTTCGATCTGAAGCCGTATTGCCTGTCGTGTATAATTTGGTTGGATTCTAGATATTCCATCAGCTTTTTATTGATTATTGTCTCCATGATTTTGGAGATAACAGAAGTAATTGCTATTGGGCGGTAGTTTAAGGGGTCGCTGGCTTCACCTTTTTTTGGGATTGGCTGAACATGAGCAAGTTTCCAAGAGTCGCGATACACTCCGGAGAAGTAAGACAGGGCACAAAGTTTGCGCAGAGGTTTAGCCAAAGGTGAGGCACATTTTTTAAGTACTTTTACTCAATAATAAAAAAAATACCCACGTATAAGCTGCAAACTGCAACCAACCCGATTAAAAATAAATTCGTGGTTATTAATTTTCTTACTAGCACGCACGCGCCCGCAGCTAGGACGTATACCGAACAAATAGGTATGCCACAAAAGTATGCACGCTACCGCCACACCACAGGCATCTAAAAATTCCCGCTGCAGGCATGACTGCTTATAAATGTATCCGCATCGGCATTGGTCAATCCAAACGCAAGTGTTGTTTTAGCAAGCGGTCCCCCAGCTAACTACTAACCACATCTAATGCTGCTTGACCTACGCAATCGCAGGAGGACCGCTCTACTGATTATCCTATTGACACAATGGCCATAATTATCCATTTTCTTCGTCCTATAGAATTTTTTTTCAATTCTGCTTCCTTTAGTGTAGAAAAGTGCATGCCCGTGGCGGGAGCGTACATGCTAGTGGCGGGAGAGTGTACGCCTGTGACGGGAGTGTGCATGCTAGGAACGGGCGAGTTTTATTCCCGAGTAAAAATAAAACGCGCCCGCAATTAGCTTACGCGCTTAATTAAAAACAAGACTCGCCCATGCTAATTGATATTTTTCGAGGTTTGCCTACTGCATGCTAGGTGTGGGCTAGTCTTATTTGTACTTCAGCGTGCATGCTAGCTGCGGGCGCCCCGTTAGGCGGGCGAGTTTCATTTTTACTGCGTCGTCTAGACCTGCCATAAAAATTTAAATATCCGATAAATTGCAGAACAGCACAATATTTGGCTTTTCAGCGCACCAGCAAAGATTTTGATTTGGTACATGGAGCCCTTTTACTTGGAGGATTGGGTGAACGAGTATAGAAACCTCTTCTCTTTTTTCTTTAAGCTCAAAAGAATAAAAGAGAGGACAATAGAGAGTCTTATACCTCTCCCACTTGAATTCACAAGCAAGATTGGAGGGCTCAGGACTTCCGGGAAGCTCGTGCCGTGTGACTCTCAACAGCTGCTATTGCCCAGAACTGGTTTATGGTTCGCCCTCCCCTAAAGCAGGTACTGATTGCATTACAAAACGACAATTCATAAAAGGAAAATCCTCCTTATACTGACAACAATCATTTCATTTATTTATGTATATGTATCATAGGGCTAGTTTCAGCTCAAAAAGTGTTTATAAAGGAAAATAATAGAAAAAATAATACAGGTTTGGTATAGAAATACCATCAATTCTAGTGAGGGTTAACCGATCACCATATATTGACTCAGAACAATCATCATACATGTTTTTTTTAAATTTCGCTTTTACAGTAAAATATTACAAAATTGTACCAAAAACATCACAGTTGTCAAAACAAGCCTACAGCAACATTTCCTCATTGTCACTATACAAAGAAGCAGTCGAATTGTTACAAAATTTGATGTCCATAAATCTACACTCATACCCAAATCTACATTAGTTTTGCAACTAAAAATGGGAGCGTCTCCTTGCCATATCTAAACCAATAACCCACTGCACTTTACTACCTATCTTTATTGGCTTTGAAGATCGTGTGAATCATCTAACCGCGATATGAAGATTTGCGTGGATCTTGAGACAATTATCGCGTGGGACACTTGTAGCAACTTTTACACATGAACCACTTACACCTGAGGATTCCCTAGTTTCTCGCAGCAAAAGCTGCAACGTTCGCTTTCGTACCAATTAATCACCCACCGACAACAGTTCTGCCAAAGATGAGACCTTCAGACACAGCATTATTGAGTGCTGTTTTCAGTGTCATTCAAAGTCGTTCAGTAGGTGTCTTTCCTGCTACAAAAGGCAAAGGTTAACAATGCTAACACCGTTCCACTAAAAAGCCGAAGAACGATGATCACTTAAGGCCTTATTAAGGCTTAATCGCTTCCAACAGTCAAAAGTGTACGTAATTGTTGTGTTTGTACTAATGCAGAATTCGAATGGGCTGAGCAGCGAACACCTTAACTAGGGAATGACTAATCACTTTGATGCCACCTTTCGTTGTGCGTGTGCAAATGGGCCTGTCGATTGGTAAGATGGTCAATAAATTAAAGATCGAAGAACTTGAAATCCGCAAAACTGTAAATTTTGTTTAAGTAAAACCTTCACGTAGCGGAGTGTCTTGTATTACGGAGTGGCCAATTCCGTTTGGTTGTTTTGTTGTTAAAAGACATCAAGATTAGCTCAAGAATTATGCAACTAAATGCTGCTGCCTTCTGGCCGCTAACGCCTCTTACATCACAATCAGATAGCTGGTGAGTTGAGCCTTAGCATAGTTGATTTCATACTATAGAGTAACTCCTGCAACACTGTAGTTAACCTGATGCAAGTACTCTGGGGTGCAGGTAAATGGTTTCGTGCACGAATTCACAGCTCCCAGCTATTGAAAATCGCATAGGAAAATAAAAAACACAAAAGAAATAAACAAGAAAATTCTTTTATTTAATTTTTTTTTAACAAAAAAACAAGAGCAGCAAAATGAGCGACTCTAGGGCGAGGCAATCATGCGCTCCCCGGTAACCTTTTTATCGGTTTGGATTTGAACGCGAATTGAATTTTGTATGAACGTTCATTACATGCCCGGCTCCAGAAATCTGCGTTTCTCCCCATTTGAGGCTTTTGCTTAGTGGTATGATTATGCGGTTCCTTTCAACTGTATCGAGATGTGTAACAATAGTGGTAGTAAAATTAGGTGCGCTTAAATGTAATGAAATTAGAGATGCAGCTACGCATGTCACATGAAGTAGGGAACCGCATTGTGTGTCATATAATCAGAGCAGTGATGATCGAATTACATACGTCCCATCTCTAATGGACCACAATGAGAAGGTTTTGTGGCTGAGATATTAAATGTATCTGATTTATTTGGTGGATATCAATATGAAGAGGTATATATTTTATTTTTATGACCTCGAGTTCGATGATTTTCTATAACTTTTCACTAACCTTGTGCGTGTTTGGTGGAAGTGCAAAAAACTATTCAGCTTATTGTGAGAAAATGCAAGCAACTTTAAAGCAACCTTGATTCATACCACCACACAAGTTGTTGGATTCATTGCAGCGTATAGACATGAGCTAGTACATCTACAGTTTTTACGACAAGTTACAATCCCTTCATAATTCTTCTCACTTTTAATGAAAACACCTATTTGGCTATCTAGCAGATATAAATTACGACGATGTCACAGACCACAGATCACAGTCAATAATGGCATTTAAACGGAAAAAACGCAACCAGTGGGCGAGCTCTGTTCGGTCGTAAACGTTTACGTTTACGTACGATACAAATTCATATCCCCGGTGCGGCCGGCCTAAGACTTATCACTTTCAATGGTGCTTGAATCAGAAAACTTGCTGGGGTCAAAAATTAATGGGGATTGAAAAAAATGGTACATAATTTTCGCTATTGTTTAACTTCGTCAACATAAGCAGCAAGTGCTAATTGATGTTCTTCTTCTTTGATTCGTTAGCTAGCGGTCCGAGCGGGACGTCCCCGCAACGGATACGCTACTGTCGGTGCCGCTGGGTCTCTAACTCCATTCGGATTCGTTTCCATTCTCAATGACTTTTGGTGAGCACCGGCGGATCGTATTGGGTCCGGGTGCGTAGTCAAACAAATCAATCTCCTCCTCTTATACTGTTATTTGGTATTTCCTTAAAAGGAAAGAAGGTAAGTCTCATCATTGTGAATTGGGAGATGGGTCGACGGTGTGCAGAGCAATATGTGGTGCACTAGGACCTGTCCGGTGGGTCCCAATGTATCATGATGTGTTGAGCCTATGCCGCGATGAGATGGAGTTATGCGCGAACGAAGCTATCTGAGGTATTATAGCGTGGCCTGCTGTTTGCTGAACACAAAGCTCTAACTGCGCTGATACCATACCTTGATTCCTTATGATGCCTTAAAGTATAGAATTTTTCAAATTCCGTGACACAAAAAATTTGAACAGTTCTGCGCACCTCGTTGCCAAATTTTATAAATAATGTTCTATCATTTCCCCTCTTTTTAGTTAAAACGGCAACAAACATTAAGAAAACTCAACAAAATAATTTGGGAAGGGATGCGCGCATGCCGAATGAATAAAGTTAATTTATCTTTCTATGTGTTGAGCAGAGCTTTCAAATACATGTAAAGCCCCTGCTCAACAAAGGCAGTTTATTCAACATTTTACTTTAATTATGCGAAATATTTCTCATTTCTAAATTTAAAATAATTAAAAAAAAAATGCTGAAAAAAATCCCTTTGAATAAATGAGCGTTTTCATTCATAAACCGACAGTTCCCCGCAGTCGCAAGCAACAGAACCTCCCGAGCAGAAGCGCGTATGCGACTGGCAGGAAACGTCAACAATCTAGTAATCAAAGTGATAAAAACACAAATTTCGTATTTTTTGGTAGAAATTACTACAAATTATTTCTGCAGCATATATGTAAAATATAATAACCTTAAAATAAAAAAAATATATAAAACCGGGTGTTTTTCAGTCAAAGTTTGTAAATTTTTTAAATAATCATTGAAGTCCCAGAAAAATACACCTCCCTTTAGCAATACGCAGTCGCGACTGATTACATGGCAGCCAGCAAGTGATCTGATAGGAGGAGTTAACTGAAGCTTTTGTCTGAGCTTTTAAACATTTTTAAGAGCTTAGCTGGGGAACATGCGCGGGATGTCACGAGGTTTGAAAACAACTATACCTGGAAGCGATGACCGACCACGGGCTTAATTTTAAAACACACACAGGCGGATAAAGCTTCGGCTATTTATGCAGCATTTCCGAGAATGTTGCCCAACTTGCGGATCCAAATCAATCCGTCGCCTACTATTGGAAAGAGTGGTTAGCTTAGTCTAGCTTTGCGCAGTGCCAGTACAGGCAGCACAGCAGCAAGAAAGAGGGCTAACAGCAGAAAATGGAGGGCAGAATACAAACTAAAGCTGGAAACAGATTCGTGCGGGCGTACAGTGCCTGCGGTGTATGCGGCGAATTTCCATCTAGTCTTTTTACAAATAACCAAAAAATCTAAGTGACGAGTTCGTGTGTCTGTTGTGTGTGCTTGTGTTTGGCTATTTTAGACTTCGCATTCACCGACAACGAGCAAAAGTAGGAAGTTGACCTTGCGTAGTTGCGTGCGTTCTGTCAACGTAACTACATATATGTATATCAGTTCAGGCATCAAATTATTACCTGTTTTAGTTTCTTAAATACAAGATGAATAAGGTGAATATTTTTCGCACTTTATTTTTCATTGGGGCTCATCAAAGAAACCTCGAAAAAATATCCGTATCTAATGTGTAAACTTACACCTTTTCATGAATGCCCTTTACATTTTATTTAGTTGCTTTCACGCAAAAGTAAAATCACTTTGCAAAGACGTGATTACACACCTGGTCTCCACATTAAATTTCTATTCGTACTTTGCATTCCTTAAAAAAGTTGTCTCTTTATCAGCAATATCACCGAAACTAAAAATGGAAAAACCTCAGATACAAGACCCAAATTCATTGCTATCATAACTGTTTTTAAAATAACAAAAAATGCTCATTTCACAATTAAAAAATCATCACTACAGTGAAACGTTTATGACTTAAGCTACCTACGGTGATCACAACAATTTCTTATCCATCATGAAAACAACTTTTTACGAACCTTTCAGATGCTTATCAAGAAAAGTTTAATCATTTGTATGAGAAAATATCCAGTGAGAGACCTATCCATTAACTTTCGAATCCTCGTCAATTTCGGCAGCAATTACACGAAGAAAAAAATCCAAATTTTTTACCATTTCAAGATGTGTAGGTATTTTCAGTTTGGATATTTCACCGTCATAAAAACAATTTCGCAACATCAGAGAGACATTCGTAACCTATATTTTGATTTACGAAGTCTCAGCAGAAAAATTGGCACAAAAATCAGATTTGGCAAAAGCCATTTCGATTTCCTTGAAACTCACGCAAATTGAATCAATTCCATTTCATTTTTGAGTAAAACGAATTCCATTCAATCCAGAATATTGCAAAATCGCTTTAACAACAAAAGCAACAGCAGCCTCAAAAAGGCGGGATAAATTTAATAGAAAATCTCGCACGTTTAGTAACCGTTGATAATTGAAGCTGCAGGTACTTGCGCAGCACCAGGTAATAGCGAAGAATTTTACCTTTTGCACCATAATGCTTGCGCACGTAGCCAGAGGCAGGTTGTTTACTGGCGATATTAAAACGCAGCTCACGTTCAGCGAATCCTGATCGCGCATGCAAGAACTGCGAATGGTTTGATTTGAAAAGGGGCTCACACAAATTGGATTCCACGATCTTCTTGCTCCCATAGAGTTCGCACCTTCTTTGGAGCACACTAAATCAACCTGAAAATCTTGTAATTCCTCCACGAAGTGAATATGAAAATTTCTGCAACATTATATTTGCATTAATCTTTCGCCAAATGTCAACTGTCAATGGTGATCATTTTACTTTGATTTTGAGCTTTGTGGACAAGTCGGAGGTGGTGGAATGTCTTTTGTTTGTTCGTGTGTGCTTGGACTGAAAACAAGCCACGATCATGTGAGAGATTAAAATTTTATGTGGGAAATTTCGGTGCAATATGGACGGAGGCCGACAGGAAACCCCTTTTTAGATGGTGTAATCATTTTGTGTGTGGATCATATTTGGTTAAGCATGAATAAATTTTTTGAGGTAAATGTAAACAAGTTTTAGTTATGATATAATCTTTAATAATATTTATTTTTCGTCTTTTATGTGGAAAAAACATTGTGTTAATCATTTTGTTTAGTTTTGTTCGTAATTGCGACGGCATTTCCTCGTATAAAAAGTACAAACCACCAGTTTGTTTTTTGTCGTTTAATTTCTGATATAATTAATTAGTTAAACCCACCTGAAAACATATAGCTCTTTTATCATAATTGCAGTAATATTAAAGGTTAAATAAGCAATCTCGATCGATTCAAGATCGCCTGTTTTGATGTACTCGTAATCACCGAAGCATGGTTAAAAGATAGATCTCTATATGGGGACATCTTAGACTGCTTCTAGGGAATCTACAGAAGTATAGGAACTTCAATTCCAGCGATCTCTCAAGAGAACGTGGAGTATTTATAACGGTCTGGGACTCTATAGTGAACTAATCACGACTAATCAATTCACAATTTTCTAACGTTTTTTTATATGCAAGAATAACATAGATTCATAATCCACACTATGGCTTTCATAATGTAAGAAAAGCATGTGGCAGGTCTTGTTTTCATATCATCGGCAAAACACTAACCGAAGATCTGCGTTGGAATTATCACCTACTCACTAAATTTCTAGACATGCATACCAGGGCCAGGGCCTCGGATTCTTTAGAATATAATCTATAGTCTAAAACGTTCATGTTTACTGTGAATTAAACTCATGCTTACTGTGAATTAAACTCCTCTACATGCCAGGGATCCCAAGAACCGTATAAGCGTCGCTGGACACGGTGCAAAACCAAACTTTATAGTGATGGCGCCATTTGCTCTTCATTTGACTTATTCAGATTTTACCGCTTTTACCGCAATGGCTAAACTTTACTGCTTTCACCCCAATGGTGTTCCACTGCAAGAAAAGAAACTTCTGCCTCCATAACACAAGAGTAGCCCGTTCGATCCAGACGACAAGTTTGCAGCCCTTTTTTTCGTGCTCACTTTCGGTATATAAATTCGCCTATAACTAGAACAACTCGACTGTACACACCCAACTAAACTACTCTGCTGTACCTACTACATGACTCTAGCCCCAAGATTAGCACTTATCAGATTTTAAAATAACAAAATAACTTATTACTAACCATGACCACCAATTTTTGAGTAAGTCGTTGGCAGATAATTAAATGTAGGGGCCATGAATACCTTTAGCAATTTTGCAATTAAAGGTATTGGAATTTTTGGAAATTCAATTAATATTGTTGTATTAGTATTTTAAAAATATAGGTAGAGAAAAATTACAGTTAAACATTTGATTGTGTACATTTTTTAATCAAATGCTTAGTCATCACGATCTAGAGCTCCAGTTATGACGTTCAAAACACAGGAATTAGTTTTATTTGCTTGATCGAAATGAAAGAGAACTTTACATATATTTTGTATAATAAATAAACTGCACATAAAAATAGAGAATTGCTACGGGTATATCTGCTGAAAATTAGTAAATTTTTGAGAATTACATTCTTAATTACTGATTCAAAAGGAACTCTTAGAATCAATTTTGGGAAAAAAAAAATATTGATTAACTACCTATTTTTTTTTTTGGAAAAAAAGATAATTGAAGTTGAAATTGTAGTAAAAGTTTCAGAACTTTCGTGTAACAGAGAAAAGGAAAGTAAATGCAAATTTCTGTGCGATAAAAGAGCTTCAAAGTGCACTTTCGCGTTGACTTTGGTAAATCGGTCTTTACAACTAAAATCTATGGGCGCTTTCAGTAATGCGGCATGCGTGCGCAATTGACTTATTCAGTCATTGAAAGCTTCACACTTTCAATTGCTGAATAAGTCATTTGCGCACGCATCCTGCATTACTGAAAGCGCCCTATGTATTGGAATTCATATATCACCATAATAAGATCCGTGGTAGCTTACGGGCCTTAAGCTATGGTTTCCTACGAAGCGGCACCGTCATGTAGCGGCCGTATTATTACGGTGAGTGACGTCACAAAAAATTGTTCTGTGGAATATCGTGGTAGTGGTTTCTAAGATAGCGTTACTGCAGATCGTCACGTAAGATAGCGTTGCCGTCACATTTGTAGCGGTAGCGCTTTACGGTGTAGAACTGTTTGTCAACGTTTTTGTAGTTTAGCGGTGGAGACGTGTTTAATTTTTGTACACGCTTAGGAATAAAAAAAGGTTTTTTATTTATTTTTATTTTGCACTTTTGCAATATTGTGGTTTCTATCAGGGACACGAAAAAATTTCTTTCGGCCTATGCGAACGCTAAAATTTTCGTCGACAAAATTTTTCGACTTCAATTTCTTTTCGTTCGATTATCGTCGTTCGCCATATGCCGCGTACACACCGGGCCAACGAAGGCCAACGAATGGGATTCGCTGACGTTCGTTGGTTCTGTGTGGACGGTTTAGCGAAAGCCAACGAAGATTCGTTGGCGTTCGCTTGCAATCCGTAGCGTGGCGGTAACATCAAAGGAAACAAGCCATTTGAGCGAATGTGGTGTGGACGGGCTTCGAAGTTTAACCAACGATTGACAGATTCGAAGGCCGAATTGTAAGAATTAGACGTGTATGAATTTTGTGGTAAAATAATTTTAGTGGTGTTTTAAGTAAATTAAATTGAAGCATCTTATTAAGTATAGTGAAAATATGAAGGAAAATAGAGAGTGGACTCAGGATGACATGTTTTTTTTAATTGATTTATATAAAGAAAAGCCACGTCTGTGGGATCCTAGTCACAAGGAATATAAATTAAAAACTAAAAGATATGATGACTGGAAGGAAATATCTAACATTTTAAATTACGATATCACAGATATTAAAAAGAAAATGGAGTCCCTACTAACTTCATTCAGACGAGAGCGGCAACGATGTGAGGCTTCAAAAAAATCAGGGGCTGGAAGCGACGATGTATTTAATTCAAAGTGGTTTGCTTTCGAAAAAATGAAGTTTTTACTCGACAAGTTTACTCCGCGTGTAACACTAGACACAATGGGAACAGTGGTAAGTAATAAAATGTTAAATTGATTTATTTTATTATTTCAATACATATTTATTATTTCAGTTTCAATACATAATTATTATGCATAATTATTTTGCCAATGTACTTGACCTACAGTGGTAAAATATTCTGCAAATTCTTGGCGTATTTGCTCATTGCCACTAGCAGATCTCCGCGGTATGTTTGGTAATGGAAGTAATGAAGTCAATGGATCTTCTTCATTTGCTTTGCGCCAAGTGCCCAATGTGATAGGTCCATTATCATTGCGGTCTAAAGTCCCTGTGGGAGCATAAATTTGCCTTGAGAGTTTGCTTTTCCTTAAAAAGTTGTGTAAATATACACAAGTCATTATTATTGTAGAAGCCCGTTCCGGCTGAAGAAGCATTGGTTTTCGTAGAACTCGAAATACAGATGATATAATCCCAAACGCATTTTCAACTACTCTGCGAGCCCTACTCAATCTGTAATTGTATATTCTTTTTATTGATCCAGGCTCTTGAAGGCCAGAGTATGGTTTCATTATGTGCTTTTGCAAAGGGAATGCATCATCAGCCACTAATGTATAAGGGACCTTCATCTGCCGATTAGGAAGAGCTGCATCTGGAGGCAAGCCTAATAGGTTTTCCTGTAAGTTCTCATAAAATTTTGTGTTTCTAAAAACACCGCCGTCCGAAATTCTGCCTTGGGATCCAACGTTTGCATATATAAAACAGTAATCTGCGTCCACTATTCCCATCAAGACAAGACTAAAATCGGATTTATAATTAAAATAGTCACTGCCACCATGTATGGGATTTTGCACTATGCAATGTTTCCCATCTAGGGCACCAATACAGTGAGGGAAATTCCACTGTTGCTCAAAAGATTCCGCAATTTGTTTCCATTGTTCACTATTTTGGGGAGTCTGCAAGAAGAAAGAAATACTCAATAAATTAAGACAATCAATACACGTACCCTGTGTTTTTACCCGACTGCCCCGAAAGAAGGACAATGTTTTTCGTGTGAATGTATGTATGTGTGGATGTGCGTTTGTTTTTAGTTTGGGTTTTATGCAGTCTGGTTTTTAATTTTTTAAATTAACCTTTTCTAGGATTCCATGGAAATATCAGTGGAGGATAATGCAGATAACGCAGATTTACATAATCCTACAACCAGCACGAACAAAGCGTTTAAATCCCCCAAAAAAATTAAACGCGCCACAAATAATATATTAAATCAACGAGCTGAAGAAGCCTATATTAATATGCAGCAGGCCATTAAAAGACGGAACGAGAGGGACTCTAGTACCACATTTGGAGAACATGTTGCAAATAAACATAGAGCATACAGCTCGCATACGAAGAGTATGGTTGAGCATTTAATTGGTAATATCCTTTTTGAAGCAGATATGGGAACATATGAATCAAATTATGATTTCTACGCTGCTTCAACACATTCACCGAATTCTCGTGATTCGCCACAGCCATATTTCAGAAATTTATCTTCTGCTCACCAACCATATTCAAGGAGTCCAACACCGACTTCTCGTGATTCGCCACAGCCAAATTTCAGAAATTGGTCTTCTGCTCGCCAAACCTATTCAAGGACTCCAACACCGACTTCACGTGATTCGCCACAGCCAAATTTCAGAAAGTCGTCTGCTCACCAAACATACTCAAGGACTCCAACACCGACTTCACGGGATTCGCCACAGCCAAATTTCAGAAATTCACCTCCAGCTCATCAGCCAGCTTCACGAACTGTAACACCAACTTCTAGTGATTCATCGCATCAATATTTCGGAGAACAAAATGCTAAATTTCCAATTGATGATAATAATACTGCTACCATTTCTTATCAAGAAGATATTAATGATAATAGTAATAATGTAGTGTATTTCATTAGTAATTAAAATTCTTAATATAACTTAAAATAAAAACGAGTACCTACAAGAAAACCATAGATTTCGTTTTAAAAATACTTACTGTGATGTGATCTTTTAAAGCTTTCATAATAGCTTGACATACTTGTGGAACTATTGAAGATATCGCCTGCTTGGAGACTTTGAACAAATACGAAAGACTAGTATATGAATCCCCAGAAGCCAGAAATCGAAGGGTAATGGCTAATCTTTCTTTTTCTGGGATTGACTCACGATAATGAGTATTTTCTTTACGAATTTCTGGCCCAACTCGATTCAAAAGCCATTCAAAGTCTTGGGCAGACATTCTACAGAAGTTGGTAAATAAACCGTACTCTTTTTCGACTTGTAAGTCGGCCATCATTTTACTAGCATAATCTTTTCTATTTTTAAAAAATGTTGCGGTCCACCACCTGCGCTTTCGTTTCTTATTCCTTAATGTTTCATTAAGGTATAAGAAACTAGATATAATAATTTCTTCGTCGTCATCCATAGCCCTCTTCGATGCAACTAAACCGAATACCCGTCCCAACGAACGTTTGCTAAACCAACAAATGCTTATGGACGTTTCTCCGAATGCCAACGAACGTTCGGTAGCCAACGTCGAATGTCGTCGTTGGCCTTCGTTGGCCTTCGTTGGTCCGGTGTGTACGCGGCAATACACGAACCGGCCCCAGGCTTTGCAATGGTCAAGTGAACAAAGAGACACTATTTGTGCTCTGGTGACAATGGATTCTGCACTCTATTTGATGGCTTTATATACACATAATCAAACAACAGAGGAGTCAGGCGAAAGTATTTCCTGAATTTATTCTCATTTATTATGCAGATGACGAAACACTAAAATACATATTATAGGCACCTTCTTCTGTTCGACTTTTAAATAATTTGGATTCGCTGTCTCTTTGATACTCTTCTTCAGATTCATCTTCTAAGAAACCTCAAGATCATCCATTTTTACCGATTGAATTATTCAAAATGACTATGAAATCTAGCATTGGTATTCTACGAAGCGGTACCGTCATGTAGCTGCCGTATTATTTTACAACTATTGTCGCCGTATTTGTCGCTGTATTTTTGTACACCGTTTTGCTTACGTCACTCACCGTAGTAATACGGCCGCTACATGACGGTACCGCTTCGTAGGAAACCATAGCTTAAGGTTCGAAGAATGTTCCGTCTTCGGGGCTTTTCAAAACTGGCCGACTACAGCAGTAGAGACTCGACTCAATCAAGGACCGCTCCATCTTGTTCTGAGGCAAAAACTAATGGTATACTGATCGGTGCTTTTCAACGGGGAAATTTTACTTCTAATCTGAGGTTCTAAAAGCGGGAATTCCTTCGAATTACACGGCAAAGCTTTCAATGTTTTACTCCCTTCCAAAAGCATACAAGATAGTCTGTGTATGCTGGAATTTCCCTTAAGGTATACCACAGGGCTTCGTATGATACGCAGATAGCTCAAATATAGAGACAGCTGTGGATGCCAGGATGTGTCGGCGATGATATCCCCATGTTTAGTAAAGCCTGAGCACTCTATCTACCACCTTTTAAGTAGATGTGTACGGTCCTTATGCCGTTCCATCAGGCAAATGGGCAATTGTATAAAAGCCGTCTAAATCAAAAAACAACCTTGTAGTCCAAACAACGAAAACAAAAAAATGCCCAATAGATGAACAAATAAGTACCTAAGGCAATTTTGTCACAGTTGTAGAGGAAGGTGTTTTTAACAACAATCATACTAAAAATATCGGGTGGTGGGGATGGAGGTAGCCGAGGGTGGGGTGCTTTAAAGATCCCTTTTGAAATTTTTCGTTAATAACACGAAAACTACAGCCTCTAGCGAAACAGTTTAAATACTAAACTAATCTACATAAAATTCTCGACAAAAACGGGTTTATACATTTTTTCGCTAGGATCAATAGGGATAGGGAAATAGTACATTTTTTAAAAAAATATTTTAAAATTTGAGTTGCCTGACGATAGAATGGGTTCATGTAAAAATATGGCGATCCTTCGGTCCTACTCATTGACGTAAACTCGTTAAGTTTATGAGTTTCTCCTACTCAGGCAAATGGAATATCACATTGGTCTCGCGGCAAACGAAAGATTCACGATATCCAGCTAAGATTCACGAATGGTTCAATGACCATCCCCCTTTTCCAAAGTTGAATCCGTTCATGTCGCTTCCAAAGGGCATCCTGGCAAATTCCAAAGTTAGGATAGGAAATATTGCAATCAACCTTCAATTTTTGGTGCAGTCAGTCCCATTGAGATGGGATTTTTTACATTCACTTCGTTAACTCGTCTAGAAATTGCATTGCTACATCGAAGAGTGCATTCTTGAGCCCGGTACCGAGTTGTTGCAAACCGGGTTCTCGTATTCCATCACTTTATGATGGTAAAAGAGAAAAATTTTTAAACTTGAGAAAAAGTGAAAAAAATCGAATCAAAAATCGTGTTTTTTTTGCATTTTTTCGTCAATTTTTTCAAATAAAATTAACATTTTTTGGTAAAAGTGAATTTTTCGAAAAATTAGATCAGCAATGAACTTATAATTCAATCACGATTTTTTATTCGATTTTTTTTTTTTCACTTTTTTTCAAGTTTAAAAATATTTCTCTTTTATCATAAAGTGCATAAAAGAACCTACATTTAAAAAGAAAGAAAGATGCGATGCACAAAACTGATGGGCCAATCAATTTTCAAATCTGAAGTCAATTTTTGAGCCTTGTATTAGATATTTTGACTTGACCCGTTACCGTTTAACCAGTTATTATTCATATCATAACGCATAATCTTTGAAAATTTCATCAAATTTCACTTAAAATTCCCGAAGTTATCACTAAAAAACCAAAATTGAGCAGTTTCTTCAGTTTTTGATTTTTTTTTTGTAGGTTATGTGTGCAGATAAAAATTTCATATTGTAACCGCTGGTATCAAACGAACAACCCCTATTTTTTTCGATTTTTTCGAACCTACAAAACGACCAAAATGGTAAATTTTTGACATAATGGCCGATAACTTACGTAGCGGCGGTTGCTAGAGGTAGAAAATGTCCATTTCGTATAGTTTTTGATATAACTAACATGTTCCAAAAAAAATTTTTTTGAGACTCCAGACAATTCCTTATGTTTTGCTCATCTGACTCCACTACTAGTGGCCGTAATTTTTAAATTATAAACGAAAACTGAAAAATGGTCCTTTAGAGCCCCCTCTCCGTTAGCTCCATCCACCCCCCTCCACTCGATATTTTTAGAATGCTGTTAAGGACACCTTCCTCTACAACTCTGCCAAAATTGACTTAGGTATGTATTTTTCCTCTATTTTTCTTTCGTTTCCTGGACTATTATATCAAAAGAAGTAATCCGTGTCATAGTTATGTACATGGAAGTAGGCTTATAGGGAAAAAAGTGTAGAATGCATCGAAATACGCGTTCATTAAAATGTTCTTTGGCCTTCTTATTCTCCTGAATGGAAAGTTTTCGAAACCAAAGATTATCAAACAATTGCTTGTTTTATGATTGACAACATTACCGTTCAAACCTTTTTTGACTGTGAATATAAATAACAAAAACGTTCTCTTTAATTACAACCATAAAATCCACTGCTCCATAATCGTGTTAAAAACAAATAAAGATCCAATGATCGCTGTACCAAGCACATAAAATTGCACTCAATAATAGCCGCAGCTCGCGGCTTCTGGCTAAGCCTCATTTCATACAATTATTCATAATCGCAAGCTCCATTAACTGAGCCATGTGCGCAAGAGAATCAAGTCCAGTTAACCTTTCAAGGCGAAAAAACTCATTTTAACAATTCCTCACTACCGTAAGTGCATGGAAGATCTTGCAAGATCACTTCTGGCCCCTTTCAAAGTATTTAACGAGTTCGTAAACCTTAGAGCACTGCTCTATCTGCCGGCAAGGAAATGTACCAAAAATCCATGTGAAGTTTCAACACCAAACGAACAGAACTCGTGGCTGAAGCGCAAAATTACATAATCAAGAAGATAAAAATTTGAGACACTTAAAACCGGCAGATCCGGCAGGATTCAGCTGTTACAGCTGGGAACATAAAGGCATAAAATCTAGACAACAACCGAGACTCTTGAATCGCCGTCTTCTAGGTCCAGGTACGCGTGCGACGACTTCCCGTTGGCCTGAGGAAAACCTGTTCTGGCAAACAACCTGTGCGCCGTGGCACTTCGCGAAAGTGCCTAACTATCCACCACATTAGTGGCCTTCTTGTTATAGAGTCCCCCCGATGCTGAAGCAATTTTAAGGTGTGTGGGCAAAAGACGCGATTTCTGCTCCATTGATCATGTGAAATGGCCTCTCAGGCGGTGTGCCTGGCATGCACTTCGAGTCCGGCTACAGAATACTTATACCCGCTCGCACATTAAGGAAGAGATCTCACAACTCAGTCTTCCACAGCTCACCTGACATCTTTCTCCATCGCAGTTGAGAGTTTTTTCTGCATTTTTGTTGTTTTTGTGCCCATCTCTTGACATTTCTTTGCATCGGTGACTGCACCTTGTGTTACGTGGTGGCCCACTTTCGATCGTGTGTTCTTTCTTTTACAATCGGCAGACTTCTCCCCCCATCACCTTCATCGGCTGGTGACCTTCTTTCTCTGTCCACAGATTAAAATTCAACAGAAGTTTAAATGTTGCTAAAAGGTGTATTTTGTTAATTAGTTATTCATGCTTGAAGACGACTTGATTATTGGGGTAACGTCGTACCTTATGTGTGATAACTGTTAACATGGTGGCGGTTCGGAACTTCTTAAATATCATATTTAATTAGAATGCTACACGACGAGGCCATTCCGCATATTGTTCTTATAGTAAAATGTTATGTGACATGTTGTAGGACGTGATTTAGATCGGTCGATGTAGCATGGCTTGTTATGGGTGGATTTTTAAAATAGTGAGAGTTTTACATAATGTGGACATTAAAATTAAGTGTACGTAGGGTTTATACTCTTAAGTTTTAACAAGGAAATTTTTGTGTAGGAATCTATTTTGATTATATCAAGGTTTATAGTTTTTAAAAGCAGGATTAATGTTTGTGAATAATAGTTTACCTAGTAGTTGCCACGGCAGTGACCCAGTAGTTCCCCTTTTGGAACTATAACCTGGTATACAAACGGGTAAATAAACGTTTTGGCAGGTAGACTATACGTCTGTGATACCGGATAACACATTTCAAAAGCACTGGATCATTCACACAGTTTTTCAATATCAAGTGAGGTCATTAGAAGAATTTGTCTGTATCTCTAAAAGACTCTATTAACGTTATACATACATTCAGTCAGTCAGTCAGTGACGGCACTGAAAGACTTCAAAGCCAAATAAGGAGTGGTGTCACAGATGAACATCTTAGTACTTTAAGGGTTTAGACGTACGACTAGCATCCCTGAGGTTTGGAGTTCTATTCCACACACTTACCACTTTCTTGCTCTTTCTCTTGCTATCACCTAGAAGTAGAATAAGCGATTTCGCAGCAATACTGGAAGTGGGTGGTATAACGGAGCCAGTACAAATTATGAATACATACTCAATCCTTGCTAGGAGTAACTAATAAATGGATACTGAATAAAGGATTTCTAGGTAACAAAAGCTTATGCAATTCTTACCACGTCGAACATACTGCAAGGAATAAGAAAGGAGTCTGAGCAGCGATCGTAAAGAAGACTTGGATCTCTTTTAGGAATTGCAAAATGAGCCTCTTCCAACATCTGAAGATGAAGGCCATTCACCAGAGGCTTAGGCAATACCAGCAAGCAATAATAACAAGAGTAATTGGGTAGAGCCCAAGGGCAAGTAAAAGAGTTAAAGATATGAAAGAAGAGATAAGCAATAACATTAAGTAAAAATTCTAAGGAAATAGATAATGGAGATACATTTTATGCAAAAAGCACAAGAGTTTGAACGAAACAGAAGATGTTCCTTGATTCCCCTATTGGAATGTGTACCTACATTCAAATGGAAGCAACATTTGAAGAGAGGTATAGAATTTGAGTATGTATGCGTAAAAATTTCATGTTGGTGCAGCACTCCAGTTATTTTATTACACTTCGTCGGTGCGCAAGAAAAGTGACACATCTCAAAAATCGTCTTTTTTGAGTTAAATAGTATAATACGGGTAAAAAATGAGCAACTTTTATCAGAAAAATCGTCATAAAGATAGCTCAAAAAATGCTCGCTGGAGGGCTCTAGTGTCGTTTTGGTTTTGCGCGGAACATAACACACAATTAGTTAAACTTAGTTAAAAATACAAGAAAAGTGTCATAACTCAAACAAGGGTTGTATAAAACTAAGGGTGGCCTTATTAACTTTGTCAAAATCACAATTCCTTAATGCCTGTAGAATTTAATAATCATTACAATCAAAGACAACTGGAAAATTGCATAAAAAATTAAAATCGTTCTCCTGAAAAATGAAGATTTTTTAGATGTGTCACTTTTCTTGCGCACCGACGACTTGTATTATCCCTTATTAACCACTCGTACTTACCCTTCATTTTTTATCTTTCTTTCACAAACATTGCGTGTACTGTTAAAATAATGCCTAATGGTATTACCTGTTAAGTCCGGGCGTTGGAGCATTTCCAGTGGTTTTGGCGTGATGTAACGGACTCTTTTGGTGGAATGGGTCAGAAATGATATCCTCAACAATATTTAGGGGGTGCGCAAGCATGAAACTCCTAGGAAAATTTTTGGCAGCCCAAAAACTGAAAAATTCACTAAAAATTCCCTGTTTTTTTACCTTTCTTGTTAAATATCTCTTAACGAAGGCTTCTAGGCGAAAAATTTGTTGAGCATGTTTTATTCGTTATTAGATTTGCTAAAACTTACCCTAAGGTGGATTTTTGAAATTTGAATTTTTGCATTGCAAAATAGACGAAAACCACTAAAAAAGTACCTCACTTTAAAGTTAGCACAAGGAAAGGAGAGACCATTATCTTTCAATTTAATTTTGGAATTAGATAGTTAAAGGCATGATTAACTTATATCCAAAACCCGATCACTGTCGGTCAAATAGTTTTTGCATAATGAATTTTGCAATTAAGTGAATTTAAAAAGTAAAATTTGTTACTGCGCCAAAAGAAAAACTCCCATGTTGGTCCTGATTTTTTTACGTATGCTCTAAGACTCTCTTTACAATATCCAATCATTAAAATTCTGGTTTTTAAATTTTTTTAATGGTTTTTAATTTTTTTAAGATTTTTGGCTAAAAACTGCAACTAAGGCTTTTTTTCCACAAAAATTGCTAACTCGGCGACGCCAGAAATGCTAGGCGCGTTTCGAATTCGCTCGATTATCTGGGCAAAAACGCGGAAAAAGGCATATGCGTGTCCGGAGCCGATGACCGTTTTAGAGTCGGAAATGAGTACCCCCAAAAAAATGCTTTCGTTGGATACCGACCTAGACAACATTTTTCCACAAAAAAAACGGCCATCCAGCCAGCCATAAAGCCCGGCAGGCCCCAAAAACTGTGCAAAATGTCCCCTCCGTGGCATGTCCCAACTACAAAAATCCAGATTAATTGCGCATATTAAATGGACCAACTTGTGCGATTCGGGATAGCACGTTCACGAATGGTTTTTGGGGCCTAAAACTTTGATTTTTTCTCTTTTATCGCAAACCGGAACGCCAGAATATAGAACTTACACGTATTCGAATTTTGTCGGAAATTTTCCGTTAAAATTGCGAACCGCAGTGCCGCTAGAGCCTGCATGCGTTCGAATGTTCTGTTGTGGCGCCCTCTGCTCGGGGGATGTTTCATGAATCTGCAACAATTCGAAAACCCATTCGGCGCGTTCGATTTGAATCCCTAACTGTAAAATTCGCTTGCTCTAAAATTCAAAGTGCAAACGCATATTCAAACAAGTCCCCACCGTGGCAGTCGCGGTTTCAACTTCAAACCGAAAAAAACGCGTCAGAAGTGGAAAGTTCAAGTTGTTCTAAGAAGCTGTGGTCACCGGTAAGCGGAAATTCACTCAGGATTCTTCCTGAACTCAGAAAAGCGATTTTAAGTCAAATAGTCCCCTCCGTGGCAGCTTATTCTTGAAATCTTCAATAAAGATAGAAATTCTGAGAAAATTTCCCCAAGAAAGTTCCAAAATGGGTCGTACAGCCTTGTAACCCCTGTAGCAGAAACGGGCTTGTTTTGGGGCCATATGGGGGGAGAACCCACAAGAAACTCGTTGGGTAAACTTTTTTTGCTGGGTTTTGAATGTGCAGATATTCCTTTTTTCGCGTTTTTGCCCATCTATAATTTTTGCTTTTATAATTTTTAGATAGGGCTAATATTTCACGAGTTATAGCGCTTTAAATGTCGGAAAATATAAATTCAAATTCTTTCCCCGTTTCATTAAAAAACTGATTATATCGTGTGCCCACATTTCCCACAAAAAAAAAGAAAAAAATGTTTAAAGTAAAATTCCAACGTAATTTTATAACAAACATATTTGTTGGTATAACTTGTCATCGTAAATAAATAGTTGACTAGATATTTGCAAAAAACCATTTTTAATAAACTGTTGAGGTGTAATTAATCCATAAATATCAACTTTATAGAAAAAAGTAAAGGCAACAAATGTGGGCAATGATGAGCTCAACACACGATATAATCAGTTTTGAAATGAAACGGGGAAAGAAAAAGATATTAGGAACATATTGGCTTTACAAAAAAAATTCTGAACAAAAAAGTTAAATCACTTATTATCTACAAGAAAGATTATATACATTTTTGTCGTAAAACGCATAGTTTCTGAGATATAGAATTAAACGCGTTTCCCTTCATTGTAAGTGAAGCATAAGGGTGGGGATGACGCCATTTTGAATTTAAGCTCATAAAAATATGTAAAAGCATTTGGTAAAAAAAAATCGCGTGCGGTATTTTTCGCATTACGAAGGCCTTTTTTCGACCTATTTACTGGACTACCAAGGGGAATTCAGTCCTGGGATTTATAAAAAGGTGGTCCAAGGAATTCAACAGCCCGTTATCACTAAGCATTTGCACATGTTTTTAGTTAGGCCTTTACTAGAATATGCCTCCCTCCTCGTCTCCTTACAGCTCCTCCCAAGTTGGAAAAGTCGAATCGATTCAAAGGAAGTTTGCGCGTCTCCCTTGGGAGACCCACTTATCCTTCCGGCTTATGAAAACAGGCTTAAGTTACTCAACTTAAGCCCCTTACACAAGCATCGTGAGTAAGCGTCGTGAGTTTGCTCTCGTTATATTCGTTCATCGGCTACTGAATGACGATTCACGTGTCTTACAAAGCCAAGCGACATTTAGAGTGAGTAATTACAACTTTTGGGGTATATATCTCTCCTCTAATACCAATTATGGCAAGTACGAACCTGTTATGGCACGCTAAACGCTAATAACAATATGAGTGTTTAATCTTTTTAATGTGGTGTGACTCTTGGTGGGCCCCCTTCTTCTTTGTTGTTGCACGCTTCTTTGTTAGAGTGTTTTGTATTTCTTATTTGTTATTTTATGTTTGCAAGCCACGGACAGTGTTAAAGATTCTAAGCCCAGCTGAAAAGTGCGCCTTTTGTGTTTCTTTGTTGGAAGGCTAATTCTATAAAACTCTCTAAGACCCTTACTCAGTTCAACGTTACCAGAATATATTTGCAGTACCTTTCACACGCGTCTTTCAAATGATAAAGGCCTATACTTTTTACACAGAATGTGTATATAGAAATCGTAAGAGATTTGTAAAATAATTTCCAAAATCAAAGTTCAGGATCAATTTAAATGGTAACACAACGCATAATCAAATATGGTTCAGCCTATTTTGGAACTAAGCAAAAAATAAACGGCCAAACCCATTTGAACATGTATTTCCGAATTAGTCGTTTTTGTTTAATTATTCCCAAAAAGCTAATTTTTATTGATTCTGCTGACGACTCCGAATTCCCACGATTTGGAGGTTGTTTCCAAAATTACCGACACCATCTAAAACTCCCGCACTAAAGAGGCATGAAGCCAAAAAACAATTCGTCGATAAAAACCAACAACAAACTGCTCTCAGCACACGGCATCATCGCTTTCACAAATAGTTACAACAACCAAGCACACTTTGAAAATCGATCACCATTTTATAGAGTTTAAGGTTAAAATAATTTTTCAAGCCCGAAAAATTTGTCTTGAGCAAATTACAGAGTGGCAATTTTCACAAATTTTTAGTAATCGAACTAGATTTTGAGGCCATTCGTCCAAATACCGCATCGAACTTTGCCTTGAGATGTCCGGCGACTAAAATAAATCGCGGCTGGTTTAAAAAAGTTTTGTTTCGTTTTTTTATATAACGTCTTAACGTGAGTGTTGTACCAAGAGTCTTTAAAAAAAACGATTGAAGAAAAACGAATTAAAACGAGTTGGACAACATGCAACAAGCACACAGAATATACAAAGAGGCTAAGCGTAAAATCTCTTAGCGTTCACCTTGAATGACACCACGTAGACTCTTGAGTACGGCGAGCATGCGCGCTAAAAGTTCATTTCAATCGTGATAAATAATTAACTCTATAAAAGATTTCTTCCTGCTTTCCAATTGTGATACTTGGAATGTTTAATGGCTGCTGATTTGATATTAATTTGCAAATTTAAGATTAATCACCAATCGGATTTGACACTAAGCGTGTGGGCATAATAGACTGTAAGCCATCAACAACTGCGATAAAAACTAATGGAAATATTTATTACATTGTTATCAAACAACATATTTCAAATGATATTACTTTGCTGGTTCGCATCCTTTAATCTGATTGCAATAGGAATAAATAAGCAAACATTTTCATTTTTGTTGACAGATTACAAGAAAAATACTCGAGGCTTTCTCACATTTTCTTATCTTTCAGAAAAGGTATGAAATTTTTCTTGCCCTTTGTTTTCAAGAAAACATTTTTTCATAATTGTATGCCATCTTTTAGTAGGATGAAAAGTAGCATGTTCTCTCGTACCTCCTGTGGAACGACTATTGAAATGTAAATCTAGCAATTTAGATACATGTGCTCGTAGAAGTCTCATTTTCCTTGTAAACCACTTTCTATTTTATATGTTTCTACATTGAAACAATGACTTTGACGCAACTCGCATGATCAGTGCGTAATGTAGCACAATTCACTGAATAACATGAAGTTTTCTTGCCAGAAGAATTGTGGAAAAGTGAAAAATATTTGGAAATTTCTATTCGAGCAAAACAATAATGCCGCATGAGAGTTGGTTTACTAGTTGTAATGCTTGGGATGTCGATATTTACACGTACTGTATGTAAGCTTCGGAAATAACACAATGAAGAAATCTTTCATCTCTATTGTTTAATTTATCTAAGCCAGTGTGAAAATTTAAAAAGTTGCTAAAGTGTAACAAGAGCAAACACGAACTGAGAATACCTGTCTTTCTTAATTTTATAGCTCCAGATCTACATATATAGACAACAATTATTCAGAAATATCGCACATTCCAAATAATTTTTCTTTTACAAAAAAACTGCGAACTTCTTCAAAATTCAATCAGACATTTTTATGCAGTTAAAATCTTAAGTTAAGTCATTAATGGATCGTTAAATACATATAGATCTTTTCCTGCAATCGACCAACACGACTTCATCTGCGAGCACAAGAGACTGTTATGACTAGGACAAACATAGAACTACAACTAGGAATCGTACTTACTAAATTTAGTCTGTGAAACTCGCCACAAGTAGGACTCGTGCTCCTCATGTATAGGCCTTAAGGAAGGTACCATTACATTATATGACTTGTCATATGGCTTTACTGTCAATGAAGTCACACCTAACAATGACATTTGTTTTTGAAATGTCATACGAAATTCTGTCAAAATTTGCTTTGAATAGTTCTGTTTTGACTTGTTAAAATTAAGTGTGAACACAATACGAACAACTCGTAATTTTGACAGAAAAGTCATATGATAAATCAATTTAAAACAAATTTAGACTGTCGTATAACATGTCAAAAACGAATGTCATTGTTTGGTTTGATTTCATTGACAGTAAAGTCATATGACAAGTCATATAATGTAAAGGTACCATTAGAGCGTATCGATGAAGATCTCACAAATTGTTATAGCGTATTTAAGTATGTAGCCAATTAATTATCATAGAGGGTTGCCCGTCAAAAAAAGTGCTGAAAATTTTTACCAAAACCAAATACAAGGAACATATACAAAGATATAATAGATAAAAAAAACTTTTAGTTTGAAAGGGAGATGGCAAAACCATAGTTCATAAAATTAGTTTTACGCATTTTTTTATTTGGTAAAGTCAAGCTTAGGAATCACCCTTTATCATTGCGCAATATCAATTGATTTGCAGAATAAAAATTATAGGATATTAAGGATATTAAGAGTCCGGAGGGGGCTTGAGTAGATCTCAATGAACTTTGCTCGCTTGAACTTGAACTCTGAAATGTTATATCAATTCGGAAACACCGACGGCGGAAGACATAATCGAGTTGTACTATTTAAAAACGAGCCTCTAAACTTTAGCTTAAGTAATAAATTTAAGGAAGTTAAAACTAGGATTAATAGTAACACTATTGTAAAGTCCCACACCTCCAAAACCCTTAAATCACTAACTAAACTTACAACAACCTCTCAAAATAATCATCCTAACAATAACGCAAAACCAACAACAGCAACCCTTAATAACAATCACGCTAACAATAACACAAAAACAGATATCATTCCCACCACTGACATATAGTAATAGTTACTATATGTCAGTGATTCCCACTATAGTTCTCACCCCTCCTAAAAATAACAGTAATCTTTATATCCAAATTTCACACGTTACCACATCACAGATGGCAGCCGTTCTTTCACCGGTGCCGACGAAATCTCCCTTAACGCCGCCATCGGCGGGTTCCTCCGGAACAAATACTAAATCACACTTCTTAAACCTTTTTCAACCTCCGGTAAAAACTACTATGATCTTGGCATTTTCAGCTGAGGGTAGATATGTATTTACTTCTCGTCTTCGAGAACGTGTGTGAGAGTGATTTCGACAATGTAAGGCTTTTCCTTTCTAACATGCACGACGCCGCCGATTCCACATGCATTTACGGTAAGACCAAAACCAACCTGATCATCTCCATTCGACAGGAAGGTCTCCTCACTGACCGTAATGTTTTGCTTAATCTTTATAGTCAATATAAGATTACATTTCATCAAGTTGGCCTCGCATGTGAGATCCGTATATGTATCTCAGCTGCAACAAACCCGAGATGAAATGGCTAGATATTATCGCCTAACTAGTCATCTCTCCAAAAAAACACTCGCTCCTTAACCAAACCACACCCCTCTGTTGACATACGACTCTTTTACCGCAATTGCAATGGTATGAGAAACAAACTTAATAGGTAATCTTTTCATTAACTCGAAATCATGTCATTTAAATATTCTCGTAATTACGGAAACATGGTTAAAGGAATCACTCCTAAATGAGGATTTTGGACCTCAATTGGTCAATATACAGATGCGACAGAGACTACGTTTCTAGAGGCGGAGGAGTACTTATTGTCGTCAAGAACTTCTTAGTTTGTAAAGTAATCGAGTCTAATCGCTCAGATTCATTTGGGCATGTTTTCGTACGAGTCAAACCGCGTAAAAGACATATAGTTTTTGGCACATTTTACTAGCTCTGACGAATCTAAATATGACAGTTTATTTCATATATTAGATAAAATTAACGATTCACTTAGGGTTAACGATGATATATTCATTTTAGGGGACTTAAATCGCCCGAATATATCGTTTACCCCTGACGAAGAAGACAATTTGTTACTTCCGATTAATATCATACATACCATCGATATATGTAGAATTTATCGACTCTCATTATGGCAATGGTCAGCACCAAATTGTCACAAATCCTAACTCTCGCGGTAAATGGTTAGACCTAAGTTTTACCAATTCACCTGAGGAGCTAAACGTTCTGCCCGCTTCAGCAAAGGACAACCTTCTCGCTAACTCTACTCACCATTCTGCATGGATCCTTGAGCTTAATTGCTCAATCTCCAGTCACCACATATCTTACAATAACGCAATAATCTATGATAACAAAAACGCATACTTCGCCAGCATTGGCGTCGAATTATCCCAGGTTGACTGAGAAAATAGGCTATTGGATAATGATATTGACCAGATAGTATCTTGTTTCTACACTACTATCTTCAACAGCATTCATAAATATGAGCCCAGAATCAAAAAACGGAATAAATTATCAGAACCATGACTAGATAAGAACGTTCGAACTCTTCGAAATCAGAAAAATAAATTTTTTAAGGTGATGAAAAACACGCCCAACGTTAATACGGACCTAAAAATAGCGCACACTAAGGTTAGCCTCTGAATTTAGTCTTAGGTCACGGGAGGCCTATACTACTTACCTTAACTCTATGGCAGTTAGCATAATAAAGGCAACCAAAAAGATTTTGGCATCGTTAATTTAAAACGTAAGATTTTAGACTACCCGGCAACAATGACCAACGGTAGAAAACATTCCTCAAACCCCGAAGAAATTTGAAACATGTGTGCGGACAAATTCGCAGAAGCTTAAATAAAATTTTTACGCGCTGAACCAGTTAATACGTTTACTTATACTTCGTGCTTACAGATAACATATCCATATCTGCAGACGATATAATGACCGGTTTAAGCAATCTTGATATCAATAAAGGTCATGGTCCTGACAACCTCCCTCCCTATTTTTTACAATGCTTCTCAACTCAAATTTTGTCTCCCTTTTATACTATCTTCACCAAAACTTTATCATTAGGCAAATTTCCTAAAATTTGGAAGAAGTCTTACCTAATGTCAATTCACAAAGCATTGGGCATTGCCATCTTATCAACATTGCCTAAACTCTTTGAAAAACTCGTGTATGACAAAATTGCTCCTCTTATTGACCCATGACTTAACGAGCGACAACACGGATTCAGGAAGCGACGTTCAACTACCACTAACCTCTGTTAAAAGAAATCAAAGTAATTTCTGGAGTCCCTCACGGCAGTCATCTATTATTTAATATATTACATGATCAAATTAAAGTGTAGTTCCTCTCGACAGGAATGACGAAGCTCGATGCACCAGGCATACAAAAATGGTTAGACAATATTCACATCGGACCGAATATACAAAGAATGAGCCCGTCAACAGATGTTCCATTACACATACAATGCCTGTTTCTCACCTTATTATTTTGCAATAAAATATTACACCTGTTCTGTTTCTCACCTGACATAAATAAAATACCCGTAGCCGTAATATGCGCGAAGAGGAGCGCTGTATTGTGGGGACATAAGTTCTAGGTACGCCAATGATAGATATCCACCTCTTTTTCATAAAAACATATGATCTTGCGCTACGACCAAAAATCCACGAAGTAATGATGGAACTGAGCTTTCCAGATTAATTAATTCGGCTCACTAAAACCTCATTCAGTCGAGTGACTAACAGAGTAAGAATATAGAGCAACATATCGATGCCCTTTGAAACTAACAAAGGCCTCAGACGAGGACACCTACTTTCTATTTAACATGTTATTACAAAAAACAGTCTGGGAGGCACGTATTGAAACCAGAGGGACAATTCTAAACAAGTCTGTTCAGCTAATGACATATGCAGATGAAATAGTAATCTTCGGCAAAATAATGGCTGCAGCAAAGGAAGCCTTTTAGTCCATTTAAAATTCGGGGCATGACCCTCGAAATGCCCCACGCAACAAGACTATGTACTTGTAATTTATGTTTTTGGGGCCTGATCAAGGGTCTGGTTGGATCACCCGTAAAATCGCCAAAAACCACAAATTTTGCTCCGGAATGTGCAAAATGTGCCAAAGATTTGCAAATTTAGTGGGTCTATAAAAACTGAACTCAAAGTGCACCACCCCTATTGACATCAAGATGGCAAATGTTAGAAAACAAAGGATTTTTTCACATTTTTATGCAAGTTTGAAAGAACGGCGATTCCAAATAGAGGGCTGAAGCGCCGCCAATTGTAATGATGAAGATAATGTTAAAAATTACCTAAATATAATTTTTCTCGTATAAAATGACATTGTACAATTTTAATTTCACTTCATGGAGTTATTCCTCTACAACTTCAGCAAATTCAATAACATGCCAAAACTAATTTTGAGTTACACTTTTCAGTTTCCACCTTTTATATCTAACCAAGCGTGCTTTAAGGTTTCATAACTGAAATTTCTTATTGTTTATCTCGAAATACATTTGACAACAATCTTAAACAATTTTAAACTTTCAAAACTTTTCACAATACCAACCAGTCTTAAAAAAACAATAAACTAAAAAACAAGTAATTTTTACAACAAAGGTAATACACCAAAATCATTAATTAATTCTTCCTTATATAGTTATCCAAGAATTTGAAAGGGATCATTAATACAAAAAAATTTGTTGTCTGTAAAGAGGGTTTACGGACGATAGTTTAACGTGACAACGTTATGAGAAAACATTGATGTAATGATTGCATACTTTTATGAATAAAATTGAATCATTTATATTAAATTATCATTATTTTGTATGGATACAAAAATGAGTGAAATGAAATTTTCATTTTGATTGATAAATTAGCTTTTATTTGCACTAATGAATTCAAATATGTTTATTACTTTAATGAACAGATTATTTACAAGTAACAATGTTTAGTAACAAATTCATTTACAGCTTTTATACATGTCTGATATTTACCTTCTTGCAATCTGTGTTATTCTGTTAAGGATAGTTCGATGATAGGTATGAAATGAATGGGAGTGTTTCAAGTGTAATGTGCCTTGAAAAAGTCAAATCGAGAGTTGTTCCTTTCAGCGTTGTTGACTTAGTAACATCTGATGTGCATTCGAGATTGTACATATCCTTCATGAATTTGAGAAATGTATCATCATTTTTCACGTTTGTATTGAAGTCGCCACAAAGAAGAATTGGTACATTGGTATCAACTTGCATGATCGGATGCACATACTGCCTGTTATGCACGTACGGAAAGAGTGCTTGGTGCAGCAATACACTAATGCTGCGTTTGTATCAGAATCCGATCGATTATTCTGCCTGGTTATACATTCATAATTATTGATTGGAACTGGATCAAAATTATCACGTATCCACGTTTCAGTCAATACCAAATAATCTGATCTTGGTATCACGGGATCCGTTTCAATATCGGCGAAGTGCGCAGGCAAACTCTGAACATTAAGGTTTGTCACTACGGTTTGCCCAGCATTGTTACCGTCATCACAAAATTTCACTGCTTTCGAAGTGATTGTTTGAAGGGCGTGTCCACGGAGTCGAATGTATTCGTTACGGACATCTCGCGTAGTCTGTGAGTCGCTCCCATCCCGTCCGTGTTTGAAGATAAAAGGCGCATCTTTTTCCGTGATGATGTGCAAGCCGTCTATATTCGTTACCCGACTCAGCGCCACGTACACCAACTGTTGTGGTTGCTCCGAGGAGTATTTATAAACAATAACAGTAAACGTCCCACCTTGCGACTTGTCAATGGTAATAGCACAAGCAGGAACGCAAGGAAACTGTTTTCGTTTGCATTTCACAGTTTTCGTCAGTATAATGTTCACTATTTTCTTATACACCGGCACCCAGTTAGGAGACAGAGTGTTTGGCTTGCTTTGCTTATTGTTGACAATTTGACAAATTTAATTTAATTAAATATTGACAATTTTAATCAAATTTTTAAGATTACTACGATCAAATTTTTAAAATTATTACGGGATAACGGGACATAACGGGACATAACGGGACAATGAGTCATCATTTTTCGTGCATGCAGCCGGCGTTCATCGTTTTAATAGACGTTGTCACGTCAAAAATAAGGTAAGAGCTCTTTTTGAACAGCATTGTTTAAATTGAATTTTAATAGCCTTTGGACTTCATTAATCCAAATTTTAAGTACTAAACCTGTACTGAGTTCAACGCAACATAAATTGTGTAGAAATTAGGTACTGTAAACGAGCAGGTAATTAATAATTAACGAAAACATTAACGTTAACATTACCCTTTGCAAGGTTATTAATGGCATAAACTTAGATATTGAAACCAAAGGTGGAACAATATAAGAGTGTAATTGATTAAACTAAAACTTCTTTGCAAAGGTTCAATGGATGTACAAAAATTTAAATATGTAGGTACTACTTGAAAGAAATCGGAACAAGTAACCCTGAATAGTTTTAAACTGAATGTTTAAAATGAAGTAAAATATGTACATATGTATATTATTAAAACCTCTGATGATACAGAGATACCTTTGAGAATTCGATACACCTCACTAAAAATTCGTACTACAGAAAATATACTTTAATTTTAAATATTTATATACCTGAATTTCTTACGCTGCACGCAATAATCCTTGATAAAATCTTAAAATTTAAATAAATTCCCCTCACTTCATAACGAAAACCTGTTTGCATTTTAACCACATGTACTAAACTTCTTAAAAGCAAGCAACCAAATCCCCCCTCTGGAATATCCTTAACAACGAGGACTTCCTTCACGGTTCGTTGATTCCAAAATAAATGTGAATTGAAAAAATAAAGATGCACAAAACATGCACCAAATGGAAACATTAAAACTTTCAAGAATAAATTGTTTCAACTGTTGGTGCTTACCTTAAAGACTTTCTTCAGTTAACCAGGCAACAATATCCAACATTAAACAATCTCGAAGCACTTTTATTTATAAAAATATAAACAAATCCAATTAAAACACTTTTCTCACAAAATTCTTATCAAACAAAATTTTCCAATTATAGGCACTTCAAAAACAGCTTCTTTTGCCAAGAGGCGGAGACTTTTCATCACTTTCCTAGGCACTTTACGGTCTCATTAACCTTCCAAACAGCCGCACTTCACAGACAGGTAAAAAACCAAAATAAAAATTTCACGAAAGTGTAAAAATCTGATTTTTTACCGTTAAAGACAATCTCTATTTGGATATAAAAAAAACTCAATCGACGATATCAAAATTGAAAGAATTATTCCCACCAAAAAATTGTTTCTTTCCAAGATATTTTCAATTGTCGCTTGCTTTTATCACAACTCAGCGAAAAAATTGCTACATGTAATCGCAGTCGAGTTGGGCAATTTGCATAACTCCCGAACCGTTAAACCGTCGTTGACATTCGGCCAAAGAAGAACTTCCGGGGTTGGACTTTCTTCTCCGGGTTTAGAATCGAAACTTGCACGGAAGACCCACGGTACTGATGGACGGACGTTCGCTCGCAGTTGAAGTTCAGAGTGAACTGGTGGAAAGAATGGCAAGTTGTTGCTGGCTGCGATCAACCAAGATCCGCGATCCTATAGTGGAAGTGGATGAAGGTAGTATAGTAACACTCGTAGCTGGTGGCTGATGGCTTCCTCCTCTCTTCACCTGAAAAGGTGAATGCCGTGAGACGTTGAAGTAGAAAAAGTAAACAGCTTTTTGGGCTGAGACTGGGGTATTGGAGCGAGTAAGTTTTACGTTGTTTTTCTTGCCTTGCACTGGAAGTCAACGAATAAATCAGACTGTGTTTTTTACACTTAGCATTTACTGGAAGCACAAAAGATCCAAGATCTTAAAATATTCTTCGCCGACTTTCCAGTGGCAATTATGGAGGTGACATTTACTAAAGTGCAACCACTTCCAATTAACGGAGGTCAATCAACTGGAATGGCTGGTTGGGTTTACAATTTGTTTTCTGCAAAAGTTTTTTACTTTCTGAGGTTTTGGTAAATATCTAAAAATTTGCCAAGTGGAACTCACTTCTTACGTTTGTGAATGGTTTTTAACTACCAAAAAAATTAAGTATAATGAACTTAAGACGTATAAACAACTTTCTAGCCGAAATATCTTTAAATAAATTTGGTTTGCTTTTTTGGCTTTACGGAAATCACAGATAACTGAATTTGGTTTTCCTAAACTTACCTTATTCATATGGGATTCCTATGGATTCATATGGATCTTTACGCTGTTAAGCAGCTATGTAATACCCGTAGAAACCATAACGACTTCAATGAGTTAATACTTAATTGGCAATATTAATTACCCGTACTCAATTGATATTTAACTAATCAGTTTCTGCTTCTTCTTCTTCTTCTTTAACGGTTCTACAACC
The DNA here is from genome assembly GCA_949987705.1 of Thereva unica. NCBI lineage: Eukaryota > Metazoa > Arthropoda > Insecta > Diptera > Therevidae > Thereva > Thereva unica. The sequence continues at coordinate 66,345,159 of OX465284.1, forward strand.
GGAATCCGATTCTGGCCTCTCACAACTGTTCTCTCCACCGATTCTGAGCCGATGTCATCCAGTTTGGCATCCTTAAGCTATGAGCGTCCTAGTCTACGCCATCTTTCCAGCGAAGGTTGGGGTCTTCCTCACTGCCGCACCCCATAGGTCTTACCGCAGAGAACTTTCCGAGCAGGCTCATCTTCACAAAACGAGCTCGATGATCTGCCTACCGGAGCCTGCCGAGCTTTATTTTCTTCACAGCATCTATGTCGCGATACGCTCGTAGATCTCCGGAATCGTCGTTCCTCACATACGGGGCTGGGGCCCCGAGAACTTAGCCTGGCTGGACAAGGTGCAAAGCCGCGCTCTCAAACTTATTGGCGATAGCGCCATTTGCTCTTCAATTGACTCATCAAGCCACCGTAGGAATGTAGCAGCTCTTGCAAAATTTTACGGTTTTTACCACAACGACTGCTCTACTGAAATAAGTAACTTCATGCCTCCACGGCAACTTTTCTCCCGTAACACTATACTTGCCCGCTCGGCTCACCCTTATAGCTTACAGCCCTTATCCTCGCGCACACTGCGATTTAGAAATTCGTTTATAACAAGAACAACGCGACTGTGGAACAACTTACCTCAGTCAGTATTTCCGAACTCATATAACACCCAAGAGTTCAAACTCAAGGATCACAACCATCTCCTCCAACACCCACCCGACTCCCCCTAATTTATCCTATCTTTCTCTCTATTCTTCGAGCTAAGCTTATTATAAGACATTGCACCATGACGTGTACGACATGACGATTTAGTAGTACAAAGGGTGACACCTAAGCTTAGACTATCTCATAAAAAAAATTCCTCCGAAGTATTTTCCTCTCGAACACGGCTAAGAGGTTTGAGCGCTTTTTGCTAAGCACCCACGTTTCAGATGCCTATGTGAGAACCGGTAAGACCATCGTCTTATAGAGTAAAAGTTTACGCGTTATGGTTAGATGCTTGAATTTAAAGAGCCTTGACAGACTATAGTAGGCTTTGTTGGCTTTTAACAGGCTGTTATGTACTATTGTCCTTATACTTTTGTCGGCTGGTACTATTGACCCAAGGTAGGTATATGATTTTACCACTTCTTACTCGTGTTCCTATACCTTTATTGTAGGATCAATGTTAGGGGTACTTGTAGACGAGACCACATGTACTTTGTTTTGCTTTCGTTAATGCGCAGTTCCAGATTTCCTGCTGCCTGCTTAATCTAAGTAAAAGCTTCTTGTCCAGCTGTTGTTGTTCTTCCAATGATGTCAATGTCGTCTGCATAAGCTAGTAATTGGGTGTTCTTGTGGAGGATTGTGCCCCTTGATGTCACGCCCGCATCTCGGATCACTTTCTCCAACGCCAATTTGAAAAGGAGGCAGGCCAGACCGTCCCCTTTTCGGAGCCCATTATAAATGTTGGTTGGTCTGGACAGTCTTCCCGATACCTTTACTTGGCTTGTCACATTGGTCATGGTCAACATACATAATCTTGTCTGTTTGTTGGGGATGCCAAATTCTCTCATGGCTTTGTCGAGATCTACTCTGGCTATGCTGTCATAGGCGGCTTTAAAATCTATGAAGAAGTGTTGAATTGAGTTTTGAAGCTCTAGACATTTTTCCATAAGGTAAAAATCTGATCAGTTGTTGATTTCCTTAGGCTGAAGCCACACTTCTTTGATCCGTTAGCTGGCTGTCCGAACGGCACGTCCTCACAACGGATAAGCTGCTGTCGGTGTCGCTTTGAAAAATGCGGTTTCTTGCCAAGTTTCTTCGGTTAATTTGGCAGGTCGACCACCCTCCTCCTTTCACACCCTGGACTCGGGACCAGACGACGGCGGAGTTGAAGCCTCACTGGCCTATGATGTTTCTGGCGTAGGGTGCCATCCTGTTTTGTAGGATAGCGGAGAATGTCTTATACACTGTACTCAACAACGTTATATCGCGATAATTAGTGCACGCTGTGATATCTCCTTTTTTTATGTACGGGGCAGAGGATGCCTTTTCTCCAGTCTTCTGGCATCACTTCCTGCTCCCATCTTCTTCTTCTTTAACGGCTCTACAACCGGGATCCGGTCCTGGCCTCGCGCAACTGTTCTCTCCACCGGTCCCGATTCTGAGCCGATGTCATCCAGTTTGGCATCCCTAAACTCTGAGCGTCCTGGTCCACGCCATCCTTCCAGCGAAGGTTGGGCCTCCCTCGCTGTCGCACCCCATAGGTCTTACCGCAGAGAACTTTCCGAGCAGGCTCATCTTCACTCATACGAGCTAGATGCCCTGCCCACCGGAGCCTACCGAGCTTTATTTTCTTCACAACATCTATGTCGCGATAGCGCTCGTAGATCTCGTCATTGTAGAGTCTCCGGAATCGTCCTTCCTCACATACGGGGCCAACAATCCTCCGAAGTATTTTCCTCTCAAACACGCCCAAGAGGTTTGAGTGCTTTTTGCTAAGCACCCACGTTTCGGATGCATATGTGAGAACGGGTAAGACCATCGTCTTATATAGTAAAAGTTTAGACGTTATGATTAGATATTTGGATTTGAAGAGCCTTGACAGACTATAGTAGGCTTTGTTGGCTTTTAGCAGTCGTGCGCGTATTTCTGGTTCCATGCTATTGTCGGCTGCTACTATTGACCCAAGGTAGGTAAATGATTTTACCACGTCAAACTCGTGTTCCGCTACCTTGATTGTGGGACCAATGTTAGGTGTTCTTCCAGACGAGGCAATCATGTACTTTGTTTTGCTTTCGTTAATGTGCAGTCCCAGATTTCCTGCCGCTTGCTCAATCTGAGTGAAAGCTTCTTGTACAGCTGTTGTTGTTCTTCCAATGATGTCAATGTCGTCTGCGTAAGCCAGTAATTGGGTGGACTTGTGGAGGATTGTACCCTTGTTGTCACGCCCGAATCTCGGATCACTTTCTCCAACGCCAGGTTGAAAAGGAGGCAGGCCAGACCGTCCCCTTGTCGGAGTCCATTATAGATGTTGATTGGTCTGGACAGTGTTCCGGATACCTTTACTTGGCTTGACACATTGATCATGGTCAACCTACATAGTCTTGTCAGTTTGTTGGGGATGCCGAATTCTCTCATGGCTTTGTAGAGTTCTACCCTGGCTATGCTATCATAGGCGGCTGTAAAGTCTATGAAGAGGTGTTGAATTGAGTTTTGAAACTCTAGACATTTTTCCATAGCCTGCCTCAAGGTGAAAATCTGATCAGTCGTTGATTTGCCTGGGCTGAAGCCACACTGGTAATGGCCTATGATGTTTCTGGCGTATGGGGCCATCCTGTTTTGTAGGATAGCGGAGAATATCTTATACACGGTACTCAACAACGTTATACCGCGATAATTAGTGCACGCTGTGATATCTCCTTTTTTGTGTACCGGACAGAGGATGCCTTTTCTCCAGTTTTCTGGCATCACTTCCTGCTCCCATACTTGCACAATTAATTCATGAATCGCTTGGTGTAATGTAGGCCTTCCATATTTAACCAGCTCCGCTGCGATGCCGTCTGCACCCGAGGCCTTGTCGTTTTTGAGCCGGCTGATGGCTTTGCTAACTTCTTCTATGCTTGGTGGCGGCAGCATAGCATTGTCATCAGATATTGGTGGAGCCTCCGAATCCTCAGTTAGCTCGCCATTTAGCAATTCATGAAAGTGCTCTTCCCATCGCTCCAAGATGCCTTTAGGATCGGTGATCAGATTACCTTCTTTGTCCTTGCAGTATGTGCAACGTGGTGTGAATTGCGTCATACTGCGGACTCTTTGGTAGAACTCCCGCGCCTGGTGCGGCCGTCGTTCTCTGTACTGTTCTAGCTCACAGACGAGATTTTTTTCCCAGGCTTCCTTTTTCCGTCTGTGAATTCTCTTTTCTTCTTTTCTGAGCTCTTTATAGTTCTCTTCGCGTGCCCGTGTTCTCTGAGACTGCTGCATGGCTCGGTACGCAGCATTCTTACGTTCAGTTGCCAGCTTGCATTCATTATCGAACCAGTCGTTCCGATCTTTACGACTTCTGCCTAAGATGGAATCAGCAGTACTAATGACAGTATTTTTAAAGCGGGTCCAGTTCTCTTCAACGCCCGGCATCTCATCCCCAGGACTTAGGGCGAGTTCTAATGCATGACCGTAGCTGTTTCTGGCCATTTCATTGCGTAGTGCAGCTGTGTTGATTCGAGCCTGATCAGCGGATACAAAGCTTTTCAGCGTTGTAATGCGCTCTCGGAGCACCATACCAACAAGATAGTGATCCGAGTCGAAGTTGGCACCTCGGTACGTTCGTACCGTCATCAGACCCGAAAGGTGGCGGCGGTCTATCAACACATGATCTATTTGGTTGCGAGTGGCTCCATCAGGAGATACCCAGGTGGCTTTATGGATATCTTTACGCGCAAATCTAGTACTTGCAACGACCAAGTTCTTAGTTGCTGCCATCTCTACAACTCGCTGTCCATTGTCATTAGTGTTTTCATGCAAGCTGTGGTTGCCGACATATTGCCTGTATATGGGCTCCCGGCCTGCTTTGGCGTTCAGATCTCCCAGTATGATTTTTACATCATACCTGGGGCAGGCATTAAGTTCCCGTTCAACTAATTTCTTCTTTTCTTACTACATATGTATATTGTGATGATTATGCGCCATCTGTTTGTCGAGAGGATGAATCAACGATTTTCGGTTGTTGTCTGAATTAAGAATTTATGTACTAAACTAACGAGCGATAAGCGAAGACAACTTCAAGCTGGTCGAAACTAAAAGAAAGAAATATAGAACATACCACAAGGAACCAGAAAACGAAGGTTCCAGAAAGTAGACAAAGGTGGAGCTGCCTATATAAAAGCGCCTGGCAGCCGCTATCCAGTCAGTTTTGATTATAAAGGCGATACAAGTGTTTTAAAGTGAGAACAGTGAAAAGTAGTGAAATAAAAAGCGATAATTAGAATTGAATAGTGCGAAATATTAAATTTGCTAGTGATTATAGTGAACTCTAAGAATTGTGTTTATTTTTAAATTGTGTTTGGTTCGTAATAAATAAGTTTTGTTTGGATAATTAAAAAGTGTATTCCTTAATTAATCCTACGAATCCGTTAAGCCGTAAAAACGTAACAATTGGTGTCAGAAGAGGGATTAATTAAGAGATAAGTGAAATAAGTGAACTCGAAAATAAGTGTGACTGGAATTTAAAGTTTGTTCGTGAGAAATAAGGACTTAAAAATAAAATGGAGCGAAAGTTAGTGGATTTGCGCACTGTGGAATTGAATAGAGAATTAAGTAAACGCTCGTTGTCAACGGTGGGGGATAAAAATTCCCTAACCGCCCTTCTTCGAGAAGCTATGGTGAACGAAGGTGAGGATCCTGAAACCCACAAGTTTGAAGGCGAAGTACAAGCAGAGCCAGAAGAAGCAACAGTGAGTATGGCAGAATTCTTGAAGGCATTGAAGCTGATGAAGGAGGTGTTAAAGGAAGCACAAGAACGTACATCAACCGAGTTAAAAGAATCTATGGAAGAACAGAGGAGCCATGTGAAACAGAAAATCGATTTAATGCTTCTTTCTGTCGATAAAAAGCTGGATGCCGTTATGGAAAATGTAAGAAATGATTTGGAAAAATTTAAAATTGATCTTGATATCGTCCGAGCCGACTTAGAAAGGTTAAAACTCCATCACACAGCACCAACATCACAGGAATTCATCAAAGGCAGAAAACTGAAGCCTCCAACCTTCGACGGACAAACCCCATGGGCTATTTACAAGATCCAATTGGAAGCAGCAGCAGCTGGTGATTTCTGGACAGCGGAAGAGAAAGCAATTGCCTTAACGTTGTCACTAAGGGGTGCAGCAGCAGAACTATTACTGTCGATACCTTCAGAACATCGTAACAGCTACGAGTCCTTGGTACAAGCACTGGAAATGCGTTACGGCGAACAACACATGCAGCCAGTCTACCGAACTCAATTACGAAATAGATTTCAAAGGCCCGGAGAGACGTTGCAGCAACTTTGGGCAGATATCGAGAAGCTAGCGCGTTTGGCATATCCTAATTTCTGTCAAGACTACATTAACGAGATAACAAGAGAGACTCTTCTTAACTCGTTTGCCGACCGGGATCTGCAAATGGCAGCCAGATTGGCCGGAAAGAAAACTACCCAAGAAGTTTTGGCATATGCTCTGGCATACGAGGCAGCGAAGCAAGCAACAAGGAGTACAGTCCACCTCAGGGGTATCAAAACGACTGAGAACATTTGCCATCGAATCAACACCTCGGAAGTACGTCGTCGTTTACGATGCTGGAACTGTGGCGAGCCGGGCCATCTACAAAGCAGTTGTCGAAAGCGAAGGAGGGAATCTACAGGGAGTAGGAGTGGCTCAACGTGCTGCGGAAAATCTAGACAACGGCAGAAAAACGATGAGAGGGAGTTGGTGGGGAAAATTGAGAACCCTGATATCATCGCCAACATCACCCAACTGCAACGTAGCAACAGCAGCCTTGTCATCGAGGGAAAAGTTGGTGATGAGCAATACACAATTACAGTGGATACAGGTGCTTCAAGATCTGTCATCAGGGCTGATTTGGTCAGTAGAAAGTGGCTGAAAAACGCGGACCAGTACATCCTGAAAACTGTAATAGGAGAACCAGTGAAATTACACGGGGAGACAATGATGGATGTGGTACTTGGCGACATTGAGTTTACACATTCGTTCCTGGTAGCTAACATAGTAGACGAGTGTATTCTTGGTTTGGACTTTATGACAACGCACGGAATACTATTGGACCTTGGAGAATTGATGATGAAACACCGCAACAGGGGAATTCCAATGGATACTGCACTGTCCCGGCGACCATGCGAACCAGGTTTTAAGTATCGTTGGCGTATTGAGGAAAAGTGTCAAAAGACGACTGCTGAGCCAAGCATAAAATATGAGGACCAAGGAATTCGAGATGCGCAACGCGACGACCCGGACATTTCTGCGATTTTGTCATGGAAAGAACACGACGAGAAGCCTAAATGGAAAGACATCGCAGAGAGAAGTGAAATCCTGAAGAGCTATTGGGCCCAATGGGATTCATTGCATATCGAAGGAGGAGTATTGAAGCGCAAATGGGAAACAGCTGATGGTACCTCTCATCGAATGCACGTGCTGGTCCCTCGTGCTGGAATAGCAGATATTCTCGAGGAGTGTCATAATAGCCCGTCAGGAGGACATTTGGGAGTCAACAAAACTCTGGCAAAAGTAAAGGAGAGATTCTATTGGCTTCATATGCGGGAGGATGTTACGAAATGGTGTCGTAAATGTGAAGTTTGTGCCGGCAGTAAGGGCCCTCGAGTCAGAGCGAAAGAAGAAACGCGACAATATAACGCTGGGACCTCAGTTGAGAAAATCGGAAGGGAGAATCCTAAGACGGCCAGTGACAGGATGAAACCAAGGTACGACCTCCGAGCAAACTGTAGCGGATTCCAGGAAGGTGACCTCGTTTGGCTGTTCAACCCTCGAAGACGGAAAGGCAAGTCTCCGAAACTTCAGCGTCAGTGGGAGGGGCCCTATAAAATCCTAACACGGATCAACGATGTGGTCTACAGGATTCAACAAGGACTCAAAGCAAAGAAGAAGATTGTGCACATAGACAGGCTGTGCCCATATCATCAGCCGGATCCAGGATGGACAACTGTTCGGGACGAACAGTCCTAAGAAGGGGGCAATGTGATGATTATGCGCCATCTGTTTGTCGAGAGGACGAATCAACGATTTTCGGTTGTTGTCTGAATTAAGAATTTATGTACTAAACTAACGAGCGATAAGCGAAGACAACTTCAAGCTGGTCGAAACTAAAAGAAATATAGAACATACCACAAGGAACCAGAAAACGAAGGTTCCAGAAAGTAGACAAAGGTGGAGCTGCCTATATAAAAGCGCCTGGCAGCCGCTATCCAGTCAGTTTTGATTATAAAGGCGATACAAGTGTTTTAAAGTGAGAACAGTGAAAAGTAGTGAAATAAAAAGCGATAATTAGAATTGAATAGTGCGAAATATTAAATTTGCTAGTGATTACAGTGAACTCTAAGAATTGTGTTTATTTTTAAATTGTGTTTGGTTCGTAATAAATAAATTTTGTTTGGATAATTAAAAAGTGTATTCCTTAATTAATCCTACGAATCCGTTAAGCCGTAAAAACGTAACAATATTATCCCCGTGAAAATCGATTCACATTTCGGTAACTTAAACCACTCGATCTGCTCCCATTCACCGATATCGATCTACCGCCAAAATCAAATAAGCTTTTAAAACAAATATCTGACATTATACAAAGTACTTTCACATATTTTGTTAGGTGAAGCCAACGACCCCTTAAACTACCGCCTAATAGCAATTAGTTCTGTTCTCTCCAAAATCATAGAGACAATAATCAATAAAAAGCTGATGAAATATCTAAAACCAACCAAATTATACACGACAGGGAATACGGCTTTAGACCAAAACGGTCTACTGGCGATCTGCTTGTGTGTTTAAACGAGCATATCAACCAAAGCAATCACAGCTTTGGTGAGTTTGGTCTGGTTGCTCTAGATGTCTCAAAGACAGAGTTTGGCACCCTGCTCTGTTGACTAAACTCCAAGCTATTGGTATAAACTTAGTTCTAAGGAACTGGATTAAGAGCTTTCTTTCAGGTCGTTCAATCAAGGCAGTATTGGATGGCGTCACGCCATTTCGGCCGGAGTTCTCCCAGGGGTCAGTTCTATCACCCGCAGTTTTTCTAATATTCATTAACGATCTGTTTTCAATCCCCTCCAACCCACTTCATTGGTTCGCCGATGCCGGTACATCGAATCAGACATCGAATCAATTCTTAATTGGGACGATATGAATCGTGTTGAATTTAACGCCACTAAAACGAAGTACTGTCTGATCTCCAAAAAATTGTACCGACCGACCGATCAGTGGGTAAAGAGAATCTAACGGCAGACTCAACTCTCAACATCTACGGGTAACTTTAGCGGAGGATCTGCGATGGCATAATCATATATTCCAAATCACCAAACAAGCCTCCCAATGGCGCCCCAAAAACTACCTTGGCTTGCCTTGAAAAGGTGCAAAATCATGCTCTCACACTCATTGGTGATGGCTCCTTTCGCGCCTTCATAGCCACCTTAAACCACCGTAGGAATGTAGCAGCCCTCTGTATACTTTATCGCTATTACCACAACGACTATTCCACTGAAATTCAGGACCTGCTGCCTGCACGGAAATATTTTTCCCGCAACACAAGATTAGCTCGCTCGGCTCACCCCCATACCCTACAGCCCGCCGTTCGCGCACAATACGAGTACGATCTAGAAGTTCGTTTATAAATAGAACAATTCGATTACCAAGCAAAATTTAGAACGAACAAATCGGCTCGACAGACTAGATTTTCAAAATGAGACATATACTTCAAAAATGCTGCGAAGAAAGCATTGAGATTTATTTTCCTTTATGCTTATGGCCTGTTTTATAAAAGAGAGCTGTGGAACAAAATGGAGCAATCGGCGTCCCGGGCAAGCTAATAGAACTGTACAAAATGACAACCAAAGAGTGTAAAACATATGTGTGATAACGATGTTGCAATACAATTCACTTCTCTCAAGAATCAGATCTACGCCAAGGAGCTCTCACCAAATCTTGTAAACATTGCTCGGAAAGGATCCGGTCAGAGATAACATAATACTCCGTATAGGCCTGCCGAGGCAAAAAGCAAAAAGCGTTCGGGTTTTTTGTTCTAGCTGTCGCATCTTTATACGGAGTATTATGTTATCTCTGATCCAGTCCTCCGATGGTAGTGGGATGGGCGTTTGCTAACTAATGGCAACGACTACTGCAAAAACACCTGGAAATGGTTTTCGGAACATGGAACACGCGAAGTATGTACAGAACTGCAGCAGTTAAGTCGCTATTAGACGAAGTGAGCAGATATAAAATAAAATTACTCGGGTTACAAAGAGATCAGATGGAGACGGAGTAACTTCAGGATACTCTACAGTTGCGGAAGGGAACACCACTTAGGAGTAGGGTTCGTAATACATACATAAGTCAATTATAGATAATGTCAATCAGTCAATGTTCAATACCATTTCGAACGCAATACTTCACCCTTTCGATCATAAAGGAGTAGTACAAAGGGTGGCTCCTAAGCTTCATCATGCGGAGACGGAGGAAAGAGTACACGATAAAAGATACTTTCTATTAAAGGCTTGAACACCCATATGAAACGGCCCCTTCTAATGACATAAAGATTGTAAAAGAAAACCTCAACGCCAAAATTTGTAAAGAGAACTGGCAAAGACCGACCATTGGAAAGGAAAGTCTCTACGAAACATCAAACGATAACGAACAATGCAAATATATAAATGTCACATATTTCCCAAGAAAGGATATTCACAAATAGACATGGCAGTCTTCCTGCGAAAGATACTGCAATCAAATAGACGATATTCTCATAGACAGAAGGGCAGCTTCCAGTACCCTCCAAGTAAGATCTTGCAAAGGTGCGAATTCTGAATCGGACCAATTCCTAATTAAAGCTACATTCAGACTTCCTGTCCTGTTGAGCTATCCACTCAAAAAAAGGAAGCAACAAACAAAAGAAATTCGACCTTTATCACCTCCAAGAACAGACCTTATTGGCAGGCAAATCTAGCAGAAAGGATAGGTCCAAGTCTAAACATAAATAATGCAGATGCAGTTGAGGGAAAATGGATAAAAGTGAAGACGATACTGACAGATGTCACGAAGGAAACTGTAAGTTACACAGCTAGAGCCAGTGAATGGTACGACTGAAGAAGCCAGAAATAAAAATAGAAAACTATAAATAGAGAGAGTGACGAGGAGCAAGAAATTGAAATAGGAGGAAACAGAAAGAACAGCAAAAAGCCTCTGCGGGAACAAGAAAAGACAATTCGTCAACAATTTCATCCTGAGAACAAAGGAAAACTTGGCACAAAACAAAACACGTGAAGCATACAATGACGTGTGCTTCTTCAAGAAAGACTTCAAACCCTCCTCCGGTATATGTAGAACCAAAGAAATTACTATAGTCACCGGCAGTGAAGATGTAAAGCAAAAAGGGAAGAAATATTTAGCGAACTGCTGAACGAAAATGAGAGCATTAGACATGTACCAGAACCTGTCTACAACATAATGATGACACCAAAGAAACAAATGTACCAACCCTGGAAAAGTTACAGAGTGCCATACAATCCTTAAAAAACAACAAATCTCCAGGAATTGATAACATCCCAGCAGAGTTGATCAAATAAGAGGCGAATCGCTGTCAGCAGCTATACATGAATTACTGTGCTGCATATGGAGGAACAATAAAATGTCTCAAGATTGGGAGCAAAGCATTATCTGCCCAATACACAAGAAAGGGATAAATGCAACTGTGGAAACTATAGAAGGGAGTGAACTTCACGATGTTGTATGAGTTCATTTTTTTAAGCAACCGTCTGAGCCGCAACAGTCGGGGTAAGTAGGAGATAGCCGTCGACGAAATGTTAAGCCTCCTGAAAGTAGAAAATCCAGCTTACAAGGGATGTGAACAGGAGCGCCTTCAAAACCCTTACTATGGTGACCCACTAAGTAAACTGTGGTTATGGTACTTAGTGAAAAGTTTGTACGAAAGTTTATATTTAACCATGGAATGGAGGATTATGAACGCACCGTGTTAACTACGAATTAAAGAAAGTGACATTTTTCCAGAAAATAGTCTTCTATTTGAGTCTTCTTAACTAACGCTAACCACGCTCCCGAGCAGGGTTGAAATCAACTACTACTACACCATGGTTAACTACGGGAGTTTTTGAACGGTAAAAGTTATGCTCGTGGTTGACATTATCACTACATATCTTGTCCGCGGCTTTTAAGGAGATTATCCATGCTTCACACCCATATTGTGGATGCCTGTGGATATCGTCACTGGCAGTAGTGAGAAGTAGGGCCCACCACTGGCGTTTAGGGAACTGGAGTGAGGTAAAGTTAAGTCCTATTGCATATGAATGTATGAGAATGACCAAAATGGAAGTGAAGTAGAAGTTAAATTTCGAAAAAATTCGAAAAGTCATTTAGAGAAGTAACCGTGCAGTAAGAACCGCACAAGAAGTAAACAAAAGTTAAGAAAGTGTGTTCACTTGCTATACTTCTAATGAGCTTTTTATTTTGGTTTACATGTGAATTTTGAAGAAAATTATACCTACTTTTACTTCACTTCTGCGTTACTTTTAATTTAGGGTAGGCCTATTATCCTCTTTGTACGTCGATCGTTTTATCGTTGTCTTCGCTGACTGTGGACCCCAAGTAGTTAAATTGGGTTACCTTTTCGAAGTTATATTCGCCCAGGTGGTGTTGCGGTTTCCTCTTCTTCTTTCCACCCTTGACTGAATTAAAGTCTTACTCTTGTCTGCTTAGCTCCATCTTTTAATTCCGTGTATATTTCTCAAGGGATGACAGTGATCTGGCAAGGCAGTTTATGTCGTCGGCATATCCTGCCCATTGTTTTGATTTGTTAATCAGGATTGTGTTCGCATCAATGTGTACTTTGCGAATTACTCCTGCTTTAAGCCCTGCTTGATTGGGAAGGACTCCGTCAATCCTCCTTGTATTCTGACTGTACATTTTTTCCATTGTCATTTTCGTTAACTTCACTATCTTTACATAGAGGTATGTTTAGGTCCAGCAGTGTCGCATACATTTTTTCCATGACGATGCTGTCGTATGCTTGTTTGAAATCGAAGAAAAGTTGATACGCGTCGATGTTGCATTGTCAAGATTTTCAGAGGATTTGCCATATTGAAAAAGTTGGTTCATTGTTGATCTATTTCTTTTGAATCCAGCTTGGTAATCACTTATTGTGGCTTCTGCATAAGGTTCCACTCTGGCTTTAATTATGTTTCATCATTTATTATTTTATATACTGTGCTTAAAAAAAGATATGCCTCTATAGTTTCCACAGTTGAATTTGTCTCCTTTCTTGTGTGTTAGGCAGATAATACTCAAAGTCTAAAAATTAACAAGTCTTTCATCTTCATATGGTTAATGAGTGAAAGGCGATCAGCTATGCTTTTGTATGAAGATGAAAGACTTGTTATTACTAGACTTTGATAATACTTTGCTCCCAAACTTCTGGCATTTCTTCGTTCCTGCCCTGAATATGCAGCATAGTAATTCATGTGCAGCTGCTGAAAACGATTAGCTTCCTTGTTCGAGCAACTCTTCTGGGATGTTATCAATTCCTGGAGATTTGTAATTTTACAAGGAATATATGGCACCCTGTAACTCTTCCAGGGTTGGTACAATTGTTTCTCTGGTGACATCGAAATATTATATACGGAGTTCTGGTACATGTCTAATTTGCATTTAGCAGCTCGCTAAAAAATTCCTTTTCTTTACAGCTTCGCTGCCTGTGACTATATGTAGTGCCTTCTTTTGTTCTACATATACCGGAGGAGGGCTTGAAGCCTTTCCTGAAGAGGTTTACTTCGTTGTATGCTTCTCGTGTTTGTGTTGTGCAGTTTTTCTATGCCTCAGAATGAAATTGTTGAGGAATTGTCTTCTCTTCTCTTCTCTGTTGAGGAATTGTCTTCTGCAAATGCTTTTTGCTGTTCTTCTTGTTTCCTCATGTTTCAATTTCTTGCTCCTCGTAGGTCTCTCTATGTATACACTCACTCAAAAATGTGTTGCAATGTTTTGGGAATTAAATTATTTGTCCTAAACTTATCACATCACCTGTTCTTGGAGGCAATAAACGTCGAATTTCTTTTGTTTGTTGCTTCCTTTTTTGAGTGGACAGCCTATGTCTGAATCTAGCTTTAACTAGGAAAAGGTCCGATTCACAATTCGCACCTCCCCAGGATTTTACTTGGAGGATACTGAAAGCTGCCCTTCTGTCCATTAGTATATGGTCTATTTGATTGCAGTATCTTTCGCAGGGAGATTGGCATGAACCGATCCTATTTTTGCTCAAAGCAAAATCGATAACACGTTGTCCGTTATCATTTGATTTCTCGTGGAGACTTTCCTTTCCAATGGTCGGTTTGCGCTAGTTCTCTTTACAAATTTTGGCGTTGAGGTCTCCTATCATCTTGATGTCATTGGAAGGGGCCGTGTCATCTGCTTATAATAAATAGAAAGTGTACTTTGTCATGCCCGTTTGCTCCGCATGTGCATTTAAGATCGAAAGGGAGAAGAAATTCGTTCGGAATAGGAAAACCATGACCGGCATACATGCATGTGACAATAAAACAGGGCGCTTTCAGTAATGCAGGATGCGTGCGCAAATGACTTATTCAGCAATTGAAAGTGTGAAGCTTTCAATGACTGAATAAGTCAAGTGCGCACGCATCCTGCATTACTGAAAGCGCCCACAAATATTTTTACCCTAAGCTTCTTGTTTTCATTCTTCATTACTTAGCCTGACCCATTTCTTTCCTTCTTACGTATCTGTATCAATATTTCATTAATTAAGATTACTACAACTAATAATTTCTAAACATATTTAATAACATTAAATATACCCTTATTTTTATTAATCACCTAAGATCACATAAAACATCCTTGTAGAAAACATTTAAAGTACAATAAAATAACAAAGATTTTCTATTGACTCTAAAAAATTGTAGGGCAGTGCCTCCATTCAAATCGTTGAATACATTTTTAATGACACAGAATAACTTTAAGATGGAATCATTCCCTTATTACGTTTCCACGAAGCTCCGGACTTTCGGTTGTGATTCGCTCTGCTCGACTTATTGACATCCTTCTTATGTCTATTAAAACTAACATCTTTTTCTTGCCCCTGCCCTTTCGGTTTTCCTACAGTATCAAAATTCTTAGCAGGCGTACGATTTCCATACTTTGCATTTCGTTTAGCTTCATAGCGAGCTCTAATAACTTCAGGGTTTTCAGTGAAATCTTTACTCTTATCCCTTTCATTTTCGTCATCACTTTCAACAGCATCTTCTTCCTCAGTTTCTTCATCTGCAATTTCATCAACAAGAACATTTTGTACTGTCTTTGATCTAGCTGTTTTCGCCTCACTATCAGCCAATGCATCGTAACTATCATCGTACTCGTCGTCGTATTCATTGTAAGATACAAGATCATATTCTTGATATCGCTTTTTAAGTTCTCGTACGTGTGACTTATCATCTAGAAGTTGTGCAACATTTTTAGGTTGGCCAGGGAAACCCTTTCCTGTTTTTATGATACATTTAGGGTTATCTTGTGTCATTATATCGTATTCGTCTCCATCGTAAATATTAAATCGTTCAATGCCTGTTTCTCGATATAATTTGTCCTGTGGATCTGGTGGAATGTAGACTTCTTTTTGATCAACATTTTCAAGATCTGGTGGAAGATTTCCTTCTAATACAGCTGAAATTACTTGCTCTGGAGTTTCGTAACGTGACAGAAGCCTGCGAATAAAACCATCGCCTAAGTGTGGCAGAACATCAAGGACATTGGTTACTTCTTTCTCGAAATCTCTTTGTGGAAGATTCAAAGATAATTTTTGTACATCTTGTTCTATACCGTTTGGTAAGTCCAGATCTTCTGTAATTACAAATATTGAGTTTTGTGGTGTAAAATAGAAAAAGAGTATGAGCTTACCGATCTTATCATTGTCATCAATCAAATTTTCTGCAACGTTATCGACGATATCCACCAAATACGATGCACATTCACTAGTGTATGCTTTTAGAACAAATTCAGTCTGGAACATATCTCTATATATTTGATTTAAGAAATATTTCGATTGTGATTTTGAAATAATAATAGTACTTAAGAAGATTTCGTTAATTAGAAATAGGAATATGAAAAGAAGGCTATCCCGGGGAGCTTCAGAACGTAAAAGATGCTTTCTTTTAAAAGAAACATACAATCTTTTAACTTTTTGTAATTGCTGCTAAATCAAATATAAGAAAAATTTAGATAACTTTGTGGACAGATACTTTACTTCTTTTATAAACGACTCGTGGAAGAAAGTACAATATTTACCTTGCTGACATAATCCCGCAAGAGACATCACAGTTTTAATACTTTAAGAAGTAAAACCCTAAATCGAAAAGGTTAGATCATTGACATAGGCCGTGGGAATTTGCGAAGCTAATCTCTTTTGTATTTTATCTAGCCGCGCTAGAATGATTTGCAGGTTTTGTTAGAGATAAGTCAGTACTTCGGGTTGGACAATTTGTACGTGACACGATTCTTACGGTCCCAGTTGAGAATAATTCCATTGTCCCTGTTCATTAGGACACAAGATCAAAGGAAAACTCCTTTGATTCGACGTGCACACAGTAGTGTTCACACTTGAGGAATCCGGCCCCTGGTTGCATTTTATCATCGAAGGCGTATATGTTACCCAGAGTAACTTCATCAGCAAAGCTCTGCGAAAGTCGAAAATTAGTCGATAAAAGCATAAATATGATTAGATTACATAAGTGTCAAGTCGACATCAAAAGTGTAATCAACTCATATTAATACTTTTATCGGCAAAAGTCGACTTTCTCAGTATGAAAATTTAACATCGACTCAAAGTCGTCAAATTGACGACATCCACAATAGCCTGCCCCATAAACTCTCAATCCGGTTCTTTAGAAATAATAAATAACAAAAGCAAGTGGTTCAACTAAGAGAGCAGGATTCCATTCTCTATTCTATACTCTATTGTCTGCATTGTTTTGGAACTAATAGAAGAAATTATTATTGGGCGGTAACAGGCCCGGGTGGGTAGTCAGATAAATACACCTCCAAGAAGCTGTTAGTATTTTACCTAAAAAGGAAAGTAGGTAGGCCACTTCCTTGTGAATCTGAATACCGGTCAACGGTGTACACAACAACATGCAGAGTTCGGCAGGGATCTGTCCTTTTTCATCTTCTGGGTATCACAATGACAATGAAGTATTTCGGCTATACCTAAAAAGAGCAGTTGCGATCGAGATCGCGGATGAAATGGGGTAGTTCTCGCAGGTTGTCTGAAGCTTCCTGAACACAAAACTGAAGCTGTGATAACGGATAAAACTAGAGGATCAAGGTAGGGAATCATATCATTCAGCCACAACCGGCCCATTGCTACCTTGAGGTGATGATTGACGCAGCCTATTTTTTAAAGCATCTTGTAGGGTTTCGCGAGTGAATCTTCCACTATTTGTGTATCATTTTCAATATTGCTGCCTGTGGGGACTCTAGACCCAGTCGTCGCTTCCTGATGTCAAAGTTGATTAGTTCAGTCCTGCTATCACAGTGTTAGCAGTAGTATTGAACAGGTCAGCTAACCGTAGAAAATTAAAGGCCGGATACAGACTAGGCGCCCTCCACACGTTTTGTGCCTACAGGACCACGTGTAACGCATGTAGCGTGCGTGGAAACGCGAATGATTCCAATAACCTAATAGCGAGAGAAGCATGGGTATCTATGATCTAGAATATGTTGAAGGGGAGCCAAATAAATTGCGCGTCAGATGACAAACGGCGAGTTAAGGTGCTGATAGACGATGAGAATATTCTCAACGTAAATTTTGGTATTCTCGTGAGAATATTCTCATGGCTGTTTACACGAGTGATAGTATTTGTTCTTGTGAGCGTAAATATCGTTCTCATGAGAATCGCTCTCATGAGAATATTTTCATGAGTTCTCATGTGTGTGTACACGATGAGAACAGAAGTTTGGTGATAATAATTTTTATTTTCGAAAACGTGACATTATTACCTCCACTTTTTGAACTTGGAAAAGCCTGCGCCACTTTTTCCTGCTTGCTTTTCCTTTTTCAAATTTTTCATGAACGTTTGCCGCATCGAGATCCACCTTGCCTTCATTTCCGCAGCGGAGCAGCCGAGAGTTTCTGCGAATTTTTTTTCCGGCCATGCCTGTATACATTAGTTAATTTAAATAAAATTGCTTATGTCCAAATAATATTTTTTTACTTACTTCCTTATTTCTCAACTGTATTTTTTCCTTTCTTTCCGCCATGACAATTAAAGGAATCCACAACAAAACACAACCGCCTACTAATAAAATTCACAAAACAATAATAAGAGACGACGTGAGAACAATCGTTCTTTCCAACATGTTGGAAAGAATGAATTCTCATGAAATCTTATTGGAATATTCCTATGGCATCTATTTACACGTATGAGAGAGAGATTCTCAAGAGAACGCTTGATAATATTCCCATGAGAGGGATAACGTATTCTCATGTCTATTTACATGGCAATGAGAACGAATTTTTGTTCTCGCGAGAGCATTTACATGAGAATATTCTCATCGTCTATCAGCACCTTTAGTAACGGGCTGACAAGGGTAGTGGAGCGAGTCTGTTTTGGGTCGGTTTAGCCACACACTTATCCCAAACGTGGGGAGATTGGTTATGGGGGAGCTTATAGGGAAGGAGAATTACGACCACGCAGTTCTTGAGTGAACACGGTTCAACGAACTGCGATACCAGAGGCAATATGCGAAGTTAACTCGGCGGGGGCAATCTTCGTATTCTAAAAGCAGTCACAATGCAATCACAGTGTGCGGTGAGTGTTAATCTAAAGGCATATACTAATACGAGAGTTACATGACAAACCGAAAGCAAACTGAACTTAACTCGATCTGAGTTTGTATATTCGGTCGAGTGTTATATGACATACTGAACATGGATTTTTAGTTGTCATTTCGGTTTGGTTAAATGTCAGTTCGTCGTATTTCACTCTTAAACATTTTATAAATGTGTTTATTTGTATATTTTTTGCCATCTAACAGTTTTAACACGTTCTTTTCTTTCATAATGTCCTAAAAAACACTTTACCCCAAGGGCGTTTCCAGCCAACTAGCTTAGGGGGGTAATTAAAAAAAAGAAAAAACTGAAATATTTTTTCAGATAATTTAGCAATTTTGTAGAAAATTTCAAGAATTTTGGGACCTCGGTAGCCTAGGGAGTAAGGCGTCTGGCTACCATCCCAGAGGTCCCGGGGTCGAATTCCGGCAACGTCACGGTTCCCCCTGAATTCTCCTGTCTCCCTAGCTCTTCCTCGCTCCACCAAAGCGTATGTATGTCATCGGTTGGTTGATGAAATTTAACTCGTTTCAGGAGGCATAACACTGTCACAGTCGCGATAATAAATGTTGGGAGTAACAGGAATAAAAATATCGCGGCTAGGTTGTGTCAGTTTTGACGTGACAACGTCTTATAAATCGATGAGTATAGGAAGTCATTAGCGCAAAATGTCCCGTTCCGTTCCCGTCGCTAAGTAGTGGTGGAGATAATGACTTCCTATATTCATCGATTTATAAGACGTTGTTACGTCAAAAAATTAATAGTAGTAATAGTAACAGCGTTTTTTTTAATGTTCCAGGACAGAATAGGTTTAAAAAACGCACCTAATTAGCGGTGTTCCACAAATCGAGTGAAATGCAATCGAAATCGGAATTCAATTTCACTCGAATTCAAAATTGATGTTCTGAATTCCGAGTGAATTTCGTTTGTTCGAAATCACTTTCGAAAATATATAAGTTTGTGTCCGAGTTAAAAAAAAATTAAAAAATTTTGTGCCCCAAACAATGGATTTTGTGTTAATAGCTGCAGTAATTGAAGAAAGAGAGCTTCAATGGAAAAAATTAAAGAAGATTGTAAAGGGATAAATCAAATCCTATGAATCTTCTTGATTCCCTTTGAATTATTTATATATGCACAATATAAGCTGTACAAATAGTACACATTTGTGTTGCACTTCATAATATTACTAGATTATGAAGTAACATCCATCACAAATGCAGATATAGAAGTTATCGACCCAGACAATGTTAAAGAACAGAGAAGTGCTGCTGTTAGGGTCAGAGATGAAATAGCTAATAGTTTATAAACTAAATTTAGTATACGAAAAGTTAAATCTAAATTTAAAAAATAATACTTTATTCAGTTTTTTAAAAACATAAAAGAAAAATAATTTCTTAAATAAATTGTTACCTTTGTAAAGAAATTACAAATATTTACATTTAAAAATGAATCACAGCGCTTCTCCTACTATTCCACTTTCAAATCACAAACAACAACTGAAACGGTTTTATTTCGATTGACATTTCATTGACATTTTAATCGAAATGTAGAACACCTAATTTCGATTTCGAGTATCAATTTCATAAAAATCGAAATGTGGAACACCGCTAAATATCAAAGAGACTAATAGTTTCAACGTATGTCGCGTATATTTAGAAAAAGGAACCCGTGCACATAGTAATAACAAGTCTTTCGTCTTCATACAAAATTTTCCCCCCGTTAGTTGTGTGCGTGCATATATGAACATCACTGCTGAGCAAAAATCAACGCATACTTCGTGAACTCGGCGAGACAAGGCCAGATTCTCTGTTTACGATAAAGTATGCAGAACAGAAAAGGAAAGAAAATTGAATCAGCTGTTGTTTTCTTTCATAAATCAAAACAAACGAGCAAATATGCACCAATACATTAAGCTTATTCCCATATAAACTCATAAAAGTTTAGCTGTTTAGTTGTATACAAACGCGTATAAAAATGTTGCATTCTCTTTCTGATAGCCAGACAGGTCATTTGAAGAACTTTTGCATATAGCTGTTCGCCTTCCACTCATTAACTATATGAAGATGAAAGACTTGTTAATTTCTAGGCTTTGCCCGTGTAAAGGAAGAAGTTCATCACTTCTCTTTCGGCGCTTGAGCAGTTAACTTCGGTTTGTTTACATAGCGTGCCATATTAGCTTAAGTCACGGGTATCGGTTCCTTCCACGACTCTCCAGGAGAAAAAATTCACAGTCATAGATCGCCGACTAGATTCACCATACACTTAACTTGTTTGTTTGAGGGAACGCAAATCTTGGGGGGAGGGGGGTAATTACCCAATTACCCCCCTCTGAAACCGCCACTGCTTTACCCCAATCTAAATTTTGGGTTCATTTTACAGTCGTTAGTTACATGATACTCCGACCGAAAATTGTACTCAACCAAGCAAAAACTTGTGAACCCACTCAGAACACGTTCGGCACAATTTTAGCGGTCGGTCGCTGGTTAGATGACACAAACCGAACCGAAATTTGAACTCAGTTCGTGTTGAGTGTGTCATGTAACCTCGGTATAAATGAAAAGTAGAAATAAAGTAGACGTAACTTCTGGCCACAATGACATAGAAAAGAAAATAGGAAGTAAGCCCGAGTCGCCAAAGTTTTCGACTTATGACTGCTAACAATTTTAGAATAGGGGGTACGAATGGTAACCATCATTTATATATCTTCTAGGAATGTTGCATTTTAAATAAATTGATAAACTATTGAGCTAGTGAGCTATTCAATAATTGTACAATTTGAAAATAAAAAGATCATGTCACACGCTTGGCTACTCACAAATTCCGGGTGGGTATTTTACCCACCTAGAATTTTCGGAGAAGTACTGCAGATAAAAGAGTTTGCGCAGTGAATTTATGGCCCACAAGCCTTTTGCGACCCAACCATCTCGCGATTCCTGAAGATGTTGTCCATTGAGTGTATGAAACACTCAAGACAGGAGGTGGCATAGTATCGGTTGAAGAAATCGCGATTTAAATTAAAATCTCTATTTAGTAAAATCTGTACTAGCGTTAATACTTAATTAGATATAGTTAAAAATTATAAAAGGATACAAATCTTTACAAGCCTGCTTCAAAATATCAATATCATTTTCGATTGGAAAATGTTTTTGATAATCCACTACAAACGTACGATCAGCAAGACACTCTGTCATTACGCCTATGTAGCTTTCAGCTGATGGACGACTTTGTTCACTAAAAATACAAATGAATAATCGCAGCACAGTACTTTAGAATAAAATAAGTTCTTACGGGTCCTTTAATATGTTCTCAATATATAAATAAGTAATTGTTTTAAATGCCTTTAATAATTCCATTCTAGCATGGTTTATAAATTCCAAGCTTTTAGATGAAGGATTTATAGTGTAAATATTTTTATACAGCAATGGAATAGTGTTGTCGTAAAAGTGCGCCATCCTTCCAGAAAATTATATTTATAAAACATATTTTTTATGAAAAGATTAGAAAGGTGACTTACTTTTGTTCCAATTGATTAGATGAACATATATTACGAGCTTCCGGATATATTTCCACTAAAATACTAAGTGTACACGCACAATCTAAAGTGTATATCGCTAAATCATCAAAAGTTACAGCTGGTTCATCTCCATTTTCCATTCCTTCATTTTCAGTTTTGGTTTGTATAACTTTAAAGGCTCTTTCAATGTACAACAATCCAATTTTTAAATCCTCATTATATTTTGGTTCAATCTTAAAAATTTTATGAACAATTTTTGTCAAAATAGTTATATTTGAGCGACCATAAGCAGTTATTAAATCAAATATCATCGGAATTGATACTAGAAACTTAGAATATAAAAGTTCCTTTAAATGGTCATTTCTTATCCATTCCTCTTCTGATTCCTTATTTGTTATCATACGACAAATTACACGTAGAACATTCTGTAGAATATCAAAGTATAATTGTATAACATGATTATCTGATGTTAGGGTTTGTAAATTAAAATAATACGGCGTTGATTCTTGCAGGAAGGATATGATTGATTCTAGACATTTGTTGTCGTATACTAAGTGTGACCAGAATCTTTGAAGGAAAAATCAGTTGTATGAGTGATGGTAGTGACAATTGAACACTGCTCCTACCTGAAATATTTTAATTGCAGCAAATACTCTACATCTTTATTAAACCAAGACGCTTCGCTAAGCCATTCTTGAAGATTAGCTCCTGTTAAGATGTTTCCATCATTAACCACCAACGCTCGATATTTTGTATAGCAGCGAGGTTCGACCCAGCGTTCACTCTAAAAGGAAGCTATAGGTTAATTTAATCATAAGAAACTCGCAGTAAGTTCCCAGAAATAGGGAATCTTTCTTATTTCAAAAAAATGTGTAATAAATCTACTCACAAGTGCTGGAATTTTCATCTGAACACCATCTTCTTTTATAAAGAAAAACAACTCCCCGAGTGGTTTCTTATCTGGATTCTGCATAAGGTATTTTGTATTTTAATATTTTAAATTTTCTAAATATGTCTTCATAATAAAATAAATACCTCAAATTCAATTTTTTGTAACATTTTCCACAAAATCTTGACTGAATAAAAATACCGAAACGAATACCGCAACTGACAACTGTAAAGCAAAATCAGCTGTTGATAATTTTCGATTGATCGTTAAGCTGGTGACATATCCAACCGTACATGCGTTGCATTCGTTGACAGATGATGTAGAAGTGTGTGTATTCAAATGCGAGCTGACGGAATATCCCGTGAATGGAAGGCATGCCACGCAAAGGTCGGGCTACTTTCAACTTTGTCTGCATTGCCGCATTCGAGATAGCACACACAAGCATAAGCACACAAACACATGAACACGTTACTTAGATTTTCGGGCTGTGTGTGAAAGCCGGCACGGAACGCAAACCATGTAATTATATGTCAGAGGAAATTCGCCGGATATCATGGAGCCGCTGAATGCAAGGCATGTACGGTTGGATATGTCACCAGCTTAAACGTTTAAGCGACTATAAATTACTTAGAATCTAGCTTTTTTGATGCTACATACATATATTTTTTAAATAAAATGAATCTAATGAACGAATATTCGAAACTAATACAATAAAAATTATTTTGTTATTTTATAATTGAGCGGATATTTATTTTTAAGTTAATAAGCTTCCATAAAAATATGAAATGTCAAAAGGCAATCCCAAATGTCAACGTGGACAAAAAATTTTGTTGTGTTTACGCGTGGCTAAGTGACGATAAGTAAAAATGAGTTTATAGTTTTTTTAAGTTCAATTTCATACTTGAATGAAGTGTATATTTAGAATTTAAGATGATTATTCAAAGTATTCAATTATATATAAAATATAGCTTATGATAATTATTGTTGAACTTTCTAGGAAATAATAATACATTAAAATATGTGAGCCTCATTACACTAACTTTGCAAAATGCTATCCTCGGATTAAGTATGAGATATGCAAGAACAAGGGCAGGAGATATTTTTGTTAGTTCTACCGGTGAGTTAATTTATATTTTTAGGATAACACATAATCAATTTATAATGGGACAAAAGATTGTCCATTATGTAAATCAATTAATGAATATAACACCGAGCTATTGCTGACCGGAACTTGATTACAATCTGCAATTCCTATATTTAGCAATAGTCCGGGCACTGGAGCATTTCCAGTGGTTTTGGCGTGATGTAACGGACTTTTTTGGTGTAATCGGTCATAAATGATATCCCCAACAATATTTAGGGGGTGCGGAAGCATGAAACTCCCAGGAAAACTTTTCACTAAAAATTCCCTGTTTTTTGACCTTTCTTGTTAAATATCTCTTAACGAAGGCTTCTAGGCGAAAAATTTGTTGAGTATGTTTTGTTCGTTATTGGATTTGCTAAAACTTACCGTAAGGTGGATTTTTGAAATTTGAATTTTTGCATTGCAAAATAGCCGAAAACCGCTAAAAAAGTACCTCACTTTAAAGTTATCACAAGGAAAGGAGAGACCATTATGTTCCAGTTTAATTTTGGAATTAGATAGTTAAAGGCATGATTAACTTATATCCAACACCCGATCACGGTCGGTCAAATAGTTTTTGCATAATGAATTTTGCAATTAAGTGAATTTAAAAAGTTAAATTTGTTACTGCGCCAAAAGAAAAACCCCCATGTTGGTCCTGATCTTTTCACGTATGCTCTAAGACTCTCTTTACAATATCCAATCATTAAAATTCTGGTTTTTAAATTTTTTTTATGGTTTTTAATTTTTTTAAGATTTTTGGCTAAAAACTGCAACTAAGGCGTTTTTTCCAGAAAAATTGCTAACTCGGCGACGCCAGGAATGCTAGGCGCGTTTCAAATTCGCTCGAAAAAGGACTCAGTTTCTATTGCACCAATTTAGCTGTTTTTTTTTTCATTTGGGTAGCGAATCAAAAAGGCTTAATTTTACTGGATGAATCGATATGGACAAATTTTGTTCAGCCTAGTAGAGGCCGAGTAGTTTCTTAGAGCGTGGTGTTGGTGCAATTGTACAAGACTTGTATTTTCTAGACTAATATTCATTCAGCAGCAGCAGAGCCGGTTCTACAAGTTAATCTACACTGGTATTCTTTCATCGCGAGTAACTCCAGCGGGAAAACTAGCGAGAGGTTACTCTGGTTACCCAAGAATTCTTTAATGATTTGTGTAACGGCCTACATGGTAATCGAAAAATTCTACTGGAAATTTAGGAAATTGGAGGTCTTTACATTGTAATGGCTAGGTAAGCAACCAGCTAATGACTTGTGGAATATATTAGTTGGAGATGTAATGTGTTTAATTTTGAAGATTGACATTTATTTTAAATAGTTTAACG
Organism: Thereva unica; assembly: GCA_949987705.1. Taxonomy (NCBI): domain Eukaryota; kingdom Metazoa; phylum Arthropoda; class Insecta; order Diptera; family Therevidae; genus Thereva; species Thereva unica. The sequence continues at coordinate 66,370,592 of OX465284.1, forward strand.
TGCGAGGTTTTAATATAATACATAGGTAATTTGGTGATACTTCAAATAAATGCATTTTGACCCAATGCAATGTTCCCAAATTTTTAAGGAATAATTGGTTTTGACATGAATATGTCTTATCCCTGGAGTCTATTCAAAAGAATGTGCGGAACGGAAATCGTCACATTCCTTGGCTCATTTTGTTTTTGTTTTGCTTTGTTTATTCTTTCGTCGTCATTGGGTGGACTTTTTTTTGTTCAATCGCTGCGAGTTCTTGTTCCAAAGAGTGAGAAAAAGTGTCGAGGATTTTTTACTTTGTGTGAGATTTTTTAAACAGCTTAGAAAAGGTGTGCTTGAGTCGTCCGTCGCGCGATATTCTTGTGTTTTCGAAGCGGGGCGGAATCAGAGTCGATATCAGGGAATTTTCTTACTACGCAGTTTGCGGATTGAGTGTGGTGCGGTCGCGGTGCGTTTAGAATTTTTGCAAAAGCACAATTTTTTTATTTTGAACGATTTCGTTTCGTGTGTTTGTATTCTGTTACATTGTGGAAAAGGATAAGGTGTTTGAAGGGTATGTATTGAAACGAGACAGATATATATTGTTATGTGCATTCCTTCCGACCCCCTCTAGGGGTTCTTTCCAATAAGAACAAGAAGTTGATTTCCAATAAGAACAAGAAACAGTTAGACCCCAGGGATAAGACATATTCATGTCTACTGTGCCATCGAGAAGCCATGGCACTTCCCGTCTTTTTTCGTTAATAGTTAAGAATAGTGATGTACAAAAATGGTCATTCAGTTTTCTCCTCCAACCTTCTCGCTCACTGGCTAGAGTCCTCCAATTTCGTACGCCCAACAGGTGTTCAGCGTCTGTATCTACGGCATCTTTTCCTCGGCCATCCTGCTGTCACCGATTATGATTCCCTTATAAATTTTCTCCACTGGTCTGTTTTCCTGCATTCGCGTCCTGCCCGTCGTAGTATATTTATTTTTATTTAGTTGACGATTTCTGATGATTTTATTTCTTTGTAGATTTGGTACAGCTCGTCATTGTATCTGATTTTCCACATACCGTTTACGTGCAATGGTCCAATAATGTGTCTTAAGATTTTTCTCTCAAAAGCTCCTAATTAGTTTGTGACTTTTTGAGCGGGTCATTGTCCGCGTCTTCGACTCACAACAAGCCTCAGGCCTTATAAGAGATTTGTATAGTTCAAATTTAGTTTTCCTGTATAACAATCTTGATTGAAGTACTTTACGCAGTGAATAAAAACTTTGATTATCCTGTTGTATTCTGCTTTTAACTTCCTCCAGCTCTTCGTTTGTTGACGACACTATTGTTCCTAGGTATTTAAAGCTCTTCACTACCTCTATATTGGTCTTGCAGTCTTGTCTTCGTCTTGTAAATTAAGCAAAACCAAGAATAAGACTAACACTTAGCTATGCTCGCAAGACCAAGACCAAGGCTTAGCCGTGCTCGCAAAACTATGGCCAAGACTCAGTTTTGTCTTGTTCACTAGTTATGAAGAGCTTAATTTTGAAGGTTTGGATTAATTTTAAATGTTTTAACGCACCGCGTCCCAGCTAGTAACAACAAAAAAACTCAAACAAAATTCGGTAATTTTTCTAATTTGTTTAAGAAATTATGTTTAACAATATTTTATTGAAAGTTGTGTTCAATAGAAATGAGTCCTTTTTCGAGCGAATTTGAAACGCGCCTAGCATTCCTAGCGTCGCCGAGTTAGCAATTTCTCTGGAAAAAACGCCTTAGTTGCAGTTTTTGCCAAAAATCTTAAAAAAATTAAAAACCATAAAAAAAATTTAAAAACCAGAATTTTAATGATTGGATATTGTAAAGAGAGTCTTAGAGCATACGTGAAAAAATCAGGACCAACATGGGGGTTTTTCTTTTGGCGCAGTAACAAATTTAACTTTATAAATTCACTTAATTGCAAAATGCATTATGCAAAAACTATTTGTCCGACAGTGATCGGGTTTTGGATATAAGTTAATCATGCCTTTAACTATCTAATTCCAAAATTAAACTGGAACATAATGGTCTCTCATTTCCTTGTGATAACTTTAAAGTGAGGTACTTTTTTTTAGCGAGTTTCGCCTATTTTGCAATGCAAAAATTCAAATTTCAAAAATCCACCTTACGGTAAGTTTTAGCAAATCCAATAACAAACAAAACATACTCAAAAATTTTTTCGCCTAGAAACCTTCGTTAAGAGATATTATTTAACAAGAAAGGTATAAAAACAGGGAATTTTTAGTGAATTTTTCAGTTTTTGGGCTACCAAAAGTTTTCCTGGGAGTTTCATGCTTGCGCACCCTCTAAATATTGTTGGGGATATCATTTCTGACCGATTCCACTAAAAAGGTCCGTTACATCACGCCAAAACCAAAATTTATAGCTTTCACTGCTCTAGCGCCTGGACTACAAGAAAATAATGCTATCTTTAGTAGATATCTTGTTAAGGGACTTTAAAACGTTAAGAAAATAAAAGCCAACTAATCAACATCGGTCTCTATCAATACCATTAGGAGAGAAACCATAAAATGATGCCTATGTAGCTATCTTAACGATATCACACTCTTCTCAAGCTTGCCAAATACAAACGATTCCATATATAAACAAGTTTGAATAAACCTCTATAGAAAAATCAAGAAATGGCTACTGGAATGCATGCCAATCTAGTCTGGTTGCTTTGGATATCTCCAAATGCCATAGAGTATGGCATTCAGCCATGTTAAATAAACTCAAAGCTTTTGATGTCGATTCACTTCTGTATACGTGGACTAAGAGTTTCCTTTCCGGCCGTTCAATCAAGGTAGTATTGGATGTCATCAAATCTGAATCTCACCCCATCTCTGCGGAGGTCCCCCAGGGCACAATTTTATCACCGGCCATATTTCTTATCTTTATATATGGTCTATTTTCAATTCCTTCCAGCTTCGCTGATGCTGTTGCGCTGCTTCGATACAAGCCAGACACATGACAGATCCTGCCTTGATGACCGTGAACTTATGTCCAACTCTATCAATAACAGCATTAAACTCATTTTATAGTGCGGAAGCAAGAATCGTGTCGAATTCAATCCCAACAAAACCAAGTACTGTCTTATTTCAAAAAGAAGGTCAGCACCTCTCCATCTGTGACAGTGGGTGAAGTTGAACTAATAACCGACCCATCTCTACACATCTTAGGCGTGACATTAGCCAAAAACTCGCGAATGATCATATATTTCAAATCGCCAAACAAGCATCACAGTGCTTGGGATTTCTTAACAGATGCAAGTTCCTCCTCCAACCGGCGGCCCGTGTTGTTATTTATAAATCATACATTCGGCCTCTTATAGAATACAACTCCCTAGTTTGGGGCGGCGCTTCGATAACCATCTTGGCATGGCTAGATAAGGTGCAAAAATGGGATCTTAAATTAATTGATGACGACACCGCCTGCTTCACCATCGACCCCTTGAGCTACGATAGGAATGTAGCAGCATTGACAAAATTGTATTGCTACTTTGATAGTGACTGTTCCTCCGATATAAACGTTCTCCTGCCTCCACGGCCATCTAATACCCGCAACACCAGATTAGCCCACTTATCTCACTCCCATCACTTGCAGCCTGTCCGTTCGCGCACTCAACAAGATAGTAATTCGCTTATCAATAGAACAACTCGACTGTGGAATAATCTTTCGCAATCGGTACTTCTGAGCTCCTACAACATCCAAGAGTTCAAACGCAGGGTTCATCACCACCTTTTCAATACTCCCCCTCTTCGTACGTGGCCCTTTCAAACCTCTCTCAAGGTTGAGCCCAGCCCCTCAATAGTATTGTAATCGAGAGCTTGGAGATGAGTCCTGCCACACTAACCATCCCCTGTACTATGTTCTATCTTCGATCCGTCCAAGTCACTAGGACCCCGAGGTTTCAGAATAAGTTCGTCCCTCCTAATTTTAGAGACATTTGGTGAGCAGAAAATAGCTTTGGAGAATATTAAATATGCAGATGGTATTGTGTTCTCATAAAAACTTGCCAGCTATTTTGGATTAGCTCTTTACTAACTCAAAAAAGAACGACCTGACTATTAACATTCGAAAAAAGATTGATAAAAAGGATCTGCAATATGACACCTAAGACGTGTGTAACTTTAATGGTGCTCTATAGATTGTGGTTAGCCATAACACAACAAAAAAAAAGTCTTCAAAATAGATGTCTCCGTAACATTTTACAAATACGGTGCCCAAAGACCATCAAAGAACATCAACAAACAATGCTGGACCTTAACATCTCCCTAAAGATAATAAAATTAACAAAAATGACAATGGAAAATGCAAGATGTGCAGTCAGAATACAAGGAGAATTGACGGAGTCCTTCCCAGTCAAGCAAGGCTTAAAGCAGGGTGATGGGCTGGCACCCATGCTATTTAATCTCTGCCTAAAAGGAGTAATTCGCAACCTAACATTGATGCGAACGCAACCCTGCTTAACAAATCCAAACAGTTGGCAGGATATGCCGACGTTATAAACTGCCTTGCAAGATCACTGTCATATCTTAGAGAAACATTCACAGAATTAGAAGATAGAGCAAAACATATAGGGCTGAAAATAAACGCAAAGAAGAGTAAGATTCTAATTCAGTCAAGGGTGGAAAGAAGAAGAAGAAACCACAATACCACCTGGGGGGAATATAACTTTGAACGGGTTAACCAATTTACCTGGGGTCCACAGTCAGTGAAGACAATGATGCAACGATAGACGCACAAAGAAGAATAAACGCCGCAAACAGAACATACTTCTCACTACTGCCAGTAATGAAATCTAGAGACATCCACAGAAAAAACAAAATAAGAATCTACAAAACCATCATACGTACAGTAGCTACGTATGGATGTGAAGCATGGAGTATCTCCCAGAAATCCGCAGACAAGTTGGATATATTTGAGAGGAAGGTTCTCCGAAGGATATACGGCCCAATCAATGAAGAAAAGGCCTGGAGAATACGCTACAATCACGAATTGTACGACTTATACAAAGAATGTAAACTTTCGACCCATGCCAAGCTACTACGTTTACGTTGGGCCGGTCATGTCCAAAGAATGGATGACTCAAGGATACCAAAAAACCCTGTATCTACTACCAGATGGCAAAAGACCAGTTGGCAAACCACGGTTAACGTAGGGAGATAATGTTAAGGCCGATGCAGCAAAACTGCTCAACACAAGAAACTGCAGACAAGCTGCGGAGCAGAGAGACGTCTGGAGGAAGAAGCTGATGGAGGCCAAGGCTCGAATTGGGCTGTAGAGCCATCGAAAAAGAACAAACAAAAATGACGAAATAAAAAGACAAAAATATTGATGGTTAGAACACACTCCACATAACACCTACAGTGGCTCGCAATGAAAATCGTCCATCTTTCGACGAAGAGAAATTAAGTCATTTTCCAGCTAGCTCTCAACAAACCCAAAAAAAATGTATGTAACTAAGTTAAAAAATTAACTCTCTTCAAAATAATAACAAAAATTTTTTAAATTCAACAATAACAAAAACGGTAAAAATTAAAATTTCTTAGAAAATTCTCCCCGTGCATAAGAGTTCTGTTAAAAAATAAACTTCTGATCCTTCTTTTGCAGCCTGTTCGGCATTGAATCTCTTTTTAGTACAGTCAGGATTAATTTTAGCCCATTCCTGCCTACGTACATTTTCAAGGTCTTTCGTGCAGGTAACATTATGTTGTCTGTCCTCTATAACATTTAAGTCAGGGGAATGGGGAGGAACGACCAAAATCGTTTTGCAATTGTATATTAGACAACGGCGTGCAACGTCTGAGGTATGCTTCGGGTCATTATCCTGATAGAACGCAAACTCATCAGCAATACCTAGACGTTGGGCACTTTGCTTCACATTTCTTTTTAAAATATCAAGGAACACCATTTTATCCATTATTCCTCGGATGAACTCAAGGTTGCCAGTGCCGTTTTCCGCCATACATCCCCTTACCCTACAAAACAAAATGATGTTGCAATTCGTTTTTTAATAGTCTCTCATTATAAGGCGGGCAAAAGTCAGAGATTGTTGAGAAATACTTTCCTACTTGTTGGTTGGCTTCGCTGCCACTTTCTTCAAACCTTTCCCACCATGAGCATAATGTCCCTAAGCATGCCTCAGACATTCCACGCTATTGGCTGATATTCAATTTTAAAACGGTTTTGCTTGCTCTTCCTCGATCCCTTGACTAGTGTTATGAAGAAGTTATGGGATTTACCTGACAGAAATGTTCGCAACACAATATTACCTCGCAGAAAGACCTTGAAAATGTGCTCATACAGGAATAGGCTAGAATTAATCCTGAGTATACTAAAAATTAGTAAATGCTATGCCTAATAGGCTTCTACAAGTGATTACTGCGAAAGGCGGACCAACTAAATACTAAGTTTAGTTTTTTAACGTCATTTCTTAGTTTTGAGTTGAATTTGAGTCGGACGATTTTCAGATAGATAGAAAACGGACTTTTAAGAAATTTGAATTTTTCGCACTTTTGTCATTGTTTAATCGTTATATTATTTATAATCGTTTGTTATTATTTTGAAGAGAATAAATGAAAAAGTTAGTTACATACATTTTTATTTGGGCTTGTTTGAGAAACAGCTGGAAAAATGACTTAATTTCTCTTCGTCGTAAAGTAGACGATTTTCATTGTGAGCCACTGTATATGATAAGATTTGGCATGCAGCGATGAAATAGAATTCTAGCATGGTAGGCGTTGGTTAAGATCATTAATAATTAGAAAAAACCGTGCATCATGAAACTGGCAAATAATAAACACCGCCCAGGTTTTGAATGGAGCTCCCCCTCTAACTCGTAAAATGTGTCTTATCGTATTGTGATGATTATGCGCCATCTGTTTGTCGAGAGGATGAATCAACGATTTTCGGTTGTTGTCTGAATTAAGAATTTATGTACTAAACTAACGAGCTATAAGCGAAGACAACTTCAAGCTGGTCGAAACTAAAAGAAATATAGAACATACCACAAGGAACCAGAAAACGAAGGTTCCAGAAAGTAGACAAAGGTGGAGCTGCCTATATAAAAGCGCCTGGCAGCCGCTATCGAGTCAGTTTTGATTATAAAGGCGATACAAGTGTTCCAAAGTGAAAAGTGGTGATTTATAGTGAAATAAAAAGCGATAATTAGAATTGAATAGTGCGAGTTATTAAATTTGCTAGTGATTATAGTGAACTCTAAGAATTGTGTTTATTTTTAAATTGTGTTTGGTTTGTAAAATAAATTATTGTGTGGATTATTAGAAAGTGTATTCCTTAATTAATCCTACGAATCCGTTAAGCCGTAAAAACGTAACAATTGGTGTCAGAAGTGGGATTAATTAAGAGATAAGTGAAATAAGTGGACTTGAACAATAATTGTGATTGGAATTTAATTTTTGTGAGTGCGAACTAAAGACATAATAATAAAATGGGTCGAAAATTAGTTGATTTGCGTACTGTGGAGTTGAAAACAGAACTAAGTAAACGCTCGTTGTCAACGGTGGGTGCTAAAAGTTCCTTAACCGCGCTGCTTCGAGAAGCTATGGTGAACGAGGGAAAAGATCCTGAAACCTACATTTTTGAAGCCGAAGTAGAAGCGGAGCCAGAAGAAACGACAGTGAGTATGGCAGAACTTTTTAAAACATTGATGGTGATGAAGGAAGCGCAAGAACGGTCATCAGCAGCGCAAGAACGGTCATCAGCAGCGCAAGAACGTGCATCAGCAGAGATGAAAGAAGCGACAACAGAGATCAAGGCGGAAGTGCTGGCGTTAAAAGATGAACAGAAATTATTAGCAGTAGCTCATGAACGCTCGTTAGCAGAACTCAAAGAGTCTATGGAAGAACAGAGAAACCAGATGGAGCAGAAATTCGAACTAATGTCATTCTCTGTTGACAAAAAGCTGGAAAATCTCGAATCTTCCATTAAAGCAAATGTAGAGAATGATCTGGAAAAGCTCGAAAATTCCATGAGGGAAAATGATGAAAAGTTGAAGGTTGAGCTAGAATCGGTCAGAGCAGAGCTAGAAAGGGTAAAGATTCACCACCCAGCGACGGCATCTCACGAAGTCATCGGAGTTAGGAAACTGCAGCCTCCAACTTTCGACGGGCAAAGCCCATGGTCTACTTATAAGCTCCAATTCGAAGCAGCAGCAGTAGGCAATTGCTGGACTGAGGAGGAGAAAGCAACGGCCTTAACGTTGTCACTAAGGGGCACAGCAGCAGAAATATTGTAGTCAATACCAGCAGAACATCGCAACAGCTACGGGTTCTTAGTTCAAGCGCTGGAAATGCGTTACGGTGATCAGCACATGCAAGAGGTTTATCGACTTCAACTTCGCAATCGACTTCAAAAGCCAGGAGAAACTTTACAACAACTATGCGCCGATATCGAGAGGTTAGTGCATCTTGCTTATCCTAGCTTCGGCCAAGACTACATCAACGAAGTAGCAAGAGAGGCTCTTCTTAACTCATTTACCGACCGGGACCTACAACAAGCGGCCAGATTGGCTGGAAAGAAGACTACAGCAGAAGTTCTGGCATATGCTCTGGCATACCAGGCAGCGAAGCAAGCAACAAGGAATACGGTCCACCTCAGGGGAATCAATATGACTGAGAACATTTGCCATCGAGTCAACACCTCGGAAGTACGTCGTCGTCTACGATGCTGGAACTGTGGCGAGCCGGGCCATTTACAAAGGAGTTGCCGAAAGCGAAGGAGAGTGGAATCGCCAGGGAGTAGGAGTGGCTCAACATGCTGTGAAAAATGTGGACAACGGCAGAAAGGCGACCGGAGGGAGTTAGTGGGGAAAATGGAGACCCCTGATGTCATCGTCAACATCACCCAACTGCAGCGTGGCAACAACAGCCTTGTCATCGAGGGGAAAGTTGGAGATGAACAATACACAATTACCGTGGATACAGGTGCTTCAAGATCTGTCATCAGGGCTGATTTGGTCGGTAGAAAGTGGCTGAAAAGCGCGGACCAGTACATCCTGAAAACTGTAACAGGAGAGCCAGTGAAATTACATGGGGAAACAATGATGGACGTGGTACTCGGCGACATTAAGTTTACACATTCGTTCCTGGTAGCTGACATAGTAGACGAGTGTATTCTTGGTTTGGACTTTATGACAACGCACGGAATACTATTGGACCTTGGAGAATTGATGATGAAACACCGCAACCGGGGAATTCCAATGGATACTGCACTGTCCCGGCGACCATGCGAACCAGGTTTTAAGTATCGCTGGCGTATTGAGGAAAAGTGTCAAAAGACGACTGCGGAGCCAAGCATAAAATATGAGGACCAAGGAATTCGAGATGCGCAACGCGACGACCCGGACATTTCTGCGATTTTGTCATGGAAAGAACACAACGAGAAGCCTAAATGGAAAGACATCGCAGAGAGAAGTGAAATCCTGAAGAGCTATTGGGCCCAATGGGATTCATTGCATATCGAAGGAGGAGTATTGAAGCGCAAATGGGAAACAGCTGATGGTACCTCTCATCGAATGCAGGTGTTAGTCCCTCGTGCTGGAATAACAGATATTCTTGAGGAGTGTCATAATAGCCCGTCAGGAGAACATTTGGGAGTCAACCAAACTCTGTCAAAAATAAAGGAGAGATTCTATTGGCTTCACATGCGGGAGGATGTTACGAATTGGTGTCGCAAATGCACAGCTTGTGCCGGCAGCAAGGGTCCTCGAGTAAGAGCGAAAGGAGAAATAAGACAACACCACGTTGGAGCCTCAGTTGACAAAATCTCAAGGGAGAATCCTAAGACGGCCAGTGACAGGATGAAACCAAGGTACGACCTCCGAGCAAACTGTAGCGGATTCCAGGAAGGTGACCTCGTTTGGCTGTTTAACCCTCGAAGACGGAAAGGCAAGTCTCCGAAACTTCAGCGTCAGTGGGAGGGGCCCTATAAAATCCTAACACGGATCAACGATGTGGTCTACAGGATTCAACAAGGACCCAAAGCAAAGAAGAAGATTGTGCACATAGACAGGCTGTGCCCATATCATCAGCCGGATCCAGGATGGACAACTGTTCGGGACGAACAGTCCTAAGAAGGGGGCAATGTGATGATTACGCGCCATCTGTTTGTCGAGAGGATGAATCAACGATTTTCGGTTGTTGTCTGAATTAAGAATTTATGTACTAAACTAACGAGCTATAAGCGAAGACAACTTCAAGCTGGTCGAAACTAAAAGAAATATAGAACATACCACAAGGAACCAGAAAACGAAGGTTCCAGAAAGTAGACAAAGGTGGAGCTGCCTATATAAAAGCGCCTGGCAGCCGCTATCGAGTCAGTTTTGATTATAAAGGCGATACAAGTGTTCCAAAGTGAAAAGTGGTGATTTATAGTGAAATAAAAAGCGATAATTAGAATTGAATAGTGCGAGTTATTAAATTTGCTAGTGATTATAGTGAACTCTAAGAATTGTGTTTATTTTTAAATTGTGTTTGGTTTGTAATAAATAAATTATTGTGTGGATTATTAGAAAGTGTATTCCTTAATTAATCCTACGAATCCGTTAAGCCGTAAAAACGTAACAGTATTATAAAGAAACTAACATATCGTTATATGCAACTACGAAGAAAATATGGTAGACGCAAAGGATAAGGTCTCGAAACTCTCACACAACGATACGATCCCACTTCTCGCGTATTTCTGCCGTCGTAATATAATTCTATGAGATCGGGTATAGTAAACCCGCATGCTGTAGTTTGAAGTTGTTTCATTGTTTCCTCTACTACGTTTCGGACTAAAGCTTGCTATTTTGCAAGGGGTTTCACCCTATAATAAATTCGATGACAATATAAGCCCTTTTTATCTGAAGCTACATTTTCGAATATATAGTGCGTTTCCATGACAGCTTGAAGCGTACTTCAAGTACTAATGTAAACGCAAGCAGCTCGACTGGAGTCGATCAAAAAGATTTTTGTGATCGGCTCGAGTGCTTGTCATGTAAACCGAGCTTGAAAGCTTGAGTGCTCGAAATTGCGAAAGTTAGGCCTGTAAATGTGTCTAAAAGGTAATGTGTGGGAATATGAGGAGACAAAAATATTAATGAAGAAATAAAAGCACGAAAAAAGGAAGAAATAAAAGAAATATAATAGTAACTTCAAATGACAGCTAAAGAACTCAAGCTCAGTTTAAGCTAATATGCCGCTTCAAGTAAGCAGAGCTTATACGCGCTCGAGTTCTTGAGATTTTCAAGCCTTCGAGTACTCAAGCTCTCATGGAAACGTAGTAATAGTTTTATTTTTTAGTTCTATTTCCTACTTTAGTTTTGTTTCCTACTTAAGTGTTTCCAAAAACTGATAGAAATCCGGAGGACCTTGCACTATACTGAAAATATTAGAAGAGTTACAGATACATAATACAGATAAAAAAATATATAATATATTGTTACGAAGTTTAAATTTTTTTTACAAAAATGCAACTTTTTTATAAAGACTTACTTTAACTTTCTCTATACTTTCAGCTGTGCTTATGTCCGAAGTGGTCAAGCTGCTAACATGCCTTGTACTAGTATTTAACGAAGAGGGCAAAGATACAAAAAAATTCATCCATACACTTCACAAGACCATAGTTCAAAATCCTGTAGATACGCTTAAAGTATGTGTGCCATCGTTCGTTTATATTATTCAAAACAACTTACTTTATGTATCAGCCTCCCATTTGGACGCTGCAACATATCAAGTAACTTACCAGATGAAAATTTTAACAACTGCAATGTTTGCAGTTTTTATTCTAAGAAAGCAACTACTTAAAGCACAATGGGGATCGCTAGTACTGCTCGTTTTTGGAGTCGTTCTAGTACAATTAGCCCAAACTAACTCAACTACAGTAACTCAACCAGGACTGCCTGAACAAAATCGGTTTCTTGGACTTGTGGCTGCATTAGGTGCGTGCGTCTTGTCCGGATTTGCAGGAATCTATTTTGAGAAAATTCTAAAGGGTGCAGACATTTCAGTATGGATGAGAAATGTTCAACTAAGTCTACTCAGTTTACCATTTGGAATTATCACGTGTTTCTTAAACGATGGCAGAGCGATCTTAAATCAAGGATTCTTCTTTGGGTACGATCTCTTCGTATGGTATCTGATTGTACTTCAAGCTGGAGGTGGATTAATAGTCGCTGTTGTTGTGAAATACGCCGATAACATCTTAAAGGGATTTGCAACATCATTAGCTATTATCATATCATGCATAGTATCTATTTACATATTCCAATTTGTTTTAACGCTGCAATTCACCTGTGGAGCTGCACTAGTAATAATCTCAATTTTCTTATACGGTTATGACCCGCATAAAGGCCAAAAGGTACCAACTCAGAAAACCTCAAACGCTGATGAAGAGCACTTACTTAAGGTTTAAAAATATCAATTTATGTGACAATTGATTTAACAGTATTTTCTCGATAAACACTGGTTTTGTGCGTGATAGCAACGGTGATTGTGAGTTCTTTTTTTAATTAGGGTAAAACGGCCCATAGAGTGAGACTGTAAAGAAGTGTTGGTTTTTTATTGGAATGATTGCAATGTTGGACTACAAAAAAATATATTTCTCATTTTTTCGGGGTTTTAGTTGCCCTTTATACTTAATAGGCTTACATTTAAGAAATGTACTGTACTACTATTTTAATATTATTCTCAATGTTATCATATATTTTATTACAAAGTATATTTTGTAAGTAAAGGAACTCTTTTATTTTTACGCATAGTAGAGTGACGTTTCAATATATTGACATCCACAGCTTGCATGAAAACATTAATGACAATAGACAACGAGTTATAGAGATGGCAACAAGTAGGACTTGGCGTCGACGAAAGTTGGACACGCCTCCAAAATACTGCCATTAGTCCTGGTGATTCCATCCAGGGGCGGCGCTTTCATAGGTGCGAATGGAGCACTCGCACCGGGCGCCTTGAAGAAGGGCGCTAGTTGAGAAGATTTAAAAAAAAATAATTGGAAAAAATGAAATTACATGAACTTGCACAAATTTTCAAGAAGTTACACAATTTCTGTCTCAGTACTATCTCACGCGATAAAAAGCGGCGAAAATTTACTCCCTTCTTTCAGGAAGTTACATGAGACTTTTGCTTCGACTTTGCTTTGATTTTCATATTATTTCTGCTCAAAAAGTGAAACAAGAGAGGCAAAAGTAAAAATTTCAGAAGAAAAATCCACCAAGTGAGAGAAAATCTCTCATTCAACTGTGGCTCTCAAATTTTAACATGAGAAGTAAATACAGAATTGAGCAGTAGAATGAGCGAGACGAGACACAAAATAATTTCATTTTCACGACGCTGGTGCACTTTTTGAAAATTTTGTAAACTCACACAAAGAAAAAAATTATTCCGATGCCTCTGTGTTGCGTATTATTGTTTACTGTGATTGATATAAACTGGAGGGCGCTGTTGGAGCGGTTGGAGCACTTAAAATTTTGTTCCAAGTTTCGTAAAAGAGGTAAATGAACGAAATGAGAGCAAAATATCTTGTGGCGAGAATCCTAACGATTTTTTTATGTTATGCGAGTTATTATGGTGCAATTTTAAATTTTGTGCCCCTGGAGGAATATAATGAAGAATATATGAGTGAAATATTTTTATTATATTCAAACTCTGAGTGATACAAGTGCTTAATTAATTAAAATTAATGATAATTATTAAATAAGTAATGCGTTTTAAAATGTGTTATTTATATTTATATGTTATTAAAATTAATTTGCTTATTGTTTTTTTTGTATTTTTAAGAAACTTCAAATATTTTTCTGTGCTTATCTCCAAGGTGTGAGTTACAAGTTTTTAGATAATTTAAATAAAAAGTAGTCTGATGCAGTTGAAGAAAGTTAGGTAAATACTCAAATATTTCCCTGCTACGATAGATTCAAGGTATTACAGTAATGGTAAATAACAGCTATTATAGCTAATAGATTTTGGTTGGTTTATTAAATTTAAACTAGTGGGATGTTGTGCCAAGAGACTAGCCACTAATTACGCTTTTTCGTGGTATTTTTTCTGTTGAATAACACTTCAGACTCGATGACAATATATTAAGTAGAGATTGTGACGAATCACGAAAACATTCCAAACAAAACTTGAAAAACTAACGCATCTTTCATGTAGATGCTGCTGAAAGAATAATTACCCGCCAAGAATTTGAAAGAATTGATATATTTTAATTGCACCCCATCTATGACAAAGAATAGTGAACACTCCATCTATGGCAATATTACATCACTCTTCGTTTTATCTGTGATTATCAATTTCCATAAAATATGCAAAATACATTTCATAAATAATAGAATATCTGTTGCCATAAATCAGTTGTTTACTTCCTTCGAAAGTTTATACATATCTAGCATTGGAATGTACCTTTTTACGTAAGAATGAATCGGGGTGCGAAAGGACCAGGGTTCAATTCTTGGTAAAGAAGGCTTAGTTTATTATAATTTTTTTTTGTTATTCTACAGAGATACATAAAAACTAAAAAATATGCTTTTAGACAAAGGGCTGCAAAAAATGTTAGATATGGGGCAAATCGTTTGTAAAATATTAAAAATTCTGAGAAAAATCACTTCCTTATAGTGATGGACTATAAAGACGGTCTTAAATACACTGTTCCTGCAATTAAATTTATACATTTTCATTAATTTCAGTAAGCGTTTATATTCCCTGGTAAAAATTAGACATCTACTTTTCTTATCATATCTACTGACCTCACTAATAATTTTAATAACTGTGATTATCCATTTTTCATAAACCTACCAAATGTTTCGATAAAATCATACATATTTTTGAGACAAATCCACAGCGAAGTTCGATAAAATTGAGTTTTTGTTTTGGTCTACAGCACCACCTACATTGACTATAAACTAATAAAATGAGCAGCATATAAAATATGCAAATAAACAAATATGTAAATACTTTATATTATTTCCGCGAAATTTTTTAATGATTTATAAAGCCGCCGAAATCAAGAAAATGATATTTTTTCACTTTTAATTAAGTTAATGTTTATGTTCTCCGGAGTATCATTATTAGATAATATAATTTAGTGATCGAATCAAAATATGTTATACCGAAGTAAAAAAAAATTGTATTTCACCATTGTGCGGCTGAGGATTGAACTTGGTTCCCCGGGATAGCATTCTAGCGCCTTACCTCTAGGCTACCGATATGTGGACTTTATTAGAAATCTCTTTTTTATTGTTAAATATACTTCCGGTTGAAATTTCCAGACTATTGTCTCAGTTTTAGATCTTTTGACCAAGAGCTACATTTTGAGATATGGCCCAAGTCTGTAGCGGCAGTACTTTCAGAGATGAAAGAGCCTCTGTATAAGCTTTTTTTTTTGAAAAAGCTAAAAAAAACTCCACCTTTTGTTCTTGTTTTTTTGTAATCTTTTTCAAAACTAAAGGAAACTAAAGTACACTTTGCTGTTCGGGATATACTGATTGGGAAGACTATTAAAAAAAGGTGGCAAAGTTTTACCAATAAGGAAAATTTTAAATGTCGGAAAGAAATAGAATTAACATTCAGGGTGCAAAAAGAAATGTCCGAGGAAGCCCAGCAGTGGTCAGAGATTTTAAGGCTAGCATAAAAGGATTTTTGATAGATTTACGAAATATTGTTCCTTTTCAGGAATTTATTGAAAAAAAAAGAAGAAACTGTTACCAAATTAGAAGTGCGATGTGTATTTCCCGTCTTTGCGATCCAGATGAAAGAATCTTTTTATTAAATGTTAAGCTGATGGGGCGCAAATTTGCCTACTGCACCGGGCGCAAAACAACCACGCGCCGGCCCTGATTCCATCTTAGGCAGAAGTTGTAGACATCGGATTGTGGGCTGGAAATTTATGAGGTAATTCACACCGCGTTGCACATACAGCAAGGACAAAGAAGAGAATCTGGTTACCTATCTTAAAGACCACTTTCGTGAATTGTTAAAAGGCGAGCAACCAATACTTAGAAGAAATTAGCAGAGCCATCACCCGGCTCAGAAACAACAACGCCTCGGATGCAGATGGCACCTCGCGGAGCTGGTTAAATATGGAGGGCCTTCATTATACCAAGTGATTCATGAATTAACTGTGCAAGTATGAAAGCAAGAAGCGATGTCAGACCCCGGAAAAAATGCATCCTCTGCCCGATATATAAAAAGGGGATATCACAGTGTGCATTAATTATCGCGGGATGACGTTGTTAAGTACCGCGTTTAAGATATTCTCCGCTATTTTATAAAACTGTACGACCCCATACGCAAGAAACATCATAGGCCAATACGAATGTAGCTTCAGCCCAGGCAAATCAACGACTGATCAGATTTTTACCTTCGAGGCAGGCTATGAAAAAATGTCTAGAGTTTCAAAACTCACTTAAACACCTCTTCATAGACTTTAATGACGCCTATGATAGCGTAGTTAGGGCCTGTGTGAATTCGATGACTAAAATTTAGTGTCGATAATACAGTATTTAGTCTTTTGGCAAGGAGACTAAATTTTTTGACAGTTGACTAAATTGATGTTAAATATGTTTCAAAATAGTTCAATACAATGGAAAATAAAGTGAAGATCTAATAGGCTGTTGTCAATAATGATATCTTCTGCATCTATAAATTTAGTTGCTTACTGTATAACAAAACATATACTATAAATTATAAAAGTAAAAACTATTGTCAATTGAATTTAGGGTCTGTGCTAAAATAGCAATTCAAATGTCAATTTGTATGGAAAACCCATTTCAATTGGTAAATTTGATTTTCGACGGTTTGCGTCTATGGAAATGTGTAAATTATTACATATAAACATTTCAGTTTTTACTTTAATCAAGTCAGCCGTTGAATAAATTTAAAAAAGCAAACAAGTAATAACAATAAAGGAAAAATGGAAATGCAAGAACGGCTTAAAATAATAAGTTTGTTCCTTAGCGTAGGCTTTACAAATGTTTCAAGGAAAATATTATGCAAACAAAAACAAATATGATTGTCTGATTATTTTAATATCAAGTGGAAATAGATTTATAGTTAATTAATTTAAAAAGTTAATATTTAATTACACCAAAGAATAAAAACAAAACGTAACTGGAAACCAATTATTATTTTTTTTTTATTTTAAACACTCGCAAGGAGACATCATGTTAATACAATGTTTTTAGTTTTGCAGGAAGAAACTAAAAAAATATTGCAATCAGGGATAACGCTCAATCATTTATTTATAAGAAAGAAAATAAATCTAACAATCGAATTCAACAAAATAACATTTTAATAAATTTTCTACAAATGCTGTTTCTCCGTCCATTTTTACTTAAAAGTTTTTAATTGTCATTGAAATGTGTGAATTGGTATTTTGGCACACTTTGGGATATCGAAGTGCCCTGGGAAATGAGAAAAATTCGAAATGGTATTTTGGCAAACGGCCTTAGTCATCAAATGAATTCACACAGCAATTCCCTACATTAACGACAAAAACTGCAAAATTTAATTTAGTCATCAATTTAGTCCCAATTCACACAGGCCCTTAGAGTAGAAATCTACATTCATGATAGTCCAAGAGCCCAGGCCCGCCAAACCTACGTCATTTTCTTAAAACTTTTACCTTAAGGTCTAATATCTAAAAAAGGGCCCATTATTCGGGCTAGCGAGTGTGCAAACAATCCTAACTGGGTATCATACTATGTTTATACGAAATATCAGCTTTAAGAAAATGGTCTGACAGGCCCGTGCTCGCACTATGAGAGAAATCGTCATGCCCAATAAGCTGATACGATTATGTAGGTGGACCATGACCAATGTGACAAGCGAACTAAAGGTATCCGGAACACTGTCCAGACCAATCAACATCTATAATGGAATCCCACAAGGGAGCCTGGCGTACCTCCTTTTCAACCTGGCGTTGGAGAGAGTAATCCAAAATTAGGGCGCGGCATCAAAAGTCAAATCTTCCATAAGTTCACCAACAACATCTGCGTCAAACTTGGCGTCCCATTCAGCTTTTGGTATGTTAAAAAACGAGTTGTGGTACCAATTAACTCAAATATTAAATTAAAATTGACCGCCAATAAGAAATTTTAATGGATGGCAAAAGGTATCTGAAATATATAAAGTAAAAATTCTATTAAACATATTTAAGGTATGGCGAAGTTTTAAATAGGACATCAAAAGAACATTTGTGGCAAATAAAAATCTTTTGCCAAGACTGGTTGGGGATTGTATGAAGCTTTTCATGTAACGCCACTAGAAGACAGCAGCAGTAATGCAGAATTTTCTTCCTTGATAAATAGATCTTTCCAAAAAATGGTGTCAGATAAGATTGAAGCAAATTTTATTAGCTTGTTAAAGGAATCAAATTTTAAAGGTTGAAACGAAAAAATTCCATCTAAGCCTACCGAAAAATCATTACTGCATGAGTATGTAACGCTGTATTAGGAAATAGCAGAAAAATCAACATTTAAGTTCAAATGGTAAGCCTTGGTATGTTTGCCGGATCATCTCCGTCAAATCTGTCCAGTCCGAGGCTCTGCCGTAGGTTCAATAGCAAAATATTAATGCCAGGAAGAGTTGCTAGCCCTCCGCTGGTAGGCGAGATTGTATCGTCTCACACTCACTACTACCGTCGTTACGCTACGGTTCAATTTTGCCGCTCTCTGGTAGAAGAAAATTTCTTACCGCATGTCGTACCCTATAAGTTTTTAAAGGCAACCTTAAATCTCAGTTCTGACGGATATGACTACGAAGACATTCGACATAAAAGACATACGAAACTACTTAAGGAATACCGGCATCGGAACAAGGCCGTCGACAGATGCTGTATGGTCTGTAACAAGTATAATTCATGTTTCTTCCTTTTAATAAATAAAGCATGCTATAACAAACTTAGATCCCTTCTGACATCCTAATAGTAGGGAAGGAAAAAAATACAAGTGCTTTGCTGCGGAGCGAATATAAGGCAGTAACAGCAGTACTTCTGCTTCCTACAACAACGATATTAAAGCACAATCTCAGCAGATGAATGTAAATCTATACAATTGCTTCATAATAAAAGTGCTGAGCTCTGCGGACATGCAATATTAAAACACCATGAAACTTCTTACGGAGCGTAGACGCTTTACTTACTGGCGCTTTCGAAGCGATTTTTTGCCTACTGGGATAGTAGGTAGAAGAATGAGAACTGCTAACGCACATGTAGTTTTATTCCAATACTAGTCCGACAGTTGTCCCAGAGTTTACAATGTATCGGCCTTTGGTGACCGAATAAAAAACTTCCTCACATATTTTACTTTTAAGCCATGGCAGGAGAACGAACAGGGAATTGTTGTAAAGTGGGAAGATAGGAAGGTAAATAAGAAGGAAGCACGCTGTGGAGCGGTGCTTTTTGCCCAAAATGCAAAGTACGAGTACCAAAGGAAAGTACCGTAAATTGGTCAATAAAACACAAAATATGTATTATTCATCCAAGTTTATTGTATCTTCTTCAAAGTAGGCTCCTCTCGAAATAATATATTTACTCTCGAAATATTACATTTACGAATCATCAAAACATTTTTAAACGTATTTTTTTGGAATGGACTTTAGTACTCGCCGCGAATTCTCTTTTATGCCATCTATCGACTGAAAACTTAGGTGTCTCCAAGTGATAATTTGAGTTTTGGAAAATGAAAAAAATCGGCCGCGACCATATCATGGAATACGATGACTGTTCGATGAGATCTGGGGAGGTTTTGGCCAGAAATTCATACACAATAATAGTGTTATGAAACGGTGCCTTATTGTGGTGCAAAATTCATGAGGTTTCTATCCACAAAATTGGTATTTTTAAAGGAATTTGCTCCCTCAAACGAAGTAAAACGCTTAGATAATGACCCCTGTGCTGAAAGTCGAGCCATATGACAATAGTTGTGGTTTAGTAGTTTGGGAAATGAAGATAGTAAAAGTGAAGAATTAAAAATTTTATGTTATTATTTCTTCCCAAACTTTTTTGTAATTTGTCACCATGCAATTCTTAGCATATCTCTGCTCTTTAGCCATATCTGGACGGTTTTCTGAAATTCGAACTTATGTTTCCAATTGTTTTCTATTTGTAATTTTTATTCTGAATTATTAAAAACTTAAAATTAAACACTCCAAAATAACAAATACGTATTTTCTAGTTTTTATAATTTACGGTACAATTTTACTTACACTTTAAAATTTTCCATCTTTTTCACTAACGCAAGCAGCCCGACCAAAAGTGACAACAAAATTACAATAAAAACGACTGTCACCGTACCAAATAAGCTGTCGTTTATGTCTGCAGATTTTACACGACAAGAATCGACTATCAGCAAATACGACTTTCAGCACAGGGGCCAATATTTTTTATTTACTGTCTCAGCTTCTGGCAAGAATTCCGAGCGCACAACACCGAAAAAACTGTCAACATCATCTTCAGTTTTGATCGACTTCGACGTGCTTTTTCTGTTTCAGCTCAATCTCATCACCAGTTACAAAAAATGTGGGGTCGGAATTGACTCATTCTAACATAAGCGTTTTCGCGATTAAGATCTGTTCTGCATACTTTATCGAAGAGAGAGAATCTGGCTTTGTCTCGCCAAGTTTCCCAGCAAACATCATCTCGAAGTTTAGAGTGCTTCGAAAAATTCTCGAACAGGAAGAGAGCGAGAAAGAAATACTTTGGAAATAAAATTACGGTAATATTTCGTTTTTACGAAAAAAAATCGAAATTTTAAAAGAAGAGAACCGCGTACAATACTAAAAGTAAAATTCGCCTTTAAAAGGTTTCGAGAATTTTTCGTTTTGGCGAAAAAAACGAAAGAAACTCGAATCGCTTTTGCGATTCGACCTAGCGGTCCTTTTCGTTCTTTTTTACTTCGATTTCAATTCGAAAACGGCTTCGAGATCGCAATTGTAGTTCATTTTAACGATTAGCTTTCGATTCGATCTCAAATCATAATGTTTGCTGGGTTACAATGAATGCGTTGAGTTGTGCTCAGCAGTGATGTTCATATATGCACGCACACAACTAACAGGGTGAAAGTTTTGTATGAAGATGAAAGACTTGTTATTTCTGGACTTTGCCAATGACATGTAATAATGGACTGCTCATCTGAAATATTTCCATACAAATTCATGGATCCAAAAAGGATAGTCCTCTCGCTCATCCATAATCCCCTTTTGAACTCAAATTTTGTTAAATTTCGTGTTATGAGCTCAGGACACAAATAAATATAAACAAATAATATTTACAAGACATAAATGGGTATATAGCCCAGTCACTTTAAACATGAACCTCTGAAAGAATGAAACTGGAGATTTATCAGCAGGATTCTCTTTACTTTGGGCTCACAAATAATTTCCCAAAACTCCATAAAGCCGACTGACCGGCTAAGGCTAGTCGAGTTATGGAGGGTCAAAGGCCACGAAAATCAAATTTTTCTCAAATATCTCGTAAATTATCGGTTTTAAGCAATTTTTGGCTAAGTAAAGATTGTTCGTGAGATGAATCTGCATAAAAATGTCCTCTGCGAAATTTACGTAGAACCAATGTTTTTGGAGTTATGTGGCTGGGCAAACTCGGGCTTTGCGCTGCATTCTTTTCCGCACCACCTTTGAAGTTTTACAGCGTTTTACATGGTATCCCTAGTCCATAGATTATAAGGTATGAAATAATTTTTTCGATTCTCTCACTATCTACATATTCTATCTCCACTTCTTTCATCCTGTCATCTACATCAACACTCATCCCAGAGGAAAATAACGAAATGTAGTCGGCGTCATCACCATCAAGCACAGATGCCACGGTTGTATCGCCGGACATCGAATTGAGGCACGGCGGGCCTCGACAAGCGCCATACGCAAGGGAATATGGTAATCCTACTACTCTGCATTCTGCATGTTACACATGGACCTCTAAAAAATGCAACTGGATATTTTCCAGCGGAACTCCCTTTATTTTGGTGACACAAACAATTTCCCTAAAATCCATAAAGCTAACAGCCGGCTATTCGAGAGTCGAAAATCAATTTTCAAGATATATTCATATTGTATTCGTTTTGCAAAATACACTAAAATTGGTTTTCGTGACCTTTGACCCTTTTAAAGAGAATCCCGCTGATAAATCTCCAGTTTCATTTTTCAGAGGTTTAGCTCTTTTTTTGTATAAAGTGACTGAATAGTGATTTTTTATTTCTTTCTCCCTCCGGAATTCGCTGAAACCGAAACGTGGTTAGAAAACTACAGGAAATCCCATTTTGTCACAAAAAATACATATACTGGCACTTTTCGCTTAATTAGCTGGTTATAAATATTATAAATCTGTCCTCGATCATTGTGTTCCTACGCCAAGTATTTATGCACATCATAGCACCAGCTGAGCTCACCGGAAGGCCTACAGTAACGTGCAAAAGCTTGTATAGGTTGGAAGCAGGCGCTCAATAAGCTTTTTTTCTAGTGGAGGGGGCATGACTATTCTGCGGTGGGCCAGGCTCACCTTTGGCGCCCCCTTTTAGTTACGCCAATGCCCCTAGGTTACCACGCTCGCAAATTTATCACGCTGACTCTCACAGTTAGCAAAGAAAAGTCTCCACTAATATTTACAATGTTATATGATGAATTATCTACTATAACCGTTCATTTCCATTTAACTAATTAAGAAGCCTATAACTCGCAGATAAGTTCCGGTGTGTTGCTGACCGTTCTATCGTAGGCTGCAAAAAAGAAAAATGACAAAAAAATAAACTTAATTGATTTTCTTCTTAATATATTTTAGAGAAATTACTTATACAATTAAATTCTTCACTTGTCTTCATCTATTATTTCTTCTGTTTTTAAAAATTAAATTTTAAGTAAAATTGCTCCTCCTCTTTATAAAATGTTTTTGCCACAATTATGTACTTATGTTGTAAATGCTTAGGTATCAATAATCATTGTAAATTTAGCTTTTCTTACAAATAACAATACAAACATGTAAAAAAAATTCTGTGAATGATTCTATGAAAAACTTGAGTAATGCTTCTTCATTTCTTCTTATATAAAAAAACGTTTTTGTATTTCATTTTCTTTCTCGTATTACTTTTTTTGATTTTTTTTTTTGAAATAAAATAAAACACTTATCATAGACATAAAAGTACGTATTTCTTATATTTATTTATTTTATATCTTCTTTTAAAAAATGGGAAAGTAATCAGTGGTTCAAATGCGTTATATTGTGTAAACTTGGAAGAAAAACAAAAACATGTTTTTGTCTTATAATTATCCTTGTATGGAATATATTTACTTTTCTTTGTGATAAATATATCTATTATTATTTTTGCGCCGTTATTATTATGTTTTTGTTTTAATTATTTTTATTAAAGAACCTTTTATTTAACACGTACTATATTCTATAATAAAATTTTTGTTTATTGTAAGATTTTTTTACTTGTTTATTATGTTTTTTCTAGTGCTGATTTAAGAGTTTAGCATTAAAACTACGAATTTATATGTGACAAATGAAAAAATAAGATCTACGATCATTTTTTGATTTATATTTTCATCTTGTCCTTTACTTATTAAAGATTGCAAGTTAAAAATATATAAAATCAATCTTAGAATATAAGAACAACGTATATTTTAGTAATTAAAAGACCCTGTCAATTTGCACCAAAATTTACTAATCCTTTTTAAAATTGAATTTATTTGAGATATGTTTAATATGAAAATATAGCTCGCGTTATTTAAGTACCAAACAAATTAAAATAAACGAATATTTACGAAGTTATTTCAAGGTAGAAGAAATGAATGGAAGCAGATATCTCGAAGGAGGAGAAAATAATTAAAGTTTCTTTAGTTCATTCAAGATCACATTAATATCGATCTCTGTGGATTTTTTTTTTCATAATTTTCAAAATCTAAATAACACAATAAAGGTATGTTCCGCCTTATTTTAAAGAATATCCAACAGTTGCATTATGAAAATTAGCTCGTTCAAATGGCTCTCCAATATCACTTCGCTGGGCTTTCATTAAAACCGCGAATCTCTCTTTGACATGTTCCGCGCTGAAAAAGTGTGATCCGCAACAAATATTCTGCGGATTCGAACGACAGATGCGCCTAAGATAATCCGACATCGCGTATTTCATTATCGCGTGAGTCATCACTTGGAATTTTTGATCTAATGGAAGCCGCAACTGCGGATTTGAGAATCGCAAACTGTCAAATCTGCAATCACTTCCGATCCGCGGGATCTGGGAATCGAGGCCAATATTAAACTGAAAGTTCATCAAATCAATCATCAATCTCCCTTTAAAGATGCTGATCGAGATTTGTCACAGCTCAACTTGAATGTTGTTATATCCACAATATTCCAGATACAACTACTGAAAGTGATCATCGAAAGGAGCTCTTTAACACGAAACATTAAAAACACCTGTGAAAACACCATCATTCCTAATGGTTTCAAAAATGGTTTAATTATTACTCAATGGTAAGGCAATGCTGAAATATGCAGCAATTGTGGTACGATTCTTAATACCGCCTATAAAATCCCAGCAATCATCCTGCCTTAAGAGGTCAGCGCAGTGTTAGAGCCAACTATTTTCAACAGGTTTCCATCAACATTTTTCTATAATCTACCATACACATCTCTGTGAATAGTCGAGCAATCTGCTGCATTCCGGACTACTCTATATCTTCTCTTTCGCGATTTCTTACAGGCTTTCGATAGCAGAGACATAAATGTGAGAAATATTAAAATCTTATCATAGAAATCCTTTAGAAATTGGAAGAATTATAGAAGGTACATATATATTTAGCTACTAAGAGATGCGAACTGGCACATCAGGGGAGATATCGCCAGGAGTGCGACAAGAATGTGTACTTCCACGGGTTCTCTTCAATTTAGTGTTCGATTGCCTTGGGTAACGCATAAAAGAAATCAACAGCAGAAAAATCTTCCAGAAAGTCTTGAGAATCTTGATTACGTTTATGACATGAACTCTCGCTCATAAAAATAGTATAATGAATATAAGCTGAATGGTGTAGAGCTGACTGCAGTTGATTTGAAAAGGTTTGCCCTGTGTGGCTTAAGGAAAAAGAAATGGTGACAATAATGCGGCGTGGGAGCTATTCAAGAAACGATGCGCTCAGAATGTACACGGCAAAAAACAGATTCCTCAACGTACAAAGCACAAAGAATAAAAGGGCATGAAAAAACGCCCAATAAGTAGTCTAAGGACTCCTCCCTGATACTCCTGGTTGATACAGGTTTTGATAAGTAGATATGGGTCCTTACAACATCCGCTGATTAATGAAACGAAACCAAAGAGCCCAGTCGAATACTGGTTCTTAACTCATAGGATAAATGAAGAATTAGTACCGAATCACTGTACGATCTCTATTAAATAGACCAACTAAATGTGTCTATTTTCATATTTTAGAGCGTTCCATCCAGTTTTCAAGTGTATAGTGTATAAGTGGAACATTATACTGTTAGATCATTTGCTAAACAAGAACTCAAGTTTATATTTCTGGATCAGTGTTTGTGTTGAAAGTGTGTTAACTGTCTCTCCGAATCAACGGAACAAACTACTCTTTTCATTGTTCTTAGCACTTGTTTTTATGCTCTAGAGCTTGGTTCTCACTAATCTATTTTTTCTTTAATCTTATCTTTGGACTATTACCGAATAATGAGGAGGACAATTCATTAAAGAGTACGGTATGTCATATAACATTGAACCGAATATGCAATTTTAGATCGAGGAAGTTCGGTTTGCGGTTTGTCATGTAACTGGAGTTATTCAAGTTTAAATAAATGAAAACGTTACCAAAGTTTTTGTTGTCTGTATCTTAGTGTATAATGGCTATAGTCCCCTCTCTTTCCTTCAAATATAGCCCGAAATAACACCTGAAGAGATTAGCCACATAGGCCAACACATTCTGTATTGAATGTCTGACACGCCACGTATAAATGCATACAAAGCACGTAAGTATTTTAAATTTTTAAAATCGCGATATCTTATGAATGATAATTTGTTAATAATCGCATAATCTACAAGCTTTGTATAAATGATAAGACTTGTCGTTTAAGAAATATTTATAAAAAAACTGATTTCGATATCCTGACGTCGACAAAGATCGGCCGATGTCAATGTCGACGAATTTTCCTTTAGGGAAATCTGGGGCCGGTTTGTGTATGTCAAAAACGAAAATTTTTTTTCGTCTCGGGTTCGCGTAGGTCGAAAAATTGAAAATTTTCGTCTGAAGCCGACGAAAGGTCTTGGGTTATCGAGTTTTTGCATTAGGACACGAACAATTTTCTTTCGACCTATGCGAACGCTACAAATTTCGTCGACAAAATTTTTCGACTCCAATTTTTTTTCGTACGATTATCGTCGTTCGCCCTACACGAACCGGCCCTAGGTCATTTGTTATTTTTGGTCGATTCTTTACAGATATATTATATTGTTGACAAAACCAAAATGCATTCAAGCATATTTTAAGTACACTTGCATTACACCCATCCCTAATGTTATTAAACTGGCAGCATTATTGAGATTTATATTGAACTTTTTTAATAAAAAATAACTTAAAGACAAATTATCCCATTGACAAGGCCCAACTCTAACAAATTAGTGAAACTTCGATCTAATACTTCGGCATGCCCTTGAAGCATTGGTCAGCGATCATAAAGCTGGAGTACTAATAAGAGGAAAGTCACTTGGTGTCATGAAGTAAACCTTATGTCATGAAGTAACACTAATAAGAACAACTTTTGCGATTCTCAATGATGTGGGGCCAAAGCTGCGATAGCAAAGGATGCAGGTAGAGCATGTATTCGGCAGGCATTACCAACTTTCAGTTTTCGCTGAACGATATCAATATGCTATGCTAATAGTGTTATCCTTTCACCATTGATAACACTTACATACATGGAGGAGAGTCAGTGATTCAAACGCCACACAGGAAAAATTCAAATGCGGACATTGCAATCCGAATAACAACTACACAATGCCCATTTCTCAACAAATTGCATCTCAAGCGAACCCATTGCGGGCATCGACAATTGCAAGTTGTGATTTTACATAGCCAAATGTATAGGTATTTGTTCCAAAAAATTGTTTTCGCTCTTTTCAAAGATGGGTAATCCTAGGCCGAATTTTAATAAATTTAAATATATCGCCCCTATTATGCAAAAAGGAGGTAACTCATTTTAGGCAAAAGTGTGATAAAATATTGCATTAGTAGTCGAGTGTGATATGTAAAAATAATACAACTGTACGTCTCATTTTTAGCGAGATATATCGCTCCATAATTGAAAAGTATACAGTAATACAAAGCCTACACAATCTGGTTTTTAGCGTTAATTGGAAATGTATGAATCTGTAGGTTAGCCCCTTCTTGCATAATAGTGATATGGTTTTTATATGCAAGTACAAGCCTGGGAGTGACCCCTTGCACTGCCAGCCCGTCATGGTGCAATGTCGGCGTTAAAATAGCCCCGGACCGTAATCCGATTGCAGAGAAGTCTAAATATAAATAAGAAAGTCAATGAATAAGAAAATGAGCATTGGTACATCAAACAACGGCCTTTCTTCCCGATAACCTAAACCCGTCTTCAAAATTTGAAATAATAAAAAATCAAAATAAAATTTTAAAATTAAATCATTTTAATTACTTATAAAAATTTGACAGTAATAATTATATATTAAAGAAAATTGCAATAATTGTGAATAATGTTTTTTTATAAAATAATTAACTTAAGTCTAATATTAAAATGTTAAAATAAAAACATAAATTTTAATAAACTTTTCTGTAAAAAGATAATAAAAAAATGTGTAAACATATCTTAAATAATTTTGATTTAAAAAAAAGGATTTTTTTATTTATTATATCGTATAGAAGGCATTTAAAACAAAATACTTGATCTTATAATTGAAAGAAAACCGGAAATCAATATGATAAGGTTTAGAAAAAATCGCGTCTTTGCCTCGGAGCTATTATCAACGACAGTTGTAATCTGAATTAATAGTTAGAGCAGCACATTTTTTCTGGGTAAATTTCATTCTATTCTAAAGGCATAATTATAATTTGTTTTTAATGTAAAAATGATACACATAAATGCTAAGTTTGCTAAATCTAAATAATTTTAGAAATTCTATAACGTTGTAGCATTTCTCTTTATTTTTGCTACAAAAAATTGTAAAATTTAAAGAACACTTTCTTATAAAATGAAAAAATAATGCAATTGTAGAAATAAAATAGTTTCCTTTAAAAAATGTTTTTAACAGTCGGTGTCGTACCAAGCAGCCAAATTTGTGTTATCATTTGGTGGTGTGGGCATTGCATCTAAATCAAAATTTAATTCACCAGCTCCAATTTCTCCAACATCCATATCCATAGCATACGGTGATGTGGGTGCTCCGCCTGGTGGACCAGCTCCTCCACCTCCACCAGCACTTCCAATTTCGAGGCCTTGCATTGAATCTATTGGTAGTGTATCATATCCTATTTACAAAGAAAATAAATTTTATAGTATAATTTCCATTCTTTGATACAAGAGAAACTACAAAAGCTAGTTCCCAACATGCTAGAAATTATAAAAGAAAATGCAGGCAAAGGCTAAATAATTTAAATATATTATATTATAAGGCATTAAAGAATTAAAAAATATGCAGTTTTTAAAAAAATATATTCAAAGAATAAAAGTTATGGATCTATTTATAATGAAATCAAAAAATGAGGATCCTCCTTAAACCAAAAAATATTACTAAGCCTTCTGCTATAATTGCGAGTATCTTGGCGCTTCCAGATCGAATATCTTTCGTTGTTAAGCCTGAAAAAGAACCAATCCATTTCGCTTGTTTTAAAGTTGGGTATTTGACTTTTCCATAAACTTTCTATGAGACGGCCAGAGCTGTAGCCACAACCAAACGGACGGGACGAACGGAACAGACTAAAGTTGGTCAACTTTTAATGATTTACGTAAAATCATACAATCGAGGCTCCAGAAACAAAGAGAGCAAATGAGCCAGAAAGAACAAGCAGGATTTAGACCACATCGGGGATGCATTGATCAAATATTCGCACTCCGTCAGCTAATGCAAGAAAGAATTCGTTGCGGCAAACGAACGGTCGTCATTTTCATCGATTTCAAATCAGCTTTCGATTGTGTAGATTGGAGCAGCTTGTGGAGAGCTATGGAGAACACGTGCCATTGAAAATCATCCAACTTCTCCAAGCATCGTGCGAGGGCTCAACAGCAGCGTTCTTATTCGAAGGGACTTATCCGAGGAGTTCCGCATATGGAAACGAACAAATATTTCCATCAAAACAAAAGTACGCCTTTTCCGAAAGTTGATCCTTCCGATTCTTCTTTATGGATCTGAAACGAGGACACTGCTCAAACCGGACCATAAGAAGGTCGAGGTCGATGCGATGCTTGAGGCAGATCCTCGGTCACTCACTCCGCGATCGCCTTCGAAACGAGACAGTTAGACAAAGATGCGATCAGCAGACACTGATAAAAGAAGAAATGCAAAAACGTCAACTACGGTGGGTTGGAAATGTTTGACGAATGGATGATAACCGCTTGCCGCGTAAACTTCTCTGGCGAGACCGTCCCGCAGGCTGGAGAATCCAGCGATCGGCACCGAATAAACCCGGGCTAAAGAATATCAAGGGCGACTTAAAGAATCAACCATTATCAGTTATCGAGGCTCGAGACGTCGCCAAAAATTGTCAAGAATGGAAACGAATCGTGAATATAGTTCGAGATCCAACGGCACCGACAGCAGCGTATCTGTTGCGGGGACGTCCCGCTCGGACCGCCAGCTAAGGAATCAAAGAAGATGAAATGTTTTACGTAAGCTGTCATCTCAATGTCGTTAAATTCAAATGGACATCATGACAATTTTTTAAACACCTTTTTTATATAATTTATAAAGTCGTCTATAAATTTATAATATTTCTTTTTTACACGAAAAATTGTAAAATATTTTATTCGACAACGAGCGGACTGAGGCAAAACGAACGAAGCGAACGGAACGGATTGGTTCTGTTTTCGGCTTTACTATTGGCAACATCGGTTGGAGCATATAGAAAAATGTGGCAATGCCGCAATGTGTTCTTTTTCTCTTTGCTTTTCTAAAAATATAAATTGTAAGGCCATATAGGACCAATGCAGCGCCGCAAACGCAAATGTTTCTATTGGCTGAGGCTGGTGAAATGACAAGCAAAGCAACGCCATTCCAGCGTAGCGCATGTTTATCTCATATCCTAAATTTGCAGCACGATTCATAGTTTGGGCTTGATACATATATAGATATAAGCTGGTTTTTGAGATGTGTTCAAGCTGTTGAGAACGAGCAGTAACATACTTTTTCTTATTCCATGAGAACACAACAGTTACCTTCGAGTAACAAATAATTGGAAACGGAATGAAAAAAGAGGCATCTATCTGGCCGAAACGCCCCGTGGCGTGGCGCGCTCTTACAAAATAATATAACAAATCCAGCAGTTTATGCCAAGTCCAAAGATTGGTATGTTTCGCAGTATAGGGACTTTTTGCATAACCTCCATAATTAATTGCATAATTTTTGATTTGCTACTGGCTAAGCCTATGTCTACAGAGGAAATCGAAAAACCGTTGTTCATGGGCTATGTGGAATCTTTGGTGTGAGTTCCTACAACATTCAGGAGCTCAAACGCAAAGTCCATCGCCTCCTCTAACAGCCAGAACCTATTAACCTATCTTGTCTTCTATTCCTTCCTTCGAACCAAGCTTACTATTAGACATTGCACCATGATGAGTACATGACGGACTAGTACAATTGCAGCGCTGCTAAATCCAAGATCCCTCGTATAGGAATTACCTAATGCCGGGTTTGCACCAAACAGACAAAACAAGAAACACAAACAAAAACTGTTTTTGCCAACAAAAATGTCAATGTTTTGTAAAAATCGAACAATTTTAAAAACATTTTTGTCGGATAATAGTGTTTTTACAAACAAAACACTGTCCCATCTTCAGTGGGTAAAGCAAAACAAAACAAAATTTTAAAAACAAAACAGTTTTTTTAAAACTGTCTGTTTGGTGGAAACCCGGCATAAGAATAACTAATTTTGACCGCTGCCAAATATGTATGCCCCGAGGGAGGATTACTGGATTTTTCAGAAAGTTTATAAGACGAAAAAAAAATTTCACTTTTAGGATACTCAATAGAACAGTTCTGGTGGGGATACTGAGGGCAAGTAGAATTGGACGTGTGGTGAGTGCGTAGTTGGGGAGCCGATTTGGTGAACACACATTCTACTTTGGAAGAAAAGGCAACATGATAAACTCTTCCGACAACGGAGCTTAGTCACATCAATTCTTAATTAACAAAACTTTTTTCTAATGCTTCTAAGGAGCTAATAAAGGTGTATTAAAAAGGATGCACCCGTCTGCGGACATGCAATGTTTAAAAATATATAGAACCGGTATGGGAACTAAAGCGTGGTAACTTTTTAGGAGTGCTCAAAGATGGCTATTACAGTACTCCGCTGGGAAGGTCTTATTGGCGAAGATAAGATGTAGAAAATTTGTCATCTATTGATGACTCTTCAGCCACGTATTAAAATTTATCGTAAAATTGCGAAAATGAACTGAAAAACTGAGAAGACATCCCGAACACTATTCAAACCAATCAACATCTATAAAGGACTACGACAAGGGGACGGTCTAGCTTGCCTCCTTTTCAATGTGGCGGAGCAAATAATCCGAGATTCGGAGTGACCTCAAGAGGTACAGTCCTCCACAAGTCCACTCAATTACTGGGTCATTCACACGATATCTTATATATTAATAGGCAAACAAAAAGTTTGTACACGCTAAGGCTTTTTTGTTCGTGGACCGATTTCGTTTAAATTTTCAGAAAATGTTCTTTTTATGGCATAGTTTTGTAATAAGGAATTTCAACGAAATCGATTCACGAATAAAAAAGTCGCCGCATTGATAGTTAGATTGACGAGATTTTTGAAGCGCATTGATAGGAGCTTCAATATTATTGTCAATACGTATTGACAATATTATTGATCGTCTCCGGGGCCCAGGGGCTGCCGTTCGTTTTTTGGCGAATGCCTTTAGAAATTTTAATTGATTCATTTAAGTGTGTTTTGAATGTTATTCTGCGTAATTTTTATTCGTTTTCGTATGGTTCTCGGAATCTGAGTTGTATTTTTGTCATTCCAAACAGTTAACTGCGAATTTTGAGTGCAATTTATCGGTGAGTACTTACGTTTTTTCCGCGTTTTCTTTTCGAAATGCCAAGACAACGACGGGGACGCTCCAATGTCGATTGTAGATCCCTTCGCGAAAATACTAGAAGTCGCGTTAGAAATTTACGTAGTGCTAATGAAATGAATGTTGCAAATAATGAATTGAATAGTGGTGTGAACGAAATGAATGTTGATGCATTTCATAATGAAATGTTTGTTGATGGTGTTGCACCTTTAGAAATTTTGACTTATTCTTTTAAATGTGCTTTGAATGTTATTCCGGTTAATTTTGATTCGTTTTCGTGTGGTTATGAGTTGTCATTTTTGTTGCCAAACATTTTCTGACTGATGTATCTTTACGTAATAGTGAGGCATTTTCTTTATGTTGTCATAAAGGCAAAGTTAATCTACCTCCACTTTCGCAAAATTACTTTTTCAATAATTTTTTGAAGGTTTAACTTCAAATGAAAGTGGTATTAAAAATCGTTCTAAAATTGTTTTTCCAAATATTCGTTCGTATAATGATGCCCTTGCAATGATTAGCTCTGAGTGTAATTTGTCAAATAACACTGTAAATGGCATTTATCATTTTACCACATAGCCAAGCAAGACGTTAGATGCTCTGGAGCGACAATGGAAATGTTTCATAGTAATTAAAAATTTGCCATTGCGAATAATTTTTTTTTAAATAAAAATATTTAAATTGAATTTAAATTCGAACAAATTGTGAATTTTATATATTTATTGTTTTTGTGACCGAATTTCGGTAACGGGCATCCCAACTAGTTGACATTATTGGAAGAACATTAAGAGCTGTACAGGAAGCTTTCATCCAGATTGAGCGGACGGATTTTTGTGTAGGTTCTTATGTATTATTTTAGGCCATAGTTTTCGTTTACGGCAATAAACGAAACTGAGAAATAATATTTTTTTTATAATTTACTTTTTTAATTTATTTTGCTTTAGAAATTTAACTTCGTCTTCGCGATCAACTGGTAACCTGATGAATCCTATAATACTACTATAATTCTCTTTAAAGAAAAAACGATAATTGGCTCACCAAAAATTGTAATACACATATATATATATATATATATTACGAGATTCTTAACGGGCTTCAGTCCCATAATAAAATATTGGGAATAAACGCTTGCCTAATTTTATATTCCAAAAAGGGAAACAACAAACGAATGCAAAAGACACATTGGGATAATAAGATAAATGGAGACTATTACAATTCAAATACTGAATAGGAATGCATTCAAGGATCAGTACTTACATGCTTCTGTTTACAATTATTGCGCGAATTTTAAGTCTGCATTAACATATCATGCTAACAAAATCCGAACCTCAAAACATTTCAGTAAGTAACTTATAATGCACATATCCGTAGCACGGTCTAGGAGGCGGTCTGGGATGTGACCTATTCAACCTTTTATTAGAGAAATTGGTCCGAGATTTAGGCGTGACCGCTAAAGGTTAGACGATCAAATCAAGCGAAGGAAGTGGAATTTGGTTGGCCACCCCTTGCGACGCGATAATGAAAATCTAGCCAAACAGGCCCTTGACTGTAATACGCAAGGAATACCTAGAACAACGCGGAGGAGGACCCTACTAGCAAAGGCCGCAACACCAGGATGTTCCTGGTCGGAGTTAAGAGCTGTCGCGCAAAACAGAGTTCGCTGAAGGGCAACTGTCCCATGAGGGATTATAGGAGCGCAAAGAAGAAAGGGGAAGATGCGAAAGGTACAACTTTCTAAAAATCCACTCAATTAAATTTAATGCATTCTACAGGTCATTACCATTCGAAGCTAGTTGTTTTTATTTCAAAGCTCGATAAACTCGTATAGGATTCAAATGTTTATCAAGAAAAACATTCACTCCATCGTATTTATATTTGCAACAAAGACGAAAATAAAAAACCAATTCTGAAGAGAATCGCAACGTGCAAAAAAATCATTGTTTACTACAGCGGTTTCCGAACTAGCGGGCGCGACCCCAAACGGAACTGAAAAAACTGTAACGCCTTACATTGAAACTGTGAAGACTGTACGTGCTTTTCGTAAAAAAAGAAATCGGCGCCTTCAGACAACACAATTCGTAGTTTGGTGAAGAGTTTTTTTGAGCGTCCGCGACACTCCAATGAAGTTGTTGAAGCGGTACTAGAGAGTGTTGCCGATAATCCAAATGTCATCGCCGATCTCAGAAGCTAAACGTTGTGGAACAATTCTAAGGATTATGAAGAAAGATCTTCACCTCTTCCCATACAAAGTCCAACTTAGTCAATGATTGTTGCCAAAGGACAAGCCGCATCGCTTGCAATATGGAAAAGCCGTCGCAAGAATGATCGATTCGTAGCCAAATTTTTACAACATTTTGATGACGAGCGAAGCTCATGTTACACTTTTTTGTTATACTGTCGAATTTGGGGACAGAGAACCCCCACGTCATTCACGAAACCCCATTTCGTCGCATTCACGAAACACCAGTCACTGTTTGGGTCGAAATGTGCTCAAAAGCCTTCATCGGACCATTTTTGTTCAAAGCTCGAGACACCCTCGACGGCGCACGTTATCGTTGGATGTTAGTGCACTTCGCGTGTTCGAAAACGCGGGAAAAGGAGGATCCCTTTTCAACAAGACGGCGCCACCTTGACACACCGGAGCTACTATGATGAAGTTTTAACAAAAGTAAAGTTCATGCCAGCAGGCCGAGGACCAATGACGAACTCAAAACATACGAGCCGAAATAGCTGCTAAAACGTCCGGAAACAGCTGGTTTTTGCATATCGAATGGAGGCCATTTAATCGACATTTGAATACAATTCGATTGACTGATTCGAAAAAAGGGTAGAGAATATCCTAAATAAATCTTGCCCATTTGTCACAATTGACTAAACAAAATATTGGAGTTATTCAATGCTGAAAGGTCTAGATGGCGCATCCCAATTAGTATGCAAATTTACATATATTATTGGGAGCCCCAAGGGTTTTTTATGTAACAGGGGCCCGCAGTCTCACAAAGTTTGGAAACCACTGGTTTTCTACAATGTTAAAAGCGATGATGAAGTAGCAATCATAAGACAACTTAAAAGTCTTCGAAAGTTGGTATTCATTCAAAATTGTATTTGTTGAGATTTCAGAGAATTTTTGTTGTTGCTCCAGTTCTTCAATTAATTGGGAAGTAAATTGTCACAGAATTGGACAAATTTAGTGCTGGCA
Source organism: Thereva unica (assembly GCA_949987705.1). NCBI lineage: Eukaryota > Metazoa > Arthropoda > Insecta > Diptera > Therevidae > Thereva > Thereva unica. The sequence continues at coordinate 66,406,093 of OX465284.1, forward strand.
TCAAATATAAGATGCTGAAAGTAATTTAAAACAGACACATTTCAACAACATACAGAACAAAAGCTGTTAGACCTTGAATGAATGAAATGTAGTTCCAGGACGGTTCACCATATTTGATCGGATTATTTGTTCCCAATTTTACAAAACTTTTTAGATGATGACTTTTTAAAATGGAGTTCGGTCTGGGGGTGAAATCATATTTCCGAAACGTTGAGAAAATCCTCTACACCGAAATGGTAAATATACAGTTGAGTAAAATAATTATATACTATTCATTGTCGTTCATTATCATAAAAAAACAACAACTAAGATTAAGATAATTGTAAGGATTTCGTTAATGAACTCCAGAAAAATGAATTTCTTGTAACACTTTTGAAAGTTTCTTCCAGATTAATTCTGTATAACGAAACTAAACAAATAATTGAATACCCTGATTAATCAACCATAGAAAAAGAAATAACTGAAGGTAAGTAAAACAACGATTTCAATGAATGAAATTTAAGAAAAATTCTGTGGTAATTAAACTAACGTATAATATTTATGTTCAAGATAATTATTAAACAAACTATATGGGTGATTGTCATGAAATGGGAGTTTTTGAGATTTGAACAAAAATTTGTGAACAAAAAAAAAGTCCTGAAAAAAAATTTTCTCATGTGTTTTCAACATTATTTTGAAGTACTTTCTGTATATTTCCACATAAATACACACGAGGTATAGACAGTGAGAAGTTTATATCGAAAAGCCGAAATTATATGGCTTCGGAGGCGACAATTACGGTAGCGACATTTCATCGAAAAATCCGTCGCTTTCATGATCAATGAGAGCAAACAATTTTTCCGAAAATTTGCTTGCTCTACAAATGCAAACAAATATACCGAACCGAGTTAAAAGAGATTTGCAACACATATCACAACGAAAACACACATTACGGAGGCGACAGTTTTTTTTTCTTCGATAATTTTCTTGAGGGTTGCTCTCTTGTTTATAAATTGTTCACAGTCTAAACGTCCGGCGAGGATAAACATTCATAAAGAAACTTGTGACGATTCGTTTTCACTACTTAGTGCCACTTGACAACCAATTTGTCGTTGCGTGTGCGCTATTCTTATAGTTTTTATTGAAATTTGCAACAAACAACAGTCAGAATGTAAACACTGACATCTAACTAAGCAGGTATCCGCCCGCGTAATACATACCGGTGATCAGTTTCGGAACACTACTGCTATCGTTTGAGACCCTAGGCGCGCGGCAATAATGCACTGTTTTTCCGTAAACGTAGTGCCGTGACGTAAAACCGGAAAATGGACAGGTTACGGAGGCGACATTTTCGGTGGTCGAAGGGCCGCCATTTTGTTCAAGAGTGCTTGCCGCGGGAGGCGATGAAGGAGAGAATGTTTTATTACTGGATGGAGATTTTCACCCCAGAAAAAATTTGTTTGAGGCGTTGTAGCTAGAGAACAACGGCCAGCCAGCCACTACCCCCATTTCATGACAATCACCCATATATAACTACTATCATCCAATGCCACGACTTTACAAAGAAAGCAATAATCGTTGTAAATAGCCTTCTATTTATATTTCAACATCACTCGATAAATATATAATTTTAGTATCATCGCAGCATTAATATAGCGAATAATAATATAAATACTAAGTTGAAAATATATTTTTAAGGTGGCAATTGTTATGAGCATATAAAAAATAATAATTTAACCAATAATATATGTATAACAAAAGGTAAATTCACAGGCCAAATAAAATTTCGAAAAATGTAATCTTTTACATATTAATTTGCATTACAAAAAAAATAAATAATGGACAATCTCAGTAAACGAAAAGAACCTGGTTTACTAACTAGAAGCATGCAATAAAAAAGAATATTCTAATAAACGATCATTTAAAAATGAAAATCACGCAAATAAAAGGCAGACAAATTGTTTCTTTCATTTTTAAAAATAATCACCTATTATGCCTTTTAGACGAATTACGAGGAAGCTTATAAATATATACTTGTTTTTTTTTTTTTCAAATAAATTTTGAACAACAGAAAAGACGAATTTTGAGATCATTGATAATAAATACAGTTTCTATTGTTTGTTTCACGAGATAATATGCATTTTCCTTAATTTTCAGGTGAACAAACTTTGGTTTTACTGTTTAGTGATGATATATGTTAGGCTGGCTTAGCTAGAAAAGAAAAATATGGAAAAAATATGTGTTAAAAAATTTTATTCGCTTATTATTTTTCACTTGAAATGACTGAGGAATGTAGCATTGTGATTTTATTTGGAATGATTATATAATAACTTTTTGAAAACCTTTCGAGAAAAAAAAACTACAAATCACCAATTGCAAATTGTAAAAAATGAATACCAACCAAAAACTAACCAAAAAAACGGTGAGCAAATAAAACGTCAATGGGATTTTATCTGCATAAAGGAGTGGGGGAAAATTCCAACAAATTAAATTATATTAATTGGAACAAAATCTTTAATTGTACTCAAGCCTAACTATTCAAAAATATTGAACAAAACGTATACCTTAAAGAAGAAGTAAACGGAATTGGTGATATTAAAAATAACGTTGTAGATGAGGATGATGCATGCAGCCAAAAAACAGTTCATAAATTGCTTAAGGATCAGGATATTAATTAACTTTTTTTTCAGGGGTTCTCTCATTCCTTCAATTGTTCTTTATAAAAAAACTACATAATCTCATGTTCCAGCATTGGATCAAGTACACAAGAATCATCGCTAGTTAATCCACCATACAAACCATCTTTAAAAGTGTGCATTTTAGTGCATCATTAAAATCTCCAAAATTTTATGTTAGTAATGTTATTTAGTGTTAAAAATGTTTCAACTTTTTTTAAGTGATGATAAATAGTAATAAAATTTTAGAATAAAAATATTTTACTAAGCATGCAATTGATTGTACATACCTTGTTGAAATGCTCGACCACCATGTGAGCTGTGAACACTCGGGGGACCCTGCCCGTATAAACCTTCATACGCTTGATCAGGCCCAAGCATATCCTATACACAAGAGTTGATATTGATTGGGATAGAAAAAACAAATGAAAAATAATAAAGGAAACAAAAAAAAACAGATAGCAAGAAACACAATAAAAAAAACAATATAGTACATATTATGTTCTTTTTTTGTATGTTTTTAAAACTAAACTTAAAACTAAGAGCACCGATATCCAAGTAAAGGACAATTATTGAAAAAAAAACGTAATTTGCTTTCCGATCTATTTTTCTTATAACAACGATATCTTCCATTTTAATTTTCCTAAAATTATGGTGAGGCAAAATAAATACAAAAATATAGGTAAGTGAAAATAATTTGTAATGATAGTGAATGTGTGAATATTTATTGTGAGAACGCAAATGTTAGAAAATTTAGTTACAAAACTTGGTTGGTGTAAATGTGTAGCGTTTTTTAACAATAAGAGTGTATTTTCAAATCTACTTGCAAGTTTCATTATTGACATAAAGTGATTCAATATGCTTAACGATGACAAATATAACTTTTTTTTAAAACATGATCCAACAAAAAACTTATCTTGCCTTCTTTTTATCTAAAGGTACGGTTCCGAACAAGGCGGAACTACAAACCACAGGCGACACCTGGTGATTTTATCATACAAACCTTTAATGTCGCCTGCAGCTTGCAGCTTGTCGCCTTGTTCGGAATCGTACCTTAATCCTATTTAATGCTGCGATTTAACATAACAATATTCATTTCAATACTCTTTGAAATGTTTTAGAATTTTTTAAAGCTTCGGGCACAACTTTTACTACCTCTTCCCTAACAAAGCAAAGCCGGAATCGCAATAAGGACCTTGTCAAGTTTGAAAAGAGCACATTCTATCTGTAGCCTTCGTATACATGATTTATGTATATTTTTTTATGTTGCATGTCAAGCTCAGGAATCGAAGAGCTGTGGAGCACAACAAAGGGCGCTATATTGACAGCAACGGAAACGAGCATCGGTTATGTCCAAAGAAAGCAGCAACACTGGATCTCGGGCACAACATGGCAAAAAATGGAACGCAGAAGAGTCCTCAAAATTAAGGTTAACTCTACAAGCGACTTGGAAAGACGTCACCAACTTAAACCGGAATACTCCCAATTACACCGGGAGGTAAAGAGAAGCTATCGGCGTGATAAAAAAGGCAGCAGATAAATTAGTTCACAGAAAAAACGGGACAAATACAGGCAACAGTAAGGTGCTATACCAAATTACTCAACAGTTCTCGCGAAAGCACTCTACTGAAAGTCATACCGTAAAAGGTGCGGACGGAGGCTGCTCTACAACGACGAGGAGTAACTCCAAAGATGGAGAGATTATTGCTTCGCCGCCCTGAATGGTTCATTTGCAAAGGAACCTCAAGAAAGCAGCAATAATACACAGCCAATAAGAATTACCATTCAATTGCACCATCTAAGCAATTCCGCAATTCACGCAATGGCCAATGATAAAGCAGCTGGAAAAGATGACATCCAGGCAGAATTATTGAAAGCCGACTTAAACCTCATAGCAGGTGTACTAGAGCCAATCCTGGAACTAGCATGAAACTCCTGTACCTTTTGGACGGAAAGTATCATAGTCAAAATACCAAAAAGGGGGACCTAACAATATGTGACGACGAATGGAGAGGCATCTGTCTTTTTTCTACTGTGGACAAAATCTTGTTCTATATATTATTATCAAGGAGAATAGAGGCAGTAGACCGAAGGCTAAGAAGACAGCAAGCTGAATTCAGGAAGGGCCACTTCTACTAGATCATATAACACTTTGAGAATCGTAGTAGTGCAGTCTACTGAATTACGACACCCCCCCCTTTGCCTTGCTTTCATTGACTATGAGAGAGCGTTCGACTCGATTACAGGAGCTTCATAAGGGCATAGGGCCTTCAGAGCTATGATCTAGACAGTTCAGTTCCTGCCGCCTTGCTGATAGATTTGCAGAATAACCTCATGTACAGCTAAAACCTCCGCTTGTTATGCACTGCAGTGATCGGGTAGTCGGAAGAGGATTTCAATCCCAAGCACCGGTGAGAATACTTCACCTCACACTCGACCCTCGAGCTTAGAGCCATCAGTGAATAGGTTTATCGCATCCGGAATACTATGTGGTCTATTACTCCAGTTTTGCAGAAAGTGAGATGATGCATTTCCATGAATTCTCTCCGGAATCCTTATCCTACTGCCATTTTCTCACTTAATTTGAGCACTATACTTAAACAATTAAAATTCCAATGACTTTAGAATGCACCAACATCTCCATGCACGAGGGAACAACTTGCGCAACGCTACCCGCTGCACAAAAATTTTCAAGTGCGTTTAAGTTTCATCCCATAGTTGCACAGCACATCCCTTTAGGCCAGGGGTTTTCAACCTCGTGCCCGTGGGCGCATATGTGCCCGCGGAGATATTTAATTGTGCCCACGACAAAGTGCTGTAATACCAAAAAAAACAAATCTTGAAAATAAAAAAATTAAAAGTTATCTTGCTAGATGTATGTAATAATAAATTCGCTAAATTGGCTATACTAAAATTTGTCTAATCCATCAAGCCAATTAGACCATGGGGAGTGACTCTGTCGGTTAGGTCCCACGATTTGGTCGCATTCTTATTGTTTTTCTCGCTAAGTAGCTAATATAGGACATAATATTTAATTTTGTTTTCTTTTTTAAATCTGACTTGTGCCCGCCAGTTTGTTTTGCAATCGACAACAATGACAAACGAAAACGCCTCACCGTGCCTTAAGAAATCTGTAACATTAATAAGTTGAGCCAATTTTTTTTGCTCCAAGTATGGGAGTAATCAACGAAATGATGGATAGTGTGACTTGCACGAATGAGATGGTTGAGACGAATACTTTACGAGAAATATTCGGAAAATTGGATATTTCTCGCATGCGAGATGAGTGGGCTTGTTTTAAAATATGTTTTAAAATAAAATTTGACAACCTTGTGAGATGCGTGATTATAAATTGCATTGCGAGGCTAGACTGATGCAAGTCTTGCATGCGAGCCTCACGTTAACTCCGTCCTCGCAAAGCTATCAAAATTTGGAATTTCAGGACCTCTGCTGGAGTGCATATAATCATATGTATTTTGCGGAAGTTCACATGTTATCAGATTCCAAGGATTTCTATCAAACGAAATTGACGTAATTTCTCTTGTTCCTCAGCGTACTCATCTTAGCCTTCTTCTCTTCAATATTTTCATCTCCGATTAATTTGAAAAATCAAGCCATTGCAAGATTGGCGCATAGCCAATAAATTACAACTAAACACCAAAAAGTGCCATACAATTACCTGCTCCCGCAAAAAATACATACAGCTGTAGTACTATTATCTCAACGACAAGATATTGGAATCTTACACAAAAAGGTAAATTTTAGTTTGCACTATATTACTGGCAAGCACAATAAATATCTTGGCTTTAAAAATGACAAAAACTTTCCATTGCACTCTTTTAATTTTTAAGGAGCTGATAAAGACCATTTTTTCAACTCTGAAAGCCTGTTTTATTACCCCACAACCTACATCATCCAGAATAAATTCTACAATTTCAAGCTAAACTAATATTTTTTTGTAAAGTAGATCTTTGAAAGTACACTCGAATTTTTAAAATCTTTGCTTTTCTTCTTTATTTGGAGTAGAACAGTTTATATGAGAACACATAATCAATTTTTTATTTACAGCATTCAAATTTCCCCAAATCAATAAATAAAATAATAAAGTGACATAAAAAAGAAAAAATCACTTTCCAGTGGATCACAAAAACACTCATCAATCTCATAGATACTGTTCTTTAATATCATACCTCTTAAAATCTGTTGGAGCTCGAGACTTATATGTAAAAGGGTGGGTTTGTTTTTTTTCTTATATATTGTATGCTGATGAACAAAAATTCAATATCTTAATATTCCAAAACACACACGTCTTATATATTTATCTATTTTATATTGTACTCATATCTTACTTCTAGATAATATTAATTGCAAATAAAAATTGAAAATTATTATTCACATACCTGTAAGTCCGGTCCCATGCCTAAGTCGGCATTACCCCACATATTATTATCCTCTCTTAATAATGAATTTGTTAATTCAATCGATAAACGTTTCTTATAATCTTGTGGCTTATCTTCGCTCATACGAAATAGTACGGCTGCCGCATACGTCGCAACTCCTTCATTTCTAGAATGAAGCAGATCTGTAAGCGGTCCAGTTGCGCCTTCTTGTTCTATTATTTCAGCGCCTTCTTTATCTGCTGCCAGTTCACAAAGAACGCCAGCAGCAACCCGCTGAAATATTTATAAAAAATAATTTATTTTTTTCAATCAATAGAGGAATGTTTTATAGCGGTTTTTGAAGCTAACCTGTATATTTTCAATTTCATTGAAAAGCAGACGAACAAATATTGGAATGACTGCTTGCTGTCGTATAAGAGCTCTATTGTGTGATTCTCTGGCCAAGATATGCAAGGCACCAACCGTACCTTCAACAATTTCTTCCATTCTAACACCATCTGCATAAGCACTCGGCTGTTGTGATCCTGTGCTTGCAACTGAAGAACGTTGCTAAAATATTTCAATATAAGTTTCTGTGTTCTGTTTACGACCCCCACTAACAAAAATACTTACTCTTTCTGTGTCCTGGAAAGCCCTCATAAGTAATCTAACCAAGTGATGTATCGCTCCGTGTTCTCGTAATGGTGCGTGATTTGCTGGGCAAAGAGCGAGATTACGTATAAGTCCAATAACAGCTTTAATAAGTGGCCAACGAGATGGTGGATGAAGAAGCTTAACAATAACTGAAAGACCATAGTTCAAACGAACAGCATTCTGTGCCATTTCCGAGTCAACATGCCTAGATGTTAAGTGGCGTAAAGCGCATACAGCTGGCTCAGTTATTTCCTCGCGATCGCCGGCATTAATAATTGTACGAACAAGTGCATCAACGCCTCCAACTTGGCAGACAGTTCCCTTGTTACGTTGATTATTACATGTCAAGTTAGATAAAATACCCGCAGCACATGTTACAACATTAACGTCTGTTGATGCTAAAACTTGAACTAGACTTTGAAGAAGTCCTTCCAATCCTTCGACTTTTGTAGCTGCATCAGATAAATTACGCAGAGTCCATAAGCAATTTTGAACCAAACGTTGCGATGGATTGCCAAGATGCATTGCAAGTGCTTGCATGCCACCAGCATCAACAATAGCTGGCTTGTTACTTGAACAAACTGATAAAACTTTTAGGACACGAGATGTGGTCCATAGTAGCTTCTCATAGTCGTAGGACCGCATGATTCGAACCAATTCAATTGGCCCCCCTGAAGCCAGAATAATAAGTTTACTTTCCTGGTTACCATAAGCAAGAATTTGTAAGCAGTCAGTTACAATAGCAAGAAATTTAACATTGTTGCGTTGCAGGAGAGTAACCATCTTTTGTAAACCACCAGCTAAACGCACTGCCATTTTAGAACCATCTTGATGTAAAAGAAGATTATGCAAAGTTGTGATAGCGTAAAATAATACAGATTCAACTGGTGATGACAGCAGCTTAACCAAAGCCGGAATACCGCCGCTTTTGAATATTGCTAATAGTCCTTGACGATGATGTGATAAATTATGCAATGTTCCTACAGCTCCCTTGGTTGTTTCCAAATCGTTACTGTTTGAAATGGCTCTGACTAAGGCAGCAACCATTTGTGGGCTATTCATAATAGCGTGACGCGAAGCTTCTTTCTTTGATAATTGATGGACCATCATAGCGGCCTGTGAGACAACAACTTGATCTTCATCATTCAATAATTTTATTAATTCCGGTATTGCCCTAGTCGCTAGTTCAGCATCATCTTGATAATTAATTAAATTAACAACGGCATGTTTCAGCATCTGCGATGGCTCGGACAAGCGTTGAACAGCAGTTGGCTGTTGTGGATCAAATTGGGTAGATGGGATTTCGATACCTTCTTCCAAAGTTTCAGGGAACATTGCTGCCCGGACACGCTGCGAGCGTGTTTGGCTCAATTGTTGATTCATGTCATCAACCTGATCTTGGGTGAAATTTTGCGGAAATCCCTGATCCAAATCAAACATTAGTGGATCACCTTCCATTTCATCGTCCTCTTTTCCACTTAATGAGGGGACTTGAGTAACCGCACCAGAATGTATACCAGAATCACCAAGGTATGAATTCTGCTGCCACATAAGCGTTTGCTCTTTTGCAGACACCATCGGTAAATCCGGTGGATTGTACTGATTGTGCGACACTAAAATAAATATGAAAACAAAAAATAATGATAATAATAGTTTAAAAATAGATATTTACTAAGAAATTATATTTTATACAAATTTCAATGATAGATATAATATCCCCGAGCGATATCCTCGAGAGCTTTTTGCAGAGGGAATATGAGTTTCTTCTGCTATTTGCACAACACAACAGCAAAAAAATGTAAAGACTGTTGTACATGAAAAACTTTAATCAGAACCAAATGGTTGAAAAGTGATAATGCAGTCAACGTGATGGTGGTTGCTTAAGTGTTTTACTTTTCCTTCTTGTGTTTTGCATCCAAAATGGGGGAAAACAATATACCATCATACCCGAATAACACATCCTTTTGTTGTCGCATTCATATACTTTGTATTAGTCTGCTCCGCAATGAAAAACCCTTTGAAGGGGTTTTCAATTTTTCACGCTGCCTTTTTTAATAGAGCAGCAACACATGCATTACAAAGATTACATGTCAACCCAACAAAAAATGAATTTGATTCTTTGAGTAGAATTCGATGATTTTTTGTTTGGCTGCGATTTTAACGTTTTCTTTTGATTGTCGAAAAACGTTTTGGATTTATTAATAAGTTTAGGAGAATAGATTTACAGTTAGATATGAAATAATTAACTACACAAAAAATTCAGACCTGTCCAATGAAATTTTGAAACTTTTTCCCACAAGGTCTCTAGCCCAATTTTCATGATATGCAAACAACGTCAGCCGTCAAATATAATTCTATCATTCTTGGCAGTAGCTTAAAAAGTATAAACTTTTTATGTTAATATGTACAGATTTACTAATAAAGGTAACCGTAATTAATTTAACTTCAGTGACTTTGCCTTATAACTTTTAACCTAATACATGATAATTAATTTTTAATTAAAGCATCTCCCACCCATCGAAAGTTAATAAAATTAATTGAAAAACTATCGATATGAAGAGTTAGGTATTGAAAATTTACATAATCATGATTTTTAATAGTCCTTTGGATAGCTTTAATAGGAACTTCCTATGAAAAAAGAGGCAAGTGAAAAGCAGAGCATTTTACGTAAAAAGGACTATATGCAAAAAATTAAACTGAAGTGTGAGCAAATTATATGCATATGCATGAAATTATTTCAAGGGGTGAAATGTGCATACTTCTCCCCCTTTTATGCAAAAGTACTTTGTGACAGTCTAACTCCAATGGAAAATAAGGAAGCATTAATGGATTCACATGTGTGTTGTAAGACGGACGGTAAGGAATGCGCAGTAATTGAACTGCATGCAGCTCGTCAATGCAATTAATTTCGTTATTTACTTCACCCCGTCGCTGGTACGTTTCTATTTTATTCCTTGGACAAGATCTGTTTACCGAGGATGTAGGGTGTCATTTACATATATATTTATTCGTCAGAATATATACATACTTGAAGCATATTTTTTCTCCATACAATTTATGAAAATTTATTTGCCCGAAGGTTAGAGAATTGTATCTGAAATTTTTTTTATGACAGAAAGTTTTTATTGAGATTGGACATTTTTCACAGCTTTAGAGATTGTGTCTTGAGGCATGATGCACACTTTTTTCATGTATGTTATAGCCTAAAGCATATACGTAAATATATAGATAATTTCTATTTCATTTGACTATTCCTTATAAAAAAATTATAGTTTAAAAAAACTAAAAATACGCTTTTACTTTGAAATGAACTAAAAGGTAAAAAATAATTTTGGTGGGCACAACCTATCTTTCGAAATGTAAAAAATCGTGGGAACGGAACTTTTCGCTAGCGCCCACGCGCTAGGTAAGGTATACACATACTGGCGCTGCAGCAAAAACTTTACGCTCAAAATAATTTTTTACTTTTTAGTTCATTTCAAAATAAAAGCGCATTTTTTAGTTTTTTGAACTATATTGATTATTTTTTACTTTTTGGTCTATTATTTATCTTCCGTAATTTTGTGGTGATTTGATTTAAAATGACGTCACCCAACTACTGTACTATACGCGTCATACATATTTATTTGATACCCATACCGAGGGCGTTGCAAGGAAAAAGGTAAACCACCATTTGGAATTTGGAATGACCCCACACAGCTAATAGAAATCAATTTGTCATAACCTTTCATTTGATACCCATACCGATCGGATCGTAAGGAAAAAGGGAGCCGCCATTTTGTATTGGACGTCATTTTGAATTTTTAATGACGCCACATAGCTAATGGTATTCTACTTGTCATACCCTTTCATTTGCTACCCATGTCGGGGAGCACAATTGCAAAATTCGGCCGCCATCTTAGAATCGCCATCTTCATTTTTTTACAAGCTAGTGAGATTGCATTGTCACGCGAACTATACACGTGTGCAAAATTTCAAGTTGATCGGTTATATAGAACTGGGTCAAAATCAAGTTGCTCTAGATAGTAGAACAGGCGGAATTCAAGGGGATTTCTGGACCGCCTTAAAGATCTTGACTACGCGGATGATATCTGTTTGCTTACCCACAGGTATCAAACATGTTAAACAATTTGGCAACAGAAAGTAGTCCAACAGGCTTAAGGCTAAATCCGCGTAAAACCAAAGAATTGCGGATAAATGCAAACATCCTTGAACGGACAGCGCTGAATAACCGTGACGTGGAACTAATAGATAAATTCTGCTACCTCGGTAGTATTATTACCGAAAATGGTGGGGCAGAGAAGACTTCAATTACTGAGAAAGCTTCAGAAAAAACGAAGCGCATAAGCATGCCTGTTCCGCATATGGAGATCAACGGAGATCTCAGCTAACACCAAATTAGGGCTGTTCAACTCCAACGTTAAGGCAGTTCTTTTGTTCGGTTGCGAAACATGGAAAGTCACCCAATTCATCACGGGACGCTTACAAGTCTTCATCAACAAATGTCTGCGTCGTATCCTAAAAATCCGCTGGCAAGATAGAATTTCAAATGAAGCCAAATAAGCCCTTGACTGGAATCCGCAAGGATCCCGTCGAGTCGGAAGACCTAGAACAGCGTAAAGGAGAACCCCATTAGCAGAGGCTGGAACAAATGGAATATCCTGGTCGGATCTGAGAGCTGTCGTACAAAACAGAGTCCGCTGGAGGGCAACTGTTTCCGCCCTATGTCCCATATGGGATTAAAGGGGAATAATAGAAAAAGAAAGACATGGAGCCCTTTTACTTGCAAGTTTGAGTGAGCGAGGTATAGAAAACTCTATAATTCTCCTTTTTCTTTAAAACCAAAAGAAGGACATCAGTAGAGGGTCCTATACCTCACTCACTTAAATAAACAAGCAGGGTTGAAGATCTTTGAAACTTCCGGGGAAGCTCGTGTGACTCTCAGGAGCTGCTATTGTATACCTCCTGTACATAAATAAACACATTACAGGATCGCGGCGGCGTCCCCTGGACATGGCACCCTCTGGCAGTCGGCCCTCGAAACCGGTACTGATGGCGTCGTGCCGGACAAATCAGGCGAAGGAAATGGAATTAGTTAGCCACTCCGTGCGACGCGAAAACGAGAATCTATCCAAACAGGCTCTTGACTAAAGTCCGCAAGAAACCCGTCCAGACGGAAACCTAAAACAACGTGCCTATTAGCAGAGGCCGTATCAACTGGGAGACACTAAGAACTGAGAACTGGAGACCCTAAGAACTGAGAGTTGCGCAAAACAGGCTTCCTGGAGGCCAACTGTTCTCGTTGGAGAGAGAGATTAAGTATGTATGTAACGTTGTTGAATACTATATTCAAGGTGTTTTGCGCAACCCTTCGAAATATAATATCCAAGCCTAAGCTGATCAACTACATAAAATGGATGGACAGGCAGGTCAAAGTCTAGAAATTAACAAGTCTTTCATCTTCATATAGTTAATGAGTGGAAGGCGAACAGCTATATGCAAAAGTTCTTCAATTGACGATGTCTGGCTATCAGAGAGAGAATGCAATATTTTTATACGCGTTTGCATACAACTAAACAGCTAAACTTTTATGAGTTTTTGTGGGAATAAACTTAATGTATTGGTGCATATTTGCTCGTTTGTTTTGATTTATGAAAGAAAACAGCTGATTCAATTGTCTTTCCTTTTCTGTTCTGCATACTTTATCGTCTCGCGAGAGAATCTGGCTTTGTCTCGCTGAATTCACGAAGTATGCGTTGAGTTTTGCTCAGCAGTGATGTTCATATATGCACGCACACAACTAACGGGGGGGGGGGCATTACCTTAGGGATGAATGCCTTTTAGCGGTTGAGCGTATTCGGCAAGTTTCATTTTTAAACAAGGCCCATACATGTTCAATCGTATAAAGGTCCGAACTTTGAGCAGGCCACTTTAGAACGGTGAAGCTTTGCTTTGTGAGCCAATTCGTCACAAGATTTACCATATGCTTTGGATCATGTTGAAAAATGAAGTGTTTGGCCCTAACCTTCGACATTCGAATGGCTTTTGGTATATGTTTTTGCAAAATGGTCACATAGTTTTCTTTCTTCACTCTCCTTTCAATTTTTACAATTGGACCAACCCCACTTTTTGTTACACATCCCCAAATCATTATAGATCCACCTCCATGCTCAATTGTTTCCTTAACATGGCTTCTAAGAATATTTTCTGAGGACCTAGTCCCAGCCCAAAATCTCCGGTCCGATAGAACACGATTTATTTTTGATTCGTCTGATCAAATTACCTTTAAAAATGTAATAATTAATCAGTTGCTAAAATATTTTAAATATAATTCACTCTTTCCCGAACGTTTTCGGTCCAATGATCATATTTAATAATAATAATAATCTAACACGAATTACAGCAGATTCGAAACTGTCAATCGCATGTTCATTAACGTGAACAATAATATTAATATGTTTAGCGTGAATATTAGTAAAGATGTCCTTAAAAGGAGTCTGTTTAATCTTTTGTGACCGTCTAGATATGTTTCCTTTTGGTTGCGTGGGTTAGATACATTTAATTTGGATGTTGTTAACTTTATTATTGCATGCTTAGTTGTCCTCATCAGAGGACATCTTGGCCCAGCTGAGAAGTGTGCCTTCTGTTCTAGAAGGGTTTACTCTATTAAACCTCTATTAATGTATTTTTGGACAGTCCACAAGATTCACATCTTTTAGAGTACATACAAAATTACAATAATGGGAAGGATTACAGTACAGCTTACCTACGGTGGATGCCAATTTAAAACAAAAATACCTCACGTATTTAAAAAAAAATTCCAACATAACAACAAGAAACCGTTATGGTATAATCTAAGTGGACTATTATTAAGTTTCCATGAGATTTCAACCAGAGTGAACCTGAGTTAAACGTCATGTATTGAGTTTCCTTGCAAAGCTTACTAAGAGTAAGCGCACATGGAATCGGGGATTGATTAAAGTTTCGTTAAATTCAACGAAACGAATTAAGCCGGGTTTAGAATATGTGTGCGTTATGTATAAATATGTAAGTGGCGTTATACAAAAGTTATTAACAAATTAAAAACAACTGATTTTTAACAGCTTTTCTTTTCATTTTTCCCTATGTTTTTTACCCTAACTTATAACTCAATATACATCAGTCGAAAGATAATTTAAATACCTACAACTTTGTAACTTGATTTTTTTTCGATCCGAGGTCACGTTTTTCTTTTATTCACTAGAAAGAGTTTTTTTACACTTTCCGGTATTTTTTAGGTTAGGTTCGGGCCATTACTCAACAATAAATATTTTTCAAGAAAAATCTGTAATAAAATTAACTGATGGAAAACAATAGAGGAAGACGGAAGGCAGAAATGGAAACGCAGAGTTAAGTCGTTGAATTGAAGTATCAACCTCAACCACAGCTTAGCTCGACTTCCATGGAAATTCAGTATATTACTGAGTTTCCATGCAAAGTTCAATTGAATTAAGTTTCGTTAAATCCAAGTAAACTCGACGAAACCAATCCGGTTAAGCTTGGCTTTGTATATGCGAGCGTATTTTAGTATATCCCTTACTTCAGCACATATATACCAACGGCGACACAACGTAAATTTTTTTATGTCACTTCAACCCAAAACTGAACATGGGAACGGCATCGAGTTAATTTGAAGGAAGAAGCTTTGTGTAGAATCAACAAATACTCTACCAGGCTCATGGAATCAGAGTAAGAGTAAATATTAAAATTTATCGAAATTAACCGATTTTTTTCTGACTTAGCAATTGTGAAGTAAAAAAGAGCTCTTCTTTGCATTTGCAGTTTTCAGTTGCCCCTTCAATGACGCGGAGATAGAAATATACTATGAGCAATATGCGTTTTCACTTTGCGTTCGGAACGTTCTATTGTTACATCGATTGACAGTGCGGCATCGAAGGGTATGCGCAACAAACATAGGAGCTTGCATAAAAGTAAATATTTTTCAAGCGGGTATAATTGTTCTATGGATGAGAAATGACGTTGACCACAAGTAACACAAAAAAGCAAACCGAATGTATTTACTCCGGAGATGTCTTTAACATTTTATAAATATGATGCCCAAGGACCTTAACGCAAGAAAAGTTGTGCAGATTATCGAGTCAAACAAATATTAACGGGGGAAAAAGACGCGAAAACATCGATAAGTAAGACTCGACCAGAATCGGGAAACCGAAGGAACTTGGCAAAAAAGCAGCAGCAGCGACAGCAGTATATCCGTTGCGGGGACATCCTGCTCGGACCGCCAGTTAACGGATCAAAGAAGGAAGAAGAAGATACGCACATAAAGCCTATCATGGGCTTGCACATTCAGGGGATTGGGGATCGGCGAAGGCCATTGAGAAAAAGAGATTTTCTAGAGAAAATGCGTGAATAACAAAACAGACGAATCGCTTGGCGAATTAAGAGCAATTGGTGCAGGCAGGAACCTGAAGCTCTTGAGGAAACTGTAAGCTTCTAAATCCAATATCGATAATAAAGAAAAATAAAGATTTTCTCTTTAGTATAGACCTGTTCAAGCACGTTAAAAATGTACAGAAAAGTTGCTGCAGCACTGATATTCCTGCTTTGTTACAAACAGCCGATGCGCATTTTATACCGTCAAGATGCCGACTGATAAGGTGCTGGCCCTTAAGTTAGGTTAGGTTGAAATGGCACACACACAGACCTGCGGCAGTTCAGATAGGTAGTTCGGCCGCCTGGCTATCCGATAGAATACATAGATTCTTATGAGATATATTATTCATCTTCAGCCATTCGAGAGCCTCCCAGATCGCAGTGACTTCCGCCTGGAAGACGCTGCAGTGGTTAGGTAGACGAAGAGAGGTGTTTATATTCAATGCCTCGGAAAAGATTCCAGAGCCTACGCGTTTACCAATTTTTGAGCCATCTGTATAAATACATAATGACCCAATCGGGATAGCCCCATCTGTCCAGTCATCTCTGGCTGGAATAATGGTATTTCAACTTTTCTCCAAGGTCCTCGAAGGTGTAATGTAATCTAGGTTGTTCGCAGCGACGGCGCACCTCCTGAGGATGAATAAGTGACCATATGAATCCATCCAAGAAAAGCCTTTGTCCTGGCGGCCGTCCAGACTTCCTTGCCTGGAAGACGCTGCAGTGGTTAGGTAGACGAAGAGAGGTGTTTATATTCAATGCCTCGGAAAAGATTCCAGAGCCTACGCTGTTACCAATTGTTGTTGAGATGTACTTGCCGGTCACCACCAGCACACTGCGGTGCACCGAGACTCTCTTAGAGGTCACAGCACTTTTTGACTGTTATATTCCAAAGGAGCGGCGATAAAACCCCACTTGGCGGTGTGCTTCTTCCAACCCGTCTAACTTCTTCAACACCCAGACGGCGGAATGACCTTGTGACCGCAGAAGATTCAAAATTGTTGAAAGCATCTTCGATATCTAAGAAAACAACAAAAGTGAACTTCTTGGATTCAAGGGATTTTTCAATAACCAGGGATACCACTAGGGAGTGGAGAGTAGTGTCTGCCGATTTACCTTTCGTGTAGGCATGCTGCGAGGGAGAAAGCAATTTTCTATCAATGGGCGCATCCAGCGCACTCAGCGGCTGAGTAGCGGCTAAGTGCTGAGCTCGTTGGATGGCTTGCTGATCTAAGCAGCTTAGCTCAGCGGCTGGCAAATTTCTCAGCGTAAAAATTTTATGCTAAGTAGCTCAGCGATAGTGAATTGATGTTATTTAAAATAGAAAAAAAAATGTAACTGTCAAAATCAATTTTAACTCAGCTACCCATCCAGCCGAAACATATCGCTGAGTTACTTTTTACACTGTGCTGTTGAGCTAAGCAGATTTTCCGCTAAGTGCGCTGGATGCGCCCAATGCTTTGCTTAATCTGAATTTCCACAAGTCTTTTTTGAATCTTGCGCGCGCATCGCGTCAAGGCGTTCTATGAGCAGGCACCTATACACCTGGCACGGTATATAGAAACATGGTAATGTAAAAGAGACTGACAGCTTCGAATACCGTAGAAAACGATCACCAAGAGACGTCAGCACTACAATACAGTCTTACAATATACTCTTTTACATGAAATGTTTCTGCACTGGTTTACGGTGCGGAAAGTGGCTTCGCGGAAGGTGGAGACTTAAGGCCCTTTTCATAATTGCATGGTTGCGCAAATCGATCATTTGCATGATATTCAAAAAAACAAATGTGCAACTATCATTTGAGGAGTGGTCGAACAAAACGGCACATGTCCAGTTTTGAAAATTGTTCAGAAAACACTCTTCATTTGTTCAAAACTGCAACCCGCTTGACAAGTCTGCGCAAATCTTTCAACTATTTTTGTACGCATGCTTATTTGATTAAATAAGAAAAGTGTTAAAAGTGAGAAATGTCGTTCGCAGATTTTCTGTTTTTCAATATTTTAGGTATGTTTTATTTTAATTTAAATTATTATTGAAAATAATGTTATGCGTTCTATAGCGAAAATAATGAAGAAGAGTGTTAGTTAAACAACCACAAGGATAAAACTTGATTGAAGTGTCAAATTTCTGAAATATATTTTCAACAGCTGACTGCTCTCATTCAAAAATGCAAGGTTCCTAGATTGCGCAACTGATTTAACTGACAGTTGCTCTTTTGCAAACATGCATGCAAGCAGGCAAGCAGCCATGCAATTGTGAAAAAGGCCTAACTGTTACATACAGTGGCTCAAAGTAAAAATGGAACATGGCAAAAAAAAATCTTCCATGAGAAAATAATAATTTATTTATATAGTATATTTAATGCTGTCATATTTTCATAAAAGCATTATAAATAAATAGTTAAAAAACAAAATTACTAGATTTCTATTCAACGATTTCATTATGAAAAAATAATAAAACTCTGAAAAATAACAAAAACTACCTCAAAGATAAAATGGAACATAATACTGAATTCATTCTTAATCCTAAATTTACATAAAGTTTTATGATATAATACTTTGTTGGCAGTCCCTTTTGCCTTTTAACTGCTTTAAGGCGATTTGGCATTGATTCGACTAATTTTCGGCAGTATGAAGGCTCAATTTTAGCCCATTCTTCGGTAAGTGCGGTTTTTAAAGCATCTCTATTAGGTATAGAATAGTTTCTTAACTTCTTCTTTAAATAACTCCATAAATTCTCAATTACATTGAGATCAGAAGACTGGGGTGGTGTTTCTAACACATGAGGGCACTTATGTAAAAGTCAGCTACTAACATTGTAGGCTATGTGTTTGGGATCATTATCCTGGTAAAAGTAAAAATTGCTCTCTATACCCAATTGCCTTGCACTCTGCTTCACATTTGATTTTAATATGTTCGAATATGTACATGAACTGATCCATTATTCCTTCAATAAAATGAAGTTTTCCAGGTCCAGCTACAGACATGCAACCCCACACCATCACAGAACCTCCTCCATGTTTAACCGTTGGTTGCAGATTTTTTCCTTTCAGTTCTTCATTAACTCTTCGCCACATATATCGTCGGTCTAGAACCAGAAGAACGTAACCACCAATTTTGATATTTTATAGGAGAGCTATTAAAAGGTGAATTTTATGCATTATCGTTATGGGAAATGGAGATACGATAAAATGGAAACTACTACTATTATAAAATGTTATGGCCGAATTTATATAAAGACGGATAAAGTAACTCTTCTACAACCAGAAAATTCAAAAAAGGAATTTTTTTTTTTTTTGGACATACGTTGTTCTGGTTCTAGACCGACGATATGATCTGCCATCTGATTGAAAAACTTTATATTTACTTTCGTCCGTAAATAATACGTTTTTCAAAAAAGAAGTTCAAAAATATATTTAATGCCGTCATAAAACTTAATTGAATTATAGCGTTTTCTAAACCTTAAACCTTTAGATCAGTTTGTTCCATTTTAACTTTGAGCCACTGTAGTTGCCGTGCTGGTAAAAATCAAAGTTACACGCTTGCATAATAGCAAACAAATTGAAAAAGCGGTATGATTTCTACAGGACTTGTTTTTGTTTTAGGTGCGAATTTCATTAATGATATTCGAAAAACGCCAATACACGACTCAAAACCGGAACAACCTTCTAACATTCGAATGCGGCAACGCGGAAAAGATTTGGATAGTGCTCATTTGAATACACCTTCTATTCTATCTTTTGCCGTGCCGCATGCCGGCGTGCATCTATAGCAGCATAAATGCTGCACTTCCACAAAACTTTTTTTCTGTCAAGTTCAGTCGCGCATAACCACTTTACTACCTGCACTTCTGCGTATACTTTATGTATACATATGATTTGTTCCGGTTTGAACTCAAGTTTGCTTTGCAAGATGTTACTGAACATCAAAGCCTGAGTCATGCTTTTTGACCAGGTCAAACTAAAGTGCAATCAGATCACTTAAGATCTAAATCCTATGAGATACTAAATTAAATATTTACTTACTTGTACGGTTTTGGGGTGGCAATTGATAACTCATGGTATTGACGGCGATTTAAACAGCACCTGTAAAAAAAATATATATATTGATTACTTAACGTTATGTTTTTATTGAAGGTAAATAGTTAAGCCTGCGGGAAGTTCTATGTGGTGCGACAGCGAGGGAGACTCAAACTCCACTGGGAAGATAGCGGGTAGAGTAGACCAGGAAGCTCAGGATTAGGGGTGCCAAATTGGATAACATCGGCTCAGGATGCATACCGGTGGAGAGCACAGTTGCGATAGGCCACGACAGGGTCCCGGTTGTAGAGCCGTCAAATCAAGTAAGTAAGTAAATAAATACTTAAGCGAACTTGTATATTACTAGTACTGCAGGTGAGAATATAGATATGAAATGATCATGATAAAATAAAAATTTGGTCAGGCGATGAAAGCGCTCTACGGTAGGTCTAGAAATTAAAATAGTTTAACAAAGCTTTAATATTCACAAAAATCTTTGATTTTTGTTGTTTGCTACTTCTTAAAAACCATAGCAAAATGTATAACCAAATCTAACAAAATATTCGGGGTAAAATTATGGTTAAGGATGGTTTTAATGTTTCATGACTGGTGGCACAACTAAAGAGCCTTTGAGAACAACAAATTTATAAACATAATTTTATAATGTTTAAAACAATTTCATTTTCTTAGCAGAATCAAGATCACATGTAAAAATTCTAATAAAAGACCCATGACGATTATAAGTATTTATCCCTTACATGCACGCAATCAGGGTAAAATGCAAACCTTAAAATTAAGTTTATTAAAATTTTCCTTTTATGAAGCAAAGAACTGCAATTTACCCTTTACTGTAAGGTAAAACTTTAACTTCGCAATAGAAATGAAAAATTCAACTTGATAAAAAAAACTCCAGTAATTTTAGATATATTCAAAGTTCCTCCGATAGATCCTCCAACCCAATTAATTTTATTAGGAATAAAAAACTTTTATGCAAGCACTCTTTAGTAGAAAAACGTAAGTGGATTTTTCCTATCAAGTGCAGGTAAACGAAAAACTGTATGCAGGTAAAGCAACAAATCCTCACCCCATGGAAAAACAACAAAACAAAGGGAACTGGGAACTGCAAAGAGGTCAAGCAGCCATGTCTGGAAGAATTCTTGGTATTTCCTGTGAATGAATACTAAGTCCTCTAGTGTACCTCAATAAAACAAGATAAATTTCCAGAGAAGCACTAAATAACACTTTAGCAATTATCAAATGTTTCAGTACGTTATCATGTAATTTCAGCCATTTTTAAATGAATTTTTCATTTTTGTACACCCGCAATCCAGGCACGCCAGAGAAGCACTTGACACCACACCCCAGCAAAATCAATTTATTTTTCTTCAATTTCACATAAATATTCTTAACTTCTCTGTTATTAAAACCTTACCGTTTACCAAAAGAACACTGATGTAATATGTGAGTAATGAATTATTTAACTTTCACAAAAAATGCACAAATTTCTTTAATTTTTATGTTAGAAGAAACTCTTTTGGAAAACCTTCTCTTGCACAAAACACTCGCAACGCAACGACAAAACGCAACTACAAAAACATCAGCCAAAAAGGGCTCTTGTATACGTACACGGCGAATGCAAGATTTTTGTTCGAAATTCCACTTCTACTGCACCAACACAAAGCGAATTGATTGAAATATTTTTCGAACATCAAATTTCAAGGTGTGCGTTTTTAATGAATCATTCCTGCCATGTTTTGATAAATAAAAACCGTATTCCTCTAGTGCAAAGGAAAGAGAAAAAAAATTGTAAGTGTAACCAGCTTATTTGAAGATAGTTGCAGGGTGACAACAAATTTTAATTTCGAAAATTGGAATACTTTGGCGAATGAAGTTTTTGTATATAAATTTCTACTTTTTCGAATTTCACGCAATATATTGCTATTTATGTTTTTTGACTTTACAATTGTAATTTGTACATAATTAATTCAAAAGACGGTACGTTTTATGACTAACCTATAATTTTATTTATTCGAGAAAAATACCTAACGAAATATACCACAGAAAAAATTTAATTATATTTCACAAGAAAATTAAGTACGAGTGTATCCCACAAATCAATTATTCATAATTTTAGTAGTTTTTATAAACTTTTGTCAGTTTCCTGTGGTCCTTTCTCTATTCATATAATTAATTAAAGCTGTTTTCTTATTAGAACCATTGTAGAGATCATAGATATGTAAAAATCCAAAGTATCCAGCCAGCGTAATCCCTCCAAAAAAGAGGAACACTATCAATACGGCTCCAAGGCAGCCAAATAGTAATACAGAAGCAATTGTTATTAAGGTTCCTAAAAGTAAGTTAAGCAATTAGAAACAAATCATAAACAAGTATCAGTAAACAACCTTCAATTAATATAAATCCTGCAAATGTCATAACCACTGTGGATAAAGCAAATACTAAAATGATTAGAAATGGTAAAGCAAAAGCAAAGAGAGCTAAGGAAACACCAGCGGCTAAGTACGGATGTTTAGCTGATTGTCTGGCTAATGCATCTAATGTATTATAGGCACCGATATCTCGCAGTATGCTGTTAGATGAAGTCTTAAATTGATTCCCTGCAAAAATGTATTATGAGCATTATCGATATCTAATTCACGTTATCAAGCACCATCATTTTTTTTTTTCTTATTTAGTATAAAGACAAAAAACCCTGATATCTACTTACACAATTTTGATAATTGAATAAATAGTAAGTGCACTATATGGTCGTTTACCCCATTGTCATTTTTATGGACATTTTCATTTAAACTCAATGCTTCAGCCTAAAATACCAAATAAGTATAATAATAATCAAATATAAAAGATGAATGTACATACCTCCATTTCGCTACAAAGAAATAATACAAAAATTATAAATTAAAAACGGTACCCAAATCGCCGTTCTCCCTATTTTTTTATAAATTGTTTGCTTCCAGTATTGTTGCGAATTTGACATCTATTTGTTTATGCAGCTGTTTTATGGCTGCTATAATTTTGTTTTCGATAACCTCTGGGAAATTTTTAAACATTTAGAAGATTTGACGACACAATGGGGCTATTCGGCGGAAATCTCTATTCTTCTATAAAAAAATAGGTCTGTTCGCGTACTTTTATGGCTCCCAGTTTTCAGGCTCAAATTTACATCAAGAGTGCGGGAAATTCTATCATGAGCGCGTTCAAAAACCCTACTATGGTTAACCATGGTTAACTATGGTAAATTTTTGTCGTTCAAAAACTCCGTGGTTAACTACAACATAACCACGAGCATAACTTTTTGGCGTTCAAAAACTCTCGTGGTTAACCATGGTGTAGTTAAATTTTAACCATGCTCGGGAGCATGGTAAAGGCTGAAGCAGAACCAATCCGTTCCGTACGCTCCGCACGTTTTTCCTTTGTTCTTTTTGACATTACGTCCGCTTGATTGTGGCTACCGTTCCGTTCGTCTCATGGAAAGTTTATGGAAATGTCAAATTTCCAACTTTTAAAAACGGACGGAACAGGAGCGCGTTCAAAAACCTTACTATGGTTAACCATGGTTAACTATGGTAAACTTTTGTCGTTCAAAAACTCCGTGGTTAACTACAACATAACCACGAGCATAACTTTTTGGCGTTCAAAAACTCCCGTGGTTAACCATGGTGTAGTTAAATTTTAACCATGCTCGGGAGCAGGTTAGCGATAGTTAAGAAGAAGAAGAATAAAAACAATTTTTTGACATTTGTTTTAATGTTAATAATGAACAAATCAAAGTGGGATTTGTGCGATTATTTTAAATAAATAATTATTGGAAATAATTGAGGCAAATAGCCGACACTATTTTATGGAAAAAATTTTTAATTTTTCTTTACCACGTAGTTAACCACGGTGCGTTCAAAAACCTCCATGGTTAAACATAAACTTTCGTGGTTAAGTGAAGTGATGCAGCATAACCACAGCTTACCTCGTGGTTTACTATAGTAAGGTTTTTGAACGCGCTCCAGATTGGTTCTGGAGCGCGTTCAAAAACCTTACTATAGTAAACCACGAGGTACGCTGTGGTTATTAGAGTTGAGCCGGACTTACAAGTAGAGTTGAGCCGGACTTACAAGAGGCAGTTCATTTGTCCCGTACACGATAGTAAATTGTACTGAGGCCTCAACTTTTTTAAATGTCCCGATTCAAAAATAATGTACTACTGGGATATGAGCGTGTATCGTGCGTTTGTAAATTACGAAGTGGAGAGACATTTCTTACTTCTTTTGCAGCAGCAAAATATCCAATCTGAACTGCGCCGAGGTGAGATTGTAAACACGAACTGGAACAACATTTTCTTATTTCTTTTGCGACAATAAAATATCCAATTCGAATTGCGGCGAGGTGAGATTGTGAACACGAACTGAATAGATATTTTCTTACTGTTTTTGCCGCAGTCAAATATCCAATTTAAGCCGAGCCGTGGTGAGATTGTAAATACGAACTGGAGAGAAATCTCTTACATTTTTGAAGGAGTGAAATTTTATACTAAAGACCGGTTCTACACATTCAACTTTGCTTTCCACTTTTTGACGTTCAATTTTGTCGCTCGCGTCTACACATTTTCAACTATTCAAGAAGCAGATCGAAAATCTCGGCTGGCTTTGCTATCCGTGTACACTCATATTCATACATATTCGCACACTCATAAAAATGTTGAACGAAAACACAAAAGTTGAACGCAAATTTCCATTCCATTCTGAGCTGCTTTCCAGTTTCCTTTCAACTCTAGTCTGTTTCAAACTTTGCATTGGAGTGAAAGAGAAAAAAAAGTTGAACGTCAAAAAGTGGAATGCAAAGTTGAATGTGTAGAACCGGTCAAAGAGACAATTCTTACATTTTACGAGGGAGGTGAATTTTGTGCTGAAGAGATAATTCTTACATTTTTCGAGGGAGGTAACAATTCTTACATTTTTCGAGGGAGGTGAATTTTGTACTGAAGAGACAATTCTTACATTTTTCGAGGGAGGTAACAATTCTTACATTTTTCGAGGGAGGTGAATTTTGTACTGAAGAGACAATTCTTACATTTTTCGAGAGAGGCAAATTTTGTATTGAAGAGATAATTCTTACATTTTTCGAGGGAGGTAAATTTTGTACTGAAGAGACAATTCTTACATTTTTTGAGGGAGTGAAGTTGGAGAGATATTTCTTACATTTTTCGAGGGAGGTAAAATTTTATTTTTATTTTTTAACCTCTATCTGTAACAATAAAATATTTTCGTGTTATTTTCAATTTTAGGGAGTTTCATTTTAAATCTGTAAATATGTTTTTCTTTATACAGTTAACAAAAATTTTAAAGAATATTTTTGTAATCAACATTCATAGGCACGATAATTAATATTTACATTCATGCATTTATCATTTATCATATCCTCTCTTTCGCAAACGCAATAGATCTCCCCCATTGCAACGTTTGAGCCATTCACTACGTGACGTGCTAGCACAATACAATGGCACCTCGCCTCATTTGAAGTGAGACATTGTACTGGTTCAAAAGGAAAAAGAAGCTCCTCTTACAAACTCATTTTATTATCGTGTCCTACCCAACACTAGTGGTTATGCTACATCACTTCACTTAACCACGAAAGTTTATGTTTAACCATGGAGGTTTTTGAACGCACCGTGGTTAACTACGTGGTAAAGAAAATTTAATAAAATTTCCATAAAATAGTGTCCGTTTTGCCTCAATTATTTCGAATAATTATTTATTTAAAATAATCTCACAAATCCCACTTTGATTTGTTCATTATTAACATTAAAACAAATGTCAAAAAATTATTTTTATTCTTCTTCTTAACTATCGCTAACCATGCTCTCGAGCATGGTTAAAATTTAACTACACCATGGTTAACCACGGGAGTTTTTCAACGCCAAAAAGTTATGCTCGTGGTTATGTTGTAGTTAACCACAGAGTTTTTGAACGACAAAAGTTTACCATAGTTAACCATGGTTAACCATAGTAAGGTTTTTGAACGCGCTCCAGACGGCGGTGGGTTTGTTCGAAATGGTTACACTTATTTTTGTGGGATTTTTTTTATTTAACTGTTCCAAATATTTTCCCTAACTAAGGAAATTTTTAGTACTATATAAAATTTTCAAATCAAGTTAAATCTGGCAAGACTTCTCTGATTGCCCTTTGCGCTTTTTTTATTAACATCACACCACTCACTCAGTTCAATTGGATTCGCAAAATACCCGGCGTTTTAATCTACAAAAAAATCCACTTTAAATTAAGGTGAGTCCAATTTTGCATTACGTGGCCTTTAAAACTACATTGTTTAAACAAATAGAGGATATTCGTTCTACAGAAATAAATTAACAAATAAAACATATTTTTTGCAGCATTTTTCCCTAATTACCCTATTAACGGTAACGCACAATAATGGCTTTAAAAGAGGTACGTTAAATCAATATTATTGCTAATTTTAATAAATAATTTAATATTAAAACTCAAATATTCGTTGCGAAGAATGTTTCCATAACACTCGTTGTGAACTACCCTCCACCCTCCTGCATTGATAATTTCGCTACAATTGCATTTAAATGATTAATTTGCTTCTGTCCTGATAACGTTTATTATTTATTCGTAATATAAGTATTAATCAATTCTGAGACACGTACAATTCCGTGTATAGCAGGGAGGATTAGATGTTATTATTTTTATTGGTTATTAAGGTGTGGCGGTATTTTGTTTGTGTGCCATGGTTTGTATCATTTTATTTATAGTTATAAAACGTGAAAGTCGGATTTTCTGAATTGCAAGCACAATGCTTGATTGCGGATGTGGTCCAAAGTTGATATTTTGACTATTCCTGATTCGAAAAATGGTTGGGCGAAAAACCTTGATTGACCTTGTAAAATATCGTTTCGAGGATGTCATTAATTTTCCTAGTTCTTGCCAAATTAAATTTCTTGAATAGGCAAACTTTACTAGCTATTACGCTAGTCAGCTATAACGGTTATCTACCACTGGTGGTTTCGGCAATTTTGTTTGGCTTAGAAGCAATTTATACATTAGGAACAGACAGTAAATAATAGTTTTTGCATATAACCTTCCTAGTTTTTGCAGAGTTTCGATTGAAGGGGGACCTGTACTGTTACCTTCGAGGCTTATATCCGTACTAATTTTAAAAATTACATTGGGCAAGTCGTTCTTTTTCAGTATTTATTTATGTGAAAAGGTCGTTTGGTAACCTGAACCTCCGTTTTCGAGTCTACATTTATGAAAAGTGCATTTTATCCATAGAATGAGCGATTTTTCTAAACCGATAACCGAGGTTGATAAGAAAAGCTCACAATGCGAAAGCTTGGTACGCATTGTAAACTTTTCTTATCAACGTTGCATCATAAATCATTTTAATTACGTAATATAATGCATTTATACATCTATAGAAGAACCTGTGTCGTAAATGTCGCTGTTTCTTATTTCGGATTACCTCGGCTACAATTATACATCTTATGGAGTGTTTTCAGCTAAATTTCTAAAATGCAACCTATTCCCATTTAATCCCGCGGAAACAGTTGCGCTTCAGCGGATTCGGTTTCGTCAAGCGCCTGTTTGGCTAGATTCTCGTTTTCGCGCCGTAAGGTGTGGCCAATTCAATACCATTTCCTTCGCCAGATTTGGTCGTCTATCCTTTCTTCTTCATTAGGAATTCTATCTTGTCAACGGATTTTTAGGATACATCTGTTGAATCTGAGCAACCGTACAAAAGAACTGCCTTAACGTTGGAGTTCTACAGCAATTTGGTGTTAGTCGAGATCTCCATATACGGAACAGGCATGTATATGCGCTTCGTGATTTATTTATTCTGGAATTGACATCTTCTTCTGCACCGCCATTTTCGGTAAAAATACTACAGAGGTAACAGAATTTATCTACCAGTTCCATGTCACGGTTATTCAGCACTCAAGGGTGTTTGCATGTATCCGCATTTCACTGATTTTATTCGGATTTAGCCTTAAGCTTGCTGGACTTTCTGTTGCCAAATTGTTTAACATAATTTTGAGGTCTTGGTGTCTGTGGGCCAGCAAACAGATATCAGTCGCGTGGTCGAGAGCCTTAAGGCGGTGTAGCAAACCCCATTGTATGCCGCCTGTTCTACTATCTAGAGCTCTGCAAGGATGTCGTTTATTACTATAAGAAATAGTAATGGCGACAGTAGGCATCCTTGTCTTATTCCTGAACTCACCTCAAATCTGTCAAATAATTTTCCATTATGGAGAACTCTGCATTTGGAATTGTTGTATAGGGCTTTTGTCAATTCTATTATTTTATCAGGCAGTCCACGTTGTCGTAGTGCCTGCCATATAAAGCTCCTATTGACCGAGTCTAACGCTTTCTCATAGTCTACGAAAGCAAGGTACTGGGGGATCGCAATTCAGTAGACTGCTCCACTATGATTCGCAAGATGTTAATATGGTCGGGTGAATTCAAAAACTCATCACTGCAGAATTCAGCTACAGACGTCAAATTGAAGTCTGTAGCTGAATTCTGCAGTGATGCGGCAGTGATGAGTTTTTGAATTCACCTGTCTATGCAGGAGCGGCCATTTCTGAATCAAGCCTGCTGTCTTCTAAGCGTTCGGTCTGTTGCCTCTCTTGTCCTTGATAATATAATGTGGGACAAGATTTTACCCACAGTAGATAATGGACGTATGCCTCTGAAATTGTCACTTATTGTTAGGTCCCCCTTTTTTGGTATTTTGACTATGATACCTTCCGTCCAATCAACCGGAAAGATACATGCTTTTTCCAGGATTGACTGTAGCGCATCTGCTATGAGGCTTGTCGGCTTTCAACAATTCTGGCGGGGTGCCATCTGTTCGAGCTGCTTTACCATTGGCCATCGCATGAATTGCGGTTACTTTTTCTGTTTTGGAAGGTGCACGAGTGACGCTTCTTTTTATTTCTCACAAGCTCACCGTTGCTGTTACTGACCTGGCCTATGCCTTGATTTCCTATTGTGTGTTCAAGGCCGGTCTTGTTGGGGCCGATCTGTTTAAAAATGCATACCGCTTTTAAAATCTTGGAAAGTTTCAACGTTGAATGACAATCATTGGATTAATCGTTTAATGTATCAGGAAATAATATTTACAAATTTATTAAATAATAACTGAAGCAGTTCTTCCTGCAGCGATTTTTATCAATTATCATCGGAACTTATTCTCCAATGTAATTACTCGTTTGATTATGATTATTGGTCTTTTATAGTGATTAATAGTTGCAACTTTCTGTATCGATTTAAAAAAAATCAGCCATTTCTTCTATAGTTACGATCTAGTGTTTGTGTTATGTAGAACCTCCCAAGTATTTTTACGCTTAGTTATCGATATTGTCTAGTATTATATTGTATATTCTATTATATTTTTCGTTGGTCTAACAGTTGTTTTGTTTATGTTTGAGCTATATTGTGAGCAGTAGTTTCGTTATCAAAGGCAGTATATGTATTATCGCAGTTATAACCGCCATCAGAAGCTGGGGCCTTATTCTCTATTTCAATATTGTGAGAAAACTGCCAAAATCGTTTTCTCTATTGCAAAACTGACTCAATTTTGCTCGAAACTGTAACAATATTGTTAGATTTTTACTGGAAAGCTTAGGGGTGATCGAGAAATATATAAAATACTAGCAAACACCTTAAAATTCGAGGATAAATTTGATACTACATACACAACAGACACTTAGTCAATCGTATTCAAAATACGTCTCGCGTATATTTTGACGTTCCAAGGTTATTGGGAAACTGTTCAGAACTTGCTCCTTGGCGACCTCAACATTGTTTCCCCTTAAAAAGCTCTAAAACACATAATTAATTTTGCAGCCCAAAATTCACAAATTGGCGCCCCGAAAAAAAATGGAGTAAACATATTTCGGCATGAGACGAACATTGGCGACATTATAAGACGACATTACTGATTTGATCCTGAAAACAGTCGTTGCTGATTCCCGTTTTCGTGTTTCGTCGTTTCATGTCTTAGCAGCTGGTCACACCGCCCGCACGGCACTGGCAATACAAAAATGTGCATATTAATGCAAGGATAGCAATTCACTGTAACGATTGTGTATAAACTATGCTCAATGTTTCACTTGTAAGTATTACAAATAGTCATAAATGTCGCTCATCTATTACGAACTTTCAAAAAACAACAAGCATATCTTTAATCTCAGAACATTTTCTATATCCTGTGATGAGGAGAATAGTACTGAATTCTGAGTTTTTCGCTTGCGGTCTCGTATGTTGTTTTAAATTGAGTCACTATGTCCCTAAATGAGTGATCATTTTAGGCGTGCATTAATTTCATCTACATATCTGTCGGAACAACTGACAACGTTTGCACGAAATCTACGCCAATAAAGCAGTTCCTCACCAAAATAATTGGTTTTTACTTCTTAAATGGTGACTCCCATAAAATAAGCGATTGCAAAAGCAATGTAAACAAATGTTTTTGGTGTCACAAAGGGAAGAATCCCGCTTTATCACTCACACACAGCACTAATTCGACGGAGTGCCCCCAATATAAAAATAGAATTAATATTACTGTCAATCGAACCGACTAAAACATTACGCACATCTAGACCAACTTTTGCTTTGTATACACTTATGTCATCACTCATTATGAAACTAAAAATTTTCTTTTTAAATATCCGAAGTATTCGCAATAAGTTCGATGACCTTCTAATATCCCTAAAAAGACTCGACAATCTTGATATTGTAATACTCAATGAGACATGGCTGTATGATAACGAAACTGAATTCTACAATATTGAAGGGTTCACGTCTGTCTTTAATGGAATGGTAGTAGAGGTGGCGGTACTGCAATCTTTATTAAAAATAATATCAAATTCAAACTGCTGATGCAATGCTCGGATTTTAACACCATTATAATAGAAATAATTCGGACGTCAAGAACAAGTATAAAGGTTATTACTCTATATCGCCCGCCCAATGTAGAAAATGTGGCTTTTTTTGATTTTTTTTTATGAAAAAACCAAGCAAGGTGTAACCCTTTGTACTACAAGTCCGTCATGTCGTTCAGTTCATGGTGCAATGTCTAGTAGTAAGCTTGGTTTGAAGAATAGAGGAGAATAGAAAAGGTTAGAGGGGGTCTGGAGGGTGTAGAAGAAAATGACGATGAACCTCACGTTTGAACTCTAAGATGTTGTACGAGTTCGGAAATACTGACTCCGGGAGATTATTCCACAGTCGAGTTGTTCTATTCATAAACGAACTTCTAAACCGTATTGTGCGTGAACGAGGGGGCTGTAGGGTATGGGGGTGAGCCGAGCGGGCTAGTCTTGTGTTGCGGGAAAAGTATTGCCGTGCAGGCAGGAGGTCCTGAATTTCGGTGGAACAGTCGCCATGGTAATAGCGATAAAGTATGGAGAGGGCTGCTACATTCCTACGGTGGCTCAAGGTGTCTATGGAGGCGCGAAAGGGGCCATCACCAATGAGTTTGAGGGCACGATTTTGCACCTTGTCGAGACAAGCCAAGGTGTTTTTTGGGGCGCCTGCCCAGATATGCGAGTTGTATTCGAGGCGCGGCCGAATGTAGGATTTGTATATTGTAGCCAATGCGGCTGGCTGGAGGAGGAACTTGCATCTCTTGAGAAATCCAAGGCATTGGGAGGCTTGTTTGGCGATTTGAAATATGTGATCATTCCATCGCAGATGCTCCGTTAAAGTTACCCCTAGGATGTTGAGAGTTTAGTCAGCCGTTATACTCTCTCCATCCACCGAGACAGGAGGAAGGTCGGTACAATTTTTGTTGGAGATCAGACAGTGCTTCGTTTTTGTGGTATTGAATTCGACGCGGTTCATTTCGCCCCAATGAACAATCGATTCGATATCCCGGTTGATCGAAGCCGACAACAGTTGACGGTGGTAAAGACAAGGTCTGGCACGTGCTTGTCTTAGATTGTCGAAGGAGTAAGAGAAATTCAGAGTACCGTCATCAGCGAAACAGTGAAGTGGGTTGGAGGGGATTGAGAGCAGATCATTAATGAAGATTAGAAAAAGTGCGGGTGAGAGAATTGACCCCTGGGGAACTCCGGCCGAAATGGCGTGGGGGTTGGATTCGACGCCATCCAATACTACCTTGATTGAACGGCCTGAAAGAAAGCTCTTAATCCAGTTCCTTAGAACTAAGTGTATATCAATAGCTTGGAGTTTATTCAACAGAGCTGGGTGCCATACTCTGTCAAAAGCCTTTGATATATCCAGAGCAACTAGGCTAGACTCACCAAAGCTGTGAATGCTTTGGTTGATACGCTCGGTTAAACACACAAGCAGATCGCCAGTAGACCGTTTAGATCTGAAGCCGTATTGCCTGTCGTGTATAATTTGGTTGGATTCTAGATATTTCATCAGCTTTTTATTGATTATTGTCTCCATGATTTTGGAGAGAACAGAAGTAATTGCTATTGGGCGGTAGTTTAAGGGGTCGCTGGCTTCACCTTTTTTTGGGATTGGTTGAACATGAGCTAGTTTGCAAGAGTCGGGATACACTCCGGAGAAGTAAGACAGGGCAAAAAGTTTGCGCAGAGGTTTAGCCAAAGGTGAGGCACATTTTTTAAGTACCATAGGGGGGATTTTGTCGGGACCAGTGGATTTATTGGCGTCGAGTTCTTTGAGACACCTAAACACCTCGCGAGTCCTGAAGTGAACTCCGTCCATTGAGTGGGTGGTATTCTCGAGAGTGGGGGGTGACATAGCAGCATCGGGTAAAGAAGAATTTGCGGCGAACAGAGAAGCTAATAGGTCGGCCTTGGGTTTGCTTTCTGTTATCACTTCCTTGTTGTGAATAAAAGGAGGTGTTGAGGAGGAAGTAAAATTCTTCTTGATGGCAGTTACCAAGGACCAGAAGTTTTTGCTGCCTGTAGTGGAGTTAAAAATCTTACTTCTCAATCTATCATCAAATGATGATTTGACTTTCCTGATGATGGAGTTACAGGAGTTTCTAAGTTTGACGTACTCACGACGAAGTGGCTCATTAGGCGAACGTCTGTATGCTCTATAGGCGGCTTCTTTAGCTTTGATTGCGTTCATACATTCCCCATTGAACCATTTGTTCGGCCTAGGCTTCACAGATTTGGTAGAGTGAGGGATGAACAAGCGCATACCCGCTCGAATAATTTTGGTGACACAGAGGGCCGCATAGTTCGCATTGGCATTACGGAAACACAAATCCCAGTCAGTGCCCTGGAAGAAGCGAATAAGACCCAACCAGTTGGCTTTCCCATAGTGCCACACAGTTCTTTTAGGAGCTGTGGTGGTTGTGGTCGAGGATGGATATGGGAAATGAGCGCTAATTAATTTATGGTCCGAGTTGCCAAGGGGTGAGCTAACCTTGATGGAGTACCGCGTCGGATGGGAAGTAAGAAACAGGTCAAGGAGATGGGCTCCTTGACCTGGAATATCAGGGACATCGGACATTTGACAATTTGGTCCAAGTTGTTGAGGCTCGCAAAGAGCTCGGCGTCTTTGCCAGGAACACTGGTGCCATTTGAGGAATTTAGCCAATGTACATTGTGAACGTTGAAATCACCCGCAACAATGATTTCGCTTTCCGGGTGGGAAAATAAAAATCCGGAAATCTGTTCGGAAATAGCATCGAAGGCTGAGGTGATGGCCTCATTACTAATATTAGGACTCCTGTATAAAAAACAGAAAAATATGACGTGACTATGGATAATTATTTTAATCCAAAGATGATTAAAATCAGAGGATGTATAGATAGTTGTTTTCAAACCTCGTGACATCCCGCGCATGTTCCCCAGCTAAGCTCTTAAAAATGTTTAAAAGTTCAGACAAAAGCTTCAGTTAACTCCTCCTATCAAATCACTTGCTGCCATGTAATCAGTCGCGACTGCGTATTGCTACCGGGAGGTGTATCTTTCTGGGACTTCAATGATTATTTAAAAAATTTACAAATTATGACTGAAAAACACCCGTTTTTATATATTTTTTTTATTTAAGGTTATTATATTTTACACATATGCTACAGAAATAATTTGTAGTAATTTCTACCAAAAAATACGAAATTTGTGTTTATATCACTTTGATTACTAGATTGTTGACATTTCCTGCCAGTCGCATACGCGCTTCTGCCCGGGGAGGTTGTGTTGCTTGCGAGTGCGGGGAACTGTCGGTTTATGAATGAAAACGCTCATTTATTCAATGGAATTTTTTTCAGCATTTTTTTTAAATTACATATTTTAAATTTAGAAATGAGAAATATTTCGCATAATTAAAGTAAAATTATGCTTATTATGTTGAATAAACTGCCTTTGTTGAGCAGGGCCTTTACATGTATTTAAAAGCTCTGCTCAACACATAGAAAGATAAATTAACTTTATTCATTCGGCATGCGCGCATCCCTTCCCAAATTATTTTGTTGAGTTTTTTCAGTGTTTGTTGCCGTTTTAACTAAAAAGAGGGGAAATGATAGAACATTATTTATAAAATTTGGCAACGAGGTGCGCAGAACTGCTCAAATTTTTTGTGTCACGGAGTTTGAAAAATTCTATACTACTGTACACCTTCTGAAAGGCCACGTCATTCCTAATATATATGGCTAATCCCCTATGGGCGGAAAAGTTATGCACTAAGTTATACCCTGTCACCTGAAATCGATCTAAATCAAGATCTGGTAACACTTGGGTTTCACTCAGTGCGAAAATAGCAGGGGTATGGAGCAGTAACTCGCACGTAACGGCCAGAAAGTTCGCATTCAGTCCCCGAATGTTACAAAAATTGATTATAAAATCATTGTCACATTGGGGACTGTTTTGCGTGAGGTCCATGATCTCATTTGTAGCCGGCCGCACCGGCGATGCATCCATCGGAGCTAACGGGAGTAGCCTTGTTGCAGTGTTATGCCTGCTAAAACAAGACGACTCCTATCAGCTGACCGATTAAGGCTGCAGCGCCGGAGCGACCGGCATGAAGCGCGGGAAGCGGGTGGAAGAACTTGACCGATGAGCATAGAAATGCCGTGATTGTAGGAGATATGAACTACAACCTACTCAAGGAATGCACGGTAAATAATGTTTATAAAGACGTTATTTCACAAGCCGGTTATAGCATTGTCAATTCACTTACGCTTGAAGACTTCACACGTATTGGCCTTAACACCAACACTCCGTCTATTATTGACCATGCAATTACTGATCTGTGTAATGATTTCAACGTTGATATCTCGCTCTATGACAATGATTTATCCGATCATCGTGAGATGTTGTTGTTTCTAGAAGGAACTGGTAAACAGCGAAGGAGGATGTTAAATAAATGTAGGGGTTTCGTGAAAACCACCTTGTTTCGATCAAAAATGATCGAATTGTTAGACTCCCGTTCGTCTGTTAATCTTGATTCTCTTTGCCAAATAATTAAATATGCAAAATCCTCTGCCACAAAATACAAAAAATATAGATCAATGGAAAATAATTACTGGATAAATGATGAAATTATTATGCAAGTTAAAGAGAAAACGGCCTTGTATAAATTAATGAAGAGAAACCAAAGTGATCTGAATCTTGTTAATGCCTACAAAAAGAAGAAAAATTACGTGAATAAAATTGTGAAGATTGCAAAAAATGCCTACACTCACAAAATGCTCTCTACTGCGAATAATACCAAAAAACTTTGGTCGGTAAGTAACAAGAATATTTTAAATAAGAACAAGAAAGACGATAACGATGTAGATGAACTTATGGTAAATAATAAGATATATACAAACAATTACGACATTGCCAATTCTTTTAATACGCATTTCTGCAATATTGGAGAGAATCTACCCAACATAATCTGTCCTCAATTAATGTTTAATGACAAAACCATATTTCTGAGACCTGTAGACCAAAATGAAATTAAGCATATCGTTATGTGTATGAATTCCAACTCATCACCTGGCCCTGACGGAATAAATCTGAAAGATATTATAAGCGTACTGGATATTATTATAGAATCATTAACTGATAGAATTAACAACATGCTGTCCTCTGGAGCTTTTCCTGATTTTCTCAAGCAGTCCGTTATTATACCAATAGTCCAGGAGAAATAGCGAAAAAGTTGAAATAAATCTACCCTGCGATTTCTTGACGCTATAATTAAGAGAAAAATCGTAGGAATTCAATGAATGTGTTTTGGATAAAATTGGTCCAGGGGAACAGGTGGTAAAATCTTGATAAAAGAAGCGAAAACACGTTTTTTCACCTTTTGGGTACGAAAAGGATGTTGTTTTGGAAAACAAAAAATACTACATAATAGGGCTTAAAAAGACGAAAATTATGAGTTTTGGACCATTGATATCGGTCAACAGGTTTTTGCAGAAAAATTCAAAAACCATTAAAAATTGCCGTTTTTTGACATTTAATTATAGGGAGTGTAATTATCGTAGAACCTTGTGTCAGGGCTTAAATTGTGGCCACTGATGGTGCCTACCTACAATAAAAATTTCATGAAAAAATAATGGTAACTTTTCGAGTAAATCTCAAAAATGTAAAAACACCTGTTTCACAAAAAAAGGTTGAACAAGGCCAACAGTGGTCCTAGAAATTTTTTGATTGACATTTTGGCTCGCAAGGGGTTGCTCTACAACCCCATTTTCATGAAATGTATGTAAGGTTTGATTTAGCACCTTAAAAACCTGTTTGAAAACCACCCTTTTTCCAGTTTTTTTGAATAAAAAGCTTTTCTTTTGAGTTTTCTTCGTGAGCTCTTTGAGCTTTTTCTTAAAAACACACAAAAACTGCGGTTTTTTAACACTATAATTAAGAGAAAAATCGTAGGAATTATATGAATATATTTCGAACAAAATCAGACCTGTAGAATAGGTGAAAAACAAATTAATAAAACTGTCGAAGAACGATTTTCAAGAAAAAGTTCAAAAGTAAAGTTTTTAATTCAAAAAACTGGAAAAAGGGTGGTTTTCAAACAGGGTTTTAAGGTGCTAAATC
Source organism: Thereva unica (assembly GCA_949987705.1). NCBI lineage: Eukaryota > Metazoa > Arthropoda > Insecta > Diptera > Therevidae > Thereva > Thereva unica. The sequence goes on from OX465284.1 coordinate 66,443,245, forward strand.
AAACCTTATACCGCGTTTACATCGCCCCGAAAACAAACGTTTTCGTCAAAAAATCGCGTTTTGGGCGAAAACACAATCGAAAACAAATGTTTTGTCATACAAATCGAAAACAACTTGGAAAGCTGTTTTCGATGAAAACGACCACGAAAACAAGAAAAGTGTGGACAAGAACCCAATTCAGCGTTCAGCGCTTGTTATACGCATGTCATTTTCTGTGTCGAGACTTTTTTAAAATTTGAGTTTGCCATGGAAAAAATTTAAAACGAAATAATTAAAGTATTTATCTAGCATTTTTCTAAATAAACTGTCACTCGAAAACTAGAAAGGCGATGTAAACAGTTAATTCGTTTTCCGAAAACACTTGCATGAAAACACGTGTTTTCGAGGCGATATAAACGCGGCATTATTAACATACATTTCATGAAAATGGGGTTGTAGAGCAACCCCTTGCGAGCCAAAATGTCAATCAAAAAATTTCTAGGACCACTGTTGGCCTTGTTCAACCTTTTTTTGTGAAACAGGTGTTTTTACATTTTTGAGATTTACTCGAAAAGTTACCATTATTTTTTCATGAAATTTTTATCGTAGGTAGGCACCATCAGTGGCCACAATTTAAGCCCTGACACAAGGTTCTACGATAATTACACTCCCTATAATTAAATGTCAAAAAACGGCCATTTTTAATGGTTTTTGAATTTTTCTGCAAAAACCTGTTGACCGATATCAATGGTCCAAAACTCATAATTTTCGTCTTTTTAAGCCCTATTATGTAGTATTTTTTGTTTTCCAAAACAACATCCTTTTCGTACCCAAAAGGTGAAAAAACGTGTTTTCGCTTCTTTTATCAAGATTTTACCACCTGTTCCCCTGGACCAATTTTATCCAAAACACATTCATTGAATTCCTACGATTTTTCTCTTAATTATAGCGTCAAGAAATCGCAGGGTAGATTTATTTCAACTTTTAAATACTTTTTCTCTATCTCTCCTGGACTACAATTCATAAGAACGGAGACAAGAACAATATTAATAACTATAGGCCAATCACGCTCACCAATACCATCGCTAAGATATGTGAGAAAGTGATTGATAATCGAATACGCCACTTTATCTCCACAACGTGTAATTTTGATGTTAACCAATACGGTTTCCAAAGTTCTTCCTCTACTGAGACTGCTGCGATCGAGGCAATTGGTATTATCAACCAAAATCTTGACAATAAGTTACACACATCTGCCATTTTTATTGATATTAGTAAAGCTCTTGACACGGTGAATCATGATATACTACTTAATAAAATTGACCAGTTAGGGATAAGAGGCAAGGCATACACCCTTATTAAATCTTTTATTGAAAATAGAGAAACTTCCACCAAGGTCAACTCGACATTAAGCAACAAAATGTCAAGTAAGTCATGTGTTCCACAGGGCTCCATTCTTGGCCCAACTTTATTTTTATTATATGTTACCGACATCAACAAAATCAATTTAAACTAACTATTGCATTTATGCTGATGATATAGTCTTGAATCAGGCTGCCAAGACTCAAAGCCAGTTACAGAGTCTAATTAATGATGACCTAGCTATCCTCTCAAGGTGGGCTATAGCAAATAAATTCAAAGTTAACAAGTGCAAGACTAGTTATATAGTCTTTAGGCAAAAAAAACGTTCCCCCCATTAATATCTCCGTGGAAATAGAAAATGAAATAATAGCACCTGTAAAAGCAGTTAAATACCTTGGACTTGTCATTGATGAAAATTTGAATTTTTCGTTTTATCTAAATCAGTTGGTGCAGAAAATTTCACCACTAATAGGAGTTCTTAGACGTGCCCCAAACTTGCCTGCCAGCATTGGAAATTATATAACACATTTTATCAAATATAAGATACAGTATTAATATATATGGTCCCAATGTGGTACGACATCCCAAGCCAGAATTAGAAGACTCATGTCTAAAGCTATTAAAGCCATCTGGAAGTTGCCTGCACTTACTCCAACAATAGAGGTATATAATCTCGCGAATCAATTGACACTAGAGAAGATAAACTTACATATAAGTATACAAAATCAGGAATAAACTGACAAAAACAAAGGTCCAATTCAGGAGTAATGGGGACAATCATAATTACCAAACCAGGAATAGGCATAAAATATTACAGGGAGCTGCCAGAACCAACAGACTCTACAAGGATACTATAGCGAAAGCTGTCAAGACATTCAACTCTATCCCAGATGACATAAAGAACCAACGTACGCTCCCTTTATTTATAACAAAAAATAAATTAAAACATTCTTAACTCAAAATAACTGATATCAAACTTGTACTCTCTAAAGAATATTAACTTGATTAAATTTTACCATTGTACCAGTTATTATAGCTAACGTATTCAAATTAGTATCTTTAGGCTAACAATGTTTATACCAGCGAAAGCTGTCTGTGTTGTTTAGCATTTGTTATTTTTTTTTTGTTATTTCTTTTATCTAAATTTTATACTAATTCTGTTGTAAAATAAATCTTGCATTGTTCTGTTAACGGCTTCAATAGATACTTTATCTGCCAAAGTACATTCGGGTAGCCTCGAATTGCACATCTTCCTTTTTTAAGATTTATGATCCCTCGGGTGACAGGGGTCCTGAGCCGGCTACCTGACCCCGAGCTAGAGCATGCGTTGTCGTAAAACTCGTCGCATCTACCCAGGACAACGCAAAGAGTGCCCGAGTGAATTGGAATTTTTAACGCATGCACAGGAGCAGGTATAATATGCTCGGTAGAGTGGAATTTACAACGCGTGGGCAGGAGAACTTCGAATGTGTGCGTTTAACAAAAATATGTTTTCATGTAAGAAAACTTGCGGGGTATTTTAGCACAAGTTTTAAGATATCTATGAAAATTTGTAATTATTAAATTATTTCGATCTTGACTTTTTCCCAAAGGCAGCCAGAAAAATTTTATTTTCGGATAATTTTCGAACACATATCTCGTAAAAAGAAATACTTCTAGCAGCCTATATATAATATTACTTTAAAAGGTTTTAAGATTAATTGCAGCCTGGAGGGCTTTTGTAAAGAAATGGATTTTTTGTCAAGTAATGGATTTTATTTCTGAAGTTCGTTGCGCATATTCAAAAGAAAGTTTTTAGTCCATGGAAATTGTACTTTAACATTGAAAAAATGCAGGACAAGCTTTTATATTTGGGTTCTGTAGAGGGGGTCGAGGTGAATTTCAATTTGAGTTTTCGGGATCCCCCATTTGGAAAAGGTGTTCAAATGATTGTTCCACTATATTTCCGTAACAGTACATCTTACAGAAAATTTGCAAGGAGATGTTTTGTTTAGAATTAAATTATCTACAATTTATTATAAATTTTTTCTGTCGTAAATTCAATATTTAAGAAGTTATAAAGCCTTAGAACACAAACATTAGTCATAATATTTTCAAAATTTAAAATAATAAGTTTTTTAGAGGGTTTCATAAAGAAAAATGTTCATTCTAATTTTTTCATTCACTACGGAAGGTTTTACAGTCCCCCGGAGGTATCAATGTGAAAGATTTTCAGAAATAATTTTTATAGGATTTTACCTCGTCCTCCCCCTACAAATTGTCAACAACAGGTAGTAAGTAATAATATTGAATGAATGACTAAGTTGTAAGAAGTGCCGTTGTTTGAGTAATGTAATAAAGTTATTTAGCAATTTATTGCGGGTTTTTATTGCTGTTATGTTATGTTTTACAAGGTAAGATATGGTTTAAAATGAAATTCTTTGAATAATAACATGTATTAGGTACTACAATTCTTGTTACTTAAAGTCATTCATGCATTATTATTACTTACTACCTGTTGTTGACAATTTCTAGGGAGAGGACAAGGTAAAGTCATACAACAATTATTCAGAAAATCTGATGATGATACCGGAAGGGGTGAAAAAGGAGAAGTTCTTTCGGAAAAGGTACAAAATTGATAGCACACATAAGCTAAAAAACTGATAGCTCATATCACATCCGACCGTCAAGTGCTCTTGAACAGTTTGCAGTGTTTTTTTTTGTGAACATCTCATAGTTGTTTACTTTCTTAAGTGGGTTTTTGATTCATTATACATATTTTCCTATTTGTTTTTCATAAAGTGCGTTTTTCGCTAAGTGTCTTTTTTGGCTAATATATTCTTTCCATTTTGCAGTGTGATAACAGCTGCTAGTGACTTAATTTTTTAAGTGTTTTTCATTTTATATACATATTGTTTTAATTTATTCATAAAGTGCGTTTTTTGGCTAAATATATTTTTCTATATTTTTTTCTTTATTTCTTTCTGTTGCTTTTCTCTGTGAACTATGGAGTCCCATTTAATTACAGAATGTGTTAGTGAACGTGGTCGGAAGGAATTGATGTTCCGTAATTCGCGATTTTATTTTGCTCTTACGAAGAAAAACGGAGAGCATATGTGGCGTTGCACAGTACGCAAGTGCACCGCTCGTCTTTACACTCGGACTGACCAACACCTCTACAGCAGTCATACACCTGATCATACACACGAAATTTATATAAAAAAACAACCGACAAATGCTTAGTAACGCTGCCAAAAAGAAAGCTGCAGAAAACGAAATATCGGATTAGCCGTTTAAGATCATTAATTTAGCTGTAAAAGAAAACGCGAATTTTTTTGAAACAATAACCAAAAGCGATCTAAATCTAATTAGAAATAATTTATATTATCAGCGTCGTAAAGAGCATCCCCGGTTACCCGAAAATATTTCCGAATCCATTGACTACATTAGCAAAAGTAAATACAAAACAATATTCGGCGAAAATTTTCTATTATCTTGTAATATACTTTTTAAAATTATAATATTTTCTACTCTTACTAATCTGCAACTTTTATGTAACAGCGATAATATTTTTGTAGACAGTACATTTACTTTTTGCGCAAAATTCTTTTATCACTTTTATACAATTCATGTACAAAACAACGGATTTTATGTGCCATTAGTATATTGCCTTCTGCCAGATAAAACAGAAGTAACTTATAGTAGATTGTTTAGTATAATAGAAAGTCAATGCAAAAATGTAGGACTAATTTTCAAACCATGTCGGGTAACCGTCGATTTTGAAAAAACGGTACATAAAGTAATAAGAAAGAAATGGTCTAATGCGAAAATTATAGGCTGCAGATTTCATTTATCACAGGCATGGTATAGAAAAATACAGCAGCTAGGACTTTCTTTTGAATATGCACAACCGAATTCAGAAATAGGAAGTTAACATTTGGTTTACCGTTGTTGCCAGCAGACGAAGTCTCTGATTGTTTTGTTTTTAATTTAATGGCAATAGCTCCAGTAGATGATAGGATTACAAGTTATTGTAATTATTTAGTTGATAACTATATTGATGACGATGCCCCTTTCAATCCTGAAATGTGGGCTGAAATGATAGCATGCACAAATCGAACAACAAATGCATGCGAAGCATTTCACTCGAAATTCAATAAAAAATTTAATGAGCCGCATCCGAATATTTTCGTTTTTACAGATGTATTATTGCAAATTCAAAATGATACATATGCAAAAATTGAAAGTTTTCGGCAAGGTGAAAGATGTAAGGTTAGAAATCCTATATTCAGACGTAAAGTTGAAGAAGTAGAGTCAATTATACAATTTTATAAAACAAAAAAAGCAGAAGACCCGGAAAGAAATGAAATGCATCGCATGGAATTTGTTAAATTAATTTCAAATTTTTATAAAGCTAAGAAAATTTAATTTTTTGTTAATGTAAGCATGCTTTAATATTAATAGTGATATTGTTATAGTGGTATTAGTTAATCCATTCTTAATCCTAAAACTTTTTATAGTACATAATATTATTTCAATCTATTTATTGACAAAAGCCCTCCGGGCTGCAACTAATCCTAAATTTTTTTATAGTAGGTACATAATATTATTTCAATGTATTTATTGACAAAAGCCCTCCAGGCTGCAATTAATCTTAAAACCTTTTAAAGTAATATATATAGGCTGCCAGAAGTATTTCTTTTTACGAGATATGTGTTCGAAAATTATCCGAAAATAAAATTCTTCTGGCTGCCTTTGGGAAAAAGTCAAGATCGAAATAATTTAATAATTACAAATTTTCATAGATATCTTAAAACTTGTGCTAAAATACCCCGCAAGTTTTCTTACATGAAAACATATTTTTGTTAAACGCACACATTCGAAGTTCTCCTGCCCACGCGTTGTAAATTCCACTCTACCGAGCATATTATACCTGCTCCTGTGCATGCGTTAAAAATTCCAATTCACTCGGGCACTCTTTGCGTTGTCCTGGGTAGATGCGACGAGTTTTACGACAACGCATGCTCTAGCTCGTGGACAGGTAGCCGGCTCAGGACCCCTGTTACCCGAGGGATCATAAATCTTAAAAAAGGAAGATGTGCAATTCGAGTGCTACCGTACATTCATACCATTCTCAGGCAATCATCATGCAGTCTTGTAAAACTTAAGCTTCGTGGCGGTTTTTTAGATTTGTTGCTTGCAGCATTTTCCAGATCTTTTTCGATCAGTATCATAAACATAGAATGAGCTGTTTTTCCTTAAGCTGATCTCTGCTAATGACCCTGGTGCGGTAACCCTTTTATCTGCACGTGCTTTGGCCAATATGAGATGAATGGAGAAAGTCATGCCAGTGCCTCCCTGTGGGCCTTAAAAATTCACCCGTATTGACACTTTTGATGACGCGTTTGTTCATTGTTTAACTTTGGTTTATTGCGTTCCATATATTCTCGGTTTAAATTATCTTCAGACCCTATCATCTATAATTTGTGGAATGGGAAACCATAATGATCCCTAGTATTTCCATTAATTGAAAGATCTCACAGTGACAGCATTTCATTTGCGTCGACTGTAAAATTATATCCTTTTTTCCAATAAACAAATTTTAAGGGATATTACAGTGTATAATATTATATGTGAGTCTCTGTGATTCATTGAAATTTGTTAACCGTTCTAATAAGTATTATGTCTCGGTTATCATATGGTTGATTTACCAATAGCACAGTCGGTTCTTTGTGTGCTGTTGCAGGTTGTCGGTCTGTATTTCGTAATTTGATTCCAATTGTTGACCTCAAAGAGCTATCCATTGGTGTCTAAGTACATATCGGACTTTAGGCAACCCTAACCATGCAAATTCTACTGAAAAGAAAAAGGCTTCATATAGTACGTCAATTTTGGCGAACCTAAATATTTAGTTAGAGCTCTTTGAGGCCTAGAATTGGAATGATAAAAAATGTCTTCACTCGTTTTCTTTCTACTATGGGTTCAAGTTTTCGATCTAATCGGGGGACTGTTTACCTCTTATCGTAACAGAGGAACTTTTCGCTAGTGCTTCATTTGATACCCAGATCGAGTGGGTTGTAAGGAAAAACGCCATTTTGAATGATGCCTCCTAGCTAATTGTATTCTACTTGTCATACTCTTTAATTTGATACATATGTCGGGGAGCTCAATTGCCAAATTCGGCCGCCATCGTGGAACCGCCATCTTGATTTTTTATACAAAATGGCCAGATTGCATTGTTACACGAACTATACATATGTTATGTCAAAATCAAGTTGTAAGATTTGATCACATACATACATACATACAGATGAAGCTAGTAAAATGCGTATACAAATAACCTAAAACATGCAATCGGATTAGCCGTTTCCGAGATTAGCGTGGCCGAACAGACAAAAAATTTAATAATACTTGATTTTGTTTTAATTACATGCAAATAACCATATGATCTTAGAAAAACACAATTATTTTGAAATCACAGACAGACACTTCAATTATATTTATATAGATTTAGGTATGGGCGACCGAATTGAAACCTCTTGTACTAATTTTGTTTTCTTTAGGGGACATTTTTTACTAGGCAATATGGAAGCATTTTAGTTTCGGAAAACAGTCGAGTAAAAAGCATTTGAGTATTGTAAGAGAATAGGGCCCCAGATTTTAGGAATACCTTTGCTGTAGAACTGACAAGGTTTAGAATGTTAGTAGGAAAAGCCAGCAAGCCTTCGCTGATTTTGCTCGATGTTATCTATGGGGAATCAAATTAAAGATCATTTTTTTGTTAATTAACCTGAATATACAATCGAACTATTTTTTTCTTACATTTCAGATTGATAATGTTATGAGACATGCTACTCAGAGGATGAGAGTCCTGTATTTGATAAAGGAAGTCAGAATATTAAATAATTAAAATAGTTTATGTTACTCCTAACGTTGTTAGCATCTTGATCTGCCCCGTGGTGGTTACTTTGCAAATATTAGGTACTGTTCTACTGGTTATAACTTCTTCTTTAGAAACGAAATTAGGCATTTGCTACAAGCTCATTTCACTTCCAAATCCTGCGATTTAAGTAACTCTACCAAAACTTAACATTGTTATGTGAGACTAGCTCCTGATAAAAAAGTGAAACCTTTTATACTGGCAAGTATTTGATCTGAAGTAGTATAATATCAAACTACAAGTTCTAGTCGAAGAGTCGAAAGTCGGTTTTACTTCCCCTGTCAATACTACAGCCTTGGAACGCTGACTTCGGTGATCGAACATGAGTTGTCTTCCTGGCGTACTTACAGGTGTAGTACAGGAAAAATAGTAAAAATAGCGGAAATGATTGGGTACAGGCTGAAAATTGGCACGGAGCTTCCTCTTAGGGTTCTTAATAAGGGGTTATAAAGTCTACCGATTTTCTACCCCGGGAACCTTTCTTTTTAGGGGGTTTTAGGGTCAAAATATCTGTTTTTTGCAAATGCATCTGAAACCGTAAGTCCTATCATAAAAAAATGTTTACAAAGTTTGTAGCTCATACGATTTTCTACAAAAAATGTTATTATACATTTTCCCGTACGTATTGCCATTCATGAGATATCACCGTTTTAAAGATTTAAAATATTCATATGAACTCATTCACGACTTGTATAGGTTTTCCGACGTTCAAGTTGGACTACTTTTCTAATTTTTTTAGGGGTCATTCCTGGATGTATTTGGAGGAAAAATGTGTTCTAGATAGGGGGCTAACCACTAAGATACAGGGTGTTCGCGAAAAAACAATGTCTTTTTTTGTCATTTATTTAGAGTTGAATAACTCCTAGACCAATTATCGTAAACCAATATACTTAGACTCATCGTTTAGGTCAAAGTGTATTCTTTTATTTGATATAAAGATCAGGAACTTGAGTTGCTCCGTTTAGAAGATATGTAGGTTCAAAGCATGAGCGAAATGTTTAAAAGCCTAATGATATTTTTTATTCAATTTAAAGTATATTTTCTGTTTTTTTTTACCAAATGGTCCAAATTGGAACAATAATACAAAATTACATCTAAATTATGTCAGATAGTAGACAAAACATGATCAACAAAAAACACAAGGTCGATTGTACTTTAAATTGAATAAAAAATATCATTAGGCTTTTAAACATTTCGCTCATGCTTTGAACCTACATATCTTCTAAACGGAGAAACTCAAGTTCCTGATCTTTATATCAAATAAAAGAATACACTTTGACCTAAACGATGAGTCTAAGTATATTCTGCCCCCATAAGTAAAAGTGCCGTATCTACAAAAAATTGAAAATTGGGTTTTTGATTTATTTGGAATAAGTATTTTATTTCCTATCATTTACTAAAAAAAAAAAATTCGTTATGTACCGTTATCACGCAAATATTATATCAAAAAACGCCGTATCTACACTAATTTGTTCCTGCAGAAAGAGCAAAAAAGCGGTATCTGCAAAAATCAAAACAAAAGTGCGGCATCTACATGCAGTTGCCGCGTTTTCGCTAAGTTAATGTAGATGCCGCTTTCTTGCATTTTGTTACATTGACTCTTTTCATAGAAAGCTTAATTGTGAAATTCGCTTCAGATACGGCAGATACGGCATTTTTCCTTATGGGCGCAAAGTTTTGTTTGACTTAGTCATAAGCAAAAGTGCAGTATCTATATTTTTCCTCCATAATTCCGTAAATTTATAAATAAAATGCAAAACGTATTTTTTTCTATATTCAAGATGATTAAATCTATAATTTAAAATAAAAACATCATATTTGTCGTATTTTGTAACACCGAAATACTAATTATATATGTTTTGCCATTTATCTCAAAATTGTTCAATCTGTAGATACGGCACTTTTGCTTATGAGGGCAGTATTGGTTTACGATAATTGGTCTAGGAGTTATTCAACTCTAAATAAATGTCAAAAAAAGACATTGTTTTTTCGCGAACACCGTGTATCTTAGTGGTTAGCCCCCTATCTAGAACACATTTTTCCACCAAATACATCCAGGAATGACCCCTGAAAAAATTAGAAAAGTAGTCCAACTTGAACGTCGGAAAACCTATACAAGTCGTGAATGAGTTCATATGAATATTTTAAATCTTTAAAACGGTGATATCTCATGAATGGCAATACGTACGGGAAAATGTATAATAACATTTTTTGTAGAAAATCGTATGAGCTACAAACTTTGTGAACATTTTTTTATGATAGGACTTACGGTTTCAGATGCATTTGCAAAAAACAGATATTTTGACCCTAAAACCCCCTAAAAAGAAAGGTTCCCGGGGTAGAAAATCGGTAGACTTTATAACCCCTTATTAAGAACCCTAAAAGGAAGCTCTGTGCCAATTTTCAGCCTGTACCCGACCATTTCCGCTATTTCGCTTTTTCGGCTTAATTTGACTGTACTAGTGATGATAGAGGACATGGAATTGTAAAGAGAAAATACAAAAAATATCAGAATGGGAGAAGTAATAAGGACCATAGTCCTGCCTGTAATCGAACCACGGGTGTCTTGTACTGCTAGGACTATTTCGTGTTCAGTGTCCCTATTGCATCACTGAAAATTTTGCCTAAAGAATGCTAGTCAGAGGTTCGTATGTACATTACTTCAAGCTCTTCGTTTGTTCTAATGTGTCATTCGTTTTTGTTAATCCTTATCAAATATTCTTGGCATTTTTCCTTTGAAGGTTTTGAGCTTATTTATTTTTTCCTTTCTTAATGTTTAAATTTCAGAATGGTAACACAGAACTGGAGGATTAATATTTTATAAATCCTCAGCTATCAAACAATTTCCAAACTAACCTCGTAATGATTGATGGTTTGGTCTTAATCTTTTCTTTTCTGATACAATCATGTTCTTTTTCTTGCAATTTACATTAAACTTGGATGATCTTTCTACAATTTTCTTTGCGCTTTGCATAACGATGTCATCGTCTGTTAACCTGAGTTGAAAATCACGCAATTATCACGTTTGTACAGTCGATGAAATATCAAAATTTTTGAATTTTTCGAGACATGTATCGCGTGTGTACAGGGGTTGTAAATTTGCTTTCCAACATCAGTGTAAAAAGCTAGTGGCTTACTTTTCACTTGCAGGTGTTTTACAGGATCTCGTGCATTTCGCTGAATTTTGAATGAAAGTGGAAATGGAAACAACTAAAAATAATCAATTTAACTTCAAATAAAATTTCCGGTCTAATTTTTCCGAATAAAAATCCACGTTTCTTACGACATTCTTAAAAGATTTTGAAAAAAAAAATTGGAGCACTTTTTTTAAATTCATCTAAGTGTTTTTGCCTTTTGAGGAACCATTTTATCACCCAAATTCTTTTGTTTTCCTATTTATAAGTAGTACTTCTTGTTCACATAATCATGATCAACAACATGATCCTTTCATTAGCACTTGATCCCACATTTGCGCGGATCGAACGCAAGTTTTCACGGCAAAACCGTTTCTCAAATGACGTCAATAGGTAAGTTGATCGACATGTCGCGAGGGCTGCTATACATTTCATGTCTTCTTCGTATCTTGAATTTTACCTTAAGACAAACTTGTTTTTCCCCCAGTGCGAATAATTGTTGCTCACATTCAATAATTTAAAATATTGTGAAAATCGATTTTTTTTAGAAAAGCAAGATAATTGTGAGTGATGATAAATGATGCTGCATTTTGCTTTACTTTATACATTTACTTTAATATAAATTTCTTTTGTTCCAGGACTTTGAAAAATCTGCTGAAGATGTTAAAAATCTCAAAACCAGTCCGGCTGATGCCGATTTGCTAGAACTATATGCCTTATATAAACAAGCCACCGTAGGCGATTGCAACACTGGTAACAATTAAAAAACTCGTGTCTTAATCTAATAAAATACTTCTTGCAATTCCTTTATTTTACAGACAAGCCAGGCTTTTTAGATTTCAAAGGAAAGGCCAAATGGGAAGCTTGGAATGGAAAGAAAGGCACCGCAAATGATGATGCTATGAAGGCATACGTTGATAAAGCAACGGCCTTAATAGATTCAATTGGACTAAAGTAAATTAGACCTATATTTATATAATGTGCAATCATAGTTAATAATCCGGCAGCTTTTGAAAAGCGTATTTTTTGAAAACAAATAAGTAAAGCATTTTTTATTATATTGCATTTTTAGACTTTCAAAGTCGTTTGTCACAAATTTATATATATATATTTTTTTTTTCTTGTCAATTTTAAGAATATTCACATTTAGACTTATTAAAATAAATGTGACAATAAAGGGAAGAATATATAATAAACGCACCTTTAGAATATAAATGCGCACCATTGGAATATAAACTATTGTTTTACTTTCTTTTTCCTTTCGGTTAATTTTAATTGTGTTGGCTTCTTTGGTAAAACTCATTTTGAAGTTCACGAAGGTTAACTTCTAATGTAGCAACTTCATCGAATCTCATGGCTGCTCTAGCTTGCTTAATATAGCCCTTGACAATATTGATTTGTTCTATTAAGGGGTCATTTGAGTTGCCAGCTGATGTTTGATGACTGGTCCAATTATCTAAAGTGGTGATAGCAGACTGGAAAATAAACTTGCAATATTACACTGTCAATCACTGTGTTTCAGAAAAACTTACCCTAGAAGCACTGGGCTCACTGTTACTGCTATTGCTAGATGCACAACTGTTTTCGTGGAGACCATATTTTTCATAAGCTTCTAAAGCTAAGCGTCTTTCTCTTTCTATTCTTTGTTCAGTTTCACGTCTTCGTTTTTCTTGAATTCGCTTTATTTCTTTTTCAACTGGTAATTGTGGAATGGATAACATTTCTTCCTTAATAAAATGTATACATGCTAAACGAACGGATTTCTTTAAAGCTTCCTCACGACTTCCTTGCTGACACGGTAAAGATAATATTTTCTTACTTAAATAATCGATATTCTCTGCCGTTCTACCAATTTTTTCTCGTAGTGCACTAGCATCAGCAATTGTAAATATGGAATTACCTTCGTATAAGCTATTGACAATTTTTAAATACATTTCTATATCTGGATAAATCTCTTTCTTTAAGGCTTCTATTTCGCTATAAAATTGTATTATTGGTGGACGATATGTTCTACTGTCGTGCATTTCTTTTCTAGCTTCTAGTAATCTTAGGCAGTGTTCACATGTACGTATATTATTTAAATCTTGTTCTCTAGTTTTTCCTTCTTCAATGGTGGTATTTAAATTAACTAGGCTAACTGAAAAATTTCGTTAGTTTTTTTAAGAGAATTTTTACTTACAAAATGATAAGAGGACTTACTTGCATCTTCAAACCGTAAAAATTTGGAACAATCGTGGCACATTATTGAACCACAAAGTCTACAGTGGTGCTGCCTTCGGGTGAGGTGAAAACTTTTTGCGCAATTGGGGCATAATTTTACTGAGGCACCATCTAGCCAAGGAACTGTCTAAAATGTTTTAAAAAATATTGTCATTTACTAGGGTGTAAAATAATGACTCTAATTCCCATAAGCACATCACCCATTGGAAAATGTGTTAGTGTAGTTTTCCTATTATCGTAGATCCTGAAGTTGTCGAAAAAGTGAGCGTGTGACATTCTCGAAGTCATTTATAGTGACAATTGTCACGGAAAATTTTTGGAAGATGCGACCATTTTTCAAAAGGAAAGGAGACAAAGGTTGCCCAAAAATAACACAGTACAAAGTGCGTTTTTTTTTTTGATATTTCCTACGGAATATAATGAGCAATCACGTCCTCCTTGCCAGACATTTGGTATATTGGAAACCTTCGCCAGACACCTTTAAAATTTAGTAAATTGTAATTGAGGGTCAAATGGTGGTAACGGCCTCGGGGTGGTGCCGGTCCACCAAAGAGATAAGTTCTGAGAAAGGCCATTTACAATCTACCGCTAGCTACCGAATTTTACCTCACCGAAATTGTTGACTTTACATCGGGTGGCCCCTGGATACTCTTGTCTATACCTAACTAATCGTATCCTTTTTCTAACTTCAAGCTAAGCGTGATACTATGGCCCCTGTGCTGAAAGTCGTATTTTCTGTTATATGAAGTGAAGCTAATAGACCGGTGTGTTGATAGTCGATTCTTGTATCTGCGTCGTTTATAATGTACTGGCAATCGTTTTTAGTTTTATTTTAACTTTTAGTCGGCGTGTCGTGCTTTAGTGAGAAAGATGGGGCCTTTTCGTAAACGTCAAGGCAACTGAGCAACAACGCATCGGCAACAAAGCAACGCAAACTTCTCGCATACGTATGCAAACATTCGACATTGGCTGCGCTGTTGCATTGACTTTTGCGCAACAAACTTGAATCTTGTACGTTTCCGAACGAATGACTTTGGATCATCTGCGTTTACGAACTCGTTACATCGTTGCAAAGCATGCGTATGCGTTTACGAAAAGGCCCATGCTGTACTGAAAGTGGTAATTTGGCTGAAACGTCGCTTTCTTCAACTAAAACAACTTGTCACGAAACACGACTTTCAGCACACCAACTAAAAAACGAGTCAACACCGACATCACGATCTCACATCGACTTCTAGCACAGGGGCCTAAACATTGCAACATGAAGTAAACGTCATGACGGGCTGGTAGTATAAATGGTGACAAATAAGCTTAGAACCTTCCACATAAAAAAAGAGTAACAGCCGGAGGAGGACGAAAGGCGAGTGTTTCCCGCCTCAAAACGAAACAAATACCGGAATGGTCCTCCAGGTTGGGGGTTAAGCGGCAGGGTAAAACCCTAAAAACCCACCCGTCACGAATCCTCAATGCAGGCTTCGGACAGAAGGGACTCAACGACAACGACCAGGGGCCGGTTCACGTAGCTCGAACGACGACAATCATTCGAAACGAATTTGAAAACGAAAAAATTTGTCTCGAAAAAAATGAGCGTTCACGTAGCTCGAAAGAAAATTTAAGGAAACCACATTACTAAAACACGATTTTCTTTACAAAAACCGCTGTAAAATTATACAATTTATTGGCATCAACTTAATTAAATTTTTAAAAATAATTTACATATGTAATAACTTATAAAAGTCTACTTTTAAATTGGAAAATTAATCTTAATAATACAAGTTTTCGATAACATAAGAGCTTTCGAGTCAACAAACGAAAATTTGCAATTTTTTCGAATTACGTGAACGCATTTCGCGAATTTTCGTTGTCGAGTTACGTGAACCGGCCCCAGGAATATGAAATTCGATATAGGAACTTGGAACGTCAGAAAGTTCAACAGGACGGGCGCTGCGTTCGCTTTTATCTTTATTAGAAAAATAGCCCATAGGGTACAGTTCTACAGGAAACCGAATGGACTCACAGCGGCATAATGAATCTCAAACGCCATACTGTACTCTCCAGGGGCTCATCGAATGGAAGAAGACAGTTTGGAGTAGCATTCATTGTGGAACAGAAAATGAAATGACGGATTCTGGATCAGTAACTAGCAGAATATGCACACTTAGCAAAGCTACATAACAGTAGTCTTATTAACGTCTACGCGCCCAAAGACGACAGGACCGACGAGGAGAAAGAAGAAGATGGTGATGAACCCGGCCTTTGAGCTCTTGGATGTTGTAGGAGCTCGGAAATACTGGTTGCGAGAGATTATTCCACAGTCTAGTTGTTCTATTGATAAACGAATTGTTATCCTGTTGAGTGCGCGAACGAACAGGCTGCAAGTGGTGGGAGTGCGATGAGTGGGCTAATCTGGTGCTGCGGGCATAAGATTGCCGTGAAGGCAGAAAGCGTTTATCTCGGAGGAACAGTCGCTATGATTGTAGCGACAAAATTTTGTCAATGTTGCTACATTCCTACGGTGGCTCAGAGGGTCGGTGGAGCAAGCGGTATCGTCATCAACTAATTTAAGGGCTCTTTTTTAGACCTTATTTAACCATACCAAGGTGGTTATAGGAGCGCCCCCCCCAAAAAGGGGGTCCGTATTCGAAAAGAGGCCGAGTGTAGGATTTGATTATTTGATTTTTTTTATGTGGCAGTGCTAAGCTCAGGAGTCACCCTTTGTATTACCAGTCCGTCATGTCATTTGTCATGTCATGGTGCAATGTCTAGCAGTAAGCTTAGTACGGGAGGGAGGGTGGGGGAATAGGTTAAGGATTATAAAGGTACGGGGGTATTGAAGAAGGTGGTGATGAACCCTGCGTTTGAACTCTTGGATGTTGTAGGAGCTCGGAAAAACTGACTGCGAGAGATTATTCCACAGTCGAGTTGTTCTATTTACAAACGAATTCATATCTTGTTGAGTGCGTGAAAGGGGGAGTTGCAGGTGGAGGGAATGAGACGAGTGGGCTAATCTGGTGTTGCGGGTATAGGATTGCCGTGGAGGCAGGAGAGCGTTTAGCTCGGAGGAACAGTCACTATGAAAGTAGCGATAAAATTTTGTCAGTGCAGCTACATTCCTACGGTGGTTCAAGGGGTCGATGGTGGAGCAGATGGTGTCGCCATCAATTAGTTTAAGGGCCATTTTTTGGACCTTATCTAACCATGCTAAGGTGGTTATTGGAGCGCCGCCCCAAACGATGGAGTTATATTCGAGAAGAGGCCGAATGTAGGATTTATAAATAACAGCACGGGCCGATGGCTGGAGGAGGAACTTGCACATCTTAAGAAATCCCAAGCACTGAGATCCTTGTTTGGCGATTTGGAATATGTGGTCATTCCATAGCAAGTCTTTGGCTAAAGTCTCGCCTAAGATGTGTACCACGTCATCCACTCTCAAGGATGGTGAGGTGTTGATCTTTTTCTTTGAAATAAGACAGTACTTGGTTTTGGTGGGAACACGATTCTTCTCTCCCCACTCTAGAATGAGTTCAATGTCATTATTAATAGAGTACCGTCGTCAGCGAAGCTGAGAAGTGGGTTGGAGGGGATTGATAGTAATTCATTTATAAGTCATTTATAAAGATGAGAAATAGGGCCGGTGATAAAATTGGGGTCCCGCAGAGATGGGGTGAGATTAAGATTTGGCGCCATCTAATACTACCTTAATTGAGCGGCCGGAATGGAAACTCTCCACTTATACAGAAGCGAGTCAATTCCAATAGCTTTGAGTTTAGCTAACAAGAGTGCCATATTCTATCAAAAGCCTTGGAGATATCCAAAGCAACTAAACTAGATTCACCAGATCCAGGCGAACTTCGGTTGAGGTGTTCTGTAAGACAAACTAAAAGATCGCCAGTGGATCTTTTTTGTCGGAAGCCGTTTATAAGTCGGTTGGATTCTAGATATCCCATAAGCTTTTTGTAGATTATCGTCTCCATGGTTTTCGAGAGAATAGAGTCTGTATAAACTCCGGAGAAGTATGATAGGGCAAAAAGTTTGCGCAAAGGTGAGGCACAATGTTTTAAGACGATGGGTGGTAGATTATCGGGTCCAGTGGAGTTGTTGGCATCGAGCTCTTTGAGGCACCTATAAACTTCGCGAGTCCTGAATAATATGCTGTTCATTGAATGGGCATTGTGCTCGAGAGCCGGGGTAGCGTATCAGTTTCGGGTAAATTTGATGCAAGCAGAGATGCCAATAAATCAGCGGAGTTGTGGGTGTAGTGAGTGAAACTCTTCTTGATGAAGCTCACCAAGGGCCAGAAGTAAGTGGACGTTTTAATCACTTGCATTTTTGTAACACGTATAAAAAAATTTCTTATGATTGACAATAAGTTATTTTGTGGCAAGTTTTAGCGATGGATATTATATTTAAAGGTAAGTGCTAAATTTTTTCAAATCGGCTATAAAAATGCCAAGGAAGGGTTTAACACGTTAACGACCTTCCTAGGCGATCATTCTAGGGGTGGCCACAAACCAGATGATAAATTTGCACGAAATGAGTTAATTGTAGCCCAATGTTAGAATATATTGTTTATTTATATGTTTTGAGGAGTTTGTAACGTCAAGGATAGTATGACGCATATGCGCGTCGCCGGTTTATGGAACAAAATTGTGTTGTATAAACCGCAGGACGCAAATATGCGTCACTATAAAAAAAAGTTAAAAGGGTTGTAGCAATTATTTTATTCTAGTATACATATACATATCGTGGGTTTAAAAGCAGAACTCACTAAGTCAAAAACCATAGTTTTTAGTAAATCGATATTTAAGATGTTTGTGTCTCTGAAAATTTTGTAATGGCATATAATAGTAATCGGCTCAGTATACATTGTTTTTTAGATTTCTTAGTTTAGTTTACAAAAGAATTGAAATAATTATTTAATTCTAATACTGGATTTTTAGATTAAAATAAAAAAACGCAACGAATTAGTGAGTTTTGGCAGAAATGATGTGGTAGTTTTGTGTCATTATGGACAAGGTAAATCCGAAACTAACCCCCTAAAAACCTTAACAATATTAGTGTGCGGGCTATAAGGTATTGCCAGTATAAAGTTGGCATTATAAGACTTACTTTAGTATAAAAAACTGAAAACTTGAAAAATTGTACTTAGTGAATTCTGCTTGTAAACCAACGATATATTCTCTTTCAATATAAACTTTCAAAATTAACAGTTCATTCAATAATAACAAAAAAAAATATAAAAATAGATTAAAAAAACACTGAAAAATTAAATAATTTAAAAAAAAAATGATGCTAATGGTTGAATTGTGCCACATTTTAAAACATGGTGCTACACATAATCCGATAGGCTGACCCTTGATATCTACACATGTATCGCAAATAAAATGAGTATCAGTCCTTTTTTTCTTCATTGAACATTATCGGCACTTTTTACGTTTATCAGTACGGTTGTAATTGTTTTTTCTTTGTACTTGTTTTTTTGTGTGAGATAGAAGGATTAGGACTTGAGGAACACGATACATCAGAAAGATCTTGGGAGTTCAATAATGATATTGCAAGCATTTCTCGAAAACGAAGATATGATGTTTTGCTTCCTTTATGTTTGTTCAGTAACCAATTGCTGTTCCATACTGAAATATCAACTATATGGAGGAAAACTTTTATGTACCATCGCAGACTCTTTCTCGGGGTGGAGTAATAAGATGTCATCTTCTCGTTTCGGTCTACACCTGTGTAATGTAATCTGCAACCATTTTGGGTTTTTGTGATGTAATTCCCCTTTTATTTCGGTATTCGGTCATTTCAGCTTTATGCAAAGAGGATATCATCAAGCCATCGCGCTTATCTTTCCATTTCTGCACAGTTATATTGTTTCTTCGTCTCCAAATGGTTCCATTTTTCTTAAGCCTTTTGGTAATTACATCGCTTGGATTTTGTTTTCGGTTGGCCCTCATAGTTCCACATAAATGTGTCCGTTGCTCAAAAAGATGTTCTGCCAAAATAACACTATTGTAATAGTTATCCATGTACAATATGTGACCTTTTCCAACGTAATCCTTGATTAACTCTTCAACAGCACCAAAAGCATGACCTTCGACACGAGGTTGCTCAGTATTCTTACCACTATAAATCAAGATATTTAGGAAGAACCCATCGGGTGTACAAAGTTCATAGAATTTAATTCCATATTTATGTCTTTTATTGGGGATGTACTGCCGAAAAGATAGCCTTCCACGCCACAGCATCATTGCTTCATCAAGTGCTAGGTGTTGTGCGGGATAGTACACTTTTTTTTTGTTGGCAAGTACATATATGATCGGAAACGTTCGATATTTTATGAAGCCTATGACTTGTGTCATTTGTCTCGATATTGTAAAAACACAAACACCGCAAAATAGTTTCAAAACGATTTCTGCTCATAATTTTTCCAAAAATTGGATGATGATACATTTCATTTTTGCTCCAATAATGTCGTAAATATGGCATATGAAGATTTCTCATTATAATACACAACCCAAGAAATCGCCTGAATTCTGTAATATTTAAAGGGTTCCATTTCAATAAATTTGATTTGGGCTTTAGAGTTCCAGATTGTAAATGGGCTGCGGCCCGTAAGTTGACCCATTCTGTTATTTTTAAAAGCAAACTTTCATAAAAAAAAAAAATAGAGAGAAAATATTTTCTGCTGACACATTACTATCTAATTGTACTTTAATTCCTTCTTGACCAATAAATTCGAAAACATCTGGTTCAAAATCTAAATCAGTCCAATCTTCATCATTTTCAGAGTCACTGGTAATTATTGGTTCTCCATCATTATCTTCAACTATTTCTATGTCTCCTACATCATTTAATAGCGATTCATCACTAGTAGATCCTAGATTTGAACAAAAATATTCACTACCTGTGTCAGAAAATGCTTCAGGTGTACTGCTTTCGTCGCTTGCATTTACAATTTCATTGATTTCTGAGTTCGCTAATTTTCTTGCACCTTTTTACGAAAATTAAAAAAAAATTATTGTATATAATAATTTTTATAACAATAATAATAATTTTCTCACTTTTATCGTAAATAGTACAAGTTCCCTTTCAATCACTTTTTACTTGCAACTAAGCTTTATAAATTCTGTTGGAAGAGTGAAAGTAATTGCGAAATTCTCATGTGTTACGTATCACACACAAAAAAACCACACACAGAAAATAACAACTTGCTACTTCCCCTAAACCGAAAAAAATTCAATAGAATCTGTAAACCAATAGTACGTATGGAAATGGTACTTTAACATTGCAAAAATGCAGGACAAGGTTTTATTTTTGGGATGTGTAGGGGATTAGGACTTGAGGAACACGATACATCAGAAAGATCTTGGGAGTTCAATAATGATATTGCAAGCATTTCTCGAAAACGAAGATATGATGTTTTGCTTCCTTTATGTTTGTTCAGTAACCAATTGCTGTTCCATACTGAAATATCAACTATATGGAGGAAAACTTTTATGTACCATCGCAGACTCTTTCTCGGGGTGGAGTAATAAGATGTCATCTTCTCGTTTCGGTCTACACCTGTGTAATGTAATCTGCAACCATTTTGGGTTTTTGTGATGTAATTCCCCTTTTATTTCGGTATTCGGTCATTTCAGCTTTATGCAAAGAGGATATCATCAAGCCATCGCGCTTATCTTTCCATTTCTGCACAGTTATATTGTTTCTTCGTCTCCAAATGGTTCCATTTTTCTTAAGCCTTTTGGTAATTACATCGCTTGGATTTTGTTTTCGGTTGGCCCTCATAGTTCCACATAAATGTGTCCGTTGCTCAAAAAGATGTTCTGCCAAAATAACACTATTGTAATAGTTATCCATGTACAATATGTGACCTTTTCCAACGTAATCCTTGATTAACTCTTCAACAGCACCAAAAGCATGACCTTCGACACGAGGTTGCTCAGTATTCTTACCACTATAAATCAAGATATTTAGGAAGAACCCATCGGGTGTACAAAGTTCATAGAATTTAATTCCATATTTATGTCTTTTATTGGGGATGTACTGCCGAAAAGATAGCCTTCCACGCCACAGCATCATTGCTTCATCAAGTGCTAGGTGTTGTGCGGGATAGTACACTTTTTTTTTGTTGGCAAGTACATATATGATCGGAAACGTTCGATATTTTATGAAGCCTATGACTTGTGTCATTTGTCTCGATATTGTAAAAACACAAACACCGCAAAATAGTTTCAAAACGATTTCTGCTCATAATTTTTCCAAAAATTGGATGATGATACATTTCATTTTTGCTCCAATAATGTCGTAAATATGGCATATGAAGATTTCTCATTATAATACACAACCCAAGAAATCGCCTGAATTCTGTAATATTTAAAGGGTTCCATTTCAATAAATTTGATTTGGGCTTTAGAGTTCCAGATTGTAAATGGGCTGCGGCCCGTAAGTTGACCCATTCTGTTATTTTTAAAAGCAAACTTTCATAAAAAAATAGAGAGAAAATATTTTCTGCTGACACATTACTATCTAATTGTACTTTAATTCCTTCTTGACCAATAAATTCGAAAACATCTGGTTCAAAATCTAAATCAGTCCAATCTTCATCATTTTCAGAGTCACTGGTAATTATTGGTTCTCCATCATTATCTTCAACTATTTCTATGTCTCCTACATCATTTAATAGCGATTCATCACTAGTAGATCCTAGATTTGAACAAAAATATTCACTACCTGTGTCAGAAAATGCTTCAGGTGTACTGCTTTCGTCGCTTGCATTTACAATTTCATTGATTTCTGAGTTCGCTAATTTTCTTGCACCTTTTTACGAAAATTAAAAAAAAATTATTGTATATAATAATTTTTATAACAATAATAATAATTTTCTCACTTTTATCGTAAATAGTACAAGTTCCCTTTCAATCACTTTTTACTTGCAACTAAGCTTTATAAATTCTGTTGGAAGAGTGAAAGTAATTGCGAAATTCTCATGTGTTACGTATCACACACAAAAAAACCACACACAGAAAATAACAACTTGCTACTTCCCCTAAACCGAAAAAAATTCAATAGAATCTGTAAACCAATAGTACGTATGGAAATGGTACTTTAACATTGCAAAAATGCAGGACAAGGTTTTATTTTTGGGATGTGTAGGGGGCGTCAATAAGAGCTTAAGTTTGAGTTTTCGGGATAGGGGGGGTCAATATGAGCTTAAGTTTGAGTTTTCGGGATTCTAACCCCCCCCCCATTTGGCCACCATCTTGGAAAACGTGTGCAAATGGTTTTTCCACTATATCTCCGAAACGGTACATCTTACCGAAAATCTTCTTCCAACTTTTATCACAAACTGAATACGTCCATATTTTGCTAGATAGTTAACATAACTGAATAAAGCACTTTTTTGTGCAGCCCTAAAACAAATTATAAAAATTGGAGTAACGCATGTTATTATTCAAAGAATTTCATTTTAAACCATATCGTACCTTATAAAACATGGCATAACAGCAAGAAAAACCCGCAACAAAATGCAAAACATTTTTTTTACATTACTCAAACATCGGCATTTCTCATAACGTATAGTCATTCATTCATTATTATTACTTGCTAGCTGTTATTGCTAATTTCTAGGAGGTAAAATTGTAATAAAATATTCCGAAAATCTGTCAGTTTCCTACCTTCGGGGCGCTGTAAAACCCTTCGTAGTGAATGAAATTAAAAAAGTAATGAATGAAAATTATTCCTAATGAAACCCTCTACAAAAAACTTTTTTTTTTTGTTAAAGTTGAAGGAAAAAAAGGTATAGCCTTTAAAAGAAAATATTGTGACTAATTTTTGTGTTCTAAGGCTTATAACTTTTTAATTATTCATTTTACCACAAAATTTCTAACTAATAAATTGTAGATTATTTAATTCTAAACAAAAAGTTTCCGCGCAAATTTTCGGTAAGATGTACCGTTTCGGAGATATAGTGGAAATACCATTTGCACATGTTTTCCAAGATGGCGGCCAAATGGGGGGGGGGTTAGAATCCCGAAAACTCAAACTTAAGCTCATATTGACCCCCCTACACATCCCAAAAATAAAACCTTGTCCTGCATTTTTGCAATGTTAAAGAAATGTTACCATTTCCATGTACTACAATGCAGAAAATGAATTACATAGAAAATGGAGACGCATATATGCGTCCTCGGTTTATGGCGAAAACCGCAGGACGCATATGCGTCCTGTGGTCGTCAACGTGTTAAAGACATGTCGAAACACGTGATCGTTTTTCTTACTTTTGCAACTTTCATAGGCTGGCAAATACTTGCCACCGCCTACCAACGGTCTAGATTTTGTGTATTATTTAACTACAACGTTCATATTTATTTATGTTTCATCGAGCAGAGTTGAGCAGAACATTTTTCTTTTCATTTCAAGAATGGAGTTTTAAAGAATGGTTAAAAAAGAGGAAAAATTAAAGAAAAATCCATCTTTATAGCAACGTTTCAGCAAAATTTGATTGAAGTGATGTTACTGAGGACTCTAATAGACGAATAAAGAACATTTTCGCTGCTTATTCTTCGGAAATTGCTACCAAATGGAATGCTGCAGGAAACTCAGAGGAACATTTATTAACTAAAAATAAAAATAATAGTTTAAAAAACACGCTTTTAGCACGCACTAAAAATTACAAAATAATTCGGACATTTAGTTTGATGACTCAAGAGTTTTGCCTTTGCCAAATCTTCATTAGATTGCAGGTAAACATAAACAATTTCAGTTCATGATGAACGGTAAATAATTACCTATGCGAAATGGTTATAAGTAGGTAATCATCTTTATTGAATATTTACTATGATTTATTATGAAAGAAAGCGTGGAGCGTTTATGTAATCTTTACTCTTTTTGGACAAATGCCGGGAAGAAAGCAATTATATAACCAATATATAAAAAAGAAGATAAATTAACCTGTAAAAACTACTGAGGCATCTCACTCCTAAGCACCAGCTACACAAGTTTCACAATCTTTGTAAAGCAAAAACTAGAACCTATTGCGGAATAGCTTATAGGAGAATATCTGGACAAAAAGGTCAGCATTGGACCAGCTGCTGACCTTAAAGCAAATACTGCAGAAAACCTGGGAAAAGAATGTAGATATATACCAGATATTTTTCGACTTTCAACAGGCCTATAACTCTATAAACAGAGAGAGGCTGTACGAGATTCTATCAAAATCAGAAGTCTCTTAAGCTAATACGACTAATCAAATGGGCAACAAATAGCTCATTGGCGAAAGTAAGTGACCGAAGTACTATTTGAAGTACGACAAGGTCTCATACAAGGAGATGGACTGGGCGAAATGCTTTTCAATCTGGCCCTAGAATGAATGATAAGGAAAACGTCAGTCCAGAGAAATGCATCAATTGCAGCACAGTCTGTGCAATATGTAACTTCGTCGTGAATATCTTCGGAAGGTTCTATTTTGGCAGCAAAAAAGTTGATGTCTAACTGAAAGAGGCGACAAAGTATACAGGCCTAAACATCAATGAATAAAAAGCATGGATTATGGAACCGTCCAGAGCTGGAAGATTTAGAATGGAAAAAAATATATATCTACCGACGAGCACAATTTGGAAGTAGTCAATAAAGAAAACAGTTTACCTTGGTCTACGATTAGAAAAAAAAACGACAAAAATGACGTGATAACTGGACGAAAACTACTGGCTAATAGAGGATTTTATGCCCAAAAACAAATACTGCACTCAAGATTTGTGCACAGAAAAACTAAACTTTCACTCTACAAAACAGTAATATATAACCAGTAATGTTCTATGGCAGCGAGACTTGAACTATGACTCAGGACATAGGGGAACGAGTCAAGAGGTTTGTAAGAAAAGTTCACAGGTGCATAATAGGCCCAACGAGAGGGGATGGAATATGGCGGAGGATATACAATATCGAGTTGTATGAACTTTTTGACGGCACGGGATCTCTCAACGTTTATAAAAATCAACAGGCTAAGACTAGGCGGCCGCATAATCAAGATGGAGGACAACCGTGTTCCAAAACGGCTCATGGTGACAGAAATCTTTAGAAATAGACCAGTAGGGAAATCCACAAGGAGAAGACTCTGTGATGGACGCAGAGACAATGCTCAACATGGAACTTGGAGGGCTACTGTAAGGGACCCAAGCTTGGACAAATGCCCTAGAGGAGGCCAAGGCTCGATTTGGGCTGTAGCGCCATTGGATGGATGGTAATTTTACTTACGTATAGTACAAAATTTGAATTTTTAAATGGTACTTGTGCAAAAATTAAAGGTGTTTCTCAAGCAGCCCGACAGCTTCGAACTCGCTAAAGGAGGTGGGTCACAGCCCATACAAAATTACCCCAGGCCCGGCGCAAAAGAAAAGTATCTCAGATTATCGGCTATAATAAGTATTGAATTTCTGTATAGTTGTTATATCCCGTAACTGTGGCTAAGGTGTTAATAATGCTATTTATTTTTATTCGGGCGAAATGACTAATTAACCCTGTATTTTTGTAACGCCACCACATATCTTCATGAATAAGGTATCAGTGCACGCAGAATACTCCCACCTATCTAAAATTGTAAAAACGACGTACCAACTTCCAGAGTTATGAGTCGTCAAAGTCAAAGTTTTGTTTTTTTTAACAAAAATGTCACTTTCAACCAACTTTTTCTCCAAAATATTCATAGTCAACTAATGTTTTTTTTCTCAGAATAAGAAAGCTTGGAGTTTTTCCTTTGAATAAAGGTCGATTCGCACTATACGGAACGTCACGGAACGGCAACGTCACGTCAAAATATTCTTCAATGAGTTTTGCACTACACGTTCACATATATAGGCAACGTCACGGACCGTCAACGTAACGGCACGTCAAGATTAGTTTCAAACTATATTTTGACGTGCCGTGCCTTGACGTGACTGATCTATTCTGTTGAATGCGAACGTAGTAACGGCAGCATTTCGAATTTTTCAAATAATAATCTTTTTTTGAAGAAACTAATTCATCATGGAAGATGAAAAATTGATTGAAAAGGTTCGGCGATAGGAGAAGCTGTATGATCTTTCGCAGAAAAGATATAGTGATAATACTCACAAAGAGAAAATTTGGTCAAATATTGTCAAAGAATTAAATACACCAGGGGCCTTATTCTCAATTACAATATTGTAAGAATTTCTCTCGAAAATGCCAAAATGGTATTCTGTATTACAAATTGATTACATTCTGCTCGAAAATTTAACTATATTGTTAGATTTTTACTCGAAATCTCAAGGATAATCGAGCAATTTATAACATTTTATGCATGGGGGAGACAATTGAAACCTCTTGCACTCATTTTCATTTCTTTCGGGGATATTCCTACTAAAGGAAGCAATATTGTAATAGGGAATACGGAAGCATTTTAGTTTCGGATAACAGTTTCGAGTATTCTAATAGAGAATAAGACCCCAGGTAAGTGTTAGGTTTTAATTTTCGCAATAGTTTCTAAACTACAATGGACGAAGTTGCAAGAAGAGAAATTAAAAGAACGATTTATACCCTTTACTACATTACCATTAACGTACAGCATTACAAGACCGATACGCTCGCCTCAGGTGCAAAGTAGCTACCAATATGATATGCAACGCCCAAAACCAATGTAAATTCAAACAAGCATATCATCATCAACTTCAAATCCCCAGGAATCAATATGTTCAATGTTCAATATATGCTCAAACGGCAACACCAACACTATCCCCATCTCAAAATTCAACTCTTCCGCGTCAGCACAAGAATTTTATGAAAGCTATCCCATCACACATTTAACCAATGAAATATAATTTAATTTTTACTTTCTATATTAAACGAAGTTGACTTGTTTTAATTATAAACAAACCATCAATTTTTGCTTAGCACTAATAGCGTCTCGAAAAGATGTGTTTTTTTAAATTTTATGTTCAATTTTTATTAAAAGTAAATAAAACTGCTACTTCGACATTCTCTATCATTGCTAACTTGGTATTATTAAACTTTGGCATTCCAAATAATAATTTAAAATCAGCAATACGGAATAAAGGCAATACCCTATCTAACTTTTTTTAGACTGAACGCAAAATTTACGTTGACGTGACGTTTAAGTGCGAATTGAAAGCAAAATTGACGTGCCGTTGCCGTTCCGTGACGTTGACGTTCCGTATAGTGCGAATCGACCTTAATGTCTAAACAATTTTGATGCTACGGCCTTTACTTTCGAAGTTATAAGCAATTTAAATGCTAAAACTGGCCTTATTTGCGGAAATTGCAAGCAATTTTGACTTTGACTTTTTTTCACTTAGTGCTTTTCGACATAAGCTTAGGAAAAAGAGTACTAAAAAAGTACGAAATAACGCCAATTTTAGTGTTAAATTGGAATTGGAGAATTCTTTTTTCCTAATCCGTTGACTGGGACCTCTGTTTTCAAAACAAAAACGACAACTCTGCCGCTATCCGGCACAGGCAGGAATGCAAATCTGTAAAGCCTAATCGGGAGTGAACGAACGCAATCAAAACTAAGGACGTCGTCTGCAGAGCGTAGAAGAGATCTCAGAGAAGAGTCAAATCCTCATTTGACAACAAGTCGAGAAACAAACACCTTGGGCCGTATTTGGTTTCTATGAATCCGATCCGATCTATGAATCGACTCGTCAAAAAAAGCTTGTCGACTTGTTTTTGGCATTACGATCGAATCGACAAATGTGGTCATACAAAATCATAAAATTGGGTGATATTACTTCAAGTGCAGCAAACCACTTATACTTAATTACAAGAAAAACTGTTAAGAGTTTATTGTTTTTGTTGAGCCTTTTAATAAACGTCAAACGTCTATATCGACACGTAAAGAGACCTTATTATGCTATCGATATCGTGCTGCCAAATACCAATTTTTATTTATTCAGAAGTCGATATCGACTCGAGAAACCAAATACCGCCCAAATGCGGCTGGTTCTTGGTAAGTTCCATCAAGAAAAATTTTACTGCACTCACAACCCCTTCCGCGAGAGTTTGCTGGAAACCTGCAACAAATTTTAAACCAGCAAACCGTTTCTGACGACACAAATATTGAAGAGCTGTAGAGTACGACAAAGGACGCAATATTGACGGCTGCGGAAACAAGCATCGGTTATGTCCAAAGAAACCAGCAACACTGGATCTCGACCCCGAAAGACGTTATCAACTTGAACGCGAATATACTCCCAATTACACCGGGAGGTAAAGAGTAGTGTCCGGGGTGATAAAAGGCAACAAATAAATGATCTCGCAGAATAAACGGAAAACGCGGCAAACACAGGCAACAGTAAGGTGCTGTACCAAATCACTCTAAGCACTCTACTAAAAAGCATGCCGTTAAGAGTGCGGATGGAAGGCTGCTGTGCAGCGACGAGGAGCAACTCCAAAGATGGAGAGATTACTTCTTTGCCGCCCTGAATGGTTCACTTACACAGGAACCTCAGGAAACCAGCACCAATGCACAGCCAATAAGAATCACCACCCAGGCCCCATTCAAGACGGAAATAGTAACCGCAATTCATGCGATGGCCAATGGTAAAGCAGCTGGAAAAGATGGCATTCCGCCAAAAGTGTTGAAAGCCGAGTCAAGCCTCATAGCAGATGCGCTTCAGCCAATCCTGGAAATATCATGGAACACCTGTATCTTTCCGGAGGATTGGACGGAAGGTGTCATAGCCAAAATACCAAAAAGGGGGGACCTAACAATATGCGACAACTAGAGAGGCATCTGTTTATTATCTACTGTGGGCAAAAATTTGTCCCATATTTTACTATCTAGGATAAGAGAGGCAGTAGACCGAACGCTTAGAAGACAGCAGGCTGGATTCAGAAAGGGCCGCTGCTGCATAGACCATATTAACACCTTTCGAATCATAGTGGAGCAGTCTACTGAATTCCGGTCCCCCCTTTACCTTGCTTGCGTAGATTATGAGAAAGCGTTCGACTCGGTTAATAGGAGCTTTATCTGGCAGGCACTACGGCGACGTGGGCGGCCTGATAAAATAATAGAATTCAGAAAACCCCTATATAACAATTTCAAATGCAGAGTTCTCCATAATGGAAAATTCTCCGACAGCTTTGAGGTGAGCTCAGGAGTACGACGCCTACTTTCGCCTTCACTATTTTTTATAGTAATAAATGACATCCTTGTCGGCGCTCTGGATAGTAGAACAGGCGGCATACAATAGGCTGTGACAGGAGGAATTAGGCATGTAAGGGAAGAAGAAGGGGAGTTATGTAGGTGGAAAAGATTAAGAAACCGCCACTGCAATGCTACCCCTGCACCCAAATATTTCCTTAGTTTTGCACATGTTGAACCCATGCCGACAACTGACTCCAGCAATCCCTCCAACTACCCTCAAATAGCAATTAGTTCTAGTCTCTTCAAAACCGTGGAGATTGGATTGGATAGCTCATGAGGTATCTAGAATCCAATCTAATTATAAACGACAATACGGCTTCCGACAAAAAAAATCCATTAGAAATATTTTTGTTTGTCTACAGAACACCTCAACCGAAGTTTGCACCGATTTGATCAATCTAGTCAGGTTGTGCTAGATATATCCAAGGCTTTTCATAGAGTTATGGCACTCAGCCGTACTAGCTTAACTCCAAGCCAGTGGATTTGACACTGCTACAGGGGACGGACGGCTAACAAAGACCTCAGAAGATGGTGGCTCCCGATTTTTCACTTCTATCAAATCCTGAGAAGAGTCACTGCAGAAGAACATCTAGCAGCTCTTTTAGCTAGTCCCAATCCCCTGCTATCACCTGCTCTATTTCTTATCTTTATAAATGACCTACTCTTAATCCCCTCCAACAATAGTCAAATTTGCGCTGATGACGGTACTTTGCGTTACTCATACGGCTTCGATAATACAAGTCAACTACGTGCCAGATACTGTCTTGATGTTCAACTCGGACAAAAAACATCCCAGTGCTCGAAATCTCTTAAGTGCAAGTTCTACTACTAGTGATTGCCCCGTCCTGTAATATAAAAATCATCCATTGGGCTTCTTCTCCAATACAACTCTCTTATTTGGGAGCCGCTACGAAAACACCCTTGGCGTGGTTAGATAAAGCACAGTAAATAAACCACAGTAGGAACGTAGCTGCAATGCCCAAGTTTTATCGTTATTATTATAGCGACTACTCCATCGAACTATTCTTTCTCGTGCCTCCACGGCAATTTTATACTCTCTGGACCAGAATTTAAGAAATTAACTAGAGCTGAGCCAGAGTTACACGATACAGTACATTTTCCGCTTACACGATGGTAAAATGTACTGAGTCCTCAATTATTTTTAAATGTACCGGTTCAAATATAATTCCCTACTGGTATATGAGCGTGTAAGTGTAATTTAAAGTACGTATTCTTACTTCTTTTGCGGGAGCAAAATATACAATTTAAAATGAGACGAAGTGAAATTTGAAATACGAACCGGAGAGGCATTTATTATTTTATTTGCGGCAGTAAAATTCCCAATTTGAAATGAGTCGAGGAAAGATCGTAAAAACGTACTGGAGAGACATTTCCTACTTCTTTTGAGGCAGTGAAATTTTCAACTTGAAATGAGGCGAGATTGTAATTACGTACTGAGGAGACATTTTTTTACATTTTTGCGGAACAAATTTTCCAATTTGAAATTAGGCGAGGTGAGTTTGTAAAATATAAATTTGCATTGTGGAGGCGTAAGTTTCCTACATACTCTGAAGCAGTTTAATGCATAACAAACTCATTTAAAATTGTATCCTTCCTAGCACTAGAGTAAACGTTCTCGGCGTTCGTTAAGAGTAAATGTTACATGAAGGTTAATTCGTTAGCCATATCTAGACTATAGATACGAAGCTTGGAAAATATCGACTAGTGCGATAGGAACGACCAATATCCTAGAATATCCTATCACGAGCTGGATCATAGTATATACTCATCTGACTCATAGTATAAGCACATCGAGGAGAACTACAAGTTTCAATCGATACCGCAGTGAAACTAGGGCCTTACACTAGATTGATTCAAACAGAACGTTTTTCCGCCTACAAGTCTTTAAGGATTATATGTGGTTTTTGTTTTGGAAAAAAAAACACGGGATATTGACAAAACAAGAATTAATAATCAAACTCGAATTGAAAGCAGAGTTATTGGTAGTCCTAAAACCAAGATAAGATAGAAGACCAGTTGAGGGAATAAAGGAAAGCGAAAATTGTGACAAAAGTTGGCCTGAAACCGAAATAGCTCAAAGCGAGACTATTGGAGAACCCTATGTTTCCAAGAGAAGGATAATAATAATGTTAGGATGTAAAAAATGTGATCTTTCCATAAATTCTACCTTTTGCTCATGTAATTTCCTTTGTACAGGATCGGAAGGCCGGTCCTTTAATAGTTTATGTAATCTTATTATCAGTTTATTGGTTTCGCTAGCATATCTTTCTAAGCGTGGTGTCCTGAAAGGATTTTAGTAAATATATATTAACAGAAACAAAACAATTTGAGTACCTGATGGTGTTAAAATAGGAGTAATGACTGCAATCAACACCAATTTCTTGGGGAAGATTTAATACATTTGCCTGAGTTGTTGTTACATTTATTTTCAAGCTATTATCTAACGATTTAGCCAAATCAACAGTTTCATCAAAATTTAATTTGATTTTTCTTTTAGCTATACTGAAAATGTCCTTTAAAGATTTTAAAACATCCTGTTCTTCGGCATGTACGTTTTCTACATGATCTGTGAGTCTTTCTGGTGTTTTAAGATCCTCACGGCAAATTGGACAAAGGAATCCCTCGAGTATTTGACCATCGTCGCTATCAAATGGATTAGACATAATTTGCCTTCAATTAATATTATCCCAGCGATGTTGTTTACGACGCCTCCAATTTACTGCAAAACGAGATTTCAATTTGTATAAAACTGACATTTATCGAGATCTTCTTCTTACTACAAAAATTAATTTTTTTAAAATAAATTTGATACCCAAAGAAGTGAAACAAACTGTTTTTTAAATGTTTTTAATTTGAATGTTTGATTAATAGTGCAAGCAAAATTTGGATAATAAAATTATTTTATTAATAAAAGGAAGGGAAAATTCTTCAATTTGTTCTAGTACCTGAATTAACTGCATATATTTTTTTTTTGTTTTTCTGCAACATAACCTCAACTAATTTAAGGTGAAATGTCAAAACCAATGATTTTATAAAAAAGCTAAAAGAATTACTGCACATAGGGCTGTGAGAAGACTGCTTTTTAGTAACTAACATGGATAGTAAAAAAGTGACCGTTTTAACACCGCATGGCAGAAGACAAAATATACACATTTCTCCAAGTACAACAATCTTACAAGTAAATTATATTTAATATATTTAAAGCTCCATCCAATTCATTTTTTTCTCCAGATCCTCGAGGATGTTTGTAAGAAGTATAAGGAATTCAATAGTGACGAGTATGGTCTGAAACATCATAATACAGTTCTAGATTTGTCACTTATGTTCCGTTTCTCCGGTTTACCTAATAATTGTCTGCTTGAAATGGTTGAGATTACTAGAAAACGTGAAGATGGTCAAGTTACTCTTTGTATTCAGCTTGAAAATGGCTCACGATTTCAGGATACCTTTGATCCTTCTGATAATTTATTGAATGTTTTAAATAAATTACATCCAGATAAAGGGGCTGAGCATCAACAACCTGTGATTATTTATATGAGAAAGGAAATATATGGCGAAAATCTGGCTAAAACCACACTTAGGAGTCTAGGAATGACAAGTGGACGAGCGATGGTTAGGCTGATAAATAGATCCCCAGAAGATCTTAAAACGTAATAATATGTTATCTTAGTCTATTTCTTTTAGAATAATCAATACCATTTTCAAACTTTAATCTTATACATCTCCAACCTTAAAAACTCAACGAGTTCATAACTGTATACAATGTATTTAATTATGCATTATTCAAGAATGTATTTCCATTTTAAGAACTCCTTCATTTACACCACACTTATATATAGTAGGGATGCACACGTGATTACTGAACAACTGTTGTCGAAACTGTATTTTCAACTAAAATTTGTGTCGTGAAAATTAACATACGATTTTTGATTTTGATTAGTCTTTGTATCTTATAGGGACACACAAATTGATATCTCCTAGTAGATACAAAAAAAAGTTCCTCGCGGTGAATTATGCTGTCAAACCTGTTCGACAACAGTTGAAAGAATAGTCGTGTATGCCTCCACAATATCCATACTTATTACAATATTTTACAGGCAAGCAAATGTTTACATACCAATTAAAATTGAACCAAAGCCAGAAGAAGATGAAACACAGAGGCGTAAGCCTACCCCCGCTCCCAGTAAAGCATTACAAATAAATTCAGACACCATAAAATCACTCAAGAAAAAGGAAATTGTCGAAGGCAAAGCAGAAATTGAAAATAAAAAAGAAGAACCCACTCCGAAGGCAGTTAGCCCCGGACCTTCTACAAAACCGCCATACGATTGGGGTACGGGCGGAAGAGCCATGAATGAAAAAATAGAAAAACTAGACCAAGATCAAAGTGATGAGGATACTGAAATGGAAGACGAGCCTGAAATATGTGAAGTATGTTACCCGGTAATTATATATAAAATCTAATTCTAAATACCTTTGTAGTTAGGGGAAAGGAATGCCGTAGTTTTCTCTTTAGCAACAGCACAAAAAGTTGTTGATGAACTTCCTGATTCATTTTTCGATCTTACAGTAGAGGATATTAAATTAATATTGCGAGACTTAAAGAAGGTTTCAGAAGGTAACGATGATGCTCCGCTTTTAACAGCAAAGTTACGAGAAATGGAAAAGAATAATGTAATGTTGCACAAATTAACCCAATATAAGAAAGGTGTCATTAGAATACAATTTCCTAACCGGTTGGTGCTTCAGGGTACTTTTAAGCCCGTAGAAAAGGTGGAAATTGTTTACGATTTTGTGCGAAACTATTTAAAAGATCCCAATTTGGATTTTCATTTGTGTATGTAATATATGTTATTTTATATTTTCTACTTTAATTCTTATTTAATTGTAGTCACTACACCCCCGAAAAAAATTCTTGCAACAGATAAAACGCTACTCGAAGTTGATTGCATTCCAACTGCAGTTTTACATTTTGGTGTTGATAAAGATACTGAAGAGGAAAATTTTTTAAAACCTGAATTATTAACTAAGCTTACTTCAGCCGATGGAGCTATTTTAGCAGCTTCAAAATCTAGGTAAAATTTTACTGCAAATGTAACTTTTTTTTTTTAAATTTAATATAATAGACATATGGGCTCAGCTAGAGCGCGTCGTGTTCAGACACCAGAAGAAGCAAAAACACCAGACCCTCCGAAATCTACAGGTGCAATACCTAAGCAGCGGAGAACTGATGCATCATTTAAAGAATCTTCAGCAAATGCTGGACCATCTGGAAATGTTCCAAAGTGGTTTAAACCTATTAAAAAGTAAAAAAAGAAAATGTATCTTTTTGTAAATTAAATTTTTTTCATGTATGTGATAAAGAATTTTTATTATTTCACTTTTTTATAAGATTTGAAAAAAAGGCTTAATAAATTATGAGAATCTTTGGGATTTTTTTATATGAAAGTCTAAACTCAGGTGTGACCCTTTGAACTACCAACTAAATGTTGCAGCCATGTAGCTGGCTGGAACATGGCAGCTTTTGGTCGAGCTCCAGCAACGAACAGCAGCATACGGTGTGCGAGAATATGAAATGAATTGCAACATTGAAACGTAACTCCTCACAGCCCATTTTTACTAATTTGCTCCGCACACCGTAGACTTATACGCTGCTGTCCCTGGCTGGAGCTCAGTGGTGTTGTCGAGCCGGAATGCTCCGGAACGTCGTTCCGGTACTTTCTTTTTGAACAGGAACGCGTTCCGGAACTAAAGATGATTTCTGATAACGAGAATTGGCTGACGTATTAAAAAAAATTAAAAAGAATTGCTGATTTTTTTTCTAATTTTTGACGAGTTTTTATATGTATTATCATAGACAAATAAAAGGAAAGATGTTCCATTTCAATCGAATAAGAAAAGTGTGCACTTTCCTGATTAAAGAGCTTTCCTATTGCTGAGAGAGCTGCACTATTAATTGAGAATATCCATTAATAACCATAAAGATAATTTCCACTTCATATTTTTAAATTTGTTACTATTTTACATCTTGAAATCCTGCAAAACGCAATAATTTTCATCTGAATATTTACGAAAATTAAACATTTCCCAATCGAAAAATTAACATATTGCGGAAATATTTTTTGTAAATCAAAACGAAATCAAAATTCGCACAAAACAAACGGTTTTACTTACTTTTGCAAAGTAGTAAAAACCGAAAAGTCTGACCTGAAAAAACAAAATTGTAATGAAACTTACTCAAGTCTCTTGACAGTGCCACCGAAAATAATGATTTAGCGGGGGCAGCTTTCGTTTGGAGGAAGCTTAAATGAAGGAAATAGGAGAGCTCTTTCATCAGGAAAGTGCACACTTTTCTTATATGAAATGGAACATCTTTCCTTTAATTTGTTTATGGTATTGTTATAAACAAGGGTTTGAACCGAACCCGAACCGGAACGAACCGGCTTGTTTTTCCAAACCGTGAACCGGAGTCCGGAACGTTTTTTTTCTGTATTGGTAGATGAAATTCCCATATTTGTAGTTTTTACATTTCCCACCCTTAGTGTAAGAATTTGAGTATGTATGTGAGTAAATTTGGGACATGAGACCCAGGATCGGCCCTGTCTATATAATTATATATACGCGTTCCGGTAAAAAAAATTAGCACAACACCACTGCAGTGGAGCTCGATCGAAAGTGGGGTACGTGGACACCGCATAGGTCAGCTATATTACAAAAACGAGGTGGGCCAGCTAAGGGTTAGTCAACTGTTAGGTTCCGACTGCCCACTGAAACGGAAGGAATGGTGGAGCGAGATAAGAAACTACTTTGGGTGATTTCCAAAATCCAGGGCCGTCTTTAAGGCAGGGCACACCGGGCTCAGCTCAGGGCCTCCTGCTAAAGGGGGGCCTCCTCGTAGAAAATCGTTAAGATTTTTATATATTTTTTTAAAAAAGGTTACTTTACTGTCAAAACATAGTTTTTGAAGGAAAAGTCATAGAAAATGGGTCTTATTTGGATAAGTGCCAATTTTTCTCATTTTTGCAACAGAACATCAAATTCTTTCCGCTATAATGAAAGTAAACCTCTGATATATACTGTAGTGCTGGAAAAATTCCCGATCCAATAAGCCCAAGATCAGTATCGTACTACAATTATTGTAGAAGTTATAGCGATTTGTTTGAAAGTGTTATTAAAAAAAATAATAATTTAGTACAAAATATAATTGTTAATAATGGTGGGGGTAGGGTTTGATCCAAATATATAGTTTGGAAAATTTCTGATCTAAAACGCCCAAGATCATTATCATACTACAATTACTTTAGCGATTTGTTTGAAAGTGTTTTAAAAAAAATCTTATTTAGTAACAAATATAATGTTGAAAGGGGGGGGGGGGGTACACTTCATCCAAACTATATAGTTTCTTCGCGAAAAATTCTTAAAATAAATTTTAAGATTTTCGCTGAAATGGAACGCAAAAACATTTGGCACATTCCATGTCAAATCGGATAAAATTTTTCGACCCCCTCCGTTTTGGCTGAAAATTTTCAAGGAGCTATTGGGCAACTATTTAAGACTACAAATAAATTTTTGTTTTAATTTTTTCAACAATCTATTGACAATAAAAATTAAATGCTGAAAAACATAAACATATTTTCGAATTCAATGTCAAAAGGTCAAAAAATAGTAAAAAAAACTCCACGAAAATGGACGTTTTTGGTGTCAAAATGTTCTGGAGAAGTCACTCTAACATCTCGATCAAAAATCTCGTTGGGATCTTAAGGATTTCGAAAGTTATGAGTAGTTGTTTATAATCATTAATTTTTTACGATATTTATTGAACCCTTTGACCTAGATTTTTTTCGAAACGTCATCAATTTTCACCAAAACTTGTATAAGGGGGTTTATTTGGCCGCTGATTACGAATCTGCGGTTGGATTTTCAAAAAAATGAACCTTTTTACATGAAATGAATTTTCGTCCGCCATCTTGGCTGCCATTTTGAATGTAAAAAAACTTACCGTTTAGAATAGTGAAAGGAGAAAAAATTCAAGATGTACAAAAAGTGAAATTTCAGATAGTACTTATTTTAAAGAAAAATCATAATGATCAATGTTAGAGTGCTTTTTAAAAAATTTCAGGATATTACGTCTCCTTAAGTGGGCCTCCAATCCAAGTAGGCCCAGGGCCTTCAAGCAATGAAAGACGGCCTTGCCAAAATCCATCACTGTGGTATCACGGCTACAGACTTCCATTTGCTGAATTCTGCAGTGATGCATTTTGGAATTCACCATATGTTTTAAAAATATTGAAATCAAGATAATTTTTGTGGCACCACTTAGGAATGAGTTCTATCAGAACAAACGGATATCTTTCTTCTCTGATAGGCAAGCGGCAGTAAGGGCGATAAGGTCGCCGGACCAAGTCTACATTAGTTTAGGAGTGCCAACGTGCTCTTTGTGAGCTTGACGTTCTCAACCAAGTTACCCTTCTGTGGGTCAGCGGGACTTCAAATACAATGAAAAAATGGATGATAGTCCTTATATTATATTGTTACGAATTTACGGCTTAACGGATTCGTAGGATTAATTAAGGAATACACTTTTTAATTATCCACACAATAATTTATTTATCACAAACCAAACACAATTTAAAAATAAACACAATCCTTAGAGTTCACTATAATCACTAGCAAATTTAATATTTCGCACTATTCAATTCTAATTATCGCTTTTTATTTCACTACTTTTCACTGTTCTCACTTTAAAACACTTGTATCGCCTTTATAATCAAAACTCACTCGATAGCGGCTGCCAGGCGCTTTTATATAGGCAGCTCCACCTTTGTCTACTTTCTGGAACCTTCGTTTTCTGGTTCCTTGTGGTAGGTTCTTTTATTTCCTTAAGTTTCGACCAGCTTGAAGTTGTCTTCGCTTATCGCTCGTTAGTTTAGTACATAAATTCTTAATTCAGACAACAACCGAAAATCGTTGATTCATCCTCTCGACGAACAGATGGCGCATAATCATCACATTGCCCCCTCCTTAGGACTGTTCGTCCCGAACAGCTGTCCATCCTGGATCCGGCTGATGATATGGGCACAGCCTGTCTATGTGCACAATCTTCTTCTTTGCTTTGGGTCCTTGTTGAATCCTGTAGACCACATCGTTGATCCGTGTTAGGATTTTATAGGGCCCCTCCCACTGACGCTGAAGTTTCGGAGACTTGCCTTTCCGTCTTCGAGGGTTGAACAGCCAAACGAGGTCACCTTCCTGGAATCCGCTACAGTTTGCTCGGAGGTCGTACCTTGTTTTCATCCTGTCACTGGCTATCTTGAGATTCCTCCTTGCGAGCTGGTGGATATCTGCAAGTCTATCACGAAGTTCACCTGTATAACCGCCAGTAGATTCGTTGCTTTCCACAGGTGTCCCAAATTTCAAGTCGCTTGGCAGCCGGATTTGTCTTCCAAAAATCACACTAGAAGGGGTTTGTCCTGTGGAATTATGAACTGCTGTCCCATATGCCATTAGAAAAATAGGGATATAACTGTCCCAATCGCGCTGGTGCTCGCTAACGACTTTCCTTAAGTGCTCTAGCATTGTCCTGTTGAATCGTTCTACCATTCCATCGGATTGGGGATGAAGGGGCGTCGTCCTGGTCTTCTTCATTCCGAGTATCTTACATACTTCTTGAAAAACTTGAGATTCGAAATTTCTCCCTTGGTCAGAATGAAGCTCATGAGGAACACCAAATCTGCAGATCCAATTGTTCACTAATTCCTCTGCAACAGTGATTGCTTCCTGATTTGGAATGGCATATGCTTCGGGCCACTTACTGAAGTAGTCCATAACCACCAAAATGTAACGATTCCCTCGGTCTGATGCTGGAAAAGGTCCCGCCACATCGATTGCAATTCTTTCAAATGGGGCTCCCACGTTGTATTGCTGCATTTCTCCTTTTGTTTTTACTCGAGGGCCTTTGCTGCTGGCACAAATTGTGCATTTACGGCACCAGTCTGTAACATCGTCCCGCATGTGAAGCCAATAACCCTAACTATAATGATCTTAAGACATCATAAGATTCTTCGTCAAATTCTCTTAAGACTGGTTAATTATCTGTCAAATCTTAAGCTCAGCTATAATAGCCTTAAGACGTTTTGACATTTGTAAAAGGTAAACAAATCGAGTCTGGGAAACCGTCCAATAAATTAAAAAAATGGAAATTAACAATAGTTTTAATGAAGAACTGATTGAATTAGTTCAAAACTGTTTTTTTATTGTCTTTATTTATTTTTCTTACACAACACGATCTAAGTTTTTTTTTCACATCTTCTACCAATTTCACTAATAACGCCAAATTATTTAATAACTCCAAATTATTCATTTTGCAAAAAAACGTTTTCTGCAACTAGAAACACTAAAGAAAATTACACTTTTCTTATGGTTGCTTAAGATTTGTACGCTCGTTACCGTACATTAAAGACTTGACGAAAGATTGGAAAAGTTAACGAAAGATTGCTTAAGGCCATTATAGTTGGTATTATGACATTTCATAGGAGCGTAAAAAATCTTAAGGTATCTTAAGACCATTATAGTTAGGGCTAATAGAATCTATCTCTTATTTTTGCCAAAGTTTTATTGACTCCCAGATGTCCTCCTGATGCGCCATTATGACACTCCTCGAGAATATCTCTTATTCTACTGCGAGGGACTAACACCTGCATTCGGTGAGAGGTACCGTCAGCGGTTTCCCATTTGCGCTTTAACACTCCTCGCTCGATGTGCAATGAATCCCATTGGGCCCAATAGCTCTTCAGGGTTTCGCTTCTCTCTGCAATATCCTTCCATTCAGGCTTCTCCTCGTATTCCTTCCATGCCAGAATCGAAGAAATATCTGGGTCGTCGCGTTGGGCGTCTCGGAGTCCCTGGTCGTCCCATCCTGTCGTTGGCTCAACGGTCGTCCTTTGACACTTTTCCTCAATACGCCCACAATGTTTGCAATCTTTTACGCATGGTCGCCGGGAGAGTGCATCAGCATTTCCATGGTTTCCTCCTTTTCTGTGGCCTATATTAAAGTCGTAGGACTGAAGTCTCTCGATCCATCTTGCCACTTGTCCTTCAGGATTTTTAAATTGCATCAGCCATTTTAATGCTGCATGATCCGTTCGAAGGATGAAGTTTTGCCCATAGAGATACTTGTGGAAGTGCTTAGTTGAGTCCACGATTGCCAACAGTTCTCTCCTTGTGACGCAGTAATTCCGCTCCGATTTTGACAGCGCTCTACTGTAGTAAGCTATGACCTTTTCCTGCCCTTCGAAGTTTTGTGATAGCACTGCACCAATTCCGACATTACTCGCATCTGTGTCCAATATGAATTTTTCCCCTGGCTTCGGATATGTAAGTATTGGTGCTTGGCAAAGTCCTTGCTTTAGTGTCTTGAAACTTTCCTCGCATTTTTCTGTCCAGATAAAAGGTCTTCCTTTTTCTGTCAGTTTATGTAATTCCTTAGCTATGTCGGCAAAGTTCCTGACAAAACGTCTATAATAGGTGGCAAGTCCCAAGAAGCTTCGAAGTTCATGTTTATCCTTCGGTGTGGGCCAATTCTTAACTGCTGTTATTTTCTCAGGATCTGTTTGAACTCCACTGGATGAAACCACATGTCCGAGATAGTTGACTTGGTCTCTGAACAGTACGCACTTTTTAGGACTGAGTTTCAGTTGGGCAGTTCTCAACTTTTGGAAAACCTCTCGTAGATTGCCCAGATGTTCCTCGAAACTTTTTCCAACGACGATGATATCGTCCAAATAAACCAGACAAGTCTTCCATGTCAGTCCTCGCAAGACGCATTCCATCAGTCGTTCGAATGTAGCTGGAGCATTACACAGTCCAAACGGCATAACTGTAAACTGCCACAGGCCGTTTCCTACGGAGAAGGCCGTCTTTTCTCGGTCCTCGGGGTGAATTTCGACTTGCCAGTAGCCGCTCTTAAGATCCAAGGTAGAAAACCATTGAGCTCCAGAGAGAGTATCCAGGGTGTCATCGATTCGAGGTAGTGGGTAGCTGTCCTTTTTAGTGATGTCATTTAACCGCCGATAATCCACGCAAAACCTTGTACTGCCATCTTTCTTTCTGACTAAAACCACGGGAGACATCCAAGGGCTTTTCGACTCCTCTATAAGGCCTTGTCTTCTCATATCTTCAATCATATTGGCTGCCTCTTCCCGCTTGGCTAGTGGTAGTCTTCTCGGAGGTTGTTTAATTGGCTGGGCATCTTTGGTATCGATCCTGTGTTGAACGATGTTAGTTTTCCCAAAGTCATCATCTCTCATGGCGAAGATATCACTGAAATCCTCTACTAATTTTCTTGCCTGGAGATACTGCTTTTGTTCAAGACAACTAGTTGAGAGCACTGCATTTACTAATTTCGTGGCCTTTGGCTTTGGTTTTGGAACCGTTTCGATGTTAGCGCACTCCACTAATGTAATCTGTTCTGCCGGTTATCCTTTCCCCAAAACCGTATCCTTCTTCAATCGTATTTCGCGCTCGTTGGTATTTAGCACTCTCATGAACACCTCCCTTTTGTCATCGATGCTCACCAGACATTTTCCAATTGCTATACTTTTGGCCTGTTCCGTTTTCTCTGGTTCTATAAGGTAAAATCGGTAGCTCCCAAGATCACCATCGACTATCGCTCGTACCAATTTCTCAGCACACGGAGGAAGCACGGTATCTTCACGAACGACGACTTTCAGCTGCGAATAACAAGTGGAACCTGTCGCCATTGGGATCTCCTTGTTGTCATATCTCAGTATTTCCTCTCCGATGTCCAGTAGAATTTTATGTGCTTTCATAAAGTCCAGACCGAGAATACACTCGTCTGTTATATCAGCTACCAGGAACGAATGTGAAAATCCAATGTCAGCAAGAACCACATCCAACATAATTTCCCCGTGTAATCGTACTGGCTCTCCTGTTGCAGTTTTCAGTCTGTATTGGCGTGCGTCTTTCAGCCATTTATTACCGACCATGTCAGGGCGGATAACAGATTTTGAAGCACCAGTATCTACCGTTATTGTGCATTTTTCCGCTCCAATCTTTCCATCGACGACCAGGCTGTTGCCACTACGCTGCAGTTGTTTGATAGTGGTGATGATGACACCGGGGGCCTCGATTTCCCCGACTGACTCCTGCCCCATGGAGTCAGTCTTTATTCGTTTCCCTGCTGCTGTCTACGGGGAGACACGGAGTCATTGTTTTCGGCCTCCCTCTGATCACCTTTCTGCCGATGTCCGCATTTTTCACAGCAAGTTCCGCCACTCCTATTTTCGGGAGATTCTGTTCTCCTTCGCTTTCTGCAATTCCTTTGCAAATGACCCGGTTCACTACAGTTCCAGCATCGGAGTCGACCGCGTACTTCCGTTGCATTCATTCTGTTGCAACTATCCTCTATTGTGTGGATCTCTCTGAGGCGGACTGCACTTCTTGATGCTTGCCTTGCTGCCTCGTATGCCAGAGCATATGCCAAAACTTCTGCGGTATTCTTCTTTCCGGCCAATCTGGCTGCCTGTTGTAGATCTCGGTCAGCAAAAGAGTTAAGGAAAGCCTCTCTTGCTACTTCGTTGATGTAGTCTTGGCCGAAGCTAGGATAAGCCAGATGCACTAACCTCTCGATATCGGCGCATAGTTGTTGTAAAGTTTCTCCTGGCTTTTGAAGTCGATTGCGAAGTTGAAGTCGATAAACCTCTTGCATGTGTTGATCGCCGTAACGCATTTCCAGTGCTTGAACTAAGAACCCGTAGCTGTTGCGATGTTCTGCTGGTATTGACTGCAATATTTCTGCCGCTGGGCCCCTTAGTGACAACGTTAAGGCCGTTGCTTTTTCCTCCTCAGTCCAGAAATTGCCTGCTGCTGCTGCTTCGAATTGGAGCTTATAAGTAGGCCATGGGCTTTGCCCGTCGAAAGTTGGAGGCTGCAATTTCCTAACTCCGATGACTTCGTGTGATGCCGTCCCTGGGTGGTGAATCTTTACCCTTTCTAGATCTGCTCTGACTGTTTCTAGTTCAATTTCGAGTTTTCCTAGATCATTCCTTACGTTTGCCTTGATGGCAGATTCGAGATTATCCAGGTCATTCCTTACATTTGCCTTGATGGAAGATTCGAGACTTTCCAGATCATTCCTTGCATTTTCTTTCATGTTATCCAGCTTATTGTCGACAGAAAGTGAGAATGATTCGATTTTCTGCTCCAACTGGCTCCTCTGTTCTTCCATCGACTCTTTGAGTTCTGCGATCGAACGTTCATGAACTACTGTTAACATTTTTTGTTCATCTTTTAACGCCGACACTTCCGCCTTGATCTCTGTTGTCGCTTCCCTCATATCTGCTGATGACCGTTCTTGCGCTTCCTTCATTTCGGCTGTCGCTTCTTTCATCTCTGCTGATGCACGTTCTTGCGCCTCTTTCATCACCATCAATGTCCTAAGAAGTTCTGCCATACTCACTGTCGCTTCTTCTGGCTCCGCTTC
Organism: Thereva unica; assembly: GCA_949987705.1. Taxonomy (NCBI): domain Eukaryota; kingdom Metazoa; phylum Arthropoda; class Insecta; order Diptera; family Therevidae; genus Thereva; species Thereva unica. The sequence continues at coordinate 66,487,563 of OX465284.1, forward strand.
TACCTCGTCTTCAAACATGTAGGTTTCAGGATCCTTACCTTCGTTCACCATAGCTTCTCGAAGCAGGGCGGTTAGGGAACTTTTAGCCCCCACCGTTGACAGCGAGCGTTTACTTAATTCTTTTTTCAACTCTACAGTGCGCAAATCCACTAGCTTTCGACCCATTTTAATAATAAGTCCTTATTTCTCACGCACAAAATTTAAATTCCAATCACAATTATTGTTCAAGTTCACTTATTTCACTTATCTCTTAATTAATCCCACTTCTGACACCAATTGTTACGAATTTACGGCTTAACGGATTCGTAGGATTAATTAAGGAATACACTTTTTAATTATCCACACAATAATTTATTTATCACAAACCAAACACAATTTAAAAATAAACACAATCCTTAGAGTTCACTATAATCACTAGCAAATTTAATATTTCGCACTATTCAATTCTAATTATCGCTTTTTATTTCACTACTTTTCACTGTTCTCACTTTAAAACACTTGTATCGCCTTTATAATCAAAACTCACTAGATAGCGGCTGCCAGGCGCTTTTATATAGGCAGCTCCACCTTTGTCTACTTTCTGGAACCTTCGTTTTCTGGTTCCTTGTGGTAGGTTCTTTTATTTCCTTAAGTTTCGACCAGCTTGAAGTTGTCTTCGCTTATCGCTCGTTAGTTTAGTACATAAATTCTTAATTCAGACAACAACCGAAAATCGTTGATTCATCCTCTCGACGAACAGATGGCGCATAATCATCACAATATTCATCGGTCCAGAGCCGACTATTTTGGCCCCCAAAAGCTTGCTGCAAAAGGCCCTTGCCGATCGGACTTTGATGAAACATACTGAACGCATACACTAAGTGGTTCCTTCCTGTGCCATCTTCTAACGCGGGAATTGTTAGGGTGCAGTAGAAATGATATTAGGACACTTGGCTTGATTGCTTGACACTGCTCACTAAATTATCACTTATGGAGCAAAGGATGGGCGGAGGACCCAACCTGCAGGCTTTGTCTTGAGGAGGCTGAGCTTACCCTCCACATTCTCTGAGAGTGCTCCACGATAGCGAAGACCAGGGGTCTTATTCTCTATTTCAATACTCAAATTCTGTGATTCGAAACTAAAATGCTGCCGTATTCCTTATTATATTATTGTTTCCTCTAGTAGAAATGTCCCCGAAAGAAAAGGAAATGAGTACAAGAGGTTTCAATTTTCTCGCCCATACCTAATATTTTATAAATTGCTCGATTACCCTTAAGCTTCGAGTAAAAATCTAACAATATTGTTATAGTTTCGAGTATAATTTAGTCAGTTTTGTAATAGAGAATACGATTTTGGCAGTTTCGAGTGAAGTTCCCACAATATTATAATAGAAAATAAAATAAATGGTTAAACAAATTTAAAAAAAAAATCTTTTCATTAACTAAAAAATGTACTGAAAAGTAAAAAATAAAAAATATTTTAAAGAAAGCGTGAAATTTCAATTTTAATGAAAAAGTTAATTAAAAGAATGGCGCATTTTTCATCAAAAATTGAAAATATAACTGTAAATCGCGTGAGATTTACAATAACCCTCAATTTTTTGCTTTGTTAATTTCAAATTCTAACAAAATTTTTTGATGAAAAATGCGCCATTCTTTTAATTAACTTTTTCATTAAAATTGAAATTTCACGCTTTCTTTAAAATATTTTTTATTTTTTACTTTTCAGTACATTTTTTAGTTAATTAAAAGAATTTTTTTTAAAAATTTTTTTTAACCATTTATTTTATTTTCTACTTTTTAGTTTATTATATGTATTCCGCCATTTTATGATGGCAATTCTATTAGATTTAAAATTACGTCACACAGTTTACTGTATTCATTTGATACCCATGTCGTGGGCTCGGTGGAACATAATTGCAAAAACGGCCGCCATCTCGGAACCGTCTTCTTGATTTTTTTACAAAAAGGTCAGATTGCATTTAGTACTTATACATGATGAGTTCGATGGGTCTTACGAAAAAGATATTGTTTCAAAATGTTGCTGAAAAAGATATTGTTTCAATTTATTGCTGAAAAAGATATTGTTTCGGTTTCTCGCTGAAAAAGATATTGTTTCGGTTTCTCGGTGAAGAACATATTGTTTCGTTTTTTTGCTGATATGTTTTGCAGCCAGAAAATGAAACAATATGTTCTTCACCGAGAAACCGAAACAATATCTTTTTCAGCGAGAAACCGAAACAATATGTTTTTCAGCAATAAATTGAAACAATATCTTTTTCAGCAATATTTTGAAACAATATCTTTTTCGTAAGACCCATCGAGTTGAACTCAAGTTGAACCCAAGTCTAACTACATGTAAACGGGAGTCGAGTTGGGTTAAGGTTGACTGAACTCGACTCAGCTCTGCTACCTGGGTTTAGTTGAAATTATGCATACGGACATGAGTTCAGTATTTGAGTAGTTGAATTTAGTTGACAGCAGCATCTCTGTGTTTGTTTGTGATTTTTTGTAACGTGTATTGCTTCTTTATTATCAACTCACCCTTAACTCAACTATTCATCTCATCATTCATACACATTAACCACCCGAAGTACGAGTGTGTGCAAAATTGGAAGTTGATCGGTTATATTTTCTACTTTTTAGTCTATTATAAGCTTTCCGCAATTTAGTGTTGGCCGCCATTTTGAATTTGGATTGACGCCACATAGCTTATTGTGTTCTACCTGTCATATCCTTTCATTTGATACCCATGTCAGAGGGCCGCGGAGCACAATTTCAAAAATCGGGCGCCATTTTGGAACCGCCATCTTGATATTTTTACAAAATGGCCAGATTGTAATCCAAACTAAACGTGTATGCAAAATTTCAGCTCTATCCGAAACCGGGAAGTGGGTCAAATTTAACTTCCAAGATTTGACGACAAACAGTGTAAGTGTTGGCCGCCATTTTGAATTTGGAATGACGCCACATAGCTTATTGTGTTCTACCTGTCATATCCTTTCATTTGATACCCATGTCAGAGGGCCGCGGAGCACAAGCGCCATTTTGGAACCGCCATCTTGATATTTTTACAAAATGGCCAGATTGCATTGGCATCCAAACTAAACGTGTATGCAAAATTTCAGCTCTATCCGAAACCGGGAAGTGGGTCAAATTTAACTTCCAAGATTTGACGACACACAGTGTAAGTTAAATAAAAGAATTTAATAAGGCACACGAATGGTGTTTGTATTCAGTACTAGAGGCGCTGATCATACCATATCCTTTCTTCAAATTAAAGTAGGTGCCAAAACAAAAGTCAGGAAAATGAAATATAACGATTTGAAAAGTGGACCCTGTCACAGACATCAGAAAAAAAATAGTCTTATTACATGTTCCAGGATGCAGACTCCTCAACAACCAGTGAGGGTGGTTGTACCAATATCACGGTAGACTTGGGAACCCTTCATTATTTAAAGGATGAGTGCACATGGCTAGCGATCTAAAACACCTACAATAAAAAAATGTTTTTAAAATACAACGCGTGCGACCTCGCAGAAGGAAAATGACCGGTAGTGTGTTCGAACAACTTGTATTATTAAGAAGTGTAATAAATAAAGAGAATTAAATTGAACAAAACTATTTGGTATTTTGCATTTGAAATAGTAAATCAAAATCATGAAATTTGTGTGACGTAATTTGTGAATGGCCCCCTATAGTAAAATGCTAAAATTGCTGACGTGCAAATTTGATAATTTTGAGTTTATTTCATTTTTGTATTCAGTATTTTATTCTTAATCATTATTACAATAAATTGGGCTGTGCTTACTGAGCTATTGGACCGGCAAAAGTGATTATGTGCACAATTCTGTATCTAATGTATCATATATATTCACATATTATCATATATATTCACATATTTTGCACCTATGCACTTCTAGTGTATATAACAGCGTATCTTTGTTTGACGAGTCCCTGCTCGAACATCCAAGTCTAAGCGACAAGCCACAAGGCTGACTGCATTTGTTTAAGCGGTCTGGAGCGCGTTCAAAAACCTTACTATAGTAAACCACGAGGTAAGCTGTGGTTATGCTGCATCACTTCACTTAACCACGAAAGTTTATGTTTAACCATGGAGGTTTTTGAACGCACCGTGGTTAACTACGTGGTAAAGAAAAATTAAAATTTTTTTCCATAAAATAGTGTCGGCTATTTGCCTCAATTATTTCCAATAATTATTTATTTAAAATAATCGCACAAATCCCACTTTGATTTGTTCATTATTAACATTAAAACAAATGTCAAAAAATTGTTTTTATTCTTCTTCTTCTTAACTATCGCTAACCATGCTCCCGAGCATGGTTAAAATTTAACTACACCATGGTTAACCACGAGAGTTTTTGAACGCCAAAAAGTTATGCTCGTGGTTATGTTGTAGTTAACCACGGAGTTTTTGAACGACAAAAGTTTACCATAGTAAACCATGGTTAACCATAGTAAGGTTTTTGAACGCGCTCCTGGTCTATGTATAGTAAAACAGGGGTGAATCCAGAAGCAATTCTTGGGAGGAGGATGATGTTATCTGAAATAGTATTCGGTAATATTGTACAGTAAAAAACTTCAATCGCTAAGAATAAAATAACTCAAAAAACATTGCAAATCGCTAGAATGAAGAATATTGGGATTTTTTTCTCGTTCTTAGAAGCAACATAAATAACCCTGTATCATAGTGGATATTGGGGATAGCCCCCCTCTCTGGCACATTTTTTTCAAATATATCCAGGACCGGTTCTACACATTCAACTTTGCATTCCACTTTTTGACGTTCAACTTTTTTTTCTCTTTCACTCCAATGCAAAGTTTGAAACAGACTAGAGTTGAAAGGAATATAGAAAGCAGCTCAGAATGGAATGGAAATTTGCGTTCAACTTTGGTGTTTTCGTTCAACATTTTTATGAGTGTGCGAATATATATGGGTATAAGTGTACACGGATAGCAAAGACAGCCGAGATTTTCGATCTGCTTCTTGAATAGTTGAAAATGTGTAGACGCGAGCGACAGAATTGAACGTCAAAAAGTGGAATGCAAAGTTGAATGTGTAGAACCGGTCCAGGAATCACCCCTAAATACATAAGCCACATAGTCCTACATATCATAGGCCACATATACTGAGTTTCCATGAGAGTTCAACCAGAGTTGAACGCGAGTTGAACTCCATGGAAACAGTCGCATTCTAGAGTTTTCGTTAAAGATTTTCAACTCTGCTCAACTCAACGAAAATAGGTAGATTGAACAGAGTTCACGCACACAACTACAAACGGGATTGTCAAATGTTAAAAAAGTCAAAATGTCGCCCCTGTTTATAACATTTCTGTTATACAACGAACACAATAAATTAATTTTATGGTCCATGATCACTATTTTATAATAACAAAAATATTACGTCAAATTTAAAAACAGCTGCTTGCTTAATACAAGTACACATTCAGCTGTCTGTACACAGGCAGAAAAGTCAGCCATGGAAACGCATAGAGTTGAGTCGTTGAGTTGAAGTATCATTTCAACTCAACCTCAACTCAACTCGACTCCCATGGAAACTCGGTAATAGTCGCTCATGTCATGGTGCAATGTCTAATAGCAAGCTTAGCTTGAAGATATAAAAAGGATATGATAGGTTTAGGGTAGCTTGGAGAAGACGTGAGCCTAGTGGTTGAACTCTTGGATGTTGTATGAGTTTATTTTTTTAACAGTCGGCTGTGGCTCAGCCCGTCCCGCTAACCGTCGGGGTTAGCTTGAGATAGCGGAGTGTATGTCCAGGCCCGCCACAAAAGGGGCAACTTGGACGGTTTGCTCTGGGCCTCAGGCCAGAGGGATCCCCGAGAAATACAGCGGTGGTCCACAAAGGTGAAAGATGAAAGGTGCAGCACAATATGCAGACCACTCGACGACGAGGTCGCCGAGAGTGGCGACTCAATCAATCCAAGTTCTATTTCCTAGCCGTCGCCCCTCAAAGTTGCCTAGGCGGTGTGACATGGGATTGTGTTGCTATTCTCGTATGTTCCTGTGCGCGTGTGAAGCATTCGGATGTCGAAGATGATTATTCTTGTGTGTGCTTTTTAATTTGTTGCACCGTCGCCGTCGTCCTTAGCATGTTTATAGCATAAACCGTGTGGCTACCATCCACATTTGAATTAGTGGCACTCTGTACAACATCCATTCCTCCACCGAATCCCGGAAATGATAGGATTGAGGAAAGACAGCAGCAAGGCATCAGAACGGCACTCCCGAGCTAGAGTGGATAGTGATCAGTCACACATTACATGACGCGCACCATTTAAATTTATATGTTAATAAATTAATTGTGTACTATACAATCGTGCGTTTCTAATTGATATCGTCACAGTGTTATTGTGTTTGAAGATCTGACGATCACTACAAACCGTTTCTGTTGTTGTTGTTTGTGATTTGAAAGTGGAATAACAGAAGCGCTGGGATTTATTATTTTTTTGTGAATTTGCTAGAAATAATCCGTCGTCGGGGAAGCAACTCTGGATGCTTCCTCTATTGCCGCTACAGGCGGGGCTGAGCCCCTAAAATCGCCACTCCAATCCTCAAGGGGTAAACCTCCACAGCACAGTAAGGGTCCTAAGAAGGGGAGGAGAAAAAATAGTTTAATAGTTTTAGTTTAATAGTTTAATATATTTTAAAGTACACAAGATATACATCTTTTAGAGTACAAAAAAAAGGAACAAAATTAAAATTAGGATTAAAATTAAAATTAAAATATAATTAAAATTAAACTTAATAATTGAAAGATAAAAATAATAAAAAAAGAGTAAAAAAAAATAATAAAAATTCAAAAATAAGAAAATAGTAAAAATTCCAGAGCAAAAAAAAAAAATAGAAAGAAAGTAGAATTAAAATTAAGATTGAAGTTGGAGTGATAGAGATAGGAGGGTCATAGATAGTTAGTAAGAAGAAGATAGAAAAAGAAACGCATGTCTTCTGAATGTTGTGGCTGAGCTCATTCTCTGAATGTAGTTTGGAAGATTATTCCAAATTCTGAGAGTATGCACAAAGAAGGAACGACTACCGATTAGGGAAGAATGAGCAGGAATCAGGAATTTAACGGATCTCAAGGATTGCAAAGGAAAGAGGAAGTCAGAAAGGTAGCAGGGGCTTTTGGTATAAAAAACCTTATGCAAAAGAAGAAGAGCCATGAGATCGATGAATTGAAAGAGGTCACAGCCCAGTAAGGAATTTTGTACTCGCGACACATGATCAGATCTTCTCATATGAAAAATGAACCTAATGCAATCATTAAACGCCACTCTAAGACGCTGACGGCAAGTTGAGTCGAAAGAAATATATACCAGCGAGCCATAAAGGAAATGAGGAACAACAAGAGATTTAATAAGTTTGGCTCGAATGGGCAAAGATAACAGACTGCCATGTAACCATAGTTTACGAAGTGTGCCATAGATCTTAGAGAGCAGCAATGAGACATGATTGCAGCAGGAGAGTTTGGAATTAACAACAATACCCAGGTTTTTGGCATAGTCAACGATTGGAAGGGGAACATTATTAAGTAGAAGTGGAGAGAAACCATGGGGGGACAGTAAGCGACGACTAAGGAAAATTACTTGTGATTTAACTGGATTTAATTTAAGAAAATTATTCGAACTCCATTCGTTTATTCGAGATAAGGTGCAATTAAGTTCAGACACACAATTTTCAATTTGATTAATAGGACAAGAGGTATATAGCTGGAGATCATCAGCATATAAATGATAAGAGCAGCGACGGATTACAGAAGGAAGATCATTAATATAAAGGGAGAACAGCAAAGGACCAAGAACCGAACCCTGAAGGACACCTGCAGGCACACTTAGGAAAGAAGAAGTAACATTATTATGCCGAACACATTGAGATCTATTAGAGAGAAGTGAAGAGAGAAGGCGAACAGAAGAAGAGGAAAAGTGATACCGTTGACTAAGTTTATGAAGGAGATGCGAGTGAACTACAGAGTCGAAGGCTTTGGAGAAGTCAAGAAGAACTAATATAGCAATGTCACCTCTGTCAAGGGCAGATCGAAGATCAGTTGTAACCTTCAATATAGCAGTTTGACAACTGTGCGATTTGCGGAAGCCGGATTGGAATTTAGAAAGGAAATTATTAGAATCAAGATATCGCAAGACTTGAGTAGATACAATTTTTTCAAAAACTTTAGCGAGAACGGGTAGAATACTAATAGGGCGAAAGTCTGACGAATTAACGGGGGAGGACTTCTTAGGAATGGGAGTAACTATTGCTTTTTTCCAGATCAAAGGAACTTGGGAGGTAGTCAAGCAAAAATTAAAAATATGCGTGATAGCATCAACGATTGAAGGGGAGAGGATTTTAAGAAAGCGAGGAGAAATACCATCATAGCCAACGCTATTGGACGAAATGGAAAGCAAAATGCCAAGTACATCAAGTGAGTCAACACAGTAGAAATTAAAACCAACAAAACTTAGAGAATTGGAAGAAGGAACAAAGGAAGTGGAAGATAGTGGGAAATTCGGAGGAGATTGAACGAAAGATGCATTGAGTGAATTTACATCAACATCAAATGAGTTAAGCTCAGAGGTATGAATGCCTAGCGACCGAAGATTAGACCAAAGTTGCTTAGGGGACAAAGCAGGATCAAGCTTACGTGAGTAAAATTCACGCTTGGCCGATTTGACTTTTCTATTGATTAAGTTACGAAGATTTTTGTACTCACTGAGGTAGCTCGGGATCCTAGTTCTGCGATAGCGTCTGTACAAGAACTCACGCTCAGCAATCAATTTGCGGATTTCATAAGAGAACCAGGGACAGTTAGAAGATTTACAACGTCTTCTCGTAACTAAAGGAACACATTGATTAAATAGGGATTGGATGAAAGAATTCAAAAGATCAACCTTAGTATCAACACAGGTTGTATTATAGATATCAGCCCAAGGTAAAGACGAAATAATTTCAGAAAGGCGAGTAAGATTGATATTTTTGAAATCCCGGTATGAAAAGAAGTTAGGCAGGGAGGGAGGGCGAAAGGTAAAACGAAGGGAGAGGAAGAGAATGTCATGATCAAGATAGCTGGGAGGAGAGATTTGGTTGTGTTTTAACACTAAATTGGTGGATGTAGCAGAAAGAACATCGAGGAGCGATGGATTATGACAGTTCAAGAAAGTGGGCATTTGATTTAGAATACGAAGATCCAATGACCCCAAAAAGTATTTGAGTGTATTCGCACGTTCATTGACCCTCAACAGATCAACGTTAAAATCGCCAGCAACAATTATGTTGTCATAATGACGGGAGAGACTAGACACGAGATCGAAGAAATTAGTAGCAACATCAGGAGAAAATACATTAGGTGGGCAGTAAACACTGACAATAACACATTTGTCGTACGGTGATTTTATTTCCACTGCAATGAATTCAAATTGTGAGCCAATGGACTGTCCTACTACCTTCGAGGAGAGAGAAGAGGTGACGTATATTGCAACACCACCCCCAGTACGCCCCACACGATCATTTCGATGCATGCATCCCTTCAGGAAATGAGTACTGCTTTCAATATGAAGCTTGTCCAGATAAACCTTCATCACGCCAAGGCTGCTTCTGCAATACTTGAAAAAAGGTTTATCTCGGGCAATTTAGATGTGGCCCTAATCCAAGAGCCATGGGTGTACCGAGGAAGAATATGTGGCCTCGCTACTAATGCTGGCAGGTTGATCTACTCCACCGAGCATGACTGCCCTAGAGCAGCACTGCTCATGGGGAAGAGACTAACATGCCTTCCTCTTTCGCAGTTCGTATCCAGAGATCTGGTCGCGGCTGAGGTAGTGCTACCTGGAGACGTAGGAATGCCCAGGCTCGTTATAGCCTCGGCCTACTTCCTTGGTGAAGAGCCTGCCCCACCACCACCAGATGTCAAGAGACTTGTGGAAGACTGCACTAGGAGGAATATTCAGTTAGTGATTGGTTGCGATGCCAACGCGCACCGTAGCACCAATACTAATTCTAGGGGCGATTACCTCCTTGATTTCATTACTACCTACAATTTACAGGCTATGAACAAGGGGCACGAGCCTACCTTTTCTAATGTGATTAGGCAAGAGGTAATTGATCTGACTCTTGCTAGCACATTTGTCAGTTCCAGAATACTAAACTGGCACGTCTCTGGCACGGTTTAACCTGAGAGCTTCTGCAATATCCTCGGAAGCATTTAGGATTCCACGGCAGACTGACTGGGACGCTTATCGCACAGCTCTCAGTTTAGGAACCAGCCATATGGATACTAATCTCATTACTGAGGCCGATCTCGACCTTGTCTCTACCAATCTGCAGGAAACGATCATCGCAGCCTTCGAGAGCAGCTGCCCTGCGAAACCTCGAAGCACTAACCGAAAGGTTTCATGGTGGAACAATGATCTCTGCAAGCAAAGGAGAGAAGTCAGAAAATTATTTAATAGGGCTAAAGTCCCGGGCAACTGGGACCCCTACAAGAAAGCCCTTACCAATTACAATAAAGATTTGAGAAGATCCAAACGAAGGTCATGGAAAGGCTTCTGCGAAGAAATAGACAAACTTCCAGCCTCCACAAGGTTACACAAAGTTCTGTATAAGGATCACTCTAATGGCATTGTCTCTCTCAAGACCTCTGAAGAGTCCTTTACGGAGAACACCAGATACCATGGAGCTATTAATGAGCACTCATTTCCCTGGCTCTCAGGTAATTAACTTTGGATTGGCCTCTGAACCTAACATTGAATCGGAGGTAGTACTTGCCCATCGGTCCTATAATAGGAACAAAGGCCTGGCAAACAGGATTTTCACTGCCGGTAAGATTGAGTGGGCCATTGGCACCTTCAGTCCCTTCAAGGCTGCTGGAAAGGACCACATCTTCCCAGCTCTCCTTCAGAGAGGCTTGGAAGAGATCTTACCGGTCCTGCTACCACTTTTTCGGGGTAGCTTTGCGCTGGCCTACATTCCGAGGTGTTGGACAGAGGCTAGGGTAGTCTTTATCCCTAAATCGGGGAGAAGATCAAATAGAGAAGCAAAATCCTATCGACCCATCAGCCTCTCTTCCTTTCTTCTGAAAACAATGGAGAAAGTTTTAGACAGTCATATTAGAGAGGGTCTTGCAGCGAGCCCACTTCACTGTCTGCAATTTGCCTACCGGCCAGGCAGATCTACAGAGACTGCCATTCATGTGCTAGTGAGAGATATTGAGAAGTCCCCCAGGGCCAAGGAAATCTCTCTCTGCGCCTTTGCAGACATTGAGGGTGCGTTTGACAACGTTACCTTCGACGCGATCAATGAAGCAGCAGTAAAAAAAGGCATTCTTCGCCCCACTGCGAGATGGATCACGTCGCTTCTCAGCAGCAGATTGATAACTGCTGAGATGAATGGTGAATCGATTACGGTAATTGCTGCTAAAGGCTGTCCTCAAGGGGCGTTCTATCACCCCTCCTATGGTCAATCGTGATCGACGAACTTCTTGCCGACCTGAATGGACCGTGGATTTAAAACACAGGCCCATGCTGACGATATCGTCATAACGGTTAGCGGCGGTCATGATAGCACCGTTTCAGACCTCATGCAAGCCGCTTTGTCACATGTGCATAGCTGGTGCCGTAGCAAGAATCTGGGTATTAACCCACAAAAAACTGTCATCGTACCGTTTACTAATAGAAGGAAGCTAAATTTAAAAGCTCCCTCTGTGGACGGCAAAGAAATAGGTTTCTCAAAGGAGGCTAAATATCTAGGCATAATCCTGGATCAAAAGCTCTCCTGAAAATCTCAAATTGAGAGAGTAACTGCCAAGGCAATTGCATCTCTCCATGTTTGTCGCCAATTCGTAGGAAAAACCTGGGGTCTTAAACCTAGGTTATTTGGCTATATACTACGGTCGTAAGGCCCATGATCACATATGCATCCATCGCATGGTGGGCTAAGACCAAACAAAAGGGTGCTATGATTAAGCTGGCCAGGGTGCAAAGACTGGCCTGTCTTGGTATCACAGGGGCCAAAAGCACCTGTCCGACTGTGGCTATGGAGGCTCTACTGAACCTACTGCTACACCTGGTGGTGAAAAAAGAGGCCCTGGCAGGGGCACTGCGTCTACGGGAGCTATTCTCCTTTAAGCCAGGAGACCTGCTGGATCATTTATCGATCCTCAAGGAGCTGAACTTGGAGCCAATGATATCTTTGTCCGATACCATTCCTGCTACTCTTGACTTTGACAAACCGTTTATGACGATTATTCGTAGTAGGTCAGAGTGGCAACATGGCAGGCCTCTCTTTAGAGGAAGCACGGCCTTTTGGTATACAGATTGTTCCAAAACCGATAAAGGGGTAGGGCTGGGTGTTTATGGCCCAAGGAGCAAAATATCCATGGCTCTGGGCACTACCCCCACTGTTTTTCAGGCTGAGGTACTCGCCATCCAGGTGTGTGCTCAGACTTGTATTAATAGAGCTCCAAATAGCTCTAACATTGTTATTTTCTCGGATAATCAAGCTGCACTGCTGGCCATTAAATCGCACAGAGTGTCATCAAAGACTGTCCTGGATTGTCTTCAATCCCTGAAATTCCTCAGCAGGAACAATAGTGTCACGCTGATGTGGATTCCGGGCCACGAAGGTCACTTTGGTAATGAGATTGCCGATAGCCTGGCTAGAGCAGGCGCAAACTCATTACCTATTGGTCCGGAACCTTTCTGTAGCTTAGCAAGCTGCCACGTAAAAATGGCCTTAAAGAATTGGGTTGACCAGATGTTTCTTCAAAGCTGGTCTAGGACCCAGGATGCTCGTCAAGCTAAAAGATTCATCCAAATCGATAAAGCTAAGGCGGGCAAAACTTTTAAATCTCAAGAGGTGGGAGCTAAAAATAATAACAGAGCTCCTGACGGGCCACTGTTCGCTTAATTATCACCTAAACAAAATAGGACTGGACTGGCTGTCGATTCTGCGGGACAGCTCCCGAAACCGCGGAGCACTTGATGTGCGACTGTGAGGCTACAGCGAGGAAAAGACTGAGCCTTCTCCATCGTGATTTCCCTACTCCCAGGGAGATTTGGGACAGCAACCCTAAATCAGTTTTAGGCTACCTAAGAAGCCTTAACCTTGATGGTTTTTAAAGAAGGGGATGGCACAATAGACCAAACAAAATAGGTCGCAGTGCCCGCTAAAGCGCCCCTCAACAAGAATAATAGAATCCTGGAGGGGCCACCAAACATGGCCGTATTTGGTTTCTCGAGTCGATGGATCGATTCGTCAAAAAAAGCTTCTCGATTTTCTTTAAGTTTCATATTTGGTTTCACGACCAAATCGACAGCTAAGCGCAGCCATACAAAACCATCAAATTGGGTGGTATTACTCCAAGGCAGCAAATCACGTATATTTAATTAAAATAGAAATTGTTAAAAGTTTATTGCATGCATAAATTGAGCTTTTTAATAATCGTCAAACGTCTTTATCGACACGTAAAGAGACGATATCGTGTCGCCAAATGCCAATTTTTATTTATCGACAGACGACAATGTCGACTCGAGAAACCAAATACGGCCCCAGGCCACGAAGGGTGATGTGGGGAGCCTGGTTATGACTCCGAAAACAAGTAATTCCGCTATCCAGCCAACAAAGGCTGTGACGCAGGCAGTACCAAACTACCAAACTAGCAGGCGAACGAGGTGAAGAACAGACCTAAGCGGAGCTTTGGCACCCGATTATTGACCCATTAAGCTGGCGGGTTGCCTTATTAGGGCTATCTCTGAGGATATACATTTTTTGCTCCCACTCATCTTTGAAGAAATTTGATATTTCATTTATAAAGATGTTTTTAAGGGCTGTTCCAATTGTTGGGTATTCTCGAATAATGCTGCAGTTCAATGACTATTTTGACTGGGTAAAAAAACGGTGTACCTACACGTAAATTTTAAGTCTGACTGTAACATGATGTGATCTATTTAGCCCTATCGGTATCAATTTATACGAGAATTGCTTCATCAATGCAACACATGCACTTGGTGGTGGTGCAAGGGTTGGAGAGGGGGGGTAGGAGGGGAAATGTATCCGCCACTAAGTAAATTTGGCCAAACAAGTGACCGTCATTACCCATACCCATCGCAGATGATGTCATTTTTCAATGGCTCTTAGCCGTATACCAAAGATTCACATGCACATGCTTATTAGCGACATTTTGCACTTCTTTTATATGGAAGAAATCGTCACATGGCGCATTGCTTCATTTATCTTCATACAAAGATGACGAAAATCTGCATATGCAGCTTTGGTATATGGCCCGGCTTATTCCCGAATCCGACCCTTCAGTTTCACTCCACTTTTGTTTTATGATTATTGGTTTCTGAAGGTTCCATTGTTTTGCATGCTTCATTGATAGGCTGAGTAAATAGAATTTTAATATAAAAACTACCATTATAGTTCCATTTTCTTTTATTTTTGAATTACATAAATTAATATAATCTCTGCTATTTTTATGATATCAAAAAGAATATGTTCTTTGCATTTCATATATATATACTTTTTTTCTCTTTTAAAAAAATTTACATAATTAAAATCTACTATTTATTCTTTTATAATTTATTTCGCAATAATGTTAAGTATAAACAAATTCATTACTTAAAAAACGGTCAAATGAAATCCTACGTAATAAACTACACGCGAAACGAAATTCTGACGAAAATACAAAAAAAAATGTTAATGTTAATTAAAAATCGGTGGCTAAAAATAATAATGTGTTAAAATCATATAAATATATATCTTAATGAAATTCCAAAAGAGCTAGTACTATAAATTAATAAAATAACGGGCCATGGAAACTGTTCTAGTTAAGAAAGAAAGATGGTAGTTGTACTTATTATATTGTTTTTATATCTTCACAGCACTAATCATCCTTACACTGAAATTATTACAAAATGCTGAATAACAACGAACCTTTGCTTAGTAAATTTATTTTCATTTTTCTGAACACAAATGTTTTTAAATAAAATCGGTAATATCTAACCAAAAGTGAATCTGATCCTGATACAATAACAAATTTTAATAACTTTATTCGTTTTTTAACAAATTCTATTAGCAACAAAACAATGTTTTAATTAGCGTAGTTTACTTGCCTCTAAACTTGGTCACTCTCAATTTTCCACAATGGAAAACTATAAATGATTGCAATTCTATTGTACGTATCCAAACAAATTGAGCTTCTTATTTTTGGCAGTTGTTATTAACAATAATAAGTGACCACCATATTTATAATTGAATTGAATTTACCCAATTAAAAGTGTTGAATTCAAGAAAACTATTTAAATATTAAATTTGGTATTCAATATTTTGTTACATTTCTTTTTTTGTTTTGCAAATTAAAAGCTTCTAGAAAGAAAGTGATGATTATTTAAAATATATTTTTTTTTCTGTGTCTTATGATTATTATTACTTTTTTTGTTTTTAATTAGGTATCGAATAACCTTAAGCTTTTTCACTCATTAAAATGTTTCCTGTTTGTTTTTTATGCTCACTATAAAACAGTGTCCGAAATAAATCCACACACGGTGGGAGTTTCCTAATGCTTTATTTTGCTAAAATTTAAATGTATTCTTTTCCTATTTTATTAAACAATATCTTTTTTTATGTTAAAGTTTTCCTTTGTTTAAAAAATCATTTTTTGTTTACATCACAACTTAATAACTTATCAATTATTATATATATATATATATGTTAATCCTTAAATAAAAATGCAGTTTGTTTTCTATTTATTATCGATTTCTGAGTGTGTTTTAATGTCGGTTAATTTTTTCTTTTGCTTGTTTTTCTTTCTGCTTTTTGTTTGTTTAAAATTACATCCGTGACCCTTTCTGCTGTAAAACTTTAGCTCGATCATTTGATTCTTGTTCTCGCCCCACTTGTGGACTGTGGCATTCTTTTGAAACAACGCATAAAAATTCTGCATTTTCTTCAGAGCCATAGTTGTATTGTGTGCCAATATTAACAAGTTGCTCAAAGCGCCATCCGTCTGACATAGTGGATACCATCTAGCAATTAATAACTAATATAATAAAAGAGAATCAACTAATGTGAAGCAAATCATCTACCTGTGTTAATTCATTTTCTTGACATTGTAGAACTCTATAGACTCGTTTCTTATCCAATATCGGCCTCTGAAATGAATAATTAAAAAATTACATCATGCTTTGTTTAAGGAGACGTTCATCATGAAATCGTTAAATTAGACGATCCATCATTTCGTTTATTATCCCCATGAACAAACTGGTTTTATAGACAAGTGATCATAGGCAAGTGCGTGTTTTTTCCACACTTTTGCCTTGGAAAATTTGTGAGATTCACAGTCACACTAACAAATCAAACTATCATACTCGGGCTTCTACGAGAACTAGGAGGAATTCTCCATGTTCTGCGCGTTTACTGCACGGCATCACAATCATTACACAAAAAAGCCATAGACAAGGGGTCGTAGGGAGGGCACTCTTACCTACAGCTGACCTGGGCACAACTCAGATTACTCTATAACGTATAAGTTCAATAACAATTAATTAAACTGTAAACGAATGATCATTGAAAACAAATGAAGTTGGAGTTGAAGTTGGTTTACTCGTTTTTGCAGTATGTCAAGGGTATAACGGTTTTTGGCGGGGGTTTCTACCATACAAAGTGTCTGTCAATGGAGGACGTGTGTGGTTGCGCAGAGATTTAGCCAAAGATGAGGCAAGTTTTTTTTAGAATCATAGGTGGAATATTATTAGTGCCAGTGGATTTGTTGCAATCAAACTTTTTGAGGTACCTATCCATTTCACGCGTTCTGAAGAAAACTCTGTCCATTGAGTGAAAGGAACACTCCACGATTGGGCGTCGCATCGCAATATCGGGGAAGGAAGAATTTGAGACGGATAGAGATGCAAGTAGCTCGGCCTTTGATTTGCTTTCTGTTAGCACCTCGCACGTTGTGAATGAATGCAGGGGTTATTGATGAATTGAAACTTTTCCTGATGGCAAAAGCACCAGAGGACTCTTAATCTGTCATCGAATAATGCTTTGATTTTGCTGATTGTGGAATTACAAAAGTTCCTTAACCTGATGTACTCACTTCGAAAAGATTCACTCGGCGAATGTTTGTACTCACTGCAGGTTTTAATTGCGTTCATACACTTCCAATTAATACAGCGGAATGAGGGATCAGTAAGCAGCTTGGAATGAGCGGATCAGCCCCAGTAAGTTGATCTTCCCTAATGCCAAACAGTACTCTTAGCAGCTGGCTTGGTTGGGGTAGAAGATTGATATGAGAAATTAGAACTGACTAGACTGTGGTCCCAGTTGCCTAGAAGCGGAGATAAGAAAAAAATCAAGGAAGCGGGTTCCTTTGTCTGCCGTCAGGAACAGGAGTAGGACCATTGATCTGTGGTGACCGCGTACAAACCTATCAAGTTTTACGCAAAGTCACACAACAGCTTCTTGATTGATTCGGGCGCGGACGTCTCAATTGTTCTCACAAAGGTGTTTCCGACCCACAACGGAAGTCCAAACGTCCTTCTGCACGCGGCCAACGGATCACTGATGATAACTTTCGGCTCAAAGTTATTCGAGCCCCTCGCGACTAGGCTTACACCGACGATATGTTCGCTACTTTATAATAACCGACACCATTAACGCCATTATCGGGGCAGACTTCTTTGTCCGTCGATTTCAAAAATCGGCATTTAGTCGACTGCCACACGAATTTTTGAATCAACATGTGCGCTACAGTCGACTACCACTCCGAATCAACTCCAACTCCATGGCAAATTACCGGCATATACTGTTAACGAAGTACTCTTCATTAACAAAACCGCCCAATTTTACCCTTCCAGTTAAACACATAATGCAACACCAAATGGATGAATTCGACACATTGTGACTAATGGACAATCACCTTTCGTCACCGGTCGGCGATTCCATCTGGAGAAACCGAAAGTGGCGAAGTTAGAATTTGACCATATGAACCATACTGGAGATTTGTCGACCTTCGTCGTCCTCCGGGACTCACATGATTGGAGGCCATGCGGAGACTACCGTCGGCTTAATCCTGTTACTGGGTCGTATAGATATCCGATCCCGCACATACAGAATTTCTCTGGGCATGTAATCCCATACCAATCGCCCTAGAAGAGCTTAATGAGCTTAACCTATGCCATTCGACTTGCCAAATGCAGCACAAACTTTCCAAAGGTCCATAAACAAAGTTACGAAAGACCTCGACTTCGTTTATGTATACTATATATTTATATTTATGTATATTATATATTTATATATATTTATCGCCAGTAATCCCGGGGATGAGGATACCGTTCATCTCGAAAAGCTCTTTAAACGCCTCGATAGCTTCGGTTAAGTCATCAAGCTAGAGAAATGCGTTTTTGTTCTTCTTCCCTCTTTACATTCCTTCATAGCCTTCCCTAGTCCTTCCTCGCTCCACCAAGCGCATGCAATCGGTTGGTTGATGAGATTCAACTCGTTTCAGGAGGCATAACACTCCAGCGAGTTGTTCTCGACGCCCCGATGTCAGAGTCGCGGAATGGTTGTGAGTAGATGGAATAAAATATCGCGGCTAGGTTGTGACAATTACTTTCTTCTCTTCTCTCTATCTCCTGGCTAGAGCTGCTGTTCGCCATTCACTCTATACGAAAAAATAGATTGTCGACAGTATAAAGGGACTTTCCCTAAGCCTCTAGTCTGTCACATAAAAAAAAAAGATGTTGTTGTTGTTGTTTTTTGCTAGTTTTAAACTAGCTTGGCACTTAGAGGCCTTTTAATGGTCCCGGCCTTTCAGCCATATAACGATGCATCTTTGATATACAACTTATTTAAATGGCCTTAGTTTTTTTTTCTTGTGATGAAGAAAAAACTCTCTCTCTCTCGTCAATCCCAGACTGATGGGCCAGATCAGTAAGGGGATGGTCTTCAGTTAGTTTAAGTAAAGTTCGTCAGACGTTTAGAAGGCGCTAAGGCCTACTTTATAAGTTCATAAGCTAACAAATTAGAAATTAGTTATTGTCATTGATAAAATAATTAATTATATAATTCAAAAGTTAACAATTAAAATTATTGTTATTGTCATAGATCTAAATTTCTCAAAAATTTGAGAACTAAGAAGCTAATAGATCGGTGGGCACCTATGAATCGGGAATTTCGATCAGAGGTCTACGAAAAACGAGGATTTAGAGGAATCATCCCCTGTTACTGATCTACGCTGCGAACCTGTATGCAGGTCTTTATAGATTTAAACCAGATAGTTTTCACGAATACAATGTTTGGAGATCTAGATTGATATGGTACTCTTCTTCCAGTAGTTATTCTACTAGTCATGGGAATTTGGACCACTGCTGACACGCCCTGTGAGAGAGATCTCCTTACTGAGTGCGTCGATTAAAAATTCATTTTGAGGGGAATCCGTATCGTCTAGATTAAAGGATGTGTCATCTGCTGAAAACTGCCACCTACTTTCTGACACAATGGGAGTTCTGCTGGTTTTAGGTTTATTGGTAGGGTTTGACAAATTTGAGGTTCCCTTTTCTCTATTCTTTTCTTTTCCATTAGTTGGCTTGGGTCGGTTTGATTTCACTTTTGTTGACAAGCCGTTCTGGTTTCGTTTTGTTTCGTCTGAATTTTTATTTATAGTTTGAGAGACGTTGCTTCGTAGATCAATTTTATCATTGATGTATTGGTCTGCTGGGATTCTGTTTTTTGCTTTGAAAATCCTCCAAGCATCTTTCCTTGGGTAGTTGCCTCGTCTCATTATATTAACCATTTCTTCTTCTCTAAACCAAATCGGACATGCCTTGTCAAAAGCACCGTGGTTTCCATTGCAGTTGGCACAATTGGGCACTTTACTGCACTGATTCCCCTCCTTGCAATTTTTCTCTCCGCATTTTCCGCAACGTTCCCACTTTGATTTACAAAAACGACTTAAATGACCAAAACGCTGGCATCTGAAGCATCTCTTTGGGGAGTGTACGAATTTGTTCACTATAAATGTAGAATAATATAGATTAATTTTCTCAGGGATTACCTTTCCCCCTATGTAAATTTGGAGTTTATTGGTTGCCTTAGTAAGAATCTTACCCTCGACTTTCCTCTTCCACATTATTCTGAAAACTTTTTTGAACACTACTGAGGGATTGCAAACTCTAAGCGCCTCTAGTAATTCCTTCTCATTAAGATCCTCATCAACACCGTGAATCAAGACTGGGGTCATCAGTCCTAGAGGTATAAATGCTCTGTATATTGGGTCCAGAGGGCAGTTTTCAATGAAGTCGTTGGCATCTTTTGCGTTGTCAAACCCAATTTTGCATTTGCTACGACCTATTTTTGCAACAGTTTTAACTCCTCTAGTGGAGGACCTTATTAGGCAGCTGCCTAAGTAGAGTTGATTCAGATCTTTCGTCTCCCAGTCTAGGGGGTTTGTTTTTTGAACAATGACTATGAAGGGTCCAGCATCTTGTTCAATATAACCCGTAGGTGTGACTTTTAGACTAACAGGGTCTTCAGCAGTTTTTTCCAGTGAAGTTTCAATTACATTTTGTTTTTGAATTGCTGAAGAGCTTGTGCTGGGTTTCGGGGAGTCGGAGGGAATGCTCTGTGAAGATTCTCTTACCTTTTTAATGGGAGCCGAAAGGATTTTTGTAGAACGAATTTTAATACTTGGATCTTTGGGTTTAGACGATGGATCCTTCACTTTTCCAAGACCAGCTTCTGCTTGTGTCGATGATGTTAACTTTTTTCGCATGAGTCGAACAGAGGCTCTCGTCGAATTTTTCATATTGATTCCACGACCAAATGTATGTAGAAACAGGTAACAGGGGGGTACGTTAAGGCAGCACGAGCAAGGTGAGAAGGGCTATTTAATCACGGTAAATATATGACCGAAGGTATAGGAATAGAACCGAAGAAAGATGCCCACTAACCTAAGTTAGCCAGATACAATTTCTCACTACAACTACAAGAATAAATAAAATAAATAAATAAATAAAAAGAAAGCTCGTGAAATGAAATTAACTTAACTAAAATCAAATAATTTAAAAGAAAGAAGGATAGACTTAAAATTTACAATTAAAAAATAAGAGAAAAAAAAACAGCAAAAGAATTGCATAAATGAATAGATGCAGCAAAAAAGTAAAAAACTTTAAAAATGATTAAAGTGAATAATAGACTCAAAAGTCTAAGGAAAATTTAACAAAATGGAATTAAAATTATTAACAAAATTAAATAGCCAAGAAAATTCACAGTTAAAATAAATCTAACAGGAGCGCGTTCAAAAACCTTACTATGGTTAACTGTGGTAAACTTTTGTCGTTAACTACAACATAACCACGAGCATAACTTTTTGGCGTTCAAAAACTCCCGTGGTGTAGTTCAATTTTAACCGTGCTCGGGAACATGGTTAGCGATAGTTAAGAATAAGAAGAATAAAAACAATTTTTGACATTTGTTTTAATGTTAATAATGACCAAATTAAAGTGGGATTTGTGAAATTATTTTAAATAAATAATTATTGGAAATAATGAGGCAAATAGCCGACACTATTTTATGGAATTTTTTTTTAAATTTTCTTTACCACGTAGTTAACCACGGAGCGTTCAAAAACCTCCATGGTTAAACATAAACTTTCGTGGTTAAGTGAAGTGATGTAGCATAACCACAGCTTACCTCGTGGTTTACTATAGTAAGGTTTTTGAACGTGCTCCAGGACATTTCTAAAAGAACAAAAAACAAAAGGTTTAGCACATGTCTCAGACAAAAGAAAAAACTAAAAGAAAAAGTTAACTGAGAACCATGTGTACTTTACAGTAAAATAGCGGAGAAAAAGCACAAAAGAAAATTGAAAAACTAAAAAAATACTTATCACATTGAACTTATGCACGTAGGTAATATGGATATGGAATAATTATGTTATATCACAAAACTGCTTAAAACACATTTAACATATTAATCGAAAAACTAAATAAAATTTTATTAACTATAATTTAAAAAGTAAAAGTGACCACCATTTATTTGAACACTAAAAAAATCAGAATAATACATGCGTCCGTACGGTCCGAAGTCCAGAGAGAGAGTTAAAAAAAAAGAGATTAACTTTCTAAGCCAGCAAGGATGAAATACTTCTATGCTCCGATCGGGTTTAGGTTATCATTGATCTCGCGCCTCCAACACGGTATACAGAAATCACAGAAATAAGGTAATGTAAAAGTGACTGATAGCTTCTAATGTCATTTTGCTGATGACGTCACTGGGCGCCCAAAAGTGAATATTATTCCTTTTATTCCAGTAAGGAAAATTTGTTGAGCAATTAATATTGAGAATTTAGTTAATTAGTGAATTAATAAGTGAAAATGGGTGGGTGTAATGTGTTGAACAGTAAAAACTATATCAGTAAAAAACATGACTCAAAAATAGTGAGATATTTTCGGTTTCCGAAAGACGAAAATTTATGTGAAAAGTGGCTCAAGGTTTGTGGAAAAAATATTAAAAACATTAATAACGCCAGAATATGCTCTGATCACTTCGTGCAGGAGGATTATAGTCTAAGGGATGTTCTATTACATACCGGCATATGTAAAAGAAGACTAAAGACAGACGCTGCTCCTAGCGTAAATCTGATTTCTTCAAGCGAACCTTCCGCTAGGGAAGACAGGATGTGTAAGAGGACCCAAAAGAAAATTGTCCATGAAGCTATTGTACAATATGAAGAGTAAGCTTATACAAATGTTTTATATGGTGGTTAAAAAGTTGCTTTTTCAGATTTCAAACCCTCTTGGCAGTAGATGCTTCAACAAATTAACAAATATTAGAATTAGAATCTATATTTGAGGCGTGCAGTTGCAAAACTCGCTAACTGCAAGTTAAGTAATTTTGAGAAAAACGCCAAAAACTTTTAAATTACTTTCGCTTTTCTTTGGCTTTTGAATTAACTATTGATGTTTGACAGCTGGAAAAATACGCCTTATGAGCAAATTTTGAACAAAAATATTGTTCAAATGGTAGAACATAACCTAAAGAGTAATTTGGCATCGTTAACTCATTTTTTTTTCAAAAAGTGCAGTTAACGAGTTTTGCAGCTGCACGCCTCATTTAATAACCGCCATGGGCATAGTTTTAATTTAAAAGAAAAAATAATACAAAATTGTTTACATTTCTCTTAACATGTTATGTTACCCAGTAAAAAAATTATTTTTTAGAAACGTTTGTATATTAGGCTTAAGACATTAAACAAAAATATTGTTACTGTATCAAGAACAAAAAAAAAGAAAATTAATAAAAACTTTTACATAAAATATGTACAATTTCTAATTATGTATTTTCCTTATATCGTTCATTCAAATATAAAACAAATTTTCCTTTTGAAGAAAGATAAAAAATCAATCGCCAATTAGAATTTTTCTGTATATGGATTTGGGCGCCGTGTGACGTCAGCACCAAAATGACATTTCTCTTTTACATTACCTTGTTTCTGTATACCGTGGCCTCCAACTTCTGACAAATCGATCCAGAAGTTTTTGAGAATGCTGAATTTCTATCACCGATTTATACCAAAATTGGCTGCAAAGTTGGTGCCATTAAACGAGCATTTGAGATACCTTCTCAACCAGTCGTGCGCTAATAAAGTATTTACCTTACCAGCAGAACGACAGGCAGCATTCTTCAAGGAAAAACCTCAATTTTTTTTGTGGTAAAGTCAGGCTTAGGAATCACCCTTTGTACTACTAGTCTGTCATGTCGTTCAAGCACGGTGCAATGTCTAGTAGTAAGCTTGATTTGAAGGATAGAGGAGAAAGAATAGGTTAGGGGTCTGGAAGGCCAGTGGGGTTAGTAGATGTCGACGAGCCTTGGATTTGCACTAACGACTTCGAGTGGTATTCAACGCGAGGCCGAATGTACGACTTGTAGATTGTAGCCAGGGCAGTTGGCTGAAGGAGGAAATTGCATCTCTTGAGGAATCCCAGGCATTGGTAAGCTTGTTTGGCGATTTGGTATATGTGATTATTCCATCGCAGACCTTATTTTTAAAGTTACGCCTAGGATGTTAAGGGATTGATGGGTTGCGTTGAATTCGGCACGATTTTTAAGGCCCCAAGCAAGAATGAGATTGATGGGTTGCGTTGAATTCGGCACGATTTTTAAGGCCCCAAGCAAGAATGAGTTTAATGCCCCCGTTAATAGAGTTGGACATGAGTTCACGGCCTAGGAGACAAGGTGCTTGTCGAAGGTGTGAGAATAACGCAGAGTACCGTCATCGGCTAAACTATAAAGTGTGTTGGAGAGGATTGAGAGCAAATCATTCATGAATATAAGAAATATGACAGGTGAGAGAATCGACCCTTGGGGAACACGGCCGAGATGGAAACTTGATTGAATGGCCAGAAAGAAAGCTATCAATTATTCAGTTCTTTAGAACTGAGTCGACACCAAAAGCTTGGAGTTTAGACAATAGAGTGAGATGCGGTACCATGTCGAAAGCCTCAGAAATATCAAGAGCAACCAAACCAGTCCTCAGCCAGACAACCAATAAGATTGCCAGAAGACCTTTTTGGTCTAAAGCCGTACTACCTGTCGTGTATAATTTGGTTAGAATCGAGGCATTTCATCAGTGTTTTATTAATTATTGTCTCCATGATTTTGGAGAAAACAGAAGTAATTGCTATCGGGCGGTAGTTTAAGGGGCTGCCGGCTTCACATTTTTTTCGGAATGGGCTGAACATGAGCTAGTTCCCAGTCAGTATACACTCCGGAGAAGTAAGACGGGCAAAAAGTTTGCGCGGAGGTTTAGCCAAAGGTACATCGCCACCTTCTTACACACCCCTTCGAACCCTCATAACCCTTAAGATTTTCTTCAAAACTTGCACTATCATATACAAGTAAACAAAAGTCGATTTAAAATGCTTACAATGCTCAAAATGGCGTATTAAAATGTATTAATAATGAAAAACACACTCAGGAAGTCAGCTTTTTCAACCAAACCTGCGTTCCTTAAGAATACAAAGATACTCCATTTGTGAAAATAGACCGTTGTTTCATTACCTTTTTATTCTTATTTTTGTTTAACGCACACGTTCTAAGTTCTCCTGCCCATGCGTTGTAAATTTCAACTCTACCAAGCACATTCTACCTGCTCCTGCAGATACGTTAAAAATTTCAATTCAACCGGGCACTTTTGCGTTGTGCTGCGTAGATGCGACAAGTTCTACGACAACGCATGCTCTAGCTGAGGATCAGGGATCACAATAATCTGTGCAATTCGAGCGCTATCGTAAAAAATCGTGGGACTCTTTACCTACATATATTTTTAGTTTATTAACACCGGAACTTTCGCTGGCGCCCTACGCTATTTGACATTTCGAAAGGTGACAAAGAGATGCAATTTCACTTTTGAATTGGTGAATTTTTCAAAGGTGAATTGCCTTGGAAGTAATATCAAGAGAAATACAACATAATGGAGCAAATCGCATCTTCACAAGAAACACTCAGATTTTCACCTTTGCAAGAGTCATAATTGTAAGCAAAGCGCAAGCTATAAAGAATTTTTTTCATAAAAACAAAGGACGAAGCACCAGCCTGGAGATCATAGAATGGAAATGGCACACAATTTTATGGGATAACGATAACTGAAGAAAACAAGATAAAGGACGACATCTATTGACGCATCATACCAGCTCAAAATCATCTACAAAATACTAATAAAAATATTTGGTCCTGCAAAGCCTCCGAAGAAAGAATGCTGGCCCGGATTGTGAATGGTAGACTATCAGTAAAATGAAGTTTAGCATGACCAAGAAATAAACGGATAGATACACGGAAACTTCGTATGACTTACTGGAGATAACTAGCAAGAAAAGAGACGACTGGAAAAAGAAACTTCAACAGGCGCGAGTCCTACGAGAACTGTAGCGCCATCTGAGAACAAGAAAAAACAATGAGCTTTGAATGCATAGCATTCCTACTACCAATATTTTTAGCATAATATGATTAGAGTGCACCAAAAAGTGCATGAAGAGCAACAAAAGATGGAAATACTTGTGTATAATCTAATTTTAATTTAGGTAGTCTATAGCAATTATCTTCCAGAAATAACACTCATTTCGCTCACATCTTGAATTAAGAATTTATGCAATACCTTACTTCACTGTTTCTGGCTTATTGACTAATATAAAGTAAGAATTTTAAAGCAATATATTTTAATTGCACTAAGCCATTAATATCAAACCCCATTAAATCTTGGCTTAATATAAAAATTTATTTTGAAATTGTACGCAAGTTGTGCAAGATCTTAAAAAAAATTTGCCAAGACATTAAAGATATATTATATAACTCCACCTGTAACTTAATAAAATTAGTTTTATGCAAGTAATAGCTTACCTGGTCTCTACGAGTTATGCATTCCTTAAGTAAACTGATCAATTGTGTCACATTATAAAACTCAGCTTCCTCAAGAACTCCCTCCTCGGATAAGCCATCAAGAACCAATTTGCCATGCCTTAAGTAATTTAGCACTGGGGCAAAATATCTTGGATCTCTGTCAATTAAATACGCTCCAGTTTCATCCTAAAACATTAAAAATCCAAAGTTAAATATTCGATTTACATTATTATCACTCATCAAAGTAAATTCATTGCTTAAAAGGAAAACAAATCGTTCTTCTTTCTTTCTTTCTTTGCTACATACACGGTCCGATATCAAATCGCTGTCCTCCTGTATAAGACGTGATAAAAACGAATTGGGATCCCTTGATAATGTCGTTTTTGTTGTTAAAAAACATGTGCCACCAACATTTAATTTAACCCATTGATTGCTGCCATGTTTTGTTAATAAATTTGGACTTTTCTTCGCATTCAAATTGACAGTAGCCATTTCACCCTACAAACGACTCACCAAAAACAAAACTGAAATGATGTAGGCGAATTCTGTAAATGGTAAAATTTCTTTCGAATATTGAATACTTCGAAAATCACATTTTTTAGTTTAATTGGTGCTTGTCTTTGCTAATTATTATTATTAGTGAAAAATTTATATTTCCTTTAGCCGCCGCACCTCGCAATAAAACAAATACTTTTCACTTTGCTTCAATCGTCAATTTATAATTTTGGAAAAGGAAGACATTCTTCAGCCATGATAAAAAATACTAAAACGACACATTTGTAAGGTTTAAAATAATAATATTATATCCTATGGCAATACATATTTTCGGCGAAAAATGACAGCTAGTTCGAAAAGGCACAAAATCGGGTCCTGCGCATGTTTGACGTTAACCTTTTGAGAATCGATCCTCATCTGACTTTTTCATATATTGGAGATTTTAATTCAAGGTTCAGGCAAACTATAAATGAATTACCACGGTTCATAAAATTAAGAAAATTTGTTCATTCAAATTGAAATATCGTGTTTTAAAATTTTCCTTCTCAGTGAGTTTGTTAATCAAAGAATGTCCACTTAATTTTTATCACAATTTATATTGATTTTCTTCTCTTCTACGTCTTTTAGGACAAAACTCTAAGTCGATTTCTCCAAAAGTTTTCAAAAAACATTATCAATCATGTCTTTCGTAAGTTATCATTTATGTGCTAGTTCAAGAGAAATTAACTTCCAGTTGCCGAGTGGAAATAAAAAGACATGACAGAATGGCATCGTCAAATTATTACAAAACATTAAATTAAAATATTCACAAATTCCATAATTTTCCATAATTGTGATTAATTACATTAGCAATATTTTATATTGTTAGTCATAAACTCCAAAATTTGCAAGTTATGCAAATATTGCGTCACGAAAATTTTAACTCGACATCTGGCCAATCTTTTTCTCCTAATAGTTACTTATAACCGGGACAAATGTAATTGATTAACATTTAAATAAAATTCTAGCGTATGAAAGCTGTCAAGTGTCCCACCGATGAGCTATCCCTGACTAATCGAGCGATCGTAAATGCCAATGACTTCCCCGACGATATTAAGTAATATTTTCATTAAGTATTTAGAAGAAACAAATTATTCAATTTTTTTTCTAGGTATATTGAAGTATCCACTGGACCTGGCCAACATTATGTATTTGCACTGGAAAAATGTTTGGATGTTCCAATGGGATGCGCTGGATTTTCTCTAGTGCAGCGTAAATGGGCCACACTATCTATCAATCAAGATATTGATATAAAGCCCTTTCGCTTCGATGCAAATTCCGACGTGATTTGTTCTGTGACTCTGGAAACTGACTTCCTCCAAAAGAAAACGTATTAATATTTGCAATATTATCTTTCTACGATATTAAATTAAACATTGCAGGACGTCCCAAGAGCCCTACGACACCGATCAAATGGCAAAAGAGTTTTTAATGCAGTTTAGCGGTCTTGCTCTAACTGTTGGACAGACATTGGTCTTTAGTTTCCAAGAGAAGAAGTTATTAGGTCTTGCAGTGAAAACGCTGGAAGGTAAGCAAAATGAAATTCAATTTTTAATTATGTTAGAACCTGACAAGGAAGTAGTACGGGCGCTGGAGCATTTCCACTGGTTTTGGCGTGATGTAACGAACTTTTTTGGTGCCGGTCAGAAATGACATCCCCAACAATATTGAAAAACATGAAAAAATACACCTGGAAAATTTGTGGTAGCGCAAAAATTGAAAAATTCCCTGTTATTTTACCTTTCTTGATAAATATGTATCATAGCACCTTAGGTAAGGAGAAAAACTCTAGTTTTCGGAAGGACAAATGGAGGGGAAAGAAATGCTCGATTTGTTTTTTTAGTGGTTATTTTATTGAGCTTGAAGAATATGTAGGTTTTTTTTTCGCCGCCATGACGTCCGGTAGAGGGTCTCCCGCCCAGTATGTAAATTCCGTTCTGTCCAAGCTGCAGGCGCTCTCGCTCGGATAAAAAAAAAAGTAAAAAATGATTTTATATTCTATAAATAGGCCCCTTCAATATGAATGAAAGGATTTTTCGATTTTCCAAGTTTCACCGAAGATAGCCCGAAAAATCAGAAATTTCCGCGGCATATTTTCCAATTTCGCAAAGGCGGATTAATTTGTATCGAAAAATCTCTTCATTCATATTGAAGCGACATGTTCAAAGACCATTGTGACACGATTTGAGGCCAATCAGACAATTAGCAACCGAGTTATGCTGGACAAGGTCCGGAAAAACAGATTTTCGAGAAAAACGCGTTCAACTTTGGGAGCGCGCCAAAAGGTGGAAATGGGTTTTCTTACCTTGTTTTCGGCTAATCCGCGATTCCTGCTCCATAGAACACCTCTCTTCCGTCTTCTGCATCGCTGTGGTCGCGTTTCTAGTCGACTTTGGCTTTACTAGCGCCAGTGTTGGGCCTTCTACTACAATAGTAGCAGATGTACTACATTACTCGTTTTCAAAATTCTACTACATTTTGTTTCTTATTTGCTACATATTTGAAGTCATCAGAAAAATTATTTTCATTCAAATTCGAATGGCCAGTTGCACTAGGGCCAACATCGTCCATCGTCCTCTCTCACCCTCTTCTCCACAAACGAACGCTTTCAGTCGATTTTTGTTGGTTGGCTGTTGGCCCGTCGACTGTCTGTCGACTCGTGTGAAACTGGCCAATACAATTTCGCACTTTTGTCGTCGAATTCCCCCTTTGTTACATCTGTCGTAGAGACCCGGATTAGATTCTTTCCGTCTGTAAATCAATAAAAGTTGTAATAAAAGTTGTTTTTTTGTTACTACTACAATTTTTTAAATTCTGCTACTATTTTTTCAATTCTGCTATTATTTTTTTACATAATTACTACTCATACTACTCGTATAATTGCTACTTTTTTACATAATTACTCTCTCTGCGCTACTCTCCGGTTATCCCTCGCGCGGGCGTATTCTCCTGCGTGCATCGTGATTTTTGGGGATAAGGAGTGGGGGGATCAAAAAATCCTCTCGCACACATGTTCATGAAGGGCACAGAGTACTTAATATACAGAGGGAACAACGAAGAACAAAATGTGTTATCAAATTATTTTGAAGTAAAGCTTTTATGCAAGCTCTTTGTGAGAGACAATATCAAATTTGAAGAGAGAAAATTCTGTCCAATTTAACTTTTTCTCACGACTTCGTTGGCGCAGCAACAAGCGCCGGGCAGAGGCTTACCTTACACACATACATATAAATAATGTGCCAGCATATTATTATGAAGAAAGTTGATAGGAGCATTCCGGTGCGGTAAGGGAAATTCGAAAGGGGGGGAGGTTTTTTCTAGTCCCAAACATCTGCTTTGAGTGTTTTTTTTTTTCATTTATGCACGTACGAAGAAAAAAACAAAGTTTTCTGCCCATGAACAAAATTAAATTTTGGTGGATAGCCTAAAAATGTACCTTTCTGGTTTAACTAAGGAATATTCTCGGGGATATTGGCTTTTTATTGTTATTATTGTAAAATGTGAGAGTACTTAGTTTGTTTTATTTATAACTGATAAAGAAGAATTGTTGTGGGCATCTTTGTTATGATGTACGACAGGCTATGTAATGTAAATTTCACCTGGTGTGGTTTTTTAGGGGGGTTAAAAGGGATAAAATTTAGTTTTTCATGATTAGCTCGAAAACTATTGATTTTTGAGATATATAATTTTTACAAAAATTAAACTTCATTAAATGTTCACAAGAAATGGAAGGAAACTATTGTAGCATACATTTTTAACCGTCAAAGACCTACAATTATATGGTGCGGATTTTTAAAACCAGGGCTAAAGATGACTAACTAACTTACTATCAAACCTAATTGCAAAAATTGCGATACCAGTTTTATTATTTGATGAATCCCATCAGCTGACCAACCAGCAACGATGATTCATACAAAGTAAGTTGTCTTCTTGTTTGGAGACAGCGCTCGCCATCCTGGCACTGAAGTGGTCGTTTGGTCAGGTTAAAATGGCTGCCCACTTTAGCCCGACATTGGGCACATTGTGATGCCATCCTATGTAGTGTTGGAACAAAGTTCAGGCCATTTTAAGCCATTTTGAGCTTTTGATAAAGCGACAGAGGTTAGGAGCACCAATATTTTGCAGCTCGCTTAATCCATTAAGGAAGGGTGAGCCAAGGAAGGTCCTCTTTTCTTCGGCGTGCGGGGCAAAGGTACAGTGACCGGTCAGCACCTTTACTATATGGCTTACCTCATTTTTGGTTCAACTGAACAAGAGATGTTGAACGCTTTGTGTCCAAAGTTGGCCACATTGCATGAAGAGTGCGGCACACCGTTGCTGTGATCCAACTCAACCCAGCTCGAGCCAAGCTGATTTTCCTCACAGCTTGTTTGTAGGAGGCAAGGGAATTCCCATCCGGGTTAAGTGGGGTGTGCTTTCCACTTCGTTTCCCTGTCTGCAAGCTCATCAGCAGCAGGTCGTTACCAAAACATTTTTGATTTGATATGGTCCTGTAAATTGAATTGGTTGAAGCTTATGACTTTCTCTGGTAGATGGTCGTTCATATGTGGTTAATACGAGGTCGTTAAGTGAATACGGTTTATGCGATGTATGCATCCATCCATTAATGACTTCTTCTTATTTAACGGCTCTACAATCGCTTTACCGTCCCGCCCTCTCGTAACTATTCTCGCCACCAATCCCGATTCTATCCAGCCATCCTTCCAGCGAACGTTGGGTTTCCCTCGCTATCGCCCTCATAGATGTTACCGTAGAGAACTTTCCGATCCTGTCCATCTTCACTCATAAGAGTTAGATACCCTGTCCACCGGGACCTACCGCGCTTTGATTTCTCCACAACATCTATGTCGCTATAACGCTCGTAGATCTCGTCGTTGTAAAATTTCGGAATTGTCCTTTATCTCCATCATCATTGGCACTACAGCCGTCTGTGAGCCTAGGCCTCCTCAAGAACTTTCGTTCAATGATCTTGGTCCTGTATCTCTGTGTTCTGGTTGGTAACCCAATTGTAAGTTCATTTTTTTGTCACCTTTATATCTCTTCCTAGGTCTTGTAACCCTAATCGCTCTGGCCTTTGGAGGAACAGGAAGTTTGGGGCACTTCTGCAGGCATTCCCATTACATGTCCTATCTAATGTAGGCGTGACATATCTATGGTTGTGGCAGGTTCTTTATATATTTAGTACAATTTGGGGTTGTATCTTCTTCACAACAATTTTCCGAAGGAAGTTACTGTCGAACAAGGTTAAGAGGTTAGAGTGCTTGGATTTGAAGTGTCTTGACACACTGCAGTAGGTTTTGTTGGCTTTTAGAAGCCGTGCGCGTATTTCTAGTACCATGCTATAATGGGCTACCTACCTGGATTATTTTCTCCAACACTAAGTTGAAAAGGACAAGCCGGTCGGAGTCCATTATAGACCAGACCTATAAGGACAGTGGTCCGGACGTTTAAATCCTTATCGCAGATAATGTCATTTAAAATTTTCCAGCCGAATGACATGCAATGAAGATGAAGATTTTACTTTGTTAGATGCTGTGAATTATAATCAATGTTAAACAAACGTAGGGGGTGTTCTTGTCAAGGACTTACTTTCTTTGTAAGTCGATAATGAAAGTACTGGTATTTAGAAGAGGCACTTGATACCGTTGTTTAAGCACTATTTCTACCAAGAGGTGTCGAAAAACACTTTTCAAAGTATGCGTGTGGAAAATGCTTAGTAGAGAAACCATTGATTTGTAAAAACTGTGATATTAAATAAGGAAAAAGTTTCATTACAGTGCTGTTTTTATGATTACTGTTTTTTCTTGTTACAAAGATTGAAAAGACACCGTTTGGTCAAAATAGGTACACACAAAATCGTGGTAGAAATAGTGTTAAAAAATAATTTCTCAGATGAGGCTTCTATAAACTAATATATATTCAAAACAAAGGTTGAACATTGTAATAATTGCAAGAATATTTATTAAAACAAGGAGAATGGCTTGGACTTAAAAATGAGTCCCTTTTAAATAGTAAAAATTACATAAACAGTACTAATCCGGGGTCTTACATTCGCCTTGACAACTTCTTTTTGATTTGGGTAAAGCTCATATCAAAATTTTTGGGAAGGGGTTTAGTGAACGGTCGCAAGAAATTCCATTAAATCAAAACCTATGCAAAAGTGCTATACCAGAAAAGACAGAAACATTGCTAATAACGATTAATAAATAGCTTGGTGTACTGTATGCCCTCCATATTTCCCTCTTATCCTCTTTGTTCTTGCCGTATATGCAAATATAGTTGTGCTTGTTTGATCACAACAAATCGTGGGTTGTGCCTACGTTTTAAAATGCGCCTAACAAAAATGTCAAATATTCCAAGTAACTCCCAAAAAAATTGAAAAATTAGGAGTTTCAAACAAAGTGGAAACATATTTGTTTTTGATATAACGTGTAAATTTAATAAATAAACCACCTGGTTCCACTATTAGAGCAGGCAGCAAAGGAACTTTCGACCGCGTCATCGCGACACAGGATAAATTTTCTATATTAGGATAGTATTTTTATAATTGTGTTAGGAAACGTTGAGTTGCCAAGGTATATCCTGGTACCATAAGGGATATATTATTATAAACAGTTATTTTATAACAAAACGAAAATTAAAATTGTAACAATTTTGTAATATTTTTGGACGGATTTAGCACTAGAAATGTAATATAACTTTTTTTCGTAAAGTTAATAATTTAAATACACATTAATCTTTAAAAATTAAAAATTTTCCAATCATTTTACAATTCTTAATTTTTTATATCATCTAAACTCCCAAAAAATCTTATTAGCAATTTTAATATTTTAATTGTTTTTTATATTTTTAGTGCGCCAGCCTAATCGTTCGTTTACGAAAAAAGTTAGTTAAAAACAATAAAGACCCATTTCATTTTATTATCACAATCGCAGGTAGAAAAATATTCTTTTCCTTTCCAAAGATTCTATTTCAGTCATTACTATACTACCACACCAAAAAGTTATTGCGCACACACATCCTGCTTAGCAGTGAAAAACTTGAAGAGAGAGTCATGATGAGTTTCGCTCTCAAAGAAAACAAAAAGCTCGGATGGGTTACGACTTGTGACCCATTTTGGACGTCGTAACCCATTGTTCCTGTTGTTCCCTCTGTATGTTGAGTGCTCTGTGATAGAGATAGATGGAAGAAAAAAAATTTCGATTTTTTGACTCCGGTAAAGTGCTATGTCCCCTTAACGAAGGCTTCTAAGCGAAAAATTTGTTGGACAGTTTTTGTTCGTTATTGGATTTGCTAAAACTTACCTAAAGATGGATTTATTGAAATTTGAATTTTTGCATTGCAAAATAGCCGAACTCAACGATCACTGTCGGTCCAATAGTTTTTGCATAATGTATTTTGCAATTAAGTGAATTTAAAAAATTAAATTTGTTACAGCGCCAAAGGAAAAACACCCCTGTTGGTCCTGATTTTTTACGAATGCTCTAAGACTCTCTTTACAATATCCAATCATAAAATTTAAATTTTTTAATTTTTTTTTTTAAATTTTTGGAAAAAACTGCAACTAAGGCGTTTTTTGCAAAAAGTAGCTAACTCAGCGACGCCAGAAATGCTAGGAGCGTTTCAAATTCGCTCGAAAAAAAATTCAGCTTCTATTAGTCCAGGAGCCAGGGGTTTTAACCTGGCACTAAAACCAATAGAGATGATTTTTGGCAAACGAGCAGTTTTTGAAGAGTACATTAAGAAAAAAAAATTGTTCTGCGCGAGAACAGCTAGGGAAAATGGAGAAAATTATCGGGAAAACTCGGAAAATTGATATTCCATCAATATCGTGGAAGTGGTTGAAAATTTCGATATGATGTATGTATAGGAACAACTTGTAGAGCGTGGGAAGAGAAATTTCCATTGACGCTAGACTAAAATCTTTATAACTCCCTTGTTTTTGGTCGAAAATGCATGAACTAAACGTTCATAGATTCAGTAGGTCGCATTTGAACAAATCAGAGATAACTTTCATTCCCAATTTATCTTTATCCATAGTGATGAACAGCTATTCTTAACTATTAACGAAAAATCATCTATTCCTAAAAAAGTTGAAGACATTAGGTTCAAAAGGCATTTATTTGAAGTGTGACCAAAATGACCTGTGTATTCTGTTGTCCCTAAAAAATTTGAATACGATGAAAAGTTAATATTTCAGTACATTAATTGAGGAGTGGGCGAACAAAACGGCACATGTCCAGTTTTGCAAATTGTTCAGAAATCGCAAAAAACTGTTTCTGCCTCTGAACTGATCACATTAACTATTTATGAGTATGGTAGGCTGTGCTACTATTTGAACTCATTCAGACGGAAAATTTTTTTTTTTAAATATGTTTAATACTTTAAGAGAAAAAATTAAAACAAAAATGGACATGTGCCCTTTTGCAGGGACACAACTGGACATGTTTTTTTTATGTTTTTAGCCTTTGGGGAGCTCCCTGGCCCCCTTAGAGCCAAGGGGGGATTTTTCTGGTATTTTTTCCTAATAGTAGGGACTGTTACGCAAATTTTAAGGGGTCATAGTGCCCCTACGGCTTGTTTTGGGGCCGTGGGAGGCAAAAGTGAGGTAAATTTTAGTGCATTTTATGATGCACATACAAGTCGATGTAATTAGAGCCCCAGATGAGGTGCAATGAACTTCCATTGTTGATTAAAAACTTTTTTGTATGAAATACGTGCCCTTTTGAAAATCCACATTAACGAATGGTTAAAAAATATGAATATTCGTAGGACATATGCCTTTCTGCAGGGAAATCGTTACTTTGCTAACAAAAAAATATTACATGAAAGTGAAAGTTTAGTGTATTGAACACGATTCCGTCAAAACACTGAAAACGGCCAACCATGGACATGTGCCGTTTTGTTCGCCCACTCCTCAATTACTCTAACAAGTAAATTCAAGACTCTCCCACGTGACATATATTACTGCAAACAGAAGTTAAATATATCTGACCTTAGTTAATAATGTCGATCTTATATTTGCAGTTGTATAAAAAAACAATAGAAATTTTATGATTGGATATTGTAAAGAGAGTCTTAGAGCATTCGTAAAAAAATCAGGACCAACAGGGGAGTTTTTTTCTTTTGGCGCTGTAACAAATTTAATTTTTTAAATTCACTTAATTGCAAAATACATTATGCAAAAACTATTGGACCGACAGTGATCGTTAAGTTAAACATGCCTTACACTATCTTATTCCAGAATCACATTGAAAAATAATTTTCTTTTCTTTTCTTGGGATAACTTTTAAAGTGAGGTACTTTTTCGCAGTTTTCGGCTATTTTGCATTGCAAAAATTCAAATTTCACAAATCCATCTTTAGGTAAGTTTTAGCAAATCCAATAACGTACAAAACATGTCCAACAAACTTATGGGTTAGAAACCACGGCTTATCAAGATATTTATCAAGAAAGGTAAAAAACAGGGAATTTTTCATGAATTTTTCAGTATTATTTTCAGTATTATTTCAGTATTATTATTCAGTACTACCACAACTTTTCCAGGTATTTTCATATTTGCGCACCCCGTAAATATTGTTTGGGATGTCATTTCTGACCGATTCCATAAAAAGTGTGCGTTACATCACGCCAAAATCAAAATTTATAGTTCTCAGTACCTACGGTAGTGATATTTTTGGTTAACCTTCCACAGAATATTTTCGAACTTCTCTTTTATAGCATGTTCTAAATATTGTTATGTTATTTTTATGATAACTAAAATTGATTTGTAATTAAAACTTTCTAGCTGTTGATCCTGCTGCAATAAGGGAAAATAGGGAAGGTTCCACTAAGCAAGTAAGATTTGGCCGCCTGTTGGGTAATTCCGTTGTACAGTTTGAAAAAGCAGAAAACTCTTCCTTAAATTTGATAGGAAAAGCTAAAGGGTAAAAATAAATTCTTACCTAAAGCAGTACAAAATGCTAAAGAAAATTCTTCTTGCTAGGAAAATTGTTCGGCAATCAATTATAAATCCGGATTGGGACTTTGGTAAAATGGGAATTGGTGGTCTTGATAAAGAATTCAATGCCATATTTCGTCGTGCTTTTGCTTCACGTGTCTTCCCACCAGAATTAGTTGAACAATTGGGCTGCAAGCACGTTAAGGGCATTTTATTGTTTGGACCACCAGGTACTGGTAAAACATTGATGGCTCGTCAAATCGGCACAATGTTAAATGCCCGTGAGCCAAAAATAGTAAATGGTCCACAAATTTTGGACAAATATGTTGGCGAATCAGAGGCAAATGTTCGCCGTCTATTTGCTGATGCTGAAGAAGAAGAAAAAAGGGTAACTGAAATATTTTTTTTAATCAAAATTAATTATTTAAAATTTATAATTGCAACAGCTTGGTCCCAACAGCGGATTACATATCATTATCTTTGATGAAATCGATGCTATTTGTAAAGCCAGAGGATCGGTTGCGGGCAACAGCGGTGTACACGACACTGTCGTAAATCAATTGCTAGCTAAAATAGATGGCGTCGAGCAATTAAATAATATATTGATTATTGGTATGACTAACAGGCGAGATATGATTGATGAGGCTCTTATGCGACCAGGTCGATTAGAAGTTCAAATGGAAATTGGATTGCCCAATGAAGCTGGTCGTCATCAAATTTTAAATATTCACACAAAACGAATGCGTGATTATAAAAAATTGGCTCCTGATGTAGATACAAAAGAGCTAGCTACTCTTACAAAGAACTTTAGTGGTGCTGAAATTGAAGGTTTGGTACGTGCTGCTCAATCTACAGCTATGAACCGATTAATTAAGGCAGCAAGTAAAGTAGAAGTTGATCCAGAAGCAATGGAGAAGTTAATGATCAACAGAGCCGATTTCTTACATGCGTTGGAGAACGATATAAAGCCCGTAATTAATAATTTTGATTGCATTAGTAGCAAATTACTTTTATACTATTCTGTATTTTCCAGGCATTTGGTACTGCATTTGAAGCTCTTGATAACTTCCTTGCTAGAGGTATATGTAATTGGGGCACACCAGTTGCTGGTCTTCTCGAAGATGGTATGCTGTATATTCAGCAAGCTAGGGCAACAGAAGGTTCTGGTTTGGTCTCAATTTTGATTGAAGGCCCTCCAAATGCTGGAAAAACAGCTCTTGCCGCCAAACTGGCAAAAATGTCTGATTTTCCCTTTGTTAAAGTTTGCTCACCAGAGGATATGGTTGGATTTACAGAATCTGCGAAATGTCTTCATATCAGAAAAGTAAGTATTTAATTGTTGTTATTGGTGTTTTACTATGAAGTGCTGCTCCAAGAGATATTTTTTAAAAAGGGCGATGGGACCGAGAACTCTTGCGAACACCGGTTTATTGAGTGATTACCTTGTGGCTTTGGACATAAACTTTAATGAACTTAGGAGCCAATTTCCATAATCCTTTCGGTGTTAAGAGGTGATCGAGATGTTAAAGTCTGCGTTACGCGGTAACTTCGCAATAAGCGCTCAGCTTGTTTCCATTAATCTGTCCTAACTTGTTAAGGTAATATCACTAAGCATACTCGGGGACTTAGCGCGACTGCTACTTAACACCACATCTTCTTCAAAAAGCTAAATTGGTAGCAGATTATTGTAAAGGAAGTTGATGGGAGTATTCCGGTGAGTTAAGGGAATCTAGTGGAGGTTTCTAGGTCCTCGTCGTCTGTTATGCGTGGATTGAGTTTTTTTTTTCTTTTTATGCGCATTCGAAGAAAAAATAAAGGTCGTCTGCCCATTTATAAAGTTAAATTTTGGTAGATAGCAAAAGAAATGCACTTTTCTGTTTTATTTTAGGGGTATTCTCTGCGATATTGAATTTTTTTTTGTTGTAAAATTTAAAATATGAGATTACAGATTTTATTTAATTTTAACTGAGTTCCACAAAAGCAGAACTTTATGGGCACCTTTGTAAAGATGATCTAATGATCCAGTTTTGCCACAGTCAGTGCTATGACTGACGCAAAACCTACTGTCTAAGATGATGACTGATGTAATTACCTGAATAATCAATCAATCGACTGATAGAATTGATTTAGCGACATGAACGCGTAATGCACACTTCGCCCCAATCTGAATACCTTAAATTTCACCCGATGAGGTTTTTTATGTGGCTGAAAGGGGGGAAATTTAGGTTTTCATGATTATTCATTGATTTTTTTTATTTCAACAGTTATAAAAATTGTTCATTAGGTTTATGAATAGTTATAATCAATTTCATTAAATTTTCGGACAACAATATATTTTGTCTATCTTTGCTTTCCCATTTTTGCAATTTAGTGTGACAATGAAGTTAGCAAGGCATCATTTAGCCCTGGTTTTAAAAATTTTATTGGAGCCCATCTTACCAGAGATGATTTTCGTAAAATCGCTCTCAAGCATTTTGCCTGCCTCAGCCAAGATGGTTACAAACTAAGGAGGATTTCTCTTTCGTATGTTCGTTCTCAGAGAAGTTTGCCGGTATTGAGGCGTGTGGGAAATTGATATTTCTAATCCTTGCAATTTTGTCAAGTACGTATTGTACGGTTTGACTGAGAGCCTCTTCGAGCTTCATCCATATATGGTCTGTGTCACTTGATTCGCTCATGTTATCATTAGGCAATTTTCCAGTAAACTCCAATATTAATGGTGTATTACACTGGTGTATCGTTACTGTTCTTAACTGCATTTATTCTTACTAAATGTGTATAATGGCAGTTTAACCAGCCTTTTTAGAATTTGTATTAGTTTCGTAATTTTGTCCCATATATTACTATCTAGGATAAGAGAAGCAGTAGACCGAACGCTTAGGAGGCAGCAGGCCGGATTCAGGAAGGGTCGCTCATTATTGATCATAGTAACACCTTGAGAATAATAGTGGAGCAGTCTACTGAATTCCGATCTCCCCTTTACCTTGCTTTCGTAGACCACGAGAAAGCGTTCGACTCGGTTCATAGAAGCTTTATATGGCAGGTCCTACGGCGACGTGGACCTGATAAAATAATAGAATTGATAAAAGCCCTATATAACAGTTCCAAATGCAGAGTTCTCCATAATGGAAAATTATCCGACAGCTTTGATGTGAGCTCAGGAGTACGACAAGGATGCCTACTTTCGCCTTTACTATTTCTTATATTCTTATAGTAATAAATGACATCCTTGTCGGCGCTCTAGATAGTAGAACAGGCGGAATACAATGGGGTTTGCTAGACCGCCTTAAGGATCTCGACTACGCGGATGATATCTGTTTGCTGGCCCAGAGAGTAGTCCAGCAGGCTTAAGGCTAAATCCGACTAAAACTAAACAAACTTGGATAAATTCAAACACCATTGAACGGACAGCTCTGAATAACCGTGACGTGGAACTGGTAGATAAATTCTGTTTCCGCACTATGTCCCATGAGGGATTAAAGGAGCGTAAAGAAGAAGAAGTAATCGATTTCAATGAATATTTTCGTCTTGTAGATTCTATAACTCCTTCTTCCAATTGTGAAGTCTCGTAAATATTGAAGAAGCGCCATGCTCAGGCAATCTGGTATTTCTTGTCTTTATGCCCCTGATTCTTGATTCACTTCAAAATAACAGTTATGTCTTATAGTTAAGGCTAGTTTCAGTGGCAGGAAATGCTCCGATCGCAGTTTCAAAATAAATGAACAGTTTTAGTAGTGTTCCTTAGAACCTAAGGTGTTAATTCAGTGCGATGTGTGAATTGGAGGCCTTGAACTATTTATAAATATATCGGTGCTCTGTCAGGAGTAGGCAAGGGGAATAGATACTTTTTAAAGACAACAGTTTCCGAAAAATGAAACAAAATTTCCCTTAATGTGGTGTTTACTATAATTATTATTTTTTTTTTTAATTTAGATCTTCGATGATGCATACCGCTCCATGTTAAGTTGCATTGTTGTGGATAATATCGAACGTTTGTTGGATTACGGTTCAATTGGTCCACGTTATTCAAACTTAACATTACAAGCTTTGCTTGTTTTGCTCAAGAAACAACCACCAAAAGGTCGCAAGCTTTTGGTATTATGTACAAGCAGCAGACGGTAAATTGTTGATTCTATTTTTCCCTATATAAACATCTTACAAAATGCTTTCTTCTTCAGTCAAGTTTTAGAAGAAATGGAAATGCTTTCAGCTTTTACATCAGTCTTACATGTGCCGAATCTTTCGCATGCCGATCATGTGTTAGCAGTTTTGGAAGAAGCAGATCTTTTCTCCAAGGGTGAAATGCAGGCTATTGCAAAGAAAATGCATGGCAAGAAGTATATATTTATCATAATATTTTCATTAGAATGAAATAAAAAAGCGTAATTTTTTCAGAGTTTTTATTGGCATCAAGAAATTATTGGGATTAATTGATATGGCACGACAAACAGAGCAGCAATATCGGGTAATAAAGTTCTTGTCCAAAATGGAAGAAGAGGGCGGAATGGATATGCATTAACTGATAAAGGACTAGCTATTTAACATGTCAATAGTAATGTTCAATGACATATTCTAATTATTATGTACCTATTTATCACGAGGAAATGAGAAAATATATATCGCTGGGTGGTCTTTTGAATTTTGTACAGGAATAAAGTTTTTGGGGGTATTTAAACACTGTGTTCTTAAGCCAAACAAGCAAAAAACTCAAGTACCATGTCTCGTTAGAAATATACCTTGTAAATTTTGTAAATCTCATTTCAGTACTTATTGTTTTGATTTTGTTTAACAATATTATTTAGTTGTTTCGTAGAATAAGTAAAGTACAGTTTTTAATAACACTTGAAAGACGCAAGAGTTAAGCTTCCTTTTAAGATACTTCCACTAATTTTAAAATTATTTTTTCATTAAATTATTATATTGTTGAACCAATTGCCAGCAAAAAGAGACAAAAAGCAATTAAGAACACATTAAATCCCCTTATTCTAAATAATAATAATATATATTTTTAGGCTAACTACGTATTGTTTACATAAAAATAAATAAATAAAAGTTAGCTAAATTTTTTGTAGCATCGATTGGCAAAATGTGATCTAATTTAAAGAAATTTAGAAGATATTTAAACGCGATGCTTACATTCCAAACAGTTTTAACTATTCTTAAGAATATATTTTTAGGAGAAAAAAAAAACTAGATTTTTCAAATCTTCAAAATTAGTTCATGAAATTGTTTCGCCAATTAAGTTAAAAATAAAATCAAATCGCAAATATTTAAGTAAAAAGCTTTGGAATTGCTAAAGAATACCTATATTTATTTTATTTTAAATAGTGACACATGTTTTTATTTTTATTTAGATTATTAAACTTTTATCTTTGTTAATTAGTACATATATTAACATAACAAATTAAAAGACAAAAATTAAGAAAAGAGAAATAATATTTTAAACATGCACTTGTTTTTTTGGAAGTTAATTAAAAACGTAAATAAAAATCAATTACTAGAATAGTTGTATTATTATCGTGTCGATAAACAAATGAATATCAATTAAATAAAAGATTTTTCTAGGCCTATGTAATCACTTCTCAAAATTAAAAATTCAAAAATAGCTTTGAACAATTAAGGAAAAACAAACATTTAATTTATTTGTTTTATTAACATAAAAAGGTCTGCTATCCTTTATACTCTATGCTTGTAGGTTAATTAAGGAAGATGAAATCTTGTTGATGAGATTTAATATTGTTATAATAATTTATATTGTTGTAATTTATCATCGAAAAATTAAATTAAAATTACCTAAAATAAATCGTTTCAATAGAAATTAAGTTAAATAACTTGGTTACACAACTTGAGCTTACATAACCAATCTGAAGATTATTTGCTTATTGTATTTGTGTTTTTAGTTTGGACTATCTTGTTTACGTATTATTGATACTAGAAAGTTAAACTATTACCAGCGCTAATTTTTAAAACTTTAACCTTCTTATAATAATAAAAATGTTACATCTTAAAATTGAAAATTAAATCAATTGTTTAATGAAAATGTAATAAGCGAATTTTTAACGCCCGATCAAGTTGTATCGCATTAATAAGCATTGATTGGCCGATTCAACAAATTTGAAAGAGATCTCTTCACGCATGTTTTTGAATGAAACATAATTTTCTTGTAGGTTGTTTTTAATCATTCCATTCAAAAATAATTGTCTTAATAACAGCCAGCGAAACTAAGAGTGTTGAAATCTTTAACATACGTTATACAACACCAGAAACCGATTTTTTTCTAACAATCGTCAAATCGATGGTAAAAGTCGACAATATTAAGGTCAAAGCTGAAACCATAAATAGCATAATACGAAAGTATTGTTAATTAAGACATATTCTACTTACATATAATGAACCTATTTTTTACGGGGAAATGAGAATATATAACGG
Source organism: Thereva unica (assembly GCA_949987705.1). Taxonomy (NCBI): domain Eukaryota; kingdom Metazoa; phylum Arthropoda; class Insecta; order Diptera; family Therevidae; genus Thereva; species Thereva unica. Next base: position 66,530,869 of record OX465284.1, read on the forward strand.
TGGGTGTTCTTTCGTATGGAAGAGCGATTCAGGCATCCTTTAGTTTTTATAAGGCTGCATATTTCCGTACGCGTAATTAATCACTTTAACTGCTTTAACAGAAGAGTTCGGGAATGGATTGGCCGCAATGCTTTTCAAACTCCACCTAGAATGAGTGATAAGGAAAACGTCTTTAGTTTTAAATTGCCCGCATATAATCGTACGTCCTTGGCGGATATAAATGTATGCTTTGAATCTAATTGCAAGGAACCACTGCTATTGTTTGATGAATCACATCGGCTGATCCACTTGCAACGATGATTGATACAAAGTAAGTTGTGTACTTGTTTGGGAACAGCGCCCGCCAGCCCGGCATTGAAGTCATCCCAAAGTCTAGAAATAGCGAATCTTTCATCTTCATACAAAATTCACTCAGTTAGTAGTGTACGTGCATATATAAACATCAGTACGGAGCAACTATTCACGAAATAATGCTACTGCATTCGGGCAGCCGAGGCGCCACCGGTAGGGACCAGGGATGCTGGTGTGAAATGGACGGCCGAACACCGTGGAATGTACGAACAGGGTATCACGTCGGTCAAAAGGAAATTTTAGCAATGGAATTATTGAAATACAAAATATCAGTTGCTGCGTTATCGAACTACGGCTTACCTGATCCGGGACATCGACGATCGTCCCGCCAACAATCGACGAAACGGTGACGCTTTACTATTTCGGTTGTGGGAGACGAGGGGTCGGCGTCGGGTTTATGGTCGATCGACGGGCTGCCAGCAGCGTTATCGCATTCCAACCAATATCCGAGCGTTGGCGGTTATAATCATCCGCGCCAACCGAGACCGGGGCTGTATTTGGTTTCTCGAGTCGACATTGTCGCCTGTCGATAAATAAAAATTGGCATTTGGCGACACGATATCGTCTCTTTATGTGTCGATAAAGGCGTTTGACGATTATTAAAAAGCTCAATTTATGCATGCAATAAACTTGTAACAATTTCTATTTTAATTAAATATACGTGGCTTGTTACCTTGAAGTAATACCACCCCATTTGATGGTTTTGTATGGCTGCGCTTAGCTGTCGATTTGGTCGTGAAACCAAATATGAAACTTAAAGAAAATCGAGAAGCTTTTTTTGTCGAGTCGATCAATCGTCTCGAGAAACCAAATACGGCCCCAGAGCACGGATGTGAACAAGGAAGAATTTTACAATCAGCTTTAACAGACGCTGGATATAATACCTCGAAACGAATTAATAACACTCGCGGAGACTTCAATGCATATTCAGGAGCAGATCGAACCGGCTGGGAAGGAATAATGGGCGAATTCGGACCCGGAGTAATTAACGACAACGGTTTCCGCCTGCTTTCATTCGCAATGTGAAACAACTTGAACGTTAGCAACAACTTTTTCCGCCTTCCACTCAAACACCAACTTACCTGGCGAAATCCATCCGGCAAAGACGACGATCAACGCAAGATTCCGATCGACGCTTATCGGACCATTATCTTGTTCGAGTGAAATTACAAAGAGCGCAGAAAACCGTCGCCACGACCAGCCATGAAGAATTGGCGAGAGTTTCAAGTGGCATTATCCAACAAAGGGACGATATCGATGTAGAAGAAAGGCAATTGTCGGAATCTATTGTGGGGTGTGCAATGGAGTTGTGTCTACCTTACCCTAAACGGACGCATCCATGGATCTCGGAAAGCTGTCTGGACCTCGTCGATAAGAGGAAGCGAATGAAACACGTCGACTTTGAGCAATACCGAAGATTGAACAAAGAAGTTCGACAGAAAATGAAATCGGAACGGAAAGCGTACTGCAATAACGTTGCGGCCGACATGGAAGAAGCGGCGTCTAGCCACGAGTATCAGACAATCCAAAACCACATTAACAAACGACAACTTCAAAAAATCGGATGGAACTTTCGTGACTTCTCCCGATGGGCGCCTGCAACGGTGAAGAGAATTCTTCCATCAGCTGTACAACCACGATCCGCCACAAGGTCCAGCACCCGAATCGCCGATTATCGAATATCCGACGAATCAGTTTCCCGAACCGACAATTATCGAGGTGAAGACGGCAATAAAATTGCTGAAAATGAAAAAGCGCCGTGTTGATGGTGTTCATATGTGGTTAATATGAGTTAATACGGCTTATGTGGTATATGCATCCATGCATCTAATGACTTCTTCTTTGACGGCTCTACAACCGCACTCCGGTCCTGACCTCTCGCAACTGTTCTCGCCAACGATCCCGATTCGAAAACGATGTTGTTCAGTTTCAAGTACCTAAGCTCTGGAAGTCCTGGTCTACGCCATCCTTCCAGCGGCGGTTGGGTTTCCTTCACTGTCGCCCCTATGGATCTTGCCGTAGAGAACTTTCCGAGCACTGTCATCTTCACTCATAACGTGCTAGATGTCCCAGCCCTACTGAGCTTGCAGCCATCTTTGAGCGTAGGCCTCTTTTTCCAGTTGGTATTCCCAATTGTGCGTCTGTCCATTTCTCTGTCGACTTTATGTCTCTTCCTAGGTCTTGTAACCTTCTTTTCGCTGGCGCTTGGAGAAACAGGATGTTTGGAGGCACTTCTGCAGGAATTCTCATTACATATCGATCTAACGTAGGTGTGATATGCCTTTGGTGATGTCAGGTCCTTTATATATTTAGTATACCTTGTGGTTGAACCTTCCTCACAACAATTCACCGAAGGAATTTACTCTCGAACGCGGTTAACAGGTTAGGGAGCTTGGATGGAGAAGAGTCTCGACAGACTACAGTAGGCTTTGTTGGCTTTTAGCAGCCGCGCGCGTATTTCTAGTTGCATGCTATTGTCTGCTGCTACTATTGATCCAAGGTTGGTAAATAATATTACCACTTCAAACTCGTGTTCCTCTACCTTGATTGTGGGATAAATGTTAGGTGTTCTCTCGATGAGGCCACCATGTACTTTGTTTTGCTTTCGTTGATGTGCAGTCCCAGCTTTCGTGCCGCCCGCTCAATCTGGGTGAAAGCTTCTTGTACAGCTGTTGATGCTCTTCCAAAATGTCAATGCTGTCTGCATAAGCCATCATTACTTGTTGGAGGATTGTGCCTCTTGCTGCCACGCCCGATTCTCGAATAACTTTTTCCAACGCCAAGTTGAAAAGGAGGCAGACCAGTCGGAGTCCATTACACAGGGATCAACTTTTGTTCATAACTACCTACAGGAAATCTACACTTCCTGAAATATCGAAACGCTCCCGAACATTCCCCGCATTGTGTACATGTTATTGATCTGTAGAGTGGTCCGGACGTTTAAATCCTTATCGCAGAGAATGTTATTTAAAATTTTCCAGCATGACATCTCTATTTTCAATGAAAATGAAGATTTTACTTTGTTAGATGCAGTTTATTATATACCCCGTTTCAGCTTCCAGGAAACTTTTTGTTTCGTATTTCATCGTGTAAAATGAGCCTTAGTATATAAATCATTAATTCAAATCCTAACAGAGTCGTTATAAATAACTGTTTCAAACTTCTAACAGATGGCGCATTAATCATTTCACCGGCCCCTTTTTAGGACTGTCCGAACAGTTGAGCACAGCCTGTCTATGTTCACGATCTTCTTCTTTGCTTTGGGTCCTTGTTGAATCCTGTAGACAACATCGTTGATCCGTGTTAGGATTTCATAGGGCCCCTCCCACTGGCGCTGAAGTTTCGGAGGCTTGCCTTTCCGTCGTCGAGGGTGGAACGAGATGAGGTCACCTTCCTGGTATACGCTACAGTTTGCTCGGAGGTCCTATTTTGTTTTCATCCTGTCACTGGCTATCCGTGCAGGTGATATCTGCGAGTTGATCACGAAGTTCACCTGTATAACCGGTAGAAGATTGGTTGCTTTCCACAGGTGTCTCAAATTTCAGGTCGCTTGGCTGCTGGATTCGTCTTCCAATAATCACACTAGAAGGGGTTTTTCCTGCGGAATTATAAGCTGCTGTCCGATATCCTATTAGAAAAATTGGGATGTAACTGTCGCAGTCGCGCTGGTGGTCACTAACAGCTTTTCTTAGGTGATCTAGCATTGTCCTGTTGAATCGTTCTACCATTCCATGCTGGGCTAGGGATGAATGGGCGTCGTCCTGGTTTTCTTCACTCCGAGTATCTTACATCGAGTATCTTGGAAACCTTGAGATTCAAAGTTTCTCCTCCCTCGGTTCGAATGAAGCTCATGAGGAATACCAAATCTGCACATCCAATTGTTCACTAATTCCTCTGCAACAGTGATTGCTTCCTTACTTTTAGAATGGCATTTGCTTTGGGCCACTTACTGAAGTAGTCCATGACCACTAAAATGTAACGATTTCCTCGGTCTGACGCTGGAAAAGGTCCCGCCACATCGATTGCGATTCTTTAAAATGGGACTTCCACTGGCACAAACTGTGCATTTACGACACCAGTCTGCAACATCGTCGGGCAGGTGAAGACAATAGAAACTATCTCTTATTTTTACCAGAATTTTGTTGATTCCCAGATGTCCTCCTGATGCGCCATTATGACACTCCTCTAGAATATCTCCTATTCTAGTGTGAAGAATTAGTACTTGCATTCGGTGAGAGGTACCGTCAACGGTTTCCTATTTGCTCTTCAATATTCCTCCCTCAATGTGTAATGAATCCCATTGCGCCCAATAGCTCTTCAGGACTGCGCTCCTCTCTGCAATCTCCTTCCATTCAGGGGCCGTATTTGGTTTCTCGAGTCGACATTGTCTTCTGTCGATAAACGAAAATTGATATTTGGCGACACGATATCGTCTCTTTACGTGTCGATAAAGACGTTTGACGATTATTAAAAAGCTCAATTTATGCATGCAATAAACTTAGGTATAACAATTTATATTTTAATTAAATATATGTACATCGTTTGCTGCCCTTGGAGTAATACCACAATTTGATGGTTTTGTATGGTCGCGCGTGTCGATTTGGTCGTGATGCCAAATATGAAACTTAGAGAAAGTCGAGAAGCTTTTGTTGTCGAGTCGATCCATCGACTCGAGAAACCAAATACGGCCCCAGGTGTCTCCTCGTATTCATTCCAAATCAGAATCGGAGAAATATATAGATCGTCGCCTTGAGCCTCTCGAAGTCCCTGATTATCCCATCCTGTCGTTAGCTCAACTGCCGTCCTTTGACACTTTTCCTCGATACGCCCACAATGTTTGCAAGCTGGTACGTATGGTCGCCTGAAGGGTGGATGTGCATTTCCAAGGTTTCTTCCCTCGACTTGTCAATAGCCGCTCTTAAGGTCCAAGGTAGAAAACCATTGAGCTCCAGACAAAGTATCCAGTGTGACATTGATGCGAAGTAATGGGTAGCTATCCTTTTTAGTGATATCGTTTGATCGCCGATAGTCCACGCAAAACCTTGTGCTACCATTTTTCTTTCTGACTATAACCAAAGTAAACACCCAAGGACCTTTCCACTCCTCTATAAGGCCCATTTTTCTCATATCCTCCGGGCAGCGCAGTTGCGAATAACAAGTGGCCATTGGGATCTTGTAATCATAGTATTCCATCTATGATGTCCAGTAGAATTTTATGTGTTGTCATAAAGTCCAGCCCTAGAATACACTCGTTTGTTTTATCAGCTACCAGGCACAAGGGTGAAAATCCAATGTCTGCGAGAGCCACATCCATCATTATTTCCCCAGATAATTTCACTGGCTCTCCCGTTGCAGTTTTCAGGATGTACTGGTGTGCGTCTTTCAGCCACTTATTACCGACCAAGTCAGCCCGGATGACAAATTTTGAAGCACCACTATCTTACAGTAATTGTGCATTTTTCGGCTTCAATTTTTCCATCGATGACAAGGCTTTTGTCGCTACGCTGCAGTTGCTTGATGTAGATGGTGACACCGGGGGCTTTGATTACCTCGACTAACTTCCACCCCTTGGAGTTGGTCTTTATTCGTTCCCCTACTGCTATCTCCGGGAAGACAGAGTCATTTTCTTCGGCGTCCCTCTGGTCACTTTTCTGTCGATATCCACTCCACATTTTTCAAAAGCTGCGCCACTCCTATTCCCGGGAGATTCCGCTCTCCTTCGCTTCTACAATTCCTTTGTAGATGACCCGGCATACTCTTCGAATTTTCTCGAAGTATTTTAAAGAATTTTCTAGTAGTTCCCAGTGGATGGAATGCTCTGAAATTGAAAGTCAGTTTGATTTGAAAAGCGATGAGAATGACCTAAAGCAGCGATAAATAGAATGCTAAGATATTAAATTGCAAGTAACTATAGTGAACTTTAAGAACTCTGTTATTAAATTGTGTTTGGGTTGTAATAAATAAGTTTTTGTGTGGATAATTAAATAGCGTATTAATCCTGCGAATCCGTTAAGTCGTAAAAACGTAATAATATTTTATTGTTCTTGTTGTATTTTAAACTTCCTAACACCGAAGTGTTAGCGTAACCCCAAGGTTACAACTGGTATAAGGTTTTTCAACCATATCAACCACTGAACTAAGTTAGTTTAATACAGTAGGCCTTAGATCGATAGCTTCTGATAAAAATTGTCAAGGCTGGTTGGCTAGTACAGCATGTGAGTGACAGTCGTCATAGATTGATATTGATTCAATTGGCTTTAGTCGTTGACACTTTTGTTTGGTGCATAGTTATGTCCCAGGATGATGGAGCGCGTTCAAAAACCTTACTATGGTTAACCGTGGTTAACTATGGTAAACTTTTGTCGTTCAAAAACTCCGTGGTTAACTACAACATAACCACGAGCATAACTTTTTGGCGTTCAAAAACTCCCGTGGTTAACCATGGTGTAGTTAAATTTTAACCATGCTCGGGAGCATGGTTAGCGATAGTTAAGAAGAAGAAGAATAAAAACAATTTTTTGACATTTGTTTTAATGTTAATAATGAACAAATCAAAGTGGGATTTGTGAGATTATTTTAAATAAATAATTATTGGAAATAATTGAGGCAAATAGCCGACACTATTTTATGGAAAACAATTTTAAATTTTCCTTACCACGTAGTTAACCACGGTGCGTTCAAAAACCTCCATGGTTAAACATAAACTTTCGTGGTTAAGTGAAGTGATGTAGCATAACCACAGTTTACCTCGTGGTTTACTATAGTAAGGTTTTTGAACGCGCTCCTGGTTATTTTTAAATTTTGCTGCTGTTGACTCTCTCTCTCTCTGCAATATAAGGGCTTCCACTAAAAGAGGGCGTCAAATGTCATTAAATAATATTTTAGTAGTAAACGAGCTTGGACTTGAGGGCGCTGCAGTCAAACCCACTGACATATAATAATGGACTGCTCATCTGAAATTATTCCATACAAATCGATGGCACCCAAAAGTATAGTTGTCGCACTCATCCATAGACCCCCAAACTGACAGCAGCACTCAGACCTGATTTTATATTTTCCCTTTTGCACTAGTGATGTTTATATCTTTTGCTCTTTTCCCCATAGACCCCCGGATTTTGACATACAGAATGTCAGTTGCTAAAACAGGCGTTGAGAACTTATTCAGATACACATAAAATGTGGAAATTAATGAAAAAAAGGCATTTTAAAAGGTGAAAAAGTGAAAATAGTGTTTATTAATTTTTTTAAACAAAATATTTGTGTTGTTTTAATGTTTTAAGTACGTATTTAAAAAAATGTAAATTTCAAAAGTGATTCCGGTGTTTACATGGAGTGGAAAAAGGTTTGTAGCCTATGGAACAAATTGGTGCCATGAAAAATTCCTCATGAGCTGTCCATTCTATATGTCAGTGGTCAAACCCCAAAAAAACTTTGACTGCAGCGCTTTCACTAAGCCTGATTCCACACGAGCGTACACACGACACGACCCTTTGCACCACCTTTGCAACCGACTCTTGTCGTGTCGTATGTACGCTCGTGTAGAACCAGGTATTGTAATTGTAATAATTGTGATTTGTAAAACTCGTTTATTTGACGCAAAGAACTACTATTAACTAAGTCATTTAACGTTAAGAAAACTTTTCTCACATGAGAAGATGAAAATATCTGAAGTGAAGGTCGCATACTGGTATCTTTGAATAGAGAAGATAAGGAATCGAAAATAGCGTACATGTACGGGATCAAGAAATTTTCTCTCTAATTCTCTCCCTCCACTTTACCCACAACAACAAAATACATTGACTTTAACCACAACAACAAAATACATTGTCTAACCCGGACATAGGCGTAGTGAAATTTGTTCAGGTTTTGCGAAGGGTCTGCTTCAAACATTTAGCCAAGTGAACCATTCTCACCGAGATGGTTGCTGAGAAACGATATCCCTCCCGGTTTTTGAATAAATATAACACAGCCACTGTCCGGGTTAGACACAAATACGTAAAGAATGCTATGCATTAGTGTTGCCACAATGCTTCCCCGTGTTTAATAAATTGCTCTTCCTCGTCTTCTCTATTCACAGACTGGTATATGAAGTTTCAAGCCTCCAAAAAAGAGTTGTCTTGTCATATTCAAATGTTAACGAGTTTGAAAATTTCCCGCCAAAGTTTGTTGGCGAGCCGCTGTGAAGATTCTCTATTGATTTTGCTGCACTAATAAAAAAGCTCTACTGGGAAGTTTTTAGGATTTTTTTGCATATAAATTTGACATCAAGCAAGTTTTAATAGAAAAAGCTCCAACCCGAGAAGAAAAAAAGAAGTGAAGTGGTACGGTTGTGCGTTTGTCTGACGAAAAAATCTGGTTTTGACAATTGCAAGTATTAAATCAACTTGAGTGTTTTATTAATTCGATTATTATTACATCTTGTGCTTTTTAGTGTTGATTAGAATAAAATAATCAAGAAATTGAAAAAGAAATCTTCCGACCAGAAGAAAAAGCGGAGCGAAGTAATTGGCCAGGAGATGGTAATTGTAAGCAATGAATGGGTAGAATATGAGGAAGGGAAGAAGTCGATTATGGGAACTGCTGTTAATTACGCCGTTGATAGAAATGATTCGGAAAGTATGAAGGAATGGAATAATTCGCTTTGCAATATCTCTGGTAATACAACACCGAAATGTGCACGGGCAATATTGCAATGTCAGCCAAACTCACACCCTTTTCAAACACGGGTTCTGCTCCTTGAGCTCAACAGTGAAATAAAAGTGGGAAGATCGATAGCCCGTAGTCGAGTGGCTGAGAATAATGCCATTTTTGATTGTAAAGTTTTATCACGAAATCATGCAGTTTTATGGTATAGCGATGGAAAATTCTTTGTTAAAGACACCAGAAGCAGTAATGGAACATTTATTAACGATCGTCGTATTGACCAGTCGGAGCCTGAAGAGCTGAACTCGGGGGATATAATTAAGTTTGGGGTTGATGTAATTGAGAACTCTCGCCAAGAAGTTCATGGGTGTATAATTGCATGCATTAAATTATTTACTCCAGATGGACGCGAATACATATCGAACAAATTATGCCGGACCAAACCTGAAGAAACAAATCTGTCCTTAGACGGACTTCATCGTCTTCATCATTTTATTCAAGAAACTGTACAACGTGAAAAGGTCTTAGAAGTTAGACTGCACGATATTCAGAATATAATCGAAGTAACCAGACAGAATACTGGTTCTTGCTGGAATGCAATGATTGATGAGGATCGTCTCCTTAATCGCATCGATATATTAGAAACCAAGCTTCATATGTTTCAAAAAAATTCCACTGAAGATAAGTTTAAAAGTGAAATTTTACGGCTTCAAGAAGATAAATTTCTTTATCAAAAATCAGCTAAAGAAGCCCTACGAAAAGTCTATCAAGAACGCATGGATGCTATGCAGAAGCTCTCGACGATAGAAAGAGCTCTATGCAACAGCGAGGATGAGTGTTCTTTATTACGCGATCAGGTGCTGAAAACTCAACAAAATTTACAAGAGGTTATTTGTCGCCTGCAACAATTGGAAACTGAGTACAAGGAGAAACAAAGCTACTGCGAGAAAATTCATGGTGAAATGGAAAAGGAAAAGAGTGAAGAGTTTTCTGCAAAGCTTAAAGAAAAAACTGAACAATGCGAAGAATATCAAAAACAAATAAGCGCACTTACAGCTGAAAAAATTGAACTGCAGAAGCTATTGGAGCTGCAGGTGCAGCAAGCCATTGAGGATGACCAAATCGAAGCTGATGAAACATCTCCTATTAAGTCTGGTTTTAATAAATGGCTTAAATCTTTGAGCTCTGAAACGAAAGAAGTCTCGGAGCACTTAGTTAATGCTGTTTTTAGTGAGGTCTCTAAACATGATGAGTTAATTACTAAGTCAGAAGTCGAGGATCTGATTAAGAAAATGTCTGCATGTGGTCAAGATACTAAAACAGATTCTCCAGTTGAAGATCAAAAATCGGAGGATGAACCCGATGATAATTCATCAGCTATTGACACTTCTAGCATAACAACATCGGTCGAAGACAATCATGAACTACTTGATTCAATAACTGAACGGTTGATACAAATCCATGAAGAAGTATTAGATTTTGTGTCTAATATTAAGTTATTGCGTGAAGTTGGATGGACCGATGACAGTTTCAAGGAACTTCAAGAGAAAATCAATATTAATTTAAAGGAACTTTCCACTCTTCATAAAGATATCAAAAGCTTGCCAAAATCTCAAGAATCAGAGTCAGAAGTTGAAGTAACCGCTATTGAAGTTAAGCAGCTAGATTCGGAGATAATAATGCCGTCACCTGATGAAAAGTCAGTCATTGCTGAAGATGATGATGAGGTAACAGTCACGGTTACATTGAACAAGAAAAAATCAATTGAAGTCACTGATTCTTATGATATTTTACCAAAAAATGGTAGTGATTCTTTCGATGATGACGATGATATTAGAAAGTCGGAGATAGAATGTATGATACATTGCGAGGAGGAACTTGTAGCATTTAAAGAGAAATACGAAAAATTATCCAGCGAAAATTTACGTCTTAAAGTTAATGTTAATCAACTCGAAAAACAGCTAAAGGAACTTGAATATAAAAATTTAGCAAAATATTTAACATTTTATGTTGCATGTACTGCGGTTATTTGTTATTTATTATCTTTATTTTTTTGAAATTGTAACAATTGTATTTAAAATGAAATAAAAGAAGTCTTTTGTAGTTGAACTTTTAATTGAGCATTTAAAATAAAAGCGTTAGTGGAGAGTTAGGAAAAGGAAAAACGATTAGCGAAATTGAAAATACCTCAAGTGGCTTTGCTCGAGCCTTGGAAAGTGAGCTACAAATAAAAGCGCAATAGCAGAACGGGCAGAATCAATTAGCAATGGACCTTTTCGTAAACGCATACGTATGCATTGCAACGATGCAACGAGTTCGTAAACGCAGATGATCCAAAGTCATTTATTCGGAAACGCATACGATTCAAGCTCATTGCGCAACAGTCAATGCAACAGCGCAGCCATTTTTGAATGTATGCTTTTGTGGATTAAAGAGTTTTCCTTACTAAATACAAACGTTAGCTTAAGTTGTTTATAATGTTTATTTTATTTTTCGTTTTCACTCCTATTGAGAACTTTGCTTTTAGGAACGGATTGATGTAGCGCATACGTATGCGAAAAGAAGTTAGCGCTGCTTCGTTGCCGATGCGTTGCTCAGTTGTTCTGTTGTTTTGACGTTTACGAAAAGGCCCAATATCAGACAAGATGACGGGAATCGTGCAGACAATCCGCAGAAAACGAAAATAAGAAGTGTGGCTGCGTTCAAGTGGCGCAGCTGATTGCTGAGTATTTTTGCAACGATTTTCATATTTTGAACGCATAAATGCAATTTTTTGCAGTGAACTGCGTAACTTGAACTCAGCCGGTCTAGGGTATTTTAAATGAAACAAAGTTGATAAAACCTGGGGCCGAATTTGGTTTCTCGAGTCGACAATACAATATCGAGATCGTTGTCGTCTTTACGTGTCGATAAAGATGTTTCACGTTTATAAAGTTGAATTTATGTATACAATAAACTTAATAGTTTTCATTGTAATTAAATATACACTTTCTTATTTGCTAAACTTAATTAGACACAATTTGATGGTTCTGTTTGGTAAAAGTTGTCTGTCGATTTGGTCGTAATGCCAAATACAAAACAGAGAATGTCGATAAGTTTTTTTGTCGAGTCGATTCATCGACTTCTCCACGATTGCTTGATTGGCTACGCATCTCTGGTGTCGATCCTATGTTGCTCTCGGGCGAAGACGAACGACGACTTTCAGCTGCGAATAACTAGTGGATCCTGTAGCCATTTGAATTTCCTTGTTATATATCAGTATAAGCTCAGTAGAATTTTATGTGTTCTCGTAAAGCTCGAGCGTCTGCCGAAAATTAGTGGAAGTACGCACTGTATAAGCCCAGCCGATTGGCCTTCCCATAAGGCCATACAGTTCTTCTCACTAGTTTGGGGTGGGGTGGGAAATTTGAATGGGAAGCTTGCGCATAGTTCATAGTATCAAAGGATGAAGTGGAGGCTTCGATACCTATGTCAGGGCTTCTGTATAGGAAGCAAAATAATATGACGTGGCTTCGGAGGATGGTTTTAATCCAAAGATAGTTAAAATCTGAAGACGTGCTATTATATATTTTATAATAAGCCATGTCATCCCTAACATAGATGGCAATACCCCTTTGGTGGGAGAGATTGTGCACTAAAGTGTACCCTGACACCTGGCAATGACCTGAGTCAGGGGTGGTAGCACGTAAGTTGTTTCAATCGACCTCTTCATACAAAAAACTTGAATTTTTGTATGAAGAGGTCGATTAAAACAACTTACGTGCTACCACCCCAGTATCGGGTAATATTTGGGTTTCACAAAGCGCGAAGATTGGCGGTTTGGAATTATTTAAGTGGCACTCAACAAACGAGAAATTCGCATGAAGTCCACGAATGTTACAGAAGTCAATAACAAAGCCTGACATGTAACGGGACTTCGGTAGCGCGGGCTCAATCGTCACATTCTCAGGGTTATTGCCCGAAATTAAATTTGCCGCAACCATCAGAGTCAACAAAATTTGTCCGTGTCGAAATGTTATGCCTTTTAAGACGGGCCAAATTTCATCGACTGACAGATTTTGGCCGCAGGTCCGAGATGCGATAGAGGGTAGGGAGTATTTACTTACGCCGTTCGTTGGTCGGTTGTGTCTATTGAAGAGTGATTAGGCGTTGGATTGCGCTCGTTTTTTCACTGATTTTTGTTTTTTACGCTTTTTTACATTTTTCGAGTTTTTTTTGTCGGCGGGTTTTTAGGGACCGGATCAAGGGTGGTAGCACGTAAGCTGTTTCAATCGACCTCTTCATACAAAAATTCAAGATTTTTGTTTCAAAGGGTCGATTGAAACAATTTACGTGCTACCACTGTAGAACACGTCCGTTCACTTTGCTACTTCTTCTTCTTCGATGGCTCTACAGCTTCTTCCTCCAGACGTCTCTCTGCTCCGCAGCTTGTCTCCAGTTTCTTGTGTTGATCAGTTTGCTGCATCGGCCTTAACATTGTCTTCCCACCTTGACCGTGGTTTGCCAACTGGTCTTCTACCAACTAGTAGTAAGTACAGGCTTATTTTGGTATCCTTGATTCATCGATTCCTTGGACATGACCGGCCCAACGAAGACGCAGTAGCTTGGCATTTGTCGAGAGTTTACATTCTTTGTGTAAATCATACAATTGTGGATTGTATTCTCCACGCACTGTCTTCATTGATTGGACCGTATATCCTTCGGAGAATCTTACTCTCGAATATATCCATCTTGTCTGCGGATTTCTGAGAGATACTCCATGCTTCACAACCATACGTAACTACTGTATGTATGATGGTTTTGTAGACTCTTATTTTGGTTGTTCTGTGGATGTCTCTGGATTTCTTTACTGGCACTAGTGAGAAGTATGTTCTGTTGCGGCGTTTTTTCTGCTTTGTACGTCTATTGTTGTCTTCACTGACTGTGGACAAATTGCCCGTTCGAAGTTATATTCCCCCAGGTGGTGTTGCAGTTTCTTCTTCTTCTTTCCACCCTTGATTAGAATCTTGCTCTTGTCTGAGTTTATTTTGTAGCCCTATATGTTTGGCGCCATCTTATAATTCTGTGAATATTTCTCTAAGGCATGACAGTGATCTGGCAAGGCCGTTTATATCGTCGGCATATCCTGCCAACTGTTTGGATTTCTTAAGCATCAATGTTTACATTGCAAATTACTCCTTCAAGGCAGAGATTAAATAGCATGGGTGCTAGCCCATCGCCCTTCTTCACTGGGAAGGACTCCGTCAATTCTCCTTGTATTCTGACTGCACACCTTGTGTTTTCCATTGTCATTTTTGTTAATTTTATTATCTTTAGGGGGATGTTTAGGTACAACATTGTCGCATACATTTGCTCCCTGTCGATGCTGTCGTATGTTTGTTTAAAGTCTATCAAAAGTTGATACGCATCGATGTATTCCCAGCATTTTCGGAGAATTTGCTTATTGAAAAAAGTTGATCCATTGTTGAACTATTTGTTCTGAATCCACCATGGTATTCACTTATTGCGGCTCATGCATGATGTTCCAGTCTGGCCTTAATTATATTTGTCATTATTTTATATACTATGCTTAAAAGAAATATGCCTCTATAGTTTCCACAGTTGAATTTATCTCCTTTCTTATGTACTGGGCAGATAATCTTCAGGCATTTTTTCGTTCCTCCATGTATATAAAATTCATGTGTAGCTGCTGAAAACGATTCGCCTCCTTGTTTGATCAACTCAGCTGAGATGTTATCAATTCCTGGAGATTTGTTGTTTCTTAAGAATCGTATGGCACTTTGGACTTCTTTCAGGGTGGGTACATTTGTTTCTCTGGTGTCATCGTTATGTTGTAGACATTGCTCTCATTTGCGTTCAGCAGCTCGCTAAAAAATTCCTTCCATCTTTTCCTTACATCTTCGCTGCCTGTGACTATACCCACAAGGAAAAGGAAACATACAATCATGAATGCTGGAAACCTTCCGAGGAAGCATTCTCGAGTTTGGAAGCATTCTCTTCCGTGCTCTAGTTCATATTCTTTTTATCCATCCATGTCATTGGATGGAAGACTAAGAATGAAGCTTTTGCGGAAATAAAATTCAAAAAATTCTCTATACCTTCTCTGGGCAACGAACAGGAAGGCTTCCTTATTCCTACCAATAGGAAGCATTCTCAATTTTCCTTGTGGGTAGTGCCTTCTTTTGTTCTACATATACCGGAGGAGGGTTTGAAGCCTTTCTTGAAGAAATTTACTTCCCTGTATGCTTCACGTGTTTTATTTTGGGCAAAGTTTTCCTCTGTTCTCAGGATGTATTTGTTGAGGAATTGTCTTTTTTCTTCCTGTAGATGTTTTTTGCAGTTCTTCTTATTTCCTCGTATTTCAATTTCTTTCTCCTCGTCGGTCTCTCTATGTATATTTTCCTATTTCTGGCTTCTATAGCTGTTTTACATTCCTCGCCGTACCAATTATTGGCTCTTGCTGTGTGTTTGTAGCCTACAGTTTCCTTCGTGTATGTATGCTAGAAGAAAGAATTCGTTGCGGCAAACGAATTGTCGTCGTTTTCATCGATTTCAAATCCGCTTTCGATTGCATCGATTGGAACAGCTTGTGGAGAGTCTTGGTAACCGAACACGTGCCATTGAGAATCATCCAACTTCTCCAAGCGTCGTACGATGGCTCAACCAGCAGCGTTCGTATTCGAAACGACTTATCCGAGGAGTTCCCGATTCAGACGGGTGTCCGACAGGGAGACGTCGCTTCGCCACTTCTCTTCAACGTTCTGATCGACGCGATTATGCGTGAAGCATTCGATGGACGACTCGGAGTTCAATACGACGACAACAACTTCGTAACAGACTTAATGTTCGCCGACGATAGCGCTGTTTTCGCCGACACGGATGCCGAAGCAACGGACATCTTATACGATATTTCCCGCATCGCCCAATCATACGGGTTAAAAATCAATGCGGAAAAGACCAAAGTGCTCACAACGGATGGATCAAGAGCCAGTGTTCACCTCAATGGAACCCAAATCGAACAGGTTCCAAAGTTCAAATATTTGGGATCATTGGTTGAGGAAACGTAAGTAGCATCGACGGCCGACGTTCACAGCCGTATCGGCCAGGCAACAGCAACATTCGCCTCGCTCAAGTGGTGCATATG
The DNA here is from genome assembly GCA_949987705.1 of Thereva unica. Lineage (NCBI taxonomy): Eukaryota > Metazoa > Arthropoda > Insecta > Diptera > Therevidae > Thereva > Thereva unica. The sequence goes on from OX465284.1 coordinate 66,547,007, forward strand.
GAAACGAGCAAATATCTCCATCAAAACAAAACTACGTCTTTACCGAACGTTGATTGTTCCAATTCTTCTTTATGGATCTGAAACGTGGACACTGCTCAAACCGGACGTTAAGAAGCTCGAGGTCTTCCAAATGCGATGTTTGAGGCAGATCCTCCGTGTCTCACTCCGTGATCGCCTTCGAAACGAGGTTGTCAGACAAAGATGCGATCAGCAAACAATGATCGAAGAAGAAATGCAAAAACGTCGACTACGGTGGTTTGGACATGTTTGCCGAATGGATGATAACCGCTTGCCACGTAAACTTCTATGGCGAGACCGTCCTGCAGACTGGAGAATACAGCGATCGGCACCGAAGAAAACCTGGTTGAAGAATATCGAGGGTGACTTAAAGAATCAACGATTATCAGTTACCGAGGCTCGAGACACCGCCAAAAACCGAGAAGAATGGAAGCGAATCGTGAATAGAGTTCGGGACCCAGCGGCACCGACAGCAGCGTATCCGTTGCGGGGACGTCCCGCTCGGACCGCCAGCTAACGGATCAAAGAAGAAGAAGAAGTTTCCTTCGTGACATCTGTCAGTATCGTCTTCAGTCTTGTCCATTTTCCCTCAACTGTATCTCCATTATTTATGTTTAGACTTGGACCTATCCTTTCTGCTAGAGTTGCTCTCTCTCCAGTACGGTCTCCACCTCTGCAGGATCTTACTTGGAGGAGGAGCTGCCCTTGGAAGGGCCCGTGTCATATGCGTGTTCAAGCTTGTAGTAGAAAGTGTCCTTTGTCGTGTTCACTTTCTCCTCCGTCTCCGCATGTACGTTTATGATTGAAAGGGTGAAAAATTTCGTTCGTCTATGTTCGGTCGTTCGTACATACACGTTCACTGATTGGCTTGAACTCTATGACATTATCTATGGTTGACTTGTGCATTACCAAGCCCATCCCTAAGCGATGTTCCCTTCCACAGCTGTGGAATATCCTGTAGTTGCCGAGGTTCATTGTCCCGTCTCCTATCCATCTGATCTCTTGTAACGCGAGTCATTTTATTTTATATCTGTTCACTCGTCTTATTGTGACTTAACTGCTGCAGTTCGGCACATACTTCGCGTGTTCCATATTCCGATTATAATTTCCAGGTGCTGTCGCCGTAGTCGAGGCCGTTTTTCCCGTCCGTTACGAGGCCTTGCTTACGGTTTCTTAACTGATGTTTTTGCAGGGTCCATCAGGTCCAGTAGGACCGGATCCATGAATTATAATACCCCATCGGATAGGGCGGCCCAGCTATACCCCCGGGCACTGGGTACGTCCGTCATCGGTCGCCGTTCACTTTGCTATCCTAGACCAAACTCGAAGCAATACAATGATCTAACTGACCAAGTATATCGTATCAAATCGCTAGCCTATTTTCGGAAGCCAATGTAAGGCAACGACCTGCCGAGCTATCCGTCCTATTTCTTCCTCTTGAGTTCTCATAACAAAAGGTGTTCGTGGCTGTGGGTTCATAGCCTACAAACCCTTCTCCTAGTGGACTATGACCTGTTATATAGGGCGCCCGTGTGTACTTCTCCCAAGTCGTAATGTTGATCGACATCCAGATCTACCATCATCTTCCCCTCCTTGCTCAACCGAGCTTGGAACCGGAGCTAGTGGTTTCTTTGGCTTTAATTAATCTGACCTATATAATTTTGGTAATGCAAAAGGTGGCCAAAGTTGACGTTAGGGTTCTGGAAACCCAGTCAGGTTCTCTAGTCAGTCTTGTTATAAGGGATCGTAGTCCAGCGATGACTTTCTCACTTTAATGCTGGAGTTTGATATCTTCCATAGCAAGGCAATTTTGCACCTGGAGTCAAGGTTAAAATGTCCATTTCTGTATATTTCTTTCCTTAGTAAGAGTAACTAAGCTTCTCCAGCATCTGCTCGAAAGCCTAAACGTTCTAGATTCCAAATTTTTCACAAAAATGCCAACTACAAAAAGAAATATTAGTATAATTTAACAAAAATCTTCAATACTGAATGAAATACGGATCCTAAAAGCAGCAAAAAATAGTTGTCACTGAAACAACCCGCAGCAGCAAACTTAAACCTACTTCTTGCAAAAAATGCTCTAATATCTGAGAACCAAAGTTCCCTGAAAATAAACCAGACTTAGACTTGCAGGAATAAAACACCGTAATTTTCGTTTAAATTGTAATAAAGGCAAACTATCTTACAAATTTACTTTAAAAAATTAAAATCACAAAAAAATTAGTTCTCTTTTTTATCAGTTTCTTGAGGAACTACTTTGGTTTCTGATGTCTTAAATAGCTTATTCTTTAATTTCCCTAAAAGTGTGTGTGGCTTATCTTTTTTCTCGATAACAATTTTCTTCGTTGCAACACTATGGATTGGACCAAACGCTAAAGCAACAACGGTGCAAGCAAGACAAATAACATTATAAGGCATGCTGAAATCAGGTATTGGCAGTGATAGAACAAGGCTCTCTGTTCTTAATTGCAAGAAGTATTCCGAGCGGCTGGCATTAAATGAATGTGCAAAAAGGTAGCCCTCAATAGGCACAGAAGTAAAGTTCCGTCCAGTAGGTAAAATAGTTGTAATGACGGCTGATCCAAGATACTGGCCATGACTAGCATCTGGAGGATATTCTAACCATTTCAGGAAAATGTAATCGAAATCAAAAGATATAGCGATTGTGGACTTTGGTGGTAAAGTAAAAGCTACTTCTAAATGATATGGTTTTTCTCTCTGTCGACCTGGAATATAATGGACAAATTTTGGAGCAACGATAGTCTTCCCGATCTTGAGAGTTAAAGTATGCAAGTATGTAGGCACAAACCATGGAATGTTCTCTTGAAGTATGATCTTAAGCGGATCCCAGTGTGTATTTGTGATTTTGGTCACTATCTTGCCAGTTTCTTGTCCATGACCAATTATACAGCGATGGGCATATAGTGGCGGTGGTTTTATTGTAGAAATAACATTATCTTTTTGCTTCTTAGACCATGCGATATTAAACATTCCCGAAGGAGATTCCTTTTGTATATCAAATACAGCAAACAGAGTTTCTACACCACCTCTCTGTGAAATAAAAGTGTCTGTAGGTGCTGGAGTCGTCTCATAAGCGCCGTCTGTTATATCTACATATACTTTAGTTGTAGCAGCTAAAGGGCAAACACCATTTAAGCCTTGCCCGAACATCCTGCGTATTGAGAAATCATTGCCAGTTAATAATTTTGGATCATACACAAAATTAGCGATTTCTGTAAATTCTATTATGCATCCTTCTCCAATTTTATTTTCACATAGAGTACGCATAACAACGTGTAAGGAATGGTAGTTAGTATTATGGACGTATCCTGAGTTTAGAAGGGATGCCAAACCACTTCTGGTATTGCAAGGAAGTAGCTTCTTCCATGGTGTAAGGTTTTCTGTACAAACTATTTCCCTTGGTAACGTCGAGTATCTAAATGAATAAATAAATTGTATTTAATGAAAGCATTAGAATTATTATTTGTTACCGAATAAACTTTTGTTCGTCCTTTAATTTTCCAGTAGCCCCGAATTTGGGTTGGAACGAGAACTGAGGTTGTACACTATTCGTTTTGTCTATGAAGTTGAGTGATGTGCATAGTATTCCTGCCACAGCGCTGCATAAGTTTTTCCATTGTAAATCAACATCATCGCTGGTTAAATTGCCTCTAAACCACGCCCAAGCTTCGGCTCCAAGTGCTGCATCTACCACTGGATATCCCCAGGTCTCATATCGCCACAACCCTTGTGTCAGACTAATGTGCAATTCCCTTACATCAAACTCTTGTATAATCTCGGATATTGCTCGCGGTATTAAATGTGTGTGATGTACTAAATATTATAAAATATATCAACAGTTGTTTTATTTAGATAAAAATATTAATATATACAATCGTCCCCGGGGCCCAGTTGCCACCTTGTTGTAAATTGAAAATAAGTATTGACGTGACCACTTGCAAGTGGCTTTATGTACAATTCTTCGTGATATTCTTCTTTGTACGGCAAGGAACTCGACGATGATATTAACAAATATATTGCAATTATTTCCCCAAGCATCGTGCTAGGCTTAAAATCGATTCTGTACATAAAATCTATTCATTCAAAATATTCCGAGGAGGCATAATATTGTCAGTGTCAGATTACTCGAATAGTTTTAGTTCAGTGTACTATTTAACAAATCTAGCTTCCTATAAAATAAAATTTATGTACGTTTTTATAAATTTTTAAATTGCTGATCATTGTATTTTTATAATCTTGATTATCTAGAATCTCTACAAAAAAATTGCTCCAAATTAATTTTCTGCTAATAACTTTGTACATACTTTCCAAAATAAAAATAATAAATGTTTATATAATTTTAAATATTAAGATTTATTTCTAAATTTACAACACATATTTTAATACGAAAAATTCTCCCAACAAAAAATTACAATTAAATTTTTCGATAAATTCTGCGATGTTTTTCCCGCCAAATGTTTATAGATTGCCCAAGTTGACAGTTCCTTTTCATTGATTAATATAACAGTAAAAAATACAAGTAGTTCTGCTTCCTGCTCGGTGGAGAATTAGTTAAATCAAAATTTTTTAAATAAACCTGAAATTTATATAAAAAAAACATTGAAAACACCATAATTTTTTAACATATCTAAATAATAAACATTAAGCATTTCTCATAAACATCGCACATCATTACCTTATGAAACTACTAAGTATGGTAATAATTTTATAGGAAATCGTCAAATTCAGCTACAAAGCGCGATAGAACATCGAATTTCTTTGGGCTATGGCGCTGCACGTCAAACGTATTTTCAAGGAACCAGTGGAGCTGCGGCGTTTACCCGTATGCGACCGCAGCACATTCAATCCACTCAACACACACACGACGCACCGTACAAAATGGCTGCACTGTCGTGAAGGATTTTCATGTGTCACTCAGCTCGAAAAACTTAAATAAAAGAGAAAATCATTGTCAAAATATAAATTGGACCAAATCAAAGAAAAGTTTATAAAAAAACTGTGTCGAACAATATGAAATTTTGTGATTTTACTCAAGATATTGATGAAAAACTTTAAACAAAAGATTTTCTGATAAATCCTATGTGAAGTTTTTGAGAACGGGTGAGTGATGGAAGAGAAAAATTTTTTTCAGGGCGAATAAAAATAATTTTTGATTTCATCTATTTTCTGCACTAAGAATAGTGCCTATAAGCATTAATTTTACTTTTTTCTGTTGTGTTTTAATTTTTATATATAGAATCGGGTTTATTGTTATCGTGATATGAAAATTATTTTTCGCCAATTTTCTCGGTCAGAGCTCTGCGAGCTTGGCCATTTTCGCTACTAATTGCTTTCTGAAAATATTTCAATACAACCTTTCGTCTATGTAAAAGACAAACATTTTGAAATATCATATTTTAAAAAGTGGGCGTAGTTTTAAGATGTCATATAAAAATTATGTGCCTTGATTTTTTGTTTGGAAAGTGTAGAAGTGAGCTCGCAGAGAGATTACTCATTATCAAACAAAAAAAAAAGTCAGCTGCTGAACATCATGTCAATTTTATTCGTGGGGACAATGTGCTGCCTGCTACATAGCTAGAGCTCAATCCGCTTGAATACAAAAATTTTACGCGGTGCAGTTCCGATTCACAAAGAAAAACACAAGAAGCGATGCGCTGAATAGTCAGCTTAGAACGATTATCGTGATGTTTTAAATTAAAATAACTTACGCAATAAGCGAAGTTCTTCGTTCTTATTCTATTGTGTGAAATGTTCTACTAGTGAACATTTTTTAGTATTGAAGTTGAAAGCTCGGCATGATCAAGTCAGATTTGGCATTTTTTTTTAAAATATGTTCATATTGTCATGTTCACAGTGCGTATTACTAATTTCCGAAAATTTCTCACTTCCGTGTAATAAATGGACTGAATACGTTCGATACGCAAATTATTTTCGTTTATTGATGAAATTGCAATTGCACATTTTTAACATATATCGATTTAAAGACCTTGGCCCTTTTCAGTTTGCTCTACTAATCTTTCTCTTTCACAAATTTATTTTTAGGATTCTTTTACGCACAGGACTGTCGTTTATTTGTTTTGGGACCAACTAATTTATGCTTTAAAATGGAAAATGAACTACCTCGCAAGTTTTGATCCTAATTTGTGTGGTCCGAAATTCCTCTTAATAGTTTTGAAAAAAAAATCTCTTCCAAACGTAATACTCGGACATATCACATGGCATATTTTATTTGCAGAGTGGGTTGTTAGTGTAATAAGTATGTACCAGCTTCCGCCTTAAATATTTTTTCATTTCTAGTTCCCATACAATCTAATCCGAGTTTCCCGTTTATGAAATTTGTGGGAATGTTTTTTCAAGGCCGGATTGTAAAGACTTATATTTCATTTAATCGGAGAGTTCATAAAGTTTAAGGTAATTGATGTTTATTGAATCAGCCATTGTTTTCAAAAAAGATTTTTTCTTGTACAAATATAAGGGATATTGCAAGTCCAGCCTTTATTCTATTTTAGAGTAGCTCTACAATAGATCTATGAAGTGCAATTCAAAAATCAACATAAATATTTAATTGAGAATTCTGGGCTGGTGTACTTTATAAATTATATATGACCTCAACACATAGATGTTATTCAATCATATATATTTATTCAGGCTTACTAAGTAAATTACATAACGGAATCAGTAAATTAAGCAGAACTCAACTTTTTAGCTAGGTCATTACAGAGGATGCAGAATTTGCGAATTGCCGGAAATAGTAAAATTTCGAACGAAAATTTATAGTATCTCTTATCATCGTTTCTTAATTCAAAAACAATACTTAACCGTTAAATCCTTAGGTATAGGAACTTCTACTATGCAATACTAATAATGATAGTGATAATAGTAGGATTTTCTCCATTTCGCGGTGATATAGAAGCGTACTTTTAGACAATTTATTCGGAAAACTTGTTCGAATATTTCTCGTTCAAAATTACTAAACTCATAATCTTCTTATTTCATATATTCTGATCCAACTTTTAATTATGAATAGAAAGGAAAATATCTCCTTTCTTGTTTTGTAATGTCATATTACAGCTAGATCTTTGTTATTATCTTGAATCTTTACAGTATTTCCCCATTGAACACTTTGTTAGTGATCTAAAAATTCCTTATTGTTCTTAAGGGATCGCCCATATATTACCTGAGGCGATTTTTCGACCCCCTTCTCCCTTTGGTGAGATGTGGGATTTGGCACAACTCCCTCCCCCTAATCTCACGTGAGATGTTTCAGATTTTAAAAATCGCTAGTATTTAACACAAAAAATACTTATTTACGGGCGTAGCCGCAACCTTTAATTATAGATAACTGATAACTGTCCTTCTCTATTTCATTCACTTTTTTCGCTTGTAGTCGACACACGACTACCAAAACGGTAGTACTCATAATCACGAGAATTTCATTACGCTAAAATTCAGCGAGGGCCCTTAATGTAGTTCTATATTTTAATGGCCTTTTCGGGGATCGGTGTTTCTTGGCTCGTACGCCGCAGCATACGTCGAGTAGCGCGTTTGGCTGGCCGATGGTGGCTAAACAATCGAGGGGCTACTATGGTACTTTCTGGCGTTCGCATAGAATTTTGTGTGTAGGATTTAGCCATATCTTAGACCCCCTTTCACACACGGGACGTGACCTAAAAGTTTCCGCCTTGAACCCAAGTATCACCACACACCTATCCGGCCATCACTCCAAGAAAACTCGGGTTGTAGCAAGGTGACACCTAAGTAGTTAACACTGCTATTTCTTTTTATTCAGATGAAATACCTAATATCACCCTGTATTTTTGTAACACTATAACCTTCGTCTTCTTTTTTGATCCGTTAGCTGGCGGTCCGAGCGGGACGTCCCCACATCGCATACGCTTCTGTCGGTGCCGCTGTTTTCTCTTGCGGTTTCTTGCCTTGTTTTACTAGTCAATTCGGCAGATTAACCACCCTCCTCCTTTCACACCATGGGCTTGGGACCAGACGAAGGCGGAGTTAACACTATAACCTATCGTTATGAATAGGGTATCAGTGCACGTAGAATACTCGCACCTATCTAAAATTGTAAAAGCAACGGATATACTCTACCAACTTCCAGAGTTATGAGTCGTCAAAGTTTGGTTTTTTTCACTAAAATGTCAAATTCAACTACCTTTTTCTCTAAAAAATACGTAGTTAAGCCATACTTTTTTCCAATACTAAAAGCTTGGAGTATTTCCTACGAATAACGTCCGAACAATTTTTATGCTATGGTCTTTGCTTTTGAAGTTATAAACACTTTAGTTGTAAAAATTGGCCTTATTTGGTACTTTTTGAAATAAGCTTAGGTAGCTCTATTATACAATTGGCTCTATTTCGTGCTTTTTTAGTACTTTTCACCGTGGCTAACGTTTTAACATATTCTGAGCAAAAATTGAATAGCCTACAGGTGCAAACAACTGTTATATATGCCACTATAGATTTTCTACATCAATTAAAACATGGTCAAGTTCTGGGAAAAACAGACAATATAAAGAAATTACTGAAAAGATTTATTTTTAAACGCTTGTTTTATATTATAGTAGCCATTAGCATAGCATCATAAGAAAGACACAGAGGTAGTGGTTAACGGTGTTTCAAACTGAATAGCTACCGATTATTTGTTGTATTCTAATGCTGACTTGTTTTAAAGCTCTCTTTCGACGGCACGAGGGCTATATGTCACGCCTGTTGGCATAGGATTTCTGCAAACATGAACCAACACCTACCCCTGTTGTTGATGCAGCTGCTATTAGTATTCCTGGAATAAATCGAAGAGCTAATACGTCCCGTCGACGTATGCTCGACAACTGCGCTAAAGGCACACTTAGGGCAAGTGTCCAATAATATATAAAGTCATCTACCTGGCTACTACAATTTTTTATACCCAATTTATCACGTAGCTGGTAACAACCCATACATCATTAGAAGAATTTCCTTTAAATGTAAAGAGCCGGCAAATTGAATTTGATGCAGAGAATCTCGGTGGCATCATAACATTATATACGTCGTCTCTGTAACAAAGGACCTACTTTGATTTTGAAAACATGTATGTTTTATCTGAAGAATATATTCATTTTGGACTGGACTAAACCGGTAACAGTTTCATTCATTGCTTCAGTAGGTTCCAAGCAGTCTAAAATTCCACGTATCGACCTAGCCAGGTACTTGAGTAAGCTCAGCGAATTGTACACCGAAAAATAGAACATGTTAGAACATGTGTTTTGGCAGATTTTGTTCCATCACACATAGGATGAGATCACCTGACACGAAATCAGGTTATAGAATGGAACCGAGTTCTAATGCAATTTCGATATGCGATGGTACTTACCTATTTATTTAGAAGAGTTCCAATTTTTTATTTCAGCGCCATAGTTACAGCTTACAAAAGTACCGCAATCTTTTAAAGCCCTTTTTAATTGTAGGTGCTGATGGTTACATCACAGGCCCTATGCTGCTGTTATGACTGATGCTCATATTATACGCAAATAGTTGAAAATCACATCAATCCTATTGAAGATGGAGCACTTCACTATTTTTTAGAAGAAGGAGATGCTTTAATTTGGGACAGGGGATTTCGGAACTCCATTCCAATATTTTTACATCTTAAGTGCTTATAACTTCAACAGTAAAGGCCGTAGCATAAATTTTTTTAGATACTAGGCAGGAAATACTCGAAGATTTATTATTTTGGAAAAAAAAGGATGGCTTAACTAAGTATTTTTTTTAGAGAATAGGGTAGTTCAAGTTGACATTTTAGTAAAAAAAACTAAATTTTTGATTTTGACGACTCATTACTCTGGAAGGTGGTGGAGTGGAACCGTCGCTTTTACAATTTTAGATAGGTGGGAGTATTCTGCGTACCATGATATCTTATTCATGACAATAGGTTAGAGCGTTACAAAAATACAGGGTGATATTAGGTACTTGGTCTGAATAAAAATAAATAGCAGTATTACCTACTTAGTCACAGTTATCCCATAACTAGAGAGAATTTCAAAACTCATTATAACCGATAATCTGAGATACATTTATTTTGCGCCACTCTGGGGTAATTTTGTATGAGGCGTGACCCACCTCCTTTGTTAATCAGTGAAAATCTGGTATCCACAGGTAGTTTACTGATTATGTACAAAGAAGCATTGATGATTATTTAAATCTGAACTCAATATTTTTATTGCATAAGCTGACAGTATGGCAGAATTAATTTTTTGAATTGGATATATGTAGCAAAAAAACCAAAGCAGCTGGAGTGTTCCACGAATTTTTAAAGAAACTTTTGAAGATGTTAAAAATGTTCAAAAAAAGGACTTTTTGAATTAAAGTGAAAAAAGTGGGAAAAACTTCATTGCTCTCTTTTTTTTTTTTTACAAATAAGCCCCTTTATTTTACGTTCAACTTTTCATTTAACTTCAACGCGAACGAAAGAGAAAAGAGTGTTGAAGTTGAACGTATAGAACCGGTCATAAGTATGTTGAGTGAAACCGTGTTTACTCAACCAAAGTCTAGAAATTACCTTTCGTTTGATACCTATATCGGGTGGGTTGTAAAGAAAAAGTAATCCGCCATTTTGTATTGGTCGCCATTTTGAATTTGGAATGACACCAAATAGGTAATTGTACTGTACTTATCATCCTCTTTTATTTGATACCCATGTTGGGGGTCAAAATCAATTTTCAAGATTTGTCTATATATACATATATGTACTGTACATCCATACATACATACAGGTACAGCTAATATATAGTGCATATAAATAGCCTAAAACATGCCCGCCAAAATACTGGATCTTCGTCATACTGGATCGTAAATAACCATATAAAATTAAAAAAAAAACACATTTATTTTGAAATCACAGACAGACAGTCCAATTATATTTATATATACTTGTACGCAGAAGGAAGCGTTTTAATTAAGCTAATTTGTAAGCGGCAACAAAGCGCTTTCAACGAAGGTCGAACGAAGTAAGCAGTTATACTCACAGTTTGGGCCTTTTCGTAAACGCATACGTATGCTTTGCAACGATGCAACAAGTTCGTAAACACAGATGATCCGAGGTCATTCGTTTGGAAACGTACAAGATTCAAGTTTGTTGCGCAACAGCGCAGCCAATTTCGAATGTATGCATACGTATGCGAAAAGAAGTGCGCTGCTTTGTTGCTGATGCGTTGTTGCTCAGTTGCTCTGTTGCTTTGACGTTTACGAAAAAGCCCTTTCTTTTACTTAACCGATTCTTTGGAACTTTGCACACACATTTAGTTCCGGTGACAATTCAATCTAACAATTTTGTAAAAAAAAAAGATGGCGGACGAATTTTGCAATTGGGCTCCGATTCCATTGAAAATCGGCAGCCGGGGGTTGTTAGGCTCTCACAAATGACGATTCTGTAACCAAAATTTGAAAATTCAAAATGGCGTCGCCAATTTGGAAATGTCTTTAAATAGAGAAGATAAGGAACCGAACATAGCGTACATGTATACGGATTCGAGGGAAGCACTTGAGCTCACGAAATTTTCTCTCTAATTCTCCCTCTCCACGGGTGTCAAGCAACGGAGTGGAAAACGCGGGAGAAGGGAACTGAGAACTTTCACTATCATAGGAAAGTAATTTTCGTTAATTTATGAATATAAAGTGTAAAATTTATCCTTCCAATCCAAAGAATAAAGTGTCGCGTTGCATATTCAGTTGTTTTTTGGAAGTGAGAGTACATTTAATGTCAATAAAAATAAATTAAAAGAGCAGTTTTTCTCCACAATTTCTAATGTAAACAAACTTTGACCACAACAACAAAATACATTGTCTAACTTGAACAGAGGCGTAGCGATATTTGTCCAGGTTTGCGAAGGGTTTGCTCCAAACATTTATCCAAGTGTAGTGTTATCATCGGGATGATTGTTGAGAAACGCAATACCTCCCGGTTTTTGACTAAATATAACACAGCCATTGTCCGGGTTAGACACAAATACTAAAGAATGCTGTGCATAAGTGTTACCAAAATGCTTCTCTGGTTTTAATTAATTACGCTTCCTTCTCTTCTCTATTCAAAGGGAAATGTGCTCTGAATCCATTGAAAATCGGTATCGGGGAGTTTTTAAGTTCACAAATGACGAATCTCTGGGAAAAATTAAAAAAAACAAAATGGGAATTAATGATTCTTTTGTCAAAATTACAAAATTTGAAATGGCGCTAGAAATGTGGTATGCATCACTTATCAGTTCATCACAATTTTGTAAAATTATTCGTAGGAGCAAAAGTTATGTTACCTGCTAACGTTGAACACTCGAAAGGGTTTGTGAACGGGCATTGAGTCGCGTAAGGGCTTTGGAATGTATTGAGGAGCTTGACTATTAGAAATAACAGGTAAGAAACCGTGCAATAAAGATGCAATGAACAAGTTGGAAAGGATGAGGAATTTGCCAATGATACGAGTCAAAAACCAAACTAAAAACTAGAAAATAAAAAAAATAGGCAAAAAAATTAAGTTAAATGGTTTTATTTGAAATCATAAGCTATATCTAAAACCAGAAAATAATTAGAACACAAACATGGACCATCTTGAGATTCTGACGTCTGGTAAGAAATCGTGCAATAGTAGTCGTGCTGTTTTCTTTATGTGCGTCAACGGATTAAGTAATATTCAGTGACTTTTAACATGGGACGCATAAAAACCTGTATAACCACTGTATAATTAAATATGAACGACTTATCTAGAAAAATGTGTTTCCAAGCCCAACAAAACTATATTTCAAATGTGCCCAATGGTTATATTTTAGTATGTTAAAAGTCCCGGCATATGACATGAGAAAACAGCACGGCTACTATTGCACGATTTCTTACCAGAAGTCAGAATCTCAAGAAGGTCCATGTTTGTGTTCTAATTATTTTTTAGTTTTAGATATAGCTTATGATTTCAAATAAAACCGTTTTTTACCTATTTTTTATTTATCATTGCGTGTAGGCCTAACGAGTTTCGTTCTTCGAGTTTTTGATTTAAAGTAGATGTTAGATATGTTGTTGAACCAGCATTTCCTAAGGCCCGCCTTATTTGGCCATTTTTTTACTCTTCAGATGCCTTTCGCCTTTTTTTAGAGCCGTCCATTCCCTATGATTTGTATCTTTTTAAGCTATTTATTACAGTTTTAACATTGAGAGACACATCTCAAAATGAAGTCAAATTTGCTTCAAATTTAAAATCCACAAACAATAATATAACTTATTTTAAATCTATTTTCTTTTATTTACAGATATTGTCGACCTTTGGAAAAATCGCGAATGCGTACTCAATAAAAATAAGAAATGAAAAAAAATAAAACTAATAAGCCTTATAGAAGTGTAACGCCTTTTTGAAAAATTTTATACCACAAAAGATTGAATAAGGGACTTTGTAAGAAACGTTTAGATATTTGCATATCAAGGTGATTAGAAGAAAATATCTTGAAAACACTTTTTTGTTATTTAGAACAATACAAAATTAAAATAACGGTGTTGGAATAAATCGAAATCAGTGTTATTATATTTTGTGTAAAAAAATAAAATAAAAAAAAACATTAAATATAGTGTGTTGGGAAAAATTGTACGTTAATCAGGGAGTTATATATGTATTGCAGTAACAGTCGTGGTATGGCGACATTGTTACAACAGAAAAACTGTATGAAAACTCTTACTAATGGAGGTGTTAGCGGAGGAGGTTCAAGTTCATCAGGTAGTTCAACAACAGCAACTGCATCAATACAACAAACACGAATGTTACTACCTCATGAAATGGTTGGAATACCATCATCAATTCCAATAAGTAACATAAATACATCATTTACGGGATCAACCGTGAACTGTTATAGTCAACAAGTATATGATCAAACCCAAAATCAACCAAATCAAAATCAGCAATCACAACAATTTAACACTCATAATCAAGTCAATAATGTACACCAATTTAGTAGATATTTCCCGCAATTTAATAATCATGATTCGAATACTTCCTACATGTCAAACAATTCAGCAATCAATCTTAACACATCATCTCACAATTTCTTATCAAATGCTGTGACCAATATGAATACATCATCCTCGGGAAATACAGCATCACAGAATGCAAATTATCATCAATCTAGCGTAATCATACATAAGCAAAATACTGTTTTAAATCAACATCCACCGACAACTAGTTCAGATACATCTGTCGCACAATATATAAAAGAAGAGATACCAGAGAATTTTGGAAACGACAGTGCCAACGGATGCCAGAATCGAAATGAACAAAAATTTGTTTCTAATAATGAAACTTTGCCTAATGGCGCCCTTGGTGCAGAGGAGGACCAAGAGCCAGAGCCAGAAATCGATATAGTTATCAATAACGTAGTATGTTCTTTTAGTGTTAGATGTCATTTAAATTTGCGCGAAATAGCGCTAAACGGTTTCAATGTTGAGTTCCGCCGTGAAAACGGTATGGTGACTATGAAATTAAGGCGTCCGTATACAACTGCCTCAATATGGTCATCTGGACGCATCACTTGCACAGGTGCTACTTCTGAAGAACAAGTAATTTTAATCAAATATTTAAGTTAATTTTTCTAATGTTAATTTGTAATTTAGGCTAAAATAGCAGCACGTCGATACGCTCGTTGCCTTCAAAAATTAGGGTTTAGTGTACGCTTTCACAATTTTCGAGTAGTTAATGTTCTTGGAACGTGTAGTATGCCGTGGGCAATAAAAATAGTTAATTTTTCGGAGAGATATAAGAAAGTTGCTAGCTATGAACCAGAACTTCATCCTGGCGTAACATACAAATTAAAATATCCCAAAGCTACATTAAAAATATTTTCAACTGGAAGTATCACTGTCACAGGTAAAAACGTCTTCACATTATTACAAGTATCCATTTTAAAATAAACAATTAAAAATATTCTTACAGCTGGAAGCGTTGCACATGTGCAAGCGGCTATAGAGCACATTTATCCCTTGGTCTATGAATTCCGTAAAAAACGCACTGCTGAAGAATTAGAATTGCTACGTTCCAAACAACAAACGACTGAAGAAGAAGAGGATGAAGAAATAACACATTCCCCAAGTGCTGCAAAAAAAAGAAAACCGTTAGGTTTGGCTGAAAATGATCCTCGTGAAGATATTATGAATGTCTCTGATTTTGAAGGAGACGAAGCAGAAGCGGTTTAAGTTGTTTAAACAAATCCTTTTTCTTAAAAACCAAAATAAGCTCGTTTGAGCAATCTCAATTCTAACTTTGACCAATGTCGAGACATCCATGTGTTCTTTTTTAATAAGGTGAGTAAGAATATTTGATTGATCAAAGTTTTTTGATATTAATTTTCAACATATAACGATTCAGTAGGCTGCAAAAATATTTCATACTTTTGCAAATTTTTGTATGCAGAAGTCTAAGCTAATCTATCAATTAGTCAGTTATGTCTTTAGTCGTGTGATCTTGCAATGTCTAGATGTCGGTTAGTAAAGTATAGATTAAAAAGAGACAATGATGGACCTGGTGTAATTTCTTCGTTTACTCTTTACGTGTCGATAATTTGACGTTTATTAAAAGGCTCAATTTATGCATACAATTACAGTTTCTCTTTTAAATAAATATAAGTGGTTTGCTGCATTTGGAGTAATATCACACAATTTGATGGTTTTGTATAGCCACACTTATCTGTCGATTTGATAAGATCTGTCAGATTTGCCAAATATAAAACCTAAAGCCGCGTCTCCACCAACCGAACATGTTCGCCGAACAGTGTTCGCGAACATAAAAACGGACAAACATTCCACATTTGGTTTCCAAACATGTTCGACGAACATTTTCAATAGCTCAATAGCGGCGAACAAATCAATGTTCGCTACAACACCGAACAATGTTCGGCGGACATCACAAATGTCTGCCGAACATTGTTCGGCAAACATGTTCGGTTGGTGGAGACGCGGCTTAAAGGAAATCGAAAACTTTTTTTAGTTTCATTAAGCCGCGTCTCCACCAACCGAACATATTTGCCGAACAGTGTTCGCGAACATAAAAACGGACAAACATTCCACATTTGGTTCCCAAACATGTTCGACGAACATTTTCAATAGCTCAAGCCGCGTCTCCACCAACCGAACATGTTCGCCGAACAGTGTTCCACAGACATTTGTGATGTCCGCCGAACATTGTTCGGTGTTGTAGCGAACACTGATTTGCGAGCTATTGAAAATGTTCGTCGAACATGTTTGGGAACCAAATGTGGAATGTTTGTCCGTTTTTATGTTCGCGAACACTGTTCGGCAAACATGTTCGGTTGGTGGAGACGCGGCTTCACAAATCCATGTTCGCTACAACACCGAACAATGTTCGGCGGATATCACAAATGTCTGTCGAACACTGTTCGGCGAACATGTTTGGTTGTTGGAGACGCGGCTTAAGCTCAAGGAATTTCTTTGCCTATCTAAAGCCGCGTCTCCACCAACCGAACATGTTTGTCGAACAGTGTTCGCGAACATAAAAACGGACAAACATTCCACATTTGGTTTCCAAACATGTTCGGCGAACATTTTCAGTAGCTCAATAGCGGCGAACAAATCAATGTTCGCTACAACACCGAACAATGTTCGGCGGACATCACAAATGTCTGTCGAACACTGTTCGGCGAACATGTTCGGTTGGTGGAGACGCGGCTTTAGGTGTTTAGGTGTGTGTAGGGTGTCCCAAGCTGTTCCACAATATCAAATTACTCATTACGGCTCACACTATCGTTAGCATGTAGTTGCTGAATTACATATGAATGTTAAATTCAACAGTTTTCCCTGGAGTTTAAATAACACATTCCGACACATCCCTCGTTACAAAACCAAAGCAATTCTAGAAATGCACTATAATTTCACT
This sequence comes from Thereva unica, assembly GCA_949987705.1. Lineage (NCBI taxonomy): Eukaryota > Metazoa > Arthropoda > Insecta > Diptera > Therevidae > Thereva > Thereva unica. Next base: position 66,563,949 of record OX465284.1, read on the forward strand.
TATAGTGCACTTCTGGAGCCGCTCTACCCCCACAGCGAAAAATATGACGAAATGCGACTCCAGAGCAAACTAACCTCCAATACTCTAAAATACGCCGCCACACCACTCCTCCATTGAACGATACAGATGTAATAACGTTTTTTTAGTGAGGTTATTAGCCTCACACCAACCGTAGGCCTAGTACTAAGTTCACGTGAAATGGGTTCGGGCATTCTGGGCGTAACTTTGTAGCAGAGTTTTTCATTCTGGAAAAATCATTTAAAATAAAACCCGCCAAATAAATGCATACACCAATTAACAAATAAATATGTACAAATATATAATATAATATTAATTACATACTTGTTAATAATAATTCACACAACGCCTTTTGATTTTACTTTTTGCGTTTTTGTAGTTTATTGGCTTATGAAAATTTAACAGTTCCCAACTTTTCACGCGGAAAAAATGCCCAAGCGCATTCTTTTAAATGAAATGAAAATGAAATTTCGTGGTGAGAGCTGTTAACTTCTTAACTATTCATTGTACCATAAAATTTGTTTCTAGTAAATTATAGATAGAATTTTGTAAGATATACCTTTTCGGAGATATAGTTGAAAAACCATTTGCACACCTAGAATCCTGAAAACTCAAACTTAAGCTTACACTGACCCCCCCCACATCCCAAAAATAAAACTTTGGGGCCTATTGTGGATATCGTCAATTTGACGACTTTGAGTCGATGTTAAAATTTCTTTCTGCGAATGTCCATTTTTGTCGAAATTAGTCGATAAAAGAATTAATATGAGTCGATTACACAATTGTCAAGTCGACGTCAAAAATGTAATCGACTCATATTTATGTTTTTATCGATAAAAATCGATTTTCTCAGTATGAAAATCTAACATCGACTCAAAGTCGTCAGATCGACTCGTTCCACAATAGGGCCCCTTGTCCTGCATTTTTTTGGACTATTGCTCGTTTATTCTATTGAGTCGTAAATCGCCAGCCTTATCTGATATTTATGTGACAATGTCTGCGTGCAATTATATTGAAGAAGAGTAAAACTCGACCTGTTATAATTGTTTATTTGTTATTACTTACTTTTATTTTTGTATTGTGAAGGAGTAAGCAAATAATGATTTTGACTGGCTATGTAGTATTTAATTACAAAAATATTTCTGCCTGAGGAATGCAGCATTGATACCTTAGCACGCTGTTTTTATTCTGTGAGGCGCGACCGCTCCAGGGTTAACCTCAATGCGGCACCTAGTAATATTAACCGATCGATTTAAAATTTTGATTTTCCATTATTTATATAAAGGATCAGAATTATGGGATGCGCCGTAAAAATAGACTAGTTTGAAAAATAAGGACCACTCTAAACCATAACGGGTGATCTTAAATTTATACCCACGATGTGTATATATTGAATTATATAACTTTTGTTTATGCATGGAAAGACACAATTCAATTAATCTAAACAATTGGGATTTTATTTTGAGTCCTCCAAGCGAATATATCCATCTTGTCGGCGGATTTCTGGGAAACACTCCATGCTTCACATCCATACCGAATTCATTACTGGCAGTAGAGAGAAGTTTGCGGCGAATATTCTTCTTTGTACGTCTCGTTCCATCGTTGTCTTCGCTGACTGTGGACCCCAAGTAGTTAAATTGGTTTACCCGTTCGAAGTTATATTGTGGTTTTGTGATTTCTTCTTATTTCCACCCTTGACTGAATTAGAATCTTGCTCTTGTCGGCATTTATTTGCAGCTCTATATCTTTGGCTCCCTCTTCCAGTTCCGTGAATATTTCTCTAAGGTTTGACGGTAAGGCATTTTAAGTCGTCGGCACATTCTACCAATTGTTTTGATTTGTTAAGCAGGGTTGTGTTCGTATCATTGTTTTCTTTACGAATTACTCCTTCTAGGCAGAGATTAGATGGAGATCATAGGTGTCAGCCCATCCCCCTGCTTTAAGCCTTGCTTGACTGGGTACGACTTCGTCAATTCTCCTTGTATCCTGACTGTACACCTTGTATTTTCCATTGCCATTTTCGTCAGTTTTACTTACTTTAGGGGTATGTTTAGGTTCAGCATTGTCGCATACATAAAGTTAGTTATTCCACACAATATTCAAAAATCTATAAATAGAAAAAACTAGTTTTGAATAAATATTATTTAAACCACTGAAATCTTTTTTTAACGACCGTTGCTAATAAAATGCCACGTAAATTTTTGAGTATAATAATGTCTCACACCAGGGGCGGAACCGATTCTCGTTCGATGCGGTGGTCAAGCAAAATGGACGGGGTTGATACTTAGTTGGGTGGCCGCTTGCTAAAAACCGCTGTCGACACTCGCTTTTGGAAAAACCAAAAGGCAAGTGCAAAAGGTAAACAATAACATAAAGCTTTTCGACACCGCAGTTCTTTCACATATTCACAGGCGCTACAACATGAATTGGAGGGCTGGAAAATGTATTCTACTTATGTTACTGCTTCAGAAGCGCTATTAAAGAAAGCATTAGTAAGACAATGTAGATATAGAACTGTGGTTTGAAAGGGGAATGCCCCAAGTCTGTTAAGGAGCGTTCTAGCGTTGATAATACAGCGCATTATTTCCCGCTGGGTAAGTTGGCTCTTGTTCCATAATACCTAGTAAGGGCTTATACTACTTTAGAGTCTACTTAAGGGCAAGCCAAATGTCCCGATCTAATCAATGATAAAGATCTTCAACCTGTCTTTTTTCTCATATATAGATTTGCTTACAATACCTATTAGTGCTGCCACTGGTAAACGCGGTTTCAGTAAATTAAAAATGACGACAAAGCTTAAGGCAGCATTTACCTTTGTCGGCTCGAAAATATACCAATTTTTAGGATTCTTTTTAAAGAAAACTAATAGAGTAATCTACAAAATTCTTTTTTTTATAACTTTTATTCATCTTTCAACTATATTAAAAAAAGTTGTTGGGTCAATCAAAAATGTTTTAATCCCCCCTCCATTCGGACAAAGATTGATGTGTCCGCCGCGCACGCCTCTTCCTCGGAAGTGCTCAAGGTCGCCCACGTGACCTAAAATCAAAAATACACAAATTTTTTAAAACTACATACACCCTACTACCTACTGACTGACGGAAATGGTTTTTTGAAATTTGAAAAAAATAACAAAATGGCGGACTTTTGAAAAAAAAGGTCGATTTTCGTCTATTTTTTAACCACATTTATTGTTATAACTTTTTAACAAATTAAAAAATCAAAACCGTCATTCCGTGACAAATTTAAAGAACAACAATTGTGCCAAATTTTAAAACGATATCTTGAACCGTTTTTTTTTTATCTCTTCCGAAGTGTACAAAACAAGTGGTTTCGGGAAAATGGCTTTGAAGTTCAGAGTTCAGGTGAGCGCAGCGGGAGGTACGCCTCTTTAATGACCTGTAACTTTCGATCTACTTGATGTATCGATCTGAAATTTTGGGATTATATTTTTAAAACATATATCTAACGATTAAGCGAAAAATGATTTTTTTTGACCCAACAAAGGGAAATGCTCCCTTAAGTGAGAATGTACTAAAAAAAAAACAAATCATGCCAATTTTAACATTAAAAGGCCCTAGCATACAATTTTCTGGGCATTATTTATGGGAAGTGCTCGAAGCTTTCTAATTTTGCAAAAAACGTATAGGTTAACTACGTATTTTTCGCAGAAAAAGGTAGATTTAGTTAAAAAGGACCAAAGTTTTTATTTTGACAATTCATAACTCTGGAAGTTGGTTGGGTGGAACCGTCACTTTGACAATTGTGTGATATCTTATTCATGAAAATACGTTATCTTCATCTTCTTTAACGGCTCTATAAGGCCTATCCTGCCAGCGTCGGTTGGGTCTCCCTTGCTGTCGCACCCCATATGTCTTACCGCAGAGAACTAGATAGACTTCGGTGGGCGGGGCATCTAGCTCGTATGAGTGAAGATCGGCCTGCTCGGAAAATACGCTATAGGGTTACAAAAATTCGGGGTGATATGTAATACTATAGCAAACAAATTTCAAAACGCCCTATGGGCACTACCATTACGATTATTGTTATTTTTTTATGTATTATTGTGTGCCTTATCGATACATTGGCGGGCCGCACAAATGTTTATTGGGGGTCGCATGCGGGCCGCGAGTTTGAAATCCTTGGTTATACCTATGTTTTAGGTCTGACTGGAATACGATGTGATCTATTTAACCCTATCGATATCAATTTACACGAATATTGTTTCATCAATGCAGCAAATGGACTGGAATTGCGAATAAAAGGATGTGTCTCTTAAGATTCGTTAGGCGGATGATGATATAGGTTTGAGCGGGGGATGGTGCCGGATTCTACGTTCATATCAAGAGTAGTAGGACATTTTTATTGAGGCCTCAGTACGATCTACGATTTAGTGTAAGGGACAAATGCACTGCCTCGCGTAAGTCTTGCTCAACTCTACCCGTAGGGAATGTGTTAATCAAGCTTACAAATTTATTGTACCTAGATGTAGCTTCTAAAATAAGTTTTCAATTAAGCCGCGATTTTAAAAATTCAACCATTTCAGATACAGACCTATTTTGATTAGATATCATTTCAAACAGCTCAAATTTAAAAATTTGGTTGCCATTTTTTCGATTTTTTTTGGTTGAAAAGAAAGACAGTAAGCTTTAGGATTATACAGGGTGTATCAGCTAAAGTGTCCAACCGCTTGGCTGTGGATAGGCCTTGGATAGACGAACAAAAAATCGAGGGGGGGGGGGGAATCGTAACGGTTTACCCGCTAGGGCGTTTAGAAGTGTTTTTGGTTGAGGTTTACATATTACCCCGTACTTTTTGTCACCTTATTAGAATCTTAACGAATAAGACATCAATCTACGCAGAATACTCCCACCTATCTAAATCTGTAAAAGTTGAGGTTACATCCATACGATTTTTTGTTCGTCTATCCAAGGCCTATCCATAGCCAAGCGGTTGGACACTTTAGCTGATACACCCTGTATAATCCTAAAGCTTACTGTCTTTCTTTTCAATCGTAACGGTTTACCCGCTAGGGCGTTTTGAAGTTTTTTTGGTTGAGGTTTACATATTACCCTGTATTTTTGTCACCTTATTAGATATCTTAATGAATAAGACATCAATCTACGCAGGATACTCCCACCTATCTAAATCTGTAAAAGTCGAGGTTACACACCCAAGCGGTTGGACACTTTAGCTGATACACCCTGTATAATCCTAAAGCTTACTGTCTTTCTTTTCAATCGTAACGGTTTACCCGCTAGGGCGTTTTGAAGTTTTTTTGGTTGAGGTTTACATATTACCCTGTATTTTTGTCACCTTATTAGATATCTTAATGAATAAGACATCAATCTACGCAGGATACTCCCACCTATCTAAATCTGTAAAAGTCGAGGTTACACCCCCCCCCCCCAACCATCCATACGATTTTTTGTTCGTCTATCCAGGGCCTATCCACAGCCAAGCGGTTGGACACTTCAGCTGATACACCCTGTATATAGAAGTAAATTTCTTGTTCAATCAGTAATTTTTTCCCAGAACTAAAGTAATCCATAAATCATATATCTCCTGGGGGAGGGATGTCCCTCATTCCGCCCTTGAATCCATTACTGTCTTGCACTTTACTGGCTGAAGCTGGTCCCTTTATTATTTTAAATATTACACTTTTGCATGTTCAGGATTACAGGATCTTATTTGGATTGTAGCTGGTTTCTAATAATTTTGATTGTATTTCAGATTCGACGCTTTGCTTTCATAAACCACCGTTCTACGTCAATAGCTTGTTAAAAACTGCAGTTGAAATGTTTTGATCTGGTCACTTAAAACAATATTTTTAATATAAATATTGTACAAACAAACTACAATCAACATGGAGTTATTTAACTTAATTTTATGGTTTATAGTTTTTTTTAAAACATTTTTATTTTATTTTGCACAAGTTAAATATAGAACATTCATTTTTGTAAATTTTTAGAAACAATAAAAAAAACAAAATATAACGTTGTGCTTGTTACAACGTTTTGTAACTAAATAAACCACTATGATCAATAGTTTTGCTCTATAAGTTTATCATCTTTTTGTTTTATTTTCTTCTTTAACATTACATATAAAAAAGGCGATAGGAATTAACTGACAAAATGAAAACCATATATTCGAATCTAGCGTTATTATTTAAAATAAAAACAATAATAAATTTAATGTTGTATTTTTGTTCCTATCGGCCTTCATTTCCTATTATTTATATATCTATTAATTGTAATTTTAGTATCCATTATTAAATTATTTGTTTTATTATTTTTTTCCTTTTTTAAGTTTTATTTTTGCCGTAAAGACTGCATTAATACCAATTTGTAATAATTATTTTGTTCGATAGAATTTGAACAATTTAAAAGAAAAAATCATAATAATATGTAATACTAAAAATACAAAGAAATGAAACAAACAAACAAAAAAAGTATCAAAAAACATTTTTATTTTCAACAAAAAATTGTGTTCATTATTGACGTCTCATTTCATATTTTTTATTTAAAAAAAAGAAAAGAAGAAAATTTTATTGATGCAAGCTTGTAATAGTTATTATTGTAAAACCATGGTGATTGTTATTATGGAAATGTGTTAAAAAGTAATAATAATATTTAAATTTCTTATTTTTGAAGAAACCGCAAAAATCGAAAAATGTCGAGCTTTAAAGAAACATACAATGAAGAAGAAAAAACCAAAAAATATATATATGAAATATTTCATGATGCCTTGAGGGGGTTGCATTTAAAAATAAATTTAAATTTTGCTTTAAGATAATATATAAAAATTCGGTTACAAAATTTAAGTTAAATTTCTAATATAATTGCAACCTCAAACTGTCAAATATTTAAAAATACTCAATTAGAATGGAATTAGGGAAAAAATTTACTATGAAGAAAAAAAATAATAAGAAAACTTAGTCAAAAATGTTAAATATACAAATTATTATTTTTATATTTTTTTTTTCAATAGGTTTTTTTGACGAACTTATTTTTATCATTAGAGTGGTTTCGCGTTAACTTGGAATAATTATATCATATACGTATATTTGAAATGTCTCGGTCTTGTTTTAAACTACTGTAATACAATTAATTGTTTTTATCTTGAATGTTCAATTATGTTAAGAACGAAAATGTATTGCATATTTATTTCACTAATAAGCTATATTGCTATACTATGAACTCATGTATATTGTAATCACTGAAATTTACGTGGATAAGCATTATTATTTATTTGTTAAAAAATGTTACCGCAATTTTATCGCATAATTTTTTCACATTCATTCAGCTAAAATTAATTCGGCCCAACTGCGTTAGCTTCTTTTTTCGAAATGCTTTTTCGTTTAGTTTTAATCTATTAGTCGGAACGTGCTGCTTTTCTATCCTGCAAGAAATAAAAAAAGTTGAAAATTCTCTTAGAAAGGAAACAGTCGAATTCAGTTAAAAATAAATTTTTTATATATTTTTAAAATGCCATTTACTGGCATTACAAGCAAACATCAATCAATATGTTTTTTCGACAACTTTTTACCTTCTTTCATTGGTTTCAAATTTCTTCGTGATCTGTCTCTCTTTTTGAAGATGTGAATACGAATGCAGTGTTACTGTTATTTATAGCCAAGTCTTCTTCTTTAACGGCTCTACAACCGGCATTCGGTCCTGGCCTCTCGCCACTATTATATACACCGGTACCGATTCTGAGCCATTGTCATCCAGTTTGGCATCCCTAAGCTCTGAGCGTCTTGGTCTACGCTATCCTGCCAGCGAAGGTTGGGTCTCTCTCGCTGTCGCACCCCATAGGACCGCAGAGAGCCAAGTCTAAAGTGAATGAATAAACGGCGAAATATAACCAAGCTGGCTCGTTCGAACAAATGTTTTACATACTTAAATATTGAATTTTCAAAAGTAAAGCAGTGCCTCGGCTGGTTTTAAATTTGAACGTTGCTGAAATTCCGACCGCAGGACGCTGCGCGGCCAGCATTACCGAAGCCTAAATTTTGGAGCCAATTTGGATATTTGTTAAAATCAGGCTTTATAGGGTTTCGGTCCTGCCATTCTGACACAGCAAGATCGTAGATTCTAGTGTGTCTTGATTAACCCTTGGCTGGCTTGCCTCGATTTTGTAATATAGCTGGCCTATGGGGTGTTCACACACCCCACGCGAAAAAAACATTTTCATGAAAAAAATGCAATATTGACTGTACAAAAAAATCAGTAGAGTGCTTTGACCCTTTATTATGTTCCAATACTTGAAAAAAGTTTTTTTTTTTACTGCGAGAAAAATATTAAAGGCGCGAAAAAAATGAAAAATCGACTTTTTGCTTCAAAAAATCATATCTCCTATATTTTTTGAATGTGTGAGCAACCGCGTAAAAACTCTTTAAATAACGCCATCTAACACAAGTGACATTTACAACCTTCAAGGCACACTAGGTGGTCCCATACATATTATTATTAGATTTATATCATAAAAAAACGGTTTCTTTTAGGCCTGGGGTATCCCTGCACCGCCAGGTCCAGCTAAGGGTTAATGTCTTTATATTGTCCTAATCAGCCACTTCCTGACCGGGGAGCCTTATTGTGATTAAAATCACCAGCACAGAGTCTCCTGGGCCCTATTATCTATTAAAATATTGTTAAATCCGATTCGAAAATGGAACAGCTTTCGAGAAAAATTTGACAATATTGTCAGATTTTCAAGTAAAATGTAAAAAATATCACAATATTGTAATAGAGAATAAGGCTAAATAGAGAATAAATCATCATTTACCGAGGTTGCATGACACACTCAACTCGAACTGAGCTCAATTTTCGGCCGACCGAAAAATTGTGCCGAATGTGTTATGAGTGGGTTCACGAGTTTTTGCTTGGTTGAGTACAATTTTCGGTCGGAGTATCATTTAACTAGCGACTGTAAAATGAACCCAAAATTAAAATGGCTAAACGTAATCTTTGGACTGATGAAGAAGTAAAACGTTTGTTTTGGATTGTTAAATGAAAAAAAATATACAAATAAAAACATTAATTGAGATTTTGATTGGCGTATAAATTCCAAAAAGAATGTTAAAGGAATGCGTCATGATCAAACAGTTACTATGATCTTTGGAGTTTACGCTATATTAAACTAGATTGGCGTTGGTGCAGGGGTTGAGTAAAGTTTCAAGTAAAACCCAAGAAGCTCAAACTCTTTTTGTAATCATATTTCCAAATATCCTATAAAATTAGAAGTCATACATACATACATTTGTCTTAATAGTCTGAACTATAATAGACAAATATCTAGATATGTTTTTAACAAACGTAAACATACGCATCTGTCACCGTAAATCTTGACATACAATCGGCTATTTTAATCGTATTAAACATTGTTTGAATTTCAGTCTGAATGCAACAAATATACGATTTTGAAACTACACTCTAGTTTAACTTAGCAAGCCGGCAGGAAAACATGTAATGCTGCATTCTTAAGCCCTGACCTTATATTCCGTACCGTACCGTAACCGTAAGTACCGTAACCTACGAACATAAGTGTTCATATGGCACCGACCTAAATTGACTTAATAAACTTGCCGAATGTTCGTTAAATTCTCGAATGGTCCGTAATGGTGCCGTAAGAATGGCACGAAACCTTAGCATCCGTTAGCTATTTAAAAAACTTGTTCACATTTTAATAATTTTTTTAAAAATTGGAGCAGTAAATGACTTGAAATATTATAATTAAAAATTCAAAGTTCTTTTTATTCATTCTGGTGTGAATAAAGAATTGTCCTGAATCCAATTTTTTGATTTTTAGAAATGTTACACGGTATTATCCGTGGATGTTTCTCATTTTATTTATTGCGCGATTTTTATTCCTTCTTTTCCTCTGATCACTTCTAATCTGTTTGTAATGCTTCCACAGCTTAAATAATGCAAATAAATCTCTTAAATCTTTGTTTATGCTATCCATTTTGCACTTGTCACTTGCCACTTTACGTTTTCATTTAGGGCATCTGTCAAAATGCCGTAACTGAGCTCAGATTCGTTCAATTTTGTTACGGTACGGTACGGCATATTAGGTCCAGGCTTTAGATTATTGAATACTATAGATGGAGTGTAAAGTGTGATCTTAGACAACAAGCGTAAAGCTGGAAATACATAATTGCCTTGCATTGCATTGCAATACTTGATTGGATTTCACTGCAATGCGTTACATTATATGTATTTTACACATTAATGCGTTGCGTGTTGGCATTTAAATGCGTTTTGAAATTTGAATTTATGTTGCATTTATGTTGAATCCCTCAAGAAATCAATTTTTAATATATTACTGAGTTAATCCGAGCTAATAATATTTAGCAGAAAAAACAAGACCAAGTTGACAGGGTGTTGAATGCGTTGTATGCGTAAAAGTTAAAAGTTGAACAACTGTTGTATTGCATTGCGTTGCATTGAAGGTAGAGCCGCATTAATAGATCCGCCGTCATTGAAATATACAGTGTAAACTTGATCTGTCAACGCATTCATGCAACGCAATGCAATTATGTACTTCCAGCTTAACATCATGACACGGAAGGGGAATGTCTTGGCGGCCATCTTGGTGGGCTCGTAATGTCAAATAATTAGTTCAAATTTTGTGGATAAAACTTGATAAAACAACTTTCTCAAAAAAACGAAAACTAATTATTTTCATTTTTTATCAAGAAATTATTGAAATAAAAACCGAAACTCAAGCACAGGAGAAGAAAGTAGCCTACTTGTAAAAGCCCCGCTTGCTTCATTGCCAGTCGATTACATCCCATCTACAGTCACCGAAATAATTATAGGTTCACCCATGAAAACCTCAAAAGCGAAAGCAAAGCGTTAAATTTTTTATGTGAACCTATAATTATTTCGGGGACTGTATGTATATAGATCCTGTTCGCTTACTCCAAATTGGATCCCGCGGGATCCCAAGATTTTTGACAGTAAAATTGAATAATGGGGATAAAAATATGAAAGTAAGAAAACACTTTCTGGGATGTTTTTTGCAAATCAAGAAGACTATAACCAAAAAATCACTTGGGTCTTCAAGTTAATGACATAAAGCTAGTGAAACTAATAATTTGTTTATGGAATTATTCAATATTATCATGGAATAAGTGAATAATCACAATAATCAAGAGCTGTCTGACAGCCGGAGGCAAATGCCACTTCATGTTTACGTTATAATACATTGGCGTCTCTAGCGGGAGAATTTTCCAGTAAGGTTCCCTATTGCTTTGACAGCCAGACACAGTCGATGGCACTCACAATCTTGCGAGTTAATTTGCAAGAGGGGAAGCGAAAATGTCCCCTCTTTTTCGATCCCAAGAAAGTAAGAAAATACGAAATTTGCGCGGTTGGGATCCCGCGGGATCCAATTTGGCGTAAGCAAACACTAGGTTTGTTCCAGCACTTTTTCTGCAAAAACTTGTCGGGCAAAAACTTACTTGAATGGTGGGGATAATTTTGTTAAAAATCCAAAAGTAAAGAAACACTTTTTGGGCAATTTCCTGCGAATCAAGAAGAAGATAACATAAATGTCAATTGTCTATGTGTATGCCGCTTTTCAAGATAGCCACATACGTACCAAAAATTGTCAATAGACAACTTGCAAGAAATCGCAGGACCGAAAACCTCCGGCTAATTCCTGCACGAGGGGAAGTGAAAATTTCCCTGCTTTTTCTGTCTTGAGAAAGTAAAGAAATACAAATTGGGTGAATTCTTGCTCCCGCCGGATCCCACATTCGAGTTCTGGAACAAAGCTACTTATAGTATTCATTGCTGATCTGGCTGTAACGTGTTGTAGAACACATTACCATTGAAATATGATTTGCGACGAGACTACACTTAATTGCTAGAAGGAAACTGAGGACATCGCAAACACGTCTGGATCGTGTGGCCATTGGGCCGTTTCCGTGTTGTTGCACAAATTTATTTGCGAAATCTAACAAACAGATAGACAGGTGTCGTAAAGACGATATTATTACCTGTGGAAAAGAAAGAAACTAACAACGGCAGGGGCCTAAACTTGACTTATTATTTCCATTCTAGGCCCCTATGCTGAAAGTCGAGTAGTCGTATTTCGTGATAAGTCGTTTGAGCTCAAGAAAGTGACTTTCCGTCGAATTACGACTTTCAGCACAAGGGCCTAGATTGGAAATAATAAGTCGAGTTTAGGCTCCTGTAATGAAAGTCATAATTCGACTGAAATATCACTTTCTTCAACTCAAACGACTTGTCGTGTCGTGACGACTCGACTATCAACACAGAGGCCAATGAATTAATTATCATTCGTTTTTTTTTACACAGATTAACAAAGTCAACTTCTATCATTTTACACTATTTACAAAATTGACAAACTTTTTATCCAGAACTAGCGAACTGGTTATAACGGCAATTATTTTCATTTCATAGTTCATAATTGTCGCAACCATTGACCCAGGTTAGGTGTCCCATTTGTGTTAATCTATCGTAAATAAAGTAAAATGCTGTTATAATAATAAATTGGCTAGGAAATTATAGAATGAATTCATATGCTCTTCTCCATTTCATAAACAAATGTATAGAACGGTATATTATTCCTATGTTAACTCGAAATCACTGCACACATATTGTTTGTTCTCTTTGGAAAATCCACATGTAATAAAAAGATGAAAATATTCTAGAGCTCGTGCTTTTCTCAGTTAAAAAAGTGCTGTTTCTTCATAATCAAATAATAAAAAACAAACAAAAAGTTTCATAGATGACAACAGTGTTTTTATAGCTAAGTAACAATAAATAAGAAGAAATTGTAACAATTTTTTGATGTTTGAAAACTTATATTCGACAATGATGATACAATTACAAATAACAAGAGAAAAAAGATATGTAATAACTATATAAAAAAAGAAACCAAAGACTTGAATTATTAACATATTTGCACTAATTAATGTTAACAAAATAATAAATAAAATCAATTTTCTAGGATAATCCTAAGAAGAACAATACAAGAAAAAAACTTCATGTTTTTTTTAAATTTCAAATATGGAATTTTTATTCATTTATAATAAATATTATTATAGTTAACTGACTTTTTTTAATCTTTAAGTCCTATTATTAATGCAAAACTCTTATTATATTATTATTATTATTATATTATTATTAATATTATTATATGAATATTTAACTTTAGTTAGTTGTGTTTTTCCTGCTTTTTGTTAAACAAAATATAAAAAGGACAGATTTTCGATTTATAAAGAAAATGGTTGAATTAGAGAAAAAAAAATAAAGATGGAAAATAATTAGATATATACTATATATTATGAAACGGAAAAAAAGAAATTAATAAAAAAAATTGTATAAATTAAAATGATAAAAAAAAAAAATGAAAATTTATTCTAAACCACTACTTTTATTATAATAGTGCCAAGGAAAGAGAGAGAAATATTTATTTGACAAATTTAAGAAGAAAAAATAAATATAAAAAAAAACGAAAGTTTAAATGACAAACTAGCAGACAAAAAATAGAAAACAAAACAAAATGAGAGAAAAGAGTTAACTATTATTAAAACAAAGTAAAAGTCTTATTTCTTTTACCATTATTTGAAAACAAAATACGAAATGAAATAAATACATCGGAAATATAAATGGTGTAAATCTCTTTTTAACTAAATCAAAAAAAAAAAAAGAATAGAATCGTACTCTTATTAAACAGAAAAATTCCACAATTTTGTAATATTTTTTTGTTCATAATTATTTCATGGGTGCTTTTTTTTATTAAAAGAATATAAGGTTGTTGTTACACAATAATTTTATCTTAATCATGGGGGTTTGTTAAAATTAAATCTTTAACAAATTCGTTAGAAACATTAATGTGGAAGTGGCATGCAGAAATAATAACATTTAAGCCTGAAAGGAACTCGTAACACACAGAAGTACAAAAGTGTGGTATAAATTTGGCAATTTATATTAACCGGAGGTGAATTAAGCGAAGTAGAGAATAGTGGCCTGTCCAGATTAACATTTTTTTGTTAACTAAATAATATTTATATTGAATAAAATTAATCCAAAGAGATTTGAATATTTTCACTTATGTTCATGGACTAAATTCTATTGTAGAAACGTTTTAACACAAATAATCTAATTAACAAAAGTGCTTTTAAGTGAAAATTACTGGAACATAAGGCATAAGTATTGATGGTTTTACAACAAGAAGAGGAAAATAGACACAAAACCGAATAGATATAAACGTGCCGAAAATATAATCGGGGGTGTTCCACAATTCGAGTTCAATTCACTCGAATTAAATATATCTTATATTCACTCGAATTAAATATTTCTATTTACAGCACGATCGGTGCCACAATTATTTGCATAGTCTCAGAATTTCCCTTATTTTAAGAATTGCTAATGACTTCCGTTATGGTCACCTAGATAACTGCCCGTTTTCTTCGTCCTATACACATTCTTGAAGTTCCAACTTAGCTCCCTTACGAGCATATTGGCATATTGGCTTCGATAAGTACATGTCCTCAAAGTACGAGCTAAATGCCCTCCTTACTAGAGCCTACCGAGATTTATTTTCTTCACGACATCTATGTCCAGCTGTCCCTTAAAAAACATATAAAAACACTTACATATGTACATACTTGATGTCAGCAGCTTTTTTTCTTTCTTGTAAAAATTACCCAACGGTACAACACGGAATAATTGTCAACTAATTGTTCCGTTCGAGCATGAATGGAGAATGTTTCCGATTCCTTGCAGAACCACCTGTTGAAAGAAATGTGCAATAGCGATATATTATTACAAGCGTACTCATAAGACAAAAAGCATACAGAAAAATTGGGTGTAGCGAATTCCGTTCAAAGGTGCGCAAGCTTCGCAAACAAATTTTAAAGCAGAAGAAGTAATATTGATGGCGTGCCGTAAATGTAATAAAAGAACATCAAAAATGACAACTAATCAGCGACAGCGACTATGGCGAAACAAGCTCACTAATGCATATGTACTTGCATGCATGCGCAAACGATTTTTCTGCAATGGTTGTGCAGGTCCAATTTAGGCATTTTGCGCATGCAAGTATGCATTACTGAAAGCACCCTATTTTATATAAGAAAAGGAATTCCGTTCGAACTTCATATTAGGCTTAATGCTGGCCGTACATTGGATGCGAATTTGTATCGTACATAAACGTACGTTATTGGACGTCCGAACGCAATGATGAATTTGGCGAGTTCCATATGGCGGGCTTAAATAATAGCTGCAGGTGTACTCCGGAGCGCATCGCCAATGGAACGCGATTTTTGATATAAGAAGTAAAACGTAATAAGTACAGGGGTAGTTGCGAGTACTCCGGAGTATTCAGGAGTTGGAAATATGGTCTAATGGAACACAGCTAGTGGGCCCTGGCCATTTCATAGTTATCTAGGCATAAAAAATCCGAGCATGCTGGGATTGATTTCGGGCCTCGGACGCACCTAGTTTGTGAGGTACTACTGAAATAAGCACTTACTAGTAATGGGCAGGCCTTACCATACTCCTTATGGAAGTGCTTATTTTTACAAACTCCCCTTTTTATACATTTTTTTTTGTTTTAAGGTTTTTGTATTTTACACATTTGCTACAGAAATAGTTTGTATGAATTTCTACTAAAGAAATACGAAATTTTTATTTTTATCACTTTGATTGCTAGATTGTTGACGATTCCTGCCAGTCGCATACGCGCTTCTGCTTGGGGGGGTTGTGTTGCTTGCGATTGCGGAAAACTCGTTTTATGAATGAAAATGCTCATTTATTCAAAAGATTTTTAGATTTTTTTAAATTTAAAGATGAGAAATATTTCGTTTAATTACAGTAAAATTGTCTTATTATGATGAATAAACTGGCTCGGTTGAGCAGGGGTTTTACATGTATTTAAAAGCTCTGCTCAATACATATAAAGATAAATTAACTTTATTCATTCGACATGCGCGCATCCCTTCCCAAATTATTTTGTTGAGTTTTTTCTGCGTTTGTTGCCGTTTTAACTAAAAAGAGTTGTGAGTTACACAATACCAAAAAGTAAACTAATCTGCACAATCGACTATAGTCGAGTCGATTGTTAATCGACAATCGCAATAGGGGCCAATAATTCACATTCACAGCTTCAAGCTGAAGGCCTTAAATAAAGTAAAGGTTAGCTGAAGTTTGCAGCTCCAGCTTGAAGCCTTCAGTATCTTCAGAATCGGCCTTCAACCAGGAGGTACACGCCTGGAAGCGAATCGTCCAAACAGGGCCATAGTTGCTGATGACTATCCATGCGAAATTTGAGAACGCTTGATCGTGTATAAAACTACTGAATCTCACCTGCGTCCCCGTACAGTGGAAAATGCGTTGGGGATAGTATCTGCTCGTTGGAGAGTTCTACGCAGCTGCTTGGAGCAAAACCCGGATACAGTTGAAAATTGTGTCTTAGTTTCATTAAAGCAAACAAGCGTTTGCACAGAGTTCATAAAAGCAAATGTGCGCAAGCTTTTTGATAGCGAGCAAGAGAAGGTGCTTTGATGTCAAATGTCAAAGTATTGGTTGACAACATAAAATAGACGAGGAGAATATTGGGGTAAATGTATTAAAAGCTTTGAATAGAGAAGACGAGGAAGTGCAATTTATTAAACACGGGGAAGCATTTTGGCAACACTAATGCCTAGTATTCTTTACGTATTTGTGTCTAACCCGGGCAGTGCCTGTGTTATATTTATTCAAAAACCGGGAGGGATATCGTTTCTCAGCAACCATCTCCGTGAGAACGCTTCACTTGGCTAAATGTTTGAAGCAGACCCTTCGCAAAACCTGAACAAATTTCACTACGCCTATGTCCGGGTTAGACAATGTATTTTGTTGTTGTGGTTAAAGTCAATGTATTTTGTTGTTGTGGTTAAAGTGGAGGGAGAGAATTAGAGAGAAAATTTCTTGATCCCAAGTGCTTCCCTCAAATCCGTGTACATGTACGCTATTTTCGGTTCCTTATCTTCTCTATTCAAAGATTAAAAGAATATCAAAAATGACATTTAATCAGTGTCTTATTTAACTATGGCGAAACAAGTTCACTAATGCATACTTCGCAAACGATTTTTCCAAAATTAATGCGAGTCCAACTCGCATGCAAGTATGCATTACCCCTAGTCAGACTTAGCAAATATAAGTTTTAGCAGGTAAGGAGGAGAGGAAAATCCTCGATGCTAGCGATTTTCTCGCAATGTCTGACAGGACCTTTAAGCACCGAGGGCCTGTCCGAATCCAAGTCTTCGTTTGTTGTGACAATTTGTGACGTCACACCGAGCTAGCCTCTGTCCGAATTCATGACAGTGAGCTTTGCAACGAAGTATAACAATTAAGCCAATTGTTTGGCTTGATGAACCGGTCAAGGCTTGGGTTGACTTTGAGAGGTAGATTGATTCCTTGGTAAGGAGGTTTTGAAAAGAACTAAGAATTTTTTAAAAATCCCAATTTTGTCCGATTTGATGAAGTTTTCTAAGTATTTATATAAAATCCTGTACTAAAAATTTCCACGCTTATGTTTGACAGCGTAATCGAGTATAAACTGTAGAAACGTGCTACATTTAACAAATGATATATTTATTTTGAGAAATTAGTTTACGAATAAAAATATAGCAAGACATTTGGAATCTTCGAAGCTAAGCTAACGAATTCGGACAGGTTAGTCTTGTCTTCGTCTTAATTGTTATAATAGCTCAGCTGTCCGATGACGTCATAAACTTTCATAACCTAGCGTCTGCACTTGCCATATTTTATTAAATTGCTTCCATATATGTTTCAATAAAGTTGGCAATAAATGTTGATATTTAGCATTGCAAAATGGTGGAGTTAAAGTTAGCATCGAACTTTTGCCTTCTTGCTAAAAATGGGTACACCCAAAACGATGGTTTCTTTGTTAAATTACGCATTTCTTCGAATTCCATTTGCTCTAGTAATTCTAATTTGTTTTACTCAAGCAAAATTTGTACAGCTCTTTGTTGCTTTCTCCTTAACGCCATTTTTTCAACTGAAATGTCTGACATAATTTGCCCACTATTCAAAATAATCAATAAATCCGTTGGCAATAACTAACAGCTACTTTTCAAATAACATATGGCAAGTGCAGACACGGGGTAACAAGACGAAAGCGTGGATTTGGACAGGCCCTGAGAATTATGCGCTTAAGAAATTTTTTGGAAATTATTTCGTAGACGGTTCAAGAATACAAAACTAAGATAATTTTGATTAGATGATATATTTTGGCTACATTTTCTTAGAATATCTTAAGCTCGAATGTCCATTAACCACGCTGTCTGTTGAGGGCACATAGTTTTTATCAGCTGATCACAAGGACACCGAATTTTAAAAAATTTGTTCTAGCTCATCACTCTTACTATTATTGCTCGTTGGTAAAAGTTTAGATGCTTGCATCTGAAGAGCCTTTACAGACTATTGAAGGCTTTGTTGGCTTTTAGCAGCAGTGCGCGAACTATTGACCTGGTAAGGTAAATGATTTTACTACTTCTAACTGGTGTTGCTCTATCTTGACTGTGGGACCAATGCTCGGTGTTCTTGCAGAAGAGGCGAACATCTACCTACTTTGTTTTACTTTCGTTGATGTGGTGCAGTCCCAGCTTTGGCGCCGCCTCCTCAATCTGGGTGAAGTTTCTTGCATAGCTGTTGATGTTCTTCCAATGATGTCAAGCCGACTGCATAAGTCAGTAATAGGGTGGACTTGTGGAAGATTGTTCCTGTTGATGTCACTTATAAATCTCGGAATATTTTCTCCAAAGCCAGTTTGAAAAGGAGGCACGTGTTACTTATCTTTACCGGATACCTTTAATGGGCTTGTCACCTTGGCCATGGTCAGCCAAGATAACCGTATCGGCTTGTTGGGATGCCGAATTTTCTCATCTGAACATTTATGGCATTGGCTTATGATGTTTCCACCGTATGGAGTAGAGTTGAGCCGGACTTACAAGAGGCAGTTCATTTGTCCCGTGCACGATAGTAAATTGTACTGAAGCCTCAGCTTTTTAAATGTCCCGGTTCAAAAACAATGTACTACTGGGATATGAGAGTGTATCGTGCGATTGTAAATTACGAAGTGGAGAGACATTTCTTATTTCTTTTGCAGCAGTAAAATATCCAATTTGAACTGCGCCGAGGTGAGATTGTAAACACGAACTGCAGAGGCATTTTCTTACTGCTTTTGCCGCAGTAAAATATCCAATTTAAACCGAGCCGTGGTGAAATTGCTAACACGAACTGAAGAAAAATCTCTTAAGTACATTTTTGAGGGAGTGAAATTTTATACTAAAGAGACAATTCTTACATTTTTTGAGGGAGTGAAGTTTTGTACTCTCTACTTTGTAGAGATATTTCTTACATTTTTCGATGGAGGTAAATTTTTATTTTTATATCTCTATCTATGTATAACAAATAAAATGTTTTCGTGTTATTTTCAATTTTAGGGAGTTTCATTTTAAATCTGTAACTATCTTTTTCCTTATACATTTAAGAAAAATTTTAAAGAATATTTTTGTAATTAACATTCATATTCACGATAATTAATATTTCCATTCATTCATCATTTATCGTATCCCCTCTTTCGCAAACGCAATAGGTCAACCCACATCGCAATTGAGCCATTCACTACGTGACGTAAATATGTGTATATCCAACTAAACTAATATTATTTAATAGTAAAAGTGACTTTTAATTCCATTCTTGTACATAAAAATTTAAACCCATGAAATGAAGAGCACCCATGTTATTAATATACAACCTGTCGTCTGATTTGCAAAAGTTTGAAAATAATTAAAGATACAACTGTCCTACTATAGCAATAACCAGAAAGTGTAATCATTGGATAAGCAATATGTCAAGAAAAAATATCCAAACATTTCCGTAAAAAGTTCTTGTAAATACAAAAGAAAAACCGAACAGAAAATGAAAATAGATTAAAAATTCTGAAGCTTCCCATTTTGATGTTTAAAATCCCGACCATACTTGTGAATAGCAAAGAATAAATGTTAAGTGTATTGAAGAAAAAGTAAACATATTACACATAGTCTATTGAGAAAAACGCAGAAAATAATAAATCAGTGTGAATATCTTTCTGTTAAACATAAATGCAATATAAGAATTAAAAGTGGTCTCTATTTACGACACAGCACACAGGGTGTTCCATCAACCCCATGTTTAAATATCTGTCACAGTGGTGTCGTTGATAGAGCACTCTGGGCGACACACTGTGTCCCGCTGTGTCGTAAATGGAAAGAACCTCAAGAATCTAATTAAATTGGCAAGAAATATTAAGAGATAAAACTGATATTTCAAATAAAAATGATTTTAAAAATGGCATTATTTAAATTTAAAGAAATGAACATTTGATGTAATACATGTTTTCATTACCACATACAAAAAAAATAGATAAAATAATTAAATGTACTGATTAAAATAAAAGCTCACCAAAATAAAGGGATGGATAGGACTTGGAAGAATCCTATATATTTACAAGGCTTATAATAATTTCATGTATTTCAAAAATAAATGTAGTGAATTTAATAAAAGAATACAAAGCGAAAATGACGAAGTGAGTAACAACAAAAAGGAAGAAAATTATAATTATTACCAATATAGGAATTGAAAGCAACAAGAAAATAAAAAAAAAAACATACGACTTTTCTAAGAAATAAATTTTTATGACTTTTATTTAAAACCATTTTTCAAGGAGGTCTTTTTGCATTTTCAAATTTATACATGTAGTCCAGTAAATAGGTCGAAAAAAGGCCTTCGTAATGCGAAAAATACCGCACGCGATTTTTTTTTACCAAATGATTTTATATATTTTTATGAGCTTAAATTCAAAATGGCGTCATCCCCACCCTTATGCTTAACTCACAATTAAGGGAAACGCGTTTAATTCTATATCTCAAAAACTATGCATTTTACAACAAAAATGTATATAATCTTTTTTGTAGATAAATAAGAGATTTAACTTTTTTGTTCAGAAGTTTTTTTCTAAAGTCAATATATTCGGAGTTATAGTGCATCAAACTTTGTATATCACTATATTTCGTTAACGGTTAACCCACCATAAAAAAACTTCCCTGAGACTTATAGTTTCTTGTTATAAATTTTCGTCGCAAATGAATAGTTGACGAGATATTTGAAAATAACCATTCCTTATTAACGTTTAAGGTGTAATAAACCCATAAATATCAACTTTATAGGAAAGCGCGACAAGAAAAAAAAATGTGGGAAATAAAATCGCGTACAAAAAACGTTATAATTAGCTATGCAATAAAACATGCAATTAAAAATATATTGGCAAAAAACTACTTTTGAATTCACGTTTTTCGACACTTAAATCACTATAACTCGTGCAATTTTAGCCCTACGTAAAAAATAAGTATAGCAAAAATTATAGATAATTGTGTGTTCTATAAGTCTCAGGAAGTTTTTTTTATGGCGGGTTAACCGTTAACGAAATATAGTGCAAAGAAAGTGATTACAAAGTTTGATGCACTATAACTCCGAATATATTGACTTTAGAAAAAAAAATTCTGAACAAAAAAGTTAAATCTCTTGTTTATCTACAAAAAAGATTATATACATTTTTGTCGTAAAATGCATGGTTTCTGAGATATAGAATTAAACGCGTTTCCCTTCATTGTGAGTTAAGCATAAGGGTGGGGATGACGCCATTTTGAATTTAAGCTCTTAAAAAAATATAAAATCATTTGGTAAAAAAAAATCGCCTGCGGTATTTTCCGCAAAAAGTACCTATTTACTGGATTAATGTTATACTTATATGCTTGGATAAGTTGTTCGGACATTCATTTTTTTAATGTGACACACTAGAGACTTAGGGAAGGCCCCTTTGTACTGTCGACCATGTATTTTTTATTTTTTTATTTTTGAAATGTCGAACAGCAGCTCTAGTTGAAAAGGAATTCCGTTCGAACTTCATATTAGGCTTAATGCTGGCCGTACATTGGATGCGAATTTGTATCGTACATAAACGTACGTTATTGGACGTCCGAACGCAATGATGAATTTGGCGAGTTCCATATGGCGGGCTTAAATAATAGCTGCAGGTGTACTCCGGAGCGCATCGCCAATGGAACGCGATTTTTGATATAAGAAGTAAAACGTAATAAGTACAGGGGTAGTTGCGAGTACTCCGGAGTATTCAGGAGTTGGAAATATGGTCTAATGGAACACAGCTAGTGGGCCCTGGCCATTTCATAGTTATCTAGGCATAAAAAATCCGAGCATGCTGGGATTGATTTCGGGCCTCGGACGCACCTAGTTTGTGAGGTACTACTGAAATAAGCACTTACTAGTAATGGGCAGGCCTTACCATACTCCTTATGGAAGTGCTTATTTTTACAAACTCCCCTTTTTATACATTTTTTTTTGTTTTAAGGTTTTTGTATTTTACACATTTGCTACAGAAATAGTTTGTATGAATTTCTACTAAAGAAATACGAAATTTTTATTTTTATCACTTTGATTGCTAGATTGTTGACGATTCCTGCCAGTCGCATACGCGCTTCTGCTTGGGGGGGTTGTGTTGCTTGCGATTGCGGAAAACTCGTTTTATGAATGAAAATGCTCATTTATTCAAAAGATTTTTAGATTTTTTTAAATTTAAAGATGAGAAATATTTCGTTTAATTACAGTAAAATTGTCTTATTATGATGAATAAACTGGCTCGGTTGAGCAGGGGTTTTACATGTATTTAAAAGCTCTGCTCAATACATATAAAGATAAATTAACTTTATTCATTCGACATGCGCGCATCCCTTCCCAAATTATTTTGTTGAGTTTTTTCTGCGTTTGTTGCCGTTTTAACTAAAAAGAGTTGTGAGTTACACAATACCAAAAAGTAAACTAATCTGCACAATCGACTATAGTCGAGTCGATTGTTAATCGACAATCGCAATAGGGGCCAATAATTCACATTCACAGCTTCAAGCTGAAGGCCTTAAATAAAGTAAAGGTTAGCTGAAGTTTGCAGCTCCAGCTTGAAGCCTTCAGTATCTTCAGAATCGGCCTTCAACCAGGAGGTACACGCCTGGAAGCGAATCGTCCAAACAGGGCCATAGTTGCTGATGACTATCCATGCGAAATTTGAGAACGCTTGATCGTGTATAAAACTACTGAATCTCACCTGCGTCCCCGTACAGTGGAAAATGCGTTGGGGATAGTATCTGCTCGTTGGAGAGTTCTACGCAGCTGCTTGGAGCAAAACCCGGATACAGTTGAAAATTGTGTCTTAGTTTCATTAAAGCAAACAAGCGTTTGCACAGAGTTCATAAAAGCAAATGTGCGCAAGCTTTTTGATAGCGAGCAAGAGAAGGTGCTTTGATGTCAAATGTCAAAGTATTGGTTGACAACATAAAATAGACGAGGAGAATATTGGGGTAAATGTATTAAAAGCTTTGAATAGAGAAGACGAGGAAGTGCAATTTATTAAACACGGGGAAGCATTTTGGCAACACTAATGCCTAGTATTCTTTACGTATTTGTGTCTAACCCGGGCAGTGCCTGTGTTATATTTATTCAAAAACCGGGAGGGATATCGTTTCTCAGCAACCATCTCCGTGAGAACGCTTCACTTGGCTAAATGTTTGAAGCAGACCCTTCGCAAAACCTGAACAAATTTCACTACGCCTATGTCCGGGTTAGACAATGTATTTTGTTGTTGTGGTTAAAGTCAATGTATTTTGTTGTTGTGGTTAAAGTGGAGGGAGAGAATTAGAGAGAAAATTTCTTGATCCCAAGTGCTTCCCTCAAATCCGTGTACATGTACGCTATTTTCGGTTCCTTATCTTCTCTATTCAAAGATTAAAAGAATATCAAAAATGACATTTAATCAGTGTCTTATTTAACTATGGCGAAACAAGTTCACTAATGCATACTTCGCAAACGATTTTTCCAAAATTAATGCGAGTCCAACTCGCATGCAAGTATGCATTACCCCTAGTCAGACTTAGCAAATATAAGTTTTAGCAGGTAAGGAGGAGAGGAAAATCCTCGATGCTAGCGATTTTCTCGCAATGTCTGACAGGACCTTTAAGCACCGAGGGCCTGTCCGAATCCAAGTCTTCGTTTGTTGTGACAATTTGTGACGTCACACCGAGCTAGCCTCTGTCCGAATTCATGACAGTGAGCTTTGCAACGAAGTATAACAATTAAGCCAATTGTTTGGCTTGATGAACCGGTCAAGGCTTGGGTTGACTTTGAGAGGTAGATTGATTCCTTGGTAAGGAGGTTTTGAAAAGAACTAAGAATTTTTTAAAAATCCCAATTTTGTCCGATTTGATGAAGTTTTCTAAGTATTTATATAAAATCCTGTACTAAAAATTTCCACGCTTATGTTTGACAGCGTAATCGAGTATAAACTGTAGAAACGTGCTACATTTAACAAATGATATATTTATTTTGAGAAATTAGTTTACGAATAAAAATATAGCAAGACATTTGGAATCTTCGAAGCTAAGCTAACGAATTCGGACAGGTTAGTCTTGTCTTCGTCTTAATTGTTATAATAGCTCAGCTGTCCGATGACGTCATAAACTTTCATAACCTAGCGTCTGCACTTGCCATATTTTATTAAATTGCTTCCATATATGTTTCAATAAAGTTGGCAATAAATGTTGATATTTAGCATTGCAAAATGGTGGAGTTAAAGTTAGCATCGAACTTTTGCCTTCTTGCTAAAAATGGGTACACCCAAAACGATGGTTTCTTTGTTAAATTACGCATTTCTTCGAATTCCATTTGCTCTAGTAATTCTAATTTGTTTTACTCAAGCAAAATTTGTACAGCTCTTTGTTGCTTTCTCCTTAACGCCATTTTTTCAACTGAAATGTCTGACATAATTTGCCCACTATTCAAAATAATCAATAAATCCGTTGGCAATAACTAACAGCTACTTTTCAAATAACATATGGCAAGTGCAGACACGGGGTAACAAGACGAAAGCGTGGATTTGGACAGGCCCTGAGAATTATGCGCTTAAGAAATTTTTTGGAAATTATTTCGTAGACGGTTCAAGAATACAAAACTAAGATAATTTTGATTAGATGATATATTTTGGCTACATTTTCTTAGAATATCTTAAGCTCGAATGTCCATTAACCACGCTGTCTGTTGAGGGCACATAGTTTTTATCAGCTGATCACAAGGACACCGAATTTTAAAAAATTTGTTCTAGCTCATCACTCTTACTATTATTGCTCGTTGGTAAAAGTTTAGATGCTTGCATCTGAAGAGCCTTTACAGACTATTGAAGGCTTTGTTGGCTTTTAGCAGCAGTGCGCGAACTATTGACCTGGTAAGGTAAATGATTTTACTACTTCTAACTGGTGTTGCTCTATCTTGACTGTGCGACCAATGCTCGGTGTTCTTGCAGAAGAGGCGAACATCTACCTACTTTGTTTTACTTTCGTTGATGTGGTGCAGTCCCAGCTTTGGCGCCGCCTCCTCAATCTGGGTGAAGTTTCTTGCATAGCTGTTGATGTTCTTCCAATGATGTCAAGCCGACTGCATAAGTCAGTAATAGGGTGGACTTGTGGAAGATTGTTCCTGTTGATGTCACTTATAAATCTCGGAATATTTTCTCCAAAGCCAGTTTGAAAAGGAGGCACGTGTTACTTATCTTTACCGGATACCTTTAATGGGCTTGTCACCTTGGCCATGGTCAGCCAAGATAACCGTATCGGCTTGTTGGGATGCCGAATTTTCTCATCTGAACATTTATGGCATTGGCTTATGATGTTTCCACCGTATGGAGTAGAGTTGAGCCGGACTTACAAGAGGCAGTTCATTTGTCCCGTGCACGATAGTAAATTGTACTGAAGCCTCAGCTTTTTAAATGTCCCGGTTCAAAAACAATGTACTACTGGGATATGAGAGTGTATCGTGCGATTGTAAATTACGAAGTGGAGAGACATTTCTTATTTCTTTTGCAGCAGTAAAATATCCAATTTGAACTGCGCCGAGGTGAGATTGTAAACACGAACTGCAGAGGCATTTTCTTACTGCTTTTGCCGCAGTAAAATATCCAATTTAAACCGAGCCGTGGTGAAATTGCTAACACGAACTGAAGAAAAATCTCTTAAGTACATTTTTGAGGGAGTGAAATTTTATACTAAAGAGACAATTCTTACATTTTTTGAGGGAGTGAAGTTTTGTACTCTCTACTTTGTAGAGATATTTCTTACATTTTTCGATGGAGGTAAATTTTTATTTTTATATCTCTATCTATGTATAACAAATAAAATGTTTTCGTGTTATTTTCAATTTTAGGGAGTTTCATTTTAAATCTGTAACTATCTTTTTCCTTATACATTTAAGAAAAATTTTAAAGAATATTTTTGTAATTAACATTCATATTCACGATAATTAATATTTCCATTCATTCATCATTTATCGTATCCCCTCTTTCGCAAACGCAATAGGTCAACCCACATCGCAATTGAGCCATTCACTACGTGACGTAAATATGTGTATATCCAACTAAACTAATATTATTTAATAGTAAAAGTGACTTTTAATTCCATTCTTGTACATAAAAATTTAAACCCATGAAATGAAGAGCACCCATGTTATTAATATACAACCTGTCGTCTGATTTGCAAAAGTTTGAAAATAATTAAAGATACAACTGTCCTACTATAGCAATAACCAGAAAGTGTAATCATTGGATAAGCAATATGTCAAGAAAAAATATCCAAACATTTCCGTAAAAAGTTCTTGTAAATACAAAAGAAAAACCGAACAGAAAATGAAAATAGATTAAAAATTCTGAAGCTTCCCATTTTGATGTTTAAAATCCCGACCATACTTGTGAATAGCAAAGAATAAATGTTAAGTGTATTGAAGAAAAAGTAAACATATTACACATAGTCTATTGAGAAAAACGCAGAAAATAATAAATCAGTGTGAATATCTTTCTGTTAAACATAAATGCAATATAAGAATTAAAAGTGGTCTCTATTTACGACACAGCACACAGGGTGTTCCATCAACCCCATGTTTAAATATCTGTCACAGTGGTGTCGTTGATAGAGCACTCTGGGCGACACACTGTGTCCCGCTGTGTCGTAAATGGAAAGAACCTCAAGAATCTAATTAAATTGGCAAGAAATATTAAGAGATAAAACTGATATTTCAAATAAAAATGATTTTAAAAATGGCATTATTTAAATTTAAAGAAATGAACATTTGATGTAATACATGTTTTCATTACCACATACAAAAAAAATAGATAAAATAATTAAATGTACTGATTAAAATAAAAGCTCACCAAAATAAAGGGATGGATAGGACTTGGAAGAATCCTATATATTTACAAGGCTTATAATAATTTCATGTATTTCAAAAATAAATGTAGTGAATTTAATAAAAGAATACAAAGCGAAAATGACGAAGTGAGTAACAACAAAAAGGAAGAAAATTATAATTATTACCAATATAGGAATTGAAAGCAACAAGAAAATAAAAAAAAAAACATACGACTTTTCTAAGAAATAAATTTTTATGACTTTTATTTAAAACCATTTTTCAAGGAGGTCTTTTTGCATTTTCAAATTTATACATGTAGTCCAGTAAATAGGTCGAAAAAAGGCCTTCGTAATGCGAAAAATACCGCACGCGATTTTTTTTTACCAAATGATTTTATATATTTTTATGAGCTTAAATTCAAAATGGCGTCATCCCCACCCTTATGCTTAACTCACAATTAAGGGAAACGCGTTTAATTCTATATCTCAAAAACTATGCATTTTACAACAAAAATGTATATAATCTTTTTTGTAGATAAATAAGAGATTTAACTTTTTTGTTCAGAAGTTTTTTTCTAAAGTCAATATATTCGGAGTTATAGTGCATCAAACTTTGTATATCACTATATTTCGTTAACGGTTAACCCACCATAAAAAAACTTCCCTGAGACTTATAGTTTCTTGTTATAAATTTTCGTCGCAAATGAATAGTTGACGAGATATTTGAAAATAACCATTCCTTATTAACGTTTAAGGTGTAATAAACCCATAAATATCAACTTTATAGGAAAGCGCGACAAGAAAAAAAAATGTGGGAAATAAAATCGCGTACAAAAAACGTTATAATTAGCTATGCAATAAAACATGCAATTAAAAATATATTGGCAAAAAACTACTTTTGAATTCACGTTTTTCGACACTTAAATCACTATAACTCGTGCAATTTTAGCCCTACGTAAAAAATAAGTATAGCAAAAATTATAGATAATTGTGTGTTCTATAAGTCTCAGGAAGTTTTTTTTATGGCGGGTTAACCGTTAACGAAATATAGTGCAAAGAAAGTGATTACAAAGTTTGATGCACTATAACTCCGAATATATTGACTTTAGAAAAAAAAATTCTGAACAAAAAAGTTAAATCTCTTGTTTATCTACAAAAAAGATTATATACATTTTTGTCGTAAAATGCATGGTTTCTGAGATATAGAATTAAACGCGTTTCCCTTCATTGTGAGTTAAGCATAAGGGTGGGGATGACGCCATTTTGAATTTAAGCTCTTAAAAAAATATAAAATCATTTGGTAAAAAAAAATCGCCTGCGGTATTTTCCGCAAAAAGTACCTATTTACTGGATTAATGTTATACTTATATGCTTGGATAAGTTGTTCGGACATTCATTTTTTTAATGTGACACACTAGAGACTTAGGGAAGGCCCCTTTGTACTGTCGACCATGTATTTTTTATTTTTTTATTTTTGAAATGTCGAACAGCAGCTCTAGTTGGAAGATAGAGAGAGAAGTGAAGGAAAGAACTGTCACAACCTAGCTGCGGTATTTTTATTTCACCTACTCCCAACCATTTCGCGACTCTGACATCGGGGCATCGAGAACAACTCGCTGGAGTGTTATGCCTCCTGAAACGAGTTGAATCTCATCAACCAACCGATGACATGCGCTTGGTGGGGCGGGGAAGAGAGCTAGTGAAGGCTATGACAGGAGGAATCAGGAATGCAAAGAGGGAAGAAGAAAGAAGGAAAGTTATGTAGGCGGGAAATTGGGAAAGGCTAGGACCGTGGCACCGCCGGGAATCGAACCCGGGACCTCAGGGGATAGTAGTCAGGTGCCTTACCCCTAGACTACCGAGGCCCCGGCTAGTGATGAGCAAGACTGGTCTTGAAGTTTTGCCTTTGCTTCGATATTTAAGCAAAACCAAAGCTAGACCAAGACAAGACAGGACTACAGACGAGTGAAAGATCAAGATAGCAAGACTTTTGGCTCATCACTAAGTGCCAAAAGTCTTACAGCGATGAGAAAAAAGTCCTGCTATCTGCTACCTGCAAGAGTCTTGCAAAAAGTCTCGCGCAAGAGTCTTGCAGACTCTTCTTGGTCTTGCTAAATGTGGAAGACAAGACTTTTCGCTCATCACTGTAAGGCTTTTGGTACAAAGTGATGAGCAAAAAAGTCTTGCTATTTTGATTTTGCAGTCTTGTCTTGCCCCTGTCCTGTATTGTCTTGGACTTGCTTTTCTTGCAAGACTGTGCAAGACTTGTTTTGCTCATCACGCCCGGGGCCCCCGGCGGATAATGTGGGTGTGGGTAAAATACCCACCCGAAATTTGAGTTTGACTGAAAGCGTGACATGAGCGGTCAGTCACCTTTTTTTTATTTTCGTAGAGGTGAGAAGCTACTCATGCTACCGTATTCCAATCTGTTAAAAATAAAAGAGTAAATGTGTTGATATAGACAGCCAGGGATTGATTACAGCCAAACTTTCAGTCCAGTTGCAAAGTTGGGAACCATACGTTCTATTTTGAGTATTGCAGCTAACGAGGATATGCATCTGTCACAATTCGACGTATCAACGGCGTTTTTATATGGAGAGCTTGATGAACAAATCTTCATGAAACAGCCTGAAGGATACGAAGATGGTACAAAAAGAGTTTGCGAATTAAGAAAGAGTTTATATGGACTAAAACAAGCGCCGAGATGTTGGAACCGACGCTTTGGAGGATTTCTTCTTGGATTAGGCTTCAGAGTCAGTGAAGCTGACCCTTGTTTATACATTCGAGAAAAGAATGGTAAGAAACTTTTGGTAGTGCTGTACGTTGACGATGGACTAGTAGGAGCATCGGATGTACACGACCTAGAAATTTTTCTTGGAGAGTTGAAATCGGAATTTAAAATTGTTTCGAAAAAAGCAGACTATTTTCTTGGACTAGAAATAAAACAAGAAGCCAATTTCATAAAGATAAATCAAAAGGCTTACGCAAAGAAAATTCTTGAACGTTTAAATTTTTCAGATTGTAAGCCAGTCTCAACACCAATGTTGAAAAGCCCTGAAATTTCCAAAACAGGAAAAGATGACAATCAAGAGCATAAGTTTCCTTACAGACAAGCAGTAGGTGCATTAAGGTATTTAATGCTTGGGACGAGACCTGATCTTGCTTACAGCGTGGGGTTTTTATCTAGGTCACTTGAGAATCCAACCACAGAGGACGGCCTTTTTCATAATTGCATGGTTGCTTGCCTGCTTTCATGCATGCTTGCAAAAGAGCAACTGTCAGGTAAATCAGTTGCGCAATCTAGAAACTTTGCATTTTTGAATGAAAGCAGTCAGCTGTCAAAAATATATGTCAAATTTGATGTCGAGTTTTTTTCCTTCATTTTCTGAGTTTGTTTACCGCTGAATAATAAAACGAAAAAATGGATCGAGAAAATGTGATTAATGTTATTGTCAGTTTGTAGATAGATAACTCGGCTTCATTAGATCCGGTCCGAAAATTTGAAACTTCACAGCGAAAAAGAAGGATAAATTATGTGTTTTGTTTAGCTCGTTAATCTCTCGTTTAAAAGAAGTTTTATCCTTGGGGTGCTCCAAACCTCTTCTTCATTATTTTCGCTATAGAATACATAATAATTTCAATAATAATTTAAATTAAAATAAAACACCCTAATAATATCGAAAAACTGAAAATCTTCTGCCAAAATTTCACTTTTGACACTTTTCTTCTTCTTTAATCAGATAAGCATGCGTACAAAAATAGTTGCAAGATTTGCGCAGACCTGTCAAGCAGGTTGCAGTTTTGAACAAATGATAGTTGCACATTTGCTTTTTTGAATACCATGCAAATGATCGATTTGCGCAACCATGCAATTATGAAAAGGGCCGTAGTTGCGCGAGTTAAAAGAGTATTTCGATATATCGCAGGCAGTGAAAATTTTGGGATAGTTTATCATCGTGACATAAGAGGAGTTTTGGAGTGCTACAGTGACGCAAATTTTGGAGGATGTTCAAGAACTGGCAGGTCAACTTCCGGAGTAGTTGTCCTATATGCAGGTGGAGTTGTTTCATGGCTCAGTCAGCGACAGGCGATGGTTGCCACTTCAACAACCGAGGCAGAGATTGTAGCAGCAAACGAAGCAGCAAAAGAAGTCATTTGGATGACCAGGCTATTTAAGAACATAACTAAAATCGATCATGTTCCGGTCCTTCAAGTGGACAATTCTGCAGCAGTAAGACCTGCACAAAATCCAGAATTTCATCGCAGAACAAAACATATTTCGATAAAACATTTCTTTGTACGAGAAAAGGTGACCGAGGGGAGGCTTGATATAGAACAAGTTTCTACGGATAGACAAGTTGCAGATGTCATGACAAAACCTTTACCACAAACCCGTTTAAAGATTTTGTGTGAACGAATGGGTATGTTGTAAGGCTGTGTGAGCTGACTATTCAACAAGGGAAAGTGTTAAAAATAAAAGAGTAAATGTGTTGATATAGACAGCTGGATAAATCTCTAATTTCTACTTTAATTATATGTATATAATATGTATCGTAGTTCACCAAATATGTAAATTGTTCAGCTCATGTCAGTAGACACTAACTATTGTTTGTTTTTTTTCTTTGAAGTCGGTCGTTATTTTTTCTTAATAAATGTCTTTAAGTAATTCAACGTTGCCTGAGTTTTACGGTTTTAAAATACATATATAATACAATCTCCCCGCGTGACTTGCTTTGTAGCATAACGTCGTGGTCAGGGAGACTATAAAAGGAGATATAACTCTTATGGGGAAAATAACCGGAAATTGATGCGTAGCAGAAACTAAACTTCTAGTTCATTTTTGGCCACAGATGTCGCCTAAAGCTGACGTGCCCCACATGAAGTTAGCTGAATTTTATCCATTTCATTGTGAATTAATAAAAATTCATTGGAAAATCCATTAAATGGTTAAATAAGAAAAATCAGAAGCTGAATTTTCAAGTTAGGCGTAAACATAAAATATTTTAACAGTTAACGAACTTGGCCATAAACCGGATGAATATAATCCGCCATGTTTTTTGGAGGCTATACAAGGAGATAAAACTCTTATGGGAAAAATAACCGGAAATGGATGGGTAGCAGAAACTAAACTTCTAGTTCATTGTTTGCCACAGATGTCGCCTAATGCTGACGTGCCCCACATGAAGTTAGCTGAATTTTACCCGAAAATGAAGCAATGCAAAAAAAATTTCATTGGGAAATATTAAAAATTCATTGGAAAATTCATAAATTGGTTAAATACGGAAAATGACATCAATATAAATTCAATTTAGAAGCTGATTTTTTAAGTTAGGCGTAAACATAAAATATCTTAGCAGATAACGGACTTTGCCATCAACCGGATGAATATACTCGGCCATGTTTTTTGGGGTACATGTGACTGTGGCGCCCTCATTAATCAAACGAAAAGTGACAACACGGAGTTATACCTCCTTGTATAGTCTCCCTGATAGTCTCCATGACAAAAATATTGCAAACATGTTGGAGTTCTTGATGTTCAGGTTGCAATGAGAGCCAATATGAAAGAAGAGAGTTCTAGTTCTAGAAAGCACAGACGAAGAAAAATCTAGGATAGAAAACTCTAGTATGTATAAATTAGTAGAAAATTGAAAGATATTCATGATATTCAATATCACCGCCGCTGGAAATGTGCGCATAAACATCGTGTCGACATTGTGCGAACAGGCATTCCGTCGGCCTTTTCAAACATCAAAGTAAGGCGGACAAAAGCCTCTTTCGTGTTGACCCATTATTAAACACCAAAACCATATAATCTCTCTAGTTCTATAATACATATCTACAATATTTTCATTCATTTTTAATATTTTTTGGGTTCAAAGGTAAAAAATTGTTTAATGGTTGTGATTTTCTTAAAATTTGTTGCAAATTACTGAGTTGTGGATATAAAAGCCGTCTCTCTTCAAAACTACATATGTACATATTTGCAGAAACTAACATTGGACGCCTTCTGTAAAACTGTACCTGACTAACTTAACTTACATCTCGTGGTTTGAGAGCTTTGTTTCTGGCCGTTCAATTAAGATAGAACTGAATGGCGTTGAATCTCGGCGGGCGTTCCCCTGGGTCGATTCTCTCACCTGATCTCTTTCTAATATCATAGAATAACAAAGCTTACGCATAAAGAAGTCTCAACCCATATAAGAAATCGCCAACCAAATTTGCTTTACCTCCCATTGAGTTTACCTCGGCCTGAAGCTTCAAATCACGAAGTAATTGACGGGGTTGTGATATTGGTTATAAGCTTTGTGGAAGGTGGAATGTATTGGGACGCATCTGATAGATGCGCCAGCGGCTAGTTGTGTGTGAAAGAAAACATTTCAATTTGTAGTTTTTTCAGGCTTCCACTGAAATAACCGGGGTGTGGAAATGAAAGAGAGCATTTTATGGCGCTTGGGTAGTGGGATAATGATAGGACTTTTTTTGTCCGATGCACACTTGATTCTTCAAAATTTTTCTTTAGAATTTTGGATTTTTAAGTGAATTGCTTCTTTGCGATTTTCAGTGACAGTTCACTTTTTAATAACTGCGAGATATATTTTGAGCTAAGTGTAATAATCGTTCACAACTTTCCTTTTAATTAAACCTTATGTTAAGATAATATTATATATTTATTTAAATATTGTGCGCAGCGACAGAGCGTAGAGTTAAAACCCTTTAGGCGCCCTGTAGTCGCTGAGTATTGAACAGTTACTACTTTCTATACAAAATTCCCTCGTATTTACAGTAGGGATTCTTGTACTATTCTTATATACTGTTATATACTATCCTGATTAGGACTACTCACTTACATCTATATACAATAATTACAATCTAGTTTTCTAAATAAACTATCTTAAACTATAATTATAACTAATCAAAGTGAATGAAAGTGTATGTGTTGCTATTATTTATGAGGTAATGCGAGCACCTCATTAGGTATTTATTAAGTAAATTTTGTTTTTAATTGTGAGAGAGTAAGTACTAAGTATTTGAGTAAGTAAGTATTTTCCTTATATTTAATTTTGGATAAATATGGAAACCGTTAAAAGACGTAAAGAATGGGGAGTGCGCTGTGAAGTTCCTTCTTGCCGCACGACAAAAAGAAATTCCCCTTATACTAGTTTTTTTAATTTTCCTACTAAAGGAAGCGATTTATTTGAGAGATGGGTACAAGCTGTTGGTTTAACTTGTGGCCCAAAACCCAAAAAACCTTATATATGTTCGAAGCACTTTCCACAAGTTTGTATTGGGAAAAAAAAACTTAAGAAAAATGCAGTGCCCTCTCTACATCTTGGAGAGGTTTTTGGTAATCAGTTTCCTTTAACTCAAACTACTTCTAATTTCAATTCAATAGATGATTCCGATTCAGATCATATTCCTGTTTTGTTTTCCGGTAAATCGTACAAACGACAAATAAGCAATGAATTGAGATTAGAAGATTTACCAAATTATCATATTGGACTTACTCAGAATACGGAAGAGGTTTCCTTTTGTGCAAATTGCTTAAAAGCTGAAAAAAACTTGAAATATTATATGAATCAAAATAATATTTTAAAAAACAAAATAAAATATTGCAGGCTAAGTTGAGGCAAAAGTCAAGGTTATGTAAATCCAGACTTTCTCTTTTAAAGATAAAAAACAAAAACAAACAAAAATTGAAACCTGTGAAAAATGTCAACAAATCCCTGGCAGCTTTAATTGATTCTGTTGAGAATATTGCTTCGTCATCAAAAACTTTTGCAAAAATGTTATTGTGCAAAAAATCTAAGACCAAGGTATGGTCGGATGATGCAAAAATGTTGGCACAAAACTTACATTATAAATCTCCCAGCTCATATCAATTTATGAGAAAAACCTTGACATTCAACTTGCCTTCAATATCTTCAATATATCGGTGGTTACCAATTAAAAATTGTTCTCCTGGAGTTAATTGTAATATGAAAGAGTATTTAAGTAAAATAATTTTAAAGTGGTCTGACGAAGATAAATTAGTAGTTTTAATATTCGATGAAATGGCTATAAGAAGAGAACTACTTTATGATTCTTCCAAAGACGAAATTATTGGTTACGTTGATTTAGGAGACATCAAAAGCAAAAATATTGCCAAACATGTTTGTCTTTTTATGATAAGAGGTATTTTTACAAATTCAAAGATTATTATAAGCTATTATTCGATAGATACTTCGATTAAAGCACAAGCTCTAGAAACGAAAATTAAGGAAAATATTGACTATTGCAGTGATATTGGTCTTAATGTAAAGGTAATTGTGTGTGATCAGGCTTCGAATAACCGCAGTGTATTTAAACGTTTGGGAGTTTCCTATGACACCCCATATTTTGAATATAATTGCCAAAAAATCTTTGCCATGCATGACGTCCCACACTTATTCAAATCTATTCGCAACACAATCATGAAATACAACATTGTTTGTGAAGATGGTGAAGTTAGTTGGAATGTCGTTAAAGAATTATATAATTTGGAACAAAAAAAGACTACCAAAATGTGCACAAAAATTACAGCAAAGCATATTTATCCTGATACTTGGCAGAAAATGAAGGTGAGTTACGCTGTACAAGTACTAAGCCATACTTGCAGCTCTGCCATAAAAACAACTCATGCTTTGCGGCAATTTAGTAATGAAGCTACCCCAAACGCACTTCCTACAGCTGAGTTTTTCGAAAAATTGAACAATTTATTTGATATGCTAAACAGTAAGCAACCTTTTAATAAAAATATTTATAAATCGGCTGTAAGAAAGGAAGGATTTATTAAATTAAATTTAGAAAATATGAAAAGATATCTTCAAACTGTGGAGGTAAAAACCCCAAAAAAAATATATTGTTTCGATGGTTTAGTACAAGCAATCAATTGCATTTTAGGTTTATCAGATAATATTTTTGAATCTTATTTGGATAAAGAGTTCTTACTGGCTTATAAATTTAATAGTGACGTAGTTGAAAATGTCTTTTCCTTAATTAGATATAAAGGCGGAAATAACAAAAATCCTTCCCTTTATGACTTTAACCATATTGTTGGAAGAATTCTATCTAATAAAATAATAATGAACTCAGAATTCAGTAATTGCGAGCATGATAATGAAGATTTCATAGTTTTTGAAAAAAATGAATCAAATGAAGAAACTGAAACTGGAAAATCTGAAATTGCGGAGCCTTATAGAAGCGAAGTTATTTCCTCAAACGATGTGGGGGAGCCCCTGGTAATTCACGAAGATATTTTACTGGATTGCGTTGGTAATATAAACTCAAATGCTGATTGTGTGTTAAAAAATGCTTCATTAAGATATTTTGCGGGATTTGTAATTAAGAAATTTTTGGCATCAAACGATTGCAGCCTCTGTCTTAATGAAATGAAGCGATCAGATGAAATAATCAATCTTGAAAATGAGTCAGAAAGATTTATATTCTTTAAAAATTATTCAAAATCATCAGACTTTGGAAGTTTGAATGCTCCAACTGAATTCTTTTTTGACTTGTGTTTAATACACATCAAAATTTTTGATCGAATTTCAACAGTCTCTTGTGAAATAAAAGGTATTAAAAAGCTAATTATAAATGAGTGCATAGAAACTACAAAAGGGATTCCAAAATTTTCTTCCTGGTTTTCTAATGATAATCCATGTTACGAGCATCATTATAAATTGTTAGACTATATGATATTGGTATTATTACGCAAAAATTGTCAATGGTGGACTGAAAAAATGAACGCAACTAAAGAATATCAAGCTAAAAGAAAGTTGTCGATATTACAAAATAAATAATTTTTCTTAAACACACTTGGACTGTGTTAGCAAACTAAAATAATAAAACACGGTAACCTGCATTGAACATGGCCGTAAAACTACATTCAAATATTTTCATACACAACTAGCCGATTTTATTCATTAAGCAATAAGCTCAAGCAGATAGGTCCCAATGCATTCCACCTTCCACAAAGCTTACAACCAATATCACAACCCCGTCAATTATTTCATGATTTGAAGCTTCAGGCCGAGGTAAACTCAATGGGAGGTAAAGCAAATTTGGTTGGCGATTTCTTATATGGGTTGAGACTTCTTTATGCGTAAGCTTTGTTATTCTATGCTAATATTCATTAATGATCTGCTCTCAATCTCCTCCAACCCACGTTATAAGTTTTGTCGATGACACTCTGCGTTACTCCTTATCTCTACGAAAACTTTTACCATCCTTCCCTTTATCTCAGTGGGCAAAAAAAACCCACCAAGGCAAACGAACATTTGCTCGCGGGCAAAATAACGTCACCAAGAAAATGCATATCGAAGTTATGCATATCTGAAACACTATCTGTTAACTTCATTATGACGTCAAAAGCTTGCGAGCAAATGCCTTGGTGGATTGGTACCTTTAAGGGCCAAATACATGAGCGCTTCATTCGACCACGCCACGCCAAAACAACTCAAATTTCGAGTGCATACAGATTGTTGCTGTTTTGTCGAGGCGTGGCCTGATGGTTCGAACATTGGGCCCTTTAGAAGTATTTTATCTACTGCCTCACATATCTCGGACCCTATTCTCTATTACAATATTGTTAAATCCGATTCAAAAACAAAACAGTAAACATTTGGCAATATTATTAAATTTTTATGTAAAATAAAAGCCAATACAAACATATTGTGATGATTATGCGCCATCTGTTTGTCGAGAGGATGAATCAACGATTTTCGGTTGTTGTCTGAACTAAGAATTTATGTACTAAACTAACGAGCGATAAGCGAAGACTACTTCAAGCTGGTCGAAACTTAACGAAATAAAAGAACATACCACAAGGAACCAGAAAACGAAGGTTCCAGAAAGTAGACAAAGGTGGAGCTGCCTATATAAAAGCGCCTGGCAGCCGCTATCAAGTCAGTTTTGATTATAAAGGCGATACAAGTGTTCCAAAGTGAAAAGTGGTGATTTATAGTGAAATAAAAAGCGATAATTAGAATTGAATAGTGCGAAATATTAAATTTGCTAGTGATTATAGTGAACTCTAAGAATTGTGTTTATTTTTAAATTGTGTTTGGTTTGTAATAAATAAGTTTTGTTTGGATAATTAAAAAGTGTATTCCTTAATTAATCCTACGAATCCGTTAAGCCGTAAAAACGTAACAATTGGTGTCAGAAGTGGGATTAATTAAGAGATAAGTGAAATAAGTGAACTTGAACAATAATTGTGATTGGAATTAAATTTTGTGCGTGAGAAAAAAGGACTTCTTAATAAAATGGGTCGAAAGCTAGTGGATTTGCGCACTGTAGAGTTAAAAAAGAGAATTAAGTAAACGCTCGTTGTCAACGGGGGGGGTTAAAAATTTCCTAAACGCCCTGCTTCGAGAAGCTATGGTGAACGAAGGTAAGGATCCTGAAACCTACATGTTTGAAGGCGAGGTAGAAGCAGAGCCAGAAGAAGCGACAGTGAGTATGGCAGAACTTCTTAAAACATTGATGGTGATGAAAGAAGCCCAAGAACGATCATCCGCAGCGCAAGAACGTGCATCAGCGGAGATGAAGGCAGATATGAAGGAATTACAAGAACGTTCAACTATAGAAATCAAGGCGGAAGTGTTGGCGTTAAAGGATGAACAGAAATTGTTAGCAGTGGCTCATGAACGCTCGTTAGCAGAACTCAAAGAGTCTATGGAGGAGCAGAAGAACCAACTGGAGCAGAAAATCGAATCATTCTCCCTTTCTGTCGACAACAAGCTAGATAACATGAAAGAAAATGTAAGGAATGATCTGGAAAATCTCGAATCTTCCATCAAGGCAAATGTGAGGAATGATCTGGAAAATCTCGAATCTTCTATTAAAGCAAATGTAGAGAATGATCTGGAAAAGCTCGAAAATTCCATGAGGGAAAATGATGAAAAGTTGAAGATTGAGCTAGAATCGGTCAGGGCCGAGCTAGAAAGGGTAAAGATTCACCACCCAGCGACGGCATCTCACGAAGTCATCGGAGTTAGGAAACTGCAGCCTCCAACTTTCGACGGGCAAAGCCCATGGTCTACTTACAAGCTCCAATTCGAAGCAGCAGCAACAGGCAATTTCTGGACTGAGGAGGAGAAAGCAACCGCCTTAACGTTGTCACTAAGGGGCACAGCAGCAGAAATATTGCAGTCAATACCAGCAGAACATCGCAACAGCTACGGGTTCTTAGTTCAAGCGCTGGAAATGCGTTACGGTGATCAACACACGCAAGAGGTTTATCGACTTCAACTTCGCAATCGACTTCAAAAGCCAGGAGAAACTTTACAACAACTATGCGCCGATATCGAGAGGTTAGTGCATCTGGCTTATCCTAGCTTCGGCCAAGACTACATCAACGAAGTAGCAAGAGAGGCTTTCCTTAACTCTTTTGCTGACCGGGATCTACAATAGGCAGCCAGATTGGCCGGAAAGAAGAATACCGCAGAAGTTTTGGCATATGCTCTGGCATACGAGGCAGCGAGGCAAGCATCAAGAAGTGCAGTCCGCCTCAGAGAGATCCACACAACAGAGGATAGTTGCAACAGAATGAATGCAACGGAAGTACGCGGTCGACTCCGATGCTGGAACTGTAGTGAACCGGGTCATTTGCAAAGGAATTGCAGAAAGCGAAGGAGAGCAGAGTCTCCCGAAAATAGGAGTGGCGGAACTTGCTGTGAAAAATGCGGAAATCGGAAGAAAGGTGACCAGAGGGAGGCCGAAAACAATGACTCCGTGTCTCCCCGCGGACAGCAGCAGGGAAACGAATAAAGACTAACTCCATGGGGCGGGAGTTAGTCGAGGAAATCGAAGCCCCGGTGTCATCATCACCACTATCAAACAACTGCAGCGCAGTGGCAACAGCCTGGTCATCGAAGGAAAGATTGGAGCTGAAAAATGCACAATAACTGTAGACACTGGCGCTTCAAAATCTGTTATCCGGGCTGACATGGTCGGCAATAAATGGCTGAAAGACGCACGCCAATACAGACTGAAAACTGCAACAGGAGAGCCAGTATGATTACACGGGGAAATTATGTTGGATGTGGTTCTTGCTGACATTGGATTTTCACATTCGTTCCTGGTAGCTGATATAACAGACGAGTGCATTCTCGGTCTGGACTTTATGAAAGCACATAAAATTCTACTGGACATTGGAGAGGAAATACTGACAACAAGGAGATTCCAATGGCCACAGGATCCACTTGTTATTCGCAGCTTAAAGTCGTCGCTCGTGAAGATACCGTGCTTCCTCCGTGTGCTGAGAAATTGGAGCGATAGTCGATGGTGATCCCGGGAGCTACCGATTTTACCTTATAGAACCAGAAAAAACGGAACAAAGCAAAAATATAGCAATTGGAAAATGTCTGGTGAGCATCGACGACAAGAAGGAGGTATTCGTGAGAGTGCTAAATACTAACGAACGAGAAGTACGATTGAAGAAGGATACGGTTTTGGGGAAAGGAGAACCGGCAGAACAGATTACAGTAGTGGAGTGCGCTAACAACGAAACGGTTCCAAAACCAAAGCCAAAGGCCACGAAATTAGTAAACGCAGTGCTCTCAACTAGTTGTCTTGAACAAAAACAGTATCTCCAGGCAAGGAAATTAGTAGAGGATTTCAGTGATATCTTCGCCATGAGAGATGATGACTTCGGGAAAACGGACATGGTTCAACACAGGATCGACACCAAAGATGCCCAGCCAATTAAACAACCGCCGAGAAGACTACCACTAGCCAAGCGGGAAGAGGCAGCCGGTATGATTGAAGATATGAGAAGACAAGGTCTTACAGAGGAGTCGAAAAGCCCTTGGATGTCTCCCGTGGTTCTAGTCAGAAAGAAAGATGGCAGTACAAGGTTTTGCGTGGATTATCGGCGGTTAAACGACATCACTAAAAAGGACAGCTACCCATTACCTCGTATCGATGATACACTGGATACTCTCTCTGGAGCTAAATGGTTTTCTACCTTTGATCTTAAGAGCGGCTACTGGCAAGTCGAAATTCACCCAGAGGACCGAGAAAAGACAGCCTTCTCTGTAGGAAACGGCCTGTGGCAGTTTACAGTCATGCCGTTTGGACTGTGTAATGCTCCAGCTACATTCGAACGACTGATGGAATGCGTCTTGCGAGGACTGACATGGAAGACTTGTCTGGTTTATTTGGACGATATCATCGTCGTTGGAAAAAGTTTCGAGGAACATCTGAGCAATCTACGAGAGGTTTTCCAAAAGCTGAGAACAGCCCAACTGAAACTCAGCCCTAAAAAGTGCGTACTGTTCAGAGACCAAGTCAACTATCTCGGACATGTGGTTTCATGCAATGGAGTTCAAACAGATCCTGAGAAAATAACCGCGGCTAAGAATTTGCCCACACCGAAGGATAAACATGAACTTCGAAGCTTTTTGGGACTTGCCACCTATTATAGGCGTTTCGTCAGGAATTTTGCCGACAAGGCTAAGGAATTACATAAACTGACAGAAAAAGGAAAACCATTTATCTGGACAGAAAAGTGCGAGGAAAGTTTCAACACACTAAAACGAGGACTTTGCCAAGCACCAATACTCACATACCCGAAGCCAGGCGAAAGATTCATATTGGACACAGACGCGAGTAATGTCGGGATTGGTGCAGTGCTATCACAAAACTTCGACGGACAGGAAAAGGTCATAGCTTATTACAGTAGAGCGCTGTCAAAATCGGAGCGGAATTACTGTGTCACAAGACGGGAACTATTGGCAATCGTGGACTCAACTAAACACTTCCACAAGTATCTCTATGGGCAAAACTTCATCCTTCGAACGGATCATGCAGCATTAAAATGGCTGATGCAATTCAAAAACCCTGAAGGACAAGTGGCAAGATGGATAGAGAGACTTCAGTCCTACGACTTCAATATAGACCACAGAAAGGGAAGAAACCATGGAAATGCAGATGCACTCTCCCGGCGACCATGCATACCAGACTGCAAACATTGTGGACGTATCGAGGAAAAGTGTCAAAGGACGACAGTTGAGCCAACGACAGGATGGGATGACCAGGGACTCCAAGACGCCCAACGCGACGACCCGGATATTTCTTCAATTCTGACATGGAAGGAATACGAGGAAAAGCCTGAATGGAAGGACATTGCTGAGAGGAGCGAGACCCTGAAGAGCTATTGGGCCCAATGGGATTCGTTGTACATTGAGCGAGGAGTATTAAAGCGCAAATGGGAAACCGCTGACGGTACCTCTCATCGAATGCAGGTATTAGTCCCTCGCGTTAGAATAAGGGATATTCTCGAGGAGTGTCATAACGGCGCATCAGGAGGACATCTGGGAGTCAATAAAACTTTGGCAAAAATAAGAGATAGATTCTATTGGCTTCACATGCGGGACGATGTTACAGACTGGTGCCGTAAATGCACAATTTGTGCCAGCAGCAAAGGCCCTCGAGTAAAAACAAAAGGAGAAATGCAGCAATACAACGTGGGAGCCCCATTTGAAAGAATCGCAATTGATGTGGCGGGACCTTTTCCGGTGTCAGACCGAGGAAATCGATACATTTTGGTGGTCATGGACTACTTCAGTAAGTGGCCCGAAGCATATGCCATTCCAAATCAGGAAGCAATCACGGTTTCAGAGGAATTAGTGAACAATTGGATCTGCAGATTTGGTGTTCCTCATGAGCTTCACTCTGACCAAGGGAGAAACTTTGAATCTCAAGTTTTTCAAGAAGTATGTAAGATACTCGGAATGAAGAAGACCAGGACGACGCCCCTTCATCCCCAATCCGATGGAATGGTAGAACGATTCAACAGGACAATGCTAGAGCACTTAAGGAAAGTCGTTAGCGAGCACCAGCGCGACTAGGACACTTATATCCCTATTTTTCTAATGGCATATCGGACAGCAGTTCATAATTCCACAGGACAAACCCCTTCTAGTGTGATTTTTGGAAGACAAATCCGGCTGCCAAGCGACTTGAAATTTGGGACACCTGTGGAAAGCAACGAATCTACTGGCGGTTATACAGGTGAACTTCGTGATAAACTTGCAGATATCCACCAGCTCGCAAGGAGGAATCTCAAGATAGCCAGTGACAGGATGAAAACAAGGTACGACCTCCGAGCAAACTGTAGCGGATTCCAGGAAGGTGACCTCGTTTGGCTGTTCAACCCTCGAAGACGGAAAGGCAAGTCTCCGAAACTTCAGCGTCAGTGGGAGGGGCCCTATAAAATCCTAACACGGATCAACGATGTGGTCTACAGGATTCAACAAGGACCCAAAGCAAAGAAGAAGATTGTGCACATAGACAGGCTGTGCCCATATCATCAGCCGGATCCAGGATGGACAACTGTTCGGGACGAACAGTCCTAAGAAGGGGGCAATGTGATGATTATGCGCCATCTGTTTGTCGAGAGGATGAATCAACGATTTTCGGTTGTTGTCTGAACTAAGAATTTATGTACTAAACTAACGAGCGACATTGATTATATACTAAGTAGATATGGACAAACGCGAGTCAAATTAACTTCCAGTTACGGCACCACGAGCTGGGTGCGCTAGTATCGCAGGGTTTTATGCTCCGCTATATATGGTTAGTTTCCGAAATAAACTTTTCCTTGTTCAAGTTAAAGCCCTTCGCGCATTTGAAAAAAAATCAGAAGCTGCGGCTTTGATTTTAGTGGCGGTGGATCTAAAAATATATAGATGACTATGCGCTTATTCCTATTGTTTTGCTCAGGAAGGGCAAGGAGGATGAAAAAATGATGATTTCGCTGGGTGAAATTTGACAATGAGGGCATGAAATGAATGAGCGAAATAATTTTAATGGGAAATTTGGCATCAAGCGCTTTTTATTATGTTGAAAAAATTGAAATGGGTTTTCAGGGATTATTTCATTTAACGAATTTTGAATGACAAATTTTTAGATTTTTTTCTCAGGTATTTTAGTTCGTAGAAATTTGAAATTTTTACGGATATTTGTATTATTATTGATATACATACATATAAAAATAATTAAATAATTTTTATTTTTGATTTTA
The DNA here is from genome assembly GCA_949987705.1 of Thereva unica. Lineage (NCBI taxonomy): Eukaryota > Metazoa > Arthropoda > Insecta > Diptera > Therevidae > Thereva > Thereva unica. The sequence continues at coordinate 66,608,333 of OX465284.1, forward strand.
TTTATCGTTATTAATAAGTTTAGGTTAGTCTGGATAGTGCGTCAGTAGATTTCGATGAACCTTGGGTTTTATCTGTGAGGTGTTATATGGTCCCAGCAACACCGACTGTGTGTTCTATTTATCAACGAAGGGGAGGTATGTAGTGGGCCTGGGATGGGCCGAGTTGGCTAGTCTTGGGAATTTGCATGTAGGTAAGAGCGGTAAAAATACTGTTACGTTTTTACGGCTTAACGGATTCGTAGGATTAATTAAGGAATACTCGTTTTAATTATCCACACAATAATTTATTTATCACAAACCAAAACACAATTTAATTACTAACACAATTCTTACAGTTCACTATAATCACTAGCAAATTTAATATTTCGCACTATTCAATTCTAATTATCGCTTTTTATTTCACTATCAATCACCACTTTTCACTGTTCTCACTTTAGAACACTTGTATCGCCTTTATAATCAAAACTGACTCGATAGCGGCTGCCAGGCGCTTTTATATAGGCAGCTCCACCTTTGTCTACTTTCTGGAACCTTCGTTTTCTGGTTCCTTGTGGTATGCATTGATTATAGAGTAAGTAGATATGGACAAACATCTTTCAGGTTGTCTTGTTAGATGGCGATAGTTATACTGAGTTAAGTTTTAGGGCTGCGAATTTCTGTTGTAAACCTCTAAAATTAATGGGAATGGGTTTACAACATTAGTTTAATAATATTAATTTTTTATTAGTGCATAATAATCATAAAATAGACAATTTTTTTAATTTTGCTATTTTTTAGTAAAACATAAAAAAGCGGGTTTGCGCCTGAATTTAAAAAAGCATTTCAAAGCCCTTGACGCATGTTGGAAGAAAAAACAAAAGTTTCGGATCTAAAAATAGATTCCTGTGCGGGCATTCCTTTTGTTTTGTTTTGGAAGGGGGTGGGTGGGCTGAAACTACGATGATTTCTTGGCCGGTGGCTGAAATTTATGAATGAAGAAATTAATGAATGGGAAGAGAGATTTAATGGGAAATTTAGCATCGTGTTTTTTTTATTTTGAGAAAAATTAAATAAGTTTGTTTTTAACAAAATTCTAGTTTTTTTGTATTGATGTTAATTATTGCTTTTAGAGCAAATTGAGCAAACTATTTGAAAATGTGAATATATGTATAGGTACATATTTGCGTGCAATAATAGAAAAAAATAAAAAAACTTTCGTTTAAAACCCTACTTCATATTTCGTCAATGAAAAGAGAAGAGTTCAGATTTTGAAAGATTTTTTAAAATGTTTGTATTAAGGGTAATTGTTTACTTTATCAGACGCAAAAGTTCGCGCAATACTCCAAAAATGCGGTGAGTTTTTGGTGGGAGAATTAAACTGCTATTTTTTATAAAAATTACTTTTACAAAATTTTAACCCTGAATAACCAACCGGTGACCAACGGCTAATTCCAAAAGCAACATGCTCTGGTCAACCCCTTACAAAGCCTACCTCCTGCGGGGGTGCGGTGATAAAGTAAATAATTATCTAAAATTCTAAGAATTTTATATACATGTATATGAATATCCCACTCCACCACCCGTTCATTTAATTATGGCAGCTTCAATAAAACTACCCTTTTGCTTACTTCTGATAGTATCAAATTTTAAAAATTAATGAAAATAATCCAATTGGAAATGAAAATAATTTAAATTATTAAGAACAAACCAGTCTGGATTCATTATTCAACTGGAAGCCTGCCATGAAAACCTATAATTAGTGGCGGGTTCGTCGACACAAAAACTCAGTTGTTGTAAACAAGTTGCAATTCTTGATGTTCAGGTTGCAACGAGAGCCAAACTTCAAGAAGAAAGATGTACACATATTGGGGCCTATTCTGTCGGTAAAATTTTATCATTTTATGTTATGTTATGCCATAAAATAAAAGAATTATCTAAAATCCTATTCTGTCCGACAAATTTTATTTTCTTTTATGCATCATAACATAAAATATTTCCTGTTATGTTTCATAACATAAAAGAATCTCAGTAGCACATTTTAAGGGTATTTTGACATATTTTATAGAAATAACAGGCGTGAATTGACACTTGTTGTGCAATGTCGTGTTAATTGTGTTTTTAGTTTAATTAAAATTAATACGCCCAGGGCACGCTTTGATTTTGTTTATTTACATTTACAACCGATCAGCTGTTCATTTTCAACCGAATTGTTCAAAGCGTAATAGAACTCAGAGCGGATTATACTAAATCTTTTATGTTATGTGTCCATAAAAGATTCCATAAAATAATTTTATGGAACTATGACAGAATAGGAATTTCGAAAATATTTTATTTTCATTTTATGAAGAAGAAATTTTATCATCATAACATAACATAAATCAATATTTTATGAAAAATTGCAGAATAGGCCCCATTGTGTAGCTATAAGAATGATGAGGGCTCACATGCTCTTGCTTGGAACGACCAGCTTTTTTAGTATGTATAAATTAACCGTTAATTTAAAGGCCTTCGTGATATTCAATATTCATCTTACTAGGTAGCTGGGCATGTGAGCCATAAGATTACCCATTGAGTTTTATCTGTGAAACAAAGGAAAGCCGCTGGAAATGTGCGCAAAAACATTCCGTCGACATTGTCCGCACAAGGATTCCGCCGGCCATTCAATTCAAACATCAAAGTAAGACGGGCAAAACCCTCTTTCGTGTTGACCCACCATTAAACACTAAATGCACATCAGCCAGTTTCTTAACAAGTTCTTTAATACATATCTACAATATTTTCATTCAGTGTTACTATTTTTTTTTTGGTTCAAAGGTGAATTTTTTATTAAATGCTGGTCATTTTCTTAAAAGTTGTAGCTTTAAAAATTATTGAGTTGATTGAGTGGATAGAAAAGCCGCCTCTTTTTAAAACTGCATACATTTTTGCAGAAACTTGAGCGCAGAGTTATGCGTGCAAATTCCTTTGCACAGGTGGAAAATTCGACGCTTTCTGTAAAACTGTAAAATTAACGCCATTCAATTAAGGTAGTACGTGATGGCGTCGAATCTCGACTGGCGTTTTCCGAGAGCCGACTTTCTCACCTGATTTCTTTCTAATATTTATTTATTTATTTATTTATTTATTTATTAATAGCCAAAACAAGGCACACTTAAACTAATTTACATCATTGCCCTTATTATAGTACATAAATATAACTTAAGCTATATTGATTAGTACAGACTAGGATGATAATAGGGATATCAATTTTCTTTTAAAAGACTGTTTACTTATGGAGGGGGAAAAACAGGATTTGTAGGTATTGAAGACCACACCACATCTGTTAACAGGTTCGTTCTTGGCATACTCGGTGCGATGTGAATATTCCTTAAGCAATTTCACGTGTCTCGTCTGTCGGACATCGTCATTGAACTTAATTCTATCCGATAGAAACTGCACTTTGAGGTTGCTGTTTAAAACGTCCAAGGTGAGGCATGAGATAAGCATCTTTCTCCTACATGACAGTGGTAAGAGATGTAATGCTTTGAGCCTGTTCGTGTAGGGTGGTAGACTAAGATAATCGCGCGGGTCGTGGAGATGACGTAGCGCGAAAAGAAGAAATTTTTTTTGTATTGATTCAATCCTGTTACTACTTACCTGGAATATGGGATCCCATATCGGGCAAGCGTATTCCAGGATTGGGCGGACAAGGGAACAGAAAAGAGTTTTAGTAACCCAAACATTGCCAAATTCTTTAGCTCTTCTCTTAATAAAACCTAACAGCTTGTTGGCTCTGGCAGTAATGTTGTCATAATGCAAATTAAAATTTAACTTGTTGTCTAGAACAACACCTAAATCCCTAATTTGATCGACATGGTCAAGGACCTTGTCGTTCAGATAATACTGCCAACGCTGTATATTTTTTTTTCGTGAGAAGGTGATTGAGTGACATTTAGCGATGTTGAGATGTAGTTTATTCGTTGTGCACCAGTCTTGCAGAGCATTCAGTTTTGATTGAAAGAACAATACATCACTTTGGGACCTTATGATGTTGTATATTTTTAAATCGTCTGCGTAAAAGAGATGTGGAATATCCTTCAGTTCGTCAGATAAATCAGAGATAAATATATTAAACAAGAGTGGGCCTAGATGACTGCCCTGGGGTACACCGGAAGTCACGTCGATTTCTTTAGATAGAAATCCTTGAAATCTAACCACCTGAGTTCTTCCGTCAAGATAAGATCTTATCCATTTCAGGGCAGCACCGGATATTCCAAATTTTGAAAGTTTTGTTATTAAAATATGGTGGTCAACACGATCAAAGGCTTTGCTAAAGTCCGTATAGACTGCGTCGATTTGATGACCATTCTCCATACCACATAACAGTTCAGAGGTTAAGATCATAAGGTTTGAGGTGGTTGAACGCCCTTTTCTAAATCCGTGCTGTTGCTCGTTAAGAAGTGGGTCAATGACGGGAGCTATCTTGTCGAAAACAAGTTTTTCAAAAAGTTTTGGGATTGAAGAGAGAATGGCAATCCCCCTATAGTTGTCCACCAAGTGCTTATCGCCTGCCTTATGGATTGGTGTAAGATAGGATTTTTTCCACAGCGATGGAAACACTCCTATTGACAATGATTTATTAAATATTATTTGAAGAGGGAGTAACATTTGCTTTGAGCAGTATTTCAAGAAACTAGGGGGAAGAGTGTCAGGACCATGACCTTTATTGTTATCAAGACTGTTTAAACCAATCATTATGTCTTGAGTCGTCAAAGACAAATTGCTTAGGAGTGCTGGCATTTCTGTACTTGTAAAGTCAGTGTGCGCTGTACTATTCGGGCAAAAAACTTCACTAAACCTATCAGCAAACATGTTACAAATTTCTTTGGGGCATGAGGAGTGTATGCTACCAGTTGTCATAGTTAACGGATAACCGGAAGTTTTTCGTTTTATATTAACAAAGTCAAAGAATTTTTTAGGGTCGTATATAATATTTTCTCCGATGGTGTTTAAGTAAGTCTTATAGGCCTCACGTGACCTACATAAGTGAGAATTCAGAGGCTAACCTAGCGTATTCTAATTTGACTTCCGCCGTTACGTGTATGTTTTTTCTAATCATGTTATATAACTTATTTCTCTGATTACGCAGATATCGCATATTACTATCAAGCCAAGGTTCCGATAATTTACTCCTTTTTCTAATTTTGGGGACATACTTGTCAATGATGTTGAAGATAATAGTGTAGAAGGACGACACTACTTCGTCAAGATCATTGCTTGAAAGCCTATACTCCCAGTCGACAAGGGACAATTCGAAAGCAATGCTATTGAAATTTGCGTTCTTAAAGTCATATACTATTGAGTTGTTGTATGACGTAACATTGTCAGAAATGGTGGCGCGGAGTTCAACCACCCAAGCGGAATGGTGAGTAGAATTGGTGAATAGGTTTTCCTCATCGGAAGCGGGTAGGATAATTACCTCCTCATAGGAATTAGTGAAAATCAGATCCAACCATTTACCAGAAGAGTTTGGTTGCCTGATAATTTGACATAAGTCATTGCCATAAAAAGAGTCGATAAGCTTTATATCGATAGCATTTATGGCATTAATTGGAAGAAGGTTACCTTCCTTGTCAGGGATAAATAAAAGATTGGGACGGTTAAAATCGCCCAAAACAAATATGTCATCGTCACTGCAGAGTGAGTCGTTAACTTCATCTAAAATATGAAGTAAATCATCATACTTAGATTCGTCAGAAAGGGGGGGTATATAGAAAGTGCCGATGAGTATGTTTTTCTTGCCCAATTTGATTCGAACAAAAACATGTTCGAAAAATTGTGCGTGATTGGTTGTTAATAGTTCACAATTTAAGTAGTCCTTGACAGCTATAAGTACTCCGCCTCCTCTTGAAAAACCGGTGGAGTTGTAGTCTCTATCACATCTATAGACTGTCCAGTTCTGTTCATTAATGATATGCTCTCAATCCCCTCCAACCCACTTCATACTTTTGGCAATGACACAATGCGTTACTCCTACGCCTTCGTCAATATAAGACAAGAACGGGCAAGACCTTGTCTAATAGAGTGTGAACTCTCATCCCTCGAAAAAATTGTGCCATCCTTCCCTTTATCTCAGTGGCAAAAAGAATCTAATAGCTGACTCATCTCTTAACATCTTAAGATACAAATCCACCAAAGCAAACAAACATTTGCTCGCCGGCAAAATGACGTCACGAAGAAAGTGCATATCGCAGCTATGCACATTTGGAACATCATCTTTTTACGTCATTATCACGTCAAGAGAAAATGCCTTTGGTGGACTCGTACTTTTAGACGTAATTTTATCTTCAGTGGCATTCCGTATTACAATATTATTAAATCCGATTAGAAGACGAAGCAGCTTGCAAGTAAAAATTTACCAATATTGTTAAATTTTCATGTAAAATAAATGTCAATATTGTATAATATAAAATACGGTTTCGGCAGTTTCGAAAAAAAATAACAATATTGCAATAGAAAATAAGGTCCCAGATCTGCGATGGAGTAATCACATATTCCAAATCGCCAAACAAGCTTATCAATGCAATGCTTATCAATTATCAGATTCCTGAAGAGATGAAAGTTCCTCCTTCAGCAGGCGGCCCTCTACAATCTACAAGTCAAAATTACTAATTTCTACGAATTCTATTTGTCATTCAAAACTCATTTAAAAAATTGGAATAATCCCTGAAAACCCATTTCAATTTTTTCAACATAATAAAAAACCCTTGATGCCAAATTTCCCATTAATATTATCTCGCCCATTCATTTCATTCCCTTATTGTAAAATTTCACCTATCAGCTACGAAATCATCATCATTTTTTCATCCTCTTTGCCCTTCCCGAACAAAACAATAGGAAAAAGCGCATAGGAATCTATTTTTAGATTCGCAGCCACTAAACCCAAAGCCGCAGCTTCTGATTTTTTTTTCGAATGCGCAAAGGGCTTTCACATAAACCAGAAAAAGTTTATTTCGGAAACTAACCATATATAGCGGAGCATAAAACCCTGCGATATTAGCGCCCCCAGCTCGTGGTGCCGTAACCTGAAGTTAATTTGACTCGCGTTTGTCCATATCTACTTAGTATATAATCAATGTGGTATGTTCTATATTTCTTTTAGTTTCGACCAGCTTGAAGTTGTCTTCGCTTATCGCTCGTTAGTTTAGTACATAAATTCTTAATTCAGACAACAACCGAAAATCGTTGATTCATCCTCTCGACAAACAGATGGCGCATAATCATCACATTGCCCCCTTCTTAGGACTGTTCGTCCCGAACAGTTGTCCATCCTGGATTCGGCTGATGATATGGGCACAGCCTGTCTATGTGCACAATCTTCTTCTTTGCTTTGGGTCCTTGTTGAATCCTGTAGACCACATCGTTGCTCCGTGATAGGATTTTATAGGGCCCCTCCCACTGACGCTGAAGTTTCGGAGACTTGCCTTTCCGTCTTCGAGGGTTGAACAGCCAAACGAGGTCACCTTCCTGGAATCCGCTACAGTTTGCTCGGAGGTCGTACCTTGGTTTCATCCTGTCACTGGCCGTCTTAGGATTCTCCCTTGAGATTTTGTCAACTGAGGCTCCAACGTGGTGTTGTCTTACTTCTCCTTTCGCTCTTACTCGAGGACCCTTGCTGCCGGCACAAGCTGTGCATTTGCGACACCAATTCGTAACATCCTCCCGCATGTGAAGCCAATAGAATCTCTCTTTTATTTTTGACAGAGTTTTGTTGACTCCCAAATGTTCTCCTGACGGGCTATTATGACACTCCTCAAGAATATCTGTTATTCCAGCACGAGGGACTAACACCTGCATTCGATGAGAGGTACCATCAGCTGTTTCCCATTTGCGCTTCAATACTCCTCCTTCGATATGCAATGAATCCCATTGGGCCCAATAGCTCTTCAGGATTTCACTTCTCTCTGCGATGTCTTTCCATTTAGGCTTCTCGTTGTGTTCTTTCCATGACAAAATCGCAGAAATGTCCGGGTCGTCGCGTTGCGCATCTCGAATTCCTTGGTCCTCATATTTTATGCTTGGCTCCGCAGTCGTCTTTTGACACTTTTCCTCAATACGCCAACGATACTTAAAACTTGGTTCGCATGGTCGCCGGGACAGTGCAGTTTCCATTGGAATTCCCCTGTTGCGGTGTTTCATCATCAATTCTCCAAGGTCCAATAGTATTCCGTGTGTTGTCATAAAGTCCAAACCAAGAATACACTCGTCTACTATGTCAGCTACCAGGAACGAATGTGTAAACTTAATGTCGCCGAGTACCACGTCCATCATTGTTTCCCCATGTAATTTCACTGGTTCTCCGGTTACAGTTCTCAGAATGTACTGGTCCGCGTTTTTCAGCCACTTTCTACCGACCAAATCAGCCCTGATGACCGATCTTGAAGCACCTGTATCCACGGTAATTGTGTATTGTTCATCACCAACTTTCCCCTCGATGACAAGGCTGTTGTTGCCACGCTGCAGTTGGGTGATATTGACGATGACATCAGGGGTCTCCATTTTCCCCACTAACTCCCTCCGGTCGCCTTTCTGCCGTTGTCCACATTTTTCACAGCATGTTGAGCCACTCCTACTCCCTGGCGATTCCACTCTCCTTCGCTTTCGGCAACTCCTTTGTAAATGACCCGGCTCGCCACAGTTCCAGCATCGTAGACGACGACGTATTTCCGAGGTGTTGACTCGATGGCAAATGTTCTCAGTCATATTGATTCCCCTGAGGTGGACCGTATTCCTTGTTGCTTGCTTCGCTGCCTCGTATGCCAGAGCATATGCCAGAACTTCTGCGGTATTCTTCTTTCCGGCCAATCTGGCTGCCTGTTGTAGATCTCGGTCAGCAAAAGAGTTAAGGAAAGCCTCTCTTGCTACTTCGTTGATGTAGTCTTGGCCGAAGCTAGGATAAGCCAGATGCACTAACCTCTCGATATCGGCGCATAGTTGTTGTAAAGTTTCTCCTGGCTTTTGAAGTCGATTGCGAAGTTGAAGTCGATAAACCTCTTGCATGTGTTGATCGCCGTAACGCATTTCCAGTGCTTGAACTAAGAACCCGTAGCTGTTGCGATGTTCTGCTGGTATTGACTGCAATATTTCTGCCGCTGGGCCCCTTAGTGACAACGTTAAGGCCGTTGCTTTTTCCTCCTCAGTCCAGAAATTGCCTGCTGCTGCTGCTTCGAATTGGAGCTTATAAGTAGGCCATGGGCTTTGCCCGTCGAAAGTTGGAGGCTGCAATTTCCTAACTCCGATGACTTCGTGTGATGCCGTCCCTGGGTGGTGAATCTTTACCCTTTCTAGATCTGCTCTGACTGTTTCTAGTTCAATTTCGAGTTTTCCTAGATCATTCCTTACGTTTGCCTTGATGGCAGATTCGAGATTATCCAGGTCATTCCTTACATTTGCCTTGATGGAAGATTCGAGACTTTCCAGATCATTCCTTACATCTTCTTTCATGTTATCCAGCTTATTGTCGACAGAAAGTGAGAATGATTCGATTTTCTGCTCCAACTGGCTCCTCTGTTCTTCCATCGACTCTTTGAGTTCTGCGATCGAACGTTCATGAACTACTGTTAACATTTTTTGTTCATCTTTTAACGCCGACACTTCCGCCTTGATCTCTGTTGTCGCTTCCCTCATATCTGCTGATGACCGTTCTTGCGCTTCCTTCATCTCTGCCGATGCACGTTCTTGCGCTGCGGATGACCGTTCTTGCGCTTCCCTCATTTCGGCTGTCGCTTCTTTCATCTCTGCTGATGCACGTTCTTGCGCCTCTTTCATCACCATCAATGTCTTAAAAAGTTCTCCCATACTCACTGTCGATTCTTCTGGATCTGCTTCTACCTCGGGTTCAAACATGTAGGTTTCAGGATCCTTCCCTTCGTTCACCATAGCTTCTCGAAGCAGGGCGGTTAGGGAACTTTTAGCCCCCACCGTTGACAACGAGCGTTTACTTAATTCTTTTTTAACTCTACACTGCGCAGATCCACTAGCTTTCGACCCATTTTATTAATAAGTGCTTATTTCTCACGCACAAAATTTAAATTCCAATCACAATTATTGTTCAAGTTCACTTATTTCACTTATCTCTTAATTAATCCCACTTCTGACACCAATTGTTACGTTTTTACGGCTTAACGGATTCGTAGGATTAATTAAGGAATACTCGTTTTAATTATCCACACAATAATTTATTTATCACAAATCAAAACACAATTTAATTACTAACACAATTCTTACAGTTCACTATAATCACTAGCAAATTTAATATTTCGCACTATTCAATTCTAATTATCGCTTTTTATTTCACTATCAATCACCACTTTTCACTGTTCTCACTTTAGAACACTTGTATCGCCTTTATAATCAAAACTGACTCGATAGCGGCTGCCAGGCGCTTTTATATAGGCAGCTCCACCTTTGTCTACTTTCTGGAACCTTCGTTTTCTGGTTCCTTGTGGTATGTTCTATATTTCTTTTAGTTTCGACCAGCTTGAAGTTGTCTTCGCTTATCGCTCGTTAGTTTAGTACATAAATTCTTAATTCAGACAACAACCGAAAATCGTTGATTCATCCTCTCGACAAACAGATGGCGCATAATCATCACAATACATTTCTACAGTGGCTTGAAGAGTATATAGAGGAGCAAAAGGGTGCTATCGCCAAAACACCTTCTTCGTTTTGCACCTTGTCCAGTCAAGGCAAGCTAATTTTTAGGGTAATATCGGTTCGCGCCACGCAACCGTCAAAAACAATTAAATTTAAAGTTTTTTATTACAACAAAAGCTAAGGATTTAGGCAGAGTTTATTTTAACGATGAGTTAAAATAAATTGAGAGGACAATTAAACAAAGCTTGGTTTTTTCATATAAAAAAAAATTATAGTAATTACAACCAGACGCATTTTGATAAAGACTAAACCGAAACTGAAGCTCTGTTCTTTAATTTAATTTTTCCAAAGATGAAAGAAAAGCTTACACCTGACTTACTTAATATTAATAATGGTACAATATTGCTAATTAAGCGTCTGTAAGCAGGATGATCCCGAAGTATCGAGGTCATCGATGGTGGCTTGTGCCGGAAGGTTCGTGGACTTTAGGTTTGGGGTCATGGGGTCGTATGGGGTGTGGCCGTGGGAATATAATTTCTGCCAAGATATATGAGTTATATTCAATACAATTAAATGCAAGGCGGAATGTAGGACTTGTAGATTGTAGGGCAGCTGGCTGAAGGAGGAGCTTGCATCTCTGGAGAAATCTCAGGCATTGATAAGCTTGTTTGGCGATTTGGAATATGTGATTACTCCATCGCAGATCTGGGACCTTATGCTCTATTACAATATTGTCGTTTTTTTTTTAACGAAATGCCGAAACCGTATTTTCTATTACAATATTAACATTCATTTTACATGAAAATTTAACGGTATTGGCAAATTTTTACTTGAAAGCTGTTTCGTTTTCGGATCGGATTTAACAATATTGTAATAGGGAATAGGGCCCCTGATTATGGTACGAATCCACCAAGGCATTTGCTCGCAGGCTTTTGACGTGATAATTACGTAAAAAGATGATGTTTCAGATGTGCATAGCCCGCGAGCAAATGTTTGTTTGCCTTGGTGGATTTGTAAGAGATGTTAAGAGATGAGTCAGCTATTACGTTCTTTTTGCCCACTGAGGTTAAGAGAAGGATGGTACAAGTTTTCGTAGGGATGAGAGTTCACACTCTATTCGACAAGGTCTGGTCCGTGCTTGTCTTATATTTAGGAAGGCGTAGAAGTAGGCACACCTACGAATTGGGTTGGAGCGGATTAAGAGCAGATCACTAATGAATATTAGAAAGAGCTCAGGTGAGAGAATCGACCCTTGGGTAACGCCCGCCGTGATTCGACGCCATCCAGTACTGGCTTCATTGAACAGCCACAAACGAAGCTCTCAAATCAGTTCTTTAGAACTGAGATGTTTTCCATCAGGCGTCGAATTTTTCACTTTTTTCGTTGCCCGCATAACTCTACTCTTAATTTTCTGCAAAATGTGTGTAGTTTTGAAGAGGGGCGGTTTTTCTATCTATTCAATCAACTCAGTGATTTGCAAAGTAATAACTGTTACCCTTGAACCAAAAAATATATTAAAAATGAATGAAAATACTGTCGAATTATTTATAGAACTTATTAATAAACTAGCTGAAGTGGATTTGATGTTTAATAGTGGGTCTATACGAAAGTGGCTCTAGTCCGTCGCACTTTGATGTTTGAATGAAACGGCCGACGTGGGCACCTTTCCAGCGGCTTTCCTTTGTTTTACGGATAAAAGTGTATGGGAACTAAGCTCGCGCGAACAAAGTGTGTGTCGTGTGGATGGACTATAAGGCTCACATGCCCAACAACCCAGTATGATGAATATTGAATATCACGAAGACCTTTCAATTTTTGGTTAAATTATAGGTACATACTAGAGTTTTTTATTCTCGATTTTTCTTCGTCTGTTCTTCTAGTACTAAAACCAAGCACCTACATTAAAACTGGTCGTCCCAAGCAAGAGCCTGCGATCCCTCATCATGCTTATAATTACACATTATTTCTACATCTACAAATTTCTTTTTTTGATTTTGGCTCCCGCTACAACCTAAACATCAAGAATTCCTACTTGTTTGCAATCTTTTTGTGGCACAAAACAAGTGTGTTTTTGTGCTGAGGCACCGGCCACTAATTATGGGTTTTCACGGCAGGCTTCCAGTTGTATAATAAGTTTGATATGAGCCGTTTATTTTGAAAGTGGCATAAGTCACTTTTTTTTTAAATTTGTTTGTTTAAAAATTAAAAGATACTGTTCAATTGTATGCAGGGTTGCCATTAACTCGATTTTTTTGAAAAAGTGACTTATGCCACTTTCAAAATAAACGGCTCATATATACTTGAACATAAATATACCAAAATTCTTAGAGTTTTTGGTAATTATTTACTATATCACCCTACTTGCAGGGGGTAGGAGTGGGGGTAATTAGGGAGGTTGACCTGAACACGTTTCTTTTGGAATTAGCCCTTGGTCATCCCTTAAAAAGTTATTCACTGTTGAAATTTTGTAAAAATCACCTTTTTACAAGTATTATTTTATGACTTTAATAAGCAGTTATTGCAGTAATGACTTTGACGCTGGATTGTAAGACCCAAAAACTCTCCCACCCAACCTCTACCTCATTCTCGAATTGGGAACAATCTTTTATTGCTGCCCCCAGAACAGAGGACGGGCGGACTAATAAAGTAAACAATTACCCTATATAATAACATTTAAAAAAATCTTTCAAAATCGGAAACTTTCTTCCTTCATCGACATCTTGAGAAATATGATAATTCTGATATTCTTTATTATAATTCTATTATTGTAAGTAAACACATATATTTAAATTGACCCAAACTAAATGGCTTAAATTTTCTCTGTAAGCAATAATAAAATAAATACACAAAAACATGAATTTTTGCTAAAAAAAACCTATTTCATTTTTCTCAAATTAAAAAAACGCGATGCTATTTCCTATTAAATCTCTTCCCATTCATTAATTCATTGATAAATTTCAGCCACCGACCAAGAAATCATCGTAGTTTCAGCCCACCCACCCCCTTCCAAAGCAAAACAAAAGGAATACCCGCACAGGAATCTATTTTTAGATCCGAAACTTTTGGCTTTTCTTCTAACATGCGTCAAGGGCTTTGAAATGCTTTTTTTAAATTCAGGCGCAAACCTTCTTTTTTCAATTTTTACTAAAAAATAACAAAATTAAAAAAAATGTGTATTTTATGATTATTTTGCACTCATAAAGAAATATTATTATTTATATTATTAAACTAGTGTTGAAAGCCCATTCCCATTGATTTTAGAGGTTTAAAACAAAAATTCCTATCACTAAAACTTAAATCGGTACAACTATCGCCATCTAACAAACCAGCTGGAAAGATGTTTGTCCATATCTACTTACTCTATAATCAATGCGAGCGATAAGCGAAGACTACTTCAAGCTGGTCGAAACTTAACGAAATAAAAGAACATACCACAAGGAACCAGAAAACGAAGGTTCCAGAAAGTAGACAAAGGTGGAGCTGCCTATATAAAAGCGCCTGGCAGCCGCTATCAAGTCAGTTTTGATTATAAAGGCGATACAAGTGTTCCAAAGTGAAAAGTGGTGATTTATAGTGAAATAAAAAGCGATAATTAGAATTGAATAGTGCGAAATATTAAATTTGCTAGTGATTATAGTGAACTCTAAGAATTGTGTTTATTTTTAAATTGTGTTTGGTTTGTAATAAATAAGTTTTGTTTGGATAATTAAAAAGTGTATTCCTTAATTAATCCAACGAATCCGTTAAGCCGTAAAATCGTAACAATATTGTATTGTACATATTGTAATAAAAGATTACGGATTCGGCCAGTTTCGTTAAAAATATGACAATATTGTAATAGAAAATAAGGCCCCAGATATCGTCACCCTTATGCCAGAGGCGCGAAAGTGTAAATCTCCAGTTTTGAGTTATTGCTAGATAAATGTTCAAACTGTCTCTAAAACCCCGATTTTTATTTGCTTTCGTGTTGTAGGCTTTACACTTTTTCGTTATATCACCGGATAAATCACATTCGTACTTCTGTGAAAAATTTGCACTTTCGCGTCTCTGGCATAAGGGTGACGATAGGTGATGGAGTTATCACATTCCAAATCGCCAAACAAGCTAATCAATGCTTGAGATTTCTCAAGAGATGCAAATCCCTCCTTCAGCCAGCTGGCTGCAATCTGCAAATCCTACATTCCGCCTTGAATATAACTCGTACATCTGGGCGGGCGCCCAAAAACAAGCTTGGCTAGGCAGAATAAGGTGCAAAACGAAGAAGATGCATTGGCGATAGTACCCTTTTGCTCCTCTATATACCCTTCAAGCCTCAGTATAAATGTAGCAATCCTCACTAAGTGGTGCCGCTTTCACCTATACGCACCTTTTTTCAAGATTAGCCAACTCGGGACATCACCGGTCCACTACATACCTCCCCTTCGTTAATAACTAGAACACACAGTCGGTGTGTTGAGCCCATATAACACCTCACAGACTAATCTAAACTTACTAGTAGACATTGCATTTTGATTTGAAGGACATAACGTGCTAACGGTACAAAGGAACGAGGACTTGACCATGCCACATAAAAAAATCAAAAATAAAAATTATTTTATATCTCAATAGTAGTATAATTATCCGTAAAAATTTAAAAATTTCTACGAACTATAATACCTGAGAAAAAAATCTAAAAATTTGTCATTTTTTCATTATTTCAAAAATGAAATAATCCCTAAAAACCTTTTCAATTTTTTCAACATAATAAAAAACGCTTGATGCCAAATTTCCTATTAAAGTTGTCATGGAGCCTAGACAAGGAGTTAAAACTACGTGTTGTCAATTTTTGTTTGATTGAGTGAGGGCGCCACAGTCACATGTATACCAAAAAACATGGCCGATCGCATTCATCCGGTTCGTTAACTATCAAGATAATTTATTTTTATGCCTAACTTGAAAAATGGGCTTCTAAATTGGATTTATATCGATGCGATTTTTTGTATTTAACCAATTTATGAATTTTCCAATGAATTTTTATTAATTTCCAATGATTTTTTTTTGCATTGCTCCATTAATCAGCTAACTTCATGTGGTGAACGTCAGCTTTCTTCTTCTTCTTCTTCTTTGATCCGTTAGC
This sequence comes from Thereva unica, assembly GCA_949987705.1. Classification (NCBI taxonomy): domain Eukaryota; kingdom Metazoa; phylum Arthropoda; class Insecta; order Diptera; family Therevidae; genus Thereva; species Thereva unica. The sequence goes on from OX465284.1 coordinate 66,624,063, forward strand.
TGGCGGTCCGAGCGGGACGTCCCCGCAACGGATACGCTGCTGTCGGTGCCGCTGGGTCCCGAACTCTATTCACGATTCGCTTCCATTCTTCTCGGGTTTTGGCGGTGTCTCGAGCCTCGGTAACTGATAATCTTTGATTCTTTAGGTCGCCCTCGATATTCTTTAGCCAAGTTTTCTTCGGTGCCAATCGCTGGATTTTCCAGTCTGCGGGACGGTCTCGCCAGAGAAGTTTACGTGGCAAGCGGTTATCATCCATTCGGCAAACATGTCCAAACCACCGTAGTCGACGTTTTTGCATTTCTTCTTCGATCAGTGTTTGCTGATCGCATCTTTGTCTGACAACCTCATTTCGAAGGCGATCACGGAGTGAGACACGGAGGATCTGCCTCAAACATCGCATTTGGAAGACCTCGAGCTTCTTAACGTCCGATTTGAGCAGTGTCCACGTTTCAGATCCATAAAGAAGAATCGGAAGAATCAACGTTCGGTAAAGACGTAGCTTTAGGCGACATCTGTGGCAAAAAAGGAACTAGAAGTTTAGTTTCTGCAACCTTCCATTTCCGGTTATTTTCGCCATAAGAGTTTTAACTCCTTGTCTAGGCTCCATGAAAGTTGTCTCGCCGATTCATTCTTATTGTCAAATTCCCTTATTGTCAAATTTCACCCATCGCCCACGAAACCATCATCATTTTGACGTGACAACGTCTAATAAAACGGTTAGCCGGGATCACTGACATATAGTAATGGACTGCTGATTGACGATGCTGAATGGCACCATTTCTCTCCAGAAATAGAAAACCTTTTTCATGCAAACAAAAAAAATTTCTTCGAATTTAGGAGGAAATAAGTGATAAGATGTTTGTTATAATTAACGGAAACAAATTTCCATCACTCATTTTTATTTATTAGCAGTTTTTTCATTAAATAAATGTATTTATTCCATAACCGTGACGGTTGTTTCCCCTGTTTAACGAAGTTTTCAAAATAGCTCAAGAGTGAGACAGAAGAACGAAAACTATACCTGTCTATTTTTTTCTAATTATGTTTATATCGCTGATATGCGCTGACGATTACAGTTCATTGGGATTTAACGTGGGAGCGAGTCAGGAATAGTTTTTGGTGCCATTTTTTTGTATGGGATTTTGCTCATTTAGCAGTCCATTCACTGACATATAGTAATGGACTGCTAAATGATCAAAATCCCATACAAAAAAATGGCACCAAAAACTATTCCTGACTCGCTCCCACGTTAAATCCCAATGAACTGTAATCGTCAGCGCATGTCAGCGATATAAACATAATTAGAAAAAAATAGACAGGTATAGTTTTCGTTCTTCTGTCTCACTCTTGAGCTATTTTGAAAAGGGCGTTAAACAGGGGAAATAACCGTCACGGTTTTGGAATAAATACATTTATTTAATGAAAAAACTGCTAATAAATAAAAATGAGTGATGGAAATTTATTTCTATTAATTAAAACAGACATTTTATCACTTATTTTCTCCTAAATTCGAAGAAAATTTTTTCGTTTACGTAAAAAGGTTTTCTATTTCTGGAGAAAAATGGTGCCATTCAGCATCGTCAATCAGCAGTCCATTACTATATGTCAGTGAGTCCATTACTATATGTCAGTGGCCGGGATGCCCAAGCGACAAAGTGTCGCATAACCGTGTGAGTGGGCGTGGCTTACGCTGCATGTAGTAGTGGCAACGAGTGGCGTGACTGACGCTGTATGTAGTAGTGGCTGTCATTAGCCGTGTTTTTTAATGAACTATATTATAGTTTTTCCATCGAGTTCATTAAAAAAACGACAAGGGAAATTTCATGAAGCGCCTACTTCGATGCTTAAAAATTTCAAAATTAAACGGAGTTATTTTTTACACTTTTACACGAAATCCTCGCTAGAAAATAATAAATATGTTTCTAAAAAATCAATAATTTGTTATAAATTTGCTCTCATCACTTTCCTGTTGTTTTTATTTTTAAATTACATACGTCTTTCCGACCCCGAAAGTATACAAACATGCCAACCCCCGAAAGTATGAAATATGCAAATTAAGAAATTTCCCAAAACCTCGATAGAAACCCCGATAAAACCTGGGTTTTCAGATTTGTATGGGGAAGAACTACATATATAGTTCATTAAAAAAACACGGCTATTGTTACATTGGAGAACGAATAAAATAATAAAAATACTGCAAAATTATATGTATATTGTGTTTATTATATATTGCATGTAATGCATAACAGATAACGAGGAACATGGTAGTTGTCACGTGATAATCGCCACAGCGCGAAGCGCCGTGGCTCGGGGCACCGGTTTTTTTTTCATCCTCTTTGCCCTTCCCGAACAAAACAATAGGAATAAGCACATAGGAATCTGTTTATAGATCCACCGCCTCTAACATTAAAGCCGCAGCGATGGAGGCTATACAAGGAGATATAACTCTTATGGGGAAAATAACCGGAAATTGATGCGTAGCAGAAACTAAACTTCTAGTTCATTTTTGGCCACAGCCCACAGATGTCGCCTAAGCTGACGTGCCCCACAAGAAGTTAGCTGAATTTTACCCATTTCGACGATTTCTTCAAAATTGTCAGCCGAAATGCAAAAAATCTTTGGGAATTAATAAAAATTCATTGGAAAATCTATAAAATGGTTGAATACGAAAAATCAGAAGCTGATTTTTCAAGTTAGGCGCAAACATAAAATATCTTAATAGTTAACGAACCTGGCCATGAACCGGATGAATATAATCGGCCATGTTTTTTGGGGTACATGTGACTGTGGCGCCCTCATTAATCAACCAAAAAGTGACAACACGGAGTTATATCTCCTTGTATAGTCTCCCTGGCCGCAGCTTCCGATTTTGTTTCCAAATGCGCGAAGGGTTTTCACGCAAACAAGAAAAGTTGATTTTGGAAACTAACCATAATAGCGGAGCATAAAACCCTGCGATATTAGCGCCCCCAGCTCGTGGTGCCGTAACCTGAAGTTAATTTGACTCGTGTTTGTCCATATCTACTTAGTATATAATCAATGGCCTCGATTCCCAGATCCGACGGGAGGGAAGTGAGTTGCGGATTTGACACTTTGCGATTCTCGAATCCGCAACCCCGAATTTCTTTTTGACATTTTCCGCGCTGTAAAAGTGTGATCCGCAACAAATTTTCTGCGGATTTGAACGACAAATGCGCCTAAGATAATCCGACATCGTATATTTCATTATCGCGTGAGTCTTCACTCCGAATTTTCGATTTAAACCAATCCGGGACTGCGGACTTCCCCGCCGACGGATCTGGGAATCGAGGCCAATGTAAATCATTAGTTCAGACATCAACTAGAGTTGTTACCGACAATCGTTGATTATGCTTTTTAACAAACAGATGGCGCATAAATCATCACAGTATTTTATTGCATTGTTTTTGATTATAATTAAAATTATCGCGAAAACACTTAAAAACACTTCGCGCTGTGGCGATTATCACGTGACAACTACCATGTTCCTCGTTATCTGTTATGCATTACATGCAATATATAATAAACACAATATACATATAATTTTGCAGTATTTTTATTATTTTATTCGTTCTCCAATGTAACAATAGCCGTGTTTTTTTAATGAACTATATATGTAGTTCTTCCCCATACAAATCTGAAAACCCAGGTTTTATCGGGGTTTCTATCGAGGTTTTGGGAAATTTCTTAATTTGCATATTTCATACTTTCGGGGGTTGGCATGTTTGTATACTTTCGGGGGTCGGAAAGACGTATGTAATTTAAAAATAAAAACAACAGGAAAGTGATGAGAGCAAATTTATAACAAATTATTGATTTTTTAGAAACATATTTATTATTTTCTAGCGAGGATTTCGTGTAAAAGTGTAAAAAATAACTCCGTTTAATTTTGAAATTTTTAAGCATCGAAGTAGGCGCTTCATGAAATTTCCCTTGTCGTTTTTTTAATGAACTCGATGGAAAAACTATAATATAGTTCATTAAAAAAAACACGGCTAATGACAGCCACTACTACATACAGCGTCAGTCACGCCACTCGTTGCCACTACTACATGCAGCGTAAGCCACGCCCACTCACACGGTTATGCGACACTTTGTCGCTTGGGCATCCCGGCTAACCGTTTTATTAGACGTTGTCACGTCAAAATTTAATTTAAAAAGGGGAAAGGTTCAGCACATCTCACCAAAGGGGAAGTGGGTGCCAATTTAAAACAAGAGCACCTCACACATTTAATTCACCACTTCTTTTTGGTATTCTAAGCACCCAAACCACTGACAAACGGTTTTAACAGCTTCGGTTTTATCAATTGAAGCGTGCAAAAAGTATTTTATATTGGAGACAATTACAAATTAAACGTAAGAAAGATGTATTGTCCATTTCTTCTTTTGTTTTTTCATATTTGTTTACATCGTTTGGCATTTTAAGAAAGTCTCAAGTGTTTATACCGTAACTTCCCGGCAGTGCCACATGTGTGGTCACGCCAAAAAGCAGATCCACTTGCTCATACCCCGTTTATGACTAGGTTCAACCCAGGTTCAACCTGGATTCAACCAAGTCATAAACGGATGTCGAGTTGAAACTGGGTCCATTCAACCCAACTCAGCTCTCCTACCTGGATCGAGTTCATATTTCGCTTCATATTCGCGGGTTGAGTTGAAATTGGGTTGAAGTGACATTTGATTTGTTTTTTACCATCTGTGGAAAACTCGGGGGGGTTTAAGGGTTGCTGATCTGCCGGGGGGGCTGAATCTTCTTCAAAAGGTGACTTCCGGGGTGCATCCACTAAACTTAACACCAAAAGGGAACGAGGTTTACACTAATAACTCAAACTAGTACTTTAAGTTTAATCTCCGTTGTATTTATTTTAAAATAATAAGTAATTTATAACGAATTCTCTGCTTCTGACTTCTGCTTGCTACAATTTCTGGTTTTCTACTGACTTCCTTTGTGGATCTCCTACGCTGGGTAACCGTTGTGAGTCGAGGATAAAATTGGTGGGGCGATCGGGATAACTGCTCTCAGCCGATCATGCATCTACGGGGGGCATGATCCCCGAATGACATGTCTGATACCGAGCTTTTTGTAGTTGATGTTCGATGCAACTTGGTTTGTTTTGAGGTTTGATGTAACTTGTTGGGTTTTTGAGGTTCGATGTAACTTGTCCTCCTTCCGATTTCCAACATTCTCCCCCGCCTTGAAATCTCTAAGGTTTCAACATAACGAGGAAGTGCGATGGTGTTGTATTCGCCTCCTTCGAGTCACGGATCGGTAGGTCTCCACAATTTTGTAATGTTCTCCTCCTGTTCTACTCCTTTTGGCCGTTGTGTCCTCTTGATGATTTTACCCTCTCTGGACAGGTCCCTCGGCAGTTTCCACAGACGTATATAGGTGATGGACATGAAAGGAAGAAAATTTGATCAGCAGTAAAGAGTTGCATGATATATTGAATGTAATAAAATCAAATATACAATTATTAGATGAACATGAAAATATTTCAGGTTTTAGAGGTTCATGCGTTGCAAGTGCTTACAAGTGCATTATTCTCATGATTATTCTCTTCGGATTGTTGCGTTTCATTGGATGATTTTGAAGGTAGTAAGCAAATTTTGGTTATTGGGCGCTTGTATTCGCCCCTTTGGGTTTTTACAGTGACAACACGGATTAATTGATCATCTCCCGGGTGTACTTGCATGATTCGTCCCAATGGCCATTGATTTGAGGGAAGATTTTCGGACTTAATTAAAACCAGATCGCCGACCTTAATGTTTGTCGAGACCTTGAGCCACTTTGGTCGTTGTTGAAGCCGGGACAAGTACTCGGACGTCCAGGCTCGCCAGAAATCCTGCTTTAGCCGCTGCACTAGATTCCACCTATTAAGAATGTTAAGCTTACATTGAGTGAAATCTTCTTCTGGGGGGGCTAAAAGAGCGTCACCTATTAAAAAATGTCCGGGGGTTAGAACTCTTGTGTCATCGATGTTATCGGTAAGTGGACATAGTGGGCGAGAATTAAGGCACGCCTCGATCTGAGTGAGAAGAGTCGACATCTCTTCGTAAGTAAGGGGAACGTTCCCGGCAATTCTTTTTAGGTGATATTTAATGGATTTGACCCCGGCTTCCCATAAGCCACCGAAATGGGGAGCAGATGGGGGTATGAAATGCCATTCGATACCCTGTACGCTAAAGGTGGTAGCAGCGTGCTGACTGCCCATTTTGATGGCAGCCTTGATATCCTTATCAAATTGACTATGCGCGCCGATGAAGGTAGTTCCGCAATCGGAATAAATATTTCGACACAAACCGCGACGAGCTACGAATCTTTTAAATGCAGCGAGGAAAGCTTGTGTTGTGAGATCACTCACAACCTCTATGTGGATCGCCTTTATACTGAGGCATACAAAGACGGCGACGTATCCCTTATGAGTCCGGCAACCCCTCGTGTGCGATAGGCGAAGGTTGAAGGGACCCGCATAGTCTACTCCAACATTCATAAACGGGCGACTGATGTTGCTGCGTACTGAGGGCAAAGAGCCCATCAACTGATCTTGTACCTTGCATGCATTTCGGAAACATGGAATGCATTGATGGATTATCTTCTTAACAATCTTGCGAGCATTGACAATCCAAATTGTTTTGCGTAGCAGCGACAGGGTGAGCGTGAGACCTCCATGCATGCATACGGCATGGGCGTTTTTTATAAACAAATAAGTAAGATGACTATCAGGATGTACGATCGCGGGATGTTTCTCATTGTAAGGTAAGCTGGAATTGGTTAATCGACCTCCTACTCGCAGAATACCTGACGCATCCACAAAGGGGTTAAGATTCATTATTTTACTCGACTGGTCCAAAGGTTTACCTTTGGTTAAACGATCTATATCTTGGGAAAAGAACCGTCTCTGCTCATGCTTTAGCCAAAAGGCTCGGGCTTCGGTAATTTGAGGAGTGAGGTTGATTGGATGTTTGAAATTTGAGTTCTTGTTGCGGCAACGATTTATGAATTCTTTGCATCGGGCGGTTATTCTAAGCAGGCGAGCTATTGAAGAATATCTTTGGAGGATTTTTATAGACTCCATGGTTGAGTCCTGTAGCAAAAAAGATTTAATGGGTTTAAGCTCTCGTAAGGCCGGCTCAGGATCTTGGAACTTGACGTTGCTCGGCCAGCAAGTGTCGACCTTGGAAAGCCAGTGCGGACCATGCCACCATAACTTGTCGTCCAGAAGCTTAATCGATGAGATCCCTCTGGTCGCGTAATCAGCAGGATTATCGGAGGAGGAAACATGGTTCCAGGGGACTGGACCTACATTGGTCATGATTTCGGAGACTCGATTGCTTACAAATGTTTTGAGGGTATTTGGATGGCGCTGAAGCCACGATAAGACGATGGTTGAGTCTGTCCATGCATAAGTACGGCTTTCTCTGTTTTTCAAGGAGGGCAGAAATTTTTTTATAAGGCGTGAAAGCAAAACGGCACCACATAGCTCCAGTCTAGGGAGTGTTATTGATTTCACGGGCGCTACCTTTGTTTTTGCACTTATGAGATGGACTATGATAGCACCGTTCGTTTCCGAACGCATATACAATGCGGCGCTATACGCCTTCTCTGAGGCGTCGCAGAACCCATGGATTTGGATTGAGCTATGTGGTTCTACCTCTAAAAAACGCGGGATGACGATTTTTTCGACATAAGATAATTGGGATACAAACTCTAACCATTTTTCCAATATCTCTGCGGGAACTGGTTCATCCCATCCCAAGCCCCTTTGCCATAGGCCTTGTAAAAGTGTTTTTGACGAGATGATTACGGGCGAGAGCAATCCTAAGGGATCGTAAATCCGAGCCACGGTAGATAGTATTTTTCGCTTCGTGATTGGCGATGGAGTCGAAATGGGTTTTACGATATATTGGAAACAATCATCTTCTGGTAGCCAATGCAAGCCTAATGTTTTTACTATCGTTTCTTTATTGAGGAGAATCGATGGGGATGAAGTCCGTTGCTCTTCGAGGATATCAGTCAATATCCCATTGTGGTTGGAGGCCCACTTTCGTAATTCAAATTTTCCTCGTTTTAACAAAGAATCAATTTGTCGCCGGGCTTCCACTGCTTCTGACATGGTATCTCCTCCTGAAAAAAGGTCATCAACATAGAAGTCATGCAATAGAATTTCTGCCCCCAAAGGAAAGTCATGTCCTTCATCCTTTGCGAGTTGGTGGAGAGAACGAATGGCGAGAAATGGCGCGCTGGATACGCCAAAAGTAACTGTCCGAAGGCGATAATCCTCAGGAGAATTAGTCAAATTTCCTTGCCAAATTATTCTTTGATAATCGTTATCCGGGTATTCGACGAGGATCTGCCGGTACATCCGAGCAATATCGGCTGTGAAAACAAACTTTCGTTGCCGCCATTCGAAGAGCAGGAGAGATATATCACGCTGCAGCGCGGGCCCTGTGAGCAAACGGTCATTTAGTGACTGTCCATTTGAGGATCTAGAACTAGCATCGAACACTACCCTCGTCTGTGTCGTTAAGCTGTCTGCCTTTTGTATAGCATGGTGAGGTAAATAAAACATGCTATTGTCGGGTTTATCGATTTGAGAATCGGCAATCCTTTCCATATGACCATCCTTTAAGTACTCTTCAAGGCAATCTTGGTATTCTTTATGTAGGGCTGGGTCTTTGTCAAAGCGGTGTTTAAGGGAATAGAATCGTTTGACCGCGGTTTCTCGTGAGATTCCGAATCTACCTTCGGTTTCAGGCAGGGGCCTAAAAGGTAGCCGTACAACATATCGACCTTCTGCGGTGCGAGAGTGGGTGCTCACAAAAAATTGTTCACACAACCTGTCTTCGGCTGACGCTTCTTTAGGTATATCAACTTCCTCTATCTCCCAAAAGCGCCGCAACACATCACAATCATTCTTAACTTGGCAGCACAGACTTCTTACGATGGCGGACATGGAGTTAATGTTTGGAACGGAATTGGTTCCTTCGGATTTGCATTCCCCCAATAATATCCAGCCAAAAGATGTTTTTTGTGCGGTGGGGGACCCAGCCACACCTTTAATTAAACCTTCTTGCAATATAGTTGTATAAATCTCCGCACCAAGGATTAGGTCTATGACACCAGGGCGATCGTACGTAGGGTCTGCCAATGGTAACCGTTGGAGATGATTCCATTGTGAACTTTGTAATTTCTGATGGGGTAGAAGGTCGGTTAAAGTATTTAGGGTGATTGCTGTTATATGCAATCTTGGCGTGTTTAGAGAATGCGGCTGGAGCCTTAAACTGACCATCGATTGGGATCTTGCGGCTATAGTGTTGCAGATTCCTGTTATCTCGACTGGCGAATAGTGATGAGTTAAACGCAAAGCTTGAGCTGCTCTTCTTGTAATGAACGTGGTCTGTGAGCCAGGGTCCACCAGAGCGCGTAATACGCGGGTTTCGCCCGTGTTTGAAGTTGCCTTCACCAACATTGTGGCCAGTAAAACTTCCTTATTGTTTCTCGCAATACATGAGATAAACTTGGACGGGGTTGAAGGAGCTAAAGGTTCAGGATCGTGTCGAGATTCGCTCGGGATTACCGACGGATTCTCCGTTTTCAGAGTGGGGGTGGCCGTGTGACGGGACTCTTGCTGATGAAGAAGGGTATTATGCCGCTGTTTACACATGAGGCACGAATGCAAGCTCGGGCAACTCGTTGTGGAATGGCTATGGGCTAAGCAATTTTGACATAATGCTCTGGAAGAAACAAATCTGTGCCTGGCATCCGTGTTCATCCTTTTGAATGTGACACAATTTTTCAAAGTGTGAGTGTTGCCTCTACACAGCGGGCATCTGGATCGGGCAACATGAAATGCATGAGGTTGAAACATGGTACCCTTTGGCACTATTCGAGTCTCTTTTCTTTGGGGGTTGGGGGGTGGGATGGCTTCTAGCGTTCTGAACCTTGTTTCTAAGAAATCCTGGAGTTTCGAATATTTGGGGAGCGATACAGAAGTTCCTTGCATTTGTTCCCATAATTGCCGAGTTTCGCGAGGTAGTCTTTCGACCGTCAGATAGTTAATGATGGGGTCCCACTCATCTGTCTTAACTTCTAGTGTCCTCAGGGTTGCAAGACACTCTTTAGTATGGTCAAGCAGATGACGAATGGCACGAGGATTTTCGGATTGGACATGGGGTTGAGAGAGAAGGGCTTTTAGTGCGTTGTTGACTAGAACTCTCGTGTTTTTGTACCTTGTACACAGAAGGTCCCAAGCAATGATGTAATTGTCGTGGGTAATATTAAGATGCCGCACCAATCTTTCAGCCTCGCCCACAAGGCATGATTTAAGATAGTGCATCTTTTGGACGAGAGGTACTCGTGTATTCGAGTGTACAATGGACGTAAACATATCATGAAAGGCTAGCCATGAGGTATAATCGCCTCCAAACTTTGGAATCATCACTTGCGGTAGTTTAATGTGGGGTTCTTCGCTTTCTCGAATTGAGGTTTCCGGGATTTCATTGTCGAAATTTTGGGCAGGTCGGACAGTTACATTGGCGGGGGGCGGGGTGTTGGACGGGAATTGATTTAACATATCATTAAGTATTCCCTTCTGTTCGTAAAGCAGTTCATTGAACTCATCCTGCAACGTGTTATTGAAATAGGGATCCGCCCGTTTTTCTTTGTTACAGGACAGTTTTATGAATCTGTCATTTTCCAAGAATAGATGCTGTAAATCATCAATAGTCTGGATGCGACCTTGCAAATGGCCTAATTTCTGCAGCCTCTCCTTGGGGGATTTCTTGAGGTTTACCACGAATCTTTCTAACTCTTGGAACAATTCATTTTGTTCTTTGATTTTTTCTACAATGTCTTCCATTTCCTTTATTTCCTTATCACCACGTGTGAATTCAAACTAATATATAATCTTCAAACCTTTTTACTTTCACAAAAAGAAGCAGAAATTACCTTATCACCACGTGTGATTTCGAAACTAATAAAATTTTCAAACCTTTTACTTTCACAAAAAGAAGCAGAAATTACCTCATCACCACGTGTGTCTTCAAATCTCTTATAAAATTTTCAAACTTTTTTACTTTCACAAAAGACGCAGAAATAACCTTATTACCACGTGTGACTTCAAATCTCATATAAAATTTTCAAACCCTTTTACTCTCACAAAAGAAGCAGAAATTACCTTATCACCACGTGTGACTTCAAATCTCATATAAAATTTTCAAACTTTTTTACTTTCACAAAAGAAGCAGAAATAACCTTAGCACCACGTGTGATTTCGAAACTAATAAAATTTTCAAACCCTTTTACTTTCACAAAAGAAGCAGAAATTACCTTATCACCACGTGTGACTTCAAATCTCATATAAAATTTTCAAACTTTTTTACTTTCACAAAAGAAGCAGAAATTACCTTATCACCACGTGTGATTTCGAAACTAATAAAATTTTCAAACCCTTTTACTTTCACAAAAGACGCAGAAATAACCTTATCACCACGTGTGACTTCAAATCTCATATAAAATTTTCAAACTTTTTTACTTTCACAAAAGAAGCAGAAATAACCTTATCACCACGTGTGACTTCAAATCTCATATAAAATTTTCAAACCTTTTTACTTTTCACAAAAGAAGCAGAAATTACCTTATCACCACGTGTGATCTCGAAACTAATAGAAAATTTTCAAACCTTTTTACTTTCACAAAAAGAAGCAGAAATAATCTTATCACCACGTGTGACTTCAAATCTCATATAAAATTTTTAAACTTTTTTACTTTCACAAAAAGAAGCAGAAATTACCTTATCACCACGTGTGATTTCGAAACTCATAAATTTTCAAACTTTAATTTTCACAAAAGAAGCAGAAATTACCTAATAAAATTTTCAAACTTTTTTACTTTCACAAAAGAAGCAGAAATTGCCTTATCACCACGTGTGATTTCGAAACTAATAAATTTTTCAAACTTTTTTACTTTCACAAAAAGAAGCAGAAATTACCTTATCACCACGTGTGATTTCGAAACTAATAAAATTTTCAAACTTTAATTTTTCACAAAGCAGCAGAAATTACCTTATCACCACGTGTGATTTCGAAACTAATAAATTTTCAAACTTTAATTTCACAAAAGAAGCAGAAATTACCTTATCACCACGTGTGATTTCGAAGCTAATAAAATTTTCAAACTTTTTTACTTTCACAAAAAGAAGCAGAAATAACCTTATCACCACGTGTGACTTCAAATCTCATATAAAATTTTTAAACTTTTTTACTTTCAAAAAAAAGAAGCAGAAATTACCTTATCACCACGTGTGATTTCGAAACTAATAAATTTTCAAACTTTAATTTTCACAAAAGAAGCAGAAATTACCTTATCACCACGTGTGATCTCGAAACTAATATAAAATTTTCAAACTTTTATTTTTCACAAAAGAAGCAGAAATTACCTTATCACCACGTGTGATTTCGAACTAATATAAAATTTTCAAACCTTTATTTTTCACAAAAGAAGCAGAAATTACCTTATCACCACGTGTGATCTCGAAACTAATATAAAATTTTCAAACTTTTATTTTTCACAAAAGAAGTAGAAATTACCTTATCACCACGTGTGATTTCGAACTAATATAAAATTTTCAAACTTTTATTTTTCACAAAAGAAGCAGAAATAACCTCATCACCACGTGTGATTTCGAAAACTAATAAATTTTTTCAAACTTTTTTACTTTCACAAAAAGAAGCAGAAATTACCTTATCACCACGTGTGAATTCAAATCTCATATAAAATTTTCAAACTTTTTTACTTTCACAAAAAGAAGCAGAAATTACCTTATCACCACGTGTGATTTCGAAACTAATAAAATTTTCAACTTTTATTTTTCACAAAAAGAAGCAGAAATTACCTTATCACCACGTGTGACTTCAAATCTCATATAAAATTTTCAAACTTTTTTACTTTCACAAAAAGAAGCAGAAATTCCCTTATCACCACGTGTGATTTCGAAACTAATATAAAATTTTCAAACTTTTATTTTTCACAAAAGAAGCAGAAATAACCTTATCACCACGTGTGATTTCGAAAACTAATAAATTTTTTCAAACTTTTTTACTTTCACAAAAAGAAGCAGAAATTACCTTATCACCACGTGTGAATTCAAATCTCATATAAAATTTTCAAACTTTTTTACTTTCACAAAAAGAAGCAGAAATTACCTTATCACCACGTGTGATTTCGAAACTAATAAAATTTTCAAACTTTTATTTTTCACAAAAGAAGCAGAAATTACCTTATCACCACGTGTGAATTCAAATCTCATATAAAATTTTCAAACTTTTTTACTTTCACAAAAGAAGCAGAAATTCCCTTATCACCACGTGTGATTTCAAAACTAATAAAATTTTCAAACTTTTATTTTTCACAAAAGAAACAGAAATAACCTTATCACCACGTGTGATTTCGAAAACTAATAAATTTTTTCAAACTTTTTTACTTTCACAAAAAGAAGCAGAAATTCCCTTATCACCACGTGTGATTTCGAAATTAATATAAAATTTTCAAACTTTTATTTTTCACAAAAGAAGCAGAAATAACCTTATCACCACGTGTGATTTCGAAACTAATAAAATTTTCAAACTTTTATTTTTCACAAAAAGAAGCAGAAATTACCTTATCACCACGTGTGACTTCAAATCTCATGTAAAATTTTCAAACTTTTTTACTTTCACAAAAAGAAGCAGAAATTCCCTTATCACCACGTGTGACTTCGAAACTAATATAAAATTTTCAAACCTTTATTTTTCACAAAAAGAAGCAGAAATTCCCTTATCACCACGTGTGAATTCAAATCTCATATAAAATTTTCAAACTTTTTTACTTTCACAAAAGAAGCAGAAATTACCTTATCACCACGGATGATTTCGAAACTAATAAAATTTTCAAACTTTTTTACTTTCACAAAAAGAAGCAGAAATTCCCTTATCACCACGTGTGATTTCGAAACTAATATAAAATTTTCAAACTTTTATTTTTCACAAAAGAAACAGAAATAACCTTATCACCACGTGTGATTTCGAAAACTAATAAATTTTTTCAAACTTTTTTACTTTCACAAAAAGAAGCAGAAATTCCCTTATCACCACGTGTGATTTCGAAATTAATATAAAATTTTCAAACTTTTATTTTTCACAAAAGAAGCAGAAATAACCTTATCACCACGTGTGATTTCGAAACTAATAAAATTTTCAAACTTTTATTTTTCACAAAAAGAAGCAGAAATTACCTTATCACCACGTGTGACTTCAAATCTCATGTAAAATTTTCAAACTTTTTTACTTTCACAAAAAGAAGCAGAAATTCCCTTATCACCACGTGTGACTTCGAAACTAATATAAAATTTTCAAACTTTTATTTTTCACAAAAGAAGCAGAAATTACCTTATCACCACGTGTGACTTCAAATCTCATGTAAAATTTTCAAACCTTTTTACTTTCACAAAAAGAAGCAGAAATTCCCTTATCACCACGTGTGACTTCGAAACTAATATAAAATTTTCAAACTTTTATTTTTCACAAAAGAAGCAGAAATTACCTTATCACCACGTGTGACTTCAAATCTCATGTAAAATTTTCAAACTTTTTTACTTTCACAAAAAGAAGCAGAAATTCCCTTATCACCACGTGTGACTTCGAAACTAATATAAAATTTTCAAACTTTTATTTTTCACAAAAGAAGCAGAAATTACCTTATCACCACGTGTGAATTCAAATCTCATATAAAATTTTCAAACTTTTTTACTTTCACAAAAGAAGCAGAAATTCCCTTATCACCACGTGTGATTTCAAAACTAATAAAAATTTTCAAACTTTTTTACTTTCACAAAAAGAAGCAGAAATTCCCTTATCACCACGTGTGATTTCGAAACTAATAGATTTTTTCAAACTTTTTTACTTTCACAAAAAGAAGCAGAAATTACCTTATCACCACGTGTGAATTCAAATCTCATATAAAATTTTCAAACTTTTTTACTTTCACAAAAAAGAAGCAGAAATTCCCTTATCACCACGTGTGATTTCGAAACTAGTATAAAATTCTCAACTTTATTTTCACAAAAGAAGCAGAAATTGTAATAAATTTTCAAAAAACGAATAAATTCTTCAAATAAAGAAATCTTTCACAAAGAAGTAGAAAATTCCGTATCAACTATATTGGGACAAAAAATGCACACACTTGACTTTACCGGTATTATCATATAACGGGTAACGGAATTTTATTTCAAGAGGATCACGTTATCGGCGTGCTATCTTCAAAATCACTTATAATAACGAGATTTTAACTTATGAATTTTTTTTTTTTTATCACGTCTTTATGTTTTATTAATACTTATATCACTTGCAACGCATTATAAAACCTTGTGAAAGTTTAATTTTGTATAAATGATGAACATGCAATTCTTTACTCACCTTTCAAATTAGATCCGGCTCGAAGGACCATGTGGAAAACTCGGGGGGGTTTAAGGGTTGCTGATCTGCCGGGGGGGCTGAATCTTCTTCAAAAGGTGACTTCCGGGGTGCATCCACTAAACTTAACACCAAAAGGGAACGAGGTTTACACTAATAACTCAAACTAGTACTTTAAGTTTAATCTCCGTTGTATTTATTTTAAAATAATAAGTAATTTATAACGAATTCTCTGCTTCTGACTTCTGCTTGCTACAATTTCTGGTTTTCTACTGACTTCCTTTGTGGATCTCCTACGCTGGGTAACCGTTGTGAGTCGAGGATAAAATTGGTGGGGCGATCGGGATAACTGCTCTCAGCCGATCATGCATCTACGGGGGGCATGATCCCCGAATGACATGTCTGATACCGAGCTTTTTGTAGTTGATGTTCGATGCAACTTGGTTTGTTTTGAGGTTTGATGTAACTTGTTGGGTTTTTGAGGTTCGATGTAACTTGTCCTCCTTCCGATTTCCAACACCATCCGTGAAGTCCGCTTTCAGCTTTAGTTTTGTGTTCGGCGTTTTTTCGGGCACAGGAACAAAAAATTATTTCGTTCTGAATATTTTCGTATCTATAAATGAGAGTTTCACACAAAAATTTGTGGTTATGTTTTGATATCAGTTCAACTCTATTTGAACCTAAAGTGAACTCAACTTCACATCATATACGGTGGTCTATATTTCAACTCAACCTCGACTCAACTTTTCAACCTATTCATAAACGGGGTATTAGGCTGCGCCGAAAATTCTTGTCGTATATGCCGCTTCCAACATGTCAGTCAACTCCAAAGTGTTTGCGGCATAAGCCTGGCCACTGACCAAACCACAAGAAAAATCTGAAAAATTCACCTCTACATAATGGTGAATTTATATTCCTATAATGAGATAAAGCAAAGTCTGTGCGACAACGTAGCTAACATGCCACAAAATCTATGCAGAAAGGCAGAATGTATTTTAACACACACACAGCCCCGAGTTTCTTCGTCTCTTGAACCCCGTCCGCCCCATTTCCCATCGTTATACGAAAGTTCTGACGATTTTTCATGTGCGAGAGCGTTACGCGAATGAAATTGATTCACTCTCATGTATATTTTTTTAAGCAAACGTCCCTAAAGAAGTTTTACTTCAAAAATGTGGGAAAGTACTTACAGGATGATCCGAAAAATGTTGCGGGTTGTTGCCATTTTTTTTTAGGATACTGTAGCCCTACGCTGGATACTGCAGCCCAGATGTAATTAAAGTTGATAATGATATGGTGTTGATGTTAGTGATGAACGAAGAAGGCAGGTCAAGTTGTAGTTATATAAGCGATGAAGTCTTCTTAGAAGTCAAGCTGTACAGTTGATAATAAAGTTGTAAAATATATTAGCGCAAGGATGTAAATTTTTTGAACGTATAGATGAAACTGGTAAAATTTCTTTTGTTTGTAGTGATATTACAACCATCTACATCGCTGCGACCAATGTAGAGTGTCCGTTGGGTCTCCGGTCCTCGGTCTGAAAATTGCTCTGCAAAAAATTACACCTCGCACTTGTTCTCAAAAAGTAAAAAAAAATCGCACTTGTTACACAACCCAAAAAATAATTGGACCGACGACACAACGAAGACTGAAGATTTCTCTTCAGTCTTGTCGATAATTCACCGCGATCCACGCACTCAGAAATGCAAGCGTAGCAGTTTTAAATAAATTTGAAATATGAAACGAGTTAGCTTTTGATAAGAATGAAATATTTTTACCGGATGCGATTTAGCTTAATTGCTTTTTTCTGAAATTGAATATCGCTTACAATGCTCTTTGTTCTTGAATTAATGGGGTGATTACAACACAGGAGATAGTTGATTGTGTTGGGTACTAATTTTATTTATTCATTCATTTTCTAATAAAAAAAAACAATAAACAGCCTAAAATTTTGCTTTTAAAAGAAATTTTGTGTTAATTTACATCACATTAAATTATCCCGCGTCAAGTAATCTCCACTGCTTAAGCTGGAAGTACGTTATTGCATTTCATTGCATTGCAATACTTGATTGGGTTTTACTGCAATGCGTTACATTATATGGATGTGATACATTAATGCGTTGCGTGTGGGCACTTTAATGCGTTTTGATATTTGAATTCATGTTGAATTCGTGTTGAATCACTCATCAAAATCCATTTTAAATATATTACTGAGTTAATCCGACCTAATAATATTTTTACAGAAAGAAAACCAATTTGACCGATTATTGAATGCGTTGAATGCGTAAAAGTTGAAAGTTAAACAACTGTTGCATTGCATTGCGATGCATTGAAGGTAGTGCCGCATTAATAGGTCTGCCATCATTGAAATATTCAGTGTAAACTTGATCTGTCAACCCATTCATGCAACGCAATGCAATTATGTACTTCCAGCTTGAGGTTTTATCATTTTCCGCCATTTTGTTTTAATAAGATTCTGTTTTTGTTGCATATGCAATCATTGCATTTACTCCAAATTAGATCCCGTGGGATCCCAATATTTTTGATAGTAAAATAGAATAGTAACTCCGCCATTGCCTGGTCCCAAGCCCAGGGTGTGAAAGGAGGGTGGTCGACCTGCCGAATTGACCATAATCAGGAGACCGCAGAAACTAGGCAAGAAACCGCCTTTTTTAAAGCGGCACCGACAGCAGCGTATCCGTTGCGGGGACGTCCTGCTCGGACCCCCAGCTATCGGATCAAAGAAGAAGAAGAAATTGAATAGTGGGGATAAAAATATGAAAGTAAGAAAACGCTCAGGAATGTTTTTTGTAAATCAAGAAGACTGTGACTTAGAAATCACTTGGGTCTTCAAATTAATGGCATAAAGCAATTGAAACTAACAATTTATTTAAAAAATTATTCAAAATCTTGTTACTTATTTTCATCACACTTCTTCATTTTTGGTTTAACATAGCCTATGCCGATGCGGATGCAATTATAAATGATCATGAATGTAGCGGGAGCGGAGCATGCATACAGCTGGTAACATATCCAAGCGTACATGCTTTCAATTCTTTGATAAATAATATAGGAGTGTGTGTATTCAAATGCGACCTGACGGAATGTTCCATGAATGGAATGCATGCCACGCAAAGGTCGGACTATTTTAACTTTTTCTGTAATGCCGCATTCGAAATAGCACACACAAGTATGCACAACAAACACATGCACCTTGCATGCACTCGTTACTTAGATTTTCGGGCTATGTGTGCCGGGACGGAAAAAACCATGCAATTTTATGAACCTCTGAATGCAATGCATTTACGCTTGCATATGTCACCAGCTTACTTCCATGAGGCGAATGTTTAGATTTTCGTGCCTGTGGCGGTAGTATCCATGCCTGTGGCGGAAGCGTGCATACCCGTGTGGGATGCGCACTTATATGCTATACGTACTAGGTGCACCGCGTGTATGCTTTTAAGAAAATTAGCCAATAAAAATTATTTTTACTCGGTTACTTTTAGGTTTTAATGTAAATAGGAATTCATAAATATTTTCAAATAGTATTTGTATCAAGTCCGTCAGTAGATTCGTCACTATTCTTCCTGCATCTGTAGTCGGCCTGAATTTTCTTAAGCGTACTAAAGATCCGACAGACTTTCCACTATATCTATTGCATATTACACTAGCCGTTGGGCACAAAAGTTTTACTTCTAGATTGTGGTCTTAAGCACACTCATATTTTTTTGTCTGATTGATTTGTCATAAATTCTAAAGGTGAATTTTATGATTCTGATAGTCTCTATAACACCTAACATTGGTCCCACAATCAAGGTAGCGGAACACGAATTTGACGTGGTAAAATCATTTACCTACCTTGGGTCAATAGTAGCAGCCGACAATAGCATGGAACCAGAAATACGCGCACGACTGCTAAAAGCCAACAAAGCCTACTATAGTCTGTCAAGGCTCTTCAAATCCAAATATCTAACCATAACGTCTAAACTTTTACTATATAAGACGATGGTCTTACCCGTTCTCACATATGCATCCGAAACGTGGGTGCTTAGCAAAAAGCACTCAAACCTCTTGGGCGTGTTTGAGAGGAAAATACTTCGGAGGATTGTTGGCCCCGTATGTGAGGAAGGACGATTCCGGAGACTCTACAATGACGAGATCTACGAGCGCTATCGCGACATAGATGTTGTGAAGAAAATAAAGCTCGGTAGGCTCCGGTGGGCAGGGCATCTAGCTCGTATGAGTGAAGATGAGCCTGCTCGTAAAGTTCTCTGCGGTAAGACCTATGGGGTGCGACAGCGAGGGAGGCCCAACCTTCGCTGGAAGGATGGCGTGGACCAGGACGCTCAGAGTTTAGGGATGCCAAACTGGATGACATCGGCTCAGAATCGGGACCGGTGGAGAGAACAGTTGCGCGAGGCCAGGACCGGATCCCGGTTGTAGAGCCGTTAAAGAAGAAGAAGAAGATAGTCTCTATATGATTGCTCTAGAATTGTTCCATTAGATTACGAAAATTACAAAGCACTCTATTGTTAATTGTTTTCCAAATACACCAAATTTTGATGTGAAATCACGTGTTTGGAAATCTATGTGATTCTTTTAAACATATATTCTTAAGATTTGTCAAAATTAAAAGGCACTTTATTTGTTCATTATTTGAACATAAAACATAAGTCACTTGAAAACTAAGATTGAAGAAAACTAAGACTAGTTTTAAAAAGGTCACGTGTTACTGTTCGAGAACAGAAAAAGACTTTGATTATTATAAAAAGAAACTAGAAATTTTTTTCTGAAACCACGATGGCTTCGTTAGAAACTGTGATAAGAAACAGTTAACTTGAACACTGTTGTTTGATCACAAAGACGACTGCAAGATTAGGGGCCAGTCGCAGGCAGATGCGGGGACGGGAACCGAACTGTAGGTATTTTCATGTTTGTTGGGGATGTCATTTCTGATCAATTCCACCAAAAAAGTCCGTTACATCAAGCCAAAACCCGGGGAGACTATACAAGGAGATATAACTCCGTGTTGACCCTTTTCGTTTGATTAATGAGGGCGCAACAGTCACATGTACCCCAAAAAACATGGCGGATTATATTCATCCGGTTGATGGCCAAGTTCGTTAACTATTAAAATATTTTATGCTTACGCCTAGCTTGAAAAATCATCTTCTGATTTTTCGTATTTAACCATTTTATAGATTTTCCAATGAATTTTTATTAATTCCCAATGATTTTTTTTGCATTTCGGCTGACAATTTTGAAGAAATCGTCGAAATGGGTAAAATTCAGCTAACTTCATGTGGGGCACGTCAGCTTTAGGCGACATCTGTGGCCAAAAATGAACTGGAACGCATCAATTTCCGGTTATTTTCCCCATAAGAGCTATTGTCCTTGTATAGCATCCTTGCCAAAACCACTGGAAATGTTCCAACGCCTGGACTAACTTCATTTTTACACAAACGCACTAAAAACTATAGAAAAGCACAAAACCAAACTTTGACAGGTATAGGTATACTGCACTGCATTGATTCTGTTTCGGGCTATAGTAAGGGACCACGAAATTTGCGCAAATGGGATCCCGAGGGATCTAATTTGGAGTAGCCGAACACTCTTAACATAAGCAATACACCATTGGGTAATAACTGACACAGCTAATTTTCAATAACAAATGGCAACTGCAGACACGGAGTTAAATTAATTTCAGAATTTATATTTTTGGAATTTATTTTATATTTTAGAAAAATATAAATATTTATATTAATAATTAACACAAAAAATCATCGTTATTTGTTTTTTATTATTATAAAACTTACCGCGTGTTTTCTACAATAATTACATTTAAGATTGCCTATAAAATATTAAATCGACAGTTGAAGTATCAGTTCAGTTGAAGCGCTTATAGCAAAACACCAACTCTTTACATAACTCAGTTTGGCGAACTAGTTGGCCTGTGGATGGGCCCCATTACTGTGCTTTCAGCAATACACCCTGTACAACATTATAAAAAAATATACAGGGTGTCCCACATAAACTTACAAAGCGGCCGGCTGTGGATAGGTCTTGGATAGACGAACAAAAAATCGTATTGGCGGGGGGGGGGGGGGGGGAAATCGTAACGGTTTAGCCGCTAGGGCGTTTTGAAGTTTTTTTGCTAGAGTTTTACATATCACCCTGTATTTTTGTAACCGTGTAACCCATTTTCATGATTATGGTACCGGTGTACGCAGAATTCCCCCACCTATTAAAAAGTTTGGACAATTTCCTATAAATAATGTATTACAAGTTTTATTCTAGGGCCTTTACTTTAGAAGTTATAAGCAATTTTAAAGTTAATATTGGCCTTTTTCGATGCTTATTTGGCACTTTTCGACAAAGCTCAGATGGAAAAGTACTAAAAAAGGACGAAATAGAGCCAATTTCAACATTAAAAATGCTTATAACTTCAAAAATAGAGGCTGCGGCGTAAAAGTTGTAATACATTATTTATAGGAAATTGTCCAAACTTTTTAATTTTGGAAAAAAAAGTTTAGGTTTATCACGTATTTTTTGGAGAAAAAGGTGGTTTTAGTTGAAATTTTAGTGAAAAAAATACAAAATTTTGACTTTGGCGACTCATAACTCCAAAAGTTTATAAGATAGGACCATTATTTTTACCGTCGTAGATAGGTGGGGGAATTCTGCGTACACCGGTACCATAATCATGAAAATGGGTTACACGGTTACAAAAATACAGGGTAATATGTAAAACTCTAGCAAAAAAACTTCAAAACGCCCTAGCGGCTAAACCGTTACGATTCCCCCCCCCCACCCATACGATTTTTTGTTCGTCTATCCAAGACCTATCCACAGCCGGCCGCTTTGTAAGTTTATGTGGGACACCCTGTATACATACTTCGAAGTCAGGCTTAAATTCATTCATGTAGTTTGCCAAACTGAATGAACACACAGACTAGTTGCCCCAACGGTTGACACCGCCCCCATAAAATTAAAAGATTTTGATCTGTCCCAATCATCTGACCCACACACGCACAGTGGGCAAGATTAGGAAAAAAGTGGACAAAAATATAATGCGTTGTCTTATACATTCGAAATTTTGGCTACATGGGTGTTTCACATCGCTGATCACAAATCCGTTATTAAAACTATCAAAAACAAAATGGCGGATCCAATATGGTGGACGGATTTTACAAAGACTCGCATATTCTGAGAACAAAAGAATTGTAAAAAGCAAATGGTTTATTTTTAATTTTTTTTATTTTTATTTTTAATTAAAATTAATTACTTTAAAATAATCATACATACATTTATAAACTTTACGTATATACATTAAATATAATTCCTTAATCGGAGCCTTCGTCGCTACTAGCGGACTCAGATGGTACGATTGCTTTATTTAAGTCCCTGCTAGTCGCTGTGTCGGATGTATGAAGCAACCTCAAAGCTTCGCCAGACAAACTGTTATTACATTAGGGTATTTCCGGGACATGCTCGAAATATAAGGGTCGGATGTGACGAGAAGACGATTTTTCTAGCAAAATGCTCACGATATTTTTTAAAATCTTTGTTACGCGCCTCCTGGGCGTCTTCAGACATTTCACCAAGCGTTAATTAAACGTAATAAATTAAATTTTCATACATTTTTCCGAAAATTTCACATGGTAACACTACGTACGAGTTTTAACGTTTTTTCACGAAAGCACGCGATTCACGCCGTACAAAATATGAATTGGCAAGTTTTGGCACCCAAATCTTTCGAATTCTCATTATATAAAGAATTTCCTACAAAATCGCGTTAAAACTATGCCGGGCGGTAGTGGGCCATAAACTATTTTTACAATTTAAGGCTAATTATTTAAAAAAAAAATTTTTTTTTCGTGGTTATTGATCATTCTCTTACATTAGCATGTATTATTATTTAATAACGGTAAAACACATAAAAATTTTCTACATACCTTCAGGATCACTCTCCATTGAACTTAATTAATATTACACACTCAGATATAAAGTTATTGGGGTTTAACGTAGGAAGTGTTTTTCGCGGACACGCAAATGCAGATATGTCCAAAGTATCTAACTTCGGAATGCCTCAGATCCGCAGGATTTAAAGCTACCCGCCCTATTTTTCGGAAAAACGTCCAGGGGATCCCCCTCTATAAAATAATTCCTATAGAAAAGGGCATTTAAAAAATTTTTTTTTTGATTTTTGTCCACTTTTTTTAGAATCTAGCCCACTGTGGACACGGTTCGATTCAGTAGCAACGCAACTCTGTTTGGGGTACTAGTTGGCCCGTGTTGGGCCCCACAGCTTGAAAAAAAATTCTATGATCTTTTACGAGGGCCAACAACCAGCCGACAAAAATCTGTTGAAAGCTCCCTCACCCTTCCCTTCACAATCAACGTTTTTAGCAGATTTTTGTTGGTTGGTTGCCTGGGGTACGTTCTCTTAAATTGTATTTTTTTGTTTTGATTAATTGGTTAAATTAAACAATCTTTAAAATAGAAAATTGCTTATAAACTATCTTATTTTATTTATACATATTTTATTTATTTTAATTTTAATTTTTTCAAATTCAATGCCTACACTTAGGATACTGTAGCCCTACGCTGGATACTGCAGCCCAGATGTAATTAAAGTTGATAATGATATGGTGTTGATGTTAGTGATGAACGAAGAAGGCAGGTCAAGTTGTAGTTATATAAGCGATGAAGTCTTCTTAGAAGTCAAGCTGTACAGTTGATAATAAAGTTGTAAAATATATTAGCGCAAGGATGTAAATTTTTTGAACGTATAGATGAAACTGGTTAAATTTCTTTTGTTTGTAGTGATATTACAACCATCTACATCGCTGCGACCAATGTAGAGTGTCCGTTGGGTCTCCGGTCCTCGGTCTGAAAATTGCTCTGCAAAAAATTACACCTCGCACTTGTTCTCAAAAAGTAAAAAAAAAATCGCACTTGTTACACAACCCAAAAAATAATTGGACCGACGACACAACGAAGACTGAAGATTTCTCTTCAGTCTTGTCGATAATTCACCGCGATCCACGCACTCAGAAATGCAAGCGTAGCAGTTTTAAATAAATTTGAAATATGAAACGAGTTAGCTTTTGATAAGAATGAAATATTTTTACCGGATGCGATTTAGCTTAATTGCTTTTTTCTGAAATTGAATATCGCTTACAATGCTCTTTGTTCTTGAATTAATGGGGTGATTACAACACAGGAGATAGTTGATTGTGTTGGGTACTAATTTTATTTATTCATTCATTTTCTAATAAAAAAAAACAATAAACAGCCTAAAATTTTGCTTTTAAAAGAAATTTTGTGTTAATTTACATCACATTAAATTATCCCGCGTCAAGTAATCTCCACTGCTTAAGCTGGAAGTACGTTATTGCATTTCATTGCATTGCAATACTTGATTGGGTTTTACTGCAATGCGTTACATTATATGGATGTGATACATTAATGCGTTGCGTGTGGGCACTTTAATGCGTTTTGATATTTGAATTCATGTTGAATTCGTGTTGAATCACTCATCAAAATCCATTTTAAATATATTACTGAGTTAATCCGACCTAATAATATTTTTACAGAAAGAAAACCAATTTGACCGATTATTGAATGCGTTGAATGCGTAAAAGTTGAAAGTTAAACAACTGTTGCATTGCATTGCGATGCATTGAAGGTAGTGCCGCATTAATAGGTCTGCCATCATTGAAATATTCAGTGTAAACTTGATCTGTCAACCCATTCATGCAACGCAATGCAATTATGTACTTCCAGCTTGAGGTTTTATCATTTTCCGCCATTTTGTTTTAATAAGATTCTGTTTTTGTTGCATATGCAATCATTGCATTTACTCCAAATTAGATCCCGTGGGATCCCAATATTTTTGATAGTAAAATAGAATAGTAACTCCGCCATTGCCTGGTCCCAAGCCCAGGGTGTGAAAGGAGGGTGGTCGACCTGCCGAATTGACCATAATCAGGAGACCGCAGAAACTAGGCAAGAAACCGCCTTTTTTAAAGCGGCACCGACAGCAGCGTATCCGTTGCGGGGACGTCCTGCTCGGACCCCCAGCTATCGGATCAAAGAAGAAGAAGAAATTGAATAGTGGGGATAAAAATATGAAAGTAAGAAAACGCTCAGGAATGTTTTTTGTAAATCAAGAAGACTGTGACTTAGAAATCACTTGGGTCTTCAAATTAATGGCATAAAGCAATTGAAACTAACAATTTATTTAAAAAATTATTCAAAATCTTGTTACTTATTTTCATCACACTTCTTCATTTTTGGTTTAACATAGCCTATGCCGATGCGGATGCAATTATAAATGATCATGAATGTAGCGGGAGCGGAGCATGCATACAGCTGGTAACATATCCAAGCGTACATGCTTTCAATTCTTTGATAAATAATATAGGAGTGTGTGTATTCAAATGCGACCTGACGGAATGTTCCATGAATGGAATGCATGCCACGCAAAGGTCGGACTATTTTAACTTTTTCTGTAATGCCGCATTCGAAATAGCACACACAAGTATGCACAACAAACACATGCACCTTGCATGCACTCGTTACTTAGATTTTCGGGCTATGTGTGCCGGGACGGAAAAAACCATGCAATTTTATGAACCTCTGAATGCAATGCATTTACGCTTGCATATGTCACCAGCTTACTTCCATGAGGCGAATGTTTAGATTTTCGTGCCTGTGGCGGTAGTATCCATGCCTGTGGCGGAAGCGTGCATACCCGTGTGGGATGCGCACTTATATGCTATACGTACTAGGTGCACCGCGTGTATGCTTTTAAGAAAATTAGCCAATAAAAATTATTTTTACTCGGTTACTTTTAGGTTTTAATGTAAATAGGAATTCATAAATATTTTCAAATAGTATTTGTATCAAGTCCGTCAGTAGATTCGTCACTATTCTTCCTGCATCTGTAGTCGGCCTGAATTTTCTTAAGCGTACTAAAGATCCGACAGACTTTCCACTATATCTATTGCATATTACACTAGCCGTTGGGCACAAAAGTTTTACTTCTAGATTGTGGTCTTAAGCACACTCATATTTTTTTGTCTGATTGATTTGTCATAAATTCTAAAGGTGAATTTTATGATTCTGATATAGTTCAGTCAATCTGGCAAATGGATCTTGCAAAATCAAACAATTGGATGAAACTTGGTGGAGTAGGTAGGAAGTGATGTTAGAAAGTGACCTTGCTGAAGGCCGCCTGATACTCGTGTGCGTTTTTGAAAAAACTCAAAAAAACTTCAAAAAATATTTTGAAATGGATTTATCTCGAAAACTAAGGATCTTACAAACAAATGTTTCAAATAAAAAATGTAGAGGACATCGTTATCTACATTTTTTGTCATTGGTGCAACATTGTACAACAAAAAGTGTGCGCAGTAGGTGGCGCTAAAGTGCTCAAAAAAGGGTTTTTCACCCTTTTCACCCTTAAATTTTATTTTTTCAGCTACAATCCAAATGGGAAAATTGTTCCTTTCAAAATTACGAACAACTTTTATTTAAACATTTTTTTCATACGACTTACCGTTTCAGAGCAGCAGCTTGATGAAGTATGGAAATCCCAATATTATGCTTGCACAAAGTATAAAGACAAGCAAAGTGCATATAAAAGATGTCATTTTTGTTTATAACAAATAAATATTAGTTTGAAGTATTAAAATTAGACATTTATAATACGTTTTCTATCATTTACGTTTCAAAGTTATAGTGTAGTGAAATGCTGCGTGAACAGCGCACAGGTATACAATGAAATGCATAACGGTATATGTGAGTGGTCCCATTGGGACTTTCTCTGGCAGTTTCGGCATAGTTCTAACAAAAGGGCCGATTTAGTTAGCTGCCCTATTCTTCGAGAAACGTACATCGATGGAGACGACGACGACAAGAGAAGACATCTGGAAGCCACTATGAATTACTTTTATGATGAATGTACCACTGCTGAAGTCATTCAAACCGCCGGACAAATCATATTTTCAATCATGTACAACAATGGTTACACGACGGACACTCTTGCTAAAACTCGTTTCAAAAAGTTTTCACAGTCAGCAGCAAGAACGAAATTCAATTTATGCTCTCTTCCACCATCACCTGATGCAGCAGATTTTCATAGTCGACGAACGTACCTCCAAGTGCAAACATGGTTGGATAATAACTTGGATCCAAAGGACTGGGGATGGAAGAGGAGTCAGCTCCAAGGACCGAAACCAATCACAACATTACTGGATCCAGCATCACCTAGGCTGATGAGACTTATCAGTTGCTCGTGCTCAGTAAACGATTGCGGTCCGCAATGTGGCTGCAGGAAGGCAGGTGTCCCTTGCTCGGTTGCTTGCAAGCATTGCAGTGGAGAATATTGCAGTAACGTGCGAGTCATTGAAGTTGACGATGATAATCTCCTTGACGATGACGAGTTGGACTTTCCCTCCCAAGTAGTACACTTTCATCCAAGGTCATATTCGCAAAAATCCAGTGATAGACAATCCAACGGAAGTACATCTTCGGAAAGCAACAGCAGCGGATCTCCACAACAAGAACCACCACCGAAGAGACTACGCAGCTCACGCAACAAATAAATCAACACTCTGCCGTTGAATTGCCACAAATCGTCGTTAAAATGTCAGTTCTCCATATGTGTTTGTCAATTAATCGCAACAAGTCAAAAATGACGTGTCCTAATTTACGAGTGAAATAGTTGTACCATTCCATGTTTTCTATTTGCTGACACAATTTGAGGTTAGATAGATGACGCTTGCAGCAGCAACAGCAGAGAGTTAACACTTGTTCCTAAAATAGCATAGGTGTTTGTATATTGTCACATAAAATGAATACATGTACATTATAAAAGAAATGTAAGCTTATTTACCAATACAATTGTGGACCTCCATTAGATTATTTTGTCGACCTAATCCAAATTTCTCAAAGACTTGATGGCAATTTGTAACTGTAAAATTTTCAATGCATTATTTTATACTATACTTTCTTTGTAAAAAATAATAATTTCACAAAAGATTCAACTACTTTGAATATTTCATATTAAAGTATAAAAAATACGGATTATACATTTCTAATTTTGATAATTATTAAAAAAATTATTTGTTATAAACATTATTAATTGTTACATTCAAAGTTAAACAAAAATGACATCTTTTATATGCACTTTGCTTGTCTTTATACTTTGTGCAAGCATAATATTGGGATTTCCATACTTCATCAAGCTGCTGCTCTGAAACGGTAAGTCGTATGAAAAAAATGTTTAAATAAAAGTTGTTCGTAATTTTGAAAGGAACAATTTTCCCATTTGGATTGTAGCTGAAAAAATAAAATTTAAGGGTGAAAAGGGTGAAAAACCCTTTTTTGAGCACTTTAGCGCCACCTACTGCGCACACTTTTTGTTGTACAATGTTGCACCAATGACAAAAAATGTAGATAACGATGTCCTCTACATTTTTTATTTGAAACATTTGTTTGTAAGATCCTTAGTTTTCGAGATAAATCCATTTCAAAATATTTTTTGAAGTTTTTTTGAGTTTTTTCAAAAACGCACACGAGTATCAGGCGGCCTTCAGCAAGGTCACTTTCTAACATCACTTCCTACCTACTCCACCAAGTTTCATCCAATTGTTTGATTTTGCAAGCAGACGCCTTTTTTTTCGCCAGATTGACTGAACTAATAGTCTCTATATGATTGCTCTAGAATTGTTCCATTAGATTACGAAAATTACAAAGCACTCTATTGTTAATTGTTTTCCAAATACACCAAATTTTGATGTGAAATCACGTGTTTGGAAATCTATATGATTCTTTTAAACATATATTCTTAAGATTTGTCAAAATTAAAAGGCACTTTATTTGTTCATTATTTGAACATAAAACATAAGTCACTTGAAAACTAAGATTGAAGAAAACTAAGACTAGTTTTAAAAAGGTCACGTGTTACTGTTCGAGAACAGAAAAAGACTTTGATTATTATAAAAAGAAACTAGAAATTTTTTTCTGAAACCACGATGGCTTCGTTAGAAACTGTGATAAGAAACAGTTAACTTGAACACTGTTGTTTGATCACAAAGACGACTGCAAGATTAGGGGCCAGTCGCAGGCAGATGCGGGGACGGGAACCGAACTGTAGGTATTTTCATGTTTGTTGGGGATGTCATTTCTGATCAATTCCACCAAAAAAGTCCGTTACATCAAGCCAAAACCCAGGGAGACTATACAAGGAGATATAACTCCGTGTTGACCCTTTTCGTTTGATTAATGAGGGCGCAACAGTCACATGTACCCCAAAAAACATGGCGGATTATATTCATCCGGTTGATGGCCAAGTTCGTTAACTATTAAAATATTTTATGCTTACGCCTAGCTTGAAAAATCATCTTCTGATTTTTCGTATTTAACCATTTTATAGATTTTCCAATGAATTTTTATTAATTCCCAATGATTTTTTTTGCATTTCGGCTGACAATTTTGAAGAAATCGTCGAAATGGGTAAAATTCAGCTAACTTCATGTGGGGCACGTCAGCTTTAGGCGACATCTGTGGCCAAAAATGAACTGGAACGCATCAATTTCCGGTTATTTTCCCCATAAGAGCTATTGTCCTTGTATAGCATCCTTGCCAAAACCACTGGAAATGTTCCAACGCCTGGACTAACTTCATTTTTACACAAACGCACTAAAAACTATAGAAAAGCACAAAACCAAACTTTGACAGGTATAGGTATACTGCACTGCATTGATTCTGTTTCGGGCTATAGTAAGGGACCACGAAATTTGCGCAAATGGGATCCCGAGGGATCTAATTTGGAGTAGCCGAACACTCTTAACATAAGCAATACACCATTGGGTAATAACTGACACAGCTAATTTTCAATAACAAATGGCAACTGCAGACACGGAGTTAAATTAATTTCAGAATTTATATTTTTGGAATTTATTTTATATTTTAGAAAAATATAAATATTTATATTAATAATTAACACAAAAAATCATCGTTATTTGTTTTTTATTATTATAAAACTTACCGCGTGTTTTCTACAATAATTACATTTAAGATTGCCTATAAAATATTAAATCGACAGTTGAAGTATCAGTTCAGTTGAAGCGCTTATAGCAAAACACCAACTCTTTACATAACTCAGTTTGGCGAACTAGTTGGCCTGTGGATGGGCCCCATTACTGTGCTTTCAGCAATACACCCTGTACAACATTATAAAAAAATATACAGGGTGTCCCACATAAACTTACAAAGCGGCCGGCTGTGGATAGGTCTTGGATAGACGAACAAAAAATCGTATGGGTGGGGGGGGGGGGAAATCGTAACGGTTTAGCCGCTAGGGCGTTTTGAAGTTTTTTTGCTAGAGTTTTACATATCACCCTGTATTTTTGTAACCGTGTAACCCATTTTCATGATTATGGTACCGGTGTACGCAGAATTCCCCCACCTATCTACGACGGTAAAAATAATGGTCCTATCTTATAAACTTTTGGAGTTATGAGTCGCCAAAGAGAGTCAAAATTTTGTATTTTTTCACTAAAATTTCAACTAAAACCACCTTTTTCTCCAAAAAATACGTGATAAACCTAAACTTTTTTTTCCAAAATTAAAAAGTTTGGACAATTTCCTATAAATAATGTATTACAAGTTTTATTCTAGGGCCTTTACTTTAGAAGTTATAAGCAATTTTAAAGTTAATATTGGCCTTTTTCGATGCTTATTTGGCACTTTTCGACAAAGCTCAGATGGAAAAGTACTAAAAAAGGACGAAATAGAGCCAATTTCAACATTAAAAATGCTTATAACTTCAAAAATAGAGGCTGCGGCGTAAAAGTTGTAATACATTATTTATAGGAAATTGTCCAAACTTTTTAATTTTGGAAAAAAAAGTTTAGGTTTATCACGTATTTTTTGGAGAAAAAGGTGGTTTTAGTTGAAATTTTAGTGAAAAAAATACAAAATTTTGACTTTGGCGACTCATAACTCCAAAAGTTTATAAGATAGGACCATTATTTTTACCGTCGTAGATAGGTGGAGGAATTCTGCGTACACCGGTACCATAATCATGAAAATGGGTTACACGGTTACAAAAATACAGGGTAATATGTAAAACTCTAGCAAAAAAACTTCAAAACGCCCTAGCGGCTAAACCGTTACGATTCCCCCCCCCCCCCCACCCATACGATTTTTTGTTCGTCTATCCAAGACCTATCCACAGCCGGCCGCTTTGTAAGTTTATGTGGGACACCCTGTATACATACTTCGAAGTCAGGCTTAAATTCATTCATGTAGTTTGCCAAACTGAATGAACACACAGACTAGTTGCCCCAACGGTTGACACCGCCCCCATAAAATTAAAAGATTTTGATCTGTCCCAATCATCTGACCCACACACGCACAGTGGGCAAGATTAGGAAAAAAGTGGACAAAAATATAATGCGTTGTCTTATACATTCGAAATTTTGGCTACATGGGTGTTTCACATCGCTGATCACAAATCCGTTATTAAAACTATCAAAAACAAAATGGCGGATCCAATATGGTGGACGGATTTTACAAAGACTCGCATATTCTGAGAACAAAAGAATTGTAAAAAGCAAATGGTTTATTTTTAATTTTTTTTATTTTTATTTTTAATTAAAATTAATTACTTTAAAATAATCATACATACATTTATAAACTTTACGTATATACATTAAATATAATTCCTTAATCGGAGCCTTCGTCGCTACTAGCGGACTCAGATGGTACGATTGCTTTATTTAAGTCCCTGCTAGTCTCTGTGTCGGATGTATGAAGCAACCTCAAAGCTTCGCCAGACAAACTGTTATTACATTAGGGTATTTCCGGCACATGCTCGAAATATAAGGGTCGGATGTGACGAGAAGACGATTTTTCTAGCAAAATGCTCACGATATTTTTTAAAATCTTTGTTACGCGCCTCCTGGGCGTCTTCAGACATTTCACCAAGCGTTAATTAAACGTAATAAATTAAATTTTCATACATTTTTCCGAAAATTTCACATGGTAACACTACGTACGAGTTTTAACGTTTTTTCACGAAAGCACGCGATTCACGCCGTACAAAATATGAATTGGCAAGTTTTGGCACCCAAATCTTTCGAATTCTCATTATATAAAGAATTTCCTACAAAATCGCGTTAAAACTATGCCGGGCGGTAGTGGGCCATAAACTATTTTTACA
Organism: Thereva unica; assembly: GCA_949987705.1. Taxonomy (NCBI): domain Eukaryota; kingdom Metazoa; phylum Arthropoda; class Insecta; order Diptera; family Therevidae; genus Thereva; species Thereva unica. Next base: position 66,656,767 of record OX465284.1, read on the forward strand.
ATTTAAGGCTAATTATTTAAAAAAAAAATTTTTTTTTCGTGGTTATTGATCATTCTCTTACATTAGCATGTATTATTATTTAATAACGGTAAAACACATAAAAATTTTCTACATACCTTCAGGATCACTCTCCATTGAACTTAATTAATATTACACACTCAGATATAAAGTTATTGGGGTTTAACGTAGGAAGTGTTTTTCGCGGACACGCAAATGCAGATATGTCCAAAGTATCTAACTTCGGAATGCCTCAGATCCGCAGGATTTAAAGCTACCCGCCCTATTTTTCGGAAAAACGTCCAGGGGATCCCCCTCTATAAAATAATTCCTATAGAAAAGGGCATTTAAAAAATTTTTTTTTTGATTTTTGTCCACTTTTTTTAGAATCTAGCCCACTGTGGACACGGTTCGATTCAGTAGCAACGCAACTCTGTTTGGGGTACTAGTTGGCCCGTGTTGGGCCCCACAGCTTGAAAAAAAATTCTATGATCTTTTACGAGGGCCAACAACCAGCCGACAAAAATCTGTTGAAAGCTCCCTCACCCTTCCCTTCACAATCAACGTTTTTAGCAGATTTTTGTTGGTTGGTTGCCTGGGGTACGTTCTCTTAAATTGTATTTTTTTGTTTTGATTAATTGGTTAAATTAAACAATCTTTAAAATAGAAAATTGCTTATAAACTATCTTATTTTATTTATACATATTTTATTTATTTTAATTTTAATTTTTTCAAATTCAATGCCTACACTAGGGCTCAAATAGCAAAGGAATCGAACGCATCCAAAACTGTCATAATATCAGCGCGAGTGTGTGTAATTAGCTTTGTTCCAGTACTTTTCCTGCACAAATTTGTTGGGCAAAAACTTAGTTGAATGGTGGGGATAATTTTTTCAAAAATTCAGAAAGTAAAGAAACACTTTTTGGGCAATTTCCTGCAAATCAAGAAAAGGATAACATAAATGTCGATTGTCTATGTGTATGCCACTTGTTAAGATACCCAAATACATACAAAAAATTGTCAATTGACAACTAGCAAGAAATCGCAGGACCGAAAACCTCCGGCTAATTCCTGCAGGAGGGGAAATGAAAATTTCCCCACTTTTTCTTGCATGAGAAAGTAAAAGAACACAAATTGGGAAAATTTTTGTTCCGCGGGATCCCACATTCGAGTTCTGGAACAAAGCTATTAACTTGTTTTTGTGTGCATTTGGTTGTCAAACCTGTGAAAAGCTAGATCCCCTTTAGAAAAAGGGACTGGCTGTGACTGGGATGTGAGAAATTTAATTAAATTTGGTTGGAAAATTCTATAAATAAGTCAATTGTGCTTAAAAGATTCTTGTAGGAAAATTGTTAAGTGAATAAATTAAAAATGCTCTGTCATTTGTTGAAATTGAGGTTATTCGTCCTTTCTTGTTGAAATATTTTATTTTTTTTATCTAAACTTATGAAACAAAAATTCGAAATGTTGTAATATTTTGCAACATATCAACGTAAAGCTTACCCTTAGTTATGGAAGCTAATGAGGAAGAAAGGCAGCCTGAGGCCAGTGTCAGTGATGTTCCGGAATATGTCAATAATACTGAAGAGGTCATTCCTGTTAAAAACGAGATTGAACCTCCTACGGTGGAGGAAAATGAAGTGAGACAGGATTCAATTGAATATGCGGATTGTGTCCCTGAAACTCAGGAGGCTACCACTTCAGATGATATCAATTTCGACACAGTTGATCAATTACCGCAAGGTGTCACACCGACTGAAACTCGTGGTATAGTTTCCATTGTCAATATAGCTTAATCTATTTTATAATATTTGCAACTTTCAGGTCCTGATATTTGCCCTCAACCCAGTACTTCGTACGATTCATTAGAATTTCACAGCTTGGGTGCTTCGAAATGTGATAGTTCATGTGATATACATGCAGTAACCGATCTAAATGCTAAACTCTCACCATGTTCTAACAATGCGGATGATAATATATCCTCGTGTAGTTCTGGTAGTTGCTCTGGAGTTCGTCGAAAAGCTCGAATAAATAACACGGATAAAGATACTCCTGTTAATGGAACCAAAAAGAAAATAAAAGGGACTTCTGGGAGCAGCAGCAAACCTCCTGGCCAAGACTACTTTAATATATGGATGGCTAGAGAATGTTTTGAAAATATTCCTGCTGAAACCGTGTTCGAAGTAAGTGATGATAATGATCCTTTATCAATGGGTAGAAATACATGTTCCCAACTCCATAGACCTTTAGAGAGGTCTTGGCCACCAAAAAGTACCAAACCAAATAAATTAACTGGAGATGTATTTAAGTTTGACATAATTGATATTGATGATAATTTTGAAACTGATGATGCTAGTGGAATTAGCGTAGAAAACACAGATAGAAATATTAATGGAATTGCATCGTCTCCTTTTTCTGATAGTGATTCTAATATACTTAATAGCCCATTAGGATTACCAACACCAACTTCCAGTGCAGATAATATCAAATTAAAGCCCCTTCTAAAAAAGAAAATCGGCCCTGATAGCTATATAAACACAATACTCACCCGAAAAGTCCCAATTAATGAGGTTAGTTATGAGTTTCCTCAAGTAAATGGCCTACAGGAACCGAAGAATGAGTTTCCTAGTGATACAATGAGGCAGCATCGACCGCTTACAAGAACTTTATCAAATGGGAAAAATAAAAACCCGCTTACTGTTTTGGCAAACGAACCGGGACCGAGCTTGGTTGGATGTAGAAACTTGCCAACACGGCAGAGAAGTCCACCTTCAGGTTCATCAACTAGAAGCGCTTCTCCTTTGGATATATCATCACCTGAAATGTCAACATCGCCTGTAGCACAATCTGTTCCCACTAAACCAATATTACGACCCCAACCAAGATTATTGACCAGAATTGCCGGAAATCCTAATTTTTCGCCAGGAAATTTAGTTTGCCCACCAACTCCAACACATCATGCGCGTCGCCCAAGGCAAGTGGCAGACGAAGGTTTAATCATTGAAGCTCGTGCAAGAGATATTAATCAAGAATGTGGTGTTCCCGATATTCGACGAGCAGATATCGTAAATTTGTCAACGACTTGCGAGTCTCCTCGTATTGTTGAGGGCCATGATAACAACGAGAACGACGTTATACATATATCAAGCACACGTTTGCCATCTATCCCTGAAAGAGGTCGAGGGATCTTACCCGATAATGAAGATCCCCTTCCACCAGCGTGGGAGGCTAGAATGGACAGTCATGGTCGTATATTTTACATTGACCACACTACTCGCACCACCAGCTGGCAAAGACCTGGTGCTAGTGGCGGTCTTGTTGGTGGAAGAGAACAACATCGACAACAATTGGATCGACGATATCAATCCATCCGTAGAACTATTACCAATGAAAGTCGGCCAGAAAGTCGAACATTTACAATTTCTGATATTGATAGAATTTTAATGGGGTCCCACCCTGCTGTTCTTATGCTTTGCCGTCCAGATTTTTATTCCATGCTTCACACGAACGAGGAAGCTCTTTCCATTTACAATCGCAACGCAGCTCTCAAGCATATGATTATTAGAATTAGAAGGGATCCAAACAGTTTCCAACGCTATCAATATAACAAAGATTTAGTCGCCCTAGTCAATTCATTTGCTGTCATTAATAAAGATCTCCCATCTGGTTGGGAGACTAAGCTAGATCAATCTGGGAAACAATTTTTTATTGACCATACAAACCGCAAGACTTCGTTTATGGATCCCCGACTACCTGTAGACTGTCCTCGCATAAGGCATCGACAACAAAATGAAATTTTAGATGTTGCACCAATTCCTCCCCCACGACCACCGCCATCTTTGCCACGAGCTTCGGATGCTCCCGAAATTCCAATTGCTTATAATGATAAAGTATGATTTTTGTTGTTGTACACCATTTAATCTTAATTAATTTTTTTTTAATATACAGGTCATCGCTTTCTTGCGACAGCCTAATATTTTGGAAATTTTGAAAGAACGTCATGGTCAAGTTACAGTTTCTCGTTCTTTGAGAGAGAAAATCAACATTTTGAGGGTTGAGGGCACATCAGCACTTGAAAGGCTTGGACATGATTTGCAATTGACTATATTATTAAGGTAAGCCTGGGTTTTGTTTTTTAGTTTATAGGAAAGTTATTGTAATTCAAAATCAAAGTTTTCTACTTAGGTTTATGTTTTAAGGTCAATAGAATATTTTTACACTATATTTGGATGCAGGATGTATGTGGGTATGTTACTCTAAGAGCTAGCTGCAATAAACGTGATTTATCGAGTAACGGTGAAATATTTTTAAAATGTTAGTATAGTGACCATAAGAAAAATCTTGGTGTGCCTGGGCGGAAGTGGTGAACAAGTTTGATATGTTCGTCTTCCGGAAATTTTTTAGGACGTTAGCCGCACTTATCGAGTAACAGTTTCAAACTATAACCAAATTAAAGTTGGTCTGGACTGGATTAGCATGTAGTGCGGACTGTTGCAGCCGCCAGTCCTTCAAGCGCATACACCTAAAATTAAACAACCATTAATAAATGTAAGTGCGCGTGAAGTGAAACAAAAGAAAAGTGAAATCACCACCAGACAAAAAACTGACGGCAATCAAGTTTTTTTTGCTTTCCCGTACTCTCTGCCTGCCACCGTCGGTGCTGCAACAATATCGGTCAGCTGATGGAAATCGTCTTGTTTAAGAAGGCATAACACTGCAGTAAGACTCTTCCCGTTAGCCCGATGGTTGCATCGCCGACGCAGACAACAATAAATCATCATTAACCTTACACGGTAGAGGCTCCGTAACAAAAAATTTCTTTCCATTTTTGTAACATTCGGGGCTCTTTGCGATTTTTTGTCCGTAATGTGCCATCAATCTACACATGCTCCAGCCATTCTCGCACTAAGTGAAACTCAAGTCACCGATATCGATTTTGATTGATGTCAGGTGGCTGGGTATTCCTAAGTGCACAACTTCTCTGACCATAGGGGAGTCGCCTTTAATTATACCTGGATTAAAATCATCCTTCGCAGTCACGTCATATTCTTCTGTTTTTTATATAGAAGTCCTAATATTAGTAATGAAGCCTCCACGTTAGCTTTCGATGCTATTTTCCAGAGAATATCCAAATTTTTATTTTCCCACCCGAAGTGTGAAACCATTGTTGCGGGTGATTTCAACGTTATTATGTATGTACATTGGCTAAAATACTCAAATGGAGCTAGTGCTTCTGGCAAGACGCTGAGCTTTTTGGACATATTAATAATTTGCACCAAATTGATAATCGGGAAACGCGAGTCCCAGACGTTCAAGGCCACGGAGCCCATCTTCTTGACCTGTTTCTTACATCTCACCCAATACGATACTCCGTCGAGGTTGGCTCAACTTTCGGTAATTCGGACCACTGCCTAGTCAGGGCTAATTTCCTATACTCATCTTCTATCCCTACCAACACAGTTCCCAAAAAACTGTCTGGCACTATGGAAAAGCCAACTGGTTGGGACTTATTCGCTTTTTTCAAGCCACTGACTCGGATCTGTGTTTCCGTGGTGCTATGTCGCTCTAAGTATAACTAAAATTATACGGGCCGGAATGCGCTTCTTCTTTCCTCACTCTACCAAATCTATAAAGGCTAGGCTGAATGGGGAATGCAAGGAATTAAAGCAAAAGAAACCGCTCATAGAGTGTACAGACACTCCGCAAATGAGTCCCTTCGTTGTGAGTATATCAAGTTAAGAAATTTCTGTAATTCCACCATCACGAAAGTTAAATCGTCATTTGACGACAAATTAACAAAACAAGATTCTCAACCCAACTGCTGGCAGCAAAAACTTCTGGCTTTGGTAACTTCCATCAAGAAGAATTTTACCTCTTCCTCAACCCTTCCATTCATTAATGTGAAGGAGGTGATAACAGATAGCAAATCCAAGGCCAATTTATTGGCATCTCTATTCTGCCTCAAATTCTTCTTTGCCCAAAGCTGATACGTTACCACCGGTCCTCAATCCAACCCACACTCCATCTCCGCCGGCGGTCACCAAGGATCGATCCTCTCACCTGGTCTCTTTCTAATATTCATTAACGATCTGCTCTCAATCCCCTCCAACCCACTCCACAATTTCGCCGATGACAGTACCGCCAACGATAGACAAGCAAGTGCCATACCTTGTCTCTTAGACCGTGAATTCCTGTCCAGCTCTCTTAACGCGGACATCTAACTTATTCTTGACTGAGGCCGCAAGCATCGGGTCGAACTTAACGTATCAAAAACGAAGTACTGGCTTATCTCCACCAAAATCTGTACCGACCTTCCCTCTATTTCAGTGGGCGAGGATAACCTAACAGCTGACCCATCTCTTAACATCCTGGACGTGACACTATCCAATGATATGCAATGGAATAGTCGCATATTCCAAATCGCCGAACAAGCGTATCAATCCTCGGATTCCTTAAGAGATGCAAGTTCCTCCTTCAGTCAGCTGCCCTAGCTACAATCTACAAGTCCTACATTCGACCTCACCTTGAACTCAACTCGTATATCTCGTGAATCACAGTGGCTGCTCCACTGAAATAAAGAACCTTCTGCCTACACGACAACATTTTCCCCGCAACGCAAGACTAGCCAACTCGGCTCCGCCCATACGCCACAGCCCTCCTCTTCGCGCCCATTACGTTATAGAAGTTCGTTTATAAATAGAACAACTCGGTATTTCCGGACTCATATAACATCTCAGAGTTCAAACGCAAGGCTCATCGGCATCTACTCATGCACCCTCCATACCCTTGACCTATCCTTTCTATTCTATCCTTCAGATCAAGCATTACTACTATACATTGCACCATGACTTGAACAATAGATGGGTGACTCCTAAGCTACATCGTATCACAAAAAAAAGTTTGGACCTTTTATACTAAAAAACACAGGTGGTCAGTGCCGGGGTAAGTGCGTGGTACATCACCTTTTATTTTAGAGTTTAATTACTACTTGAACTCGTTAATAACTTCTATACCGATTATCGAAGAGCAACATAATAAGGCTTGTTTTTAGGTAATAGGGTATTCTTTTATTTGCTAACAGAAACTTGTGTGACTACATTTAGGAGCTTCTTCGTTATTTTCCATCTGAGCCTCCAAAAAAAATTTGTTTTTTAGCATTTTTCTCAGAGTAGTTTTTTTCTTAAGTTTCTGATGCACCAAACCATTAACTAAAATAGTTCCACACAAAAGAATGGTCTAGTTCGTATACTATTTTCCAGGTAATGAGTATTAACGGGAAAAGGAAAAATTTAAAAAAATCTAAAACACGCACTGTTTGCATAATGCCATTACTTAATTCAATAACTCAGAACTACATATATAATTATAAAAAACAGTGGGTGTGTGTACTTATGTACACGCATTAGAAGTTACACTTCTTTGGCATACAAATAACTAATTGGATTCTTATTATTTTCGTGCGTTGGAAGGTGGAAGCACCTTGATGCCGACACGCGCTAGCCTGCAGGTTATACCGGACTCTAATCCTAACTGAAATCACCTACTAGTCGACTCATCAGGCCTAACTGCAATGGTCTTAAGGCCTCATCAAATTCTCTTAAGACTGGGTGATTTTTTGTCAAAACGTAATGAATGTTAATGATAATACTGCTGCTATTTCTAAGCCTTACTCTCTTCCTTTTGGTTTCTTCCGCCCTATCAATAGAGGATATTTAACCTCTCCTCCACTTTATTCCATAGATCATACAATCGTACCATTATAGTCCGTGACCTTCTTTGTCCTTAGTTGTGCCTTTAGCTGTCGGTTACAGCGCAGCAGTTTCCTCAGCTAATCTCCGGCACTCCAAAAGGACATGGTCTGTGCCGTCTTTCGCATTTAGGAATGCCGGGCATTGTGTGGACTCATATTGTCCGAGCCGTTGAAGGTATGCCCTCATAACTCACCTCTCCATACTCTCTCGAGACCCATCCCTCCACGTTTGTTATGAGCCTGTGAGTTCATCGACCTTGGGTAGAGTAATTTTACTTCCTTTGCCACTACTGAAATAAACGTCACTTCTAAATTATGTTCACTTCCCTAGCTTCTACTTCTAGTGATTACTCAATTGAATTGAGCGCATTAGGGTAACTGAAATCCCACCAAAAAAAACATTAAAAATGTGAATTAGAAGTTCGTGGGCGCGAAATTATATTTTGGGACAGTTTAAAACACACTTATAACAAAAAAAAGTGATATGGATTAGTCAAGATGAATTGTTAATAGCATGAAATAATTAAACACGTGCATTAACGAACGAATTCAAATGATTTTTTTAAACTTAAAGTATTATTAACCGCGAATAACCTCCTATATGCAATTTTGCAGAAGTGTCAGCTTTGATATCGCATTGCTCAGTTTTAATACACTTTTTATTATTCAGTTCGAATAATTTTAGTTGTATGATGAGAACAGGTGCTACCAATATTATTTCCGATTTACGAATCTTTTGAGTGTACGAAGGACTAACCATTTTTATATGAACACTTTTTGCTAATCATCGAATGCCATCTGTCATCAACAGTGCGAGTAAAAATTTATCGAATTACTAGTAACGATATATTGAGGATATACTATATTGTTTATTGCCTTTTACTTATGATACTCTTTCATTTGATACCCATGTCGAGAACGTTGTGAAGAAAATGGTAATCCGCCCTCTTGAGATGATTGCCGTGGATCTAACGAGATATTGAGTATACTATATCGTTTATGGTATTCTACTTATGATACCCTTTCAATTGATACCCATGTCGAGGGGTGGTGAAGAAATGGTAATCCGCCCTCTTGAGTCGGCCTACGACGTAGCTTATTGGATTCTACTTATCATACCTTTTCATTTGATACCCATGTCGACGGGGTGGTGAAGAAAATGGTAATGCATACTCTTGAGATGGTCGCAGTGGATCTAACTATTTATTGAGTATACTATATTGCTTATTGTATTCTACTTATCATTCCCTTTCATTTGATACCCATGTCGAAGGGGTTGTGAAGAAAATGGTAATCCACCCTCTTGAGATGACCGCAATGGATCTAACCATACATTGAGTATACTATATCGCTTCTGGTATTCTACTCATGATACCCTTTCAATTGATACCCATGTTGAGGGGGTTGTTAAGAAGTGGTAATCCGCCCTCTTGAGACCGCCGATATGGATTTTATGGCATGGCTTATTGTATTCTTACTTATCGTACCCTTTCATTTCATACCCATGTCGAGGGGGTGGTGAAGAAAATGGTAATGTGTCCTCTTGAGATGGCCGCGGTGGATCTAACTATTTATTGAGTATACTATATTGCTTATTGTATTCTACTTATCATTCCATTTCATTTGATACCCATGACCGCCATGGATCTAAAAATATATTGAGTATACTATATCGCTTATGGTATTCTACTTATGATACCCTTTCAATTGATACCCATGTTGAAGGGGTGGTGAGAAAGTGGTAATCCGCCCTCTTGAGGCCGCCGATATGGATTTTACAACATAGCTTATTGTATTCTACTTATCGTACCCTTTCATTTGATACCCATGTCGAGGGGGTGGTGAAGAAAATGGTAACCCGTCCTCTTGAGATGACCGCCCTGGATCCTAACCATATATTGAGTATACTATATCGCTTATGGTATTCTACTTATAATACCCTTTCAATTGATACCCATGTCGATAGAGTGGTGAAGAAATGGTAATCCCTCTTGAGACTCCTACCAGTTTAATATGAACGCTTTTTGTTAATCATCGAAATGATAGGGAATGCTATCTGACATCAACAGTGCTGGATTCGACTAACTTATAACGAATATGTCACATTTTTAGAAATAAAGTACAATTTCGAACTATGCAAAAGTAGTAATCGGTATTTCAAAATTTAACTGTACATCTGTACTATGAACTACATATGTATGTATGTTTTTTATAGTACCTAACGCAATCTGACACCATAGTTGTGACTAACCACTTTTATATGAACACATTTTGTTAATCATCTAATGCCATCTGGCATCAATAGTGCTGGTAAACACTTTTCGACTAACTAGTAGCACCATCTCATTTATTGAGCAATTGAAATAGCTTATAGCGCCATCTGATAGAATATTTTTGAGTACCCACTTTTTTGATATCATACGAAAAGTTTCGGGCAAATACAGCATCATTTATGGTACCGTGCTGTGTTTTTGAAACCAATCGATCATTATGCATGGCTAGATTTACATGATCTTGGCGAAAGTTAATAGGTGGACCCGAATCTTCACCTCTGCCAAGAAATTCTTCTCAGTCTTTTTTTTGTCTAGCCGTAATACTTGTTTCAAATATTGTATTTTTGATTTGAAGTCATATTTACTGCTGCTGTTTCACAGAGCTAACCTCTCAACCGTTCCAAATTGAATCTGGAGTTCCCCGAGGCTCCATTTTAGGTCCCAAGCTTTTCAATATATTTATACACGGCCTCCCCCACAAAATTTACCTTCTTAACACAGCTTGCATACAAAGCAGCCTACACATGACAAACTAAGTTGGCAACATTTGGAGTTGGTGTCAGAATTGAAAGTGTGTGGATTAACAACTTAAAATTGAAGTTTGTCGACGGTTGGAATGAAATCAAAAAATTTTGATTTTTAGTAGAAGTTGGCAACCAAGTTGGAGTGTCTGTACATTTCATGATGCCAACTTTGTTGTCAACCAAGTTTGTCGTCTGTAGGCCGCTTAAGACAATACTACGACCAGTACTAACCTAAGCCTTCCCCTTATGGTGTCCAATATCCCCAACGGTGGCGAATGAGTTACAGGTTTTCGGAAGAAAAATACTTAGGCTCTGTACCTCCCTTTATATTGCAGCGGAAAATAAATGGCATGCCAACAACCCAATATATGAATAAGCGAAAATTACACCAATCCTGATATACATGCTCTTGCTAACGCAAAACAGATTTCGCAATCATGCCCCCGAATGGATTGGTAAGAAAAATTACAAGTGAAGGCATTATGAAAGCGGCAGACTTACCGAGACAACTGACGCCAAACGAAATATAAATGAATAAATAGCAAACGTGAAACATGCTTGTGCCTGAAACACTACGAATCTTCCTATGCCCACGAAAACCCTGCTAAACGCTTAGCTGGTGAATCGAACATGAAATTTATTTCCCTCCATAGCCTCGGCATAAAAACCCCCTCACCCATCGACATCGTGAACCGGTATCGGCTACGAATTTTTATATGACCATAATAATGATATTTCCAGTACGCATGAAGAATGGGTGTTGAAATGCTTGCCCTCCATTGCCTCCACCCCTTCACCCATATCCTCCGTGCTGCGCCTTCTCGGATTCCTGTGTTGCGCATTTCTGTGTTGCGAATTCCTCAAAATTTACTCTCATAATATCTTCAAAACGCGCATAAAGAAGTATAACTTCAAAAATTATTTTTTATCCTTAAAACCGGCACAGACCTGGCACAAGCGTGTTTTCTAGTATAAAAATATTCAAATTTTAATATGGTTATAGTTTCAAACGGTTACTCGATAGGTGCGGTTAACGTCCTAAAAAATTTTCGGTAAATGCACATACCAAACTTGTGCACCACTTCCGCCCAGGCACATCAAGATTATTCTCGTGAGTACTAATAGCTCTCGTTCTAGGTGTACCTAGTAATTTTTTTGGCACGATATAACTCGAACATAAAATGATATCAACTTCAACGAACATCAACATTAGTTGAAAATAATTTTTTTACATTCGGTTTATCCGTTTTTCCATGATGACAACAATTTCAGAAAAGATTTTACATTTTCTTGAAAGTGAGTAATTGCATCTAATTCTGGTTGCGATCGATACATAGATCAGAGCCTCGAAGCTCATTTTTAAATAGAACAACTCGACTGTGGAACAATTTCGACATGTACTCGAGCACCCACTACCTAAGCTATCCTCTTCCATCATTAAAATTAAACTTACTACTAGACCGGTTCTACACGTTCAACTTTTCCTTCAACTTCAACACTTTTTTTCTTTCGTTCGCATGCAACTCGCGAAAGAGGTAATCTCCCCTTCACAATTGCATGCGAGCGAAAAAGAAAAGTGTTGAAGTTGAACGAAAAGTTGAACGTGTAGAACCGGTCCTAGACATTGCACTATGACTTGGACGAAATGACGCGCAGGTTGTAAAAAGGGTGATTCCTGACACCACCACTGGTAATGATATAATGACTACAGAAGCAGTTCCTAGGCAGGTGTCTTAAGTAGGATTAAAAAAGATAGAGGCGCATCCAACAGATTATGGAAAGTGTGGAAATCACCACACCATAACAAAAGAGACCTTGAAGGGAATCTGAATTCTGGAGAAGAATATTAATGAAAGATGTCAAAAATTGTGTCAAAACCTGAATTGAAACCAAGAGAATATCTCAAAACACACTCTGATGGAGAAGCTTTATGGAACCTTGATGGTTCCAAGAGGGGTAAAAAATAAATAAGAATAATGAATAACAATTTTTAGCTTTTTCAAAAAAAAAAGCTTATACAGAGGCTCTGTCCATCTGTCCGTCTGAAGCCTCCTTTCATCTCTGAGAGTACTGCCGCTACAGACTTGGGCCATATCTCAAAATGTAGCTCTTGGTCAAAAGACCAAAAACTGAGAAAATGGTTTGGAAATTTCAACCAGAAGTATATTTAAACAACAAAAAAGAGCCTTTAATGAAAATATTGATTGTGACTAATTTTTGTGTTCTAAGGCTTATAACTTCTTAATTATTCATTTTACCACAAAATTTCTAAGTATTAAATTGTAGATTATTTAATTCTAAACAAAAAGTGTCCTTGCAAATTTCCGGTAAGATGTGCCGTTTCGGAGATATAGTGGAAAACCCATTTGCATACGTTTTCCAAGATGGCGGCCAAAGGGGGGGGGGGTTAGAATCCCGAAAACCCTCAAACTTAAGCTCACCCTGACCCCCCCTACACATCCCAAAAATAAAACCTTGTCCTGCATTTTTGCAATGTTAAAGTACCATTTCCATGGACTATAAAGAGCTAGGGAAAATCCCTCGTCCGTGGGGCTGCGAGTTCGATCCTTCGGCTCGCGGTGCTTTTTTATTTCGTCATAATAATTTTTTTTAATTTCCTTCGGGGATTTTGTTTCATATGAAACAAGTTTTTGACATGAATACGTCTCTAAATTTGCTTCCAGAACAAAAACCGATGATAACGAAGTTATCGCATATAGTTTTTATTTGCTGCTCAAAAACTATTGTTTATATTGAATAAAGAAATATACCATGACATGGGTGAAGAATCAAAGAATTTTATTGTTTACATTTGATAGTTAAATACTTTGTTAAGTTTTAGATTACGCAACTCAGTCTCACAACTTATAACCTACATAAGCCTTTAACAAAAACTTTTCAAGATTAATTATATATAGCGTTGGTCAGTGTGATACTTATGAATCTCCATGGCCAAACTAGGATACAGCATTATGACAATAATTAAATCAATGCAACGTGAAATAAAAGTTTTAATTAAGAACGGATTTGGCTTATTTAGCGTATTATAGATTGAGTTATAGCTCACAATTGAATATGTACCAAAGGTTTTAATTAGTCGCCGCTTTGAGATTTTACCATCAACGCAGGCTTAGTTTATTATATGTACTACAATAAATCATCGTAGCTAAAAAAGAGTACTCAAATTCATCAAGAATCGAACCCGGGCCCTTTCGCACCCCGATCTAGCCCCTTCCCATTACTCCAAACACTAACTTGTAGGAATGTGGCAATAAACATATTTATTCATGCTTACGTAAAAAGGTACATTCCAATGCTAGATATGTATAAAGTTACGAAGAAAGTAAACAACTGAATTATGACAACAGATTTTCTATTATTTATGAAATGTATTTTGTATATTTTATGGAAATTGATAATCATAGGTAAAACGAAGAGTAATGTAATATTGCCATAGATGGTGTTCACTATTCTTTGTCATAGATGGGGTGCAATTAAAATATATCAATTCTTTCAAATTTTTGGCGGGTAATTATTGGTGTTGGTCTCATTGCGAGGTGGGGGTACTTGTGTGCGTGCAACTGCATATATGCTATGGATAAACAGGTGCCTATGTTTTTCAGTAGATGTTCTACATTTAAAGAAAAGTGAAGTGCGTGCGTGATTTTTTCTTTAAAAATAAAAAAAAAAGTTACATTGAAGTGTAAATTAATACAAAAGGTGCGGTAAGCCGAATTTTTAACAATAAGACATGTATGTTTAACACGCATCTGTCCCTTACTTTTTTCGTCGAAAGTGTCCCTTCTTAAAATGTCCGAAAAATGGTAACAAATTAGAATAAACTTTTACTTTTAGTGTTCCGAACATAATTAAACATAATTACGGAAGATCAAAAATTAGTCAGTGCCCCAAAATTTCATTCGATTTGAACGACAAATACTTCAGTACTTTGCATTTGAATTTAAAAATTGTGTCAATTTGACACAAGGGACGGATGCGTGTTAAGTAAAATAATACACCTAATTCTATTGTGCAAAGTGCATCACATTAGATTTTCCTCCAATCCAAAGAAAAATGTTTAGATTCGTTTTATATAGCGTTTACATGTGTGATGTGCGTTTTTTTTTTCAATTTGACACATTCGAATTATTGGCCTCGATTCCGAGATCCGGCGGGTTGGAAGTGAGTGCGGATCAATCTCCACTTAATATATTGTCATCCAATCTGAAGTGTTATTCAACAGAAAGAATACCATGAAAAAGCGTAATTAGTGGCTAGTCTCTAGGCACAACATCCCACTAGTTTTTCTTTTTAAAAGGCGTTGCAGGGCTTTTAGGACTTGAGCCTCTTCAATTCTTTTTTCCAGTCGTCTTTCTACGAAGTTTTCGCATTTCTTGGGCGTCCGCCGGTTCTTTTTCCTATCGATCTACCATTGAAAATCCAGCCTAGTATTATTTCTTCCGAAGCTCGTGCAGCTTGCGTCTGAGCCATGATAGTCTGCTCACTTTTATATGACTATCAGCGGATTTTTGAGAAATACTTCATGATATCAGCCAGGTATATTGTGGTTTCTTCTTCTTTCCACCCTCGACTGAATTCGAATCTTGATCTTGTCTGCATTTATTACAGTCCTATGTGTTTCGTTTCATCTTCTAATTCCGTGAAGATGTTTCCTAAATATGACAATAGGTCTAACTACAATGTTAATGAATCTTAAACTTTATAACTGAGTTTTATTGAGTTTTGACAGAAAATAAGATAGTCTTAAGAGAATTTGACGAGGAATC
This sequence comes from Thereva unica, assembly GCA_949987705.1. Classification (NCBI taxonomy): domain Eukaryota; kingdom Metazoa; phylum Arthropoda; class Insecta; order Diptera; family Therevidae; genus Thereva; species Thereva unica. The sequence goes on from OX465284.1 coordinate 66,672,098, forward strand.
TTAAGTCATCTTATCACCATTGCAGTTAGGCCTAGGGATCTGGTAAGGCAGTTTATGTCATCGGCATCTCCTGCCCACTGTTTCTAACTCCTTATAATTCACGTAGCATGGGTGCCAACCCATCGCCCTGCTATAAGACTTGCTTGACTGGGAAGGACTCCGTCAATTCTCCTTGTATTCGGGTGTTTTCCATTGTCACTTTTTTAAATTTTACTATCTTTAGGGGCTGTTTCGGCCCAGCATTGTCGCATACATTTTTTCCCTGTCAATGCTGTCGTATACTTGTTTGAAATCGATGAAAATTTTATACACGTCAATATGTTGTTGACCTATTTCTTCTGAATCCAGCTTGGCATTCACTTATTGCGGTTTCTACATAAGGTTCAAGTCTGGCCTTAATTATATTTGCCATTATTTTATATACTGTGCTTAAAAGAGATATGCCTCTATAGTTTCCACAGTTGAATTTATCTCCTTTCTGTATTGGGCTGTGTGTATTGGGCCGTCAAATGACATTAAAATGGTGCTTGGAGATATAAATGCCAAAGTAGGAAATGAAGAGGAGTTCCTAGGAGTCATAGGAAAGCATAGCCTATACAATGCTACCAATGACAATGGTAGTAGACTGATCGATTTCGCAAGCTCAACCTCAATGGTAGTAAGTTCAACAATGTTCCCGCACAAAAATATCCATAAGATAACGTGGTAGTCATCAGAGGGGGTAACTAATAATCAAAGTGACCACGTCCTAATGGAGAAAAGAGGAGCCACCAGTATATTGGACGTAAGAACAATGAGAGGAGAGTGCTGTGGCTCAGACCACTAGTCTAGTCAAGGTGAACCCAGATAGCAACCAAAACGCATAGAGGGCAAACTCAACCAAAATACGATATAGATAAGCTAAAACGGGAAGAAATACGATATGCCTACCAGCATACTGCCGCACAAAACTTGAGAGAGGTAGATGAACAGCCCAACATCAACGACAAATGGGAGCAAAAATCAAAAGCAGCATAAAGGGAGCAGCAGAAGAGGCACTAGGCTGTGCCCCCGGACAGACTAGAATAGATTGGTTTAACCAGGACTCTAGAGCCGCAATTGAAGAAAGAAACCAGAACCACCGAGAGTATATCGCAAGGCCAACAAGAACAAGGATGGAAGTTTTCAAGGAAAAAAGAAAAGTCGCAGACAAGCTTTGCAGAAAGAAGAAGAGGGAATATCTAAACAGGAGAATCTCGCAGATACAGGAAGACTCCAATGAAGGGAGATTTAGACAAACGTACAAAGGAACTCGTAAGATCACCAATAAGTTTCAGCCAAAAACGGACATCTGCAAAGACACAGATGGGAACTTGTTGGCAAATCCTGGTAGGATAAAGGATAGGAGGAGAGAGTATTTTCAGAACCTATTGAACCCTATTCATATACTAAACGAAAATGTACAGCATTTATAATTCCCCAAGATTACAACTTAATAGAACCACCAACAATGGATGAGGTACGGGAAGCCGTAAAAAGGCAAAACAGCAACAAATCGCCAGGCGCCGATGGAATAGCAGCTGAGCTGCTAAAGGAAGGAGGGCCCCAACTATTACGAACCTTACACGAGCTCATATGCACCATCTGGGAGGAAGAAGTTATACCAGAGGACTGGAAGAAAGCGATTATATGTCCAATCTACAAGACGGGAGATAATTTAACCTGTAAAAACTACAGAGGCATCTCACTTCTCAGCACCAGCTACAAAACCTTCACAATCCTCGTGAATCAAAAACTAGAACCTATAGCGGAAGGCCTTATAGGAGACCAACTGCTGACCTTAAGGCAAATTTTGGAGAAAACCTGGGAAAGGAATGTAGATATATACCAGATATTTGTAGACTTTCAACAGGCATATGACTCAATAAACAGAGAGAGGTTATACAAGATCTTATCGGAATTAGGAGCCCCCTCAAAGCTGGTACAACTGGTCAAATGTACAACAAATAGCTCACTGGCGAAAGTAAGGATCCAAAATGTTATAACAGAGGAGTTCGAAGTACGACAAGGACTTAGACAAGGATATGAACTGGCCCCCATGCTTTTCAATCTGGCTCTAGAATAGGTGATAAGAAAACATCAGTCCAGAGAAGTCTGTCAATAGCTACACAGTCGGTACAATTACTTGGATATGCGTATGACGTGAACATCTTGGGAAGATCCTTTTTGGCAGCAAAAGAAGCTCATGTCGAATTGAAAGAGGCGGCAAAGGACATAGGTCTGAAGATAAACGAAGAAAAAACGAAGGTGATGCAACAATCCAGAGTAGGAAGATCTAGAATAGGAAGAAATATAACCATCGACGAACATATTATAACCTACAAGTAGTCGATAAAACAGTCCACCTTGGGTCTACAATCACAAAAAAAGGAAGAAAAAGAAGAGATAACCGGACGAATACTACTTGCTAATAGAGTCTTTTATGCCCAAAAACAAATCCTGCACTCAAGATTTGTGCACAGAAAAATGAAACTCTCACTCTACAAAACAGTAATACGACCAGTATGTGTTATGGTAGCGAGACTTGGACTATGACCCAGGACATAGAGGAACGAGTCAACCGGTTTGAGATAAAAATTCTCAGATGTATAATAAGCCCAACCAGAGAGGATGGAATATGGTGAAGAAATTACAACAACGAGTTGTATGAAATTTTTGACGACCCACAACTCTCAATTTTAATTAAAATTAATAGACTTAGACTAGCCGGCCACATAATCATGATGGAGGGCAATCGTATCCCAAAACGGCTTATAGCATCAGAAATTTCGGGATGTAGGTCAGTAGGTAGACCCAGGAGGAGACAGCTCTCAGCTCTGACCAGGATCTCCCAGTTGTTGCGGCCTCTGCTAGTAGGTCTCTCCTCCACGTTGTTCTAAGCCTTCCGACACGACGGGAACCTTGCGGATTTCAGTCAAGGGTCTGTTTGGCTACATTTTGGTTTTCGCGTCGCTATTCTGCACTGTCCGTTCAATGGCAGTGGCGGTTCCTCTTTGGAAGCAAAGGAATCACTGCTTCCCTTCACCAAATAGGGAACTTCATAAAAATTAATTTGAATATATCAAGATTAATCGGAAGAAAAATCTCAATATATTTCGTCCTCTGGAAACACTAAGCATGCAATGTAGAGATTTTTTTATAAAAAATGTACAACTTAAATTGATCATACTACTGCATATGAAGAGTAAAGCATTCCCCACGATACGAGCGGTGAGCGGCAGAATGGCAAAAAATGCCCTCTAGCAGCGAAACTATTTCGAAAAAACTGATGAAAAAATGCAAAAATTCACGATTTTCGAGTCGCTTTCACTTTTTTCAAGATTAAATTCTTGAATAATAGGACCTATATTACAAAAAAGAAAGAACCTCGATGCGACGCACAAAAATTATTGGGCAAACAATTTTCCAAGCTAAAGTCAATTTTTGGAACGTGCATTAGGGGGCGTTCAAGTATTACGTAACCCAATTTTTGAAATTTTTTGACCCTTCCACCTGCCTGGAACGCGCCGTGACGTTTTTTTGTAACCCCCCTAAAGATTACGTAACACCAAAGTGACCACTTTTACCTTAAAGTGACAATTATATACCGCAAATTACCGGAAAGTCTGTTTACTTAAATAATTTTTTTTATTTAAATAAAAAAAACATGCTACATAACGTGTTATTCGAACCACCCTCCAGCCCCTGTAACGCATCGTAACATTTTACAACCCCCCTCCCTCCAAAATTGCGTTACGTATTACTTGAACGCCCCCAAGATATTTTGACTTGAAATTTTAACCAGTTATTGTTGACATCATAAAGTACAATTTCCATGAAATTTCACTGAAAAAATCTGAAGTAAAATTTTGCCGTTTTTTAAGTTTTTTTGAGGTTATGTGTTAAAAATTTCATATTGTAACCGCTGGTAGCCATTATTATGACGAGCAGCATTTATTTTGTTTGTTTCTTTGGGACCTACATATACCGAGATATGCATCTATATTTATAAAGTATGACCAAAATGGTAAAATCTTCACAAAATGGTCGATAACCGGTTGCTAGAGGTAGAAAATGTCCATTTCGTATAGCATGTACTTTTTTTCAAGTTTATGCTTCAAATTCGATTGTGAGGGTACTGTTAGGCAAAAATAAATTATTTTCAACCCTTAAGGGGTTAAAACTATTCTTAACTACTTTTCAATTACAATTTTAATGTAGGGGTAGTTTTACCCCCTTAAGGGTTGAAAATAATAAATTATTGGCTGGTAATACCTATTGAACCAAATTTTAAGCAAAAGCAAAAAAAATTTTTTTTTGCAATTTTTTTATATAAAGCTGTTTTTTATAATTGTAGGGGTAGTTGTAACCCCTTAAGGGTTGAAAATAATTTATTTTTGCCTAACAGTACCCTCACAATCGAATTTGAAGCATAAACTTGAAAAAAAGTAATTTTTACAATTTTTCTATTTTTAGCCGATTTAGGGTGGTTTCAACCCTTTAGGATTACCCCTTATCATAAAATTCACCTTGATTTAGTATAAATCAACCACCTTCGCAAATAAATATTAAAAAAAGTGTATTTCATTGCATTAGTTTTCATTATTATTGAAATAATCGCGAAAACCCCCTAAAAAGGGGTGTTTTTTGCATTTTTAAGGGTGACGCCCATGTTTTAGGACCGCGGGACGCCGATTTTCGTGATCAGCGACCCCAAAAACCTTTAGGGTTCGATTTTCTTAACGGTGTTATTTTGGAACACCCTAACGCGCGTTTTGAATGGACTATAAGGAACTGCACATCTTTCCGAAGGACGATGAGACTTTACAAATTTGCGACGAGAACGGAGTTCAAGTGCCGGAAGTTGACTTTCAGGACTTTTGTGAGGTTTTCCCCGTCTCAAGGAGAGTATATTATGTCAATGTTATCAAGAAAGCAGACGCAAAGGAAGTGACAGATTACGTGCAAAGATACTACACTCCGGATCAGATGTTGGCGTTATACGAATACTATCCTTCAAAATTAATGTTTAATAAATATTTTTTTAATTTCAAATAAAATAAACTATGTAGATCGTTTTTATCTAAAAACAATGCTTTGAATATTTTTTCGTCTTGTAAAAGAAATTTGAAATTCTTAGAGGAGATAGTGGAAAAGATTGCTTCTCAGCAGGCCCTCCATTAGCCACTTCAGCTACATAGTTTCTAGTATATGTTTCACAAGGATTGTGAAGTTTTTGTAGCTGGTGCTAAGGAGTGAGATCCTCTGTAGCTTTTACAGGTTAATTTATCTCCTTTCTTGAGATATTACCCAGTAGGACCTGTAAACTTACAGAAGTACTGAAATAAGCACTTACTAGTAATGCCATGTTCGCCCTGAGCCGAAATTATGTGATTTCGGAAAGTGATTTTGAAATTATGTAGAACCGTTCGCACTGGATTGAAATGATTCCGTTTGACAATTTCTTCTAGCACTGCTCATGTGTTCGTTTTTTCCTGCCCGAATTTCACTAGCAATTCCTCTTATAACAAAGCCTGTAGCTTATTTATTTTATATATCTTGGGTTTTTGTAATTTTAAGAATGTTAAAATGTGCAAAATTAACATTGTGTTATTAAAATGTGTCAAACTGACAAGTTCACCATCAAGAGAGACGTGCTGAATTGAGCTGAATTCGATTTTTAGGTTTGAGTATTGGCTTCGACACGATTTCGTTCGTAATTTTGCCAAAATTACGAAGTTTGAGATGATTTCGAAATGACAAGAATACATGGCAAATCACGTGATTTTGGGCGAAATCACCAAAATAGCCGAAATCACGTAATTTCGGCTCAGTGCGAACATGGTATAAGGGGTAGGCCTTACCATACACCTTATAGGAGTGCTTATTTTTACACACGATGTCAGAGGAGGTAAGGCCTTACTTTTTTACTTTCCCAACACTTTTATGCTATCAGGGTCTAATAGGTTCCCATCTATGTTTTTGCAGAAGTCTGTTATTGGCCGAAACTTTATTGGTGATCTGGCGAGTACCTTTGTACGCTTCACAGTGGGGCAAAATCCGAAAAGCTGGCCAAAAGTCAGAAAATCAAGTAATCGGTTCAAAAATCCGAATTCGGGGGTTTTTTGGGGTCACTGATTACGAAATTCATGTATTTATATAAAATATGATACTTTTTATAACATAATCGAGGTGCATGTCATTTTTATACTGACATGCTATAAAAACAAAAAAATGCATCACCATCAAGCGGAAGTTTTTTTAAGTGAAAGACTAGAGTCTCAGGAAAGGCCCTTTATACTGTTAACAATCTATTTTCTTCGTATAGAGTGCAATAACAGCAGCTCTAGTCGGGGAGGAAGGAACCGCCACAACCTTCCCGCGATATTTTCAGTCCACCTACTCGCAACCGTTACTATCGCGACTCTGACATCGAGGCATCAAGAAACAACTCGCTGGAGTGTTATGCCTCCTGAAACGAGTTGAGTCTCATCAACCAACCAATGACATGCGCTTTGGTAGAGCGGGGAAGGGCTAAGGCTATTCGGCCCTGTCATAAATATCCATAAATCTTAATAAAGTAATCTGTGCAGTTGACGCTCCAGCCAGTATTCCGGTAATGTTAACCCTGTTGGCTGATAGGACTGAGCATAATAAAACAATTAATTGGAACAATAAAATGAAAAAAATTATTATTGATTTACATTTTTCCATTATCAAGTTAGTGGGAGAAGTAAGAGAATAAACCGCGAGTACAAAGGATATAATGTCTGTTTATTTATTCTTTTTCTTCGTTTACTTTTGGATTGTAGACCGACAGTCTATAGTTTTATCGACCACTTCTAGATTTTGTTTGTCGCTAGTTATATTTCTTCCCGTTCTAAATCTTCCTACTCTTCGTTTTTTCTTTGTTTATCTTCAGGCCTATGTTTCAATTCGACATAAGTTTCTTTTGATGCCAAAAAAGAACCTCCCACGATGTTCACTGATGCACTTCTCTGGACTGACGTTAACACCCATTCTAGGGCTAGGTTGAAGAGCATTGTGACAGCCCAGTACTTGTGTTACAGCCTTTTGGCGTCTTACCTTTGCCAGTGAACTATTTTATCAGTTGGACCCAGCTTAAGGGGACTCCTGATACCCATAGAATCTCGTATAGCCTCTCTGTTTATTGAGTAATATGCCTGTTGAAAATCGAAAAATATCTGTTAAAGGTCTATTTACGTTACTTTCGCAGGTTTTCTCCAGAATTTGTTTTAAGGTCAGCAGCTGGTCCGGTTGACGTGTTTGTCCTAAAAACTATATTATCCTATAGGGATATCCGTTATAGGTTCTAGATTTTGTTTCACAAGGATTGTGAAGGTTTTGTAGATGGTGTTGGTATAACTTCTTCCTCCCACATGCTGCATATAAGTCAGTGTAAGGCTCGCAATAGTTGTAGTCCTCCTTGCATCGGCGCACAGTGGGAGATTTTGTTTTTTTACTCAAAATCTAATATCTCAAGAAAGAAAAAAGATAGAGCACTCATTTTTGAAGTGTTAACTTCTTTAGGCGCGTTTGGCACTTTTTTTTATTTTCTTTGTAATTGAATAGGGAATTAAGGAAAAATACTGAGAACGTAAAAAAATGAAAACCTAACCTGCAAATTGTTGTTAATCCTCAATTTTCCGCATATTCCAAACTGTTAAAGGATAAAAAATTAATTTTTTTACCTACTGTTTCTTATGTAGTAGGCAATAAATGTGGAGTACTTAAATATCACAAAACGAAAACTCAGGTTTAACAACAATTTGCAGGTTAAGTTTTCATTCTCTCACGTTCTCAATAGTTTTCCTTAATTCCTTATTCAAGTGCAAAGAAAATAAAAAAAATGAGTGCTCTATCTTTTTTCTTTCTTGAGATATTAGGTTTTGAGTGAAAAAAAACCAAAATCTCCCACTGTGCGGCGCTTGGCGATTAGTTGTTTTTGGCCTTTTTATAGGTTCACGTTCCTCATCCAGCGTCGGTGGATCTATTGACATATTATCTTGAGGAATTGCAAATGCCTCTGTCTGTAGGTCCTCATTCAGTATGGGAGTAGGATTCAATAGCTTCTAAAAATATTCTCTCCATCTTTCTTTTATCCTATCAGGTTCTGCTAATATGTTCCCATATATGTTTTTGCAGATTTCCGTTCCTGGCTGAAACTTATTGGTGATCTGGTCTTCCTTTGTACACTTGTCTAATTCCTTCTTCATTGAATTCTTCCTGTAACTGTAAGATCATCATATTTAGATATTATCCCTGTTTTCTTCAAAGCTTATCTACGCTTTTTCATTTTTGATTGAAGACTTCCATCCTTGCGATCTACTCCCGGTGGCTCTCGTTTCTTTCTTCAATTGCGGTTCTACAGTCCTGATCAAACCAGTCGATTCTAGCCTGCCTGGGGCCCAGCTTAATGTTTCTTCTGCTACGCTCTTTATGCTGCTTTTTCTTTGTTCCTATTTTTCGGGCTGTTCTTCTGCCTCTCTCTCTAGTTTTGTACGACAGCATGCTGGTAGGCATCTCTTCTTACTTCCAGCTTTAGTTTATCTACATAATATCGTTTTTTGGTTGAGTTTTCCTTCTATGCGTTTTGTTTTTTATTCGGGTTCTCAATCTCACCTTGGCTAGATAGTGGTTCCAGTCACAGTAGGCTGCTCTCATTACTCCTATGTTCAATTTACTCGTGGCCCCTGTTCTCTCAATTGGGACGTTGTCAATTTGGTTATTAGTTACTCTGTTTGGTGACTACCACGTCATTTTAAGGATAGTTTTGTGCGGGAGCATTGTTCAACTTATTACCATTGAGTTTGAGCTTGCTTCCCTATGAATCCTATTTTGCACATAAAAATGGATAATTTCCCACAACTAGACGTCAAGATGCTTTAAAATTTTGTGAAGAATCAGATTAGATTGTCAATTTTTATTTACAAAATAAATTTTACTTCTATCTTGGGAATTTAATATTATACCATGTTTCCATCGCACTTAAAATCCGCAGGTTTTGATAAAACGATTTGGCGAAATCCAAATGCGTTTATATCGCACCAAGCAGTTTTCGCTTGTCATAACAAACTTGTAACCAGCTTGCACACCAAAATAATTAAAATGGAGGATATTGTTGTGCAATGCGAAAAAATAATGAAAAATTTCCAATGAGTGATGAATTTAAATTCTAACAGTGGTATTATATCAACAAAACTGAGAAATATGGAAAGAAAAGGCTGTAAAATAAGGAAAAATATAAACATTCCTTTAAGCTCCATTTTTCCGCTCTAATTATATTTCCTTTTTCTCGCTATCGCACTTTTTTCTGCCATTATAAACGTTGAACGGTAGAAAATTTAAAAATAACAAATTCGCACTGTCAAAAAATGTTTACATGTTGCGTTTGGCGCCCAGCGGGCCTGGTTGTAGGTGCAAGGATTAAAAAGGAACCCCACATTATTTATCTTCTTCTTCTAAAGTTGCAAGTATTAAGCGTTTTTATCGAATTTGACTACTAAAGGATATCATAAACGATTATCTATATGAACTCAAAGTCGCCTTGATTTAGTTCAAGAACAAGGTAAGGCGGTACCGACATAGATTTTTACTGCATTAATTCTACGGAAATTGAAATTTGCATGCAATAAACCGCACTTTAGGAAGTGAAACTTGCGCAATATTCTTATTTAATTAGGGTAATTACCTGGATCAACCTTCATTTTCACTCTTCTATGCGCGGTTTTTTTCGTTCATAATCACCTCAAGCCAGACCTAATCAATTGATAAAAAGTTCCGCTTGATTTAATCTTCCAGTCTTTAAGCATGGCTTTAAATGGAGATTACTTTTTGTACATATTTTAATTAATTGTTAATGTTGAGGGAGAAGGATTTTGACAATCGTTTAGGACCAAAATGTTTTCTTTAACGACCTTCAGCGGTCATCTCGCTCAAGCGAGTATCTCGGTTAAGTAGGTAGGCATTGAAAAATTGATGAGGTTCGAAGATTAAGTAATGGGAAAGCGAAATTATGCGAGATTCACGCAACTTCCAAATTGTTTTAATTTTAAAACGAAATTTTCCTTCTTGATACACATCGAGTTATATCTTTCCCATTTTTGGGGTAATTCGTAATTGAATAATTGTTGAGTCAATATGTGTTGCACTTGTTTTGAAAATAACACGGAAAAAAATATATACAGATTCTTGGCTTCGTGCATCGTTGGTCACCTGAGTACCAAACTACCAAATCCCTGATAGTCAAGCAATGTTTTTCTTCATACCATTTAACAAAAAAACTTTTATGCTTAATTGAAGAAAAGCAGTCTTGGGGAGTTTTGACTTGTGCACTGGTATGGATCTCACCTCAAGGTTTTGGTTAGCATTTTAAAAAATGACTCATTAATAGGTACCAAGTCGATATCTTACCCGATAGTCTTTATTATCCTCTCAGTTGTTATTTTGCCGTCGGCGCTAAAACAATAAGCATTTAATTAAATTGTTAAGAAATATAAACAAAAATGCTTCCGCCGAGAGTGAAAGTTATTATATGTTGTTGATCTACTTCTTATGTTTGGATCAACATTTTTCAATTATTTGCTAGATTTATTACATATAGCTTGCTTAACAATTTTTCTTGAATTTTTTCGACGTGAGAAATAGTATTAAAGTAGTTTTATTGTTGATTTTTTTTGTTGTTGATTTTTAACTAATATACAAAGTGATAAAAAAAATTCAAGTTCGTTTATGGTAATAAATAATAGTCGTTAATTGTGAAAGGGAAGTAGCCTAATTGAACTCTGAATACATTTGCCGATTTCTTTAAAAAATTATAAAATTAATAAATTTTTCTGTTGCAAATAAAAGAAATCGAGCGAATAGTAAAGCAATGGTGATATTTGTGTTTACAAAACAGAAAAAGAACAGATTTCAATGGAATTGTTTCCTTTTATCATGAAAAATGTCATGAATTGATGAAAAGCGCTTTTTATGTAGGTAATTAACATTTGTCAGTTAGTGAATCTTCGTTATAGAGTTGGTGAAGTACCGCGCTAGTGAACTGAAAGTAGTCTAGATGCATTCCATGATAGTATCTTTGTAAGTTTTACTGGTGAATTGTATTTGTTTTGTAAAGTGCTGCCCCCCAGAGATGGTAGTTCAAGTATTTGATCAGTAAAGAACACAGTATTTGAAAGTGTTGCGGAAACTTTGGGTTACATGCCATAACTAGTTTGTAAAATTTAAGAAATCTAATTTATGAATCATTAAAAGTGCAAGAAATCCATATTTTTTTAACTTATTTTACAGTAGTATGGCCAGCTTAATACTTGATCGAATTCTCAAACGGCACAAATTTTTCAAATCAAGGAGTTCTTATGCCAATTCCTTATTCTTGCTTGTCCAAATTATTTGAAGGGTACGGATCAAATTCCATCTCGGGATGGTTTCCGGAGAAAGCTTGTTTCTACGAACGAATTACGAACGGAATTAATACGAATCCTTTGATAAATATTGATTGATGATATTCTACCAAACTCACATCGTTATCATTTCAGATTTCATTTCGTTAACATTTAGTTTTATTTTGTATCTAATTTTTTCGACTCAGATTATATAAAATAATTTTCCTACGCAATGAGTGGAGTGAATAAAAATTGAGTGTAAGTGTTCACTACATTTTTTGGAGTGAACAGTTAGTTTGGCGCGAATAAAAAAATCTTTCGTTAAGTTTCATTAAGTACTTCACTCTGTCATTTCTCCACACAGAGTGAACACTTCATTTTGATGTGAGTAAAACAAGGTTTTAACGTTTACTTGTGAGTGAACAATTGTAAAATTTGTGGTTGGCTGTGAGGACCTTTTTTATTCATTTTAATAAAATAAATTTAGTTTCCACTCCACCCAATGGATGGTGTGAATAAAAACTAAGTGTACACTTAAAGTGAATACTCCTGAGTGGAGTGATTCGTTAAAAATGAACACTTGATTTGGTGTGAATAAAAATGTCCTCATTCAAATGCAATTCACTCATGGGAAATTTTGGGATTCAAGTGTTGCAGTGTTAATGTTGTACGCCAAGTAAGAGTCAAAGTAGGCAAATATTTTATTTTCATCAAAAAGCAAAGTAGTACAGGTAAAATACTAAAAATAACGAATATGTTTGGGTACAGGCTGATACATGGCAGAGAATTCTTTTAGGGTGCTTAATAAGAGGCTATAAGGGGCTAAGGCTCAAGGGAAGGGGTTTAAGCTCAAAATATAAGTTTTTTGGTAATTTTTTCGCTAAATAATGTTTACAAAGTTTGTATATCATGCGATTATCTACAAAAAAAAAATTTATACATTTACCCGTACGAATTTCCATTCATAAGTTATCACCGTTTTAAAGATTTAAAATACTCATATGAACTTGTTAAGGTTATCAGACGTTCAATAAATTCTTTGTCTTTGCGAATACTAAAAAATGGAGTCACTCAAGCTTTTGCTTCTTATACTAAATAAAGAAAACACATGTACATGAAAGATGACCTGAAATGGCACCAATTGAAATTCGCCCTATTTCTGCTCCGTCCTCTAAAATGATCCTTTCTCTATTCCATAACACGGATCGTTTTTTACAAATAGCTCGAGTTAAACGCTTTTAACAATACATGTCAGCTATAATGTATACTTCTTTTAGAAGAAGTTTTTAGTGTAAAGATTCTTTCTTGTCCCAATAAATATAAAGAATGCCCTCCTTTGTTTAACTGGCAGTTTCGCTGTTTTTGCTAGTTTTTAGTATCTTATTTTCATAGTGAATTATTCTTTCTTATTTTCATAGTGAATTAATTTTTCATCTCCTGTTTAGGATTCATAATTGAACTCTCACGAAAAAATAAAGAACTGTATACGCGTACTCGATCTGTCAATGTGGGTTCTTTCAAGGCTCAGTGGAGAATGCCAGGTGTTTGCAGATGATACTAACCAGATATCGAGCTAGAACTGCGGAAGGGTTAGAAAATAGTGCTTCTTGCTTTTTATTTCCAGCTGATTCAACTAAGTTAGAAGTTGCCATCACGAATTTTCTGAAATTGCTTTTTCACTATTGGTTCAGATCGAGCATTTTCCCAATTGCGAACCGAAAGATAATTTGAATAGCTACAACTTTATAATTTGATTTTTCGATCCGAAGTCACGTTTTTCTTTTATTCGCTAGAATGGGTTTTTAACATTATCCGGGATTTTTCAGGATAAGTTCGCCATTCCAAATTAAAAACTAGTTGGGATGTGTGTTTGACCCCTTCGGTCCACGCGATCAACTTCCCAGTATGATGAACGTAGACGGAATAAACTTAATTCTTACAAAATAGTAACACGTTTAGCACTGGTGACAAATTGACTAGTATGAAAACTGGTGAATCAGGCTGAAAGTAATCCTGAGAAAAGCCAGTTCAAATAACTAGGTCTGTTCCAGTACTTTTCCTGCACAAAGGAGGCCCGGCGCAAAAGAAAATTATCTCAGATTATCGGCTATAATGAGTATTGAATTTCTGTATAGTTGTTATATCCCGTAACTGTGGCTAAGGTGTTAATAATGCTATTTCTTTTTATTCGGTCGAAATGACTAATTAACCCTATATTTTTGTAACGCCATCAATTATTTTCATGAATAAGGTATTAGTGTACGCAGAATACTCCCCCCACCTATCTAAAATTGTAAAAACGACGGTACCACAATACCAACTTCCAGAGTTATGAGTCGTCAAAGTCAAAATTTTGTTTTTTTAACAAAAATGTCACCTTCAACCACCTTTTTCTCCAAAATATTCATAGTTTTTTTTCCAGAATAAGAAAGCTTGGAATGTTTCCTATGAATAATGTCCAAAGAATTTTTATACTACGGCCTTTACATTTGGGGAAATTGCAAGCAATTTTGACTTTAAAATTGAGGGGTTTGCAGCAAAAAAGAGTTAACTCCATTTTTAGGCCAAACAGAGTTAACAACCATTTCTTGGGGGAAAAAATGGATTCTTTCGTTTAGTTAAACCAAGACTTATTTACCGTTGATAGTTCTCAAGTTATCTGCTAGAATGAGTTAGCTGCTTCATTCGCTTGGGTCAAAATGGAGTTAACTCCAGGAGCTAAGTCTTTGTTGTCCCAAATGTTTGTTGTAAAACAGCATGGAGGTAACCTATTTAAACCTAAATAAACCTATTTTCTTGAAAATAGTCCTTATTCAATTCTTGCTTACTTTAAAAAGAAAATAATTTTCAATTATTTGGGCCAAAAAGGAGTTAACTCCAGAATAAAATTGACTCTAGAACTGCGAATTTGACGAATTTCTCAATGGAATTTGGCCAAAACATTAAGTGGTAGGTGACAAATAATTGCACGAAGACAAAGGCGATTTAAATACATTCATCCATTTTTAAACAGTTTTTTATATTTTCCCAAAAATTATAAATATTGGAGTTAACTCTTTGTTGCTGCACGCCCCTCAATTGTCACTTGGTTTTTTTCGGCATAAGCATAAGAAAAAGAGTACTAAAAAAGTACGAAATTAGGCCAATTTTAGTATTAAAATTGCTTATAACTTCGAAAGTAAAAGCCTTAGCATAAAAATTGTTTGAACACGAAGGTCGTTTAAATGAAAAAACCGTTCAATCGAATTTTATGAAAATCTTTTCAGATCATATTTCCGTTAATACGCTTAGAACGACTCCTCAACGAAGTCGTTATCTTTTTTGGTTCGCGCGATATCGTGCAGGAAAAATGACCCCATACGTACGCACACACACGCACCAACATACTTCCTCTCAAATTTTTGCTTAAAATGCTCTTGGGACCTTGAAAAATGAAAATACGTTGAAAATTTCGATTTCGATTTTCGGACCGATTCCCTATACCTGGAAGTTAAAACAGAAAATGCTAAATTCTAAAAAAGATTTTAGAAATTTTTGACCACATTCTTTGTTTCCTGTTGGCAGTTATTAGATGGATTTGTGTAGATTGATTGGACTATTCGTGTTTCTTCTAATTTTAAATTTCCCAAACTGATCTTTTCCATCCTGGGCCTTTGAATCATTTGTGTCGCTATTTGCTCTCTATACCTGATTTTAATCATGAAATGGCCAGAGCCCCAGGTTGCTCCCCGGTAGGATCTTGCATATAATACATTGTTTACCTCTCCTCTCTACTAGAACGTGGGCAATCTCGTCCTTCATAATCCCGTCGGGTGATATCCACATCATTTTGTGGGTGCTTTTATGTGGAAAAAAGGTGAACATAATGACTATTCCGCCAGATGTGGCATCCTTGTTGTTAGTGTGGTTGTGTAAGCTGTGTATGCCTATGGTACCAGCCAATTCCTCTTCCTTTCCTATCTTCGCATTAGCGTCTCCCAAGATTATCTAAGGTCGATCAATTGCATGATGTGTTCTCTAGGACGAATATCCATATAATATGTATGTGTGAAACGTGGTTAGATGAAAATGTTAGCGCTCCGCTCTTGTTGCAATTCCAGTTTATAACTTGTTCAGAAATGATCGTCGTGGGCGTGTTGGAGGAGGTGTATCGATCTACGTACATAATACCTTAAACAACTCCTCTTAAAATCTCGTCACCTGGTGAAATGGTTGAATTCATTGGTGTTGAAGTGACAGCTGATTGTGAAATTTTACCCGTAGCCTCCAGGGACCTTCAGTCCGTGTAACATCATTGACTTAACTTACCGATTGAATCAACTCTGTCGTTCAAAAGGATCGTGAAGTTATTATCTATGGTGATTTTAATGTAAAGGCCCTGAAAGCTGGTCCACCGCGCATGCATTGTCCTATCTCCTGCTGCTTAGATCTAAAGGCTCTCAATATTCAACCAACCTATTATAATACGCCATCCCCCTGCCAGTCCCCCTGCCAGTTGGATTACATGTTAACTATAAACATACTTAAGGTACTATTTCATAACCAGATCTCTCCTCCAAGCAACTTTGTTCATGATCTTTATGACGTATAGGATGAGATTGGCGGCTATTCCTAAAGTTATTTCCTTCATTTATCGCGACTTTAAGAATATTGAGAAGGACCTCTTGAAGACTGAGTGTAGTTGTATGACTTGGGTCTATCGATATGGGACTCTAGATGGAAAGGTGCCATATTTAACAAAAATACTTTATTAAATTTATATGATCGTTATGTCCCTCTAAAGATGTGTTGTGTACGTGGGCGAAGGTATCCTTGGATTACTGATAACATCCATCGTGCAATGGTTGAGAGATTTCCTCATTAATCAGTACCGGGGAAGGACTATATAGCAGATATAAAGATGTGCGCATGTTCGAAAAAGTTATGGAGGAATATCCGCAATTTGGGAATACTTGGCAGTGATCATAACAAAGCTGATATGGATCCAAATGTGCTAAACAACTTCTTTGTGAATAGTACATTTTGCGGCAGAATTTAAATGATCTGGCTGATGTGGGGTTTAGTTTTAGAAGCACTGAGGCCTCTGAAATACTTGCAGCTATACACTCTATCAAGTCGAGTGCCACAGGACTCGACTTTTTAACACCCGTATTCCTGAAATTGTTTGTGCCTATGATGTCATTAGGTATATCTGCAACCTATCCAAGGGAAGTCACATTTAAACATACGTCAATTTGCTTGTCGGTACATCCATTGAGACTTATGGCGCAAGGTGTGCGCTTGCCTTTCTTCATAAATTGATATATGCTAAGAGTCAAGATAGTGCAGTCGCTGGATCTAGTTTATATGCATACTATGAGGACTGGATTCTGTTAACAGAGATTAATTGAGAATAGCTCAAAGAGAAATAATATGGATGTTGCCGCTTAATTTTTGGGGCCAATTTATTTCACCCCCTCTTTTTTTGTTGGGACCTCTGTGTCTTTCGGGGCCTCCTGTTTGACGATGGATTATGATGAAGCACAGCAAAATAAGTCGAAAATATGAAAAAATTTTTTTTTTCAAATTTCATATATTTTCTTATATGTACATATTCCGCAAAAGCCCCCACCCATAGCTACTAGTATTATTTGGAAACGATTAACGCTGCAACATGTTTTTAACAATACCTAAAACTTCAAGTATCGATATCTCAAAAACGAAGCGAACTACCGGGAAAAATAATTTGCATTTTCGTTTTATTTAGGGGCGTTTCAATGAAATTCATAATTAAAATATCAGCGCCATGGATGTCGTAGCTTTTATATAACTACAAACCTTTGTGAAATACCTCAAAACATCAACTTCAAGTGTCAAATCTCGAAAACTAAGCGTGATATCGAAGAAAGTCCCATCGCAGACAGACAGCAATTTTAAAAATAGTTTTTGTACAGACAGACATTCCAATTATATTTATATGGGTAGATCGATAACCATATGAACTTAGAAAAACACAATTATATTTTGAAATCACAGACAGACACGCCTTTTATATTTATATAGGTACATTGGAATGATGCAGGTAATAGTATTCTACTTGTCATATCGTTTGATACCTATATCGGCGAGCAATAATAATAACAGTGATGAGCTAGAACAAATTTTTAAAAATGTTTCATTGTTTCAAAATATCACAGAAGTAATATCTATGATAAAAGGAGGCAGCATTATTTTCACACTACACGCAATGTGTGTGAAAGAAGGATAAAAAATGAAGGGGAAGTACGAGTGGACAATAAGGGACAATACAAGTGCAATCAAGTAACGCGAGTGCTGTACCAACACGAAATTTTTACGCATACATACTCAAATTCTATACCGGCACGTGCTTTGTTCCAATGTTGCTTCGATTTGAGAATGTAAATATTGCAATAGGGAGGGGAATAAAAGAACATTTCTGTTTCGTTCATACTCTTGTGCTTTTTGCATGAAGTGTATCTGCATCGCGCGTTTGTTAATATTATTAGCAATTTTTCCTTAATGTTATCGCTTATTTATTCTTTCATATGTTTAACTCTTTTACTTGTCCTTGAGCTCCACCTAATCACTCTTGTTATTATTGCTCGCTGCCTATATAGAATTGGTTGTAAAAAAAATGCTAATCCGCCATTTTGTGTTGGTCGCCATTTTGAATTTGGATTGACACCAAATAGGTTATTGTACTGCACTTATAATCCTCTTTCATTTGATACTCATGTCGCGGGTCGGGGGGCGCAATTGCGAAAATCGGTCGTCATCTTGGAACCGCCATCTTGATTTTTTTACAAAATGGTCAGATTGCATTGCCACGCGAACTATACATATATGTGGAAAATTTCAAGTTGGTTATATGGAAGTGGGTCGAAGTCGAGTAGCAAGATTTGTCTAAAAATACATACATACAGATAAAGCAAATATAAAGGATATACAAATAGCCTGAATCTTCCAGTGAAAGTCCCATCCCAATCGGATCAGCCGTTTCCGAGATTAGCCCGGACAAACAGACATACAGACAAATTTTAAAAATGTGTGATTTTGTTTTAATATGATGTAAATAACCTTATGAACTTAGAAAAACACAATTATTTTGAAATCACAGACAAACACACCAATTATATTTATATAGATAGATTTCGCCATCTGGTCTCTTGCGATGCTGCTACTTTTACTCGATATCTGTACTCAGAGTTCACTAAATAATTATTTCCACTGAGATAATATTCTTTCTTTCTTGTCTTCTTACAGTAATTCCATGCTCTCTCCTCTACCACCGTTTGTAAGCACAAGTCTAGTATAAGTATTGAGGTATTGAGTGGAGTAAAACCATTTGTGGTTGTGGGCAATTCTTTCAATGAAATGATACTTTTATATGTTCCCGTGTCAAACTCGGATTTAATTTCCAGATATTATAAAAAGGAGAGAAAAGAGATATTTTACTAAACAAAAATTTCATTTTGTTACGTCTGAAGTTCCAAGTTATGGATAATCGATGGCTAGCTACTTATTGATGGCCAGGAAGCTTTTCCTCTTCATTTCATTTCACTATGTGAATTAATTATAGTTCTTATAGATTCCCCAAAAGGCTGAATTTTAATATCCTTAACCCCACATACAAGAAAAGCCACATTAAATGTGATAGGTTCCTTTTGAATAGCCACTTTCTTATCAAACGTATATAGCCACTTTCTTAAATACGTTTGTTTTGGTGCAAATATTAACAATGATAGGACATGCTTGCGTAGAATAGTAATGTTATCACTGTTTTTACACTACCACATTATCAAACATAAACTTAAACCAATTTTATTACCGGTTAGAAAACAATTGCTATCAATATTTATTTAAGTCTACCAGAAATTAGATTATGCTGCGCCGCTTTTAGTGCATACTTGTCCCACTGAATAAAGTTTAATGCAACTCCTCAAGCACAATTTACTTAATTATAATAATCGGTCTGAAACGGTTCTGTTCGACTGTAACTATGTTAACACATTAATTGTAGCATTAACTTTTTCATTGATGTGCAGTATTGTGAGCAGTTTCTGTTATCCATTAGGGAAGGTGCACGAGTTTTCTTGTAGTTTATTTCAATTAAGTTAAGACATCCATTCATTAGAGATACCCTAGAGAATCTTCAAAATGTTCTGGATTCCTTTAGTTAAATAAATACAAATCAAACTCTGTGTTTCTTTTCCACTTCTTGAAAATTTTGTATGGCATTTTTCATGGTGACAATTAATTACTTTCTCTTTCGTCTAAAGTGCAATAGAACGATAATATATCAATAAATAATAAACAAATTTAATTTTCGGTTTCCAAATAGTAATCAACGTATGGATATGTGTATTATCTCCAATCGACTAATAGCTTTACTTGTCTAAAAATGAGCTTAAGGCTTAATTATACGTTTAATGTTGGTCTGACTCATAAATCATTAGCAGTAAACATGCATCATTATTTAAAAAAATCATTTTAATATCTATTCTCTTTTGTCCCTTAATTCCAAACATTGTGGAATTAATAATGGGATTTTTATCGAAGGCATGTTATATCGTTTTTACACTGTGAGTATGAAATAAACCCTTTCTATTTTTAATTTACATTAATAAATCAAACATTTCATTTTGTATATTATTGATAAATATTTAAATAAAAAAAACTTGTTTCTTTAATTCTAGCCTCTTCGAACAAGAAATTATGAGCTATGTTCCCGTAGAAGAAAGAAGCCCACAAGGATCGCCAACGTTAAATTCTAGAATTCCACAGAGAGCACCTCCACCATTTCGACGTGATTTTGAAGCAAAGCTTCGTGGTTTTTATCGTAAATTAGAATCTAAAGGATATGGTCAAGGACCACATAAATTAAAGTAAGATATGATTTTATTTTATTCTTTTATTTTTAAATGCAAATGTGTTTCCAGATTGCACATAAGAAGATCTCATTTACTTGAAGATGCATTTCGCCGTATTATGTCAGCTAATAAGAAGGATTTACAAAGAGGTCGATTAGCTGTTATTTGGGACACCGAAGAAGGATTAGATTATGGTGGACCCTCTAGGTAATTTTATGAAAAGGATCAATCAAATTATTAGTTTGAAATTTACGTATTAAGTTTTATTGATAATCAAATCTGCAGTTAAAGAATTACACTATTCACCTTTTCACAAGATTCTAAATCGCACAAATTTTAATACTTATTTATATTATGTATTGCTTGTTTAAAATCTTTTAGTTAGTGAGTGCATCTGTAATGAAAAGCTCTTAGCATGAGCAATTGCTACAGCCGGTCTTTAAAATAATTATAGAGACCTGTGAGGTCTCTTCCGACACTCTGTATCTTAGTGGATAGTGGGGATAACCCCTCTCATGGGCGTAGCAAGGTAGGGGCAGGTGGGCCAGGCCCACCCCAGAATCCTTCTGGCCTACCCCAGACTAAAAGTGAATAACTTATTAAAAACAAGATACATCCGCTTTGGAACCAGTGATGTTACATATTAATAATAATAACAATCATTTATTGTGGTAGTAGTACACAAGATTTACATTTTTTATAGTACCATGTACATATTTTTATTTATAAATCTTAGACTTATTATCATAATTCTAGTTTCTAAATACATATACATACTATAATAAGGCTATACTATAATAATTGTTGATACTGTGTGGTTCAAAGAGTTAAGTCGTTTAGTTTTAAATTTACTTACTTTAGTTTTAAAGTTACTTAGCTCAGCTAGCCATCCAACGAGCTCAGCGCTTAGCCCCTGCTCAGCTGCTGGGTGCGCTGGATGCGTCCATCGTTTGTAGGTTAGAATCGAGTGCCGAGTACAAAATTTGCATTCAAATCAGAATTCAGGGTAATTGACCGCGAAAAATATCAAATATATCAAATCATGTCTCCTATGGTAAGTTTAAAAACCTCTCCCAAGCCCTGAAAAAAAAGTTTTCAAATGCATGAAAGCTAATGGGCGCACCGCGCATAGTTATAGTACGTAAAACCGGTTTTATAAATGAGAGACGGACGGAAGTGGAAGAATTTAACGAAACATTTTTCATGCAAAACCAAACGTACTAACATTATGTACATATAATGTACTTGTACATATAGTAAACACTACTTCTACATATCTTATGTTTTCTTTAGCTTTGTTTTTATCTAACAAGTCATTTTCATCTGCCCAAATCAATTTAAAATTCATGTAGCATTCAAAATATTACACCCCGTCTGCGTTCCGAGGAATGTAGAAAACCAGTTTTACTACACATAATTATGGCCTTGCGGAGGCTCAATCAAGCCAAAGCCGGGCAACTGCAAAGAAAATGTTCTGTTGTCTCTTTGGATTGTTCCGCCGCAAAGCTACGGAAATCGGTATTGTATGGAATTCAAAATTCGTCTGAATGTTCTCCAACCGGCCAATGTTCTATGATGACACAATTCTCAAGCCATAGGGGGCCACGCTACGAAGCTGGGAATCCTGCAAAATAACTGTTGCTGTAGCTTCCGGAAGACGAATTAGAGGAAACACTTCCTGTGAAAATTACCAGCTCTAGCTAAAACCAGGCAGCGCACAAGGCAGTTACCTTCTGGAAAATTTAAAGATCTCCAGACTAGAGGTCAGAGCACTGATAAGCTTCATAACCTCCACAGGTTGGCTTTAAGCACCCACCATAGTCGGTCAAACTTGGGCCTCCAGTCGTACTGAAGGCACCCACTTTCATCTAATCTAACCCACACCCAGCAGCCTGCTTCTCGCAGCCTCAGGACCATTAACCTGCTGGTGTCTGTATTGTCTTTTAAATTTCGATTGTTACTTATTTATTTTATTAGCGTGTTAGGTAAGGATGGTGACACACAATAGCTGCGTTCCTTTTCTGCTAATTTTTACTATTTTTTACACTTGCGTACTAGCAACTACACTTGCTCTTATAAACGAGGAGGTAGCACTTGCAATTACAATTGAAATCCGCTAGGGGGAAAGCGGCCATTTCGAGTCTATTGTGAATTATTTTCACTTTCGCCATTACCCGCTAGATGGCTTTTATTTGTGTCGAGCTGATTTGCTCATATAAAAACGTCCATAAATAAAACTTCAGTCGTATAATTATCAAAAATTATTATCTTTCGTTTTACTTTAGAAATTATCGCATTAATTTCTCCATTGTGTCACAAATTCTTCTTTTAAGAATTTTTTATTTGTAAAGTTTAAAGTAACGTCAAAAATTTCAAGTGAGATTTTACTCAAATCAGAAAATTTTGCGTTCCTTTTCTGCTCTGCTCACAAGTACTAAATAGTAGAAAAGGAACGCAGCTATTATTGATCAATTCATTGTCAATTGTCAGTTTAGAGGCCAAGGGAGATCCAAGTGATATTTACTGGGATGCGCACCATCCCCGGCTATTAGTTGACTTAATAATTTAGTCAACCTATTGAGCCGTGTATCATCCGTGTAATTTGTGATCTTTACTTTAAATTAAAAAAAAAACACGATTTGTAAAAACATTTTTTGAGTTTTTTGCTTGAAATTTGATTGAGTTATCAGCCAAAAAGGTAAAACTACCCCTAGATTAAAGTTGAAGTTTTTGCAAAATTTTTTCATTTAAAGTTGATCTTTAAAATCGTAGAGGTAGTTTTAGGCGGCTCTCACACTGAGGCAATAAGCAACTGATGGCAATAGCCAACACGCAATATTATCGGTATCACCTATTTTACATTAAATCATTTTCATAATCAGCGACCCAAAAAACATATAGGGAACGAGTTGCAATGCTGTGTTACGTTTCGATACCTAAACTCGTAATAGAGGACGTGACTCCTAATACACTTACTACGATTACATGCCGGACTGAGGACTTGACTTGAACTTGAACTGACAGTTAAATGCTCTTGATTTGAAGTCGATCTGGGGTTATATGATTTTCAAGTCTATTTGAAGCCGACTTCAAGTATACATGTAATCATAGTAACTGAGTTTCCGTGAGAATTCAACCCGAGTTAAACGTCATGTACCAAGTTTCCATGGGGGTCGAGTGGAGTAGTGGTTCAGCTCAACGACTTAACTCTAAGCATTTCCATTGCTGCCTTCCATTTCAACTCAACCACAACTCAACTCGACTCCCATGGAAACTCGATAATAGTATTCCGTAGGAAATATAGAAGAGCAGCGTGATGCAAGAATATTTGATTGTTCTTTTAAATAAGAATTATTAGTTTGATATTGTTTTAAATAAGAATTATTAGTTTGAGATTGAGGTAATTACATTCTTACATTTTTTAGTAATAGTAATAGAGTTAACCCTTCTAACACAGAAGGCGCACTTCTCAGCTGAGCCAAGAAAGGTTTACCTACTCAGCACACTCTAGCGCTGAGACTAGGCTCACAACTAAGCATGCAAACATAAAATTAGTAAAATTAAAAACATCCAAATTAACATGTAACCCACGCAAGCAACAGGAACCATTAGCGGTCCCATAAGATTTAAAAGACTCCTTTTAAGGACATCTTTACTGATGCTCACGCTAAAGACATTGATATTATTGTTAACATCAACGAACATGCGACAAAGGAGCTGTGAACAAATACAACATCGGCCACCTCACGACGCTTGTGAAGAGAGCTTAAGTTGAGAGCTACTCAACTACTAAGCCGAAATTCATATGATGGAAGAACTATTGGGTTTTCCCAAGGAAGATGATTCACTGCGAATCGAACAAACCTTCGTTGAACCGATTCAATAGTTCTAACATGCGAATTTTAGTGAGGAGATCAAACCTGGGACGCATATTCGAGTAATGGTCTGAAAAGAGAAATGTATAAATGAGAACTAAACTACCTCTGGAAGAGATATAGTTGATGTGAGTGGAAAAATCCAGGGGCCGGTTCACGTAACTCGACAACGAAAATTTTTTTTCGTTTCGCGTTTACGTAGCTCGAAAAATTTGTAAATTTTCGTTTGTTGGCATCAATAAGCACTCGAAAACTCTTACCCCGTCCATTGAGTGGGTGGTATTCTCAAGAGGGGGAGTGACATAGCGGCATCGGATAGAGCAGAATTTGCGGCGAACAGAGAAGCTAATAGGCAGGCCTTGGGTTTGCTTTCTGTTATCACTTCCTTGTTGTGAATAAAGGGAGGTGTTGAGGAGGAAGTAAAATTCTTCTTGATGACACTTATCAAGGACCAGAAGTTCGCCCACCCCTTGAGCACTTCGCGGTAGCTCGGCTCGCTCACTCAATGCGCCACTCTTTCTTTTATTGCAATTTCTCGCGTGATAGACTTATCGCCAAAAAATAAGGGACTAAAGCAAGAATTCCATAAACATTGAGGCCTTACGCACAAGAGTCGACGGATTTGCAATCCCAGTTTCAAACTGGTTTCACCATTATCACGCTCACACCAGTTTGCAACCAAAATAAAACCTTTGTCCGCCCACAAGCGCAACTGATTTTTCATCAATCGGTGTTCTATGCTCACGTAGATTTTGTTGAATAAACTTTGACACGTACAAATGTAACCACGCAACTGAAACTGGTGACATTTTATTTATTTATTTATTTATTTATTTATTTATCTACGCCAATCGGCATTATACATACACAGATTACATTAGATTACAAATGGGTTATACAAAAAAACAAGATGACGTTCGGAGAGACGACAGAATTAATTAAATAAGATTTGATTACAAAATTGTACAATATTCAACAGATGAAAATTTATTGATCATTACAAAGCAAATTTTTAATACTCCCAGAAAACGATGACAGGGATCCTCCAAAAAAGTCAACATCCGCGTAGCATTGGTTCACAAGCCTGGCTATTCGGTTTTTGGGTCCATGGTAGACGTAATTTCTACTAGAGCTTACTACTGACAGCAATCTCCTAGTTCTTAGCTCAACTCTTGAACAGACAAGTCCAAAATCAGCTAGAATTTCTGGCGAATCGATCTTTCCGTTGATGACTTTGAAGAAGAAAGACAAGTCAGCCACCTGTCTGCGACTTAATAGGCTACTGAGCTTATATTGTTGAGCAATGTCACTTATGGTGTTAACATGCTCAGAACCCTCAATATAGAGTAAGCATTTACAAAATTTACGTTGTATTTTTTCAATACGATTGATGTGTTGTTGAGTATACGGAGACCAAACCACAGATCCATACTCCAGTATAGGTTTGACGAACGCTGAGAAAAGAAGTATCAGGGTTTTGGCATTTCTAAACTCTTTGCTTGCTCTATAAATAAAACCTAGGTTTCGATACGCACGAAGTGTTATGGCATTGATATGTTCGGAGAAGGTTAATTTGTCATCAAATATTACTCCAAGGTCTTTAATGGTTCTAGCCGTTGGGACGATTTGGCCATCAAGTATGTATATTACTGGAAGTTGCCTCTGGGATCGCGTAAATGAGATCGCTGCACATTTTTTTATGTTTAAGGATAATTTATTTACAACACACCAAGCCTCAATTTCGCAGATGTCGAGCTGGAGGGTATAAAGATCTAGCTCATTATTAATTTCTCTATATATCTTCATATCGTCGGCATATAATTGATATTCTGAACTGATGTTATCACCTATGTCGTTTATAAAGATGTTGAAGAGAGTTGGACCCAAGTGCGAACCCTGAGGGACGCCAGAAATAGGATAAAATTCATTTGATAGGTGTCCATTAACTCGTACCTGAAGACGTCTGTTACAAAGGTAAGAGCGCAACCATGCCAAAGCTTTAGACCTTACACCATATAGACTAAGTTTTTTCAGCAGGATTTCATGGTCTACCGTATCAAGGGCTTTACTAAAATCCGTATATAAAGTATGCACTTCCTTTCCTTTGCTTAGTGAGTTCAGAACATAATTAACATAACGAAACAGATTCGTGGTCGTGGATCTACCGCCAAAGAAACCGTGCTGCCTAGTGACTATAATATTTTTGAAGGCAAATATCAATTGTGGCAAGACTATTTTTTCCAGAAGTTTAGCTAACGCTGACTGAATACAAATTGGTCTATAGTTGATCACGTTGGATTTATCACCAGATTTATGGATGGGGTTGATATAGGACAGTTTCCATACTGCGGGAAAAACGCCAGTTACCAAAGATGTGTTGAAAATATGAGTGATAGGCTCACAAAGGCTGACCGCGCAGTTCTTTAAAAAAATATTGGGTATTTTGTCAGGTCCAGCGCCTTTCTTAACATTCAACAAAGACAATTGACGATAAACTTCATCAAAGCAAACTTCAAAATTAGAGACGTGTGCGTCAGGACCCTCATGACATTTACTAGTCCCGTCAGAGGCAGCCAAAGGCTGAGGTGTTGAAATAGAAGGTATTTCATAAATACTTTTGAAAAATGATGCAAACAGATCACTGACTTCATCGCCGTTATTTGCAGAAACATTTTCCCAGACCATCGTTGATGGAATGTCAACATCATTACGTTTTTTGTTTTTTATAAACTTCCAAAAATTTTCTACATCACTTTTCAGACTATTTTCAACCTTGTCTAAATATTTACGGTAACAGGCTACACTTAACCTTTTACAATCAGTTCTAATTTTTCTAAAGATTATATAGTTACTACGAGTATTATTCCTTTTGAAATTCCTGTGAGCTATTTTCTTTTGCTTCGTAATGTATATTAGTTCATTGGAAAACCAGCAAGGATAGTCTCTATTCCTTTTTCTATTCAGTGGGACAAACTCTGCTATTACTTTGTTTACAATATCATAGAACCAGTTCACCTTATCATCAATATTATTTAATTTATACAGATCAATCCAATTTATCCTTAGAAAGTGGTAATTCAAGGCTGCATAGTCAGCATTTCGGAATAGGTAAGACGGGGCATCGTTGTGTTTTAAGCTGGTGCAGAATTTAAAATGAGCTGCTAACGCTGGATGATATTTATCCTCATCAACAATTGACGGCGTTTTGTTAATAATAATGTCTAGGTCACTAAAACAGAGGTCCAAAGTTCGACCGCTCTCATTTCGGACATGGTTATGTTGGTAACAGCCAGCAAGAAAGAATTTCTCATTTATCAGCGACTCACACTCTAGCTGCGGCCAGCTGCTACAAATGTTGTAGTCACCCAGAACCAATAATTTATTATTGGGATATTTATTTTTGATAAAATTAATGGCAGATAGGTGACTGTAATAGACGTCTGCACTAGAATGCGGGGGTATGTATACACATCCTATTATGATATCATAACAAAACCCCTTTATTTTGACAAAAACTTGCTCCAAATCACCACCGTTTAAAGCAATAGGTTCACCAATAATATTGTTCTTAACGGCTATAAACACACCTCCTCCACGCTCATAAATACTCGTAGTGCGGTCCCTATCCTTCCTAAAAATGCTATAGTTGTTGTCGACAATTTCACCGTCCGAGATAGATGAATGAAGCCATGACTCAGTTATACACAATACATCACAATAACAGCTAGCAGAAGAGATCTTAAAATTTTTTAATTTAGTTCTGAGCCCCCTGGTGTTTTGGTAGTATACCAGAAGATCCCGCTCGACTCGTGAGTTTCTCTTTGGGGAAGTGAAATGCCGGCACCGTAATTATCTTGGGAACTCCGTTAATATATTTTATGGTTTTGTTGGTGTCGCCATTCTCATGCAACGTTTTGAGTTCATCTCGCAATTTTTTTAGGTGGTTTTGCTGCGCCCGAGTTAAATCAGCTTTAAAAATAATTTGGTTGTTACCCGCTGTACCAGATTTAGCTTTTATCAAGTTTCTGGCAGCAGTAACAGAGGATGTAACTATCAGTAACGGACGGGCTTTCCCTTCCACCGGTCTACCAATCCTACGAAGTGTTAAGTTCGGTAGAATGTCAACGGATTCTGGTGGCAAAACATTTGCAATAAGCTCGCGGTCGTCACGCAGTCGCTCAGCACCGAGCTGCTTTTTTGATTCAGGAACATTAAAAGCAATTACATTTTGTTCGCGCTTTTTCCTCTCCGTTGTTTCGGCTATTATGTTTTCTGCTGCTGTGCAGTCTATGTTTAGAGGACCACAATCAAAATCAAAATTCACCAACTTGGATTCAATCTCGGTAACTCTTTTATCCAGTTGGGAGCAGTGCTTTGCCAAGTTAACGTTTTGCTGGTTAATTGCCGCCAATTCCGATTTGATGTCACGAAGGCTTTTTTCGATGTTAATTTTAAAAGGTGTGAAGTATTTATTAAATACTCGTTCCATTTTTGTCACCGTTAAGTCAACATCGCCGTTATCAACACGTAAATCATCAGAGACAATGACACTAACCTCGCTTTTGCAAGAGTCGCAAGTCCACGTAGTCTTGTTTTTCCTAATCTCGGCTGCAATTTTTTTAAATTGTCCACTATCCATTCCGGAGCATTTCAAGTGAATCCAGAGATTGCACTCACTGCACAAAATAGACGAAACATTTTCCTTTATTAATTCTGAACAAACTCCACACGTATGCTTAGTTGGCGCCATTTTTCAAACATTTATAGGCAATTTGAAAGTTATTTTGGTAGTCTAGAGGTAAGGCCTCGGTAGTCTAGAGGTAAGGAGCCTGACTGCTATCCCCAGAGGTCCCGGGTTCGAATCCCGGCGGCGCCACGGTCCTTCGCCTTTCCCACCTAACTTTCCTTCTTTCTTCTTCCCTCTTTACATTCCTGATTCCCCTGTCATAGCCTTCCCTAGTCCTTCCCCCCTCCACCAAGCGCATGCCATCGGTTGGTTGATGAGATTCAACTCGTTTCAGGAGGCATAACACTCCAGCGAGTTGTTCTCGACGCCCCGATGTCAGAGTCGCGAAATGGTTGTGAGTAGGTGGAATAAAAATATCGCGGCTAGGTTGTGACAGTTACTTCCTTCTCTTCTCTCTATCTTCCGGCTAGAGCTGCTGTTCGACATTCACTCTATATGAAAAAATAGATTGTCGACAGTACAAAGGGACTTTCCCTAAGCCTCTAGTCTGTCACATCAAAAAAAAATTCGGTGACAGACAATATAGAAGTGTATACATATATGCAAATTCGACTTGACGGAATATTCCATGAGTTGAATGCATACAACGCAAATTTCGGTCTACTTTCAACTTTTTATTTATTGCCGCATTCGACATAGCACACACAATGATATACACTCAATGATTACTTAGAACAGAACAGACAACAACAGTTGTTCGCAAGCAGTTGCAAACGAGTTTCTAATCGGTCTCGTTTCTGTCGACTCGTGTGTGGAAACTCATTTTTTTTAATTTTTGATTTTGGGATTAAATATGGTTACACAAAGAAGTGTTTGTTTCATTTAGAAATACTACCTATTGCAGAATAAAGCCTCTTTAACGTAACTCTTAAAATAATACTATTTAAATATTCGGTAATTATTCGGCAAACTAACCAAATATTCGGCCGAATACGAACATTAAAAAACACGCCGAATATACCGAATACGAATATGCATTCGGCCAAACATTCGGCGCATCTCATTGGGAGGCTTGTTTGGCGATTTATTACATATGTAAATTATTTTAAAAAATTTAATTAAGTTAATGCCAATAAATTGCATAATTTTACAGCGATTTTTGTAAAGAGAATCTGTGTCAGTAATGTGGTTTCCTTACTGAAAACGAAAAATTTTCTTTTGAGCTACGTGAACGCTCGATTTTTCGAGATAAATTTGTTCGTATTCAAATTCGTTTCGAACGATTGTCGTCGAAGAGAAGAGAATCTGTGTCAGTAATGTGGTTTCCTTACTGAAAACGAAAAATTTTCTTTCGAGCTACGTGAACGCTCGATTTTTCGAGACAAATTTGTTCGTATTCAAATTCGTTTCCAACGATTGTCGTCGTCCGAGCTACTTGAACCGGCCCCAGCTTACTATCAAATCTAATCCCGAGATCTTTAATAAAATTAACACTAGGGTTACCCTCATCAGAAAAGGTGTAGTTAAAAATTATAGGATCACGTCTCCTACTAAAAGTCATGATTTCACATTTCCTAATATTAAGAACCAGGTTGTTATTAGCACACCTAGAGTAAAAGGTGTCTAGGTCAACTTGCAAAAGTTTGCAATCCTCGATACTCTTAATGTAACGGTACAATTTGATGTCATCAGCGTAAATCAGTATTTTACAGTGTCTTAGCAAAGGAACAATGTCATCAATTGATATTATAAATAGAAAAGGGCCAAGATGATATCCTTGAGGGACACTGGATGTCGCTTCAATGGTTACTGATTTGGATCCACGAAAAAGAACTTGGTAGGTCCGGTCAGCTAAGTAAGACTTGCGGAAAGCCTAACATTCTTAATTTGAGAATTATAATGGAATGGGAGAGCTTGTCAAATCCCTTACTAAAATCAGTGTAAACACAATCAGTTTGACAACCGGAAACGAAACCCTCGACAGCGTGAGAAGTGAACTCAAGATTGGTGGTAGTGGAACTAGCTAGAAGAAAATCATGTTGATTCGTTGAGACCAGCCTCTTGCACATAGAAACAAGTGTAGAATGGAAAATTGATTTTCTTACTGATAAAAAGGGAACCTCCTCACGAATGTGGTATGCTAATCTTACTGAAAGCTGCTACCAAACAGATACTAAAACATAAACTTACAGTGACTCTGTTTTATTTTTTTATGTACAAACACATCTTTTAGTATCAATTCAAGGTCTTCCTTACAATTGCTAGTTCATTTTTTTTTATTCTGAGAAATATGGTTTCCTTTAAACACTTTATTTTTCTTTCCAGAGAATTCTTTTTCCTTCTCTCACGTGAGCTCTTTAATCCATATTACGGTCTTTTTGAGTACTCTGCCAATGATACTTATACTGTACAAGTTTCACCTCTATCAGCATTTGTTGATAATAGTCACGATTGGTTCCGATTCAGTGGAAGAGTTCTTGGGTTGGCGCTAGTTCATCAATATTTGCTAGATGCATTTTTCACTCGGCCATTTTACAAGGCTCTTTTAAGGTTGCCTGTAGCCTTGAGTGATCTAGGTAAGTGTTTTTAATCATATTTGTATACATTAAGGCACTAATCAATTATTTCTTTAATGTAACAGAGTCTCTTGATAATGAATTCCATCAATCCTTGCAATGGATTCGCGATAACGACATTGGATCAGGAAACTCACTGGGATTAACTTTTTGCGTTACAGAAGAACTTCTTGGTAGAGTTGTTGAGCGTGAGTTGAAACCTGGTGGTAAGAATATCACAGTAAACGAGAAAAACAAAAAGGAATATCTAGAGCGTATGGTGAAATGGCGTTTAGAACGTGGCGTTCAAGAGCAAACCGAATCCCTGGTTCGCGGCTTTTATGAAGTTGTTGATTCACGTCTTGTTTCTGTATTCGACGCCAGAGAATTAGAGCTTGTTATTGCTGGCACTGCCGAGATAGATATCAACGATTGGCGCTTAAATACGGAATATCGTAGTGGATATCATGATAATCATCAAGTTATCATTTGGTTTTGGCAAGTTATTGAAAAATTCACAAATGAGCAACGTCTGCGACTGCTGCAGTTTGTTACTGGAACATCAAGTATACCATATGAAGGATTTTCAGCTTTACGTGGCTCAACTGGACCGAGACGATTCTGCATTGAGAAATGGGGTAAACCGAATGCCTTACCCCGGGCACACACTTGCTTTAATCGGTTAGATTTACCCCCCTACCCCACACCAGAAATTCTCTATGAGAAATTATTACTTGCCGTAGAAGAAACTAACACATTCGGTATCGAATAGAAGTCATAGATTTATAAGAAAAATGTGGTTATTGTCATTTAGTTTTAACTTAAATTTATTTTTATTGTTTTTATGTTTTATTACTTTTAATTACGGCCAGCAAAGGATTTTTGTTAATGTAATAATGTGCGTGAATGAAGAACAAAATCGGCAGACTGATAAGAACCGGAAAATCCTTTTTGATTTTTAATTCAAATTTGTTCATGGCCGGCAAAAGGTGTTTTTAATTACAGTTTAGAAAGGAAAAACAAAAATATATATATTTACTGATTGGGCCTTAGAAAAGTTTCGAAGAAAATTGAAATTTTTTAAATTACTCTAGTCAATATATTGTTAAGTGTATGGATATATTAATATATTGTATTATAAATTTGAAGCAAAAAAATAAAACAGAATTATATTTAAAAACTGAATGATAATTAATAGAAATTATATATTCAAGTTTTACATTCCGTTAATTTGTGATCGTGTCAAATTTTTCTTTAGCATTTATCTATAGTTATATATAATGAGCCTCCGTATATGCTCAAGATTTAAATATATAATAAAATATATTGATATTATATTATTATTATTACTACTACTATACTAGATACAAAACGATTAAATATTATACAAAAAATGTTGCGGTGTAGGAGAATATCTCAAATATTATTATTATGTTCAAATGAAAGAAAACATCTCAAATCTTATAGATAAAATTTTAAGAAATCCTTGAAATATTGCCTACATTCTCAAAAAAATATAATATAATTGTGGAAAATGATTTTATTTCCCCCATTTACAAATTTACTGATATTTTTTAAAATTTTTATTTTGTTTTTTTTTTTTATTTTTGTTTCTCTCAAATTGTAGAGTTTAAGTTATTTTTGTTTTTTTACAAAAATATTTGTACGAAAATGTTTTTCGTGAAAGTTATTAAAATGTTTTTTCTAGCAGTCAAGTTTACGTTTTATTCAAGATTTTGATCATTTGTTTTGTAAAGTTTTCTATTTTTTATACTATGCTCTTTCTTCTCTACAACGCTATCCAAAGAGAAATCGAAGACAGATTACCACATAAATTATGTATAAATCACACAATATATATTGTGTAAAATCGGCCATGAAAAGAAATACCGACCAAAAGACATACCGAAACAAATAGAAACGGTATGAGACTGATGAGTTTTGCAATGTTTTTTGTTTAGTTTTAAAAAAGCATTTTTATTTATTACCATCTATTTTAATATAAATTTAACTAATGCTTAAAGTTAATTATTCTAGCCTTTTCTAATCTATCTTAACTTACTGGCCCTCAACAGGCACTCTAAATTAATCCAACCATTCAATGGTGCTACAGCCCAAATCGAACCTTGGCCTCCTCTAGGGCATTTCTCCAAGTTTCATGGTTCCTTGCAGCAGTTTTCCGTTTCGAATGTTGAACATTGTCTCTGCGTCAGCCGTCACAGAGTTCATCCATCTCCTCCTGGGTCTACCTACTGGTCTATTTCCTGGTCTATGCAACTGAGTATTTTCCTCTCAAACTTGTTGACTCGTTCCTCTATGTCCTGGGTCATAGTCCAAGTCTCGCTGTCATATCACAGTACTGGGGCCTTATTCTCTATTACAATACTCAAATGCTTTTCACTCGAAACTGTTATCCGAAACTAAACTGCTTCCGTATTCCCTATTACAATATTGCTCCCTCTAGTATAAATGTCCCCGAAAGAAACGAAAATGAGCGCAAGAGCTTTCAATTGTATCGCCCACATCTAAATTTTTATAAATTGTTCGATTACCCTTGAGCTTTCGAGTAAAAATCTAACAATATTGTTACAGTTTCGAGTCAGTTTTGTAATACAGAATACTATTTCTGCAGTTTCGAGAAAAATTCTCACAATATTGTAATAGAGAATAAGGCCCCTGGTCGTATTACTGTTTTGTAGACTGAAAGTTTCGTTTTTCTGTGCACAAATCTTAAGTGCAGGATTTGTTTTTGAGCATAAAAAGCTCTATTAGCCAATAGTATTCGTCTAGTTATTTCTTCCTTTTCTTCGTTTCTTTTTGTAATTGTAGACCCAAGGTAGACTGTTTTATCGACTATTTCTAGATTGTGTTTGTCGATGGTTATATTTCTTCCCATTCTAAACCTTCCAGCTCTGGATTGTTGCATCACCGTTCGTTGATGTTTAGCCCTGTGTCCTTGGCCGCCTCTCTTAAATCGACATAGACTTCTTTTACTGCCAAGAAGGACCTTCCCACGATGTTAACGTCATCCGCGTATCCAAATAGTTGTACAGTCTGCGTTGCTATGGACGCACTTCTTTGTACTGGCGTTTTTCTTATCACTCATTCTAGGGCCAAGTTGAAAAGCATGGGGGCTAGTCCATCTCCTTGTCTAAGTCCTAAGAGCACTTCGAACACTTTTGTTACTGCATTTTGGATCCTTCCTTTTGCCAGAGAGCTATTCGTTGCACATTTTATCAGCCGTACCAGCTTGGAGGGGACTCCTAATTCCAAAAGGATCCTTACAACATCTCTCTGTTTATCGAGTCATATGCCTGTTGAAATTCGACAAATAATTGGTATATATCTATATTCCTTTCGCAGGTTTTCTCCAGAATTTGTTTTAAGGTCAGCAGCTGGTCCGATGTTGACCTGTTTGTCCTAAAACCAGCTTGGTATTCTCCTATAAGGCCCTCTGCTATAGGTTCTAGTTTTTGTTTTACAAGGATTGTGAAGGTTTTGTAGCTGGTGCTGAGGAGTGAGATGCCTCTGTAATTTTTACAAGTTCATTTATCTCCCTTCTTTTAAATTGGACATATTATCGCTTTCTTCCAGTCATCTGGTATAACTTTTTCCTCCCAGATGTTGCTTGAGTTCGTATAAGTTTCTTAAGAGTTGCGTTCCTCCTTCCTTTAGTAACTCAGCAGCGATTCCATCGATGCGAGGATTTGTTGTTTTTTTTGGATTTTCACAGCTTCCCGTATCTCATCCAGTGTTGGTGGTTCTATTGCAATACTATCTTGAGGGATTCCCATTGCATCCGCCTGTGAATCTTCGTTTATTCCTTGGGTTGGATTCAATAAGTTTTGAAAATATTGTCTCCATATTTCCTTTAACCTATCCGGGTCTGCTAATAGGTTCCCATCTATGTCCCTACAGATATTCGTTCTTGGCTGAAACTTATTGCTGATCTGGCGTGTTCTTTTGTAAGCTTGCCAATTCTCCCTTCGTTGAAGTCTTCCTGTATCTGTAGGATCCTCCTGTTTAGATACTCTCTTTTCTTTTTCCTGCACAGCTTGTCTGCAGTTCTTCTTTTTAGCTTAAAGACTTCCATCCTTGCTGTTGTGGGCCTTGCGATGTACTCCCGGTAGCTCTGGTTTCGTTCTTCTATTGTAGCTCTACAATCCTGATCAAACCAGTCAATTCTAGTCTGTCTGAGGCTCAGCTTAGGGCCTCTTCTGCTGCCTCCTGTACGCTGTTTTTTTAGTTTTTCCCATTTGCTATTGATTTCAGGCTCTTCTCCTACTTCCTCTCTCAGGTTTTGTATGAAAGCTTCTGATAGGCCTCTTGTTTTTCTTCAAGTTTTAGCATATATATCGTACCTTAGCTAGGGTTGCCCTCTCTGGGTTTTGGTCGTTATCCGTGCTCTAAATTTCACTTTGACGAGATAATGGTCCGAGCCACAGCACGCCCCCTTCATAGTTCTCACATCCAGTATAATCGTGGCCCCTCTTCTTTCAATTAGGACATCGTCTATCGTCATCGTCACGTCATCTTATGGATATTTTTGTTTGAACTTACTACCATTGAGTTCGAGCTAGCGAGATCAATCAATCTACTACCGTTGTATGTGTTTGGTTTACGACCAATTTAACAGATTTACTGTTGTCATTGGTAGCGTTATGTAGGCTGTGCTTACCTATGAGTCCTAGGAATTCCTCTTCTTTTCCTACTTTGGCGTTCATGTTAGTTCAGTCAATCTGGCGAAAAAAAAGGCGTCTGCTTGCAAAATCAAACAATTGGATGAAACTTGGTGGAGTAGGTAGGAAGTGATGTTAGAAAGTGACCTTGCTGAAGGCCGCCTGATACTCGTGTGCGTTTTTGAAAAAACTCAAAAAAACTTCAAAAAATATTTTGAAATGGATTCATCTCGAAAACTAAGGATCTTACAAACAAATGTTTCAAATAAAAAATGTAGAGGACATCGTTATCTACATTTTTTGTCATTGGTGCAACATTGTACAACAAAAAGTGTGCGCAGTAGGTGGCGCTAAAGTGCTCAAAAAAGGGTTTTTCACCCTTTTCACCCTTAAATTTTATTTTTTCAGCTACAATCCAAATGGGAAAATTGTTCCTTTCAAAATTACGAACAACTTTTATTTAAACATTTTTTTCATACGACTTACCGTTTCAGAGCAGCAGCTTGATGAAGTATGGAAATCCCAATATTACGCTTGCACAAAGTATAAAGACAAGCAAAGTGCATATAAAAGATGTCATTTTTGTTTAACTTTGAATGTAACAATTAATAATGTTTATAACAAATAATTTTTTTAATAATTATCAAAATTAGAAATGTATAATCCGTATTTTTTATACTTTTATATGAAATATTCAAAGTAGTTGAATCTTTTGTGAAATTATTATTTTTTACAAAGAAAGTATAGTATAAAATAATGCATTGAAAATTTTACAGTTACAAATTGTCTTTGAGAAATTTGGATTAGGTCGACAAAATAATCTAATAGAGGTCCACAATTGTATTGGTAAATAAGCTTACATTTCTTTTATAATGTACATGTATTCATTTTATGTGACAATATACAAACACCTATGCTATTCTAGGAACAAGTGTTAACTCTCTGCTGTTGCTGCTGCAAGCGTCATCTATCTAACCTCAAATTGTGTCAGCAAATAGAAAACATGGAATGGTACAACTATTTCACTCGTAAATTAGGACACGTCATTTTTGACTTGTTGCGATTAATTGACAAACACATATGGAGAACTGACATTTTAACGACGATTTGTGGCAATTCAACGGCAGAGTGTTGATTTATTTGTTGCGTGAGCTGCGTAGTCTCTTCGGTGGTGGTTCTTGTTGTGGAGATCCGCTGCTGTTGCTTTCCGAAGATGTACTTCCGTTGGATTGTCTATCACTGGATTTTTGCGAATATGACCTTGGATGAAAGTGTACTACTTGGGAGGGAAAGTCCAACTCGTCATCGTCAAGGAGATTATCATCGTCAACTTCAATGACTCGCACGTTACTGCAATATTCTCCACTGCAATGCTTGCAAGCAACCGAGCAAGGGACACCTGCCTTCCTGCAGCCACATTGCGGACCGCAATCGTTTACTGAGCACGAGCAACTGATAAGTCTCATCAGCCTAGGTGATGCTGGATCCAGTAATGTTGTGATTGGTTTCGGTCCTTGGAGCTGACTCCTCTTCCATCCCCAGTCCTTTGGATCCAAGTTATTATCCAACCATGTTTGCACTTGGAGGTACGTTCGTCGACTATGAAAATCTGCTGCATCAGGTGATGGTGGAAGAGAGCATAAATTGAATTTCGTTCTTGCTGCTGACTGTGAAAACTTTTTGAAACGAGTTTTAGCAAGAGTGTCCTCGATCCAAACTTTTTCTTTAAGAAACATCCGAGTCCAAGAAGAATCGAGGACATGAAACATCTTGGACGAGCGGCTTTTATGATGGTATGTGCGATAGTCGTTACAGTGTTCTTCCATGAAGCCAAAGAATTTGGCTTTTTACCTGCAAGTATGATTTCTTCTAGGAAAATCGACAGTAAATCAGGAACATCTTTTTCAGCATCTTTCATGAACGTATCAGTCCGCGGATATTTGTCAAGTTTATTTTTATATTCCCTAGAACGAATTTGTTCTCTGATGCGACGAGCTGTTTCTTTAGTTTTTTTTATATCTTCTTCAGACGTGTTATCATACTTTTGCCTTCTCCACGCTTCTGTCAGTAATTTGTCGGAGGTGTTTTTGAAGCACACTATTATCCCATCGGGTGGACTGTCGTGAACAATAAGGTTTTCCGGTTTATAGTGTTCCAAAATTCTGTTAAGCATGGTTCTTTTATCAATCCTTTGGTTTTCCGGAATCAGTCGAGCGAGGTCCTTCAAGGCGAATTGACAACAGTCATCAGCATGTTCATCGATGTAAGCGTACACGTATTCCATGGCACGGTCTACAGGCTCCTTGCTGCGCCCAATAGGTCTAACGAAATCATATTGTTGCCTTCGGTATTTGTCTTGACATTTTGGGTGGTAACAAGCTTTCTTCTCAACTAAATCCACGTTCATGATTCTGGATATAATTTCCAAACATTCAGGTTCGGTTCGACATCCCAACATTTCTAACGCCCGATTTTTAACACAAGATCCATTTACCTTGCTCATCTTCAATTTTTTGTTGTGTTTACCGCAGTAGAAACAACAATGTTCCCAATCGAACTCCGGCGTGGACTCTTCTTGATTGGATGATAAGTCTGCTTGGTCATCATCCGAGCGATTGCTGAAAAATACCATGCAATGAGTTTCAAACGCAAACACCATGGAAGAAAGAAATGTTAAAAAAAAGTTTGAAGTGGTGTAACTTTTTCGAAAAACATCCGATTGCGATAAAATTTGATTCAGGGCCGGAGTACAACTTTCAATGAAACTAATTTTTGTAAAATTGATGTTTCCGATCAGTTTACGAGCTTGGGTGCTTCATCGCGCAAGTGCATGCGCGTTGCGCAAGGTCTCGAATACAGGTGGCTGGAGTCGCCATGTTGGATTTTTTTTGAAAAAAAAAACGTTTTTTCTAGTTTTTCATTAGTTAAGGAACAATGAATAGAAAACCTCGTGTTGCTGATTTTTTTCTGAATGCTCCAAAAAACTGATTGGAAATTTCTCGAGCGCTAAACCAGAACCTCCCCTTAGTTCGTAATTATTTTTTTGAAGTCGCTTTTCAAGATGTTTTCAGAGAGTACGTTACAGTTAGGTTATATGTTTATATAGGTTATATTATATACAAATCATAAATATATCTGTCTCACTCTAATTTATAGAATTGAATTTTGAAGAAATAATTTCAATTTAACCCTCTGCCGTTGATGCTGCATGCGCCATCTATCTAACCTCAAATGGTGACAGGAAATAGGAAACGTGCAATGGTACAACTATTTCACTCTAAAATAAGGACACGTGATGTTTTGCTTCATTCCTATTGGTTTACGCACCCAAACTTGGTTGTCTGTAAAGTCGATTTAATGAAATGATTGTAACTGTAAAACGTATAAACAAATAATTCGGCAAGTTTGCGTATCCTGGTAAATTTACAGAATTATTTGTTTATACGTTTTATATTTACAATTATTTCATCCACGTTTTAATACATTAAGTTGTCACGTTAAACTATCGTCCGTAAACCGAATTTACAGACAACCAATTTTTTTTATTTATTATTCATATTTATTGAGTTGTGTGCTGCCGCTGTCTCTCTTCTGCTTCTAGACGCATGCGTCCGAGTAGAAGAGAGACCGATGCGGCCCAAACTGAACTCCGAGGCCCATCGTGCCTCTCTCTCGCTCGTTCCGCGCTCTCTCACTCTCTTGACCGAGGACTCTACAACGCTACAATGAGTCATGCTTTTTCGTGCGTGCAGCCGGCATCTACCGTTTTATAAGACGTTGTCACGTCAAAAGTATTAAAACATGCCATGTTGTTTTTGTAATTTTAGACATAAAAATATTCTACTCTCTAGCTACTCATTTAAACAAAAAGTATTAAAACATGCAATGTTATTTTTGTAATTTTAGACATAAAAATATTCTACTCTTCAGCCACTCATTCAAACAAAAAATATTAAAACATGTCATGTTATTTTTGTAATTTCCGACAAAAAATATTCCACAATTTAAGCACTCATTTAAACAAAAAGTATTAACAAATACCTTGACGATGTTCGGGCTTTTTCAATCCTCTTAGCAACCCGTTCGTGTTGGGTGTATGAGCGGAAACATCTGGTGTGCACGGCCGGGACCGGGATGCTGTCGTCAACCAATAATTGTTGAATTTTAGAATCGCTTCTAATTATTGCTCCTTTCATCAGCGACTTCCGACCTTTCGCACCCACGTGACGAACATCATCCACAACAAACTTTTCACAAATAAAACAAACAGGAGTATCTTCACTCATTTTTACGGAGCAAAGTTTTCCTGTCTTAGCTGTCCGAAAGTCACGTTGCAACTGAAAAATGAACGTTTCTCGAAGAATAGGGCAGCTAACTAAATCGGCCCTTTTGTTAGAACTATGCCGAAACTGCCAGAGAAAGTCCCAATGGGACCACTCACATATACCGTTATGCATTTCATTGTATACCTGTGCGCTGTTCACGCAGCATTTCACTACACTATAACTTTGAAACGTAAATGATAGAAAACGTATTATAAATGTCTAATTTTAATACTTCAAACTAATATTTATTTGTTATAAACAAAAATTTACATCTTTTATATGCACTTTGCTTGTCTTTATACTTTGTGCAAGCGTAATATTGGGATTTCCATACTTCATCAAGCTGCTGCTCTGAAACGGTAAGTCGTATGAAAAAAATGTTTAAATAAAAGTTGTTCGTAATTTTGAAAGGAACAATTTTCCCATTTGGATTGTAGCTGAAAAAATAAAATTTAAGGGTGAAAAGGGTGAAAAACCCTTTTTTGAGCACTTTAGCGCCACCTACTGCGCACACTTTTTGTTGTACAATGTTGCACCAATGACAAAAAATGTAGATAACGATGTCCT
This sequence comes from Thereva unica, assembly GCA_949987705.1. Taxonomy (NCBI): domain Eukaryota; kingdom Metazoa; phylum Arthropoda; class Insecta; order Diptera; family Therevidae; genus Thereva; species Thereva unica. The sequence goes on from OX465284.1 coordinate 66,713,082, forward strand.
CTACATTTTTTATTTGAAACATTTGTTTGTAAGATCCTTAGTTTTCGAGATAAATCCATTTCAAAATATTTTTTGAAGTTTTTTTGAGTTTTTTCAAAAACGCACACGAGTATCAGGCGGCCTTCAGCAAGGTCACTTTCTAACATCACTTCCTACCTACTCCACCAAGTTTCATCCAATTGTTTGATTTTGCAAGATCCATTTGCCAGATTGACTGAACTATGTGCCCAAGCACCATTTTAATATCGTTTGACGGTATTAATCTGATGGCGTTTGTTAGCTCCTGGTATATTTCCTCTTTCTCCTCATCCGTCTTATCTTCTGTGGGCGCATGGTCGTTTATGAGACTATTATTTACTTTCTATCTTAATCTACTTAATCTTATCCTAACACTATCTGGGCGGGGACAGCGGAGATAAAATCCTCTCGGGTGACCCCCGCCCAGGCGACGGGCTTCCATCTACAATAAGGAAACCCACACCCTTACCCTAAGGTTACTTAAATCTAAATGTATTACTAGATAAAAGCTAGAACCAGATCCTATTTAAGCCCTAAGCTAAATCTAAATTTCAAACTAATGCCTGGAGTTTGCAGGGCGAATACGAATCAAGTGGTGGTATTGGAAGCATCTTTTTTATCTCTTTTTGAAATTCTTGTACTGAACCTCAAGAGATCCTGAACATTTATATCCTCTTCGCTAAAGGTGTATCGCTTGTTAAATGCCCTGCGAAACATGTGGTAGAAGAGAGGCACCCCGATCCATCTTGGACCAATCTTTTTGAGTACAGGTAAACAAATGCCTCGGAAGGAATAAAGCCTCGTTTACGAGCTGTTTTGTGGTATTTTGCGTTCGGGTAGAACGCTCCCCGAATGAGAGGTTTGTCGCTCTCCATCGCTCTAGCAATGTCTTCGAATCAACTTCATTATGAAGTTTTTTATTATTATCCTTAGGTACTAATATTATAAATGCGAAAGTAACTCTGTCTGTCTGTCTGTTACGCTTTCACGCCTAAGCCGCTGGACCGATTTTGATGAAATTTGCAACAGACATAGTTTAGACCTTGGAGACGGACATAGGCTACTTCTTTTGGAGAAAAAAGGGTTGAAGGGGTGCAATAGGGGTTCAATAAGTTGTAAGGGGATTTTTTTCTTTCCTTTTTTTTCTATTGTATAAAAAGTAACTGATTGACAGACAACGCACAACCTAAACCGCTAGAGCTAAAGGGCTGAAATTTTGACAGCGCATCCGTAGCGATTTTTCGAAATTCATCCCCTAACGGGGTGAAATAGGGTCAACTCAAAACCGCTGGAGCTATAAGGCTGAAATTTTGACAGTGCATCCCTATAATGACGTGGACATCCACTAAGAAGCGATTTTACGAAATTCATCCCCTAAAGGGGTGAAATGGGGTTTACCCAAACCGCTGGAGCTATAGGTCTGAAATTTAGACAGTGCACCCTATAATGATGTGGACATCCACTAAAAAGCGATTTTTTGAAATTCATCCCCTAAGTGGGTGAAATGGGGTCAACCCAAAACCGCTGGAACTATAGGGCTGAAATTTTGACAGTGCATCCCTATAATGGCGTGGACATCCACTAAAAAGCGATTTTTCGAAATTCACCCCCTAAGGGGTTGAAATGGGGTTTATCAAAACCGCTAAATTTATAATGCTGAAAATTTGACAGTGCATCCCTACAATGGCATGGACATCAACTATAAAGCGATTTTTCGAAATTCATCCCCTAAGGGGGTGAAATGGGGTTTACCCAAACCCCTGGAGCTATAGGGCTGAAATTTTGACAGTGCATCCCTATAATGACGTGGACATCCACTTAGGAGCGTTAATGGGGTTGGGGTTAACCCAAACCGCTGGAGCTAAACGGCTGAAATTTTGACAGTGCATCTCTATAATGACGTGGACATTCACTAAGAGGCGATTACTCGAAATTCATCCCCTAAGGGGGTGAAATGGGGTTAACCCAAACCTCTGAAGCTGAAGGGCTGAAATTTTGACAGTGCAACCCTATAATCACGTAGAAATGAATGACTCGAAATTTACTTAATATTCATTTGTGATTGCTTCATAATTTCTTGCACCCACGTAAATAGGCGAACAAACTTAACGAACGTTCGTCATACCCTAAAATGTCACTTCCCTTGATGACATATACATGCCAATCTCTGCTTCAAAACTTGCAGATTTCGTCGCTTATCCAGAATAGTGTCACAACTCAAAAACAATGAATTTTACAGGGGAGCCATTTGAAAGTTTTTAGTTTCATACAAGCCCATGTTATGATCTTGGATTCCAGCGGGTTTCCAGCGGTCATTTTTAGAAGTATTAATATGGATTTTTGCTACATAAAAATATGCGTATTTAGCTATACATTCTTGAAATAAACTCGAAATTGGAAATTTTTGAGTTGTAGCACTATTCTGGATAAGCGACGATTTGTTGAGCAGAGGTGATATACGCAGCAATTTGTTTACCATTTTTATTAAAAAAATGCACTATAATAAATCCCTTTTAGGGATAATAACAGCTGACTTTTTGTTTGTATTTTTTATTGAAGGAAAACATTGCACATAATAAACAGTTTTTATTTAAAGGCGTTGCAAGGCACGCGGGTTTTATGCTAGTTTATTATATTAACAAGGAGGTACACAAGATTTACATCTTTTAGAGTACACTATAAAAAAAACAAAAAAATAACTACATAATAGATAGACTAACCTAACCTTAATAAACTATGACAGGGACGCGACGAGAAAGAAGGAAAAATGCTGGAGTAAGGAACAAGAAAGGAAAAGAGAAGGAGATAGAAAAAGACAGAAAATACTAAAGAGAAGTAGAGGGAGATAGAAAAAGAGATGCTTGCTTTCTGAAAGTCTTGGGTGTGCCTATTCTTTGAGTATTACTAGGAAGGTTATTGCAAAGTCTAATAGAATGCACAAAGAAGGAACGGTTACCCATTAAGGAATAGTGTACAGGAATACGAAATTTAATCGAACGCATGGATTTCAGAGGAAGAAGGAATTCTGAGAGGTAAGGACTTTTCGTGTGGAGAACTTTATACACTAGGACCAATACAGCGACATCAACAAAACAGAAGAGGTCACAACCAAGTAGGCAGTTTCGTAGACTAGACACATGATCTGATCTCCGCAAGTGAAAAATGAACCTTAAACAATCATTAAATGCGACTGACAGACGTTGAAGACAAAATGCATCAAGGGATATATATACAAGGGAGCCCTAGAGGAAGTGTGGAACAATAAGAGCCTTAACAAGCTTGAGCCGAACACGATGATAAAAGATTACCATAAAGCCTAAGTCTCCGTAACGTCCCATAGATTTTGGAAAGCATGAGTGAGATATAGTTTAGAATTAATGGCAATACCAAGATTATTAACACAGTCAACGGGAAGAGAAACATTATTAAGTGAGATAGTTAGAATAGGTAAAACCTATGGGGTGCGACAGCGAGGGAGGCCCAACCTTCGCTGGAAGGATGGCGTGGACCAGGCCGCTCAGAGTTTAGGGATGCCAAACTGGATGACATCGGCTCAGAATCGGGACCGGTGGGGAGAACAGTTGCGCGAGGCCAGGACCGGATCCCGGTTGTAGAGCCGTTAAAGAAGAAGAAGAAGTTAGAATAGTGTCCAGAAAAAGAAAGCGACGACTTAGAATGAGTACTTGGGATTTATTAGGATTAAGTTTAAGGAAATTGGAAGAGCTCCTTTCATTTATCAGGCATAAGACATTATTGAGATCAGAAATACAGGATTCAATCCGATTAGGAGGGCATGAAGTATATAACTGTAGATCATCAGCATATAAATGAAAGGAGCATCCATGGATAATAGCAGGGAGATCATTAATTAACATAGAAAGAAAAAAAGGAGAGGGCCAAGGATTGAACCTTGTGGAACACCCAAGGGTACAGGTAGGAAGGATGATACAATAGAATTATTCCGCACGCATTGGAGTCTATTTGAAAGAAGAGAAGAAAAAAGACGAGATGTAGAAGAGGAAAATATAGAGCTGACTAAGCTTGGAAATTAGAAGCGAGTGAAACACAGACTCAAACGCCATAGAAAAATAAAGTTAAGTTATAATAAGTTCATAAGTTATTTTCAACCCTTATACCGCGTTTACATCGCCTCGAAAACAAGCGTTTTAGTCAAAAAATCGCGTTTTGGGCGAAAACACAATCGAAAACAAATGTTTTATCATACAAATCGAAAACAACTTGGAAAGCTGTTTTCGATGAAAACGACCACGAAAACAAGAAAAGTGTGGACAAGAACCCAATTCAGCGTTCAGCACTTGTTATACGCATGTCATTTTCTGTGTGGAGACTTTTTTAAAATTTGAGTTTGCCATGGAAAAATTTAAAACGAAATAATTTAAGTATTTATATAGCATTTTTCTAAATAAACTGTCACTCGAAAACTAGAAAGGCGATGTGAACAGTTAATTCGTTTTCCGAAAACACTTGCATGAAAACACGTGTTTTCGAGGCGATATAAACGCGGTATTAAGGGGTTAAAACTACCCCTACAATTATAAAAAACAGCTTTATATAAAAAAATTGCAAAAATTTTTTTTGTTGCTTTTTGCTTAAAATTTGGTTCAATAGGTATTATCAGCCAATAATTTATTGGGGCTTATCGCACAAAACGTAAACGCGAGCGAAACGTGAAACGTTCAATTTTGGTATCGTAGTAAACGCAGCGGGGGAAAACGTCAAACGTTAATTTCGAAGTTGATTTTTCAGTATGGTGCAAAACGTGCGGCGGCAGTTCCCCTTGTGTTTGTGAAACGCGAAGTTTTGCTCGCGGCAGTTGTACGTTTCCTAGAGTGTTTGGACTATTTGGAAATATGTTTTAAATAGTTTCATTTTTAATCTATTTCTTTTAATTCCGCCATAAAGGCATGCATTTTGTTATCAAAAGACCAAAGTTTATTTTTTTTAAATGCATATATTTTTTCAAATAAATTTATAAAATAAGTTTTCTTAGTTAAATCTTGAATGCACATTTATTTAAGCGAAAATTTTTGGTGAAGTTAAAAGTATATTTTCACAAATAAATAAATTGGTTTATTAATTTAGGGATATATTTTCCACTCTTTCGTCCATTTAAAAAATCTCTTCCTGTACTTCATTAATTATGACGGACACAGCTCGTTCATGGTCATTTTCACATTGCCACGGTGTCCATAATTATAATTCATAAGCCCGTATATTCACTAAAACTTAATAAAAAAGTAACGATTTTGAATTTGAAAGATTAAATAAAACTCTGACGTGACTGATTTGTAATTTTTGACAAACATCAGCTGATTTCGAAACCTTTCGAACACAGTTGAAGTGAAACATGTAAACGGCGCGTTTCCCAAAACGTACGTTTACAACGATAAGCCCCATTATTTTCAAGCCTTAAGGGGGTAAAACTACCCCCTACATTAAAATTGTAATTGAAAAAAATGCAAATGCATTTTTTTTATATAAAATTGATTTTTATAATTTTAGGGGTAGTATTAACCCCTTAAGGGTTGAAAATAATTTATTTTTGCCTAACATCCATCCAATGGCGCTACAGCCCAAATCGAGCCTTGGCCTCCTCTAGGGAATTTCTCCAAGTTTGACGGTCCCTTGCAGCTTGTCTCCAGTTCCGGATGTTGAGCATTGACTCTGCGTCAGCCGTCACAGAGTCTATCCATCTCCTCCTGGGTCTACCTACTGGCCTACTTCCAGAAATTTCTGATTCCATAAGCCGTTTTGGGATGCGATTGTCCTCCATCCTGACCACGTGGCCGGCTAGTCTCAATCTGTTGATTTTTATGAAAGTTGAGAGTTGTGGGTCGTCAAAAGTTTCATACAACTCGTTGTATCTTCTTCGCCATATTCCATTCTCTCTGATTGGGCCTATTATGCATCTGAGAATTTTCCTCTCGAACCTGTTGACTCGTTCCTCTATGTCCTGGGTCATAGTCCAAGTCTCGCTACCATAACACAGTACTGGTCGTATTACTGTTTTGTAGAGTGAGTTTCGTTTTGCTGTGCACAAATCGTGAGTGCAGGATTTGTTTTTGGGCATAAAAGGCTCTATTAGCCAGTAGTATTCGTCTAGTTATTTCTTCTTTTTCTTCGTTTCTTTTTGTGATTTGCCTAACAGCACCCCCACAATCGAATTTGAAGCATAACCTTGAAAAAAAAAATAATTTTTAGAGTTTTCTATTTGTAGCCGATTTAGGGGTGGTTTCAACCCTTTAGGATCACCCGTTATCATAAAGTTCGCCTTGATTTTTTGGGGTGTTTTTTGCATTTTTAAGTGTGACGCCCAAAAACCTTTAGGGTTCGATTTTCTTAACGGTGTTATTTTGGAACACCCCCCCCCCGCGTTTTGAATGGACTAGGATGGTGATAGCTGAGTTTGAATTTATTTTGACAGCTAAATTTTTTTTTATTTTAAATAACATCAATTCAATACCGCTGAGCTACTTAGAATAAAATTTTTACGCTGAGAAATTTGCCAGCCGCTGAGCTAAGCTGCTTAATTCAACTAGCCATCCAAAGAGTTCAGCACTTAGTCCCTGCTCAGCTGCTGAGTGCGCTGGATGCGCCCATTGATAAACGAGGGTCTGTTCAAGATTTCTGCTAAAGCTGCTTTAGTAGCAGAATTTTTAAACTATCAAATTACAGCAAAGCAAGAAAAAGCTGCTATGATATCTTGGTCGCAAAAAAGCTGCTAGCATAGCCTTTTGTTTTGTATGTATGTGAGTATTTCATGCAGTCACCTATTTTACTACCTACAATTAGAAAAAAGCCTGGCCGTGCAGTTGCAATCCCTTCAATTTATTATTTAATATGTATTAATGTCAACAAAACCTCACTCGAATCAGCCATTTTAGCAAAACGACCAATGGCATTTACACACACATGCATGATTTACGTAGCTGCTTTCTTGCTTGGAGTCGATAGTGCGAGCAACAAAAAGCAGCTACATTAGCAGTTTTTTTCAAATCTTGGACACAAATAGCTTCGTTAGCAGATTTTCTACTGTTTTGGACACGAAAAGCATGACAATAGCTGCAGAAATCTTGAACAGACCCCTGGTCTCTGTAATCAGAACTGGGGCCGTATTTGGTTTCTCGAGCCGATGGATCGACTCGACAAAAAAAGCTTTTCGATTTTCTTTAAGTTTCATATTTGGTTTCACGACCAAATCGACAGCTAAGCGCAGCCATACAAAACCATCAAATTGGGTGGTATTACTTCAAGGCAGCAAACCACGTTTATTTAATTAAAATATAAATTGTTAAAAGTTTATTGCATGCATAAATTGAGCTTTTCAATAATCGTTAAACGCCTTTATCGACACGTAAAGAGACGATATCGTGTCGCCAAATGCCAATTTTTATTTATCGACAGACGACAATGTCGACTCGAGAAACCAAATACGGCCCCTGGCTCGCAAGCTCTTCGTTTTATTTGGTGGTGGAAAATCCCCTCTAGAATGGTCGAAACGTAAACTGGACATCGTATAGTCCCCTGGAAGAGCAGTGAAATGGGAGTGGAATCGGGTTAAAAAAACATGACTTTTTTGTAAATTTTTGTACATTTGCTATATTTATGGAAAGTAAATGTTCGGAGAGCTAATAACAATTCTCATATAACTATTACAACATCATAACATACATTATAAAGCAATTTCGCAAACAATTCCAAATCCTAAAAGTTCCTACTGCTTTTAAAACACTTTTGCGATTATGCAAATACAACGCTTTCAAAATTTTTGTTTTGTTTATTCTCTTAAATTTTTCTTATCGTTTTTTTTTATTTTCTTTTTGCTTATCAAGAACGTTACATTCCATTTATTGAATACTAAGAATAAATACGAAACAAAAGATCGAAATTAATATTAAATATTTTATTTAAATTAAAAAATAATAATAATAAAGGTAATAGCAGAGGGGGTAGGACGATTCCTTAGTTTATTAAACGGAAATTATTTCTGATCTGAATTAGAGATCAAATATTAAAAAATAATAATAAATGATAGAATTCAAAAATATTGAGGGTATTTATAAATACACTGGAAAAAAAGTAATTTATCCTTACAGAAAGGAAGATGATGTTTCTTTAAGTCATTGGTTACTAGGCTGGGATGAGCGAAACAACTTTTTTATATTTGATAAAAAACTTAACATATACCGATCTAGCTAACAGATGATCCCTTGATCAAGACCTAAATTGCTTGCTGACTTATTACCTACGGAGTTTCCTGAATGCCGGCATCCAGGTCCTGCGCACGATAAACAGAATACACAGGTGCTTTTAAAGGTATCACTGCGATTATTACTAATATTACGACTAATATATTTAACTCCTGATTTATCTTCATGCATCGGAGTTCTTTCTTCAGATGTCGATGACGATAAGGAATCACTTGTTTCTAGCTGGAATTTCTTTACCAGAGCCTTGACACTTGTAGGTGATTCTGATGCTGGTGCTTTACGTATAACTTTGGGCGTTGTCGGAGCGTCTGGGAATAAACACAGGTTAACCTTTGTGCCATTTGATGTGGGCGATGTCGTTATGACCCTATTTATTTTTTCTAGACTTGTGTGCAATATTTCAATATCATTTGCATCTGTATTTTGCTGACTTTTCATGAATGTACAACTTTCGCCACGAATATGCCTACTGCTGCTGCTAATGTATTTCGACGTTGATGATATTGTCGATGTACTTAACTTTGTGTATGAACATGAATTTGCAACTACTGTGCTAGCGGTATTAGTTAAAAAATTCTCTTTATCATATTCCTCGTTGTCAGACTGTGAATTTGTTGTGTGCTTAGTATCGCCATTTGATTCAATTCCGGGCTTCAAACGTTGGCAACCATTTCTACTTATTATAGAGCTGTCATGCTCAATTTTATCACCAGAAACATCATCACTGGCTGTTGATATGTTAAGAAATCGCGTACTTATTGGCGCTTCGTCCTTTAACCAAATATGTTCAAGACATTCAAGAGCAGTCATTCGATCACTGAAAATAAAACAAAAGGATATTAATTAAATTATTCAATAAATAAAGGACAAAATATAAATATAAATAGGACTTTTAGAGGCATGATACATGGAAGATGCATTCTTAACCTGTATTCAGTATAATATCATCTAGAAAAAGGTTTTACGATGTCAAAACTGATTTTGGTCGAGCTCGGAAAGGAATAGGGTGTGAAAGGACGAGAGTGGTCGACCTGCCGAATTGACCAGAATCGGGAAATAGAAGAACGTAGGTAAGAAACCGCATTCTTTAAAGCGGCACCGCATTCTTTAAAGCGTATCCGTTGCGGGGACGTCCAGCACGGACCACCAGCTAACGGATTAAATAAGAAGAAGAAGACGTCAACATGACTGCTAGTATGATAAATGTCCACATTTCTTGTTGCGCTCCTGCCTTGGCCCTGTTTACAGTGGACCTCGGGCATCGAAAAAGGGTGTACTCACGGTCCCTGCTTCATCCGTACATTTCGCGGCATAGCCGAATCGCTCATCTTCTGATATATTGGCATCGCGCTACTCGCCTTAGTTTTTATATGGCAATTCTAAGCTCAGGAATCACCCTTTGTACTACTAGTCCGTTATGCTATTTGTCACGTCACGGTGCAATATCTAGTAGCAAGCTTAGCACAAGGGATACAATAGGTCTAGGGTTATGGGTATTCCGAAGGGTGTTGAAAGAGCTGGCCTTTAATTTCTGCATGTTATAAGAGTTCAGAAATACTGACTGCGAGAGATTGTTCCACAGTGTAGTTGTTCTATTTTAAGATAGAGGAGGCAGGAGGCGTTTATTTCGATGGAACATTCGCTAGAGTTGCTCACAGGGCCGATAATGAAGCACGATTAATTTTAGGGCCCTTTTCTTACTTTATCTAGCCATACCCCAAATGAGAAAGTTGAATTCGAGAAGATGCGTAATGCAGCGCGGGCCGATGGCTGGAGGAGGAACTGCACCTCTTAAGAAACACAAGCACTGAGATGCTTGTTTGGCAATCTGGAATATGTGGTCACTTCGTTATAAGTCTTCGGCTTATGGCATGCCAAGATGTTGAAGGATCGGTCGGCCATTAGTTCAGCATCATCCACTGACAGATGTGAAATAAGATAATACTTTTGCTTTGAAGGCATTGAATTTGAGACGATTCTTGCGGCCCTAATCGAGAATGAGTTCAATATCCTTGTATATTTAGTTGGCCATTACTCCGAGATCGTCAAGGCTAGTTCTGGCACGCGCCGAGCGGCCTTAGTTTTCTCGGGGCCTCGGTAGTCTAGAGGTAAGGCGCCTGACTGCTATCCCCAGAGGTCCCGGGTTCGAATCCCGGCGGCGCCACGGTCCTTCGCCTTTCCTACCTAACTTTCCTTCTTTCTTCTTCCCTCTTTACATTCCTGATTCCCCTGTCATAGCCTTCCCTAGTCCTTCCCCGCTCCACCAAGCACATGCCATCGGTTGGTTGATGAGATTCAACTCGTTTCAGGAGGCATAACACTCCAGCGAGTTGTTCTCGACGCCCCGATGTCAGAGTTGCGAAATGGTTGTGAGTAGGTGGAATAAAATATCGCGGCTAGGTTGTAGCAGTTACTTCTTTCTCTTCTCTCTATCTTCCGGCTAGAGCTGCTGTTCGACGTTCACTCTACGAGTATACGAAAAAAATAGATTGTCGACAGTACAAAGGGACTTTCCCTAAGCTTCTAGTCTGTCACATAAAAAAAAAAATACATTGAATGCGCTGGCCTCATACACCATAATGTATATGTACATCATTCCCGTTATATGCAAACTGCTTCGGACAAATACTTCAACAAGCACAGCATGCCCCGCAAAGTGTGTAGTCTAAATGGTCTGATTTTCCCCCGTTGTCCGCCAACAATGCTGTTGCCCATACTTGGCGGCAGTATTTCCGAGCTCTTACAACATCCAAGAGTTCAAATGCAAAGTTCATCGTCACCTTCTTAAACACCCCCCGTACCTTTATAACCCCTCCAACCCCCTCCCCTGTACTAAGCTTACTGCTAGACATTGCACCATGACGTGACAAATGACACATGACAGACTAGTAGTACAAAGAGAGCTTAGAACTGCTACATAAAAAAACCAAATCTGAGTTAAACGCTCTCGGTTGGCAAAATTTTAACAATTCGAATGCCAGTTTAACTTGATCCTCTATCAATAAGTATTTCTTCGTCTTCTTTGATCCATTAGCTAGCTTCCGAGCGGGACGTCCCCGCAACGGATACGCTGTGTCGGTGCAGCTGGGTGTCGAACTCCATTTACGATTCGTTTCCATTCTTGGCGATTTTTGACGACGTCTCGAACCTCGATAACTGATAGTCGTTGAAACTTTAACTCGCCCTCGATATTCTTTGGCCAGGTTTTCTTCGGTGCCGTCGCTGAGTTCTCCAGTCTGCTGGACGGTATCGCCAGAGATGTTTACGTTGCATAACATCCATTCGGCAAGCATTTCCAAGCCACCGTAGTCGATATTTTTGTATTTCTTCCTCGATCAGTGTCTGTTGAACACATGTTTGTCTAACTGCCTCGTTTCAAAGGCGATCACGCAGTGCGACACCGAGAATCTGCCTCAAGCATCGCATTTCGAAGGCCTCGAGCTTGTTGACGTCCGGCTTGGACAGTGTCCACGTTTCCGATTCATGATCCTTCCGATTCTAATCAACGTTCGGTAAAGGCGTAGTTTCGTTTTTATGGTAATATTTGTTAGTTTCCATATGCTTGAGCGAGGCAAATGCTGCTGTTGCCTGGCCTTTGCGGCATCGGCCGCCGATGCCACTTTCGTTTCCTCAACCAATGATCCCAAATATTTAAACATACGACTCTGTTCGATTTGGGTTCCATCAAGATCCTCGATCCGTCCGTCACTTTGGGCTTTTCCGAGTTGCGGAAATGTCGTATAAGATATCCGTTGCTTCGGCATCCGTGTCGGCGAAAACGGCCCTATCGTCGCAAGTCGGTTACGAAATTGTTGTCATATCGAACAACAAGTATTACAAAAATTGATGTGTTTCATTCGTTTCCGCTGATCGACGAGGTCCAGACAGCTGCTCGAGATCCTTGGCTGCGTCCGTTTACGGATAGGTGGACAAAACTCCATTGCCCACCCCACAATCGACTTCGACTCTTGCCTTTCTCCCACATCGATCAGTACTACTAGATACTTGAGCACGGTGTGCGAGCGTATCGTTTGCTCACCCACTCTGATCATAATGAACTTGAACCATCTCCGGTTTAAATTCCGCAAATGTTGATTCATTCAAATTGGTGTTAGAAAAAGTAATACCAATATAGATATTTAAAATAAATTAAACCATTAAAAGGTGGAATCACTTGAGAATTCTGGCTTATTGCTTCTCGGCAACTCCAAGATAATTAAAATTCTTTAATAGTTTATTACTAATTAGACAAAAATAGGAAGTCGCGAACTACAAGCAGGAAATAGGTAGGTACGGGTAAAATGCAGGAAAATTATCTTTGGAATGACCTGAAGAAATTGGAAGTGGAAGTTCGAACTCATGGATATGGCGGAACAAAGGAATGAGCAGCAGAGTTAAACACAAATTAAAGACTGCTGCGAAATATAAGGTATCATTACATATTCGGACTGGCAATAGAGAATAATGTTCAATAATTAAGGAAAAGGGTCGTTTTAATGCTATATACCATTAAATGAATATTAACAATGTCTGTGTACTTTAAGTAATGTAATTAAAACAAGCGACTCATTCTAAATAAAAGAAATTAAACAGTTGTACTTGAAGTAATTTATATTTACCTTGGTTTAATCCTAAGGGTGCTCTTAATAAAGTCGATTGCATGTTGTGAAATTCCCTCAAACAATTCATCAGGAAATGAAAGACAGCATTTTGATATGTTAAGAAAAGTCTCTTGTTTTGTATCACCGCCAAACGGTGTAAAACCAGATAATAGAACATATGTTAACACTCCAACTGACCAAATATCTGCTTGTAAAGAGAGCGGTTCGTACTGTAAAACTTCTGGTGCAACATAGTCAGGTGTGCCCAAAATCTCCTTTACTTCGCTGCCATCTTTTATGACACGGGAAATTCCAAAATCACAAAGTTTAAGACCATCTATATAGAACATGAAAAAGGGATAAAACATATTTGAGTTAATTTATTGAGATCGGAACAGAACAATATAGTCATTACCTTCTAATCTTTCACCAGTTAATAGTATATTTTGTGGTTTTAAATCCAAATGTGCAATTGATCTTTTGTGCAGAAATTGTAAGGCTTTAAGTACTTCACGCATGCAAATCCTTGTTTGCGCTTCAGTCAATGATCCTTCATTATCCAGAAATGCTTGTAGCTCTCCGCCGGTCGCTCTAGAATTAGTAAATAGCATTAAGTATTACATTTTGAAAATATTCAATTGTTCTTACAATTCTAAAAGAAGAGCTGTATCAAGTAGTGTCTCATGAACTGCCTTTAATTTAACAATGTTGTCTGATCCTGAACAGAGGATTAAAACGGCAATTTCATGTTTTATTTCGGTGTCTGCTGGTTTTCCCCGTCGTCGTCTCTTGAGGAATTTTGCAGCAAAATGTACTCCCGACTTTTTATGTATTGCGCGACGAACCTGAGCAAATTTACCCCTGAAAAGATTTAAAAGGAAATTGTAAATAATTTGTATTATACTTTATAGAGAAAATAATGAAATACAGTAATTAAAAGGTTTATATCTAGAAACTATTTGAGTGCGGAGTTTTCTAATTTTAAAAGTTTTAAGTAGCATGTCGATAGTGAAGCATTTTGTGCGTTAAACGTGATCACGCGGAAGGAAGTTCAACTTGAGGTCTAAACTAGGTTCAGAATCTGTGTAACTATCTTAACACAAAACGCATAATATGCTTAATATAGATCGTCGACAGCAGAGGCAGCGGAGCATAATCATTGTGGGTGGGGAGCACGCGAACAGGTAACCGTTAAAAGGTAAAAAGTTAATCGATCAATTGAATTACCAGCTCTCTGCTGAGTTATATGTATATGCCTTCAAATTCTTTGGTTATGGGGTTAAGTTGGGCGAACTGAAATTTGTTTATCCTCAGTTAAATATGTGGACTGCAGCGAACTGAACTGAGATTAGAAGTTCAGTTCGCCAATTTGCTTGAACTTGTGCAGTTCAGCCGGTGAAACCAGAGCATTTCTTTGAAGCTTTCATATCACAAATATCGTCACCTACTATGCTCATTATGAAAAACTAATAATGCAAACCTCGCTTCAGCATCACCGCCTTTTTTTGAGCAGTGTTCTGTTTATGAGTGAATTATTTCGTTCGGCATTCCCCTCTTTTGGTACATGGGGTTCTCATGGGGAACTTACGGGGAAATCCCTCTTTAGGAATGCCCCTGAGACAATCCCCTTTTTAAATGCCAGTTTGGTGAGGTCTAATATAATATATTTAGTTTTCATATGAAAAGCCTTGTTTGTGTGCGGCCCAACGCCCACATTCCTTTCGTTGCCAGCGACCCTCCAATATTTTGGGTTTTCAGGTGTACGTGCAAGATTTAGGGTATGGATTTCCCCACCCAAACAGAAAGTGCGTGTGCGCTTTTACTTCCATCCCCACCCGCTCCGCCGCCCCTGGTCGACAGTACAAAGAGGCTTTCCCTGAGCCTCTAATCTTTCACATATGAGCCGTTTATTTTGAAAGTGGCATAAGTCACTTTTTCAAAAAAATCGAGTTAATGGCAAAACTAAATACAATTGAACGGTATCTTTTCATTTTGATACAAACAAATTTTTAAAAAAAAAAGTGACTTATGCCACTTTCAAAATAAACGGCTCATATATTGTTTTGAGCGTACAGAGATAACATTGACAGCGGCCACTATCTAATTAAAAACAACTGAACATTACGATTATGTAAAACAATAAATGTAAAAGCGAAGAACCTTGGTAGTAAAGACGCTTAAACAGCAAAGCCATACAACGGATTGATCTAAGAATAATCAGAGTTGCTAGAAAATGTGGTACCTGACAAGCTTGGTTTGACCAGGAATGTCCTGATATATTCAAATGGCAAAATTAACATCTTGAAAGAATGCCCCGTCGAATATCGTTTTTTCGGTATAGGCTGAACATGAGCCAGTTTCCAAGAGTCAGGATAAACTCCGGAGAAGTATGAAAGTGTAAAAAGTTTACGCAGAGGTTTAGCCAAAGGTGAGGCACTTTTTTAAGAACCAAAGGGGGAATTTTGTCGGGCTCAGTGGCTTTGTTGAAGTCGAGCTCTTTGAGATATTTATACACTTCACGCGTCCTGAAAAAAACTCTATCCATTGAGTGGGCGGAACACTCGATGGTGGGGGGTTGCATGTCAGCATCGAGTAAGGAAGAATTCTCGGAAAACACAGATACAAGTAGGGCGACCTTGGGCTTGCTTTCTGTTATCACCTATTTGTTGTAAATGAATGAAGGCGTTGTATGTGTAGTGAAATACTTCTTGATGGATGTTACCAGAAGTTTTTACTGCCATCAGTGGAGTTTATGAGTTTACCTTTCAGTCTATCATCATATAATTCTTGGACTTTCTTGATGGTGGATTTACAAGAGTTTCTTAACCTGATGTACTCGCATCGAGATGATTCGATCGGAGAATGTTTGTACTCTCTGTAGGCGGCTTCTTTGGTTTTAATTCCGTTTATACACTATCGATTAAAGCATCCATGTTGCCTAGGCTTTATGGATTTGGAGGAATGCGAAATGAATAAACGCATTCCAGCCAATAAAATTTTGGTAATACAGATGGCCCCAAAATTGTCATCGCGATTCTGAAAACACAACAGCCAGTAAGCACCTTTCAAAACACGAATCAGCCCCCACCAGTTGGTTTTGCCAAAATGCCAAACAGTTCTCCTAGGAGATGGCGTGGTTGAGGTTGGAGATGGATAAGGGAAGAAAGCGCGTAAGACAGTGATCCGAGTTGCCTATAGGCGAATCGATTTCAACGGAATAATGTATTGGGTGAGAGTTAAGAAAAAGAGCAATGAGGTGGGCCCCTTGCCCTGCAGTGCCAGGAGCATGCGTATGATGTTTCACCCGTGCAGGTTATTGGTCTCAGCAAAGAGCTCGGCATCCCTGCCAGAAACACTGGTGCTATTGGAGTAATTCAGCCAATTTACGTTGTGAACGTTGAAATCACCCGCAACAATGATAAAAATTCGGATACGTTCGGAGATAGCGTCGAACGCTAATAAGGAAGCTTCATTGCTGTATAGAAAACAACAATATATAAAATATAACACGAAAAAAGCCCGTCGAAAGAAGAACATTGGAGAGACAACATAAACGTATATACATACATATTAAAATCCTCATCTCATAAATCTTTTTTAACTTAGAGATATTGAAAATAAAATCCATTGAATCCATAACTGCGCTAATTTCCAAAATAGGTGGCAATTATTTCCACCAATCTGGGCCAATGTGCAAAATATTTTATTGCGCTTCTTAATGACAACAACAACGAATGACCAAATTAATCAAACAATCAAAATATTTCTCTTATAAATTTTGAATATTGCGTTGGCATACCTGTGATCACCATCTTCTTCATAACAGTTCCTTTCGTAACGATCATTCACGTATGAAGGCGTTAACAGGAAAATTGTTCCTCTTCTCTGTTAATAAATTGCACGCCACTTAATAATAAAAAAATCTTTCTACGCACAATTTCAAGTATTATGTTCTGTTTTTGGTCAGATCTCTTCCCCCAGGGACCAATTAGTTACCGGAACTATAATCGCTAAAAGGCATGAAATAGCAGCCAGATAAAGCAAGCTCCGAAAATTTATGCGCCCCATTTTTTCAACCAAAAGAGCCGTTTCATAGATATTCCCATTAATTACTAGTTACGAGTGGAAAAAAGTTAACGACGTTGATGATACTGTACTGGAAATGCTTTTGGGTTACATCAAGCGATTGCTTCTCCATAGACCGATCGTTCCACCAGCAGCAACAGTTCGTTGAAATCACATACGACAAAAAAATCTTTTTAGCGTCATGTTCCTCTGTTTTGTCACATAGCCTCCAGGTATGTACTTCCGCTGGGAAATTAAATGCCTCAAGTTTTGGAGGAGCTTAGGAGGTGGTATCATTGCACACGGCTGCACGTTTCGACACATTCCATCAAGTCGAGCATGAAAAGTAAAGTTCATCATGTTTTTTATTATTTTTGGAAAGTTCAGACTCAGGGCGCCAAGCTCGGAGTTTTGGCAAAAATGTTTACAAAACTTTTTGCTGGTTTCTGTTGTTGTTGTTGTATTCTCGCCCGAAAATGGCATACGCAAAGATTTGCTAGATTTCAATTCCCATCATTACCACACAAGAGTTTCGTCATCAACAGAATCTTGAAGGTTGCTCGTGTCAAAGCGAAAGAAAAACCAAGCGCAGAAGAACAAGGAAAAAATTCGGCAAAGCACTTTTTAATGAATGACGATCTTCTCTGCTTGTGTAAAACTTGCGCTAAGAATTCCTTTGCGTTTTTTTTGCTGTTGCGGAATGGTTTCTACAAGAAAAGTACCGTCAGCTCAGGTAATATATAACTCACCGCTTAGTGGCGACCAGGTAGATAAAAATAAAAAAAGAATGCACGACAACAATACTAAAAAACGTGTCGGAAAAGTTCGCTACACGCGAAAAGATATCCACTCTGTCGAAGAAAAATTCCATCTTAGCAGCTTAGCACCAGCACCGTCGCGACAGCCTGTTCAGCACTTAAAAAAACTACGACGATACATGGAATGTCACACCTGGTAGTTATGGGTCAGTATCTTGGAAACATCAAGAAACAGAAGTGAAGCGAGCTGAAGAAAAAGGAAGTGAAGAGGAACTTGTTACTGTATTACTTTTGCCGCCAGTTAAAAGTGCTTTGAACTATGAACTGCGCGATCGGCCGTCGAATTACGTAACACTGTGGTGGCTCCTTGATGTGCCCCGTGTGAATGCAAGAAAATCAAAAACAACAAAACACAAAACTCTTGCCAGCATTGCACGAAGACATGACAACGCGATAATACCGTTACCTCTTTGTCTGGATCATACCTAGCCTGGCCTCTGCATCGCCACCATAAAAAGTAATTCTATAGCCGCGAACTCCATTACCCTGGCGCCTCGGCTCCCTCCCTCGAGATTGTCTGAGGCCTTATCAGATCGATGTCCAAAGCTTTGCTACGCTTTCTGTGCGCCCGCGCTACTGATAGATCGCGATACATATTCACGCCGCACCAAATAGAGTCTTGAGAATGGATACCCGATCGCACCGAGTTCAATCTGTTCGGCAATCGATGTCATTAGAAAAATTTAAAAGTATTTTTCGCCATTCTCTGCCCAGTTCATCCGTCCAAGCTATGGAGACTGTATAATTACTGTTGGCGCGATCACTGGCACCACAGCTGCTGTTGGTGCTGCTGAATGTTGCTAGTTTTGCGGCTGCGGAAAGATCCGACTACTCTGGAACACACAAAAACGAATCTAGAGTAGGTACTTGGCAGTTCATCCATCAGGCACCGGTAACCGCAGCGGCGCAACCAGATGAACAAAAATGGTAATAACCAACAACTTCAGGTTGTTAGCAATTTTTATGGCAAGATCACTACCTCCTCCCACATGGCTGGTGTGTATGGCGAATAGATTCGTTTTAGTACCAGACACGATTACAGTGTCGACGACAATTAATGCTGCTGCTGCCGCTGCTTACTGGCTAACACATGCTTGTTGGGACTGCGATTTTATCTATAGTAGCGCAGCCTTGAAGTGATTAGATGAAAATATCGAACATGAACTTATTTAGAAAAATTGCCAACAATTCCACTATAAGCCATGAACAAAATGGTATAAAACGACGGAGTCGACAGTGGAGTTGTCAAAAAGAGTCCGCTTCGATGTATTAAAATTCAACTTAAGAGTTTGACGCAGCTTTGCTTAATTAGAATTAACGAGTTTGATGGTACTTTAAATCAAGTTGTTTGTACGATTAAATTGTGTCACTTTTGTGACAATATTTAGACGTTTCTGTGTCATTAACATATTCCAAGGAGTAAACAGATTCATTCAGGAGAAAAAATAGTAAGTTGACGTATCAAGTCGATTAATATTTGCTTTGAGGTAGAGTAGTAGCGAAGGTATTTTTTGATATGTTTCCAGTCGTAGATTTGGATCACATATTTTGAGAAATCTCTGGAGGCCACCATCAAAAAATATCTGTAGGAAAAATCCGTCTCCTGTGAAGTTAGACAAGAGAGTGAACTGAAACGATCACCTTGACTACGTCATCACCAAATCCACAAGGGACATATGGGCCTGCAAACGGCTTCTTGGTAAGACATGGGGTCTTACACCACAAATGACGTATTGGGTGTACAATACGATCGTTAAACCTGTGGTCACTTATGCCGCTCTAGTTTGGTGGCTCAAGACTAAACAGGCTACGTCGTTCCTCAAGTGTAGCAAACTGCAACGGCTTGCTTACCTCTCCATTACCGGAACTATGCGGACCTGTTCCACAGCTGCAAAGGAGGCAATCATTGGATTGACCACTTTGCATATCTTCATGCCCTATGCAGTCAAAGGACTATCCTTAACCATATACCAAACATTTCCATTTGCAGGTTATCCGACCATATGGTTAGTGAACTGCGGTTCCAAAGGAAATTCAGGGCGATTATCCCGGATCGTTCTGAGTGGGAGGAACTCATTCTTCCTGGGGACCCAAAACATCTCCACTGGTTTACCGACGGGTCAAAGATGGAACCTGGCACAGCGGCTGGTGTCGCAGGACTCAACTCCAAGGTCTTGATTGCAATGGGTAATTGGCCCTCTGTTTTCCAGACTGAAATATATGCCATTGCGACCTGCGCTAATATTAAAATCGTTTCTGACAGCCAAGCTGCCATCAAGGCACTCTCAACGTGGAAGTTTTCTTCCAAAATAGTTGCATGGTGTTTTGACGTACTTCAGAGCCTAACCAGAAGAAATAAGGTCTCGCACTGTTGGGTCCCGAGACACTGGCGAGAGGAATGATTTGGTCAAGGGCCCAGAACCCTTCTGTGGCATCTCTTGTTCTACCTTCGAGTCTTTGGTAGAGGAGTGGATTAAGAGACTAATCCCAACCTATTGGGAGTCAGTCCCAGGTCTTAGACAGGCTAAAGATCTTATAAGACCCTTTGCCTTAAAGGGCACTATCACTTTAAACAGAGCGGACCTAAGGCTGCTGGTGGGTTATCTGACTGGCCATGTAGGACTGCAGTATTACCTCCACAACCTAGGACTGTTTT
Organism: Thereva unica; assembly: GCA_949987705.1. NCBI lineage: Eukaryota > Metazoa > Arthropoda > Insecta > Diptera > Therevidae > Thereva > Thereva unica. Next base: position 66,733,471 of record OX465284.1, read on the forward strand.
AAGAGACAGAATGCTGACTCTGCATGGAAGGCAACGAGACTTCCACACATATTCTTGGTTATTGTCCTGCTCTGATCTGGCTTAGAAGAAGAACGTTTATCAGAGAATTTTGAGTCCTGCTCAAGTCCGGTTTGCGTCGATTAAAGATCTTCTTGCCTTTATTCGGAAAGCTGATAGTCTGTTCCGCTAGTGGGGTACGTACATAATAGGCCTAACTTGGCCGCAGTGTTCACCATGTGGGTTGCCACTCACTCCTTAAAAAATAGTGTATATACTAAAAAAAATTTAAATTTAAAAAATTTCACGTAAGATGGAAGGAAGGTCGAGCTAAATCTCACGACATCTCACCAAAGGGGGAGGAAGGATCGATAAATCCCCAAAATCGCCTCACGTAATTAATGGACGACCCCATACAGAGCTCGTTGTAGATAATTTTAAGTACAAGCAAACGAGTTATTTAAAAAAAGCTCTCCCTCCTTTTCAAGATGGCGGCTTTCAATTTCACTGCACTAACTGAATTGAACAATTTTACAAAACGCTCTAAAAATTGAAACGTAATTTTGAAGGGACTTTTTTAAATCCTATTGAAGAATAATAAAATAAATAAGAACTAGAGTGATAATGACATTTTGCACAATATCCTGAATATCTCATTCCATGAAAAATTACGCTTCGCATTGTCGTTAAACGCTTTTCTGTTGTGGAGCGTTTCGTAATAAATATGCCGCGATATAAATATCAAACACAAAAATAAAGGTCAGTGTGTATAACAATGAAATTCAGATAAGATATCGTCAACATTTATCGGCATGATATAATTGACTAAAAGAGCGTCGCAAAACTGCATCGATCAATAAAAGCGATATCTTTTTTTATTCACATTCCACTTCCATTTCGTCTAGTGAATTTATTTCTCTTGTGTGAAGAAGAAGAAAAAAGTGGTACCAATAAAAATGATCGTGAAGTTATGTTTCTCTGATGCGGTCTTTTACACCTTGTTGAAGAAGCTAAATCATAAAATGACAAGTCCATTATTTTGACAAAGAAAAAGTCGCTTTTATCAGCAAATGATTCGTCGACTATCAATAGGATTAGTCTGAATTCGTGGATGGCGTAAGGGGAGAGTTTGCGATTCTCTTTTTTATATTGGCATTTTCCCCTCTTGACTTGTTCTTGAGTTCAGTGTCACAAAAGATATCATTTTACATTTCAAGTCGAGTTTTTTTGCACATATTAAAGCTTATGGAATAATGCTTTTGTGGTTTGCTGAACATCGCCGCAAAAGATCAAACATACACGCGTATATACAAAACGAGCACTAAATCATAAGGCTCCGGTGAATGCTAACTGTAACCTTGTAATAAATACAGACTACACCGTGCTGCATATACATGCATAATGCAGCAAAACAATATGTAGTGTTGCTAGGGATAGGTCACTTGGCGAAGAGGTTACCGAGTGGCATTCAGCGGTTTCCCATTCAGAATAATCAACACTGTAGCAGAAAAAATATTCTTCAAGTGTCATTTTCAATGCACACACTTCGTCTACGTTCGAGTGCACAGTATGGAGAGAGGGGAGAAAGGCTACCTGTCCTATCTCAACCGAAGCGCGACAAAGATGGTTAGACAATTATTTCTTAGATCTAGATAAAACACAGAGAGGATTTCTTCTGGCGCATTTTCGTAGCTGAGCGGAATTTATGCCAAATAAAGCTGGAAGTACATAATTGCGTTGAATTGCATTGCAATACTTGAGTGGATTTTACCGCGATGCGTTACAATATATCGATTTGACACATTAGGGCTGTTCCAGTACTTTTCCTGCAAAAATTGGTTGGGCAAAAACTTACTTGAATGGTGGGGATAATTTCTTTAATTTTTTTATAGATGCATGGTTACCACCCCAGCAGGTGGAGGTAAATTTCCGTTTTTCGAAATTTTAATTAGATTTTTTTTAATTAATTAATTAATGGCAAGTAAAATACTATTAGCTGTGTGGCGTCATTCCAAATTCAAAATGGCGCAAACACAAAATGGGTGATTACATTTGTCTTTACAACGCGCTCCGTATGGATATCAAAAGAAAGGATGTAACAAGTAGAGTTCCATTAGCTGGGTAGTGTTATTCTAAATTCATTATGTCGGCAAACACAAAATGGGGGATTACGTTTATCTTTACAAGCCACTAGGTCGGTAAGGGTATCAAATGAAAGGGTATGACAAGTTGAATACTGTTAGCTGTGTAGCGTCATTCAAAAAGATGGCAAATACAGCTTGGCTGCCAAAAACAAAACGGGGATTACCTTTTTCTTCATAAGGCCCTCGGTATGGGTATCAAGTGAAAGTGTATGACGAGTATAGTGCAGTAAGCTGTGTGACGTTATTTTAAATCTGATATGGCGGTCACCACAAAATTGCGGAAGACATATAATAGACTAAAACGTAGAAAGCAAACTGTTTAAAAAAACTAAAAAATACGTTTTTTTATTTTAAAATGAACTAAAAAGTAAAAAATAATTTTGAATGTCAAGTTTTTGTTGCTACAGCCAGTGTATGGGAACAACCTTTCGAAATGTAAAAAGCGTGGGGCGCTAACGGAGAGTAGGAGAGATTAGGGGTCCTGAACATTTCTTTTACCTCTTCTGTTCGTCTCAAACCGAAAGGAAAAAAAAGAAGAAATGTTTTTTAGGAGCACCAAATTGTGCATTTATGGGCTACATGGTGGGAAAAACAATATGGAGGGGATAACGGGACCATGATCGAAGCTCTGCACAGGGCGTCTAATACATGCATAGCAAGATATATGCGGAAGATTCTGAATATGTTTGGCTAGGTGTCTGTTGTGCCCGTAGTACACAATTTTTCATAATCGAATCTTAAAAAGCTTGTAACATACTCTACAAATTTTTTAATATCCAAAATCAATTTTTACAGATTTGATATTTTTCAGTAGATATCTATATCTTTTTCATACCCCGGGCTGCGCATACATAATCTTTTTTTTATTGAAAGGCGTTGCAACGCACGCGGGTTTTTGCTAGTTTTAAACATAATTAAGATCATATTTTGAAGTAACTATGTGTGACACAAAAAAAACTGATGCCAGATACGATTTCAGCACCCAAAAATACATAAGATTGAGCTGCATTCGTTTGAAAAGTTTTCACAAAACGCTTTTTCGTTAGCCTGTGCAATTTATTAGGGTGGAAAACGAGTTTCTGAACCTTTCTGTCAACCACCCCTGCGCATGCCGCCATTTTTATATATTACTACCTCCAGCAGTTATTTTCTCAAAGATTTTTGTAATTTCCGAATAAACAAAACTTTGCAGAATAATCAACTCGACATTGTCTTTTTCCATGTAATTAATCACAACAACAACAAGCATTTACATATCTTTTGTTTTGTAGAACGTCCTTGGCAGCGAATTATAACAACAACAAGAATGCAGTCATCGCTGGATTTTAATTACATTCAACTCGGCTCATCCACGGCACAATGCGATGCTATACGTGGCGACACGGCGGGATTTAGTATTATTTTGCAGAAATCGAGCAGAAATCAAGAAATTAACAATTAGAATAAAAATGCGGGCCACAACGGCCAAAAAACGTCGAATTTGAATAAATTCTGCGCGGTCGCGGTTATTTATAGGCAGAAAAACGGGTTCGGGTGGTTCTTTCTGGATTTTATTTCAAAATTGTTAATTTATGTTGGGAGTTTTTGTTGCTGTAAAAAGTGGTAAAAATGTTATAAATATAACCGTTATTTCGTTAAGAACGTTTTTTCAAAAGATCAAATATTATGTGTGTTTGCAAATAAAAAATATGTCGCGCGATATCTGAATTAGGGCAAATTTTCGACAGAATGTGTTCGTGTTTTTTTTTGAATAATTCTTTTTTTTAGCCAAATTTCTTTTGGCAAACGACATTCTTTTATAATGAGCAAGACGAGAACTGATTTTAGCGTCTTATAAGGTTATAAATCATAAGCCACGAATATCAAATGAAATTCAATAAAAGTGAATAAAGATAAAGTACGCGTTATTTAATTGGTTTATCATTCTTTTTAAAGTGGTATAAAACGAAATTTTAACTTGGATTTTTGCTAAATTGTGAAATAATATTGCATTTTTGACGATGATTCATGGCGCCATCTCGAGATTTGTTCCATTCTGCTCTTCTACAAAACTTAATCATCTGCCCTGGTTTTGTAAGGGTTTATTGCGATTGAAAAATGCCAAAAGCAAAATTCATAGGCGTCACACCTTAGGACAGTGGTTTCCAAAATTTATGATACTGCGGCCCCCTGTTACATAAAGAACCTTTGGGGCCGGCCCAACTTGCATACTCGATGGGGTGCGCCATCTAGACCTTCGGTATTTCAAATGAGCAAGATTTATTTAGGATATTCTCTACCATTTATTTCAAATCAGTTTTTGAATACAATGGCGATTAAATGACCTCCATTCGATACGCATAAAGCAGCTGTTTTCGGGCGTTGTAGCGTCTACTTCGGCTCGTATATTAGCTTTGAGTTATTCAATGGTCTTCGGCTTGCTGGCATAAACTTTACTTTTGCAAGAACTTCATCGTAGGGTCTGCGTTGTCTTTTTGAAAAAGGTACGTCATACCTTACCCGCGTTTTCGGACACACGAAGTAGTGATGAGCAAGACTAGTCTTGCACATTTAGCAATCAAGACCAAGACAAAACACGACAAGGGCAAGACAAGACTGCAAGATCCAGATAGCAAGACCTTCTGCTCATCACTAAGTGTCAAAAGTCTTTCAGTGACACGCGAAAAGTCTTGTCTTGCACATTTAGCAAGACCAAGACAGGACTGCAAGACATTTTGCAAGACTTCGTGCAAGACTTTTTGCTATCACTGTAAGACTTTTGGCACTTAGTGATAAGCAAAAAGTCTTGATATCTCTATCTTGCAGTCTTGTCTTAGTCTTGCTTTGATCTGGCTAAATGTGCAAGATCAGACCAGACTGCAAGACCAGTCTTGCTCATCACTAACACGAAGGGCACCAGCATCGTGTGTTGTCAGGAGGTTTCTCGAACTTTGAAGAAAAAGGTTTTTAACCACACTTCGACCCAAACAGTGCCGTTTTGTTTATTGACTCCGCCGAGAGCGTAAAATGAGCTTCGATCGTCATCAAAATTTTGTCCCAAAAATCTGACTCCTGACTTCCATATTACAAACGACGCGACTTGTCCGTTGGCAACAATCATTGAGTAAGTTGCACTTTGTTTGGGAAGGGATGAAAAGCTTGCTTCAAAATCCTCTTTCGAGTGGTTCCACTCACCTTTAACTCATTAAATCCGCGGCAATACGGCACATTTGGATTATCAGCAACACTCTATTACCGCTTCAACAATTTCAACTTTGGCGAGTGGCTACACACCCTCACTCAAAGAAATTCGTCAGCAAACTACGAATTGCGTTGTCTTAAGGGGCCGAATTTCTCCCATATTAAGCAACGCAGTCTTCAAATTGAACGATTTTTTCAATGTAAAGCGCTACAATTTCAACAGGTTTTTTCGGTGAGTAGAGCATAGCTAATATAGTACTGAATGACGTTTCAGTAGACGAGATGTATAAAGTGGCCTCTAGACTATCAATAATATTGTGCAATTGACGTTTTCTTCCTTTGCACCAAACATTCTTTCAATATCACCCAGAGACCGTCAATAATATTGAGTAAAATTGAATATGGCACAATATTATTAATTGTCTAGGACTCTAGGGACACCATAATAAAAGAGACACAATAAAATTTAAGTAGAAATTAGGCAGTGAGCCAAAAAATTCAAAGAGGTAAAATCATCCGTGACCGCCTTTGAGCTATAAGCGCTCCCCTTGTGAGTCGCTCCCCCCAGTTTGGAAACCGCTGCTTTAGGAAGAAAGGATGAAGGCTTTATTATTTTCTCCAGGTTGAGGAGAGAATGCAATTACCTGCACAGATTTCTTTGCAAGCAGTATATTGTGTCGATTGAAGCTTATATTAAAGTGAACGCAATGGCCTTTTGGTCCAATATGGATACCAAGCGCTCTTCATCAACAATACCTCTGGTCATGCATTTTAATGCGGAATTGTTTACATCTTTTCTAGCTCTGTCAGTTAGCTAAACTCCAAGCTATTATTGACTCAGCTATGAAAAACTGGATCGAGAATTTTCTTAAGGGCCATTTAATCAAGATAGTGTTGGATGGATTCAAATATCAAACCCACACCACTTCTGCCGCTGTCCCTCAGGGATCAATTTTATCACCTGTTCTTTTAATAATTTTCGTAAATTACTTACTTTCTATTCCTTCCATCCCACTTCACAACTTCGCTGTTAACGATAGGCGGCGTTACTCATACGCCTTCTTTCATGCAAGACAAGAACGTTGCCTGTCGTGACGATCGCGCACTTACGCCCAAATCAATCAACAGGGACTTTGTACTCGTCCTCGATTGGAGTTGCCAGAACCGTGTCGAATTCCCTGATTTAGAGCGGGGCACCTCCGCGTGGTTGGATAAGGTTCTCTCAAACACAACGGAGTCAAAATCGATCGAACTTTTGAGCCATCGTAGCAATGTAGTAGCCCTGACAAAATTCTATAGTTACTTTCATAGCGATTACTCCACTGAAATAAACGGTCTCCTGTCTCCACGAAATCTTATACCGGCAACACCAGATTAGTCCATTCGGTTAATTCTCTTTGCTTGCAGTCGTCCCTTTCGTGCACGCTATAGACAAAGAATTTGTTTATAAATAGAACAACCCGACTGTGGAACAACCTTACACCGTCTGAATTTCCGAACTCCTACAACATTCAAGAGTTCACAATCAGGGTTCAACGCCATTTCCTTAAACATCCTCCTGACTCCTCGTAACCTGGAATCTTTTCCTTCGAACTAAGCTTACTACTAGACGAGGAAAACCCTTAGGTAAGGAAAAAAAATTTCGATGATTGTACTGGAATCAGGTTTCCTCGCTATCTATAAACATACCGATGGCAGGTGAGAGAAGAGAAAAGGTAATTCCAATAATGAAAGAATACATTTTTTAAGGAATTATAGGTAAGTGGGATAATAGAGAATCATGTTTTTATGTTAGATTCGAATTGAGCATTCAATCATTTATTTAAAATCTATGCCACCTTAAACATAATCGCACTAAACAGTTAAGATGTTAACCTATAAACCAACATAAAATCCATTTATAGCAAAACCCTCAAAAACGAGAATTTTTTATATTTAGTCGAAATCGAATTCGCTAACAACAACAGAAAAGTTTTTCATTAGGAATTCGAAAAATGTTAAGCCTTTAAGCAACGGTGTTTCAGATAAAGACAGTAAACAGGCCCACCTACAATCATGACTGATCATCTGCGACTCTGTGATAAGCATTTATCTTCTTTGTGGATTAAAAGAGAGGGAATTTTCCCTCCTGGATTTTTCAATTGATTAGAAACTCATATCTCAGGTGAACTCCCAACATTCTGTTGCAATCGAAGAACACAAATCAATTTTTGATATATGTGTAAGGCTTTTAGCAAACAAAACAAAACAAAGTATTAAAGTAGCGAACAGATAACGTCTTATCATTTCCAGAAAATCCCTTTAAGAACTCTTCTTTAAATCGACAGTGACACCGTACAGAAATTTTTCTTGCGAATATAATCGGATTTTCTTTGCCGGCATTAAGTGGCTGCGATCGCGATATGCAGAAGAAGGTGGCGCTTAGGCATTATTAAATGTTGAATAAATGTTATCTCTAGCGTGCAAAGAAGATTGGGAACGACTAATGCCCAATAACAACGGCAGCAGCATCAACAATAAAAAAGGAGTGCATGAAAGAAAATTATGCAACGCCGAAACAACCCAGCCACCCAAGTCTCATGTTTCAGGCTTAATGTTGTGTAATTTAATGCATCGCGCCCGAAATAAAAAGAAAATTTAAGATGACAGTGGAATGCTAAACTACGCCGTGTTTCTTCTCCGAAAAAAACGTTTTTCTTTCATCACAACAACACCAACCGCAGCCATGCCAGCGACAACAACAAGTTCGACAGAGTATCGACAGGGAAAAAAGATCGGTCTATGTCCAAAAGTCACTCTGGCTGGCCAATCCTCACCTATTCGACGGCGGTCATTTCGTATGTGAGAGAAGCTCTCGTCTTTCACGTGGGTGATTCTAAGGAAATCAAAATGTTTCTGTATTGCATCGTTAACGCATCATGTCCGCTTTTGATGAATAAGTGTTGATTTATTTTCCTTTTTTTGTCGCCCTGGCCTCATTAAGATCTTTCAATATTCCTGACACGAGACCACAAGTCGCCTCTATGCGAGTTCTGGACACGCCGTCTGTTGCCATGATAGCGGTAGTGGTGGTGCTGGTGGAGCACCTCTTCAAGTTTTTTAGTGCCTCGCGAGGCATATTACAAGCTGTACCCGTGTGGGAGACTGTAGGCCCCATTGGGACCCGAGGTCGATTAATCGATCTTTTTTTCTGAATACACGATATCAAAATCGAAATTGAAAAAGTTTAGGGCCTGGTAACGGCTGGCATGCACATTTCATGTGGAGCCTACGTCATCGAGTCCATTCAATTCTTTCACTATTCGGACTCGACCGAGAGTTGAGAGCGTGATATAGGGACCAGGGAGCTCCGGTGGTTGGCATCGGACTTCTAGACCCAGAGGTGATTGGTTGCATTTTTTAACAAAAAAAACAACAACAAATGAAATGAAAATATTTTTGTAGGTCGACGTTCGATATTGAATGGCGTATGCCTAAACTGTGCTCAAAAAAGTTCGGCTATCGTGACACCTTCATCTCACTCTCGGACACCAATAGGAGGTACTCTCGATGTGGAATCTATCAACTTTTGCTTGTTACTTCATCTGCCCACATTGATCATCACTTTACACAGGGTTCAGTGGTAGTGTAGTTGACCGAATTGAAGGTTAATCGAAAATTCGAATTCCAGACCGGGTTTTATATAAATAATAAACGAATTTTTAACGTTTGAAGAGAAAAATGTTGGGTGTTTTTTTTTGTTATGAAATCCATATGCAAACTTTTAAGTGAGTTTTTTTATATAATTTTGCTTAGGACCTCGCTGGGCTTAAAAAATGGGCGGTAAAAAATCTTACAGCTTTTATATAATTGACTTGAGTGCTTTTACGACGATGTTTGCTTCATTAGATGTTTCAAATAGCTAACAACATCAAAGAACTTCTTTCCTTTAACTAATATTGTTTTAACTATAATTTGCCTGCTACGTTAATGAAAATGACATTTGACGCTGCCATAGAAATTGACTGAAGTGCCCAACTGTATTGGCAATCTTATCTGACGTTATCAAGTTGTGCATAATACAAAGTACAGATACACATTTCTATACGGTTTGAGCTTTGTTTTCCTTTTCAAAAATTTTGCATGTTTATACAGAAAATAACATAATAAAGCGGTGAAGGCTCATTTCTCGATCAATTTTAATTCATAGTCTAGGTCGTATTGATATTAATAATTTAAACATTCATGATATTATCAGTGGCTTTGTGATTTTCAACTTTAGAAATAGTAGAAAATCTATATATCTAAAAGTGCCTTTGGTGGAGTTTTAACGAAATGTATATACCTACCAGGGGTAGACATGTTAGAACTCTGTTCGGAATATATCATCGATACCAGATGACTTCTTACTATTTAGATGACGAAATATTAAGAGGAAATCGACCACATTCAGACAGACGGGCGCAATTTCAGAAATTACGATTTAAAAAAACTATACTTTGAAAATTATTCGCACGAGGGCAAGAAACTACATAAACTTGCACAATTTCTGTCCCGGTACTTACTCATGCAACAAAAACCGAGGAAATTTTACTTCTGCTGGTGCAGGAAATTACCAAAGATTTTAGTTTTGAGATTTTCATAAAATTTTATTCAAGAAATCTCTTTTTCGAGCAGCAAAAATTCGGACAAAAAAATCTTCCAAGTGAGAAAACAATCTCTGATTTATTTATACTACGCTGAAGAACTTTTTGAAAATTCGAATTGACGCTCGCATGAACGTGTAATGGACACCTTAAAGTGAGCCCTACACTGATAGAAAAATTGTCTTGATTCCAGCAATTCCATAGTCTTCGTTTCGTTGGCTTGAGTAGAAACACTAGAAATTCTTGAGCCAAGCAATTGCATTTCTTCGCTCAATACTTATATTTTTCCACCAAGATATGTCTTTTTCGAAATAAAATTTTTTAATTTTTGACTCAAGAAACTAAATATTTTTTATTCAAAACAAAATTTGTAAAGACACGATGAAGTTTTAATTCGAGAATATTTATTGAGGCAATTCACTATTTTATTACCTTGAGTTGCTTCAATTAAAAAAATGAGTATCTCAAACCAAGAAATTTTTTTTCTTACTTCTAGTCAACTTTTGTCTTCATCCAAGACAATAAAACCAAGACTATGAGTATTGCTTATCCGAAGACAATTTTGTTTTCGTTTTATCCAAAACATTACTTGCTTGGTTCAAGAAAAAGTCTCTTAAGCTAAGATTTTTTTTTATCTGTATAGGATGTTAAGAGTTGAGTCAGCCGTTAAGCCAGTTCCAGATTCACACCGTGAACAACCGCGAACACCCGTGAACACGACTGTCGATGGTTTTCTCGTTTAGTTCGCTCCTTGTTTTCCGTTCTAAGTGGATACAGTGTAACTTCTCGGCGTGAGTGTAGAGTCGTCTTTACATTCTCTTCTTGCACTGAGGTAGGAGGTATATCGGTGTTAGGGAGAAAACTGGGTTAAAGTAAGTAAAAAATAGCTCTCCACTAAGATATTTCTAAATTATTACACAACAACATGTACAGCGATTATGTGAGAGCCACGAAGTAGCAATTAATTAGCCGCCACCGGCCATCCTACGGCTTTTGGGCCGTGCGGGGCCACCCGTGGAAAGGCCTGACTTGACGCCTGTTTTTAGTTTAAATACTAGATTTTTAAAATTTTAAAAATCTCACTTGAGATGAGAGGTAGAGGGAGTCGAGCCGAATCGAGAGCGAAATCGAGGGAGTCGAAAAATCACAATAATCACCTCACGTAATTAATAGACGACCCCTAATAACGCGTACAAAATTATTTTAGTCATAATGCAAAAATGCACAACAAAATTTCATTTACTTATTTTTTCACCAAAAATAGTATTTCACAACTGACGCGATTTTTATATAAGCCACAAATTTCCCAACTAAGAAGAATAAGAGAGAACTTAAAAAACAAAGCAAAGAATGGGAGTATAGAGTGCGTGCTTCCAGATAGCTTCCGTAACATATGAATTGGAAGCGCTGCATTCTTACTACTTTTAGCTTGATAAATATACCGCAAGGTATATTACCGTATTAAAAAGTTCGAATTTTCGCAATGCTATTTTGCGTTGACTTCCATCCCAGTTCATTGATGAAATTACTCTAAAAAATATTGATTTTCTCTCTGGGGCAACATGTGCTTATGCAAGGATTCCTTCGGCAGTGGCACAAAAGCGATTCTTTTGTACTTCGGAAGCACGTTGTAATATTTCCCGTTGGGTATGTTGTGTTTGCTATCATGGACAGTTGTTGACCCCACACACCGAAAACATTTATTCCTTTGAATCGAGGTGAGCTTTATGTCACAAATTATGCACATTAACCACCATGATTTAACCATATTATTATTTCTACGACGCCAGATAACTATATTTTACACGTTTTTACTTTTAAGAATATTTCTATGTTCAATGTAGGCGTCTTTTATATTTAATTTAAACCAATGCCAGCTCTAAATTTTTCGAAAAATAAAGAATTTGCTAGAATTGCTAAAATTATAGCTGCACAATAAAATACAATGACAGATTCGACATAAAATATAAGCCAAATGTAAATTTCCTTGATTTTACTTGCTATCCCACTTGAAACAACTTCCGTCTTTAAAAAAATAACTTCCTTCCAAAAACCATTCTTGACGCCATTTGATACACTTTCCTTCTCCATATTGCGTATCGAATGGAATTGCGTTGTGCTAAAGCAATTTTTAGCACCATAAAAAATAGCTTTTCTTTTTACAACATTTTAAAGATTACAAAAACGGAGAATTTCTGTATCAACAATTTTCAATTTAAATTGCAGAAAAACGAGAAAACATCAAACACTCAATTTATAAACAAAAATTGTGTTCAATTAAGGCAACTACGCAAAAATACAGTAAGCACACGCGGTCACCAGCTCAAGGTCCGCCTTTCCGTGATACCATTTCCCGCAGTTTTCCCCCGCGAACCCCCAATATTTGCGCTATTAGGTAACGCTTCTTATTATCAATTCCCTTCGCTCAAAGTAAACAATTTCTCGGAAAATAGAGGAAAAAATTGAAAATGGAAAAAGTGGAAAAACTTTCAATTATTCCATCCACACCGAAACAAAGTGCATCCGCGGAGAGGCCGCTCGTGTGGGAACTACTTAAGCCCCAGTTGCATGATTAAGCAGCGAAACACAACGGCCAATTATGTGTGTGTAGCGGCGGCGGCGATGCCAGCGACATTTTAAATGCCAAAACGCAGCAAGAATTTCGCCATTAGAGTCGCTCTTGGCCGATCGTTGCACAACTTTTCTAGCTTAGCCAAGTCTGAGGCGGGTGTGTTCTGAATTTGCATTCGATTGATGTTTGCCGGTACACGTAACACGTTCTCTTACATTTTACACTTGCATAAGGGAAAATATTTTCCGATTTTTTTCTACGCTATTCGCGCTGTTTTGTTGTTGTACATAATCCGGGCAAGGTGCAGTTATTGTTCCCCTTTATCTGGTTCCAGTCAGTTCGGTGCATATTTGCTGCATGCGTCGGCTTTGCGCCAGAAATTTTCTATCGAGTTTCCCTCGGGATTTTTTGAGAAAATTTCCCTAAATTTGCTACCCTTGTGCGTGATCACATGGTCTTTTACTTCTATACTTGTGAATCATATATCGCAGCTGAATAAATGTTTAATTAGTCAGCGAAGAATTTTCACATTTCTTTTAGTTAATTTCTATTTTTTTGCTGCTTTGTGCACGTCTTTTGCACCTGATTTATCTTGAGTTTCATGCGTGAAAATTTTTGAAATTTTCCATTAATTTCATAATTTTTTCGGTTTTTTTTTCATTCAAACATTTTTTATTCGGAATGCTGGCGTTAAAGCCAGAAGTTTTTTTCAGGAATTTTGTTGATTGCTAGACAGTTTGGCTACTTTTAGTGAACAATAATGTCGAAACGCGTTGAGATAACGCTGAAATTGGAAAGAGAAAGCTGCAGAACTGATGCTGTGTGGAGAGTACATGCTGGCGTTTGACTAGGTGATATTAAATTCTTATTTGTTCGTCATCATTTTTCACGGTACACACATATTTTATAAGAATGTTGTTTTTTGTGCATTTATTTGTAATGAACTATTATCTTGTAACATCGTATAGAATTCAGGCAAGCTTGTAGCATTTGGTAGCTTGTAGTAGTTGGTAGTGTAGAGTCTTCGTTTTTAAGGTTTTAGGTAGTAGGGTGTCGTCCATAAATTACGTGAGGCATTTAGGGGAGAGGGGTCGAGTCGAATCTCAGCCAATCTCACGTGCTGCAGAGGGAGGATCTCGCCAAATATCACGTAATATTATTTCTCAAGAAACAGTGTAAATTTGGTAGAAAACTGTGTGAAATTAAGTAAAACATGTTTCTCCACTAAAGACCCCCAGTTACAGTTTAGCATTCAGCTGCTAATTCAAGTGCAAAAATGTTCATGGCCTCAACGAAAATTTTAAACGAACAAACAGATTCGTGCCTGGAAAAGCCTTTAAAATACACGGACCACCATATTTGCTGACCCTATGGGCAGGCGGCGCGGAGAAATTAAATGTATGGGAAATTCTCTCGCAGGCGGCCACAGTTTCCGCTTTTGTGCCAATATGTTTGTGCCTTAAGGGGGGAAACCAGTTTAGGAGGCCGATTTTTTAGTGTATTTCGTGAATTTTTTTAACAGGGAAGGAATAATCAAAATTTGTTTAAACTTGGAGGATATTTTACTAATGTTTTGAAGTACACGCTGTAATTCAAGTCATTTGCACTGTAAATAGTGGAGTTAGAAGCTGCTCTTCATGGACCGTCGCCATCCGAGTTCACTACTGGTGGGAAGTCGCAATTTTTATCTGAAATCACCCCAATTTTTTTCACATTAGCAACATGTTTTCTAGGAATATGAACTAAACTCTTAACAAAAAAAATTTAAAATTGCATGTTTTTGAGGTGTTGGAACAAAATGTTATGTTTACCGTGTTTTTTCATCTTTTTTCCATCTAAAAACAAATTTAAGATAATAATATCATCCCAGAGTTTAGTTCATATAGATTGTAATTGAATAAAGAATGTTCACGAAAATTTTCAAAACGATTGAGCAATAACTTTTCACGCTAGGATTCCCACCAGTTGAAAAAAAGTCGTTTCGAGAAAAACGCATTTGAAAAAAAAAATACCGAAAATGTGAAATTCAGGGTAGTAATAAATGATATAAATTGCTCACCGGCTAATCAGCTATTCCAGCACCATATAGCAACCCTTCTTCTTCAAATGCAGCATTTCGGACTTGCATCTCCTCTTGACGAGCTTGCCGAGCTTCCTTGGTTTCTAACCTGCTGCGTCTATTTTGTCTTTGCACGCGCTGTTCATCCATTTCCTGAACAAAATTGAAGCTCTGCGAGCCAACTACAAGTTGCAGTCCGTTCAGGACCATTAAAAGGGCTGAATTTCCTTTATTGAATAACGCAGTAGCCAAGAATGCTGCAACTTCGACTACTTTTAGGCCGGAATGTAGGTGTTTTGGAGCCAATCGCCAAACAGTCGAATTGAAACTCATTGGCATTCTGCGTATGACCGCCTAAACATCTCGTCAGTAAATCATCTTTCGATAAATCTTTATATATCGGAAGAATTTTTTTCCGAACGTCGGGGTGTAAAGGAGCAGGGTGCGCTTCAGGCTTCCTTCCAAGTGCTTTAGCTTGCTGCCACTTGCACCAGCTGTCATGTCCCTCTGGACAGTTTTCGAGTTGTAGATTGTCGTCTGTTGATATCATGTGCTGAAAAGTTGCCATTATAGCCTTCTTCATTTCTTCGATACTATTTACATTTCTTCGAATCGCTAAGCCGTAATACACCAAATTTTCCACCAAAGCCTCTGTTAATTTTCCTTTTCCGCCCAATTTTTTTATCCTTGCTGAGGGGACCCCATCCTTTTCTGAACATGGCCTATACATTCACTCTTGATAACAGTCAGTTCATCTCTGTACGGATTTAAATTAGAAACAGCTCGTTTTCGAATCCCCATCACCGATGTAATTGCCGTATTTTACACCATACAATTCCTCCGATCTCAAGAACATAATTTTCAGAGATTCCACTTCTATGCTTCCTGCGGAGCCTTCGTGTGTTTTCGTGCAATTTTCTTCGTCATGATCCTCTTTCCATGCTATATATTCTGCTGAATTTTTAGATTTGTTCTTCCAAAATACGCATGATTGGCAGTAACTACTTCGTACAACCAGATCGATTACTTTTCCGGAGTAATATCCTATAAGCGTTGTAACACCAAAAAGTGATTTGATCCCATGTTTTTTCCAAGTTGCATCACCAGATACTTTCAAATTCAGTATAGGCCTCTCACGTTTCTCGTTCTCTTTCTTTTGCTCGTCTACGGCTTTCTTACAGCAGTACTCATACACTTCCTTTGCAGCGGCGTGGATGTGAGTGCAAATGTCCATGTAATTGCAAAATAAATTCAGTCCTTGGCGGCCAACACCTAACAGCCGCATGACAAAAACAATCCTGCGGTTTATTTCAAATCCAGTATTGGCTAAGGGACCTGATTTGATTTGTCTGGATCCACAATTGCAATCGATAACAAACTTGAAACCAAGGCCGCGTTTTCCCGCTTCTTGAAATTTTACATTCTGTTTGCAATTTTGACAAATGATAATGTCCGACAAACCTGTGAATACTGTGAAAAATTCGATGAGCCTATAACAATGCAGAGGATTTACAATCACATTTTCACTTGAAGCATTCGAAAGTTTTCTTGCGCTGGCACTTTCATCTTCACCAACACTTGACTCCTGGTGTATCGATTTCCTTGGAAGGATCTCTTACGCGGCTTACTACGTCTTTCGTTGATCTCGCGATTACCTTTCGGATAGGCTGACATTTTGAAACACGGCCGAAGCTAAACTGACCAAACTCAACACTTTGTCGAAATATTCCAAAGTTGAGGAATGAGGAGTGACTTTTCAGAAGGCCTCATTTCCATTTTTTACTTGAGAGCAAATTTCGCCGAAATCCAGTAGCAGGGCTAAATTAGCACCTATTCACTTTAATAGGACGAAAGCAAAGGCCTTCTTTTTTATAAAAAAAATTTCAAATAAAAACCGTTATGCCTAATCTCCAATGAGAAAACCAACCACGAACCAACCACGTACCAGTTGGCTGAATTAGCTTACAAAATGTGTTCACACACATTTCTATCACTGTAGATGTGAATTGTCAGAAATGTCTGTTTTGTTATTATTATTACTAGATTAGACTTTTCTGTTGACAAATTTTTTGGCGGGATATTGCAAATGCAATTAACGTCATTTATGTGAAATGTCAGTTCCAATTAATTGACATTTTCACGATTTTATTTGTCATATTTATTTGTCATTTGTCATTTTGGACTTGATTTTTGAAATTGTTGCTGAATTTCATCTGGCAACTCAAATGGTTTAACTAAGACATACGGAAAGTTAACCCATGTGCCTAATCTCCAATGGGAAAACCAACCACGAACCAACCACGTACCAGTAGGTTGAATTAGCTGACAAAATGTGTTCTTACACATTTCTATCAATGTAGATGTGAAATGTCAATTTTATTATTATTTTTATTTGATATTTGTCTAGTTTTATAGGTTTTGGTTTAAAACATCCCAAAGATGCTCTATGCAAGGGCTCCAAGGCTGCGCCATCTACAGGTTTACAGGAAGAGAAGGACTAAATGAGTTGGCAGGATGTTATAGCGCGAATTGTATCGTGTGTTTTGATTAAATGCTATTGAATATTCATTGTGTTTGCATTATTAATTTTTGAGGACCTTAAGACCATTTACTATTTATATTACAGCCTTAGATGTAGCAATTGTGTATCAGAAATACTGAGGGATGTCCTTGATTCCTCAATAAACTATGGGGTTTATCGTTTATCCAGAGCCTTGAATTGAGAGCGCAATGCTTGGATAGATATAAAATTACGTCTCTTCCGCACTTTTTTTTAAATGTTCTAAAGTGTTTGTGTAAGTTTTATGGTCCATAATTCCTTGAATTATGAGGAAATTACCAACCCAGTCCGTGTTTATACGTTTCAATTAAATGCCATTTTGGCGTTTTTTGTTGTGATATTTTTTGGCGGGATATTGCAATTACACTCAACGTCATTTACGACTTGATTTTTGACATTTTTTGGTACTAAATTGTTTAGAGCCGCTGCAAGAAACCCGCTGAATTTCATCTGGCAACTCAAATGGTTTAACTAACACAAACGAAAAGTTAACCCATGTCGACCAAAACACGAGCGAGACGGATAATTCAATTTACAATGGGAAGGAATAGGAAGCAGCATTTTGGTTGGTTGGTTCGTGGTTGGTTTTGCCATTGGAGATTAGGCAATGTCGACCAAAACACGAGCGAGACAGATAATTCAATTTACAATGAGAGGGAATAGGAAGCAGCACTTTGGTTGGTTGGTTCGTGGTTGGTTTTGCCATTGGAGATTAGGCATTATTTTCCATCAGAAATTTGTTCTGAATGGAAATAAGGCCTTTGGAAAAGTCATTTCTCAGTTTATAGTACCGTCTACCAAGGAGGGCGGTCACTTTAGAGCTTATAACATCCGAATAAAGCGGAATTTTGATTTGAAACTTTGGCAACATATTCTGTAATAGTTTTAATAGTTTATGAAATAAAAAAAAACATCGATTTTTTCAATCGTCTAAACTGTTTCCCCCCTTAACGCGGCTCCTCTGCGTTTTTTGTCAGGTTTCTTAGACTGCAGACCCCATCCAGTTGGCCGGCCGGGGAGATGTGTGGAGATACTAGGCTTCAAGGCGAGAACTTTCAGGCCATGGCCTGCCGTCGACTTGTGTGTGAACGGGGGCTTTAAAATATGGCTAAATCGTACACAAAAATGGTTATGGGGACGCCAGAAATTATCATAGTAGTCCCTCGATTGTTTAACCGCTCGCCAACGGCCAGCCAAACGCGCGACTCGACGAATACTGCGGCGTATTAGCCAAGTATAAGGGGCCCGCGAAAAGGCCATTAGAATATAGAACTACAGGAAAGGCCTTCGGCAAATTTGAGCGTAATGAAATTCTTGTTGAGTCTGAATGCTCACGCTTTGGGGGATGTGTGTACTACAAGCTGGGCAAGTAGGAGTTCGAATTATCAGTTATCTTTAATTAAATCTTGTGTTTAAGCCCGTAAATACGTATTTTTAGTATTGAATACTAGAGATTTTTTAAAATCTAAAAAAAAAACTCACGTGAGATTAGAGGAAGGGGACACCTCACGTAATTTATGGCCCACCCGTATCCTTATTCATGAAAGTAGGTTATAGGGTTACAAAAGCTCTACCAAAAAAATTTCAAGATGCCCTAACGGCAACACCGTTACGAATTTCTCTCCAATCCCATAAGATTTTTTGTTCGTCTATCCAAAGCCTATTCAGAGCCGGCCGCTTTGTAACTTTAGGTGTGAAATCCTGCATATTGACAACAATATATATTTGAAATAATTTTTCATAATTTTTTTCTTTTAACCTCCATTTTCCGATCAAACGTGAAGTTTATTGAAATGGATTCCAGCAAAATATCTATAATATCGACACTATGGGTTGCGAAAGCTCCAGGAGCTTCACAAGAACTTCAATTTCCCAGTTTCGATTGCGCTTCTTCCACAATCAAATATAAGCGCTTCGCTCTGATGACATGCCTGAAGCGCGTTGGCATTCCTCTTCAGGGCTTCAGAATCTGATCAAAAGTAAGTGGCTGTAGCAATTAAAACTTTACATTCGAAATTATTTTTTACTTTTTGGTTCACTTTGAAATTAAAGCGTATTTTTTAGTTTTTTAAGCTATTTATTATATTTTTTTAGTACAATTATTCTTTTTCAATGCATCATACTTAAAAGCCCTAGTTTTTTAACTGTACTGTAATAAGTATTTAAACACTGATATTCAAAATTTATTTTTGCTTCAAAACATTCCCGTTATTATTTGTTACATAGGGAGTTCTCACCTTAGAAGCAGGAAATGGCCGGTGTATACTAACTTTTGACCCTGGCTGTATAGTTTTGCCGGATATCGGCCTTGAATATAAAGGAATGAGGACATTACCATTATCCGTTTGTATCTGATTTAATGTAGGGAAACCCGCTTGCATGAAGGTGTGGGAAAATATCTCTATATAGAAGTATATTAAAAAGAACCTTTTTTAATCGCATTATAAACGTATACCATTCGGGGTGTGTGTGTGGTGCACGGCTGTACTGTCCTGCAACCAGCCTTCTGATGCCCTCCATATGGCCGAGAACAACGTTTCAATCACGGTTGTTGTTTGCCTGTTGTAAGGCCATATGTATGTTATTTTTACTCGGGTTCTCTCTGCGACCGTCTTCGACCGTGACAAGGTTAAGTGGTCAGTGGCCTTTTTACAACGCGCTGCAGGAGAGTCGTAGGGAATTTTAGCCCTAAACAAGTAAAAGGTGGGATATCTGACTGGACAAGTGAGGCTGTGGTACCACTTCCAGGACTTTCTCAGGAGATAGAATGACGGCTCTGTATTCAAGGCGACGAAACTTCCATTCATTCTCTCTGTGAGAATCATCTCGGGTTGTAGCTTCAAAGAAGAACGATTATCAGAGATTATCATCAATTATATACCTTCTTCCTCCGCCCAGAAAGCTGACAGCTTTTTCCGTTAGGGGGTATATGCACAATTTGTCGCTGTGTCCACCGTACTAAAAATGCTTTTAGATATTTCGCATGCACTACTCATTATGTAAGTTTCAGAAAATATTTAAGGAATAGAAATCGGTAAAAGAAAAGTAATTTGTAAATTGTTACACAGAATATATCCTCGCAATTTTATTTTATTTTGTCGGAAATTTTGTTCTAGTTATTTTGTTATATTTTAATTGAGTTTCGCACTATGCATCACAGGTGGCATCTCATTCGTGTTTAATTTTTATTCAACTTTAACTTATAAACTCATAAAAACGTAAGAGAAATTAAACCTTTAATTTCAACAAACATACATTTTATAAGCTTTAAACTTGTCCAAAGAATAAATTTTTAAAGTTATAAAAATATAAAAAAATATGTCGAAATTGGATTTAGGTTACTTATGACTGTTCCAGGCAAGAAATTTCGGTTATGCCCTAAAATGAACAATTGGCAGGTTCACTGTAGAGCCTCTGTGGGATTAAGAAATGATACTGCTCCGTATTTTTATTTTATATAAACACCATTTATTAACAACAGTCAAATTTAAAATTCAACGCACTTGAATAAATCCCTAAAAAGCCACAAGACCAAACTTTTAACGGCTGGGTTTTGCCCCCGGTGTGAAATCACCAAGTTCATAATTTTTAGTGACTCATGTATCATCACCATTTTTTATGAAAGTGACGTCTATTTATTTTTATCGACAAATATCTATATTTAAACAAAAAAGGAGACTGGAGTTAAAGCCATCCCGGAGCCTTTTGGGCACGGAGCATAACTCAACGATGAACTCATTTTCCGTTTATTACCACCAAGGTAAAATCAATTGTCTTCTTTTCTTGATAATAAACATTCTCACAGCAAATAATTTCCTTATGGAAAGTGCGCGTTCATACATCGCGTTTTATGATTTCGAAAAAAAGAGCAAGGCGAAGGAGTACATACTTTATAAAATGCCGCCGCTGATCTATAATTTCCTTAACTGCACATAGAGTACGCCAGTGGTTGACAATCGGCAATTACCATTTTGTCCGCGGCAATAAAACGGACGTGATTTGTCTCGTAATTTTCTGGTTTTGGTTCGGTTTCCAACTCGCTCCGCTCGGCGCAGTTTACATAATCGGTTCTAAGCCTGTCATTCGTCAGTCGTGATCTTACCACTATGTGCCCCTATGTGCTCAAGCATATGCTAATTCACGCTAAGTGACCTCAGCAAACCGTTGCAAAGTGACGGACAATGCACGAAATCTTTTCACACCTTTGTGCCAGTGAATTTATTAGCGAATAGCCGTCGATTCTGCGCGATTACTCGGAAGGACCAGCTGGTTTCACGGAGATTCTTCTTCTTTTGGGCTTATTGTTGTTTTCCGAGGCTATTGTTAACAGATCTAGTTAGCAGAGATGCTTCAACTGCAACGACTTAATCAACAAAGTCAAAGTCTATCAGAAAATCTAATCATAAAATTCACAATTTTCGAGTTTTCTGACCATCACAGCAAAAGTCGATGACATTTTGGACTTTACTCATAAAAAATCACCTTTTGCTAAGACCGAGCGTCGCTCCTGGGCTTATATGGAGTTCAAAGACTCGCCAGCATCACGTATTATGACTTAATTGATTTTCAAATAAAAAATTAACATTTTTTATGCATCAGAATTCGTTTGAGGCATGTCCGCTTTAATAAGATCCAAAAAATACCGCGCATCAAAGAGTTATGAGAAGCGACGAACTGCATGTAGGCGGTTTTATGATATACTAAAATTGCGGCAGGGTGGGGGAAGAAGCAAGATGGATTTTTGTTTCTGTTCTATTTGAATGAATTTTTATTAACGATTTGTTTACGAGAAAAACTACAAAAGTGTGTAAAAATCAACTTTTTGGTTTGTTTGGTGAAAATTGTTTGGCTTCTGTTCCTTTTGATTCGACATAAACACGCAAATTTTTAATTCAATTCGCGCGGAAACATTTTATTTGCCTGTTTTTAAGCATATTTTATTGTTTTACGCATGGCGTTTGTCTCCGCATTAAATTAAAATATAAATATTATTGCGCCAACCGCCGTGTTTAGTTTACTTGTAATGGCGTTTTTACAGTGACCTTCAGTGGATTGTTCAACAGATTGCTTAACTGTGCTTAATCCATGATTCACCATCAAACCGATAATTGCCTCGAGAAGGGATATTTCATTTAGAACTGGTTTAAATGCAAGTATAATGTAAGAAAAAAAAAAACTATTTTTTACGCTTTTATTTTGAACTGAACTAAAAAGTAAAAAATAATTTTGAATTTAAAGTTTTCACTGCTTCAGCCAGTATATGGGAAACACGTATGTAGCTTTCGAAATCAAGCTAAGAATAAAATTAATGAAGTTATTGGAAAAGTTAATGTAGAGAAGAGTGCGGCGCTAACCCAGTATTAATTAAATAAGGATATAGGTAAAGAGGGCTCCACGCTTCTTGGAGAAATAATACGGCTGTTTTCCAGTGTTCTGGAAACGGGACCAGGGATGCTGATGTGAAGTGGGTTACTGGCCGAACACCCAAATTGGTCACACCAAAAATGGAATTTCAATCCGCCGCGTGGAATGTACGAACAGCACACCATATCGGTCAAAAGAAAATCATAACAATGGACTTGTTGAAATGCAAAATATCAGTTGCTGCGCTATCGGTTCGACTTACCGGATCTGGGACATTGACCGCCAACAGCCAACGAAACGACGACGCTTTACTTTTCCAGTGGTGAGAGACAATAGGCCGGAGTCGACTTTATGGTCGATCGACGGGCTGCCAGCAGCGTTATCGCATTCCAACCGATATCCGAGCTTTTATAACCATCGGTGTAACGATCAAGACCTATATCGTATCCATTTATGCCCCACACGAGACCAGCAAGGACGCGAACAATGACGAATTTTACGATCAGCTTCAACAAACGACAACATCAAAAAATCGGATGGAGCTTTCGTGATTCTCCCAATGAGAGCCTGCAGCGGGGGAGAGAATTCTTCCACCAGTTGTACAACCATGATCCGCCACAAGGTCCAGCACCCGAACCGCCGATTATCGAACAGCCGACGAATCAATGGGGCTTATTGTGGAAATCGTCAATTTGACGACTTTGAGTCGATGTTAAAATTTCCTTCTGCGAAAGTCGATTTTTGTCGAAATTAGTCGATAAAAGAATTAATATGAGTCGATTACACAATTGTTAAGTCGACATCAAAAATGTAATCGACTCATATTTATGTTTTTATCGATAAAAATCGACTTTCTCAGTATGAAAATTTAACATCGACTCAAAGTCGTCGGATCGACTCGTTCCACAATTTCTCGATACCGTACCGACAATTATCGAGGTGAAGACATCAATAAAATTCAATGCCAATTTCGAAGAAAGGCGACAGTCGGGAATACAAGAATTATCGCGGTATTAGCCTCCTTTCGATCGTCGGCAAAATCATATAATCGAAGCTTCAGAAACATAGAGAGCAAACGAGCCGGAAAGAACAAGTGGGATTTAGACCACATCGAGGATGTATTGATCAAATATTCGCACTCCGTCAGCGATTTCATCGATTGGAACAGCTTGTGGAGAGCTTTAGGGACCGAGCACGTGTCGTTGAAAATCATCCAGCTTATCCAAGCGTCGTACGATGGCTCAACCAGCAGCGTTTGTATTCATAAGGACTTATCCGAGGAGTTCCCGATTAAAACGGGTGTCCAACTGAGAGACGTCGCTTCGCCATTTCTCTTCAACGTTGTGAATAAACGCGATTATGCGCGAAGCATTTGATGGACGACTCGGAATCCGCTACAACGCCAACTTCGTAACCGACTTAATGTCGCCATCTCCGCCGAAACGGATGCCAAAGCAACGGACATCTTATACGACATTTTCCACATCGCCCAGTCATACGGGTCAAAAATCAATGCGGAAAGACAAAGCTCACAACGGATGGATCGAGGGCCAATGGTCACCTCGATGGAACCCAAATCGAACAGGTTCTGATGTTCAAATATTTGGGGTCATTGGTTGAGGAAAGGAAAGTGGCATCGACATCCGACGTTTACAGCCGCACCGACCAGGCAACAGCAAGATTCGCATCGCTCAAATGGTGCATATGAAAACGAACAAATATTTCCATCAAAACAGAAGTACGCCTTTACGGAACGTTGATCCTTCCAATTCTTCTTTATGGGTCTGAAACGTTGACACTGCTCAAACCGGATGTTAAGAAGCTCGAGGTCTTCCAAATGCAATGCTTGAGGCAGATCCTCGGTGTCTTACTACGCGATCGCCTTCGAAACGAGACAGTCAGACAAAGATGTGATCAGGAGACACTGATCGAAGAAGAAATGTCAAAATGTTGGTTTGGACATGTTTGCCGAATGGATGATGACCGCTTGCCACGAAAAACACGACACCTGAAGAAATCCTGGCTAAAAAATATCGAGGGTGACCTAAAGAATCAACTGCTATCAGTTACCGAGGCTCGAGACGCCGCCAACAGCCGGCAAGAATGCAAACGAATCGTGAATAGAGTTCAAGATCCAGCGGCACCGACAGCAGCGTATCCGTTGCGGGGAAGTCCCGTTCGGACCGTCAGCTATTGGATCAAAGAAAAAGAAGACTGAAGCTGTTACATATTCTTGCTTAGTTAGTGATTCGTATTGTCTTGTACTGCTAGGGTATTCGATCACAAAAAGACTCTAACATTAGTTGAACGGCTGACAGAATTGACTTGGACAAATTCAAGTTCATAAATAAAATTTTAGAGCCAAGCACTGCCAATTAAGAGAGAGAAGTCGTTGCTATTCTTTACTTTTCCTGAGCTTTTCATTATTGTCATGCTGTTTAAATATTTAAATCCTCTCTACATTCTGTTCTACATTTTTTTCCTTCCAACTGGTTAAGCCATGAAAATGCACTGAAAAAATCGCAAACAACATAAGGCTCTCCATAAATTCTTAAGCAAAATATTTTTCCTTTAAGCGTGTATCCGCTTTTAACACTGTTAGAACATTACGAGATGCTTCCTTCCATATCCTGCTTCTCAAAGTAACTCCTCCTTCACTCGTAAAGTGCCCAGCATCACTCAAAAAGGATTCTTTCCTTATTGCACAAGGAAGACTGTGCTACTACAGCAGTTCGTTCAACCTAAATATTAAAAAGGGAAAAAACTTGGCAAAAGTCCCGAGACATAATGGTACTTATGTAGTTCTGTCCCAAAGGACGAAGAATCCTTTTCGGTGTGCATATAACACTTTAAAAAAACCTATCAAAACACAGAGACACTTCTTATATCCGCTTTACCGGTTTTTTCTTCTCGTGCTTCCTCCACTTCGCTCAACTTGACTTCTAGAAAATTTGTGTTGTTTTTAAACAACAATAATAAAAAATAGCGTGGGACTTTGGTTCGTTCTTTTTACCTTAAAAAATTATTTCATCTGCGCCATAAAAATATTTTTTTTCTTGTGGTAAAGAACACAAAAATTTAGCGAAATTGGTTGACAAATTTTTTCGCTGTGTTTTTTGTGTTTTGCAGAAAAAAGCGGCAACTTCCCGACATTCAAATTTCCACTTAAGGAGAACACAATGCCGCGAGATCGCGACTTGTTTGATTAGGTGGGATTCGGAGTTAGCAGTGCTCATGTCTATAAGAGTTGTCTTCTTTTTTTTTAATTTTATTTCAAACTCCATTTCCGAATCGCAACTTTTTTCCATGTCTCGTCGCCGCTTTCTTGATCGGGCCAACATTGTCATGATCGGGTATTTGGCGCCTCGTGCTCTTTTATTTGGTTGCGTCTGCTCCAGGCGCTCCGTGTCTCTTCTTCTTGCTATTCGTCACTGAACCCAAACAAATTTTTACAAATATAAATAAAGAAGGAACAACTTTGGAGAAGAGTCATATAAGAGATGTTGCACCATGCCGCAAGCAGCACAAGTTTTTTATGAATATATCACAGCAGTGCCGGGAGTTATGCTATATGGTAAATGGTGAGTCACCAGCGTCTACCCTATCTTTTACGGTGTGCGCTTCGCTGTGACTAATTATATATATTGAATTAAAAAACTGATACGGGAAACATCCTCGAAATCGACAAGGCTAGATGCTTATGCGCTTTCCTAAGAAGTGTGGAATTTAGCGACAAAGTAATGTGACACGCTCGGAATCCACATACGACGGTAAAGAATCTATAAATAGATATTCAACATTGAAACGGTATTTTTTTCTATGGAGTTCTATGAAGAAAGAGAGGAAAAAAGCACACCGAAGCATAACACACTTATGTTCTTGCGATTTGATAAAATTTGTTTGACATTTTTCTTAGTCATTTCTATAAATTTGGTTTTCGTTGTCGTTTGACAAGGTATGACCAAAATAATCGCGATATCGATGAGTCCAAAGATGACAGAAGAAAAGCGATCGTTTGATTCGATCAATGACGATATTGTTTCTGTAATTTATTTACTTGCCTTGATGTAACCCATCACCTGGTGCACTAGTTTCGAGGTGTCCGCATGAGTAATTATGGGACTCGTTTCATTGTTATTCTATGCGCCTAACCATAACGGTTTACTTAAGGAAGTTTTATTTTGCTTTTTTTATATGCAAAAAAACAAAGAAAGGATCGATGCTAAATACATACGCTGTACACATATGGACGGGCACATGAAAATTCCCGAGGTTGATTTTTCCTTTCTAAGCGCTTTGTATTTGCGCACACACGACAAAAAGTTTCAATTGCATTGTATCAGCTTTAAGTGCTTTGATATATCAAGTTCAAGACTATAATATTATTGCGATAATGGAATCAGTCAATTAGTTAAAATAAACTTGATATTTTATCTGCGGCAAATAAGAAAAATTAAATTGTGGAATTTTTATTTAAGTTGAAGCGGAAATTTATAAACGATTTTTTTTATTTATGACGAATTTCATATTTCTACACATTCATACTTGACTGAATCAAAATATTTAGTAATTTGATAGGGTATTTTGAAGCATTCTTGTGGTACGTTTCTACAAGAGTTTTTAAAATTGATTAAAAAGAACTTTTGATTTCTTTATCGAAATATTTAGTTTTTTTTTATTAATATAAGTGCTCCAGGTTGCAAAATTCGAAAGTAGTTATCTTATTGTTTCTCTTTAAAAAAAATTCAAAGTCATATTTCGTAATGCATTTAAACAACTTGAACTGTCCAATTATTCGATTAGCTGGGATATACAGTATTCGCCAAAACTAGATCGGCCCCTTTCATATTTCATGTACATATTTTCCCGATATCAGTTAGCGGATTTAGCTTCTACGCTCTTCGTAGGATTGTTCTCTGGCTTATTTCGGAGTCGAAATTTTTAGGAAGTTGTAATGACAATCTGTCAGGAGCTAACAATGGTCGCTTTTAACACAGTGTCTTCCCCATTACAGTGGCGGACACAGGGGGGATGTCTCATACTCGTTTGATTTATGGATGATTTTAGTTCTGAAAAAAAGTCGAGTGAAAGCAATTGAACTAGGAAATTTACCTATAATCATAAAAATTGCTATCTTTATTTCTAAAGAAAAAAACTTAGAAAAATGCCACCCAATTTTTAACTTGTAGCTCAGTTTGAAATATTATCTAATTAAAATAGATCTGTATCTGAAATTGTTGTATGTATTTTGAAAAATGCAGCTTAATAGAAAACTCATTTTAGAACCTACATCTAGCTTCACTAGCTCTATGACCTATTAAATTAATACATTCGCTCCGGTTAGACTTGAGCAGAACTTATACGAGGCAGTACATTTGTCTCTTACACGACGGTAAATTGTACTGAGGCCTCAATTTTTTGAAATTTTCCACTTCAAAAGTGCGCTACTATTCTTGGTATGAGCGTGTATACATCCACCCAAAACCAAACCCACGAATCTAAAGGAACACAATCAGTCAGTCACAATAATTTGTTGCATTGATGTGCAAGTGTACGCAAGTTTTTATTATCGGTGTCTATTTGCACCAAAAATACGGGTCTCACCAGCCACACGGGTCGAAGATTGCTCGGAAAATCACTATATGGGCTGCAGAATTGAAGAAAATCTTCGCCCGTGCAATCCGCGCTTTATCTAACGTCTGACCTGAATCAAAAAAATTATCAGACCAGTAGAAGTACGCAAGCAAAGAAGTTTCGTAGGGACGTACAATTTCTATCGGCGTTTCATCAGTTGGATATAGAACAGTTCCTCGGCCGTTCAAACAATAATGATAGAACTAAGATCAGCTGGCACGAATGAAGCGTTCAAAAAAATACTAAACAGTCTGCCGGAAACAACAATGTTAGCTTTTTCTACGCTTAGCTGATCTATCTCCATAGTCACCGACGCGTCAGCATTAGGTGCCGCATTATAGCAGTCGGTTAACGGAGACTGGCAATCATTTTTGCGGAAGAAGGAGCGTAGAGAGAGTTACTGGCGATGAATGCAGGGATAAAAAATTTCCGATATTATTTAAAGGGAACTAATGTTACCATCGTAGCAGACCACAAACTTCAGTGTTACGCGTTCTAGCAAACTTGGGACAAACAGTCACCAAGGCAAACACAACAATTGATTTCGAAGGAATGGCAAAGGAGCAAGAGAGTCAGCAGAGCTCGTTGTTAAACAATCGTACTAGAATAATTAAATTGAAACCATGCCTGTTCTCAACAGCAAATGCGAATTGTATTACGACATGGGTGAAAAAGCAATTCAATCCTACGTACCATACAAGTTCAGGAGAGCAGTTTGCGAGACGTTACATGGATTAGCGCACCCAGGCTTACGATTATTAAGGAAATTGATTGCCGCACGTTATGTGTGGCCTAAGATGAATACTTACATTAACAGATTTATAAAAGCGAATGAGCTATGTATGTCAAAAAGGTAGAATTAATAAGCACACAAGAAGTCCTTTAGCCCAGTTTAACACCGCTAACTGCCGTTTTGAACATTTTCAAATGGACATCGTAGGACCTTTTACATTATCAGAAGGGAATAATTATTGCTTAAGGATCATAGGTCGCTTTTCATGATGGACGTCTTCTTTTCATTTTCGTAATATGCATTTTGGAAGTCGTTGGTCCTCTTTTTATTACCTGAAAAGGTCCTTCATATAGCGACGTGAGTGGTGCTCTATATCCTAGTCATCCCGCACAAATACGTTTGCCGTCGTGTGGAGATTCTTCAGAACGAATGATTTTCTGTTGTCGAGATTGGAATTTAATTATGGTTTAACCGCGTCGAAGTGTAACTTGAGCTGGTACACAAATTCGTTTTCCGTTACCTCTGGGCTGGTAGAATCTAAAAAATATCCTGGCAAACGAATTCCTTGACCATAGACCATCTCTGCTGTGGATGCGTTAAGGTCATCTTTGAACGCTGCCAATACCGAGGAGTATTTCAGTAATCTACGTGCCCACTCTCTGTAAGTTAGTTAGTAGTATTCGATTGCACGTTAACTTACGCCTACAATCAATTTTGATATTTTATCAAAAAGACTTTTATCAAAGAAAAGAGTTCTCTAAACTTATGAAAAGAATTTGTTTACTCACCAGCATTTTTATTATAGAAGAACTGATTCCTTACAAAAAAAAAATCCTTAAGAGCAACAAAAATTGACTTAACTTCGCAGTCGACCTTGCCGAGAGCGAAATATAACCCCGACATTAATTTTTTTGCTTATAAATATTTAAAACTATCACTTCTAAGGCCAACTTTGTTATTGTTTATATTTCCTAGAAAATTTTATAAATATTCTCTTTATTAAAAATTCATTGATTCTTTTTTATTATTGCAAAAAAATTAATTTTTAATAGAATTTCGTTTATTTATAAAAAAACAGTTTTAACATAAAATATATGTTTTGGTGTGGAACTAGATAAGCACCACCTGGCGCCCAAGTGCTTAACTTGAATTTCAAGTTTCACAAGTATCAGCGTGACTCATTTCCGAATTGTGATGGTATAATTTCTATATATTAAAAAAAATTGTGATTGAGAAGTGAATAATAAAATAAGCGCGATGTTTTTGGTTTTTATAGTAATTTGTTTACTGGCGACAGCTGTTCTTGGTGAATATGTGGCAGGATTTGCTTTAATTTGTGTAATTTCAGTGTAAAAATTCTTTGGTCTTGAATGAATGCATATTTTTTGAGCGGAGTTCGGTTGCAATGTTGAAAGTGAAGTGAAGCAAAATTAGAGTCTTATGAAGGAGTATTATGAAGGAGTATTTTGTGCCAGGAATAACAAGGAATAAATGGCAAGAAATACAAACAAGGCAATTTTGCGGCTATTGGTAATAGTTTTGTATTAGTTTGAGGGTGCTTAATGTAATAATAATTAAAGTGAAATTTTGATATTCGATTACTCAGTTCCCATAGGTAAATTAAGTCGAAAAAAACGGAAAGGAATACAGACTGAAAATTGGCAGAGAGAGAGAGAGCTTCGTTTTAGGGTTCTTAATAAGGGATCATAAAGTCTACCGATTTTAGGGGCTTTATGGTAAAATATAAATTTTTTGTACATACATCTTAAACCATGCGAATGTGTTTGGGCTAGTCCCTTCCAAGTAAGATTGGCGTGAGGCTAATAGCCTAACCCAGAAAATAATTATTACGGAACGAGCAATATGCCTCCGATACTGGAATTAACAACGACGGCCACGACAACACGGCAAAACGATTCACGAATTTCCTCATGGAATGTTCGAAATCCTCACAGAACTCGTGCTACACAACATCTAGCCGATACCCTGCCAAAGTATAAAGCTGACATCACCGCAATTCAGGAGATGAGATGGACAGGGAATGGTGTTTTGCAAAAACCTGAGTATGGCTGTCATACAAAACACCATGTGCTCGGAGTAGGTCTTATGGTATGCAAAAGAATGAAGCCTACCATTATCGGCATTAAAGCAATAAACGAAAGGCTATGCACCCCTAAACGTTCATGCACCTACAGAAGAGTCCCCGGATGATAAAGAAGAATTCTTCGAATTAGTTGAACGGGAACTTAATGCCTGCCCAGGTATGATGTAAAAGCCATACTGAGAAATATGAACGCCAAAGAAGGCAGCAAGTGGTCTTTGCAAGTACTAGATTTACGCCTAGAGATATCCATAAAGCCACCGGGGTATCTCCTGATGGAGCCATTCGCAGCCAAATAGACCATGTGTTGATAGACCGCCGCCACCTTTCGGGTCTGATGACGGTACCAACTTCTTGTTGGTATGTTGAGGTGCCAACTTCTTGTTGGTATGCTGCTCCTAGAGCGCATTACTGCTTTGTATCCGCTAATCAGGCTCGAATGAACACAGCTTCGCAATGAAATGGCCAGAAACAGGTACGGTCATGCATTAGAACTCGCCCTAAGTCCTGGGGATGAGATGCCGGACGTCGAAGAGAACTGGACCCACCTTAAAAATATTGTCATTGGTATTGCATCCATCTTAGGCAAACCGGCAACTGAACGTAAGAATGCTGCGTACCGAGCAATGCAGCAGTCTCAGAGACAAGGGCACGCGAAGAGAAATATAAAGAGCTCAGAAAAGAAAAAAAAGAATTCACAGACGAAAAAAGGAAGCCTGGAAAAAATATCTCGTCTATGAACTAGAACAGTACAGAGAGCGACGCACAGTGCGGCCGATTCCCAAAAAGCTGGCCAAAAGTAAAAAAAAATTCTTATAGGGGTTTTTTTTGTTCAGTTGGCTTCGATACACCCACAGCCACCAGAAATCACACATAGCGTTGTTTCTTTTCTCGTACTTGCTCCAATACAACAGTCGCAACGATAGCTGTTTTGATTTGTCAAATGGTTCTTGCGAAAGTGCATTTAACAGAGTGTTGTTTAAACATTGTGTAAAAAATTAAGATCGTCGTGGATAGCCATACCAAAAATGTAATCTACTTCTGAAGGTAAGTAGAATGTAAAAAAAAATAACAAAGAGTGATTTCCCATGCCAAAAATTTTAGTGACACCACGATTATTAGTAATTTTTATCGCTTAAAATCAAATAATCTGTGTAAGTCATCATGCGAATAGAAAAAAGTTCCGCGATGTTCCGCTCTGAAACTTGATGGAGGTTATTCCTTGAGGTATTAGTAACAGAATAAAGCAAGATTTAGCTGCCCCAGCTTGCCCGCTTTTTTTAAGAAGATTTTGAAAAACCTATAAACTGACATGCATCTTGATTATGTTGTTATGATTATGTACGCCATTTCACGAGAGGGGTGGCCAAAGGGGGTTGAAGGGGGTGGATTTTCTAATTTTTAATAACGAATTCGTAATCAGCGACCCTGAAAACCTATAAATTGACATGCATCTTGATTATGTTGCATAATATACGCTATTTTAAGCGAGGGGTGGCCAATAGGAGTGGAAGGGGGTGGCTTTTCTAATTTTTAATATCAAATTCGTAATCAGCGACCCCGAAAACCCCCGAGTAAGGCCAATACCAGTGTGGCTTCAGCCCAGGCAAATCAACGACTGATCAGATTTTCACCTTGAGGCAGGCTAGGGAAAAGTGTCTAGTTTCAAAACTCAATTCAACCCCTCTTCATAGACTTTAAAGCCGCCTATGATAGCATAGCCAGAGTAGAACTCTACAAAGCCATGAGAAAACTCGGCATCCCCAACAAACTGACAAGACTATGTAGGTTGACCATGATCAATGTGACAAGCCAAGTAAAGGTATCCGGAGCATTGTCCAGACCAATCAACATCTATAATGGACTCTGACAAGGGGACGGTTTGGTCTGCCTCCTTTTCAACCTGGCGTTGGAGAAAGTGATCCGAGATACGGGCGAGACATCAAGGGGCACAATCCTCCACAAGTCCACCCAATTACTGGCTTATTCAGACGACATTGACATCATTGAAAGAACAACAACAGCTGTACAAGAAGCTTTCACTCAGATTAAGCAAACTAAGATCATGGTGACCTCGTCTACAAGAAATCTCAAGTTTCTAGGATCGGTATACACTTTGTCCCTCATGCTGCTGAGATATTCTCGATACAAAGCAAAAGATAGTGACAGAAGACTGTTATAGCAATCCTTAAATGAATTGAGATTTGGAGAGTCCTTTCTCTTTAGATAGGTTTTCCAGAGTCTATTCTTCTGGTTTCTTAAATACAGACTAAGGCCCTTGGATCTAGGTCGGTGCATGCAATAGCGCATATGAGGTAAACACAATACACAGTGTAACATGTCTCCAGCACCGAAAATTGTGATCACAAGTGCCATCGGGTGCCCAAGACTTAAGTAAGTAAAGAGATAAATCTCTCAGTACTGATAAATTACTGGAAATACTTTCCGTTTTCTTCCTGCTGCCTGTAGTTAATACTCGAGTACTTTTCCAGAATACCGTACGCTAACCCAATGACTTCGTTAAAAGAAATTCTTAAAAGATTTCAACGTCAACAAAAAAATTATTACAAAACGGAACAAGAGTAAAAATATCTTACTTTTATTACTAGTCATCCTTCCCGCAGCTCACATTTATCACTTTGCTTTTTATGTATGTGATTTTGTTTTTTTATATTTTTAATGCATACAATATTAATTTATCTTTCTTCGGATATTTTTATGTGTTTTTAATGCAAATGCAGACCCAGATACAATGAAGCCTCTATTCAGCGTCAATGCCATTAATAAATCGATTAATTTCTCAAATAAACGCGAACACCGCGACTCTTAAAGTATTTTTCAAAATGCGTAATGCTTATTTTGCCGCTTAATTGTTAGTATTATTGCAATTTTTGAATGGCTGAATTGCTAGATGCTTGCTTGGCTTAATATTTTATATAAATAAATTCCCAGTGAAATTAAAAACAGCGACAGCTTCTAATCACCGCGTCTTGTCTTAAGGTCAGCTTGTGTTGATAACAGCTAATGAATCTAAAGAATCTCGGCCTGTCATAAATAACGAAAAAAACTAAGCGAAGAAAACGTTTGAGATTTGTGAATTATTATTGTGAATGACGTGACGAAATGTCAAATATTTAAAATAAAAACCTTGAATTTAGTCTGGTCTTGCTATTTTCTTATTTTTTAAATATATGTATATAATAATAATAAAAAACATAACATTTTTCTTCCTATGTGAAATGTACTTCAAAGCAGCAGCGACTTCTGCAGTTTTGCGCGTGTTTCTTCCACGCTTGTGACACTATTTAAAGCTTTGTTTTGAAAAATTTACGACTGCAAGACGCCCATGGACACCATTCAGTTGGTGGTTAGAAAGTTTATTAGGTCAAGTCCTTCAATAAGAAGAAATTAAACAAAAAACCGACAAAAACACATAAAATGTGTCACGAAAATTGACGGCGAAGAATTTAGTGATTACAATAAATCTTTTCGCGCGTAGCTTTTAATTCTCAAAGGTGATAAAAGCAGGGTGCTTATAAAGAAGAAGAAGATTTCACTTTTTTCTAGTTTAACAAAAACTGGTTTCGTTGTTGTCGTTGAGATGACAATTTTATCTTCTTAAGGCAATTAATCTTATCTGCACTACTTACATGTGGCACAAAGCGAAGCTTAGACAACAGTCTAGTGTTATTTGTTTAAATAAACATTTTTCTAAAATTGAAATTAACTAGTTGTGCAGTAGCGTAGTTTTCCAGAATGATTAATCAGGAGTAGTATTTCTTGTATTTTTACTAAATTGTACTTAAACTCGGTTTGTAATATAAGTTTCGGAAAAATTTAAGGTAATAGGTAAAAAACTGTTGAGCGTAATATAATAGATAAATTTTGATACCAAGCACATATCGTTAAAATTCCCCTATCAATAACTTGTTTTTTAATGACCAGTTCAATCTTGTTCTACAGATTTTAAATTGCTTGAAATTTTTAGTATATATTTTCCTTTCGAAATATCACAAAGAGACATACTAAGTGGGGCTTTATTTTACCAACTGAATAACCAATTTTAATTAAACCTATATTAGCCCGGGGAAATTAGAAAAAAAAGGAGATAGAGAAAGGAGACAAAACTTCTCCACGAAAGCAAACAAAACTCCAAAATGGGTGGAAATTGGCTTACAGCTTCCTTGGGACTTTTTAAGAAAACAACATGGCTGCCGGAGCTATCGCGTTTTCCCGTGTTTTCCTTGTATCTCGATTTCTATAGGACGCACAACCCTGTGCGAGGGTCCAAAATGTCGACAATGAAATTCGAAATTCCTTTGAAAGTTGTTCAAGGTCAAAGTTATCAAAAATCACTTTTTGGCCAAAAAACCACCCAAAAACTATTTTTTTCATCTACTTATGCAAATCATTATTGCTTACAAAATACAATTTCGAAAAGAAAAAACAGTTTTTGAGTGATTTTTTTGGCAAAAAAGTGATTTTTGGAAATTTTGATCTTGAATAACAAAGGGGCTATTCACACTAAAATACAGGATGCTTACGAAAAAAAAGTATTCTTTTTTTTTAATCTACTTACAGTTGAATACCTTCTTCTTGTTTAACGGCTCTACAACCGGGATCCGGTCCTGGCCTCTCGCAACGAATCTCTTCACCGGTCCCGATTCTGAGCCGATGTCATCCAGTTTGGCATCCTTAAGCTCTGAGCGTACTGGTCTACGCCAAACTTCCGGCGAAGTTTAGGTCTTCCACGCTGTCGCACCCCATACGTCTTACCGCAGAGAACTCCGAGCAGCTTCACCTTCACTCATATAAACTAAATGCCCTGTCCACCGGAGCTTACGGAGCTTTATTTTCTTCACAACATCTATTACTTGATAGCGCTCGCAGATCTCGTCATTGTAGAGTCTCCGGAATCGTCCTTCCTCACATAAGGGGCCAACAATCCTCTGAAGTATTTTCCTCTCGAATACGGCTAAGAAGTTTGAGTGCTTTTTGCTAACGTCCCACGATTCGAATGCATATGTGAGTCTTATATAGTAAAAGTTCAGACGTTATGGTTAGATGCTTGAATTTAAAGAGCCTTGACAGACTATAGTAGGCTTTGTTGGCTTTTAGCGGTCGTGCGCGTATATCTGGTTCCATGCTATTGTCGGCTGCTACTATTGACCCAAGGTAGGTTAATGATTTTACCACTTCAAACTCATGTTCCTCTACCTTTATTGTGGGACCAATGTTTGTTAGGTGTTCTTGTAGACGAGGCCACCATGTACTTTATTTTGCTTTCATTAATGTGCAGATTTCCTGTCGCCCGCTCAATCTGTGGAGGATTGTGTCCCTTGATGTCACGCCAGAATCTCGGATCCTTTTCTCCAACGTTGAAAAGGAGACAGGCCAGACTGTCCCCTTGTCGGAGTTCGTTATAGATATAGCAGTGGCAGTGTTCTGGATACCTTTACTTAGATTGTCACATTGGTCATGGTCAACCTACATACGTCTTGTCAGTTTGTTGGGGATGCAGAATTCACTCATGGCTTTGTAGAGTTCCTCTCTTTTTTCATAACCTGCCTCGAGGTGAAAATCTGGTTAGTTGTTGACTTGCCTGGGCTGAAGCCTAACTGGTAATGGCCTATGCTGTTTCTAGCGTAGGCTCTCTCTTATCTCGTTCAATAACCAGTGAAACATATTAACGAACTCCCATTCGACGAGGATTCATTTGACTTCTTTTCACATTTTCTTTTTTTAGACAAAAACTAAGCTGAATGATGGTCGGTTATGTAACCACAATCTTCAAAGCTGTAGCCATATTCACATAGCAAACAAGCAATTGACGAAACAATACAATTATTGCATTAACTATTTCCAGAACTAAACGGTGATATTGATTGGACATTATAACCAACTTTTTATTTAACAGCTTTGGACGTCTTTAGAAATATTTATTCACAAATTTCGCACAAAATTTTTGAGATGAAAAGCATCGTTCTCCGTTCTAAAACATTCTTGAGGTGGACCAGCATTAATAGAATGAGACTACCAAATGGCTCACTGGGACCAGGTTCGTCTGTAAACTTTCTCTTATTTCAACCTTTACACTGAGCCTATTTCTTCAATTAAAAAAAAAATAGAATATCAAATTTAGATCTAAACAAGAACATTACTAAATTTTTGTGATCATATAATGCAAAAAAGGTATGAAATAGCACTAACACAGACAAAAGTATTCAAGAACATGAAACAATTTAGCACAAGACACACTCTAAACGTGGGACTAATCTTTCCCCAATTTTTTTAACTTAAGTTTTTCTACTAAAAACCTTATTGCCATTATGTACAGTCTATGTCGACACATTGCTAATTACATAACAACTAAAATGGTCAAAAACTTCACGAAAGTATACCAATGTGCAGAAAAACGCTCAAACAAATCAGATATCCACTAATGGAAAAATTAGCAGCAGTAAAAAATCGTCCAGTTTTGGACACGATGCTATAATATAACCCTACGAAATATTTCTAGTAAAATCAAAGAGGTGCAAGTAAGATCCCCATCGAAGAGCTCTTACAAAAAATTACGGAAAACGTGTCCAAACATAAAAATATTTTTTTCTGCAATATCCAGCAGCAGCAATATAATATAATATTCAACATTCCACTTGTAGTTTCTCACAACGAGGCCTTGCTGGGCTGCTCGGATCGGATCAGCTCTCGGTCAGACTCCAAAGTCAATATATAATACAAGCAGCTTTGGATCAGATCTCGACCTTTGCAGCAGCAACAGCAGCAACCAGGCAGCAGCTGGAAAGTATGGCCGCCTCTCTGTATGTGCAGTACTACTACGGTGTGCTACAAAATTACACAAAATACAGAAAAAATATCAAGAAGAAAAACTCAAGACTGGAGACTGCATGCGGCAGTGTTCGTGGCAACCTAACCAGTATGGGGCACCACTTCTCAACGCAGCGCCATCACTGCAGTAGACGACCGTCCTCTACCTCTTCAGCTCCCCCCGGGTGGTGGGCCCACCAGCACTCCTCCGTCTTGAGAGCTCCAGCAGCTGCTTTTCATGTTTAATCAATTGGCGCCGCCGTACTTCAAAAATGTGTTTGCGGAATTCATTCTTCGATGAAGTTATTGGAATTCACTCCTAACAGAAATAAAAAGAAGCCCCATTCGGAGCCGGAATTTATTTATTCTCCAGTAATATTTACAATCTAGACAATTTTACACATGAATTCCGCACAGAGCAAAAAGAAGTGTATTAAAGACGCGTCACATGAGCACTTCCAGATCTTCTCGAAGATTGAGAAACTGAGTGGTGACCTTACCGCCTACAACCAAGTGCAAAAACGAGCAAAATCTCAACGATATAATAAAATGCATCATGACGGAATCGACGACGGCGCACGGCTATAGAGTGGTTTTCTTTTTAGCCAATTCCCCCTCCGCGGACCCCATTCCTCGTTTCGACACGTTCGTTCGGAGCCATGGAATACTTCTCGGGGCTAAAAGTGCGATTTTCCAGTTTGTGTATCTCATTTTACTTTTCTTCTTCGTGCAAGACATATTTTAAAGATGCTTTCCATGCTGCAAGTAAATCTTTCTTTCTATACTACATAAAAAGCACACACTCTTTTCGCGCCAGCCAACCTTTGCTGTCGGAAATGGTGACGCGGCCCCCTCCCTGCCCCGGCACTTAGATCGATAGGAATCTCCTTGAACCCAGCATTCCAGCATGATGAAAATCGATTCAATATTAAAAATGAGGAAAAAAAGCTCATATATAGCACGTATACAGTCTGTGCGATGTTTGGCTCTCCGGAGTGTGGACCCTGGACCGCTGGTGCACGGCGGGAGTGTTTACGTTTTTCAAAAACGATCACAGCGACGGGAGAGGGTAAATATTAGTCTGTAGAAAACCATAAAACGCGTACGGCATTTGATTTGCAGCGGAATTCCATAGGCCATCAACGAATTCAGATAAATGTTTTTAATGTGGAAGTTGTGGACGCTTCCAGGCAAATGAACGGAGATTATCTTTGTTTGATATAATTACGTTCGGGCAAACAGATTGCGAAGTGTACACAAGGACATTCCTACTTCATTTGTCTCTCGAGGCGAAGATATGCGATGAACGGAATTTTTTCCTAAATAAATTTTAATTTGTAAACTTTGGAATATTTTTGTGATTTTATAAACAATTGAAACTATTTCTAAAAGAAATTAAGAGCGCAGTGTGAGCGATGACACGGGAACGATATCACCTGAGTTATGAAGAAGATTAAAGTATTTAATAGTTCAGTCTAAATTATTAAAGCTATTTTGCGATAATCTCGTTCAAAGTTATTTAAGATTATAACAAGAAGATCTCGTCACGAAATACTTCCATATTGAGCTCCAGTTTATTTAAAATAATTCGTTTTGGACTTGAACAACGACCATTCGAGCACTAAGGATAAACAAAGGTGAAGCAGAAGAAAAATGGCTGCTTCTAACATTACAATACTGATAGTTACACAAAATTTTATAGAACTTGGATTGATTAGCCGAGCTCGGCGGCGTAGTTATCGCAGTAGTCTGCAGATTGTGCAGCTTCATACAAAAGCGGTGTGTTCTATTCGCTTTTGACAGTCACTGAGCAAAGCGATTCGTCGGTCGCCCTTAGAATGTTTACAGCATAACATAGCCTAAATGCAAAAGTAAGAACCCAAAGTGAAAGCCTTTCATAGTGTCTGCAATCAGGAATATTACACAATCAAATATGCTTGGCTATTATATGGTTTTCTAATAGCGTGCTAGTCTTCTATTGCGGTAAAAATATTGCCGTACAGATAGGAGGTCGGCTGCTACACTCCTACGGTGGCTCAAAGGTGCCATCACCGAAGCATTTGATGGTGGGGTTTTGCAGCTTGTCTTTCGAGGCGCCAGCTAGTGTTGGGTAGAACACGATTATAAAATGAGTTTGTAAGAAGAGCCTCTTTTTCCTTTTGAACCAGTAAAATGTCTCACTTCAAATGAAGCGAGGTGCTATTGTATTGCTACCACGTCACGTAGTGAACGGCTCAAATGTTGCGATGCGGGTAGATCTATTGCGTTTACGATTTCTGTAGAGAGAATGGGATACGATAAATGATGAATGAATTACAAAAATACTATTTAAAATATGTATTTGTAAACTATATAAGAAAAAACATATTTGCAGATT
Organism: Thereva unica; assembly: GCA_949987705.1. Lineage (NCBI taxonomy): Eukaryota > Metazoa > Arthropoda > Insecta > Diptera > Therevidae > Thereva > Thereva unica. Next base: position 66,773,645 of record OX465284.1, read on the forward strand.
TAAAATGAAACTCCGTAAAATTGAAAATAACACAAAATATTTTATTTGTTGTAGATAGGGATTTAAAAATGGTATCTGTGACACTTTGTTGCCACTTAACCAATTCCTTCTTTCTACCAGAACTTGACCTGCTTTAGAAAAGATGCGTTCAGAAGGCACAAAAGTTGCAACGCTACAATCTTAATTTAAAAAGTTGAAAATGTCTAGGATATTGACCTTTTCTCGACCAATTTGCTGGATCTTTGTATCTTAGCAACAGTGGTTCTACAATGTATTTATCTAACTCCCTAATGGCTGCAGTTGTTTGATTTGTGGTTTTTATTAAGTCACACACCTGCTTATCAAAATCATCCCAAACACTAGACTCCAGCTCCGAAAGCGGAGACAATGTTGTAGTTGTAGAACCTGGCGTGGCTTCAGAATTACGAGTTTGAATCTCTTATGCATTAAACTGGCCTAGAGTAGGTATGAAACCTATGCTTCCAGAAAGTATATTTCTATTTTACATTCGCACCTCGCCTAAAAAGAAGTAAGAAATATCTGTCGAGTACAAAACTGCACTCCCTCGAAAAATGTAAGAATTCTGTGGTGATAAGCAAAAACCGCTTAAGTCAAAAAACATGATTTTACACCAGAGCGATTTTAAGAATCAAAGTTATTCAATCTGTAATGGAAAAGCGAAAAAACAATGTATCATAACTTTCTAAATATTGGTCCAAAGAGAATCAAATTTTGTGTCGATGGGGATTCTTATACGGAGAATTCAATGACATAATTAACTCAATTTTGTCTTAAGTCGACTTAAGCGGTTTTTGCTTTTCGCCACAGAATTATCTCTTCAGTACAAAATTTACCTCCATCGAAAAATGTAAGAAAAGTCTCTGCAGTTCGCGTTTACAATCTCACCTCGCCGCAGTTCAAATGGGATATTTTACTGCCGCAAAAGAAGTAAGAAATGTCTCCCCACTTCGTAATCTACAATCGCACGATATACGCTCATATCTCATTAGGACATAATTTTTGAACCAGGACATTTAAAAAAGATTAGTACAATTTGCTATCGTGTACGGGACAAATGAACTGCCTCTTGTAAGTCCGGCTCAAGTCTATTGTATCTGTGGGAGGTTATTCCACAGTCGAGTTGTTCTCGGGAAGAATGAATTTCCAAACTGATGTGTGCGTGAAAATAAGGGCTGTAGATAGTGAGGATGAGTCGAAAGGGCTAGTCTGGTTTTGCGGGAAAGCATTGCCGTGAAGGCAGGAGGTTCTATATTTCGATTCAACAGTCGTCATGGTATATGCGGTAGAATTTCACCAGAGCCGCTAAAATGAGTTGGAGGGCGCGGTTTTGTACCTTGTCCGGCCACTAAGGTGCTACTCGGTGCCCCCTGCGCAGAGATACGAGTTGAATTTGAGGCGGGGCCGAATGAAGGATTTGTAGATTATAGCCCTGGCCGACGGCTGAAGGAGCAAATTACATCTTTTAAGAAATCCCAAGCATTGTGATGCTTGTTTAGCGATTTAGAATATGTTTAGCCATTTAGATGTGTGATTCTACTGTAACGGGAGGAATTGAGGAGCGCGTTTTGTTAGATAAGAGACAGTATTTTGTTTTCCGTGCGTTGAATTTGACATGATTCTTGGGGCCCCAATCTAGAATCAGATTTATATCCCTGTTGATTGAAATGGACACGTTCACGATCAAGTAGACAAGGCCTGGCATGTGTTTATCTTGCTTTTTCAAAGCTATACGAGTAACACAGAGTACTGTCGTCAGCAAAGCTGTGAAGCGAGTTGGATGAGATTGAGTGCAGGTCATTTATAAAAACTAGGAAGAAAACTGATGATAGAACGCCTGCAGAGATGGTGTAGAGATTAGATTCGACGCCGGCCAATACTGCCTTGATTGAACGGTCAGAAAGGAAACTCTCAATCCAAGTATTTAGAAGAAAGTCAGTACCAATAGATTGGACTTTACTCAAAAGAGCGGGGTGCAATGCTCTATCTAAGGCCTTGGAGATATCGAGAGCAGCCAGGCCGGATTCACCAAAACGATGAATGTTTTGATAGAGGTGTTCAGTTAGGCATACAACGAGGGCGCCAGTAGATTTAAACCCGTATTGCTTGTCCAATATTCCAGCGCCAAACTTCCACTCGTTTGACTAGAGAAAAAGAGAGAGTTTGTTCGACACCATTTATATTTTAGCTTTGAGCTACAACCACCCATATAAAAATATGGCTAAGCCCCCTATTAGAAAAGGATTAAGTTAATAAAAACAAATGGAAAATTTGAAGATGTAATCACCATCAATAAATGCGATATTCAGGTTGGTTATCACATATGTAAACTCAGAACTATGAACTTTAGTTAAACCGCATATAAAATAATAATTTGATTTTTTATCTATTTTCAATTAATAAAAATAAATAGCCACAAATGGACTCAGTTAAATAATATAAATAAATAAATTGCCACAAATGGACTCAGTTGCTAATATGTAGCATGAGCCATGACACAATATGCAGCACCAAAACAGGATATGCAGCAGTAAAAGCAAAAATTTAATATCGAAATATTCATCAAAAGATCATAAAAGGCTCAAGAGCGAAAAAATGATAGCCGCCTACACCATAATATATAAAATAAAAACGTATTTCCAACCAATAATTGCACGATACGCCATTAAATCCAAAACTGCTAATATCTTATGATTGAAACATGGAAAACCATTTCAGACGAAATTTATGTTTCATTGCCCTTTTAAGACTTTAAGGATCGAGCAGTCCATAAAATCCTCTCTAAGCTAAATTCAAGCTTCCACGAACCTCATCAATTGCCGCACTTTACAATTGGTATAATCACAATTTGCCATAAACCGTTTTTGTGCATTTTGGAATTTAATATGTAAATCAGAGGCAATTGTGTAAATAACATTCCGTCAGTTTGTCAGGCATTGACGTCGCTGGTGTGGAATGTTTTCAAGGTGATGGACCTTACTCCAATTCTAGTACGGGGTTTTTGTGTGAGTTTCGTTCTTGTTTCAAGTTCTCTCGGCAGGTTTCAGTTCTGAATTGTTACTAAGGGTGTCAATAGAAGTACAGATGTTTTTGCTTGAATTCCACAGCGATGGCGCAAATGAAGTGAATTGGATTTTGTTTTGGAGAAAAACATATAAACGATCGATTCTGAAATTGCGAATTTATGTGTTCTTTGTTTTAAGGCAAGTTTGGTAAATGATTTCGGAAGTTTGGGGAAAAGAATATCGAGCACAATTTTCAGTTATGAATTATGATTAGCAAAAAATAAAAGTTAATTTTAATTAAGAATTTGTGGTGAAAAGCCTCGTTAAAGAACAAACAAAAATATTTGGAACCACCTGAAGTTTAAGATATGGAGCGATATTAAAATCTGTACTAAGTACAGTCTTATCTCCACCAAAACCTGCGCCAACCTATCCCTATTTCAGTGAGCAAGGATAATGTAATAGCTGTTCCATCTCTTATCATCTTGGGCGTGACTTTATATTCTGATCTGCGATGGAATAATCACATCGCCAAACAAGTGCGTCAATGCCTCGGATTCCTTAAGAGATGCAAGTTACTTCTCCAGCTAGTTGCACTGGCTACAATCTACAAATCCTACATTCAGCCCCGCCTCGAATATAATTCATAAATATGGGCTGGCACCCCAAAAACTGCCTTAGATACCGTAGGAATGTAGCAGCCCTCAGCAAGTTTTACCGCTATTACCACAGTGAGTGCTCCACTGAATTTAGAAACCTCCTGCAACTTTTTTCGCGCAACACAAGATTAGCCAACTCGGCTCACCCCCACACACTATAGCCCTCCTCTTCGCGCACATTACGGTTTAGTAGTTTGTTTATAAATAGAACAACTCGATTGTGGAACTGTCTTCCGCAATCAGTATTTCCGAACTCATATAATATCACAGAGTTCAAACGCAAGGTTCATCGACATCTACTCACGCACCTTTTCAATACCCTAACCTATCCCTTCCCTTTTATCCTTCAAATCAAGCTTACTATTCCTCGTGCTTGACCATGTCACGTGTTCTCTCAGCTGGGCCATGTCACATTAAAAAAAAAACAAGAGAAGTCATACAAAGAAAAGTAGGCAGCTTAGAAATACATATATGTATGCATTGGAAGCAGATCTTAAAATAAACAAACAGTATCCTATTAATAATAAAAGATAGTACAATAGAAGACGTGAAGGAGTTCAATTACCTCGGTTGTGTATTTACTACGGAAGGAGGTGCGAGAAGGGTTTGTTTGAGTAAGATTAAAAAAGCTAGGGAAAATTAAGGAAGTGTTGAAATCGCTACAACTATCTAAAAATGTAATTTTAAATATTTTCAACTCCTGCGTGAAATCTATATTACTCTATGATAGTGAAACCTGAATGTCAAACTTAAGGCTCAAACAGAACCAATCCGTTCCGTCCGTTTTTAAAAGTGGAAATTTGACATAACTTTTCATGAATCGAAAGGAGCGGTAGCTACAAAATGCGGACGGAACGTCAAAGAAAAACAAAGAAAAATCGAGTGGAGCCGAAGGAGCGGTTTGGTTCTGTTTGGGTCTAGCGTGCACTACAGAGTAGAGTAGTGTATACACCCTCTAGAGATCTACTCATGCGCTCTACACAAATTCTACGCGAAAGTTTTCTCTACCAAGCATGTTTGATCGAGTTTTTCTCTCTACAGTACTTATCCATTCTTATTTGTGCTTCGAATTTTTGTACACCGGCGTGTTAAATAACAAATAAAACAAATAAAAAGATGCATTTTCAGGAAAACGAATCTGCAGTGTACACAGTGGACTCGTTGTAGTGTACGCACTACAGGTATAGCTCTACACTATACGCTCTGTACACTCTACCGAAAAAACACTCTATAGCGGATACTTGCCTTTAGAATTATGGAACTTGAAAAACCAAGAAATAATTATCAAAGAGATAATTAAAAGAAAATGGACGTGCATAGGGCACCCCCTACGAAAATAAAATAATGCGTTAACGAAAAAACGCTTAAATAGAATCCTCAAGGAAGAAAAAAGATATAGAGATATATCGAAAAATACATGGACAAGGACATTAATGGAAAAAAAATCAGAAATTTCGACAAAACCTAAATAATAAAAACATGTTTAAGTTAAAAATGTATTTATGTATTCTGTTTCTGTAGGTTGATATATTGTGGGCCGGAACTAGAGAGGGGCAGGACGGTCGGCGGGCGTGTGCGCGGCACGAGCGAAGGAGGTGAGCGAAGACCAGGTTCATTATTTTATTTCACCAGTGAACGAATTGGCAGTGCCTACATATTATACAGAAACACTTTTTTAATTTTTCAAATTAGTTCCAGGCTAGCATTTAAACTCAAGTACTTTGTAAAAGCATATCATAAGATTCTTACATAAGATTCTTATGTTAGGTCTTTGTCTTCTTATCTGTATAGTTTCATGACCTATCAATTTTATAAATTTTCGCAAATATTTTTTGTTATGATCAACGTTTTTTATAATCAAGTTTCATATATGTATGTATCTCTAAAAAAATCTTTTTGTTTTGATTTTGCCCCTTGAAAATGTTTAAAGCATGGCCTGATCACAACACTCTAAACTAAATAAAAGGGGCATCGATCGTCCTTAACACTAGATATACCGACAATTTGACTTACCTATATTTACCGACACCAGTCAAAATGACTGGTCTTAGAAATTTTTTTTTTGGTTTGGTAGAAGTGCCGATTATAATCAAAACCTTTTTGATTTTGAATAAAAAAATAAATCTGACCGCCTACTATTATTCAATTAAGTATCGCTACAAATATCATTGCATCGTTTTAAAACAAAAAAATGGGGTTAGCTAGAAATTTGAAAATGAAACTACAAAACCAGTCATTTTGACTGGTGTGGTAAATCTAGTGTTAAAAGATGAACCTTACTAACTTTATTCACCTTCACAAGTTAAGATTAAATCTTATAAGACGAAAAACACACCGTTTTATAATCGCGCATCACGTCCCACACGTTCCACCAAGTCTCGTCACTGCGAGACTAGTAAATTTCATATTCCACGTCATTCATGAAAAATGTGAATCCAAACATTCCGATCATTCAATTTTTTTGTCTCTTTCACCAACAAGTACAAAAAATGTATTTTCTCTCCGACTTGCTTAAAAAATTCCTAAAACAAAAATACTTCACGCCATCATTTTATAATTATAAATCGGTGTTCGCTTATTTGACCGCATTAAACGCAATCGACGACCTTGAACCAGGGGTCGTTAGACCAAATTCAAACATGTTATCTAAATTTCCAAATCAATTCAGTTCGTAATGTTTTAACGTTTTTTTAATCAAGTGAATAATTTAGCGCTGAATAGCATCAATAAAAACGACGGTATTTCGAAAAATATCTCGCTCTATCCATTAACCCATTCCCCATTCATTCATTTTTAAGGCAACAACATCTCTGCCAACGAAAAAACGACCAAGTGAAGCTCCCTATTTACAACTGTTGCGCGACTGTGTTTAACGTGGAGAACGTTGATTAAGGCGTGCTTATTTTAGCAATTAAGTTAGAAATAATAACCGAAAATATGAATTGTTTTTAATAAAAATGCCAGCAGCAAATTTGTTCGTAACGACAGCGACGGAACTGAGTGCTCGAGACGAATGTTTGGTCATAAATTCTTGAAAGCTGTTGGCTGATACCAACGGCCACCAACCAACCAGAATATATAATATATGTACAGTATTTATATAAAAGGGGGTTAGAGATCCAAGCGAGCAAGGGGAATCCAACTATGTTAGAGAATGCGAGCCCCGGCTGATGGCAGTACCACGGTCTGAAGATTTGATGGGGCTCCAGTCTCAAAGCAAACGACCTTCACAGCCGTTGGACAACAGTACTGGTTGGCTGCCTGAAAAGATGTTTTGAGAGATGGTATATAATGAAAAAAAAACTTGCGGAAAAATTATCTGGAAACGAGGGAAGAAAGCATCCGCGACCATGGGCCGATCTGAATTGGCTTAACTTAGATATAAGAAAGAAAAGCAACAACAACAAAAAGAAGAAAAACAAGAAAAGAACCGTGTATGAAAAGAAATCAAGAAGGAAACCCAACAAATATCCAGAGTAGAGCTGGCTGCTGTGCTGATGCCTGGCTGCATCAAATGAGGGTGCTTCGCTGTGTTTGTGTAAAAGATGTAGTCATAAAAACGGCCATTTTGAACAATTGTTAAAATCCCACGTTATTTCGCAAATATTTCCACTTAATTCGCACTCATTTACTAACCTCATCAGTAATTTTTACTTTACACGAAACAAATTACCTCCCTTATTTAATTAATTAGTCAAAATAAAATTTCTCCAGAAAAACTGGAACTTTGTGTAGTGACAAGGTCGATAATGTAGTTTTCTATTCAGCTACAAAAACGAGCGAGTCGAACAAAAAAACATTTCAACATGGTGTTAGTGAATTGTTCTTATGTGGCTCAGATGCAATTCTCATGTTTTTCTTTTTGTATTTTATTTCAGCCCAAGTTGGGGACAGAAGGAAAAAAAATTCGCAATTCATATTATTAAGAATTTCTTACCTGGCAAAAGGTATTTGCTCGACATCATAAATTTCATTTATATCATCTTGCACATATAAACGTCTGAGGTGCTCTTCAGCAACCTCGAGTAGACCATCTTTAATAGGATGAATTCCTTCTGACAGCATCTGGACGATAAAATCTTGTTTCTCAAAATATTTCACAAAAATTCACAATATTCCTTTATAAATTGATTTAATTAAATAACTTTATACAAGGCACAAATAATTGACGATTATTTAAACATTCAGTTAATACAGCAATTATGAATAATACGGTAAAACACTAGTAGCTTCACACAATCAACTGTAATTTAAAGGCCATATTAAAAAGGGGCACACAAGTTCCAGATTTATTCTCTTATATTATGTTCACTTCTCGACTGAGAGCATTTATTAACTTGTTATGCAATTATGAATATTTTAGTTGTTTATATTAATTACTTTATTTAAATATACCACGCCCGTTCGTTTAATAGACAAAACTTATATTTTGACTTTCGATCGCTGCGTATTGTTGCACTGCACCCCTGCTCGACAATCCAATAATGACTGATTTTGATTTCTGTAGCGAAAATTATTCGGCTGCTAGCTTGTCTCTTTCGGATTTTGGAGTCGCTGAATTAAGTGTGCAAGTGCTGCCGTTCCTGCTCTTCAATATATAATAAATTCTCCTACAATGGTTGTCAGGGCTTTGTGCTGAGCGCATTTTAGCTTTCCACAAAATAAGATATTATCCCATAGTAAATTTATTTTTGCAGTAAATTTATTATAAGAGGGAAAACAAGTTCAGTGTAATAGCAATTAAAAACAATATACCACAACTTTAGAGCTACGATCTGGCAGCTCTAGCAAATTCTGATATGTAGGGTCTTGTATATTCAGCGGCTTACCTGTTACTAGTGCTACCAATAAACAAACGATGCTGGCGAAGGTATTCCAGAACCAGATCTCATTTCCGGTTGCGCATCCAGCAGTTTCTTTTCAGTTATCCTTTTACGGTGGATTTGAATAGATTGTGGCTACTTTTAAAATATATAGCACCATCAATATTTTTAAAAGTAAATCTAAGTTGATTTTAATAACGTTATATTAGAAAACATGTTAAAAAGGTGTTTTAGCTTGCATATTTATGGGGTAATCATTAATAGTTAGATTCTGATTAAATAGTGGGCAGCGGTGGAGATTAATCTGTTATTGCAATTCTTTATGCAGCTGTGTTAACAAGTTTTAGTTTGAAAATAAAGTTTCAAATGAATTTAAATTTAATTTTCCAACGTTATATATTCTTTTCACTTTATAAAAGAATCAACGGTTTGTACCATACGTCAATGGATTTTATACGAGTAACTAGTGTGATTTTATTTAATTCAGTTCATTTTGAAACTTATTAAAGGCTCAAACAGAACCAATCCGTTCCTTCCGTTTTAAAATTACATTTCGACGTTTCCATAAATATTCCATGAGATGAACAGGGCGGTAGTAAAGTGCGATCTTAAGGCCTGAACATGTAGCCAAAAGTGAAACGAAATGGAACCGAAACGAATTCCAATATGCTAGCGATAATATAGCAATCGAATCGGTTTTTGATATTTCTTGACAATTTATTGTCTTGTTGTGAAGGAACAAGTTTTATTCAGGGTGTCCTGGACATTTTTACTGTTAAGACAGATGTTATGTCTACAAAATGCCCCGTGGAGACCCATTCTGTCTTAATATTTTAAGTGACATATATCTTGCCGATATGTATTGCCATTTCCGTCTAGACATATGTTTGGATATTTTCAAATTGAAAATGGCGGATTTTAAATTATGAAAGAAAGTAGTTGTAAAATTTATAAATACTATTGAAAGCTGTGAGTAGGTAGTATTATTTTTACGGAATCCGCGGGATTCGCTGGATTTGGGTAGTAGAATCCCCTTTTATAAGAACCGGGACTTAATAGAGAAATATTTCAAAGTAGGACAGATCCTCCGACCACGAGTCGACTGTTATGCAATTCCAGTTGAACACGCAACTGTTTCGAAATCTTGCCCGTGTACGGAAGTAGAAATCCATACACGGGTCGACGGAAACGATACCAATTTGAAACTTGTTTGAGCTGCTCACGCGCGACTGTTCTTGTCGATCAGAAACGATATCAATTTCGTGGTGAAACAATATTTTGCAAACCGAAAAACAAAAAAACCAAACAAACAAAACCTAGTTTTTGCAAACATAAAAACCTGAAACTAACCAAACGACTGAAATTAACTTACTTTTTTGCACTCTGAAAAAATGATAATCTTTTTTAGACATTCAAAAAAACATTACTATTCAAATTTTAAAAATTAAACTGATTTGGCCACATATTTATCTTGGGTCTGTTCAAGATTTCTGCTATAGCAGCTTTTAGCAGCTATTGTCATGCTTTTCCTGTTCAAAACAGCAAAAAAGCTGCTAACGAAGCTGCTATTTTTGTGTTCAAGATTCGAGAAAAGCTGCTAATGTAGCTGCTTTTTGTTGCTCGCAGTTTCGACTGCAAGCAAGAAAGCAGCTACGTAAATCATACATGTGTGTGTAAATGTCATTGGTCGTTTTGCCAAAATGACTGACTCGAGTGAGGTTTTGTTTACATTAATACATATTAAATAATAAATTTAGGGATTGCAACTGCACGGCCAGGCTTTTTTCTAATTGTAGGGAGAGGAATAGTTGACTGCAAGAAATACTCATACACATACATTAACACCAAGCTATGCTAGCAGCTTTTTTGCGTTCAAGATATCATAGCAGCTTTTTCTTGCTTTGCTGTAATTTGACAGTTTAAAAATTCTGCCACTAAAGCTGCTATAGCAGAAATCTTGAACAGACCCCTTAATTTTGCTTCATAAACAACTGTGTTAATATTTACCAAGTATCCGTCAAATTTAAATCCTACGTTTCCTTGCCACTAATTACTGGAATTCCTGATTACAAGAACGGTACACATACTACAAAGCAGTGTTGAAAAAACTGTAAACAAATAAAAATTTAATTTTCAAAATTAGACAATTATGGTGGTTATACATTTGGTCTTCCCAATGTTAGTTCATATTTTATGAAAATAAATTTACCTTGAAGCATCCGACAATGGAATCCTTGTTTTATCTTCTTACTTTTGTTGTTTATTTTCTGGTTTTTGTTTTGTTACTTTCTTTTTTATTGCGAAATTCAATAAAAACTATCCTGATTTCAACGACACTGAAATCAACAATGTACTGTTGTGCTTTCAATGTTTTGATTGCAAACTGTGAAGTAAGCCACGCTGCCATAAAAGGCGCCAAGTCATTTGAAAACACACGAGGAAACGTTTCAGAAGAAAATTCAAAATAAAAACATTCATCGGCTAAGACATTTCATAGTTTTGAGAGTACATTTTTTATATAAACTGTTTATCCTTACTAATATTATAAATTCGAATGTAACTCTGTCTGTCTGTCTGTCTGTATGTTACGCTTTCACGCCTAACCCGCCGGACCGATTTTGATGAAAATTGCAATAGTTTAGACCTTGGAGACGGACATAGGTTACTTTTTTTTGGAGAAAAAAGGGTTGAAGGGGGTGAAATGGGGTTCAATAAGTTGTAAGGGGATTTTTTTTCTTTACTTTTTTTCTATTGTATAAAAAGTAACTGACTGACAGACAACGCACAACCTAAACCGCTAGAGCTAAAGGGCTGAAATTTTGACAGTGCATCCCTATAATGACGTGGACATCCACTTAGGAGCGATTTTTTGAAATTTATCCCCTAAGGGGGTTAAATGGGGTTAACCCAAACCGCTGGAGCTAAACGGCTGAAATTTTGACAGTGCATCTCTATAATGACGTGGACATTCACTAAGAAGCTATTTTTGGAAATTCATCCCCTAAGGGAGTGAATTGAGGTTTTTCCAAACCGCTAAAGCTATAGGGCTGAAATTTTGACAATGCAACCCTATAATGGCGTGGACATCCACTATTAAAGCGATTTTTCGAAAATCATCCCCTAAGGGGGGGGGATGGGGTTTACCCAAACCGCTGGAGCTATAAGGCTGAAATTTTGACAGTGCATCCCTATAATGATGCGGACATCTACTAAAAAGCGATTTTTCGAAATTCATCCCCTAAGGGGGTTAAATGGGGTTTACCCAAACCGCTGGAGCTATAGGGCTGAAATTTTGACAGTGCATCCCTATAATGACATGGACATCCACTTAGGAGCGATTTTTTGAAAATTATCCCCTAAGGGGGTTAAATGGGGTTAACCCAAACCGCTGGAGCTAAACGGCTGAAATTTTGACAGTGCATCTCTATAATGACGTGGACATTCACTAAGAAGCGATTTTTCGAAATTCATCCCCTAACGCCGTGAAATGGGGTTACCTAACTACTGGAGCTATAGGGTTGAAATTTCGACAGTGCATCCCTATAATGACGTGGACATCCACTAAGAGGCGATTATTCGAAATTCGTCTCCTAAAGGGGTGACATGGGGTTAACCCAAACTTTTGAAGCTGAAGGGCTGAAATTTTGACAGTGCATCCCTATAATCACGTAGAAATGAATGACTCGAAATTTACTTTATTTAATATTCATTTGTGATTGCTTCATAATTTCTTGCACCCACGTAAATAGGCGAACAAACTTAACGAACGTTCGTCAAACCCTAAAATGTCACTTCCCTTGATGACATATACATGCCAATCTCTGCTTCAAAACTTGCAGATTTGTTGAGCAGAGGTGATACACGCAGAAATTTGTTTACCATAAATAATAAACCCTTTTTAGTGATAATAACAGCTGAATTTTTATTTTTTTTTAAGGAAAACATTGCACATAATAAACAGTTTTTATTTAAAGGCGTTGCAAGGCACGCGGGTTTTATGCTAGTAATTTTATATAAACAATAAATTTATATATTAATGTAATGAATTTTCAAGTAAAACAAATTGGACCAGTTTTTGCATAAGGTTATTCTGACTTTGTTTTTTATTCATTGCAAAAATTCGGCTAGCTTTGTTTATTTGGTTATTTTTGTTATTTTTTTCTATCCTATGACCCCTTCCGGAAAAAAATTCAAGATCCGCGCCTGCCCTCGTGCAGGAATTAGCCGGAGCGGAGGTTTTCGGTCCTGCAATTTCTTGCAAGTTGTCAATTGACAATTTTTGTATTTATGTAAGTATCTTAAAAAGCGGTTTGCGCATAGACAATCGACATTTATGTTATCTTCTTCTTGATTTGCATGATATTGCCCAAAAATCTTTTGTTTACTTTCTGGATTTTTGACAAAATTATCCCCACCATTCAAGTAAGTTTTTGCCCAACAAGTTTTTGCAGGAAAAGTACTTATGCAAGAAATTTCTAGCACAATTAGTTCCAGGGTAGTTGAGAATTGGCCTGAATACCTTGTATAACGGACTCAGTACTTTGTTCTGCTTTTATTTCATAAATATAACTACTTAGAACAAATTCTTTTTTTTTGCAGTCCCGCGAATCCCACGGATCCGCGGGATTGTTGAACTTGCACCCGCAGCCTTGCGGGATTGAGATTTTGACGCGGTATTGGATTCCCTAGTTGTATTTGTGGAATTTTAAAAGACCATATTATAAAAGAATTGCTTCTATCATTTCTAATGCTTGAAATAATCTCAAAGCATTAGTTTTCTTATTTTTATTCACTTTGAACTTTTCCTATGTACGCATGAAATGGCATGACATTTTTAGTCCATACTAAAAATCAATCTAGCAAGCAGATATAAATTTGACAGATGTCTTAACAGAAAATATGTCCTGTGAAGACACACCCTTAAACATCAAAAGTGAAGCCATGAGACGGAAGGGGAATGCCTTGGCGGCCATCTTGGTAGGCTCCAAAGGTCAAATAATCTAGTCGAAATTTAGTGGATAAAACTTGTAGAAAACAAACAATACTAATTCTTTTCATTTCACCAACAAATTATTGAAATAAAACTCAAGCACAAAAGAAAGTGGAGCCTACCGAAATGGAGGAAACGAAACCCCTATTGGCCTCAGCACCCTCGCGATTACTTTCCATCTACGTATTCCTATATCTAGCTACAACAAGTCACAACTTCTTTGTAATTTGAGCCGTGCCTGGGTGTCTAGAATTTTGTTTATTTTGACTGGGGCTTAGGAAGCTATCTTAACGTGTCTAGATAAGGTGAAACTGATCGATGATGTTTGCGCCCACTACAGTCTACAATTACATTTATAAATACTACAAATCGATTGTGGAATAGTCCTTCGCAGTCAGTATTTTCAAACACAATATCCTAGATTCCAAACATTGGCCTAAGCATTACCAGACTTCCCTTCAACTGTCATATCTTCTTCTATACTCCAAAGTAAACTTTCTACTAGACCTTGTACCATAACCTGAACGATATGACGGAGTGGCTCCCAATTTAAACCAATTATATAATGGCCACGATTCCCAGATCCGGCTGCGCGGAAGTAAGTGCGGATTTGAGACTTTGCGATTCCCAAATCCGCAACCGCGAATCTCTTTTTGACATATTCCGCGCTTTAAAAGTGTGATCCGCAACAAATTTTCTGCGGATTTGAAACCACAAATGCGCCTAAGATAATCCGACATCGGGTATTTTATTATCGTGTGAGTCTTCACTCCGAATTTTTAATTTAATTGAATCCGGGACTGCGGATTTGAGAATTGCAAAGTGTCAAATCCACACTCACTTCCGCGCCGCCGGATCTGGGAATCGAGGCCAATGAAGTGTGACGTAAATTGCATCTGACGGCCGCCATATTATTTTTTTTAAATTTACCTAGCCTATGTTACTCGGACTCATTAAACGATTCTAACGGTACTATTCTATGTAAATCCGTTCAGGCGTTTAGAAGTATAGAGGGACAAAGAAATGTACTACATACACAAATGAAACCTGAACATTCATTACACTCCTCTTTTTGGGACAATCGTGTAAAAAGAAGATTTCTTTGTTAGAGTTTTCATATCACCCTGTATTTTTGTAGCCCATCCCATCCAATGGTTGTTGACAGCAAACCAACTACTGCATACAGTGGCACGCAACGCATATGTGCAGATTGTGCATTTGCACTGGACGGCAGTTGGGAAGGGCGGATTTTTTAGAATATATTTTATAAATATGCCGCACAGACGTCAAAGGTCTATTCTGAAGTACATTAATACAAATTTAAATATTAATTATAAATCAAACAAGATAACTAAATCGTTTGAAATAAGAAGCCTTTGTTGTTTCTTTTGTGATACACCGCGATTGTTTTTTCTTCAAAATTTATGGTAAATATAACCCCACTGGGGTACGGAAGCATACTTTAAGACATGACGAAGCCTTCTTTTGAAGCTTAGGAGCGCTTCCTGTCCGTATCTCACGTCATATCTTTTTTATAATTGTATGTCATTGGGAGGAAGCGTTGCTTTTTCTTCCCAACAGCTTCTTGAGAAGCACAATGGAATCTCTTTTGTAGGGGCTTTTTTGAAAGCTTTCATTGAACGTTCAAACTGTCAAAGAAGTTTCCTGCATAAGGCTCAAACAGCTAGTTTTTTATTTACTTGAGAACAAGTTGTCTGTTGAGGAGAAAACTAAAATCTTCCTAAGACCTTCCAAAAGATACGATGTGGAAGCAATTCTTTACTGCTTATCGAGATTGGCTGCAATATTTTCCCGCTGGGACGCCATCTGTCTGAAAATACCAACATCAATATATTTTCGTGCTTTGCCCGCTTTGGACATAAAATACAAAAACAAAAGCTAAAGTAGAATATAATAACATCACGAAACACAAAATACAATATTATCACATTCTTAAAATAATTTCATGAAATAAAATCTTAAAACAAAGCACAAGATATTCAAAATCCCAAGATATGTACTGAAATTCATACGGAATTAAAGTAAACAACATCTACTTCTCAATTTCGTCTGTATATTTAAAATAAAGAAGACATTATTGTTGCTTTAACTTTTTTTAAAGAAATACAAGATCTCTTAGCTGCTGACATTTGTCGTTTTTTAAGTAATTCATTATTTTTTTCTGGCTTGTTACATAATTCTGCAAGTGTAGGTACACATTGTGCAGGCGTGTTTACGGTAATTTATTTATAAAAAATATAAATTTATTACAATGAACGAAATCAGGTGTAGTTGTGCAATTACTGCTTGAAAAGATGTTGCAGAAAAGATATGAATGTTTGTATTAAATCAAAAAAGTGTTTCTCATAAGTAAAGAAGAAAGTATTGTGCATAAATAATTGTCACTAATAGAGAACGTAATTTACAAGAGTTTAGCTAATTGTACCAATGTGCTTCTCGGCAAATTACTCCCATTTAAAACATAGACTTGTTTTCTCTTTCAATAATTTTCTTTTAATACTTTTTTGAAAAATATTTTTTTATGAATTCATAAATGTTTGTTCCATTTTGAAAAATACCGAACACATTCTGTTGTTGTCTTTCTGTCTTGCGATTAGCACACATTTGATCTTAAGATATCAACCACCAACTATTGTAAGGCGTCAGGCGGAGAGGCCGTACGTGGATATAATCTCATGTGGAATCCCTGAGCTTCTCCTAAACACCTGCAAACAAGATAGATGCTTAATGTAGCAGTGCGGGATGTCAGGAAATCTGCCAAATCGTCACTACAGAGTCGTAATGAACAGCTACAGATAATGTCAATTATTTATCGGAAGCCGCATGATGTTGATGATTATTGATGCCAATCTAAAAGAACTGCCTACACTGCGCAGCTACGTGCCATGAGCTATGTTGTCCCGAAGGCCCTAGAACATATGCTAAACCTATGACTCCAAACTCTTAACAAACTTCTCCATGTCTTCCTCTCAGCATGCATATTGCAGAAAGTAGTAGAATGCATCCATCCCATGGCGCTACAGCCCAAATCTAGCCTTGGCCTCCTCTAGGGCATTTCTCCAAGTTTGACGGTTCCTTGCAGCAGTTATGCAGTTCCGAATGTTGAGCACTGTCTCTGCGTCAGCCGTCACAGAGTCCATCCATCACCTCCTGGGTCTACCTACTGGTCTATTTCCTGAAATTTCTGCCACCATAAGCCGTTTTGGAATACGGTTATCGTCCATCCTGATTACGTGGCTGGCTAGTCTGAAGTAAACGTTGAGAGTTGTGAGTCGTCAAAAATTTCATTCAACTCGTTGTTGTATCTCCTTCGCCATATTCCATCCTCCCTCGTTGGGCTTATTATGCATCTGAGAACTTTCCTCTCAAACCTTTCGGCTTGTTCCTCTATGCCCTGGGTCATAGTCCAAGTCTCGCTACCATATCACAGTACTGGCCGTATTTGTATAGTGAAAGTTTCATTTCTCTGTGCACAAATCTTGAGTGCAGGGTTTGTTTTGAACAAGCTCTATTAGCCAGTAGTATTCGTCTGGTTACTTCTTCCTTTTCATCGTTTCTTTTTGTAATTGTAGATCCAAGGTCGACTTTTTTATCGCCTACTTGATTGTGTTCGTCGATAGTTATATATCTTCCAATTCTAAACCTTCCAGCTCTGGATTGTAGCATCACCTTTGTTTTCTCTTCGTTAATGGTCAGCCTTATGTCCTTTGCCGCCTCTCTTAATTCGACATAGATTTCTTTTGATGCCAAGAAGGACCTTCCCACGATGTTCACGTCGTCTGCACATCCAAATAGTTGTAGAGACTGCGTTGCTATGGATGCACTTCTCTGTACTGACGTTTTTCTTATCATCCATTCTAAGGCCAGGTTGATTTGTGGCTTTTTGCCTTTTTACAACTTCTCGTACCTCATCCAGTGTTGGTGGTTCTATTGGAATATTATCTTGAGGGATTACAATTGCCTCCGCCTGTGAGTCTTCGTTTATTCTTGGCTTTGGATTCAATAAATTTTGAAAATATTGTCTTTCTTTTTTTCTATTCGGGTCTGCTAATAGGTTCCCCGTGTCCCTGCAGATATTCGTTTTTGGCTGAAACTTATTGCTGATCTGGTGTGTTCCTTTGTAGGCTTGCCTAATTCTCCCTTCGTTGAAGTCTTCCTGAACCTCTGATCCTCCTGTTCAGATTTTCTCTCTCTTCTTCTTTCTGCACAGCTTGTCTGCAATTCTTCTATTTAGCTTGAAGACTTCTATCCTTCCTTTTGTAAGACTTGCGATGTACTCCCGGTGACTCTGGTTTCGTTCTTCTATTGCCTTCTCTCAGGTTTTGTACAATAGCCTTCTGATAGGCATCTCTTGTTACTTCAAGTTTTAGCTTGTCTATATCGTACCTTAGTTGTGTTTGTCCTCGTGAGTTTTGGTCGTTATCCGACTTCTAAATTTCACTTTGACCAGATAGTGGTCCGAGCCACAGCACGCTCCTCTCATAGTTCTCACGCCCAGTATACTCGTGGCCCCTCTTCTTTCAATTAGGACGTGGTCTATGTGTTTGATTATTTGTTACCCCGTCTGGTGACTGCCAAGTCATCTTATGAATAATTTTGCGCGGGAAAATTGTTGAAGTTACTACCATTGAGTTCACGCTAGGGAGATTGATCAATTTACTACCGTTGTCATTAGTAGCGTCATGTAGGCTGTGCTTTCCTATGACTCCTAGGAATACTTCTTCTTTTCCTACTTTGGCGTTCACGTCTCCAAGCACCATTGTCGCATATCGTTTGACGGTATTAATCGGAGGGGTTTGTTAGCTCCTGGTAGAATTCCTCTTTCTCCTCATCCGTCTTGTCTTCTGTGGGCGCATGGACGTTTTTGAGATGCAGTAGTAGTATGTAGTCTTGTTTTAATCCGAAGCGTACATATTCTATTATTTACTGGCTTGAAGTCCAGAATCAGTGATTTCATTTTCTTTTCCACTATGAAGGCAACTCCGAACTCTCTTCTTCCATTCGATGAACCACTGGAGGCTATCGTGTGGGTTCTAAGATCCACTATGCCACTGTAAGCGCATTTGGTCTCCTGTAGAACGACGATTGCCGTATGTTTCCAGTAATAATAAAAATAAACGTAGAGCGCCCGTCCTGTTGAGCGCTCTGAAGCTCCAAATCAAATCAAATTCCATATTTCGTTGCCCGGGTCGTTGCCGTTGGGTCATACTGTCCGAGGCCTGCTTTGATGATTCGTGACGGGTGGGTTTTACGGTGGAAGGTTGTCAGCCTGCCGCCCAACCCCCAACATAGAGGACCAGCCCGGTAATTGTTTCATTTTGAGGCGCGAAATTTTCACCTTTCACCTTCCTCCGTCAGTTACTTTTGTATAGATAAGAGCATCCCGGGGTGACCCGATGTAAAGTCGAGGAGATCTTAGGTCGTGACGACTTTAGATCGCAATTGTAGTAGAATACAACAATTTTATTTAAGCAGTCCTCCTGGACTTATAAGGCAGTTTCAACAACAACAGCACTGTGGTCACCTTGTGGCACTGTCTGAATTTGGAACCTGTATTAGTCAGTGGATATGCAGAAAAGCGCAATCAGCCTGGCTGGAGGCTCTGAATAGAACAGAAGACAAAGGCCAGCAGAGCTTTATGTCATATGAAGATCTTCGGCGAAATTGTACCACTGCGGATAGTATATGATGTCCAGATCAGAGAGTAGAGGAAAACTTTCAGCTTGAAGAGAGCTATGATAATGACGAATTGAACTTTACTAAAAAACCAAACATCTGTTTGCCTATTTCTGCTAGGGTTTTCCAAGCCGAACTGACGGCGGCGAACCCAAAGCCAGAAGCCAGGGTAATATTGTTGTCAGATATCCAAGTGTCTACGGAGGTGGTTCAAGCGTTTAGGCTAGTTGAAACCTGTCAAAAGGAGCTCGACTCCTTGGTTAGAAGGTATAATGAATGATGAATTAGCCAGAATAGGAGCAAATCTTGTGGACACACCAGTGGAAAATGTACAGAAACGGCTGAGCGCGCATGTCTCCTTTTCACTTTAACGACAGTCTACCAAGTCATTTATAATCAGAATTAATTACTCGAACTACCTACTAGCCATTCCATCATGACGTGAAAAAGACAAAGGACTGGAAGTATAAAGAATGACTTCTGAGCTTAGATTTTCACATTAAAAAATGTGGCCTCTTTCCAGCACTTACATATTGTCTCCCCGTCCACTATAGCTGTTAACGACGGTGCTGCCACCTGTGCCCATCTTTATTTTTTCGAATTAAGCAAAATTATCATTATATTTTTTTAATTTTTCAAAAAGTGCATATCCTTCTGTTTGGAGTGCATATCCTTCTATATTATCAATAAAATTTCGAAGGCCGAAAACGTGTCCCACCTAGGGTTAACCGAACATTTCCATATTTGGCGTGAGCTATCTTAAATTTGTAGCAATAAACAAGAACTCTCACCACGTAAAAATAAAAAAAATAGTCGGGTCCAAAGCATTATTTATACCACTCAACAATTACTAAGCCCATAACAATTCCTCACACTTGTTGACTAATTTTACAATCCTCACTCGTTAGGAATGCGCAAAAAAAATTAAAAATATCTAAATAAAAATAGCTTCAAATATGATATTTTACCTTCTAGCTAAATATAATACCTCGCATTTTATTTCCTTAAACAAATAAAAAACGTCGGGGTTGATGGATTCATAGACGTGCTCCCGGCTTTTATCGGGGCGCTTTCTTCTGCCTTCCACACACTTGATGATGATGATGATGCTGATAAAAAAAGATATTGTTGTCGTAGTCCCAAAGATCATCCGCAGAGACCCCTACATCAGCTTAAAAATATCAATTCTACGTTAAGCCGACAAGAAAGCGTCCACATTCTTCTGTGCTAAATGCATAGCACACAGCAGAGGGGCCATCAGAGTGTACTTAGTCGCCGGCTAGTTGTACTTTATTTTTTGGCGATAAAAGTAACGCGCAAGCCGCAACAAAACAGGCGCTTTTCCATATCCCATTCTAAGAAAAGCAGGCGAAAGCTATTTTTGTCAGTAAGAAAATGCTGTAAAGTTTTGGTATGCTAAGAATTTACAAATGTTCAGTAACATATCGGCGCAGCAAAAATATTTTTCCCTACCAAATTTAATTTTGGTGTCAAATATGCCTTCGTTCCTTTCTTGAGAATGACGCTTCACACCTTTCGCTAGTGCCCAAAACAAGACGAGAGCAACGGACAACAGCGGAATGCGCCACCAGAAAAACTCTTATGCAATAGCCTCCGCCAGGAAAGAGGCAGCTTAGCATGTTGGCTGGTCGGCTTCCCAAGTGCCACCACCGCTCCTTGAAGCGCATCTGCAAATTTCTGACGTCGCCACTTTTAGATGCTACACGGTACACGCTATAGTTGCCACTTCGGTGGATCTGAGTGCGTCCTGATTGGGTTTGGCGTGGTGCACCACCAAAAGGCAATCCACTCGATACATCCGATGATTTGCTCTACAACTAAATAGGAAAGATGCACCCGATGTTTAGTGTTATTCACCGTTAGATTATTGCTGTTCTGTCCGAATGCTTTAGGACTATTTTTAAGATCTCTGTAATTAGTTGAAGAATTCAGATCTAGTTATGTTTATGGCGAGGCCAAAAAGAGGAGACCACTTATTTCTGCCTTAACCTTTATTTATTGCATTTTGCTAAAAGTAGATTGGATCGCGTGGACTGCGCCGATAGAAATAGAAAGTGAAGGGATCAGTGCAGATCGGAGGCGACGCATTTTCGTCTTTCCACTTCTATTTCTAGATCAAATCGATGCCGATGGTCGGTTATTTGGAATGAGTGAAATTGTATGCGATTTGAAAATTTCTTCTTTTGGAATAGCCAGTTGCTGAATAGAAACGCATGTGCAGCCCTAAAATGTGTTGAATAATTCTAAATATGTAAATGCAGCACAAGGTTAAGGACTGAACTTTTTATAGATACTATGTTGGATTAGCTAGACTATTTTGGTTGGTCTTTTGACTTTGTAAAAAAGTTTCTCCCTGTCATTATGCATAATGCTTTTTACACCCCAATCAACCGCCAAAAGAATTGTCTACCATTATGGAAACAATAATCAACAAAAAACTTATGAAGCATATGGAATTCTACCAAATAACAATTAAAATTACTTTAAGCCCCAAATTTTAAGGATTCAGCGCGCCCCGTCTAGCGGTTACGTGGTCCCGGCCAAAAGTTGTCCTCTTAAGATAGGGTGATCCATTTCGATGTACTTTTTTATTATTATTTACCTATATAATATTTTTTATGCCTTACCGTATTATATGTTTACCGGTTTTGTATATTTCTTTAAAACTACGCTTTCAATTAATTTCTAGACAGTTTACTTATAGACTACAAGCCCACGGCAATTTTTGGGGGTCATGTGAAACAGTATGAATTATATGTAGATCGATATTCCTAAATGAAACCAATAACACTGTTGAACAGAATCGATTTTAAAATTTCACCCAAGGAAACCCTTTATAGGGTAGGTGGAGGACATGAAGAGGAATCATAATCTGAAATTTTTAACAATTCGGTATTAAAAATAAAAATTATAAACAAAAAACTGAATAATTTGAAAAATTAATTTTATTGGTATGAGTGTGCATAGAATTTTCCGCAGATAACGAAAATATATTATAAAGCATGAATTAATTATTATGTAATTGTGTTATTAAACATTAAAAAATATTTTAATTTAATTAATTGTTTAAAAAAATTTAAATGAATTGTTTAAATAATTTAAATAACTGTTTAAAAAAATATTCAACAACGCTAAACATTTTAATTTTTTGTTACTAATAACTATGCCAAAAACCAAGTAAATCGGACAACTTTTTTTCCGAAAATTTCAAACTTTAACTTTTTATTTGTGAAGCTGGAAGTACATAATTGCATTGCGTTGCATGAATGCGTTGACAGATCAAGTTTACACTGTATATTTCAATGATGGCAGATCTATTAATGCAGAACTTTTAACTTTTACGCATACAACGCATTCAATACTCTGTCAAATTGGTCTTGTTTTTTTCTGCAAAAATATTATTAGCTCGGATTAACTCGGTAATATATTAAAAATGGCTTTTGATGAGTTATTCAACATAAATTCAACATGAATTCAAATTTCAAAAAGCATTTAAGTGCTGACACGCAACGCATTTATGTATCAAATCCATATAATGTAACGCATTGCAGTAAAACCCAGTCAAGTATTGCAATGCAATGCAACGCAATTATGTACTTCCAGCTTTACACCGATTTGCATCAAACTTGGTAAAATATAGCGCGTTCAAAAACCTTACTATAGTAAACCACGAGGTAAGCTGTGGTTATACTACATCACTTCACTTAACTACGAAAGTTTATGTTTAACATGGAGGTTTTTGAACGCACCGTGGTTAACTACGTGGTAAAGAAAATTTAAAATTTTTTTCCATAAAATAGTGTCGGCTATTTGCCTCAATTATTTCCAATAATTATTTATTTAAAATAATCTCACAAATCCCACTTTGATTTTTTCATTATAAACATTAAAACAAATGTCAAAAAATTGTTTTTATTCTTCTTCTTCTTAACTATCGCTAACCATGCTCTCGAGCATGGTTAAAATTTAACTACACCATGGTTAACCACGGGAGTTTTTGAACGCCAAAAAGTTATGCTCGTGGTTATGTTGTAGTTAACCACGGAGTTTTTGAACGACAAAAGTTTACCATAGTTAATCATGGTTAGCCATAGTAAGGTTTTTGAACGCGCTCCAGGTCCCGACCTTGGGTGATATTCGCTGTTCAACAGTGTAATTTAAGCACTATGCCGTCACTTTTGCGCGGTACATATGAGCACACAGATAAGTTGAATACTTCATCCGGAGGGGTGCTTTTTCTAGCAAACATTCTTGTACGGCAATTCTTATATTGATATGTAATAAAAAGTTAAAACAATAACTTTAATCAATGATTTGGTGCAACTCACCCTTAAGGTGCCTGTAAACGAGCAACATTTTTCAGCAATGTGTGGCCGGCAATACTGGCTGAACGACATTGCTGAAAATTCAGCATTATTTCCATAAATATGTTCAAACTTGCCGGCAATATATCCGTATGACCGGTTCTACACATTCAACTTTGCATTCCACTTTTTGACGTTCAATTCTGTCGCTCGCGTCTACACATTTTCAACTCTTCAAGAAGCAGATCGAAAATCTCGGCTGTCTTTGCTATCCGTGTACACTCATACCCATATATATTCGCACACTCATAAAAATGTTGAACGAAAACACCAAGGGTGTACATTTTCTGTGTTCGGGATCCATGAATCTATAGTATCCGGCGAACCAAACCGCAGCCAAATACGTGCAGAGTTCCAGGAGATCCCCTTGACTAAGTCCATGGCGTCTCCCAGCCATAAGCTGCATTTTTCCTTCTATTTATAATTTGGCAATTCTTACAGTAAGATATCCTAAAAGATGACCCTAGAACACATCTTAGTTATGTACCTTAAAAATTCTATACCAAAGCACGCATATTGTAAAGGAAAATGGATTGACACCATACCCCCATAATGCCCCCATGGAATCTACAATGGTTTAAGTTAATGGATCATCCGCATTCTTAGAACTTTGATATTCAACAAAAGCTTAGAAAAGAGTAGAGTGGTAAACACCGGGGCCTCCGCATACCGCTGGATGGCGTCTTGCCACCGCTGTTAAGGCTTATGGTTGTTTTGTATGAAATATTTAAGATCATCCTTCGTCATTCTAGTGAAATTTCTAAACAAGTAACTACATATTAGGGGCCATCCATAAATTACGTCTCCGTTCCGGAGGGAGGGGGTCGGCGAAGTGTGACATTGTGTGACAAGGGGTGGGGGGGGGGTCTTAAATTTTGTTACGTCACATTTCAAAATCTAATATATCTAAATATAGTAATACTGCTCATTACGCGAAGGATACGTTCCGCAAAAACTCGCGTTAAAGCTGGTGACAGACACACACGCAATGACGGTTGTGTGATCTGTGTATTATTTTTCTATCCTACAGAGCGTATTTTATGTTGATTTTATGTTAATTTTATTAAAAAATAATTTAAATAGAAATATATTTAATTTCAGAACTGCTGTTTTAGTTTAATAACTTCAAGATGCAAAATTGCACAATATGTGACGTCACACTAGGGAGGGGGGGGGTCTCCCAAATGTGACCAGCTGTGACAAGGACGGGGGGGGGGGGTCAAAAAATCATGAAATTCGTGTGACGTAATTTATGGATGGCCCCTTAAGAATTAGCTCATAGCATTCTTCGTTTTTTAATAAGCAAATACTTCAGCCATTGTCATACGTGTACGAGTGAAATTCTCGGGCAACACAGTAGCCAAAACATTGCGAAAACATGTCTGACTACAACTTGCCCGGCAATAGTATCGACCACACATTTTCAAACATATAGCCGGGCCATCTTTTTCTGACACCGTGTCTGCACTTGCCATATGTTATTGAAAAGTATCTGTCAGTTATGGCCAACGATTTATTGCTTATTTTGAATAGTGGGCAAATTATGTCGGACATTTCAGTTGAAAAGATGGCGTTAAGGAGACAACAACAAAGATTTCAACAAATTTTGCTTAATTAAAAAACATTAGAATTGCTAGAGCATATGGAATTCGAAGAAATGCGTAATTTAAGAAAGAAACCATCATTTTGGGTATGTCCATTTTTGGGAAGAAGGCACAATTTCGATGTTAACTTGAACTCCGCCATTTTGTAACGATAAATGTCACATTTCGATTTCTTGCCAACTTTATGGAAACAGATATGGAAAAAAATATTTCTTTCCATATATTGCTTTCAATAAAATATGGCCAAGTTTACCCTGTCCGCACCAGACATTTGATAGCAATGCCATAAGCAATTCAATAAAATATGGCAAGTGCAGACGCTAGGTGAAATATTACCGGCAATGTGCATTTTTAGTTGCTCGTTTACAGGCATTTCACGGAACTAAGTACTAGGCTTAAGGCATATGCTGTTTAAGGCTGAAGCAGAACCAATCCGTTCCGTCCGCTCCGCACGTTTTTCCTTTGTTCTTTTTGACATTCCGTCCGCTTGATTGTGGCTACCGTTCCGTTCGTCTCATGGAAAGTTTATGGAAATGTCAAATTTCTAACTTTTAAAAACGGACGGAACGAATTGGTTTTGCTTGAGCCTTTAGAATTTATTTTGATTGATAGCTGTATTTGAAAAATGCAAATTAATATAATAAATTACACTTTAACTTGGGGTCGCTCCCAATCTTGTCTATTTCGAAGATAACATTTTAACACCTCTAATATAACGGATAACAACAAAAAGTCAAGTCAAGTCATTTACAAGAAGACATTACCTATGAAAATAAATTAATTATAAAATATTTTGAATTAAACTAACGTAGTCATTTAAAAAGTATAAGATTTTACTTAAATATAAAGTAGATTTAATTAGGAGGAATTTAGAAGACATATATATCTTTTTAAACCTAATTTGAACTCAACGACATATCTTAAAAAACACACCCTTAAAAAACTGTAAATAATGAAGCATCTGGCAACTTCGAGATCTTGTTCAATAAAATGTTAATTATTGTGATGATTTTTACGCCATCTGTTAATGAACTGTTATTTGTATCGATTTGGTTAGATTTTAAATTAACGATTTGCAACGATTTATTTACTAAACTAACATGGCGCCATCGATTAGACTAGAATTGTAATGGACGGTAATTGAAGAAAGCTTCTCCAACTTTTCGGAAGGAAAATATATTTCACCACGGTTTATGGCAGAGTGCCCAATTTGGATGCGGCCAGTAAAACTCAGCATACAAAAACATGTAAACGCCCTGTGCGTGAGCCCCCTTCAATGCTCCCAGTTTCTTAGAATTTTTACGAATTTTTATGGTTTTGTAATTTTCAGTTTTTTCTTGGGTTCCTCAGAATTTCTAATAGTTTTACTGGGATTTTCTGAAGTTTGAACAAGACGACTCTTTTCATAGGGTGTCGTAAAATATTGCTTAGACACACAATTGAAAAAGAAATCCTGTTGGAATTTTCGAAAAATCGCAAATTTGTTTCCCTAGCATAGAAGTGCGCCTTTTGTGTTAGAAGGGTAGCACTATTATTATTAATAAGATAATAAGATTAGATATAAGTTTTATGTAAATAATCAGAGTAATAATTCGCTGTGACTAAAAATGAATGTAATAAATGTAATGTGCAATTCATGTAAATGTAAATTTTATCACAAATGGTAGACACTCTGGTTTATGGTCTAAAGTTCTAAAAATTTGAAAGTTAGTTTGGTTTGAAAAATGATGATAGTATTCTAAAGTGACCTAAAGCGGAAGTGAGGATTGAAAAATGAATTAAAAAGCGATAAATAGTGTGAGATGTTAAATTGCAATTGATAATAGCAGTAGCGTAACTAAAATATGTGCGCCCCTGAAAGCGCTTTTATTCAGCCGTTTGTTTTGTTTGGGAAATTAAAGTTTACTCAAAATCTGAAGATGGTGTTATCAGAAATAGTATTCGGTGTACAGTCTCATTTTCCAGGGTTCTCATTGCCCGAGCATTTGTTTTTACTCCCATTCTTACAATTTTTCGAGTATAGGCCGTATCAGATCCGACTTTTTGAGCAGCGGCAGGAACAGAATTATGCGGCAGAATTTTTATTTGACAGCTAACGCGAAATTCAATTGTTAGCGAATGTAATAATGTTTCCTTAATATAGTGCAATATGATGTTAATAATCGCTAATTTTTTGCCTAAAATGACGCAACAATAAATTCTCAGTTTGCGGGTTCCATTTGTCATTTAAAAATTATTATTATTATTATTACAAGAGGCAGGAAGGCCTGAAGGCACAACCGACCAAGTAAGCGCACACGGACTATAGATCCAAAAGGCGCTGAGGCGTGAGGTTACTTAAATTGAGTCAGTGATATCTAGAGATCTGAGAAGTCTAAAAAAAGGACTATTATGGTTCTGACCGGGGTCTAGTAACGAGGAAAGTGGAGGAAATTCACCGAAGAGGTTTGCAGTTTCTAGGCATTCAGTCAAAACATGTCTAACTGTGAGGTGGGGTGCATTAGGGCAATTGTTGCAGGTCCGGGGAGAGGAATTAGTGAAAAGGTGTCCGTGGGAGAAAAAAGTGTGACCGAGTCTAAATCTGCAGAGCATACGCGCCTTATGTCTAGGAAGATCTGGATTGTATTGGGCCGGGGATGGTAATGGCGTATGGAAGCGTAAAAAGGACGAAGAAGTGTTCCATTTTGAGAGTGCTTCCGTGTGAAGGACGTTAAATGCATAGAGGCGAAAGCTGGATTCTGAAGGAGGAATGACGATTGAATTGTTGTCGGAGAGGGGGACGTTTTTGGCGAGGCTATCCGCAGCCTCATTTCCTTTTATACCAACATGTCCTGGAATCCAGCAAATTTTTATGTGACTATTCTGCGAAAGTAGGCAACGGATGATAGACGGAAGATAGCATTTGATGTTTCTATTTCTGATGGCTAGTACCGAGGATAAGGAATCAGTAAAAATTAGGTGCTTGGAAGGGGTGTTCTGTAGAATTTTGACTGCTTGGAAGATGGCAAAAATTTCTGCAACTTGAGCGGAGGTGTGGTGGGCCAGGAGGCCTGATTGTAGCAGGGAAACCTCTTGATTTATTACCTTTGCCACCACGAAGGCAACCTTTTGGTCGGATTTACTGGCATCAGTGTATAGGGGTGTATGGTCGGGGAATCGCGATAATACTTCTTGATGGAGTTGGCGGTAAAAAGTGGAGGGGGTGTCTTTCTTGTTGTGAGGTTCGGCGTCCATGACAAAGTGGTGTGATAGAGGGTACCAAGGAGCCAGATTATGCTTAGGTGGAGGCGTGTATTCGGGTATAGGTATGTTAAGTTCAGCTAAAAGCAAAGTGCAATGTCGGAGGGCAGAGAAACTTTTGGAATTGGAATTGATATAGTTGCGGAGCCGGGAATATAGAGGTGCAGAAGGGCTTATGATGTGTTGTGAAAGAAGTTTAATTTGGGTCCTTCGGACTCTCGCAGGTATATGAGTGAAGCCTGTTTTATTTATTTATTTATTTATTTGCCAAACAAGGCACTTAACAAAAACAGTTACAGATAAAAAAAATACATATTAACATTAATAAGGAACATTGCAGTATTTAATATTTAAATATTAAACTAAGATCTGGGTCTATAATATTAGTTAGAAGAGGACAATAGGGAAATTAGTTTTCTTTTATAGGAACTTTTGTTAATTGAGGGAGAGAAACAGGACGCGTAGGAATTGAAGGTAATGCAGCACCTGTTAACAGGCTCGTTTCTAGCATATTCAGTGCGATGCGGGTACTCTTTAAGCAGTTTGGAATGTCTTGTTTGTCGAGTATCGTTAAATTTGATTGTGTCCGACAGGAACTGCACCTTGAGGTTATTGTTCAGGACATCCAGGGTAAAACAAGATATAAGCAATTTCCGTCTAAGGGATAGAGGCAAGAGATCAAGGATTTTGAGCCTGTCCTTATAGTGAGGAAGGTTTTGAAAATCCGAAGGATTATAGAGGTTCCTAAGCGCGAAAAGAAGGAACTTCTTTTGGACAGATTCTATTCGATTACTACTAATTTGAAATATAGGATCCCAGATCTGGCACGCATACTCAAGAATAGGACGGACCAATGAGCAAAACAAGGCTTTAGTAACCCAAACATTGTCGAATTCTTTAGCTCTTCTCTTGATAAAGCCCAACAACTTGTTGGATCTAGCAATAATATTATCATAGTGTAAGTTAAAGTTTAACTTGCTGTCGAGGACAATGCCTAAATCAACAATGTGATCGACAGATGTGCAAGAGAGGGTCAATTGACAGTCCGTTTTTGCGGGAAGCAAGACATTTCACCAGATTGTTAATTTTTGCCATTTTGTTGACCACTGTCTTGATGTGTAGGTTCCACCTACGGTTTTTCGTGAAAAGGAGACCTAAAATGCTCAATTGGTTAAGGGGTGTAACGAAATAATCTCTGACAGAGATTGATGCAGTTCCGTTTTCTGCAGATGTGAAGAAGCTCTGCTTTGTCCTGAGAGAAAATTGCTTCGGCAGATGAGGCCCATGCTAGCGATGTTTTCAGTGCTACGGTTAGTTTTTTTGAAACAGAAGTAGGTCTACCCGAGCTGAATATCAGAAGGTTGTCAGTTGTCAATTTTGCTAAAGCTGGAACAGAGGGAAATGGTGTACAAGTTGAAAAGGGCATACATGAAAGCGGAGAACCTTGTGGAGTTCCGTTCTGAAGCGGCATAATGGGCGAAAGGAAGCCATTGACTCGTGCTTGAATGGTCCTGTGGCTGAGGAAGCTGAGGATGAGGAGTGTGAAGCTCTTATCAACTCGTAATTTTGCGAGTTGGATGGCGAGGAAAGGAGCACTTAATCTGTCGTAAGCTTTCGTTAGATCTAGCGAAAGGATCGAGGTGTGTTGTCGTCGAGCAAGACGTCAGAATCTAGAAGGTGAAGGAGAGTGTGAGTGCCTCTCTGAGGAATATAAGCATGTTGGGACTTAGAAAAGGAAGAACGAGATCAGGGATATGGGGCGGAAGTCACTGATGCACAGAGAAGTAGAAGCTTCTTTGGGGATGGGAATGAGGAGCCCATGTTTCCAGGCACGGGGGAAGGTATTTTGTAGAAGGATACAGTTGTATAAGTTAAGAAGGCGAATTTGGAATGAATTAGGAGTTTTCCTGATTAGTTCATAGGAGATCTTATCGAGCCCTGGGGTTGAGCCCTTAAAGGAATTTAAAGCATTTTTAAATTCACTTAAGGTAATAGGATGGCTAAGTGTAATGGCTGCATCACCAGGATAACGCTGCATATCGGAGGCTATATTTTCTTTACTTAGCCTATGTTTAGTGGTGAAGTTGTTGTCTGCTGAGTAGCTCGACCAAACGGTGGCAAACTCTTCGGCAATTTCAGGGGAACTGGTAAGATTTACACCACCTGAATGAATGTTGGATATGACCCTGGTGGATGCACCAACCGTAACTGCACGTACCTTTGCCCAAGCTTCTTTAAGATTAGTGCGGACATCTATGGAATTCACAAAAGAATACCATGAGTCCCTTTTAGCTTTTTTGATGGTTCGTTTTAGAATAGCTGAGTCCAGACGGAACCTCAGGAAATTAGACTGGGAAGGATGACGACGGCAAGGCTGCCAGGATCTGTTTTTAGTCCTTATCAGAGAAAGAATTTCGCGTGTCATCCAGTTGGGTTGGGATAAGGATTTGGGATGGCTAGTAGGGATGGAGGCGGACGCCGCGCCACGGAGAATTTTTCTGAGCTTAGCCGCTTCCTGGTCAACATTTTTCGAGATAGGACAGGCTGACGATAGGTCAACAACTTTTGTCGAGAAAAGATCCCATTTGGCTTTTTTAATAGAAAATAGGCAACGTGTTTTGTATCGGCGAGAGTAATGTTCGATCGTAAAATGGCAGGGAAGTGGTCACTGCCCTCAAGGCTGTCGTGAGTTGTCCAGCTAAGAAAGGGAATTATGTTGGAGGAGCTAAAAGTAAGATCTATAGATTTTAGAGTGTTGTGGGTGGATAGATGAGTGATTTGAGAAAGAAGCGGCAGCAGAACTCTGCTTTTCTTGTCACGTGACCAGCGTAAGCCATTAGAAGCAAGTCTTTGTCGACGGTTCTGCTTTGCTGTTTTTGATCCGATACAGCCTTATCACTTAAAAAGAAATATTTTTTTTGGCCCACAGTAGCTCTCGTTCTGTTTGTTCCTGTCTTAAAAGCGACTGGACTCAAAGTGAACCGTCAAAAGGCTTTAAGGCGCCTTAAAAGGAACAGCAAAACGAACCGTCTAAACAGGCACTATGTGAAGACCAGGCCTAAGCGGAACTTTGATACCTTTAACCAATGTAACACCTCCGCGGAGGCTGCCCACGCAAAGCGTGCAACGTCTCCTTGAATTGCTGCTCTGACTGCGCTTATTAATTTAATCAACAGCACACATTCTAATCGAGGAATAGGGATTTGCTTATTGGCAGCCACCTTGGTTTTTGAAATCATTCACATGCTGGTCGACCTTCCACTGGAAGACGCGGGTCGGCAATAGATAACGGCTGCGTAAGCTGCTTCAGAGGCACTGCAAAAGCCATGAAGCTTAAAGTTATTCATTCTTGTGTTCAACCAGCGAGAAATACGAAGCGTTTTTAAGATTGACCACTGTATTCCGACTGTCGACTGTTTATTAATGGTCATTGTTGTTGAATTATGTGATTAGGGTATGCGCTGCAGAAAAGTTTGAGAATTTGATACCCGCTTCCTTAGTGTGAGTCCCCTCTTTTTGAAAAGAATTGTGAGTTGAAGATATAGGTCCACGCAGTTGTTTCATCATCTGCCTCACTCATCAAATCGTTTACATAGAACGAATGCTTTGAAAGAAAGAATTCCATATTTTCTTCAGGCCTTTATCTCCATAAGATTGATTGATTGATTCATAATATTCCTGTCACTCTCCGCTACCAAGATCTGTCTAAACATCTTCTCAATGTCACAGTGATTGCTACCTTGTAAGTTCTAAAAAATAAGCAAATAGGATACAAGACTCGCTGTATCTTTGGGACCACACACAATTTTTTATAAAATAAAAACCCGGATGAGGACGCGGCGGCACCGACAAAAACCACGCGGAATTTTGTAGTGGCAGTTGATGGTTTAGTTATTGCATGCTGCGGTAGGTGAGCGGGTTCAGACGAAAAATTAAGAACTGATTGCGGAACTGCTTCAAGATGATTTAGTTCTTGATACTCCTTTAGGAGCTGGTGATTTTCCACTCGCAGTGTCTGACATGAATTAAGACGTCGTTCTAGTGAGTGTAATCTGACACTAGCCATGACTCCAGTGCTTCCCAATGGTACTGATTATTGTTTGAATGGAAGGCGAACAACATACCTTCCCGTTTGTTCATCAGCACCACAAGTATTTTAAACAGAAACTCGCAAGGGAACTCTTTTTCAGAGGAGTGCTGATTGTTGCGGGAGATCTTCAATCTCCCAAAACCTTGGTGAAGTTTTATCAATGTTGTCGGCCTCAGCATGACAAACCATAAGCTCTGATGGCTCTAGGTAGGCCGTGAGGGGTCCAGCTAAAATCTATTCAAATATGGTGTTGTACAATACAGGTGTCCCTAATGTTGCTAGGTTGTCCCTTTCGAAGAATGTTCAAGGCATGGTTTACGCCTAACGGCACATAAATTTTATGCGGAATAGTGAATTGCGGATCAGCTAGGTCGTAACTCTCAAGGAAATTCCAGTCATTGATATTGAAAGGAGTTGATGGACATCTGGTGGTTAACCTCGGTAAGATGAGAGCAATGACCGATATGTGTTGTGCACAGTCGAATCTAGAGTATAGAACTAGATGTACTCTTCTCTTGGTGAATCCTGATGTTGTTTGTCCTATACCTAAGACCTTTCGCGTATAAATGATAAGGTGGAGCCAGAGTCGATTAAAATGCGGCATTCCTGCAATGACCCAGTTGCGTTAAGAACGTGGACCAACGCTGTTGAAAGCAACTATTCGAAAATAATTGTAGAATTGTATATTCAGGCGATGGAAATTACCATTGCATCATGGATTACAAGTTGCAACCCTTATGAAAACAACCTCACTGATTCAAATTTGATTTAAAAAATACGAAAAACAAAAATTTATTTATTATGGATCTTAAGTTTTAGTCCAGTAAAAAAAGGCCAAAAAAATGAAAAGATAGGTATTGTCTGGTAACAGCAAGATTATGATTTTATCCTGTTTGGGGTATCACCAGGAGTATATTCATAAGTTTTGAACCTCGTGAGCCTTGTGCTACTTTTGTTATAAACAATTAAAAAAATTTTAACGCGTTTTTCGACCTTAAAATATGAATAACTCCGGTTCTATAAGTCGGATCGAGGCAAACTAAAAACTAGTCTCTTCGTAATAAAATTTCTAATAAATTGACTTTGGGTTCAAGTCTCTGAAGTACGTACATAACCTACAAAACTGAAAAAACGAGAAAAAAACAGAATTTTTTTCATTTTAGAACCCAAGACGGTCAACTAGACCAATTTGCATCAAACTTTCAGAAAATATACCTTTTAATGTTATAAAAAGATCCTGAAAAATTGGTGTCAAAATACTGAACCCATTGGCCAAAATTGCATTTGTTATCTAAAATTTGAGATGCCCGCCATTTTATGCCATTGAGTCCAAAAGGAAAAATTCTTTTTTCAAAGTGTAGATATCGATGCCAGCTTTCGAATGCAATTCAAAGGAAATTTTTTTAATGCTATTTTGGTTGCTTTTTTTACATTTGTTTATAAATTAAATAACAACAATTGCATTTTTTCGGCCATTTTTAAAATTTAACTTAAAACTTTTTATCAGATCTGGTAGAGGATTTTGAGACCGTTAATTTAAAGAAAATAAAGTTCATTTTTGTGAACGGAAACTCGAGATATTGAGCTTATTGCATTTTGTCCAATTGTTAATTAACAAATGCATATTTAGCGCTATAATTTGGACTGTATCATCTTGAAACCTATTCATTTCATGTGATAAATTCAAAAAAAAGTTAAGGTTTATAGAAATTTATTTACAAGCATTAAAATGTAAGTATTGTTAATTGAACAAAGTGATTTTTTTTATTTTTCAATAAAGCTTAGTTACAAAATGCAATAACTTCCTTGTTTTTTACAAGCTTTTTGTATTAATTTCGTTCTCTGATTTTCGATCACTTCCCGATATCCGTTGATGCTCAAATTTAGCACACACCTTTGGTTCTGAAGACAAAACAATATAGTTTATTCAATTTTATTTTACATCCAATATGGCGGCCACCATAAAATGGCGGATTACCCTTTTCTCTACAACCCGTCGACATGGGTATCAAATGAAAGGGTTTGACGAGCAGAATACAGTAAGCTGTGTGAAGTCATTTTAAATCCAATATGGCGACCAACATCAAATGGGGAATTACCTTGTTCTTTACAACCCAACCCCACCTCCTGCCGTCTTTTTTTTAAAATGTGATTTTTTCCCTCGCAATACTTAGGTTTCTGTGAAAATGAGTGTTTTCTATTACCAGTTTGTGTGAATATTGTGAAGGCATTAATTGCAGGAATTGTACAGAATGTACTGTCACGGAAGAAGAAAATCGTGAAATTGAAGAAGCCGATATAGATGAATGACACAGATTCAAATTGTACCAATATAACAGAATCGGAGCCCGAAGGGGAGTGCGAAAGATTGCAAAATAATGTACCTGATCTTCCTGTTGAAATTCATGATAAAGAAGAAAATGGTGATATATTTTTATTTGAAACAGATTCAGAGAGTGAAACTGAATTGTACACGTCACCAAACAAGAAATTTAAAATACATTAATTACGATTTGTTTATTTTTAAATAATAAAATGCTTTGGCCATATTGGATTTAAAATGACTTCACACAGCTTACTGTATTCTGCTCGTCAAACCCTTTCATTTGATACCCATGTCGACGGGTTGTAGAGAAAAGGGTAATCCGCCATTTTATGGTGGCCGCCATATTGGATGTAAAATAAAATTGAATAAACTATATTGTTTTGTCTTCAGAACCAAAGGTGTGTGCTAAATTTGAGCATCAACGGATATCGGGAAGTGATCGAAAATCAGAGAACGAAATTAATACAAAAAGCTTGTAAAAAACAAGGAAGTTATTGCATTTTGTAACTAAGCTTTATTGAAAAATAAAAAAAATCACTTTGTTCAATTAACAATACTTACATTTTAATGCTTGTAAATAAATTTCTATAAACCTTAACTTTTTTTTGAATTTATCACATGAAATGAATAGGTTTCAAGATGATACAGTCCAAATTATAGCGCTAAATATGCATTTGTTAATTAACAATTGGACAAAATGCAATAAGCTCAATATCTCGAGTTTCCGTTCACAAAAATGAACTTTATTTTCTTTAAATTAACGGTCTCAAAATCCTCTACCATATCTGATAAAAAGTTTTAAGTTAAATTTTAAAAATGGCCGAAAAAATGCAATTGTTGTCATTTAATTTATAAACAAATGTAAAAAAAGCAACCAAAATAGCATTAAAAAAATTTCCTTTGAATTGCATTCGAAAGCTGGCATCGATATCTACACTTTGAAAAAAGAATTTTTCCTTTTGGACTCAATGGCATAAAATGGCGGGCATCTCAAATTTTAGATAACAAATGCAATTTTGGCCAATGGGTTCAGTATTTTGACACCAATTTTTCAGGATCTTTTTATAACATTAAAAGGTATATTTTCTGAAAGTTTGATGCAAATTGGTCTAGTTGACCGTCTTGGGTTCTAAAATGAAAAAAATTCTGTTTTTTTCTCGTTTTTTCAGTTTTGTAGGTTATGTACGTACTTCAGAGACTTGAACCCAAAGTCAATTTATTAGAAATTTTATTACGAAGAGACTAGTTTTTAGTTTGCCCCGATCCGACTTATAGAACCGGAGTTATTCATATTTTAAGGTCGAAAAACGCGGTAAAATTTTTTTAATTGTTTATAACAAAAGTAGCACAAGGCTCACGAGTTTCAAAACTTATGAATATACTCCTGGTGATACCCCAAACAGGATAAAATCATAATCTTGCTGTTACCAGACTGTGCAAATTAAAATGCTTTTTTTACTGCACTATTTTTAATTTAAAAAAATATTTTTTGATAAAAAAAATCAAAAAACATAAATAAAAATCATTTGCTTTCATCCTTACTCCTTTCCAAGTCTGCCTCATCCTCGTCTTCCTCTTGGTCTATAATTGGAGCACTATTCAGACAATTGCCTCCGCTGCATGTTGAATTGCAGAAGAGACTCCTCGACATCCGCAAGTTGAACCACAACCCTTTTTGCACCTCATTTTCATCAGCTCTTCAGGAGCAGGTTGATTTATAGTTTTGATTGGAGTAAATACTCCTTCAATGTTAACCCAACCCCACTCAAGTGGATCAATATTTTTATTACCCAGCCATAACTGGGTTTGCAAATAACACTCTTTTTAAGCATCTATTGTTGGAACGAGCGAGGACAATTAGACAGCATTTTTTCGTGGTGGTTTTGATAACTGTAAAAATTTGTAACTTCGTATTTGTACCATAACTCACTTGTTTTTGAGCTATCAAGTTCAACACGACAAGTTCAACGACCATATGCAAACTTGAAATGGCCATATCTTACTCAATTTTTATAGTTCAGAAAAAGAAAACAAACCAAAATACAGTAGACTCGCGGTAGCGTGAACTAATAAAAACCGAGCGTGTTCATCCGACGGAATGTGTTCACCTTATCGGGCTCACTTTTTGTTTTAAATAACATTATGTATTTATAAATTAAGACATACTAAAGACGAAAAAATACAAATTTTATTTTACGAGCATAACTAAAAGCAAAAGAGTTAAGTTTTCTTAAAAAAATCGGTTAGGTGAGTCTGCTTCTTCCTCTTTGCAATATTTTGCAGAATAGCCTTTTCCCTTAACATTTTTATATTAGAAATTTCATTCCAATTAAATTGGCTTTCTTCCGCCCATTGAATTACTGTGTTCAAGCAGCTTATTGCAGTTTGTGGAGAAATTCTTTCTGGAGTATCGTCCACAAGCTCAGGGTTGCTTGTGCAACTGTCACCATCACTCTCTTCAGTTACAGTGTCCAAGTTTACGTTAATCCATTCGACCACATCAGGATTTTCATATTGAGCCTATTACATATGGAAGTTACATGTAATGATTTAGATTGCAAAGAATGTGTACAAAAAAATACAAACTTGAGGGTCCATCGCTCGCAGTAACTGAAGTGTTTCAGCCATTGGGGTCGCCACATCTTGTCTTATCCGTTGCCTTAAAGTACTCAACGGGATGTCATCTTCGTCCAAATCTACTTCCTCTGGTGAAGAGAAGAGATTTTTCCAACATTTGGAAATCATGTCAGAATCTAATCGATTCCAAGCAGCGGCCAGATTTAGGACAGCATCTTTCATATTTAATTTTTTAATATTTTCTGCAATATCTGAACCATTGGCAACAATGGTTGCCAAAAGACTGTTTTTGTAAAAAATTTTCGTCAGTCTTATAATATTTTGGTCCATGGGCTGCAAAATTGACGTGACGTTTGGAGGCATGAAGATGGCAAATATTTCACCATCATCACTTATGAGTTCATTTGCAGGGGGATGCGATGGAGCATTATCCAAAACTAGGATGGCTCTTATTGGGAGACCTCGTGAACTCAAAAAGGTTTTAACCTAATTAAAAAGTTATTACATATGCAGTGAAAATGGAATTAGTACATCATGATCTTTACCTGAGGTGTGAACGAATGATGAAACCAATGCTTAAATATTGCAGTAGTCATCCATGCCGTTTTTGAGCTTTGATAATCAACTGGACATGTAAAATGTTTAAAACATCTAGGATTTCTTGCTTTACCTATTACCAACGGCAATAGCTTATGCGACCCGGTTCCATTGGTACATGCTAAAAATGTAATCCTCTGCTTTTCTGTTTTTCGGCCGGGCGCAGTCCTTTCTTGCATTGACACAAAAGTTTTTTCTGGTAAAAGTTTCCAATAAAGGCCTGTTTCGTCGGCATTATAGACCTGCTCCTTTGTCAAACTTAACTCTTCCATTTTCTTCTTTAATTGGAATTTGAATGGATCGACAAACTCAGGTTGGGACGAAAGCTTTTCTCCGCATATTTTTAAAAATCGTATGCCGTATCGAGTTTTAAAGCGTTGTAACCAGCCATCACTTGCATTAAAACCGCCTGAATTTTCTTTGATGTTATTGTGAAACTGCTTGGCTTTCTCTTTAAGCATTCCTCCACTGACAGGGGCATTTCTAGCGCGTTGAGCTAAGAACCATTTATATAGGGCTCGTTCCATTTTGGGAAGTTCAGAATTCTTCAACGTTTTTCTTTTTTTTTGGAGTCGTATACGTGTTGTTGAGAACTTCTAAAATTTTTTGCTTTTTGTTTCGAATGCCACAAATCGTGGATTTCGCCACTCCATGCTTCTTGGCAAGAAATGTAACACTTACTCCCTTTCCTAGCTCATCCAGTATATTGGCTTTTACGCTTAAACTAAGAAAAACTGGGTTCCTTTTTTGTGACATTATGAACTTTTAAGTAACCACTAAAACTGAAACTAAGACCTTTCCTGACGCTAATTCTTTCAAATACTGGCGCACGGATGTATGAATACTAAACATTTAATATTTGAGAAATAAAAATACCGTTAATTCACGGAAAAGCCAATCGCCGTCGTCCTTTTTATTTCTTTTTGAACATAAAGTAAAATTTGTTCATGCTACCGAGCGGTCAAAAGTTCACGCTGTAAGGAGGTCAATGTAAAGAAATTGCAGTTCATGCTAGCCGGATGTTCACACTAGCCGGAGTTCACGCTACCGCGAGTCTACTGTATTTAGAAAAAAAGAACCTACAATTTTCAACTGTTCAAAATTTTGTGTATCTTTGATAGTTTTTGAGCTATTTTTAACGAAAGACAAAAAGCTCTCTTCACTTCAAGCTAAATTTTTTTCAAAACTAAGTAACTGGACAAACTTATAGGGCATATTACAAGCACATAAATAAAGTAAATTGTAAAATGGTAACGATAATTTTCAATTGGGGTGGTAATTAGGGGGTGATTTTCACATTTTTTTTCTGCCAACAAATAAGGGCCAATTAAAAAAATTAAGGTTTTTTCAACCACTTCAAAAAAAGTGCTATGAGTTTTCCCCGAAAAAGTGCATTGTTTTTTGGATATTTCATATTTCATGTTGATACTTTCGGTTTCGGCGTTGGACGAAGAAGAACCAACCTTTAACAAGCTAATACTCCGTTAGTCTTGGTTCTAGTGATATTTTAAAACCAGTATTTCTTTTTTGTTTTTTAAAGCTACTTTTTTACTCCGAATGATTTTTTTCATAAAATACTTATTTTCAGAGTTATTCCTGAAAAAGCGTCTGAAAATGTGTTTTTTTTTGTTGAAAAATTGACCTTTCCACTCTCGAATAAGTCGAAAAGTATTGACTTTCAGTAAACACTTTATAGAACAAAAGTTGCTTAGAATTAGGCAATCTATTCATTCCCATCCTTATTTTTAATAAAAAACATTTCATCCCCGAGAAGGGTTGGCGCCAACCTCCAAGGTAAAGGCAACCCTCGGCGCATTGACCACTTTGAAGTAGAAGGTAAGTAGAACCTACAAGGAGGAGGGGGGGTCGTAAAAGTTTAGCCACTAAGACGTTTTGAAGGTAGGGGTTTACATATCACTCTGTATTTTTGTAACACTACGAGATAGGGGTTGTCAATTAATTACGTAATGTGTTTAGGGGGAGGGTCTAGCCGAATCTCACCAAATCTCACGTGAGGGAGAAAGGGGGTCGCAGCAAATATTACGTAATTTTTTCCCTCAAGAAACAGTGTATAATTGCTAGGAAACTGGATTAAACTAAGTAAAAAAAAAATTTTAAAAACCGACTTCAGAAAAAAAACCGCGATGCACAAAAAAGGATGAAATAATTGTTTGTAATTCTTAACAACATCAATCCAATAAGAATGGATCTAGAAAGAAGAATCACTTTTGAAGACGGTGCTAACACATGTGGGTGATATATTAAGCGTAACAAAGAAATGTAAACAATTGCCGAAGCAAGAGTTAGTGCAATCAAAGTCAACTACTACCTGGCACCGTCTTCAAAAGTGATTCTTCTTTCTAGATCCATTCTTATTGGATTGATGTTGTTAAGAATTACAAACAATTATTTCATCCTTTTTTGTGCATCGCGGTTTTTTTTTCTGAAGTCGGTTTTTAAAATTTTTTTTTATTTCGTGCTTTTTAGTCCATTCATTTTTTAATATTGCCTGTCAGTGCAAGGAGCCTACGTTTTTACGACGCCACATAGCGAAGTGTATTCTACTTGTCACACCTTTTCATTTGATACCCATGTCTGGGGTCGGGGAGCGCAATTGCAAAATTTGATTGCAGATTGTATTGTCATGCGAACTATACGTACATATGTGCAAAATTTGCAGTTGATCGGTTATATTGAACTGGGTCAAAATCAAGTTGCAAGATTTGTTTACACTATACCTACACACATATAGATCAAGATAATATAAGGCATATAAAAAGTTAAGTTGCCATTGATATCGGGGAAATTAAATGTAAACAATAAACTTTATTTATTCGATATAAACAATAGTTTTTTGAGCTGCAAATTTCGCCATAATTTCGTTCTTATCGGCTTTTGTTCTGGAAGCAAATTTACAGACGCATTCACGTCGAAAACTTGTTTAATATGGAACAAAATTCCCCGAAGGAAATTAAAAAATAATTATTTTGTCGATATATAGAAAAAAAAGCACCGCGAGCCCTTGGGATCGAACTCGCACCCCACAGATGCCACAGACAAGAATACTTGGCCCCAGCCCTTTGCGCTATGTTAAGCACTATCGGCCGCTGACCAATATGTTAATAAATCAT
The DNA here is from genome assembly GCA_949987705.1 of Thereva unica. NCBI lineage: Eukaryota > Metazoa > Arthropoda > Insecta > Diptera > Therevidae > Thereva > Thereva unica. The sequence continues at coordinate 66,814,787 of OX465284.1, forward strand.
TTCAGAAAAAAGAAAAAGAGAAAAAGAAAAAAACCGGCTGCCCCGACCGGAATCGAACCTGTAGCAGCGAGCAATAATAATAAGAGTGATGAGCTAGAACAAATTTTCAAAAATGTTTCAATGCCCTTGAGATCAGCTGATAAAAATTTCAGTAGGAGTGAAAAAGTCAAAATATCAAAGATGTAATATCTATGATAAAAGGAGGCAGAATTGCTTTCACACTACACGCAACGTGTGTGAAAGAAAGATAAAAAATGAAGGGGAAGTGCCAATTTTCCAATTTAGCCAATATTTAGCTCAACGCTGGAAGAATTGCAAAACTCCCGCGTTTTTAATGTACAATACAAAGCCAAGTTTTAGAGTCGCAATGGTGTACCAACAAGAATTTGCCCACGTACATATAAACATATTAGAGTCGGCTGCATGTGCTCTGTTCCAATTCGACTTCCATTTGAATGTAAACATTCCAATAGGGGAAGCAAGCAACATGTTCTGTTTCATTCATACTCTTGTGTTTTTTTGAATGAAATGTATATCTATCGCGCATTTGTTAATATTTTTTTGGACTTTTTGAATAATGGTAGTTCCAATCTCTTCTTTCATATGTTTAACTCTTTTACTTGTCCTTGAGCTCCACCTAATCACTCTTGTTATTATTGCTCGCTGCCTGTAGCGCTGAATCGAGGATCCGACGCTCCACCCACTCCGCCACCGGGCTGCTGCCAGATTGACAACAATAAAGTAATTTGTTCAGTGCCCATGAAATGTTTAGGTTGAACTTTTACAGGTTGAATTTTAACAGTTTTTTCTGCCTAACTTCGAACTCCGTTATCAGAATTTAGAAAAAATTTAACGGGACCACCGTGGGAAGCTCCCCCTTCAAATGAACCAAAAAAAAAGCAAAAAAGTTATTGGGTTACAAAGTTATGCGTGAACAGGACCACAAAATACCTACACGTCGAATTGAGTAACCTCCTCTTTTTTTGAAGTCGGTTAAAAATATGTTACTCCACTAACGACCTGCATTCACTTACAGGCCGCAAAAGGATTTACAGGCCAGCACAGGTCCGCAGGCACGGCCCGATGAAGGCAATACAATACTCAGTCTGACTGGGGATGAGGACTTCAGGTATCCGCCTGACAGGCCGTGGCGTGCAAGTAACGTCATGATTCCCTACAGATACATAGGCGAAGACCACAGCTTAGCTTAGAAGGTTGTTAATATAAGTGCATGACCTCAACGAAAACTTTAAAGTCACAAACAGATTGGTGACTGGAGAAACCTTTAAAATACAAGGGCCACCATATTTGGTGGGGTATGGCAAATTCTCTCGCAGGCGGCCGCCGTCACTGCCTTTGCGCTAATATGTTTGTGCCTTAGGCGGCTCCAGACTCACGCCGTGAACACCCGCGAACAAGCGCGAATGCGAGTATTAATGGTTTTTCGAAAAATCGCAAAAATCGCCTACATAAATTACGGACGACCCCATATTTTCATGAATTTGGTTTTTTTTTTCACTAAAATTTCAACTTCAGCTACTTTTTCTCCAAAAAAGTACGTAACTAATTAACACTATTTTTTCCCCAATTTGGAAAGCTTGAACAATTTTTCCTTTGAGTAATGTCTGGAAAATGTTTATGCTACGGATTTTTCTTTTGAAGTTACAAGCAATTTGAAAGTTATAATTGACACTATTAGGCACTTTAGTACTTGTATTTTAGTACTTTTCCACCTGAGCCTATGTCGAAGCCAATTTTAACATCAAAATTGCTTACTTATTACATCAAAAGTAAAGACCGTAGCAAACAAATTGGCTACTCAACTCTAGAAGTTGGTGGGTTAGACCCTTGACTTTTACAGTTTTAGATAGGTGGGAGTATTCTGCGTAGATTGCTGCCTTATAAAATATCTCGTCGGGTTACAAAAATACAGGGTGATATGTAAACCTCTACTGAAAACTCTTCAAAATGCCCAAGCAGCTAAAGCGTTACGATTTCCCCCATACAATTTTTTGTTCGTCGCTCCAAATCCTATCCACAGCGGGCGACTTTGTAAACTTAACGTATACGCCCTGTATATCTGCTGATGTATGTAGGTATGTGCATTTTATAGGCCCATTATAAGTGGGGACTTATGCATGCACACAGAGAAACTTCCCAAGTCATTCAAAATTCAAGACGAACAAGTTTTGCATTTGAGATTTGAGCGAAGAAGCATGTTTGCAAGTATTTTTTCTTAACAAAGCATTAATTTCTGTTTGGTTTCACTACCAACTTGCTTTCGCCCAAGTTGAAAGGGGTGTATAGCTGGTGACATAAACAAGCGTACATGCATTGCATTCAAAGACTCCATGATATCCGTCGAATTTCCTCTGACCAAGCTCCTCTCAACTACAGGCCATGAAGTTCTCTCTTGAACTACTACAACCATAGCTGAAGTCGGTCCAAAAAATCTGACATTTGGTTAGAATTTATATGACGCGGAATAGGCTCGGGATTGTTTTCGTAATATTTTTGTGGTAAAAAGTGGAAAAACATTGTAATTTATTACTTTAAACTATACATGGATTATCAGTGATTAGTTCTTTAGTGATTTAATAACAAAAATTCATAAATATTAGTGATTTAGTGTGTTTTAAGTGTGTTAATTGTTAAGGTGATCAATTTATTTTACTTTCGCGGTGTTTTTTTCGTGTTTATTAAGGAAAAATATGCTGAATATTTAATTAAAAGTAATTTTAAAGTCATTAATTAATTGATTATGCAATTATTATTAAACATATAAGTGCAGAAAAGTGTGAAAGGAAAAGTGAATAAGAAAAGTATTTTTCTACACCTATATTTTTAATAATAATTTCATAATATATGTATTCTTCTTCTTAAATGGCGCTACAGTCCTTGCAGGACTCGGGCCTCTTGAAGTCTCCTGTTCCAGTCTTCTCTACGTCTTGCTAGCTCTCTCCAATTTGATATACGAAGTTTTCGTATATCTTCTAGGACGTCATCCATCCACCTATTTCTTGGTCGTCCTACTCTTCTTCTTCCAGATGGTTCTCCATTAAAAATCCTGGCTAGTATTCTTTCTTCTGGAGCCCGTAGAACGTGTCCAAGCCATCACAGTCTGTTCAATCTTATGTATGTAGATATGTTTATTTCGTCATACATTTGTTTAAGTTCCTCATTTGTCCTAATGCGCCATTCGTTTTGGTTAACCCTTACAGCACCAAATATTCTTCTTAATATCTTCCTTTCGAAGATTTTAAGCTGGTTTTCTGTTTGTTGGGTCAATGTCCAAGCCTCAGACCCATAGCATAGGGCGGATTAACGTTTTGTATAGTCTGATTTTGCATTGTCTTGAAATTTCTTTGTTTTTAAAGACCGGGCGGGACTAGTGCGAAATAGGTATTATTTGCGGCTACGATGCGTCGATGTACGATGAAAAATGCGCCATTCTTTTAATTAACTTTTTCATTAAAATTGAAATTTCACGCTTTCTTTTAAATATTTTTTATGTTTTACTTGTCAGTACATTTTTTAGTTAATTAAAACAATTTTTTTAAAAAAAAATTTTTAACCATTTATTTTTTTTAATGAAATCACGAAAAAACTATTCACTGTTATATCCAAGTACAGTTAAAAGTGTTAAAATACAATATTTTATCACTTTTTACTGCAAAAATATAACAAAAATTACCCCATAGGTGTGTATGCCATGTTATTCCGGTGACTTTTTGGACCAAGTCCAACACCACGAAAAACTCTCCTTCATGGCCTGACACATAATTACATGGTTACGTTTCGTGCCGGCTTTCACACATAGCCCGAAAATCTAAGTAAGGTGTTCATGTGTTTGTGTGCTTATGCTTGTGTGTGCTATCTCGAATGCGGCAATGCAGAAAAAGTTGAAGGTAGCCCGACCTTTGCGTGGCATGCCTTCCATTCACGGAATATTCCGTCAGCTCGCATTTGAATACACACACTTCTATAATTATTATCTGTCAACGAATGCAACGCATGTGCGCTTGGATATTTTACCAGCTTATGAAATGTTTCGCGGACCCGAAACTCGTCACTTTTCCACTTACAAATATGCCTCCCTTGCCGAAAGACCTTTTGCATCTGAATGCATGCGTCTTTGTCTATAGTAAGCCGAATGCATTTCAAATCCCATCATGCTAATTGGATAATTCTTTGCTAGGAAGGTTTGAAATTACAATGTAATTATGTGACACTGAAAATAGGAAATATAATGAGCGTATCCCTAAAAGAAATTCGAAAGTTATTATTTAGAATTAAAAAAGGAGTTTTGTATGTTATATCTATATTAATAAAAGAAAGTGTCTGTCCGTCTGTGTGTCTTCTTGTGCGTACCTTCGCACCTTGGGTTTGGCCCCTAGAAGAAATAGAAACCTGATGTTTTTGTAGATGCATGGATACCCCAACAGGTAAAGTTTCCGTTTGTCGATATTTTAATTTTTTTTAAATTAATTAATTAGTACGATAGTACGATTTTTGTCCATTTTTGCGTTCTACACCTATTGATTTTGACCTTTGAATAGAGAGGATAAGGAACCGAAAATAGCGTACATGTACACGGATGCGAGGGAAGCACGGGATCAACAAATTTTCTCTCTAATTCTCCCTCTCCACGGATGTCAAGCAACGCTTGCCTTTGACTTTAACCACAACCACAAAATACATTGTCTAACCTGAACAGAGGCGTAGTGAAATTTGTTCAGGTTTTGCGAAGGGTCTGCTTCAAACATTTAGCCAAGGGAAGCGTTCTCACCGAGATGATTGCTGAGAAACGATATTCCTCCCGGTTTTTGAATAAAAATGACACAGCCACTGTCCGGGTTAGACACAAATACGTAAAGAATGCTATGCATTAGTGTTGCCAAAATGCTTCCCCGTGTTTAATAAATTGCACTTCCTCGTCTTCTCTATTCAAAGATTTTGACCCACTTTCATGTAACCGATTAAACCCAAATTTTACCCATATGCATAGTTCGCGTGACAATGCAATATTACATTTTTGTAAAATTTCTCAACTGCGTTTCCCGATTCCCGACATGGGTGTCAAATGAAACGGTATTCAATTGGCTATGTGGCAAAATTCAAAATGGCGGCCAACCCAAGATGGCGGAAGACATAACAGAATAAAGGCTGAAGCAGAACCAATCCGTTCCGTCCGCTCCGCACGTTTTTCCTTTGTTCTTTTTGACATTCCGTCCGCTTGATTGTGGCTACCGTTCCGTTCGTCTCATGGAAAGTTTATGGAAATGTCAAATTTCCAACTTTCAAAAACGGACGGAACGGATTGGTTCTGCTTGAACCTTAAAAAGTAAAATATATAACTTATCAACTGGAAAATACACATAGTTTGCATAGTTTGCGTGACAATGCAATGCATTTTCTACAAAAATCAAGATTGCTGTTAAGGCCCTAATACACTCAGCGACGAAGTCCAACATGAAATTCAGTTCCAACAACAAAATATTAAGGGAAGCTTAAAAAAAAATACAGTCACAAAATTAAACTAACCCAATCTCAAAAACATCCTAACACAGTCAAAATTACCTGTTGTGCACTGCTTGCAGTACACAACACGGCCGCCGGAGGGGAAATCTTTGCACAATAAAGGGGTTCGGCTGCATTCGTATGTCTTGTTGGGCTTTACTTTATGAGTGCGTGCCCGAGGTAAATTTTCTGGCGACTTTCAAGAAATCTCTTCTGCGGTGTCGCCGGCTAGAAATTGAAGCCAGTGTTAGATAATTATGAATGGAAATTGAATTAATGTCGTAGTAATGCACTCTACGAACTTGTTCCTGTCATGGGATATGAGAATAGATCTTTTTTGTTTGATATTTAAATTTTTCATTCATGTGAAATTTTGATATCGCTGCTTTTGCTGATTTGAAATTTAGCAAGTGCTAGATACTATGTAGTTTTTTTTGTTTGGCTCCCACCTCCTTTACTAAAAAATCTGAAAAACACCCCCGACTTTCCGAATTTCCGGACCTCCTACCAAATTAACCCAGAGGTCCAGCAAAGCCCATATTTACATACAAAAATAATAAAAACCATAAAAAATGAATTTACGCAAAATTTATCTACACTCATGTTGTAAAATACCTTTGCAAGGGATACACCTTTTTTGCGAATCTAGTTCCGGGAAGTTGTTACGGCTAAAAAGACAATAACGAAAAACAAGGATGTCATAAAACTTAATTATTACATGAAGGTAGTATTTGCCATTAAAATATTTTCTTGGGTTTTTCATAAAGCCAAGATAATAAACACCGATTGATCACTACCTGACCACCGGGCAAGAATCCCTAAATTCTCAAATCAAGGAAATCACCATCAAGCAAGTCATTAAAATTCTTGCCAAACAAACCGATTTTTCCTCAGATTTTATTTTTTCCCGAAAATACGATCACCATCCATGCCTGCAACAAAAAAGGTTTGAAATTTCCCCTGCAAAAGCCGAAGCAGAAGCTCTCACTTATACAAACGCATCTCGTGTAAGATTACGCAAATGCTTTATACAGAATACAACTAGCGCAGAGATTTGCTTGGAGCGGAAATTTGATGTATAAAACTGAAGAATTTTAGGGAATTTTCGTTCTTAAATTTTGTGGACAATTTTTAAAACATAATTTACTCATGAAAGAAGGCTAAAATTCAAAAATTTTCCACCATGAATAGCTAGATAATCGATTTAAGTTTATCGTACATTAAAAAAATTTTAAAATTTTTCCACCTAAATAGGAGTATTTTCCGGGCGCAGGTACGGTACTTTGAACCATTATAACTAATATACTAATAAAAAATATTAAAATTTTCCACCATGAATAGCTAGATTTATGTTTTCTTAAAAATACCTAATTTAAATTATTTCATTTGGTTGGATAGTTTTCTTAATATTCGCGGGCGCGCGATACCCTATAATTGCTCGATTGAGTGTATTAGGCCCTTAAAGATGGCGGCCGTTTTTGCAATTATGTTCCCCGACCACCGTCATGGGTATCAAATGAAAGGGTATGACAAATAGAATACAATGACCTGTGTGGCGTCATTCCAAATTGAAAATGGCGGCCAACACAAAACAGGGAATACTCTTTTTCTTTACATGCCACTTAGTACAGGTATCAAATGAATGGGTGAGACAAGAATACTATTAGCTGTGTAGCTTCATTCCAAATTCAAAATGGTGGCCAACAAAAAATGGCGGACTACCCTTTTCTATAAAAGTTACTCGGTATGGGTATTAAATGAAAGGGTGTGACAAGTAGCATACTATTAGCTGTGTAGCTTCATTCCAAATTACAAAATGGTGCTTTTTCTTTTCTTGGCAACACCCTCGGTATGGGTATCAAATGAAAGTGTATGACGAATGTAGTACAGTAAGCTGTTTCGTCATTTTAAATCATATATGGCAGTCACCACAAAATGACCGAAGTCATAATAAATTAAAAATAGAAAATAAAAAAAAAAACTCTAAAAAATACGCTTTTATTTTAAAATGAACGAAAAGTAAAAAATAATTTTGAATGGTTGAAAACATGCAAACAACATACATTTCGAAATGGAAAAAGCGTGGGGCGCTAACGAGAAGTTCCAGTGTTAACACAATAAGATAGGTAAAGATAGGTATTCGACTTTTTTGGGCACCAAATTGTGGATTTTTGGGCTAGTCGGTGGGTGCCAACTATGCAACTGTCATTACTTTTTGGCATTTTTTCTGGGAAAAACAATTTGGTGGAGAGGTGTATGGCGCAATTCTGCACAGGGCATCTAATCTCCCGCCATAGTAAAATATATGCAGACGATTCTAAATATGTCTGGCTAGGCGTCTGTTGTGCACGTAGTTTTTCATCATCGAATCTTAAGTTGGACATACTCTAAATTTTTTGAAGTATCCAAAATCATGTTTTGCAAATTTCTTCTATTTTCATTATACCTTTTTCTTACCACGAACTGTACATACATAATCTTTATTTATTGAAGGCGTTCCAACTAGAGATGGGCAAAACGGATGTTTCACGAGAACCGATTCACCGGATCTGCATTTTTCAACAGATCCGACTCCCAGAGCCGGTTCTAAAGAATCATCTCAAAGAAAGTTCTGTTGTATCTTCAAAACTTGCGATTCGGTTCTCTTATCTCAACTTATAGTCCATTAAAAAGGCGCGTTAGGGTGTTCCAAAATAACACCGTTAAGAAAATCGAACCTTAAAGTTTTTGGGGTCGCTGATCACGAAAATCGGGGTCCCGCGGTCCTAAAACATGGGCGTCACCCTTAAAATGCAAAAAACACCCCTTTTTAGGGGGTTTTCATTTCAATAATAATGAAAACTAATGCAATGAAATACACTTTTTTTAATATTTATTTGCGAAGGTGGTTGATTTTTATTAAATCAAGGCGAACTTTATGATAAGGGGTAACCCTAAAGGGTTAAAACCACCCCTAAATCGGCTAAAAATAAAAAAATTGTAAAAATTACTTTTTTTTTTTCAAGTTTATGCTTCAAATTCGATTGTGGCGGTACTGTTAGGCAAAAATAAATTTTTTTCAACCCTTAAGGGGTTAAAACTACCCCTACAATTATAAAAATCTATTTTATATAAAAAAATGCATTTGCATTTTTTTCAATTACAATTTTAATGTAGGGGTAATAAATTATTGGCTGATAATACCTATTGAACCAAATTTTAAGCAAAAAGCAAAAAACAAATTTTTGCTTTTTTATATAAAGCTGTTTTTAGTTGTATTATTTTACATATTTTTCAACTTATTTCATTCCATATTCCCTCATTTTACACTTCACACATTTTAACAACAAAGCTCTCAAAGCTTCCTGAAATTCAAAAGCACAACACCATAACAGCAAGTTGAGCTAAGAGTACAAAGATTTGTCGGATTCAAGAATTATAAGATCCAGTCGTTCATGAAAGACCCGTAACTCTTTAAGAACCGACTCAGCAACCGACAATGACAACACATTTTATCGATGTTGTATTTTTCACGCACCTTCAAAAGTTACTAGATTGTTAAGTAAACATTTATTTCATACACCTTTTGTTTATTTGTTTCTTTGCGTTATAGCTTTAAAAAAAACACAACATTGTATTTTCTTCATAGTACAATAAATGCATTTTATTTTACCTTTTTCTTATTACCAATCATACACACTTACATGCATTTTTTGAAAGATTAAACAAAAATATTTTACATTTCTGAAACCGAATAAAAGGGTAAAATTTTTGTTTAGTTTTAAATTTGCGTCATGCATAGAAAATTCACCTCGCCTTAAATAATTAGTATCGGTTCTAAAAACAAGTGATAAATATTCATTATTGGTACTTTATTTTATATATTTTTTTTGTTGTTGAATCTACAGTTGATTTAATCAAAAAATAATAATTATAATAAAACTAATAAAAATAATAATGTGTACATTAATGTTTAATAATTATGAATTGGCTTTTACTATGCAAGTATTTCTCGTGCACATCAACGTTAAAATTTTCAAATAAAAATTGAGGAACAAGAATAATGTAATTAACGTTAGTTTTGAACAGAGAAACGGAGATTATATATATAATAAAGAAAATATCGCGGCGCCACTTTTCTGTTTTATCGTGTGTCGTAAATAATAGAATTCAATTAATTGAAACAGAAGCATGACTTAAATTTAGTTGAATTTCGAATTTGTTTTTAATGTGTTTTTTTATAATAATGATAATAATAAACAACTTTTTTTACCCTGGCAAAGTATGTTACAGGTACTTTCGATAAGTTCTAATTTCTCCATGATCATCTGTAGCTACAACACCCTCTACAGCAGCTGCAGCTGATTCAAAAGATGGTGGTTCCGAAGTCATACCAGGGCTAGGAGGATCAATAAGGCGGGAATCTCTAGGATTTTTGCGACGTCCACGTCCTCTACCTGTCATACCGCCAGTTGGTCGGCCCTTTCTAGTGGTATCTACTATATGAGGTAGTGTTGCCTTCTTTCCAGGTCGTCGTTTTCTTCTTTTTTTATTACCATATCGTGGATCATAGTCATATTCATCATCAGCAGGAGATTTTGGTTCTTCTAATGCATCAATTTCATTCATATCCATATCATCATAAAACCATTCTTTTGGCAGTTCCTCTTTTAGATGTTGACTATCTTTACTATCTGATGTATCAGCTCCACCTAATGATGATGATTCTTCAAGTATTGTTCCATTAAAATCAGAATCGCCATCAACAACAACCTCACGTCGTAATGATTGAAATGGTCGTTCTGAATATCTGAAAAATGAAATACAACTTAGTTTTTGTAAAATGGGTTTAAAATTTGTTTAGTTTGTTCTATTAAATGGTGGTGCGACTTTTTTTATCACTAGTTATAGTTTAAGCGTTTGATTGAATTGAATTATGTGAAAATCTTAGTTTTAGCCGAGAAATCGTAAGGCAGATATCATTTTACTTAATGCATTACAAATACTATGAGATTAAGTTATATTTCAAGTGCAAAAACAATAATTTGGAAGATTGAATGATTAAGGCGCGTTTCCAATACAGCTTTCAGCGCAACGTCAGCGTAGCCCTGTTTCAAATAGCAACTTCAAGTTGCTTCGAACAAGTCAGCTTTTTCGAATTTGCAATATCTTCCAAATAATTTTTAACTGTCAAATTCATGTGTTTGTGTACTTTATATACTAGACTTTTCATTTACATATTTAGGTTTTACGAAATTCGTTAACTTTTTTCTAATTGTTACAATAATCGAGAGAGAAATTTCAGTTGTTTAGAAGGGGTAGCTCACTATTTGAATATTATGAGCACGATTGTAGCTCTCGAGGAAGAAAATGAAAAAGACCCAGAATAGGAAACAATTCGGTGATTCCAACACTTTAATTAATCGCCGTGCAAGAGCTCAATAAAATGAAAGTATTTCCCACTACTGAACAAAGTCATGGTTCATTTTTGTCTCGATACTTTCCCAAAAGCAGTTCGACAGTTCAACAATAATTTGAAAATGCACAATACAGCTTTTTCGAAAATACAGGTTTCGATTATAAATTATAGCTGAAAAAATTGCAACTTATAAAAAATTTCATTTTTTTTACTGAATTATGAGGTTAGGTTAGGTTAGATATGGCTGAGCTTTGGTTCAAGCCCACACACTTAGGCCAGAAGGGATAGGCCCATTGTGATACCATAGTGATCCCACTTTAAACTTGATGTTAAAATGTCGTTTCTTCGTTAAACCATCTCGAGGAAGTAATGAATCTTCTAAGTTGCGGGATCCCAAACTTCGAGATTTCCGCAAGGTTGCTTAGAAAGGGTTTACCAAATGTGGTTAGCCTTATCCTGCTTAGGGCCGGGCAGTGACATAGGAGGTGTAGTACACTTTCCGCCTCGTCAATGTTCTTACAGCTTCTGCAGAAGTCGTGGGTCTCAAGACCTAAACGGGTCGCATGCGTCCCTATCAGACAGTGTCCGGTTAAGACTCCCACTATAACTGAGAGTTCTTGTCTCCCAAGGCTCAGTAATAAGGTAGTTCGCCTGAGATCATAGGAGGGCCAGGTTAATTTGGCCAAAGTGCATTTATTGAGATCCCTCCAATGCTTTTTCGCTTGTGTGATTGTGTGTTGCTTGCATCGGAGTTTAAAGGAGGCCCAAGGCATACCAACTCTTTCCTTTTCTGGAAGGAGAGTAGCGGTCGTGCCTCTCCTAGCCAGTTCGTCAGCTTTACAATTTCCCTCTATATTTCGGTGACCGGGCACCCAAACGAGGAGGGTCCTGAACTGCTGAGCCATCTCGTTAAGAGATCTGCGACATTCAGAGGTAGTTCTAGAGCTGTTTGTGCAGGAGCGCAGGGCTTTCAGAGCTGCCTGACTATCTGAGAAGATGTAGACAGTCCGGTTTCCATCGCCTTGCTGGTTAATTTGCAGAACAGCTTCTTGTATGGCTAGAATCTCCGCTTGATATACACTGCAGTGATCGGGAAGTCGGAAGGAGATTTCAATCCCAAGTTCTGGGGAAAATACTCCTCCTCCCACTCGACCCTCGAGCTTAGAGCCATCAGTAAAAACGTTTATGGCATCCTGAAACCTATGTGGTCTATTTATCCATTCACGACGTGAAGGGATGTGGACTCCGTAGTTCCTCGTGAAGGTAATTTCGGGAATACAGAAGTCGGTTTTTGTGGGGATAGTAACTGAGTTCAGTACCTGAATTATGAGACACAGAATTGAATAAAATCAGTTAAAATTAATTTTTTTTTTTTTAATTTCTTCACTCCACAAGCCCCATCTCGTGTCAAATAGGATCAGCTAAAATTTCGAAAGCTTTCGCAGTTGCCAACGCGAGAGTAGAACTAGAACCAACTTTTGCGCTAGCGTCCAGCGGCAATGTGAAATTTTTAAAGAGAAAAAAAAATACGATGCTGTCATGTGAAACGTAGAGATAGCAAATAACGTGAAGCTCCACGCTGTATTGGAAACGCGCCTTTAAAGGGGAGTTTACATCCCAGACTCAAATTGGAAGAACAAAGTGGCCCTGTACAAAATGCAAGCGCAAAGTTTCGTCGAAAGCTCGAAACTTTTTACAACTGTCAAATGGAAATTTTTTTAGCACTATCGCAGAGAAAACAATTTAATTAGCTGCAAAGCCTTTTTATTAGTTTCAAACATTTTTATATTTCGTTTTTGATTTTTCAAGCTGTCGAAAACAAGGTAAATATGCAAAAACTTCTAACAAAACCACAAGAAGCCGCGAAAGTGACATCTAGTAGGCACTAGAATACTTAAATTTAACGAAACTAAAAGCTTTTTCCCGACATTCGCATTCGTAAAGTAGAATAGAACTCTACTTTGTGGCTGCCGTTTGCTGTTGCCACTTTGGTGAAACAGAGACAGAGCCATACTATCTTCTATGCGATAAAAGAGTTCAGATTTGCGCTTCCACTTTGAGACTGGGATGTAAACTCCCCTTAACAGTCTAAAGGGGTGTTTACATCCCAGACTCAAAGTAGAAGAACAAAGTGGCCCTGTACAAAATACAAGCGCAAAGTTTCGTTGAAAGCTCAAAACTTTTTACAACTGTCAAACGTAAAATTTTTAGCATATGCCGATTTATACTACACCTTATTTTATTTGGGATTTGGGGATAAACCAAAGCCTTCTACATTTACAAGCCATGCACAACAAAATTTCACACTCACATTCAAAGGTGCATGGGACTTCAATTTTGCTGTCAGACTGTGTGGAGTGCGGTTATGTACGTTTATTGGGAATAAATTATTGGGGATAAAATTTTCTTTAAACCAAATAAAAACAAAAATTATGGACATTAATAGTAACATTTATTAACTACATATTATAAAGTTGTGGTAATAATGTAAATAATAAATGTAACGTAAATAATGTAATGTAAATAATAAATGTAATAAACGAAAATTTTGCTTTTATCTTTATAAAAAAACTATTATTTTTAACAAAAAATCCCGGCACTTTCATTAATAGAAAACTTTCCGCGGCACGAAACACTTGTTTTCCTCGTTATCAAAGGGATTTTGATATTTTTTTCTCCATTACCAACATAAACCCCGTAAATCTTATTAATAACACTGTTTATTTAAATTGCAAATTTATGACAGGTAAATTGGGTACTTTTTGCATTATTGTACGTTTTTTACATTGATGGAATAGCTCTTATTTTCAATAAAATCACACTCGAAACAGCACTTTCCGCGGAACGAAAACTTCTTTCCCTTTGATTTTAATGGGACTTCGATATTTCACGAATTTAAGTTGGGACTTCATACAACCACACACACACACCTACAGCATGGCTTGTAAATATAGAAGGCTTTGGGATAAACTCATTTTACGTATAAACGGTATGCCATACAAAATTGTGAGCTTTACCCACACAAACTTAGTGGAATATGTATACAAAAACTGTTTATTTTAAAATATTATGCAAACGTCAAAATTAATTTTTGGATATGGAAAATTCCTTTTAGATCCCCAGATTTTTATACAATTTGTTTCTATTGAAATTGAAAAAGCAGTTGTTTTGTGTAGTTTTAAAATGTGCGGATTCAGTTTGAAATAGTGGTTGTTCAATGTAATGTTCAAAGATTTATGCGGGGAGGTAGACATGCCACCCTTTTATGTCATGCTTCAGGTCATTAGTGCATAATAATTGAATAATCACACCGTTTTTTTTCTTGTGGTGAAGCGCTGACATTGTGACTAATCCGCATGCATGCCACGCCAATCTATCCATCTCCCGCTCCTCCGCGTATAAGTTTTTTATATCCTTTTCAGATATCTGTTACGTCTGCTACTTTTAATGATAGTAGAACTAATGTTTATTTACATGTAGTTAATTGAGGGTTACATTAGCTATAATGTTACCAAAAACTATAACTATCTTCAATTTGTGATTTAATTTAATAATTCATGCATATCATAAGTGTTTGCCAATAATGAAGCCCCGGTTTACAAAAGAATTATTATTTTGTTTGTAAACAACTTCACACAACCACATTTTTTTAAGTTTGAATGTGTGAGAACATCATCATCCATCGCATAACCTCCCTTTTCTGGAAAATTATGAAAACTTCGCATAAAACTAATTTCTCATAACCTCACTTATATTTGAATTGTATGCAAACTTCATCCGCCAGAAAATTCAGTTGGAGCTCACAAGGGAAATATACGAAGTGCGCAAGATCAAATATTCACCCATAACCTCACTAATTTTTGAATTGCATGGAAACTTCGCAAAATTCACCCGCCAAAAAATTCAGTTTTGCCTAACAACGGAAATATGTGAAGTGCGCAAGACCAAATATGCACGCACACAAACCCAATTCGAGGAAAATCTAATTGCGCATGCCCCAATCCCAAATTGATCGGGAACAGAAAAATTTACCCCCTCCACCGTAAAAGCTCATTTATTCCGGATTATCTTTGCCCCCTTGCCCCCTTTTCCCCCCGTCTACACTGGCAATGAAAAATTGCCTGCCATATGTTATTGTTTCGAAATTGCCAATGGAGACGGTGTAAATATAGAAATAACATTTTGCATGCCATATATTGTAAACCATATCGTATGCCATTTATTTCTGAGCATTTGTCTGGAAATAAATTTGACATATTGAGAAAACATGGCGGATTTGAAGCTTTCACGCGGAGATGTAATAAAATTAATAAATATATATAAACTGAATGAGTGTTTGTGGAATTACAAAAGTGCAAAATACAAAAGAATAGACTTAAAAAATAAGGCTTGGCTTGAAATAGCGAAGCAATTTAATTCAAACGCGATTGACATTAAAAAAAAGGTCAAACATTTAAGAACAGCGTATTTGAATGAAAAAAAAAAAGTTGCAGCCTCAAGGAAATCAGGAGCAAGTGCAGAGATATATGAACCTTGCCTCTTTTATTACGATGAATTCAAGTTTTTGGACAACACAATTGTTTTGAGGAAACGTTCAACAAATCATAATAATGTAAGTTTTTCATTTCGATTTCCAATTGTGTTTGAAATTTAGTTCTAGATATAACAATGTGTGTTGATTTAATGGTTTAATTTTTAGTTTACAGAAAATGATTCTCCGGATTATTTTGAACAAATCGTGGAGGAGAATTCTACAAAAGCTAACAGCTCTGCAGTAAGCGTCTTCAAAATTTTTGTATAATGAAAGAGTAATTTAACTTTGGTTTATTTCCAGGAGGTTGAAATAGCGTTTGAAGCTTTCAAAGAGTTTGAAGACGAGGATATTTGTGAAAGTACCCGTATAGATATAATGCCATATACTTCAACATCAAAAATATCAAGCAATGCAGAAGTAACTGCGAAAACTGAACTGTGTTCGCCAATTGTCCACCGTAGTACTGCCAAGAGAACGCCGAAAACGACAAAGGATACATCGGCAATGAAAGCAGCGACTTCTAAAATCGTGGCGACGTACGAAGACGCTATGGCAGCAATTGCGGGAGAAGAAAAGGAAAACGAGGATGCGTTTGCATCTTTTGGAAAAAGCATTGCACACCGGTTGAGGAACTTTCCACCCTTAATTTCTGCAGAGGCGATGGTAGACCTGGAAACGGTAATGCTTAAGCATACCAAAAAGTATCACTCTTCCAGTCGAATTAACATACTAGGAAATAAAGTGATTAGACAACCGTCTGTATCTAATAGCACCAGTGACGCCTCAATGAGTGCTAGTACCAGCTGCAGTGCACCCTTGACTCCAGGAGCTGAAAGTGGAGGAAGCTGGAGGAGTGGATTTCATTATGACATTTTGCAAGAAGCTATGAACGATGCAAATCTTTAAAAAACAAATATACTACTACAACAATGAATTAAACTTTACATAAATTTTTACAAAGTTCTTTTTATTTTTTGCCATTGATATGGAACATCTCCATCTGTAATTAAATATTTGCTTAATTCTTCCCTTATTCGACATGCATATTTGTAAATATTCTCCTGTTCCTGTGGATGTAGTGTTGTGATAGTATCTGGTAAGCTCTCACCAGTTTCACTTTCATTATCTATTGGTGGAGCGATTTTTATATTTTCACTTAAATAATTATGAAGAACGCAACACGCTTTCACAATCAAATCTGCATGGTTAACACTGACTTCTATAGGACGATGAAAAATTCTGAAACGACTGACCAGTCGGCCGAACGCCATTTCAACTGTCATTCGAGTTCTACTCAGTCTGTAATTTAAAACTTCTTCTCGCATATTTAAGGTATTATTCTTATTGTAACCCTTCATCAAATGTTTGTCAAGCCCGAAAATGTCATCTCCAATGAAGAAGTATGGTATTTGAAGATGTTGCCCTGGCAGATTTTTCTTTGCTGGAATGTTTAACTCATTACACTTAAGGGCCTCATAAATGGGGCTACTTTTATAAATTATATTATCGGAGGCTCGTCCATTTCCACCCACATCAATATAAATAAATTTGCTATGTGCGTTTACAATAGCCAATAGCACGATGCTAAAGAATCCTTTGTAATTATAAAAATCTGACCCAGATTTTGGTGGAGCTGCAAGTCTGATATGCTTTCCGTCTATAGCCCCCAGAGTATGAGGAAAATCCCATATATTATTAAAATCATTCGAAATTTCCAACCATTCGAGTTCCGTTCTTGGCATCTGAATAATAATAACGATATATACATACAAAGATACTTGAGTTGCGGTTAAAATTACTAATAATTACCGCTAAATATGTTGGTTGCAGCGCGTTATATATAGCACCTAGAACTTCTGGAACAAATTTACTTATAGTTTTTCTGGAGACACGAGATAGATTTTCTAATGAACGATAAGAATCTCCTGTTGCAATATACCGTAATGTTATAGCTAGCCGCACCCTTGCAGAAATAGCAAATCTGAATTGTGTATGGCTTTTTTGTATGTATGGCTCAACCTAAAATTCAAAATAATACGATAAACGTTTTAGATTGTGTTAATGCACTTACTAAAACAAGAACTTCTTCAAATTGTTCTTTTTTCATACGGCAGAAATTGCGATAATTTTCACCGTCTCCCCACATCAAATCTTTTAAGAGATTCTCTTCAATGTCATACTTTTCCCTTTTCGCGAGAAAGGGATTCACCCAAAACTTTCTTTTTCTTAATTTTCTTAGCTCTTCCAACTCACTGAGTGCCAAATTCTTTAAACAAATTAAGGCTACAATTTTACTTTTTTTCGACCTAGACAACTCCATTGCAATGCTTGATATGAAATTGCTTGCCATTATTTGCCCACTGTCAAATTTTTGTTTCTGAAATTTCGAAGCAATAACATATGGCACGCAATTTTTCATTGACAGTGTAGACGCGGGGTTTAGACGGGCGGACACCGAACAGACAAAACGAACGAACGAACTGGGTGTATAGGGAAGAGGGTGAGAGAGGACGATGGGGAGGGCAGACAATTTTCATGGACACTTTGGGCTGTTTCACACGAGCCGACGGCCAACCAACAGAAATCGTATGAAAACGTCATTTGTAGAGAAGAGGGTGAGAGAGGACGATGGGGAGGGAAGATTTTTCCATTCAACTTTCTCACACGATTTTCGATACGACTTTTTGACAGCTGTGTGGTTGTTGTTGTTTTTTATTCCTTTGGGAAAAAGAAAAGAAAGAGAAAAGACAAAACAACAACAATAAGCTAAAGCGTTTTGACGTAGAGTTGGTTGGAAAAATTGGCCCGTGTGAAAGCCCATGCGACTTTTCGTCGAGTTTCAAAAGGGAATGGACGATAACAGCCGATTTCTGTTGGTTGGCCGTCGGCTCGTGTGAAACAGCCCTTTCAGCGAACTGTGAACGGACAATTTGACAGTTCCTGCGTTGTTGTTGTTGCTAGGATGAGAGGGCAAAAGCAAATTTCAAAAAGCAAGAACAGCAAGCCATGAAGTTTTTATAAAAGCAACAACAAAACCCAATCATTTTTGGCATTTTGTCCGTTCGTTGGTGTCCGCCCGTGTAAATGCCCAGCCGACACTCCACCGGGCTTCAAAGGAGAATTTGCGATTACAGTTAAGTTTTGTCTGTTCGGTGTCCGTCCGTCTAAAAAGGGCCCTTTTAGACGGGCGGACACCGAACAGACAAAACGAACGAACGAACTGGGTGTATAGGGAAGCGGGTGAGAGAGGACGATGGGGAGGGCAGACAATTTTCATGGACACTTTCAGCGAACTGTGAACAGACAATTTGACAGTTCCTGCGTTGTTGTTGTTGCTAGGATGAGAGAGCAAAAGCAAATTTCAAAAAGCCAGAACAGCAAGCCATGAAGTTTTTATAAAAGCAACAACAAAACCCAATCATTATGCCTGAATATACGATAAAGATAATCCGGAATAAATGAGCTTTTACGGTGGAGGGGGTAAATTTTTCTGTTCGTGCCTGTTTACACGGGTCGCTTTGAGGCGCCTTACTTATGAAATTTCTGGACGCGGGGAGGGTTCGGGGTGGTGGGAAGTGAGTCCTGTTTTAGAACCCGACTCACGGTCGCTTTTTCTGATCAGCTGTTTGTTCTAATTCCATTTTGTATCACTTTAGTGTTCCATTTCATTTTTGTTTCAGCCGCCGTGATGAGCAGACGTGTTTTAATGAGGAAGGGAGTCTCTTAACTTATGTTCTCTAGGGTTGGCCAAAAAAAGCAATTGTGAAAATAAAATTAAACACATAAAAAAGGTGGGTGGAAATAATTATTAAAACGGATGAGCTGAATCAAAATGTTAAATTACAAAATTAATTTAACAATTATTATAAGAAAATTCAATAAAATAATAGTCAAAACAAAATAATAAAATCAATATTTTTATGCAAATTTTCGATACCTTTGGTAGAAAGTGTGATAATTTTATTTAGAAATGAGTTTTGATTGCGTATAAGCTATTGAATTTAGCAAAATCATAAGCTTAGTATCCTGTTCGTGCGGAATTCAGACTCTGCTTTAAAATACATGTAAAACAGTATGCGGAATTCAGGTTAGAGAACGGTTTCAATTCCTTCCATAAAACCTAGTATCCTGTTCGTGCGAAATTCAGATCCGTAAATGAACTTTGTACTCTAGAAAACAGATGGCGTTTTTTTAATGGAGACTTCTCGTTTCTTTTTTCGCAGGATACTTAGCTTGAAGAAATGTATTTTCATGAGCGGCAATTTTGACGTTTACTTTTCGAAGTTACACAAGATTGAAACGTGTAACATTAACAAATGTTCGCGTCAAATAAAAATTATATTTTAAATGCAAAATCTTCTCTTGATTCTTTTTACTCTCTCTTAATTTATAATGTTTTAGCTAGTCCAATTTATTAGTGCGAGGATATACATATGTATAGAACCTGCATCTTTAAATAAATTTCCTTTCAATCTTTTTTCTCCGAATAATGGATTTACTCGATATGCAGGCAATTTTCTCAACTTGTTATATGCCGTAGAAGCGCGAGTAAAGTATAATAATTCTTACCTTTGGACGCACTTTCAAATTGCCCAACTGTCATTGTCTTTATAACTCCCAGGTAAGCGGAATTCAGACTGGTTATATGGGCTACTAGGCTATAATAAAGACTTTATTGTAGAGCATACGATTCTCTACAAAACTGTTATGAAGACATATTTGCTTTCTCTGAGTATTGACAGTGCATTCTTAATTTATAGTTTTGTTATTATATTAGCATTGCTTTTTAATTTAACTAATTGTCAGTCAATAAAATATATTTTATTCTATTGGAGGTTTTAATTTTTCTTTATACGAGAATATAAGATATTTATTTAATTTGAAATCCTTGGAACCAACCAACACTTGCTGCTAAGCTCCTTCTAATACTATGTTGTTCTTATGAAAAATCTAAATGCTCCAAATTTATTTTTGCTATTGTTGTAAGTATTTTTTTAGTTATTTGTACAATTTAAAAAAAACACTCGAGTTTCCCTTAAAAAGAAATATTTCTTTTTGTCTAAACAGGCACTTCCCGATCAATTTGGGATTGGGACATGCGCACTGCGGTTTTCCTCGAATTGGGTTTGTGTGCGTGCATATTTGGTCTTGCGCACTTCGCATATTTCCGTTGTTAGGCAAAACTGAATTTTTTGGCGGGCGAATTTTGCGAAGTTTCCATGCAATTCAAAAATTAGTGAGGTTATGGGTGAATATTTGATCTTGCGCACTTCGCATATTTCCCTTGTGAGCTCCAACTGAATTTCATGGCGGGTGAAGTTTGCATACAATTCAAAAATAAGTGAGGTTATGCGAAATTTGTTTTATGCGAAGATTGCATAGGCCCTTTTTAGACGGGCGGACACCGAACAGACAAAACTTAACTGTAATCGCAAATTCTCCTTTGAAGCCCGGTGGAGTGTCGGCTGGGCATTTACACGGGCGGACACCAACGAACGGACAAAATGCCAAAAATGATTGGGTTTTGTTGTTGCTTTTATAAAAACTTCATAGCTTGCTGTTCTTGCTTTTTGAAATTTGCTTTTGCCCTCTCATCCTAGCAACAACAACAACGCAGGAACTGTCAAATTGTCCGTTCACAGTTCGCTGAAAGTGAGCCTATACACACTACGCCATAAGTATGTTGTTCAAAACCGGTTTTATACAACTCCTCGGAGATCACACTAGGCGTAATTATGTTTAGAAAATTTGTATGCTATACAGGAAGCTTTACGTGTGTTTGTGCAGATGAAATTTATTTCACATTTCGTTGACAAGCATTTTATGTGTGTGTTAGTTTTCACGCGTTCTGTTTTGCGTGAAAAATGTTTCGTTAAGTTCTTCCGCTCCCTTCCCCCTCTCATCTATAAAACCGGTTTTAGGTGCCATGAATACGCCTAGTGTGAGGAAGCCCAGTGTCCATGAAAATTGTCTGCCCTCCCCATCGTCCTCTCTCACCCTCTTCCCTATACACCCAGTTCGTTCGTTCGTTTTGTCTGTTCGGTGTCCGCCCGTCTAAAAGGGGGCATAATTTTCCAGAAAAAGGGAGGTTATGCGATGGATGATGATGTTCTCACACATTCAAACTTAAAAAAAATGTGGTTGTGTGAAGTTGTTTACAAACAAAGTAATAATTATTTTGTAAACCGGGGCTCCAATGGCAAATACTTAAGATATGTATGAATGATTAAATGAAATCACTCATTGATGATAGTTTTAGCTTTTGGTAACATTATAACTAATGTTACCTCAATTAACTATATGTAAATAAACAGTAGTTTTACTATCATTAAAAGTAGCACCAGTAACTGATATCTGGAAAAGGTAAATACTTGCACTTTCACCACTTTATTTATAAGTGGTGACCGTGGCAGATTAAAATTCGAAACCTTTACGCGGAGGATTAGTCACAATCACGCTTTACCACAAGAAAAATAACGGTGTGACTATACAATTATTATGCACTAATAACCTGAAAAAAGCATAACATAAAAGGGTGGCATGTCTACATCCCCGCATAAATCTCTGAACATTATGCCATGAACAACCACTATTTTAAACTGAATCGAATCGGCACATTTTAAAACTGCACAAAACAGCTGCTTTTTCAATTTCAATAGAAACAAATTGTATATAAAGCCGTTTTCCTTAAAAATCTGGGGATCTAAAAAGAATTTTCCATGTCCAAAAATTAATTTTGACGTTTGCATAAAATTTTAAAATAAACAGTTTTTGTATACATATTCCATTAAGTTTGTGTGGGTAAAGCTCACAATTTTGTATGGCATACCGTTTATACGTAAAATGAGTTTATCCCCAAATCCCAAATAAAATAAGGTGTAGTATAAATCGGCATATTTTTGGCATTTTGTCCGTTCGTTGGTGTCCGCCCATGGGCCCTTTTTAGACGGGCGGACACCGAACAGACAAAACTTAACTGTAATCGCAAATTCTCCTTTGAAGCCCGGTGGTGTGTCGGCTGGGCATTTACACGGGCGGACACCAACGAACGGACAAAATGCCAAAAATGATTGGGTTTTGTTGTTGCTTTTATAAAAACTTGCATGGCTTGCTGTTCTTGCTTTTTGAAATTTTCTATTGTCTTCTCATCCTAGCAACAACAACAATGCAGGAACTGTCAAAATGTCCGTTCACAGTTCGCTGAAAGGCCCTTTTTAGACGGGCGGACACCGAACAGACAAAACTTAACTGTAATCGCAAATTCTTCTTTGAAGCCCGGTGGAGTGTCGGCTGGGCATTTACACGGGCGGACACCAACGAACGGACAAAATGCCAAAAATGATTGGGTTTTGTTGTTGCTTTTATAAAAACTTCATGGCTTGCTGTTCTTGCTTTTTGAAATTTGCTTTTGCCCTCTCATCCTAGCAACAACAACAACGCAGGAACTGTCAAATTGTCCGTTCACAGTTCGCTGAAAGTGTCCATGAAAATTGTCTGCCCTCCCCATCGTCCTCTCTCACCCTCTTCCCTATACACCCAGTTCGTTCGTTCGTTTTGTCTGTTCGGTGTCCGCCCGTCTAAAAGGGGGCAAAGTGCCCATGAAAATTGTCTGCCCTCCCCATCGTCCTCTCTCACCCTCTTCCCTATAAACCCAGTTCGCTCGTTCGTTTTGTCTGTTCGGTGTCCGCCCGTCTAAAAGGGGGCATGTAAATGCCCAGCCGACACTCCACCGGGCTTCAAAGGAGAATTTGCGATTACAGTTAAGTTTTGTCTGTTCGGTGTCCGCCCGTCTAAAAAGGGCCTTTATCGTATATTCAGGCATATTATGCCGATTTATACTAGACCTTATTTTATTTGGGATTTAGGGATAAACTCATTTTACGTATAAACGGTATGCCATACAAAATTGTGAGCTTTTACCCACACAACTAAGAATGGAATATGTACACAAAAACTGTTTATTTTAAATATTATGCAAACGTCAAAATTAATTTTTGAATATGGAAAAGTCGTTCGATGCCCTGGTTTTTAGTAAAAAGGAGTTTAAATGCAATTTATTTCTAGTAAATTTGAAAAAGGATTCCATTTGTGCAATTTAAAATGTGTGGTTTCGGTTTGAAAAAAGTTGCTATTTACTTAACAAACAGTGGTTGTTCATGGAAAAGAATAGCATTAATGTGTAGAGAATTCTACGGAAATGTGTATTTAGACATGCCGCCCTCTTATTTTATGCCTTTTCAGGTCATTAGTGGATAACAATTGAATGACACCGTTCTTTTTTAAATTCTTGTGGTAAAAATGTCACTGTTGATGGTGATTCTTACTAAAGCATTGTAAGCATCTACATCGTGTTAATCCATATGCATGCCATGCCAATCTATCCATCTCCCGCACCTCCGCGCAAAGGTTTTAAAACTTTGAATTTTAAATCTGCCACGGCCACCGCTTATGAACAAAGTGGTGAAGGTGCAAGTACTTTTTTCAGATATCTGTTACTGCTGCTAATCCTGCTGCTAATGATAGTAGAACTAATGTTTATTTACAGTTAATTGAGGTAACATTAGCTATAATGTTACCAAAAACTAAAACTATCTTCAATGTGTGATTTCATTTAATAATTTATACATATCATAAGTGTTTGCCAATGGAGCCCTGGTTTAAAAGATAATTATTACTTTGTTTGTAAACAACTTCACACAACCACATTTTTTTAAGTTTGAATGTGTGAGAACATCATCATCCATCGCATAACCTCCCTTTTTCTGGAAAATTATGCAAACTTCGCATAAAATTAATTTCGTATAACCTCACTTATATTTGAATTGTATGCAAACTTCACCCGCCAGAAAATTCAGTTGGAGCTCATAAGGGAAATATGCGAAATGCGCAAGATCAAATATTCACCCATAACCTCACTAATTTTTGAATTGCATGGAAACTTCGCAAAATTCACCCGCCAAAAAATTCAGTTGTGCCTAACAACGGAAATATGCGAAGTGCGCAAGACCAAATATGCACGCACACAAACCCAATTCGAGGAAAACCGCAGTGCGCATGCCCCAATCCCAAATTTATCGGGAACAGAAAAATTTACCCCCTCCACCGTAAAAGCTCATTTATTCCGGATTATCTTTATCGTATAGCCCCCTTTTAGACGGGCGGACACCGAACAGACAAAACGAACGAACGAACTGGGTGTATAGGGAAGAGGGTGAGAGAGGACGATGGGGAGGGCAGACAATTTTCATGGACACTTTGGGCTGTTTCACACGAGCCGACGGCCAACCAACAGAAATCGTATGAAAACGTCATTTGTAGAGAAGAGGGTGAGAGAGGACGATGGGGAGGGAAGATTTTTCCATTCAACTTTCTCACACGATTTTCGATACGACTTTTTGACAGCTGTGTGGTTGTTGTTGTTTTTTATTCCTTTGGGAAAAAGAAAAGAAAGAGAAAAGACAAAACAACAACAATAAGCTAAAGCGTTTTGACGTAGAGTTGGTTGGAAAAATTGGCCCGTGTGAAAGCCCATGCGACTTTTCGTCGAGTTTCAAAAGGGAATGGACGATAACAGCCGATTTCTGTTGGTTGGCCGTCGGCTCGTGTGAAACAGCCCTTTCAGCGAACTGTGAACGGACAATTTGACAGTTCCTGCGTTGTTGTTGTTGCTAGGATGAGAGGGCAAAAGCAAATTTCAAAAAGCAAGAACAGCAAGCCATGAAGTTTTTATAAAAGCAACAACAAAACCCAATCATTTTTGGCATTTTGTCCGTTCGTTGGTGTCCGCCCGTGTAAATGCCCAGCCGACACTCCACCGGGCTTCAAAGGAGAATTTGCGATTACAGTTAAGTTTTGTCTGTTCGGTGTCCGCCCGTCTAAAAAGGGCCATATTCAGGCATATTGTCGCAGGTAAAATAATTTAATGAGCTGCAAAGCTTTTTTATTAGTTTCAAACATTTCCACATTTGATTTTCGATTTTTTAAACTGTCGAAAACAAGGTAAATATGCAAAAATTTCTAACAAAACCACAAGAAACCGCGAAAGTGACATCTAGTAGGCACTAGAATACTTAAATTTAACGAAACTAAAAGCTTTTTTCCGACATTCGCATTCGTAAAGTATAATAGAACTCTACTTTGTGGCTGCCGTTTGCTGTTGCCACTTTGGTGAAACAGAGACAGAGCCATACTATCTTCTATGCGATAAAAGAGTTCAGATTTGCGCTTCCACTTTGAGACTGGGATGTAAACTCCCCTTAACAGTTTTTATAAATTACTGCTTTTAGGTCTAACAGATGTTTGAGTCGTATCCTAAAAATCCGCTGGCGAGATAGAATTTCAAATGAAGAGCTATAGCTCGCAAGAAATGATAGACGACCAAATCAGGCGAAGCAAATGGAATTGGATTGGCGACTCCTTGCGACGCGAAAACGAGAATCTAGCCAAACAGGTCCTCGATGTAATCCGCAAGGATTCCGTCAAAAATGGAGAGATTACTTCGCCGCCTTGAAAGAAAGCAGGAATAATACACAGCCAAAAAGAATCACCGCCCGTGTACCATCCAAAACAAAAATAGGAACCGCAATTCATGCAATGGTAAAGCAGCTGGAAAAGATGGCATCCCGCCGGAATTGTTGAAAGCCAACGTAAGCCTCTTAGCAGATGCGCTACAGCAATCCTTGAAAAAGCATGGAACACCTGTTCCTTTCGATTGTACCCTTCATAGTCAAAATACCCAAAAAGGGGGACCTAACAATTTGTAACAATTGGAGAGGAATCTGTCTATTATCTACGGTGGGTAAAATCTTGTCCCACGTTATATTATCAACGATAAGAGAGGGAGTAGACCGAACACTAAGAAGACAGCAGGCTGAATTTAGAAAGGGGCGCTTATGCATAAACCATAATAACACCTTGAGAATCATGGTGGAGCAGTCTACTGAATTACGATCCCCCCTTTAATTATTTTCGTAGACTATGAGAAAGCGTTCGACTCGGTCAGTAGGAGTTTTATATGGCAGGCACTACGACAACTTGGACTGTACAACAATTCCAAATGCAGAGTTCTTCACAATGAAAAATTGTCAGACAGCTTTGAGGTGAGTTCAGGAGTAAGACAAGGATGCCTACTTTCGCCATTACTATTTCTTAACGACATCCTTGTCAGCGCTGTAGATAGTATAACAAGCGGCATACAACTGTGATTGCTAGACCGCCTTAAGGAGCTCGACTACGCGGATGATATCGTTTGCTGGCCCACAGACATCAGGATCTCAAAAACCAAGAAATGCGGATAAATGAAGGAGCAGCGCTGAATAACTTTCACGTGGAACTGATAGATAAATTCTGCTACCTCGGTAGTATTATTACCGAAAATGGCGTTGCAGAAGAGGACGTCAGTTCCAGAATAAATAAAGCATGAAGCGCATATGCACGCCTGTTCCGAATAAGGAGATCAACGCAGATCTCAACTAACACCAAATCGATGTCCTCGAACAACGTGGAGGAGAACTCTAATTGCAAAGGCCGCCACAACTGGAAGATCCTGTCGGATTTTTCGTCTGGAGGAAGCTGGAAATGGAGGAAATAGGAAAGCTCTTTTTAGAGAATCGTGCACACTTTCCTTATATGAAATGGAACATCTTTCCTTTTATTTGTCTATGATGATACTGACAGATGCCACGAAGGAAACTGTAGGATACAAACGCACAACCAGAGGCAGCGATTGGTAAGACGAGGAATGTAAAGCAGCTATAGAAGCCAGAAATAGAAATAGGAAAATATACATAGAGACCGACGAGGAGTAAGAAATTGAAATACGAGGAAACAAGAAGATCCGCAAAAAACATCTGCAGGAAGAAGAAAAGACAATTCCTCAACAAAACATCTTGAGAGCAGAGGAAAACTTTGCTCAAAACAAAACACAGGAAGCATACACGGAAGTAAGCTTCTTCAAGAAAGACTTCAAACCCTCCTCCGGTATATGTCGAACAAAAAAAGGCACTATAGTCACAGGCAGCGAAGATGTAAAGAAACGATGGAAGGAATTTTTTAACGAGCTGCTGAACGCAAATGAGAGCTGAGCAGATATGTACCAGAAACCCGTCTACAACATAACGATGACACCAGAGAAACAAATGGAACTCTGGAAGAAGTACAAAGTGCCATACGATCTTTAAGAAACAACAAATCGCTTTCAGCAGCTATACATGAATTACTATGCTGCATATGAAGAAACGAAAAAATGGCTGAAGATTGGAAGCAAAGCATTTTTATTATGTGAAAGACTAGATTCTCAGGAAAGGCGATTATACTGTTGACAATCTATTTTCTTCGTATAGAGTGCAATGTCGAGCAGCAGCTCTAGTCGGGGTAGAAGGAACGGCCACAACCTACCCGCGATATTTTTTGGGTCCACATACTCCCAACCATTACTATCGCAACTTTGACAACGGGGCATCAAGAAACATCCCGCTTGAGTGTTATGTTTCTTGAAACGAGTTGAATCTCATCAATCAACCGATGACATGCGCTTTTTGGTAGAGCGGGGAAGGACTAAAGAAGGCTATGACAGAAGGAGTCAGGAATGTAAAGAGGGAAGAAAAAAGAAGGAAAGTTATGTAGGCGGGAAAGTGGAAAAGGCGAGGAACCGTGGCGCTGCCGGGACTCGAACCCGGGACCTCTGTCTGGAATGGAAGGCAGATGCCTTACTCCCTAGGCTACCGATGTCCTAATTATTTGCCCAAAACACAAGAAAATAGATAAATTCAACTGTGGAAACTATAGAGGCATATTTCTTTTAAGCACAGTATATAAAATAATGAACAATATAATTAAGGCCTGACAGGAACCTTATAACCTTTTTCCAATAAGACAAATCCTCCGAAAATGGTGGGAGTACGACGTGTATCATATAGATATAGGACTGCAAATAAATGCCAACAAGAGTAAGATTCGAATTCAGTCAAGGGTGGAGAGAAGAAGAAGGAACAACATCACCACCTGGGGGAATATAACTTCGAACAGGTAAACCAATTTAACTGCCTGGGGTCCACAGTCAGCAAAGACAACGATATACTTACAACAAAGAACAAACACCGCAAACAGAACATTCTTCTCACTACTGTAGTGACGAAATCCAGAGACATCCACAGAAAAACTAAAATAAGAATCTACAAAAACATCATACGTACAGTAGCTTCGTATGGATGTGAAGCATGGAGTATCTACCAGAAATCCGCAGACAAGATGGATATATTTGAGGAACCTCCTTCTCCGAAGGATATACGGCCCAATCAACGAAGACAGTGCATGGAGAATCTATACAGAGTGTAAACTCTCGACCCATGCCAAGCTACTGCGTTTACGTTTGGCCGGTCAAGAATGGATGACTCAAGGATACCAAAAAAATTCCTGTATTACTACCAGATGGCAAAAGACTAGTTGGCAAACCACGGTCAAGGTGGGAAAACAACGTTAAGGCCGATGCAGCAAAACTGCTCAACACAAGAAACTGGAGAAAAGCTGCGGACCAGAGAGATGTCTGGAGGAAGAAGCTGATGGAGGCCAAGGATCGAATTGGACTGTAGAGTCATCGAAGAAGAAGAAGATATTATTTAAAAATGTACATTTATGTATTAAGCATGTTTTTTGGCAAATAATGTCCTCGTGAAAGTGAATTCGTCGATGGATATTTACTAAGGCAATCTTAG
Organism: Thereva unica; assembly: GCA_949987705.1. Classification (NCBI taxonomy): domain Eukaryota; kingdom Metazoa; phylum Arthropoda; class Insecta; order Diptera; family Therevidae; genus Thereva; species Thereva unica. Next base: position 66,843,951 of record OX465284.1, read on the forward strand.
TTATATGATCAGAATATTATATTCCTCAAAAATATTTCATCAATATTGAATAAATACTATATTGAAAGCGTTCTTTCTCGAGGCTGTAATAGAGTAATAGATAATATAGGAAAACTACTTTGAATATAAATGGTTTTGTAGAATACTACATATTCATCATTATTATTATTCCAATTATACATGAATCCTGGCAATATTATTCAGACCATTCAGTTTCATTAAAGAAAATTTATTTATTATTCGTTATGGTAATGTAGTGAATACATATCAAGCGCCGGAAGTGGTCTTATCAGTTCCAATCATAAATTCCTGGAAATGTTTTCAAATGATATTTTTGTGGAAATAAATGATATTTTCAAGCTTAATTACTGGTTATAAAATAAACATGTTATCGAAAAGTAAACAATTTGTTGTGAATACTCTGTTAAGTGCAACTTCTATCCTTTGAAATTTCACTTAATGTTGTGGGCAATTATCCGCACTAAATTATACGGTTTTAAAATAATAAATCTTTATTACGATAAATTCACTTTATTAATGATATTTAAACTTTTAACTAACTATAAAAGATTTTAAAGAAAAACTTAATTCAAATCCGAACAATATTCGCGTGTTTCTAGTAAGGGGTTCAAACTGGTAATGAATGAACGGATAAAATCTAAGTCTTAAGAACTTTATTATCAAAGTAAGCTAAATCTTAAGTCTAAGAATCTTATCTCTAATTCTGATGAAATTATGAAATTCGATATGGTGCGATGCTAAGTTTTGATGACGAAGAAAATATATGTGGAGCGGATGTTTATGATACATAGAATGTGCTGTGTGCACATAACACCTCCCCCCTTAGTCGTAGGATTAGGAACTAATCCGAAGTAGAAAATCCATAGGTAACATCGGTTCTTGAAGAATTTAGAGATCGCCTGCTATTTATCCTCTGAATCCTTGGTATTTGCCGCAAGGGTAGCTCGATTTGTTCACTATGTCGTTCATGTATTACCAAAGGTGAGACGTTCCTATCCTCTGCAGAAGATCGGGTTGTTGGAGTAGATGTAACGCTTTTATCTCCGGAATTAAAACAATGATTATAAACAGCAACCAGGCAGCCTGATGATCTCCTAGGTTGATCACGTTTCGTACAACATAATAATTTTATACATGTATATAATCCAATATAAGAGAAGAGTTTGTGAAGGATGAATATTCCCATGAACGTTGCTATAACCTTTATCGCTAGGACGTACCAGTACTGATGCCTTATGATGTGTGGTTTATTTAGAAGGTCATCAATGTGATCATCAAGGATGTCTAACCTATGTGAAGCTTGCTTGAGGTCGTCTAATCGAACGTTGGTAAGATGGATCGGAGAGAGATACAAGTTATTCTTGGAGTTGGTAGAGTTCTCCTTTTGACAGCAATCATCTTCGAGTATGTTGATTTCAGGAATGATGTTGTGATAGTTTATCGTTATTTTCCTGCCAGCAATTAGTTGGTTGAGTTTTGAATATGCCCTACATCCGTCTTCAAGGGTTAAGATTCCAGTATTTTGGATGATCTTGTCGAATACTTCTACTTCAGGGCAGTCTATTGTAAGTCTATCGGGACTGCTTAAAACGAAAATCCATTGATTATATTTTAAAGGGTGCCATACTTCGATGTTTCCTTTCACCATGTGAGTTTTACAATCTTCAGGAATTTTATTTTTAATTGATGTTAAAAGTGTAGTTTCGCATGTAGGTTTCTCCAGTGTTGAGTAGATTTCGTGAGTTTCGCAGATCATGTCATCTTCAGCTATATTTTGGCATTGCGTGAAATCTCGTAGGTTCACGTACTGTAACTTATTAATTGAAATTGCGATAGAAGGATATAAAGGGTCTATAAAGGCATAAACATAGGAGTCTTGTGGAATTGGTAGTGGAAATAATTTATAAACATTAAATATATTATTTTTAATTAGAGGGGTTTGAATTATAAAAACTAATCTATCATTTTGGTAATATACTCTTAATCTAGATAAATCTAGCAACTTATAAGCATTATTATATTCTAAAGCTAATGGAAAGTTCTTTCCATCTGAAAGTAATTTAATATTATTATTTAATACGTCTATGAGTTGTTTAGGGGTAATAATGACAGGATGCAATATATTAGTTTTTGCAAATAGAATAGCATTAATTAATTGATCAAATTGTTCATTCATTTCGTTTACAAGATAAGTTAATTTATTCATATGATCAGTAACAACAAGTGATCCCTCTAAAATAGTTTCAGAGTGAATAGTATTATTTATGAATTTATTAATTGTATTTATGTTTTCATTAAAGATCCTTTCATTCTCTTTAAGAGAGTTAATTGATTCGTTAAAATTAGAAATAGTGCTTTTAACCACCTGAATCTGTTCTTTCATGAGATTTTGAACATTCTTGTCGTCTTCTTCTACTTTCTTAATGGCATCGTTATAATACTGCGCATCGTCGACATCAGGGGTTCCGAATAACCAGTTTAATGCATAGCTTCCGGCATTGAAAAGTCCGCGCTTGTTTCTACGATGATTGATTAAATGTGCAAGGGTTTCTTCCTTTTGGCGGAGTTTGGGTATTTGTATAGATAAGAAATCAAGAGTCTGCGCGCAATGGAAAGCGTATGTTTTTAGTGCATTACCGCGGCATAGATGAAGTGATTTTTCATAAATGTTTTCGATTAAAGAGAGTTTCTTATTATAAAAGGATATGTTTGTATATGTAATGATTTGCCAGAAATCAGAGTAAAGTCTCACGTGTCCCAAATGTTCGTAGAAAAGTCCACTGCCTTTAATTACGGGCTCTATTTTGAAGTGTTCCGCTTTAATTAGGGAAATGAGGCACCTGTAACGAGATAGGCGAGTTTTAAACGATTTTTATGAACCGTAGTTTGTTTGCTTTTACATTGAATAGTGATATTTTGATTATTATGAAGTTTAATTATTTTATAAGGTCCTTTAAAGTTTGGGGAAAGCTTTTTTGATAGTCCTACTTTTGTTTGGCTATCTTCCAAATAAACGTAATCATTTACTTTAAAGTTATGAGTATTGATGTTTCGATCGTGGTTGATCTTTGATTTTTGTTTAGCGTCGAGTAAATTATTTCTTGCTATTTGATGACTTCGGTTTAGTCTGTATTTTAGTTGGTCATGGTAAGATTCGTAAGTGTATTTGAATTCTGGGGTTGAAGTGATAGAAGTAGGTAAAATTGGTTTATGTCCGAACAAAAGCTCGTAAGGAGTAAATTTAGTAGAAGCATGCACATGTGTGTTATATGAGAACATCGCGAGTGGAATATATTTATCCCAATCGGTTTGTTTGTCATTTATGTAATGTTTCAAATAGTCTTTGAGAGTGGAATGAGATCGTTCTAGCGCTCCATTTGATTGAGGATGATATGCAGTAGTGAAGTAATGCTTTATTTGAAATAATTTAGTGAGATTTTTAATAAGATCTGATGTGAAATCTGAGCCTTGATCCGTAAGAATATTTTTAGGAATTCCAAACATAGTTATGAAATTTACAAGACTATTGGCTACGGATTCGGCACAGTGGTTGGCTAATGGTATAGCATATGAAAATTTGGTTAGATCGTCTTGCATTGTGAGGATATATTTGAATCCATTTTCAGATAATGGAAGGGGTCCTACAATATCTAGAGCTAATTTTTCGAATGGTTGATTGCTTGTGCTTGTAATCTCCATAGGTGCTTTATAAGTTTTGCGGAGAGTTTTATTTGTTTGACATGAAACACATTGTTTGATATGTAGTTTTATGTCACTTCGCATCTTAGACCATTTGTAATTCCGTCGGATACGTTTCATCATTCTGTGAAATCCACAATGACCAGAGATTGGAGAGTCGTGATATTCTTTCAAAATTAACGGAATTTGTTCTTTTGGTGGGTGAACGATAACATTTTTATGGATCGTTATTTTTATTTTAGAATTTCTAAATACAAACAGTATTATGTCTTTGCATTTTTGATAGTTAAATTGATTGAAATCATCCACAGGGTTAGCAATTGAGATGGATTTTACATTATCCTTTTCTAATTGAATGCGTAGATTTTGCATGGTATAGAAAAAGTCAGCATATAAGGGTTTGTCATAAAAGTTTTGTTTAAGAAAGCAGTGATAGTAAGTTTGTTGATTATTATTCTGGGTTTTGTAATTGGAATAAAGCTCATGAGGCATATTTTTAATTACTTCGAAATCAGTGGATTTGGATAATATTTCATCAGTATATTTATTTTCATCACTGAGGTCTATAGCTGTTATATACGCTATAGTATCTTTAGAATTTAATATATGTTCGTTAGTCTCGCTAAAATCATATATTTTTGGAGTTAAAGAATTATAGTAAAATTTTACGTAATCATTAAAAGTTTCTTTGGTTTCGATGTATGAAATAATAACTTCGTTTTCTTGTGGAATACGAGAAAGACAATCAGCATTAGTATTTACGCGGCCTGGTTTATACATAACCTCATAATCGTATTCTTCTAATTTTAGTCTCCATCTGACTAATTTCGAACCAGGGTCCTTGATGTTGAAAAGCCAATTTAATGGTCTATGATCAGTAATGATTTTGAAGTGTCGGCCGTATAGATACGGTCTAAAATGGTTAGTAGCCCAAACAACGGCTAATAGTTCTCGCTCAGTAGTACTATAGTTTGATTCGGCTCTATTAAGCGTTCTACTAGCAAAGGCTATTGGTAGGTCAGAACCAACGATACCCTGACTTAGAACGGCTCCGATCGCAAAGCTCGATGCGTCGGTCGTAAGGATAAATTCTTTGGAGAAGTCTGGATATTGCAGTATCGGTTCAGAAATGAGTTTTTGTTTTAAAGTGTTAAAAGATTCTTCTTGTTCTTCTTTCCATGCGAATGGTATATTTTTCTTGAGAAGATTTGTTAAGGGTTTTGTGATTAGAGAAAAATTTTCAATGAAACGTCGATAATAACCGACAAGACCTAAAAAGGATTTAATTTCTTTTGGGTTACGTGGATTAGGGTATTTCAATATAACCTGGATTTTATCTGGATTTGGTTTTACTCCTTGACTAGTAATAATGTGACCCAAATAAGCAACTTCAGTGCGCATAAACTCACACTTGTCCGGTTGTAATTTTAAGTTATGTGACCGAATTCTTTTGAAAACATCCTTTAGTTTTGTTTCGTGAACTTGAATATTGGGAGCGTAAATGACTATATCGTCAAGATATACAAAACAATGAAGGCCTTGGAGACCTGTTAAAACAGCATCCATAAGTCTCTGGAACCTAGCGGGTGCGTTTTTTAGTCCAAATGGCATTCGAACGAATTCGAAGTGCCCAGTAGGAGCAGAAAATGCAGTTTTGTGACAATCTTCTGGCTTCATCTCAATCTGATGGAAGCCTGAAGCTAAATCCAGTGTAGTGAAGTATGCAGAATGACTTAATTGATCAAGAATATCAGAGATGTTGGGGAGCGGATATGCGTCTCCAACTGTTACTTCGTTGAGCTTTCTGTAGTCAACTACGACGCGCCATTTCTGTTTCCCGGATGCGTCCAATTTCTTTTTTACCACCCATAGGGGAGCTGACCAAGGTGATACAGAGGGTTTAATGATTCCTTGATTAAGCATTTTAGATATTTGAGAGTTTACTTCCTCTTTATGAATTTGAGGATAGCGATAAGTTTTCGCAGCGATTGGTGCAGAATTATTAGTAATGATTTCATGTTTTATAGTAGAAGTTGAAGAGAGGATGTCTCCCTTCAAATAAAATATGTCGTTGAATTCTTTACATACGTTCAAGAGTGATTCCTTTTCTTCGGAATTTAAATGAGAGATTCGAAGATTTTGCATGAGTTCATTTATTCTTGATTCCTTTGAAATAAGAGGAAAAGTTTGTGAATTAGTAATAAATATAGATTTTGAATCTATAGAACTAGAATTTGAATTGGGAATTAGTGTTTGATTCTTATCAGCTTTTGTTGGATTGAGACTGCTGAATTCGATTGGAATAGGTTCTAGTTTTAATTTGATTTGATTTAATTTAAATTTTTCTTCCGTTGTATTTAAAATAGTGGCAAGAGCTTTTGAATTAGAATTGACTTTAGTGAAAGCCCTACAAAGATAAATACCTTTTCCTATGGAAGTGTCTGGAATAGTTCCTTCCTTTATAGAAGGATTCAGAACCTCTACTTCAATTAAAGTTTCAGTTCTAGGTTCTAGGAGTTGTACATTATGATAAGAGAATTGATTATGATAAGGATTGCACATGATCGGAACTGAATTATTCTTTATTCTTAGAGCATCGGTTTCATAATCAACGATGGCTTTGTTTGGTTTAAGGAAATCGTTTCCTAATATTCCATCAAACGGAATATTGGAATTTTCGCTGATAGCGTGGAAACAGTGTTTAAAAGATGCATTTATGTTGAAATTTAAGTTTAAGTCGATACATCCAATAGTTTTTATTGAATGACTAGGGCTAATGCCTTTTATATTGATTTGCCAAATTTTATTTATTGCCGTTTGTCGAGCAAGAGAATTCGCTTTAATGACAGATACGTTAGCTCCTGTATCGATAAGGAGTTTGAGGTTTAATGTTTTTGATTCAGTGCAGGATATAGAAATATAAGATGAAGTTTTTTCAGTAAAAAGAACAACTTTGTATTGGTTACCATTATTTAAAGAGAATTTTCCACCAGGGCAACCTCTGCTGGTTTTGGACTCATGTTTTTTGAGTTATGAAAGTATTGTTTTTTGCGACTATTATTATATTGTCGTTTTCTACATTCTGTAATTAAATGGCCTTTAGATTTGCAGTAATTACAGACTTTAATTTGTTGATGCTTTTCAGGCTCGTGATTAGAATGTTGTGTTGTGTGGTTAGAAGGATCTTGAGTTGTGCGATTACCAGTTTGAATGACCCTTACTGAATTACCGAGTTTGTGAGGAGTTTTCATGTTATAAAAGTTTTTGCCAAAATTGTTTTTTGGATTATGAAAGTTGTTGCTAAAATTATTTCTTGAATGGTACATGTTTTGCACCTGTTCTTCAGCGATTGCAATTGAAATAGCTTCGTTTAGAGTTTTTAATTCTCGAACGCGAAGTACGTTACTTATATGCGATAGTGAAAAGTATATAAAACGATTGAGTGCAATTTCGCTTAATAATTCTAATCTTCCTTCGAGTGACGTTTCACTTGGATTTTGCTGTTGAGTAGCATTAATAGTCCTTTTCAGACAAGTTTCAACTCGAAAGACAAACTGAGTCACCGATTCGTTATTGTTTTGTTTTAGATTAGTGAGCTCGCAGAGCAATTGAGAGTAATGTTTACGATCCTGGTACATAGTTTTGAGAAAGTTTTTCAACTCGTCCCAGGTTTGAAAAGTACGATTTATGCAAGCTGCTTTAGCTTTTCCTGAGATTTGCATGATAATATAGTCTAAAAGAATATATTTTTGATTTGTAGTGGCCAAAGCAAATGCTTTGTTGCAGTCTGCAATAAAAGCACATAATTCATCACGTGATCCGTCGAAAGGTTTTATAAATCGGATTAAAAATGTAATGGGAAGACCGTCATCTAAATTAATAGTTTCAATATCTTCAACTTCAGCTTCTTGATTTGGCTGCATTGGTTCATCCATTTTGGAATGATTTGTTTTGCAAAATTATTTATATATAGTGTGGGTGTACGCGAGAATTTTAAAGAATGCGTAAGAATGCAAGGCAAAAATTATTCAATTAGTTAAAAGCACTTTCACTTTGATTTATAATTTTCACTTAAATTTGAATGAATTCTCCGATCATATCACACAATTTCAATAAAAAGTATAATTTATTTTATTTATTTTCTTTCGGAATTATTATTATAATTAATTATTATATAATATAAATGTATTTTAAATCACACAAAATTTCTTGGGAAAATTTGGGAAAAAGATTTTAGGATATCGCAAAACAATTACTCACAGTATTAAATGTGTTATTTTCATCTTCTTCTAAGGTAGATCCTCCAATATTTATTTGACTTCTGACACCAGTTGTTAAGTGCAACTTCTATCCTTTGAAATTTCACTTAATGTTGTGGGCAATTATCCGCACTAAATTATACGGTTTTAAAATAATAAATCTTTATTACGATAAATTCACTTTATTAATGATATTTAAACTTTTAACTAACTATAAAAGATTTTAAAGAAAAACTTAATTCAAATCCGAACAATATTCGCGTGTTTCTAGTAAGGGGTTCAAACTGGTAATGAATGAACGGATAAAATCTAAGTCTTAAGAACTTTATTATCAAAGTAAGCTAAATCTTAAGTCTAAGAATCTTATCTCTAATTCTGATGAAATTATGAAATTCGATATGGTGCGATGCTAAGTTTTGATGACGAAGAAAATATATGTGGAGCGGATGTTTATGATACATAGAATGTGCTGTGTGCACATAACAACTCTATCCGTGTATATATATTTCTGTGTATAAATAAATCCTTTAAATACAGATAACAGATATGAGCCCCCGATAAGCAAACTGCAATCCGCAATTACCATATGTCAATTATTTCCGCAAAAATATTAATAAATCTCCACCCGAGTTATCGACTTTTAATAAATCTTGTTTTTAATACATATAACGAAATCAAAATAATAAATTCTTACCTGTACATTTTGCTCAAATACTGTCTACGACTTTTACGCCATCGTGTAGCTGGATATGAATAAATTTGTCCTTCACGAAATCCAGGCATTCTTTGCCTTTTATCCATAAATAAATTGGAATGATTTTGTGCTACTCCAGTTTGTGGATCCAAAAATGGCAACCGTAGACGTCTTTCGAGGCATAATCTTGTATTAAAGTTTGCACTAAATTCAATAGTTTCTCTATATGTTGGATCTTTAAGAAAATTCTCAATTTTCTCTAAATTTGGTGTATTAACAATTTGTATATCTATAGCTGATGTCATTTTTTTTAAATTAGTTAATTATCATTTATTAGTTATTTATGAATGAATTATTTATTTCATTGCTTGACAATTGAGATTTATCCACCATACCATAAACTATTCCGGTGATCCCAAATATTTTTTATTAAATATACTAGCATTAAAGATTCCCTTTTACTTGTGCATGTGATGTTTTCAATTATATAAATAATTTTTTACACATTTTTATGGAAATTATATTAAATATACACGGTTTTCACAATTTTTTGATATGAGATTGAAAAAAAAATGGAATGACAGCGCTACAGATTTGACAGTGTTTATACAAATATGGTGGCGGGGAAATTTTTTCGTAATGAGAAAATATCCCTTAATTTATTCCCTAAACGGAAAATTGTATGCTGTGTAAAATTATAAAACGAAGTAAAGTTTAAAGAAGAAGGAACAAGGCGTTTGAAAATCGTTACAATTTACTGATCTTTTTCTTTTTTTTTGAAATTGTCTATATCAATTAATTTACAATTTCGAAAGATTTATTTGTACATAATAAAATAAATTTAGATTAAATGCTACGTAAAAACCACAGATAGATAAAACAAATTTAAATATGCAGAAGCTGTGAAAATAAATTGGTTTCGAGCTCCAACAGTAATAATAGGTTTCAGAAAGGAATCCATCGATCCGACTATCTGCTTCAAATTGTGCGTAATATGGGTCTGAGAACTCCAGTGTTAAACCTATCAATCTATTTGTAAAACGCCTTCAAACGAAGTATATATTACGAGAATATCCTCCGTCCTTATGATATTTAAACTGAATTAAATAGGGAAACAAAGATGGAACTATGGAGATCAATTAAAGAAGGAGAAAGTTCGATGATGCGATTGCGGACACTTCAAAATAGATTTAAATTTAAATATGTCTTGAGTGGGCTTCAAAATCAAATTTTCGTACAATCGTATGCTGCCAGCGTACGAAAATTCCAGCGGGAGTTCAGAATGATCCTGAATGTAACTGATAAGAACAGGACAAAAAATACCTACACGTCGAATTGATATCCTCCTCCTTTTTTGATGTCGGTTAAAAAATGAGAACACATTTGTATTAAATCATTTACATATATTCATTTAAGTACAATAATTTTCTTTTAATATGCTTTTCGAACAGAAAAAGAGCTTTTTTAATAGTAATAAAAATAATAACATATAAACTGTTAGATAAAGAAATTAAAATAAATGAATTAAAATCGTTTTTATATAATTTGTTTTTATCTTTCTTTTCAAATTATCACCATCAATAAGAATTCTAATAGTTTTTGCACGCTTTATACGAAAATTTTGCTGTAGTAAATTGGAAATAAAATATAGAGGAAAAAAACACGTTTTTGTTTTATTTTGTAAATGTTCTCGTAACATTTTTTTGACTAAACCAAATACGCCATAAGATTAACTTTTATTTGAATAATGAAATATATAAATATGTTTTTTATGTAGTTGCCTTTCTTATGTCTTTTATTATATATAAAGAAAGAAAAAAAATTAAGTTTTTTTCTTTTTGATTTTTAATCCAGGATTTTTTTAAATAGTTTCTTTTAGCGTAGATGTAACTTCTCTTTACTTTTTTTTAAATAACTTTACAATAATCCCTTCTTTATATTTAACTTTTGTATAAAACTAAAATACTTAATAGTAAAAAAATGTTTTTTTCTTTCATTTTCTTGAAAATCAACAATATATGAGACACAAGCATTAAAATATTTCTCATTCAAAGGAATTATCTGGGAATCCGCTTACTTCTGTTTGTTCGAGTACCGGTTGTCCATCTATAACATATGATATGCGAAGTCTCATTCTAAGAACAGCCTAAATAATAGTTTAATTAATTAATTAATAATGCGATTTTATAATTTTAATATAACTTTTACCTTTGACGTGCTAGCAACTCGCATTTCTTGTGTTATTGTACCTCCAGGTGGCAGTTGTGATCCTGAAGGTGATAACATTTGAAGAGTAAAGCTTTTAGGAACAGCAGCCTGCAAATAATTGTACAAATTAAAATATTGTTTTTAACATTCATTAAAGAAAGATCTAAAAAAATTGGCAGAATGATATTTAATGCAAGTCACAGGGTTTTTCCGAATATGACGGACTAGTAGTACAAATAGTGACTCCTAAGCTTCATCATATAATAAAAAAAGGTGTTATTGATAGTCTAGTGGCCAATTAATAGGGCCCTAAGACTATCAATAATATTGAGCAAATTATTGACGGTTCCTTTTTTGCACCAGACAATCTTTCAACAGACCTTCAATAATATTGCGCAAATCAAATTATTGCAGAATATTATTGATAGTCTAAGTGCCATATTAAGTGGCCCCTACACTATCCATAAGGCACCAGAGGATATCTCAATATCACCCACAGACCGCCAATATTATTGATAGTCTATGGGCCCCATTAAAGCCCGTTTGTATCAATACTTTCTTTAGACGATTAAGGTGCTCGTTATTTATTTATTTCTATTTTTACACTACACAATTAAGACATATGGGTCCTTTATTATGTATAGGCTATACACAAAAAGATAGCAGAAATAACATTAGAAGATAAGAAAAAAATCAGTAATGAAAATAAAAATGAATACATAGTAAACGAAAATTGATACAAATTTAATGTGAAGCAAAATACTTATATAAAATCGCTTTAAAATTTTTACTGCTGCTGCTTCGTCGTACATCTAATGGTAAGGAGTTCCACAACCTAATAGCACGAACAAAGAACTGTTTTTCGGAAATGCTGTACTTAATGACAGGCACAATTAGAGTTAACGCTCTTGTGGAGTTCGCGAAATTAATTCTATCATAAAGGTACTTTGGTTGCTTTAATAAAATAATTTTATTTAGGAACCAGACAGTACGAAAGTCAAAATATGAAGATAGCGTACATCCAAACATCGTTATTCCTTGCGGTTCGGATAGTTTCTCGTTTTCGCGTCGCAAGGTGTGGCGAATGCAATTCCATTTTTTTCGCCTGATTTGGTCGTCTATCCTTTCTTGGCGGCATGGCGCCATAGCTTATAACCAGATTTTTAGGATACGACGTAGGCATCTGTTGATGAATACTTGTAGTCGCCCTGTGATGGATTGGGTTACTTTCTATGTTTTGCAATCGTAAAAAAGAACAGTTGAACAGCAGCAAATTGGGGTTAGTTGAGATCTCCGATGATCTCCTAATGCGAAACAGGAATGCATATGCGCATCGTGCTTTAATTATTCTGGAGCTGATGTCTTCTTCTGCACCGCCACTTACGGCAATAATACTATCGAGGTAGCAGAATTTATTTACCAGTTATCAGCGCAGTTCGTTCAAGGGTGTTTGCATTTATCCGCATTTTTTTGGTTTTATTCGGATTCAGCCTTAAGCCTGCTGGACTACTTTCTGTTGCCAAATTGTTTAACATGTTTTTCAGGTCCAGGATAATTTTCCATTATGGAGAACTCTGCATTTTGCATTTTATCAATTCTATTATTTTATCAGGACGTCCACGTTACCGTAGTGCCTGCCATATAAAACTCCTGTTGACCGAGTCTAACGCTTTCTCATAGTTTACGAAACCAAATAAATGGGGGGTCGCAATTCAGTAGACTGTTCCACTATCATTGTTAAGGTGTTAATATGATCCATACATGAGCGGTCTACTGCCTCTCTTATCCTAGATAGTAATATATGGGACAAAATTTTGCCCACAATATATAATAAAGAGATCCCTCTTCAGTTGTCATATTGTTAGGTCCCCCTTTTTGGGTATTTTGACGATGATACGTTCCATTCAATCCTCCGGAAAAGTACAAGGCTTCCATGCTTTTTCCAGGATTGGCTGTAGCGCAATTGCTAAGAGGCTTGAGGCTTTCAACAATTCTTATGGGATGCCATCTTTTCCAGCTGCTTTACCATTGAGAATTGCATGAATTGCGGTTACTATTTCTTGGATAGGGCCCGGGTAGTGATTCTTATTGGCTGTGCATTGTTGCTATTTTCCTGAGGTTCCTGTGCAAGTGAACCATTCAGGGCGACGAAGAAGTAATCTCTCCATCTTTGGAGTTGCTCCTCGTCTCTGCACAGCAGCTTTCCATTCGAACTCTTAACGGAAGAGTGCTTTCCCGCGAGCTCTTTAGTAATTTGGTACAGGCAACAACTGTGTTTGCCGCGTTGTCCATTTTTTCTGCGAGCTCATTTATCTGCCGCCTTTTATCACGCCGGACACTTCTCTTTACCTCCTGGCGTAATTGGGTTCAAGTTGATGACGTCTTTCCGAGTCGCTTGTAGAGTTCGTTATTTTTTAGAGCCCTCTTGAGTTCTATTTTTTGCCAAGTTGTGTCCGAGATCCAGTGTTGCTGATTTGGACATAGCCGATGCTCGTCTCCGCTGCCGTCAATATAGCTCCCTTTGTCATACACCACAGCTCTTCAATATTTGTGTCGTCAGAAACGTTTTGCTGGTTTAATATTTCTTGCAGGTTTCCAGCAAATTCTGGCCTTTTAATGCTCTCCCGCAGAAGGTCTACTTCGGGTCGCGTTGCACGTTTCTGAATGCGAATTTTAAGGGGGATAAGTTCTACTACCAAATGGTGCTCACTTCCAGTATCTGCTCCCCTAAAGGTCCTGACATCCTCCAGAATAATTATCCACCTGCGGCTGACGGCCACGTGATATATCTGATTTCTCGTTCTACCATAGGGCGATACCCAATTTCTTTGTGTATCCTCTTGTGGAAAAGTAAGTTTCACCTACCATGTGTTGGTGGGAACTACAGAATTCAACGAAAAGCTCACCATTATTATTAGTAACTTGGTTTAGGCTGTGATTTCCGATTGCGTGTTCAAGACCAGCGTTGTCACTCACAGCAGACGTCTTCTTGATTTTCTTTTCTCTCTTTTTTCGTAACATTTCATTCTTACTGGAGCTTGAATCAATTTTTTTTATTATGATAAATTATTAAAATGGTTAAAACAATGGCCAATCCCAATTTTATTCGGAAAAATATTTATTGTATTAATTAGTTAATTCCATAATATCTGGTTTTTAATAATAATGCTCTATAAAATGTCTGACACACAAGCTTCAAGCTGTAAAAATGTGGCAAGCATAACAATGTGTCAGGTTAAAAACTTCATCGTATAATCTACAGCGATGGGCACACACGTATAATATAGCTCTTGACAAGGCGGAGCAGAAAACGTGTCGTCTAAATCAGGTCAAATGCAAACGCCACGCAATCTCTTCCGGGATCCTTCAGGGGTAAATTTTATCACCTACCCCATTTCTTAATTTTATTAATGATTTGCTATCAATCCACTCCAACATCTTCGCTAAAGACAATAGTCTGCGTTACTCTTACGGCTTCGATAAAGCAAAAAAACCGTGTCAGACGCTGCCTTGACCATCGCGAACTACAACTCAATAAACAAGAACATTGAGCTCATTCTCGATTGGAGTCGCAAGAATCGTGTCAAATCGAATGTCTCCCAAACAAAATACTGTCTTATTTCCACATTTCCGTTCGTTTCTAATAGAACAACTCGCCTCTGAAACAATCTCTCGCAATCAGTATTTCCGAAATCCTACAACATCCAAGAGTTCAAACGCAGGGTTCACCGCTACCACCCTACCGAATCTTCATAATCCCATTTCAGAAACCTATTCCGTCTACCGCACTAAGCATACTAGTAGACATTGCGGACTGGTGGTACAAATGGTTATTCCTGAAATAGAACTACCCCACAAAATAATTCTTCAGTTTGGACCGACGTCATAAGATGCTTGTTACGCTATCTCGTGTAAATCCTTTAAAGTTAGCATACATATATTTGAAGAGACCGGAAATTAGTAAATGGTATTTCTTAACTTCGATCCTTATTTTAGTCAATTGCAACTAATATAAAGAATGGCCCATGATTTTAGTTGGACCTTATTCATTCCACGTCCCTCCCTGACAGCAACAGGATTCTACTTTTGAAAATTTCTGATTACTGTTATCAACAAAACTGGTGATTAATAATCTTTTTTTTTTATTTTGACTTGCTCAAAAAAAATGATAAAATCTGGAATAAGTAATAATCAGAGGAGACTAGATCTGGCTAATAAGATTCCTCACGACAGCACCACATCCAAATTAAACCATGTTTCATGAGAATTTGTAGTTGCACATTTGAATTGTCAAGATTTGAATTGTCATATTATCAATGGGTCGATCAATTTAAACATGGTTATCATAAAAAATCACTTCACTGTTAATATTGAAAAAACTGCTTTTATGATTAAACGTATATGAAATATTAATCCGAAAACATACCTGAAAAACATACTGATCTATGGTGTTTGAAGAACTATTTGTAGCTGTCATAAATATCTGTAAACATCCATTGCCTTTAACAGGTACTAGTTGAACTAAAATACCACTTTTATCTAAGGCCGTTAATTTAGGACCTTGCGACTGTATATCATTCTAAACATTAAATATTTAATAAAGTAAATGTAAAGTAATTATTATAGCTTTTTAGTATACCTGAATTTGTGTACTCTGCAACGAAAGATCATTCAAAAATGTATTTGATATAATACTAGTTTCGGCATTTTGTGTATTAAGATTTAATCCAGTTAAGTTTGTAATTGCGGACAAGTCGTTACCATTTGGAGTACTTTCACCTAATACAGTCGAATTAGTTACAACTGGTGTTGTTAAATCAATGCCGCCTAGCAAATCTAACAAATCTTGATTGTTTGTTTCTGCTGTATTATTTGCATTTCTTGAATTTTTTCTCTGTACAGTTGAATTGCTTATATCTGGTGGTAAATCAGTACCACTCAATAAGTCTAAGAGAATATTCTGAAATATGAGAATGTGACACAATTTATAATTTATTCAATATATTTAAAAAATAATTACCGATTGATCGCCGGAACCAAGATTAATACTTTCATTATCATCTAAACCATTCTCTATAAGCTCAGAACCATTTTCTTCTAATGAATTACCATTTTGCGGTGATACGCGATTAAATTGTAATGGTGGCATTTTTTCCAACAGTGCTGGCCGTAAATGATTGTTCGGTCCAAATAATTGCATAAATTCTACACCTCTTTGTTGTAAATCAACATTTAGATGACTACCAAACGTTTCGATGATTGTTCTGATTTCACTGATAAAATATTAAATGTGTTTAACGTTAAAAATAAAATAGGCATGTAAAATACTTACTCTTGACCCGCCTGTAGACGTGTACTTAATTTTGCCAATGAGACTAAAGCGTATTGCTTACTTGAAATAGATACCTGGGCTGATGTTAAAAATTTTTGATACAATGCTATAAGTTCGGTTTCAGTTGGTTTTTCGAAATCTGAAACATACACTTATTTATTTTATGATTATATATGCAGATCCTGACCGAAAAATTAGACTCACTGTAATATTTGTTATAATGATTTTCTAAAACATTTTTTTAAATTATCGACCATAAATGGTAGCTAACCCTATGCCTACCATATTCGATGACAACTATTTAGATAGAAAGGAATTGAAGAGTGACTATGTTAAAGAAGTATCATTGAAAAGGTATTAAAACGTCATAAATGTGTTGACAAAGGTCATAGTTGCTTTGCAGCATGGAGCCTAGAGATTTACCGAGGACCGAAGCATCGCAGTATTTTAACGAACGCTTGGAAAATCAAAGAATCTGAGAAGACGTTCGTCCAACACAAATTAAAAAACCTGCCGAAACCGAAGAAACCTCGTCCAACACAAATTATGAAGAAAGCGCAAATAAAATTTGGAGCCTATAAATTAATTTGCTAAACAATTCAAAAAACAGTTACTGTGATATTTTTCTTATTTTAAATATAATTAATATTTAAATTTCATTTTAGATTCCATTTAACGACGTATACACGCTTATTGTTCTGAATCAAGTTATTATTGGTACTGGCCGAAATAATGCTACCACATCCAGGCAGCCAATGCGCCAGCACTGGGGACCAGGGATGCTGGAGAGAAGTGGATTACTGGTAGAACACCCAAATTAAGCACACCGATAATGGAAATTCAATTTGTCGCGTGGAATGTACGATTGGGACATCACGTCGGTCAAAATTCATAGCAATGGAATTATTGAAATGCAAAATATCAGTAGCTGCGCTATCGGAACTACGACTTACCGGATCCGGGACGTTGATAATCGTCCCGCAAGGAATCGACGAAACGATGACGCTTTACTACTCCGGTGGTGAGACGAGAAGCCGGCGTCGGGCTTATGGTCGAACGACGGGCTGCCTGCAGCGTTCTCGCATTCCAACCGAAATCCGAGCGTTTGGCGGTTTTAATCATCGCACAGTGGGGCTCGTTCATAGAAGGTTCCGCTCAAAACTCAATTTTCGAAATGTGGAATTTTTTCAAAAAAATTGTATCTTCGTAGTTGTAATAATGTATTAGATCACTTGTAAAAATACTAGGTCGCTGAATACTGAGCGCATGAGCATAAAGTTCATAGTTTAGGCAAAATAATACTTCTGCGAAAAAGGAATGCCAGTTTATGCGCGATATAAAAACATTAATTTCTAACTTTTACGATAAAATCTATGGAAGTGTGTTATGTCGGAGATCAAGCAAGGTATGTTGATTCTTCTATAATTTTGTATTATATTATAAGTTCATTGGTTTATGATACAGGGCTTAAAATTTGTGGTAGTGTGTATTTTTGAGAAGGGGTTTTTTTAAATGACAATTTATCCTACAATAGTTCAAGATTCTTCTTTTACAATTGTTCTTTGTTTTATACCACATTAAATGAATGCGTCACTTGCCAAATCTAATAACTTCACCTTTGAATATTATTAACTGTAATGGCGAAATATATTCAAAACAAAGTTCTCCGCTAATAGAAGTATTAATACTTCTTATTATCAGAGAAATTTTTGAATATATACAGTTAAGAATCAATAAAGAATTTTAATTCAAAAGTAATCAAGTCTTGAAGGAATAACTTTTAAAAACTTGCCAATTCGACTGAGTCTCTGTTTAGGGTCAGATTCTGTTTATTAAAAAACTTACCGTCAATGCATTCACCATACATAAATAAGTCACCATATTCACCGATTGCCCACACAGCTACTTGTAATAGGGGTTGTTTATCTTCACAATGATTTGATACTTGTAGGGATTCCCAAAGTCGGCTTGTAATGTAAGTTTGCTCAATAACTGGACTACTTGATATCAATTGAATTGTGGACGAAACAACGTCATCTCGTACATAATTGCCAGCCTAGAAAATGTGAAAAACATATAATTAAATGTAAATAAATAAATAAATGCTGATGCTTACAGCTATCAAAACACTTAATTGTGTGTCCAAATGCCAACGTGTTGATGGTGCATATCGTTCTGCAGCCAATATCATTCCCGAACTACATTGTGCTTTAAATTCAGAATCTGCTTTTTCTAAAAATAGTAAAAGTTCTTTTGTCATCGTTCTGATATTTTGCGCATTTATTAAAGCAAATGATAATTCCATGGCTCTCCGACGAATAGAAACATCTGGATCTTTTAAACACTCCAATATTGTTGTTCTATGGCGCTGCACTGCAGACGTATCTGCATGAACAGTACGTAATAGTGTATTAAGAGCAACATAACGAATATTTTTGTCACTATTTAATAAAAAGCGACCCAAAATATTAACAGCAAGTACACGCAAGCCACTCTCAGAACTGAAAAGGTAACATTTTTTTATAAACATAAATAGGTAATTGTTATTGTAATAATTACCGAATATCCATAATTGATAAAACCGTTTCATATAAAATAGTATTTCCTACATTTTTACTAGTTTCTGTATTAGTAGCAACTTGCGCTAAAATATCGTTCATTGCTTCAGACGCATCTGGATCATTATGGCCAAGGATGCGCAGTAATCTCAATATTTTAACTTGTAGGAATGGATCACTAACTCCGCTAACATCATGCTCTGGTGAATATCCAGCCAATATTAGATTTTTAAGTATGCGCACTAAGTTTGGTACAATCTAAAGAAAAATGTAATGTGAATAAAATTCTGGTTCAAAATTCCTAAGAAATATGAAAAATATATTTTTCCTTGTTTAGCGTTCATTTATTTCAAGTTTTAGCGATGCATACCTCTCGGTTTCCACTATCCTGGCAAGCAACATACAAATGTATAATTAAAAAAACTATTTCGTTGTAATAATATTAAAACGATCTCGTTTTTGCATGCAGTTTTATTTTGTTTTTGTTTTAAAGGCAATTAAATGAATTATTTACTTTCCGTTTAGTCCTACATTTATTTTTTATAAGTACAAAAGGGTCATATGTTAAACATTTCAACCACTTACGGCGACGAATCGATTGCCATAAGCACGTTTAGTGCTGAAAATTTCGGCAAACGCAATTCATTTTTATTAGTGCCAACAAGATCTGATAAGGAGATACTGTGGTCAAGTCCACAGCTATAGGAAATCGACCATAGAACAAAACTGACTTAGATTTGAGGTATTTTGGTGGCCTTTGATTTAATATTTTTGAGATGCCAATTGAATATTTTGTTTAATGTGTTCTAATAAATTCATAAGTGCAAACAATGTGCATTTTTGGTGTATCTCATCATTCAGAAAAAAAGTTAATACGTTGCTTTATATTTGAGATTTATGTATAGTTGTTTTCAAACCTCGTGACATCCCGCGCATGTTCCCCAGCTAAGCTCTTAAAAATGTTTAAAAGTTCAGACACTCCTCCTATCAAATCACTTGCTGTCATGTAATCAGTCGCGACTGCGTATTGCTAAAGGGAGGTGTATTTTTCTGGGACTTCAATGATTATTTAAAAAATTTACAAATTATGACTGAAAAACACCCGTTTTTATATATGTATATATTTTTTTAAGGTTTTTATATTTTACACATATTCCACAGAAATAATTTGTAGTAATTTCTACTAAAAAATACGAAATTTGTGTTTTTATCACTTTGATTACTAGATTTTTGACATTTTCCGCCAGTCGCAAGCGCGCTTCTGCCTGGGGAGGTTGTGTTGCTTGCAGCTGCGGAGAACTCTCAATTTATGAATGAAAATGCTCATATTTTTAAAAGAAATTTTTCCATTCTTTTAATTTATTTTAAATTTAGTGATGAGAAATTATAGTAAAATTATGCTTATTACGATGGATAAACTGACTTGGTTGAGCAGGAGTTTTACATGTATTTAAAAGCTCTGCTCAATACATATAAAGATTACTTAACTTTATTCATCCGGCATGCGCACACCCCTTCCCAAATTATTTTGTTGAGTTTTTTCTGAGTTTGTTGCCTTTTTAAGTTAAAAGAGGGGAAATGATAGAACAAAATTTATGAAATTGGGCAACGAGGTGCGCAGACCGCAGAACCCTTCAAATTATTTGTGTCACGGCGTTTGAAAACTTCTATACATTTCACTCAATTATGTCGTAATAAACATGTTCAATATAGGTGAACAAAAAACTAAATCAAAGCATAACGTCGTCCTGACAGGAGAAAGTTGTCATGAACTTGTTAACTAACCAGCAAGAAGTTTTAGGGAGTGAAAAAAGGAAACGAAATAATGGTTGACTAGGAATGTGTTGATCGAATGTGGTATTTCGACAAGAAACTACGACAAGAAGAGAAGCACTGAACAAAAACGAGAAGCAGACAGTTCTATAAAAATCCTAATGAAAAGTAGGCCGTATGCAACATAAAATATGAGATAGCCTATTCTTCCAAGAGATAATGATTTTCAACGAGCACTTCGTAGCTTTTGTGCTCGGGGTAAGTTTTATGGTCAGCAAGGAGATGAAGCCCATCATTATCAACTTTAAAGCAATAAATAAAGGGTACCCCTTAACAATCATTAGTACTGCTAATTCCATCTTAGGCAGATGTTGAGATCGATTGGTTCAGTAATGAATGCAAGCTGGCAACTGGACGAATGCAGCAGGCTCAGAGAACACGGTGACGCGAGGGAAATATGAAGAGCTCAGAAAAGAAGAAAAGCGAGTAAACAAAACAGGTGGAAACGCGAAGCTGAGAGAAAAATCCCGTTTGTGAACTAGAACAGTACAGAGTGAAGGCTGCACCAGGAGCGGCAGTTCTACCTATGGCATGACACAATTCACACCTCGTTGCACATACTACAAAAGAAAGAGGATAATCTGATGACAGCTTGCATGAATTGCTAAAGGGCAAGCTAATTGAGGAATTGGAGGCTTCAGTAATATCTGATGATAATCCTACGATGCTCCCCGCCAGGCTTAGAAAAAGCTAGCAAAGCCAGAAACCGGCTCAAAAACAACATCCTGAAAAAAGCAAACAATTATCGCGGGCACCAATTATCGCGGTACAGCATACAGCGGGGCCTCAGTAGTCTAGGGGTAAGGCGTCTGACTACCATCTCTGAGGTTCCGGGTTCGAGTCCCGGCCAGCCCCACGGTCCTTCGCCTTTTCCACTTTCCCACCTACATAATTTTCCTTCTTTCTTCTTCCCTCTTTACATTTCTGATTCCTCCTGTCATAGCCTTCCTTAGCTTTTTCCCGCTCTACCAAAAAGCGCATGTCATCGGTTGGTTGATGAGATTCAACTCGTTTCAGGAGGCATAACAGTCAAGCGAGTTGTTTCTCGATGCCCCGATGTCAAAGTCGCGATAGTAATGGTTGGGAGTAGGTGAACTAAAAATGTCGCAGGTAGGTTGTGGCAGTTCCTTCCTCCCCGGCCAGAGCTGCTGTTCGGCATTGCACTCTATACGAAGAAAATAGATTGCCGACAGTATAAAGGGCCTTTCCTGAGACTCTACTTTCCACATAAAAAAAACGAAGCACTATAAGATAATCGAAGGGTATAAGATAATCTCAATTATCCTACATAATAGCCATAGCCTCATACCCTAGAAACACCTGACACCTTTTCAACTTGGCGTTGGAGAAAGTAATACAAGATGGGGCAGAAGGGAGGTGAGATTATATCAAGAAGACCAATCGTCCACAAGTCCCCCCATTTAGAGACATTGACATAGTTGGAAGATCAGAGCTGTACAGGAAAATTTTATCCAGATTGAGCGGGCGGCACGAAAGCTAGAACTGCACATCAACAGAAGCAAAATGAAGTGCTTGGTGGCCTCATCTGCAAGAACACTTCACATCGGTCTCACAATCTAGATGTGTGAGAAAGGACGATTCCGGAGGCTATACAACGACGAGATTTATGATCGCGACACATGTAGACGTTTTAAATAAAATAAAGCTCGGTAGGCTCCGGTGGGCAGGGCACCTGCTCGGAAAGTTCTATGCGATGTTCGGCAGCGAAGGAGTCCAACCTTCCCTGAAAGGATGGTGTAGGCCAGGACTCCTGGAATTTAAGGATACCAATCTGGATGATATTGGCTCAGAATCAGGACCGGTGGAGAAAACAGTTGCCAGGCGCGAAGATCGGTCCCCGATTCTAGAGCGTTAAAGAAGAAGACTTAGTAGCTTTTATAGCGTCTAGGCCATCTAGGAATAAGCTGACCACGTTGACTGTCCTCTAGGCAAACGTTTATGAAAAACTCTTTGATGATTATAACATTACAAATGGCGTAAATAATGACGATATTTTATGCACCTTGCCTACAGTAATATGAATCGAAATAAAAACACTTTTACCAAAGTTGTTCAAACTATGCAGATAGTTTAGTCAGGGAAGTTGCTGGCATCTTCGGCCCCAATATAAAAGAACAACAACGCGTGCACCCATAGCCAGAAGTCTATTCAAGGAAATCGCAACTGTGGCTATTCATTTTCTATGGTGCATCCACACTACGCGGACTTAGCTCACAGTACACAGTCAGAAGTGTCTAAGTGCAATTTTGACGATTTTAAGTTTATTGCATTTTTGTATTCAGTATTTTATCGTTAATCATTGTTATAATTTTTGTCTTAAACTTAGCTGTGGTTGCTGAGTTATCCGACCGGCAAAAGTGCTTCTGTGAACAATTCTCGAAACACATATTTTTCACTTAAGCACTTCTGGTTGTGTACTGTAGATATACCCTTTTGCCTTTTTTAATATAGAGTTTAATGACTTTTTTTACGATATTTTTAATGGCAAAGGCAGTACGGCCAAACTGAGCGGAGAAAAGGCTAGGCATTGTACGTCACACAATACGGGCTTTTCAAAAGCAAATTGATTTGTTTTCTCAATTTACTCACTATTCAGAAAACTAAAAGCTCATGCGCGCTTTTGGATCTAAGTCCGCGTAGTGTGGACGGCCTTAACACGAAAAAAAATGTTTCATGTGAACAGCCCGCAGGTTATTCAGTAAAAGTGTGAGACTAGGCGTACGTTCCAAACTTTCAAAACGCCCACTTTACTAAAGAACAATCTTTGAAATGGATTATATCGATTCAAACCTAACGCACAAAAAGGAGCGTTGTAGGCTTGGGCTTTTGCTTTGTACTATTGATACGCTTAGTGAAGGGGCCATAGTTTGCGAAAACAGAGCAATGTCGGTGGGTTACATATATCGGCTGAATATATATAATTAGGTTACTTTCCAAAGCAGACCTTAGAACCAAGAACCAAGAACAAGGTGGACAAGTAAACTATGGAAGTAAAAATCAAGAAGTTTAATAAATAAAAAGCCTAAGCCCATGAGCCGTTAATGTGTTAAGAGTAATTAATTATCGTAAATTCTATATCTCAGCGTTTGTATAGCATATTATAATTTTATTGAAACGGGAATATATTTACCAAAATAGTTCAACACACACTAATATGGAATAATAATTGTTAGTATAGTTAATACTATTCCTCGGAATTGTGCAACGTTATTGCCATTATTCTAAAAAACGTTAAAACAAAACATATCCAATTGCAATTTGTAAATGTTTCTTAGGTATCGAGATTATTAGTAAATTTTCATCCGAATTTATGTTATTCCCAATTGAATTTTTCCTGTTTTCAAATAAATTTCGAAAATAGATTTTGATTTACACAAATTATTGCGCCCTATATTCAAGCAAACTTTATAAGGAAATTTTACATAGCACTGGAAATAGCGAAAAATAATTTTAATATTAAAATAAAGT
This sequence comes from Thereva unica, assembly GCA_949987705.1. Taxonomy (NCBI): domain Eukaryota; kingdom Metazoa; phylum Arthropoda; class Insecta; order Diptera; family Therevidae; genus Thereva; species Thereva unica. The sequence continues at coordinate 66,868,044 of OX465284.1, forward strand.
ATCATTAGCAACTACTTTTTTTTAAGGAGAAGTATACATTTATCCCAACATAGTCTAGTTATTAAGACTTGTATGCATGAATTATGAAAGCATGCACCCAATATGTGTAACATCATTTTACAAATGGGAAAAAATCTTTTTCAAACAAAGTCATAAAATTCGATACACATTTTGTTTGGTATATGAGGAAATAATTCATTAAAAATATTTTAGTAAAATTTCAGGTACATCTATATGGCGGCAATGTCATACATTAGTTGATTAATCAATTTAGGTTAGAACAATATGCCTTAGCTAATCACAATGGGTCCCATCATGGTTGGCGCTTGAAGTGACAAATGGCGCGGGACTGAAAAACGGAATCATAGTTCATGACAAAAACTGACATTTGTCGGAAAACACGAATTGAGGCGTATCAAAATTGGCCCTATGATACGCCTGCATTCGTTTTTTCCTACAACTGTAGGTTTTTTTTCGAGAAACATGATTCAGCTTTTCAGCTTACGCGCCATTTATCACTTCAAGCGCCAACCATGATCAGTTAGTATAATAGAAAATATTGCAATTTTTGATATTTCCACCCAATTTTATGTTTTAATTTGTAAAATGATGCCTTTAGTATCACATTCTTAAAAATACTTCTTAAAAGAATTTCTTTGCAATGCATAGCTCTTCAGAAGCTTTTGATAACACTAAATTCATACCAATTCCACATACCTTTTTAAAGTGATTTAAAGTATCAACGCTATTTTCACACATTTCTGTTATTAACGTGACTCCTGTAATTAATATACCTGTGGTAATGAAACAAACAATGTATTATTTACAACATGTCACAGAATTATACATTTAAAAAATGATTTACCATGATTCTTTTCACTTAATAATGATCTAGTTGCTGGTAAAAATATTTCCATTAATTCAGGAACACGTCGTATCACACGGAAAGCACATAATGCAGCCTTTTTTCGTATGTAGGTGTTTGGTGACTTCATTAATCTTTCAACTTCGCTAGCAAGATCTCTTGCCATTTCTGGTGATGCTATTGCTCCCAATGTGCATAAAGCCAAACCAACAACAAATTGCGTTGAACTATTTAAGTCACTAAGGATTAAAACATATTTAAGCATAAATTAAATATTTCATTTAGATTCAATTATTACTAGTCATAGTCTAAAGGATGTTTTTATAAAATTGAAGTTGAGTTTTATTCAGTTTATAAAGTACATAATGTATTTTGTTTTACATTTTAGACGTGATAATAAGTAGTTTTTTGCAGGAAATATATCAATACATTCTTGATCGAAGTATATTTTGGAAAAAACCTAAGGCTAATTTAAAGCGGTTCTCAGAAAAGTTAATTACAAGAATCCTTACATTATAAAATATAAAAATCCTTTTCAACAATTAATATAAAACCTTGCTTATATATTTTCAATTTAAAAAAAGTTACAGGAAACTCTGGCGACTTACTTATACTCCAGTTTGTTTTTTTATTTTATCCTGTCGATTGAAGCTACGATCATCACTAAAACTACAATTTGAAATGATTTTAGTAAGCCCCCAATTATCAAAATAGGAACTCGATTTTTTAGGCCTTTCTGGGCTTTACCAATTGTGATACCTTAAAATAGTAACGCCGTTCATTAAGAATATTATTCTCTCTGTAATTGTTTTGCTTATTTCGGTAGAACATAATAATTTTGTCAGTGGTGCTTGAAAGCGCTTTTTTTGTACTTTATCTAACAACGCCAAGGTTGTTTTCGAAGCGCTAGAGGAGGAACTTACACCTCCTAAGAAATCCCAAGCTATGAGATGCTTGTCTGGGGATTTGGAATATTACAATGTTTCTATGTTAGCTTGAAAATCTCAAGAACTCGAGCACGTATATGTTCTGCCTATTAGAAGCTCCATATTAGCTTGAAATGAGTTTGGGTACTTGAGCTGACATTTGAAGTTTTTATTATATTTCTTTCTTTTCCATCCATCCAATGCCGCTACAGCCCAAAGCCTTGGCCTCCTCTATGGCATTTCTTCAAGTTTGATCCGTCGATCCCTTTCAGCATGTCTCCAGTCCCGGATGTTGAGCATTGCTTCTGCGTCAGCCGTCACAGAATCGATCCATCTCCTCCTGGGTCTACCAACTGTTCTATTTCCCGTAACTTCTGACGCCATAAGTCGTTTTGGGATACGATTGTCCTTCATCCTGATTATGTGGCCGGTTAGCTTCAGTCTGTTAATTTTTGTTAAAGTTGACAGTTCTGGGTGGTTAAAAATTTCATACAACTCGATGTTATACTTCCTTCTCCATAGTCCACCCTCTTTGGGCTTATTATGCATCTGAGAGCTTTTCTCTCAAACCTGTTGGCTCGTTCCTCTATGTCCTGGGTCATAGTCCAAGTCTCGCTACCATAACACAGTACTGTTTTGTAGATTGAGAGTTTCTTTTTCTAGAGCACAAATCTTGAATGCAGTATTTGTTTTTGGGCATTAAAAGTTTTTCGTTTCTTTTTGTGATTGTAGACCCAAGGTACACTGTTTTATCGTCTACTTCTAGGTTATGTTCGTCGATGGTTATCTTCTTCCCATTCTAAATCTTCCTGCTCTGGATTATTGCATCACCTTCGCTTTCTCTTCGTTTATCTTCAGGCCTATGTCCTTTGCCGTCTCTTTTCATTCGACATAAGCTGTTTTGCTGCCTTCCAACAAGTTTCACGTCATCCGCATAACCAAGTAATTGACTGACGTTTTACTTATCACCCATTTTAGGGCGAGGTTGGAGTGCATTGGGGCCAGCCTCTCCTTGTCTAAGTCCTTGTCGAATTCTTCTATTACAACATTTTGGAATCTTACCTTCGCCAGTGCGCTGTTCGTCGCGCATTTGATTAGTTGTATAAGCTTTGAGGGAACTCCTAGCTCCGATAAGATCTTGTATAGCCTCTCTCGGTTTATAGTCATATGTCGACAAATACCTGTTATACATCTCCCGAATTTGCTTGACCTGTTTGTCCTAAAACCAACTTAATATTCTCGTATAAGGTCTTCCACTATAGGTTCCAGTTTTTATTTCACGAGGATTGTGAAGGTTTTGTAGCTGGTGCTGACGAGTGAGATGCCTCTGCTATTACATCGTCTTTTCATATAAAAAAAAATCGTCGCCCGGCGATCTGTTGCTTTTTTGCCTTTTTACAGCTTCACGTACCTCATCTAGTGTTGGTGGTTCTATTGAGATATTATCTTGAGGAATTACAAATGCCTCTGCCTGTGGATCCTCGCTTGGTATGAGAGTAGGATTTAATAGGTTCTGAAAATACTCTCTCCACCTTTCTTTTATCCTTTCAGGATCTGCTAGTAGGTTCCCATCTATGTCTTTGCAGATGTCCGTTCGTGGCTGAAACTTATTGGTGATCTGACGAGTTGCTTTGTACGCTTGTCCGATTCTCCCTTCATTGAAGTATTCGTTTATCTGTAAAATCCTCCTGTTTAGTATTCTCTCTACTTCTTTCTGCAAAGCTTGTCTGCAATTTTTCTTTTTTGCTTGAAGGCTTCCATCGTCGCTCTTGTTGGTCTTGCGATGTACTCCCGGAGGCTCTAGCTTCTTTTTTCAATTGCGACTCTAGTCCTGGTCAAACCAGTCCATTCTAGTCTGTCTGGGGGCTTCTGCTGCCCCCTTTATGCTGCTTTTGATTTGCTCCCATTTGTCGTTGATACTGGGCTGTTCTGCATCTCTCAAATTTCGTACGTTAGCATTCTGTTAGGCATCTCTTAGTGCTTCCAGTTTTAGCTTATCTATATCGTATTTTAGTTGAGTTGCCCTCTATGCGTTTTGGTTGCTCTCCGGGTTCTCAACTTCACCTTGAACAGATAGTGGTCCGAGCCCTAGCACGCTCCTCTCATTATTCTTACATTCAGTATACTCGTGGCACCTCTTCTCTCAATTAAGAAGTGGTCTATTTGATCCCGTCTGGTGACTGCCACATCATCTTATGGATATTTTTGTGCGGGAATATTGAGTTTGAACTTGCGAGATCGATCAATTTACTACCATTGTCATTGGTAATGTTGTGTAGGCTATGCTTTCCTATCACTCCTAGGAACTCCTCTTATTTTCCTACTTTGGTATTCATATTTCCAAGCACCATTTTAATGTCATTTGACGGTATTAAACTGATGCGAGTTTTGTTAATTCTTGGTAGAATTCCTCTTTCTCCTCGTCTGTCTTCTCTTCTGTGGGCAAGTGGATGTTTATAAGACTAATGTTATGTAGCCTTGTTTTAATGGGAAGCATTCATATTCTATTGCTTACTGGTTTAAAGTTCAGAATCAGTGATTTTATTTGCTTCTCTTTGATTTTCTTTCTTTTATCGTACTATTATTTATTTAATAATAATTTAATCTCCTGAAGTTTCCACAAAATTTCTTTTAGACTAATTGAAAGCCTAATTTTCACAATCTCGAGCACTCAAGCTTTCAAGCTCGATTTACATAACAAGCACTGATCAGAAAAATCTTTTTCATCGACTCCAGTCGAGCTGCTTGCGTTTACATTTGTACTTGAAGTACGCTTCAAGTAAGCTTCAAGCTGTCATGAAAATGCACTATATGTCAATCTGTCACAAGTCTTAGGCTAATGACACGCCTAATATGTTAAGGGATGGGTCGGCCATTAGTCCACGAATGGAGAAGTGTTGCACTCTTTATTGGGAATAATACATTATGTAATTGGTTTTGGAGGGGTTAAATTCTGCACGGTTGCTTCCCCAATGAAAAATGAGTTCAATGTCTTTGTTTCTTGAGTTGTGATCATCAAGACAGAATCTGGCCGTGCTTGTCTTGCATTATCAAAGGCGTATAAGTAACGCAGCGTAGTGTCGTCAGCGAAGGTGAGAAGAGAGTTGGACGGGATTGAAAGTAGATATAAGTAAATTATAACATTAAGAAATAAAGCAGGTGATAAAATTAACCCCTGGGCGACCCCGCAGAGATAGGATGCGGCCGGGAAGGAAACTCTCAATCCAATTCTGAAGAAGTGAGTCTACACCAATAGCTTTGAGTTTAGCTAACAAGGCTGAGTAACTCTTTCAAAAGCCTTGGAGATCTCTAGAGCAACCAGACTAGACTTACCAAATCCGTGCAAAATTCGGATGAGGTGTTCGGTAAGGCAAACTTAAAGATCGCCAATGAATTTATTTTGTCGGAAGCCGTTTCTCGTTTAAGTATATCCCAGAAGCTCTTTGTTGATTATTGTCTTCATGGTGTTGGAAGAGAATAGAAGTTATGCTATTGAGGGGTAGTTGGAGGAAATACTGGAGTTACCTTTTTGGGTATGGGCTGAGCATGTATGAGTTTCCAAGATACTGGATATATTCCGGAAAAATATAATAGGACATGAGGCGAGCAGAGGTGCTAATTACGTCCGCACATACCCGATTAAATCATCTGTTTGGCCTGGGCTTCACATTCACAGATTTGGTATAATAGGGAATGAATAAATGCAGGAATGTATGTATGATCCTGGTGATACGAATAGTGGCAGAGTTGTCGTTTTTGTTTAGGAAACATCGGGCACAGTCAGCCGATTGGAAAAAATTGATAAGCACCAGCCAATCAGCCTTCCAATAATGCTACACAATTCTCTTAGTTGGTTTGAGTGGGGTGAGAAAGTTGTATGTGAAGTTACCGCTGATTATACAGCAGCCGAAATTGCCGAGAGGTGAATCAATTTCGACGGATTATCTCTTTGAGTGAGAAATAAGAAATAGGGCAAGGAAATGGGCACCTTGATTAGCGACTTCGGGGACTTTCGTAGGATGATCCACAATTTGACGTTGAATATTGGAATCTTTGTTAGAAACACTGGTGCCATTTGAATAAGTCAGCCGGTATATATTTTTAACATTGAAATCACCCGCAACAATGATTGAGTTCACACTGGGGTTTGGATGACAAGAATTCGAGATATAATGGAGTTATGTTAGGATTTCTGTTTTCGGAAGATGATTTTAATCCAGAGGTAGTTAAAATCTGAAAACGTGCTATTATACTTTTTATGGAAAGCCATGTCATCCGCAACATAAATGGCAATACCCCTACGGGGTGAGAGGTTGTGCATGAAATGTAACCTGACACTTGGTAATGATCTAAGTCAGTTTCAGAAGATATTTGGGATTCTCTAAGTGCGAAAATTAAAATTAAATTAAATTAAAGTGCGGGAATTAAATTCGTTAAGTGACTTTCTATAAAAGAAAAATTTGCATGAAGTCTACGACTGTTACAAACGTAAACGTAAAAATGTTGTAACGGGACTTCAGTCGCCCAGGTTCGACTTCAGTCGCAATTTGTTCGCCTATTGAAACCGGGCAAATTTCATCGACCGACAGACATCGGCCGCGACACCTGCTGGTCCGACTACGAGTATGAATGAACTTTTCGTCAGTCCTATGTGCGTTCGTTAAGTTCTGCCAGTGGCCTTCGTTTAGAACACGTACATGCAGCAGTTCGATTTCTTTTTTTATTTTGAGCTGACGAATAATGAGCGAAAAATACCATCCGAATTGTATGGGGCCCAATGCTGAACACAGTTGAGATAGTATTATGCTTTAAGACGGTATGTAAACCTTTAACGTAACAAAAATCATATATGGAGGTCGTACTGTCAGCCAGAACGTCGCCCTTAAAACTTCTTAGTAATCATCCATTTTTAGCCAGGGTTTGCATTGAGTTAAACTCGTCATATCAAGCTTTGTAATTCAAGTCCAGGGAGCAATTATCTCTTCATACATTCCATTTTATAAAAAAATCACTGTTGCATTCTTCCAAAGAGTGGAAGATATAATGACCAAGACTTGGACACGCTACTATAATAACCGGGGAACAACAAAATACTACATTTGAATTAATAAATACAATTGATGCCTTTGCGCAAAGTTGCAGGAGTATGAGCATACAATTTTTAAAAAGTATCAAAAGTTCACAAATACTGCTAAAACTCTTTCAGCCTTTCTACTATTAATTATAACTATTGGCACCAGACACGGAAAATATGTGACATGTCCGTGGATATAATGAAAGACACGGCGAGAAAGTTGAAGCAAAATTCGCTTCACAATTATAGAAATACATAGTATAATAAATCATATAATCTGACGATTTATATTCTAACCAAAATAATACTACATCAAAACCCGATAAATATTAATATAATGAACGAATAAATATTTAGAAGAAACAAGGTAAAAATGGTTCTAGCGGGTATCATCCGCGTGTAATGAAAAATGGACAATCAGAATCACCTTCATTAGAGTCTCAAGGATGGATACTGTATGATACTAAGTGTAATCGTGCTGGTTAGTGTTTCTATGAAAAATTAATGTAAATTGGTTTTTATTATCAACTTATGTTATAAAAGCTGGTAAAAACGCATTTAAATTACTGGCAAGCAACTATTTATTCTAAAATTGTCACGCGAGTTTTCTTACAATTTTCACATCTTCTCAGTGTCTCTAAATCCACAATTTTCATAACTTTTCCGGGTCTTTAACTAAGCCCACAGATTCAGTGTCTGGTGCTATGAGCCACTTCCGCAAATTTTATGTGATTAATACTTACTTCTTTAAGCAGTTTGTTATTAATAAGTGAACATTATGTCTTTCGTCTAAGAGCAACATAGCTCCTAAATATCCTATGCGCTTATCGGTGAATCTCGGACTGGCTGTTAACTTAAGACATTCGAGTTGTCCAAAATGAGCTGGGTAACCCAGCATATGAATATAGAGTAATTTTGCAATATTTCTACACCTTCAGACAAAACAAAAAACACAAAATTAAATTAAGCTCAATATATGTTCCATAAATTTTATACCTCCACACAGAATCTTCTTCCCTAAAAGTGCTCCTAATATATGCACATTCTTTGTTTACAACAGCCCTTTCTTCTGCGGCAGTACGAGCAGCTCTAATCTGACGAATTAGGTCCCTCAAACGCGTAGGTGTCGGCATTCTCACTTCATTGAAAATGAGAAAAAAGATCAATTACATGACCAACCAACCACAAGAAAAAAAAAATATATGTACATTTTATACAACATATAATGTTAATGATTTGAATCAGGTCAATTAAAGAATTCGCATAAGGTAGGCACCACTTACCTCTTTCAACAGCTTCATTAATTGCTTGTCGTATCGAAGCCATGTTGAGACCCGGGTTAAATCTGTAATATGTAAAAACCATGCAAAACAAATTTTTAGTAAAAACATGAAGAAAAAAAACTGAATCACTCTCGTTTAAAAAAACCTAAAGACGATTAATTACCCATGCTCGGAATTCATTATGAAATTTTGTACAACACATTTAACAAATAACTAGACAAAATGATGAGGAATGTTTTCGTTTCACGATTTTATTACCAAATTTAAAGTAAATTACGCAAAAAATAAATAAAAGTCACAAGAAATGCAGAGAAGCAGTACGGAGACCGAACACTTTTGTGACGATGACATTTTATTGCTGAATATCAGCAATTTTTTGCTGAAACCATTGATTTGTGTTTATAAACATAATTTGAAACTTAGATGGCGCCTTGAATTTTATGAAACAGCATTCAGGTGTCGTTGCATATTACATGTCTATATTATTTTAGCACACACCCGATCTTGTCGGTGAATAAATTTTCTTGTTAATTTTATCATTATCACACTAGATACAAAAACAAACCTTCTGTTTTGTTCTGGAGGAAGCACACTCCAGTCAGATTCGTAGTATGGATACATTTTGTATTTTAATTTTGTTACATACTTTACTACTTAATTATTATGAATAAATTTTTCTCTGACTGAATCATACATAACTAGCACACTTTACTACACAAGAAAATAACAAAATTAATATATGCGCATTTAAGGGTTTGAAGTAATTAGTTTTCGAGTTTTTAAAATCTTTAAATTACTAAAGCTAAATTAAAATTACTGCCCAGCCTGAACTCACAGTAAAGTAAAACTGATAACAACACAAAGTTATCAGGCATGATAAGAAAAATTCTCCGATATCAAACTTCAGGCTTTCCACGTATACCGATACCCGAGGAAATTCATTTCATACACCTGTGAACGCATATGTTTACTTTAAAACTCCGAGTTAGAAATTGCTCGTTCATTTTCTTCATGTTATTTTATAGCTAAACATTTATTTATTGGCGCGAGATAAACTTTAAAGTCAATGTACAAAATAAAATAAATAAATGAATTCGTTTATTTTTATCACAATCATTAGTCACAAAAGGATTATATTTAAAATATAAGAAGTCGCTTATTAGAGTTATCTAATTTTTTTCAGAATTGCCTAAAAACGTTTTTGAGATAATTGACAGTGAAAACACCTGTGTAATTGGTACAATAATGCTATTAATTGATTACACGTTATTTAAGCGACTTGTCTTTTAATATTTAATAGTGTTTATTTATTTTCCAGATTTCTAAATTATAGTTATTTTGTAGTGTATATGCAACGTAGTGTGAAAATTAATACACAAACAGTAATACTCTCTCCTTAAGCTTTCTATATTCATATTAACGGTAAATTATCAACTAACTAGTAAATGAGTAATCCTTAAGAGGCTATAGCATGCTTATGAAACTTTTTAGGCCGTGCGCCAATTCATCATTTCGAAAGTCAATTTGTGTGAGCATTGCACTTATTTGGGAATCGGATTCATTTGGGTGGATCAGAATGAAGAAGGAAAAAATCGAAATATTAGAAAACAAGAAATATACTAAAATACGTAAATTAAAATCAACGAATTTCAAAGCGGCCATGGAGATAGGCCAATGTTGACCCTCGTTCTCGCGACAGTGAACTTATTTATTTATTTATTCGCCAAACAAGGCACAATTAAACTAGTAGTACAAGACACTTAAATTAAAACAAGCAAAACAGTCTTTTAATAATTGAATTAAAACCTACTGTCAAAAGAGGGGGAGTTATGTTATGAGTATTTTCTTATAAGATGCCTTGTTGAGTGAAGGAGAGAAACAGGAGTTATGACAGATTTACGAAATGATCCACCTGATTTAACACTATGCTGTTGAGATAATAGTACAGCTTTTGTGTGTTTTTTTCCACGGGAGAAACATCAGTTTGGGGTTTAATGACGCTATAAATTTTGAGATCATCCGCGTAGAAGAGATGTGGAATATTTATTAGTTTTTCCGATAGTTCGGAGATGAAAATATTGAAAAGAAAAGAACCGTGTTGTTGCTCGTTAAATAGGAGATATATGGTCGGGACTATTACCTTTTTTTAATGTCGACATTATTCAGACCTGGAAACAGAAAGAGGTTTACCATTTATAAGGGGGGTGCCAGCGTGCGCACCAATTAAGTCGTCTGTTACACAGGACATGGGGCTATAAATCTCACCAAACATATTACAAATTACTTGAGGACACGAGGAGTGTTTCTACCATTCATCATTGTCTTTGAGTAGCCCGAGATCTTCCGTTTAATATAATCAAACAATTTTTTGGAATCACTTATGATGTTATCTCTAACAGTATTAATATATGCAGTGTAGGCTTCTCGAGATCTAAGGTTAAATTCTGAGGTTAGCCTGATGTATTTAGAATTCAATCGGTCGTTTACATATTTGGTTTTTCTGATCATATTATATAATATATTTCTTTGATTACGGAGAAATCTAGCCTGTCTATCCAGCCATGCATGGTTCCGATACCTTATTACGTTTTTTTAATTTTGGGTACATATTTGTCGATGATGCTGAAGATGATATCGAAGAAGCATGAAACTATCTCGTCAAGATCATTACTAGATAGCCTATGTTCCCAGTCGACTAGGGATAATTCAAAGCCAATACTGTCCAAGTCCGCATTATTAAAATAATAAACAATTGTATTGTTATATGATGTACGATTATTGGGGGGAGGGATTATCTTCGTCGGAGACGGGTAAAATGCATCCTCGTATAAATTGGTGAAGATAAGGGCTAGCCATTTACCACAAGAATTTGGTGTCGATAAACTTTATATCGACGGCATTAATTGGAAGTAATTTATTATATTCCTCGTCCCCGAAATATTTGGCCGGTTAAAATCGCCCAGGATAAATATGTCGTTACCGCAGAGCGTGTCGTTAGCTTCCGCCACTATATGTAATAAATCATCATAATTAGATTCTTCCGGCTGCGATCAACAACTTTATCAATTTCGCTTCAGAAGAAAAATCCGATTACAATCAACATCCGCCTTTAAATACCATCATTGAAAACTATACTCATTGAGGGTATCTACACTGGTATTCTTTCCAGTTCTTCTTTCTTTCGTTTTCCGCACATTTCCCCCTCTTGTCCCTTTTATTAAACTAGATTTACAAATACCTTATTTTGCATCATTATTATTGATATTTTCAACATCTCCACTCAATCAGCGAAGCTCGTATGAGAGTTGGGAGCCCTCATTCATCAATTTGGTATCACATTCAAAAGCTTAGAAGTGCTGTTAACAAGTGTTTATCACAAAAGAACAATAGTGAAAATGAGTAAAAATAATAAATACAAACACATATTTAAAATTTAACTAATTTAACAATTAATAACGCCGAACCTCCTCTATCAGATATTTCTTTAGCCTTTCCGTGAATGTTGCCAAAGATGGAGCCAATTTGATGTAGTCCGGCAGAGTGTAGTAATTCCACCGCCGTATTAAAAGATTCTTTTTTGTCCTCTCCGTTCTAGGTTGCGTTGATCTGAAGTTGTCTCTGTTTTTTGTAACGTAGTTGTGTATGCACAATTACTAAATTTAATTTCAGATGATTTTTCTTCAACTTATACACGAACTTTGCCTTTTCCATTCGGATGATCTGGTTCAGCGGCCTATTTAATACTAATAGTATTTAGACATCTGTGCTCACTCGTTGAGAGCACTGCGACCAGTTAAGCGATACTAAATCGAGTCCTAGAAGCATTACAGACCTGAACCGCTGTTTCTCGTTTCTCTCTCTTCTCTATCTCTCTTTAAACACCGTTTCGGTAACAGTTAAAAGAATATGTGTGGACCCCCATATTATATACAAGCGCTTTCTTTTCCGACATCATAAAAATAAAATAAAATGTACTTACAAAAATATGGAGAGATATATTAAATACATAACAATCTTTCACAAATTCCCATTCATTTACATTTTATTATTAAGGAAGTCACAAAACACCATCAGTCATTTTCCCTTGGAGCCCTCACAACAGAATTTCTTTTAATTGCTTCTACCAGCCATCGAATACCTTCATCAACACCTTCCCTACAATATATTGATTAGTATTTAAGGCTAAAATTATGCAATGTCGAATATACGCATAAATAAAAACATTAATTTTCTGAAAAATTACCCTGTTAAAGCTGATACAGGCATGACAAGGCACTCCCGCCTTCCGATTAAGTCACCTGCTTGCTGAAATACTGGTTTAATATCCCTAACACCCATTACATCTGGCAAATCCTGCTTATTAGCTAATACAAGTAAAGGAATACCAGCAAGTAGATGATTACTTATCATTTTATCTGAAAATAAACATATTTGCAACAAAAATCTCAAGTAAGAAAATTCGGTTTACCAAAAATTTCTTTCGATTCTGGCATACGTTCTCTGTCATTTGAATCAATCACATAAATTACGGCATGAGACTCCTGATAGTACTTATCCCATAATGACTGTAGTTCTTGCTGTCCACCAAGATCCCAGAAATTTAATTTAATACCGTGAACATCAATTTGTCCAATATTTAGGCCAACAGTTGTTGTTATCTTTCCTGGGTTCATGCCACGATAGTTCTTTGTAAACTTCGTTTTCGCAGCTTCCAGATATGTCTTAAATTGTTGTAAAAGATTTTATTATTTCTGCACATGTATAATATTATATTTTAACTTACTGTCTTGCCGGCATTGTCTAATCCTAATATTAGGACACAATATTCATCTTTTTTTGTGAGATATTTATAAAATCCGTACAAAAGTGTGTACATTACAACGATCTTCTTCTTTAATATATTTGAATGCGATTACATAGAAAACTTTAGCAACAGAAGATGTAATATAAAGTATGAATATGTCAACACATAATTAAATAAGCAATTTGGTTTAAAAAATTTTAAAAGCCAAAATTTTAAAATATATAAAATAAAATGGAATTATTGAGGAAAAAGAAATGAAAAGAAAATCTGCATGAATATTTTATTCTGGCAACAATACGTCTTTTATAAATACGCGTATATTCGATGAGATTAGCGTAGGTATTGGTGCAGTCTATACTACTTCATTCATAGCAAACTTCTTGTTTTTATTCATGACAGTACCACTTTGGAGCTGGGACCTGTTTGAATAGGGGAGTTGAGTTCCTATAACAATCAAAGTAATTTCACTATAATAAAATAATAACGTTTATTTTCATTACTATATTCGTTCTAGATATTAATCAATTAAAATGGAAGCAATTGGACTAATATTAAAGCCATATGCTGGTCCAATTGCTATGTTCGCCGGTGGCGTAACGATGGTACAATTCTTCAGTGGAGTGTTTTTATTAAATGATGTTCGCAAAAAAGGAACTAATGAAGGAGTCCCAGCGATACCATTCCTTGGTGGTATTATTTTGTAAGTTTGTATTTATTATCTACTTTCCGATTCATTTTCTCATTTCGATCACACTCCTCACTACTAATTTTCAAAAGTAACTAAGCAAATATTCTGTTAAAGTTAATCATTCGTGACATTGCAGAATAATGCCTATAATCTCACATTTTGTATGAATGGAAGGTGTTATCTGTTTATATAATTTGTTCATGCACAGAAAGCATAATTGTAACGAGATTCTAACAAATTACGCAACAGAATCAATCAAGCATTATCAAGGTTTTTCTCCTAAGTGCTTTGATTATCCATTGTCATGGTCACAAGTTGGTGAAAACTTAGCTGATATTCTTTTGAATGGTACGCATAAATTATGTAATTAAGATAGATTAATAGGGTGGCGATTTATGCAACGAAGTACTCATTTGTATTTTATATGCGTTTTTAAAAGATATAACGCAAACAAGTCGTGCCTTGTAGATTTTGTGATGTGAGATAAGTGCATCTCAAGTCAAGTAAATTGCTTGAGATAACAAGTACGCTGCCAAGGAGGCAGTGTTAAAATAGTCAATTGCTTTTAAAATAGTTTATATTTTTGCGCTTAATCGAGATTTATCGCCCATTAATTTATTTCATAACTCGAAAAGGCCATATTTTTATGATACTCCAATGATTATTTCGAAAGCCTTGCATGATTTCCAATTATAATTCGAAATTTACATACTATGTACACTGGAGAGCTTTTTAATTTATTTATTTATTTAATTACAAATAGCCCACGGTTAATACATATATACCTACATATATAGATTATTTTTAAAGTATTATTTGTATTAGGTTATCGAAAAAGCTAAAAAAATTGTGATGTGATTAAGCCCTTTTCAGACTCAAATCTACAATCTTAATATAACAAGAAGATAGTTATAATTGGTCTCACAACAATGTTAAGACGGCTAGACGAAAATGAAACTATTTACTATTTTTTGAAAAAGCCGCGTAAAAAATGTCAGCTCCCTAAATAAATGCGTTCAGTACAGACGAGAAGAGACGGGTACAGACGGATGGACAGACGAACGGACAGGCGGACGGACCGACGGTCTCTCAAAAGTCAAAATTACTTTTATTACTATGCGTAGGTGCAGTACCGGCTTTAGGGGGCGAACCCGGGCGACGGCCCGAGGGGGTAATATTCCAAGGGGTGCCGCCGAGATCCCGCAATGTGTTAATTTATTTAGTTATTACATGATAACACCTCCAAAATACAAAATAACATACAACGCCGGATATGTACAGGATATAAACAAAGTTTGTGATTGGAAAAACGTAAAAGTCTTGCCACTATTGTCTTCAGTTTCCAGCAATAAACCAGTGCAGGGCAATAGCAGCCTTTGAGAGCCACACGAGTATCCTCGAAAGTGTCATAGCTCTCCAATCCTGCTTGAGAATTCAACTGAGAGAGGTATAAGAGAATCTATTTATTTTCTTATTTTTGGTTTAAACATAAAAGAGATTTATAGAAGTTTCTATACTTCGCTCACTCAATAGAGTAGATGGGCTTAATGTACAAAAACAAAACCGGCTTGTCCTCCGAAAAAGCCAATTATTGCGCGGTTTTGTAATAAACGCAACTTAATCGGAACTTTAAATGTTTATGACCGGAATGTTTATTGATTGCAATTTGCTTATTTATATTGGAAGCATGTACGTACGTTATTTTTCTTTATTTTTGAATAAAAGTTTTTCGTTTTCCCAGGAATAGATTACATAACAAATTACTGTGGGATGTGGAATACCATTTGTTCATAATACCATAGATAAACTATTCTATAGATGGGAAAAGTAGCATCAAAACTATAAATTGTTTCTTTCCACTTGCTTTTACGAACTAACGCATAATGCCGCCTTATCTTACCATTATTATATTTTCTGTGTTAACGCAATTTGCGCGATATTTGGCCGACGACGATGGTATCTTATATGGCCTAACAACGGGCGAACACCAACCCTGATTAAAACATAGTCGTTGGGCATGAAATAAGAACATTCCCCACTAAAACAGAAACCAACAGCAGCTAGTACAACACACTTCCTGAAAAACAAACCCACGTCTGGCGAGCTGTTTCTATTGAACACTCCAAAAGACGTTTGTACACAACGAAAATGATCATGTTCCCATTATGCACATTCAACAATACATTTTATGAAGATTCTTTGTTTGGTTCAAATTTACCGTCGTATGCCAATATGTACTCGGCCATTTAAATCTTTTGATCAAGTTTAGCCGTCGTGAGCCTGTATGTGCTCCCCAGCAGCCGGTGCTCACCCATTGTAAGTCCATCTTTTATTTGTACTCGGGTGATTGTATAATTTGGGCATAATAACATAAGTAGGTACCCAAAAAAAGTTAAGAACGCATAAAAATATCTCGCTCGGGGCGCTACAATACCTAAAACCGGTCCTGCGTAGGTGATCAGTCCATTTTGTTCAGCCACCATTTGCTAATCGAGAATAGCGGAATGAATAACTCTGTAAATTTCATGTGCACAAAATTTTAGTTTGCTAGATAATTATGTTCTCAAGTTATTACCCCACGCCAAGCACAGCGTGCCCCAATAGCTCATTTTTTGAACAAACGATAATTCCCAAGCGTGGAGTTAATGAAACTTGAATATTTTCTTTAAACTATTCGTTTAGTTATAAAATTGCCTTAAATTCTGTCGAGACCAAATTTTTAAATTTAAAAATTAAATATGAAGTTTCAATATGACGGATATATATTTTGTAAGTAAATTAAAATTATATCTAAAGATTGTTTAAAATTCTAAAAATTTAAGTCTGCCATTCGACATATTTAATTTTGTTAAATCAAGACGGATTCTCTGCTGTCAGCAGACCATTCCAATATACTTATGTTCCCGGAAGGTTTCATATATTCATTTATACTAGGCGGAATGCATTTAGTAGGCAACCATCTTTGTATTGGCCGAATAGAGGGCAAATTAAATTTCTCTCATATATTTCTAAAAAGAAGAGGATATAGGTATAATGTATGCATTATGCTAGCAATTTCTCTTTTTCATTTTAAAATCATTTTCGAAAAGCTTTGCTTTCAGCGGAAACAAAGGGTGTTTTATCGATATGATAATTGAGTGTTTTCTTACACATTTTCTTTAAGTGCTCCATTTTGGCCTTGTTTTTTTATTCCTGAAGTTTTTCGTTTTTTTTTTATTACAAACTCTTTATATTTCCTCAACAAACCAGAATTATCGTTTGCGGTTGTAACATACTTTTTTTCATCTTCCAAACATTGTTTGCAGACAATTTTTGCGGGCTAAATATTTACTCTATCTTATAATACTATCTTACTTCTATGACTCTAAAACAGATAAATCCTGTAATTGCAAGTCCTAGATTAAATTCCTGCTTCCATACGTTTGCCCCACTGACATATAGTAATGGACTGCTAAATGAGCAAAATCCCATACAAAAAAATGGCACCAAAAACTATTCCTGCCTCGCTCCCACGTTAAATCCCAATGAACTGTAATCGTCAGCGCATGTCAGCGATATAAACATAATTAGAAAAAAATAGACAGGTATAGTTTTCGTTCTTCTGTCTCACTCTTGAGCTATTTTGAAAACTTCGTTAAACAGGGAAATAACCGCCACGGTTTTGGAATAAATACATTTATTTAATGTAAAAACTGCTAAGAAATAAAAATGAGTGATGGAAATTTATTTCCGTTAATTATAAGAAACATCTTATCACTTATTTTCTCCTAAATTCGAAGAAAATTTGTTTGTTTGCATAAAAAAGGTTTTCTATTTCTGGAGAAAAATGGTGCCATTCAGCATTGTCAATCAGCAGTCCATTACTATATGTCAGTGGTTTGCCCTGAAAAATTGACTGTAGCCTTTCCTCATCTTCATTAATTGAAGAGTTTACAAATATCAAGGAATGTATTGAGCCTATTTTTAATTTCTTTTTACCAAAACAACTACTACCGCAATGTTTTGAGCAGACGTCCGCATTTTTTATTGTGGACGGGGATGTTAATTTACAAGCATTTATGAAAAGGACTTGTCCCAGATTTTGGAAATCGAAAGAATTTCAGATATGGCTCAGCATGTTTATGCGCTTTGCAACTTTGGATGATGCAAACAACTCCCCAGGGTATGCGACTTTTTTGCATTTTTTACAAAAAACTGTGGCCAAAAATCTACGCCCACAACATACCTACAACAAAAGACCTACTTAAAGCCAAAATCCAACATTTAAAGGCAAAAGCGAAAATTCTATAGATAAAATAAAATATAGAATAATTTCCTAAATTCGTTTGTAAAATCATTCTAGTTATACCGAAATACCAGAAAATAAAAAAAATTCGAAAATCCGTAACCAAAAATAACCTCAACCAAGTACCTATTTTAAAAATATCGCAAACAAATTTAAAATCAAGAGAAATTAGAAGTCATTAAAAAAATACACTGAATGTTCTAGGAAATAGTTAAAATACAAAGCATCAGGGAAATCCTTCAATGTAGCGCTAGACGTAAATGTTTGAAAGATGACAATGCTGCGAGAAACATTCTGTTGTCAGTTCCTTTCCTTGCCCCCCTAAAATTCTAGCTTCCTTATCGACAAACTCACCGCATGTCTTGTGCTGCGGACCATGACCACGTTCGCCTCCTTGTGTAGCTAGAAACTCGAATATGTTGCATGTTGCTAAGGGGGGGGGGGCAATCTCAGAGGCCTGCCGAGGCAAAAAGCGTTCGGGTTTTTTGTTCTAGCAGCTGTCGCATCTTTATACGGAGTATTATGTTATCACTGTCATTACATTTTGCGCTTCCCTTAATTTTACTAATAGAGACAATCACAGATAATTTTAATTCCTTTGGCATCATCCTTTGTGTAATTGGTTGTTTTACAATATCAGTTACTCTATCACCGGCCACAGTTTTTTAATCATATCAGTATTGATCTTGTCCGAGCCCTTAGTATCCTTTAGATTTTTAACAATTCTTTCAATTTCATCTTTGTTTACTTCTTTTAATTCTTCTAAATAATTATTGCAGTCTCTTTATCTATTTGATAATTAAGATTCAGATCAGATATATTTCCAATTATTATATCCTCAACACTTTTTACAAAAAATTGATTCAGCCTATTTGCAATATCATTAATATATTTATTGTATTAATTACAATTTCATCCCCAAACATAATGTATTTCAATTGTTTTGTGTCAATTTTGTACAAGGTTTTCAAAAGTTTCCAGAGTTTGCTTGGTTCATTACTTTTTAGGACGCCAAGGTCCCTAAATAAACTTAAGTCCGTTTAACCATATAAGATAACTTTTATTCCATACTATAAATTCACTTATGGTTAATCACTTATTTACTAGGCGGCAGGGGACTGGCGGCGACGAGAGTCGAGATCGGACTGATTTTCTGATTTCAGAATTGACTGTGATCGACCAGATCACCGCGCCGTTATTACGGCATAGCTTTGTTACAATACAAACTGAGCATCGGCTTTTGTCGCCACAACTTAGTGTCATGAAACTATCCCCGTAATATTCTTTCTTTGCTTCCCCCCATCTATTTACAAAATTGTTCCTGTATTGCTTATATACATATTCCACGCTTCATCAACTCCCTGCCCTATTTCTTTTATTATTAAGAACTTATTATAATAAGCTATATCACATTGGGCCAGAGAAATTAATAATGAGCTAGATCTTTATACCCTCCAGCTCGACATCTGCGAAATTGAGGCTTGGTGTGTTGTAAATAAATTATCCTTAAACATAAAAAAAGGTGCAGCGATCTCATTTAAGCGATCCCAGAGACAACTCCCAGTAATATATACTTGATGGCGAAATTGTCCCAACGGCTAGAACCATTAAAGACCTTGGAGTAATATTTGATGACAAATTAACCTTCTCTGAACATATCAATGCCATAACACTTCGTGCGTATCGAAACCTAGGTTTTATTTATAGAGCAAGCAAAGAGTTTAGGAATGCCAAAACACTGATACTTCTTTTCTCAGCGTTCGTCAAACCTATACTGGAGTATGAATCTGTGGTTTGGTCTCCGTATACTCAACAAATACATCAATCGTATTTAAAAAATGCAACGTACAATGCATACTCTATATTGAGGGTTCTGGGCATGTTAACACTATAAGTGACATTGCTCAACAATATAAGCTCAGTAGCCTGCTAAGTCGCAGACAGGTCGCTGACTTGTCTTTCTTCTTCAAAGTCATCAACGGAAAGATCGATTCGCCAGAAATTCTAGCTGATTTTGGACTTATCTGTTCAAGGGTTGAGCTAAGAACTAGGAGATTGCTGTCAGTAGTAAGCTCTAGTAGAAATTACGTCTACCATGGACCCAAAAATCGAATAGCCAGGCTTGTGAACCAATGCTACGCAGATGTTGACTTCTTTGGAGGATCCCTGTCATAGTTTTCTGGGAGTATTAAAAATTTGCTTTGTAATGGTCAATAATTTTTCATATGTTGAATATTGTACAATTTTGTAATCAAATCTTATTTAAATAATTCTGTCCTTCTCCGAACGTTGTCTTTTTTTTGGTATAACTTATTTGTAATCTAATGTAATCTGTGTATGTGTAATTCCGATTGGCGTAGATAAATAAATAAAATAAAATAAATAAATAGCAAATGTTCATTTGACAACGACGATATATTCTTATAAGATATATTAAGGGTATTCATTTCACTTCGTAAATTATTCGTATTTGTCGTACTTGTCGTATTTCGTAGTTGTTCGTAGTTTTTGTAGTTCATTTCCATATATTTTTTAACTACGACATTTTGTGTGAAGTATGAAGCTACTGAGTTTCTAAAACGGCTTCGTAATTTTAAATTGTCGAAGTTGATGTTGACATTTGTCAGCTGTTTTGAATTATTTAATTGAATTTAATTGCTATGAATTTAAAAGATGCCTAGGGAAACATTGAGAACAGCTTTATCGATTAAAGCTTCCAATAATTTTTGTTTTTCATTTTTTCTAGGCATTTTCTCAAAAACCAAACTATTTTGAAGGTAAAAATCACACCTTCAATGTTACGAAATATGAAAAAAAATGGCATACGAAAAATATTCAATGTAGTCGTTCATGTCAATTGAACTACGAAGCTACGAAACTACAAAACTACAAACATTTGAAAAGTGAAATGAATACCCTCATTATTTATCTTCAGCCATTCGAGAGCCTCCCAGATCGTAGTGACTTTCGCCTGTAAGTCGCGGTCAGGTAGACTAAGAGAAATGTTTATATTAAATGCCTCGGAAAAAATACCCCATCAGTCCAGTCATCTCTGGCCTCACCTTTCACCTAGGCGTGGTGTAATCTAGGTTGTCCGCAGCGATGGCGAAGCTCATAAGGATGGATGAGTGACCATATGAATATGGAGCCCATCCAAGAGAAGCCTTTGTCCTGGTGGCCGTCCAGGCAGCCATTTGCTCGGCATAAATGGTCAAAGGAGTAAGATGCAACAGGTCATCCAGCGCAGCTGTTGGGGTGCTTCCCAATCACCACTAATACACAGCTCTGCTGTTCTTTGGACCCTTTCTAGGATCTTACGATACGTAATCTTCTGTAATGCAGCGTATCATACCATGCATAAGTATAGGTCTGATTACTGCCACAACCAGTGGACGATGCGGGGTTTAAGGCCTCAAGTGACTCCGATCTTCTCTGGCATAAGAAGAGAGCTGTTCTGGCCTTATTGGCCCTCTCTAGAAGATTCGGCCTCCACGGTAGTTTTCTATCGAGTATGAGACACAGAAATTTCTCATCCTTAAGTTGCAGTGTTTTATTACAGAGTCTTAAAGAAAGAAAAGTTAGGAAGTCTATGCTTCTTTGTAAAGAGCACTAGTTCAATCTTGGCTGGGTTAATGCCTAGACCCTTGACCCTTTGAACAAAAATGTCCAATGCTCGTTGCATTATATCTCTTATTGTTGAGATGTACTTGCCGGTTACCACCAAAGTCTAGTAATAACAAGTCTTTCATCTTCATACAAAATTTTCCCCCCGTTAGCTGTGTACGTGCATATATGAACCTTTGAATAGAGAAGATAAGGAACCAAACATAGCGTACCTGTATACGGATTCGAGGGAAGCACTTGAGCTCACGAAATGTTCTCTCTAATTCTCCCTCTCCACGGGTGTCAAGCAACGGAGGGGAAAACGCGGGAGAAAGCAACTGAGAACTTTCACTATCATAGGAAAGTAATTTTCGTTAATTTATGAATATAAAGTGTAAAATTTATCCTTCCAATCCAAAGATTGAAAGTGCGAGTACATTTAATGTCAATAAAAATCAATTAAAAGCGCAGTTTTCCTCCACAATTTCAAATATAAACATACTTTGACCACAACAACAAAATACATTGTCTAACTTGAACAGAGGCGTAGCGAAATTTGTTCAGATTTGCGAAGGGTTTGCTCCAAACATTTAGCCAAGTGTAGTGTTCTCATCGGGATGATTGTTGAGAAACGCAATCCCTCCCGGTTTTTGACTAAATATGACACCGCCATTGTCCGGGTTAGACACAAATACTAAAGAATGCTGTGCATAAGTGTTACCAAAATGCTTCCCTGGTTTTAATTAATTGCGCTTCCTTCTCTTCTCTATTCAAAGATATGAACATTACTGCTGAGCAAAACTCAACGCATATTTCATGAACTCGGCGAGACAAAGCCAGATTCTCTCTTTACGATAAAATATGCAGAACAGAAAAGGAAAGAAAATTGAATCAGCTAATTTCTTTTATAAATCAAAACAAACGCAGCAAATATGCACCAATACATTAAGCTTATCCTCATATACACTCATAAAAGTTTCCGCTGTTTAGTTGTGTGCAAACACGTATAAAAATGTTGCATTCTCTCTCTGATAGCCTGATATCGTCATTTGAAGAACTTGTGCATATAGCTGTTCGCCTTTCACTCATTAACCATATGAAGATGAAAGACTTGTTAATTTCTTGACTATGGTTACCACCAGCACAATATCATCAACATAGGCCCCCAGGATGTATAAAACAGAGTTAACTATTTTTTTTATGTTATCAACATACTATCAAGAAATTATTGAACTAAAATCCGAAGCTCAAGCACAGGAGAAGAAAGTGAAGCCTGCCTAAATGGCGGAAAATAAGCCCTTCATGGCATCAAAAGCCACTCGATTATTTTCCATATATGTATCTATGCTTCCAGGTCTTCCTCGTTGTTGTCGTCATATGGTTAAATGAAGCTATGTCGCAAAACCAAGGTGTCGCATTATATTGAAATACCATTCGACTTTATAGTAGTTTCGTCACTATCCCTAGGTATTATGGCGTAGCTGAAAGTTTCATTCAAGCAGTGTGCGAGTAGAAACCCTACTGCTTATTTATTTAGTTAGCATCATAACATAACAATTTAATTTAGCAAAATATAAGGTTCTTAGCAATTTCTAATTTATATTTTCTTTTACCTTTACAGATCAATAATAAGTTTAGAATATGGTCTTATACTAGGGGATGATGCAATGATAAAAGTCAACAGTTTTGGGTTTGCCCTTAACATTATTTATTTTAGCTATTACTACATTTACACGCCAAAGCATAATAAAACAAAAATATGGATGCAAATTGTGGTAACCACATTAATTTCAATTGGATGCATTTTATATGGAAAATATGAAGATCCAAAAGTAGCTGAATTGCGTTTCGGATTAATTTTAACAGCATTTTTATTACTGCTTGTTTCTTCGCCATTATTCAGTATTGGAGATGTTATTAAAACCCAAAGTACCGAATCACTTCCATTCCCAATAATATTATCAGGTACAGTTACCTGTTTTGCTTGGCTACTACATGGTTTTGCAACGATTAATTCAGTTATTGTTGTAAGTTTACAAAATATAATTTTAAAATTTGTTCTTTATTTAAAAATATGTTTCTTATTTCTAGATGCAAAATGCCGTTTTATTGGGAATAAGTTTAATTCAACTTTCATTTTTTGTGATATATCCACGAAGACCAGCTTCTAAAGCTAAAACCCTAGACAAGAAGACGCAATAATAGAAAGTAAGAGTACAAAGGTTCGACAATAATATTAATGTATACACCTAAAATGATGTATACTGGAAACTAAGACAATAATAATAAATTACTTCCATTATAGTGTAAAAATTGTACTTTAAAAATTTTAGGAATTTTAATTAAAAATTTTATTGTTTGAAAATATTTTAAAAGTTATTGTTTGTATAGGATAAAATTTATTAAATGTTATTTTTACAATTACTAAAAGCGTTATTTTTCTATTCTAAGATTATCAATACAGTGCCCGAAATTGATTTAAGTTCACCCAACACTTCTATGTTTCAGAGCGTTTTCCTCAGCCCCATTTTGTTGTGGAAATCTGAATTTTAACATAGTTGCCTTTCTAGGGGTTGCGAATAAGTGGTAAAAAAATTATATCGCTAGCTCTCTTAATAACGGTAAAATGCATACCGGAAGTAAAAGCATTTCAATTTGAAGCATTTTTAGTGCGAAATTGATTTAAGTTCAGTAAAAAATATGTAACGGTCGGTTCTAACATTTTATTTTGGTTGGAAAACTTTTTAGAAATCACTTTGTAGGTAAGAGAAAAATTTATTTTGAAATCACTTTGGAGGTATTGGGAAAATAAAAACGAGGGATGCGAAAATTTTGGAAAAAAAAACGGAAAAAACAATTTTTGAGGGAGACGAATTTTGTTTTTGGTCGAAAAAGGCTGGTTGAAGATTTTTTGGGCGAGAAAAAGTTGTGTCCGAAGCTTCTTGAGATTTGGGAGAAAAAGTTTTTTTGAGTTTGGGCGAAGAAAGAATCTGTTTTTTTAAACATTTGTTTAGAAAAAGCCTGGTTTTGGAAGATTGAAAAGAAAAAGTCTGGTGGATGATTTTGCCAATGAAAGTCGTATCCGGAGCTTCTTAGAGGATGATGCCAAGAAAAAGTTTTTGAGGTTTTGCCAAGGATAAGTCTGGTTAGCGAATTTGGTTAGAATTTTGCCAAGGAATTTTTTTGGGAGAAATAAAACGAAAAATATAAGGAAAAATAAACAGTAATAATTCCAAAACGTTAAACAATAATTTGCGAGTTACAGTACGAGAAAGTATGGAAAAAATAGAAGTTACTGGGGACCATGGCCGAACAAACTGGAGTAAAACAATAAAAGAAGAATTTTGAATTATATTTGGGGAAAAAGGCAGTACTCCAAGGAGAGGAGTGCATGTACGTTTGGTGGAGAACAACAAAGGATTAAAAGCGGACAAGAAGCCTTAGGGAAAACTGAGCTAAGTGTTAGATCTTAAGTTTTTATATCTCTAGCGTTAGATGCGCGTTAGCGAGGCAACCAATTGGTAGGACTATTGCTTGGACTTGGACCATTGCTTGGACATCCAATTTAGAGGAGTATTGAAGTAAACCGGTCAAGGAAAGAAAAACAAAACTTTTAAGTTTTAAAAATACCAAATATACAATTATTTTAAGGTCGTTTTTATATTAATTTACACTATTTATTTAAAACCAAGAGGAAAAAAAATCAAAAATACAGTAAAGAAATCAAACTATTTAACTTACTAATACACAATACTTCTAAACGTAGTTAATATTAATTTTTAATCCTAGTTATATTTTGTTTATAAATTTTTTTTCTGGGGCATTTGTGGTAATAATTTTGTTCTTGTTGTTTCCGTTGGTTTTATCCGTCCTTGAATGGAACGGTATTTGTGATATCTTTTGTAAAAATACGATGCGGTTTTTGGTACCAAATACGGCGCGTGTTTCGTAAGGTTAGATTTTTGGTTTCGAACGAAGTGTCCATACCCAGGTATTAATATTAGACCCATAGTTTGTTTTTTATGCATAAGGCATTTAATGAATTTTGTCATCACTTCTGCTAGAATTATTGTGTTGTATTTTCTCGTTCCTAAAGAAAACTAAAAGAAATTAAAGTAAACTAAACTTATAATGATTAACATAACTTGGTAATTTTTTTGTGTGGAATGGTTGGGACGGAGGTCATTCCTTTTCAGGTTTCTTACGTAGTGCAGTTCTTTGCCAGCTGGTGGTTATCCAGACTATAATCTGGCAAGGGACCGAGCTACAGGGACGCGGCTCAGGCGATGCCTGAGGAATGATGGAGGCGGAATTCAAAGTTGCACAGGCACAGGTAAGTGGTGAACCAACCGCGGTAAGCCCCGGCCACACACCCCACGACACCTCCGGCGAGCGAGATAACTCCGTGTGGCCGGCGTAGGAGTTCCGGAATTTTGTTTCCTTTCTTATGTATGGTATTGGCTCCTTGGTCAAGTTTTTCCGGGCTTATGGCTAAGGGGGTAATACCTCGCATAAGTGGCGCCCATTATTTTATCGCGCCGTTATGCTATTACAAATATAAAGAAAAATGGGTTCTTATTGCCATAAATGAACTTTATTTAATATTTAATCGATTCTCCATTGTTTTTATGACTGGAAAAATTCTTTTTCTCATACTCGCCACTAATGTGTCGAGCATTTTCTCCGGAATTGAATTCCAAGCATGTTAAATAGTCCATTCAAAACGCTGGGGGGGGGGGGGGTGTTCCAAAATAACACCGTTAAGAAAATCGAACCCTAAAGGTTTTTGAGGTCGCTGATCACGAAAATCGAGGTCCCGCGGTCTTAAAATTAGGGCGTCACCCCTAAAAATGCAAGAAACACCCCTTTTTAGGGGGTTTTCGCGATTATTTCAGTAATAATGAAAACTAATGCGATGAAATGCACTTTTTTTAATATTTATTTGCGAAGGTGGTTGATTTATACTAAATTAAGGCGAACTTAATGGTAATGAGGTACTCCTAAAGGGTTGAAACTACCCCTAAATCGGCCAAAAATGGCAAAAATTTTAAACATTTTTTTTCAAGTTTATGCTTCAAATTCGATTGTGGGCGTACTGTCAGGCAAAAATAAATTATTTTCAACCCTTAAGGGGTTAAAGGGTTGATCGCCAAACTCTTACCTGTCCAAAAACTATTCGAATCGATTGCAAAGGATGTCATTTACTTTTGTGTTAAGCATACTATTGATGATAGGCAGCATGGTTTTATAAGTGGTAAATCTACTGTTACAAGCTTGGTTTTATTTAAAAATCATACCATGGACCGGTTCTACACATTCAACTTTGCATTCCACTTTTTGACGTTCAATTCTGTCGCTCGCGTCTACACATTTTCAACTATTCAAGAAGCAGATCGAAAATCTCGGCTGTCTTTGCTATCCGTGTACACTCATATTCATACATATTCGCACACTCATAAAAATGTTGAAAGAAAACACAAAAGTTGAACGCAAATTTCCATTCCATTCTGAGCTGCTTTCCATTTTCCTTTCAACTCTAGTCTGTTTCAAACTTTGCATTGGAGTGAAAGAGAAAAAAAAGTTGAACGTCAAAAAGTGGAATGCAAAGTTGAATGTGTAGAACCGGTCATGAGTATTTTAGAGAATGGTGGTCAGGTAGATGCCATCATGACGGATTTCTCGAAAGCGTTTGATAAAGTAAATCATGATCTTGTGCCTATATTAGAAGCATATGGTTTTCATGGCAGTATGCTGCTATAGTTGGATTCATATTTGAGAAATCGTAAACAGGCCGTTGTAATGCTTTTCCTTTTTTTCGCTGAAAAGACCCTATAATCTACCCTTACTCGCTCGAAGGCTGTATACTTGCTCGTCCGGCGACTATTAGAAATCTTGGAGTTTACTTTGACCACAAGTTGGACTCTACGGTCCACATAGAAGTGGCGTGCAATAAAGCCAATCAAATGCTTGGTTTTATTAAGAGAAACGCTGGCGCTTTCAAGGATCCCTTTGCATTAAAGACTCTTTACGTTTCCTTGGTCAGATCGGTACTTCAATATGCATCCGTTGTATGGTCTCCATATACGATAGTGTATGAAAATCGGATCGAAGCTGTCCAGAAAAATTTCTCGAGATATGCTTTACGCAAGTTAAATTGGGCTTCGCAGGTTCCAACTTACAGAGCTAGATGTCAACTTCTTGGACTCCAAACGCTAAAATGCAGACGTATTTTGGCATCTGTTATGTTTGTGCGAGATACTCTTTGTTTTAAAGTTCAGTCTTCTTCTCTTCTCGCTTTGTTCAATATTTATGCACCTGAGAAACGCCTTAGATCTAGGCCCTTGTTGTTTATACCGACGCACAGAACCATGTATGGGCAGAATGAGCCAGTCTCGAGAGCGGCGTCGTGCTTCAACTATGTTTATGATCATCTTGATCTATCAATGGATAGACACATTTTTAAAGAAACTGCAAAGTTGCAATTGCAGTCTGATCCATGCGATGGTTCCGCTTGATTGCTCTTTTGCGAAAACTTAAATTAATCTTAAGTTAATTATAATTCTTTATTTTATATAGAAATCCTTTGTAAAGTTCTGTCTTTAGTCTGTAAGTTTCATACTGTAGAGGTAGACTGTATAAAAAAATAAATAAATAAATGGGTAGGTCAGCCCACTGACATATAGTAATGGACTGCTGATTGACGATGCTGAATGGCACCATTTTTCTCCAGAAATAGAAAACCTTTTTTATGCAAACAAAACAATTTCGAATTTAGGAGAAAATAAGTGATAAGATGTTTGTTATAATTAACGGAAATAAATTTCCATCACTCATTTTTATTTATTAGCAGTTTTTTCATTAAATAAATGTATTTATTCCAAAACCGTGACGGTTATTTCCCCTGTTTAACGAAGTTTTAAAAATAGCTCAAGAGTGAGACAGAAGAACGAAAACTATACCTGTCTATTTTTTTCTAATTATCTTCATATGGTTAATGAGTGAAAGGCGAACAGCTATATGCAAAAGTTCTTCAAATGACGATGTCAGGCTACCAGAGAGAGAATGCAAGATTTTTATACGCGTTTGCACACAACTAAACAGCGAAAACTTTTATGAGTTGATATGGGGATAAACTTAATGTATTGGTGCATATGTATTTGCTCGTTTGTTTTGATTTATGAAAGAAATTAGCTGACTCAATTTTTCCTCCTTTTCTGTTCTGCATACTTTATCGTAACGAGAGAATCTGGCTTTGTCTCGCCGAATTCACAAAGTATGCGTTGAGTTTTGCTCAGCAGTGATGTTCATATATGCACGCACACAACTAACGGGGGCGGGATTTTGTATGAGGATGAAAGACTTGTTATTACTAGACTTCGGCTCGTACTCCCGAAGACGAGACGATAAAGTAACGAAATAACGAGACGAGACGAAAATATATTTCCTACTCCTGAAGACGATAATCTCGTACTGCCCTGCGTTTGCAAATAAAATAATTAACAATCTCAACTTACATTTTACCCTCAAAACCGCTGACACACAAAAAGCAATAACGTCTGAACGAAGATGATTACAAATATGTCATCGTTTGTTTAGACGAAAACGAGACGATATCGTCTTCCCAGGTAGCATTTTGTCAAAACGGTCTCGATTTCGTTTCGTTTCGTCTTCGGGAGTACAGGCCCAACAAATGAAATGGTGGATCGTGACATTTAACTCATACCCATCCGTGGCGTCTGGAGACACGCGCAACTTTTTTAGTCTATTTTCGATAATAATTGCTTATAACTTCAAAAGTAAAGGCCGTAGCATAAAAATTGTCTAGACATTATTCAAAGTAAATTGTCCAAGCTTTCCAATTTTGGGGGATAAAATATTGATTAACTACGTGTTTTTGGAGAAAAAGACGGTTGAAGTTGAAATTTTAGTGAAAAAAAATTGACTTGGACGACTCATAACTCATGGAACACGTGAAGTTAAGTCACTATAAGACAAAGTGAGCGATTTAAAATAAAATTACTCGCGTTACAAGAGATGGCTAGGAGACGAGACAATTGACCTTGGCAACTACAGAATATTCTACAGCTGTGGAAGGGAACATCACTTAAGAGTAGCCTTCGTAATTCACAAGTAAATTATAGATATGAAATTGCCACGGCCCCTTGCAATGACATCAAGATGGTGGTAAGAGACCTCAACGCCAAAATTGGAAGAGAGAACTGGCACAGACCGACCATTGGAAAGGAATGTCTCCACGAAACATCAAACGATAACGGACAACGTGTTATCGTTTTTGCAATGAGCAAAAATATGATCGTCAACTCAACATATTTCCCAAGCGCACCTCGGATAGTGGCTGCCAAAATGACAAACTGATTCATCTAATTTCAAAAGCCACCGAATGTTTCAAGAATATATACATCAATTTGGAGCAACTTGGTCCGTTGATGAATGGAAAATTAGGTTGGA
Organism: Thereva unica; assembly: GCA_949987705.1. NCBI lineage: Eukaryota > Metazoa > Arthropoda > Insecta > Diptera > Therevidae > Thereva > Thereva unica. Next base: position 66,898,041 of record OX465284.1, read on the forward strand.
TAAAATTAGAGCAGCGAATGCAAAGGAAAGGATAGGAAACAGCTCCACGATGTATCCCGAAGCAGTAAGAGAGGCACGCTTAAACAATCAAACACACGCGACGATAGCGTATCTGCCTATTTCCTGAGAGGAGCACCAGTCAAAGCAGATTCCACTTGGGTATACAATCTTTTTAAAACTCGTTTCTCTATTGAGCTATGCAGTTGTGAAATTGTGCCGTCCCGTAAAATATCAATAAAGAACTTTAAAGTATGCATGCCCAATAGATACGAATGGCTGTTCTTCAATGAAACATCGGACTTTTTCAGATGGAAGAATTTAACTCTACGTCGGTGGAATTCCAACTCAAGTAGCAAATCTAAGATTTTTAGAAATAAGACACTAACAAATACTAAAACTAAGTCTAAGTCTAAAACAACTCAAAGTAGAATTAGTCCAAGTGCAAATGTAAATAGCGCACCTAATAAAACTAAAACTACTAACACCACTACTAAAATTAACGTTCCTTTCCTATCACCTACTTCCCGCAATATTTATAATACCACTCGTAGTACTAATACAACTAATACATCACCTCATGTCGTCACTACAGCAATAAAGAATAAAACAGGTACATATCCTAATTTTTCCCGTAGCCACATTATGCCGATGTGAACGAAATTCCTAACAACAACCCTTCTGTCATTATCTCGGAACCAAGTACAGCCACAAATAATACATCGATCCAGGCAGGTTCTTTTAAAAATATCATCACAGCCGTCAAACCTCACTTCTTGGACCTTTTACAACCTCCGGTTGTGAAAAACACTTTGATTTCTGCAGACTCTCCAGATGGTCGGTACTTACTTTCTCGTCTTAGAGAAAGTAGGATCTACGATAACGTAAGACTCTTTCTAGCTTATATGCACGATAAACCCGACTCTATATGCATTAATGGTAAGACCAGGACGAGCCTCATAATTTCGATCCAGCAAGAAGGTCTTCCTACGGATCGTAACACTCTGCTCAAACTATATACTACGTATCATGAGCAATATCAGGTAACGTCCCAACAAGTAAGCAATGATCTCTCCAGTTATGCTTCGCATGTAAGATCACTACATGTATCTCAGCTGCAAAAAAGCCGTGATAAAATGACTAGATATTATCGCCCCTAACTAGCCACCTCACCAACAGACATCCAAATCTCAATTAACCCAAACCCTCGCGCGGACAGAAGGCTCTTTTATCACAATTGTAGTGGTATGAGAGGCAAAATTAACAATCTTTTTATTGACTCGAAATCGTGTAATTTCAATGTCCTTGTAATCACAGAAACATGGTTAAACGTTACATTTCTAAATGAGGAGATCTTAGACTGCAATTGGACAATATATAGATGTGATAGAGACTACAACGCCACCGGTCTCTCAAGAGGGGGAGGTGTTCTTATTGCAGTCAAAATATCTTTAAATAGTGAACTGATCAAGACTGATCGTGCACACTCATTTGATCATGTTTTCATACGAGTCAAATCGGACAACAGACATATCGTTATCGGCACGTTCTACATACCCCCAAACTCTGACGAATCTGAATATGACGATTTATTACATATTTTAGATGATATTAATAATTCCCTACGCGAAAGCGATGAAATTTTCGTTTTAGGAGATTTTAACCGCCCTAATATCTCATTCACTCCTGACGTGGAAGATAATAATTTACTTCCGATCAATGTCATAAATTCTATCGATATAAAGCTTATCGACACTTTTTATGGCAACGGTCTACACCAAATTATCAGAACCCCTAATTCTTCTGGAAAATGGTTAGACCTAATTTTCACTAATTCACATGAGGAGCTAAACCTTCTGCCTGCTTCGCCTGAGGAAAACCTATTTAGCAATTCTGTCCACCACTCCGCATGGATCCTAGAGATTAATTTCACAATCTCTAAACACAGCACTTCATACAATAATTCAATTATTTATGATTTTAAGAATGCGAACTTTAACAGCATCAGCTTCGAATTATCTCTAATTGACTGGGAAAATAGGCTATTGGGTAATGATATTGACGAGATAGTGTCTTCATTTTACACTATTATTTTCAACATTATTGACAAATATGTGTCCAGAATCAAAAAAAGGGATAAATTATCTGAACCATGGCCGGATAAAAATATTCGAAAACTTCGTAATCAGAGAAATAAATTATATAAACTTATTAGGAACAACCCTAATGTAGATGCGGAACAGAAATTAGCATACACTAGGTTAGCCTCAGAATTTACTCTTATAGTCCGGGAGGCAGCGTTGCATTTTGGCGGCTCATTTCTTACCACTTGATTTTTTTTGCAATTGATAGTTTAGATAAGACTAATAACAGAAACAACCGTCAGACGCCAGTATCGTGGTGGGGGTGGTCGTGGGAAAATGTGAAAGTGGTAATAAAAAAAAATTCGTCGGCTTATTTCTTACCACTTGAGCATTTGCACAGTTATTGTTTAAACAATGCTCACAATACAAAAAAAATGGGTTTTATCCATCATATTGTAGCCAAGCTGTTTTCCAGCCGCAAGAAATCTTTTGAAATAATGTGTTTACAGATTATATTCACATAAAATTGTCGATAGCTGCCGGCATAACGTTGTGAAGATAGTCAGTTTCTTTTTTGAATACATTATAAAATGCTAACGTTAAAAACCCAATCAGCACTTATTATCTGTCAGCTAACGGTGTTACCCCCATTGTGCATACAGGTGATTGGGCTTTTTCTTCTTCTAATTATATAAGAAATTTTATGTATAAGTTTCATTGAATTTGAAATGATTTTAGAAAATGTGTTTTTTTGACAGGTTTATACAAGCGACTGACGTATAATCCCCCACTAGGTACGCAGCTGACTTTTTTTATAATTTTTATTATCATTTAAACAATAACTGTGCAAATGCTCAAGTGGTAAGAAATAAGCCGACGAATTTTTTTTTATTACCATTTTCACATTTTCCCACGACCACCCCCACCACGATACTGGCGTCTGACGGTTGTTTCTGTTATTAGTCTTATCTAAACTATCAATTGCAAAAAAAATAAAGTGGTAAGAAATGAGTCGCCAAAATGCAACGCTGCCTCCCGGACTATTAGGTCGCGTGAGGCCTATACAACATATCTTGACTCTGTCGGGGATAACATTATTCAGAATCCTAGATTCGATTTCGTTAACATAAAACGAAAGACCCTAGGCTATCCAACGACTATGACAAACGGCAGAAAACAATCTTCATGTCCCCAAGAAATTTGCAACATGCTGACAAATTCATTGAAGTCTTTTGCCCAAAGTCTAATGTAGTACACACTGACCCAGTAAGTACGCGCAATGACACTAGAATTTCTATAACTCCCTTGACGATGTAATGACCGGTATAAACAATCTCGACATCAATAAAGGTCATGGTCCTGACAACCTGCCTTCTTTGTTTTTGCAGGGCTGTTCAAATCAAATTTTGGTTCCCCTCCATATTATCTTCAACAAATCATTATCGACAGGAAAGTTCCCTAAGATATGGAAAAAATCCTATCTTACTCCGATCCATAAAACATCTAATAAGCACTCGGTGGAAAACTACAGGGGTATTGCCATCTTATCAACTATTCCTAAACTTTTCGAGAAACTTGTTTACGATAAGATTGCCCCTCTAATCGACCCATGTCTTAATGAACAGCAACATGGTTTCAGAAAGGGACGATCGACTACTACAAACCTTATGATTCTAACCTCCAATCTACTACGTGCTATGGAGAAGGGTCATCAAATAGATACGGTCTATACTGACTTCAGCAAAGCCTTTGATCGTGTTGATCACCAAATTTTAAGTAAAAAACTACTAAAATTTGGAATATCAGGTCCTGCCCTGGAATGGATTAAATCATATCTCGACAACAGAACTCAAGTTGTCAGATTCCAAGGATTTCTGTCAAAAGAAATCTCAGTAACTTCCGGGGTCCCTCAGGGTAGCCATCTAGGCCCTCTGTTATTCAATATATTTATCTCAGACCTGTCGGATACACTGGAAAATATTCCGCATCTCTTCTATGCCGACGACCTCAAAATTTATAATGTCATAAGGTCCTCGGTCGATGTTACTTTCTTTCAAACATAGCTAAACGCGTTGCAAGACTGGTGTGCTACCATTAAATTAGAATTAAACATCAGCAAATGTCATGTTATTACCTTCTCCCGCAAAAGAATCACCCAGGTACAGGAATATTATCTCAACGACAAGGCATTAGACCGTGTCGATCAAGTTGTAGATCTAGGTATTGTTCTAGACTAGACAATAAATTAAATTTCAACTTGCACTACGATAATATTGCTGCAAGAGCCAACAAGCTTCTGGGCTTTATAAAGAGAAGAGCACGAGAATTCAATAACGTTCGGGTCACAAAAACTCTTTTCTGTTCGCTCGTCCGCCCTATCTTGGAATATGCGTGCCCGATCTGGGACCCTATATTACAGGTAAGCAGCAGTAGGTTGGAATCAATACAGAAAAAATTTCTCCTCTTCGCTCTGAGAAACCTATACGACCTGCGCGACTTTTTCAACTTACCGCCCTACACGGACAGACTCAAGAAGTTAGAACTCATGCCGCTGTCACATCGGAGGAAAGTGCTTATCTCGTGCTTAACTTTGGACGTCCTAAACGATAACGTTAAGGTGCAGTTCCTGTCCGATAGAATCAAGTTCAATACCGAAGTTCGTCACAATAGGCATACCAAAATGCTTAAAGAATACCCTCATCGGACCGAATATGCAAAGAACGAACCCGTCAACAGATGTTGTATGACTTTTAACAGCCATAGTGCTTGCTTCTCACCCCACATTAAAAAAGCATCCTTTAAACAAAAAATTATTTCCCTTCTAACATCACAATTACTACCATAAATAAGCATAGACTTAAGCTATTATTATTATATAGCGTAAACTTAAGTATTTTTTACCTTAGTCATAAATGCATTGTATAATTCTGTAGTAGGTTTAAGTATGCCTTGTTTGGCAAATAAATAAATAAATAAGAAAGGACATTTACAAATACAAATGGCAATCTCCCAGCGAAAGATACTGCAATCAAATAGACTATATAGACAGAAGGGCAGCTTCTAGTATTCTGCAAGTAAGATCTTGCAGAGGTGCAAACTGTGAATCGGACCACTTCCTAGTTAAAGATAGATTCAATGTCGGCTATCTACTCAAGAAAAAAGGAACAACAAACTAAGGAAATCCGACGTTTATCGCCTCCAAGAACAAACCGTATTGGAGAGATATCAGGCACCTCCAGCAGTAAGGATAGGTCCAAGTCTAAACCTAAAAATGCAGATACAGTTGAGGAAAAATAGACAAGATTGAAGACGATTACTGACAGATGCCATGATTACTGACAGATGTCATGAAGGAAACTGTAGGTTACAAGCGCGCAGCCAGAGCCAGTGAATGGTACGAAGGGGATGCAAAGCAGCTATAGAGGCAAAAAATAAAAATAGGAAAATATACATAAAGAGCGACCAACGAGGAGCAAGAGGAAACAAGAACAGCAAAAAACATCTGCAGAAAGAAGAAAAGACAATTCCTCAACAATTACATTCTGAGGGCAGAGCAAAACTTTGCACAAAACAAAACTCGAGAAGCTTACAAGAAAGTAAGCTTTTTCAAGAAAGGCTTCAAACCCTCCTCCGGCACATGTAGAACAAAAGAAGGCACTATAAGCCGTGTTTTTTTAATGAACTGGGTTTTGAGAGCTTTGAGTTTATTAAAAAAACGACAAGGGAAATTTCATGTAGCGCCTATTTCGATGCCGATGAAAGACGAAATTAAACGGAAGTTAAGTGTTATTTTTTGCACTGTTACACGAAATCCTCGCTAGAAAATAATAAATATGTTTCTAAAAAATCAATTATTTGTTATAAATTTGCTCTCATCACTTTCCTGTTGTTTTTATTTTTAAATTACGTCTTTCCGACACCCGAAAGTATGCAGCTTCCCTACCCCCGAAAGTAAGCAATATGCGAATTAAGAAATTTCCCAAAATCTCGGTAGAAACCCCGATAAAACCTAGGTTTTGAGATTTGTATGGAGAAGTTCATTAAAAAAACACGGCTGTAGTCACAGACGGCGAAGATGTAAAGAAAAGATGGAAGGATTTTTTTAACGAGCTGCTGAATGCGAATGAAAGCATCCAACATGTACCAGAACGCCGACTGCAACATAACGATGACACCAGAGAAACAAATGTACCCAGCCTGGAAGAATTACAAAGTGCCATACGGTCCTTAAAAAACAACAAATCTCTAGGAATTGATAAAATTAATCATTGATAACATCGATACCAGCAGAGTTGATCAAACAAGGAGGTGAATCGCTTTCAGCAGCTATATGTACATGAATTACTATGCTGCATATGGAGAAACGAAAAAATGCCTGAAGATTGGGAGCAAAGCATTATATGCCCAATACACAATAAAGGGGACAGGTTCAACTGTAGAAACTATAGAGGCATATATCTTTTAAGCACAGTATACAAACTAACAACAAATTTAACTAAAGCCAGACAGGAAACTTATGCAGAAGCCGCAATAAGTGAATACCAGAAGATATATGTCAACAATGGATTAACTTTTCATCGACTTTAAGCAACAGCTTCGGCAGAGAACAAATGTATGCGACAATGCTGAACCTAAACACCCCCTAAAGATAGTAGAATTAGCAAAATGACAATGGAAAACATAAGGTGTGCAGTCAGAATACAAGGAAAATTGACGGAGTCTTTCCCGGTCAAACAAGGCTTAAATCAGAGCAATGGGCTGGCACCCGCTATTTACTCTCTTCCTAGAAGGAGTAATTTGCAAAGTAAACATCGATGTGAACGTAACGCTGCTTAGCAAATCAAAACAATTGACAGGATATACAGACGAAATGAACTGCCTTACTAGATCACTGTCATACCTTAGAGAAATATTCACGGAATTAGAAAACGAAGCCAAACATATAGGGCTGCTATAAATGCATGATGATGCCTACAGTCAGTGAAGAAAACAATGAAACGAAGAAGAATAAACGCCGCAAACAGAACATACTCCTCACTACTGCCAGTGATGAAATCCAGAGACATCCACAGACAAACAAAAATAAGAATCAATAAAACCATCACACGTACAGTAGCTACGTATGGGGGTGAAGCATGGAGTATTTCCCAAAAATCCGGGGAAAAAAGGATAGATTTAAGAGGAAGGTTCTCCGAAGGATATACGGCCCAATGAATGAAGACAATGTATGGAGAATACGCTACAAAAATGAATTGTACGATTTATACAAAGAGTGGAAACTTTCTACATATGCCAAGCCACTGCGTTTACCCGGTCATGTTGACTCAATGATACCAAAAAAGCCCTGCACCTACTACCAGATGGCAAAATGCGGAAATTTCAAAACGAAAACAAAATTAAAAAATTAAAGATTTGGATTATTAGAAGCATTAGAAGCGAAAGAATCTATTCTTTTATAATATGGCCTTTTAATATTAGCTTTTATTAATATTTATAAATTTTACAACTTCTTCATTCGTAGTTTAAAATCCGATATTTCCAAACATATGTCTAGACAGAAGAAGCAAAACATATCGGCAAGACATATGTCTTGCCACTTTAAATGTTAAGACAGATTGGGCCTCCATGGAACATTTTGTAGACATAACATCTGTTTTAACAATAAAAATGTCCTGTGGGGACCAGGTGAAAAAAATGAGCTGTCACTGCTATCCGTGCAACGCTCATATTTATACATATACGCAACACAACTTGAAAGTTTGGTAAATGATCTTGGTGAAATTCCGATATTGCGCATACGTATGCGAAAAGAATTTTGCTCTGCTTTGTTGCTGATGGATGTTTGTTTGGTTGTTTTGAAGTTTACGAAAAGCCCCAAACAGAGTTTATTAACCAGGGAGACTATACAAGGAGATATAACTCCGTGTTGTCACTTTTCGTTTGATTAATGAGGACGCCACAGTCGAATTTACCCCAAAAAACATGGCGGATTATATTCATCTGGTTCATGGCCAAGTTCGTTAACTATTAAAATATTTTATGTTTACGCCTAACTTGAAAAATCAGCTTCTGATTTTTCGTATTTATGGATTTTATGGATTTTCCAATGAATTTTTATTAATTCCCAATGATTTTTTTTTGCATTTCGGCTGACAATTTTGAAGAAATCGTCGAAATGGGTAAAATTCAGCTAACATGTGGGGCACGTCAGCTTTAGGCGACATCTGTGGCCAAAAAGAACTAGAAGTTTAGTTTCTGCTACGCATCAATTTCCGGTTATTTTCCCAATAAAGCACAAAACAGAATGAATGCAGAAACTTCTGCTTCAACTTTGCATTTTGACAGTTTCATACAGTTTCCAAAGGAGTCACGTTCAGTTAACATAATCAATGCAGTAAGCGTTGCAGTAAACTTTGCGCCGACTTCGACTTTGAGAATTTTTAAATCTGCTGCAAAAGTTTCAGAACTACCAACAGAACATTTCAAATTTGTCATTTACCTAGTTTATAGCTACTCCAAAAATAATTCGAATTATGGATCATCCAAATTTTTTTACCCTATAAACGAGGTAAATCGAATTATGGCCTGAACCGAAATTTTTCGGCCATTGTTATAGACTGTGATTAGACTGTTCGTTCCTACGTACGTTCCTCACGAGCTTTTAGATGAACGGGGAAGTGGGGATGAAGCCCCTCATCATCTCCACTTCCCCGTTCATCTAAAAAGCTCGTGAGGAACGTACGTAGGAACGAACAGTCTAATCACCGTCATAAGAATGTATTTCTACCCGTTTATACGCTAATTCGAAATTTTGACGTAATTTTGAGTTAAGTCGATTTAATTTTTCTGCTATAAACTCGGTAATTGTGGCCAAATTAGAAAATTTAAATTGACTAACAGAATGAATGCAGAAACTTCGACTTTGACTTCATCGTTGCAGTAAAGTCGACTTTGACGCACAGCGATAGCACATTCATTTCAATAACTTCAAAGTCGATAAATTGACAGATAGTATTTACAATTGCAATAACCATTTAGGGTCTGTGCCAAAATAGCAATTCAAATGTCAATTTGTATGGAAAACTCATTTCAATTAGTAAATTTGATTTTCGACGGTTTGAGTCTATGGAAATGGGTAAATTATTTTACACATTTCATTTTTTACTTGAATCAAAACTAGCCGCTAAATAAATTTAAAAGCAAACAAGTAAATAACAATAAATTATGGAAAAAATGGGGGAAAGACGTAACTTAAAATAATCAGTTTATTGCTTAGCTAAACGGAACAAATGTTTTGAGAAAAGTATTACACAAATAAAAACTTTAGCTATGAATTTTTTAAGCACTTTGGGTGTTCAAACATAGTGGTGGAAAAAATAATAGAAACAGAAAGAAATTTCATATTCATCCTTCTATTCACAGGGATGTATTTAATAAAACCTAATTTAACATTTTTGGAAAAAACGGAAATTTTGAAAATTAAACAAAATGAAATTGTTCACAACTCTTCTTAATTTTTTGTGTTAAAAGACGCTCAATTGGAAGAGAGAAGAAAGGAAGAGACTTTATTCACATGAAACCAAGTTTTGGCAGTTTTAAAGTATTTCGGGGCATTTTCCTGCAGGAATTTCCATTTTAGAGGCATATCTTCCTCTTCGTAGGGATGCATGGCCGTATTCAGTATTTCTAACAATCTATCTCACGCAATCTCAAAGCATGATGCATCCTCCACCACTTGATCGTTTTTAGGGTGCATTTCGCATTCAATTCACGATTGTTTTTCTATTATTTTTTAATAAAATCTTGCATAAATATTTCTTCGTCCATTTTCCATTAAAATTTGTTAGCTGTCATTGAAATGTGTGAATTGATATTTTGGCACACTTTGGAATATCGAAGTGCCCTGGGAAATGAGAAAAATTCGAAAGGGTATTTTGGCAAAGGGCCTTAATAACATACCAGAAGTTATAAATTATGAATATATGGACCAATTTATTTTTATTGTATGTGGCGTTTACGTATATTACCTGCGAAAATTATATTTTTCATACAATAAACTAAATCAATTTAAATTTTCTAATTTGGCTACAGTGACAAAATTGAAATATTATGTTGGTAACTCTGCAACTTTAAAAATTTTCGAAGTCCAAGTCAGCGCAAAGTTTACTGCAACGCTTACTGCATTGAATTGTTAACTGAACGTGAGTATTACAGAAAATGTATGAAGCTGTCAAAATGCAAAGTTGAAGTCGAAGTTTCTGCATTCATTCTGTTTTGAGCTTAACTTTAAATACACAATAAAAGCAAAAATTTATAATGACAGCTGGCAATTAATCTGGAACAAAAAGCCATCCTTCATCAGTGCTGAGACGTCGAAATGAAAATGAATACACACAATCTAACTGTAGTGAACAGTTTGGTTTATTAGCATTCATTAGCCGCGTTCCATTGGGAGATTATTTCTACTTCCGATTACATGGCCAATGGAACGCGATTTTTAACATAAGAAGTAAACAAAGGTATAATAAAACAATTTATTTTATCTTACCGTATTATATCTATCAATATTATCCACTTTATAATTTTTTAAATTCCACTGTTATTTATTTTATTCACTTTAAAGCCTAGTATGGAGTTCGAACGGAATTCCGTTCCCCATATAAAATACATGTAAAAAGATGCACGGAATTCCGTTCACCCGATTTTTCCGTGTACTTTTTGTTTTGTGAGTACGGACTTCGAACGGAATTTTGTTGGTAATATATCACTTGTGAAACTTTCTAACAGATGGCTCTGCAGGGGAATTGGAAACTTTTTTCCGTTCACGTTGGAACGGAATAAATAGCTAAACAATTATTCCGTGTTGCTGCTGTTGGTAATTTTGACAGAACGAAAAAACAGCTGTTGCGGCCAAGTGCGTGGTGTAATATGTGATTTTTATCAGTCAGCTGTTAACTTTTTCTCACCTTTTGACTTTTTCTTCACAGTACTCTACACGGAATATTTCCGTGTAGAAATATATGGCAAAAATGCTGAACGGAATTCCGTTTGAACTCCATACTAGGCTTAAACTGTTACTTGTTTTGTTTACTTTAAAAATGCACCTTATAATAATTAATCTGACAGTTTATTTTACTGAAAAAAAAGCCATCTACTTTTAAGTAGCTAAAGCTTGAAAACCTGGCGGAAATTTTATGCGTTTCTACTAGGAGTGAAATCCCCCAAAACAAGAGCAGGGGTAGTTGGAGGTCCTCGGGATTACGCCGGAGTAGCAAATATCGCCCAATGGAACGCACATATTATCGCTAAAATAGACTCTATTTCCATTCTGATGGACGTAGTAAAGCGTTGTTTGATGTTTCTATCAGTTGTGATTGCAATCGGGTTGTTTTTTAATTGTTTTATAATTTAAAAATAAAGTGGTTTTTTTTTTATAATTTATGTTAATTTATTTTACATGTTGTACTAAATTATTATAGTTTGTATCAAGTTTGTCAGCGCATGCGAACTCTGATAACCGTTCAATGCGTTTACGCCCGACGTTAAGAATTTTTTTTGACATCTCTTAAGGTACCTTTACATTATATGACTTGTCATATGACTTTACTGTCAATGAAGTCAAACCTAACAATGACATTTGTTTTTGACATGACATACGACACATTTGAATATTCTCTGTTTTGACTTGATTTATCATATGATTTTTCTATCAAAATTACAAGTTGATAATCTATCTTGCTTCGTATTGTGTTCACAGTTAATTTTGACAAGTCATAACAGAAATATTCAAAGCAAATGTCGTATGACATGTCAAAAACAAATGTCATTTGACATTTTATGTTAGCTTTGACTTTATTGACAGTAAAGTCATATGACAAGTCATATAATGTAAAGGTGCCTTTAGCACTGATGAACGCTTAAGCCTAGTATGGAGTTCGAACGGAATTCCGTTCAGCATTTTTGCAATTTAATTCTACACGGAAAAATCCGTGTAGAAAACATAGTGGAGAAAAAGTAAACAGCTGACTCTTGTGCACATATTTATTAATAATTAGTGGGGCGTATGCGGTGGTTGCAGAGTCAGAAGAAAATAACATAAAATAAAAAGCATTCAAAATGAAATATTTCATTTATTTAAACCGCAATTATTATTCAGAGTCAGAATCACAACAAAAAAAAAACATAAAATTTAATAAACTACAAAAATCACCAAGGCAACAGCTATTTTTCTGTCGTTCTGTCAAAATTACCTAAAGTGCAACACGGAATAATTGTCTAGCTATTTATTCCGTTCCAACGTGAACGGAAAAAAGTCTCCAATTTCTCTTGCAGAGCCATCTATTAGAAATTTGCAAGTGATATATTACCAACGGAATTCCGTTTGAAGTCCGTACTCACAAAACAAAAAGTACACGGAAAAATCGGGTGAACGGAATTCCGTGCATCTTTTTACATGTATTTTATATGGGGAACGGAATTCCGTTCGAACTCTATACTAGGCTTTAGGAACGTTTAATCTGTTCCAAGCTTTAAACTACCAAGAAATCATGTAAACGCTATATAGGGTAATGCTGCCCATATTATGTTCCAATCTGAACAGCGCATTATAACAATTGTTTGAATTTTGTTGGAAATGGTGAAAATATGTCAAATGGTAAAAATAAGAAATTTGTTGTTTTGTATTTTGTTACTATATGAATATATTATTGAACGTTCTGACAACTGTTTTCATAATCAAGTAGGAAAATAATGAATATGTCGAAAAATATTGAAAATCATTTTCATTCAACGTCGGTCAGCTGATTTTTAGCGCTTATGGTTAAACTCGAGTTACGAATGAGTAGCTGAAATGTGTCAAATAAGTACGTGTGGTGGTGTTTTATTTGTGTACTTAAAAAGTATAAAATTACATAAAATCACAGCCAGTAAACAAATATTGGGTGGTACAATTATTAGTAATTTAAAATGAAGTAGTTCTGCATTTGCGTGAATTTCGAAACAAGAATATCTATACCAGTTTTTGGGTATTGCGGATAGCTACTGAAATCAATTGAATCAACCATGTTTATTGTGACTGCACTGCAAAAAATTATTGATAAACAGAAAAACTCAGCTTGGAGTATATGTAAACTAACTTCTTTTAGAAAAAATTATTTGTACTTTGCAATGTACAATTCGCGGAAAGTCTTCTTACCGTCATTTTTGTAAAAATATATAGTTTTGTGGAATATTTCCATATAAATAAATAAATCGCGATCGAATTAATTAATTCAATTTTAATTAATACCAAAGGAGTATATTCAAGGGCTGGCCCCATAATAATGGAGCAAATGTCTAAGGAAGTTAAAATAGAGACTAGTGATCGCTATCAAAATACTTTGCTAGGGCTTGAAACTCCCTGCAACGAGGAAAGTGCTGCAGCTAACATAACATCCCCTGGTTCTACATCATCGTTTCGGAGTATTAATTCGAAACAACGTTGGAACGAAAGTCCTGAAGCAAGAGTCCGTAGACTTGCACGCAATGCAGAAAGAATGAGAGAACGTAGAGCTAGAGAAACGGAAGACGAGTATCGTCGTCGCCTTTGTCGAAATGCTGAAGCAAATCGTACACGAAGGCAAAATGAATCTGAAGTTGAAAGGGCAATGCGATTAGTAAGGAATGCTGCACGCCAGAGGCTCCGACGTGCCATGGAATCTCCGGAGCAAAGGGCAAAACGATTAGCTAAGCTGGCGGAACGAATGAGAATTTATCGAGCAAATGAGACCCCAGAGCAGCGGAAAGAAAGGCTTACTGAAATGGCAGCACGGGCTCGTGAAAGAATTTCGCGCGAGTCTAGCGAAGAACGAAGAGAACGTCTCCGGAAGCTTTCGGAATATGCAAAAAAGGTTCGATCTTCTAAAAACAATATAAAAAATGTCAACTCTAATATGAATCTTAATCAGAATTCTAATTTGGGGACCGTGAACAGTTCGCAGCTTCCTCAGAATCCACAAGTACAAGGACTGGCACAACACCATCAATCTGAAGGGCATAATCACCAACAGCAACAATCGGAACAGGCATACCCCCAAAATATAATTAATTCTATTGAATACTATCAAAATATGTTCATACATACAGCTTTGAGACCAAATATGACCAAAGAGCAAATTAATCCACAACAGCCAGAACCTCCATTGCGTTTTATGCATAGTAATATGCCTATGGAGGCTAACACATCTCCTAACTTATTCCAACAAGGCCAATATGATAGCGCAAAAATTCCAAAATTTCAAAATACTCAAAATCAAACCCTCACTGACACGATCGAATTTTATCAAAATAAGTTTATTAAAGCAGAAAAGCCGCCAGAAAATCAGAGCGATAAAAATGTTATTCCTTTGCAACAAAATTTTGAACATAAGAATATAAATTGCTACAAAAAAGGGCCAGATCCTAATTATTCAACACATCAACATATGCAAGGATCCCACACACCACTATATAATCAGTTTCCTTATTTAAATACGTTTCCACCCGCACATGCCCCAGGCAATGTGAATAATCAACAGAATTACTATTCAATGTATCATAACGGGTTTCAACTTGCTATAACACCCAATTCGGTACCACCGCCCTTTACTCCTGTACATTTTCAAAATTCAGGGGTACAGTCGCCGAACCATCCTTATACTCTTTTAAATAGCTCTCCACAAAACCAAGTAGTTACGGATTTCCCAAAGGCTGGCCGAGGACGTTTCAAGAAAGAGTTTGCTGACAGTGAATTAAGCCGCCTTCCACCAGATATGCCAGATGAATCAATAAGACAGCCAAAAGATGATTTTCTTGAAAATGAAATTAATCAAGTATTAGCATCTCCAAAACGATGTCGTGGTGGTCCTGGACGCGGTCAGGAATCGGAAGAGGAGCGTCGTATCCGCTTAGATAAAATGGCAGCACATCAAAGAAGGGTTCGTGCCAATGAAACCTCAGACGAAAGAGTTGCCAGGCTTAAAAGTTTAAGCGAAAGAGCACGTTTGAAACGAGCTCAAATAAGGGCAACGGAGTCCCAAGATCAGCGAAGACAGAGACTTTCAAAGCAAGCTGAATACGCCCGCTTACGACGTCTTAAAGCTCAAACTCCCGAACATAAAAGACGGATGGAAGAGAAGGCGAAAGAACTTTATGCACAACTTCATAATTTACCACTGCCGCCACAACAGCAATCCAATATGAATCCGCAAATGTCATCGCACTCAGACGCCTCTAGCGATGATTTTGTCAAGAATCCAGCAAAAGACTTTGCACAATCAGAAAATAACGATGTACTCAAAATTCTGGAACCCATCATTGTAATGAAAGCAAAATAAAAATCACAAATTTTTAAGGATTATTTTACTGTTTACCTGAACATCTTTAAATTATCAGTTTTTGATTGTATTGCTTTTCGATTTTTATTTTTTTAGCTAATCTTATGTCCAGAGGTTTGAATTATTATTTATACTGTATTGCTGGGTTATGTTGAATCTCGCTTTAATTATAAATATTCTAAAAACAATAAGAATCAGAAACTACTGATAATGTCCTGTACTCAAGAGGTTTATACTTCAATAGTTTCATCGTACTGAAATAAATCATAGTCATGAAGAATGAAATATGTCGCGAGTTTATCTTTGATTAAAATTACAAAGCATAAATGGGAAGTTGCAATAAACATTACTACATATATAGGTTCTGTTTCAGACTAATAGACTTTTATTCGATTTAAATATAATACATGGTTTATACAAAAGTAAAATGAATTCAGTATTAAATTAAAGTTTCCTCTTCCCTTAATCTTATCTTCGCGTCTTTTTTTCGTCGCCCGCCACACACTTCTTTTTTTAATGTCCCTGTTATTGCTATTCAGCGCCGCTTCTTATTTAGCACACCTCTCGCCAGTGATGCCACGTTCAATCCCACAGATTCGGCTGTCCTGACTAGAGTTCGCCCCGAACTCAATCTCCAGATCCTCCCCGAAGTCGTCATGTACCATATGCCATCTTTTCATATACTCGGCACACGATGTAGTTATCATAGGTCCTTCGCCATAACCCGCTTTTCGTAGGTCGTGTCATTATTTTTTGCTTTCTCGACAATATACGGCCTCCTCCCAGCTGTGTTCTCCTAATCGCTACTGCATCTCCTTTCTCGTATTTCTCAGGCCGTTTCCGTTTCGAGTTGTACGTCTTCCTATTTTCGTCCTGAACTTCAAGAGTTTTTTGTTTCGCGTACTTCCTCAGCTCGTGCCTCTGTTCATTGAAAGAGATCATGAATTCGTCTTCCACCATTTCTTTTAGTTTAATATCCTCTAAGTTCCTCATCTTTACTCCTACTAGTAATTCAAATGGTGTCATACCTACACTACGATGATATGTGGAGTTAATGATTCTCTGGACATCAGCTACAAACTTATACCATTTAGATGGATCTTTCATTGCTAATTTCGAAAGGACTGAAATGATGACGCTGTTCAACTTTTCGACTTGTCCGTTTGCCCGGGTAATCCAGTTGTGATCTTTAGATGCTTGATGTTCCTTTCGTCACAGTATTCTTTAAATTCGGCTGACGTGAAAGCGGAGCCCCGGTCCGACACGATTTGGGTAGGGTTACCAAAAATTTGTTCTTGATGAGCAAGCTTCGTTAAAGCATCCTTTGATGATGTCGATCTCGTCGGATAAAGCCAGACAAATTTTGTAAATGAGTATTACAGCCAGAATGTGGTTGTAATTTTTATTCGTAGATTGGAGCGGCCCTAGGAAATCAACATGATACGTGTACAAGGGAACACTGTCTTTATTCAATGGGTGAAGCTCCCCCTCTTGCTTTCCCCGTTTCCTATTTGTTAATATGCATGCAACGCAACTGGATATATATTTATCAATTTTCTGACTTGCCCTTGGTATATAATATTCCTTCTCTATTAGGTCTTTTGTTTTCTTCGCGGAGAAGTGCCCCTTTTCATGTATTTTCCTTATAATATCGAACTGCATTAGGCTGGGAATCACTAATAAATCCGCTCCTCTTTTGATTTTGTAAAGTACATCCGATTTCAATATATAATTCTCATAAAGCTTTTCTTTAAGAACTTCCTTTATAGCTTTTATACTTTCGTCTTTACTCTGCGCTCTTTTATCTTCGTTAAAAGATCGTCCTCTGATATTATGGTATACACTGGATTCCTACTTAATGCGTCTACATGTCTCATTCTATTATTTGTCCTATGTTCGATTATATAGTCAAACTCTTCGAGCAAGAGAATCCATCTGGCGACTCTGGTTGTCAAGTCCTTTTTTGTTAGAGTCCCTTTTACGGCGTTACAGTCGGTGACTATCTTAAACTTCATTCCTAACAAGTAAACTCGAAACCAGGGATGTTGCGGATGCAGATTTTTTGACATCCGCGGATGCGGATACGGATGTGAATTTTTTAAGGCTCACATCCGCAATTGCGGATGCGGATTTTAAGAATTTTTAAGAAACTTGGAATAATGCAAAAATAAAATAAAAAGATAGTAAGCTTAAATATTTTTATTAAATAATGAAATATTTAGTATGTAAAGTTAAAAATTCGTGCATTATATTTAATAAAAAGTAAATATCGCCGCCTTCTCAGGCTGTCACTCACTCCCAACAACATTCAAAAACTGAAAAGTTCAAACGAAACACGTTATGATTGATTTCCGAAAAACAAATGATAAAAAAAGTAACAAACGCGTCGAATCTTGTCGCTGAAATCTTCGCTCCTATTGGTCAATCAACATGTGCCCATGGCACGAGCCACCAATTTCTTTCTTGTCGCGACCTGACCTACATTTGCATCCGCATGAACATCCGCATTGATCCTTGCGGATGCGGATGCAGATGCAGATGTCGAAATCGATGCGGAAGCTCCGCAATTGCGGATGCGGATACGAATATCCGCAACATCCCTGCTCGAAACCACTATGGCCAAAACTTCTAGTTCGTAGCTTGAGTATTTTCTTTCTGGTTGAGTTGTCTTTCTACTCATATAATATGTATATTGGATGTAACTTTGAGTCTGTTGGAGATTTTTGTAATAGAATGGCTCCATTCCCATCTATTGACCGGTTCGTGTGCAGTTCCGTCTCGCAATGTTGATTGTATGTGGCTAGAATAGGACTTTCGCTTAAGATAGTTTTTAACGTTTTGAAAGCTTTTCCTTCCTCATCGTCAAATTTGAATTTAGCGTTGGTTCTTGTCATATCCGTTTAGCTATTATTCTTTTCTGCTGTCTGGGTGTACCCCTACATGGAAGCACCCATTCTTGAGGTCCAATGTGCTGAAAAATCTAGCCTCTTGAAGGCGATCCAGCAAGTCGTCAATCAAGGGCAATGGATATCTATCTTTTACTGTAACCCTGTTTAGCTTCCTGTAGTATATACATAGTCTAAACGTTCCACTTTTCTTCTTGACTATCACTATTTGACTTGCAAATTCTGAATAGCATGGTTCGATGACATCTTCTTCTATCCACTGCTGGACCTGTTCTTCGACAAATACCCTTTCATTGATCGGCAATCGTTGTGGGTGCTGATAGATTGGTGTATCATCCTTTAGCACTAGCTTCATTTCGATCTCTGTCGTTTTACTCCTGTTTGGGCGATAATTGTCTATAACACTTTTTACTTGCCTTTTGAATCCTTCAGGTGTGTTGTGGTCAAAATCACATTCTTCACTATCGACCTCAATGTTCATCATATTTTGAATCTCGTCATTTTCGTTGTTCTTTTTTATTACTATACCTTCAGAGTTAATTGTCATTTCCGCTTCATTGAATATTTCACGACCGATTATTAGTTGCGTGTTCATACTTTCAGTGGGGACAGCATGGAATTTCATTCTATATTTTGTGTTATCTATTTCTACATCGCTTTCGAAATATCCTTTTGATGTCGTCTTTCTTCCTCCAAATCCGGTAAAACGAATATCGGTATCCGTTAATGTAGGTTGATTCAACTCTTTGTAAACATTGGTCGTTACTATATTATGTTTGCTCCCTGTATCGAACAAGGCTTTGAATCGTTTCTTGTTGATTTTAATTTCTTTTCTTGAGACATCCTCATTTAATTCAATGCAATTGACACTGTCGTTTTCGCGTTGGGTTTTTCCTTTAGGGCAGTTAATTGCAATATGCCCGAAGTTATCGCACCTAAGACATTCCATTCCCTTTTCTTTAGAAGTGCAGAAAGTTGATTTGTGGCCCTTCTCGCCACAGTTATAGCATATGTCCCGCCTATTATTTTCTTTTAATATCGGTTTCTTCGTGGGCATGTGCCTTATTTTTATTGTCCTCTTTTCTTCTTCTCAGTGTGCGCTATAATACCTTCATTTATTTTTGAACTCCTTTAATTCTTTTGTTCCATACAATATCATTTTGTTAATGGGTGTGTCACATATTCCATCTATTATATACTGGATCAATGATCCGTCATCGATGAACCCTCTGTTGGCCAGTTCTTTCATTATTAAAAAATATTCGTAGACGTCTTCATTTTTCGATTTTGCAGTGCCTTGTGCAAGTCCGCTGCATTTGTTGTTTTTCCAGATTCTTC
Organism: Thereva unica; assembly: GCA_949987705.1. Classification (NCBI taxonomy): domain Eukaryota; kingdom Metazoa; phylum Arthropoda; class Insecta; order Diptera; family Therevidae; genus Thereva; species Thereva unica. The sequence continues at coordinate 66,917,718 of OX465284.1, forward strand.
TAATAGCACATTTTTCAATTTTATCCATGAATTAATTAAAGATAATTAATAATTAAAGATTCCTTAGCAAATATATATTTTTGTAGCTCATTCCATCGTAGTAACTTAGGGCCTGTGCGAATACTGGCTAAATTGCGACTAAATTAAATTATTGGAAAGGCCGGTATTGCAGTGAGATTTAGTCTTTTTACGAGGTGGCTAAAGTTGACAGCTACTGACTAAATTTTTTTTGATGGTATTTTATATTTATATGTAGAATTCCTTATCTTAGGTAAATAAAAAATATAGGTTACTAAATTAAAAAATAATTTATATAATATTAAACTACATTAATACATGGTGTTCAACGGGGAGATAATATAAATATTAAATTTAGGCAACTGAGCAAGCCCCTACTTTGGGCCTATGCCACTGACATATATGTAGTAATGGACTGCTAAATGAGCAAAATCCCATACAAAAAAATGGCACCAAAAACTATTCCTGCCTCGCTCCCACGTTAAATCCCAATGAACTGTAATCGTCAGCGCATCCCAAGTAACAAAATTCATCTCATAAGACTCTACTAGTGTCTTATGAGAGGATATTCGACTTTTTAAAGAGAGTATCACTCTCATAACTTACTCTTATAGAACACTACAAGTGCTTTATGAGTGCGTTGTCAGAATTAAATGGCACACTTATAAGAGTTATTTTTGTCTTATACCTATACCTTAGCTCTCTTTGCAAGACCGGTTCTACACATTCAACTTTGCATTCCACTTTTTGACGTTCAATTCTGTGGCTCGTGTCTACACATTTTCAACTTTTCAAGAAGAAGACCGAAAGGCTCGGCTGTCACTGCTATCCGTATACACTCATATTCATACATATTCGCACACTCATAAAAATGTTGAACGAAAACACAAAAGTTGAACGCAAATTTCCATTCAAGCTGGAATATGCCAGATCCTTGTCCTTTCAAGAGTCACAGACCCTTGATAAAAAGTTTACCACCATCACAAATAACTTCCTGAGAAAATGTTTGGGCCTTACTCACTCCACTCCGGTTCACACCATATATGCTCTTGCCCATGAAATCCCTTGTGATCTGAGAGCCGATTTAATCACCACCAAGGATTTATTACGCATCCTCACTGTCAATAAAAATTTTAGGAGCCTTCTTGATCTTACACTACCCTCTTCTCCCTTTGATAAAATCTTTGTAAAATACAAAGAACTTTTTGATCTTCTTCATCCTACTATTGACACTCCTGTTTGCTGCTCTAACTTATCTTTTGACCTCAAATTTTTACATGGTCTGGGAAACAAATCACAAATTGCCAATTCCACCATAAACTCTATCATGAATGAAAAAAGAGACACCTTTTCTTCTGATTCGCTGGTCATTGCCACGGATGCGTCCATTATAAATAGCACCGTTGGTTTAGGAATCCACTTTCAAGGTCCTTTGGCAGATAAGAGGTTTAGAACTCTCTGGGTAATGTCAACCTTGTCGGCGGAACTCCATGCCATTGATTTGGCTTTAAAAATTGCCGTTTCTGAAATGCAAAAAAAAGTCATTATCCTGACAGACAGCCTTAATAGCTGTCTAGCACTCAGAGATACAAAACGAGATAATCATGTTGTCCGGTCCATTATTGTCACCGCAAGTAGGTTGGAAAGTGTCAAATTTGTGTGGGTGCCTTCCCACTGTGGTATTCCCGAAAACGAGAGAGCTGACACCTTGGCTAATGAAGCCATCACTGATGGTCAGTTTTTCCCACATAAACTAAGCACCAGAGATCTAATTTTAAATGTTAAATCCAAAATAATTCAAGAATGGAGTAGAAGGTTCCACTATGCATCTCAGGAAAAGGGGAGATTCTTTTCCACAATTTTCCCCACACTTCCCACCTCTCCTTGGTTTTCAAAGCTATCCCTTCCCCCTAGAATCTTTCGAATGATCAACAGAATCCTTGTGGGACACACACATGATGATGTGAGACTAACGTCTTGGAAAATTAAAGATAACCCGTTGTGTAACCTGTGTAATGTTAACAACGACGCCGAACACATAATATTAAAGTGTATTAAATATAAACAAATTAGATCTAAGTATCCTACTCTGACTCAGTCGAACAGACTTCAAACGGTCCTTGCGCCCTTTGACATGGTTAAGGTCTCGATCCTTGCTAGCTTTCTTGTAGAGACGAACATATCTATTTGATGTTAATTCTAGATGAGATTTAAGGTAGGGACACACTGAGCCCACGTACGCAACGTATACTATCCAACGTGGGAGAGTTGGTGTGCACACTACGCGTACGCAACGTATATGGCGTCAGATTCGTTCAATATTTCTTCTGGCGCTTCTGACGCGTTGCGAACGTAATTTCTAGAAACACACTGGTCTTACGCGTGGGATGGCGTATGATATCCACTCCACCTTCCCACGCCGATCTGGATCGACAGATATAACGTTGCGTGGGACGCGTGTGACAGTATTGCGTATGATAAGTGTGTTTCTAGGCATCAAATTCAACCGTTTAGATTTAATAACGCGTTGCATACGTTGCGTACGTGGGCTCAGTGTGTCCCTACCTTTATTGTCCAACTCCTGTTTCCTTTCGTGTCTATCTTGCTTTTTACCATCACGTCCAACTGTGGAGACTTGAACTGCCAAAATTTATCAGTTTTTTCTCATCTATGTTTCAATATAGGATGTAAGTCTTAATATAGAATTTAAGTAAACTTGACATATGCCCTCTACTTGGTCAGGTAGTACGGGACTGAAATGACACAGAGAGAGAGATTATTTGATTGACCGCCTTAAACTTATCACAAATCTTGATTCGTGGTCTATATAGCTGCAAGGCTGGACCAGTAAGAAACCCTGTTCAGGGTTCACTAGCTCTGCTAGTAAACTTTTCTACACAACAACAACAACAACAAATTTCCATTCCATTCTGAGCTGCTTTCCATTTTCCTTTCAACTCTAGTCTGTTTCAAACTTTGCATTGGAGTGAAAGAGAAAAAAAAGTTGAACGTCAAAAAGTGGAATGCAAAGTTGAATGTGTAGAACCGGTCCAAGGGTAACTGTAAGGGTGCTATAAGAGCTATACTCTCCTTAACAGAACTATTAGAAAGGGAGCAATATATGGAAAGGTTATGTTGTTTAGAATAAAATATTTTTTATGAGAATTATTTGCTCTAGATAACTGTCATAAGAATCTATTCGGAAAATATAACACTTTAAAATTAAATATTTATTATGTATGATTATAGACTTTAGAATTAGATTTTTAACGAAAATATAAGCCACAATTTTATTGCATTTGAAATTTTACTGATAATAATAACCATTCTACCTCGATAAAAATCAAAGCGCCTTAAAAATTATCAAAATTTAATATATTTTTGGAAATTTTATTTTTTAAGAAAAAAATATAAAACTTTAGTATTGCTCAATAATTTATTTTAAATTGGTTTATCATCTGAAAAAAATAACTTTTTATACTTTGCACATATTCAATTAGGTAAATTAGCTGATTTGAGGAATTTCGTTTTAGAATAAAATTCTATATTAAGCGAAAATATGGCGGGTCAGTGGTTTAAGTTTTTTTTATAAGAACAAAATTCTGGTTATGAGATGGTAATCTTTTTGCACTATCAAAAGTCTTTTTATAAATGTTTTAACATTTTTCGTCTCATAGGAACATTTTTATAAGAAGGGATATACTTGAAGTCTTGTAAGATCTTTCTTATAAGTGTCATAACACTCATAAGGACATTTTTTGACATTTAAAACCTTTGAGAGTAAAGCTTTTATAAAAAAGACTCAATAAGAATAGAGGTTTTCTTGTTCTCAATATAAGAGTATAAATATTATCTCATTATGAGAATGAAAGACTTACTAACTCTAGTAGTTTTATTATCTCATAACCAGTGTTGGGCCTTTTACTACAATAGTAGCAGATCTACTACATTTCGCGTTTTCAAAATTCTACTACATTTTGTTTCCTATTTGCTACATATTTGACGTCTTCAGAAAAATTATTTTCATTCAAATTCGAATGGCCAGTTTCACACGGACCAACAGCCAACCAATCAAAATCGACTGAAAACGTCGTTTGTGGAAAAGAGGGTGAGAGAGGGCGATGAAAAATTTGCCCATCCCATCGTCCTCTCTCACCCTCTTTTCCACAAACGAACGTTTTCAGTCGATTTTTGTTGGTTGGTTGTCTGTCGACCCGTGTGAAACTGGCCAATACAATTTCGCACTTTTGTCGTCGAATTCCCCCCTTTGTTACATCTGTCGTAGAGACTCGGATTAGATTCTTTCCGTCTGTAAATCATTAAAAGTTGTAATAAAAGTTGTTTTTTTGTTGCTACTACATTTTTTTCAATTCTACTACTATTTTTTTACATAATTACTACATTTTTAAAATCGCCAAGGCCCAACACTGCTCATAACAATACTACTATGAGACTTAATTTGATTCTTATTCCAAGAGTTATGTTCTTGAGAGTATCGAAGGATGTTAAGAGTGTCTTATAAGATAATTTCATAATTTGCAAGATTTTTGCTCTGGAGAGTTTGTTAGTTGGGATGTCAGCGATATAAACATAATTAGAAAAAAATAGACAGGTATAGTTTTCGTTCTTCTGTCTCACTCTTGAGCTATTTTGAAAACTTCGTTAAACAGGGGAAATAACCGTCACGGTTATGGAATAAATACATTTATTTAATGAAAAAACTGCTAATAAATAAAAATGAGTGATGGAAATTTATTTCCGTTAATTATAACAAACATCTTATCACTTATATTTTCTCCTAAATTCGAAGAAAATTTTTTTGTTTGCATAAAAAAGGTTTTCTATTTCTGGAGAAAAATGGTGCCATTCAGCCTCGTCAATCAGCAGTCCATTACTATATGTCAGTGGCCTATGCAAATACTGGCTAAATTGCGGCTAAACCACATATAGTAATGGACTGCTGATTGACGATTGAATTTTCTTCGAATTTAGGAGAAAATAAGTGATAAGATGTTTGTTATAATTAACGGAAATAAATTTCCATCACTCATTTTTATTTATTAGCAGTTTTTTCATTAAATAAATGTATTTATTCCAAAACCGTGACGGTTATTTCCCCTATTTAACGAAATTTTCAAAATAGCTCAAGAGTGAAACAGAAGAACGAAAACTATACCTGTCTATTTTTTTCTAATTATGTTTATATCGCTGACATGCGCTGACGATTACAGTTCATTGGGATTTAACGTGGGAGCGAGGCAGGAATAGTTGTTGGTGCCATTTTTTTGTATGGGATTTTGCTCATTTAGCAGTCCATTACTATATGTCAGTGGGCTAAACTAAATGATTGGAAAGACCGGTATTGCAGTGCGATTTAGTCTTTTTACGAGGTGGCTAAAGTTGACAGCTACTGACTAAAGCCAGGAGAAACTTTACAACAACTATGCGCCGATATCGAGAGGTTTGTGCATTTGGCTTATCCTATTTTCGGCCAAGACTTCATCAACGAAGTAGCAAGAGAGGCTTTTCTTAACTCTTTTGCCGACCGAGCGCTACAACAAGCAGCCAGATTGGCCGGAAAGAAGAATACCGCTGAAGTTTTGGCATATGCTCTGGCATACGAGGCAGCAAAGCAAGCATCAAGAAGTGCAGTCCGCCTCAGAGAGATCCACACAACAGAGGATATTTGCAGCAGAATGAATGCAACGGAAGTACGCGGTCGACTCCGATGCTGGAGCTGTAGTGAACCGGGTCATTTGCAAAGGAATTGCAGAAAGCGAAGGAGAACAGAATCAACCGAAAATAGGAGTGGCGGAACTTGTTGTGAAAATTGCGGACATCGGCAGAAAGGTGACCAGAGGGAGGCCGAAAACAATGACTCCGTGTCTCCGCGCAGACAGCAGCAGGGAAACGAATAAAGACTAACTCCATGGGGCGGGAGTTGGTCGGGGAAATCGTAGCCCCCGGTGTCATCATCACCACTATCAAACAACTGCAGCGCAGTGGCGACAGCCTGGTCATCGATGGAAAGATTGGAGCTGAAAAAAGCACAATAACTGTAGATACTGGTGCTTCAAAATCTGTTATTCGGGCTGACATGGTCGGTAATAAATGGCTGAAAGACGCACGCCAATACAGACTGAAAACTGCAACAGGAGAGCCAGTGCGATTACACGGGGAAATTATATTGGATGTGTTTCTCGCTGACATTAGATTTTCACATTCGTTCCTGGAAGCTGATAAAACAGACAAGTGTATTCTAGGGCTGGACTTTATGAAAGCACATAAAATTCTACTGGACATCGGAGAGGAAATACTGAGATATGACAACAAGGAGATTCCAATGGCCACAGGATCCACTTGTTATTCGCAGCTGAAAGTCGTCGTTCGTGAAGATACCGTGCTTCCTCTGTGTGCTGAGAAACTGGTACGAGCGATAGTCGATGGTGATCCCGGGAGCTACCGATTTTACCTTATAGAACCAGAAAAAACGGAACAAAGCAAAAATATAGCAATTGAAAAATGTCTGGTGAGCATCGACGACAAGAAGGCGGTATTCGTGAGAGTGCTAAATATTAACGAACGAGAAGTACGATTTAAGAAGGATACGGTTTTGGGGAAAGGAGAACCGGCAGAACAGATTACATTAGTGGAGTGCGCTAACATCGAAACGGTTCCAAAACCAAAGCCATAGGCCACGAAATTAGTAAATGCAGTGCTCTCAACTAGTTGTCTTGAATAAAAACACTCCAGGCAAGAAAATTGGTAGAGGATTTCAGTGATATCTTCGCCATGAGAGATGATGACTTTGGGAAAACGGACATCGTTCAACACAGGATCGACACCAAAGATGCCCAGCCAATTAAACAACCGCCGAGAAGAGTACCACTAGCCAAGCGAGAAGAGGCAGCCGGTATGATTGAAGATATGAGAAGACAAGGCCTTATAGAGGAGTCGAATTGCCCTTGGATGTCTCCCGTGGTCCTAGTCAGAAAGAAAGATGGCAGTACAAGATTTTGCGTGGATTATCGGCGGTTAAATGACATCACTAAAAAGGACAGCTACTCATTACCTCGTATCTATGACACACTGGATACTCTCTCTGGAGCTAAATGATTTTCTACCTTGGATCTTAAGAGCGGCTACTGGCAAGTCGAAATTCACCCGGAGGACCGAGAAAAGACAGCCTTCTCTGTAGGAAACGGCCCGTGGCAGTTTACAGTCATGCCGTTTGGACTGTGTAATGCTCCAGCTACATTCGAACGACTGATAGAATGCGTCTTGCGAGGACTGACATGGAAGACTTGTCTGGTTTATTTGGACGATATCATCGTCGTTGGAAAAAGTTTCGAGGAACATCTGGGCAATCTACGAGAGGTTTTCCAAAAGTTGAGAACAGCCCAACTGAAACTCAGCCTAAAAAGTGCGCAGTGTTCAGAGACCAAGTCAATTATCTCGGACATGTGATTTCATCCAATGGAGTTCAAGCAGATCCTGAGAAAATAGCAGCAGTTAAGAATTGACCCACACTGAAGGATAAACATGAACTTCGAAGCTTTTTGGGACTTGCCACCTATTATAGGCGATTTGTCAGGAATTTTGCCGACATAGCTAAGGAATTACATAAACTGACAGAAAAGGGAAAACCATTTATCTGGACAGAAAAGTGCGAGGAAAGTTTCAAGACACTAAAACGAGGACTTTGCCAAGCACCAATACTCACATACTCGAAGCCAGGCGAAAGATTCATATTGGACATAGACGCAAGTAATGTCGGGATTGGTGCAGTGTTATCACAAAACTTCGAAGGACAGGAAAAGGTCATAGCTTACTACAGTAGAGCGCTGTCAAAATCGGAGCGGAATTACTGTGTCACAAGAAGGGAACTATTGGCAATCGTGGACTCAACTAAACACTTCCACAAGTATCTCTATGGGCAAAACTTCATCCTTCGAACGGATCATGCAGCATTAAAATGGCTGATGCAATTCAAAAACCCTGAAGGACAAGTGGCAAGATGGATAGAGAGACTTCAGTCCTACGACTTCAATATAGGCCACAGAAAGGGAAGAAACCAAGGAAATGCAGATGCACTCTCCCGGCGACCATGCGTACCAGACTGCAAACATTGTGGACGTATCGAGGAAAAGTGTCAAAGGACGACAGTCGAGCCAACGACAGGATGGGATGACCAGGGACCCCGAGACGCCCAACGCGACGACCCGGATATTTCTTCAATTCTGACATGGAAGGAATACGAGGAAAAGCCTGAATGGAAGGACATTGCAGAGAGGAGCGAGACCCTGAAGAGCTATTGGGCCCAATGGGATTCCTTGCACATTGAGCGAGGAGTATTAAAGCGCAAATGGGAAACCGCTGACCGTACCTCTCATCGAATGCAGGTATTAGTCCGTCGCGTTAGAATAAGAGATATTCTCGAGGAGTGTCATAATGGCGCATCGGGAGGACATCTTCTTCTTCGATGGCTCTACGGCCCAATTCGAGCCTTGGCCTCCTTCAGCTTCTTCCTCCAGACGTCTCTCTGCTCCGCAGCTTGTCTCCAGTTTCTCGTGTTGAGCAGTTTCGCTGCATCGGTCTTAACATTATCTTCCCATCTTGACCGTGGTTTGCCAACTGGTCTTTTGCCATCTGGTAGTAGATATAGGGATTTTTTTGGTATCCTTGAGTCATCAATTCTTTGGACATGGCCGGCCCAACGTAAACGGAGTAGCTTGGCATGGGTCGAAAGTTTGCATTCTTTGTATAAGTCGTACAATTCGTGATTGTAGCGTATTCTCCATGCATTGTCTTCATTAATTGGGCCGTATATCCTTCGGAGAACCTTCCTCTCAAATATATCCAACTTGTCGGCGGATTTTTGGGAGATACTCCATGCTTCACAACCATACGTAGCTACTGTACGTATGATGGTTTTGTAGACTCTTATTTTTGTTTTTCTGTGGATGTCTCTGGATTTCATTACTGGCAGTAGTGAGAAGTATGTTCTGTTCGCGGCGTTTATTCTTCTTTGTACGTCTATCGTTTCATCGTTGTCTTCACTGACTGTGGACCCCAGGTAGTTAAATTGGCTTACCCGTTCGAAGTTATATTCCCCCCAGGTGGTGTTGTGGCTTGTTCTTCTTCTTTCCACCCTTGACTGAATTAGAATCTTGCTCTTCTCTGCATTTATTTGCAGCCCTATATGTTTAGCTCCATCTTCTAATTCTGTGAATACTTCTCTAAGGTATAACAGTGATCTGGCAAGGCAGTTTATGTCGTCGGCATATCCTGCCAACTGTTTTGATTTGTTAAGCAGGGTTGCGTTCGCATCAATGTTTACTTTGCGAATTACTCCTTCAAGGCAGAGATTAAATAGCATGGGTGCCAGCCCATCGCCCTGCTTTAAGCCTTGCTTGATTGGGAAGGACTCCGTCAATTCTCCTTGTATTCTGACTGCACACCTTGTATTTTCCATTGTCATTTTAGTCAGTTTCACTATCTTTAGGGGTATGTTTAGGTCCAGCATTGTCGCATACATTTTTTCCCTGTCGATGCTGTCGTATGCTTGTTTAAAGTCGATGAAAAGTTGATACACGTCTATGTTGTATTCCCAGCATTTTCGGAGGATTTGCCTTATTGAAAAAAGTTGATCCATCGTTGACCTATTTCTTCTGAATCCAGCTTGGTATTCACTTATTACGGCTTCTGCATAAGGTTCCAGTCTGGCCTTAATTATATTGGTCATTATTTTATACACTGTGCTTAAAAGCGATATGCCTCTGTAATTTGCACAGTTGAATCTATCTCCTTTCTTGTGTATTGGGCAGATAATGCTTTGCTCCCAATCTTCAGGCATTTTTTCGTTCCTCCATATGCAGCATATTAATTCATGTATAGCTGCTGAAAGCGGTTCGCCTCCTTGCTTGATCAGCTCTGCTGGGATGTTATCAATTCCTGGAGATTTGTTATTTCTTAAGAATCGTATGGCACTTTGTACTTCCTCCAGAGTGGGTTCGTTTGTTTCTCTGGTGTCATCGTTATGTTGTGGACGGGGTTCTGGTACATGTCGGATGCTCTCGTTTGCGTTCAGCAGCTCGCTAAAAAATGCCTTCCATCTTTTCTTTACATCTTCGCTGCCTGTAACTATAGTGCCTTCTTTCGTTCTACATATACCGGAGGAGGGTTTGAAGCCTTTCTTGAAGAAGTTTACTTCCTTATATGCTTCCCTGATTTTGTTTCGGGCAAAGTTTTCCTCTGCTCTCAGGATGTAATTGTTGAGGAATTGCCTTTTCTTCTTCCTGCAGATGTTTTTTGCGGTTCTTCTTGTTTCCTCATATTTCAGTTTCTTGCTACTCGTCGGGAGGACATCTGGGAGTCAATAAAACTTTGACAAAAATAAGAGATAGATTCTATTGGCTTCACATGCGAGACGATGTTGCAGACTGGTGCCGTAAATGCACAATTTGTGCCAGCAGCAAGGGCCTTCGAGTAAGAACAAAAGGAGAAATGCAGCAATACAAAGTGGGAGCCCCATTTGAAAGAATCTCAATCGATGTGGCGGGACTTTTTCCGGTGTCAGACCGAGGAAATCGTTTCATTTTGGTGGTCATGGACTACTTCAGTAAGTGGCCCGAAGCATATGCCATTCCAAATCAGGAAGCAATCACTGTTGCAGAGGAACTAGTGAACAATTGGATCTGCAGATTTGGTGTTCCTCATGAGCTTCACTCTGACCAAGGGAGAAACTTTGAATCTCAAGTTTTTCAAGAAGTATGTAAGATTCTCGGGGTGAAGAAGACCAGGACGACGCCCCTTCATCCCCAGTCCGATGGAATGGTAGAACGATTCAACAGGACAATGCTAGAACACCTAAGGAAAGTTGTTAGTGAGCACCAGCGTGACTGGGACAGTTACATCCCTATATTTCTAATGGCATATCGGACAGCGGTTCATAATTCCACAGGACAAACCCCTTGTAGTGTGATTTTTGGAAGACAAATCCGGCTGCCAAGCGACTTGAAATTTGAGACACCTGTTGAAAGCAACGAGTCTACTGGCGGTTATACAGGTGAACTTCGTGAGCGACTTGCTGATATCCATCAGCTTGCAAGGAAGAATCTTAAGATAACCAGTGACAGGATGAAAACTAGGTACGACCTCCGAGCAAACTGTAGCGGATACCAGGAAGGTGACCTCGTTTGGCTGTTCAATCCTCGACGACGCAAAGGCAAGTCTCCGAAACTTCAGCGCCAGTGGGAGGGGCCCTATAAAATCCTAATACGGATCAACGACGTTGTCTACAGGATTCAACAAGGACCCAAAGCCAAGAATAAGATTGTGCACATAGACAGGCTGTGCCCATATCATCAGCCGGATCCAGGATGGACAACTGTTCGGGACGAACAGTCCTAAGAAGGGAGCAATGTGATGATTTATACGCCATCTGTTGGTCAAAAAGCATAATCAATGATTGTCGGTAACAACTCTGGTTGATGTCTGAACTAATGACTTATGTACTAACATTGATTATAGAGTAAGTAGATATGGACAAACATCTTTCCAGCTGGTTTGTTAGATGGCGATAGTTGTACCGATTTAAGTTTTAGTGATAGAAATTTCTGTTTTAAACCTCTAAAATCAATGGGAATGGGGGTTTTTTTATTGCAGCTTAATAAAAAATCACAAATTATAAAATGTATCTTAAAACAAAACTAAACTAAGCCCATCACATATACAAATGTTTGTGCGTGAGGGCTGTGACTGCCTAAGATCTTAGATAAATTAATACTTTTGATTATAATAATTAAGCCAATAATTTTATATTATACATAAATTACTTATTTACTATATATAAAAATTATATCGATACTTTAGAAACTAATATTACAGAACCAAAAACAAAAGAAAAAAAATAATTCAGAGCCTGAGACACAAATTCCTAAGTTCATAATACATTAATTAATTCATTGAATAAGTGTTTCGTATTGTTACGTTTTTACTGCTTAACGGATTCGTAGGATTAATTAAGGAATACACTTTTTAATAATCCACACAATAATTTATTTATCACAAACCAAAACACAATTCTTACAGTTCACTATAATCACTTTAAATTTAATATTTCGCACTATTCAATTCTAATTATCGCTTTTTATTTCACTATTTTTCACTGTTCTCACTTTAAAACACTTGTATCGCCTTTATAATCAAAACTGACTCGATAGCGGCTGCCAGGCGCTTTTATATAGGCAGCTCCACCTTTGTCTACTTTCTGGAACCTTCGTTTTCTGGTTCCTTGTGGTATGTTCTATATTTCTTTTAGTTTCGACCAGCTTGAAGTTGTCTTCGCTTATCGCTCGTTAGTTTAGTACATAAATTCTTAATTCAGACAACAACCGAAAATCGTTGATTCATCCTCTCGACAAACAGATGGCGCATAATCATCACATTGCTCCCTTCTTAGGACTGTTCGTCCCGAACAGTTGTCCATCCTGGATCCGGCTGATGATATGGGCACAGCCTGTCTATGTGCACAATCTTCTTCTTTGCTTTGGGTCCTTGTTGAATCCTGTAGACCACATCGTTGATCCGTGTTAGGATTTTATAGGGCCCCTCCCACTGACGCTGAAGTTTCGGAGACTTGCCTTTCCGTCTTCGAGGGTTGAACAGCCAAACCAGGCCACCTTCCTGGAATCCGCTACAGTTTGCTCGGAGGTCGTACCTTGTTTTCATCCTGTCACTGGCTATCTTGAGATTCCTCCTTGCGAGCTGGTGGATATCTGCAAGTCTATCACGAAGTTCACCTGTATAACCGCCAGTAGATTCGTTGCTTTCCACAGGTGTCCCAAATTTCAAGTCGCTTGGCAGCCGGATTTGTCTTCCAAAAATCACACTAGAAGGGGTTTGTCCTGTGGAATTATGAACTGCTGTCCGATATGCCATTAGAAAAATAGGGATATAACTGTCCCAATCGCGCTGGTGCTCGCTAACGACTTTCCTTAAGTGCTCTAGCATTGTCCTGTTGAATCGTTCTACCATTCCATCGGATTGGGGATGAAGGGGCGTCGTCCTGGTCTTCTTCATTCCGAGTATCTTACATACTTCTTGAAAAACTTGAGATTCGAAATTTCTCCCCTGGTCAGAATGAAGCTCATGAGGAACACCAAATCTGCAGATCCAATTGTTCACTAATTCCTCTGCAACAGTGATTGCTTCCTGATTCGGAATGGCATATGCTTCGGGCCACTTACTGAAGTAGTCCATAACCACCAAAATGTAACGATTCCCTCGGTCTGATGCTGGAAAAGGTCCCGCCACATCGATTGCAATTCTTTCAAATGGGGCTCCCACGTTGTATTGCTGCATTTCTCCTTTTGTTTTTACTCGAGGGCCTTTGCTGCTGGCACAAATTGCGCATTTACGGCACCAGTCTGTAACATCGTCCCGCATGTGAAGCCAATAGAATCTATCTCTTATTTTTGCCAAAGTTTTATTGACTCCCAGATGTCCTCCTGATGCGCCATTATGACACTCTTCGAGAATATCTCTTATTCTACTGCGAGGGACTAACACCTGCATTCGGTGAGAGGTACCGTCAGCGGTTTCCCATTTGCGCTTTAACACTCCTCGCTCGATGTGCATTGAATCCCATTGGGCCCAATAGCTCTTCAGGGTTTCGCTTCTCTCTGCAATATCCTTCCATTCAGGCTGCTCCTCGTATTCCTTCCATGCCAGAATCGAAGAAATATCTGGGTCGTCGCGTTGGGCGTCTCGGAGTCCCTGGTCGTCCCATCCTGTCGTTGGCTCAACGGTCGTCCTTTGACACTTTTCCTCAATACGCCCACAATGTTTGCAATCTTTTACGCATGGTCGCCGGGAGAGTGCCTCTGCATTTCCATGGTTTCCTCCTTTTCTGTGGCCTATATTAAAGTCGTAGGACTGAAGTCTCTCGATCCATCTTGCCACTTGTCCTTCAGGCTTTTTAAATTGCATCAGCCATTTTAATGCTGCATGATCCGTTCGAAGGATGAAGTTTTGCCCATAGAGATACTTGTGGAAGTGCTTAGTTGAGTCCACGATTGCCAACAGTTCTCTCCTTGTGACGCAGAAATTCCGCTCCGATTTTGACAGCGCTCTACTGTAGTAAGCTATGACCTTTTCCTGCCCTTCGAAGCTTTGTGATAGCACTGCACCAATTCCGACATTACTCGCATCTGTGTCCAATATGAATTTTTCGCCTGGCTTCGGATATGTAAGTATTGGTGCTTGGCAAAGTCCTTGCTTTAGTGTCTTGAAACTTTCCTCGCATTTTTCTGTCCAGATAAATGGTCTTCCTTTTTCTGTCAGCTTATGTAATTCCTTAGCTATGTCGGCAAAGTTCCTGACAAAACGTCTATAATAGGTGGCAAGTCCCAAGAAGCTTCGAAGTTCATGTTTATCCTTCGGTGTGGGCCAATTCTTAACTGCTGCTATTTTCTCCGGATCTGTTTGAACTCCATTGGATGAAACCACATGTCCGAGATAGTTGACTTGGTCACTGAACAGCACGCACTTTTTAGGGTTGAGTTACAGTTGGGCAGTTCTCAACTTTTGGAAAACCTCTCGTAAATTGCCCAGATGTTCCTCGAAACTTTTTCCAACGACGATGATATCGTCCAAATAAACCAGACAAGTCTTCCATGTCAGTCCTCGCAAAACGCATTCCATCAGTCGTTCGAATGTTGCTGGAGCATTACACAGTCCAAACGGCATAACTGTAAACTGCCACAAGCCGTTTCCTACAGAGAAGGCTGTCTTTTCGCGGTCCTCGGGGTGAATTTCGACTTGCCAATAGCCGCTCTTAAGGTCCAGGGTAGAAAACCATTGAGCTCCAGAGAGAGTATCCAGAGTGTCATCGATACGAGGTAATGGGTAGCTATCCTTTTTAGTGATGTCATTTAACCGTCGATAATCCACGCAAAACCTTGTGCTGCCATCTTTTTTTCTGACTAGAACCACGGGAGACATCCAAGGGCTTTTCGACTCCTCTATAAGGCCTTGTCTTCTCATGTCCTCAATCATATTGGCTGCTTCTTCCCGCTTGGCTAGTGGTAGTCTTCTCGGCGGTTGCTTGATTGGCTGGGCATCTCTGGTGTCGATCCTATGTTGGACGATGTTCGTTTTTCCAAAATCATCATCTCTCATGGCGAAGATATCACTAAAATCCTCCACTAATGTTCTTGCCTGGAGATACTGGTTTTGTTCAAGACAACTACTTGAGAGCACTGTGTTTACCAATTTCGTGGTCTTTGGCTTTGGTTTTGCCACCGGTTCCGTGTGAGCGCACTCCACTAATGTAATCTGTTCTGCCGGTTCTCCTTTCCCCAAAACCGTATCCTTCTTCAATCGTATTTCGCGCTCGTTGGTATTTAGCACTCTCATGAACACCTCCCTTTTGTCATCGATGCTCACCAGACATTTTCCAATTGCTATACTTTTGGCCTGTTCCGTTTTCTCTGGTTCGATAAGATAGAATCGGTAGCTCCCGGGATCACCATCGACTATTGCTCGCACCAATTTCTCAGCGCACGGAGGAAGCACAGTATCTTCTCGAACGACGACTTTCAGCTGCGAAAAACACGTGGATCCTATGGCCATGGGAATCTCCTTGTTGTCATATCTCAGTATTTCCTCTCCGATGTCCAGTAGAATTTTATGCGTTTTCATAAAGTCCAGTCCCAGAATACACTCGTCTGTTATATCAGCTACCAGGAACGAGTGTGAAAATCCGATGTCTGCGAGAACCACATCCAACATAGTTTCCCCGTGTACTCGTACTGGCTCTCCTGTTGCAGTTTTCAGTCTGTATTGGCATGCGTCTTTCAGCCACTTATTACCGACCAAGTCAGCCCGGATGACAGATTTTGAAGCACCAGTATCTACAGTTATTGTGCATTTTTCGGCTCCAATCTTTCCATCGATGACAAGGCTGTCGCCACTACGCTGCAGTTGTTTGATAGTGACGATGATGATACCGGGGGCTTCGATTTCCCCGACCAACTCCCGCCCCATGGAGTTAGTCTTTATTCGTTTCCCTGCTGCTGTCTACGGGGCGACACGGAGTCATTTTCATCGGCCTCTCTCTGGTCACCTTTCTGTCTATGTCCGCATTTTTCACAACACTTTGCGCCACTCTTATTCTCGGGGGACTCCGCTCTCCTTCGCTTTCTGCAATTCCTTTGCAAATGACCCGGTTCACTACAGTTCCAGCATCGGAGTCGACCGCGTACTTCCATTGCATTCATTCTGTTGCAACTATCCTCTGTTGTGTGGATCTCTCTGAGGCGGACTGCACTTCTCGATGCTTGCCTCGTATGCCAGAGCATATGCCAAAACTTCTGCGGTAGTATTCTTTCCGGCCAATCTGGCTGCCTGTTGTAGATCTCGGTCAGCAAAAGAGTTAAGGAAAGCCTCTCTTGCTACTTCGTTGATGTAGTCTTGGCCGAAGCTAGGATAAGCCAGATGCACTAACCTCTCGATATCGGCGCATAGTTGTTGTAAAGTTTCTCCTGGCTTTTGAAGTCGATTGCGAAGTTGAAGTCGATAAACCTCTTGCATGTGTTGATCACCGTAACGCATTTCCAGCGCTTGAACTAAGAATCCGTAGCTGTTGCGATGTTCTGCTGGTATTGACTGCAATATTTCTGCTGCTGTACCCCTTAGTGACAACGTTAAAGCCGTTGCTTTTTCCCCCTCAGTCCAGAAATTGCCTGCTGCTGCTGCTTCGAATTGGAGCTTGTAAGTAGACCACGGGCTTTGTCCGTCGAAGGTTGGAGGCTGCAGTTTCCTAACTCCGATGACTTCGTGAGATGCCGTCGGTGGGTGGTGAATCTTTACCCTTTCTAGCTCGGCTCTGACCGATTCTAGCTCAATCTTCAACTTTTCATCATTTTCCCTCATGGAATTTTCGAGCTTTTCCAGATCATTCTCTACATTTGCTTTAATAGAAGATTCGAGATTTTCCAGATCATTCCTCACATTTTCCTTTACGTTATCTAGCTTTTTATCAACAGAGAGTGACATTAGTTCGAATTTTTGCTCCATCTGGTTTCTCTGTTCTTCCATAGACTCTTTGAGTTCTACTAACGAGCGTTCATGAGCTACTGCTAATAATTTCTGTTCATCTTTTAACGCCAACACTTCCGCTTTGATCTCTGTTGTCGCTTCCCTCATATCTGCCTTCATCTCTGCTGATGCACGTTCTTGCGCAGCTGATGACCGTTCTTGCGCTTCCTTCATCACCATCAATGTCTTAAAAAGTTCTGCCATACTCACTGTCGATTCTTCTGGCTCCGCTTCTACCTCGTCTTCAAAAATGTAGGTTTCAGGATCCTTACCTTCGTTCACCATAGCTTCTCGAAGCAGGCCGGTTAGGGCACTTTTAGCCCCCACTGTTGACAACGAGCGCTTACTTAATTCTCTTTTCAACTGCACAGTGCGCAAATCCACTAACTTTCGACCCATTTTATTAATAAGTCCTTATTTCTCACGCACAAAATTTAATTCCAATCACAATTATTGTTCAAGTTCACTTATTTCACTTATCTCTTAATTAATCCCACTTCTGACACCAATTGTTACGTTTTTACTGCTTAACGGATTCGTAGGATTAATTAAGGAATACACTTTTTAATAATCCACACAATAATTTATTTATCACAAACCAAAACACAATTTAATTACAAACACATTTAGAATTTCAAAGTCTCTAAATACTTAAACA
The DNA here is from genome assembly GCA_949987705.1 of Thereva unica. Lineage (NCBI taxonomy): Eukaryota > Metazoa > Arthropoda > Insecta > Diptera > Therevidae > Thereva > Thereva unica. The sequence continues at coordinate 66,935,497 of OX465284.1, forward strand.
GTTTGACCGTATCAATAACTTTATTGGATAACTATAAATTCTTCTTATGCACAGAGATTGATAGCGGTATATTTGATAAATATAAATTCACTTGTACTTTATTGGATAACTATAAATTCTTCTTATGCACAGAGATTGATAGCGGTATATAAATTCACTTGTACTTCTTATTTATGCACAGGGACTGGTGGCGACGAGAGTCGAGCTCGGACTGCTTTCTGACTTTTAATTTTTCTGTGATCGACCAGATCACCGTGCCGTTATTACGGCATCGCTTTTACTTGTGTCCCTTGAACCTCGGCTCTTGTCGCCACAGCACTCCCCCTCCAAGAACAAAATTTTTGCTAAATATAAAATTTTAATATTAACTTTTGTTACCTGTAATAGTAATTTCTAACTACTGCCCTTATTCTCCTAAGTATCTTACTTTTAATAATACTTGCTATTAAGTCCTTATCATTAATTTCGGCCACGTTGGGACGAAGCTACTGATGTATCTTGATTGGTCCAAGTACCTGTCAAAGGAGTCTGAAACGTGCGCTTCGAAATTATCGTTATTCCTATTTAAAAAAATTATTACGGGCGTTAACCTTGAGCCTAAATGTATGTACATAAAACTATGGAAATGTTATAACAATGGTAATAGGGTATAGTTCTCCTTTAACTCGATTTCTAAATTGTGGGTCTGGATTGGCCAACGGGGTTGGTCAGTGGTTAATCCTGGGGTAGTCTAAACCGGACTTTTCGCCCGTAACGCGTTGTCATCCCTCGTCCTTCGGCATCTGTTGGCCCTTTATTCCGCTCCGGTAGTCCGATGTTTGTCGCGGCTGGTCGGTTCTCCGTCGTTGAGTACGCAGGTTTAAGTCGGTCTAGCGAAATCCTGACACGGCGACCTTTCGCCTCCACTTGGAAATATTTGTCCTTTCGCTGCGTGACTCGATAGGGGCCGTCGAATGGTGGCTGTAATGGTGGTCGTACGGTGTCATTTCTGACGAAGACGTGCGTGCAACTGCCTAAGTCTTCGTGGACGAATACGCTTTGGCTGCCATGATGGGCTGTAGTCGTTGGCCTCAGGCTCTGCATGGCACGACGCAGATCCTTTACAAACTCCGATTCCGGCCGTTTCGCTGCCGGTTCCGCTAGAAATTCGCCTGGAAGGCGGAGCGTGGTCCCGTACACCATTTCTGCCGGTGTCGCGTTAAGGTCCGGCTTGAAGGTAGACCTTAATCCAAGGAGGACCGTCGGCAAGACCTCTGTCCAGTTGCTTGACTTCCTACACATTATTGCCCCCTTCAAGGTGCGATGCCACCGTTCCACCAGGCCGTTCGCCTGTGGGTGATAGGGTGTAGTCCGTAGATGTGTGATTCCTAATATGCTCGTCAATTCACGAAATAAGGACGACTCAAATTGCCGCCCCAAATCAGTTGTGACTCTCAGTGGTACGCCGTATTTTGAGATCCAACCTTCAACGAAGTGCCGGGCTATAGTCTCGGCTGTGATGTCGGTCATAGGGATTGCCTCCGGCCACCGGGTAAAACGGTCGATGCACGTCAAACAATATCGATAACCTTTGGACGGTGGTAGTGGGCCGACTATATCTATATTCACGTGAGCGAACCGCTCTGTAGGAGGGACGTACTTAATTATGGGCGTTTTCGTGTGCCGTTGGATCTTTGATTGTTGGCAGGGAACGCAAGCTTTCACGAAGGCCGCACAATCTCTTCTAAGGTTGGGCCAGACAAATCTCTCGCCTACTAACTTGATCGTGCCCCTAACGCCTGGATGTGAGAGGTTGTGCATGGTCTGCAGGACTTGTTGTCGCATTGTCTCCGGAACTAACGGGCGAACGTGTCCCTGCGATACGTCGCAATATACCGCTATGTCGGTGTTCGGCAACGCCAGCTGCTTGATCACCATCGATGATTTGTCCGTACTTTTTAGTTCTTCCAGCTCCGGATCTCGTTGCTGATGTTCCGCCAACTGCTGATAATCGATCGCTTCAAGGTTAGAGGTGGTCGCCTCGATCCGTGACAGTGTATCTGCGACAATATTTTCCTTCCCCGCTATATGGCGAATATCCGTTGTAAACTGACCAATGTAGTCTAGTTGCCTCGCCCGACGAGGTGAGTTACTGTCCGAACTCTGCTTGAAGGCGAACGTTAGTGGTTTGTGATCGGTCATGATATGAAATGTCCGTCCTTCCAAAAGGTTCATAAAACGTCTTATAGCTTTGTATACCGCCAGTAGTTCTCTGTCATACGTGCTGTATTTCTGCTCTGCTGTCGTAAGCTTCTTGGAGAAGAAAGCAAGCGGCTTCAGCATAGTTCCGTCTAACTGGTGCAGGGCTGCCCCCACGGCGATCTCTGACGCGTCCACGTGCAGAACCAACTTCGCATCTGGGGATGGGTGCGTCAACAACGCTGCTTCAGCCAGATCCTTTTTGCACCCCTCGAACGCCTCGGTGGTCTCCGCAGTCCACTCTATTTTGCTGTTGTCATTCTTTCTATTTCCTTTTATCAGCCCCCTGAGCTTTATTTGATTATTCACGGCGTTGGGTATAAATCTTTGATAGAATGTGATTAGGGCCAGAAATCTTTTCAAGTCTTTTGCCAGCTTCGGGCGACTAAAATTTTTTACTGCCTCTACTTTTTCCTCCAGTGGTCTTATGCCGTCCTTACTCACCGTGTGACCCAGAAATTTCACCTCCTCCTTACCTAGTTGGCACTTCGCTACGTTCACCGTTAAACCGTGTTTGCGCAATATTGAAAATACCTCGCGCAAGTGGGCCCGATGCTCGTCGATGCTGCTAGACGCTATGCATATGTCGTCGACGTAAGAAAAGACATAATCGTGACCCCTGAGTATCTCATGCATGTAGCGTTGCAGGGTCTGTCCGGCGTTACAGAGGCCGAAGGTCATGTAATTGAATTCGTAGAGACCGAAGGGTGTAGTTATCGCAGTCTTCGCGGTATGTTCAGGCTCAATCGGTATCTGGTGATACGCCTTGTGGAGGTCAATCGTAGAGAAAATTGTCTTGCCGAAACAAATATTCGAGAAATCTTGTATAAATGGGATCGGATAACGGTCTGGAGTCGTGACGGCGTTTAAGCGGCGATAGTCTCCGCATGGTCTCCATCCTCCATCAGCTTTCTTCACCAAATGTAAGGGGCTGGACCAATTGCTCTTGGATGGTTTACAAATTCCCATTTGCAGCAAATACTCAAATTCAGCTTTAGCAATCTTCAATTTATCCGGTGCCAGTCTCCGCGGCTTTGAGAAAATTGGTGGTCCTTTCGTCTCGATGTAATGAGTGACGGTAGTCGGAGACAAGGTTTTTTGTGTTACGGCCGCCGGCGTCGTGATATCGACGAATTCTTGTAATAATTCCGCGAAGGGGTTATTCGTGTTTATCGTTGTAATTCGTCCGCTTGTTACCGCCCTGACCGCACCTACCACCGAGATATTCGTTCTCCTGTCGATTAAACGCGCGCCCTTGAGATCGATTAATAATCCATAGTAATCCAAGAAATCGGCTCCAATTATGGCACTGGTCGTCTGTGCGATGATGAAAGTCCATGTAAAGCGCCGGCGAAACCCTAAACTCAGGGTGACGCACTTAATCCCATACGTAGGGATTGGTGTTCCGTTCGCCGCGTATAGCTGATACCCTGATGCCGTGTTCTTCATATCCTTGGTGTTAGGTGTAATTATCGAGTGAGCTCATCTCGGATAAAGAGGCGTTTACACTTCGCCCCACCTAATGTCGCCTCCCTTATTAGGTGTTTCGCGAGTTTCCCGCCGGCGTTGGCTTCTCATACCCGCAAGGTTTCCTGCACTTGGTGGCTTTTGCACCAAACTTCCGGTGGTAATAGCATACCCAGCCTTGTGGGCGACCTCTACTGCGCGACCTTGATCGTGGTCCTCGGTGGGCGAATCTGGGTTGACTAACCTGCAACGCTGCAATTGCTCTCGTTAGCTCATCAACCTTTGCCTCCAACGTTGTGGTCGGTGAAGTTTGCCTGGGTGATTTGTTGCTTACCCCTGCTATACTATTGAAATCACTGACCTCTAAGATCTTATCGGCCATAGAGGACAATGATTCGAGGTCGTCTTTACTAGCCGATAATATTGCGCGAACTTGCACAGGCAGTCTATTTAGCCACAACGAGCGTAATAAGGCATCCGTAGTGCTCTGGCCTCCGAGGTGTCGCATCTCGTTCAGCAATTGTGAAGGGCGCTTATCGCCCAAGGCCACGTCGTTCAGTAACTTCGATATTTTCGCCTCGTCGGAATCCGAGTACCTTTTTAACAGACATTTTTTTAAGTTGTTGTACTTGTCGTTCTCTGGTGGGTACAACACCGCACCACGCACTTGCTGAAGGACTCTCCCGTCGATCGCGCCGACCACATGATTAAATTTGGTTACGTCCGTCGTTATGCCGCATGTGTTAAACTGCGCTTCCATTTGCGCAAACCAAATTTCTGGCGATTCCTCCCAGAATGGTGGAGTCTTCATCGAGATTCTCGACACTTCTTCGTTACGTGTGTGGTCACACTTGCTAGAGCCGGCGCTCTCGCTATCCACCATGTTGAGTATTGGTGCCTCTATAGTTCTCAAATTTTCGGTTTTACGCCTAGGGGCTTTCGGGGTTAAGCGTAAAAACATGAGCTGGTAGCAATACTGGCTATCTCACTTTAGGACCTTTATGACTCATTCCCGAACCGTGACTTCGTCGTTTCGACTCAGTTACCGCCTTTTGGTAGCAACGTCTCTTTTATATTAGACGACAGCAAGAAGCGCAAAAACAATATAGGAAAAAATATATACAGGAGGAATAAAAGAAAAGCTTAACACGGCTCGAGGAGGTTCCGATGAACCAAGGTATAAATCTTTAAAAATAAGGGATGAATTTTTACCCACTATTTTCGGATATATATTTTCCCTTTCTAGTTTAGAGGCCGCCTTTGTATTTCGTTATCTAGTCTTAACCTACGTCGTGTCTCCAATAAACGCAATGCCTTAATTATTTCTTAACCTAATGCCTTTTTTAAAACGAAATTCGAATTCTCTTCCTACTTCAGTAAAGTTATTTCGTACTTTCTTATTATTTATATATTTGATATAGAATTTCAAATGCTTGTAGACGCAAAAAATGACTCCCTTTACTGTTCCTTCTCTCACCACGTGAAATGTATCCCATGTATCGTGCTTAGGTTTTCCGTTCTTACAATCCCTATCGCAGGCGATGGTTACTCAAGAAGTATCCCAAATGGTCAACCCGTGCTATACATTTGCTTAACTTTGGGAATTTTCAAAAGCTGTCCGTACCCCAAAGGCCGTTTTATTAAAGCTTTTCAATAATTTATCACCATTTCCTCTCTGCGCTAGCTATGTATTTAGGTTTCGCTCTCATTAATGTTGCTATAAAACTGTAAACGGCGGCTAAAGACAGATAAGAATTTTAATAACGGACTTCCGATACACGAGAGATAGGGAGTTCTAATGAGGTATAACGAAATGTAGTTTAAAAAACCAACACCTAAATTATTCACCGAATTAACTTGTTTTAAAACTTTCTAGATAACGTTCGACCTATACGGATTCTTTCAATTCACTTCCCTTAAAAAACTAGTTAAATTCTTTAATATACTGTATATTCACCTAAGTCAATGAAATTCCTATCTCATTGTTATAACATTTCGAATATTTCACCGCTATTGTTCGACATTTTTTCCGTTATATCGACCACGTTTTCTATGTTACGGAAAATATATTCAAAATTTAATTATACACGCTCTTAATAGCCACTATTTCCAGCACACGATTCAAAAACCTTATATTCTATGGTACTTACGGTTACTCGTACGTTCCTGTCTTACAGCTGCGTTGTCCCAGCGTGCTCGTCACATTTGTTCATTGTGTTGCTTTACTGTACTTTTCCTTAACTTTACAGCTACTTATTTCTTATGAGAATCTTTGCCTACATTAATCACCTCACCTAAAAGAAACAAAATTCACAAAGTAATTAACGTATTTCTGCTAACTTAACTTCAAACTTAACTTAACTTAACTTAATTCGGCTCCTATTTGTTCCTTACGGCACGTGCGGTCTTCTTTACAATTTCTTCCTTAATTAATTTAATGCTTGGCGGCTGGTGTGCAGGTGGTTGATATTCCTTTCGGATGCTGTTCTCCCGGTGCTTTTATTTTCCTCGGACTAGCGCAATATTTCCTATACCGTATTTTTGCGGACTGCCGGCTAACGGTCGATGAAACACGTTGTATGTAGTTTCTAATTCCTCCAAAAATTATCGTGCTGCTGCGGTCACTTTAAAATTATTTTCTTGGTTGTGATCGCCAACAATGCACTTTTATTAAGATGATGAACTCTTATTTTTTATTTTTCACAGTTTGGTTTTAGCTTTTTCGTTTTACACGTGGTTTGCACTGTTATGCTGTTTCTACTGACCACGGTAATAATTGGAAAAAAATTCCGTCGTCAAGGTCACCACTTTAGAATTTCAAAGTCTCTAAATACTTAAACAGTTTGACCGTATCAATAACTTTATTGGATAACTATAAATTCTTCTTATGCACAGAGATTGATAGCGGTATATTTGATAAATATAAATTCACTTGTACTTTATTGGATAACTATAAATTCTTCTTATGCACAGAGATTGATAGCGGTATATAAATTCACTTGTACTTCTTATTTATGCACAGGGACTGGTGGCGACGAGAGTCGAGCTCGGACTGCTTTCTGACTTTTAATTTTTCTGTGATCGACCAGATCACCGTGCCGTTATTACGGCATCGCTTTTACTTGTGTCCCTTGAACCTCGGCTCTTGTCGCCACACACAATTCTTACAGTTCACTATAATCACTTTAAATTTAATATTTCGCACTAATTATCTAATTATCGCTTTTTATTTCACTATTTTTCACTGTTCTCACTTTAAAACACTTGTATCGCCTTTATAATCAAAACTGACTCGATAGCGGCTGCCAGGCGCTTTTATATAGGCAGCTCCACCTTTGTCTACTTTCTGGAACCTTCGTTTTCTGGTTCCTTGTGGTATGTTCTATATTTCTTTTAGTTTCGACCAGCTTGAAGTTGTCTTCGCTTATCGCTCGTTAGTTTAATACATAACATTGATTATATACTAAGTAGATATGGACAAACGCGAGTCAAATTAACTTCAGGTTACGGCACCACGAGCTGGGGGCGCTAATATCGCAAGGTTTTATGCTCCGCTATATATGGTTAGTTTCCGAAATAAACTTTTTCTGATTTATGTGAAAGCCCTTTGCGCATTTGAAAACAAAATCAGAAGCTGCGGCTTTGGGTTTAGAGGCTGCGAATCTAAAAATAGATTCCTATGCGCTTTTTCCTATTGTTTTGTTAGGGAAGGGCAAAGAGGATGAAAAAATGATGATTTCGTAGCTGATGGGTGAAATGGGTGACGGAATGAAATGAATGGGCGAGATAATTTTAATGGGAAATTTGGCATCAAGGGTTTTTTATTATGTTGAAAAAATTGAAATGGGTTTTCAGGGATTATTCCATTTTTTTAAATTTTGAATGACAAATAGAATTCGTAGAAAGTAGTAATTTTTACGGATAATTGTACTACTATTGAGATATATGTATAAATAATTTCTATTTATGTGGCATGGTGAACCTTTTATACGTAGATGTTAATGAACCTTGCGTTTGATCTGTGAGGTGTTATATGGTTTCAACAACACCGGCTGTTTGTTCTATTTATTAACGAAGGGGAGGTATATGTAGTGGGCCTGCGATAGGCCGAGTTGGCTGTCTTGGGAAAAAAGGTGCATGTAGGTAAAAGCGGTAAAAATTAGCGAGGGGTGCAATTACTACCGTGGCTTGAAGGGTCTCTAGAGGAGCAAAAGGGTGCTATCGCTAATGCACCTTCTTCGTTTTGCACCTTCTCCAGCCAAGGCAAGCTAGTTTTTGGGGCACCTGCAATACGGGTTCGCGTCACGCAACCGTCAAAAACAATTAAATATATAGCATTTTATTACAACAAAAACTAGGGATTTATAACGAGTTAAAATAAATTGAGAGGACTATTAAACCAATTATTGTAATTACAACCAGACGCATTTTGATAAAGATTAATCCGAGGCTGAAGTTCTGTTAATTTATTTTTTCCAAAGATGAAAGAATAATAATATTAATAATGTTACAATATTGCTAACTAAATATCTAGGTAGCCGAATGCTCCCGAAGTATCGAGGTCATTGATGGTGGCTTGTGCCGTAAGGCTCGTGAACTTTTGGTTGGGGTCATGCGTCGTATGGGTTGTGGCCATGGGAACATAACTTCTGCCCAGATATACGAGTTATGTTCAATACAATTCCATATAAGGCGGAATGTAGGACTTGTAGATTGTAGAGGGCCGCCTGCTTCTTCTTCTTCTTCTTTGATCCGTTAGCTGGCGGTCCGAGCGGGACGTCCCCGCAACGGATACGCTGCTGTCGGTGCCGCTGGGTCCCGAATTCTATTCACGATTCGCTTCCATTCTTCTCGGGTTTTGGCGGTGTCTCGAGCCTCGGTAACTGATAATCTTTGATTCTTTAGGTCGCCCTCGATATTCTTTAGCCAAGTTTTCTTCGGTGCCAATCGCTGGATTTTCCAGTCTGCGGGACGGTCTCGCCAGAGAAGTTTACGTGGCAAGCGGTTATCATCCATTCGGCAAACATGTCCAAACCACCGTAGTCGACGTTTTTGCATTTCTTCTTCGATCAGTGTTTGCTGATCGCATCTTTGTCTGACAACCTCATTTCGAAGGCGATCACGGAGTGAGACACGGAGGATCTGCCTCAAACATCGCATTTGGAAGACCTCGAGCTTCTTAACGTCCGATTTGAGCAGTGTCCACGTTTCAGATCCATAAAGAAGAATCGGAAGAATCAACGTTCGGTAAAGACGTAGTTTTGTTTTGATGGAAATATTTGCTCGTTTCCATATGCACCAATGGAGCGAGGCGAATGTTGCTGTTGCCTGGCCGATACGGCTGTGAACGTCGGCCGTCGATGCTACTTTCGTTTCCTCAACCAATGATCCCAAATATTTGAACCTTGGAACCTGTTCGATTTGGGTTCCATCGAGGTGAACACTGGCTCTTGATCCATCCGTTGTGAGCACTTTGGTCTTTTCCGCATTGATTTTTAACCCGTATGATTGGGCGATGCGGGAAATATCGTATAAGATGTCCGTTGCTTCGGCATCCGTGTCGGCGAAAACAGCGCTATCGTCGGCGAACATTAAGTCTGTTACGAAGTTGTTGTCGTCGTATTGAACTCCGCGTCGTCCAACGAATGCTTCACGCATAATCGCGTCGATCACAACGTTGAAGAGAAGTGGCGAAGCGACGTCTCCCTGTCGGACACCCGTCTGAATCGGGAACTCCTCGGATAAGTCGTTTCGAATACGAACGCTGCTGGTTGAGCCATCGTACGACGCTTGGAGAAGTTGGATGATTCTCAATGGCACGTGTTCGGTTACCAATACTCTCCAGAGGGCCGCCTGCTGAAGGAGGAACTTGCATCTCTTCAGAAATCTGATAATTGATAAGCACTGCATTGATAAGCTTGTTTGGCGATTTGGAATATGTGATTACTCCATCGCAGATCTGGGACCTTATTTTTTATTGCAATATTGTTATTTTTTTTCGAAACTGCCGAAACCGTATTTTATATTATACAATATTGACATTTATTTTACATGAAAATTTAACAATATTGGTAAATTTTTACTTGCAAGCTGCTTCGTCTTCTAATCGGATTTAATAATATTGTAATACGGAATGCCACTGAAGATTAAATTACGTCTAAAAGTACGAGTCCACCAAAGGCATTTTCTCTTGAGGTGATAATGACGTAAAAAGATGATGTTCCAAATGTGCATAGCTGCGATATGCACTTTCTTCGTGACGTCATTTTGCCGGCGAGCAAATGTTTGTTTGCTTTGGTGGATTTGTATCTTAAGATGTTAAGAGATGAGTCAGCTATTAGATTCTTTTTGCCACTGAGATAAAGGGAAGGATGGTACAATTTTTTCGAGAGATGGGATGAGAGTTCACACTCTATTAGACAAGGTCTTGCCTGTTCTTGTCTTATATTGACGAAGGCGTAGGAGTAACGCATTGTGTCATTGCCAAAAGTATGAACTGGGTTGGAGGGGATTGAGAGCATATCATTAATGAATATTAGAAAGAAATCAGGTGAGAAAGTCGACTCTCGGAAAACGCCGGGCGAGATTCGACGCCATCCCGTACTACCTTAATTGAATGGCCAGAAATAAAGCTCTCAAACCAGTTCTTTAGTACTGAGATGTGCGTTAATTTTACAGTTTTACAGAAAGCGTCGAATTTTCCACCTGTGCAAAGGAATTTGCACGCATAACTCTGCGCTCAAGTTTCTATAAAAATGTATGCAGTTTTAAAAAGAGGCGGCTTTTCTATCCACTCAATCAACTCAATAATTTTTAAAGCTACAACTTTTAAGAAAATGACCAGAATTTACTTTAAATTTACTTTAAAATTTAATAAAAAATTCACCTTTGAACCAAAAAAAATAGTAAAACTGAATGAAAATATTGTAGATATGTATTAAAGAACTTGTTAAGAAACTGGCTGATGTGCATTTAGTGTTTAATGGTGGGTCTACACGCAAGAGGGTTTTGCCCGTCTTACTTTGATGTTTGAATTAAATGGGCGGCGGAATCCTTGTGCGGACAATGTCGACGGAATGTTTTTGCGCACATTTCCAGCAGCTTTCCTTTGTTTCACAGATAAAACTCAATGGAAAATCTTATGAATAGCTAGCTATAAGGCTCACATGCCCAGCTACCTAGTAAGATGAATATTGAATATCACGAAGGCCTTTAAATTAACGGTTAATTTATACATACTAAAAAAGCTGGTCGTCCCAAGCAAGAGCATGGGAGCCCTCATCATTCTTATAGCTACACAATATGTTTGAAGTTTGGCCCTCGTTGCAACCTGAACATCAAGAATTCCAACTTATTATTATTATTATTATTATTATTATTTATTGGATAGAGTACACAAGATTACAATCTTTTAGAGTACAAAGCAAAACGGTAAATAATCCATAAATTCTTACAACTAGTTTAATATAGAGAAGTGAAGAAAGAAAAGAAAGAAGTATGAGATTAAGAAAATACGATAGAGCTAGGTAAGCTAAGAACAGTAGAGTAGTAGTACTACTGCGAAGGTGGAAGAGAGCTTAGAAATAGAGAAGCCTGCTTTTTGAACATTGTGGCTGTGCTGATTTTTTGGATAGATATGGGAAGTCTATTCCAAAGTCTAATCGCATGCACAAAGAAAGAACGACTGCCAACCATGGAACGATGAAAAGGGATAAGCAACTTACATGATCTCAAGGACTGCATCGGGACAAGGAAATCAGAGAGGTAGCAAGGACGCTTAGAGTAAAATATTTTATATAGGAGAGTTAGTGCCATGACATTGAGAAAATGAAAGAGCCCACATCCGAGTAGTGAATTTTGCACGCCTGACACATGATCGGATCTACGAAGGTGAAAAACAAATCTCAAACAATCATTGAATGCGACCCTGAGTCGTTGATGACAAGACGAATCAAGAGATATAAAAACAAGGGCGCCATAGAGAAAATGCGGCAGAATTAGGGATTTCACAAGCTTGGCACGGATAGAGGGTGATAGCAGATCCGCGAACAGCCACAGTTTTCGCAAGGTACCATATATCTTAGACAGCATGAAGGAAACATGATTGCAACAGGAAAGCTTCGAATTAATAAATATCCCAAGGCTCTTGACACAATCAACGACAGGAATAGGAACACCACCTACTAATAATTTAGGAGTATATTCAGAGGACATAGGACGCTGACTGATAAGCAGTACTTGGGATTTAATTGGATTAAGTTTGAGGAAATTATTAGTGCTCCATTCACTGATACGATTTAAAATATTATTCATAATTGCTGTACCGGAAACAATATCACTAGGAGGAAAAGAATTGTACAGCTGAAGATCATCAGCATACATATGAAAAGAACAACCGTCAATGACAGAGGGAAGATCATTAATATACAGGGAGAAAAGAAGAGGACCCAGTATCGAGCCTTGAGGGACACCCAGACGCACCGGCAGAAGAGAGGATATTCTACCGTTGTGCCGAACACATTGAAATCTATCAGAAAGAAGAGAGGAGAAAAGACGCGTGGCAGAGGAAGAGAACTGATAGAGTTGATTAAGTTTGGACAACAGGAGCGGATGGACTACCGAGTCAAAAGCCTTAGAAAAGTCGAGCACGGCTAGAAATGCAATATTACCCTGATCAATGGTAGCCCTTAAATCAGTTGTAACCCTTAACATAGCAGTCTCACAACTGTGCGATTTACGAAATCCAGATTGAAAGATAGATAGAAAATTGTTACGTTCAAGATGGCTCATCACTTGAGTAAAAATAATTTTTTCAAAAGCTTTAGCAAGAAAGGGAAGGATGCTAATAGGACGAAAATCAGATATATCAGATGGAGACGGTCTTTTGGGTAAAGGAATCACAATGGCCTTTTTCCAGAGCGAAGGGAATTCAGATGCAGTAAGACAATAGTTAAAAACATGAGTGATAGGATCAGCAATTAGGGGAGACAGGATTTTGAGAAAACGTGGAGAGATTCCATCAAAGCCGATACTGTTCGAGGAGATAGACAGTAGAGATTCAAGAACTTCTAAAGAATCAACACAGCGGAAGTAAAAGCTACCAGGACTGAGTGAGTCAGAGGAGGAGGAATTAGTGAAGGAGATACCATCATATCTCGGAGGAGAGAGGATAAATGATGAGTTTATGAGCTCAACATCAACATCAAAAGGGTCAGATGCAGAAGAATGAACACCAAGCGAGCGAAGGTTAGACCAAAGTCGTTTTGGATCTAGGTTAGGATTAAGCTTGCGAGCATAGAACACACGTTTGGCAGCTTTGACTTTGAGGTTAATGCGATTGCGAAGCACTTTGTACTCAATTAAGTAGCTGCGAATTTTAGTTCTACGGTAACGCCGGTACATATACTCGCGCTGGATTATCAAATCCCGAATCTCGCGTGAAAACCATGGACAATGGGAAGGAGTTTTAAGTCTACGGGTAACAAGCGGTACACATTGATCATACACTGATTGGATGAAGGAAGACAAGATAGCTACCTTATCATCGACAGAGGTAGAAAAATAGATGTCGTACCAAGGTAGAGAAGAAACAGAAGTTAGAAGCCGCTCAGGATTGATGTTGCTGTAATCACGGTAAGAGAGGGAAGGAGGCGAAGAAGAAGGTAGGAATGAGAAAGAGATAGAGAGAAAAAGGATGTCATGGTCAAGAAAACTCGGATTAGAAATTTGACTGTGCCTCAACACTGAGTCGACGGACGTAACAGCGAGAACATCAAGCAACGACGGATTACGACAATTCATAAAGGTTGGGAGTTTATTTAAAACATGAAGGTCCAGAGACTCAAACATATAATTTAGAGATTTCACCTGACCATTTTGTTTTAACAAGTTGACATTGAAATCTCCAGCAACAACTAGATTCTCATACTGGCGAGAGAGATTAGAGACAGCAGTATGGAATTCAGCAGCAACCACAGAATCAAATAAAGTGGGAGGACAGTATACACTTATGATAGCACATTTATCAACGGGAGATTTTAATTCCACAGCAACAAATTCAAGTGGAGAATCGCTAGATTTACAAATCACTCTAGAGGAAAGCACAGACGAGACATACACAGCAACACCGCCTCCACAGCGACCAACGCGGTCATTTCTGTGGATAGTAAAGCCAGAAAGGGAGACATAGGAGGAGGGAATTTCAGGATTTAACCACGTTTCACTTACAACTAACACATGACTTTTGGGGCAATCGAGCAAGTTTCTCAGCTCATCCATTTTATTTTTTAAACTCCTGGCATTGAAAACAACAATATTCAGCCCAGAAGAAGAAGAGGCAAGGATATTGAGGAGTATTCCTTCATTGTGCATACGACTAGGAGACCCGCTCATACGATACGAGTATACATAGACAGCACAGATCCACATGACCACAAGCAGACAAGAGAAGTCAAAGCATTAGAAATAAGGAAGCATAATAGAAGAAAAGAAATAATAGTAGATACGAAGAGAAGAAAGAACAGAGTAGGCAGCATAGATTAAGTTAATACAAAATATAGATAATAATAAATTAAAACTAAAAATTAAAAATTATGAAGAGAAAAAACTAGAATTCAGCAAAAAAAAAAGAATGAAAAAAAAATAAAAATAAAAATAAGTAAATAGATAAATAATATAAGAAAAATAATATAAGAAAAACAAATAACATAAAATGAAAATAAAAATAAAAATCAAATGTAAGAAGATAATACAAAGAACAGAAATAAAACTAAATAGCTTCTACCACGTCGTCAGCATCAATCTCGGCACCAGTCACTGTATCCAGCTCGTCCATCGTGATAATTTTCATCGGCGGATCGCCAGGCTTCACACAAATATGGACAAAACCTCTCCTGGTGAATACGGATTGCAGCAAATTCTCCTTACGAAGCCTCAGAGCTTTTCCCAGAATACTCTGGTGAGCAGCAGCGAGACTTTCAAAAGCATTTAATCTCAGCTCCGAAGACCACCCAGGCGAAATTTGGCTCAACTTGAGCTTTCCATGCCTCCTGAATTTGTCCAAGAAAATGCGCTGCTCAGCTGCAGACGAAAACTTGACAATGAGCGGTTTCTTCCTGCCAGAGCGTGCACGAAATACATAGGCATAAGGCGATAGATCATGCCCAATAGCTGCACAGACAGACGCTATTAAATCATGCGGCTTTTCGTCCGGAGTAGAGGGAATCCCGGTGATAACAGCATCAGTCAGTCGTGATTGCCTCTGCATGTCGTTGACCTCTTGCTGGGCAACTTGCAGCTTCAGCTGTAGGTCCTCGATTTCGCCTTTCATCTGACATATTTCAGCATTCATGGAGTTGATCGTTTGATCAAATCTTGCCATAAAGCGTTCTTCAAACTCCGAGAATTTCTCCGAAAGTAAGTTGATAATAGTTCTCTCAAGCTTCTTCTCGAGAAGTTCAAAGCTGTCAATGGAGCAGATTGAACAGGAGCGTCTCTGTTTCGAAGTATTAGCCTGCCTATCGCTCTGCTGATTTTTTGCAGCTAATCTCGTGCATACCGGGCTGGGTTGTGTCATTGCACCCGAGGAGGATGCTCCAGATAATTTAGCGGATCCATGCAATTTTCCCATAGCTTAATAAGCGCACTAAAAGGAAGCACTGGCGAGAAAGAAAGCAAAAAAAAAACAAAAAATAGCGAAACCACACGAATTAAGAGACTATTATGGTAAAAAAACAAGTGGAGGCGCGAGAAAAATGACAGACCGGACTGATTGTGACTATTCACTAGGAGACATAGACTCAGACTCTTGTTTGCAACAACTGAGTTTTTGTGTCGACGAACCCGCCACTAATTATAGGTTTTCATGGCAGGCTTCCAGTTGAATAATGAATCCAGACTGGTTTGTTCTTAATAATTTAAATTATTTTTATTTCCAATTGGATTATTTTCATTAATTTTTAAAATTTGATACTATCAGAAGTAAGCAAAAGGGTAGTTTTATTGAAGCTACCATAATTAAATGAACGGGTGGTGGAGTGGGATATTCATATACATCTACATATATATAAAATTCTTAGAATTTTAGATAATTATTTACGTTATCACCGCACCCCCGCAGGAGGTAGGCTTTGTAAGGAGTTGACCAGAGCATGTTGCTTTTGGAATTAGCCGTTGGTCACCGGTTGGTTATTCAGGGTTAAAATTTTGTAAAAGTAATTTTTATAAAAAATAGCAGTTTAATTCTCCCACCAAAAACTCACCGCATTTTTGGAGTATTGCGCGAACTTTTGCGTCTGATAAAGTAAACAATTACCCTTAAAACAAACATTTTAAAAAATCTTTCAAAATCGGAACTCTTCTTTTTTCATTCACGACTACCACTCTTGAGAAATATGAAGTAGGGTTTTAAACGAAAGTTTTTTACTGTTTTCTATTATTGCACGCAAATATGTATACATATATTCACATTTTCAAATAGTTTGCTCAATTTGCTCTAAAAGCAATAATAAAATCAATAAAAAAACTAGAATTTTGTTAAAAACAAACTTATTTAATTTTTCTCAAAATAAAAAAAACACGATGCTAAATTTCCCATTAAATCTCTCTTCCCATTCATTAATTTCTTCATTCATAAATTTCAGACACCGGCCAAGAAATCATCGTAGTTTCAGCCCACCTACCCCCTTCAAACAACAAAACAAAAGGAATGCCCGCACAGGAATCTATTTTTAGATCCGCAACTTTTGGTTTTTCTTCCAACATGCGTCAAAGGCTTTGAAATGCTTTTTTAAATTCAGGCGCAAACCCGCTTTTTTATGATTTACTAAAAAATAGCAAAATTAAAAAAATTGTCTATTTTATGATTATTATGCACTAATAAAAAATTAATATTATTAAACTATTGTTGTAAACCCATTCCCATTAATTTTAGAGGTTTACAACAGAAATTCGCAGCCCTAAAACTTAATTCAGTGTAACTATCGCCATCTAACAAGACAACCTGAAAGATGTTTGTCCATATCTACTTACTCTATAATCAATGTACATAAATTCTTAATTCAGACAACAACCGAAAATCGTTGATTCATCCTCTCGACAAACAGATGGCGCATAATCATCACAGTATGTATTACATAATTCTTAAAAACTACTTTAAAATTAAATTCATTAACAATATTTTTTATATAATTTGGAAGATTATTAAATAATTTAGGACCTAGTGTACTTGCATGTCGTTGGGCGAGTGATATCTTGAATCTTGGAATGTTTAGCGGCCTATTTCGTTGCGCACGCGTATCATGATTCGAGATTCTGGTGGAAAATTTTGATGGATTTTGTTGTACAAATTTTAAAAGCGTTACCAAGTATAGTTGTCGAATATCCATTACTTCAAATTCGCCAAATGCTTGAGTTGTCGAGTAGTATTTCGATTTGCCAAGGCATATTTTTATTAGTTTACTTTGGACATTATGTAACGCACTTATAGTACTACTGTGGGTAGCATCCCATGCTATTATTCCATATTGAAGGATTGATTGTGCAATCGCAAAGTAAACATTTTTCAGGATTTGAAGATCGAGATAGTTCCTTAGTATTCTAAATTTATATATCACTTGTCTCATTCTGCTAACAGTGTTGGATATATGAATTTTCCATTTCAGTTCTCCATCTATGGTAACCCCTAGATATTTAACTTCCTTTGTGTGATTTACCCTAGTATCCTTTAGTTTTATATAGGTTGTATTAAGATCTAAATTCTTTTTGTTTCCAAATGTAATAAATTGGGTTTTTTTTAAATTAAGGGCCAATTTGTTCAAACAGAGCCAGTCGTATACTTTATTTAAGCCTTCATTAGCCAGCCTCGTAACCGTAACCCAGCATTATGTTTAAACAAAAGGACTGTATCATCCGCATAGGCAACTATGTGCCCAGATATTCCATTTTGCTCCATATTACATAAATCATTTACATATATCAGGTAAAGTAAGGGACCCAGTACAGTGCCCTGGGGCACACCACATTTAACCACTAGTGAACCGCTAATTGTATCCATTATTCTTACACACTGTGTCCTTTCGTTTAAATAGGATATTTTCAACATTAGTTTAATAATATAAATAATAATATTTCTGTATAAGTGCATAATAATCATAAAATAGACACATTTTTTAATTTTGTTATTTTTTAGTAAAAATTGAAAAAAGCAGGTTTGCGCCTGAATTTAAAAAAGCATTTCAAAGCCCTTGACGCATGTTAGAAGAAAAGCCAAAAGTTTCGGATCTAAAAATTGATTCCTGCGCGGGTATTCCTTTTGTTTTGTTTTGGAAGGGGGTGGCTGAAACTACGATTTCTTGGTCGGTGGCTGAAATTTATCAATGAATTAATGAATGGAAAGAGAGATTTAATAGGAAATTTTGCATCGCGTTTTTTTTAATTTGAGAAAAATGAAATAGGTTTTTTTTTGAGCAAAAACTCAAGTCTTTGTGTATTTATTTTATTATTGCTTACAGAGTAAGCAATAAAAGATTGTGCCCAATTCAATGAGGTAGAGGTTGGGTGGGAGAGTTTTTGGGTCTTACAATCCAGCGTCAAAGTCGTAATAACTGCAATAACTGCTTATTAAAGTCATAAAATAATACTTGTAAAAAGGGGATTTTTACAAAATTTCAACAGGGAATAACTTTTTAAGGGTTGACCAAGGGCTAATTCCAAAAGAAACGTGTTCAGGTCAACCTCCCTTATTACCCCCACTCCTACCCCCTGGAAGTGGGGTGATATAGTAAATAATTACCAAAAACTCTAAGAATTTTGGTATATTATGTACATGTATATATCAAACTTATTATACAACTGGAAGCCTGCCGTGAAAACCCATAATTATTGGCCGGGGCCTCAGCACCAAAACACACTTATTTTGTGCGACAAAAAGATTGCAAACAAGTAAGAATTCTTGATGTTTAGGTTGTAACGAGAGCCAAAATCAAAAAAGAAATTCGTAGATGTAGAAATATTGTGTAGCTATAAGCATGATGAGGGATCGCAGGCTCTTGCTTGGGACGACCAGCTTTAATGAAGGTGCTTGGTGCTAGTACTAGAAGAACAGACGAAGAAAAATCGAGAATAAAAAACTCTAGTATGTACCTATAATTTAAACGAAAAAGTGAAAGGTCTTCGTGATATTCAATATTCATCATACTGGGTTCTTGGGCATGTGAGCCTTATAGCCCGTCCACACGACACAAACTTTGTTCGCGCGAGCTTAGTTCCCATACACTTTTATCCGTAAAACAAAGGAAAGCCGCTGGAAAGGTGCCCACGTCGGCCGTTTCATTCAAACATCAAAGTGCGACGGACTAGAGCCACTTTCATATAGACCCACTATTAAACATCATATCCACTTCAGCTAGTTCTAATAAGTTCTATAAATAATTCGGCAATATTTTCTTTCATTTTTAATATATTTTCTTTGGTTCAAGGGTAAATTTTTGAAGTTATACTTCTTTAGGCGCGTTTTGAAAATATTATGAGAGTGAATTTTGACGAATTCGCAACGCAACGGAGGATATGGGCGAAGGGGTGGAGGCAATGGAGGGCAAGCATTTCAACTTCCATTCTTCAGGCGCACTGGGATTATCATTATTATGGGCATATGGAAATTCGTAGCCGATGCCGGTTCACGATGTCGTTGGGTGAGGGGGTTTTTATGCCGAAACTATGGAGGGAAATAAATTTCATGTTCGATTCATCAGCTGGGATATTCGTGGGCGTAGGAAGATCCGTAGTGTTTTAGGCACAAACATATTGGTTGCGCCAAACTGGCTGTGGTTTTATTTTTGTATCGCTGACTTACATTTGTCAGAGCTATTTTACTAGTAAGTATACTTAATTTCTAGTTCGCCCGTAGGCTGATGTTTTTGGGTGTTTCAAGTTTGCTATTTATTCATTTATATTTCGTTTGGCGTGTATTTGCTTGGTAGCTCTGCTGTTTTGATAATGCCTTCATTAGCTATTTTTCTTACCAATTCATTCGGGGAACATGTATATCAGGATTGGTGTAATTTTCGCCCATTTTCCGCTGCAATATAGAGGAAGGTACAGTTCCTAAGTATTTTCCTTTCCAAATACTGCAACTTATTTGCCACCTTTGTGGATATTGGGAAGGCTTAGGTTATTACTGGTCGTACTATTGTCTGCGTCCTGCATGCATGATTCTGTGATGCATCTGCACTCCCAGGTACTTCATCAAATAATTGTGTGACCATTAATGATTATTCTCCATTGAGAGATTCCTGAAGCAGGTTATTAAACTTTTCCCTGATTAATTTCTACGTTCCATTTATCTAGGTTATCTATTATTTTGTTGACGTGTGTTTGGAGCTCTTCTGTGGTTTTAATAGGTGAGACTTGTATTCCAAACAACTGTATCATCAGTGTATTATATGCAAGTTGTGTTAAGAAGGGGAATTATGTTGGGGAAGTCGTGTATAAATATATTGAAAAGCTTGGGGCCTAAAATGGAGCCTCGGGGAACTCCAGATTCAATTTTGAACGGTTGAGAGGTTAGTTCTGTGAAGCAGTCTGAATTTACAAGTTGTGATAGCAGTATCTGCTCCAAATTATTAGTAGGCAGTATTTGCTCCAAATCAAAAATCTAATTTTTGAAACAAGTATTATGGCCATACAAAAAAGACTGAGAAGAAGTTCTTGGCAGAGGCGAAGATTCCTGTCCACCTATTAACTTTCTCCAAGATCATGTAAATCTAGCCCTGAGTAATGATCGATTGGTTGTCTACGGCACGGTACCATAAATGATGCTGTATTTGCCCGAAACTCTTTGTATGATATTTCAATTACCCTAACGCGCTCAATTTAATTGAGTAACCACAAGTAGAAGAAGCTAGAGAAGTAAAAATAATTTAGAAGTGACGTTGATTTCGTAGTGGCAAAGGAAGTAAAATTAGTCTACCCAAGGTCGATGAACTCATAGGCTCATAATAAACGTGGAAGGATGGGTCTTGAGAGAGCATGGAGAGGTGAGTTATGAAGGCATACCTCCATCGGCTCGGGCAATGTGAGTCCACGCAATGCCTGGCATTCCTAAATGTGAAAGAGGACACAGACCATGCCCTTTTGGAGCGTCGAAAATTAGCCGAGTAAACTGCTGCGCTGTAACCGACAGCTAAAGGAACGGCTAAGAGCAAAGAAGACTATAATGGTACCATTGTGTGATCTACGGAATAAAGTGCAGGGGAAGTTAAATATCCTCTATTGGTAGCTAAGCCGGAAACCAAAAGGAAGAGAGTAAGGCTTAGAAATAGCAGCAGTATTATCAGGTAGATAAGAGCTGAACCAGCTGGCGACGCATATGAAGGTTCACATTCTTTGCGTGTTGGCAGGAAATCAGCCAGTCTTAAGAAAATTTGATGAGGCATCTTAAAACCATTGTAGTTAGGCCTGATAAGTCAACTAGTAGGTGATTTCAGTTAGGATTTGAGTCCCGTATAATCTCCAGGCTAGACCGTGTCGGCATCATGATGCTTTCAACTTCCAACGCATGAAAATAATAAGACTCCAATTAGTTATTTGTATGCCAAAGAAGTATAACTTCTAATGCGCGTACATAAGTACACACACCCACGGTTTTTTTTTAAATGTTTGTCATTTTCTTAACAGTAATTACTTTGCAAATCACTGAGTTGAAAAACCGCCCTCTTCAAAACTACATACATTTTGGCAGTAAAACTGTAAAATTAACTTACATCTCAGTTCTAAAGAACTAATTTGAGAGCTTCGTTTGTGGCTGTTCAATTAAGCTAGTATTGGATGGCATCGAATCACGGCGGGCGTTCCCCAAGGGCCGATTCTCTCACCTGATCTCTTTCTAATATTCATTAGGGATCTGCTCTCAATCCCCTCCAACACAATTCATAGTTGTGCCTACTTCTACGCCTTCCTAAATATAAGACAAGCACGGACCAGACATTGTCGAATAGAGTGTGAACTCTCATCCCTACGAAAAATTGTACCATCCTTCTCTTTACCACAGGGGGGCAAAAGAACCTAATAGCTGACTCATATCTTAACATCTTAAGGTACAAATCCACCAAGGCAAACAAACATTTGCTCGCGGGCAAATAGACGTCATGACGAAAGTGCATATCGCAGCTATGCACATATGAAACATCATCTTTTTACGTCATTGTCACGTCAAAAGCCTGCGAGCAAATGCCTTGGTGGATTCGTAAATTTAGACATAATCAGGCCGTCTATTTCCTATTACAATATTGTTAAATCCGGTCCGAAAACGAAACAGCTTTCAAGTAAAAATTTACCAATATTGTTAAATTTTCATGTAAAATGAATGCCAATATTGTAATAGAAAATACGGTTTCGGCATTTCATTAAAAAAATATGACAATATTGTAATAGAGAATAAGGTCCCAGATCTGCCATGGAGTAATTACATATTCCAAATCGCCAAACAAGCTTATCAAGGACTGAGATTTTTCAAGAGAAGCAAGCTCCTCCTTCAGCCAGCTGCCCTGACTACAATCTACAATTCCTACATTCCGCCTTGTATTGAATTGTATTGAACGTAACTCGTATATCTGGGTAAAAGTTTTATTCCCACGGCCACACCTATTGTTGCTCATTTGATCAGTTTTTTTTTAGGCTGGTCGTCCACTGAAAGCGTATTCGAGCGGCTACGCGCTTCGGCTACATGAGCGGCTAGAGGCGGCTACAAGCGGCTATGAGATACGCGGCTACACGCTACAGGGGTCGTCCACTGCAAGCTTTTCATGCTGCTCAGTTTGAAGTGAATTGGACATAATAATTTTGTGTTTTGTCAATATGGATAATTTAGTATAGTTAAATTAAGCCGGAAAAAGCGGAATAGCTGAATGATTGGGTACAGGCTGAAAATTGGCACAGAACTTCCTTTAAGGGTTCTCAATAAGGGGTTATAACACAAAATCACAATTTGATTCGTCTTTTAGCATTTTACTCATGCTGTCAACCTACATACATATATGTACTAAATGGAGCCACTCAAGTTCTTGTTATTTATATCAAATAAAAGAATACGCATTCACCTAAAATATTTCTAAGTTAGAATTTGAAGCAGACCCCCACAGTTCTATGCCGTAGGTCCATATTGGTTTGATTATGGATTTGTATATTAAAATTTTATTGTTTAATGACAACGAGGATTTATTTCCAATTAGCCAGTATAAGGTTTTATATTGTATATTTAATTCAGTTCTTTTCGCCTTTATGTGATGTGACCATGTAAGCCTTCTGTCAAGATGTAATCCAAGATACTTGACGCAAGCTTTTTTTGGCAGTGGATTACCTTCCATGGAAATTGATGCATAGTCGCCTTTCCTGAGAGTAAACGTGATGTGGTTTGATTTGTTGGTGCTGCACTTTATCCTCCACCTTTTCATCCATAGGTCAATTTTGTTGAGATATGTCTGCAATATCTGTGATGCTCTAATGGGATCTTTGTTACTGACCAAACAAGCCGTATCATCAGCATATGTTGCCGTTTCAACACCTTCAGTTATTGGCAAATCTGATGTGAAAATCGAGTAAAGAACTGGCCCTATTACCGATCCTTGTGGTACTGACGCTCTAATTTCGTATAGATCTGAGTATTCTTCTCCAAATTTGACCTGGAAGGTTCTTTGCTGCAAATATGATTTTATTATCATGTAGTATGAGTTTGGAAGCAAAGTTTTAAGCTTATATAAAAGTCCGTTGTGCCATACTTTATCAAATGCTTGTTGTATATCTAAGAATACTGCAGAGCAGTATTCTTTGTTTTCCAGAGTTTTCCTGATTTGATGTACCACTCTATGTGTTTGCTCTATAGTAGAATGTTGTTTTCGGAAACCGAATTGATGTTCTGGGATTATGTTGTTTTCCTCTAATATTGGCTTTAGTCTGTCTAGGAAAATTTTTTCAAACACTTTTGAGATGGTTGGAAGAAGACTGATAGGCCTATATGAGCTCACATCAGTGGGCAATTTCCCTGGCTTTGCTATCATACATATTTGTGATGTTTTCCATAATTTGGGATAATAGTGGGACCTTAGGATGATGGCATTGTAGATCATAGTCAAGAATACTATGGCTTTTCTCGGCAAGTTTTTTAAAATTTCTCCAGTTATTAGGTAGAAGCCTAGGGCTTTTTTATTTTCTAGGTGTCGTATTATTCTGGCAGTTTCCCTTGTTGTTACTAGTTTTATGGGTGGAGATAATTGTTGGTCGCTATTGATTAATTTTTCCACTTCTGCTTCGAATTCCTGCATGCAGGATTCGTTTGGGGTAAACACGTTGTACAGATGTTGTGCAAACAACTCCGCCTTTTCACGACAACTCCGAGCCCATTCACCGGATGGAGTTTTAAGAGGTGGTACTGACTGTTGTGGTCTTTTGAGGTTTTTGGTAATTTTCCATAGCGAATAATTATCTTTTTTTAGCGTGCGATAGCGATTGAAGATGTTCTTGGAATGTTTTATTCATATTTTCAGAGATCATTAATCTCAGTTCTCGAGCTGATCTGTTAAATGCTGCTTTGGCTGTTGCGAGTCTGCTGGTTTGCCATTGCCTTCTCAGTCTTCGTTTTTCAGTGATTTTTTCGCGAATTTCTAAGGGCATATTTAATTTTTTGTTTATATTAGGTGGTAAAGGAGTAGAGCGCCATCCTGCTTCTTGTATTTTATTGGTGATATAGAAAACTCCTTCGTCTATGTCGTTGTTGGTTTTTAAAGGGATATTCAGGTCTATTGCAGATTCAAGGAATTCTTTAAACGCAATCCAGGCTGTATTTTTATTGTATAGAGTCAATTGCCGTTTTGTATTGATTATAGTTGTGCTATAGGTTGCTATTACTGGTGAGTGGTCGGATGATCCATCGAAGCAAGAATCTATACTGACATAAAGATGAGCAGTACCCTTAGAGATGAAAAAATCTAAGAGATCGGGTGTTTTATTACTATCTGTTGGCCAGTACGTGGGTTCTCCTGTTGATAGTGGAACAAGTTTTAGATTATCAATGCATTTTTTCAATTCTCTGCCTCTTGTAGTTGTAAGTCTAGAGCCCCAGTAGGTGTTTTTACTGTTCCAGTCCCCACCGCTAATATATCGGTTTCCAAGTGTCTTAAAATAATTCGCAAATTTTTCCTCAGTAATTTTATGTCTTGGTGGACAGTAGACTGCACTAATATTAATTGGCCCCAGCTTATCATCAATCGTTACTGTTGTTGCTTGCAGATATTCTTCTTTATATTCACTATATAGGTGATGACGTATATTATTTTTAATTATTACTGCTGATCCACCATGAGAAGTGCCGTCTATGTGGTTTGTACAATATACGCTATAGCCAGGTAATTTAAAAGTTTTGCGTTCATTAAGATGCGTTTCAGATATTAAAATAATGTCTATTTTATTAGTTTTGAGCATTAGGTCAAGTTAGCCTTTATTTGGTAATAGGCCGTTTATGTTCCAGATAGCAATTCTTATAAAATCACGGAAGCCTGCCAATCAGTGAAGCTAACAGGTTCATTAATGTACCCATATGTTGAAGAAGTTGGTCTATCTTTTCAGTTTGTTTTGCCATAAGTACCTCCAGATATTTTGCCTCTGGCGACTCAAAACTATCCGGACATTTACTTTCAAGTTCTCTTTTTTCTTTTTGGTTTGGCTGTGACTTTTTATGGTCATCGGGATTGATTGAATTTGCATCTCTACTCCTACCAGGTAGTTCGGTCTGTGCCTTGAGCACCTCACTATAGAGTCTGTTGGAGTTAGAGCAGTGCTGTATTCTTGTGTTTTCATCGTCTGGATGATACCTTTTGATATTGAGCCTATCATTTTCATTCAAAGTGGTCGTTTTTCTTCTATTTACGTTATGTTTTTGTGTTTTTCTACCCATTATTTCCTTATATACTTGACAGCCCTTATAGTTCGCAGGGTGATTTCCCAGACATAGTGTGCATGTAGCAGGTGTGTTCTTGCTTTTGGTGCATTCTGTTGTTTTATGTGAGCCAGCACATTTGACACATCTATAGGGCCTCATACAGTTGTTTTTGGTATGACCATATTGCTGGCACCTAATGCACTGGACAATATCTGTTTTCCTTTTGGGATCCTCTATTGATATTCGCTGGTGGTATATATATTGAATGTTCTTAATGAATTTGTTGTTCGCATCAGGTTCTATATTGACAAAGAACGTATTGAGCGGATCTTTTGTGCCCCTTTTGCGAGCACAAACTATTTCACCTCGTACTTTATTCCCAGTTTTTTCAATAGCTTCAATGATTTCTTGATGCGGAGTTGTATAATGAAGATGCTTGATGACTATTTTTTGACATCGCTCGTCTTTTCTAGTAAAGGTATGTCCAATAAGTCCCTTGCTACGTATATGTCCAATCTGTTTTTTGTATTTCTCGATATTTGTCGATGAAATGATAAGTTGGTTTTTAGAAGCTACTTTGTAGGTGTAATCATCCCTTTCGATTACTTCTTCAATTAGTTTCGTTAGTTCTCTTAGATCTTCAATCCCATACAAGATAATTGGTGGCGGTTTTGGAGGTTTCTTTACTTTATTGAGGGCTATTGAGGGCTCGTCGCAATTTATATCCTCGTCTACGGTGAGAGCAGCGAATCTGTTAGTTGTACCCGGCGTGGCGGAATTTGTAGAAGAAATTTTCCTGTGTATTTTTTGTTTACGATTCCTTATATTACCATCTTGATCTTTTGATGGTGATTGTATTTCATCTGGTGATCTATTTCTTTTATTATTTAATTTAGGGATCCTTTGCCATGTAATTTTTGTATTGGTTTCTTCCTCCGTATCTGCTTTTTGGCCTTGGTTTTGGGTTTTAGGTAAAATATTTTGATTTTCCTTGTTGGTTTGTAGTAACGAGCTGATGGAGTGTCGGCGTTCTTTTGTGGGGAACATACTTTCTAGTAGCGTTTTCTGTGTGTAGTTTGATTGGGGTCGCTTCAACGTTACTTCGTTCTCTGGAGCTTTTGCCGTTACTTCCTTGGATCCACTGGTAGTTAATTTTTTAGATGGGTCAAGCAATAAATGGCCTCCCCCAGAATCCATGAGGCCAGCCTCTAATGAGGATGGATTTTCCAGAAAGACTGGATTACCACCTGGGGTAAATTCTAACTTAGAAATACTGCAAAGGTTCCAAAATCAAATACTAAGGTCATTTACCCGTGCCCCTTGGTTTACTAAAAATGTCGAGATACACAACTATCTTCAAATACCAACAATAAAAGAAGAAGTAAAAAATCGCTGTGTCAAGTACAAAAACAGATTAAAAGATCATACCAATCAACTTGCTAAAAACCTAATGAACGGAGAAAGGGACACAACACGCCTGAAACGATGGCACATCCTGAACTTAGACAACAGAAGCTGAATCCTGTGGCAATTAAATAATGGATAATGTTCATAGAAACATTACCCACCGTGATAGACTCGTACAAACAATTTAATTATGGCTTAGTAGCCGATTGTAAATAGTTTTATATATTAAATAAAAAAAAAAAAAACCTAAAATATGAGTCTAAGTATATTGCTTTACGATAATTAGTAAACTAGTTATTCAACTCTAAATAAATTAAAACAAAATACATTTTTTTTTCGTAAACACCCTGTATTTTAATAGTTAACCCCCTGTCTAGAACAATATTTTCTGCAAATACATCCAGGAATCACCCCTAAAAAAATTAACAAAGTAGTCCAACTTTGTGAACATTATTTTATGATAGGACTTACGGTTACAGATGTATTTGCAAAAAACTGATATATTGACCCTAAAACCCCCTAAAAAATGAGCTTCCCGGGGTAGAAAATCGGTAGACTTTATAACCCCATATTGAGAACCCTAAAAGGAAGCACTGTGCCAATTTTCAGCCTGTACCCAATCATTTCCGCTATTTTTACTATTTTTCCTGTAGGTACTATTTGTAGAAAATTATTTCCTGATTCGAGCGCTCGCTCGAATACGCCTATAGCCGCCCGCTCAAAGCCGCTTGCAGTGGACGATGTTTCTATGAAATTCTTTATGTTGGATCTGTCGCGCATAGCCGCGTGTTGCCGCTCATGTAGCCGAAGCGCGTAGCCGCTCGAATACGCTTCCAGTGGACGACCAGCCTTATGTGACAGACTAGAGACTTAGGGAAAGTCCCTTTGTACTGTCAACAATCTATTTTTTCCGTATACATCACTGACATATAATAATGGACTGCTCATCTGAAATTATTCCATACAAATCGATGGCACCCAAAAGTATAGTTGTCGCACTCATCCATAGACCCCCAAACTGACAAGTAAAAACAGACCTGATTTTATATTTTCCCTTTTGCACTAGTGATGTTTATATCTTTTGCTCTTTTCCCCATAGACCCCCGGATTTTGACATACAGAATGTCAGTTGCTAAAACAGGCGTTAAGAACTTAAATCAGATACACATAAAATTTGGAAATTAATGAAAAAAAGGCATTTTAAAAGGTGAAAAAGTGAAAATAGTGTTTATTAATTTTTTTAAACAAAATATTTGTGTTATTTTAATGTTTTAAGTACGTATTTAAAGAAATGTAAATTTCAAAAGTGATTCCGGTGTTTACATGGAGTGAAAAAAGGTTTGTAGCCTATGGAACAAATTGGTGCCATGAAAAATTCCTCATGAGCTGTCCATTCTATATGTCAGTGGTATACATTGTCGAACAGCAGCTCTAGCCGGAAGATAGAGAGAAGAGCGAAAGAGAGAAGAGAGGAAGGAACTGTCACAACCTAGACGCGATATTTTTATTCGACCTACTCGCAACCATTTCGCGACTCTGACATCGGGGCATTGAGAACTGATAAATAAAAGACTAATTACAGAGTTTAAACACAATGCGTGTGTATATATTTGTAGGTTAGAAGAGAGATAAAAGTGAGTGACATAACTGATAGTGAGAGAGATAAAAGTGATTTGACATAACTAAACAGTTGTACTAGATCAGATATAATAATCCACCACAATAACACTCCCACTAAAAATCAATAAACAATCCGCATACCTTTTATTAATTTTTTATGGCGCTGCCCAGTCAGTCCCTTTGTAAGAATATCTGCTACCATGTCTTCTGTAGATATTGATGAAACTGTTATCTCTCCCTTTCTGACAGTTTCCTTAACAGAATGATGACGCAAGTCAATATGTTTGGTTCTAGAATGATTTACGTCATTCGACGAAAGATTTGCTGCACCTCGATTGTCGCAGAATATTTGCGTCATGGAGTTTTTATTCTTTGTGATTTCTTCTTCTAGTTTCTTCAGCCATAGTGCTTCCTGTGCCGCTGCTGCTAGTGCCATATATTCCGCTTCTGTCGACGATAAAGCTACTGTTGGCTATTTTCTGACATTCCATATAATTGGACAATGGCCTTTAAATATAATGTATCCTGTCGTAGATTTTCTGTTGTCCAGATCAGAACCCCAATCAGCATCACAATATGTCCTTAATTTAGTATCACTGCTTCCCTTGTATTCAAGCTTGAAGTGTTTCGTCCCTTTTAAGTACCTAAGAATTCTCTTAATTGCATTCCAATGTAGTCTTCCTGGATTACTGCTGTATCTGCTGACTAGATTTGTTGCGAATGCAATGTCCGGTCTTGTGCACTGTGAAATGTATAGTAAACATAAGATAGCTTCTTGGTAAGGTACTTCTTTCATTTCAGCCTTTTCTTCATTAGTTTGTGGACACATAGGGCTACTGAGTTTTATGTTGTAATCAATCAGTGTGCTGACAGCATTACATTCTGACATGTTGAATCTATGAAGAACTTGATTGATATACATATTTTTCTTGATCCAAGTAAAGTTTGTTTTCTTTTCTCGTGATGTGAAAACCCAGACAATTACTAATAGATCCTAACTCTTTCATGCTGAATGACTTCTTCAATTTATCTTTAAGATCTGTTGTCATCTGTTTGTTGTTACTGAAGATGACCAAATCATCTACATATATGGCTACCAGTAATTTATTTTGGTTTTCAATACGGTAATAGAGGCAACCATCTGTATTAGATCTTGTCATGTTAATGTTCTTGGTTAGTACTTCGTCTAGTTTCTGATTCTAGATTCTGCTGGCCTGCTTAAGTCCGTAGATGGACTTATTCAATTTACATACCTTGGTTCCATATGAATACATTTCAGGTTGCTGCATATATATTGTTTCTTGTAGCTCAGCCTGAAGAAATGCTGTATTCACGTCCATTTGTTCGATGTCTAATTTTTCTTGCGTTGCTAGTGCTAAAAGATATCGAATTGTATTGTATTTTATAACTGGTGCAAAAGGGTCCTCATAATCTATTCCTTTGCTTTGTTCGTAACCTTTTATAACCAGTCTGGCTTTAAACCGTACGGAATCGTCTGGATTCCTTTTTGTTTTAAATACCCATTTGCATTGAATGACTTCTCTGTCCATTGGTAAATTAGTCAAGGTCCATGTTCCATTTTCTACTAAGGACTTGTATTCCTCGTCCATTGCCCTTTTCCAATCCTTTGAATTTGGTCCCTTCATTGCTTCATCTGCAGTTTTTGGATCTTGGGTACATTCGGCGTTTGAGATGCACACATAGTCATCTAGGTGCTTAGGTGGTTTTGATGATCGTTCCGATTTTCTAGTGGTGTTATCCTTAACTGGTGTGACCAATTTGTGTGGAAAAACTGGATCTGATAATAGCTGAGGTAGTTCTTCTGTATTTACGTATGAATCATCTGCCGAGTCACTTGAGAGGCTTTGGTGATGCATATTCTGAGAAATCGTAGGTCTCATTATGCAATTCTTCAACATTTGTATTTTTTTTAAATTAAAATGCTATCAGTTCATCCACTCGGCCATTTCATTTTGCTGAGGATTGTATGGGATGGTTGTCTGATGTTGAATACCATATTTTTTAAATAATTTGATAGATATTTATTGACGTATTCGCCACCGTTATCAGTTCTCAAAGTCTTTATTGTATTTCCGGTTTGATTTTCGACTAATGCCTTAAACTCTTGAAATACATTGAAAGCTTCGCCCTTTTCTTTTAAAAAATATATAAACACCCTACGAGTGTAATCACCAATAAAGGTGATGAAGTATCTTGAGCCGCCTAACGATTTAACTTTTGTAGGTCCACATAAATCGCTGTGTACGATTTCTAGCTTGTCAGTCGTTCTTGATATTGAATGTTTAAATGGTCTTTTTGATTGTTTTCTCCGGATGCAAACAGTACAGACACTATTTTGATTGTTCTTCATTATATCAATTCCAGTGTTCTCTTGAAGTTTTTTCATATAGTTTGCATTCAAGTGACCAAGTCGACGATGCCAGACGAATTGCATTTTCGGAAGCGGAATGCATTTTCTGCGTCATTTCAGTCTGTAATATGTACATATCATTTTTAAGATGAGCAACTGCAAATAATCTCTTGTATCTATCATAAATTTTACATAAATTCTTTTCAAATGTCACTTTATTTCCTCTTTTCACTATTTGGCTTATTGACAGTAAATAAGTTGCTAAACTGGGCACATATAAAACATCTGGAACTTTGACGTTTACGGTTGCACCTTTAAAAGGTACTGTGGGGTATCATAATACGTCATCAGGAAAACAAAACGCACTTTTCTTAAAATCATTTTTTCTTGTGTAAATATAATTCACATGTAACTTGTGTAATAGTTGTATATAAGACCTTTGTAAATACTTTGTAAAATAGAGAAAAATTCAATTGGACTTCCAGTGTTTTAATAACAAAGGAACCTTTTCCCATTGGTGATCAAGACACCAATAGTACCTGCTAAATTGACAATAACACCTGCCAAATTGGAGACCCCGAGCAAAGTGGTGACCCCGAGCAAATTGGTGACCAAAGCCAAATTGTGGATCCGGAAGGAAGAACAGCACTACTCCTTCCAAAGGAAGAACAGCACTACCAGGGACGATGCTGGAAGACGAGCAGCCGAGCAAAGCAGCCCCCCAGAAGGAGGATGGAACCATAGCAGCCGAGCAAAGCAGCAACCCAGAACGAAGGAAGAACCATATCAGCCGTGTCCGTACGAGTACCACCGTTCTGGAAGAAGAGTCCGGATCTCTGGTTTCACCAACTGGAGGCACAATTCCACACCAGTGGGATAAAATCGGATGTTACGCAGTACTACACACTAATAGGAAATCTGGATGCAGACATCTTGACGGAAGTGAGGGACGTCATCACCAAACCTCCTAAGAAAGTCCAGTATTTGGCGCTGATGGAGCGACTGTTACAAGTTTTCCAGGAACCAGAGCAGCGACGCCTAAAAGAACTTCTCATCGGCATCACGGCAGATGGACAGAAACCATCTCAACTCCTCAACCGAATGAAGGAACTAGCTGGCGGTAACATCTCCAACGAAGGACTAAAGGCCCTATGGATGCAACAATTGCCTTCACAAACTCAGGCAGTTCTCACTAGAAGCTCAACCCAGGACATTAGTAAACTAAGAGATGGCAGATAAAATTTCGGAGGTTTTTTCAGATGTTGCAGCAGTATCAACATCATCTTCCATAAACCTTCAGCAGCAAGTAGCAACTCTCCAGATGGAAGTAGAAAAACTAAAGTTCCACAAACGAAGTCCAACAAGGCAGCGAGGTTTCTCCCGTAGCCCCAGCCGATTAAGGATATCCAACACCACACAACGCGCCACCAACCAAGCACACGACATTAACCACAGCAACTCGCAACAAAAGTGTTGGTACCACAGACGATTCGGGAATGCAGCCCGCATATGCCAACAACCCTGCAGCTTTGGAAAAAACTAAGTCGTGGACTTAATAGCGACTAGCTGGTCCAAAACCACAATTAGTCGCCTCTACCTCGACGAAAGGTCTACTGCAAATAGAAGATTTCTCATCGACACTGGATCCGAAATTTCAATGATCCCACCAACTCCAAAAGAGAAGAACCAACAACACTCAGCACAAATTCTGTACGCAGCCAACGGTACCGAAATACCAACTTTCGGACAACGACTGCTACAACTCAACCTGGGTCTGCGCAGGAATTTCCAATGGCCTTTTATCATCGCTCTTGTCAAAGAGCCCATAAAAGGTGCATATTTCCTGGCCCATTACAATCTTTTGGTCGATGTAAAAAATAATCGGCTAATCGACAACACAACGTTGCTGCAGTCATCAGGATCAAGAGAACCATCATCGTCTACATCAACTGCAATTAGTACTATCAACCCATCAGCTCCACTATACAGCGTACTGAAGGAATTCAAGGACATCACCAGGAATACCCTGCCTACACAAACTTCGCACAGCGTGAGACATCATATCCAAACAACAGGACCACCAAGACGACTCCCCCCGGAACAGCTGAAAATTGCTAAACAGGAGTTTCAATACATGCTGGATACAGGAATCTGCCGCCCATCCGACAGCTGCTGGGCACGTCCTCTCCACATGGTAAAAAA
Organism: Thereva unica; assembly: GCA_949987705.1. Classification (NCBI taxonomy): domain Eukaryota; kingdom Metazoa; phylum Arthropoda; class Insecta; order Diptera; family Therevidae; genus Thereva; species Thereva unica. Next base: position 66,968,730 of record OX465284.1, read on the forward strand.
ACCCCAGTGGTGAATGGCGACCCTGCGGGGACTATAGAAGACTGAATGCGGTTACAATACCTGATCACTACCCCATTCCACACATTCATGATTTTGCGTATCAATTAGAGGGGAAGACAATTTTCAGCACGATAGACCTCAACCGTGCCTACCATCAAATCCCAATGGCGCCCGAAGACATTCCGAAAACAGCAATCACCTCACCATTCGGACTGTTTGAGTTTCCGAGAGTGACGTTTGGTTTATGCAATGCAGCACAAACATTCCAGCGATTGGTTCACGAAGTAACTAGAGGGTTTGACTTTTGTTTCCCCTATATAGACGACTTCCTCATCGCTTCCAGGAACAAAGAAGAACATCGACAACACCTGAGATAATTGTTCCAACGCTTACAGGAATACGGACTAACCACCAACCCAAATAAGTGTGCTTTCTAAGCAACAGAAGTACGTTTTTTGGGATACCTCATCAACAAAGAGGGAACTGGACCACTTCCAGCAAAGGCAGAAGCTATCACAACATACAAAAAGCCGACAACAGTGCAAGAGCTACGCAGATTTCTAGGGATGGTCAACTTCTACCGCAGGTTCATACCCAAAGACGCGGAGATTCAGGCCCCCCTTCACGCATGTCATTCAGGCAACAAAAAAGACACAGGAGCTACACCACGCTTTTGAACAATGCAAACAAGCATTGGCAAACGCAACGCTTCTAGCTCATTAAATTCCAGAACGCATCATTCGCATTAATGGTAGATGCATCCGACACTGCGGTAGGCGCAGTCACACAACAGCTAGCACCAGAAGGATGGCAACCTTTAGGATTTTTTCCCACAAGCAAAGTATAGCGCATACGATCGAGAACTCCTCAGTGCTTACTTGGCAGTGAAGCATTTTCGACATCTCCTAGAAGGACGACAGTTTGTCATATACACTGACCACAAGCCATTAACTTTTGCTTTTCAGCAAAAACCTGAGAAGTAATCTCCAAGACAAATAAGATACCTAAGGAGGAGAATTCACAACAAACATTCAACACATAGCTGGAAAAAACAATGTGGTAGCAGATACTCTGTCCAAGGTAAACACAATTTCCCTGCCATCCCCCATCAACTACGATGAACTGGCAAAAGGACAACAAGAGGACAACGAACTACAAGAACTTCTTCAATCAACCACAACATCACTACGATTGAAACAACTAAGTGTCCCTAACTGCAATCAGCTAATATATTGCGACATATCAACGGGAAATAATCGACCGTATGTCCCAGCACCATTCCGCAGAGAGATATTCCAGGCAATACATATCCTATCTCATCCAGGAGTTAAAAGATCTACACGTATGCTGATAGAACGAGTCACCTGGCCCAGTATAAAAAAGGACTGCAGCAAAGTATTTTCGCGGCGTGAATTGCACTAAATAAAAAAAATCAGATCCAAAAAACTTTAAAAAACAGTGAAAAGTGAGAACATCACAGAACCACACACATATAAATTCCTCCATTAAAGCAGTGAAATAAAAATAAAAACAAAAAAGTGAACAATAGAAATTCTCGCGCCGCAGTCAAAGAGCCAAATTACACGACCTATCACTTTCCCAGACTCACTTTCCAATCACTTCCAATAAACCGGTTTTTTAGACAAGGGGGCGCAGGGAAGTGCATGTGTTGGTCTCACTTGTGAATCCAAGAAAAATTTCGGTCTCACAGCATATTACACTAACACAAGCATAGCTTTCTTCGCTGGGACTGCGATAATTATAAGAATTTTTGTTGTTTTGTGCACAACCACATAGACAATAGAATTGTTACACGGAAAAGAGGCAGAAATTTAAATGCACCGTGTAATACTCAAATTTTACTCAGACAGGTTTGACGTGAGTCCCAAGTGAATGGCCGTGTAATTTCACTCAAAAGCCTTCACCCTTCAACAGACAAGACACGCGACCGACAAACAGCAGAAGTAAGTACCCTTGCTCCCCCCCTACCGAAACCCGAATCCCGGACCTGCAAGTGTCGCGCCCGAAATCTGTCGGTCGATGAAATTTGTCCCGTCTCAAAAGGCATAACACTTTGACGCGAACAAATTTTATCGACTCTGATGGTTGCGGCAGATGTAATTTCGGGAAATATCCCAGAGAATGTGGCGAATGAGCCCGCGCAACCGAAGTCCCGTTACAGGTCATGCTTTGTTATTGACTTTTGTAATATTCGTGGACTTCATGCGAATTTCTCTTTTGTTGAGTGCCACTTATCTAATTATAAACCCCCAATCTTCGCACTGAGTGAAACCCAAATATCACCCGATAATAACTTAGGTCATTACCAGGTGTCGGGATACACTTTAGTGCACAATCTCTCCCTCCATAGGGGTACTGCCATCTATGTTAGGGAGGACGTGGCTTATTATAAAATATTTTCAAGCACGACTTCAGATTTTAATTATCTTTGGATTAAAATCATTTTCAAAAGCCACGTCATATTCTTCTGCTTCCTATACAGAAGTCCTAACATAAGTAACGAAGCCTCCATTTCATCATTTGATACTATTTCCGAACAAATCTCGGGATTTTTGTCGTCCAATCCTGAGTGTGAAATTATCGTTGCGGGTGATTTCAATGTTCATAACGCAAACTGGCTGACTTACTCAAATGGCACCAGTGTTTCTGGCAAGGACGTCGAGCTCTTTGCAGATACCAATAATTTACATCAAATTGTGGATCATCCCACGAGAGTCCCTGATGTTGCCGATCAAGGAAACTATCTCCTTGATCTTTTTCTCACTTCCCATCCAGAGCGATACTCCGTCGAAGTAGATTCACCTCTCGGCAATTCGGACCACTGCTTAATTAGCGCTAGCTTCCCATTCGAATTTCCCATCCCTCCCAAACCAGTTAGGAGAACTTATGGCATTATGGGAAGGCCAATTGGCTGGGGCTAATTAATTTCTTCCGAGCTACTAACTAGAATCAGTGTTTCCGAACCAAAAACGTCAACTCTGCCACTATCCGTATCACTAGAATCATACAGGCAGGAATGCATTTGTACATTCCTCATTCTACTAAATCTGTGAAGGCTAGGCCCAACAGATGGTTTAATCAGGAGTGTAAGCATGCAATCAGAAACAAAGAAGCCGCCTTTCGAGCTTACAAGAGCTCCCCGAGTGAATCGCTCCGTGAAGAGTAAATAAAACTAAGAAATTCCTGTAAAGTCACCAACAGGAACGTCAAAAATTCCTTTGACAGTAAGTTGAGAAGTAAACTCTTTAATGCAACCTCTGGTAGCAAAAACTTCTGGTCCTTGGTAAGTTCCATAAAGAAGAATTTCACTGCATCTACAACTCCTTCATTCATTCACGATAAGAAGGTGATAACAGACAGAAAAGCCAAGGCCGATTTATTAGCATCTCTGTTTGCTTTAAATTCTTCCCTATCCGAAACTGATGCGCTACCCCCAGTTCTCGAGCACAATGCTCATTTGATGGACAGGGTTTTCTTCAGGACTCGCGAGGTGTACAGGTGCCTCAAGGAGCTCGATGTCAACAACTCCACTGGACCCGATAATATACCCTCTATCGTCTTAAAACAATGCGCGTCACCTTTGGCTAAACCTCTGCGCAAACTTTTTGCCCTATCATACTCCTCCGGAGTTTACCGAAGCCAGCGACCCCTTAAACTACCGCCCAATAGCAATTACTTCTATTCTCTCCAAAACCATGGAGACAGTAATCAACAAAAAGCTTATGGGATATCTAGAATCCAACCTATTCTTAAACGACAGACAATATGGCTTCCGCCAGAAAAGATCCACTGGCGATCTTTTAGTCTGTCTTACAGAACACCTCAGCCGTAGTCGCGAGTCTAGTCTGGTTGCTCTAGATATCTCCAAGGCTTTCGATAGAGTTTGGCACTCAGCCCTGTTAGCCAAACTCAAAGCTATTGGAGTCGATTCACTTCTACAGAAGTGGATCAAGAATTTCCTTTTCGGCCGTTCAATCAAAGTAATATTGGATGGCGTCAAATCCGCATCCCACCCGATCTCGGCGGGGGTCCCCCAGGGGTCAATCTTATCTCCGGCCCTATTCCTTATCTTTATAAATGACCTTCTTTCAATTCCCTCCAACCCACTTCTCAGCTTCGCTGACGACGGTACTTTACGGTACTCGTACAGCTTCGATACAAGGCAGACTCATGCCAGATCCTGTCTTGATGATCGCGAACATATGTCCAACTCTATTAATAACGACATTGAACTGATTCTAAAGTGGGGAGAGAAGAATCGTGTTGAATTCAACCCCGCCAAAACCAAGTATTGTCTTATCTCCAAAAAGAAGTTCAACACCCCTCCACCCTTGAAAGTGAATGAAGTTCCCCCTCAGCCACCGTAGGAATGTAGCAGCACTGACAAAATTTTATCGCTACTATCATAGTGAGTGTTCCTCCGAGCTAAACGCTCTCCTGCCTCCACGGCATTCTTATACCCGCAACACCAGATTAGCCCACTCGTCTCATTCCCTCCACCTGCAACTCCCCCTTTCACGCACTCAACAAGATATGAATTCGTTTGTTAATAGAACAACTCGGCTGTGGAATAATCTCTCGCAGTCAGTATTTCCGAGCTCCTACAACATTCAAGAGTTCAAACGCAGGGTTCATCACCACCTTCTTCAATTCCCTCCCGTTCCTTTATAACCCCTCCAACCCCCCCCCCCCCATACTAAGCTTACTGCTAGACATTGCACCATGACGTGACAAATGACATGACGGACTAGTAGTACAAAGGGTGATTCCTGAGCTTAGCACTGCCACATAAAAAAAATGGTCCAAAGAATGTGTTAGTTCCCAAAGAAGTAAGATACAACGGCATACTAAATCACCAGTAGCAGAGTTTTCACTACCATCAGGACGTTTTCAACATGTTCATCTCGATCTAATAGGACCACTGCCCTATTCGGACGGATACACCTACGCTCTTACTAGCATTGACCGTTTCACTAGGTGACCAGAAGTTATTCCCGTCGAAGACATAATAGCAGAGACAGTGGCAGCTGCTTTCCTCACAGGATGGATTTCACGTTTTGGCGTACCCATGGAAATAATTACAGACCAAGGCCGTCAATTCGAGTCGCAGCTTTTCAATGAGATAGCCAAACTACTCGGCATTAAAAAGAGACGATCAACACCATATCATCCCCAGGCAAATGGAATGATAGAGCGTTTCCACCGGACACTAAACACCTCAATCAAGTGCTACGAGTCGGAAAAATGGACAGAGAAACTACCTTTTGTCCTACTTGACCTAAGATCATCCTTGTTGGAGGATATGAAAGTAACCCCAGCACAGTTAGTCTATGAAACCACACTAAAGCTTCCAGACGATTTTTTTACCAACAACCAACTGGACGATAACCACACCACACTTGCAAGATGGCAAAGCCACATGCAGTCTCTCCAGCCCCATCAACCAGTACGACATGGACTGTCAAGAACTCTCATCAGCAAGGATCTGAAAGAATGTACTCACGTTTTTATACGCAATGATGCAGTGAAGAAGCCACTACAACAACCCTACAATGGCCCATACGTCGTGGTATCCTGGATACCCAAACACTTCACACTCGCCATTAACGGACAGGAACGAACAATCTCAATCGACAGATTGAAGCCAACAATTCTGTTGAACCAAGACCGGCCTGAAGAAATGGCAGAAACCACAAGGATCAACGGAACAACAACAACCACCACAGCCCCTTCAACAGACGACAGGCAGGCACATTCAGAAACAACCTCTACAAGAGTTGGACGCCGCGTCTTCATACCAGCAAGCTACCGCTAACACTGCAGGGGGAGGACTGTGGCGTATCATAATACATCATCAGGAAAACAAAACGCACTTTTCTTAAAATCATTTTTTCTTGGGTAAATATAATTCACATGCAACTTGTGTAACAGTTGTATATAAGACCTTTGTAAATACTTTGTAAAATAGAGAAAAATTCAATTCGACTTCCAGTGTTTTAATAACAAAAAAAACCTTTTCCCATTGGTGCTCAAGACACCAATAGTACCTGCTACATTGGCAACAATACTTGCCAAAGTACTTTAACATTGCACTCTCCTACAATTTCAGCAAATATTTTTCGATTGTCAGCCATGTTAATTTCCCTCCCAAGTAACAAATTTCGTCTCATAAGACTCTACTAATGTCGACGTTTTTAAGAGAACACCACTCTCATAACTTACACTTGTAAAACACTACAAGTGCTTTAGGAGTGCGTTGTCAGAATTAAATGGCACAATTATGAGAGTTATTTTAGTCTTATAAAAATACCTTAGCTCTCTTTGCAAGGGTAACTATAAGCGTGCTATAAGAGCTATACTCTCCTTAACAGAACTGTTAGAAAGGGAGCAATATATGGAAAGGCGATGTTATTTAGAATAAAACCATTTACCATTAAGAAATTTTTCAACACTTGAGTATTTAATATTAATTATGTATGATTATAGACTTTAGAATTAGAGTTTTAGCGAAAATATAAGCTAAAATTTTGTTGCGATTGAAATGTTACTGATAATAATAACCATTTTACCTCGATAAAAATCAAAGCGCCTTAAAAATAATCAAATTTTAATATATTTTTTAAAATTTTATTTCTTGTGGTAAAAATAAAAACTTTAGTATTGCTCAATAATTTATTTCAAATTGGTATATTATCTGGTTGTGCGATGGTAATCTTTATGCACTAGTAAAAGTGATATACTTGAAGTCTTGTAAGAACTTTCTTATAAGTGTCATAACACTCATAAGGACATTTTTTTGACAGTTAAAACCTTTGAAAGGAAAACTCTCATAAAAAGACTCAATATATAAGAATAGAAGCTTTCTTGCACTCAATATAAGAGTATAAACATCATCACATTATGAGAATGAAAGACTTAGTAACTCTAGTAGTTTTATTATCTCATAACAATACTACTATGAGACTTAATTTAATTCTTATTATAAGAGTTATGTTCTTGAGACTATCGAAGAGTGTTAAGAGAGTCTTATGAGATAATTTCACAATTTACAAGAGTTTTGCTCTGGAGAGTTTGTTCGTTGGGCTGCTTCCTTTAATGTTAACAATGTTCGTCAACGAAGATATATCATTTGTCATATGAGACGATGCTCCGGAGTCAATAAACCAATCGGCCGATGAAAAACCTGTGTTTTTTGCCATTAAGACAGAAATGAATGATTGTCTTCTTTCTTACGATTTTTGTTGTTCTTATTAGGTATACTTTTGGTGTTAGCTTTGCATTCAGAGACAAAATGACCACAGTTATTGCAATTATAGCAACGTGGTCCTTGTTTATTTCCTCTTCTTTTGTAGTTTTTAGCCACCATAGCTGCATTTTCGGATGAGGTTGGTTGCGTTTCTTGAAGGAGTTTAGTCTTAACAAAATCGCCCGTGACTGCAGTACCTGAACTTTCGATTGCCATCGGTTTGTACGTGTCTGGCAGTCCTGCCAATAAAAACGCTCCCAGCCATTCCTCCATCCATCCATCCAATGGCGCTACAGCCCAAATCGAGCCTTGGCCTCCTCAAGGGCATTTCTCCAATTTTGACGGTCCCTTGCAGCATGTCTCCAGTTCCGGATGTTGAGCATTGACTCTGCGTCAGCCGTCACAGAGTCTATCCATCTCCTCCTGGGTCTACCTACTGGCCTACTTCCCGAAATTTCTGATGCCATAAGCCGTTTTGGGATGCGATTGTCCTCCATTCTGATCACGTGGCCGGCTAGTCTCAATCTGTTGATTTTTATGAAAGTTGAGAGTTGTGGGTCGTCAAAAATTTCATACAACTCGTTGTTGTATCTTCTTCGCCATATTCCATCCTCTCTGATTGGGCCTATTATGCATCTGAGAATTTTCCTCTCGAACCTGTTGACTCGTTCCTCTATGTCCTGGGTCATAGTCCAAGTCTCGCTACCATAACACAGTACTGGTCGTATTACTGTTTTGTAGAGTGAGAGTTTCGTTTTCCTGTGCACAAATCTTGAGTGCAGGATTTGTTTTTGGGCATAAAAGGCTCTATTAGCCAGTAGTATTCGTCTGGTTATTTCTTCTTTTTCTTCGTTTCTTTTTGTGATAGTAGACCCAAGGTAGACTGTTTTATCGACTACTTCTAGGTTATGTTCGTCGATGGTTATATTTCTTCCCATTCTAAATCGTCCTGCTCTGGATTGTTGCATCACCTTCGTTTTTTCTTCGTTAATCTTCAGGCCTATGTCCTTTGCCGCCTCTTTTAATTCGACATAGACTTCTTTTGCTGCCAAAAAGGACCTTCCCACGATGTTTACGTCATCCGCATATCCAAGTAATTGTACCGACTGGGTAGCTATTGATGCACTTCGCTGGACTGACGTTTTCCTTATCACCCATTCTAGGGCCAGGTTGAAAAGCATGGGGGCCAGCCCATCTCCTTGTCTAAGCCCTTGACGTACTTCGAACTCCTCTGTTATAACATTCTGGATCCTCACTTTCGCCATTGAGCTATTTGTGGCGCATTTGATCAGTTGTACCAACTTTGAGGGGATTCCTATTTCCGATAGGATCTCATATAGCCTCTCTCTGTTTATTGAATCATATGCCTGCTGAAAGTCGACAAATATCTGATATACATCTACACTCCTTTCCCAGGTTTTCTCCAGAATTTGCCTTAAGGTCAGCAGTTGGTCCGATGTTGACCTGTTTGTCCTAAAACCAGCTTGATATTCTCCTATAAGGCCTTCCGCTATAGGTTCCAGTTTTTGTTTCACAAGGATTGTGAAGATTTTGTAGCTGGTGCTGAGGAGTGAGATGCCTCTGTAGTTTTTGCAGTTTAATTTATCTCCTTTCTTGTAGATTGGACATATAATCGCTTTCTTCCAGTCCTCTGGTATAACTTCTTCCTCCCAGATGGTGCATATGAGTTCGTGTAAAGTTTGTAGCAGTTGGGGTCCTCCTTCCTTTAGCAGCTCAGCTGCTATTCCATCGGCGCCAGGCGATTTGTTGCTGCTCTGCCTTTTTACAGCTTCCCGCACCTCATCCAATGTTGGTGGTTCTATTGAGATGTTATCTTGGGGAATTACAAATGCCTCTGTCTCTGCATTCTCGTTTGATATGGAGATAGGGTTCAATAGGTTCTGAAAATACTCTCTCCACCTTTCCTTTATCCTATCAGGATCTGCCAACAAGTTCCCATCTATGTCATTGCAGATGTCCGTTCTTGGCTGAAACTTGTTGGTGATCTGGCGAGTTCCTTTGTACGCTTGTCTAATTCTCCCTTCATTGAAGTCTTCCTGTATCTGTAAGATTTTCCTATTTAGATATTCCCTCTTCTTCTTTCTGCACAGCTTGTCTGCGATTTTTCTTTTTTCCTTGAAGACTTCCATCCTTGCTCTTGTTGGCCTTGCGATGTACTCTCGGTGGCTCTGGTTTCTTTCTTCAATTGCTGCTCTACAGTTTTGGTCAAACCAATCAATTCTAGTTTGTCTGGGGGCCCAGCCTAGTGCCTCTTCTGCTGCCCCCTTTATGCTGTTTTTGACCTGTTCCCATTTGTCGTTGATGCTGGGCTGCTCATCTACCTCTCTCAAGTTTTGTACGACAGCATGTTGGTAGGCATCTCTTATTTCTTCCCGTTTTAGCTTATCTATATCGTATTTTGGCTGAGTTTGCCCTCTATGCGTTTTAGTTGCTATCCGGGTTCTCAATTTCACTTTGACTAGATAGTGGTCCGAGCCACAGCACGCTCCTCTCATTGTTCTTACGTCCAGTATACTCGTGGCCCCTCTTCTTTCAATTAGGACGTGGTCAATTTGATTATTAGTTCCTCCGTCTGGTGACTGCCACGTCATCTTATGTATATCTTTGTGCGGGAACATTGTTGAGCTTACTACCATTGCGTTTGAGCTTGCGAAATCGATCAATCGACTACCATTGTCATTGGTAACGTTATGTAGGCTATGCTTTCCTATGACTCCTAGGAACTCCTCTTCTTTTCCTACTTTGGCATTCATATCTCCAAGCACCATTTTAATATCGTTTGACGGTATTAACCTGATGGTGTTTGTTAGCTCTTGGTAGAATTCCTCTTTCTCCTCATCCGTTTTCTCTTCTGTGGGCGCGTGGACGTTTATAAGACTGATGTTATGTAACCTTGTCTTAATGCGAAGTGTGCATATTCTATTGCTGACTGGTTTGAAGTCCAGAATCAGAGATTTCATTTCCTTCTCTACGATGAATGCTACTCCGAACTCTCTTCTTCCATTTGATGATCCGCTAGAGAGTACCGTGTGAGTTTTTAGATCCATTATACCACTGTGGGTCCATTTTGTTTCCTGAAGGGCTGTGATCCTTATGCCATATTTTTTTAATACTAATAAAAGCGAACGCAGAGCGCCCGTTCTGTTGAGCGTCCTGACGTTCCATGTTCCAAGATCGTATTCCATATTCCGTTGCCTGAGTCGTTGCCGTTGAGTCCGTCCTGTCCGAGGCCTGCCTTGAGGATTCGTGACGGGTAGGTTTTTACGGTGAAAGGTTGTCAGCCTGCCGCCCAACCCCCAACCTGGAGGACCAGTCCGGTATTTGCTTCGTTTTGAGGCGCGAAACACTCGCCTTTCACCCTCCTCAGTCTGTTACTCTTGCGTACACAAGAGCATCCAGGGGACACCCGATGTAAAATCTACATCTTCGTGGAGGTTGAGGTAGGATTCGGTAGCATATCGGAAAATCTTAGATCGTGAAGACCTTAGATCGCAGGTGGCGTTACCCAGGATTTATCTCTTTGACGTACCGGCACCATCAAAGGTCCCTGAGGCCTTGCTACCATTTGACCCCCCCCAGCCATTCCTCACTAACCGCAAAATCTATATTATTGAGCTGCTGTGCTGTCGGCATTATGGTTGATACATATTCTTCTATCGATGAGCAGTCTTCTAGCCTAGTGGTGATCATTTTTCGCATCAGCGTGACTTTTCTTGAAATTCCAGAATCTTCGAAAGTAGATTTAAGTTTTTCCCAAACTTCTTTTGCAGTGTTCGCTGTACGTATATGAACATAATTCGAAGGATGAACCCTCATGATAATTTTAGATCGCGCCTTCACATCCCTTCGAGCTTTTTCTGCGGGATCTACTGTCTCATCCGTTCCACCTATACATGACCATAAGTCCTCATGTTCGAGGTAGGCTTTCATGCCGAATGACCAGTCAATGAAATTCTCTCTTCCTGTAAGTTTTTCGATGGTAGACAATAGCAGATTGCTGTTAGCCATGCCTGATGGTAAATCTTAATCAATCCTTATTTTATAGCTGAACGACTGAAAGAATAACTTTATTATTACACTCCTTTAACTTTATATTAATAGCTTTTCTATTTATTTGGGTCATTCCTGGGCCCATAACCTGGTAAATAAAAGACTAATTGCAGAGTTTAAGCACAATGCGTGTGTATATATTTGTAGGTTAGAAGAGAGAGATAAAAGTGTACAAGAAGTGATTTGACATAACTAAACAATTGTACTAGATTCAAATATAATAATCCACCACAATAACAAGAACAACTCGCTGGAGTGTTATGCTTCCTGGAACGAGTTGAATCTCATCAACCAACCGATGGCATGCGCTTTGGTGGAGCGGGGAAGGACTAGGGAAGGCTATGACAGAAGGAATGTAAAGAGGGAAGAAGAGAGAAGAGAAGTTATGTGGGTGGGAAAGTGGAAAAGGCGAAGGACCGTGGAGCTGGCCATGGTTCGAAACCAGCAGTTGTACCAGCTTTGAAAAGAGTCCTAATTCCGATAAGATCTTATAAAGCCTCTCTCTGCTTATCGAGTCATATGCCTGTTGAAAGTCTACAAATATCTGGTTTATATCATTCTTTTCACAGGTTTTCTCCCGAATTTGCTAAAATGGCTGCAGCCAACTTGATATTCTCTTCTTATAGGGTTTCCGCTATAGGTTCTAGTTTTTGTTTCATAAGGATTGTGAATGTTTTGTAGTTGGTGCTGAGGAGTGAGATGCCTCTGTAGTTTTGCAGGTTAATTTACATATCTCCTTTTTTGTATATTGGACATATAGACGCTCTTTTCCAATCATCTGGTCTGGTATAACTTCTTTCTTCCATATGCTGCATTGTAAGGTACTTACAGGTTGCGGTCTTCTTACGTTTAGCAGCTCAGCTGCTATTCCATCGACGCCTTGCGATTTGTTACTCTTTTGCTTTTTATAGCTTCCCGTACCTCATCCAGTGTCCGCGGTTCCATTGAGATATTATATTGAGGGTCCTCGATGATTAGTATTGGAATAGGATTCAATAAGTTTGAAAATACTCTCTCCACCTTTTTTACCCTATCAAGGTCTGCTAATGGCGCTGCAGTCAAATGGTACCCCAAAACATGGCCAATTGTCTTCATTCGGTTCATGGCCATTGAACAATTCGTCTGTTCGTTAATTTAAAGTTCGTTAATTTAAAGCAATAATATTTTAATAAAAATTAAATTTATTTGACGCCGAACTTGAAAAAACAGCTTCCAAATTTGATTTATATCAATGCGATTATTCGAATTTTAGGAATTTCCAATGAATTTTTATTAATTTCCAAATGTATCAATTGTTATTTAAAATGAATAATAAATCGCTTGAATAAAACTTCTTTATTTTAATCATTACATTGAACAACGTAGGATGACTCGCAGTGAGCTCATCGAGACCTGGGGAACCACTTAGTGCTCACTTGGAGTTTTGTAAGTGACTGAACAGATATCATTCTAGCATCCGGCATTTATACAAGTAACAAATAATCATGTAATATATAATATTTTATATGACAGATAACTACAATGGAAAAGTTACAAGTCTTTATAGTTAACAAGTGTTTACAGTTAAAATCATTATTACACAAAGATTTTTTTGCATTGCTCCATTTCGACATTTCGTGTGGGCCACATCGGACAAAGGTGTGGGCCACATCGGACAATGGCAAAAAAGGAACTATTGGTTTACCAAGATTTTCCCATAAGAGTTTATACTCCTTGTCTTCAACACTCACCAAGCGAATCAAAAAGTAACTGTCAAAATTTTTGAACTGCTGTCATTTTTTCTTTTTTGGCAGTTTTAACCGGGTAAAACTGTACGGGTAAACACGAACAATGATCATATCCAGCCACTAGGTAATTTTGCTTTACCTAAGCAGTCCCCCAACTAAATTCTCCACTTCTCCAAAGCTGCTTGTCCTCCGTATCGAATGAGAGCCGGGCTATTGAGTATGCTAATGTCGCATTTTATGTCGACGAATATAATTGCCCGTTTTCTTTTTTTCTATAAAATTTATGAAAACTCCAGGAAAGCTCCCTTGAGTCATCGGGCAGATTCGCACTTGTTTGGGTATAATTCTGGACTACACCTTACCATCTGCCTTCTCTTGTAATGGGGTTTGTAAGGGCTCATATAGCACCAAGCAAATAAGGGGTACCCCTTACCAGATGAGTACTTATTTCAGTGTGGGTGTTATGACACTTATAAGAAAGTTCTTACAAGACTTCATGTATATCCCTTCTTTTAAAAATGCTCGTTATGAGACGAAGAATGTTAAAACATTTATTAGAAGAATTTTACTAGTGCAAAAAGATTACCACCTCATAACCAGAGTTTTGTTCTTAAGCCTAGTATGGAGTTCGAACGGAATTCCGTTCCCCATATAAAATACATGTAAAAACATGAACGGAATTCCGTTCACCCGATTTTCCGTGTACTTTTTGTTTTGTGAGTACGGACTTCAAACGGAATTTTGTTGGTAATATATCATTTGTGAAACTTTCTAACAGTTGGCTCTGCAGGGGAATTGGAGACTTTTTTCCGTTCACGTTGGAACGGAATAAATAGCTAGACAATTATTCCGTGTTGCTGCCTGTTGCTGCTGTTGGTAATTTTGACAGAACGAAAAAAACAGCTGTTGCGGCCAAGTGCGTGGTGTAATATGTGATTTTTATCAGTCAGCTGTTAACTTTTTCTCACGTTTTGACTTTTTCTTCACAGTACTCTACACGGAATTTTTCCGTGTAGAAATATATGCCAAAAATGCTGAACGGAATTCCGTTTGAACTCCATACTAGGCTTTATAAAAAAACTTAAACCACCATACTTTCGCTTTTATAGCAAAACGAAATTCCATAAATCAAGCTAATTTTACTCAATTGAATATGTGGAAAGTAAAATATTAATTTTTTTCAGATAATATACCAATTTGAAAAAAATTATTGAGCAATACTAAAGTTTTTATTTTTTCCACAAGAAATAAAATTTCATGAAATATATAATATTAAAATTTGATTATTTTTAAGGCGCTTCGATCGAGGTAAAATTTCAATCGCAACAAAATTTTAGCTTATATTTTCGCTAAAAATCTAATTCTAAAGTCTATAATCATACATAATTAATATTAAATTCTCAAATGTTATGTTTTTCGAAAAATTTCTTATGAGAGTTATTTAGAGCAAACTCTCATAAAAATTACGTTATTCTAAATAACATCGCCTTTCCATATATATTGCTCCCTTTCTAACAGTTCTGCTAAGGAGCACTGACATATAATAATGGACTGCTCATCAGCAATTATTCTCATACAAACCGATGGCACCAAAAAGGTATAGTCGACTCGCTCATCCATAAGCCCCCAAACTTACAGAGGCACTCAGAAGTAAAATCAGACTGACAGAAATAAAATCAGGTTAAATCAATTAGAAAAAATATACGGGTATAGTGATGTTTATATCTTTTGCTCTTTTCCCCATAGACCCCCGGATTTTGACATCAGTTGCTAAAACAGGCGTTAAGAACTTAAATCAGATACACATAAAATTTGCAAATTAATGAAAAAGGCATTTTAAAAGGTGAAAAAGTGAAAATAGTGTTTATTAATTTTTTTAAACAAAATATTTGTGTTGTTTTAATGTTTTAAGTACGTATTTAAAAAAATGTAAATTTCAAAAGTGATTCCGGTGTTTACATGGAGTGAAAAAAGGTTTGTAGCCTATGGAACAAATTGGTGCCATGAAAAATTCCTCATGAGCAGTCCATTCTATATGTCAGTGCTAAGGAGAGTATAGCTCTTATAGCACGCTTATAGTCACCCTTGCAAAGAGAGCTAAGGTATTTTTATAAGACTAAAATAACTCTCATAATTGTGCCATTTAATTCTGACAAGGCACTCATAAAGCACTTGTATTGTTTTACAAGTGTAAGTTATCAGAGTGTGCTCTCTTAAAAAAGTCGACATTAGTAGAGTCTTATGAGACGAAATTTGTTACGTGGGCATGCGGTTTAAACTGCCAAAAATGATCGATGTCTATGCACAAAACAGTCGATCTCGAGCAGCTGATCTGATCAGGCGATTTTGGATAGTGTTACGCAGTGATAAAATTCTGAAGCAAATAAAGAGCAAAAATATCAAAGTGTAGAAAAAAAGCGTGTGGTTGTGAATAACAATTAGTGATTCCCAAGGACGCTGAAAAGAGGCGCAAAGGAAAACATGCCGGCAGGCGGGGAAGGCCTTGCCCCCCCCGCCATGCAAAAAAAAATCTTTAGTGGGCAATCGCCAAACAGATAAAAACATTGACAAAAATATTCTTGGTGATGCGAAGCAATACGAGTCTTTTGTTTCTAGTGCATACAAAAACGGCACCGCTTTTACAAAAGAATCAGAGGAAGCCGATATCATGGGCTCGGACGAGCGCCAGCAGAACTACGGACCAACAAACGAGGGCTACAGCATGGACACGGAGACAGTGCCCGGTAAAATAAAAGATAAGTGTCATGATAATTCAGTCTGTGTTGATGTTGACAACTCTGAAAATTTAAGTGAACATTTGTTAAACAAAATGAATAGTGACTTGAATGGGTTCATTCTGGTCAAGAAAGGTTTTAAGGGGAATCCCTCTGCGCCTAAAACATACAAAAATAAATCTGAAAATAGATTCAGTCTACTGGCTACGGCCGAATCGGATTCTAATCAGAGAGACAAACTGTCTGACGAAAAGAGGGGCGCAATGAAAAAAAATAAAATCTATTGGTGCCCTCCTATTTTTATAACGGGGGTCAAGCCGTCGACCATTATAGAGATTTGTAAAACTATCAAAACAGACTTCAACTTCAAGGTCATCAGAATTAGCTTTGAAAGGTGCAAGTTTTTTGTGGATGACAATACGTTACACAAAAAAATTATTGAATATTTTAGGGGCTCTGATGCAGGAGCCTTTTCCTTTTCCCCTAAGCAAGAAAGGGGCGAAACTTTCGTTTTGAAGGGGCTAACGAGCGGATTTCAGCGTGACGAGGTTCAGCAGGAACTGAGGTCGTCTAATGACAAATTAAGAATTTCTTGGGTAAAACCTTTGAGATCAAACAGGCCTCACCTAAAAGATGTGGATACAGGTAACTTTGTAGTGAAATTGGAACCCGGGTGTGACGGCAGGGAACTTACCAGAATACGCACTCTTGTGTACCATGTCATAAAATTTGAAAGGCCCCATAAGAGGACATACACTCAATGTTTTAGATGTCAGGCCTTTGGGCATGTGAGCGCAAACTGCGGAAATAATGCCAAATGTGTCAGATGTGGGAGCAACTGCGGGGACAGCTGTCCCAAAAGGGAGGAGGCGGTCAACAATGGAGTGAAGCCGAAATGTGCAAACTGCGGCAGCGAGCACCCGGCGAACTACAGTGGATGCCCGAACTTCCAAAAATACATAAAAAAAGGGAGCTCAATAAACTAAACCTGAAACATACGAGGGAGGCCAAGAGAGAGTTATTAGAGAACGCCACTCGGAGACCGGGGAAATCGTATGCTCAGGTTGCCCAAACTAACCAGACGAATTACTTTGTAGGCTTTACGAACGAATCCCAGAGATTATTCGGAGCATCGTTAGGTACGGTAATGCTGAAACTCGATGCATTTTGGCCGAAATATTGTCTATTACCACAAGAAAAAAAGCTGGATGTCTATGTGCAATTCCTCTGCGAACTCAGAGGAAGGAACTAAAGGCAATTTGTATTAACGTAAATTCTCTCCGGGGTAATGACCGAGTTACCTCGTTGGAGCAGGAACTAAATACACTTAAGCCTCATATGGCATTGATTTCGGAAACCAGACTTCGCCCTCAAAACCGGCCAAAGCTAGAAGGATATCGTCTATTTAGAAACGATAAGGGCAGAGGAACTGCAGTTGCCCTGCATAAAAACTTTAGGGAGTCGGAGGTAGAATTCATCTCTAGCATATTCACATGCTGCCTAATCCGCTGCACGCTAGGTACTGGTGACCGGGTAATTATTGGGGCCATCTACATTCCTTGCAATGCGGGCAGGGGCTTAATGATGGAGCTTAAAAGGCTGGAGGCCCTTTTATCACGCTACGAAAAATTTGTCATCGGCGGAGACTTCAACGCCCAACATGCAATGTGGGGGGACACCGTGACCAACATGAATGGGAGAACTGTGTATGAATGGTTTAACGACACTGCATTCATGAGTATGAACATCATTGCTCCTAACACTCCGACCTTTCCTAGAGGCGCATCGTTCCTAGATTTCTTTATTATTTCTGCAAACCTACAAAACGCAGGGCGAACTACCTGCTCGACGTTTGCTTACCATTCGGACCATCATGGCGTTTCGCTTACGGTGAAATTGGCCCCAGATTTTGAAAAAGCTGAACAGAAATTCGTCACCTCTTTCAAGAATACTAACTGGAAGAACTTCAACAGGGATCTAGCACTCAAACTGGAACTAATGAATATACCCTCGGACCGGAACCTATCCAACGACGACATCGAGATCCATATTAAAAACCTCACCTCAGCTCTTCTAGAATGTACTGACTCCCATACAACGCTTGTGCCCACGAAGAAGCTAAAATTTAAATTCCTGTCGGCTTCCACACTAAAACTGTTCAAACTACGCAGAAGTTGGGTGCAAGCCCTAAAGCGGCACTTTCATAGGGCTGGGAACAGAATCTCACAAGGCTACAAGGAACTTGCCTCCAGAATTAGGTGCCTCAACACATTAATTCGTGAGAACACAAAGATTGACGCGAATACCTGGTACAAACAGGAACTGCTAAAAATAAAGCCGGCCCACACGCTTTCAAGGAGGTCTTTAGGCTCACCGGGGCCAGGAGGACAGGCATAATTTCAACTCCCTTACGGGCTAATGGAAACGTTATCACGGATAATGCAATGAAGGTGCTGGAAATTCGGAACGTCTTTGAGAGGTCGCTCAACTGCAGTAGTAGTTCACGTAACGAAGCCATAAATGCGAACGTGGAAGAGGTTTTGTCAAGGTTCGACTTGGGAGCCCCACCCCTGGTTCCCTTCTCAACTTCTAACAGTGCGGACAGTCCAACGATCCAAAGAGACTTATTTACATCTCAATCAGAAATTAAATGGATCATCGGGAGTCTCAAACTCAAAAGATCCGCTGGAACTGATAACATTTCTAACTTTTTATTAAAAAAATGTGGAAGCACGGTATCTAGGCACCTCACCATCATCATCAACAACTGCCTATGCAACAGCTTCTTCCCTAGTGTTTGGAAGGAGGCCAAGATTGTTCCCATCCCCAAAGTCGGAAGAGTCCAAACTCCAGATGTTCTCAGGCCTATTTCCCTACTTTCAAACCTGGGAAAACTTCTCGAAAAGGTCATCCTAAGGAACTTAGAAGATTTTTGCACGGCCAAAGAAATTATTCCAAAGCGTCAGTTTGGTTTCGAGAAACTGCACTCTACTGAGCACGCCCTCCTTCTTCTTCTGGAGAGTGTGATCAAAAGTCTAAGGGACAAAAAATGCATGGTTATGTGTGCGCTCGATTTAAGAAAGGCTTTCGACAGCGTTTGGCACAAAGGCCTTATATATAAGATGAACAGATTGGACTGCCCCTATAACATCTGCAAGATAGTATACAACTTCCTTACAAATAGAACGGCGACAATACATTTAGGTGAGACGATGTCTGATAAATTCGCGATCAACTCCGGTGTACCACAGGGGTCTGTACTGGGCCCAAAACTGTTCAATATCTTTGTTCACGACTTCCCACATAACAACGAAGTGGGCTCTTCATGCATTCAGTACGCGGATGATACTCTGGTATGGGCAGCCAACAAATCCCCTGCTGCGGCGGCAACTGCACTTCAGACACAGCTGACTCGTATCACGAGATATTATCGAGACTGGAACATTGAGGTTAACCAAAGCAAGTGCAAACTTATCTGCATCAGAAATCCCGCAGGCAAGGCCCCCAGGAACGCTCCTAGCGAATCAAAACATATATCGGTTTGCATTAACGGACATCGCATTTTACCAAGCGAGAACATCACGTACCTAGGTGTCTTGATCCATCACAGGTGGAAATGGAACCCCCACGTTAGATTGAAAATTAAAAAAGTTAAGGCTGCAACGTCGGCACTAAGGCCTCTCATAAACTCCAAAACTCTCTGCAGTAGGACTAAACTACTACTTTACAAAGCAATGCTTAGGCCGATCATTGCATACGCCTTTCCCATTTGGTGTACCTGTTCTCCTACGGCAGCTAAGGAAATCCAGATCCTTGAAAGGAAAATACTAAGGCACTGCACCTCGCTTTATATGAAGGAAACAAACAAATGGCATTCGAACCAAGTCCTCTACGAGACAGCTAAGATAACTCCTATAATGCAGTTCCTAACCGACCAAATGAAGAACCGACTAGCTAACATCGGCAACCACCCGAACGAATTGATCAAAGAATTGACACTCCAACCGGAAGTTGGCCACACCTACTTGTCTCCGCTACAAATGATCAGGCAGGATTTCCAACACCTTCTACAACCTAACGTTGATGATAATGAATTCATGCCTGCGTTTTACTCTATTGGCTCTGCCCATGTGAGGGGATGACCAGAGCACTTTTGTAGTTTTTAGTCAGTAGGAATTTGATATGTGATAATAGTCTAGTTTTGTGATACTTCCTTGTGTTTTTAGTTTTATCAGTTATTGTAATTTTGTGCTTTTTTGTTGTTTTATTTTCAATCTACTTTGTAGGCCACTGAGGCAAAGTAATGTAGCAGCGTCACAGAGCAGACGCAACGCTTTTGATAGCATAGGTATTAGTGAACTTGCATGTAAAATTTCTGTACAAACTACGGTTCTCTCAGTGTAGAAGATTTAATGAATTAGCCCAGACATATTAGCTGTGTTTATTGAGACCGAAAAAAAGGCAGCGCAGCTCGAGGCAGCTCACAGTAGAGCAGCTGTCAAAAATAAATAAAGCAAGTTGGCGCAATTCAGAGCAAGAACTCTCATGAAACACTTTTCAGGCAAGAATTCTCAAAGTGCGTTGTCAGAACTTCAACCTGACAGTTTTTAAAGTGAAATTTATTTAAACTTGATAAATACACTACTAAATTAAAAAATGGAAAAATATTTATCAAGTCAGTTGATGGAAGCGCTAGATGATTCCTCTAATCCAGACATTCAATTAACGGATGACGGTATTTTGACAGTTGACAAACAGCTGATTGCTTGCCTGAAGTTGCTCTACCAAAAAAGGTAGAGCAGAAAACCGTGCGCTAGCTCAAATTAGAGCAAGCTCGTGAAACACAAATCAGGCAAGTAAGAGCAACCAAATTGCTCATTAAATACCTTTTCGTGAGATATCTCAAGCTAGCTCAACCTAGAGCAGCTCAATAAACAAAGCTATTATTAAGTCAGCAATAACCCCATTTATGAAGAAATATGTTATATATGATATGAAGCTCAATAAATTTTTTTTTATAAATTCTAAATTCTAATTCTATGCACAAAAGTTTTCTTGGGCAAATTTCTTGAGCCTTATATACAGGGCTTTATACTACCAGTCGGTTATGTCGTTTACTTCAAAACTTAGCTCGAAGATAGAAAAAGGATATGATAGATTAAGGGTTGTCACTACAACAGAAAAGATCAACTTGTCAGTTGAAGTAAAGTCAACCGGAAACGCAACTGTAATTTAAAATGTATTCACGTCAAGGACTCAAGACATGAAGACACATTTAATTTCATTTTGAAAAGACGGGAAATGGTATAGTACAAAGAAAAACTAACAAAAGCAAGATGAAAACTATTAATTTAATATTTTTATTGTTTTGAAATGGAAAAAAGAGATTGTTGGGGGGCCAATTCAATCCGATTCTGTTCCGGTTTAATCCGTTCATTGTAATTTTGGCTTTATAGCGTGAATCATGTTTAGCTTCAAACAGATTCCACATTCCACATGTTTAGTTGCCATAGGACCACGAATGTTGATAGGCAATTCTTCGACAGTGACTTTTTGTAGATTGTTTTTGTTAGTGAGGTTGTGACGTTTTTTAGTGGATGGTCCTTCAAGTGATAATTTTGTACGGGTTTCGCCGTAAAATATTGCAAATAAATAATGTCAAATGTATTTACAGGACGTAGTGTTTGGAAGCTAGAATGTAAGTGATGTTTTTGTGGTATGCTTGAATATGGCCGCGGTTATGAAGGACCACTTTGGCGTTGACTGCAATCTAACCAGCGATAAGAATTGCAAGAGTTTTGAGCAGAACCAGCTTAATTGATGGTAATTATTGTCGTGGTTAAAAAATGACTTCGAAAAGTTATTACGTAAACCTTTTGGCTAATTTGAAAACTTTCAAAAAGGAATGAAACGGTAAATAAACAAAATCCGATGTGTAAGAAACTACATACATATTTAATCAACTACAATTAATGACTAATTGGATCGTCTCGGTAAAGGTGCTATCCAAGTTTAATATGATTTTACTCGCTTGTACGTCAAAGTGGTTCTGATACCGCAGTCTAGGAAACTTCTGGGTTGGTTAAGGTACTTTTATATCATAGGTCTGTCGTCGTACACGAATGGTTCCTGTTGGTGCAAGAAGTTACTATCATTTATTCAATTTCCGTTCATACTCATGCCTAACAAAGCGGAGAATTTAATCCCAAGAAAGGTTTTTTTTTAGATAGCCCATATTGGTATTACAGAGTTTATACATAATAATCCCTTATGATACCAGACCTTCGCATCCGTAAGAGGTTGTGTTAGAAAACTTAGTAGTACTAAAGTAGAAATTCATATTGTGACGTATTTTATAATGCCCCAAGTGAACAGTTGTGTAAGCGAGTAATCTGATTATATTTATGTGATAGGTTAGAGCTCGGAAGTAATCCCTTTTTTCACTGCTTACCTCTCTATCCTTGAGTGCAATGTCAGACAGTGATTTTGAGTGGGAAAGATGGTATGGAAAAGAGTATGAAAACTGCAAATAGCAACAGGTGGTTTTATTCTGCCGTCTTCCATCTCATAATTCCTCCACCCACAGAACGCTCTGTGAAAGGACTTTTATATAGGTAGAACAAGAGGACCAAGCACCATGCTGCAGAGCAAAATCGAACCAAGAACTTTCACAAATACTAGGGAGGCAGTTTAACTTTTAGACCCCTTGTCAAACAGAATCAAATGCTTTAACAATGCTTTAATGAAGATTAAGATCGCAACTTTCTATCGCGTAAGTCTTTTATTTAATTGTGTATGAATAAGTATAGACTTCCTAATTTTCCTTCTTTAAGACTCTGCAATGAAACACTGCAATTTAAGGAGGATGTGAAATTTCGGGGTCTCATACTCGATAGGAAACTAGTGGAGGCCGAATCTTCGAGAGAGGGCGGCCAATAAGGCGAACCAAGAACTCACAAATACTAGGGATGCATACACGAAAATTTCTTCAACTGTTGCCGAATTGGGCCGGGCCGCCCCTCACCAAGGATAACTTTCTTTTTTTACTAGGATATATCAATTGTGAGTTTGCTAATAGGGAAAATAAAAAGTGTACGGTGAACCAAATTTTCTTTGTGTTATTTTTTATGCCATAAATTTTGCTTAAAAATGTTAAAACACTACCCACCAGGTTTGATAGCATTTAAAGGGATATTGGAGGGTATCTGTAGTCTCACAACTTAGGGTGACATAAAGAATTAACGGTTATCAGTTACCGAGGCTCGAGACGTCGCAAAAAACCAACAAGAATGGAAACAAATCGTGAATAGAGTTAGAGACCCCGCGGCACCGACAGCAGCGTATCCGGGGACGTCTCGCTCGGGCCGCCAGCCAGCCAACGGATCAAAGAAAAAGAAAAACAGTCTCAACAACCTTGACCGCTGTGAAACTGCTGAGTGATTATAGCAATGCCGGATTCCTAGGCCCTGACATTCTTATGTCAGCTACCTGTGCTTGAATTTCTTCTGCTGCGCTATTCTTCATTCATCGTTGAACCATTCACTACAGTCTGTGTGTTTCCCCAAACTGCTTATTGACGCTTAAGTACTACTATCTCGTGACCCTCCGAAACTCAATTTTACATGGGGAACAAAAACAGAAGGGGATGTTAAATGTTAATTTCATAGAGAAGTATCCACTTTGCAAAATAATTAAATGGGCACATTGCATACACTCATTGGCGTCACTAAGGGGCACCCCAGAACGGCCATGCCCCCATGCCGCACCAATACATCAAGTTTAACTCCAATCCAAAATACCCAGTAGGAAAATAATCAAGCGCTGCCAAAAGAAGCAAGAATGCATCGCTTCCAATTATGGAAACACGCACTCTATACTCCCATTTTTTGCTTTGTTTTTCTTAAGATTTACCTTATTCCTATTATTTGGGAAATTTGTGGTTATTGTAAAAACAGTTGTGAAATACTATTGCTGGTGCGTGTATAAGAACGTTGCATTCCCTCTCTGATAGCTTGGCATCGTCATATGAAGAGTTTGTGCCTATAGCTGCTGGCCTTTCACTTATTAACCATATGTGGTCAGGGGTTGCCGCTCGACTAGTGCCACTGAATTCCTGCAAAAACTTAATCGCAAAAACGCATATGTTAAAATGAGTCAATTCCGACCGTCAATTATAACTGGATAGAAATATGGGATAGACACCTCCTAGATTTTGCACTACGATAACGCACCATCTCATGAGACTATCATAGTGAACGAATTTCTGGCCAAAAACTCTACAGATCTTATCGAACAGTCACCGTATTCCCTGATATGGTTCCGGCCGACTTTTTTCTTTTTCCAAAACTCAAATTATCACTTCGAAGCACCCGTTTTCAGTCGATAGATGACAAAAAAGAGAAATCGCGGTCAGTACTGGAGTCCATCCCAAAAAATCCGTTTAAAATTACTCATTGGCGTAAGTGTATTATTTCGAGAGGGGCCTACTTTGAATGCGATACAATAAACTTGGATGAATAATACATCTTTTGTGTTTCATTGCCAATTTCCGGTACTTTCTTTTTATAGTCGTACTTAACATTTCAAACAAAAAGCACCGCCCCATAGAATAATTTTCTAGTTACGCCCATGCATACACTTGTTTTCATTGAATTTTTTAAATAATAATCAAATCAAATTATATAAATTACTAGCAAAAATCCGCGTTGCAAAATTATGTGTGCATAGCCCGAGATAAGAAAAGGGTGTAATGAACCAAAGAAAAATCTGCAAAACATGATTTTCGGTACATACAAAAAATTTAGAGTTATCTATAAAAATATGTTACATGCCGTTAAGAGTGCGGATGGAAGGCTGCTGTGCAGCCACGAGGAGCAGCTCCAAAGATGGAGAGATTACTTCTTCGCCGCCCTGAATGGTTCATTTACACAGGAACCTCAGGAAACCAGCAACAATGCACAGCCAATAAGAATCACCACCCGGGCCCCATCCAGGACGGAAATAGTAACCGCAGTTCATGCGATGGCCAATGGTAAAGCAGCTGGAAAAGATGGCATCCCGCCAGAATTGTTGAAAGTCGATTCAAGCCTCATAGCAGATACGCTTCAGCCAATCCTGAAAATAGCATGGAACACCTGTTCCTTTCCGGAGGATTGGACGGAAGGTATCATAGTCAAAATACCAAATAAGACGGACCTAATAAAATGCTATAGCTGGAGAGGCATCTGTTTACTATCTACAGTGGGCAAAATTTTGTCCCATATATTACTATCTAAGATAAGTAAGGCAGTAGACCGAACGCTTAGGAGGCAGCAGGCCGGATTCAGGAAGGGCCGCTCATGTATTGATCATATCAACACATTACGAATAATAGTGGAGCAGTCTACTGAATTCCGATCCCCCCTTTACCTTGCTTTCGTAGATTATGAGAAAGCGTTCGACTCGGTCAATAGGAGTTTTATATGGCAGGCACTACGGCGACGTGGACTGCCTGATAAAATAATAGAATTGATAAAAGCCCTATATAACAATTCCAAATGCAGAGTTTTCCATAATGGAAAATTATCCGACAGCTTCGAGGTGAGCTCAGGAGTACGACAAGGATGCCTACTCTCGCCTTTACTATTTCTTATAGTAATAAATGACATCCTTGTCGGCGCTCTAGATAGTAGAACAGGCGGCATACAATGGGGTTTGTTAGACCGCGTTAAGGATCTCGACTACGCAGATGATATTTGTTTGCTGGCCCACAGATACCAGGACCTCAAAAACATGATTAACAATTTGGCAACAGAAAGTAGTCCAGCCGCAACAACTGGGAGATGCTGGTCGGAGCTGAGAGCTGTCGCGCAAAACAGAGTCCGCTGGAGGGCAACTGTTTCCGCCCTATGTCCCATGAGGGATTAAAGGAGTTTAAAGAAGAAGATTGAATATAAATACTTCTCTTCGTCAGCTTGAGCACTGGAGCGTCTTCCAGGTGGAAGTCACTGCGATCTGGGAGGCTCTCGAATGGCTGAAGATAAATAATATATCTAATAAGAATATCTGCATTTTATCGGATAGTCAGGTGGTTCTGTCGTCACAGCATCTACAACTGTTCTGAACTGCCGCAGGTCTCTGTATGAAACTGCAACTCAGTTTGATATAACTCTGTGTTGGGTTCCTGAAAACGGGGGGATTAAGGGAAACTGTAGGGCGGATGAGACAGGAAACCGAAGTGGAAAGGACACCCTACTTAAACCGGATGGGAATGCCTTAGCCACCTACAAACTAGCTGTGAGGAAAATCAGCTTAGCTCGAGCTGGGCTGAGATGGACCACAGCAACAGTGTATCGCAACTCTTCACACAATATGCCCGACTTTGAACGCAAAGCGTTCAAAATCTCTTATTCAGTTGGACAAAAACGAGATAAGCCTTGTAGTGAAGAAAGAGTGGGACTTCCCACAACGACTTATGATGAGATGAGGAAGAAACTGTCTCCCATTCTTTCTGTACATGCCCCGTCCGAAAAGTGAGGTTTTCCTCGGCTCACCTTTCCTTGATGGATTGAGCGAGCTGCAAAATACTGTATTTCCTGATTTTTGTAGCTTTATCAAGAGTTCCAAATAGCTTGAAATGGCTTGAATTTTGTCCCAACACTAGAACGGCATCACAATGGGCTCAATGGTGTACCTAAGTGGGCTCCGTAGTGACCAGCAGAGAGTTTTTCATTGATTCTCCCAGTTTGAACTCAAACTGTTCATTGGGGATTAACGTCTGTGACGAGTGTTTTAAATCGAGCACTCCCGTAACTATCTGGTTTAGAATCTTTCAGTTTTACAGGGAAGATGTCGGTCTGATATTTCGTTGGCACCACCACCACCTTGATTTGGCTAGTCTCCATATCTCAGAAAGTACTACTATTGTTTATACAATTACTGTAAATGGATGTTAGAAACTCAATTGTTGCGGTTGGATAGTGTTGGATGCGGAAGTTAGAGAGCTAGTTTAAAAATCCCCACTTTTTCGGGCTTACTTGCGCCCGCGCGAAACAACATTATTGCGGCCGCAGACCCATCGTTTGAAAAGTAAAGGAACAGTGTTTTGGTGATCTCTTCCAAATTCGGGCGAAGACGGCAGAAATTCATTTAAAATGACAAGTAACAAGGTTTTTTGACATTTGAAAGTACCACCACCAATTCACCGAAGCTTTAATCTCGTGCGTTTCCTGGTCGAGGAGATGTACGAGAACAGAAATGGTGTAGATATTTTAAACTTCTTGCGCCCTCTCACATTCGAGTACGGAAACACACTTAGTAGTTTGTGCTGTAATATAAAACGACAAATCATGTAATGTGACACTATGTAAGATTTTAGTTTATTTTTGGAATATCATTTTTCATATTAATATTTAATAATTTCAGTGTACAAAATACAGCTTGAAGCGCCAACACCAAAGGCTGTATTAAGAGCAAAAGAACTTCCAAATGCACCTGAGTTCTATGGCTATGAGTTTCATGGACAAATTGGTCATGCCGAAGTTGACACAATTCTTGGAAGCTCACCTGACGGTAGTTACCTTATTCGGCAGAGTCCCGGCGCTGTTGATTTCTACACACTAAGTTTGCGATTTAACGGCAAGACCAAACACTATAAAATATACTACAGGCGCAATGAAGGACACTTTCTACAGGGAAATTATAAATGCTTTGATAGCATATTCGATCTTGTTGCTGATGGCTTAGTAAATTTTTATATGCAAATCCATGCAGCACCAATACTACACGACATCGTATCCCAAACAAAATCATGTTATCAACAAAGCCCTTATATGACACTAAATAGGCGAAAAATCGGTGCGCTATCTGGTATTGTCCGGAATTCCATAAAAAGCAATACGCTTATCGAACCCTTGAGCAATAACAAATCTATAAAAGAAGATGAACTCGAGCTGTTGCCTATGGTTTTCGAAAAACGACATGTATTTAAAATCCATACATTTAAAGGTCTAAATTGGTGTGAGCTCTGTGCAAATTTTCTGTGGGGATTCACCGCTCAAGGAGTGAAATGCGATGATTGCGGATTCATAGCGCATAATAAATGTTCAGAATTAGTACCGGCAAAATGTATACCAGACTTAAAACGGATGCGTGGTGTATTTGGAACGGATTTAACAACTTTAGTTACTGCTCATCAGTGTAAAGTTCCATTTGTTATTAAACGCTGTGTTGATGAAGTGGAAACCAGAGGTATGCTGCAGGAAGGAATTTATCGAGTTTCAGGTTTTGCGGATGAGATAGAGGCTCTGAAATTAGCGCTGGATCGCAATGGAGAAAAGACTGATTTGTCGGAATTTGCTCATGGAAATATAAATGTTGTTGCGGGAACATTGAAATTATATTTGCGCCTGCTGCCTGTTTCGCTTATAACGTTCCAAGCATATCCCTACTTCATGGAATCAACTAGTAAGTTTGTTAAATTTCTAGTTTATTATTTTAGAAACTCTTTTTTTACGTCGAAAAACCTAGGTATCACCCTTTGTATTACAACTCTATCATGTCGTTCAGGCCACGGTACAATGACTAGTAAAAAGCTTAGTTTGCAGGATAGAAAAGAATAAGAGAGGTTAGAGGTGGTCTGGTCGTGCTTGAGTAGATTTTTTTGGTGGTTAGATGAAGTTTAGGAGTCACCCTTTGTACTACTAGTCCGTCATGTCTTACAAGCCAAGGTGCAATGTATAGTTCTTGATGATCGTGAACTAATGCTCAATCCTATTAATAACGACATTGAACTTATTCTAGAGTGGGGAAAAAAGAATCGTGTCGAATTCAACCCCTCCAAACCCAAGAACTGTCTTATTTCAAAGAAAAAGATCAACACCTCACAATCCTTGAAAGTGGATGACGTGGTACTAAAGCCCGACCCATCCCTACACATCTTAGGCGTGACATTAGCCAAAGACTTGCGATGGAATGACCATATATTCCAAATCGCCAAACAAGCATCCCAGTGCTTGGGATTTCTTAAGAGGTGCAAGTTCCTCCGGCCTCTTCGCGAATACAACTCCCTCATTTGGGGCGGCGCTCCAATATCAACCTTAGCATGGTTAGATAAGGTCCAAAAAAGGCCCTTAAGTTAATTAATGACGATACCGCTTGCTCCACCATCGACTGAGCAGCACTGACAAAATTTTATCGCTACTGTTCCTCCGAGTTAAACGCTCTTTTGCCTCCACGGCAATCTTATACCCGCAACACCAGATTAGCCCCCTCGTCCCATTCCCTGCACCTGCAACTCCCCCTTTCACGCACTCAACAAGATATGAATTCGTTTGTAAATAGAACAACTCGACTGTGGATTGATTTCTCGCAGTCGGTATTTCCGAGCTCCTACAACATCCAAGAGTTCAAACGCAGGGTTCATCGCCACCTTCATCAATACCCCCCGTACCTTTATAATCCTTAACCTATTCCCCCACCCCTCCCCCGTACTAAGCTTACTGCTAGACATTGCACCATGACGTGACAAATGACATGACGGACTAGTAGTACAAAGGGTGACTCCTGAGCTTAGCACTACTACATAAAAAAAATAGTAGTAAGCTTGATCTGAAGGAAAGATGAAATAGGATAGGTTAGGGGTCTGGAGGGTGCATGTGTAGATGTCGTGGATCTTGCATTTGAACCCTGAGATGTTATATGAGCTTGGAAACACCGACTGCGGAAGAGAGTTCCACAATCGAGTTGCTCTATTTATGAACGAACTGCTAAACCGTAATGTGCGTGAAGGGGAGGGCTGCAGAGTGAAGGGGTGAGCCGAGTTGGCTACTCTTGTGTTGCGGGAAAAAATTGCCGTGCAGGCAGGAGGTTTTTGATTTCAGTGGAGCAGTCGCTATGAAAATAGCGGTAAAACTTGCTGAGCGCTGCTACAGTCCTACGGTGGCTTAAAGGATCGATGAAAAGACAGGCACTTACTCGTCCTTTGTTGTCGGAGGGGTATGACTTACGCAAAGTACCGTCATCGGCAAAACTATGAAGTGGATTGGAGGGAATTGAGAGCAGATCATTAATGAATATAAGAAAGAGACAATAATCAGGAGAGAGAATCGCCCCTTGGGGAACGCCGGCCGAAATGGAATGAGGGTTGGATTCAAGGCCATCCAATACTACCTTGATTGAAAGAAAGAAAGCTCTCAATCCTGTTCCTTAGAACTGAGTCAATACCAATGGGCGCATCCAGCGCACTCAGCGCTGAGAAATTTGCCAGCCGCTGAGCTAAGCTACTTAGCTTTCATTAAATAAATGTATTTATTCCAAATAGTCCGGTCAAATTAGACCAAAAAATAGGTATGAAGGTACATAAATTCGCACCTAGCTGAAAATTGGTAGGATTGTTCAAAACACCGTTATAAATGAAATCTAAAAAGTCCCCATCGATCCGGCTCCTGGAACCTGGATTTACCCGGGGTCAAAGGTCACAAAAACGGGTTTTTTGCGATTTTCAGCAAAACGGTAACTTTTATCATAAAATAGTGTTTGCAAAGTTTGTAGATTATGCGATTAACTACAAAAAAGGATCTTATACATTTTCCCGTACGAATTGTCATTCATGAGATATCGCCGTTTTAAAGATTTACATAAAGCACTCATATCCCCTCACTTGCAACTTGTATGGCCGAATTGCCATTTACTTAAACTTTAATAACTTCTAGACCGATTATAGTAGAGCAACGTAATTAGGCTCATCTTTTAGGTAAATGTGTATTCTTTTATGTGAAAGAAATAACAGAAACCTGAGTGACTCCGTTTAAAAGATATGTAGGTTCAAAGTATGGTTAAACTGTCGTTTTTCAGCAGTTTGCCCATACTTTGAACTATCTTCTACCTAACTGACTATCTTCACAACGTTATGCCGGCAGCTATCGACAATTTTTTGTGAATATAATCTGTAAACACATTATTTCAAAAGATTTCTTGCGGCTGGAAAACAGCTTGGCTACAATATGATGGATTAAATCCATTTTGTTGTATTGTGAGAATGGTTTTATTAAAAAAATGACCTAGCTGACTATCTTTCCCCCGTTATGTTGACAGCTGACGGCCAGTTTTTGTTAATATAATCTGTAGACTTATTATTGCAAAAGGTTTCATGCGGCAAGAAAACAGTTTGGCTAAGATATGATGGATTAAATCCATTTTGTTGTATTTATCTGAAAACTTATTATTGCGAGTTTCAAGCGACTGGAATACAATTGGGCTATAATTAAATTGATTTAATTCAGTTTTTCTTGGTTTTTCTTATTTATTTCTGTACATCTAATTTTAATTTAATACAAAGCTATTTGGAAGCTAATAACCCATGGTTTTAAAGAAAAAAAATTTTACATTTTTTACGTCACTTATAAATAAGGTTCATCCTCAGTGGAATCTATTGAAGTGTCAAATTCATGATCACTTTCCTCAAAGCTGTCATCACAAGGCTTCTGGCTTGGCTTCTTCTGCATCTCCAAGTTCTTTCTCTTCTTCTCAAAATATGAAAGATATTCACAAAAAATTGTCGATAGCTGCCGGCATAACGTTGTGAAGATAGTCAGTTTCTTTTTTGAATACATTATAAAATGCTAACGTTAAAAACCCAATCAGCACTTATTGTCTGTCAGCTGACGGTGTTACCCCCATTGTGCATACAGGTGATTGTGCTTTTTCTTCTTCTAATTATTTAAGAAATTTTATGTAAAAGTTTCATTGAATTTGAAATGATTTTAGAAAATGTGTTTTTTTGACAGGTTTATACAAGCGACTGACGTATAATCCCCCACTAGGTACGCAGCTGACTTTTTTTATAATTTTTATTATCACTTAAACAATAACTGTGCAAATGCTCAAGTGGTAAGAAATAAGCCGACGATTTTTTTTTACCACTTTCACATTTTCCCACGACCACCCCCACCACGATACTGGCGTCTGACGGTTCTGTTATTAGTCTTATCTAAACTATCAATTGCAAAAAAAATCAAGTGGTAAGAAATGAGCCCCCAAAATGCAACGCTGCCTCCCGGACTAAAACTTTGTAAACACTATTTTATGATAAAAGTTACCGTTTTGCTGAAAATCGCAAAAACCCATTTTTGTGACCTTTGACCCCGAGTAAATCCAGGTTCCAGGTGCCGGATCGATGGGGACTTTTTAGATTTCATTTATAACGGTGTTTTGAACAATCCTACCAATTTTCAGCTTGGTGCGAATTTATGTACCCTCGGATGTCTAAATTGACTGGACTAAAAACCGTGACGGTTATTTCCCCTGTTTAACGAACTTTTCAAAATAGCTCAAGAGTGGCTTAAACGGAGAGACGCGAAGGTGCCATCACCAATGTGTTTGATGGCACGATTTTGCACCTTGTCGAGGCTAGCCAAAGTGGTTTTTGGGGCGCCTGCCTAGATAGAACTGTATTCAAGGCGGGGCCGAATTCAGGATTTGTAGATTGCAGCCAGGGCGGCTGGCTGGAGGAGGAACTTTCATCTCTTAAGAAATCCAAAGCATTGGGAGGCTTGTTCGGCGATTTGGAATATGTGATCATTCCATCGCAGTTCCTCCGTCAGGGGTCCATGAGAAGATAGGTTTTGCTGTTAGTTTTGCCATAGCTACTGCTATGGTATACCGGTCTTAGCGAGAAAACGGGGTTAAAAAACGCAAAAATCACCTCATGTAATAATGGACGACCCCTTTTAGCACAGCTTCCAGTACCCACCACGAGGAGGTTCTGATCGCACTTTGACCAGTCTGAGGTATAGTTACGATACATCTTGCTTCATCTTGCCACAAAAAAAGCGTATTTTTTTAAATATTTAAATACACTACATGATGCTCCCCTATCTCGCGGGTCACTGACCACTATTTAGAATACATGCTTGATTTTAAAAGTGCACGGCATCAGCGCTATTAATTACGTACTAGTGTTAAAACAGATTGTAATATTATTTTGATTATATAATTTCTTTTAGAATGCAGCAGTGTGAGCGAAAAAGCGGCAGTTTTACGAAATGCAGTAAAACAACTACCCCAGGCTCACTATAATTCTTTAAAATATATGGTTGAGCATCTTCAGAGGTAAAATTATAAATATTTCATTCTGATAATGCAACAATCTAAAATAAATTACTCTCATGCAGGATCTCTTCCCACAGTGAAGTAAATAAGATGAACGAAAATAATTTGGCTACTGTTTTTGCACCAACATTGATCGCGACACCTCAGCATCTGACTGATTTATCACAAGAGATATTTATGTTGGCCTCGTTAATTGCAAATTGCCAAACAGTGTTTTCTTAAAAATAATTCCAGCAAATCTAAAAACTCGATTTCTAACATAAGTTAAATTTTAAGTTGTATAATTTAAACATAATATTTATAAAACTATAGCAATGTCAATTATACATTTTATAAAATATTATGTAACTTTTATATATTTTATGCGCAGTTTTTGTTATGAAAAGCGTTAAAAAGTTAAGAATGCATGATATAGCAATGGCACGGTGACACTACTATTGCCGAAGAATACGAGTTTGCAAGATATTATGGTTTGTGACGAGTTGTTTAGATGAAGAGGGCGTTTTTACTTACCCATTCACCCACAGGCTTGTTACGAACCTTCGTTCCTAGGAATACTGCAATCATCATCATAGCTATGGCACATAAAACGGAGTCTATAGAAGAGAGGGAAGGGAATGGAAGGACTTCACGAAACATTTTTCACATTAAACGGGTGAAAACCTGTAAATACTATGACCTCTATTCGTATTTAATTTTTTTATGTGAAAGACTAGACTTTGTTTTATTTTTATCATTTAAAATTTTCATGTGGTACCGGGATTTGCGTGGGCATTACATGTAACAGCTCAGAGATCAAACACAAGGTTCATCGACATCCACTTAATCACTCTCCATGCTCCTAACCTATCATCATCATCAGGAGCTCCACAGCCTATTGTTGGCCTTGGCTTCCTCCAGCATTTGCCTCCATGATTCTCGATCCCTGGCCCGACTTCTCCAGTTTCTTATGCCCAACTGTCTCAAGTCATCCTCGACGTCATCTATGTATCTTTTCTTAGGACGACCTGGTCTCCGCTTTCCTGGTGGAGCTTTCTCCAGCACTATCTTTGTCGGGTTTCGTTCTCCACCTCGTTGTACACGACCAATCCATCGTAGTCTGTTTATTTTGATCACTTTAACAACGTTTGGAATCTTGCTGATTTCATACAACTCTGAGTTGTATCTTCTTCTCCAAACGCCCTCAACCTGTATTCCTTTGTAGATCGAACGAAGGATTTTCCTTTCGAATCTTCCTACCAATGCTTCGTCTGCGTTTTTCAATGTCCACACTTCCGAACCATATAGTAGGACAGGCCTTATTAGTGTTGTGTAAAGTGCCAATTTTGTCTTCCTTGAAATATTTCTAGACGTCAGGTGCTTGCGTAGACCAAAGTAGCATTTATTAGCCAGTGCTATTCGTCTTCTGATTTCGGCCAATGTGTCATTTCCTTTCGTTATAATCGTGCCTAGATATACGAATTCATCCACTGCTTCGATGTTGTAGGTGTCGATCGTTATATCGTGGCTCCTAACCTATCCTGTCTCTTCTATTTTCAGATCAAGCTTACTACTAGATAAGCTAAGCTTGACCATGCCACATTATTCAAACTAAGTTTCACCTATCATTACTCCAACTACAGAAGCTAACAAAAAGGTCACCATTGTTGTTAGAAATTGGGCTTATACCTTGATTTGC
Source organism: Thereva unica (assembly GCA_949987705.1). Lineage (NCBI taxonomy): Eukaryota > Metazoa > Arthropoda > Insecta > Diptera > Therevidae > Thereva > Thereva unica. Next base: position 67,003,296 of record OX465284.1, read on the forward strand.
AATTGCGTGTTTTAGGTCGGTGTTATTAGGCCGACTTTGCGATTAAGTCTCCCTTCATAACAAATGTCTCCCCTTGGAATAGAACGAGAAACCTTGATTCGCATATGAAACTCGTCCTTGATGGCATGGTCTGCGTCTTCAGTTGGAGCGTAGCATTGGACTACCTAAAGTCCTAGACTAAGAGCCAGATCATAAATTATTTGAATGTCAGGGGCCGGTTCGTGTATGCCGAACGACGATAATCGTACGAAAAAAAAAATTGAAGTCGAAAAATTTTGTCGACGAAAATTTAAGCGTTCGCATAGGTCGAAAGAAAATTGTTCGTGTCCTAATGTAAAAACTCGATAACCCAAGACCAAGAGAGTGCCTTTCGTCGGCTTTAGATGAAAATTTTCAATTTTTTCGACTTATGCGAACACGAGACGAGAAAAAATTTTCGTTTTCGACCTACACGAACCGGCCCCAGGTTTAATCGGTATGAGTTATACTAGAATATATAAATACGATGGCAAGGCTCGCTGCCGGCTCTTCGTGTATCCTCCAGACTACCCTTAACCTATGATATCCTTTTCTATCTTCGAGCTAAGCTTGCAACTGGATATTGCATCATGAAGTAAAGGACATGACAGACTGGTAGTGCAAAGAGTAAGAAGTAAGCTTGGACTCTTCCACATAAAAAAAACATAATGTCATAGAGTTCAAGCCTAAGTGAACCATTGAACATAAATAAGACTTCGAACGAAATTCTTCACCCTTTCAATTATAAATGCACATGCGGAGACGGAACCGAAAGCAGGCACGACAAAGGAGATTTTCTATTATAAACCTGAAGAATGGGAGCAACGCATCATCTGCCCAATACACAATAAAGGGGTACAATTCAACTGTGCAAACTATAGAGGCAGGGAAGAAATGTTTGAGACAATGCTGGACCTAAATGTTCCCCTAAAGATAGGGAAATTAACAAAAATTACAATAAAAAACATAAGATGTGCAGTCAGAATACAAAGTCGATTGATGGAGTCCTTCCCTATCTGGCAAGGCTTAAAGCAAGGGGACGGGCTGGCACCCATGCTATTTAATCTCTACCTAGAAGTAATTCGTAAAGTAAACATCGATGCGAATCCGACTCTACCCCGACCCAATCAAGACAGTTGGCAGGATATGCTGATGACATATGTAAATTGCCTTGCCAGAGCACTATCAAGAGAAAAACTCTGTGGTTAACTACAACATAACCAGGAGCATAATTTTTATCGTTCAAAAATTTCCATGGTTAACCAATTTAGTTAAATTCGGGAACATGGTTAGTGATAGTTAAGAAGGAGAAGCAAAACAAAACAAGCCTCAAATCTATTCTTTTAACTCGTAGTTAACCACGGTGCGTTCAAAAACCGCCATGGTTAAATATAAACGGTCAAGGTGGGAAAACAGTGTTAAGGCTCATGCAGAAAAACTCCTCAACATCAGAAACTGGAGTCAAGCTGCGGAAGAGGACTTTGCGCTGAAAGTTGAGTTGTCACGATACGATAAGTCGTTTGAGTTGAAGAAATTGACGTTTCAGTTGAAACGCGACTTTCAGTACAGGGGCCTAAACTCAACTTAGCACTTCCACTCTGTGCTGAAAAGGGTCAAGGTCGATTCGCACTATACGGAACGTCAACGTCACGGAACGGCAACGGCACGTCAATTTTGCTTTCAATTCGCACTTAAACGTCACGTCAACGTAAATTTTGCGTTCAGTCTAAAAAAAATTAGATAGGGTATTGCCTTTATTCCGTATTGCTGATTTTAAATTATTATTTGGAATGCCAAAGTTTAATAATACCAAGTTTGCAATGATAGAGAATGTCGAAGTAGCAGTTTTATATACTTTTAATAAAAATTTAACATAAAATTTAAAAAAACACATATTTTCGAGACGCTATTAGTACTAAGCAAATATTGATGGTTTGTTTAATACATATAATTAAAACAAGTCAACTTCGTTTAATATAGAAAGTAAAAATTAAATTATATTTCATTGGTTAAATGTGTGATGGGATAGCTTTCATAAAATTCTTGTGCTGACGCGGAAGAGTTGAATTTTGAGATGGGGATAGTGTTGGTGTTGCCGTTTGAGCATATATTGAACATTGAACATATTGATTCCTGAGGATTTGAAGTTGATGATGATATGTGTAAGGAGAACTTGTTTGAATTTACATTGGTTGTGGGCGTTGCATATCATATTGGTAGCTACTTTGCCCCTGAGGCGAGCGTATCGGTCTTGAAATGCTGTACGTTAATGGTAATGTAGTAGAGGGTATAAATCGTTCTTTTAATTTCTCTTCTTGCAACTTCGTCCATTGTAGTTTAGAAACTATTGCGAAAATTTAAACCTAACACTTACCTAGGGTCTTATTCTCTATTAGAATACTCGAAACTGTTATCCGAAAAATGCTTTCGTATTCCCTATTACAATATTGCTTCCTTTAGTAGGAATGTCCCCGAAAGAAATGAAAATGAGTGCAAGAGGTTTCAATTGTCTCCCCCATACATAAAATGTTATAAATTGCTCGATTATCCTTGAGCTTTCGAGTAAAAATCTAACAATATAGTTGCAGTTTCGAATAGAATTTAATCAATTTGTAATATAGAATACCATTTTGGCATTTTCGAGAGAAATTCTCACAATATTATAATTGAGAATAAGGCCCCTGGTGTATTTAATTCTTTGACAGCATTTGACCAAATTTTCTCTTTGTGAGTATTGTCACTATACCTTTTCTGCGAAAGATCATACAGCTTCTCCTATCGCCGAACCTGTTCAATCAATTTTTCATCTTCCATGATGAATTAGTTCCTTCAAAAAAAGATTATTATGTGAAAAATTCGAAACGCTGCCGTTACTACGTTCGCATTCAACAGAATAGGTCAGTCACGTCAAGGCACGGCACGTCAAAATATAGTTTGAAACTAATCTTGACGTGCCGTTACGTTGACGGTCCGTGACGTTGCCTATATGGGCCCTATTCTGATTCTCACTTTGACGGCGAGTGACTACCCAAGACACAATTTTACATTACACTTTTTATTTGAAAATGTGTCTTGGATTGTCACTCGCCGTGAAAGTGAGAATCAGAATAGGGCCATATATGTGAACGTGTAGTGCAAAACTCATTGAAGAATATTTTGACGTAACGTTGCCGTTCGGTGACGTGACGTTCCGTATAGTGCGAATCGACCTTAATTCGACTGAAACGTCACTTTTTTCAACTCAAACGACTTGTCACGAAACACGACTCGACTTTCACATGGGCCAGAGAGTACTTAGGGGTCTTCTTAATACTTATATAATTGGTATTTTGTCAAAAAACCGTTTTCTATAATGATTACTGATTACCGCCCACTGCAATTTTTGAGGATTCTTGTGAAACAGCATGAATTATATGCAGATCGATACTCCTAAATCAGACGCAAATTTTAGGCACTATGCCGTCACTTTTGCGCTGTACATGTGACCTAGGTATTTAGTTGAATGAACTAAACTAAAAAGTAAAAAATAACTTAGAATGTAGTTTTTATTGCTCTAGCCAGTATATGGGATCAACCTAGCTTTCGAAATGTAAAAAATGCGTAGGACTGTTTATTTATATTCTTATTTTATTAACACCGGAACTTTTCTCTAGCGGTCCACGCTTTGTTATATTTCGAAAGGTAGGTTGTCCGGTTCAATATTTACAGTAACATTAGTTGTTTCATTTTTGGGTCAGATTTCAGTATTCTTCGCTTCGTAACAAAATGTCGCATAATACGGTTTATGATTACTTGGCATTGACTTCTAATAATTTCTGAGTTTTTATAATTAAATCGTAGACATTTTCAGTGGCCTTGTTGCTTTGTAAAATGTTTTCACATATTTGGAATGGTCTCGATGTTACTGCTGATAAGTTTTTACTTCGATTACATAAAACATAAATTCTCCCAGTCAAAAGAATACGTATGCTAAGGTTCGATTACAAGTTACTAGTCGACGAATTGCTAATAAACTAGCCGAGTGTCATCACGTTCACTAGTTAACTAACAGATTGTAAACAATTGTGAGCTTGTTAGCCAGTGTCATCATAGTTGGTAATGAACTAGCTGCGAGTATGGGTGTGGTCAAAAATGCAGTCTGCATTTTCGCATGACTAAAGATGTGCTACAGAACTAATGCAGTGCACGCATACTGCGTTGATGAATCAATCTGCAATATTGATTGTTTTGGACGATGTCTTTACGCAGTCTGCAAGATAATAAGAAGAACAAGCCGAAAACTATAATATATATAGTGATAAAAATGGAGCTGAAACCAAAAGAAATGAATTGTGTACTTTACTAGGGGAGCTGAATGACTAAACTATAAAACTAATATTCATTTATATTTCATTTTATAAAAAATTAAATAAATTAAATTAAAATAAATTTTCTTCTTGAAATACATAACTAAAATAAAATAAAAAAGCATTTCATTCTTGAAATAGAAAATTCCTTCTAAAAATAAACATTTCCTTTTCAAAATAAAAAGTATACGGAAAGTTATACGTTAATTATGGACTGTAATATTCTTTTAACATCCATTAATATCTTGCATTTCTCTCGTTCAATTTCGCACTTTTCTTTTTCAATATTAATGAATTCTTGATGACGACGTTCTTCGTTTTCTTCAAATTTACTTAAATAATCCGACCGGTCGTCTTTTCTTCGTTTTCTTCTTTTGTTTGAAGAATCAGTTGTGCTTTGTGTACTGGTATTCGAAATATCAGAATCTTTGGCGCCTTCATCTGCATTACCCGCAGCCATCGTGGAACCTAGTATTTCCATGGGAGGATTTAAATTGTGTTGAGTTCCAAGGATTTCGTGCAGGATCATAATACTCCCACACAGTTCTACTTTGTCCCGACTGATTATTTCTTCTCTTGACTCTTCTGTAAGTTGTCAACAAATTATGGTATTTTTCCATTATTTCAGTAACATTAAATGGATAATTGGAATATTTGTTTTTTATTGATCGTAGACACAAACGCCATAAAACCGATTTCTTTCTTTTTCCTTCCTCGAAATCTTTCTCCAAATCTAACCTCTCTTTTACTAATACTGTTATCCTTTCTCGCGTCCAATTTTTATCTTCTTCCAAGTCACTGAAATTTGAAAAGAATGGAAATTGTTGATTATATATTATAGTATAAAATTTATTATTGGGAAATCTTAATAACTCACTTTAAAAGTTCTTCTATATCCGACTCCATAGTAAATTCGCCTTCTCTTTAAATTTGACAGTTCGTCGCCTTCTTCCTTTTTGCAGATTAATTTATTTTGCTGCACGTATTGTGTAGATCTGCGTAAGCTTTTGGGCGCTTTCAGTAATGCAGGATGCGTGCGCAAATGACTTATTCAGCAATTGAAAGTGAAAGCTTTCAATGACTGAATAAGTCAATTGCGCACGCATCCTGCATTACTGAAAGCGCCCTTTGTTTGCAGTCCGATATTTTGGACGACTTGCGTTTGCAGTTTATCATTGTAAACAAGCTGAGCCTAAGATCTGTTGCAGGTCTGCAATTTTGACCGCAACCTATCCATTATTTGGTTTCATTGATTACAAAATGACGGAATTAGTTCGCGCGAACTAGTTGACTATTGAGCGAGGGGAAAGTTTGGGCGTCATCGACACTATTACACTAGCTGACTCGCATTCTTCTTAATTCGCTGGTACGCAGCTTGTAAACTCGCCGAATGGAATCGCCTATTGTTTTCAATGGAGGGTCTTTTGTATTCACGGGGCCCTGGGTTGCAGCCCAAAAACCCCTAATTAGGCTGCATTCGAAAATTCAGCCAGCTGCGCAGAATTGGCAGTATCGCAGAATCGGCTGCAGGATATATGTATATGGCTGGCTGCAGCAATTTGATTTTTTAAATGATGGGCGCTTTCAGTAATGCAGGATGCGTGCGCAATTGACTTATTCAGTCATTAAAGCTTCACACCTTCAATTGCTGAATAAGTCATTTGCGCACGCATCCTGCATTACTGAAAGCGCCCGATGTGCTGCCAATTCTGCGCAGCTGGCTGAATTTTCGAATGCAGGGTTAGATCCGCCCCTGCATAGCAGCAGAAAAAAAAAACGATATGATAAAACAATTCCGATAAAAAATTTAATACAATTTTATATCTACCACTACTTTTTACAAATTTACAACGTGAAATTACATAATACAAGAATTACATTTAAAAATAACTTTTATGAATTCTCGTTAACTAAAGAATCTGAACAAACTGAAAGTAGGAATGTTATACTATAAAGTGTTTATCATTTTTTTGGCAAATCAACCGAATACAAAGTAAAAGGTTTTTTAATAATTTCATGAATAGCAGAATAATAATCAATTTTAATGCCTCTTTTTTTGTACTCTAAATATAAGTTTAAAAAACGTTGATTCGTTTCATGAATTTTAGGATGTTTCAAATATTGTTCTATGGGCATCCAAGTAACTTTACTAATTTCACGTTCATCCCGCTTTAGCTCATGCGTTAATGGTAATAAACTTATAACCATGTATATATCAGAGCAATCAAACCCGACTTTATGAGTGTGGCGCAAGGAAATTACAGAATCGAATTTCGTTTTGATCCCTGTTTCCTCTTCCACTTCTCTCATTACGGCTTGAACAAAGTCTTCACCTGAAAAAAAAAGACTTTATCTAAATAAAAAACTCGAACCAAATTTACCTGGGTCAACGTATCCACCAGGGAATTTCCAGCTGTCTGGTATCATTGCATATTTTTCGCTTACTACCAAAACTTCGTTCTTACTATTTACTACTAGTCCACCAGCCCCAACCATAGTATGAGCATATGGTGGAACATTAAAAGGTTCGTCCGTTGGTAACCACTTTAGCATCATTACGAATCCTTCTTTAGCATGGTGGAAGTTGAAGCCTTTCTTCAGGTTTAAAACAATAAAATAAACAAAAACATTTATTAAATTATCACCTGCGCTAGAATTGGTACCCAATCAGCATTCTTTAAGTGAACCTTGAACCAAATTCCCCTTCGCTTTGAACATCGCCAGAAATCAAGTGATTCTAGAATGACAAAGTTTATATCTCTGCTGGTAGTATAAATAACTTACTTTCTAATTTTGCCAATAAATCAGTACAATTTGTGCACTCTTTGGCTGAATCAACAGTGACGCCGTTAAAACGGTCCGGGATTCCACAAAAAATACCGCCTGATGCATCCATTACAGGCCTGCAAATGCTGAACAATTATTATGAAACTTCTGTACACTAATGCAAACCTCTTTGTATTTCTCTGTCCGGACGGTTCACCTGTACAAAAGGAGGCCTGACATCTGATCCCAATGTGTGAATTGTAAATTTCTCGAATTGGTAAATTGAAATATTTAACTAAAAACCCACCTCTTAGTTTTAACATTTAGTGCTACGTTCAGATGGTTGACAGAACCTGTAAGGTGCCCCTTTAAAATGTCAAAATCGGTTGTCACTTGCCATCTTCAAAGGAAATGGAACAAATGGAATTGAACATTTTCTTCTTCTTCATTTACCAAAAACCTTTAAAAAATTTTCCGACTTTTCAAGTTTATACACGAACAAAGCAATCAGTTTTCTCAAATCTGGTAGATCATAGGCTTTACGTGAAATTTGGCTTAATAAAATTTGTTTAAGATAAATCTGCATAAAATGGTCCTATACATCTGCATCAACAATTATCTCAGTGGAAAACAACGAAACGGCTAATTCAAGTCAAATTTATTCTTCAAATAACAATTGTGTTCAGTCTCATAAGTAGTTTCCTAAAAAATATAAATATTATCTATTGTAGAACAAATCATTATAAACATACTTACCATTGAAAATGTTCCCGTATACAAAAATTGCCTTCCAAGTTAAAAAGTTAACATCTGTTCGGCTGCTCCATCCTAAAACGAGAATTAATTAAAACTTTTTACTGAAATTTTCTCAGGCTCAACTTTTGGTCGAAAATAGAAAAATGTTTATATTCTGTACAAAGCAGAAATTAAAATTTGCGGCACCGTATCCACCTGCAGACAAAAAAATATGATTTCATAAAAAAATAAAAAAAAAATAAAAATCTCCCACGACTAAATTTTTCCCTAAACCTGAAAAATCGTTTTTAAACAACACAACAACAAAAATTCCGAAAATTTTGTCTCAAAGAACGGCAGGCGCAATCGCAAGTATCCCAATTCATGCGATTGCTATATACATGAATTCAAAAGTTCAATGTACATAAGCAGCGAAACCGATAGACAGCTTTTATATATTTCGAAAGCTCTTGAGTCTCAGTTTTAACATGGATTTTTGAAATCAGTGTAAGTAAGGCCATCTATGTCCAAAGCCCGCAAACAAGGTTACGTATCTACTTATAGATAATCAATAGCTGTGTTCCTTTTCTACTTTTTAGTACTTGTGAGCGGAGCAGAAAAGGAACGCAAAATTTGCTGATTTGAGTAAAACCTATCTTAACATTTTTGATGTTATTTTATTTGTATATAAACAAAAAGTTAAAAGAATTTACAACAAAATAGAAATTTATGTGATTAATTTTCAAAATGAAACGAAAGAATAGTTTTAGATAATTATACAAATAAAATTTTGTTTATAGATGTTTTTATATGAAAAAAGCTCAAAACAATCAAAAGCCATCTATGGGATTTTCAGTAAATGCAAAATAATTCACAATAGACTCCAAATAAGAGCTTTCCTCTAGCGGATTTCAATTGCGTTATTGCAAGTGATATCCACTCGTTTATAAGAGCAAGTGTAGTTGCTAGTACGCACTTGTAAAAAATTGTAAAAATTAGCAGAAAAGGAACGCAGCTAATGTTACGCATCTACTTATAGATATGTAATCAATGTCGGGTAGCTGTTGATTTTAATTCGGGATTCTCCGAAACGTAGGCAGCCTGGAAAGACGTTTTGAGGACAACTTCGAGTTTTTGTTTAATTTTAATTATTTTATGGAATTTTAAATTATTCAAAATAAATTATTTCTATTATAGCGTCGAGAATTTTAAATAGACACCTTCGCCGTTCTGAACTGTACGCGACAGATTATCAGAAGTGGAAGATCTGAAAATAAAAGGATTGCAAAAGCTGTGTGACGTCTACAATTTATCCAAAAAGGGTCGAAGACAAAGCTTAATTGAGAGACTTGAGATGTATTTTCTTGATAGGCAAGATCAGGAAAGTGAGGTTGCTTCAAACCTCAATATTGCTAGTTTTCCACCTACAACTACAATATGTTCAATGCCGCAATATACGAGTGCTCCTAATGCTGCAGTAGCTACAATGTGCTCGCAACATAATTATTGTCCTGGGCCAACAACAATTCCCAGTACACATGTTACACCGATTTCGAGTGCGATTCAATCCAGTATCTATGTCCCTGCACAACAAATTGTTACTTCACTACCGAGTCCAAGAATACATAACCCATACGGCAGTGTTAGAGATATTATAGAGACACTTCCTGAGTTTCATCCATTCGAAAAGGATTCATTAAAATCCAGACAATTTATAGAAAAAGTATCGCAATTGAAAGATGTATATGATTGGGATGATAGAGTGGTCCTGTTTGCAATGCATTCAAAATTAAAGGGACCTGCGAAGTTATGGATGGATAGCGCTCCTGTTTTCCATACATGGAAAGAGTTCACGGAACTGTTTCTAAGAGACTTCCCGTGCGAGTTTAATATGGCTGATATACATTTAGAAATGGCTGAAAATGTACAAAAATATAATGAGAGTATGGAAGAATTTTATTATAGACAACTAGCAATGGGTAGAAAAGGAAATTTACCGGATGCTGCGATTATCAAATACGTTTTGAGAGGAATAAGAGATGTTGTATCAAACAAGTTGACTGCAGATATACAAGATGCCGAAATATCAATAGATTCTACGAACATCAATAAATCGGTATCGCTGCTGGAAATATAAGAAAGGAACAAGACAGATGGAAGAAAAGATTTGATGGTAAACATAGGCAACCTAAAGTTTACCAACCTGGTGATTTGGTGGTAATCGAAGCAGAAGCTCCAGCTACTGGTGAAAGCCGAAAACTATATCCTAAATTCAAAGGACCTTATGTCATAAGAAAAGCTTTGGATTTCGATCGCTATATGATTGAGGACCTGGATGGACTAGTTATTACTGGAAGAAAATTTTCATCAGTGTATTCGTCAGAAAAGTTAAAACCATGGTGTCAGTCAGCTCCAATTTTAGAAGAAGGAAGTAGTAGTGACGACGAAATCGAAGACGATTCCGATAGTCAGGAAGGGCCGAGCTGTCAAACGAATAATAAGTAAAACACTTAAAGTTATTACGATTGAGTGTTTTCTGAAAAAAGAAGAAGATATTTTTATATCGGGTAGCTGTTGATTTTAATTAGGGATTCTCCGAACCTTTGGTTTGCATTTCAGATAAACTATTAAGCACATTAGTCGGTTTGAGCTAATGTGCATTCCTATTATATTAGTCGTACTGAGCTAATATACGTTCCAAAGTGCATTAGTCGTCTTGAGCTAATGCAAGAAATCCAACTAAACTAAATTCATTGATTTTATGTTAGCGAATCTCCACACCAGCTTCAGAGGCGATACAGAGCGCGTTCAAAAACCTTACTATGGTTAACCATGGTTAACTATGGTAAACTTTTGTCGTTCAAAAACTCCGTGGTTAACTACAACATAACCACGAGCATAACTTTTTGGCGTTCAAAAACTCCCGTGGTTAACCATGGTGTAGTTAAATTTTAACCATGCTCGGGAGCATGGTTAGCGATAGTTAAGAAAAAGAAAAATAAAAACAATTTTTTGACATTTGTTTTAATGTTAATAATGAACAAATCGAAGTGGGATTTGTGAGATTGCAGACAAGCTTTGCAGAAAGAAGAAAAGAGGATATCTAAACAGGAGGATCTTACAAATACAGGAAGACTTCAATGAAGGGAGAATTAGACAGGCGTATGAAGGATCTCGCCAGATCACCAATAAGTTTCAGCCAACAACGGACATCTGCAAATAATAGATGGGAAGATGGCAGACCCTGATTGGATAAAAGAAAGGTGGAGAGAATATTTTCAGAACCTATTACCATATTGAACGAGGATCCACAGAGAGGCATACATGTGTAATTCTTCAAGATAATATCTCAATAGAACCACCAACAATGGAAGAAGGCTAAAGGAAGATGGGCCACAGCTATTACGAGCCTTACACGAACCGGCATCTGGGAGGAAGAAGCTATACCATATGGCTCAAACAAAGCGATTATATCCCCAATTTACAAGAAAGGAGATAAATTAACCTGTAAAACTGCAGAGGCATCTCACTCCTCAGCACCAGCCAACCTTCATACAGCTCCTGACCTTAAACAAATGCTGGAGAAAACCTGGTAAAGGAATGTAGATATGTGTATACCAGATATTTGTCGATTTTTAACAAGCATATGACTCGAATCTGGGAGGCTATATCCTATGGGAGTTAGAAGTCCCCTCAAAGCTGCTACAACTGATAAAATGGGCAACAACTATGTAGCTCACTGGTGAAGGTAGGATCCAAAAGGGTGTAACAGAAGAGTTCAAAGAACGACCTCACCCTAGAATGGATGAAACGTCATCCCAGAGAAAAGCGCATCTGTGAACATCGTGGAAACGTCCTTTCTGGCAGCAAAAGAAGCTTATGTCGAATTAAAAGAGATTGCAAAAGACATAGGCCTGAAAATAAACGAAGGAATAAACGAAACTCTCACTTTACAAAACAGTAAGACCAGGGCCGGCGCGTGGTTGTTTTGCGCCCGGTGCAGTAGGCAAATTCGCGCCCCATCAGCTAAACATTTAATAAAAAAAATCTTTCATCTGGATCGCAAGGACGGGAAATACACATGGCACTTCTAATTTGGTAACAACTTATTTTTTTTTCAATAAATTCCTGAAAAGGAACAACATTTCGTAAATCTATCAAAAATACTTTTGTGCTAGCCTTAAAATCTCTGACCACTGCTGAGTTTCCTCAGACATTTCTTTTTGCAACGTAGAATCTACTGTTTTATTCACCCTGAATGTTAATTTTATTTATTTCCGACATTTAAAATTTTGGTAAAACTTGGCCACCTTTTTTTACTAGTCTTCCCAATCAGTATATCTCGAACAGCAAAGTGAACTTTAGTTCCCTTTAGTTTTGGAAAAGATTGCAAAAAAAACAGAACAAAAGATGGAGTTTTTTAAAATTTAATAAACCAACCAAAATATATTAACTAATTTACCACTGTTATTTACCATTGCTGTAATACCTTGGATCTATCGTAGCAGGGAAATATTTTGAGTATTTACCTAACTTTCTTCAACTACATCAGACTACTTTTAATTTTCGCCGCTTTTTATCGCGTGAGATAGAACTGAGACAGAAATTGTGTAACTTCTTGAAAATTTGTCTAAGTTCATGTAATTTCATTTTTTCTAATTATTTTTTTTTAAATCTTCTGAACTAGCGCCCTCGTTCAATGGCGCCCGGTGCGAGTGCTCCATTCGCACCTATGAAAGCGCAGCCCTTGAGTAAGACGACCTGAACTGCCTTAATGGTTCGAGACTTGGACTATGACGGAGTACATAGATGAACGAGTCAACAGGTTTGAGTGAAAAGTTCTAAGATTCATAATAGGCCCAATCAGAGAGGATGGAATCTGGCGAAGGAGATACAACAACAAGTTGCATGGAATTTTTGACGATCGACATTTCTCAACTTTAACAAACTTAGACTGGCTGGCTTAGACAATTGCATTCCAAAACGGCTTATCATAAGAAACAGACTAGTAGGTAGACCGGCAGTAGGAGATGAATAGGCTCAGCGACGGTTGTCGCAGAGGCCATGCTTAACATCCGGAACTGGAGGCACGTTGCAAGGGGCCGTCAAACTTGAAGAATTCAAATTTCAGATTTTTTATTTGGAATATGATCCTTTAATCGATCTTCGATCACTTTCTTTTTATTCACTCCTATAAGTAACAAGTAACAATTTTTGACGACCCACGCCACAACTCTCAACTTTAAGAAAAATCAACAGACTGAGACTATCCAGCCACGTAATCAGGATGGAGGACAATCGTATCGCAAAACGGCTTATAGCCTCCAAAATTTCGGGAAGTAGGCCAGTAGGTAGACCCAGGAGGAGATGGATACACTAGGTGACGGCTGACGCAGAGGCAACGCTCAACATCCGAAAAACCACAGAATGTGGTCCGATAGGCATGTATTGAAACCATAGAGAAAATTCTCAATAAGCTAACGCACACGCAATGCTAAGCTAATGGCATGCAGATGACATAACCATCAAAGAAAAGACAATGACTGCATGAAAGGAAGCCTTTGAGGCGACAGAAGAAAAAATAATCGAAAGCTGGACTTGTCATCAATGAGCCAGTTCACACCGTGAAATAACTATGTTGAGTAAAACCGGTTTTATTCGTTAATTTCTTGCATTCCCTTCCATATATCATCTATAAAACCGGTTTCACTTGCTATGAATATGACACCATGTGAGGAAGTCCAATGAAAATAAAGCGAAACATATGTGGATCCTTAATCGAAATTGGGGGGCGAACAGCCAACAAAGATCTCGGAAGGTGGTGGCACCCGATTTGCCATTTCTATCAAAACCAGAGAAGAGTCCCTGCAGTCGGACACCTAGCAGGTCTGTTAGCAAGTCATAATCTCGCCTCCTCGCGATTCCCCCTGGGGTACTTCTTCGGAAGGAGGTGACGGGAGATGGTCGAATGGCGAGTACCTTGCGCCCTAAAACAGTATTTTAAGTCGGTTGGGCTGGGGGCTAGCAACCCGCTCCCATAAAAACACTTTTGCTACGTATCGGCAAACAATGCCTCGGAGTCGTATGAATAACATGACTACGACATTTGCTTAACGAACAAGGACACGAATTGGAACATTACCGTGTGCGTGTGTAACAGACTACAGACTAAGAAGCACTAAAGTAGTCCAATGCTACACTCTAACTGAAGGCGTGAACGATGACATGGAAGTCGAGTTCTATATGCGACTCGCTCTATTCCGAAGGGGAGACATCATTGTTTTAATATGTGACTTAAACGCACAGATCGGTCCTGTCAACTCCGGCCTTGAGTACACAAGTAGAAATAAAGACCTAAGCCCAGTTACTAATAACAATGGTGAGATTTTTGTTGACTTCTGTAGCTCTTACCAACTCAGGTAGGTGGAACTTATTTTTGTCATAAGAAGATACACAAAGAGATCTGGGTATCGCATGATGGTAGATTGAGATATCCTGGAGGGTGCCAGGAGCTTTAGGAGAACAGACACTAGAAGTGGCCACCATTTGTTAGTAGCAACTATTCGCCTAAAATTTGCCGCAATCAGAAACGTTCAACGCGATTCCATAAACCGTAAAAGGTTTAACGTAGACTGCGGGAGAGCTTTAAACGGCGAGAATTTGTTGGGAATCTATAAGAAATTTTACACTAGGGCGCTATATTGACAGCAGCAAATTAACAAATTGCATTTAAAGCATATAAACACAAAAACAAAAAATTGCGAGAATTTTGTCTCAAAGAACAGCAGGATAATTGCGCAGTAACTCAAATCAAGTTCAATGTACATAAGCTGCGAAACCGATAGACAACATTTACATACATTTAGCTCTTTACATGGATTTTTAAAATCAGTGTAAGTAGGGCCATCTATATCTAAAGCCTTACAACAAGGTTACGTATCTACTTATAGATAATCAATGCTATAAACTAGGTATATGTAGCAACGGTCGCAAGCGAAAAAAAAGGTAAAGTTACGTATCCACCAAGCTAAACAAACATTTGCTGGCGGGCAAAATTACGTCACCAATGAAGGTGCAGATCGTAGTTATGCAAATCTGAAACATATCATTTACGTCATTATGACGACATTTTGCCCGCGAGCAAATGTTCTTTTGCCTTGGTGGATACCTACCTTTAGGGTTTCCGAATGTGGCTTGGGTAAAATGGTTTATATATTAAACATTTAGGATTAATGCACGGCCCTGTGCCAAAATAGCAATTCAAAAGTCAATTTTTATGAAAAACTCATCTCAATTAGTAAATTTAATTTTCGACGGTTGCGTCTACGGAAACGTGTAAATTATTTCATTCATTTCATTTTTTACTTGAATCAAAAGTAGCCGTTAAATAAATTTAAAAGCAAACAAGTAAATAACAATAAATTATGGGAAAATTACGCGAAAAGACGTAACTTAAAATAATCAGTTTATTGCTTAGCTAAACGGAGATGGGTCAAACAAATGTTTTGAAAAAAATATTACGCAAATAAAAACTTTAGCTATGAATTTTTTAAGCTCTTTGGGTGTTCAAACCGAAATTTAGTGGTGGAAAAAATAATAGAAACCGAAAGAAATTTCATAATTTTCATATCATTAAGGAAACAATAAAAAACAATTCCATCTATTCACAAAGATGTATTTAATAAAACCTATGCCTTTAATGAACCGACATTTTTGGGAAAAACGGAAATTTTGAAAATTTTCCCAGCTCGCCCAGGAAAATAAAATAGAAACAAAATTAAATTGTCCACAACTCTTCCTTATTCACATCGTTTGTAGAAAAGAAAGCTCAAAGCATGATGCATCCTCCAACGCTTTATTGTTTTTTGGGTGCATTTGGGTGCATTCACTATTGTTTCCATTACTGTTTAATAAAATTTTACAAAATTTAATAAATTTAATAAATCTTGGAATAAAATATCGCGCTAGGTTGTGACAGTTACTTCCTTCTCTTCTCTCTATCTCTAGCTCTAGCCGGGCCGCTGTTCGACATTCACTCTATACGAAAAAATAGATTGTCGGCAGTACAAAGGGACTTTTCCTAAGCCACTAGTCTGTCACATAAAAAAAATTCTTCGTCCATTTTCAATGAAAAATTGTTAGCTGTCATTCAGAGCTGTACAAAGTACTGACCAAAATTACTTGAAGTAGTAAGTACTAAGTAATTGGTAAATGTATTTGAAGTACCAAGTACTATGAGTCATTAATATTTAAAGTACTTGAATTATCAATTACTTCCAAAATGTACTTGAAATATTTACTTCAAGTACATAGAAAAACTTCAACTAATTGCAAGTAATTGAAGTACATTGATATTTTAAGTATTTGAAATATCTAAGTACTTCAATTACTTGAAGTTTTCCTATGTAGTTGAAGTAAATATTTCAAATATTTCAATACCAATATTTCAAGAAAAATACGAATAGTCCAGTGCAATTAGTCGAAAAAAGGGCATGAAATTGCATTTCATGATGTACGAAATTTTTTTAGGTTTTAGGAATTTGTTTGGGTACATCTGACAATGTTAAAACCAAGTTTGTGGGGTCGCAGTGTGTTGGGAAAAGCCGCCATCTTGAAAAAGAGGTAGAGGTCATTTATACCAAATAACCAGTTTCCATGCAGTGATAGCTGAAAATAGGTCTGTTCCCATACTTTCTGCATTCTGTCACTTACTGCAAGTTGCTTATTGAGAGGTAGGGATGAAATAAAGAAAGTACAGGAACATGTTTCTGCAGATTCTGCAGTTTTTCTGAAATCGAAAAGAAGAACGATTATTCTTTTGTTTTTAATCTGTTTTAGAGCACTTTACAAACATCTAACGTTTACAACGAACACGGCAATCCCAGTTTTGACATTTCCATATTTCAAAAAATTGCTGCAGCAGGTTACAGCAGCTTGTAGCTTCTGCAAGTTTCTGCTTCTTACTGCAGGGTGGGGAAATGAGTATGGCGGCTGCAGTATAAGTACGGGAACAGAATTCTGTTAAGTAATTCGAAGCAACTTGCAGATTCTGCACTTTCTGCAGGTACGGGAACAGACCTAATGATCACTGGCATGGTATTGGAGAATAAAATTATCTACAAAATCAGCTCTCAACGAAGTCTGTAAGTTGATTTGGCTCAAAGTTATTGCCGCTCAAAGTTCAACCTTGATCATGTGATTGGCGTTGAATGCAGTTTTTTGCGATTAACTCGTAAGATATTAATTTGTGTGGGTTAATGTCGATTACCAAACTTAAAGTGCTAGTAATTACCTTTAGAATAAGCCCTTAGTCGTCGTTCTCGCTTGTACAGTTTGCGAGTAATCCAACGCCAAAGTTCGTACTGCACGTGCCTGAAATAACTGATAACGCCATTTTTTGTAGTAAGAAGCAGAAATACGGGTATTAAAATATCTTTCAAATGGGCTATTGGCCGAAACTCTATGTCGTTTCATGTCCGCGACATAACGGGTGAAAAGTCAACCGCGAAGGTTGTGACACTTCTCGAGGAATAACTCGCTTCTAGCCAGTTTCGCGTGTCGGATGAATTAGAATTTTATGTAACGCCCTGAATTATCTATATTTTGGGTTATTTAACAACTTTGGAAAATTATAATAATGGGAAATAGCAGCTAAGAATCATAATTTTCGAGGTTCTAAAAGTAAAGTTAAGGTAAAACTTTCTGACAAGACTGTCTTTGGAATCCAGGAAACATAACGTGTGCAAAGAAGCCTAAATGAAAGTCAAGTGAAAGCTGTTTAAGCAAATGTGGTGCAAGCGATTCGTAACCCGAAAAACGGAAAACGGACAGAGAGAATAAAAGACAGTTATTATTATAAGTACTTGAACTATTTATTAGTACTTCAAGTATTTATTAGTACTTCAAGTTTTTATTAGTACTTCAAGTTTCTATTAGTACTTCAAGTTTTTATAAGTACTTGAAGTAACTAAAAATATCAAAACCAATTACCAAGTACAAGTATTTGAGTAAAGTACTTGCAACATCGATTACTTTCGTTGGTTTAGAAAAGTAATTGAAGTAACAAGTTATATAAAGTAATTCAAGTACTTTTTCAAGTACTTTACTTCAAGTATTGTGCAGCTCTGCTGTCATTGAAATGTGTGAATTGATATTTTGGCACACTTTGGAACATCGAAGTGCCCTGGGAAGTGAGAAAAATTCGAAATGATATTTTGGCAAAGGGGCTAATAAATGAAAATGTGTGCCTAATAATTCTTTTGATATAAGAAAACACCCAGCTACCAGGAAATCATTATAACATAAGATCAAAACCCCCAATAGCTTGGCAAGATAAACGATGAAATGATTTAACATACATATAAAAGCAAATCACAGGAAATAAAATCTCACAAAAGCTTATTACTAATTATTTTATATGTACAACGCTGACACCCGCACCCGATAATCGCAGAATACCCGCCAATTATGCTCGATTCTTAAAGAATCTTCTGATAACAAATGCGTAGATTCTCTTATCATGTGACGGATCCTCTGAACTCTGGGACTACTGAATGTTGTTATCATTTTTCGTATAAAATACTTTAACCGCCCTTTCCCCGCTATTGCTGGCAAAAAACGCGATCATTTTAAACGTTTTATCTTTTTGTAATAGGATTTTTCTAAGACTGCCTATAAATTAAAATTTTGTGTTTATACAAAGATTACATTAAAAACATTTTTAGGCTTTAGGTAGATCAAATGAATTGCTTAGCTTTGTGGTAATTTGCAAGTAATGTAGCAATTTGCAAGTAAAGAGCTTATTCTGAAACTTGTAAGACCCGCACGGCGTTGGCCGTGATGATACATACATGTGTCTTTCTGCTAAAATAAACACTCATGAAATAGATTTTAAAAGGTAATCCTCTACCAATATCAAATATTAGTGAAAGAGTATTTAAAAATAGACTTTCGCCAGTAACTATTAGGCACATAGTATATTCTCAAGAAAATAATGTCAGATCCATGTGTATGTTATAATATTTGTAAGGGGGAAGCAGACATTGATAGGGACACTTTTAACTAAGTTAAACATTCAACAATAACAAATATATTCCTACCCCTTGAAAGAAAAAAAAAAGATAAATAAAAGGATTATAGTGCAAGATCCGGTATAAAAAATGTTTACCATCATCTGTTATTTGATGACGACAAAGATTATATAATAGGTAATATATACATTGATAAATTGCATATGGGTTGCTAGCTAAATCGGGTGCCGAAGCAGTTAAATAAAAAAAAAAATTTAAAAACCGACTTCAGAAAAAAGCCGCACAAAATGCACAATAAAGGATGAAATAATTGTTTGTAATTCTTAACAACATTAATCCAAGCAGAATGGATCTAGAAAGAAGAATCACTTTTGAAGACGATTTTTTTACAAAATGATCAGATTTTATTGTCATGCTACACTATACGTATGTGTAAAATTTGCAGTTGATCGGTTATATGGAAGTGGGTCAAAATCAAGTTCAACGTTTGTTTACAGTACACACACATACAAATCAAGGAAATATAAGCTTAATTTAATTGCCATTGATAGCGGGGAAATCAAATGTAAACAATAAAATTCTTTGATTCTTCACCTACGTCATGGTATATTTCTTTATTTAATATGTATAAACAATAGTTTTTGAGCTGCAACTCAAAACTAATGCCATAATTTCGTTCTCATCGGCTTTTGTTCTGGAAGCAAATTTACAGACGTATTCACGCCGAAAACTTGTTTAATATGGAACAAAATTCCCCGAAGGAAATTAAAAAATAATTATTTTGTCGATATACAAGAAAAAAAAGCACCGCGATCCCAAGGATCGAACTCGCACCCCACAGATCCCACAGACAAGAATACTTCTCTCTAGCCCTTTGCGCTATGTCAAGTACTATCGGCCGCTGACCAATATGTTAATAAATTATTTCAGAAAGAAGAAAAAAGAAAAAGAAAACAACCGGCCTGCCCCGAACAGGGATCGAAACTGCAAACGCCACACTACGCTGAATCGAGGATCCGACGCTCTACCCACTCCCCCATCGGCCTGCTGAAAGATTTAGAACAAGAAAGTAATTTGTTCGGTGCCTATGAAATGTTTAGGTTGAACCAGTTTTAACAGTTTTTTATGCCTTACTTCGAACTCCGTTATCAGAATTTAGAAAAAATTTAACGGGACCACCGTGGGAAGCTCCCCCTTCAAATGAACAAAAAAAAGCAAAAAAGTTATTGGGTTACAAAGTTATGCGTGAACAGGACCACAAAATACCTACACGTCGAATTGATTAACCTCCTCTTTTTTTGAAGTCGGTTAAAAATAAATTCTAATTAATTTTTTTTGACCAGCTTCCCCGATTTGTTAATCCTAAAATCAAGCGTTAGCTGACGGTATATGACACAAGCAATTGGTATCCTACCTTCGCCTCGGTACAACTGTGAAGTTGCCATGTATAAAAAGGTAAGCAAGCGTTATCAATATTTAATAATTTTTTTAAAGAAATGAAAGGTTATTTCATTCCCTACCCAACAGTCGTAGGTTGCCTTAGCAAAAGTTTGTCACATCGATGGTTGCCTGGATTTTTTCTAGACTTTTTAGTCTATTATGTGTATGTCTTCGGCCATTCTGTGCTGGCCGCCATTATGAATTTGAAGTAATGCCACACAACTCACTGTATTCTAGCTGTCTTGCCTTTCCATTCGATACCCATGTCAGGGGCCGGCGAACACAAAAGCAAAAACGGCCGCCTTCTTCGAATCGCTATATTTATGTTTTTTTTTTACAAAATGGCCACATTGCATTGTCAAGCAAACTACGCATATTTTAAGCTGATCGGTTTCAAATTGTGGTATAAATAATTTTCTACGATGTACATTAGCAGAGATTTTAGGTGTAAAAGGTAAAAAATAGTAAAAATTGTACTAATGAATTATGTTAAAAAAATCCTAATTAAAATTTCTAGAAACGGAGACTTTTGTATCCATGCATCTAAAAAAAATCAGATAAGATGACACACAGGCCCTTTCTTTTATTAATATAGATGTAGATAGATAGATAATGTACCCCTTTATACAATCCTGCGAGGGGGTCAATATTGGCAACCCCCATTTTTTCTCCCGGATTTTGATTTCCCGGAGATAAATATCAACCTTTTGTTCGAAAAATTTGTTATGCGGAGCTTCCCGGTAGGAGAGTTGATATTTATCTTTTGGTTGACATTATTCATTTGGGGGAAATGAATGACTTTTGGCGTTAAATTTGATTTTAGATGAATTTATTTTTGGGGGAGCAGCGAGCTCGGATTAAAAAAATTTTTGGAGCAAAGCTTCATATTTCTCTTTAAAGGATCAAAATCCGTGAAAAAATTAGGATGGGCATTTGAACTTTTAGATTCACCACCACCCCCCCGGCTTTCACCGCACCCTGTATATAGATTTTAAACTTTGAACCCCAGTTTCACCTCTTAAGGGGTTATTTATGTTGTAGAATATTTATACCAATTTTGAGGAAAACCTGACCAAAAAATAAAAATTAAACATACAACCTATTCCACCCCTTTTCACTCCCTTTAAGGGTAGGGGTACGTAGAGCAAAGCTGATAGCGTATAAACAATCTCCATAACAGCGGTTTCCAAACTTTATGATACTGGGGCCGCCCTGTTCCATAAAAAAGGCCTTGCTCCCCCCCCCATAAAATATGTAAATTTGCGTTTTCGGTGTGGTGCCCTATCTAGATCTTTGGTATTTCAACATTGAATAACTCCGACATTAAGCCGATTTTGACAAAAGAGCAAGATTTATTTAGGATGTTCTCTACCATTTATTTCAAATTAGTTTTTGAATGCGATGCCGATTAAATGATCTTCATTTCATACTCAAAAACAGCAACGTTATAGGGAGTTACAGCATCTACTTCGGTTCGTGTGTTTGTTTTCAATTCCTCAATTGTGTTCGGCTGGCATAAACTTTACTCTTGCAACAACTTCATCGTGGTGGCTGCGGTCTTTTTGAAAAAAAGTTGGTCACACCTTTTCCAGCCGATTTCAGACACACGACGTGCACCAGCACCATGCATCGTCGAGCGTTTCTCGAACTTAAAATGATCCGATGATGGCTTTTGAGCACATTCGACCACACAGTGACTTTCTCGTCGTGAAAAGATATTTCGAGAATGACTTGTGGGTTCTCTGTTCCCCAAATTCGCCAGTTGTGTTTATTGACTCGTTTATATTAAAAATTTATCGAAATCAAAAATATATGATATATTGAAAGGGAGTGCTTTAGTTTTCGCGAAAATGATGATTCTTAGCTACTATTTCCATTATTATAATTTTCCAAAGTTGTTAAATAACACAAAATATAGATAATTCAGGGCGTTACATAAAAATCTAATTCATCCGACACGCGAAACTGGCCAGAAGCGAGTTATTAGTCGAGAAGTGTCACAATCTTCGCGGTTGACTTTTCACCCGCTATGTTGCGGACATGAAACGACATAGAGCTTCGGGCACTGGCCCATCTGAAAGATATTTTAATGCCCGTATTTCTGTTGTTTACTACATTATCATATGAGCAACCGTTAACGAGATATTCAAAAAAGGCGTTATCAGCTATTTCAGGCATGTGCAGTACGAACTTTGGATTGCTCGCAAACTATAGAAGCGAGCCAGTGATCATTTTCAGCTATCATTGCATGGAAACTAGTTATTTAGTATAAACGACCTCTACCTCTTTTGCAAGATGGGGGCTTTTCCCAAAACACTGCGACCCCACAAACTTGGTTTTAATATTGTCAAATGTACCCAAACAAATTCTAAAAAAAATTTCGTACATCATGAAATGCAATTTCATGCCCTTTTTTCGACTAATTGCACTGGACTATAAGTAATATTCTGGAACTTTTAACAGATTAATAAAAACATTGATTTGGTTGATCCATTATCTGAAGATTTATGGTCCATCCACAAGACACACATTTTGGTTCTTTTCCCATAGAATTTTATTCAAAGCGAAATCATAGTTGCGCAACGAAAAGCCAATGCTAAACAAGTTGGACTGTGTATGAAATATGTATGCAGAATTCGAACCAAAGCGTGTGCAGGCAAAGAGTGGGTCACGTGGACGGCCCATTTGGCCTAGCGAACACAAAGACCTGCGTTGGAATCACCACATAATCCAATCCGCCAAACTAGCCGAGCCGGTCAGTGTCTGAGATTTCTTGAGGGGTACAAGTTCCTCCTTCTGCCTTCGTCTCGTGCTGTAATATACAAATCCTACATTCAGCCTCACCTCGAAAACAACTCCTTTATTTGGGCGCTTCGAAAACTACATTGGCTTGGTTAGATAAAGTGCAAAAAATGCCCTTTAACTTTTCGGTGACGATAAAGCGGACAACCATACACAGTCAATACTCCCAAACTTCTACAACATCCAAAAGTTCAAACGCAGGGTTCATCGCCATTGTAGTTCAACATCCTCCGTGCTCCTCATAACCGCCAAATCTATTCTATCTCCCTTACTAAGCTTACCACTAGATATTACACCATGACGTGACCAAAGACTACATAAACTTCTACATAAATCATGGAAAATCCCATGGTCAGTCCACTGTAATAAATTTAAACGCTGAAGCATTGATGATGGTAATAACACGACGCGTTGATATTTCGATTCTTATTGACAACAAATATTACACAAACGCATTAATCATCATCAATAGACCACAAGCAAGTACGAAATTCAATATTTATAATTTCCACAGTAGGAATTTTCTCAGTTTCCTACAAAAATATAATCGTGATTACGGCAACAAATTACCACGCGGAGCGGTTTTATAATCCCGGCGACTATTGATAAAGATTTTTATTTATTGCATCGAGATAAAGCCACAACTGATGTCGTTTTGGATGAATGGCGGCTTCATCTGCTTCTGAATTTCGCTTCATGTGTATTTTTTCAGTTTATTCGCAACATCCACAGTGAATTAAAGTGTACTCCGATGAGTTGTCCATTCAGAAATGAGTAAAGTATTTATTTATTAATTAAAAACTAACTCAAAATAGAATTTTACTTGATAAGTGCTTTGTTTTAAGTGGAGAATGTTTTTTTAGTGATCAAGAGCCTGCACCATGGGGAGCAGAGGTGGGCATGATCTATGGTGAATATCTTATGCTCGACAAAGTTCTGACCGCGCAACGAATGCTATCGGTCCAGAGTAAAAAGCCAGTTCACGATGAGCACCTTTTTATTATCACACATCAAGGTGAATCGGGTTGAAGCGAAAAACATGGATTCAAAACTAAATAATGTACATTTTAGCTTACGAACTGTGGTTTAAACATATGATTTATGAATTGGACTCGATAAGAAATCTTCTAAATGCTGAAACCATAGAGGAATCCAGGACATTGGAAATACTGAAGAGGTTGAATCGCATGGTACTTATTTTGAAGGTATGTCAAATCTCATTAAATCCTTTCCCAATTTGCATATTCAAGAATAGGAGAAAATCCAATGCAATCCTTAAAGTTTCTATAAAATCTAAAAATGGATTGATTCATCGTTTTTATTTAGATATCGGTTTTTATTTAGAACACCCGGTAGTTAATTTTAATCACTAATTTTTTTTCACTTATTTTGATTATTGTTAAGAAAAATGTAATTTCTCTGGAATTTTCGAGTTGATAACGACCAATTTCCCCGTTCCGGGCGTTACCTTACCAGATCAGAAAAAAGTAAGATTTCACCTGTTCCGTTTATATTTGCTGTGTTCCTGTTCATACAGTTGATTTTTACATGTTAAAGCGGTGACTCAGGAATTTGCTCAAGAAAACTTTTGCATTATTTCAGTTACTTATTTTCATTACAGGCATTACATAAATTATTTTATGATTGTTTGGAATTAATGAAATTATCTTAATTAGTACAGAATTAAACTGGTTGGGATGTCAGTTTGACCCTTTCGGTCCATACGATCAACTTCCCAGTATGATGAACGTAGACGGAATAAACTGACTTCTTACAAAATAATAATCTGTTTAGCACTAGTGGGAAATTGGCTAGTATCAGAACTGGTGACAAAGTAATCTTGAGAGAAGCTCGTTGAAATAACTATAATAGTGGTAAATCCATAAGATTTTTCTATAGAATTTGTTTGTCCTGAACGTTAGCAAACAAACATTTCCTTCGTACTTCGTTCGCTATTCTAAAGCGGGTGTTCAATTCGTATTGAGCGTGGTGAGGTGCCTCTAATCAATGTCAAGTACGTGTCAAACTTGACCAAAAAGAACAAATTTTTCGGTAACTTCTAGAAATCCCGAGATGACCAGCAGTTTCCTGAAACTGTAGGACGCAGAAAATAATTCCCCGTAAAAAAATGCTGATCCAAGGTTTGAAAAATCCGTAATGTTGGTGACGTAATTGGTGCACGATTTTTAAAGGTTGTCGAATTTTGACAAGTGATGTTTTGTTGGAAAGCTATCGCTGTGCAGAATCCAAGAAAGATCACTTTGTTTAGAGCGGATCTCATTCCATCAAGTTTATTAAATATTAGTAAAACTTATCACACTTAGCCGAAGCTTTTTTATATTTAAACAAAAAGACCTGACCGAATATTATGAAATTTTTTTCAGATCATTTTTTCGTTAATATTACTCTTTTGGCACCTCAAACAAGTGGATGCAGTTTTTGGTTCGCGCGGTATCGTGCAGTTACAAAAATCACTTGAACAAAATAAATTAAATACTGCATTATGTTTTTTGTTTTTACAAAATAAAACATGGAGTTATAAATCTTTTTATAATAATTCCACTTTATTTCATCTCAACCTGTTGTTTTTAAATGATTCCACGTGGTTTGAAATAAGAGCATTTTCTTCTTAAACGCGTTACTGCGGCGTACTGCTTGGACAAAGATCACGTTTTAGACCGAGATTTCCGACTAGATTAGGGCAAAAGGATGCTACTATACTTGGTTTCAGCCCTTAGGGGTATTGCTTGAGTCAACTCAACAGAAAAAAACATAACTAGAAATTTTTTTTTACTTTTGGTCAGCTTTTTCGGATTTGGCACCATTGTGCGATGGGAAGGGCACACAATTTGAACGGTTATTTTTAACAGAGTTTTGATCGAACACTTTGACAGCTTCTGCATTGTTGTTGTTTTTTTTCTGAAATAGGAAACCTTACTGGAAATTTCCGCCGGTAATGTATTATAACGTAAACAAGTGGGGGCATTTATCTCCACCTGTCAAACAGTTATTGATTATTGCGATTTGTCGGTTACTCAATGATAAAATCTTATATTTTAATAAATATGCCTCAGTGTTGTGTATTTGGATGCAATAATATTACGGGGGAAGGTCCTTCTTGGCAGCAAAAGAAGTCTATGTCGAATTAAAAGAGGCGGCCAAGGACATAGGGCTGAACATCAATGAAGAAAAAACGAAGGTGATGCAACAATCCAGAGCTGGAAGATTTAGAATGGGAAGAAATATAACTATCGACGAACATAATCTAGAAGTAGTCGATAAAACAGTCTACCTTGGGTCTACAATTACAAAAAGAAACGATGAAAAGGAAGAAGTAACTAGACGAATACTACTGGCTAATAGAGCTTTTTATGCCAAAAAACAAATATTGCACTCAAGATTTGTGCACAGAAAAACGAAACTCTCACTCTACAAAACAGTAATACGACCAGTACTGTGCTATGGCAGCGAGACCTGGACTATGACCCAGGAGATAGAGGAACAAGTCAACAGGTTTGAGAGGAAGGTGCTCAGATGCATAATAGGCCCAACGAGAGAGGATGGGATATGGCGAAGGAGATACAACAACGAGTTGTATGAAATTTTTGACGACCCAGAACTCTCAACGTTTATAAAAATCAACAGACTAAGACTAGCCGGCCACGTAATCAGGATGAATGATAACCGTATCCCAAAACGGCTTATGGTGGCCGAAATTCCAGGAAACAGACCAGTAGGTAGACCCAGGAGAAGATGGATGGACTCTGTGACGGCTGAACATTCGGAACTGGAGAACTGCTGCCGTCAGACTTGGAGAAATGCCCTAGAGGAGGCCAAGGCTCGATTTGGGCTGTAGCGCCATTGGATGGATGGATGGAATATTACGGGCAGTAGCGTAACTAAGCAAGCAGGCGCCCCCCGCAGAATCCATAACGGCGCCTTTTCACAACACTCCTTATTTTTCAGGGATGATTTAAAAAAGAGGTTTTTCGAAATTAATCTTTTATTCATGTTACATGTTCTGCCACTTAATAACTTTCCACCGCTTAAAGTCAAACACTGCAACTTGCCCTAATTAAGTCAATATTAATTTACGGAGAGCAAAAATCAAGGTGCTACCTGTTACAAGAGTTCAATGTGTAAAACAAAGAGTAGTCTATGGAAAATCATTAATCATGAAAACTTTTGATGCTATTTTCAACAGCGGTTTTAAAGGACAATTTTTTTCGGCACTCAATACAATGATTGACTGGCGCTCTTCATGAAGATTGCATATCAGCTCTGAGTCTATCAGCGCCTGCGAGCGCCTATGATTGGCTGGCGCCCCCCGTATTGCGGGGCTTGCAGTGTTATTTACGCCACTGATTACGGGTCATTTATTTCTTAAAGAGCAAAAAGTACGGGAGCTATGAAAAATAGCTATGCGTTGCAAAAAGTTCAAGGGTACAAAACATTCAAGACTTTGTCCAGATCACCTTAGATCTAAAGATTATGTTAAAAACGGATTTGAGACGGGTCCATAGAGGAATATTATATTTTTGTTGCCATTTCTATTATGTTGTTATTTGTTTACGTTATACTTCGGTGGCGCCATTTAAGTTTACCTTTGGGTAAGATTCCATATTCCCTTTTGCTTGCAAAGCCTGATTGGCTGATTTCACACTAGCGTACACACGGCAGACAGAAGCCGTCTGCAATCGTCAATTCTCTTTTGGTGTTTGGTGAAAAATGGTATGATATTTTGAAATTGGACTTATATCAAGCCCAGGCAGGCTGATCACTATACTTTCTGTATCGGTCGTTGGCCTGGCTTTTCTGAAAGCGTACCTTCTATTCGATAGACCTTTCATTCTTTCGATACTCCGTAGTGTGCTATTTATTTGACAAACCTTCCTCCTTCCTTCCATTTGGGGGTGGCAGTTTAGCCGGCTCTGCTTATTACCTTTGTTTGTAGCGCGTTACAAAGAATTCCTACCTAAATAGAACAACCCATTTGTGGACCCATCTTACACAGTCTGTATTTCCGAATTCCTACAACATCCAAGAGTCCAAACGCAGGGCTCATCGCCATCTCATTCAATATCCTTCTAAGCCCTCAAAATCCCAAAACTATTGTTCCCCCGTGCTGAGCTTACTATGCTACACATTGCAACACGACGTGACCAAAGACATGACAGACTGGTAATACAAAGGGTGATTCCTGAGTTTAGAACTGTCACATAACTGCGCTTGTATTCCAAATTAACGGCTTCTATTGATTACTTGATTGGTACCTGTTATGGTCAATCTTGGGTCTTCTCACTAGATGTCACTGGTGGATTGTCGTCTCTTCCGTTCTGGACTATCCTAAATATCTTTAAGTTTGAAATCAAATTTGAAACATTATATCTCTGCAGTCGATAAATAGCCTTCCAAGAAGATAGTTATCGCCTCCCTCTGAAAACTTTGAAATAATAAATGTCTATATTTAGAATGTTATAAAACACTTGGTTTTTCTCCAAAATTTACACTTTAGCTGCTTGTTGACCAAGTATCAATACTAGAGACAATGACGCCTTTAGACTTTATGGACTTCCGAGATTACTTGTCTCCGGCGTCTGGATTCCAAAGCTTACAATTCCGATTAATTGAAAATAAACTCGGAGTGAAGACCGACCACAGGGTGAAATACAACAAAAACTATTCTCACGTTTTCGGTGCCGACAAGGAAGCTGTTGACGCAATCATCGCTTCAGAAACTGAGCCTTCGTTATCAGATCTAATTCAAAAATGGCTAGAAAGAACCCCGGGACTGGAAGTGAACGGGTTTAACTTCTGGCAGAAGTTTCAATCAACTGTAAGCAATTTTTTGGACGACCAAGTTCGAAGTGCCATGGTTTGTATAAAAGCATTAAATAAAACTTTGTAAAAACTCATCAAATTTTAATTTCACTTCAGAAGGAGGAGAATGAGGCTGCTAAAAACTACCGATTGATGGATATTGAGAAGCGGAAAGAAGTATACCGATCGATCTTTGAGCCAGAAATTCACGAAGCTCTTGTTTCTCGCGGAGAGAGGCGCTTCAGTTACAAGGCTCTTCAGGGTGCTATTATGATTACTTTTTATAGGGACGAGCCTCGGTTCAGTCAACCTCATCAGCTTTTGACTTTGTTAATGGATATTGATTCCTTGATTACAAAATGGAGATGTAATATTTGCCATTGATTGTTTTGGAATTGTAATTTACTAACCTTTACTTATCACTCAGATAACCATGTTATGATGGTTCAGCGAATGATAGGATCACAACAGCTTGGAACTGGAGGATCATCTGGTTATCAGTACTTGCGTTCGACTTTAAGGTAATATATTGTTCCAATTATAATGAATTTCTAATCTATGTACATCTCAAATTTTTGGTAATTTAACGATCAGATAAAGATCAGACTCTTAATTTGTTAGAATTTTCGACGAACTGTAAAATTTCCAATCCAATTCCATTTCCCTCGTCTGATTTGGTCGCCTATCCGTTCTTGGCCGGCACGGCGCCATAGTTCTTTATTAAAAATTCTATCTTGCCATGCGTAGGCATCTGTTGATGGGTGACTTTCCATGTTTCGCAGCCGTACAAAAGAACTGCCTTAACGTTGGAGTTGAACAACCGCAATTTGATGTTAGAGGTCCCGCCAAAAGAGTTGATGCCGGAGCGCGCAGCTGGGAAAATTAAAGTTGCACACAAATAAAAATTGCCCACATATTGATAAGAAATGCGCTTATGTATTTTCAAATTTCCCCTTCGAAATTTGTTGCGACTAGGCTTAGGGACGGGAACGGCATGCGGGGATTCTACTGCGCATGGAAAACGCGACTTTCTCGGCATCAACTCTTTTGGCGGGACCTCTAATTGACATCTTCGTTGATGTCCATATGCAAAACAGGCATACATATGCGCTTCATTTATTCTGGAACTGACGTCTTCTTCTGCCCCGCCATTTTCGGTAATGGCAGGTTAGATTAGGTTGAAATGGCTGCTCCCCCACTAGGGAACCCACTAAGGCACCCCATTGTGATGCCATTATAGTGTTGGGACAAAGTTCAGGCTAAAGCCATTTGGAGTTTTTGATAAAGGGACAAAATACAGAGAAGATGGGAGACAGTTTCTTCCTCTTCTTCATTACCACAACTTCTGAATAAGTCGTTGTGGGGAAGTCCCAATCTTTCGGCGTGCGGCGAAAGGTACAATGACCGGTCAGCACCTTCACTACATGCCTTATCTTGTTTTTGTGCAACTGAACAAGAGACTTTGAACGCTTTGGGTCCACAGTCGGCTATATTGTTTATTTTTTTATTTATTTATTTATTAATAATCCAAAACAAGGCACACTTAACTAAGCTATATTGATTAGTACCGGACTAAGATCGTACAACATCTGTTAACAGGCTCGTTCTTAGCATACTCGGTGCGATGTGAATATTCCTTAAGTAATTTGGTGTGTCTCGTCTGCCGGACATCGTCTTTGAACTTATTCCATCAGAGAGAAACTGCACTTTGAGGTTGCTGTTTGAAACGTCCAAGATAAGGCATCCGCCAAAGCGCATGTCATCGGTTGGTTGATGAGATTCAACTCGTTTCAGGAGGCATAACACTCCAGCGAGCTGTTTCTCGATGCCCCGATGCCAAAGTCGCAATAGTAATGGTTGGAAGTAGGTGGACTGAAAAATATCGCGGGTAGGTTGTGGCAGATCCTTCCTTCCCCGACTAGAGCTGCTGTTCGACATTGCACTCTATATGAAGAAAATAGATTGTCGACAGTATAAAGGGTCTTCCCTGAGACTCTAGCCTTTCACATAAAAAAAAAAAAAATGAAGTAAACAACTTTCTACTACATGACACTGGTAAGAGATCTTATGCTTTGAGCCTGTTCGTGTAGGGTGGCAGACTAAGATAATCCCGCGGTCATGGAGATGACGTAGCGCGAAAAGAAGATTTTTTTTTGTACTGATTCAATCATGTTAGTACTTACATGGAATATGGGATCCCATATCGGGCAAGCATATTCCAGGATCGGGCGGACAAGGGCGGACAGAAAAGAGTTTTAGTAAACCAAACATTGCCAAACTCTTTAGCTCTTCTCTTAATAAATCCCAATAGCCTGGTGACTCTTGCAGTACTTTTATCATAATGCAAATTGAAATTTAACTTGTTATCTAGAACAATCCCTAAATCCCTAATTTGAACCAAGAACCTTGTCACGTTTATTTTTTTCGTAAGAAAGTGATTGAGTGATGTTGAGATGCAGTTTATTCGTTGTGCACCAGTCTTGCAGAGCATTCAGTTTTGACTGAAAGGACGATACATCACTTTGGGACCTTATGATGATGTATATTTTTAAATCGTCTGCGTAAAAGAGTTGTGGAATATCCTTCAGTTTGTCGGATAAATCAGAGATAAATAATTGAACAATAGGGGGCCTAGATGACTGCCCCGGGGTACACCGGAAGTCATGTCGATTAACATTATATGTATTTCCTTTCAAATTTTCCTACTTTGCCACTGACGCAAACAGCCCGACCAAATGTGACAACAAAACTGAAATAAAAACGACTGTCAGCACACCAAATAAGCTGTCGTTTATGTCAGATTTTACACGACAAGAATCGACTATCAGCACACCGCTATTCTAACTTCACTTCATATGACAGCAAATACGACTTTCAGCACAGGGGCCAACATTGTTGAAAGCACCTTCAATATCTAAGAAAGCAGCCAACGTGAACTCCTTGAATTCAAGGGATCTTTCGATGGCCGCTACCAGAGAGTGGAGAGCAGTGTCTACTGATTTACTTTTCGTGTTTTCGTGCTTTGCTTAATATGAATTTCCACAAGTCTTTCTAGTATCTTCAGAAGAAAGGATGTTAGACATATAGGTCTCAAGTTCTGTGGATTGTGGCAGGAGATTTTACCCGCTTTTGGAATGAAAGCCTTCGCTATTCTCCAGGATGTTTGAATGTAGCAGAATTAGGTCACTGACTTTCTGAATTTCGATGGGATAAATTCCGTCTGGTCCAGGGGTTTTATAGGGCTTCCATGGACCACAGGAGTAAATCAATCTGTCAATAGTGCCTAAATTATGTTCGTTGAGCTTCCAAAACCTGTTTCTGCAGATGCAGAAAGAGCTGTCGAGCCAGGAAAGTGGGTATCGAGCAGGAGTTTCAATGACTCCTGACTGCTTGTGGTCCATGTACCGTCTGTTTGTTGCAGCAGTTCTTTGCGCATTGGGCTTTTCGAGAGAACCTTTCTCATTTTTGCAATGAATGTTTACTGTAACTGTTACAATATTACGGTGATTTTCATAGCAGGATGTTACATACACTAAAGGGGGACTCCGCAAGTTATTCTCGCTCGTCTGACTCGCAGTGTGGTGTCCTTACAAGGAAGGATGTATAGAAAGGTCCCAAGGGCTTACTCGGCTTCCGTTTGACCACAAGCTTACTTCTTCCCTCAGAAACTTGAGCGAACTCGCCTGGTGGCACAATGGCTGCCAGCTTCACCACTATACCGTCAAAGCCAGGGGATTTTCTAACCGCAAACCTTTGCGCGGCTTTTACAATTTCCTCCTCGGTTACCAATGGAATGTCTGCGTCATCTACTTTTATTGTAGCCAGGCTATCTATGTCCCGTTCTGTGGGAACAGTTTCTGCCAGGTTTGTACGCTTACTCCCTACGGGATCGTACGGGTCGAAATTTTTTTCGTTTTCTTACTTTCTCGGAATCGAAAAAGAAGGGAAATTTTCGCTTCCCCGCTTGCAAATAAGGTCAAGTCTGACTGAAAGCGTTTTCTTACTTTGATAATTTTATCCACACTATTTAGCTGTCAAAAATCTCGGGATCCCCGTAAGCATACAAGGCTGTGGAGTAAGCATACAAGGCTTATGTATTGCAGCATAAAAAGGCAAGTAATCGTTGGGAACGCTTACCCTTAATCGCCAATACCATTACTCTGCAGGCACCCCGCCATGGACTACTATTCGCTATCTTACCGAGAATAAGACATTATACTAGTGGGTGCACCCGATGCCCATCAGAGTACCCACTGCCATGCACTCTTCCCCTCCTACCGTCTTTAGTTGGTAATCCAGCGGGCACTACGACTAGGTGGCGGTTCGATTTTGTTATGTTTCGTTCTACTCAATCCTACTAACTGATTATGTTATTTTATTTTATCATTTTAAATATATTAACATCTTTTTTTTATTTTAGTGATCGCTATAAGGTATTTCTGGATTTATTCAATTTGTCGACATTCTTAATTCCGCGCGATGCTATACCACCGCTCAGCCAGGACATGAGGCAGAAACTTAATTTGATGTGGGGTGTTTCTTATGAAAACAGTATAAAGGGGTAACATCAGTACTAAAACCAAAATTGTAAATTGTCATAATAGAAATAAAGGAGCATTTGCAGATTTTATTTTTTTGGCTTAGGTGAAATGTCATTGTCAATTATTTAATAAAACAACAACCGAATGTTTCTTATGGGTCGTAACTATAAACCAGTTGTTGCATCGCATACAGGCAGAGCGGCACCACGTCCAGGTTTACGCGGATGACTTTGTGATCATCAAAAAAAGAAAATTTCCTCAAGTCCTCTGTGATCTCATGGAGGCGACGTTACAAACCCTCTCAAGCTGGACAGCCACCCGCGGGTTCAGCGTTAACCTAGTAAAAACGGAACTGGCCCTTTTAACAAGGAGGTACAAAACCCCACCTTTAACACCCCCCGGCTTAACAATGTTAGGTTCAAATTTGGCAAAAAATCTATTGGGTAGAAGTGGGGCTTCTTCCCTAACATAGTGCCATGGATCCACACAGCGATCGTCCGTCCAATACTCCTATACGTGGTCTTAGTATGGCGGCCGACTTTAAGTAAATCCAGTGTACTAAACAAACTACAGAAAGTACAAAGATATGCGGAGTTATACATAACAGGAGCACTTCACTCCACATATACAGATGCCCTAAATGTAACCATCGCAGCCCTTAGTATAAAAGTATCTGGTTTCTGGACCGGAATCAGGGTAGGGCACACAAAGGTGCTGTGCTGAATACTACATATTAGTATCCCCACAAAAACCGACTTCTGCATACCCGAGATTACTTTCACGACGAACCACGGAGTGCACATGCCTTCACGTCGTGAATGGAGAAATGGACCACATAGTCCGATCAATCTGGGAGAATTAGACAAGCGTACAAAGGAACCTCGGAACCGGATGGACAACACGACGACGACCTTTGCTTTTCGAACAAAAACACGAATCGGATCATGGAATGTGAGAACACTGCTTGCTGAGGGACGGCTGGATGAAGTCCTCCACGAGATGAATCGATATAAAATCAAGATCATGGGACTTAGCGAGACCAGATGGCCCGATGCGGGGGAACATATATGCCCAAACGGTGAGTCCTTTTTATATTCTGGTAGAAACGAAACTGAAAGCCGTAGGAGTGGCGTTGGCGTAATACTCACCAAAGAAGCCAGGTCCAGCCTCATTAGCTGGTCACCAGTTTCTGAGAGGATTATTACCGTGCGCCTGCGTACCAGACTAAGAAGTACTACGGTAGTCCAATGCTATGCTCCAACTGAAGAGGCAGAAGATGACATCAAGGACGAATTCTATATGCGACTGAATGAGGTTTTTCGCTCTATTCCAAGGGGAGACATCATTGTTTTAATGGGTGACTTAAACGCACAGATCGGCCGTGATAACACCGGCCTTGAACACACAATTGGAAACCAAGGCCTAAGCCAAGTTACCAATAACAATGGTGAGCTTTTCGTTGACTTTTGTAGTTCCCACCAACTCATGGTAGGTGGAACTTACTTTTGTCACAAGAAAATACACAAAGAGACCTGGGTATCGCCCGATGGTAGAACGAGAAATCAGATAGATCACGTGGCCGTCAGCCGCAGATGGAGAACTATTCTTGAGGATGTCAGGAGCATGCAAAATTTTGTCCCATATATTACTATCTAGGATAAGTGAGGCAGTTGATCGAACGCTTAGGAGGCAGCAGGCCGGATTCAGGAAGGGCCGCTCCTGTATTGATCATATTAACACCTTGAGAATAATAGTGGAGCAGTCTACTGAATTCCAATCCCCCCTTTACCTTGCTTTTGTAGACTATGAGAAAGCGTTCGACTCGGTTAATAGGAGCTTCATTTGGCAGGCACTACGGCGACGTGGACTGCCTGATAAAATAATAGAATTGATAAAAGCCCTATATAACAATTCCAAATGCAGAGTTCTCCATAATGGAAAATTATCCGACAGCTTCGAGGTGAGCTGAGGAGTACGACAAGGATGCCTACTCTCGCCTTTACTAATTCTTATAGTAATAAATGACATCCTTGTCGGCGCTCTAGATAATAGAACAGGCGGCATACAATGGGGTTTGGTAGACCGCCTTAAGGATCTCGACTACGCCGATGATATCTGTTTGATGGCCCACAGACACCAGGAGCTCAAAAACATGTTAAACAATTTGGCAACAGAAAGTAGTCCAGCAGGCTTAAGGCTAAATCCGACTAAAACTAAAGAAATGCGGATAAATGCAAACACCATTGAACGGACAGCGCTAAATAACCGTGACGTGGAACTGGTAAATAAATTCTGCTACCTCGGTAGCATTATTACCGAAAATGGTGGGGCAGAAGAAGACGTCAGTTCCAGTATAAATAAAGCACGAGGCGCATATGCATGCCTGTCCCACATATGGAGATCAACGGTGATTTCCACTAACACCAAATTTCGGCTGTTCAACTCCAACGTTAAGGCAGTTCTTTTGTATGGTTGCGAAACATGGAAAGTCACCCAATTCATAACAGGGCGCCTACAAGTCTTCATCAACAGATGCCTTCGTCGTATCCTAAAAATCGGCCGACAAGACAGAATTTCAAACGAAGAACTATGGCGCCGTGCCGGCCAAGAAAGAATAGACGACCAAATAAGACGAAGGAAATGGAATTGGGTTGGCACACCTTGCGACGCGAAAACGAAAATCTAGCCAAACAGGCCCTTGACTGGAATCCGCAAGGTTCCCGTCGAGTAGGAAGATCTAGAACAACGTGGAGAAGAACCCTACTAGAAGAAGTCGCAACAACTGGGAGATCCTGGTCGGAGCTAAGAGCTGTCGCGCAAAACAGAGTCCGCTGGAGGGCAACTGTTTCCGCCCTATGTCTCATGAGGGATGAAAGGAGTTTAAAGAAGAAGTACAAAGGAACTCGCCAGATCACCAATAAGTTTCAGCCAAGAACGGGCATCTGCAAGGACATAGATGGGAACTTGTTGGCAGATCCTGATAGGATAAAGGAAAGGTGGAGAGAGTATTTTCAGAACCAATTGAACCCTATCTCCATATTAAACGAGAATGCAGAGACAGAGGCATTTGTAATTCCCCAAGATAACATCTCAATAGAACCACCAACACTGGATGAGGTGCGGGAAGCTGTAAAAAGGCAGAACAGCAACAAATCGCCTGGCGCCGATGGAATAGCAGCTGAGCTGCTAAAGGAAGGAGGACCCCAACTATTACAAAGCTTACACGAACTCATATGCACCATCTGGGAGGAAGAAGTTATACCGGAGGACTGGAAGAAAGCGATTATATGTCCAATATACAAGAAAGGAGATAAATTAAACTGCAAAAACTACAGAGGCATCTCACTCCTCAGCACCAGCTACAAAATCTTCACAATCCTTGTGAAACAAAAACTGGAACCTATAGCGGAAGGCCTTATAGGAGAATATCAAGCAGGTCAACATCGGACCAACTGCTGACCTTAAGGCAAATTCTGGAGAAAACCTGGGAAAGGAATGTAGATGTATACCAGATATTTGTCAACTTTCAACAGGCATATGACTCAATAAACAGAGAGAGGCTATACGAAATCCTATCGGAAATAGGAGTCCCTTCAAAGCTGGTACAACTGATCAAATGCGCCACAAATAGCTCACTGGCGAAAGTGAGGATCCAGAATGTTATAACAGAGGAGTTCGAAGTACGTCAAGGGCTTAGACAAGGAGATGGGCTGGCCCCCATGCTTTTCAACCTGGCCCTAGAATGGGTGATAAGGGCAACGTCAGTCCAGAGAAGTGCATCAATAGCTACCCAGTCGGTACAATTACTTGGATATGCGGATGACGTAAACATCGTGGGAAGGTCCTTTTTGGCAGCAAAAGACGTCTATGTTGAATTAAAAGAGGCGGCAAAGGACATAGGCCTGAAGATAAACGAAGAAAAAACGAAGGTGATGCAACAATCCAAAGCAGGAAGATCTAGAATGGGACGAAATATAACCATCGACGAACATAACCTAGAAGTAGTCGATAAAACTGTCTACCTTGGGTCTACTATCACAAAAAGAAACGAAGAAAAAGAAGAAATAACCAGACGAATACTACTGGCTAATAGAGCCTTTTATGCCCAAAAACAATTCCTGCACTCAAGACTTGTACACAGGAAAACGAAACTCTCACTCTACAAAACAGTAATACGACCAGTACTGTGTTATAGTAGCGAGACTTGGACTATGACCCAGGACATAGAGGAACGAGTCAACAGGTTTCAGAGGAAAATTCTCAGATGCATAATAGGAGAGGATGGAATATGGCGAAGAAGATACAAACGAGTTGTATGAAATTTTTGACGACCCACAACTCTCAACTTTAATAAAAATGAACAGACTGAGACTAGCCGGCCACGTAATCAGAATGGAGGACAATCGTATCTCAAAACGGCTTATGGCATCAGAAATTTCGGGAAGTAGGCCAGTAGGTAGACCCAGG
This sequence comes from Thereva unica, assembly GCA_949987705.1. NCBI lineage: Eukaryota > Metazoa > Arthropoda > Insecta > Diptera > Therevidae > Thereva > Thereva unica. The sequence continues at coordinate 67,041,261 of OX465284.1, forward strand.
AGGAGATGGATAGACTCTGTGACGGCTGACGCAGAGGCAATGCTCAACATCCGGAACTGGAGACATGTTGCAAGGGACCGTCAAACTTGGAGAAATGCCCTAGAGGAGGCCAAGGCTCGATTTGGGCTGTAGCGCCATTGGATGGATGGAGTCCGATCAATCTACACAAATTCATCTAATAAGCAATACGTTGTTAAACCTTCTCTCTCTTTGTCAAGAAATGTATACTCCTTGACCTCGAGGGATTTTTCAACGGTTGAGACCAATGAGTGAAGAACAGTATCAGTATATTTGCCCTTTGTGTATTCGTGTTGTGCGCCAAAGAGTTGCAAGGTTAGCGCGGTCTGCTCAGACATATTAGGATTAGCCTTTCTAGAGTCTTTAATAGAAAGGATGACAGGCTGATTGGCCTGAAGTCTTTGGGTGTTGTATGGGAGGCTTTTCCTGCCTTAGGTATAAAAACTACTTTAACCTCTTTCCAACTAGAGGGAATGCAACCAGGGCCTGCAACCAGGGCATGATGTAACTAAGGGTGATGTAACAACTAAACAATCGCTTTAAGATGATCTTTCATTCTCTTTCACAAACTTTCGTTGTGTTAAGGCTACCCTCAGATTTGTAGAATTTTAAAGAATATTCAAGAAATTGATATTAGCCCTAACTATAATGTACTGTGTTTCCATGTTGAGTATACAAAAGGCTTTTTTCCCCACGTTAACCCGATGTCGTTTCAATGAAGGATTGGATTGAAGTGGCAAATAAATAATTTAACGCTGTGTCGTCGTTGGTATAAATGCAGTAAATAGTACTTAAACACCACTGGTAGCAGCGGACTGGAATTGGCCTTATTTGGTACTTTTCCGCATAAGCTCACGTGGAAAAATACTAAAACGGGCTTATAACTTCAAAAATAAAGGCCTTAGCATAAAAATTGTCCAGACATTTTTCGTAGGAAATTGTCCAATCTTTCCAATTTTAGAAAATAAACAAGCTGAGTGCCCGCGTTTCGCGGATGGGAGTGGTTTTGTCAGAGCGTACGATTTTTTACAAAATGAACATGAACAACATAATTTATTTTTAATTCTATTGTATTGTTTTTATTTTTTCACTTTTTTTATATTTTTACTGGCTGGGCCCGCGCTCCTCTTCGCCCAGGGCCAGTGCCGGATTTACCAACAAGCAAAATAAGCAATTGCTTGAGGCCCCTACCCTCAGAGGGCCTCGCGCCTCTTATATTTTGTTTGGTTCGTCTTTAGATAAAAGGGAAGTAAACAAATTATTTGGCCATAATGTTTTCATAATATACTTTTGCGAATCAAATATACAACCGTCATAGTTTTGCGACCAAAACAATAAATGTAAAACTAAACGTAACTACGGTAGTCATTGTTGGGGGGCCCCATCACGAGGTTGTGCTTGGGGCCCCGCAATATATAAATCCGGCCCTGCCCAGGGCCCAGCTAGAGCCTAAACTCCGGGTGTGGAGATAGTGGCTATGTCACAGTTTAGGTTTTTTTAAAAAATGAAAATAAACAACACATCATATTTTTTTCATACTGTTGTTTTATTTTTGATACAAAATTCGAATCCGATACATACAAAAAGAACTTACATTTAACAAAAGAACAACAAAAGAATTTACAATACTTGCTTGTAAACTATATTTTTCATTCTTTTATTCGGCGAATAAATAAACAAATTTTTCGGGCTTCCTACTCTTGAGCAAGCTACATATAACTGACCATGAGAAAAGCATGGTTCTTCCAAATTAAGACCACAATATTTCAAAGCTTGTCCTTGTGCAGTGATACCGTGATTTCACTGGAAACTGCAATCTTTAGAGCCCCCGCACACTACAGACTTTCCATCGGCCGATAGTTTAGTCGGGCTCTTAATCAGTATTAACATGTATGCAAGTGCGCATATTACAACGATTCAGAATCGGCCGATAAATAAGTTTGATGGGCTACCCGATTGCCTTCAAACTATAATGTCGGCAAACTATCGGCCAACTCCTTAATCAGTATAGGCTCAGCCTATTAGGCTGTATCAGATCCAACTTTTTGAGCAGCGGCAGAAGCAGAGGCAGAAGCAGAATTCTGCCTGCTGAATCAGATCCAAGTAAAGCAGCAGCAGCGGCAGACTTTTAATTTTTTATCAAGATATTTAAAAAATAACAAAAAATAACATTTTTTCTGCATCGCAACTGTGTATATACATAAATAGATACAAAAAACCACCCTAAAATATCCATTTGCCATTTAAAAACAACTTGCCAAGTAACAAATGTTTGAAATGTAAAAAAATTCTGCTTTGCAAAGCAGCAAAATTAGGATTTGAGATGAAAAAGCAGCGGCAGAACTCTCTGCTGCTTTTCTTGTCACGTGACCAGTGTAAGCCAATAGAAACAATTCTCTGCCGACGGTTCTGCTTCTCTGCTTTGGATCTGATACAGCCTCTCTTCCACGCGCGCACATTAGCCGATTGTTTAGTCGGCTAATTCGGCCGATAGTTCAGTTCGCTTCATATTTTTGCGTTGGATGGTTGTGATTATTTTCATGATGGCATCGCTACTTGTCGAAACGTCTGTAATTAATTTAATAGAGGAAAAAGGACCCGCGTTGTTTAAAAAAAACTTAAAGGAGTATTCTGATGTAAATCGGAAAAAAAATTATGGGAGGAAGTCTGTGAAGCAGTTGTGCCTGATTGGAATCAGCTTAGTGCCGAGGATAAAACAAAACAAGGTACGTATCAAGCCATGTTTATTTTTATTTAGTTAGCTACTAGCTAGCTAACTAGCAAATCCTTCGAGAACAGTCGGCCGACAGTCGGTCTAGTCTGCGCACTCACCACCAACCCGACGGTTTAGTTGGTCCAGTGTGCGCGCTTACAAGTCCAACCCGACCAAACTATCGGCCGATGGAAAGTCTGTAGTGTGCGGGGGCTCTTAAATTGAAACGGTAAATCTGTAGAGATCAGAGGAATTCTGGGAATAAACACTGTACTGTCTTTATGTTTCCTTATCATGATTTGTGCCTCGATAGTATTATTGGACAATCGTTTAATCGTCATTCGTGTGCCATTACATAATTTTAGTGAATCTAGATTTCTCAACAAAATTATCGGCGATCCTACTTTTAATTTTAAATTATGTAATGGCATTCCTGCCACTTTCAATGAATTCAAAAATTCAGTAGGTAAGTTGACACTTTCTTCTGGATCAACCATTGAATCGATCGATGTGTAAATCCTTGCCTCACCAGGAATTTTGTCCTGTATTTCCAAATTAATTCACGATTTGTGCACTCTTTGTCCACGATCACAACAGCGATTTTATTAACTTGAGGTGCATTGAAACGACGCTCATGTTCTCCAACTGGTCGTTTGTCCGGTCGAATGACAATTTTATATTCGTCAGTTATCATCCGTTATGATAAACTTGTCCTTTAATCGAAAACACAGGACTGAAGTGATGTTCACTATTACTTTCAGATGTTGCTCCGAAAGGTGTTATTTGAAAGCAAGCATTGAAAGCCCTTATATTCTGAAGAAAATGTTTTAACTCGGAAGTCTCTCCGTTCACAAAATGAAACAATTCTGGTGGTAGAGGTTCCAATGGTGGTAATCGAACTTTTCCCTTTGAGCAACACATTCCAGGTGTTTCATTTCTAAATTTTTTAGCACTACAGAACTGACACAATTGATCCATTTTGCCAATTATGACGTGTTTATGCTCGTTGTAATTTTTTCCGGGATCGTAATGAAACGCCTCGCAATCCAGAGTATTTTTTCTGTTACTTGTCCCTCGCACTTCACGAACACTGATATTTTGATCATGGGCCTCCTTTTTTGGTCTTACGCGAACTTCAAGCATTACCCTTTGTTTTTGCACTAATTCAGTGTGTATGTGTATGTGTGTAGGTGCATGTGTGTATGTGTATTGTGTATGTGTGTATGTTTGAATGTGTGTATGTGTATTGTGTATGTGTATGCGTGTATGTGTGTATGTGTATGTGTGTATGTGTATTATCACAACTTAGCCTTACGATTATCGTATGCACTCTACTAATTACACAACAATTTCTAATTAGATCACTAAATGCACTAATATGCTCTATCACTAATGCACTAATCACTAATATGCACTAATTACAATTCACTGAATTAGTTCACGTTGATACTTGATATCACTTGTCAATCAGACTTTCACAATTTGTAACAATAAACTCTTCCTCTGGAATTCATCACCGCTTTTATATATGGCCTGTTCGAACGTTCCAGAAATGTAAATTTCCGGAAATTTCTCGAAATTTCATGTTCTCGAACAATCTTTGACCTTATCATTGGTATTTAAAAATTCTAGTACTTTTTCGTAAGTTGTAATGTTTTCGAAATTTCGGAAATTTTTCGAATGTTTCTAGAACCTTTCTGGAAGTTTTCAAACTTTCAAGAATTCCCGTAAACTTTCCAGAACCTCCACTTTATCTTATCTAGCATTTTTAAGTCGCGTTGGTTTATTTAAGAACTTTCTCGAAAGTTCTAGAACTTTCCGGAATTTTTCAAAGATTTCAGAACTTTCAACAATTTCTTGAAAGTTTTCAAGTTTGTACTTTTCTGAAGGTTCTCGAACTTTAAGAAATTTCTCGAAGGTTCTAGAAGTTTTTGCAATTTCTCGAAAATTCTAGAACTTTCAACAATTTCTTGAAGGGTTTCAAGTTTTTACAAACTTTTCTGAAGGTTTCAGTCTCGAACTTTCAGAAATTTCTCGAAGGTTCTAGAACTTTTGGAAATTTCTCGAAAATTCTAGAACTTTCAACAATTTCTTGAAGGTTTTCAAGTTTTTTTAAACTTTTCCGAAGGTTCCTCGAACCTTACCTATAGAAGTTTTGGTTGAGTTTCAGGTCAAGTCAACCTCATTCTAAACCGTTTTTCTCCAAACCTTAGCCCCGCAGCCCAACACCGAAACCTTCTTCATGGATGGGAGGGTTAGGGGTACCCTACCGTTAAACCTTTTTTGGGCTGCATTGGTTCGTTTTTGAGCTTTATCGGAACATACCGACATACAACTTTCTTCTATAATATATATTGATTATTGATTGATTAACTATTGGTATTTTTTGGAGAAAAGGGTGGTTGAAGTTGAAATTTTAGTGAAAAAAAATATATTTGTGATTAAAAAACACAAGTCAGAAGTGAAACCTCGTGTACATACTTATCTCTATATGTTTTTTATTATTGCATTTTTTGCATCATTTGCTCGTGCCTTGTGTTATAATCCAAAATATTAATGAGGGAATAGGAAGTAAGAATTAGTACTAATGAATATTTTGAAAGTAATGCAGTACAGTGTACAAAAATGCAAGTATAGTCGTTGATAATATTTCAAGAAAATATAAACAAAATAAATCCAAGTATGCATAGAAAAAGGATATTACTGCTGTTCCGAAGTTGGCAAGAATGATAAAACTGGTTTGTGGTAAACTAAAGTACAAAAAAATATTTCGCTGCTTTTACAAAAACTTTATCTTTAATAGTTAATACACAATCTTAATTTTTGAAATAACCGACCCCCCATTTTTATTTTACCGATGCCTGCCCTATTTATGTACAAATTTAAATTGTAAATATTTTCCTGCTGGTTTGGTAGAATTTGTTTATATGGCATCACTTAATTGCTATTGTGTAAACCCAGGTCATCGCCTTGGACAACCTAATTACTATCAACGAATAATTCATCTGGAATGACCAAACTTGTGATGATTGAGCAAACCAATATCTTGCTCTAATTTAAGTACAATCGGAGTTGCGAAAGATTCAAGTGAAAAACCTCACCCAGCACTGACATCAGCATTTTGACCACCGCCTCGAGAACCAACAAGCTGCATGGAAGAACCAGAGTCCATCAGTCCAAAATAGATTCAACAACGGTGACGACGGGACGTTTAATATTTTAATAAATTAGTACCCACGCTTGAGAAAATTCAGGCTAACGACAGATGCAGGAAGAATACTGACGAATCTACTGACGGACTTGATACAAATACTATTTGAAAATATCAATATTTATGAATTCCTATTTACATTAAAACCTAAAAGTAACCGAGTAAAAGTAATTTGTATTGTCTAATTTTCTTAAAAGCATACACGCGGTGAACCTAGTACGTATAGCATATAAGTGCGCATCCCACACGAGTATGCACGCTTCCGCCACAGGCATGGATACTACCGCCACAGGCACGAAAATCTAAACATTCGCCTCATGGAAGTAAGCTGGTGACATATGCAAGCGTACATGCATTGCATTCGGAGGTTCATAAATTTGCATGGTTTTTTTCCGTCCCGGCTTTCACACATAGCCCGAAAATCTAAGTGACGAGTGCATGCAAAGTGCATGTGTTTGTTGTGCATACTTGTGTGTGCTATTTCGAAGTTTGGCCGTGGACAGCGAAGTGAACGGACGTGTGCTGGTCCGGTCCGTCAAACACGCCCCGCTATATACAAAATAAAAAAAAAAATTTTTTTTTCGTTGTGAAAAGTGAAAAAAAAAGTCAAAGCCCACAAAAAACCACAACAACAAAACAATAGTGGAAGAAAATACGCGCGGCAGTGTAAAGTGAAGGCCTCATCACCCTACAGACCAGCGACCGACGAACAGCACAAGTAAGTTCCCTTTGCTTCCTACCCTCACTCCATTCTCGGCCCTGCAAGTGTCGCGCCCAAAATCTGTCGGTCGATGAAGTTTGCCCCGTCTCAAAAGGCATAACACTTTGACGCAGACAAATTTCATTGACCCTGATGGTTGCGACAAGTGTAATTCCGGGAAAAATCTCCAAGAATGTGGCGATTGAGCCCGCGCAAACGAAGTCCCGTTACGAGTCACGCTTTGTCATTGACTTATGTAACATTCGTGGACTTCATGCGAATTTCTCTTTTGTTGAGTGCCACCTACTGACTTTTAAACCCCCAATTTTCGCACTTAGTGAAACCCAAATATCACCGGATAATGACTTAAGTCATTACCAGATATCGGGGTACACTTAAGTGCACAACCTCTCCCCCCATAGGGGTATTGCCATTTATGTTAGGGACGACGTGGCTTATTATAAAATATTTTCCAGCGCGACTTCAGATTTTAATTATCTTTGGATTAAAATCATTTTTCAAAGCCACGTCATATTCTTCTGCTTCCTATACAGAAGTCCTAACATAAGTAACGAAGCCTCCACCTTATCTCTTGATACTATTTCCGAACAAATCTCGGGATTCTTGTCGTCCAATCCTGAGTGTGAAATCATCGTTGCGGGTGATTTCAATGTTCACAATGTAAACTGGCTGACTTACTCAAATGGCACCAGTGTTTCTGGCAAGGACGTCGAGCTCTTTGCAGACACCAATAATTTGCATCAAATTGTTGATCATCCCACGAGAGTCCCTGATGTTGCTGATCAAGGATCCTATCTCCTTGATCTTTTTCTAACTTCTCATCCAGCGCGTTATTCCGTTGAAGTTGATTCACCTCTCGGCAATTCGGACCACTGCCTAGTTAGCGCTAGCTTCCCATTCAAATTTCCCACCCCTCCCAAACCAGTTAGAAGAACTGTATGGCATTATGGGAAGGCCAATTGGTTGGGGCTTATTAATTTTTTCCAATCTACTGACTGGAACCTGTGTTTCCGAAACAAAAACGTCAACTCTGCCGCTATCCGTATTTCCAGGATCATACAGGCAGGAATGCATTTGTTCATTCCTCATACTACTAAATCTGTGAAGGCTAGGCCCAACAGATGGTTTAATCAGGAGTGTATGAATGCAATCAGAAATAAAGAAGCCGCCTTTCGAGCTTACAAGAGCTCCCCGAGTGAATCGCTCCGTGCAGAGTATATAAAACTAAGAAATTCCTGTAAAGTCACCATCAGGAATGTCAAAAATTCATTTGACAGCAAGTTGAGAAGTAAACTCCTTAATGCAACGTCTGGTAGCAAGAACTTCTGGTCCTTGGTAAGCTCCATTAAGAAGAATTTCACTTCATCCACAACTCCTTCACTTATCCACAATGAGAAGGTGATAACAGACAGCAAATCCAAGGCCGATTTATTAGCATCTCTGTTTGCTTCCAATTCTTCTTTACCCCAAACTGATATGCTACCCCCGGTTCTTGAGCTCAGCGCTCATCTAATGGACAGGGTTTTCTTCAGGACTCGCGAGGTGTACAGGTGCCTCAAGGAGCTCGATGTAAACAAATCGACTGGACCCGATAATATACCCCCTATCGTCTTAAAACAATGCGCCTCACCTTTGGCTAGACCTCTGCGCAAACTTTTTGCCCTATCATACTCTTCCGGAGTTTACCCAGACTCTTGGAAACTTGCCCATGTTCAGCCAATACCGAAAAAAGGTGACTCCAGCGATCCCTCCAACTACCGCCCAATAGCAATTACTTCTATTCTCTCCAAAACCATGGAGACGATAATTAACAAAAAGCTTATGGGATATCTAGAATCCAACCAACTTATCAGCGACAAACAATACGGCTTCCGTCAAAAAAGATCCACTGGTGATCTTTTAGTTTGCCTTACAGAACACCTCAGCCGAAGTTTGCATGGATCTGGCGAATCTAGTTTGGTTGCTTTGGATATCTCCAAGGCTTTTGATAGAGTATGGCACTCAGCCTTGTTAGCTAAACTCCAAGCTATTGGAATTGACTCACTTCTGTATAAGTGGGTTGAGAGTTTCCTTTCCGGCCGTTCAATTAAGGTATTATTGGATGGCGTCAAATCTGATTCTCACCCCATCTCTGCGGGGGTCCCTCAGGGGTCAATTTTATCACCGGCCCTTTTTCTCATCTTTATAAATGACCTTCTTTCAATCCCCTCCAACCCACTTCTCAGCTTCGCTGACGACGGTACTCTACGTTACTCGTACAGCTTCGATACAAGACAGACACATGCCAGATCCTGTCTTGATGATCGTGAACTAATGTTCAACGCTATTATAAAAGACATCAAACTAATTCTAGATTGGGGAGAGAAGAATCGTGTCAAATTCAACCCCTCTAAAACCAAGTACTGTCTTATCTCAAAAAAGAAGTTCAACACCTCACCATCCTTGACAGTGGATGACGTTGAACTAAAGGCCGACCCATCCCTACACATCTTAGGCGTGACATTAGCCAAAGACCTTCGTTGGAATGATCACATATTCCAAATCGCCAAACAAGCATCCCAGTGCTTGGGATTTCTTAAGAGGTGCAAGTTCCTCCTCCAGCCATCGGCCCGCGCTGTTATTTATAAATCCTACATACGGCCTCTTCTCGAATATAACTCCCTCGTTTGGGGCGGCGCCCCAATAACCACCTTGGCATGGTTAGATAAGGTTCAAAAAAAGGCCCTTAAATTAATTGATGACGACACCGCTGGCTCCACCATCGACCCCCTCAGCCACCGTAGGAATGTAGCAGCACTGACAAAATTTTATCGCTACTATCATAATGACTGTTCCTCCGAGTTAAACGCTCTCCTGCCTCCACGGCAATCTTATAACCGCAACACCAGATTAGCCCACTCGTCTCATTCCCTTCACCTGCAACTCCCCCTTTCACGCACTCAACAAGATATGAATTCGTTTGTTAATAGAACAACTCGACTGTGGAATAGTCTCTCGCAGTCAGTATTTCCGAGCTCCTACAACATCCAAGAGTTCAAACGCAGGGTTCATCACCACCTTCTTCAATACCCCCCCGTTCCTTTTAACCCTTAACCTATACCCCCCTCCCCTCCCCGTACTAAGCTTACTGCTAGACCTTGCACCATGACGTAACAAATGACATGACGGACTGGTAGTACAAAGGGTGACTCCTGAGCTTAGCACTGTCACATAAAAAAAAAAAAAAAAAAAAAAATGCGGCTTTACAGAAAAAGTTAAAAGTAGTCCGACCTTTGCGTGGCATGCATTCCATTCATGGAACGAACATACTGTCAGGTCGCGTTTGAATACACACACTTCTACATTATTTATCAACGAATTGAACGCATGTACGCTTGAATATGTCACTAGCTGTATGCATACTCCGCTCCCTACATTCATGATCATTAAATTGCATCCGCATCGGCATAGACTATTCCAAACCCAGGTATTGTTTTACCAAGCAGTCCGCCAACCACATCCAATGAAGCTTTACCTACGCGAACGAGAGCCAGTCTACTTGAGTATGGTATTGTCACCCTTTATGGCCACCTAGCCAATTACCTGATTTCTGCGTCCCATACAATCTTTTAGGGAGCCAATTAATTTTAAAGGGAGCAAAAAACAAATCAACCTTTTTTCAAATTCTTCTTTCTAGGCGTAGTTGAAAATAATTTATTTTTGCTGATTAAACCGAATTTGAAGCATAAAGCTGAAAAAACATTTTTTTCATTATATTTTCAGACGATGTAGGGACAGTTTCAGCCCTTTACTATTATCCCTTATCATAACATTTCCTTTGTTATAAATCAACCACTTTTGAATATAAATATTGCAAAAAATGTATTTTATTGGATTGTTTTTGATTGTAATTAAAATTATCGCGAAAATCGTTAAAAAAAGGGAGTTTTTAAGCATATTTAAAGGCGACATGCCTGTGGGACCCCGATTTTCGTAATCAGCGACCCAAAAAACATCAGGAACGATTTTCACAACAGTGTAATGTTTTGACATAAACGATTCGTCGATTTGTGCAAGTTAAAAAAATTGTAATTTAAAAAGGGGAAAGGTCCAGCACATCTCACCAAAGGGGAAGTGGGTGCCAATTTAAAACAAGAGCACCTCACACATTTAATTCACCACTCCCTTTTGGTATTCTAAGCACCCAAACCACCGCCGAAAATTCTTCTCGTATATGCCGCTTCCAACATGTCAGTCAACTCCAAAGTGTCCGCGGCATAAGCCTGGCCAGTGACCAAACACAAGAAAAATCTGAAATAATTCACATCTACATAATGGTGAATTTGTATTCCTATAATGAGATACGGCAAAGTCTGGGCGACAACGTAGCTAACATGCAGGGAGACTATACAAGGAGGTATAACTATGTGTTGTCACTTTTCGTTTGATTAATGAGGGCGCCACAGTCACATGTACCCCAAAAAACATGGCCGAGTAGGTATATTCATCCGGTTGATGGCAAAGTCCGTTAACTGCTAAGATATTTTATGTTTACGCCTAACTTAAAAAATCAGCTTCTAAATTGGATTTATATCAATGTCATTTTTCGTATTTAACCAATTTATAAATTTTCCAATGAATTTTTATTATTTTCCAATGAATTTTTTTTGCATTGCTTCATTTTCGGGTAAAATTCAGCTAACTTCATGTGGGGCACGTTAGCTTTAGGCGACATCTGTGGCAAACAATGAACTAGAAGTTTAGTTTCTGCTACCCATCCATTTCCGGTTATTTTTCCCATAAGAGTTATACCTCCTTGTATAGCCTCCATGCTAACATGCCAGAAAATTTATGCAGTAAGGCAGAGGCCTCGATTCCCAGATCCGACGGGAGGGAAGTGAGTGCGGATTTGACACTTTGCGATTCTCAAATCCGCAGTCCCGGATTGGTTTAAATCGAAAATTCGGAGTGAAAACTCACGCGATAATGAAATATACGATGTCGGATTATCTTAGGCGCATTTGTCGTTCAAATCCGCAGAAAATTTGTTGCGGATCACACTTTTACAGAGCGGAAAATGTCAAAAAGAAATTCGGGGTTGCGAATTTGAGAATCGCAAAGTGTCAAATCCGCAACTCACTTCCCCGCCGCCGGATCTGGGAATCAAGGCCAGAGTGTATTTTAACTATTGCACACACGGCCCCGAGTACAGGCATACCTCGTTTAGCGCTCATAATGCGTTCCTGAAAATTGAGTGTTAACAGAAACAACGTTAAAAGAGGTGCTATTTACACTAAAATATGGGGTTACGTTCCCAACACTATACGTGTTACTTTCTTGGCAGATAATAAATTTGTTGTACCTATGGATTTTTTAATGTTATCGGTATTTTTAAGAATGGTTCTAAAGGCGCAATTCCACTGAGGCAATATGTAGCATGCGGCATTGACGCATGCTACACATAGTTCACATAGTATTTCCTTTGAAGGAACACGAAGCGACAGAAAAAACTCCTTGCCGCCTACTACGACTTGATAGTTTTTTCCAGGACGCATGCATTACCTTTCGACATGATTCAACGTGTCGAACAGTGTCGTCGTTATCCAACAATCAGCGGATCGGTGCGGCTTGTATCTTGCGGCATGGATTGGAACTATGATAAAACCATTGAATTTATTGAAGATTACCATAATTCCCCGGAATTATGGAGTAATAAAATAAGTGATTATAAAGACCTCAAAATTAAAAACGACAAATTAAAGAAATTGGCGACAAAATACAATTGTACGGTGGCTAACCTAAAGAAGAAAATTAAGAATTTGCGGTCAGCTTTTCACCGTGAGCGCAAAAAATTAAAATTAAAAAAAAGTGGCTCATCTCCAAATAAAAAAGGGAAATGGTTTGGATTTGAGCTGCTTAGTTTTTTAGTGGACGTAGATGAGCCTAAATCAACATTGTCAACTGGTGGCAGTGATGCGGAGGTGAGCTTGTATAAAACTATATATTTTGTTGTTATTAAATTGAAATATATTTTTAATTCGTTATTAAAGTTAAGCATAAAAGTCCTGCCAAGGAACGCGTCCTTCATCTGACTGAAAATATCGCATAAACTCATTTCTCACTTCTTTAGCTTCAAAAGTTGACTTTCGTGCTCTATGTGGCAAATCCTGCAGACCGGTATCGCCACTGCCCTCCATGAACCAGGAATAATATTTCCATCTTGCCTTTCATTATCTAAAGTCCCTTGGGGACAGTATAGTGATTGCGAAGTTTTACTCCTTCTCAAAAAGTTATGAAGATAAATGCACGTTTTTGTAACAATTTCAGCGTTTTCCGAATTGACCATTAGTGGTTTTCTAAACAGACGAAATACGCTTGCTAACAACCCAAAAGTATTTTCCACTACTCTACGAGCGCGTGAATGCCTATAATTGTACAGTCTTTGACAGGTGCCTTTATCGTGGTGGCCGCTAAAGGGTTTCATGATGTGTTCCTGTAGACGTAGAGGGAACGCATCATCCGTCAAGATTACATAAGGCGACAGCTTATTGCTACCAGGAAGTGGTTCTGAATCAGGTAATTTGAGCTTTCCTTTTTCCAGCTTCTTATAAAATGACGTTTCTCGAAAAAGGCCTCCGTCAGATATCCTGCCCTGGCATCCGACATTAGCGTATATGAAATAATAGTTTTGCATCAGCAATGGCCATCAAAACAATGCTAAAAGTCCCTTTATAGTTGAAAAACATACTGCCACTGTTTTTAGGGTTTTGGATCACAACGTGCTTTCCATCACAAGCTCCAACACAACGCGGATAATTCCAAGAAACGTCGAAATCTCTAGCTATCATTCTCCACTCGCCTTCAGAGCATGGCATCTGAAAAAATTTAGAATAACCTAGTAATTACATTTTTGTAATTGCAGGAAGAAGAGGAAGAAGGCAGCCGAGACATTCAATATGATCAAGCGGAAGTCAATGAGTCTCGAAAGTTAAACAGAAAACACGGTAGAACTAGCTGTGAAGAGGAACGTGAAAAATATATTGCCCCTAAAAAAACACGGAAGGGTTTATTTCCTTCAGATCGCGAAGAGGAGGCATATAATATTTTAAAAAATGCGTGTCAACGAGATGATTGTTCAATATTTGGAGAGCATGTGGCTAATGAGTTGCGAAATTGAAGCTCAAGAGCACAAACAATGGTTAAACACATTGTAAATAACACATTATTTGAAGCAGCTATTGGCAAATATGATGCTCAAATTGAACCTAGTCATACCAGTACTCCTCATTATAACTGCGGAAGTAGTATTTGTAGCACTGTTCCATCTTCTGGGACCGAGAATATGCCTACTAATATTAAAACACCTTCGGGTGCCCCTCTTCACAGCATCTATAGTAACCGCGTTCTATCCTCTGAGCCATCTACATCCAGGTTTTCTGAATCTTTAGAAAAATCCAGGCATCCAGAAAATCGTTTGTCCTTTCCTTTACTTTCCGAATTTCTAAATAAATAAATTGTTTAATATATTCGTATTTTTACTTACCCTGACAAAATCATATAGAGCATCGATCAAAGCTCTGCATACCTCTGGAATAATTCGAGAAATGCTCGGCTAAGATATCCGAAACAGATGCATGAGTGATGAATAGCTATCACCCGTAGCCAAATACCTCAATGTCACTAATAACCAGACACGAGGTGGTATTGCTTCGCGAAAATTGGTATCATATTTTTTTAATAACAGGTGTGACTTTTTCAAGCAAGTAACCAAAGCTTCATCATCACAAACCAACCTGCTATATAAATTATATTGAGTTTCCTGATGATCAATGAACAGTTTTCTTCTCCACCAACGTGGCTTTCTGCTTTTTTGTATGATTCGAAGCTATTACTAAATAAGCAGCTGCCGCGACTGTTAATAAAGACATGATAGGCCAAACTGAAGTTTCCTAAATAGAATCGTTTTAGAAGCATACTACAAATATCGACGACAAAGCGTATTCGATAAGGGGAGACAAATTCCGCATGCTAAATTATTAAATTTTGTAGCACATAGTCGCACACCTGTAATCAGGCGACAGCAGGCAACAAGTATCGTGCCACATGTCGTTCAATGTTGCCTCAATGGAATTGCGCCTTAAGACACTTCGGATTGTCGTCGCCAGAAGACACTTCGGATTGTCGTCGCTAGAAGACACTTCGGACTGTCGTTCACCGTTCTCAATTCGCCTAATAACATTCATCTTCATCTCCAACGTCAAGCTTTTTCTAGATTGTTTAGCAACATGTGTCTGTGGTTCCTCCCGTTCTTTTTTCGGCCATATTTTTATAAGCAATTGATTTTATTATTTAATGAGTTTTATTTATTTAATCAAAATTACTGAGGTCTATATCAAAGCATATCACTTTTTCGAATGAACAATTTAATCCAAAATTTCACATTTTGGGAATCCCCGAATTATAATAATTTTTGATATTTTTTCCTTTTCAAAAACAGGGATTCCAAGAATTATAAATTAGGTTTTATTAATTTTCTTTTGAAATTAGAAAAGAAACCCTTTTCAAAAATATTAGGAGAAATATTTTTTTTTAAATCAAAATAGCGCTATAACGAAACAGCGCTAAAAGAGGTAGCGTTAATCGAGGTACGCCTCTTGGTCCCTTGTACCCCGTCCGCCCCTTTTCCCATCGTTATACGAAAGTTCCAAATTTTTCAGAGTGCAAAAATGTAAGTTAATTTCAGTCGTTTGGTTAGTTTCATGTTTTTATGTTTGCAAAAACTAGGTTTTGTTCCTTTGGTTTTTTTTGTTTTTCGGTTTGCAAAATATGGTTTCAGCTCTATTTATTGAAATGCGGGCTGTTTTGGGGGGGGGGGGTCATGACCAAAGTCTAGAAATTAACAAGTCTTTCATCTTCATATGGTTAATGAGTGAAAGGCGAACAGTTGCATGCACAAGTTTTTCAAATGACGATGTCAGGCTATCAGAGAGAGCATGCAACATTTTTATACGCGCTGGAATACAACCATAAGTCGGAAAATTTTATGACTTCATATGGGGATGTATTGGTGCATATTTGCTCGTTTGTTTTGATTTATGAAAGAAAACAACTGATTCAATTTTCTTTCCTTTTCTGTTATGCATACTTTATCGTAAAGAGAGAATCTGGCTTTGTCTCGCCGAGTTCAAGAAGTATGCGTTGAATTTTGCTCAGCAGTGATGTTCATATATGCACGCACACAATCAACGGTCGGAAATTTTT
The DNA here is from genome assembly GCA_949987705.1 of Thereva unica. NCBI lineage: Eukaryota > Metazoa > Arthropoda > Insecta > Diptera > Therevidae > Thereva > Thereva unica. The sequence continues at coordinate 67,057,164 of OX465284.1, forward strand.
GTATGAAGATGCAAGACTTGTTATTACTAGACTTTGGACATGACCCCCGTGACCCCCCCCTTGAATCCGCGCCTGTTAGTACCAAACCATTAATCAGTGATTTTTTCATTCCAATTCCCAATTAACTTGCTATTAAACGGCTATCATGGTTGCCGCTGTCAGTTACTTGGTTGAAAAAGGGTGGAAAGTTCCTCCTTGTTGTTGTTGTTGTTGAAATCCAAAATGTTAAACGAAATTAAGTGGAAACTAAATTGTGAAATTTTATCGTCATTGAATTGTGAAATTTGTTTATGTTTTGTTGTGTGCTGCTCTTTTGGCGGTGATCTTCATGAAATTTATCAGCTTAGATTGTTAAATCCAAAATGTTTGACGAAATAAAGTGGAAATTAAATATTATGTATGTAGTATGTAAATTTGTTTGTGTTTAATTTGATTCAGGATTTTTGTTTTTTCTCGTTTCTCGAGGATGTAAACGAGTGAGAGGGCAACTTCCGTTTTATATGGCAGTGCTAGTTATCGTTACCGATTCTGAATTGTAAATGTAATTTAGTAAATTAGTGAGAAGGCAACTTCCGTTTCGTACAACTTTCACTGGTTTTGTTTCTGTTTTCTGAATTCACTCGAACCTGCTCGAATCAATTCAAAATTCCCGGAACGAGAGCAAGGAAGTTTCACTTAAAAAAACAAAATTTTGACTGGGTTGGTGGGTTGTAATCTGCGTAGATTGCTAAGATATTCATGAAAATATCTCATAGGGTAAACAAAAATACAGGATGACGTCTCAAAAAATTTCAAAACGCCGTTACCGTTACAATCCCCCCCCCCCCCACCCCTCCGATTTTGACGAGTGATGTTGGAAAGGGCTAGCTCTTCTGATTCAGCTTTTACTTGGATTGGATGTAACCGACAATCAGGAGCTTTCTACCTTCCAACAGTCGATTAAATATAAAAACACTCAGTTCCTAACAATATATTATTTATTAGTATAAAAAATAAGATCATCATTGTGTAGTTCAATTTGTTGACTCTGTTTCAAAATTATTTTGTCCTGGTCCAATCTGAACCGATATTTCTGAATATTATTAATGATACTTTGCTACCGGGAATGATCTTGATTGAGAGCAGGATATCAGAGCATCTCCAGCAGTTCCTCCAGGACATTTGCATACAGCTAAATGACTTTTAGGCTCACAGAAAGCCCCCGCACCACATTTATTAATGCAAGGATTTACGCATTCGTAATTAATACAAGCCTTGTTGTCGGCACATTCAGAGTTGCTTTGACATTCACCCTGGAATTTTAAAATTAATTAGAAAAAAGAATTTATATAATATTGTTTAGCTTACTCTTTGGCATGATGTTAATGAATTGCCAGTGTAACCAGGGGGACAAGTGCATACTGGCCGCTCACGTCCAGTATTGTCATGACCAGGAGTACATATCGCGTTAATTCCACAAGGGTTCGGTTCACATAAATCCTCTGTGAAAATAAATTTTGTTATTATGTAAATTAAATCAAGTGTAATTGGGAAAGACACTTACGTTTGGTAAATGGTCTGCATTTAACGAAAGGATCGCCTGTCATATCTTTTGGGCAGCTGCATATTGGTGTAAGACCCCTTAAGTGACAGTCTGCGCCAATGCCGCAAGCTCCATCGCAAGTATTTTTACAAATTCCATAAAAACAAGCAGGGCGGCTGGCTGGACAATCAACGTCTCCATAGCACTCTGGGCGGCATTCAGTGTACGGACTACCAATGTAACCTTTCGGGCATTCACATATAGCGCGATGGTTTGATACGGATCCGCATTGAGCTAGTTTCCCGCACACGGAGCATGATGATACACATTTAAAAGCTTGGCACATTTCTTGTGTTCCACAATCGGAATCATGTTCGCACTCGTGCCGACATCCAGTTAGTGGATTACCCTGTAAATCGCCGTGAATATAGTAATTAAATACTGCTAAATTAAGTAAACAAAAATACTAAAAATCCAGGCAAACAGGAACAAGTGGGAACGCCATTAAGAATTTCACATTTTGTGTTTACTCCACATGGGCTCGGGTGGCATTGTTCCTCTATAAATACAATAGAAACATGAATGAGAATCCAACTCAAACGTCCTCTAATAAAAGTTTGCGTCGACATAAATTAACATAAATTAATTTTTTTATGGACAACATTAATAAAAGGTAGCTACATAATATTTCGACTGAACGCAAAATGAATGAGCAATTTCCACTATGGGCTCAATATGTGGGCGCAACTGTAATTAATAATTTTACCTGGATCTGAAAGCCGACAAGAATGAAATGGATCACCTTCGTACCCACGGGGACAGCTACACACTGCGACATGATTCTTGGGCTAAAATTGATATTTTAAATTTGTAGAAATTGTCAGGAAATAATTATACCTCACAATTTGCATTTATCCCACAAGCTCCATTGCATGGGTTTACGCAAACTCCATTCTTGCACTCCTGGTCTCCACGGCACTCAATATGATCTGAGCATTGTGCACGGCTGCAATATGTTAATGGATTTCCTGAATGTCCAGGAGGGCAAGAACACACTGGTCTAGCATCTGCCGTTTCCTGGCAAATGGCATTAGCTCCGCATGCACCCGAACACCCACCACTTTCTATTAGAAGTTAATAATTGTTGGTAGTAAAATTCCCCAAGCCAAAAAATAAGAAAAATATCATTAGTTAAAAACTTATAAAAAATTATAACATTTACAAGCCTATTTACAATTTTGTATTTATAATGAATGAGGCAATAGCTGCAGTATCAACTTTTGTAAAATTCTACTCTAGGTAATAACTAATATACAAATCACAACTAAAAGCAAATGGCTGTAATGAATGTACCATAACTTCGGCCTACTGATGTGTACGACGACAGCCGATTGATGGGCCGTCCATTTCCATAATAGTACAATCCTTCTTGGTAAGATCGTTTCTGATTTTTAGGTTTTAATTTGCTGCCTTCGATTTTTGTATCGCCCACCACTAACGACCAACAGACAATTAACAACGATATTGACAAAGCAATTTTTGAAGACATTGCAATCTGGAACGTGTAAATATTATAAAGATTAAATATTTTTTAAACCAATGTAATTCGAAATTTTCATTATTTAAAAACAAAAATAGCCTGGAGAGTATAAAGTTAAGTTCATAATTATTTTATAGAGCGACGATTGCATTTACCATATTTTGACATTTTTGCCAAGTTTTTTGCTGTGCTAGTATAATGTTAGTTCCTTTATCTTCTGGTCTCCTTTTAAATACATAATACGCTCTTAGTAGTTCATATCTGACACGTTACTGCTTGCTTATTTTTTTGACAATTAATAGAAGTTTTGGTGAATTGAACGAAATGAACGAATACATGTTCGAATAATGCATAAATATCATCGAAACTTATAATGAAAATGGGCGAACTTTCAAAACAAGCCACCAAGTTGGGAAATCGACAAACGCATACTTTGTTTTAACGGAAAATCGTCATAGTTTAGTCTACGCAACGCCACCAGCTCCTTGGTTGTAAGTTCAAGAGTTCTTAGTGGTCAACAGTTTTTAGTGGAAAGATAGTCCCTCGAGGATGTTCACACCCACCCTTGGAACGCTGAAAATCTCGAATATCAAGTGAGAAATCTCAGTAATCTCCTGAATAATGTAAACCCCCTTGGTGGAACAGCAAACTTCTCAAACTAAGGTCTGAAAGTAGAAAGCCCTTCAATAAGGTCAAACGGTCTAACTTGGCTTCGGACTGCTGCAACAAGCAGACGGTACATGGACCACAAGCAGTCAGGAGTCAAGAAACTCCTGCTGTATACCCACTTTCCTGGCTCGACATCTCTTGCTGCATCTGCAGAAAAGGGTTTTGGGAGTCCAACTAGTGAACATAATTTAGGCACTATTGACAGATTGATAAACAGGGATTTACTCCAGGGGTCCATAGAAGGCTTTATGCCGTATAAAACACTGACGGACGGAGTTTCTCCCATCGAAATTCAGAAAGTCAGTGACCTAATTCTGAATTGGCTTGCAGCCATTCCAACATCCTGGAGAGTAGCGAAGGTGGCTTTCATTCCAAAAGCGGGTAAAATCTCCTAACACACTCCAAAGGACTTGAGGCCTATATGTCTCGCATCCTTTCTGCTCAAGATTCTAGAAAGACTCCATATTATGCAAAGAATTGATAGAAAACTGCTTTTTCCCTTGCAGCATGCCTACTCGACAGGTAAATAAGTAGACACTGCTCTCCACTCCCTGGTAGCGGTCATCGATCCCTTGACGTTGGCTGATTTCTTAGATATTAAAGGCGCTTTCAACAATGTTGAATCTTCTGGGGCCACTCCAGCGTTTGGATGTTGATGGGTGCTCCGGGTGTAGGGTCATGAAGTCTAGCCTGGGGGTTTCGGAAGAAGTCAGACGAGTTGGAAGAGGTACACTACAAGGAGGGGTCTTATCGCTGCTCCTTTGGAATATAACAGTCAATGAAGTGCTGATAACTCTAAGGGGCACTACGGTGGCCTATGCTTTTTTTTTTCTTTTTTATGTGGCAGTGCTAAGCTCAGGAGTCACCCTTTGTACTACTAGTCCGTCATGTCATTTGTCACGTCATGGTGCAATGTCTAGCAGGGGGTCGATGGTGGAGCAGGCGGTGTCGTCATCAATTAACTTGAGTGCCCTTTTTTGCACCTTATCTAACCATGCCAAGGTGGTTATTGGGGCGCCGCCCCAAACGAGGGAGTTATATTCGAGAAGAGGCCGAATGTAGGATTTATAAATAACAGCACGGGCCGATGGCTGGAAGAGGAACTTGCACCTCTTAAGAAATCCCAAGCACTGGGATCCTTGTTTGGCGATTTGGAATATGTGGTCATTCCATCGCAAGTCTTTGGCTAAAGTCGCGCCTAAGATGTGTAGGGATGGGTCGGCCTTTAGTACCACGTCATCCACTTTCAAGGATGGTGAGGGGTTGAATTTCTTTTTGGAGATAAGACAGTACTTGGTTTTGTCGGAGTTGAATTCAACACGATTCTTCTTTCCCCACTCTAGAATCAGCTTAATGTCATTTATAATCGACTTGGACATTAGTTCGCGATCATCAAGACAGGATCTGGCATGAGTCTGTCTTGTATCGACGCTGTACGAGTAACGTAGAGTACCGTCGTCAGCGAAGCTGAGGAGTGGGTTGGAGGGGATTGAAAGAAGGTCATTTATAAATATGAGAAATAGGGCCGGTGATAAAATTGACCCCTGGGGGACCCCCGCAGAGATCGGGTGGGATGCGGATTTGACGCCATCCAATACTACTTTGATTGAACGGCCAATGCTGATGATATTGTGCTGGTGCTGACTGGTAAGTACATCTCATCAATAAGAGATATAATGAAACAAGCATTGGACACTCTTGCTCATTGGGCTAATACAAAGGGTCTAGGCGCTAACCCAGCTAAGACTGAAGTACTGCTCTTTACAAAGAGGCGTAGACTTCGTAATTTTCCTTCTTTAAGACTCTGCAATGAAACACTGCATCTAAAGGAGGATGCAAAATTTCTAGGTCTCGTACTCGATAGGAAACTAACGTGGAGACCGAATCTTTTAGAAAAAGTCAATAAGGCCAAAAAAGCTCTCTTCTTATGCCAGAGAACAATCGGAGTCAATTGCGGCCTTAAACCCCGCATCGTCCACTGGTTGTATACAGCCGTAATCAGACCTATACGAAGATTACGTATCGTAAGATACTGGAAAGGGTCCAAAGAACAGCTGAGGTGTGTATCAGTGGTGCAATGAGAAGCACCCCAACAGCTGCGCTGGATGTCTTATTGCATCTTACTCCTTTGGCCATAAACTCCGAGCGAATGGCAGCCTGGACGGCCGCCAGGACAAAGGCTTTTCTTGGATGGGCTCCATATTCATATGGACACTCATTCATCCTTAGGATGTTCGCCCCCGCTGAGGACAACCTAGACTACACTACGCCTACGTGGACCTTTGAGAAAGATTTCAATACAATTGGGAACAGCGTAGGCTCTGGTATTTTCTCCGAGGCATTGAATATAATATACCTCTCTTCGTTTACCCGGCCACTGCAGCGTCTTCCAAGCGGAAGTCACTACGATCTGGGAGGCGATCGCATGGCTGAAGATAAATAACATTACTCATAAGAATATATGTATTCTATCGAATATCCAGGCGGCCCTCAAGGCTCTTAATTCGGTCGACATAACATCCATGACTTTTCTGAGCTGCCGCAAGTCCCGGGTGAGATTGCCCCTCAGTTTAATATAACGCTGTGTTGGGTTCCTGCACACAATGGTATTAGGGGAAACTGTAGAGCAGATGAGTTTGCTAGGCAGGAAACCGAAGTGGAAAGGACACCCCACTTAACCCGGATAGGAACGGTGGGCTATGGTGTACTCTTCATGTAATGTGGCCAACTTTGGACGCAAAGCGTTCAAAATCTCTTGTTCAGTTGAACAAAAAAGAGATAAGCCAAGTAGTGCTGACCGGTCACTGTCCCTTGGGCCCGCACGACGAAAGATTAGGACTTCTCCACAACGACTTATGCAGAAGTTGTGGTAATGAAGAAGAGGAAAAAACTGTCTCCCATCTTCTCTGTACATGTCCGACCTCGCAAGGAAAAGAGGGACTTTACTTGGCTCAACCTTCCTTGATGGATTGAACGAGCTGCAAAATATTGGTGTGCATAACCTATGTCATTTTATCAAAATGGCCTGACCTTTGTCCCAACACTAGACTAGAACGGCATCATAATGGGGGCCAATGGGGTGCCTAAGTGGGCTCCATAGAGGAGCAGCCATATCAACCTAACAGAGCCTAAGATCAACTAAGTTCACGAGGTTCAACGATATTCATGAGATGACAAGACAGTCACCAGACAGGGTATCAAACAATCAAAATGACGTCAAAAAGAGAATATTTGGTAGATAACTCTCTATTGCGAGTTACAGAAACGAACTACTAGAGGGACAAAGAAGGGGATCTTTTTAGCAGACCCTCATAGGATAAAAGAACATTAAGGAGAATATTTTCAAAACTTATTAAATCCGATAGTCATAGTAAGTGGGGCCTGGGTAGCTTAGGGAGTAAGGGGTCTGGCTACCATCCCAGAGGTCCCGGGTTCGAATCCCGGCCAGCCCCACGGTCCTTCGCCTTTTCCACTTTCCCCTACAAAACGTTCTTTCTTTCTTCTTCCCTCTTTACATTCCCGATTCCTTCTGCCATAGTCTCCCTTAGCCCTTCCCCGATCTACCAAAGCGAATGTTATTGGTTGATTGATGAGATTAAGAATTCATACCTGAGTAAAAATAATTTACTTGTTTTATTTATATTGCTTTGATATAAGGTTGCTTGAATGCCGAAATGTGTTTCATCTCCATACTACATAAGTACATACTTCGTAAATAGTGACGCGTAACACAAATTTTTATTATTTACAATTTATGTATTTATAACGAATGAGGAAATAGCTGCACAATTAAAAGCAATTAGCTGTAATGAATATACCATCTTATTCTTCTTCGATGGCACTACAGCCCAATTCGAGCCTTGGCCTCCATCAGCTTCTTCCTACAAACGTCTCTCTGCTCCGCAGCTTGCCTCCAGTTTCTTGTATTGAGACGCAGGGCTTTCTTGGTATCCTTGAGTCATCCATTCTTTGGACATGACTGGCCCAGCGTAAACACAGTACCTTGTCATGTGACGAGAGTTTACACTCTTCGAATAGATCGTACAATTCGTATATTTGCGTATTCTCCATGCATTGTCTTCATTGATTGGGCCGTATATCCTTCAGAGAACCTTTCTCTCAAATGTATCCATCTTGTCGGCGGATTTCTGGGAGATACTCCAGGATGCTTCACATCCATACGTAGCTACTGTGCGTATGATGGTTTTGTAGACTCTTATTTTTGTTTTTCTGTGGATGTCTCTGGATTTCATTACTGGCAGTAGTGAGAAGTATGTTCTGTTTGCGACGTTTATTCTTCGTTGTACGTCTATCGCTTCATCGTTGTAATGTCTGCCGGTAGACCCCAGGTAGTTAAATTGGTTTACCCGTTCGAAGTTATGTTCCCCTCAGGTGGTGTTGTGGTTTGTTCTTCTTCTTTCCACCCTTAAGGGGGTCTTCTCATCAACAATTTTGAAAAAATGGAATTTTTTTTCTTTCATTTTTCTATAGTATATGTATCCTAGAATCACCATGCGAAAGAATATGATAGGATTCGTAATAGTTTCCGAGATATTTGGCCGCGAACCGGAACATATACTCACAGAGAAACAGGGTTTCAAAACTTTAAATGCGTTTTTCTCGAAAACACCATTTTGAAATTTTGATGCACGTTTCTGAAAAGACTAGTCGACCAATCGACTTGTTTTTTTTTAGATTGTTAAGTATCTTCTTCTGCAGGGCCAGAACTAGGATATTTTTTGTAGATGGCATACTTTCTTTTTTATAACAAATTTAGTGCAAAAAAACACGAAAATTTTTGAAACAAAAATTTAAACCGTTCTCACACCTACAATTTTTATCGTATGGCAATAATCCTAGTTCTGTACCTGCTACGAGCAATCCTTTTTGAGAAAATGCTTCAGATAGACCTGGAGGCCGAAAACGTGCGGCAAATATGCCAAGGCAGTGCGTGACGGGGTCACTTTCACAAATTACGCAGCGGCCCCAGGTGGACGGAGGAGCTTCAAAATTTTTTAACACATAGTTTAATACGTGATAAAAAATATAAAAAAAGTAGTATGATATCAGTTATAGTTTCGGAAAAAAAAATCCAAAAAAACATACAAAAATAGGCTTTTTTGATGAGAAGACCTCCTTAACTGAGTAAGAATCTTGCTCTTGTCTGCATTTATGTGCAGCCCTATATGTTTGACACCATCTTCTAATTCTGTGAATATTTCTCTAGGGTTGACAGTGATCTGGCAAAGAAGTTTATATCATCAGCATATCCTGCCAACTGTTTGGATTTGTTAAGCAGATTTGCATTCGCATCAGTGTTTACTTTGCGAATTACTCCTTCTAGGCAGAGATTAAATAGCATGGGTGCCACAGCCCAACGCCCTGCTTTAAGCCTTGCTTGACTGGAAAGAACTCCGTCAATTCTCCTTGTATTCTGGCTGTACACCGTGTATTTTCCATTGTAATTTTTGTTAATTTTACTATCTTTAGGGGACATTTAAGTCCAGCATTATTGCATACATTTTTTCCCTGTCGATGCTGTCGTATGCTTGTTTAAAGTCGATGAAAAGGTGATACACGTCGATGTTGTATTTCCAGCATTTTCGGAGGATTTGCCTTATTGAAGAAAGTTGATCCATTGTTGACCTTTTTCTTCGGAATCCAGTTTCGCATTTACTTATTGCGGCTTCTGCATAAGGTGCCAATCTGGCTTTAATTATGTTTGCCATTATTTTATATACTGCTCTATAGTTTCCACAGTTGAATTTATCTCCTTTATTGGGTATTGGACAGATAATGCTTTGATCTCAATCTTCAGGCATTTTTAGCATGTATAGCTGCTGAAATCGATTCCCCTCCTGGTTTGATCAAATGTGCTGGGGTGCTATTAATTCCTGGAGATTTGTGGTTTTTAAGGTTCGTACAGCACTTTGTACTTCTTTCAAGCTGGGTACATTTGTTTCTATGACGTCATCGTTAACATAACGACAACATGTAGGTAGACAGGGTTCTGGTACATGTCGGATGCTCTCATTTTTCAGCAGCTCGCTAAAAAGTTCCTTCCATCTTTTCTTTACATCTTCGCTGCCTGTTACTATAGTGCCTTCTTTTGTTCTACATATACCAGAGGAGCGTTTGAAGCATCTCTTGAAGAAGTTTACTTCCTTGTATGCTTCCCGTGTTTTGTTTTGGGCAAAGTTTTCCTCTGCTCTCAGGATGTAATTGTTGAGAAATTGCCTTTTCTTCTTCTTGCAGATGTTTTTTGCGGTTCTTCTTGTTACCTCGTATTTCAATTTCTTGCTCCTCGTCGGTCTCTCTATGTATATTTTCCTGTTTTTATTTTTGGCTTCTATAGGTGTTTTACATTCCTCGTCGTACTATTCACTGGATCTGGCGGTACTTTTGTTTCCTTCGTGACATCTATCAGTATCGTCTTCAGTCTTGTTCATTTTCCCTCAACTGTATCTGCATTATTCATGTTTAGACTTGAACCTATCCTTTCTGCTAGAGTTGCTCTCTCTCCAGTACGGTCTGTTCTTGGAGGCGATAAACGTCGAATTTCTTCAGTTCGCTGGGAGATTGCCATGCATATTTGTGAATGTCCTTTCTTGGGAAATATGTTGAGCTGACAATCATGTTTTTGCTCATTGTAAAATCGATAACACATTGTCCGTTGTCGTTTGATGTTTCGTGGAGACTTTTCTTTCCAATGGTCTGTGCCAATTATCTCTTCTATTTTGGCCTTGAGGTCCCCCTATCATCACCTTGGCTTGATGTCATTGGAAGAGGCCGTGTCATATGCGTATTCAAGCTTATAATAGGAAGTGTCCTTTATCGTGTCCCATTTCTCCTCCGTCTCCGCACTTAGGTTTATGATTGAAAGGGTGAAGAATTTCGTTCGGAGTTGTATGAAACAGAGACGTTCTCTGATTGGCTTGAACTCTATGCCATTATCTATGATTGACTTGTGTATTACGAAGCCTACTCCTAAGTGATGTTCTCTTTCGCAACTGTAGAATATTCTGTAGTTGCCAAGATCCATTGTCCCTTTTCTGTCCATCTCATCTCTTTAATACGAGTAGTTTTATTTTATATCTTCTCACTTCTCCATAGCTGTAATCACAATTGTCTAACTGAAACTCATGCCCTAACTTTTATTAATACACTTGAAAAAGTTTAAATTTACACAATCCATTGATTCAAATATTCAAATATTTAAAGTCAAACGAGATACTATAATTTTAAAATACTGTTAATACATTCAAGTGTATGATTTGGTCCTTCTAGCATTTCTCGTTTTGCAATGAAACTTTTCGTGTATATATCACTGAGAAACAAAATAATTATTTTTTCGGGAATCGTATAGAAATGATCGTGAGTCGTGATCGTAAAGATCGTGAGTCTGCTTTCCACGATTCTAGTTAGCAATTACATAATATCCTGCAAAAACAATGGCCGTATTTGCATTTGGGAATTCTTGGTATTGCGCAATTTTCTTTGGCATACTTTTCTTTACGATTTTTGATTTTCTGTTTTTTTAAGTTTCTGTTTTTTTAAAGTTCGAGTACATTTAACGCTAATAAAACAAATCAAAAGTGCAGTTTTTCCCCACAATTTGAAATGTAAACAAACTTGATCGCAACAACAAAATACATTGTCTAACTTGAACAGAGGCGTAGCAAAATTTGTTTAGGTTTGCGAAGGGTTTGCTCCAAATAATTCGTCAAGTGTTCTCATCGGGATGATTGCTGAGAAACGCAATCCTTCCCGGTTTTTGACTAAATATGACTCCCTGTTATCCGGATTATACACAAATGCTAAAGAATACTGTGCATAAATGTTACCAAAAGATTTACCCTGTTGAATTTCTTTTTATGTGTAACTCTTAAGTACAATTGATCCTTTAACGATCTACAAAGAATTTAGTCACTTACGAAATCTTCACGTAATTTGTGAGTGAATATCAAACAGTTCGGTGATCAACGAAATTGTAGAATGATAAAAGGTCGCATAAGATTTAGTGCTTCGATTCGACGGCCTTCAAAACTTTATTGAATAATCAGAAAACAAAATTTAGAACTAAATTAATAGCAAGTTATGTCAACAGAAGCGGGTGCGAGATCTCAAAAACAGATTTGAAGATTATCAGCACTTTTCCTAAAACATTATTGCGTATCACACCTAAGATTTTATTTAGTTCTAGGTAGTCCGATGATCATTTTTCTAATCGTTTCTCACATCAATGAGAAAATCAGTTGTTCTGTATATAGTCACCAGAATAAAGAACTGATTTATCTCAGCTTTACATTAAACTAACTTAAATGCAATATTCGTACCGAAAATCCTAAAATTCCAATGACTTGACTCTAAAACAGTATTAGCAATTTGAAGAATGTCTAAAATGAATTAAAAAAAACAAATGCAATTCAAATATTACATTTTCGTTCATTTTCTCGAGTGCTAAATGTATGATCTTGAGAGAACCATATAAACAACACAAAAGCAGCTTCAAAACAAAACACTCGCCCACCTCTACATCCAGGCATTGATGTTTTTAAAACGTCTAAAATAAAGTTTTCGAATCTCGAAGACTATAACCAAAACACGTTATTTTCTCAAGCAAATACACAAAAAACTTTAGATAAGAAGTCGAAGATAAAACATCCGGACCAATTAAGAATAAACCTGTAAAACTTTTTAATCTCTATCCGACAATCAATGGCATTTAAGATATTTATTATTATAGAAAACTAGTAGTGCTTTACAGATTTGGCACCAACGCAATCATTTTGGTTGTTAGATTTGTGTTACTTTATAAATTCACAGATTAGTTCACTCGAGTACTTCGCCAAATTATCCCAATTGTGGTTTAAGTTCAATTTATTGAACTATATTTTAGTTTTAATATATATATTCCTACAAGGAGCAAATCCTTTAGTTAATGGCATCATCGACTTTGCTTTGTAATAATTAACTAAATTGATAGTACACTTAGCTAATCTGTGAATCCTTGCTACCAAATTTGCATGCAGTACAGATTATAGCAGAAACTGACACTGATTACAATCGAGTAATAGTTTTTAGTACAAAGTTTTAAGGCACTATTTCATTCTCCAGGTTCACTAATTCACTTGTAAGTCTAATTACCTTTTTTTAAACAAACTACAATTCAAAGAAGCACTCTCCCTCCCTAACGTGTATTCTTAATAATTCTTGGCTGAACTGATAGTCGGATATTCTAGGTGAGCAGTTTTATACAAACTAAGTAAAGGCTCCAAACAAAACCTGGTCCGTGAGTCAATAGTAAGAACGAGCTTTCAGCCAGCCGATATCTTACAAATGATGTAATACGAAGTCTTAACAAAGCTCGCCTTTTTAGGATTGCTGCTGGCATTGCAGTTTTTTTCTGCAGTAAAAACTCGAAAATCCGACTAGATTCGCTAGAAGTCTGAAAGACACCTTTCACGTTGGCGGAGAGAGCTTTTCTGCCTGCTGCTTAAGCCACAAGACATCCGCTAAAGCACATATTACATGGCGCTAGCACAAAGGTGTTTTTGTAAGAATATAAACAAACACGCTCCATCGCCAACACTACATCATTCCTAATTGTTTACCTGTGCGAAGCAAATGTGTGAGTTTTGAAAGAGGTGAGGTATTCAAATATGTAAGTTAGCCCACTAACTATTCAACTATAGAAATATTCCAATTTGTACTCATAAAATATGTAATTTATTTTACTGGAAAAGGTGAAACTGGGATTTCCGAAAGCAGAAGAATAACAAATTCATTTTATCCTTTTTCACTTCGGCACGTTTTCTAAAACAGTTCTTTTTTAGTTAATTGCATTATTAATGATGTTAGAAGAAAATATGGTGGGAAAAAATATTAATTATATGTTTTCACAGAAAACTACATTCACATTCTTTATTGAAAAAATTAAAGTTTGGTAGTACTAAACTCTTTCCTTTTCTGAGGAACTGCACTAAAAATAAAAACAATAAATTTGAATGTAAAGTTTTAATGGGGCGCATGTTATAGAAGACAATAGAAGGGATTGTAGAGTAGCTGGGTTGAGAAATCATTCGCATCAATCATGTTTATAGTTATCAAACTTAGTGTACTTAGTGTAACTTTTTTGATTGAAAATGGGGCCTTTTTTTAAATTAAGGTCATAAAAACAAAACGAAACAACCAATCGCTTTGAAAAAAATTGGGCCTTTTCGAAACATGAAAATCTACATTTTCCTCAAATTTCATTAAAATTGGATCATTTTTGTGAAAGATAAAAATGATAAACGAAAAACTCGGTTTTTGACGTTTTTCTCCATTTTTTGAGGTTATGTCGAAAAGTGGTTTGAACAAAAGCTTTAGATCTTTTAATTATCTACAACGTTTACATTTAACGTTTTTCGATAGGAGGTCTACTTTTCTCATAAATCGTAAAAAAACACGTTTTACCCCCCAAAACCCATATTTAGGCTCCCCCGCCCCCTTTCCGGTCATCTGCTGCGGTGCTCTCGATTTTTCCTTGTTTAAGTAGAATTTCTACTAAATTTTCCCGCCATCCATATACTGCTAAGAATTTTTTTTTCTCAAAAATTATTTATTTTTATTAGATTAAAATAAAAAAAAAACGCAACGACTTAATGAGTTTTGGCAGAAATGATTTTGTAGTTTTGTGTCATTATGGACAAGGTAAATCCGAAACTAACCCCCTAAAAACCTTAACAATATTAGTTTGCGGGCTATAAGGTATTGCCAGTATAAAGTTGGCATTATAAGACTTACTTTAGTATAAAAAACTGAAAACTTTAAAAATTTTACTTAGTGAATTCTGCTTGTAAACCAACGACACATGTTCAGATCTTCTCATATGAAAAATGAACCTAATGCACTCATTAAATGCCACTCTAAGACGCTGACGGCAAGAAGAGTTGAAGGAAATATATACCAGCGAGCCATAAAGGAAATGAGGAAAAACAAGAGATTTAATAAGATTGGCTCGAATAGGCGAGGATAACAGATTGCCATGTAGCCATAGTTTACGAAGTGTGCCATAGATCTTAGAGAGCAGCAATGAGACATGATTGCAGCAGGAGAGTTTGGAATTGACAACAATACCCAGGTTTTTGGAACAGTCAACTATTGGAAGGGGAAGATTATTAAGTAAAAGAGGTGAGAAACTACCCGGGGACAGTGAGCGACGACTAAGGAAAAGTACTTGCGATTTAATTTGAATTAACTTAGTACCCCGGCTTCACCGCCAAAATTTCGCAAGTTCGAGCAAATTAGTCTACTGTACTTTAAAATTTCCTGATTTCCCATACATTTTTCACATTTTAAAGTCAGGAAAAAATGCCTGCTTTGGGCCTACAGAACATGAAATTGAGATTCCAAGTAAAAGCTCGCTCAAAAGAGAGTAAAAAATTGGAATAATTCCAGTGAGCTTTTGCATTTCTAATTTCTGGCGAAAAAACAACAACAATTTCAAGCACGAACTGAACATGCTAGCCGGTGAAGCCACTTATACCCCGGCTTCACCGGCCTCAGATTAATCAAGTTCACTTCAATCGGCATAAGTCCCTTTTTCTTACCTCTCATCCAAAGCTGTTAAAGCCGTATCAGAACCTCTGCAGCGCTGCAATCACAAGTGTTACTATTGGCTGAGACTGATAAAATGATAAGCAAAGCAGCACCAGTGGTTCCCGGCATTCTCTTTTTAAATCCTAATTTTGCTACAGCACTTTTGACACTTCGTACGTGACAAGTGAATTGAAACAAGAGGGAAATTTTGCGACAAGTGAATTTAAATTGAAACAACAGATATATTGCAATAACTATTACTAATTTATTGAATAATCCAGGGAAATCAGCAAAAAAACCCACGAAAGGAGACAAAACTCTAAAAAGGCTGAAAATTGGTCCACAGCTTCCTTAAGACTTTTTAAGAAAACAATTTCGGAATCAAAAACAACATGGCCGCCGGAGATGACAAGGGTGTCAAACTCAAAAACTAACATGGTTTAACTTTAGGTGCGTCACAAAACAAATTAATACTCATAGAAACGTAGGGTTATTTCGAATAATACATTATAATAAACATATATAAATGAACAAGAAAAATTTAATGTTCACGTCCTAACACATGACATCTCTGCTTTGCTACTTTCTTCCCTATTTCGGGAGAAATTTTGTTCACAGTGATTACTTTCAAAACTGATCCAAGTTTAGCGTCATCTATACTGTTTCTAACAGGAGACTTATTTCCTTTCATCACTGAAATTAACTGTTCGCCCCGATAAGTGCTTCCAAACATGGAAATGATTTCATAATATTTTCAAACTTGGCTGGTAAATATTTGTAATATTCAAGCACATTGGATCTTGATAACTTCCATTCCATTTGCATATGGCTTGTTTAAGTATGTATGTGATTTTTGTACCTGCACGATAACGCGTAAACGAATAATGATACCATCGTCGTCAAGGTGCCGATTGAAGGGTATTAACGAAAATATGATCTGAAAAGATATTCATCAAATTCGGTCGTCGTTATTTTTGCACTTGCACGTTATCGCGCGAGCCAAAAATGATATTGACTTTTCGGAGGTGCCGATCGAAGAACATTATTGAAAACATGCTCTGAAAAAAATGCCATAACATTCGCCGAGCCGTTTTTTTGCTTAAATGAAAACACTTCGGGTAAAGGTCACAAGCATAAACTCATTTGAATAAAGTCCATTCTAAGAATGACAGTTTCCCAACAAGACGGCACTTGACAAACTCTGACCACTTTTTTAACACCGTGCAAAGATTACGTTATCCTTTATACTATGTTCGCACTGAGCCGAAATTACGTGATTACGGCTATTTTGGAGATTTCGCCCAAAATCACGATCAAAATCATGTGATTTCCCATATATTCCTGTGATTTCAAAATCATCTCAAACCTCGTAATTTTGGCAAAATTACAAAGAAAATCGTGTCGAAGCCAATGCTCAAACCTAAAAATCGCATTCAGCTCAATTCAGCACGTCTCTTCATGGCAAAATTGTCAGTTTGACACATTTTAATAACACAGATTTGATTTTGAAAATGAAATCCACATTGTGAAATTCTTCAAAATACAAAAACTCAAGATATATGAAAGAAAGAAGCTGTGCACTTTGCTGTAAGTGGAATTGTTAGTGAAATTTGGGCAGAAAAAATCGAAGACGTGCGTAATGCTAGAAAAAACTGTCAAACGAAATCATTTCAATTCAGTGCGAACAGATCTACATAATTTCGAAATCACTTTCCAAAATCACCTAATTTCGGCTCAGTGCGAACATGGTATTACGAATTTTTCAAACCCTAAATCAAAACTTTTTGGACCGAGAGGTGTTTTCCGTCAATTGCTTTCTAGTTGATCAGCAGCTTTTCAACGATTTCAGAACGCATTCGACCACGCACGCACTCTAGTGAAGCGAACAAAGTTCGAAGGAAATGTACGCTGTTTGCTTACGCTCAGGAAAAAAGATTATCCAGAAAAATCTTGCGGATTTTCCACTGTTATCCTTATTTGAGCTAGCTTCTCTAAGGATTACTTTGGAACCAGTTCTAATACAAGTCCATTTCTCACTAGTACTAAAATTATTACTATTTTCTAAGCAGTCAGTTTGTTAATATAATATTATTTAATATTATAAAATTTTTGCTATTTTGAGTAGGATTTTTGTTAGTTTGAGAATTTTTCGTTACAATTTAAAATTATTGTGTCCATTTATTACTAAAATACTCATTCGTAATATTCAACATTCATCACATTGGGAGTTTGGACGTGTGGACCGACGGACGACTAGTTTTCCGTCTGCTTGGGTTTGTTATTTTTTATATATGTATTACTAGCATAAAACCCGCGTGCCTTGCAACGCCTTTAAATAAAAACTGTTTATTATGTGCACTGTTTTCCTTGAAAACAAACAAACAAAAAAGTCAGCTGTTATTATCCCTAAAAAAGGTTTGTTATAGTGCATTTTTTTAATAAACATGGTAAACAAATTGCTGCGTATATCACCTCTGCTCAACAAATCTGCAAGTTTTGAAGCAGAGATTGGCGTGTATATGTCATCAAGAAAAGTGGCAAAGGAATCCTAAATAAAGTGAATTTTGAGTCATTCATTTCCACGTGACGCACTGTCAAAATTTCAGCCCTTCAGCACCAGCGGTTGGGGTTAACTCCACTTCATCCCTTTAGGGAATGAATTTCGAAAAATCGCTTTATAGTGTATGTCTACGTCATTATAGGGATGCACTGTCGAAATTTCAGCCCTATAGCTCCAGCGGTTTTGGGTTGACCCCATTTCACCCCCTTAGGGGATGAATTAAGCAAAATCGCTTCTTAGTGGATGTCCACGTCATTATAAGGATGCACTGTCAAAATTTGGGTTTGGGTAAACTCTATTTCACCCCCTTAGGGGATAAATTTCGGAAAATCGCTCTATAGTGGATGTCCACGCCATTATAGGGATGCACTGACAAAATTTCAGCCCTATAGCTCCAGCGGTTTGAGTAAACCCCATTTCACCCCCTTAGGGGATGAATTTCGAAAAATCGCTTTATAGTGTATGTCTACGTCATTATAGGGATGCACTGTCGAAATTTCAGCCCTACAGCTCCAGCGGTTTTGGGTTGACCCCATTTCACCCCCTTAGGGGATGAATTAAGCAAAATCGCTTCTTAGTGGATGTCCACGTCATTATAAGGATGCACTGTCAAAATTTGGGTTTGGGTAAACTCTATTTCACCCCCTTAGGGGATAAATTTCGGAAAATCGCTCTATAGTGGATGTCCACGCCATTATAGGGATGCACTGTCAAAATTTCAGCCCTATAGCTCCAGCGGTTTGGTAAACCCCATTTCACCCCCTTAGGAGATAAATTTCGCAAAATCGCTCTATAGTGGATGTTTTTTTTGTATGCGGCAGTGCTAAACTCAGGAATCACCCTTTGTACTACTAGTCCGTCATGTCATTTGTCACGTCATGGTGCAATGTCTAGCAGCAAGCTTAGTACGGGGGGGGGGGGAATAGGTTAAGCGTTAAGGGTTATGGGGGAGTGGGGGGAGTAGGTTAAGGGTTATGGGGGTGTGAAGGGGTGTTGAAGAAGGTGGCGATGAACCCCGCGTTTGAACTCTTGGATGTTGTAGGAGCTCGGAAATACTGACTGAGAGAGATTATTCCACAGTCGAGTTGTTCTATTAACAAACGAATTCATATCTTGTTGAGTGCGTGAAAGGGGGAGTTGTAGGTAAAGGGAATGAGACGCGTGGGCTAATTTGGTGTTGCGGTTATAAGATTGCCGTGGAGGCAGGGGAGCGTTTATTTCGGAGGAACAGTCGCTATAATAGTAGCGATAACATTTTGTTAGTGCTGCTACATTCCTACGGTGGCTCAAGGGGTCGATGGTGGAGCAGGCGGTGTCGTCATCAATTAATTTAAGGGCCTTTTTTGGACCTTATCTAACCATGCCAAGGTGGTTATCGACACGCCGCCCCAGACGAGGGAGTTATATTCGAGAAGAGGCCGAATGTAGGATTTATAGATAACAGCGCGGGCCGATGGCTGGAGGAGGAACTTGCACCTCTTAAGAAAACCCAAGCACTGGGATGCTTGTTTGGCGATTTGGAATATGTGGTCATTCCATCGCAAGTCTTTGGCTACTGTCACGCCTAAGATGTGTAGGGATGGGTCGGTCTTTAGTTCCACGCCATCCACTGACAAGGATGGTGAGGTGTTGATCTTCTTCTTGGATATAAGACAGTACTTGGTTTTGGAGGGGTTGAATTCGACACGATTCTTTGTTCCCCACTCTAAAATAAGTTCAATGTCGTTATTAATAGAGTTGAACATTATTTCACGATCATCAAGACAGGATCTGGCATGAGTCTGTCTTGTATCGAAGCTGTACGAGTAACGCAGGGTACCGTCATCAGCGAAGCTGAGAAGTGGGTTGGAGGGGATTGAAAGTAGATCATTTATAAAGATAAGAAATAGGGCTGGTGATAAAATTGACCCTTGGGGGACCCCCGCAGAGATAGGGTGGGGTTCAGATTTGATGCCATCCAATACTACCTTAATTGAACCGCCGGAAAGGAAATTCTCAATCCATTTCTGTAAAAGTGAGTCGATTCCAATAGCTTTGAGTTTAGCTAACAAGGCTAAGTGCCAAACTCTATCAAAAGCCTTGGAGATATCCAAAGCAACCAGACTGGATTCACCTGATCCATGCAAATTTCGGCTGAGGTGTTCTGTAAGACAAACTAAAAGATCGCCAGTGGATCTTCTGTGTCGGAAGCCATACTGTCTGTCGTTTATGACTAGGTTGGATTCTAGATATCCCATAAGCTTTTTGTTGATTATCGTCTCCATTGTTTTGGAGAGGATAGAAGTAATTGCTATTGGGCGGTAGTTAGAGGAGTCGCTGGAGTCACCTTTTTTCGGTATTGGCTGTACATGGGCAAGTTTCCAAGAGTCTGGATAGACTCCGGAAGAGTATGATAGGGCAAAAAGTTTGCGCAGAGGTTTAGCCAAAGGTGAGGCGCATTGTTTTAAGACGATAGGGGGTATATTATCGGGTTCAGTGGATTTATTGATATCGAGCTCCTTGAGGCACCTGTACACCTCGCGAGTACTGAAGAAAACCCTGTCCATTAAATGAGCGCTGTGCTCGAGAACCGGGGGTAGCATATCAATTTGGGGTAAAGAAGAATTGGAAGCAAACAGAGATGCTAATAAATCGGCCTTGGAAGGAGTTGTGGATGAAGTGAAATTCTTCTTAATGGAGCTTACCAAGGACCAGAAGTTCTTGCTACCAGAGGTTGCATTAAAGAGTTTACTTCTCAACTTGTTGTCAAATGAATTTTTGACATTCCTGATGGTGACTTTACAGGAATTTCTTAGTTTTATATACTCTACACGGAGCGATTCACTAGGGGAGCTCTTGTAAGCTCGAAAGGCGGCTTCTTTATTTCTGATTGCATTCATACACTCCTGATTAAACCATCTGTTGGGCCTAGCCTTCACAGATTTGGTAGAATGAGGAATGAACAAATGCATTCCTGCCTGTATGATCCTGGTGATACGGATAGCGGCAGAGTTGGCGTTTCTATTCCGGAAACACAGATTCCAGTCTGTAGACTGGAAAAAATTAATAAGCCCCAGCCAATTGGCCTTCCCATAATGCCATACAGTTCTTCGAACTGATTTGGGAGGGGTGGGAAATTCGAATGGGAAGTTAGCGCTGATTAGGCAGTGGTCTGAATTGCCGAGAGGTGAATCAACTTCGACGGAGTAACGCGCTGGATGAGAAGTTAGAAAAAGATCAAGGAGATATCTTCCTTGATCAGCAACATCAGGGACTCTTGTGGGATGATCCACAATTTGATGCAAGCTATTGATGTCTGCAAAGAGCTCGACATCCTTGCCAGAAATACTGGTGCCATTTGAGTAAGTCAGCCATTTAACGTTGTGAACATTGAAATCACCCGCAACGATGATTTCACACTCAGGATTGGACGACAAAAATCCCGAGATTTGTTCGGGGCTTCGTTACTTATGTTAGGGCTTCTGTATAGGAAGCAGAAGAATATGACGTGGCTTTGGAAAATGATTTTAATCCAAAGATAATTAAAATCTGAAGTTGTGCTTGAATGAATTTTATAATAAGCCACGTCGTCCCTAACATAAATGGCAATACCCCTATGGGGGGAGAGATTGTGCACTAAAGTGTACCCCGACACTTGGTAATAACCTAAGTCATTATTGGGTGATATTTGGGTTTCACTTAGTGCGAAGATTGGGGGTTTGTAACTAGATAAGTGGCACTCAACAAAAGAGAAATTCGCTTGAAGTCCACGAATGTTACAAAAGTCAATACCAAAACTTGACTTGTAACGGGACTTCGGTTGCGCGGGATCAATTGCCACGTTCTCGGAAATATTTCCCGGCATTACATTTGCCGCAGCCATCAGAGTCAATAAAATTTGCCCTCGTCAAAGTGTTATGCCTTTTGAGACGGGGCAAATTTCATCGACCGACAGATTTTAGCCGCGGCACCTGCAGGACCGAGATGCGAGAGAGGGTAGGGAGAAAGGGTACTTACTTGCGCCGTTCGTCGGTCCGGTCGTGTCTAGTGAAGGGTGATGGTCCTTCGCGTTAGACTGCGCTCGTTATTGTTTTTTGTCACTGTTTTTTTAGAGTTTTTTTTTGTGCACTTTATTATATTTTTAGTTTTTCACTCTCACAGTTTGTTTTATTATTTCGATTTTATTATGACGCGTTTTTAGGGACCGGAACAGCGCACGTCCGTTCTCCTAACCAAAAAAAAAGTGGATGTCCACGTCATTATAGGGATGCACTGTCAAAATTTCAGCCCTATAGCTCCAGCGGTTTGGAGAAACCCCATTTCACCCCCTGAGGGGATGAGTTTCGAAAAATCGCTTCTTAGTGGATGTCCACGTCATGATAGGGATGCACTGTCAAAGTTTCAGCCCCATAGCTCCAGCTGTTTTGGGTTGACCCCATTTCACCCCCTTAGGAGAAGAATTTCGCAAAATCGCTAGGGATGCACGGTCAAAATTTCAGCCCTTTAGCTCTAGCGGTTTAGGTTGTGCGTTGTCTGTCAGCCAGTTACTTTTTATACAATAGAAAAAAAAGTAAAGAAAAAAATCCCCTAAACTTATTGAACCCCATTTCACCCCCTTTAACCCTTTTTTTCTCTCCATAAAAAGTAGCCTATGTCCGTCTCCAAGCTCTAAACTATATCTGTACCAAATTTCATCAAAATCGGTCCAGTGGTTTAGGCGTGAAAGCGTAACAGACAGACAGACAGAGTTACTTTCGCATTTATAATATTAGTAAGGATTGTGTGCCGTACCGATAAATTGGTCGGGACGCATAAAAGTTCGTTATTCGCCGCGAGTTTGACACCTCTGGTTATTTTGACAGGTTTGAAAAACATTAACGTGTTTGAAGTCCGTTTGATGGAAATTCATATTTTGGTTTGTTTCAAGCGCCTTTTGATCGTTTTCTCCACGTTTGATCAAACCTTATCAGGCTTGCGCAGTAGTGGTAAATAGATTTGGTTTTGAAGCGACTTTTAAAACTGCGCTTCTAGTTTGACGCAATTCTAAAGCGACTTCAAAAGGTTTGGTCAAACTCCATTTCGGGGGCACTTTCCAACCTAATATAGTCCCACTCAATTTGACTTTTTTTTTATAAAAAATCAAGATGACGGCCAAATTTTGCTATGGTGTACCCCAACCCCTTGACCTAGGCAGGAAAGAAAAGCCAGAAGACAACATTTTTAGTACTGTATTGATCGAAAAGTACCAAATAATAGCAATTTTAAGTTAAAAATTGTCTATATCTTCAAAAGTAAAGGCCGTAATATAAAAATTGCCAATTTTGGAAAAACAAATATTTTTTGAAGAAAAGGCAGTTGAAGTTGAAATTTTTGTTAACTATGGGAGTTGGTAAGATGAAACCGTGACTTTCAGTGCAATAGAGAATAAGTAGAAGTATTCTGCCTACACTGGTAACTTATTCATCGAAATGGGTTGTAGATAGGGCTCCGAAAATTCAGGGGATATATGAAACACAAACAAAAAAATTTAACCTATCCTAGCTGCTAAACCGTTACAATCCCTCCACTCATACAACTTTTGTTTGTCTGATCAAAACCGATCAACAGCCGCCCATTTTTTAAACTTAATATATACTCCCTGTGTAACATTTTATATGGTGCATTTCTAGTAAATTTGTTCCAACCCACATTGAAATTAATTTTTCTTTCTTTCTTAAATTACCTTCCCCTAGTTCACTAAATAAAACATAATGACCTTCGGCGATTCTTAAATCCGTAGTCGCGGATTGAATTAAATCAAAAATTCGTACTCACGCGATAATGAAATACGCGATGTCGGATTATCTTAGGCGCATCTGTCGTTCAAATCCGCAGAAAATTTGTGGCGGATCACACTTTTACAGCGCGGAAGAGAGATTTGCGGTTGCGGATTTGAGAATCGCAAAGTGTCAAATCCGCACTCACTTCCGACCCGCCGGATCTGGGAATCGAGGCCAATAGTTTCATTTCATGTATTTCGTATTATTACTTACTTTTCCGGATTGCCATTTCTAGCACTCCAAAATCACGTGGTAACAATGAATGCCCTGACGATAAAAATTTGTGATCAGTTACATCTATTTCGGTGTCACTGGACTAATAATTTTCCCACGCATTAAAACCAACATTGTGTTTCCATTTTGGCAAGTGAAAGCCAAATCTAGATCTTCCTGCATTTTTTTAGCAGTTCGGCAAGTGTAGATATTTCATGTTGGTCTGTCAGGTTATGATGCGAGTTTTCATTTTAATACTAAACACATCCCACTTTTGGCAGGTGTCTTTGCGTGGAAGGTGGAAACTCAAAGTGAATTGTGGTTTACAAAACTCTCCACTTAATTTATATTGGATATATTGTTCCGTAGGTGTACATAGCCATATTGTTTTTATAAAATGAACAATTCATATAACAGGGAGGGGGTATAGGGCGGCGAGACTAAAAGAAAAATATTTTTTTATTTTTTATTAAAAACTGCAGCCATTACCCTCAGATATAATTTCAACCTAGGATAGTCTTGCACCACTTCCAAAATAAACAACTTTCCAATGCCGTTAATCAACAATCTCTCATTGCCCAAATATTAAACAATTGTTTACAGGTAATAATATCATGTTAAGTTTTATCTAGTATCAGTATCTTAATTTTTTCTAAAACGGACTTGTCCGCTCCATGCAACTCTTTTATTATTGCTTCTACATAAAAATGTCTTCTTTGTAGAGCATCAGAAGTGGTTATTTTATAATTAATGTTATTGTTGTATAAATTTGCATCAGTAGGTTGTAAGTACGTAATACAAACGGTTATAAAGAGGCGTATCTTTCCTTTTTATGGAGTAATTAGTTTAGCATTGAACATATATCTTAAAATAGATTTTTTTATTGATGTTCTTAAAAGAGTGCATACAAAGTGTGTAATGACAATGTAATTTGCAATATAAAGTAGTGAGCTTTTATAAAGGACGTTTAAACTGATTTCGAGACCAAAGACGAAGACCTCTACTCATGTTAATCGCTTTATATTTATTTATATGCAAAGAGTCGTATTCTCGTTCCATTCACCAGTTTCTTGTTAACAAAAATTAGTAGGGCGTGTGCGAACCATTGACATATAGAATGGACTGCTTATCGGAAAATTTGTATGGCAAAAATTTTTTTTATATTCATAATAACAGAATTACCCTTCTAACACAGAACGCGCTCCATTTACCACTGTTCCGTGGCTCAGTTAGGGAATGCAAACACAAACTAACAAATATGTATGTATATGTGAATGTAAAACATTCTGAGAAAGAAGCGTGCAACAACAAAGAAGGAGTGGGCCACACCAAGGAGACACGCCACATTTAAAAGATTCTTTTTGGGGATCACTTCACTTGGAAGCATGCTAAAAACATTCATATTTTTATTAACGACTAGTAAAAACCCGGGGGGGGGGGCAAACGGCTAACAAAGACCTCGGAAAGTGGCGGTACCCGATTTGCCACCTCTGCCAAAACCCGAGAAAAGTCACTGCAGACGAACACCTAGCAGACCTGTTAGCAAGTCCTAATCCCACCTCCCCGCGGTGCCCGCTGGGGTACTTCTTCGGAAGGAGCTAACGGGAGATGGGCGAATGGCGAGCTCTCTGCGCCACAAAACAGAGCTTTAAGTCGGTTGGGCTGAGGGTTCGCAACCCGTTCCCATAAAAAATACCATTGCTACGAATCGGCAAACAATGCCTCGGAATCGGATGGACAACACGACGACGACCTTTGCTTTTCGAACAAGGACACGAATCGGATCATGGAATGTGCGAACACTGCTGGCTGAGGGACGGCTGGTTGAAGTCCTCAACGAGATGAATCGATAAAAATCAAAATCATGGGACTTAGCGAGACCAGATGGCCCGATGCGGGGGAACATATCTGCCCAAATGGTGAACCTTTTTATATTCTGGGAGAAACGAAACTGAAAGCCGTAGGAGTGGCGTTGGTGTAATACTCACCAAAGAAGCCAGGTCCAGCCTCATTAGCTGGTCACCAGTTTCTGAGAGGATTATTACCGTGCGCCTGCGTACCAGAGTAAGAAGTACTACGGTAGTCCAATGCTATGCTCCAACTGAAGACGCTGAAGATGACATTAAAGACGAGTTCTATTTGCGGCTGAATGAGGTTTGTCGCTCTATTCCAAGGGGAGACATCATTGTATTAATGGGTGACTTAAACGCACAGATCGGCTGTGACAACACCGGTCTTGAGCAAACAATTGGAAATCAAGGTCTAAGCCAAGTTACCAATAACAATGGTGAGCTTTTCGTTGACTTCTGTAGCTCCCACCAACTCATGGTAGGTGGAACTTACATTTGTCACAAGAAGATACACAAAGAGACCTGGGTATCGCCCAATGGTAGAACGAGAAATCAGATAGATCACGTGGCCGTCAGCCGCAGATGGAGAACTATCCTTGAGGATGTCAGGAGTTTCAGGGGAGCAGACACTGGAAGCGACCACCATTTGGTAGTAGCACCTATTCGCCTTAAAATCGCCGCAATCAGAAACGTACAACGCGATGCTATAAACCGTAGACGGTTCAACGTAGATCTTCTGCGGGAGAGCGTTAAAAAGCGGGAGTTTGATGGAAACCTACAGCAAATATTAAACCAGCACAACGCGTTTCTGATGACACAAATATTGAAAGGCTGTGGAGTAGGACAAAGGGCGCAATATTGACGGCTGCGGAAACGAGTATTGGTTATGTCCAAAGAAACCAGCAACACTGGATCTCGGACACAACCTGGCAAAAAATAGAACGCAGGAGACTGGAAAGGGAATATTCCCAATTACACCGGCAGGTAAAGAGAAGTGTCTGGCGTGATAAAAGGCAGCAGATAAACGAGCTCGCAGAAAAAGCGGAAAACGCGGCAAACACAGGCAACAGTAAGGTGCTGTACCAAATCACTAAACAGCTCTCGGGAAAGCACTCTACTAAAAAGCATGCCGTTAAGAGTGCGGATGGAACGCTGCTGTGCAGCGACGAGGAGCAGCTCCAAAGATGGAGAAATTACTTCTTCGCCTCCCTGAATGGTTCATTTACAAGGAACCTCAGGAAACCAGCAGCAATACACAGCCAATAAGAATTACCACTCGGGCCCCATCCAAGACGGAAATAGTAACCGCAATTCATGCGCTGGCCAATGGTAAAGCAGCTGGAAAATATGGCATCCCGCCAGAATTATTGAAAGCCGATTCAAGACTCATAGCAGATGCGCTTCAGCCAATCCTGGAAATAGCATGGAACACCTGTACCTTTCCGGAGGATTGGACGGAAGGTATCATAGTCAAAATACCAAAAAAGGGGGACCTAACAATATGCGACAACTGGAGAGGCATCCGTTTACTATCTACTGTGGGCAAAATTTTGTCCCATATATTACTATCTAGAGGATAAGTGAGGCAGTAGACCGAACGCTTAGGAGGCAGCAGGCCGGATTCAGGAAGGGCCGCTCATGTATTGATCATATCAACACCCTACGAACAATAGTGGAGCAGTCTACTGAATTCCGATCCCCCCTTTACCTTGCTTTCGTAGATTATGAGAAAGCGTTCGACTCGGTCAATAGGAGCTTTATATGGCAGGCACTACGGCGACGTGGACTGCCTGATAAAATAATAGAATTGATAAAAGCCCTATATAACAATTCCAAATGCAGTTCTCCATAATGGAAAATTATCCGACAGCTTCGAGGTGAGTTCAGGAGTACGACAAGGATGCCAACTTTCGCCTTTACTATTCCTTATAGTAATAAATGTCCTTGTCGGCGCGATAGTAGAACAGGCGGCATACAATTGGGTTTGTTAGACCGCCTTAAGGATCTCGACTTCGCAGATGATTTCTGTTTGCTGGCCCACAGACACCAGGGCCTCAAAAACATGATTAACAATTTGGCAACAGAAAGTAGTCCAGCAGGCTTAAGGCTAAATCCAACTAAAACTAAAGAAATGCGGATAAATGCAAACACCAATGAACGTACTGCGCTGAATAACCGTGACGTGGAACTGGTCGATAAATTCTGCTACCTCGGTAGTATTATTACCGAAAATGGCGGTGCAGAAGAAGATGTCAGTTCCAGAATAAATAAAGCACAATGCGCATATGCATGCCTGTGCATAGTCCGGGATAATAAAAGGGTATAATGAAACATAGAACAAATCTGCAAAACATGATTTTGGGGACATAAAAAACTTTAGAGGTTAATCATCACCTATCAGAAAACTTTTGTACTACGTGCACAACAGATACCTAGCCAATTATATTCAGAATATGACTTGCGCGCGTCGATTTTGACATTCCCAGATAGTTGGCACCCTGAACTTGCCCCATAGCGAACATGGCTTGAGAGGAAGATTGCCAGCACTATAAGACGACACTACTCATTTGATCCTAAAAAGGGCAGTTGCTTGCTGCTCCCCGTTTTCGTGTTTCGTCGTTTTCGGTCATATGTTTATAAACGATGTTCGATGTTTCACTTGTAAGTAATACAACGTTTGTGGCATAACTAAGGAAATCGTCATATATGTCGCTCATTAAAATTTCTGCGTCTATTACGAACTTTCAGACAACAGCCAGCAGCTCACTGTCAAGATTCTTATTAATCTCAGAACATTTTCTATATCCTATGTTGAGGAGAATAGTACTGATTGCGCTCTCACCTTTTGCTTTAAATTACGTTTTTTCAATCTGTTCCTAAATAAGTGATCATTACAGACATGCATCAATATCATCGGCCCACATATCTGTCCGGATAGCCGGCAACATTTGCCCGAAATCTATTCCAATAAAACATTTACTCCCCAAAATATTTGGTTTTTACACCTTAAATCTTGCGGTGTTCTGTCAATATATACTATATTTGCCATGGTACATTCATCCATCGTAGATTTTTCGATTTGTTCCACGGAAGATTTTCCATATGATCGTTTTCGATCGGTATCTTAAACATAGAATGAGCTGTTTTCCTAATGTGAGTAAAGTTGCAGCACTTTACCTATATTCTTATTTTATTAACACTGGGTCTTTTCGCTAGCGCCTCATATATTATATATACTGGCCGGAGCAATGAAAAATTTACGTTCAACAATCTTCTTTACTTTTTAGTTCATTTTTAAATAAAAACATATTTTTAAGTTTTTTAAACTATAATTTTCTACCTTTTAGTTTATTGTATGTTTATTTTGTGGTGACCGATATTTAAAATGAGGTCATCCAGCTTACAATGATATACTCATCATACACTTTTATTTGGTATCCATACCGAGAGCGTTGTAGAAATAGGTAGTGCGCCATTTTGTGTTAGCTGCCATTTTGAATTTGGAATTTTGCTACCCAGCTTCAGTATTCTACTTGTCAAATCCTTTCATTTGAAACTCATACCGATCGCCATGTATATAAAAAAGTAATTTTGTGTTGGCTGCCATTTTGTTCTGGCCGCCATTTTGAAACGGCCATCTTGATTTTTAACTTCCCAGTATAGGAAGTTCTTGTAATCGGTCCGAAAATCGAAATCGAAATTCTCGACGTATTTTCATCTTTCAAGGTCCCAGGAGCATTTTAAGCAAAAAATTGGGAGGAGGTATGTGTGTGTGTGTTTGTGCGTATGTATGTGGTCATTTTTTCCTGCGCGATATCGCGCGAAGCAAAAAAGATATCGACTTCGTTGAGGTGTTGTTCGAAGCGTATTAACCGAAATATGATCTGAAAAGATTTTCATAGAATTCGGTCGAGCCGTTTTTTTGTTTAAGCGGCGTAAGTGATTTTTGTACCTGCACGATATCGCCCGAACCACGAAAGATATTGGGCGCTTTCAGTAATGTAGGATGCGTGCGCAATTGACTTATTCAGTCATTGAAAGCTTCACACTTTCAATTGCTGAATAAGTCATTTGCGCACGCATCCTGCATTACTGAAAGCGCCCATTGACTTACTTGAGATGCCGTTCGAAGCGTATTAGCAACAATATAATCTGAAAACATTTTTATAATATTCGGTCGAGCGGTTTTTGGTTTAAATGACATAAGTGATTTTTGTGCCTGCACGATATCGCGCGAACTATAAAAGATATCGACTTAGTATTAACCAAAGAGAAGAGTATTAACCAACGATTTTCATAAAATTCGGTCGAACCGTTTTTTGTTTCAACGACGTTTATGATTTTTGATGCTCAGAAAAAACTTTCATAATATTCGGTCGGGCCTTTTTTGTTTAAATAGATAAACTTCGGCTAATTGTCAGATAGACCTTAAATTGACAAGTTTTGCTAATATCTAATAAACTCGATGAAATGAGACCCGTTCTAAACGAAGTGATCGTTTTTGGGTTCTGCACAGCGATACAAAACATTACTTGTCAACATCCGACAGCCTTTCAAAATCATTTTTTTTTTTTTTTTATATGAAAAAACCAAGCTTAGGTGTAACCCTTTGTACTACCAGTCCGTCATGTCATGCAAAAATTTCGTTACCCTTTACAAACAGCGCGAATTTTTCAAACCTTGGATTAGCACTTTTTGACGGGGAATTGTTTTCTACGCGTTATACAGTTTCAGGAAATTTCGGTTCATCCCGGGATTTCCAGTAGTTACCGCAAAATTTGTTCTTTTTGGTCAAGTCTGACAAGTACTTAACAGTTACAGTTTTGCTAATATCTCCCGAAAGCTTTGGAATTTCCAAATGAAGTCATTCGCTTCTCAGTTTGTCAACGGCGCTTAAGCACGCTCAATACGAATTTGAACACCCGTTTTAGTGCAGCGAACGAAATACGGAGGAAATGTTTGTTTGCTAACGTTCAGGAAAAACAAATTCTCTAGAAAAATCTTGTGGATTTACTACTATTATAGTTGTTTGAACTAGCTTCTCTCGGGATTACTTTGTTCAGTTCTGATACTAGCCAATTTTCCACCAGTGCTAAATGTATAACAATTTTGTAAGAAGTCAGTTTATTCCATCTTCGTTCATCATACTGGGAAGTTAATCGTGTGGACCGAATTGGTCAAACCACATCCCAATCCCAACTAGTTTTACAAAATGGTCAGATTGCATTGTCACGTGAACTGTATGTGTGTGCAAAATTTGAAGCTGATCGGTTATATGGAAGTGGGTCAAAATCAATTTTCAAGATTTGTCTACAGACATACTTCAATACATACATACAAGTAGAGTTAATATATAGTGTATATAAATAGCCTAAACCCTGCCCGCTAAAATACTGAATCTTCCAGTGAAAGTCCCATCCCAATCGGATTAGCCGTTTCCAAGATTAGCCCGAACAGACAGACATACAGACAGACAAAAATTTTAAAAATGCGTGACTTCGTTTTAAAACCATGAAAATAACCATATGAAATTAAAAAACACAATTATTTTGGAACCACAGACAGACACTCCAATTATATTTATATAGATTAATAGGTTCGCAATTGCCATAATTGGTTTTAGAGGAGTTAGTATGGAAGAGAGGTCCACCCCTCAAGTTATAATTTCATTCAGTAGCCGATGAACGGATATGACGCCAGCAACCTCGCGACGTTTTTGTTTTCATAAGGCGGAAGGATAAGTAGGTCATCCTAAGGAAGATGTCTGAATACGAAACGAACAGACTTCCTTTGCACCGATTCGACTCTTTCAGCTTCGGAGGAGTAGTGAGGAGACCACGCCTGGGAGGCGTGTTCTAGTAAAGGCCTAACTAAGGACATGTTCAGTCATGAAGGGGTTGTTAAATTCCCTGGACCTCCTTTTTATAAATCCCAAGACTGAACTCCCCTTGGAGGAAATACTTGGCGTGAGTGGAAAAATCTTACTTTCAAACCTAACCTCCAGGTCGATTGCAGAGTTGATGCGGTAGACTATGTTGTTAAGGAAAGTACAGTCATAAGCTAACGGACCACGTTTTCTGCAGAAAGTCATGACCTCACACTTACTAATATTAAGTACTAGGTTATTGTTGCAACCCAAAAATAGAAGGTGTTTAGGTCAAATTTAAAAAGTTTGCAACCCTAGATACTTCTCATATGACGGTAGAGTTTAATGTCATCAGCGTAAACAAGGACTTTATAATTTTTTAACAAGACAACAATGTCATCAATTAATAGAATTAAAAGAAGAGGCCCAGGGTGACTGCCTTGCGGAACACCAGAGGACGCTTCAATGTTTCTAGACTTGGCTCCGCGGAATAAAACCTGGGAGGGTTCCTGTTGGCTAAGTACAACTAAACCCATTCCACAAGAGCATGGGGAAAGCCATTTTTTTCAGTTTGAGAACTATAATAGAGTGAGAGAGCTTGTCAAAAGCCTTACTGAAGTCAGTGTAAACACACTCGTTATGGCAGCCGGTATTAAAGCCTCGAACTTGTGAGAAGAGAACTGAAGTAGATTAGTAGCAGGGGAAAGACCTGCCTGAAAACCTAGTTGAGATAAGTCTCTTCCAGATAGGGGAGATATGAGAATAAACAATAGCTTCGAAGAGTTTTGGTATACACGATAGCTTCGCAAAACGTCTATAATTAGATATTTCGTTCTTTCTACCGAGGGCCCCTGCACAGGATTTTAGAATAGCAGGAGGAATACCGCCAGGACCAGACGAGATATCATGTGAGAGTTCATTAATATGTTTCAAGATTTCATACCTACATGTATATGTAGTTATAGAGATATAATAGTTGTGTCGCAAATCTCAGATGGATTGGTGCTGAAAGAGTTCTCATGTTAGGGTAATTATCAGTTTATTTTTAGTGTTGATAAATTTATCTTTCATAGTTGCTGTTCATCACTGCACTCTAACGAGGAAAATAGATTGTCAATAGTATAAAGGGCATTTCTTGAGCTTCTAGTCTTCCACATAAAAAAAAAATATTACTGAGGTATTCCTTATAGAGTTTCGGAGACAACTTTAGAGGCATAGTAGGTATACAGGATGCAAAGGTTTTGTACAGAACGTTCAGGGCACTTCCAGTCCGAGATAGTTACGGCAAGTTCGTATTTAAAAACACTACCTGTTACTCCCCTTATCTCGCTGGTGACAAACAAATATTTTATGTGAAAGTCTAAGCTCAGATGTCTTTATAGTACCAGTCCGTCATGACGTTCATGTCATGGTGCAATTTCTAGTAGTAAGCTAGTTCGAAGGATCGCAAAAGGAGAATATAAGTTAATAATAGTTTACGAAATAAAATAAATTCTTATTTTACAGCCTCAAAGTGTTACAACAGGGGTGTACATACTCAATTGATGAAACTTTTATCACAATTTTTTTTAAATATATGGCGACAATAATAACAAACCATTCATTCAATCACACTTCATCGAATACTGCTCCCCAAACAATAAAATGCTGTTAGGAGAAAACGGCTTTACAAGAATAACATTGCTTTTGTGCCTAACCATTTATGTAGTAATTGTATAAGCGATCGATTTGAAAGAATCCGGGACCGGTTATTCCAACAGACTCACCCACACTCTCCACTTGTTCTTCTACCTACTAATTTGCTCGCATCCAGAGCATTACAGAAACTTCTAAAAATTATCGTCATACACAGGTATTAGGCGCAATAAACCCCAGCAACTTATTTATGAATAATTTAATTTAGTTTGTTTTTTTTGGCTCTGTAACGCCAAACGTGTTTCAGTTAATATTGCTAAAATATATTACGTAATGCGTCTACACTGATTCTGTTTTGATTACAGATCCTAAATTAGAGGCTTCTTTCTGCATGTCCGATTTTAACTGGCGGTAGGGTGATTTATTTAATCGTTTTTTGCTTGAGAAACTATAAATTCAACAAAAAATATTTATATTTATAGAACGGAGCTCTCTGCACTTAAATGAATCACAGCAGTCAGTGAAATTTGGAGATTGGTTTGGGCAAGATTAATAAATAAATTATCTCGATGACTCTACTAACTTTTTTTGTTACAATTTTTAAATGAAGAGAAAGAATTGTCTAAAGAAGGAGCTATAAAATTAAAATATCCTAAGTTAACTTCCAACATCTAACTTGCATCTTTCAACAATCTCCAGAGAAAAGACTACTACTGTGTGCAGTTTATTTTGAAAGTGCCATAAGGCCACACTATTTTTAAATCGAATTATTTTGACTATTTGCCGCCCACTATTTTCGAAATTAAATACAAGGGGTTCGGAAATCCGAAAAAAAATCGAAAAAGCCTTAAAAAATTAAAAATAAAACTTTTTCCTTAAATTTACATGCTGTTTTCTAATTTTTCCGCAGAGCAAATAGGCCAGTCGGCGAGGCATTTTTATGCCCATTTTAGAATTTGGATTATTGGAATCGCTTCGTTTGAGGGTGTAGTTTAATACCCTAGGTTTTCCCACAATTTGGTTGACCGCATAAAATAGGCACTTTTTGTATTTCTTTCAATATGTCCGTTCCTGCTAACTTTTAGTATAACATATGCTTTGGGAAAACTCTTCGTTATGAAATTCGTTTTTTAAAAATTCCAATGGGATTTCATTTTCATTTCATTAATTTTCTAAATGATTTTCCCAATTATAAGCCGATCTTACAAAAAAAATCAAGTAACGTGATTTGAAAACTTTGGAAGCTATTTACAGGATCACACCTTGCACTTAGGGATTTTTAACAGAGCTTTTTTTTAGAGAACTTCTTAACGAAGAGCTTTCCCAAAGCATATCTATCTTCTATCTACCAATCTATCTATCTTCTTCTTCTATCGATCCTAATATCTAAATCTATCTATCTATATTAATAAAAGAAAGTGTCTGTCCGTCTGTGTGTCTGCTTGTACGTACCGTCACGCTTTGGAACCAAACTAGAAGAGATAGAAATATGATTTTTTTTTTGTAAATGCATGGATACCCCAACAGGTGGAAGGGTATCAAATGAAAGGGTATTACGAGTAGAATACAATTAGCTGTGCGGCATTATTCCAAATTTAAAATGGCGGCCACACAAGATGGTGGAAACTTAACTAAATAAAATATAACCTACCAATTTGAAATTTTACACAAATGCATAATTCACAAGACAATGCAATCGAGCCATTTTGTAAAAAAGTCAAAATGGCGTTTCCAAGATGCCGGCTAAATTTTACTATTGTGCTCCCTGATCCCCCTTCATGGGTATTAAATGCCCAACTAACAAACTCTCCAGAGAAAAACTCTTGCAAATTGTGAAATTATCTCATAAGACTCTCTTAACACCCTTCGATACTCTCAATAACATAACTCTTGTAATAAGAATTATATTAAGTCTCATAGTAGTATTGTTATGAGATAATAAAACTACTAGGGTTACTAAGTCTTTCATTCTCATAATGACTCATCATTCTGAATATGTTTGGCTAGGTGTCTTTTTCATCATCGAATCTTAACAAAGTTGTAACATACTCTAAAATTTTTTAAGTATCCAAAATCAATTTTTGTAGATTTGTCCCTTTTTCACTATACATTTTTCCTACCGCGACTCATAATCTTTTCTATCGAAAGGCGTTGCAATGCACACGGGTTTTTCTAGTGTTATACTAAAAGTTAGCAGAAACAGACATATTGAAAGAAATATAAAAAAGTGCCTATTTAATTCACAATAAGTTAATTAAAAAGTTATGCGGTCAAACAAATTAGGGCAAACTTAGGGTATTAAACTACACCCCCAAACGAAGCAATTCTAAAAATAATCTCGCTTATGGGCCAGGAATGCATTTTTTTGGCTCTTTTCCCCTTCTGGCCGACTAGCCTAAAAGTAACTTTCCGTCGCACAGTGGGGCTCGCTCAAAGAAGGTTCTGCTCAAAACTCAAATTTCAAAATTTGGATATTTTTCAAAAAAATTGTATCATCGTAGTTGTTATAATGTATCAGATCACGTGTAAAAATATTAAGTCGCTGACTGCTATTAGTCATCGAGCGCATGAGATTAAGTTCATAGTTTAGGCAAAATAATACTTCTGCGAAAAAGGAGTGCCAGTTTATGCGCGATATAAAAACATTAATTTCTAACGTTTAACGATAAATGTAAGTGTATTTTGTCGGTGATCAAGCAAGGTACGATTATTCTTATTTAATTTTGTATTATATTATAAGTTCATTGGTTTCTGATACAGGGCTTAAAATTTGTGGTGGTGTATATTTTTTCGCAGGGGGTTTTTTTAAATGACATTTTTTCGAAAACGCGCAAAGTAAATTTGCAAAAGTTAAAGTAACAGAAGAGTTCGAAGTACGACAAGTTTTTAGACAAGGGATAACCTGGCGCCCAATACTAACTTGGCACTAGAATGGGTGAAAGGAAAAGTTCATCAATAGCAGCACAGTCTGTACAATTACTTGGATAAGCGGTACTTTATGACCGCAAAAGAAGTTTATGTCGAATTAAAGGAGACGGTAAAGGATATAATACATACAATACTTAAGTGTTATGCATTTTGTATTTAACAGATGTTATTGAAATTTACTATAGCTGGATCCGGTCCTCTTGTTAGAGGGGTTGGGCGTTGGGCTATCAATCGGTGGCCGTAAAAAACACCAGTTAAGAAACATATAATTAATATAGAAAATAAAAAATTTTGTGAACATTTGGAAACCTCTAAAATATTAGCATCCATATATTCTTTACATACTTTACATTCGTAAAAGCTTCGCTTCTTTCGGGGGTCCCGCGATACCTCTACTATTTTTGAAGTAAAACTTCTTTAGGGACGTTTGCTTAAAAAAATTTACATGAGAGTGAATCAATTTCATTCGTGTAACGCTCTCACACATGAAAAATCGTCAGAACTTTCGTATAACGATGGGAAAGGGGCGGACGGGGTACAAGAGACGATGATACTCGGGGCTGTGGCTGCAACAGTTAAAATACATTCTGCTTTGCTGCATAGATTTTCTGGCATGTTAGCTACGTTGTCGCCCAGACTTTGCTTTATCTCATTATAGGAATACAAATTCACCATTCTGTAGAGGTGAATTATTTCAGATTTTTCTTGTGGTTTGGTCACTGGCCGGGCTTATGCCGCGGAGTTGACTGACATGTTGGAAGCGGCATATACGAGAAGAATTTTCGGCGGTGGTTTGGGTGCTTAAAATACCAAAAGGGAGTGGTGATCTTTAGGGACGTTTGCTTAAAAAAATTTACATGAGAGTGAATCAATTTCATTCATGTAACGCTCTCACACATGAAAAATCGCCAGAACTTTCGTATAACGATGGAAAAGGGGGTGGACGGGGTACAAGAGACGATGACACTCGGGGCTGTGTGTGCAACAGTTAAAATACACTCTGCCTTACTGCATAGATTTTCTGGCATGTTAGCTACGTTGTCGCCCGGACTTTGCTTTATCTCATTATAGGAATACAAATTCACCATTCTGTAGAGGTGAATTATTTCAGATTTTTCTTGTGGTTTGGTCACTGGCCGGGCTTATGCCGCGGAGTTGACTGACATGTTGGAAGCGGCATATACGAGAAGAATTTTCGGCGGTGGTTTGGGTGCTTAGAATACCAAAAGGGAGTGGTGAATTAAATGTGTGAGGTGCTGTTGTTTAAAATTGGCACCCACTTCCCCTTTAGTGAGATGTGCTGGACCTTTCCCCTTTTTAAATTACAATTTTTTTAACTTGCACAAATCGACGAATCGTTTATGTCAAAACATTACACTGTTGTGAAAACCGTTCCTGATATGTTTTTTGGGTCGCTGATTACGAAAATCAGGGGCGGGTTCGTGTATGGCGAACGACGATAGTCGAACGAAAAAAAATTGAAGTCGAAAAATTTTGGCGACGAAAATTTTAGCGTTCGCGTAAGTCGAAAGAAAATTGTTCGTGACCTAATGCAAAAACTCGATAACCCAAGACCTTTCGAGTGCCTTTCGTCGGCTTCAGGCGAACATTTTCAATTTTTTCGACTTACGCGAACCCGAGACGAAAAAAAATTTTCGTTTTCGACATACACGAACTGGCCCCAGGGTCCCACAGTCTCAAAATATGGATGTCACCTTTAAATATGCTTAAAAATTCCCATTTTTAAGTGTTTTCGCGATGATTTTAATTATAATCAAAAACAATCTAATAAAATACATTTTTTGCAACATTTATATTCAAAAGTGGTTGATTTATAACAAAGCAAATTTTATGATAAGGGATAATAGTAAAGGGCTGAAACTATCCCTACATCGACTGAAAATATAAAGGTTTGTAAAAAATGTTTTTTTAACTTTATGCTTCGAATTCGGTTTAATCAGCCAAAATAAATTATTTTCAACTACGCCTAGAAAGAAGAATTTGAAAAAAGGTTGATTGCATATCTTTTTGCTCCCTTTAAAAATAATTGGCTCCCTAAAAGATTGTATGGGACGAAGTAATCAGGTAATTGGCTAGTAGTCCATTCAAAACGCGCGTTATGGTGTTCCAAAATAACACCGTTAAGAAAATCGAACCCTAAACGTTTTTGGGGTCGCTGATCACGAAAATCGAGGTCCCGCGGTCCTAAAATTAGGGCGTCACCCTTAAAAATGCAAAAAACACCCCTTTTTAGGGGGTTTTCGCGATTATTTCAGTAATAATGAAAACTGATGCGATGAAATGCACTTTTTTTAATATTTATTTGCGAAGGTGGTTGATTTATACTAAATTAAGGCGAACTTAATAGTAAGGGGTACTCCTAAAGAGTTGAAAGTACCCCTAAATTGGCGAAAAATGGCAAAAATTGTAAAAAAAATTTTCTCAAGTTTATGCTTCAAATTTGATTGTGGGCGTACTGTCAGGCAAAAATAAATTATTTTCAACCCTTAATAGGTTAAAACTACCCCTACAATATAGTTCATTGAAAACTAGGTGGGGGTGTGCCAAAATAACACCGTCAAGAAAATCGAACCCTAAACGTTTTTGGGGCGCTGATCACGAAAATCTAGGTCCCGCGGTCCTAAAACATGGGCGTCCCCCTAAAAATGCAAAAAACACCCCTTTTTGTATAATCGTACATCACATTACATTCCTCACTAAATTAGTTTATAACTTCAACTTCCAAGTAACTGCAATTAAAATTTACTAAAAAACAAATTCGGGTGCAATATCTTAATTTTATTACCTTGCCTCCGTTTTTACCTGCCTAAATGTCATTGTAAAAAAACGGACCACCCCATTAAGCAGAAGTACCTCAAATAAATTAGGGTACATATTTCGCAATTATTGTGTGATTGTCGTTTCTACAATAATGCAGAGTTTATTTAAAGATTACACGAAATGAAATATTTCTCAATATAGTTTTTATTTTTTAACTTCCCAGTATAGGAAGTTATTGTAATCGGTCCGAAAATCGAAATCGAAAATTTCAACGTATTTTCATCTTTCAAGGTCCCAGGAGCATTTTAAGCAGAAAATTGGGAGGAAGTATGTGTGTGTGTGTGTATGTGCGTACGGATGTGGTCATTTTTTCCTGCACGATATCGCGCGAACCAAAACTGATGTCGACTTCGTTGAGGTGTCGTTCGAAGCGTATTAACCGAAATATGATCTGAAAAGATTTTCATGAAATTCGGTCCAGCCGTTTTTTTGTTTAAGCGACGTAAGTGATTTGTGTACGTGCATGATATCGCCCGAACAAAACCACGAAAGATATTGACTTACTTGAGGTGCCGCTCGAAGCGTATTAGCGACAATATAATCTGAAAAGATTTTTATAATATTCGGCCCAGCGGTTTTTTGGTTTAAATGACTTAAGTGATTTTTGTACCTGCACGATATCACGCGAACTATAAAAGATATCGACTTAGTTGACGTGCCGTTCGAAGAGTATTAACCAAAATATGATCTGAAAAGATTTTTATAAAATTCGGTCCAGCCGTTTTTTTGTTTAAGCGGCGTAAGCGATTTTTGTACCTGCACGATATCGCCCGAACCACGAAAGATATTGACTTACGTGAGGTGCCGTTCGAAGCGTATTAGCGACAATATAATCTGAAAAGACTTTTATAAAATTCGGTCCAGCGGTTTTTGGTTTAAATGACTTAAGTGATTTTTGTACCTGCACGGCACCGCGCGAACTAAAAACTATATCGACTTCATTGAGGTGCCGAAAAACATTAATACATCAATTTTATATACATTTTCGTCATCCTAATCTTGTAAGTGCGCACATTTAGTTTGAAATTTTAGCGAAAATATTGATAAACAATTGCGACAAATTCTCGGTATTATAGATATTATTCTATATTGCCTATTGTTCATTTATTATTAAAATATCCAATCATGTATTCAACATCCATCATACTGGGAAGTTGATCGTGTGGACCGAAAGGGTCGAACCCACATCCCAGCTAGTTTTCTCTTTAGGGGTGGTACAAAGGGGCTTATAGTGAAATGTTCCAAATGTTATAATGATTACAAATGGAAAATAAAATTTAAATGTAAAACAATAAATTTTAATTTGTTTCATTTACAATTTTAATGTGGTGGTAGTTGTACCCCCTTAAGAGTTGAAAAAATTAATTGATTTGCTGATAATACCTTTTGAACCAAATTTCAAACAAAAAGCAAAAAAAAAATTTCCAATTTTTTTATATATCTAAAGTTTGTTTTTATTATAGTAGGGGTAGTTTTAATCCCTTAAAGCCTGAACTACATTGAAAAGCAGTGCAGTGCACACCGCGCAGTGATATTTAGACTTCTTGAAATTGAATGTAGCAACTCACATTAATTTCACTGCTTTGCACTGCACTGCACTGCGCTGCCTTGTCTTAGGCTAATTTCTAAAAAACTGCTTCGCACTGCATGCCAATTTCTAAAAAACTTAATATGAAGTTGTCATTGCCATTGTTGTCAAAATGGATGACGAAAAATTTAAAGAATTAGTGAGAAATAAAGACTTTCTTTACAACAATAGTCAAAGGACTACCATAAAAATTATAAAAGAAGAGTCAATGTCAAAACACTGCTTATGCAATGTAATTCCCCATGCGTTCTCTAACAAACCACTGCAACATACTGCACAGTGCTGCACTGCGCTGCTTTTCAATGTAGTTCAGGCTTAAGGGTTGAAAATAATATATTTTTGCCTGACAGTACGCCTACAATCGAATTTGAAGCACAAACTTGAAAAAAAAATGTTTACAATTTTTGCCATTTTTAACCGATTTAGGGGTAGTTTCAACCCTTTAGGACTACCCCTTACCATAAAGTTCGCCTTAATTTAGTATAAATCAACCACCTTCGCAAATAAATATTAAAAAAAGGGCATTTCATCGCATTAGTTTTCATTATTACTGAAATAATCGCGAAAACCCCCTAAAAAGGGGTGTTTTTTGCATTTTTAAGGGTGACGCCCTAATTTTAGGACCGCGGGACCTCGATTTTCGTGATCAGCGACCCCAAAAACGTTTAGGGTTCGATTTTCTTAACGGTGTTATTTTGGAACACCCCCCCCCGCGTTTTGAATGGACTATAGGTGGCCATAAAGGGTGCCAATACCATACTCAAGTAGACTGGCTCCCGTTCGTGAAGGTAAAGCGGCTCGCGTAGGTAAAACTTCATTGTATGTGGTTGGCGGACTACTTGGTAAAACAATACCTGGGTGTGGAATAGTCTATGCTGATGCGGATGCAATTATTAATGATCATGAATGTAGCGGGAGCGGAGCATGCATACAGCTGGTGACATATCCAAGCATACATGCGTTCAATTCGTAGATAAATAATATAGAAGTGTGTGTATTCAAATGCGGCCTGACGGAATGTTCCATGAATGGAATGCATGCCACGCAAAGGTCGGACTACTTTTAACTTTTTCTGTAATGCCGCATTCGAAATAGCACACACAAATATGCACAACAAACACATGCACCTTGCATGCACTCGTTACTTAGATTTTCGGGCTATGTGCGAAAGCCGGGACGGAAAAAACTATGCAATTTTATAAGCCTCTGAATGCAATGCATGTACGCTTGCATATGTCACCAGGTTACTTCCATGAGGCGAATGTTTAGATTTTCGTGCCTGTGGCGGTAGTATCCATGACTGTGGCGGAAGCGTGCATACCCATGTGGGATGCGCACTTATATGCTATACGTACATACTAGGTGCACCGCGTGTATGCTTTTAAGAAAATTAGCCAATAAAAATTATTTTTACTCGGTTACTTTTAGGTTTTAATGTAAATAGGAATTCATAAATATTGATATTTTTAAATAGAATTTGTATCAAGTCCGCCAGTAGATTCGTCACTATTCTTCCTGAATCTGTCGTTGGCCTGAATTTTCTCAAGCGTACTATAGATCCGACAGACTTTCCACTATATCTATTGCATATTACTAGCCGTTGGGCATAAAAGTTTTACTTCTAAAGTGTGGTCTTAAGCACACTCATATTTTTTTATATAGCCGTTCATTTTTCATGAACATATGCGTGGGACAAGAAAATATATTTCCCTCCGAAAGGGATTATTTTTAACTGAAACATATTTTGAACGCCATTAACATAATTCGTTAAAACTCAAAACAATAACCAACTAGTTTGGATGTTGGTTTGACCCCTTCGATACACACGATAAACTTCCCAGTATAATGAGCGTAGTCGGAATAAACTGACTTCTTAAAGCGGGTATTGGAATTCGTATTGAGCGTGGTGAAGCGCCGCAGATAAACTGGGAAGCGAATGACTTTATTTGGAAATTCTAAAGCTTTCCGGAGATATTAGCAAAACTAATTAATTTAAATTACTTGTCAGACTTGACCAAAAAGAAGAAATTTTCGGTAGCTACCGGAAATCCCGAGATGAACCGCGGTTGCCCGAAACTTTAGGACGTAGGAAATAATTCCCCGTCAAAAAAGTGCTGATCGAAGGTTTGAAAAATTCGTAATGTTGGTAAAAGGTGACGTAATTGTTGCACGATTTTTAAAGGTTGTCGGATTTTGACAAGTGATGTTTTGTTGGAAAGCTATCGCTGTGCAGAATCCAAGAAAGATCACTCCGTTTAGAGCGGAACTCATTTCATCGAGTTTATTAGATATTAGCAAAACTTATCAATTTAAGGTCTTTCTGACACTTAGCCGAAGTTTTTCCATTTAAACAAAAAGGCCCGACCGAATGGTATGAAATTCTCGTCGTTAATACTCCTCTTTCGGCACCTCAAAGAAGTCGATATAGTTTTTCGTTCGTGCGGTATCGTGCGGGTGCAAAAAATACGAGCGACGTTTAAACAAAAAAACGGTTCAACCGAATTTTATGAAAATCGTTTCAGATCATATTTCCATTGATACCCTTCCATCGACACCTCAACGAAATCGTTATTACATATTACATACGTAGGCACACACACACACACACACCCACACACATACTTCTTCTCAAAAATTTGTTTAAAATGATATTGTACTTAAAATTGCCTAAAACATATAGTCCATTCAAAACGCGCGTTATGGTGTTCCAAAATAACACCGTTAAGAAAATCGAACCCTAAACGTTTTTGGGGTCGCTGATCACGAAAATCGAGGTCTCGCGGTCCTAAAATTACCTACTTAATTACTACCCCTTATCATAAAGTTCGCCTTAATTTAGTACAAATCAACCACTTTCGCAAATAAATATTAAAAAAGTGCATTTCATCGCAATAGTTTTCATTATTACTGAAATAACCGCGAAAACCCCCTAAAAAGGGGTGTTTTTTGCATTTTTAGGGGTGACGCCCTAATTTTAGGACCGAGGGTCCTCGATTTTCGTGATCAGCGACCCCAAAAACGTTTAGGGTTCGATTTTCTTAACGGTGTTATTTTGGAACACCCCCCCGCGTTTTGAATGGACTAATATTGAAAAGTGAAAATACGTTGAAAGCTTCCAGAAGTGATCTGGTCAATTTTGTTGGCCAAAAAGTCGAATGCAACAATTAAAATTTGTTTTAAAATTACAATTTTGCTTTATTTTGATACAATTCAATTTATAATGAAAGAATAAATGACCAAAAAAACTTTCCACTATTCTTCACCACACTTGAGCAAAATTGAGAAAAATAATAAAAATAACGATTACCGTACAGGCTTGAATGCCGCAAAAAATGATTCAAGATGGCTGGAAAAGTGATTTTTACCCTGAAGAGTTAATTTCATTATATCTTATGGTATTTTTACTTCCCGAAGGTTATTAATTGCTGTATTTGGTTTATGTGATTCGATAATACACAGAGCATTTGGAAAATATTAAAAAATTCTTTTTTTTTGTATTGTTTTTTATGCCTATTTTAATAGGGTACCGTTAATTATAAACGGCTACATTGTAAAATAATAATACTTAGTTACAACTTGCAGACAAATTTCTTGCCGTACAGGAATGATCTTACCTCGAAGAAATAATAATAGTTTAA
The DNA here is from genome assembly GCA_949987705.1 of Thereva unica. Classification (NCBI taxonomy): domain Eukaryota; kingdom Metazoa; phylum Arthropoda; class Insecta; order Diptera; family Therevidae; genus Thereva; species Thereva unica. The sequence goes on from OX465284.1 coordinate 67,101,395, forward strand.
AAATCTTAAACTTTTTGCTAGCGCTCCACGCTTTTTACAATTCGAAAGGTAGGTAGCTAATTGTATTCTACTTGTCATATTATTTCATTTGATACTCGTGTCGGGGGTTGGGGAGCGCAATTGGTAAATTCGGCCGCCATCTTGAAAACGCCATCTTGTTTTTTACAAAATGGTAGGGTTGCATTAACACGCTTACTATATATATGTGCAAAATTTCAAATTGATCGGTTATATGGAAGTGGGTCAAAATCAAGTTGCAAGATTTGTTTACATATTACATACCTACACATACAGGTGAAGCTAATGTGTATAAAAATAGGGTTCAACTCTCAAATGCAGCTAGTTGTTTATATATATGTTTATTTAGTAGACGAAACAGTAGTTAAAAATTAGTTGACTAGTATTTTGTTGTCGGTGCCGGACAGTTTGCCGTACATGCTAAGCTGTACGAAGGGCATTATTGATCGAGTTCCCTCTCCATAAATACAATATAATACAACGAAGTCGATACCAATAGCTTGGAGTTAGAAAATAAGGGTGCATCAAAAAACTATCTAAACATCCATACCACACTTACCAAAGCGATGCAAACTTCGGTTGATCTCCAATCAGGGACGGCGCTTTCATAGGTGCAAATGGTACACTTGCACCGGACAGAATTTAAAAAATTTAAAACTTTGAAAAAAAAAAAAGAAAAAAAAATTGAAAAGTATTCCCATGCCTTCATTTTCATATATTAAAAGAGCTTCAAACAGTGTTTGCCTCACGCATTGCCCTTCACTGCTGTGCACCGGGCGCAAAAAATCCAATCGCCGGCCCTGTCTTCATTTAAGACATTCCTTCTAATTATTGTTTAATATTTCGTTGAATTCTTTAGGTACTCCATACTTATTGATTACTATCCCTTGGTATTTGGAGTAACTCCGCTGTCATCTGGTCCCAAATCCAATGTGTGAAAGGAGGAGGTTGGTCGCCCTGCCGAATTGACCGAAAAAACTAGGCAAGAAACCGCTTCTTTAAAGCGGCACCGACAGCGACGTGTCCGTTGCGGAGACGTCCCGCTTGGATCGCCAGCTAACGGATCAGTGATATCTCCTGCAAGGGCAATTCAGTCCTGGGATTTATAAAAAGATGGTTAAAGGAACTCAACAACCCTCTGATAACTAAATACTTGTACGTATCCTTGGCTAGGCCTTTGCTTGAATACGCCTCCCAGGTATGGTCTCCTTACTACTCCTCCCATGTTGGTAGAATCGAATCGGTTCAAAGAAAGTTCGTCCGGTTTGAACTCAGCCACCTCCCGTGGGATGACCCACTTCTTCTTCCGCCTTATGAAAGCAGACTTAAATTACTCAACTTAAGCTCTCTCCTTAAGTGTCGCGAGGTCGCTGACGTTATATTCGTTTAGCGGCTGATGAATGATAAAGTGGGCTCAGGTTTCTTAAGAAGCCGCACGTCTTTTAGAGTGAATAACTACAACCTGAGAGGTGATCCTCTCCTGCACATTTATTCCTCTAATACTAATTATGGCAAGTTCGAACTGGTTTATCGCATGCTCATAAATACTAACAAAAATAGGAGTGTGTTTAGCCTGCTAAGTAGTGAAGCTATCCTTAAAAAGCTCTTCTCAATTTGACGTGACTTCCTGCCCCACTCCCTTTTTGTTTTTGCATGCTTCTCTGTTTGATGGTTTGTAATCTTATATGTTATCTAATATTTTATGCTTACATGTCTCAGCTGAGCCACGACTGCAGTGGTAAATGTTTCTCAGCCCTGCTGAGAAGTGCACCTTCTAAGCTAGAAGGGTAACTCTATTATTACTATTATTAACAAAGAAGAAGAATGTATTTGGAGTAATTGGTAATTAATTATCATTGATTGGTAGTTAGATTGCTGTAGTCACCTTATTTCAATATGGACTGACCATGATTTACTTTTTAAGATTGTTGATAAGCTTCGAAGAAGTATGATTGGACAAAGAGCCATTATTTTATACTTAATATAACCCGAACAAACCCCTTCGTAACATAGCAATGTCGAGGCCAAATAAGTTGGTCTTGAATCTATCTTGAAATTAATCACCTGCAATTAAATAAAGGGTCTTTTAACCACGGTCGTATATACGTCTAGGTCTGACAACTCGTTGCCCAAACCCGTAACTGATACTCTTATTCCTTTTGGAGCTTCTTGATTTAGACTGCAGATGGCGTGTTTGTCGGCAAGGAGAACGGGTTTTGACAGCGGTAACATTGAAGATTATTTCTCAACTTATGATGTCGAAAAAGTCATTCGTCCCTCACTTATAAAGATAGTTAAATGATGTTTTGATATATTTTGATACATAAAAAAGGCAGTTAACTGTAACACCGGCTTTACACATTCAACTTTGCATTCCACTTTTTGACGCTCAATTCTGTCGCTCTGTCTACACATTTTCAACTTTTCAAGAAGAAGATCGAAAATCTCGGTTGTCACTGTACACTCATATTCATACATATTCGCAAACTCATAAAAATGTTTAACGAAAATACAAAAGTTGAACGCAAATTTCCATTCCATTCTGAGCTGCTTTCCATTTTCCTTTCAACTCTAGTCTGTTTCAAACTTTGCATTAGAGTGAAAGAGAAAAAAAGTTGAACGTCAAAAAGTGGAATGCAAAGTTGAATGTGTAGAACCGATCTAAAACTTAATTAATAATGTTGTTAAAATAACTTTGTTAATTAAAACATGCAAATTTCTTTTCAAAATAATTCGTTATAATCAAATTTATTAATGATTCCAAACAGCAGTTAATAATTATCGATTTAAAATTCTTTTGTATATGTTAAACTTTCGTAAATTTGTCCTCAACTCGAAAATATGTATGTATGTATGTAAATAACAAAAGCGGAAACAGTTATTGCAATGAAACATCACATTTTTTGTGGAATATGCACAAATGTTTGTATGCACGGTAATAATACTATGGCGTACGAAGGAAGATATGATGAAGTAGGTTGAGCTGAATTGTGTTGTACCGCCGCTGGAAGTTCGCCTGTGCCGAAAAAATAAAGTGATTAGTACTTGTTTGAAGTGCAAGTGACATATTATCAACCTATAAGTATTTGTACATGCACCACTGCTTCGTATTTCGTTCCTACTGAACAAGAATAAATTCCTGCATAACTAAAATCCGCCTTCGGTATTACCACTCTACTTTTGTGCCATACATCTGATGAACTGCGAAAGAGAGTACAGTTGAGTTCAAACTAAGCAAAAACGCTCCAATGAATTTTACCTAAATGTATTCGTTGTTGTTTCTGGTAGTTTCTCACCATCTCGATGCCATTGTAAAAAATTTGTCCACTGTTGTTGATCAGCAGGTTCAGTTCTAGAAATTCTTTTCTGTTTGTAGATTTCTTTGTTTTTGTCTTTTATAAAAAATGCGAAGAATTGCTTGGAGACTTGACAGGTTAGATCTATCGTACTACCTGCTTTATAGAACCTGTCGGAAACCTCAAAACCTTTCTCATCTGTTACACGAATCGGTGAATCTGAAACGGAATTGCTACGTTCAAATAACTTTCAAAACAAACATAACATAGTAATTTATTAATGATTTTACTTTTATAAAATCTTTCACCAATCAAAGAGGATATTCCGGCTGTCTCCGATTTTATAGTAAGCCAAAAAAGTTTTGTTGCTCTGCAGGGATTTGAAAGAACAAAAGGCTTGTCCTCATGATGTTAATTATTTGATATACAGGGTAAATTCAATTTGCAATCTGTAGCTGAATTCTGCAGTGATACGGCAGTAATTAGTTTTTGAATTTACCCACATTTATACAATTAAAAGAAAAGGAGAATAAGATGACTGGACATGAAATATCTACGATCGTAAGATTTTGGCGGCACAGAGATCAACAGAGTTCGCATTGGCCCAACGGAAACACAATTCCCAGTCAGTGCTACTGAATTCCGATCCCCCCTTTACCCTGCTTTCGTAGGTTATGAGAAAGCGTTCGACTCGGTCAATAGGAGCTTTATATGGCAGGTACTACGGCGACGTGGACTGCCTGATAAAATAATAGAATTGATAAAAGCCCTATATAACAATTCCAAATGCAGAGTTCTCCATAATGGAAAATTATCCGACAGCTTCGAGGTGAGTTCAGGAGTACGACAAGGATGCCAACTTTCGCCTTTACTATTCCTTATAGTAATAAATGTCCTTGTCGGCGCGATAGTAGAACAGGCGGCATACAATTGGGTTTGTTAGACCGCCTTAAGGATCTCGACTTCGCAGATGATTTCTGTTTGCTGGCCCACAGACACCAGGGCCTCAAAAACATGATTAACAATTTGGCAACAGAAAGTAGTCCAGCAGGCTTAAGGCTAAATCCAACTAAAACTAAAGAAATGCGCATAAATGCAAACACCATTGAACGGACTGCGCTGAATAACCGTGACGTGGTCGATAAATTCTGCTACCGCGGTAGTATTATTACCGAAAATGGCGGTGCAGAAGAAGATGTCAGTTCCAGAATAAATAAAGCACGAGGCGCATATGCATGCCTGTTCCGCATATGGAGATCAACAGAGATCTCAACTAACACCAAATTGCGGCTGTTCAACTCCAACGTGAAGGCAGTACTTTTGTACGGTTGCGAAACATGGAAAGTCACCCAATTCATCACAGGGCGCCTACAAGTCTTCATCAACAGATGCCTTCGTCGTATCCCAAAAATCCGCTGGCAGGATAGAATTTCAAACGAAGAACTATGGCGCCGTGCCGGCCAAGAAAGGATAGACGTCCAAATCAGACGAAGGAAATGGAATTGGGTTGGACACACCTTGCGACGCGAAAACGAAAATCTAGCCAAGCAGGCCCTCGACTGGAATCCGCAAGGATCCCGTCGAGTCGGAAGACCTAGGACAACATGGAGGAGAACCCTACTAGCAGAAGCCGCAACAACTGGGAGATCTTGGTCGGAGCTGAGAGCTGTCGCGCAAAACAGAGTCCGCTGGAGGGCAACTGTTTCCGCCCTATGTCCCATGAGGGATTAAAGGAGCACAATGAAAAAAATGATGAATGATTCCACTAAATCTAAAGTTCCTCAAACCTAATATTTGAAAGACGACTTAATATCAATATTATAATATTTATGGTTTTAACCTATTATCATTACACCCTGGCTTTACCGGCCGGAACTGCGCAAGTTTAAGCAAATTGGTAAACTGAACTTTAAAATAACCTGATACAATGCATACAATTTCCACATGTTCAACTGAGGATAAAGCAGACCTCAGTTTGCCCAACTGGACTAGAACTGAAGTTAAACGTAAAAGTTCGTTCAAAAGAGAGTAATCAACTGGAATAATGGAATGCCATTCCATTGAATTTTTGCATTTCTAACTTTTGGCGAAAAAGCAACAATCATTTCAAGCACGACCTGAACATTAACTGGACTTTAACCGGTGAAGCCACTTATGTGGGTTGAACTGAACATTATTGAACGGAGGTAGGTAAGGCCGGAGGTATTAGCCGGCGCTCTAATAGGGCCCCTAGACTATCACTAATATTGTGGATTATTTTGATTTGCCCAATATTATTGACGGTCTGTGGGTGATATTGACATTATCTGATGCAAAGAAAGAAACCGTCAATTTTTTGCTCAATATTATTAATAGTCTAGGGGCCACTTAAGGATATATGTATACACGGTTAATCGGGGTACCAGAGTTCCACTAAGATTGGGTCTTTGCCTAGCGGACGCACACTTCCTTATTTCGCCTGGTAGTATGGCTCAAAGTCTAGAAATTAACAAGTCTTTCATCTTCATACGGTTAGTGAGTGAAAGGCGAACACAAGTTCTTCAAATGACTATGTCAGGCTATCAGAAAGAGAATGCAACATTTTTATACGCGTTTGCACACAACTAAACAGCGGAAACTTTTATGAGTTTATATGCGGATAAATAATGTATTGGTGCATATTTGCTCGTTTGTTTTGATTTATGAAAGAAAACAGCTGATTCAATTTTCTTTCCTTTTCTGTTATGCATACTTTATCGTAAAGAGAAAATCTGTCTTTATCTCGCCGAGTTCAAGAAGGATGCGTTGAGTTTTGCTCAGCAGTGATGTTCATGTATGCACGCACCCAACTAACGGGGGGAAAATTTTGTATGAAGATGAAAGACTTGTTATTACTAGACTTTGGTCTGGCTCCGCCAGCTGACAAGAGTTATCTGAATCCACCATTTTCAAGAGCCGTAAGACTCCAACGAGGGGGTGACATCTTAAGTTAGACTTTCACTTATTCTTGACAATGTTCATGTTGCTAAAGCCTTTTATCATCGGTGTTCGACTGTGGCAAAATTAGTAATGAAAAATCAAAAGTGTCCGGACAATTATTTAAATCGAGTTACTTTTTGCTTCATAAGAAATTTGTTGGAATTTTTGGTTTCATTCCACTTCAAAAGATGGATTTGACGCCAATGCTCATCAACTTTGGCAATGGACTTTTTATTTAAGTACTGTCTGATTATGGTTTAGTAGTTCATGACCAACATTAATTTTGTATACTAGTATACTTCCTTCTTACCACCAAAAAAGCCACTAGCCACTAGATACGATTTTTTCCTACTAAAGGCAAGTCTAAACCACCAGTTCTAGTGGTAAAACCACTAAGTTGGCAACGCTGCTGGCAGGAAACGTCTAGTAATCAAAGTGATAAAAACACAAATTTCGTATTTTTTAGTAGAAATTACTACAAATTATTTCTGTAGCATATGTGTAAAATATAATAACCTTAAAATAAAAAAATATATATAAAAACGGGTGTTTTTCAGTTCATGGCTTCCGACACAGAAGATCCACTGGCGATCTTTTAGTTTGTCTTACAGAACACCTCAGCCGAAGTTTGCATGGATCAGGTGAATCCAGTCTGGTTGCTTTGGATATCTCCAAGGCTTTTGATAGAGTTTGGCACTTAGCCTTGTTAGCTAAACTCAAAGCTATTGGAATCGACTCACTTTTACAGAAGTGGATTGAGAATTTCTTTTCCGGCCGTTCAATTAAGGTAGTATTGGATGGCATCAAATCTGAACCCCACCCTATCTCCGGGTCCCCCAAGGGTCAATTTTATCACCAGCCCTATTTCTTATCTCTATAAATGATCTACTTTCAATCCCCTCCAACCCACTTCTCAGCTTCGCTGACGACGGTACCCTGCGTTACTCTTACAGCTACGATAAAAGACAGACTCATGCCAGATCCTGTCTTGATGATCGTGAACTAATGTTCAACTCTATTAATAACGACATTGAACTTATTCTAGAGTGCGGAACAAAGAATCGTGTCGAATTCAACCCCTCCAAAACCAAGTACTGTCTTATTTCCAGGAAGAAGATCAACACCTCACCATCCTTGACAGTGGATGGCGTGCAACTAAAGGCCGACCCATCCCTACACATCTTAGGCGTGACATTAGCCAAAGACTTGCGATGGAATGACCACATATTCCAAATCGCCAAACAAGCATCCCAGTGCTTTGGATTTCTTAATAGGTGCAAGTTCCTCCTCCAGTCATCGGCCCGCGCTGTTATTTATAAATCCTACATTCGGCCTCTTCTCGAATATAACTCCCTCGTCTGGGGCGGCGCGTCGATAACCACCTTGGCATGGTTAGATAAGGTCCAAAAAAGGCCCTTAAATTAATTGATGACGACACCGGATGCTCCACCATCGACCCCTTGAGCCACCGTAGGAATGTAGCAGCACTAACAAAATTTTATCGCTACTATTATAGCGACTGTTCCTCCGAAATAAACGCTCTCCTGCCTCCACGGCAATCTTATAACCGCAATACCAGATTGGCCCACTCGTCTCATTCCCTTTACCTACAACTCCCCCTTTCACGCACTCAACAAGATAATGAATTCGTTTGTAAATAGAACAACTCGACTGTGGAATAATCTCTCGCAGTCAGTATTTCCGAGCTCCTACAACATCCAAGAGTTCAAACGCGGGGTTCATCGCCACCTTCTTCAACACCCCTTCACACCCTCATAACCCTTAACCTATTCCCCCCCCCCCGTACTAAGCTTGCTGCTAGACATTGCACCATGACGTGACAAATGACATGACGGACTAGTAGTACAAAGGGTGATTCCTGAGTTTAGCACTGCCACATAAAAAAAAATTATAAATTTTTTAAATAATGATTGAAGTCCCAGAAAAATGCCCCTCCCTTTAGCAATACGCAGTCGCGACTGATTACATGGCAACAAGTGATTTGATAGGAGGAGTTAACTGAAGCTTTTGTCTGAGCTTTTAAACATTTTTAAGAGCTTAGCTGGGGAACATGCGCGGAATGTCACGAGGTTTGAAAACAACTATACCCATGGGAATGCGGCCTAGAGCTCCACTTTGAGGCTGCCGTTTTCTGTTGCCGCTTTGGTGGAGCAGAGATAGAACCATACTAAGTTCTATGCAATAAACTAACTACTTCTATGCGATAAAGGAGCTCAGATTTGTACTTCCACTTTGATGTTAGGATGTAAACTCACCTTAAAGATGCCTGTAAACGAACATTAAAAAATGCACATTGCCGGTAATAATTCTGAAAATGATGGCGCGGCAATATTTTTTAAAATGTATGGCCGATGCTATTGCTGATCAACTTGTAGTCAGACATGTTCTTGCAATGTTTTGGCCACAGGGTTGTCCGAGAATTTCACGCGTACATGTATGACAATGGCTGAAAGGGGACAAGTATTTGTAAGTACTGTTTGCTTATTGGAAAAGAGAAGAATGTGGATTTGACTTAAATAAAACAAAGACACTTAATAATATAATAAGCGATGAGTTAATTCTAGATAGTTACTCGTTCAAAAATTTCACTAGAATGACGAGGGGTGAGTTTGCATATATCATCCACAACCTCTAACAGCGATGAGAGGACTCAGAGGACTCCTTCCTAGTGTATGCCGAGGCTCCTGTGTTTATCACTCTACGCTTATCTAAACTTGTGTTGAATGTCATAGTTCTAAGAATGCGGAGGATCCACCAGGGCCATCTAGATGATGACATTGTTCAAAGCGTTACTTCATTCGATACTTAGTAATAGTAAACATTCCTGCCGATGTCTATTTCTTTATAGATATAGTACAGTTCCCCGCTGATAATGTCAGCTTTCGCTAATTTGGATATGCGGAATTCAATAAAAAAAAACCAACCCTCTAACATTATCGGAAACAACTCCAATGACAACCCTTATTACTAAAATTGAGTAACTAATGTAAGCTAGTTTTGAGCCTAAAATTAGCCCTATATCTCTCTCTGGTGGTGGTGGTGGGTTCCGCAGATCCGATATTTGTGCTATTGTTTGGGCTATTTGTGTACAAAAAATTGGCGGGGTGAAATGAAGCTTAGTTATAAAATTAAATAATTACCCCTTGGTGATGAGGGTAGTTTCCGATGCCCGAGGGTGTGGTTTCTAAAAATTGCCTTATACGTAATATTTTCATGTTCTAAAAAATTGGCGGGTGAAGCTTTATTTTGGACATTACAAAAATTAACTTTAAGGGTTGCTGCGGGGGTGAGTCAGATAGTGTTGATTTTGTGCTCAAAAATATCTTACACTAAGGCTACACAATAAATTGGCGGGGTGTTTTCATAAGCAAGTGTGAAACACTCAATTTTATTAATAAGGGTTGCCCTGGGGTAGTTTTGGATCAAATTAGAGGGTTGTTTTTTATTTTATTTTACAGGATTTTTTTTGCCTAACTAAATTTAATCAGCTTTTTAATAGTTTCACACTAACCAAAACTAACACGGTATGACTTAGTCATATATCAATCAAATTAACAATTGACTATTAACCATTAAATAAATTAATCGCGATTAGAATTAATTATGGATTAAATTTTTAATGGATTAGTTAATCGATTGACGAAATTAATCGATTGATGCCAACACTGCTAGCGGCAATGATTTTTTGTTCGTCAACTCAAGACCTGTGAACAACCGAATTCGAATTGAGTTTAATTACATTTAAACATTTACATATATCTATTATTAGTATATCAGTTCTGTATTTTTGCATGTAAACAAGTCTCTAACATTTTATAATTGTATAAGGCTGGCACCCTTGTTCGAAACCAAGGAAGTGTGGTGTCACGCAATAGAAGTGGACAATAAAGTTAATAGAATTTAATCCGGCTTTTATAAACCCATTATTCTACACAGTGGCGTAGCGTGGATTTGTGCCACCCGGGGCGAACCATAAATTTGCTGCCCCCTACTTTCGAATTGATTCTTTTAATCAATGAATCAAAACCCAACTTGAATTTCAAGTAATTTTCAATCCAAGAATTCAAGGCATCATGTAAACGCAATGAATCATATGTAACTAATGTTCGGTATAGTGCGCGCCAAAATAAATGGGAATTTTACGCGCAGGCGAGGAAATGACAACTCCCACATACATTAACATTCCGTGTATGGATAAAACTCAAGCGCATATGAATATTAATTTCCCTTTTGAAACTCGTTTACCGGGAACAACACTCCACCATAGCATCTGACCAGGACAAGAGTCGTAGTGAGACGGATTGAATTTTTGATTGAAAATATAAATGAGCCGGTGATTTGGGGTTTTAAACGAACGGAATGACGAGGTGCACTTTTCTTTTCGAAGCTTCTTTCGTGGTGAAGATTTGAGACTTTCACTGCGCATAAAAAAAATCGATTTTGAGATTTCCAATTGTTTTGGCGCAGGCTATATCCGTGCTTCAAGATTGGGCTGAATTATAAACTTTAACAAACCTAGAGAGCTTGAATCAGTAATTTCTCTCTGTAATTTGTTTCAGTCTGTCTTTAGATAGAAAGCCTCGTAGACGCCCGAGCTTAAGCTTAAACACTTCTCTGTCCAATATCTGGAGGTTTTATTTCCCATCATCGTAGCCCAATACGGGATTTACGTAGGGGATTTTAAGGACAAATGCGGCAGCTGTTGGAGCCCTTCTCAAACTTCAGCATTTACAGCCCGCGTCATAAAAGAAGGAAATCTTAAAATCGCTGTTTCCATGCGCATTGAGAGTCTCATACAATATGCTCATTTATATTTTCAGTTAGCTGACTCGACCGTCATTGTCCTGTCCAAATTTCAATAGATTTGTTTGTCTGCATTCTGTATTTCCAATTAATAAGATGAAATTATGCCCTGCAAATAATCTAAAGAATTACGCCAAATAATTTACTAATAGAAAAGGGGTTGTCTTCCATCACAGGCGTACGCTTTTTTGATAATCCGTCAAATAGGAGAGTTTGGTTGGATAACTTTGATGCATCAACTTTATAGTCCAGAAATAAGACCAAACCTAAATGAAAAGTAACGCAGAAGTAAAGTAGACGTAACTTCCACTGAAGTAGATGTAACATCCACTTACTACCATATTGGTCACTCTCATAATAAGCCGGCGTTTGGATTTTTTGCACAAACACTCATTTTAAATGAAGGCACGGAATTATTCTTTCACTTTTTTGAAATTGTGCCCTGTCCAATTGCGCCCAGTGCAAATACACCAGTTGCACCTATGAAAGCGCGCCCTTGCCTTTGTCCAATCAGGAATTGCTTCGCGATCTTGCTTTTGTGCTGAGTTTACTTACGCTTTAAATTCACAAAACTCTCCCGCTAATGCTGATTAATGCTCTCCGATGATTTTCATTGTAAGCTGCACTTCCTTAACTATTTCCAGCACTAATAATGCTACACTGGAATCTCTCAAACAAATCATGACCTATGGCACCGTGCCAGCCAAGAAAGGAAAGACGACAAAATCAGGCGAACTAAATGAAATTGCATTGGCCACACCTTGCAGAAGGCAATGGTAAAACGCGCAGAAGGTTCATTTCGTGATATATATGACAATGGGATCACTTTTTCAATTTTTTTTTAAATCTTAATTTCTGAAATTGCGCCCGGTGCAAGTGCACCATTTTACCTAATGAAAGCGCTGTCCTTGCTCTCATACATTTATATGGAATGGTACCTAACTTCACATCACTTCACTTCCCTTCCCATTTAGGTTTGGCCTATAGACACCATCAGCCAGGACATCGTGCTGGATGTGGCAATGGTTTGGGCCTGATGTTTCCAGCAGCATCTCTAGCTCGATCCAGTTTGGCCGCCCCCAACATCTACGCCGCCCGGGACAATGGCCCCCTCGGCACCCCCCACGCTACGCCACTGATTCTACAAGACCTATCCAAAGCCGGGCGTTTCGACAGTTTCAGCAATACATCCTGTATGGACATGTTTTGCTGAAGGTATTCCCTAGTTTTTGTGGTCTTCACACTCTGCAAGTGTGATTGCCTGAGGACCTATTGTCAGCACATTGACCCCTTGAATTTATAAGGTACATAATTCACATGTGCTCTAGGGTCTTAAGTATAAAGGATGACGAGCTTATCAGCATTTAATCATTTACGATGTCGTATTGCCAAATTATAAATTGAAGAAGAAATGCCTAACCTATTGCTGGGAGACGACTTGGCCTTAGTCAAGGAGATTTCCTCGAACTCTGCACGTATTTGGTTACCACTTGGATCGCCGGATGCTGTGGGTTTATGCGGAACCCAGAAAAAGTACACCACTACACCGCACACAACTATGCCATCTTTAGGGCATACTACATACTTTTAGTAAAAAAAATATTCGAGATCATTTTTAAATAGTCAGCAATCTTACTAATATTACAAAAGCAAATGTTTGTATGGATGTTTGTTACTCTTTCACGCAAAAACTACTGAATGGATTTTAATGAAAATTTTCAATGATATAGCTCATGCATCAGAATAACATATTGGTTATAATTTATACCTCTGTCTCGACACCTTCAGGTAGCTATAGTGTACTGATATGGTAAAATCCGAAACTTTTGTAAGGAAGGTACTCTTCAAATTACCGCTAAAGAACTCAGATCCATTTTTATTGGTGTTTTTTTTTTTTCGAAACAAATACGATTCCCAAAGTTTCAGATCGATCGGAACTGATTTACGGATAGCCGCCGTACAATTTTGTTGAAAAAAGCAAATTTTTCTCTGAACTTGTATTGAAGGCTGCATGTGCCTGACTTTAGCAATGTATGGCTTAAATAACAGAACTCGAAGCCAAAAAGACGAGAAATTCAATAATCGGATGTTCATCACTTTTTCTTTTTGTGCTTGATTGCAATAAGTTTGCATGGGACATATTTTTTGTTTCATATTTCTTACGGAAAAATTACTCTTTATCATGCCGTTATATATTTGAAAAGTTCGTCCAATGTGGCCAGACGCATGGTACAAATACTACAAGGTATGCTCTTACGGAAAGCTTTTTCGCCATGTTTTGTTGTTGTGACGCCACTCGTAGCCAGCGTTTCTGCTGTTAAAGTTCTCTCCATACCAAAACAGTGAGTTGTTTGTCAACAATATAGTTTTTCGTGCTTATTGTGAAAACTGTGCAGTTAGTTATTTTTTGTAAAAACGAAAAGTATCCAATTCGAGGAATTACAGGAAGATGCCCTGGAAAATTTAGCTGGATACATCATTAAACGCATGAGTAAGTCAAACACACTAGATGCAACAGTTAGGGATAGCTCGAATTCTTGGTTGTGGGTAAACGAGTTATCCGAAGGGGGTTTGGTAAAGCCATCCAGGACTTTCTTAGCCAAAATAGAACAATTGGAGAATATTTTTCTAAAAATTAATGGCGAGAAAATATTAATAAAAGATAAGTTTTTGAAATATATGATTAAAGCTGCAGAGAATATTGAACTTCCTCTAAAATGTAAGGAACTATTTGTCCGATGATGCCGCATTTACTTTAGAATTAAAAATTTAAATGTTCTGGCAAATAAAGAAAAATATTCTATAAGCAAAAAAAGAAAATTAACGAAGATTGTTACTTAATATCAGAGACTTTTCATTTTTTATTCAATTAAAAATTATTATATCAGTTGAATGCTTTGAATAGTTAAAATTATTGGTATCATATATTCTTACCCGGTCTACCATCTAACACCATGCAAAATTGCAATGAACTCGGTGCAGTAGTTTTTACGTTAAAAATTAAAAACAATTTATTTCCTAATGAAATTACATAAATTGGCTACGAGTGACGTCACACCATAAAAGCTCTCCATAAGAGCAAACCTTGTAGTATTTGTACCATGCCTTGTAGTATTTGTACCATGGCCAGACGTGTTTAAAAGCTCAGACAAAAGCTTCATTTAACTCCTCCTATCAAATCACTTGGACACTTGCTACCATGTAATTAGAATCAGTCGCGACTGCGTATTGCTAAAGGGAGGTGTATTTTTCTGGGACTTCAATGATTATTTAAAAAAATTACAAATTATGACTGACCCGTTTTTATATATTTTTTTATTTTAAGGTTTTTGTATTTTATACATATGCTATAGAAATAATTTGTAGCAATTTCTACAAAAAAAAATGAAATTTGTATTTTTATGGCTTTGATTACTAGATTCCGCCAGTCGCATACGCGCTTCTGCTTGGGGAGGTTGTGTTGCCCGCGGCTGCGGAGAACTCTCAATTTATAAATGAAAATGCTCATATCTTTAAAAGAAAAAGTTCCAGCGATTGTCTTGGTTGAGCAGGAGTTTTACATGTATTTAAAAGCTCTGCTCAACACATATAAAGATTAATTAACTTTATTTATTCGGCACGCGCATCCCTTCCCAAATTATTTTGTTGAGTTTTTTCTGCGTTTGTTGCCGTTTTAACTAAAAATCGGGGAAATGATAGAACAATATTTATAAAATTTGGCAATGAGGTGCGCAGAGCTGTTCAAATTTTTTATGTCACGGAGTTTGAAAAAATCTATACGTAAATATTCTTGAGCCACATAAATATCGAATAGGAGCCCTCGAGGATTTTGTATAAGCTCTGAGTTATACCTCTTTTGCCAATTAACACATTAATTTTTTTTAATATTTGTGGGAAACCCTACTCCACATTTTATAGTAGTGATTATCAAAAAAGACTAGGAATTTGTTAAATATAATTGTAACTAAGGTGAAGTAATACCAATTTAAGTATAGCTAGGTTTGAATAATTGCTTAATATAACTTTATCATCTTAGCTTATAATATATTCACAATTACCTAAAACTGTCAAATTTGTAGCAAAAACTCTTGGTGGATGCGTGGACACTTGACACATGTATAAACTAGCGTCTTCCTTCTTAACTGGATTTATAATAAGGCGCCAGTTATTAGGATATTGAAACTTAACATTAATTCTGGGATCGCCACTGTACGTTATGTTTCCAACTGTTAAAAGTGATACCTTCTCTGCAGTTCGCCGAACCCACATTACCTAAAATAAACAAAAAGATAAATTTAATAATCAAAGGTGGACATCACATGTGATATTTTTGATGAATCTGTAAAATTTAGTTTAAGCAAAAATAATTTGTGAGTATCTAATAAATAATTAATTTCTTTCTGTTGTTTAGTATTGTTTAAAAAAAATTAATTATTCGTGTCCAATTACATATAACTTAGTAGTATGTATGAATAAGCTAAGCGTAAAGCTGTGAGTATTTTGAATAATTCTAATTTGGCCCGTTTTTTAATGTTTTTATTGGCACCATATATTACTAAAACCACTTGTATATTTCCCACTTGTATGTTTGAATAGATCAAATAATACATCTATTTTAGGTAGTAATGAAACCTTTTTGCCCTTGATACCTACCTGTGCCTCTCGTGGGCATGGGCGTAACAAGAGAATATTTTTGGGTGGGGGCCAGGCTCCTCTAATAAACAAAATCAACGTCTTGGAATTTCTAGTCGCTCAATTGGCTGTTTCTGGTGGAGGCCAGTGCCATTCTGGCGGGGAGGGGGCTTGCTACGTCAATGCTCTTGAGTACATGCATATATTTGGAGATTTATTTCATAGAAATCCAAACGTATAATAATCTAAATTCCACGTAACAAAAGGGAGCAAGTATATGGCAAATGCCCGCAAGGGATGCCGCGAACGTCTTAATGGTGGCCCCTGTGCTGAATGTCGAGTCGTGATTTGTGGCAAGTTTTTTGAGATGAAGAAAGTGGCGTTTAAGACGAACTGCGACTTTCAGTATAGAAGGCTAAACTCGCACTTAGCACTTCCATTCTACGCCACTATGCTGAAAATCGTAATTTGTCTGAAACGCCACTTTCTTCAACTCAAAAAACTTGTCACAAATCACGACTCGCACAGGGGCCGGTATTTTCTATAGAATTTTAGGCGGCGTGGAGTACCCGGGACACGGCCATTGACCAGTGTAAGCAAAAAAACAATTTAATTATTCGTTTGACATGAGTGCACGCGTACTACAATACGTACAATATTATATAAACACCAGTGGCAGATTTAAAGAGGTAGGGGGAAATGAGGGACACCCCCCACGCCCAAGATCTCTATGAGTTTGAATTATTTCAGTTCTGAAAAAATATGGAGTGAAATTTACTTCTACATAGTGTTTTTCATATTAGACTCACCCATTTGCAAATCAAATTAATCCTTTTGCAAATAAAATTCACCTTTTTACAAATAAAATTCACCTTTTAGCAAATTAAATTCACCCGTTTGAAAATTAAGTACTTATGTACATACATTACATATTATTAGCTGGTACGGGGTGCGACTCGCTGCACCCATACGCCAAAAGTATGGCGTGCGCCAAAATCTAATCAATCTCAAAATGGCAGGGAGAGTCCCAAATCCAACAACGAAAGTACATTAGAAAAGAAAAGTGTCACTCCGTTCGTTTTAAAACTCTAATCACCCGCTCGTTTATATTCACAATTCATCGATATTGCCGATCACAATTGATAGAGTATGCCTTTTTAGCTAAACTTTAGCCTTGTTAGCTAAACTCAAAGCTATTGGAATTGACTCGCTTCTGTATAAGGGGATTGAGAGTTTTCTTTCCGGACGTTTAATTAATGTAGTATTGGATGGCGTCAAATCTGAATCTCACCCCATCTCTGCGGGGGTGCCTCAGGGTTCAATTTTATCATCTTTATAAATGTTTCTTATCTTTATAAATGACCTACTTTCAATCCCCTCTAATCCACTTGTCAGCTTCGCGAAGGACGGCAGACTCTTGCCAGATCCTGTCTTGGTGATAGTGATGATGTCCAACTCTATTAATAACGACATTGAACTCATTCTAGAGTGCGGAAGCAAGAATCGTGTTGTTGCGTTGAAAAAAGATCAACACCTCTCCATCCTTGAGAGTGGGTAAAGTTGAACCGCTGATCCCTCCCTACACATCTTAGGCGTGACATTAGCCAAAGACTTGCGATGGAATGACTACATATTTCAAATCGCCAAACAAGCATCCCAGCGCTTGGTATTTCTTAAGAGCTGCAAGCTCCTCCTCCAGTCATCGGCCGTTATTTATGTTATTTATAAATCCTGCATTCAGAATACAATATCTCGAATACAACTCCCTCGTTTGGGGCGGCGCTCCAATGACTACCTTGACATGGTTAGATAAGGTCCAAAAGGGGCCCTTAAATTAATTGATGACGATGCCGCTTGCTTCACCATCGATCTCCTGAGCTACCGTAGCAATGTAGCAGCACTGACAAAATTTTATCGCTACTATCATAGTGACTGTTCCTTCGAGTTAAACGCTCTCCTGCCTCCACGGCAATCTTATACCCGCAACACCAGATTAGCCCACTCGTCTTACTACCTCCACCTGCAACTACACCTTTCACGCACTCACCAAGATATGAATTCGTTTGTAAATAAAACAACTCCACTGTGGAATAATCTCTCGCAGTCAGTATTTCCAGGGCTCATACATCCAAGAGTTCAAACGCAGGGTTCAACACCACCTTCTTCAATACCCTCCCCCCCCCCCCCCCCCCAGTACCTTTATAACCCCTCCCCTCCCCCGTACTAAGCTTACTGCTAGACATTGCACCACGACGTAACAAATGACATGACGGACTAGTACATAGTACAAAGGGTGCCTCCTGAACTTAGCACATACAAAAATTATAATAAATAGGTTATAAGTTAATATTGGAAAGATTAACACTTAGTATGGCGCCATTTAAAAAAAGCGAGATTTGGAGATTTTTCGATGTGATCGACAAAGAAAAAAGGCGTATTCGCCTTCCGGTCATGGAACCACTGGATTGCGAAATCATTAGAAATCCACCCACGCAGCTAAGTTTGAATACCTTTCAATCGAGGAGTCTCTAATTAAAAATGATAGCCCTGCAGGATGAAATTTGCGAAATGATAGCCCTGCAGGATCTGTCATTTAATTTCGTCAAGGGCATTGAATTTCGGAGATTGTTGCAGGCTGTTGTACTACAGTATAACGTGTTACTGCTTAGCTTAACTTGACATGGTATAACAGACAGTTTTGATCGTCAGTTTATTATATTTAAGGAAGTGTTTAACGACACACAAAAACGCGACACTCGAAACGCGAAAAACTCGAAAAACGCGACACGCGACACTCGAAAGTGAAACTGGAAGTGCGACGTTGCCACTTTTTCATAAACACGCGAAAAACGCGATTCTTAAAGTAATCAAAAAGGTAAGTATTCAAAAGAATGCGGCAGTGCGGCAATGCGGCAGTGCGGCAGTGCGGCAATGCGGCAATGCGGCAGTGCGGCAGTGCGACAATGCGGCAATGCGGCAGTGCGGCAATGCGGCAATGCGGCAGTGCGGCAGTGCGGCAGTGCGGCAATGCGGCAATTCCCGCATTGCCGCATTACCGCATTCCCGCATTGCCGCATTCCCGCATTGCCGCATTCCCGCATTGCCGCATTCCCGCATTGCCACATTCCCGCATTGCCGCATTCCCGCATTGCCGCATTCCCGCATGGCCGCATTCCCGCATTGCCGCATTCCCGCATTGCCGCACTGCCGCATTCCCGCACTGCCGCATTCCCGCATTGCCGCATTCCCGCATTGCCGCATTCCCGCATTCCCGCATGGCCGCATTCCCGCATTGCCGCATTCCCGCATTGCCGCAATCCCGCATTGCGCATTCCCGCATTGCCGCATTGCGCATTCCCGCATTGCCGCATTCCCGCATTGCCGCATTCCCGCATTGCCGCTTTCCCGCATTCCCGCATTCCCGCAATCCCGCATTGCCGCATTCCCGCATTGCCGCATTCCCGCATTCCCGCATTACCGCATTCCCGCATTGCCGCATTCCCGCATTGCCGCATTGCCGCATTGCCGCATTGCTGCATTACCGCATTCCCGCATTCCCGCATTCCCGCATTGCCGCATTCCCGCATTGCCGCATTCCCGCATTGCCGCATTCCCGCATTGCCGCATTCCCGCATGGCCGCATTCCCGCATTGCCGCATTCCCGCATTGCCGCATTCCCGCATTCCCGCATTGCCGCATTGCCTCATTGCCGCATTGCCGCATTGCCTCATTGCCGCATTGCCTCATTGCCGCATTCCCGCATTGCCGCATTCCCGCATTGCCGCATTCCCGCATTGCCGCATTCCCGCATTGCCGCATTGCCGCATTCCCGCATTGCCGCATTCCCGTATTGCCGCATTCCCGCATTGCCGCATTCCCGCATTGCCGCATTCCCGTATTGCCGCATTCCCGCATTCCCGCATTGCCGCATTGCTGCATTCCCGCATTGCCGCATTCCCGCATTGCCGCATTCCCGCATTCCCGCATTGCCGCATTCCCGCATTGCCGCATTCCCGCATTGCCGCATTGCCGCATTCCCGCATTGCCGCATTCCCGCATTGCCGCATTCCCGCATTGCTGCATTACCGCATTCCCGCATTGCCGCATTGCCGCATTCCCGCATTGCCGCATTCCCGCATTGCCGCATTGCCTCATTGCCGCATTCCCGCATTGCCGCATTCCCGCATTGCCGCATTCCCGCATTCCCGCATTGCCGCATTCCCGCATTGCCGCATTCCCGCATTCCCGCATTCCCGCATTGCCGCATTCCCGCATTGCCGCATTCCCGCATTGCCGCATTGCCGCATTCCCGTATTGCCGCATTCCCGCATTGCCGCATTCCCGCATTGCCGCATTCCCGCATTGCCGCATTCCCGCATTGCCGCATTCCCGCATTGCCGCATTGCCGCATTCCCGTATTGCCGCATTCCCGCATTGCCGCATTCCCGCATTGCCGCATTCCCGTATTGCCGCATTCCCGCATTCCCGCATTGCCGCATTCCCGCATTGCCGCATTCCCGCATTGCCGCATTGCCGCATTCCCGCATTGCCGCATTGCCGCATTCCCGCATTCCCGCATTCCCGCGTTGCCGCATTCCCGCATTCCCGCATTGCCGCATTCCCGCATTGCCGCATTCCCGCATTGCCGCATTGCCGCATTCCCGCATTGCCGCATTCCCGCATTCCCGCATTCCCGCATTGCCGCATTGCCGCATTCCCGCATTCCCGCGTTGCCGCATTCCCGCATTGCCGCATTCCCGCATTCCCGCACTGCCGCATTGCCGCATTCCCGCATTCCCGCATTCCCGCGTTGCCGCATTCCCGCATTCCCGCATTGCCGCATTCCCGCATTCCCGCATTGCCGCATTGCCGCATTCCCGCATTGCCGCATTGCCGCATTCCCGCATTGCCGCATTCCCGCATTGCCGCATTCCCGTATTGCCGCATTCCCGCATTGCCGCATTCCCGCATTGCCGCATTCCCGTATTGCCGCATTCCCGCATTCCCGCATTGCTGCATTCCCGCATTCCCGCATTCCCGCATTCCCGCGTTGCCGCATTCCCGCATTCCCGCACTGCGGGAATGCGGCAATGCGGGAATGCGGGAATGCGGCAACGCGGCAATGCGGCAATGCGGGAATGCGGCAATGCGGGAATCCGGCAACGCGGGAATGCGGGAATGCGGCAATGCGGGAATGCGGGAATGCGGCAACGCGGGAATGCGGCAATGCGGCAATGCGGGAATGCGGCAACGCGGGAATGCGCGAATGCGGCAACGCGGGAATGCGGCAATGCGGATGCAGTGCGGCAATGCGGATGTACATCTTTTGAATACTTACCTTTTTGATTACTTTAAGAATCGCGTTTTTCGCGTGTTTATGAAAAAGTGGCAACGTCGCACTTCCAGTTTCACTTTCGAGTGTCGCGTGTCGCGTTTTTCGAGTTTTTCGCGTTTCGAGTGTCGCGTTTTTGTGTGTCGTTAAACACTTCCTATATTTAAATGCAAAGAATTTGGTGAAGGAAGCTACACTGCTGATATTATTGCAAGCATGAAAGGGGCCTCGGTAGCCTATCTAGTAAGGCGTCTGACTACCATCCCAGAGGTCTCAGGTTCGAATCCCAGCAGCCCCACGGTCCTTCGCCTTTCCCACTTTTCTAATTATTCCAAGTTTGACAGTTCGATGTGTGTTTTTAGAAACATAGTTTGTAAGAATTAAAAGAGCAAATAATTAATAAATAAAGTATTATTACAAAGGATAATAGTTGTATAAATAAACGTACGTAAAGTGTATAAATGTTGTCGTTGTGAAAAGTAAGAATTTATAAAATAAAGATTAAAAAATAAATAAGAGCTTAATACAACAGTACATTGTATGGTGAGAGACGAAGGTTCCAACATGAAACGCGCTATGTCTGTGGCAGGGTTTGCAAATGTTGACTGCACTGCTGCCGGTGCCAGCTGGACTAAATTCACAGGTGTTTTTAGTAGGAGTGAGTCGGAAATACATAAAGGTAGAGGAACACGTGTTTGAAGTGGTAAAATCATTTACCTACCTTGGGTCAATAGTAGCAGCCGACAATAGCATGAAACCAGAATTCCGCACACGACTGCTAAAAGTCAACAAACCCTACTATAGTCTGTCAAGGCTCTTTAAATCCAAGCATCTAACCATAACGTCTAAACTTTTACTATATAAGACGATGGTCTTACCAGTTCTCACGTATGCATCCGAAACCCGGGTGCTTAGCAAAAAGCATTCAAACCTCTTGGCCGTGTTCGAGAGGAAAATACTTCGGAGGATTGTTGGCCTCGTATGTGAGGAAGAAGGATTCCGGAGACTCTACAATGACGAGATCTACGAGCGCTATCGCAACATAGATTTTGTGAAGAAAATAAAGCCCGGTAGGCTCCGGTGGGCAGGCCATCTTGCTCGTATGAATGAAGATGAGCCTGCTCGGAAAGTTCTCTGCGGTAAGACCTATGGGTGCGACAGCGAGGGAGACCCAATATTCGCTGGAAGGATGGCGTAGACCAGGAAGCTCAGAGCTTAGGGATGCCAAACTGGATGATATCGGCTCAGAATCGGGACTACAACAAAAAATAAATACGGAAATACAACAAAATACCTGGCCACTTTAACCAAAGCTCAAAATGAATTAGCCAGAATCCAGAAGCGACTAAATGCAGACAAACTTGCTTTAATTATTATGAAAGACTGTACCACGAGATGGAACGGTACGTATTACATGATCGAGAGATTTTTGAAACTAAAAGCAACGAACAATTATAACAAGAGTGATTAAGTGGAGTTCAAGGTCAAGTAAAAGAGTTAAAGATATAATAGAAGAGATAAGCAAAACATTAAGTAAAAATTCCAAAAAATATTAACAAACGCGCAAGAGTATGAACGAAACAGAAATGTTCCTTGATTCTCCTCCCTATTGCAATGTTTACATTCAAATGGAGACAACTGGAACAGAATATGAGTATGTATACGTAAAATTTTCGTGTTGGTACAGCACTCGCGTTACTTGATTACACTGGTATTGTCGCTTATTGTCAACTCGTACTTCCCCTTCATTTTTTATCTTTCTTTCACCCACATTGCGTGTAGTGTGAAAGTAGGACTGCCTTCTTTTATCAAAGATATTACTTCTGTGATATTTTGACATTTTCACTCGCATTGAAACTTTTATCAGCTGATCTCAAGGACAGGATACATTTTTAAAAATATGTTCTAGCTCATCACTCTTATTATTTTTGCTCCACTGCTAAAAGATTCACTATCAGTCTTTATGACAACAGCCACGCAATCCAAAATCAAAATCTAAGAAGCTACATGGGACTTAAGTGGTTCACATGCTTTGATTTCGATAGTTATTCCCATCATAAGCATATTGACAAATAGTTAGGATGACCAACTTACTTTGGCTGTTGATGATAATATAATAACAGGATTTTATTAAAGTTATAAAATCACAAATGAAAATAAAATTTGACTGTATAAGAAATGACTCGCTGTTTATTATCGCAACTTTTTCAGCCCCACGTTACAAACAAAAATTCTTCGCAGAACTTAAAAAAGAAAAAGTCATCGGTGGCCCGAATATGTAATATGATGAAGGCAGGCACTCATTCCCGTACACAAGGTGGTAAAAGGCAGAACCCTGCTGAAAGCTGTCAGCCTTCAACGAGTTCTGGTTATGCAGCTAAATGTTTGTTCAGCAATCCATCAGGAATTTCGCAGAGATCAAGTGAAGACGAGAGCACAGATTGTAATACAAATCATGGGGAGACATTAATCACAATTGAAATAAAAGCGTATATTAAAGAAAAGAGACTTCCATTCAAAGAAAATCCACTTACCTGGTCTAAAACAAAATTGAAATATAAGAACTTAGCCAGACTTGCTCAAAGGTGTTTGTGCCACCTGCCTCAGTTCCTAGTGACCAACTATTTAGTTCTGATGGCCTTATTTATGAGCCTAGCCGCAACAGATTAGCTGGTGACAAAGCTGTCAAGTCGGTTATTGTGGCTTAAATTCGATTATTAGCTTCAATGTAAATATAACCTTTTTTGTTAATAAATATTTGTAGTTTTTTTATACATCGGCTCCCTGACATTCGCATTCGTACACGCGAAAGTTAGTTTTCAATACTCGGATTCGCGTAACTGACATTCGCGCAACCCTGATGCCCACATAGGCCAGTCAAATCCAACCGAGTGAATGCCAACCGAGTCATCCGAAAGATCAATATGGGAATAGGAAAAATTCCGTAGAATTTGATGAACTACTTTTGGCATTCGTAGACCTTTGGGAAACTTTACAATAAGGCGTCTAAAAAGGGTCAAAAACAGTCGCGTAAAAAGTCTTTGTTTGTACAGATCACCAGCGGAATAAGGGAAATAATATGTAGCATAATCGACAAAAAAATGAAAAAACGGGGGGCTATCTCCGTCCATTTACAAAATAAAGCGGTTTAAATCTTGATTTTGGGGAAAAATGGGCTTATTTGTAAAGATGTTAAAAATGTTCCAAAAAGGGACCTTGAGGACCAACTTGTTAAATTAGAGTGAACAAAGTGGGAAAAATTTCATTCATTCATCTGAGCTCTCTGCGCCACAAGCAGTTTTAAGTCGGTTGGGCTGAGGGTTAGCAACCAGCTCCCATAAAAAAGTCCATTGCTACGAATCGGCAAACAATGCCTCCGAACCGGATGGACAACAAGACGACGACAAGTAAAGGCTTTTCGAACAAGGACACGAATCGGATCATGGAATGTGAGAACACTGCTTGCTAAGGGACGGCTGGATGAAGTCCTTAACGAGATGAATTGATATAAAATCAAGATCGTGGAACTTAGCGAGACCAGATGGGC
Source organism: Thereva unica (assembly GCA_949987705.1). Taxonomy (NCBI): domain Eukaryota; kingdom Metazoa; phylum Arthropoda; class Insecta; order Diptera; family Therevidae; genus Thereva; species Thereva unica. The sequence continues at coordinate 67,126,002 of OX465284.1, forward strand.
TGATGCTGGGGAACATATCTGCCCAACTGTGAGTCCTTATATTCTGGGAGAAACGAACTGAAAACCGTGGAGTGGCGTTGGCGCAATACTCACCAAAGAAGCCAGGTCCAGCCTCTTTGCGCCTGCGAACCAGACTGAAAAGTACTACGCTAATCCGATTCTACTGAAGACTATTTGATAGTAGCAACTATCGCCGCAATCAGAAACGTCCTACGCGGTGCCATAAACAGTAGACGGTTTAACGTAGACCTTCTGCGGGGCAGGATCAAAAGGCGAGAATTTGCTGAGAAACTACACAAACCTTAAGTCAGCAAAGAGGTTCTAACGAAAATAACATTCAAGAGTTGTGGGATACTACAAAGGGCAACATTACAACAGCAGCGGAAACAAGCATCGGTTATGTCCGAAGAAACTAACAACATTGGATCTCGAATACAACCTAGCAAAAAATAGAACGCAGTACGGGGCTAAAAAATAACGTGAACTCTACAAGCGACCCGGAAAGACGTCACCAACTTGAACAGGAATACTCCCAATTACACTGTGCGTTAGATAGAAGCGCCCAGCGTGATAAAAGATAGCAGTTAAACGAGCTCGCAAGTGCTGTACCAAATTACTAAACAGCTCTCTACTAAAAAGCTTGCCGTTAAGAGTGCGGATGGAAGGCTGCTGTGCAGCGAAGAAGAGCAACTCCAAAGATGGAGAAATTACTTCTTCGTCGCCCTGAATGGTTCAGTTGCACAGAAACCTCAGGAAAACAGCAAAAATCCACAGCCCATAAGAATCACAATCCGGGCCCCATTCAAGACGAAAATAGTAACCGCAATTCATGCGATAGCCAATGGTAAAGCAACTGGAAGAGATGGCACCCGCCAGAATTGTTGAAAGCCGACTCAAATCTCATAGCAGATGCGCTACAGCCAATTCTGGAAAAAGTATGGAACACCTGTACCTTTCCGGAGGAAAAAAGGGGGACTTAACAATATGTGACAATCGGAGAGGCTATTAACTACTGTGGGTAAAATTTTGTCCCACATTATATTATCAAGCATAAAAGAGGCAGACGCTTCGAAGGCACAGCCCGAATTCAGGAAGGGCCACTAATGTATACACCATACTAACAAATTGCGAATCATAGAGGAACAGTCTACAGAATTACGATCCCCCCTCTACCTTGCTTTCGTAGACTATGAGAAAGCGTTTGACTCGGTTAATAGGAGCCTAATATGGCAGGCACTACGGTAACGTGGACTGCCTGATAAAATAATAGAACTGATAAAAGCCCAATTCCAAATGCAGAGTTCTCCATAATGGAAAATTATCTGACAGCTTTGAGGTGAGTTCAGGAGTACGACAAAGAGGCCTACTTTCGCCATTACTACTTCTCATAGTAATAAATGACATCCTTGTCGGCGCATAAAATGGGGTTTGCTAGACCGCCTTAAGGATCTCGACTAAGCGGATGATATCTGTTTGCTGGCCCACAGACATCAGGACCTGAAAACATTTTAAGCAGTTTGGCAACACAAAGTAGTCCAGCAGGCTTAAGGCTGAATCAGAATAAAATCAAAGAAATGCAGATAAATGCAAACACCCTTGCGCTGAATAACCGTGACGTGGAACTGGTAGATAAATTCTGCGGGGCACGAAAACGGCGGACCAACATCAAATTGCGGCTGATCAATTCCAACGTTAAGGCAGTTCTTTTGTACGGTTGCGGAACATGGAAAGTCACCCAATTCATCCCAGGGCGTCTACAAGTCTTCATCAACAGATGCCTGCGTCGTATCCTAAAAATCAGCTGGCACGATAAAATTTCAAACGAAGAACTATGGCGCCTTGCCGGCCAAGAAAGGATAGACGACCAAATCAGGCGAAGGAAATGGAATTGGGTTGGCGACGCATTGTGACGCGAAAACGAATATTTAGCCAAACAGGCCGTTGACTGGAATCCGCAAGGATCCCGTCGAGCAGGAAGACCTAGAGCAACGTGCAGAAGAACCCTACTAGCAGAAGCCGCAATAACTGGGAGATCCTGGTCGGAGCTGTCGCACAAAACAGAGTCCGCTGGAAGGCAACTGTTTTCGTTCTATGTCCCATGAGAGATTAAAGGGGAATAAGAAGAAGAAAGAAGCACGGTGCGTTCAAAATCTCCATGGTTAAACATAACCTATCGTGGTTAAGTGAAGTGACCTATCATAACCACAGCTTACTTCGTGGTTTACCATTGTACGATTTTTGAACCCGATCCTTTATTTTAGATAGTAAACAGACTATTTAGGGGGCAAGTCAAATAAAGTTTAAAGTTAGTACGTAAACATGATCAGTTGAACTCAGGTGGAACCCGAGTGCAACTACATGTAGACGCAAGTCGAATTGAGATATGGTCGACTGAACTCGACTCGGCTCTGCCAGCTGGATTGAGTTAAAATTATGCATATAGACACGAGTTCAGTAGTTACATTTAGTTGACAGCAGCATCTCTGTGTTTTATTTGTGAATTGTGTGCTTTGTCACGTGAGTCGAAAATTCAACTCAATCTCAACTCACCATTTATACGTAGTAAGTGACCTATGCTTTGCATCGAGTTTTATTGTTGGGCATAGAATGACCTTCTCCTCGGGAAAAAAAGCGTATTAGTTAGTTAATTGTCATCATATATGTAAGAATTTTAACTTTTTGCGTTTCAATCTATTTTCGGGTCCTTCTGCCCTGGGGCTGGCGCAGTTCGTCCCAGTTAATTGTCATCAGCGGGTAGCGGGAGTGGTTTTTTGCCGGATTTAACGATAATGGGGTAATTAAGTTGCGATAGCGACTGTTGGTAGCGATTAACAGCAGCCATACACATTAAATTGTTTTTTTATGTGAAGGACTAAAGGCTCAGGAAAGGCCCTTTATACTGTTGACAATCTATTTTCTTCGTATGGAGTGCAATGTCGAGCCGCGATATTTTATTCCACCTACTCCCAACCATTACTATCGCGACTTTGACATCGGGGCATCGAGAAACAAATCGCTGGAGTGTTATGCCTCCTGAAACGAGTTGAATCTCATCAACCAACCGAAGACATGCGCTTTGGTGGAGGGGTAAGACTATGAAAGGAGGAATCAGGAATGTAAAGAGGGAAGAAGAAAGAAGGAAAGTTATGTAGGTGGAAAAGTGGAAAAGGCGAAGGACCGTGTAGCTAGCCAGGATTCGAGCCTGGGACCTCTGGGATGGTAGCCAGACGCCTTACTCCCTAGGCCACCGAGGCTAAGTTATATTTCGAAACACAGCCTTCGAATAACAAAATTGATCTGACTCGTTATATTAAGTTGGTGTTTGTTTGCCTGCGATTATGTGGTATCGATATCACAATTTTCCAAATATTACGTTTATACTACTTGTCTGTCACCTAACACTAGCAATATACCAGGCTTGCAATCTAATTTATACGTGGTATAAGATTTTCCCTAATTTTGATGGTATTAAGGTAATATACGCTATTTTTACTGTGCACAGCGCCTCTGTCAGAAAATTTGCCCCACAAAACAGGTGTCAATTACAGTCGCTGCGTTTGGGAGATTTCGCCTGCTTAGATTATACTAAGTTCCGCAAATAGCCACATTTTCCTATACATTTCACACCTTCGCTTGGCTCTAATCGCCTGCATTCTAAGTGCTTGGACTTCTCAGCATATTTATGTTCTGATGTTGTTGTCGTTGTTGTGTCTTTTGTTGACTAGCTTGAGGGTTCCTTAATGAACTCAGCCGTGACAGCCATATAATCCAAGAATCATTGATGATAGTAAGCATTGGCCAAATTCATTTTCTCTCTCAGCTTGTCTAAACCCCAGGCACGGTCTCTGCCAGGGGATGTCGTCAATATATCAAAGTCAAGTTAGGTAATCAACAGTCGGTCTGCAAGCTGTACAATAAACTGAGAGCTACATCATATTGATAAATAGAAAAAACTGTACTGTTTAGTATACAAATGATTTTAGTTAAGTGCTCAAATGTTATTTACAAGTTGTAGCAGTCTGAAGGACTTTGTCAATCTAGGATGTTAAAATTCAAGGTTCACCTCTTACTCAAGATGAGATTCGTCAAGGGTCACTGAAAACTTAATAAAAGATTTTGGGACAGCATAGCTTGAGTTGAACAGTGATTTAAATTGAGGTACGTGATTATGGTAATCATTTTGACTAGAGACATATTTTATCCATATGGGTAATTTCGCGTAACCGTTCCGCGTCGGGAGGAATATCTCAATTTTTCTCTTCCCTGAAGCCGTTATCAGTCGAAAGGTTGAGGTCCAGGGAAGTCATTTTCGCACGTGAACAATAATTTTGGGGTCAGGTATTTTTCTGGTGGAGGTTAGAAGGGTTAAAAAATTGAACTGAATGTCACAAAATATCCACTCCAAATAGCTGAAGCAAAATTGCCACAATGACCCTTCAGCTCCAAATTTTTTGAGCATAGAATCTAGAGAAATGATGTGCGAGAATGACGAATCTCGATGTTTACGTTTGGCTCTAGGAAGTTAGTTTTATTGGGCGTGTTCAGAGGAAATAATTCTGCACTAAACATGCCCACAGCTAAGATACCGAATTTTCAATTGGCTTGTATAACAGCACAAAATGTAGGTATTTGCACATGGAATAACATGACACAACTCGCTTGAGTGTCGCTCCTTCTGCGACCTTGCCTCTCAAGTTGAACTGCTTTCAAAATACTCATATTTTACCTGTTTTTAACGATTTCCTCGTAATAAAGAGCATTTCCTGAAAGCGATTTTTTACCGTAACTACGATCAAAAACAGGGCAGAGGGTATGAAACTGTAGATTTTTGAACGTGGAAGAAGTTGGTAGAGGGCGCGTGACTGTCGCTTCTTTTACGTTCAAAAATCTACAGTTTCATACCCTCTGGCTTGTTTTTTTACCATGGGTACCTACGGTCAAAAAACTGCTTCCGGGCAATACTCTTCATTGCAATAAAATCGTTGAAAAAAGACCAAATATGGATATTTGCAAAGGAATGGGACTTAAGAGGCAAGGTCGCAACACTTGCACGCCCTCTGTCAACCTATTCTCCACTTAAAAAGCTGCCATTGTGTGCCAGAAAACTCGATTTTTGATGGAAGGTATCGTCGGCAAGTTGATTCCGGGGGTCCCTTGCCATCGCAGAAAAACCGCTGACTAAAAAAATGTGGATGTTAGGAGTGATGTAGTTCGAAACCAGCGGAAGCGACAGTCGCGATTCTCCTGCGTTCAAAAATCTATAATATGAACCCCTCTGTCCTACCTTTTCATCATAGGTACGGTCAAAAATCGTTTCCGGGAGATACTCTTCATTACAAGGAAATCGTTAAAAACAGGAAAAATATGAGTACTTTTAAAGATTCGATGGTAGGTATCGACAAAAACTGCCTGACGGAGGATACTCTGTATTCCAGTAAAATCGTTGAAATCACTCAACAAATGTACATTTTCAAAAGTACATAACTTGAGAGGCAAAGGAGCGACACTCAAGCGGTTTTCATCGACTGATTCTTCGATAGTGAAAATTATTTCAAAGATAGGTATTCGCACTACACGCATCTCTATTAACTTGTATTTTTACATGTTTTTTAAATGGAGAGCCTATGTTCCATGTTAAAACGGATATTTTTCTTGCACTTGCGACGGAAAGAGTATCATAAAGCATATGTCCGGTTTCCTTACACCAAGATGAACCATGTTCACGTACTTCGAGCCTAATCCAGAGTGACCCATGTTTTTTTGGTCCGGTTAAAGAAAAAAGGAGCTTTGTGTTCGCACAAAATTTTCCTGTTCTAAGTGATTTCACTGCTCATTATAAGAGAGCACGCATTCTAACCTTAAGCTAGTGACAGAATTACGCGCAAACGCAGTGCGGCAATGACAGATAGAATCGAATATGTATATTGAAATGCGAACTAACGAAATGTGGCTTAAGGCCGTGACACAATGGCGACTTCGGCTTCGGCTTCGAAAGCGACGTTGAAGCGCTGAATTAAGAATCGACGTCGAAGCCGAAGCCAAGTATAACACAATAACGGCATTCGTCTTCGTCTTGCAAATCGCGGAAAATTTGTTACATTAAATAAACTTTGTTAAATTATAATGGAAAATAAACGGGAGGAAGTTATTAAATTAATGGGAGTAGCAACATATGTTTATTTAAAATTAAAAAAAAAAACAAAAACAAAAAAAATAGGCGATTCTGGTCAAGAGAAATTTTTCTGCAAAGGAAGGAACATGGTTTTTTCCATACTTGGTCTTTTTTCTGATTATTTTTATAATCTTTGCACCCTTTTTTATACATACATATATGTATACATGGATATTCCTTTACTAACTCGATTAATTTTTCCAAAAAATCCATGTAAAACACGTGTTAAATTTAAATTACCGGACAGCCCACTTCGATTTTCCAAATAAATTTCAACCGACGCCGCTTCGAATATCAAATATCATTTGATTGAGGCTTCGGCTTCGAAATCGAATCCGAAGCCGAAGCTGCCATTGTGTTAATAAGTTCTGCCACGCTTACATTTGATTTTGACAGGCATCGGCTTCGAAATCGAAGCCGAAGCCACCATTGTGTCACGGCCTTTAAGCGCTACGCACACACCGCGTAAGTTTCTTTACTTTCTACTTCTTGCGCGTTGCCGGCGTGTTCCAGTGTGAAAAAGTTGTTTGTGTTTTGAGTCGTGCTTTGGTGTTGGTGGGCATTTTGTTAACGTTTTGGGTCGTGTGCTGGTGATGAGGATAGGAAATTTGTTGAATGTCATAATTAAGGCAAATTTTTAACTTCCCAGTATAGGAAGTTATTGTAATCGGTCCGAAAATCGAAAATTCCAACGTATTTTCATCTTTCAAGGTCCCAGGAGCATTTTAAGCAAAAAATTGGGAGGAAGTATGTGTGTGTGTGTATGTGCGTACGGATGTGGTCATTTTTTCCTGCACGATATCGCGCCAACCAAAACTGACATCGACTTCGTTGAGGTGTCGTTCGAAGCGTATCAACCGAAATATGATCTGAAAAGATTTTCATGAAATTCGGTCCAGCCGTTTTTTTGTTTAAGCGATTTTTGTACCTGCACGATATCGCCCGAACCATGAAAGATATTGACTTACTTGAGGTGCCGTTCGAAGCGTATTAGCGACAATATAAACTGAAAAGATTTTTATAATATTCGGTCCAGCGTCCAGCGGTTTTTTGGTGTAAATAACTAAAGTGATTTTTGTACCTGCACGATACCGCGCAAACTAAAAACTATATCGACTTCATTGAGGTGCCGAAAAACATTAACACATCAATTTTATATACATTTTCGTCATCCTAATCTTGTAAGTGCGCACCTTTAGTTTGACATTTTAGCGAAAATATTGATAAACAATTGTGAAAAATTCTCGGTATTATACATATATTCTATATTGCCTATTGTTCATTTATTATTAAAATATCCAATCATAATATTCAACATCCATCATACTGGGAAGTTGATCGTGTGGACCGAACGGGTCGAACCCACATCCCTACTAGTTATTTTTCGAAATTGTGGTGATGAAATTAGTATCTAGAACAAATACAACTCCTGTAGGATAGAAAAGTAATACGCAAATCAAACAGCTTTTTCAATTTATTTCGTATCACGTCCACTTGTCCTTTTGATTTTTAGGTTATTTCAAAGTCGGAACGCGACACCAGCTTTAAGGCTCGGGCACACAGAAAGCGGTCTGTCGCGGCGGGCAGCGATCTACGACCGAGGCGGTCTGGTGGTCTAGTTGTATTACACAACTTAAGGCTGTATCAGATCCAAAGCAGAGAAGCAGAACCGTCGGCAGAGAATTGTTTCTATTGGCTTACACTGGTCACGTGACAAGAAAAGCAGCAGAAAGTTCTGCCGCTGCTTTTTCATCTCAAATCCTAATTTTGTTGCTTTGCAAAGCAGAATTTTTTGACATTTTAAACTTTTGTTACTTGGCAAGTTGTTTTTAAATGGCAAATGGATATTTTAGGGTGGTTTTTTGTATCTATTTATGTATATACACAGTTATGATTCAGAAAAAATGTTATTTTTTGTTATTTTTTAAATATCTTGATAAAAAAATTAAAAGTCTGCCGCTGCTGCTGCTTTACGTGGATCTGATTCAGCAGGCAGAATTCTGCTATTTCCTCTGCTTCTGCCGCTGCTCAAAAAGTTGGATCTGATACAGCCTTTAGCATCAGCTCGGTCAAACAGCAGGCGGTCTGTCGCCGCCTGCTAGACTTTGTAGCGACAACAAGCGATCCGGTTGTACAAAATTACAAATTTTAGCATGACCGCCTTGCCGCTTGCAGACAAGATGGGTGGAAAAATCGAAATATTAATAGAAAATGTCCGCAAATACAGATTTTTGTTTGATAATTCCCACGAAAATTATAAAAATGTTTTGAAAAAGGCTGAAGCATGGGATGTTTCAATTGGTTTTCTCCAGTTCGTAGTACACTTTTCAATCCTGCATTTTATCAAATCATGCAATTCCTCGAAACATTCTCGAGACATACGAAAATACTTGAAAAATCTATCTTCATGTGACTCCAATTCTATACATAAGCGGTGGTATTAACCTAATTGTTCTCTCTTCTTATTAATTTCATGGACCCAACATCGTCTTTTCTTCTTTTTGCCTTGCAAAGCTAATAACAGAAGGAGGAGTTATTCGTCCGAGGTCATACTCAATATATGTAAATAAATCATGCCGATTATACAACTCGACGGATCGTCCGCGGAGGGAATTTTATTCGGATTTGACGTTTGGCGTATTATAGAATCCGTCGAATGAAAAATAACCAAATGACGGTAATGCAGTGTGAAAAATTTATATTGTAGAATCCGCTCGTGAATCACACTCTATACAAAAATTTTCATTACAAATCCGCATCAAATTTACTGCGGAAGTGAAAAATTTCGGCGTAGTTTTTTTTCAATGGAGACTTATAAAATATGAATTTAAATGTTTTTAATTATACTGTCAATTATGAGCAAAATGAAATTTTTATACCACAAAAGACAAAACCCAAATAATTACGTACTCTTAAGTTTTTGCACTTAAATATTTATTTTTCTAAGGATTAGCGAAAATATCGTGGAAAATTTGACAGCTAGTGGTGAAATTGCAGTTTCAGTGCGGATCGATAATGCAGAATTCCGTCGGATTCTATAATGCAAATATTTTCAAATGCGGATCGGATGTTCTCCCGTCGCAGAAAATCCGACGAGTTGTATAATCGGCATGAATAAGAAAATTCACTACTATTTCCCTAGAAGAACGCGACCAGACTGGACCGCTCACACAAAAATATCGCGTTCTATGTGTAGCCCCATATCGCAGACCGCCGCGATGACCGCTGGATCGCTGCCCGCCGCGACTGACCGCTTTCTGTGTGCCCGAGCCTTTAGGTCTACTTCTTAACCATGAAAGGAGGAACTTTTCAAGCCCATGGTTGCTTAGTTTCACAAAGGGTGTTTTTTTATAAATAGAATTTTTCAAAATTAGTGGAAAATCGATAAATGCGAGTCTATAACCTGTTACCCCCTGTCCAGAATATTTGAAAAGTTTTATACTTTTGCTGATGTTGATATCTTATTACATGTGAACTAAGGAGTATTTTCAGCTATCAAACGTAAAAATTGGATCATGTGCGCTCTTGCTATGGAATTTTGAAAATTCGTGTGACTCTCAGTCTATTAAAAAAAGAGCAATTTTTCAATATTTCACCAGCTGTAGTAAATTCCCCCGACGGTTCATCGTTTTTTCGCCAAAATCAATCATTCGGAAAAAATCCGAGGTAGAAACAAACATAGGTATCCGAGAAACACCCCAGTTTACGAGTTTACGCGGGACGGTTAGTCAAAATTGCCCATATGGAAGGGAACTAATAACGTTTCTTTGCCTCATTGATCATGGGACATTTTGCCCTGACTGCCCGATACTTCGGACACTTAAAATGGTATGTTCCGCATCATTTAATGTATTGCAAGTGTTGCAGTTACGTTAAGGGATTTTATTCCAAGAAGCAAAACGTGCATCGTCATCGTCACCGTTAACCCTTCGTATATATTTGGGGTAGAGCTTGATGTTGGTAAACCAGTGGTAGGGAGGGTAGGAAGGATAGCAAAGAATCTACCCTTACATATGGAGGCTTCATAGTAGAGTCTACTCTATTCATTTATCAGTTTAAAACAACATCTTTGAAACTCAAGCTGTGGACAAAGAAATTCCCAAAATTCCTGGCCTTGTCCGCAAGATAATCTGCTTTTTCATTCTACACAATGCCAATATATGAAGGTACCCAAGCTAGTAAAAATCGGTTTTGATTTCATCCACTAAAAAGTTGCCTTTTCTTTCCGTGAGCGCTGTACAGTTGTAACGGTCGGTTATATCCCCTCGCGGAAATTTCACAAATTCCTAATGAAATCACCTTTCGGGAATTCAAAATTTGGAAATCAAGTAGGCGTCGCGAAAAAAAACAAATTTTGTAGAGGGGAAAAAAGGGAGAGGTGGTCGTCGTTGCTAGTTTAGTTAAAATTTTCAAGAAAGGAGACTGATTGTGTGCCATTTAGCTATTGAATTGTCTTCTCCAAATAGTGCAATCAGTTTATCAGCATTCAATATAATTAAGTGCGTGTGGAATACCTTTGGTACAAGCGTGAAATCTCAAAAATATAAAGAAACAAGGGAAGAAAGGAAATTTTATCTGAGATGACTGCTATGAGTCCTGAGTATGATTATTTATTCAAATTGTTGTTGATCGGTGAGGCCCTGAGATGAAAGGTGGCTGGTGAATTTACAACAAAGTATATGATGGCACATGAATGACGGTTCCTGTAGGTAGTTCGAAACCGGTAATTCTATATACGCACAAGAGGAGAAGGGAGACCAAGGTATTTTTAAATTCTTTTATATAACTTGCACTGTTTGTCGTCAAATCTTGGAAGTTAAATTTGACCCACTTCCCGGTTTCGGATAGAGCTGAAATTTTGCATACACGTTTAGTTTGGATGACAATGCAATCTGGCCATTTTGTAAAAATATCAAGATAGCGGTTCCAAAATGGCGCCCGCTTTTATTTTACTTACACTGTTTGTCGTCAAATCTTGGAAGTTCAATTTGACCCACTTCCCGGTTTCGGATAGAGCTGAAATTTTGCATACACGTTAGTTTGGATAACAATGCAATCTGGCCATTTTGTAAAAATATCAAGATGGCGGTTCCAAAATGGCGCCCGATTTTTGAAATTGTGCTCCGCGGCCCTTTGAAATGGGTATCAAATGAAAGGATATGACAGGTAGGACACAATAAGCTATGTGGCGTCATTCCAAATTCAAAATGGCGGACAACACTTACACTGTTTGTCGTCAAATCTTGGAAGTTAAATTTGACCCACTTCCCGGTTTCGGATAGAGCTGAAATTTTGCATACACGTTTAGTTTGGATGACAATGCAATCTGGCCATTTTGTAAAAATATCATGATGGCGGTTCCAAAATGGCGCCCGATTTTTGAAATTGTGCTCCGCGGCCCTCTGACATGGGTATCAAATGAAAGGATATGACAGGTAGAACACAATAAGCTATGTGGCGTCATTCTAAATTCAAAATGGCGGCCAACACTTGCACTGTTTGTCGTCAAATCTTGGAAGTTAAATTTGACCCACTTCCCGGTTTCGGATAGAGCTGAAATTTTGCATACACGTTTAGTTTGGGTGACAATGCAATCTGGCCATTTTGTAAAAATATCAAGATGGCGGTTCCAAAATGGCGCCCGATTTTTGAAATTGTGCTCCGCGGCCCTCTGACATGGGTATCAAATGAAAGGATATGACAGGTAGAACACAATAAGCTATGTGGCGTCATTCCAAATTCAAAATGGCGGCCAACACTTACACTGTTTGTCGTCAAATCTTGGAAGTTAAATTTGACCCACTTCCCGGTTTCGGATAGAGCTGAAATTTTGCATACACGTTTAGTTTTGGTGACAGTGCAATCTGGCCATTTTGTAAAAATATCAAGATGGCGGTTCCAAAATGGCGCCCGATTTTTGAAATTGTGCTCCGCGGCCCTCTGACATGGGTATCAAATGAAAGGATATGACAGGTAGAACACAATAAGCTATGTGGCGTCATTCCAAATTCAAAATGGCGGCCAACACTTACACTGTTTGTCGTCAAATCTTGGAAGTGAAATTTGACCCACTTCCCGGTTTCGGATAGAGCTGAAATTTTGCATACACGTTTAGTTTGGATGACAATGCAATCTGGCCATTTTGTAAAAATATCAAGATGGCGGTTCCAAAATGGCGCCCGATTTTTGAAATTGTGCTCCGCGGCCCTCTGACATGAGCATCAAATGAAAGGATATGACAGGTAGAACACAATAAGCTATGTGGCGTCATTCCAAATTCAAAATGGCGGCCAACACTAAATTGCGGAAAGCTTATAATAGACTAAAAAGTAGAAAATATAACACTGTCTGTAGTCAAATCTTGCAACGCAAAATTTTTATACTTAGACTTTACCGATCTTAATGAAAATTGGCATGCGTGTATAACTTCGGTGACAATACAAGTTAGTGGCGTCACCCAGTGAAATCCACCCCTCCATCCCTTATTTCCACCCACACAATGCTCAAATTAGCGTATTTATCATTTCAACGTATTTATTTAATTCGAAATGCATTGCTTTCTTGTAATTATTCAATGGTTAAATAAAAATAAATGGTTAAAAAAATTTTTTAAAAAAATTCTTTTAATTAACTAAAAATGTACTGAAAAGTAAAAAATAAATAAAAAATGGTTAAAAAAAATTTTTTAAAAAATTCTTTTAATTAACTAAAAATGTACTGAAAAGTAAAAAATAAAAAATATTTAAAAGAAAGCGTGAAATTTCAATTTTAATGAAAAAGTTAATTAAAAGAATGGCGCATTTTTCATCAAAAATTGAAAATATAAATGTAAATCGCATGAGATTTACAATAACCCTCAATTTTTTGCTTTGTTAATTTCAAATTCTAACAAAATTTTTTGATGAAAAATGCGCCATTCTTTTAATTAACTTTTTCATTAAAATTGAAATTTCACGCTTTCTTTTAAATATTTTTTATTTTTTACTTTTCAGTACATTTTTAGTTAATTAAAAGAATTTTTTAAAAAATTCTATTTATGCGGAAATTGTGGAAAAGGAGTATGGCCGTCTTGGCAGCGAAGTTTTCTCCTGCACTTGTAACTTTTATGTGCGTTGATTACTTACAATAGCTGAAATTAAAAAGCGTGCAGAACATTAAATTGGATGGAATTGAGTGCATCACAAGTTGGTGACGAAGAGTGCAGCTTAATCGGCAAAGTATTGTAGAAATCGTCGAGAGTGTTTCTATCTAAGTCGAGAAAAAAAATAAACAGCTCTCTCCGTAAATTGTTACCAGAGCATCTTATTGGAGAAGCAAAAAAAATTCAGTTCCAGTTTTGCCTCTCTTTGAAAGTTTTTGGTGCAATTTTCCACTTACACTTTTTTTACTTTCACAATTTTAACTAAGTTTTTTATTATACTCATTATATTACACTATTTTTATTTGTTGCTTTGTTTTGATTACAGGTTCAACGATTCCTTAGATATCAACGATGGCGCTCGGTATGGAAGGACAGTAGACATGAAGAGGATCTAAAACCGACATAAAAGTAAGTGGTGAACCACACTGCATCGGCACGATCACACACCCCACGACCCCTTCCGGCGAGCTAGCGTTTACCGTGTGGCCGGCATAACACCACTCTAACGGTTATTTCGGCGGATCAGGGAGGTGAGTTTTTCCGAATTTTTTTATGTCTGGAATTGCTTCCAAAGTCAGATTCTTCTTGTGACTCATAAGGCATAACCAAGCATAATGGCGCCCAAAGATGATACAGCATAACGCCATTGTACCGGTACATAGTTGTTAAGGCTGTCAGTGAGGGTTGCAATCTTATTGAAGTTAAGTAATCGGTCATTAATTATAGGTAATTGCTCAGCAGACAGGGTAGACATCTGCCAGAAGGATCTGTACATAAGATCGCAATCACTTTCCACAAAAGTGATACCTATACCAACTTTGGCTTGAGCTAGAGATACATCAGTGGCCACGATTTGTACATCTGATGGGAGTGAATTCCTCTTTTCTCTCATCTGCAAACTTGTTTTTTTGAGACATTGTTTTTAAGAAGATTAATATCAACAAGTAGTTTACCAACCAGTATTGTCCATGGTGACTTCATTGGGATTATTTTGACTAATCAACTTTGCAATATCCATTTTTGCCGCTTGCTACTCCAAATGTCAATTGGAAAACAAATGTCAAAACAAACCACGAGTCTAGGGATATTATGATATTGTGAATATTACGATATCGAAATTATAATATCGATACCAAATGTGTGTCTAAAGCATAAGGGTCTTCCTCAAATTACTATTTGTTGTTCTTTTACCATTTATGTAATAAAACAAACGTAGAAATCAACCTTTGTACAACCAATCCGTCACGCGTTCGCGTCTGGACATCCAGTTCAATAAAAACTACCAGGGGCATTTTATGGAGCGGCAGTGCTAAAAGCTATTAAAATATAACGAAAATGTCAATTGAGAGATATTGTATTCTCATGCCGAATGATAATTCCATAGATCTGTTGTGCAATATTCTAACGGAGGTGGGTCAAAATTGCCCCAGGGCTGGCGCAAAAGTAAAGTATCTCAGATTATCTTTTATAATGAGTATTGAAATCCTGCATAGTTGCTATATCCCATTACTGTGGCTTAGTTGTTAATATTGCTATTTCTTTTTATTCAGGTGAAATACCTAATATCACCCTGTATTTTTGTAACAATATAGTCTTATTGTCATAAATCTGGTTATCCGTGCAGGCAGAATAATGTAAAAACAATTTTGACGGCCTTTACTATTGAAGTTATATAGTTATAATATAGATGTAAAAATTGGGCTAATTTGGTACTTTTCGAAAAGAACTTAGTGGTGGCTCTATTACACAATTGGCTTTATTTCGTACTTTTTTTAGTGCTTTTTCATTGTATTGTTTCATATTGCAATTTCTTTTTATTCAGACGAAATATTTTTTACTTATAGATACTCTAAGTAAAAAATTAAATATCTAGCCTACTCCTATTAGTACAAGATTGGTAGAAATGGTACAAAAAAACAATTATTATATTGGTTGTATTCTAATGCTAACTTGTTTTATAGGTATCTTTCGATGACACAAGGGCTATGAACCAACACCTAACCTCTGCTGTTGCTGCAGCTGCTATTCGTATTCCTGGAATAACTCGAGCAGTTAATACGTCACGGCGATGCATTTTCGTCAACTGCGCAACTTCGGCAAGTGTCTAATAATATAAAAATGCATCTTAGCTACTACAGTTTTTTTACACCTAATCGAGCCTGTATCTGTCAACAACACTTGCTACATACATCATTGGAAGAATTTCCTATAAATGTAAGGAGCCGGCAAACTTAATTTTATGCAGAGAATCTCCGTGAAATCATAAAAATATATACGTCGTCTCTGGAATAAAGGACTCACTTTGCTTTCGAAAACATGGACGTTTTATCTGAAGAAAATATTCATTTTTGGACTGGACTAAACTGGGAACAGTTTGATATATTACTTCAGCAGGTTCCAAGCCTCGAGCAGCAGTCTAGGGCTCCACGTATCGATCTATCCATGTACTTGAGTAAGCTCAGAACGGGCGAGCCACATGTAAGAATCGCCACTATTTTTAATTCGTCCAGGCGAACTGTAGACCGAAAAATAACCAAAGTTAGAACAACGTATTTTGGCAGATTTTGTTCCATCACACATAGGATTATCATCACCTGACACGAGATCAGAACAGACAGAGTTCTACCGAATAATGTTTTCGGAAAAGTAACACCGAAGGCAATTGTGATATGTGATGGTACTTACCTATTTATTGCGAAGAGTTCTCATTTTTGTTATGACTGATATATTATATGGCAAATAGTTGAAAATCACAACAATCTCATTGAAGATGAAGCACTTCACTATCTTTTAGAAGAAGGAGATGTTTATCATTTTGGACAGGAGATTAAGGGACTCCATTCTACTATTAGAATCATATCGATATGTAGCGCATACACCTCCGTCAAAGAAGTGACGTGAAACCCAACTAAACACCCAAGATGCAAATAAGTCCAGACTAGTCACCATTTGTAGGTGGGTTGTGAAGGTCATTAACGGCCGCTTTAAGAGAGATTTTAAAATATTTCAAAGTAAGATTTTCAATTATAACGTGCCTTTTATATTCAGTGACTTTAAAATAACAGCAGCATTTATTAACTGCTTTCCCCTTAGTACTCGTCGCTCCGTGCAATTTTGCATTCCTAGACACTGTTCCCTAGGTAGTCGTTCCTTCTTTGTACATACTGTGGAATAGCCTCCCCTTCCGTTTGCAATGTACCAAATCACTCGCCGCTTTCAGGAGAGGATTGATCGCACATTTTGCATCACAGAATGCATAAAATGACACAATTACTTGCTTGCCTGCACAACATGCATTAGCATACATCCTCCTTAGTATGCATCTTCTCGACAGCGAGCACCGGTTTTTTTTTGGTTTCTTGTTTTTTTATTATTAATTTTTTTTAACATCTATTTTAGGAAAATTTTAATTTAAATTTAATTTTTTTTTATTTAAATTTAATTATTTTCATTTTCTTTTATTTTTAGTATTTTTTTTCTAGTCAAATAATTAAATAATCTTATATTTTCCTTTTTAAATTGTTTTAAATTTTTATAGTACTAAATAAGACTTAAATCTTGTGTACTTAAGCCTAAATAAATAAATAGACAGCGTATAAACAAATGATTTCACCAATATAATAAAAACATACACAGACCCAACCTTTTGGCAGATTATCTTGATGCTAATCATTTAAATAGACAAAGAGGAAGTTTCAGAAAATTGGAGTCTGATATCCCAGGATTGGGATATTTCCCACGCCTGACCTATGAGGAGTTGATTCTGTTCGATCAGCGCGTTCTTACAACAGTGAGCATTTGAAAATAACTGGAATGTATGAAATGCAGATGTACAAGCAACCGGAGAACATAAATATAACTGATGAAGGGAATCTTGTCCTTATCAAGTGTAGGATACAATCACGGCACGTCAGACGTAAGACGTATTATACATTATGTGCTATACAGGGTGTATTACTGAAAATGTCTAGAACTAGAATACTCTCACCCATCAAAACTATACAAGTGATGTTTTATTGGAAAGCTCCAGGAGCGGGGCTCATTCCATCGAGTTTATTAGATATTAGCGAAACTTATCAATTTAAGATCTTTCTGACGCTTAGCCCAAGTTTTTTCATTCGAACAAAAAAGGCCCGACCGAATGCTATGAAATTTTTTCCAGAGCATTTTTTTGTAAATATTATTCTTTGGGTACCTCAAAGAAGTCGTTATAGTTTTTGGTTCGCGCAGTATCGTGCAGGTATAAAGATCACGAACGTCGTTTAAACAAAAAAAAAGGTTCGACCGAATATTGTGAAACTCTTTTAAGATTATATTTTCGTTAATACGATTCAAGTAAGTCGATATATTTTATGGTTCGCGCGATATCGTGCATGTACAAAAATCACATACATATCGTTTAAACTAAATTTTATAAAATCTAAGATACTTTTGCGCCGGGCGTAGGGTCCTTTTGTATGGGCTGTGACCCACCTCCTTTCCCAGCATATAGTAACAGCCAACAAGAGTGGTGCTAGTTGTCCTTCCTGCCCTGCAGTGACCATTTACAGTGCCAACATTTTATAGATTGCTACTTTTAGTATTTAAGTTTATTCGTTCATGCTATGGCAAAACTTGACTTATTAATTAATTCTACACGAATCCTTTAATGTACTAATCACGAGGATCGTATATGTGTCACACAAGGCAATAGCATTAACATATTTTTTAAAATGCTTTTACTATAAAAAAACAAAGCATCTAATAAATGTTTTCATTAAAAAACATTTCCTATACTTACAAATTCAATTCTTCAGTCATGTTCAATTTTAAAATGACGTTTTCCCTGCTGCCGTGACACATATTCTGAAAAGTGGGAAATTTCTAAAAATTTTCACGTAACTTGTATAGAAACCCAGATAAAACCTGGGTTTGCAGATTTGTTTGGGGCAGAACTATACAGTTCAATATACAACACAGCTATTAACACAGCACTTATATGTTGACACCTAATATTATTAAAAAAGAACCTTGTTAACTGACCTGTTAATTATTATGGGAGTGCTGAGCCATCTGCACATCTGGGCAGAAATCAATCAATCAAACCTTGATTCTGGTGGAAACATTGACCCAAGTCTGCAAATCCCATAAATTCTTTTAACTTGCTCATTCGCCGGCTGTCGTTAAAAAGTACTTGTTTCTTCATAGCTCTTAACGAAGCTTCAGTAAAGACACAAACCGCCAGTTGGAATATCATTTGAAAATCCAAAATGGCGGATTCAGAGACAAAGTCAAAGTAGAGACGAGGTAATTTTACCCAGGGTTCACTGTGATAAAACCATTAAAGTGTGCCCTAGAACTAAACCAGATTATACGAGTTGTTACAATGATGTTGAAATGGAAGTGATAATAAACCCACAATTTCACTGCAAATAGTGTTATACTCACTGTTTTGTCCTGAAGCATACCAACTCGGCAATTGAGAGCAGTTTCGGCTGAAACATAGGTGGTGAGTTGCAATGCTCCAGAGGTTGAGTTAAGAGGTTCTTCAAAAAATGGTCCCCAGTGATGTTCATGGTGATGCTTGTTCCTGATGTATTGAGGTGTTATATTAGTTTGTTTCGCTGGAACGTCTTTGAAAAAATATAGTCGTTAGATTTAAGAGTATAGTTCAAATAATTCAACAATTTTACTTTCTACTTTAGTCCAATTTTTTGTCGTAATTCTGAAATCCAATGAGACCAGGCTGGGTTTCTCCGATGCATATGTGAATGCTGTGCTTTCTTTGTTGGATGCCTTAGGAGACGATTTAATTGCATAAAGAGATTCAGTTTGGGTGTCAGCACTGATTAAGGAAGCTGTAACAATTCTAGTGGATGAATCTGCAATAATAAATGAATTATTTTATTACTGTATTTGCTTAAAGAAATTTCGATGCGTTTACCACGCACACCTTAAATTTCACGATAATAAATCTCTTTTCACATTTTTCTGACCATTATGAATAAGTAATGAACAACAACATGCCACACACACACTGCCCCCACATCTAGAGATTTCCCTGGTATATTTCAGATGTTCATCACCACAAGAGATTAACTCGTCGTCTGCTGTTGGATGAATGGATGACTCTTACTTCACATTATAGGGTACATTTTTGCTGATCTTATAGTTAATGTTAGATCCATCCATGAAAGCCTTTCATGGCCCAAAATTTATCATTTATAAATATTATAAAAAGGACACTAATAGCATTCGACTTCAGAGACATCAGGAGAGATGATGTGGGGCACTCATTTGATGCCAGTCACTACTACTTTGATTAAATATTCAGGAACGAATTTTTAACCCAACTCCTTAGAACTAGGAATTTGGCCAGCAGAGTTGAGTGCCACATATTGTCAATGGTTTAGGGCAACCTTACTCAATTCACTAAAACGGTTCCCGCTGCTTTCAGTGAGGTGATTGTGGTGGCGTTTATTAGATGTTAGAACGAACTGTTATTTGTAACGGTTTAGTTAGAATTTGTACGAACGATTTGTAACGGTTTATGCAGTCAACTAACATTACGCCATCTATTAGCCAGATTTTGAACGAATAGTAATTGCGGACATTTGTAGAGAGTGCGGGCGTTGTAGAGTATCTATCCAGACTATGGTGGGAAAATCATAGAAATATAACAAACACAAAACGGCTGTGTCGTGTAAAAACTCTGTACATGAGCGACCACACTAAAGGTAGCAATAGTGTGGAAGAGAGACACAAATTGCCGAACTGTCAAACGAAATCTTTGATAATTCTGGGTAATTCTTTTGGAAACTGCTTCATATGGTGTTATATTTCACTCATAAAAAGGGTGTCCCGACACATTTGTTCGATAGATTGGAGCACCTGCGAATTATGAAAAGAAGAAAAAACGCCAAATGCAATCTCAGCATATAAGTGATATTAAAATATATGGTAGCAACAACGATTCAGTAATTTTACTCCGCGCTGTCGAAAAAATCAGGGTTTTAAATCTGTACAATTGTAGTGTGCGAAGTCGAGCGTCAACTGATGTTACTGTAAACTGGAGGATATTTTGATCTGAAACGGGAGGATATTTTGATCTGACAATTTACAGAAAACTGCCTTAAGTATTCCACTACAATGTACAATAGCCAAAAAAGCGAATTTCAAAAATCTGTAACACAACTTTTTGATAAGAAAAAATCTCACAAATCTGTTGGAAAACTTTTAAACATTAGCCATTTTGGTTTTAAATGATGTATATCTGCAATATTAACTGAGATATGGCGAGATTTTTATATCCTCTACCGATTGCAATTAGTTTCAACCGGTTATCTCACACTACTCAGGGTTACTTGCTTCGTACGCTGCAGCATTCGCCGAGTCGCGCATTTGGCTGTCCGGTGGCGGCTAAACAATCGAGGGCTACTATGCGTAAAAATTTATGAACAGGTCGGCGGCTAGCCATGGCTTGATTTCGCCTTGAAGCCAAGTATCACCGGCCGGCAACTGTATGTGGCCTGCAGTCCAAGAAAACTGACAAAATCTCTATGTGTTTGTGCATTTATAGTCAGTTCATGCCTGAGGATCTGAAGTTCTTTCACGCCGTGAATTTACGGCAAAAATTCACGCCGTATCCACTGGAAACGGAAAACAAGGCGCGAAAACCATCCACACTCGCGTTCACACTTATTCGCCGGCGTTCATAGCGTGAGTCTGGAGCCGCCATGAAGTTTTTACTGAGGCTATGAACATTTTTGCACTTGAATTAACAACCTGCTATGCTAAGCTGTCGTCTTCGCTTGTGTGTCTGTAGGGAATCATGGCTTGACCTGTATGCCACGGTTTGTCAGGCGGATACCTGAAGTAACATCCCTCTGTCAGACTGGGTAATCTGTGGCCTTCGTCGGGCCGTGCCGGCCGACCTGGTCTGAAAAGCCACTGCATACTGGCAGCCTGTAAGTGAATGGGGTCTTTAGTGGAGAAACATGTTTTATTTAATTTAACCTAGTTTTCTCGCAATTTTACACTGTCACTTGGGGAAAAAATTACGTGAAATTTGCCGAGACCCCCCTCTCCCCAACGTGAGATTGGGTGAGATTCGGCTCAATCCCTTCCCCTAACGGCCTCACGTAATGGACGACCCCTTATTAGGAAGAATTCCTAAATGCCCTTCCTTTATGGGCTGCGACAACTGAATAGCCCCCTGAATTTTTAAGTGTATTTTCTTGCAAAGAGACAGAAGTTTTTTTGTATTTGTTAATAAATTTATTTATTTCAATAGCTTGGTCACAAAATTGATTTATTTTTAATAATCTGTATTTTTTTCATTTCTATTTATAACTTGAAACATCCGTCGACGCATAGATTTATACAAATTTTGAATTATGTTTTGTGGTATTTCATTCCAAGCTTGCTTTATCGCCGAAGTAAGATCTTCTGTGGTCTCATATTGTCTTGCGTAGGAATAAACATGTCTGAACAACGAAACCCATATGTTCTCAATAAGTTTATGTTTAACCATGGATGTTTTTGAACGCACCGTGGTTAACTACAAGTTAGAGAAAAATGTTTTTCCCCATAAAATAGTCTCCTCTATTTGCTCCAATTATTTCGTATGCGTCCATGAATTATTTATTTACAATAATCTCACAAATCCCACTTTGATTTGTTCATGTGTTTAAAATTAAAACAACTGTCAAGGAGTTATTTTTATACTTTTTCTTTTTAACTATCGCTAACCATGCTTCCGACTATGGTTAACATTTAACTACACTATGGCTAACCACCGAGGCATTGTTTGCCTATTCGTAGCAATGGTGTTTTTTATGGGGGCGGGTTACCCTCAGCCCAACCGACTTAAAACTCTGTTTTGTGACGCAGAGAGATCGTCGTTCGCCCGTCTCTCGTTAGCTCCTTCCGAAGAAGTACCCCAGGGTACACCGCGGGGAGGTGGGATAAGGACTTGCTAACAGGTCTGCTAGGTGTTCGTCTGCAGTGGCTTTTCTCGGGTTTTGACAGAAGTGACAAATTGGGTGCCACCACCTTGCGAGGTCTTTGTTAGCTGTTCCGCCCTATGTCCCATGAGGGATTAAAGCAGTGTAAAGAAGAAGAAGAAGAATATGGTTAACCACAGGAGTTGTGGAACAACAAAAAGTTATGCTGGTTGGATATGATGTAGTTAACCACGGAGTTTTTGAACGACAAAAGTTTACCATAGTTAACCATAGTTCACCATAGTAAGGTTTTTGAACGCGCTGCAGTTATGTCTTCAGATCCAAAAAAGAAGAAGATAAAAAGATACGTTCGTGAATGTGTTAGTTTTCACGTCAAAAATTTCTGTTCAAAAAGTTACAACTTTCTCTCATCGTTCTGCCCCTCCTGAAAAGCGGTTTTTACAGTTTACATTATGATTCGTGTATGCCGGCCCAATGACCGCGTTTATGTTCAGGACCGAATCGACCCAAAACATAAAAAAACGCATAAACAAGGAAGAGGCCGAACTATTTTCGGTCTTTGTGGTCATGATTTTGGGGTGAACCATATCGGACCGAATATACACGGTACGCACACATAAACTGTTTATGAACTTAACAAAGACCAAAACATAACCTTTAATGAAGTCATTTTCAATAAAACGCCGAAGAAAGTAAAAAAATAAATGGTTAAAAAAAATTTTTAAAAAAAATTCTTTTCATTAACTAAAAAATGTACTGAAAAGTAAAAAATAAAAAATATTTTAAAGAAAGCGTGAAATTTCAATTTTAATGAAAAAGTTAATTAAAAGAATGGCGCATTTTTCATCAAAAATTGAAAATATAACTGTAAATCGCGTGAGATTTACAATAACCCTCAATTTTTTGCTTTGTTAATTTCAAATTCTAGCAAAATTTTTTGATGAAAAATTCGTCATTCTTTTAATTAACTTTTTCATTAAAATTGAAATTTCACGCTTTCTTTAAAATATTTTTTATTTTTTACTTTTCAGTACATTTTTTAGTTAATGAAAAGAATTTTTTTTAAAAATTTTTTTTAACCATTTATTTTATTTTCTACTTTTTAGTTTATTATATGTATTCCGCCATTTTATGATGGCAATTCTATTAGATTTAAAATTACGTCACACAGTTTACTGTATTCATTTGATACCCATGTCGTGGGCTCGGTGGAACATAATTGCAAAAACGGCCGCCATCTCGGAACCGTCTTCTTGATTTTTTTACAAAAAGGTCAGATTGCATTTAGTACTTATACATGATGAGTTGAACTCAAGTTGAACCCAAGTCTAACTACATGTAAACGGGAGTCGAGTTGGGTTAAGGTTGACTGAACTCGACTCAGCTCTGCTACCTGGGTTTAGTTGAAATTATGCATACGGACATGAGTTCAGTATTTGAGTAGTTGAATTTAGTTGACAGTAGCATCTCTGTGTTTGTTTGTGATTTTTTGTAACGTGTATTGCTTCTTTATTATCAACTCACCCTTAACTCAACTATTCATCTCATCATTCATACACATTAACCACCCGAACTACGAGTGTGTGCAAAATTGGAAGTTGATCGGTTATATTTTCTACTTTTTAGTCTATTATAAGCTTTCCGCAATTTAGTGTTGGCCGCCATTTTGAATTTGGAATGACGCCACATAGCTTATTGTGTTCTACCTGTCATATCCTTTCATTTGATACCCATGTCAGAGGGACGCGGAGCACAATTTTAAAAATCGGGCGCCATTTTGGATCCGCCATCTTGATATTTTTACAAAATGGCCAGATTGCATTGTCATCCAAACTAAACGTGTATGCAAAATTTCAGCTCTATCCGAAATCGGGAAGTGGGTCAAATTTAACTTCCAAGATTTGACGACAAACAGTGTAAGTGTTGGCCGCCATTTTGAATTTGGAATGACGCCACATAGCTTATTGTGTTCTACCTGTCATATCCTTTCATTTAATACCCATGTCAGAGGGCCGCGGAGCACAATTTCAAAAATCGGGCGCCATTTTGGAACCGCCATCTTGATATTTTTACAAAATGGCCAGATTGCATTGTCATCCAAACTAAACGTGTATGCAAAATTTCAGCTCTATCCGAAACCGGGAAGTGGGTCAAATTTAACTTCCAAGATTTGACGACAAACAGTGTAAGTGTTGGCCGCCATTTTGAATTTGGAATGACGCCACATAGCTTATTGTGTTCTACCTGTCATATCCTTTCATTTGATACCCATGTCAGAGGGCCGCGGAGCACAATTTCAAAAATCGGGCGCCATTTTGGAACCGCCATCTTGATATTTTTACAAAATGGCCAGATTGCATTGTCACCCAAACTAAACGTGTATGCAAAATTTCAGCTCTATCCGAAACCGGGAAGTGGGTCAAATTTAACTTCCAAGATTTGACGACAAACAGTGCAAGTGTTGGCCGCCATTTTGAATTTAGAATGACGCCACATAGCTTATTGTGTTCTACCTGTCATATCCTTTCATTTAATACCCATGTCAGAGGGCTGCGGAGCACAATTTCAAAAATCGGGCGCCATTTTGGAACCGCCATCATGATATTTTTACAAAATGGCCAGATTGCATTGTCATCCAAACTAAACGTGTATGCAAAATTTCAGCTCTATCCGAAACCGGGAAGTGGGTCAAATTTAACTTCCAAGATTTGACGACAAACAGTGTGAGTAAAATAAAAGCGGGCGCCATTTTGGAACCGCTATCTTGATATTTTTACAAAATGGCCAGATTGCATTGTCATCCAAACTAAACGTGTATGCAAAATTTCAGCTCTATCCGAAACCGGGAAGTGGGTCAAATTTAACTTCCAAGATTTGACGACAAACAGTGCAAGTTAAATAAAAGAATTTAAAAATGAGTGAAATTTAATGTAAAAAATGAAATATTTTTACAAGCTGGCAAAAAAATTCATTACATCCAAATGCGCACCTAAACTCAAGACCGGACTTGACCAATAGACTGCCTAAGTCTTTAACTTGTATATATATGTAGGTGTTTTGATTGGCTTTTCGGGTTTGATGATATACCATCAGTGGTGTTGTGCTAATTTTTTTTTTTACCGGAACGCGAACGGAAATCTATTTGAATAAGAAAACAGCTGTTTGATTTTTGTTTGAATGACAAAAATCAATTGCACATTTGGAGGCAGTTACAAATTTTGTTTTTTCAGGTCAGACTTTTCGGTTTTTACTACTTTGCAAAAGTAAGTAAAACCGTTTGTTTTGTGCGAATTTTGATTTCGTTTTGATTTACAAAAAACATTTCCGCAATATGTTTATTTTTCAGATTGCGAAATGTTTAATTTTCGTAAAGATTCAGATGAAAATTATTGCATTTTGCAAGATTTCAAGATGTAAAATAGTAACAAATTTAATATGAAGTGTAAATTATACTTTATGGTTATTAATGGATACTCTCAATTAATAGTGCAGCTCTCTCAGCAATAGGAAAGCTCTTTCATCAGGAAAGTGCACACTTTTCTTATTTGAAATGGAACATCTTTCCTTTTATTTGTCTATGATAATACATATAAAAATTCGTCAAAAATTAGGAAAAAAATCAGCAATTCTTTTTAATTTTTTTTCAATACGTCAGCCAATTCTCGTTATCAGAAATCATCTTTAGTTCCGGAACGCGTTCCTGTCCAAAAAGGAAGTACCGGAACGACGTTCCGGAGCGTTCCGGCTCGACAACACCACTAATACCATATCTCAGTACCGTACCCAGAAGTGATTTTGGTTCTGCAAAAAGGTACACTGCGACGTTATTTCATTAATCGTAAAAGCACGGCCCGACTCCTACCCATGCATCCTCCAGACTACCCTTAAACTCTCTTATCCTTTTTCTATCTCCGAGCAGAGCTTTCTACCAAATATGACGGACGGTGCCACCTAAGCTTACACTCTTCCACATAAAAACAAAAAATTAGTTTTCAACCTAGTTACAACACAAATAAAAATTACTCAACAACAGCAACAGTACAAACATAACATTACTGAAGAAACGATATCCCAAACAGCAAACAATGATGCTTTAGACTAACGGAATTAATCCATACATCAAAGAATCCGACATAGTGCAGAAAACCACCTTTAAAATCTATGCAATAGGGAAAATCACGACAAAATATGGAGACCGTATCATAAAGGAGTTGCAGGATATGCAAATGCCCTATCTGGCAGAGAGACGTTAGTTTTTTAATTTAAATTGTGTGGCAAACTCTTCATCATCATCAGCATCATTCCCGATAGAGAATAATCCCTTGCATAGAGGGCGCTAGTCGATCCAACTTCAGATGTTTATGTGCACATCTCTTGTGTAACTTTTTCTCCTTTTTTGGCTCGTGCTACTTTTACACTTTTTGTGCTTTTGAGCGTACTGGTATTGGTTTGAAGGTTTCCTCCGCCTTTGCTTCGGTTTTGCCAGCCGTAAAACTTTTATACTTCCTCCCACTTGTTTTTATAATACCCTCAACCAGTTTTTCATCCATGTTGCTATACTGACGGATACAGCTACACTCAATAGACAGCAAAACTGGGACGTAGATATAATGGTAACAAGGTAGACAATTTTTTACAATTAATTTTAATCGATGTCTATGGCCTTGGAGTCTTCATCTGTAGCCCTACTGGCCTTGGGTTCCTCCAGCAGTTCTCCTCATGTCATTCGTTTCCTGGCTAATGCCCTTCAATTACGTACGCCTAACTTAACTAAGTCCTCCTCAACGGAGTCCATGTATCGCTTCTTTGGTCAACCGGAATTCCTCTTTCCATCAGGAATTCGATTTTTCGCTATTTTAGCAGGATCGCTATCGTCAAGCTTTTGAATGTGTCGTGTGCCACCCATAGAAATATAAACTAAACACGGAATGACTGTAAGCTAGATTGAGCGTACCACAATTCATGATGGGTTTGACTTCACTGAGTTATCAGGCAGTGCAGGCGTAAATATGTAAGTAAATACGTAAATTGTAAAGCTCCTGGCATAAACTCGATGCCCATCGGATATTGTCTCAGCAGGCCACGATTCACTTAAGAATCTACTCTGCTTTTGCGTGATGTAAACAAACCAATCGTGAAAAATAAAACGATTTGCTTAGTAATCTAAAGTTAATATAACTCCTTTTTATGTTATTTAATGAAACATAGCAACTATGTTAGGTTTCTATCACTCCTCTTCTATTTTCAGGTCAAGCTAACTACTAAACATTGCACCATGAGTTGAACGACATGGCGGTCTAGTGGTACAAAGGGTAATTCCTGAGCTTGACCATGCACATAAAAAAAACTCCACTTGCTTAAAAACCGATTTCCCACGCGGAAATTTGGTATTGATAAAGCAATCTACCACAGATTACTTCATTTCGCAAATTAGCGTCTATTATAAATGAATCCCACTGATAACAATAATAA
This sequence comes from Thereva unica, assembly GCA_949987705.1. Taxonomy (NCBI): domain Eukaryota; kingdom Metazoa; phylum Arthropoda; class Insecta; order Diptera; family Therevidae; genus Thereva; species Thereva unica. Next base: position 67,153,732 of record OX465284.1, read on the forward strand.
ATAATCACTTTAAGATGACTTTTTACACAATCACTACACTCTTTTGTCGGGTTCGATGAAATCAAGCAAAGGAAATGGAATTGGACTGGCCACACATTGCGAAACGAAAACGAAATTTTAGCCAAACAGGCCCTCAGCTGGAACCCGCAGGGAACCCGTCGAGCTGGAAGACTGAGAACAACGTGGAGGATAGCCCTGTTAGCAGAAGCCGCTGTAAATGGGAGATTCTGAGCGGAAGACCATTTGGGTAAAACTAAACATAACATTCGCCTTTTCATATTTAATGGTCCAACAATAGTTCCTCTTACGCTATTTGGAAATAGCACCCCATCTTCTTACAAAGGACTATACACGAATAGGCAATGTCAAAATCTTCTTTCTTTCTTTGTGCCCCTTTAATCCCTCATGGGACATAGGGCGGAAACAGTTGCCCTCCAGCGGACTCTGTTTTGCGCGACAGCTCTCAGTTCTGACCAGGATCTCCCAGTTGTTGCGGCCTCTGCTAGTAGGGTCCTCCTCCACGTTGTTCTAGGTCTTCCAACTCGACGGGATCCTTGCGGGTTCCAGTCAAGGGCCTGTTTGGCTAGGTTTTCGTTATCGCGTCGCAAGGTGTGGCCAACCCAATTCCATTTCCTTCGCCTGATTTGGTCGTCTATCCTTTCTTGGCCGGCACGGCGCCATAGCTCTTCATTTGAAATTCTATCTGGCCAGCGGATTTTTAGGATACGACGCAGGCATCTGTTGATGAAGACTTGTAGGCGCCCTGTGATGAATTGGGTGACTTTCCATGTTTCGCAACCGTACAAAAGAACTGCCTTAACGTTGGAGTTGAACAGCCGCAATTTGGTGTTAGTTGAGATCTCCGTTGATCTCCATATGCGGAACAGGCATGCATATGCGCCTCGTGCTTTATTTATTCTGGAACTGACGTCTTCTTCTGTACCGCCATTTTCGGTAATAATGCTACCGAGGTAGCAGAATTTATCTACCAGTTCCACGTCACGGTTATTCAGCGCAGTTCGTTCAAGTGTGTTTGCATTTATCCGCATTTCTTTGGTTTTGTTCGGATTCAGCCTTAAGCCTGCTAGACTACTTTCTGTTGCCAAATTGTTTAACATGTTTTTTAGCTCCTGATGTCTGTGGGCCAGCAAACAGATATCATCCGCGTAGTCGAGGTCCTTAAGGCGGTCTAGCAAACCCCATTGTATGCCGCCTGTTCTATTATCTAGAGCGTCGACAAGGATGTCATTTATTACTATAAGAAATAGTAATGGCGAAAGTAGACATCCTTGTCGTACTCCTGAATTCACCTCGAAGCTGTCGGATAATTTTCCATTATGGAGAACTCTGCATTTGGAATTGTTGTAAAGGGCTTTTATCAATTCTATTATTTTATCAGGCAGTCAACGTCGCCGTAATGCCTGCCATATAAAGCTCCTATTAACCGAGTCGAACGCTTTCTCATAATCTACGAAAGCTAGGTAAAGGGGGGATCGGAATTCAGTAGACTGCTCCACTATGATTCTCAAGGTGTTAATATGGTCTATACATGAGCGGCCCTTCCTGAATCCGGCCTGCTGCCTTCTAAGCGTTCGGTCTACTGCCTCTCTTATCCTTGATAATATAACGTGGGACAAGATTTTACCCACAGTAGATAATAGACAGATGCCTCTCCAGTTGTCGCATATTGTTAGGTCCCCCTTTTTGGGTATTTTGACTATGATACCTTCCGTCCAATCCTCCGGAAAGGTACAGGTGTTCCATGCTATTTCCAGGATTGGCTGAAGCGCATCTGCTATGAGGCTTGAGTCGGCTTTCAACAATTCTGGCGGGATGCCATCTTTTCCAGCTGCTTTACCATTGGCCATCGCATGAATTGCGGTTACTATTTCCGTCTTGGATGGGGCCCGGGTGTTGATTCTTATCGGCTGTGCATTGTTGCTGTCAATGTCAAAATACTGCTTATTAAATGTGTTTTACCACGCGTTCTCCAATAAACCATTGCGACATACTGCACTGATTTTCAATGTAGTTCAGGCTACATCGAATACACCACATGTGTCTCTTGAAACTGGTCACTAGATTTGGAAAAAGTCGGGAAACAGACGTTTTTGGCGTTAAAACAAACCGCATTCAATTGCATTCAGTCATTATTGGTATTCTATTGCGCAGCTTAGCTTTAAAGCTGGAAACAGATTGAACGTTCATCAGCGCTATGAAATGTTAAAAGACGTTCCCAAAGTCGAGTGTGAACACATTGAGCGGTCATCAGAGTTCGCATGCGCTGACAAAATTGATACTTAAAAATAATTTAATGTGTAGCATACCTATATAATAAATTGACATTAAATAATAAAATATAACCATTTTCTTTATAAATTATAAAACGATTAATTAAAAAACAACCCCAACTGAAAATCGCAACTGCTAGAAACGTCAAACAACGCAGAATTACGTACAGGGTCTATTCCAGCGCTGATGACAACAATTAGGTTGTGTGTATTCATTTATTTTTTGACGCCTCTCAGCGCTGATGACGGCTTATGAAAGTTCTATCTGTTTCCAGCTTAACGACTTTTGAAATGGAAAATACCCTGTCATCTGAGGCCTTTGAAAATAGTAACGACAAAAAACCAGTTCCAACCGGTTTTCGAATACGACCATCTAGGCTCATCCCCAGCATCTACTTCTATAAGAACTTTCACCCGTACACGTAGATCATACATTTTTTATTTCAAAACGATGAAAAAGATTTTATTCCTTGATCATTTCGAGAAAATAAATAGAATAAATAGAAGCTATTCTTTGGTACCTTTTTTGGCAGTTCTTCCTTTAGTTTGATCAAAAAATCTGCATTGTTGTTTGACTGAAAACAAAGTACGGATCGCAATTTTTGCTAAATACATTCATATATATAATATCCATAGTCGATATATTCGAATGGCGTTAAGTAGTTGCGAAATGGAGTCTCACTAAACGAGTTTCTATTGATTATTTCAACTATTGTGGGATAACTATTATTTTCTAAATTGACTCGACTAAATCAAGAATATACGAAAAAATTCCCCTTGAAATTCCCCTTCCGGTTTTTCTCCCCTGAAATTCCCCTGGCGAGATAAAATTCCCCCCAAATTTAAGGAGCTTCCCCTGATCTGACAACACTGCTTGTAAATTTAAAAAAATGATCATATACCTAGTTTATAGCTACTCCAAAAATAATTCGAATTATAGATCATCCAAAATTGTTTACCCTATAAACGAGATAATTCGAATTATGGCTTGAACCAAAACGTTTCGACTTAAGCCATAGTTATAAGAATGTATTTATACCCGTTTATACGCTAATTCGAAATTTTGACGTAACTTTTAGTTGAATTGATTTAATTTGTCTGCTATAAATTAGATAATAGTAAGAAATATTTCATTTCATTCAACAAAAGGTTTGCAGCAGGTCAAAGGAAATAGTCCGGTCGCGATGATCCTTGTATTAATTCCGTTGATGCAGCTTGGAAGCAACACGATATTGCGTATCGTGATCATTGGTGACATGTGATACACATATAGCCGATCGTATTTCAGAAGAAAAAGCCTTCAACTAGTATAATCGAGAGACCCCAGCTTAGCTGGACGTGGTTTGGAACCAATTTTAAGGCAATTCAGGCAGTCACCAAGAAAGCAGAACACCAAAAGAAGAACAATTAGGTTCAACCAACATTCTGCGATGCTGTACGCAAAACCAAACGGCTTGAAGCTACAAAGATTTCGTTAAATGCAACGAAGGATGTTATCGAGAGAAATAAAAAGAAATCACAGCATCACGAATGATATCAGCACCTTACCTAAAAATGGTGGCATTTTAACATTCCTCATCCCACTAGGCCTAACTAAATTGGTCTTAAGTTGGCTTGTACATTTCTATGGGGGCTTAAATCGTAAAACAGAACGAATCCGCTCTCCTCGCTTTTTCTTTGACGTTCCGTCCGCTTGATTGTAGCTACCGCTCCGCTCGTCTTATGGAAAGTTTATGGAAATGTCAAACTTCAAAACGAACGGAACGGATTGTTTCTGTTCGAGCCTTGAGACCATTTTTCGCTCGCTTTCACAAACTTGCGATGTTTCCATGAGGCGGGGTAGAGAGAGTATTCGTTGAGTTTACAGAAAGCCTTTTCCCCTCAGGTTACTCGACGCCGTTTCCATTACTGCTACTAAGAGTATCCATGATAGTTCAACCAGAGTTGAACCCGAGTTATACGTCTTTTTTTATATGAAAGACTAGAGGCTCAGTGAAAGCCCTTTGTGCTGTCGAAAATCTATTTAGAATGCAATGTCGAACAGCAGTTCTAGTCGAGAAGGATGGAACTGCCACAACCAGCTGTTGTTGTTCTTCCAATGATGTCAATTACCGAGTTTCCATGGGAGTCGAGTTGAGTTGAGGTTGAGTTGAAATGACACTTCAACTCAACGACTCAACCCTATGCGTTTCCATGGCTGACTTTTCTGCCTGTGTACAGACAGCTGAATGTGTAACTTGTATTAAGCAAGCAGCTGTTTTTAAATTTGACGTAATATTTTTGTTATTATAAAATAGTGATCATGGACCATAAAATTAATTTATTGTGTTCGTTGTATAACAGAAATGTTATAAACAGGCGCGACATTTTGACTTTTTTAACATTTGACAATCCCGTTTGTAGCTGTGTGCGTGAACTCTGTTCAATCTACCTATTTTCGTTGAGTTGAGCAGAGTTGAAAATCTTTAACGAAAACTCTTGACTGCGACTGTTTCCATGGAGTTCAACTTGGGTTCAACTCTGGTTGAACTCTCATGGAAACTCAGTAAATGTCGTCTGCATAGGCCAGTAATTGAGGCAAATTACACGGCATAACACTTTCTGCCTTAACAAACCGGTTTGTGCGTGTTGTACGAATTACACGATAAACTGACTGTTCTGCATTTTTTCGTGTAACAATTCTATTGTCTATGTAGCTGTGTACAAACTGTCAGTTAAGCTAGGTCATTTTCGTAGTCCCGAGAATGAAATTATGATTGTGTTAGTGTGTTGCTCTGTGCAGTCGAGAATTTTTTGGGATGCCCAAGTAACAAACTTCCCCGCGACCCCTTGCCTATAAAACCGGTTTAATGGAATTATTGGAAGTGTTGATGGAAGAAATGTTATGCCGTGTAATTTGCCTCATTGGTCTTGTCAGTTTGTTGGGGATGCCGAATTCTCTCATGGCTTTGTAGAGTTCTACTCTGCCTATGCTATCATATGCGGCTTTAAAGTCTATGAAGAGGTGTTGAATTGAGTTTTGAAACTCTAGACATTTTTCCATAGCCTACCTCAAGGTGAAAATGTGATCAGTCGTTGATTTGCCTGGGCTGAAGCCATCAATACCAGCTATGGTGTTTCTGGCGTATGCAGCCATCCTGTTTTGTAGGATAGCAAAGAATATCTTATACACCGTACTCAACAATGTTATACCGCGATAATTAGTGCATACTGTGATATCTTCTGTTTTATGTACCGGGCAGAGGATGCCTTTTCTCCAGTCTTCTGGCTCACTTCCTGCTCCCATTCTTGCACAATTAATTCATGAATCGCTTGGTGTAATGTAGGCCTTCCATTTTTAACAATCTCCGCTGGGATCCCGTCTGCACCCGAGGCCTTGTTGTTTTTGAGCTGGGTTATGGCTCTCTTAACTTCTTCTAAGCTATCCACAATTTATTATGCACTGACTCAAAAATGTGTTGCAATGTTTTGGAAATTAAATTGTTTGTCCTAAACTTACCACACAAATATCAGACGACAGATGACTGGGATAATGTAGTTTTTACTAAAAACTACATTAATCCAGTCGCATAGCGCCCAATCTTTGTGTGATAAGTTAAGGACAAACAATTTAATTTCCAAAACATTGCAACACATTTTTGAGTGAGTGTATAAGCTGGACTAAATGAAAAAATTGGAAAGCTTGAATAATTTGGTTAAACCCACTGTGTAAATAACCCTCACAGTTTTGAAATAAATACATTTATTTAATGAAAAAACTGCTAATAAATAAAAATTAGTGAGGGAAATTTTTTTCTATTAATTATAACATCTTATAACTTAACTTGTTTTCTTCTAAATTTGTTTACGTCAAAAAGGTTTTCTATTTCTGGAGAAAACTGGTGCCATTCAATACACATTGTCAATCAGCAGTCCATTCCTATATGTCAGTGGGGCTCACGCACAAGACGTTTAAATTTAGTTGTATGCTAAGCTTTACTGGCTGGTTCCAAATTGGACGCTCTGATTGCAATTCTGTTTTCGCAAGAACAAAGATAGACTTTTCAATGATCCAGAATCTGGTCTTTGCCAAAATTCTTTCAGAAGCGAGGTGGCATTAAAAATATATGGATGAACTAAGTGAGGTCAGTCTATAAATCATTAGGATACCTTTCCTTTATTGATGATGAAAGTTCACTCATTTTGGTCAGAGATGAAAATCACCTTTTCTTCGAATTACTTAAAATTTTCTCGCTAAGCTACGAAAAATTTGCAAAGAGATTCGTAAAGATCGGCAACAGTGATCAAATCTACAGTAACCGGAATTTCGAAATTAACTTTGTTTATTCTTTCCAAAAAAACCATTCTACACAACAATCGTAGTCGCCGTTTCCAGTTCTTTTAAATTCAAAAGTGTTCCCGCCGCTTCTTTTCGCGTTTTCCAGCGAAAAAAACTTAGGTAAATCATAGACGATGTGCAATTGGACGAAAACGTAGGCAATTCCACTTAAATAAGATGTATAGTATAGTTTTCCCTAGACTTCAATAGTAAACTAAATATAGGTCTGTTCCCGTACTTTCTGCATTCTGTCACTTACTGCAAGTTGCTTATTGAGAGGTAGGGATGAAATAAAAAAAATACAGGAACATGTTTCTGCAGATTCTGCAGTTTTTCTGAAATCGAAAAGAAGAACGGTTATTCTTTTGTTTTTAATCGGTTTTAGAGCACTTTACAAACATCTAACGTTTACAACGAATACGGCAATTCCAGTTTTGACATTTTCATATTTCAAAAAATTGCTGCAGCAGGTTACAGCAGCTCGTAGCTTCTGCAAGTTTCTGCTTCTTACTGCAGGGTGGGGAAATGAGTATGGCGGCTGCAGTATAAGTACGGGAACAGAATTCTGTTAAGTAATTCGAAGCAACTTGCAGATTCTGCACTTTCTGCAGGTACGGGAACAGACCTTATGTATTTAGACAGTTTGTCGTCGTAGCTTGGTTGGAATATCAATTATTTAGATAAAATACACAAAGAAACTTAGGTATAGTGCCAAAACAACTTGGGCCAATGGCCGAAGTATTTTACAAAACTCATGTACATATATTTTTTGCAAGACCGGTGATAAACAACTAAAGTTCTTAGTCAGTTCCTCGAACAAGCCTAATTGGAATACCTTGTATTTAGGCAATTTACACAATCACATTTGGGTAAAGTACCCAACAAAGAAAAGTAAATCGCCTGAATATTTAACGTTAGACATGTTCATTTCTCCTACAACTTCGATAATAAGCTTTAGCTTACTATCGAAGTTCTAGGAAAAATAAAATGGCTAACGTAAAATATTCTCATGTAAACGTTACTTGAATTCTTGAAATTTTGCATGCGTATTTTTTCCTTGGGACAAGAAGCAGATAAAAACTGTAGTGAATGTATACTTTTGATGCAATATTTTTAAAGTTATTTATATTATAATATGGAACTAGTTTCTGTTATAATATGAAAGGTTAAATGTCAGTTCAAGAAAATTTCAAGACATTTTGAAGTCAAGTAAATGAACCGAAAACGCAAATTGAGTTTCAAGTCAAGAACTCAAGTAAATCATGGCAAACGTAATGATGGTTTTTTCAAATATATCGAGGCTTCACCCTTGAAAATATTAGCCGCGGAGTCGATCAAAGGATTTTATTGAAAGTCTGATGACGTATACAAGTAGTGAAAAAGGGGATATGAGTACTTTAAATCTTTAAAATAGCGAAAATGTTTAATATTTTTTGTAGGCAATGGCATTACCTACAAACTTTGTAAGATCTATTTTATGATAACACATCATTTAAAAGATATTTAAAAAAAATTGATTTTTTCACCTTTTTAATAAACTCTTGCCCCGCCCCCGGGGTCGGCACTTGGATTTTTTGCGCCCGGTGCAGTATGCTATAATGCGCCCCATCAGCTCTTAATTTTTTTGTCGCATTGAATGACAATGGAAAAAGACACAATTCTTTAAAAAAAATGAAAATTAAGTCACGGGAACTTTTTTTTTCATTTTCCAATTGCGCCCGGTTCAAGTGCACCATTCACACCTATATAAGTGCCGTCCCTGGCTCCCCCGATTGTTGGAGCAATGTGACATTTTATTTATAAAGAAATATTTAAGGGCTGTTCCAATTTTTAGCTATTCCCGATTTTTGCGGCACTTGAATGTCTACTTTGATTGGACTATGCCGGTCTGTCAAGGATATAAAAAAAACCTGTGTACACCTGCACATCAATGCAACAAATGGACTGTAAGTAAGGGTTAAAACGTATGTGCTCCTGTGTCCCTTGATAGTCGTGGGCTAGGTTTGGGTGCAGGGATATACAGATAGCATAGAAGAAGATATATTAACCCTAGATATAAGAAATTGGAGACTACAATACAGGGACCGAAAATCGTGGACGACGATGTTGCACGAAGCAAAGGTCAATATCAGGCAGTGGAGCTATTTATGATCTTTGGGTGCAGGTATACACGTTCATAGCAAGAGTAGTAGAACATTTTTGAAGTGAGACATTTTAAATAATTGAGCAGTGAGTACAATTTACCGTCGTCTAAGGCAAAAATGTACTGCTAAGGACAAGACCTGCTCAAGTCTTTTAAAATTCAATAATTTCAGATGCAAACCTATTCTGATTAAGGGTGGGTGCCAAAATACAATTCCGAATTTTCTACTTTCACCACGGACACCTAGAAATTACAAAGTGTGCCAAAATACATTTAACGCATTTCATTTGACAATTGCTATTATTATTTGAAAACCTGGATGACAACATTAGCAATTTATAATTTTTTAAATAATTTATTTTGAAGCAGTCCAGTGCTACGCTGTTTTATGTTTTAAAAAGATTGAAATAGAGCTACATGAGCATCCATCCAGTAAGGATGGAGTGGGTAGCAGTTTTGATTTCGTAAAGTTTTGAAAAAAAAAAAAAAAAATGTTAATCAAATTTTTACGAAACGTTGAGTTTTTTTTTTATTTTGGTGTGCGTCTGTCTGCACCGCCCTACCGTGTAGCAGGATCAGTCTTTGATGAATTATATTATACGATAAGGACTGCAAATTGCAAGAATTACATATTTATATTGTTTTGAAATAATTAGAAATGGCTTCAACTAATGTGCAATATTCCACAATGAATTAGGACGATAGATTGCACTCATATCAGGTTTAAATGTCCTACGCAATTGCATAACTTATGTACAACAGGAAGTGGTACTATTAAATCAGATGCTACTATTAAAGAGATGCGCCGAATGTTCGGCCGAATATTCGTTCGGTATATTCGGCGTATTTTTTAGTGTTCGTATTCGGCCGAATATTCGGTTAGTTTGCCGAATAATTACCGAATATTTGAATAGTATTATTTTAAGAGTAACATATTTTAAAGAGGCTTTAATCTGGAACCGCACATAGGTAGTATTTCTAATTGAAAAAAACACTTCTTTGTGTAACCATATTTATTCACAAAATCAAAAATTAAAAAAAAAGAGAATTCACACACTAGCCGACAGAAACAAGAACGATTTGAAACTACTTTGCAACTGCTTGCGTACGACTGTTCTTGCCGCGGCAAGCCGGTCGGCAGCAAGCAATATCGAGCTTATACCAAAGGTAATAAAAAGTCTTTCATCTTCATACAAAATTTTCCCCCCGTTAGTTGTGTGCGTGCATAATATGAACATCACTGCTGAGCAAAACTCAACGCATACTTCGTGAATTCAGCGAGACAAAGCCAGATTCTCTCTTTACGATAAAGTATGCAGAACAGAAAAGGAAAGAAAATTGAATCAGCTGTTTTCTTTCATAAATCAAAACAAACGAGCAAATATGCACCAATACATTAAGTTTATTCCCATATAAACTCATAAAAGTTTCGCTGTTTAGTTGTATGCAAACGCGTATAAAAATGTTGGATTCTCTTTCTGATAGCCAGACATCGTCATTTGAAGAACTTTTGCATATAGCTGTTCGCCTTCCACTCATTAACTATATCAAGATGAAAGACTTGTTAATTTCTAGACTTTGGCTTATACTTGCGTAGTTGTATTGCATTCAGCGGTTCCTTGATATGCGGCGAGTTTCCACCAACACTTAATTTCATAGTTGCATTCCGTCCCGGCATAGCCCAAAAATCTAAGTAACGAGTGTATGATTGTGTGTGCTATGTCGAATGCGGCAATATAGAAAAATCTGAAAGTAGGCCAACCTTTGCGTTGCATGCATTCCATTCATGGAATATTCCGTCAAGTCGCATTTGAATACACCCACTTCTATATTGTCTGTCACCGAAAGCAAGGCGTGTACGCTTGGAAATGTCACCAGTTTGAATTGCGTGGTTGCATTTGTATGTGTCAAAGTTTATTCAACAAAATCTTCGGGACCATAGAACACCGATTGATGAAAAATCAGTTGCGCTTGGGTGTGGACAAAGGTTTCATTTTGGTTGCACCCTGGTTGTGAGCGAGATAATGGTGAAACCAGTTTGAAACTGGGATTGCAAATCCGTCGACCCATGTACGTATGCTTTAATCCCTTAGTTCTTGGAGATAGTTCTATCACGCGAGGAATTGCAATAAAAGAAGGGGCGGCGCATTGAGTTAGCGAGTCGAGCTAGCGCGAAGTGCTCAAGGGGTGGGCGAACGCTGCTACTCGCAGTTCGCTTCGCCGACCTATATGAACTGCGCAAAGATAAACCGAATAATTCGGCCGAATGTTCGGTTCGGTACATTTTTCACCGAACATTCAGCCAAATATTTGTATTCGGTCGAACCCATATTCGGCGCATCTCTTATCCAAATGCAAGACATTTTTGTCAAATTTAGGAAAATTTAAAACTTATCTTTAACAATAAAATTGACAAACTGAAAAACGAATGTTTGGATAAAATATCCCTACAATTCAAAAATTTCCTTACATTTCCAAAGACACAAACCCTCGAAAAATGAATTGTAAAACTGAAATGCGTTTTTCATACAAATTGACATTTGAATTGTAACTTGGCACAGGCCCTTACATTTCAACTAAGCACACAGCTACAATTTAAGAATTTAAAAATAAAGACAGTAATATTTATTTATAGAAGTAAATTTCCTAGTTCAATTTCACTCGAAATATTTTTTCAGAACTGAAATAATCCAAACTCAGAGCTCTTGGGTGGGGGGTGTCCTTCATTCCCCCCCCCCCTGTATCCGTCACTGCTAAAAGAATCTCTCAAAATTCTACATGCGTCCTCCGTAGCTGACCAATGTGTCAGATTTATTCGCTGTAGCGTTTTCACTTTCCCGTTTTTGGTGATTAATTTTTGCTAGCGTTGTGTCGAAACATACAAAAAAAAATGTACTACATTTTTTGTAGTAACGTGAGAAGCCACAAGCTTTTAGGCAAGATTCAACAGCCGTAGTTTCAACATAAAAAAAAATTGTCCCCAAATTTGCCGCCCTGGGCTCCAGCCTACTCAGCCTGCTGGCAAATCCGCACTGGCGCCGTGTGAGGAAGCCCAATGGGAGTAAGTTCAACAATGTTTCCGCACAAAATACACATATTATGACGTCGCAGTCACCAAGCGAGGTAATAAGTAATCAAATTGACCACGTCCTAATTAAGACAGGGGCTGCAGGCATGCCGGATGTAAGAACTATCAGAGAAACGTGCTGTGGCTCATACCAATATCTAGTTAAGATGAAATTTAAAATTCGGATAACGGTGGAAAAAAGTTGAAGCTGCAGACCAGAGATGGAAGATTTAGAATGGGAAGAAATGTAACTATCGACGAACACGATCTAGAAGAAGTCGATAAAACAGTCTACCTAGGGTCTAAAATTGCAAGAGAACAGAAAGAAATAGGCAGACCCAAGAGCAGATAAACACACTTTGTGACAGCTGACGCAGAGGCAATGCTGAACATTCCGAGCTGGACACAATCAAGGGTCCCTAAAAATAGGAGAAATGCCCTAGAGGAGGCCAAATCTCGATCTCTGCTGTAGCGCCATTTGATGGATGAATTGTTCTATCCATAAAAAGCTTAATCAGTATTTTTATTTAAAAAATTTGTTCATAAACTCCAAATAATATCTCAGCAAAAGGGCTCAGACAAAGGGTTAAAAAATAGTCAATTGTTTTGCCTTAAATTTAAAAAAACATATAAAATGGAGTTAATCAGTTCGACTTGTAAGCCGTTCATGTGCATGGACATACCCAAAGCATACCTGACAACGATCTTATCTGCTTTATATTGTCATAAAATATATCAAAACTTTACCTTTAATTCCCATTTGGGACATTTTTGAAGGTAAAGTTTCATTTGTGCTGTTAAAACTCCAGGGTTAACCTTGTTTTTATTGCCCTGTGCACACTATCTTGGTTCGATTTATTATATGTTCTAAAATTAATTTAGAGGTTGTTTGTTAGTAAAGATTTTCTTCTCTTTTGGAGGACGAAACTTATTTAATAGGTCGTAATCCCACACTTTTGGATTATGGTTGCAGTCCTGCTTCTGGGAGAAAATGTGATATTTCCACATCCGTGGCATACTTAGGGGGTGCGCTCCGCACCGGGCGGCACTTATTTTGGGGCGACTTTTTTATATTTAGTTTTAGTTGTAAAAACAATTTGTTCCCTTCATAAGTTTACTACTGAATTTATAAGAATTATGAATCGCTTCATTTTAGGGTGTAGTTTAACACCCTAAGTTTGGCCACAATTTGGTTGACCGCATTACTTTTTAATTAACTTATTGTGAATAAAATAGGCATTTGTTTATATTTCTTTCAATATTTCATTCCTGCTCACTGTATAACATATGCATTAAGAAAGCCCCTCGTTAGGAATTTTTCAAAAAAATAAAAATGAAAAGTTAAAAAAACCTAAAAAATACGCTTTTATTTTCAAATGAATCAAAAAGTAAAAAATAATTTTGAATGTAAAGTTTTAATACTGCAGCCACTTACTTAAATGTAAAAGAGCGTGGGGTGCTCTTCACTTATATTCTTATTTTATTAATACTGGAACTCTTCGTTAGCGCCCCACGCTTTTTTACATTTAAGTAAGTGGCTGCAGTATTAAAACTTTACATTCAAAATTATTTTTTACTTTTTGGTGCATTTGAAAATAAAAGCGTATTTTTTAGTTTCTTTTAAACTATTCATTTTTATTTTCTAATTTTAGGCTTCCGCCCTTTTGTGGCGGCAATATTAGATTTAAAATAACGTCACGCAGCTCTTTGTGCTCTTTCATTTGATACCCAGGCTCGGTGGAACACAATTGCAAAATCGACCGCCAGTTTGGAACCGCCTTCTTGATTTTCTTACAAAACGGTGAGATTGCATTTAGGTCTTATACCGGGTTGAACCCGAATCCAACTACATGTAGAAGGGAATCGAGTTAAGTTAGGGTCGACTGAGCTCGACTCACCTCTGCTACTCAACCCAGGTATGAAATTATGCATACAGACGTGAGTTCAGTAGTTGAGTAGTTGAATTTAGTTGGCAGCAGCATCTCTCTGTTTTGTTTGTGTTTTTTTAAACGTGTAGTGCTTTTGTGTTTTCAACGCAACCTCAGCTCATTATGTATGCATACTAATTACCATGCGAATGTGTGCAAAATTTGAAGTTGATCAGTTATATTTTTTACTTTTTTTTAGTCTATTTTAAGTCTTCCACAATTTTGTGTTGGCCGCCATTTTGAGCTTGGAATTACCCCATACAGCTAATTCTATTCCACCTGCATATCTTTTCATTTGATACACATGTAAGAGGGCCGCGGAACATAACTGCAAAACACGTCCGCCATTTTGGAACCGCCATCTGGATTTTTTTTACAAAATGGCCAGACCGTGTAGAATTTCAGCTCAAATTTGAACTTCCAAGACTTTATTACAAGTGAAGCTAATAAAAGCGTATTAATAAGCCCTGCCAGAAGTCCCTAGGTGCAAGTGTGATCTTGCAAATAGCTTCCAAAGTTTTCGAATCCCGTTACATTCACTATTTGTTTACACAAAAATAATTGCACATAGAAAAGGCTGACAATTCTTACAAGGTGTTTATGTAGTTCCGGCAATGTACAAAATAAAAGGTCAATGTTAAAAATATTGTGATAATTTATGCGGCATCCGTTTGTTAGAAGTTAAATCAACGATTGTAGCTAACGACTTTGGTGGGTGTCTGAACTAACGATTTATGTACTTAACTAAAATTGGAACGAGCGATAATTGAAGACAACTTCTAGCTTCTCAAAAACTTGCGAAAAGAAAAGAACATATCATTGGGCCGGTTTACACGACCGGACACTGAACAGACACCGAACAGACAAAAGGAACGAACGAACTGGGTTTATGGGGAAGAGGGTGAGAGAGAACGATGGGGAGGGCGGACAATTTTAATGGACATTTTCAGCGGACAGCCGAACGAACATTTTGACAGTTCCTGCGTTGTTGTTGTTGGCAGGAAGAGAAGAAAAGAAAACTTCCAAGGCAAATGTCAAAAAGCAACAACAAAAAGCAAATTGCTTTCACTAGTTCGTTCGTTGGAGTTTCGCCCGTGAAAACGCTCATAGGACTTTCCATCGGACTTCAAAAGGGAATTAACGATGACAGCTAAGTTTTGCCTGTTCGGTGTCTGTTCGGTGTCCGGTCGTGTAAATCCAGCCATTAGGAGCTAGAAAATGAACGAAGGTTCCAGAAGTTAGATCAAGGCGGAGCCTGGATATATAAAAGCGACTTGCGATGAAAGTGTTCCAAAGTGGGAACAGTGAAAAGTGGTGATTTTAATAAATTAAAATTTATTATAATTATAAAGCGATAGATAAAATTTAATAGTGCGAGATATTAAATTGAAAGTGATTATAGTGAACTATAAGAATTGTGTTTGTTATTGAATTGTGTTTTGGTTTGTAATAAATAAATTTTTGTGTGGATAATTAAAAAGTGTGTTCCTTAATTAATCCCACGAATCCGTTAAGCCGTAAAAACGTATCAATTGGTGTCAGAAGTAGGATTAATTAAGATATAAGTGAAATAGTAAATTTTTAAAATAATTGTGTCCGGAGTTTAATTTTTGTAAGTGCGAACTAAGGACTTAATAATAAAATGGGTCGAAAGTTAGTGGATTTGCGCACTGTGGAGTTGAAAAGAGAATTAAGTAAGCACTCGTTGTCAACGTTGGGGGCTGAAAATTCCCTAACAGCCCTGCTTCGAGAAGGTAGAAGCAGAACCAGAAGGAACGACAGTGAGTACGGTAGAACATTTTAAGACATTGATGGTGATAAAGGAAGCGCAAGAACGTACATCCACCGAGATAAAAGAATCTATAGAAGAACAGAGGAACCAGGAGAAGCAGATAATCGATTTAATGCTTCTTTCAATCGATAAAAAGCTGGATACCATAAGGGAAAATGTAAGAAATTATTTGGAAAACTTCAAAATTTTAACAGTTTTCAACAACTAAATCAAAAATTCATCTAGACAGTTTAAAGGCTAGTTCGCACTAGGCTAGTAATTTAGTAGAGTAGCGAGTAATTTAGTGACTAAATGTGTGCGAACCACAAAAAATTAGTCAAGTGGTTTAGTGAATGATTTAGTCGAGTCGATCCATTTTACTATATTTTATCGGGCGAGTAGCGCCTCCCACCACGCGTCCGTGCTCACTTGCTCACCGGCTAAACAAGTCCGAACCTGTTGCTTTAGTCGAGTTTAGTCACTAAATTACTCGCTACTCTACTAAATTACTAGCCTAGTGCGAACTAGGCTTAATAGCTGACTAAAAGACGAAGATTTAAAAAAAGTGGGTACGGAAACTCAAATTTTCGGGCCGTTGGAATAAATTGAATAGAAAATATAGTATTTTTGTAAAAATTAGACTTTTTATTAAAAATTTAAAAAAAATCAAAATAAAATTTCAAAATCCGGCTAGAGGGATCGAGATAATCAAGATGAACATTTAAAAAAAGATGTTGTCAATCACTTAAAAATTACGGTCTCTAGAGTAATTTGGGTGGAACACTAGCATATCTCGCTATTGTGCGGCCGCCGCGATCCATTAATGTGTTCATTCATTTAGTTATTAAATGATAGCACTTCCACAATACAAGACGCAACGCCGGATATACACAGGAAGTAAACAAAGCTTGGGTTTGAAAAAACGTAAAAGACAGCTGGCAAGGTCGCTTTATTGTACATTCTTTTGCAACTATTGTCTTCAATTTCTACCACTAAACCAGTGCTGTGCAATAGCAGCTCTTCAGAGTCAAACGAACTTCCACGGATTGCAGATCCCTCCAAGAAGAGGTTTAGAACCTTCTACTGTTCTCTCTTTTCTTCTTCGGCTCTGACAAACTGCAGAAAACAATATTCATGTCACCAAAAAATTTGCCCAAAGTCTAATGTAATGTACACTGACCCAACAAGTACGCACACTGACACTAAAGCTTTTATAACTAGTGTATCTCTACCTCTTGACGATATAATGACCGGTATAAAAAATCTCGATATCAATAAAGATCATGGTCCTAGCAACCTGCCTCAATGCTTTTTGCTGGTTGTTCAAATCAAATTTTGGTTTCCCTCCATCTTATCTTCAACAAACCGTTATCGACAGGAAAGTTCCCTAAGATATGGAAAAAATCCTATCTCACTCCAATCCACTAAATTGTCAACAATTATTCGAGCAACTTGTTTACGATAGGATTGCTCCTCTAATTGACCCATGTCTTACTGAAAAACAAAATAGTTTCAGAAGGGGACGATTGACTACTATAAACCTTAGATCTAGGCATCTTAGATCAAGTTGTAGATCTAGGCATTGTTCTGGACAATAAATTACATTTCAACTTGCATTACGATAATATTGCTTCCAGAGCCAAAAGCTTGTTGGAGATAAGAGCCCAAGAATTCGATAACGTTCTGGCTCATTAATCTCTTTTCTGTACGCTCGTCTGCCCAATCTTGTAATATGCGTACCCGATGTGGGACCCTATATTTCAGGTAAGTAGCGGTAGGATGGAATCATTATAGAAGAAATTTCTCCTCTTCGCTCTGAGAAACCTTCACGACCCACGCGAGTTTTGCAGCTTTCCGCCCTCCACGGACAAACCCAAGAAGTTGGAATTCAAGCCGCTGCTGAGGCAAGTGCTTTACTTTGGACGTCCTAAACGATACCGTTAGGGTACAGTTTCTGTCCGACAGAATCAAGTTCAGCACAATAGGCATACAAAAACTTAGGAATGCCCTCATCGGACAGAAGATTCCATGAACGAGCTCGTCAACAAATGTTGTATTGTATATGCTTCTCACTCAACAAGAAAAAAAACAATGGTTTAAACAAAAAACTTTATACCCCTCTTGACATCACAATTACCATGAATTAACCATAGACTTAAGCTGACAAAGTACAAATTAACTATACAGCATTTTTTACCTTATTATTGCAGTTAAAGAACAACATTTTCCCATAAAATTGAAATCACAGAACAACACGCCCCACAAACTTCCCGATAAACAAACCCGCAGCTGGCCAGTCCAGAGGATGACTGTACATAACGAAAATGATCAAATTCATACAAAGTACATATACATTCAACAATACATTTGGTACAGATTCTTTTTTTGGTTAAAATTTGCCGTCGTATGACCGTGTGAGCAGCTCAGCTCTCGGTTATTTAAATCTTTTAGCCAAGTATGGCCGTCGTGAGCCCGTATGTGCTCCCAAGCGGCCAGTGTTCGCCCGTTGTAAGGACATCTTTTATTTTTACTCGGGGTATTGTATAATTTGTGCATAATAAAATAGGTAATGTCCTTTAGTTAAGGGCGCATCAAAATATCTCGCACGGGGTGCCAAAATACAGAAGTCAAGGTAGACCGAAAAATACATGGAGGACAGTAATGAAAAATTCGAAAATTTTGACAAAACCTGGGGCCCTATCATGAAATGCGATACGAAAGTAGGTGCGAAACGAATTAAATTTGCGATGCGAATATATTTACCGATCACAGGATGCATTTGCTACGAATTCGCATTGCAGAGAGAGTACTGCCCTACTGAATCCAAAAATTTTTCCAATGCTGGGAAAGCAGACAACTTCATGTCAATATTTGACAATTTAAAATTGCGATAACAACGGTTTTTTTTTTAAATTAAATAATTTAATAAAAAAGTGAGAAGTGATGATTAGTGTAGAAGCATTTTTCTCATCTGACAGCGAAGATGAACATCGGGAGAATAATATGAGATTGATTCGAAGAAAACTTCGTGATCATTCAAACCCTATGGGGCTCCCTGATACAATGTAAGTACACAAACTTGATTAGTATCTTCATTATAATTATTTTGTGTTACAGGTTTATACAACTCTTTCGCGTATCGAAGCCGGTGTTTTTATATCTAATGGAAGAGATTAGCAATGAATTTAAACCAGCCGCTAATTCGGTGTCCATTCCACCTTATGTTAAGCTGGCGTCTGTTTTACGCTTTTTCGCGGAAGGAGGATACCAAAGAGGCACGGGGCAGGATAGTTTTGTGGGCATGGCGCAGTCAACCATGTCAACAAATTTGAAGGAAGTCCTGAAAATAATGTCCTTAAAAATTGTGCCACTAATTGATCCCACAAAGTATTCCCTTTTATTTTTGCCTCTTTGGTAGTTAAATAACCTCTGGCTAAACCGGGATGCTTCTTCATCCAGGTCACAAGAATTTCATACTGCTTTTGAGTTGTAGCTTTTCCCCTGCAAAAATGTTCATTTATATAATCAATTAAATAGTTATTAGAAAATATGAAAGATAAACTTACATTTTTACTTCAAAACGTCAAATGCGATAGCTTCACAGCCAACGCATAAATTTCCGGTTACAATCGCATCAAATTGTTTCGAATTCGCATGCTATGATCGCTTTTTTCGATTTTCGGAGAATTTAATTTTCGCATCGCATTTCATGATAAGGCCCCTGGATTGAAACCAAGAGGATGGCTAAAACAGATGGAAAAGCTTTGTGAAAGCCCTATGTTCCCAAGAGGGGTAAAGCAGCATAATAATAATAATAATACACGATTGTTCTACTATGAAAGTTAGAAGAGAAAATAAATATGTTTACATACCCATATGTGTACAATTTATTTGTTTATCCAAAAGAAATTAAATCATTTATTTGTAAATATAAAATAAATAGTAGGATGTTGTGCCTAGAGACTAGCCACTAATTACGCTTTGTCATGGTATTCTTTCTGTTGAATAACACTTCAGACTGGATGACCATAAAAAATGATATTTTTTCACTTTTAGTTACATAAGTAAATGTTTATGTTCTCCTGAGTATCATTATTAAATAATATAATTTAACGATAGACTCAAAACATGTTCCACCGAAGTAAAAAAAAAATATTTCACCACGGCCGGCCGAAGATTGAACTTGGTTCCCCGGGGTAGCATTCCGGCGCCTTACCTCTAGGCTACTGATATTATGTACTTTATTAGAAATCTCTTTTTTGTTGTTAAATATACTTTCGGTTGGAATTTCCAGACCTTTTTCTCAGTTTTAGGTCTCTTGATCAAGACAATTTGAGATATGGTCCAAGTCTGTAGCGACAGTACTTTCAGATATGAAAGAAGGTCACAGACGGACAGAGCCTCTGTATTAGCTTTTTTTTAAAACTAAAACTGGGTGTGTGTACCTACATATATAATTTTAAGCGAATCTGAAATGAATTTAAGCGAAATAATTAAAAAACGCTATAACGACTGCACCATCCATCCAATGATGCTACAGCCCAAATCGAGCCTTGGCCTCCTCTAGGGCATTTCTTAGAGCTTGACGGTCCCTTGCAGCATGTCTCCAGTTCCGGATGTTGAGCATTGACTCTGCGTCAGCCTCATCCTCTCTGGTTGGGCCTATTATGCATCTGAGAATTTTCCTCTGAAACCTGTTGACTCGTTCCTCTATGTCCTGGGTCATAGTCCAAGTCTGGCTACCATAACACAGTACTGGTCGTATTACTGTTTTGTAGAGTGAGAGCTTCGTTTTCCTGTGCTCATATGGGCATAAAAGGCTCTATTAGCCAATAGTATTCGTCTGGTTATTTCTTCTTTTTTTCGTTTCTTTTTGTAATTGTAGACCCAAGGTAGACTATTTTATCGACTACTTCTAGGTTATGTTCGTCGTTGGTTATATTTCTTCCCATTCTAAATCTTCCTGCTCTGGATTGTTGCATCACCTTCGTTTTCCTTCGTTTATCTTCAGGCCTATGTCCTGTGCCGCCTCTTTTAATTCGACATAGACTTCTTTCGCTGCCAAAAAGGTCTTCAGGGCTGAATATATGTACATTTAATGCATGAAGTCTGAGGAATAAAATGGATGAATTGGGATACCTTTTTGATGCATGTTATTGTAGTCAATGAGACGTGGCTTAAACCAGAAATCCCATCTTCTTATGTTTCCCTTGCCTACTTTTTCTTTGCATCGAAATGATCGCTTGGGTCGTACTGGGGGTGGTGTTGCTACTTATGTTACCTCCTCTCTCTCCTCAAAAGTAGTGGGCCAGTCCATTGGCTCAAAATTTGAATTTATCGCAGTAGAAATAAAATCATCCCATGACAAATGTGTTATTGTAAGTGTCTATTGTGCACCTAATGTGTTTACTCCTGATGTTGCTGGTAACTTTTTTGATCTTGTCTCTAGGCTTTCCCGTCATTACGATAATATAATTGCTGCTGGTGACTTTAATGTTGTATACTGAAGGCTAATGAACGTGCGTATACACTTAAGTACTTTTTGGGGTCATTGGATCTACGTATTCTAAATCAACTGCCCACATTTTTAAACTGCCATAATCCATCGCTCCTTGATGTACTCACTGCTAACTCCACCAACTCCGTGTTAAAACATAACCAAATTTCTCCCCCTAGCTTCTTTGATCACGATATTCTCTTCCTCTCGCTTCGTTTTACTTTTTACCCTTCCTCTTCCTTGCCTGCCTTTTCTTCGTTTCGTGACTTCAATAACATCAATTTTACTCGCCTTTCTGAAGCTTCTTCGTCTACACCTTCGGCTGATATCTATAATACGAGTACAATCTGCGTAGACACCAAAGTCGATCTGTTTAATTCTTTCACTCAGTCTCTATTTAATCAATGTGTCCCTTTCTTACGAAATCCGCAACTTGATTGTTGAGCGTGAGTTCTTGTATAGACGTTATCGCAGAACGAGGATCCTGAGCTACCTTCGTGAATACAAAAATCTTCGTAACTTAATCAATAACAGAGTCAAATCGGCCAAACGTGAATTTTTCTCCCGGAAACTTGATCCTGCTCTGTCCACTAAGCAACTTTGGTCTAATATCCGTTCTCTAGGCATTAATTCCTCTGAGCGTATGATGTAGATGTAATCTCACTCAATGCATCCTTCATTCAATCCCTTCCCAATTCCTCATTGTCTTCCCTTTCTTGTTCCCCTTTCTCCAATGCTCTATGTTTTGATAGTTTTCGTTGTTTTGACTCACTTGAAGTACTTGGAATACTGCTTTCCATTTCGTCCAACAACATTGGCTATGATGGAATTTCTCCTCGCTTTCTTAAGATTCTCTCCCTTTTAATTGTTGAAATTATCACGCATATTCTTAATTATTGCCTGACAACCTCCCAAGTCCCTTTACTATGGAAAAAAGCCTTAGTGACTCCCGTACCTAAAAAGCCCTGCCCTGCTGATTTGTCTGATTTTCGCCCTATTAGTATTCTTCCCTTTCTAGCTAAAGTCTTTAAGAAAATTGAATTTACTCAAGTCATTCGATATCTTCATTCTTATAATTTCGTTTCTAATCTCCAATCTGGCTTCCGTAAACTCCACAGTTGCGAAACTGCTATACTGAAGGTAACGACTGATCTTCTTTCCGCTCTTGACCGAGGTGACATAGCAATACTAGTTCTTCTTGACTTCTCCAAAGCGTTCGACTCTGTAGTTCACTCGCATCTGCTCCATAAACTTAGTCAACGGTATCACTTTTCCTCTTCTTCTATTCGTCTTTTCTCTTCTCGTCTCTCTAATAGATCTCAGTGTGTTCGGCATAATAATTTTACATCCTCGTTCCTAAGTGTTCCTGCAGGTGTACCTCAGGGTTCGGTTCTTGGTCCTTTGCTGTCCCTCTATATTAATGATCTTCCCTCTGTTATCCGTTGCTGCTCTTTCCATTTGTATGCTGATGATCTGCACCTCTTGTCCTTCTAATCAAATTGAAAATTGTGTGTCTGAACTCAATAGCACCTTGTCTCGAATAAACGAATGGAGTTCTAGTAATTTCCTTAAGTTAAATCCAATTAAATAGCAAGTACTTTTCCTTAGTCGTCGCTAACTGTCCCCGGATGGTTTCTCACCTCTTTTACTTAATAATGTTCCCCTTCCAATAGTTGACTGTGCCAAAAACCTGGGTATTAGCCGCGTTCTTTTTACACCGTGATCCGAAGTAATATTGCAGTACTAGTTCTTCTTGATTTCTCCAAGGCGTTTGACTCTGTGGTTCACTCGCATCTCCTTCATAAACTTTGTCAACGGTATCACTTCTCTTCTTCTTCTGTTCGTCTTTTTTCTTCTATTCTCTCTAATAGGTTTCAGTGTGTTCGGCATAATAATGTTACATCCTCTTTCCTAAGTGTTCCTGCAGGTGTGCCTCAGGGTTCGGTTCTTGGTCCTTTGTTGTTCTCCCTTTATATTATTTATTTATTTATTTATTTATTTGCCAAAACAAGGCTCACTTAAACTAATTATTACATATGGTACTTAACATAACATATGGTACTTAAAGTAAGCACTGGCAGAAATAATCATAAGTTATACTAATTGAGTTGTGCTGTTAGTAGGGATCTAAGTTTTTTTTTGTAAGAATGTTTGTTTATGGAGGGAGAGAAACATGATCCATAGGAATTAAAAACCATACAGCATCTGTTGACAGGCTCGTTCCTAGCATACTCCGTACGATGCGGATATTCCTTAAGCAGTTTTGTATGTCTTGTTTGTCGAACATCATCATTAAATTTGATCATATCCGACAGACACTGCACTTTAATATTGCCATTTAGAACGTCAAGGGTGAGGCATGACGTGAGCAGCTTTCTCCTGCATGACAGAGGCATGAGTTCTAACACCTTTAACCTCTCCGTGTAGGGTGGAAGGCTATGATAATCATGCGGATCATGTAGATGCCTCAGCGCAAATAGAAGGAATTTCCTTTGAATTGATTCAATCCTGTTGCTGTGAACTTGAAATATAGGGTCCCAAATAGTGCAAGCGTATTCCAGGATTGGGCGGACTACAGAACAGAAAAGTGTCTTTGTGACCCATACATTGTCGAATTCTTTAGCCCTTCTCTTTATAAAGCCTAGAAGTTTATTGGCTCTGGCCGTGATATTATCATATTGCAGATTGAAATTTAGTTTGTTGTCAAGGACAACACCTAAATCCACAATATGATCAACATGGTTCAAAGTTTTGCCGTTGAGATGATAGGAGTGTAGCTGCGTGTCTTTTTTGCGTGAGAAGGTTATTGCATGACATTTGCTGGTGTTAAGATGCAATTTATTAGCTGTGCACCAGTCATGTAATGCATCAAGTTTCGACTGGAAAAAGACTACGTCACTTTGGGATTTAACGGCGCTATATATTTTCAGGTCGTCTGCATAAAAGAGATGTGGAATATCTATTAACTTTTCAGATAAATCGGTGATGAAGATATTGAAAAGAAGAGGGCCTAGATGACTACCCTGGGGAACCCCGGAAGTTACTGCAATTTCATTAGAAAAAAACCCTTGAAATCTAACAACCTGAGTTCTTTCATTTAGATAAGATTTTATCCACTCCAGGGTAGTGCCTGATATACCGGCTCTTACAAGCTTTGCCATTAAGGTGTCATGGTCTACTCGATCAAAGGCCTTGCTAAAGTCAGTATAAACAGCATCCATTTGATACCCGTTTTCCATGCCACGCAGCAGATCAGAAGCTAAGACCATAAGATTTGAGGTCGTCGAACGCCCTTTTCTGAAACCATGCTGTTGTTCGTTTAGCAATGGGTCAATAAGTGGGGCAATTTTGTCATAGACAAGTTTTTCGAAAAGTTTGGGAATGGATGACAAGATAGCAATGCCCCTATAGTTGCCCACCGAGTGCTTATCGCCTGCTTTATGTATCGGCGTGAGGAAAGATTTTTTCCACATCGTGGGAAAGTGCCCTAATGATAATGATTTATTGAAGATAATGTGGAGAGGAAATAAGATCTGTTTTGCGAAGCACTGCAAAAAGGCAGGAGGCAGATTGTCAGGACCGGGACCTTTTTTAGCATCAAGATTATTTAAGCCAGTCATTATGTCGTCAACGGATAGGGATAGATTATTTATTAGAAGTGAACTCCCAATGTACGTATGTGTTGGATCGGTGAGCTCTGTATTCGATTTTGGGGAAAAGACTTCGCTGAACCAGGCAGCAAACATATTGCTAATTTCCTGTGGGCACGAGGAGTGCTTTCTACCGTTTGTCATAGATGTCGGATAGCCCTGGGTCTTTCGTTTTACATTAACGAAATCAAAGAATTTTTTTGGATCTTTTATAATGCTATCTCCGATAGAATTAAGATAAGCAGTATAGGCCTCACGTGACCTAAGAGTGAATTCGGAGGCTAACTCACTATAAGCTAAATTCAATTCCGCGTTGGGGTTCTTTCTAATCATATGATACAATTTATTCCTCCGATTTCGAAGAGACCGCAAATTTTTATCAAGCCATGGCTCCGTTAATTTATCCCTTTTTTTAATTCTGGGTACATATTTGTCAATGGAATTGAAAATAATAGTATAGAAATGTGATACTATTTCGTCAATATCATTGCCTAACAGCCGATTCTCCCAGTCGACAAGGGATAATTCGGAGACGATGTTGGTATAATTTGCGTTCTTGAAATCATACACAATTGACTTGTTGTATGATTTGCGATGATTAGAAACTGTAGAAAAAAGCTCAAGAACCCATGCGGAGTGGTGGGTGGAATTTGAGAAAAGATTTTCCTCTGGGGAAGCGGGTAGAATGTTCACCTCCTCATACGAATTGGTGAAAATAAGGTCCAACCATTTACCGCAGGAATTTGGACACCTAATAATTTGGTGGAGATCATTGCTATAAAAAGTGTCGATAAGCTTTATATCGATTGTGTTTATGACATTAATCGGAAGTAAGATATTGTCTTCCTCGTCTGGGATAAAAGATAGATTGGGGCGGTTAAAGTCTCCTAGGATAAACATATCGTCGTTACCGCATAGAGATTCGTTTACATCATCTAATATATGCAGTAAGTCATCATAATTAGATTCGTCCGAATTGGGAGGGATGTAGAAAGTGCCAATAAATATACTTTTTCCTCCCGAGTTGATTTTTACAAAAACGTTCTCGAAAGACTGTGAGCGACCGGTCGTGATAAGTTCACTCTTTAAGGGATCTTTGATGGCTATAAGGACTCCCCCACCTCTTGAGAGGCCGGTAGAACTGTAGTCTCTGTCACATCTATAAATAGTCCAACTACAGTCTAAGATCTCTTCGTTAAGAAAGGTTGTATTTAACCATGTCTCGGTTATTACGATCACATTAAAGGGGCACGATTTAGAATCGATGAAGAGATTATTCAGTTTCCCTCTCATACCACTGCAATTGTGATAAAAGAGCCTTATACTTTCAGATGGGGTTGGTTTAGGTTGGGTGGGGATAAGATTAGTCTTTGGGGAAGTGACTAGTTAGGGGCGATAATACCTAGACATATCATCGCGGCTCTTTTGTAATTGAGATACGTGAAGCGATCTTACGTGGGAGGCATAAGTGGAGAGATCCTTGTCAACATCTTGGGATGGAATTTGATGCTGTTCGTGATACAAGGTAAAGAGTTTGAGTAAAGAGGAGCGATCAATAGGGAGACCTTCTTGTTGAATGGACACCATAAGGTTGGTCTTTGTTTTTCCATTTATGCAGGTAGAATCTGGTGCATTGTGCATGTAGGCAAGAAAGAGCCTTACATTGTCAAAAACTCTCCAGTCTCTTAAACGAGACAGTAAGTACCGACCCTCTGTTGAATTTGCCGAAATTAGGGTGTTTTTTACAACAGGAGGCTGTAGAGGGTCCAAGAAAGGTTTTTTAACTGTGGGGGCTTCAGTTATACGACTCACAGGAGGGACAGCAATGGCATCCATGGGTTGTAGTTGAGGTTGTGAGATTTCTGTTGTGTGATTTGAAGGAATATCGTTGACGTCAAAGTAGGAACGATCGCCGACGATGATGTGGCTGCGCGAGAAATTTGGGTAATTTGATGAGTTCTTGGGGAGGGTTGGGGGTGTAGGGATAGTGGATGGTGAAGCAGGCATTTTATTTTTCTTAGGATTAGGTATGTTAGTTTTGGTGTTAGATAAGGGATTTACTGTTAAGGGCTTAGTTTGTACGTTAGATTTAACACTAATTTTACTACTATGTCTAAACGTACGAGACTTAACCTTGCTACTTTTTTCCTTCCATAGGCTAAGAGTTAGCTGCTTCCACTTGAAGACATCAGATTTCGAGTTAAGAAATAGCCACTCATATTTGGTTGGCATGAGAAGCTTGAAATTCCTATTTGTTTTTCTGGATGAAATTATTCTGCAACCGCTTATCTTCACTGAAAATTTGTTTTTGAAAAAGTTAGAGACCCAGGACTTATCCGCTTGTGCTGGTGCGCCCTTGAGGAAATAAGCTGACAGCTCATTATCGGATAGTGAAGTGTTGGATAGAAAACGGGTTTCTCCTAATCCATTTTGAGATTGCTTTTTGTCCTTCATTTTTTTTGATGATTTTTCTGATGATTTTTCGTTGTTAGCAGCACTAATTCTCTTCAATCTAATATTCCATTCCTCTGGTGACCACGTTGTCCCAAATTTCTTTATTTGTTCTTGGGGTAAATGCAGCGGTGGTAGCCCACGGTGCAGCGGTGGTAAGTGGCGAGATGGGCTGGATGAGATTGAAAAGGATTGCAAGTGAAGGTTGGTTAAGTTAGGAGGACCCAGCGTAAAATTACTTCCACTGCCTATGTTACTTCCTCCGCATGCGTTCCTGTGGTAGAATGGTTGGGCGCTTTGTAGTTCTTCCGAAAGAGTAAGTGACTTTTCTTCTAAAGCTAGATTAGCATTATGACTCATTGCTTCGTCGCTGGTATTTAACTTTGAACATGCCAGTTCAGCTTCCAGATGATTAAATTGGGATCTCACGTCATTTTTCAAGTCCGAAATACCGTCAAAGAAGGTGGATAGCTTTTGAAGGCAATCGGAGACTCCCGCGACTAGATTAGACATTGATTCGTTGTCTTGTTTGCATTTGTTCCCTTCCGCAATGAGCTTAATTTTCTTAACTGTAGAATTAATCGAGTTAAGCTCGAATTTAATAAATTTATATAACTCCTCCACTAGATCGTTAATAGTGGCATTATCATTAGAAATTGAAAACTTTTCCAGTTTCGATTTGATGTAGTCAAAATTTTTGGAGTCATTTTGAAGATCACATTCTACCCGATCGACGGTGGCGGAAAGCTCATTAATATTTTCATTAAGTAAGCTGATTTTATTTTCAACGTTATGAGCTTTGGCGTTGCAGGCTTCGAAACCGTTTTTAAGCTCATTGACAGAGTCATTCAGGTTGGTTATACTGTGGCTATTTGATTTAATTGCTAGCAATATGTGCGAGAGGTTTACCGACTTGCACTCTGGACAATAAAATTAATGATCTTCCATCCATTATCCGTCACTGCTCTTTTCATCTCTATGCTGATGACCTTCATCTATATATCTCGTGTCCTCCTCATCAGATTGAGTACTGTGTATCTAAACTCAATAGAACCCTATCTCAAATTAATGAGTGGAGTTCTAGTAATTTCCTTAAACTAAATCCAATTAAATCACAAGTACTTTTCCTTAGTCGTTGATCGCAGTCCCTCGATGATTTCCCGCCTATTTTACTTGATAATGTTCCTCTCCCAATCGTTGAATTTGCCAAAAATCTTTGTTGTTTTTGCTGTCATTGAGCAAAGTTCAAGGTCAAACGTTATAGTATGACAATTTTCTGAAAGAGTAAATATTAGGCTACAAAACCACTATTTTACACATTTTTTCTATGATAAATACCCACTGTTTTGTTCAATTGTTTATAAATAGTGCCTATTTTCTTGAAAAACGTAATTATTCAATTAATAAACAATAGATGTTGCAAAAAAAGTAAAAACGTTTTTCATGTTTTTTTATCGCGAGAAACATAAAACAAATATTTTCACTAATTTTCCGGGCGATCTTGCATTTCCCGGCCGATTATGGCTGGAATGACCCGGGTATTGTTGTCAATTCCAAAATCTCCTGCTGTAATCATGTCTCATTGATGCTCTCTAAAATCGATGGCACTCTTCGTAAATTGCGGCTACATGGAAGTCTGTTATCTTCGCCTATTCGAGCTAAACTCATCAAATCACTTGTTGTTCCCCAATTTCTGTATGGCTCGTTGGTGTATATTTCCTTCGATTCATCCTGCCTTCAGCGTCTTAAAGTGGCATTTAATGATTGCATTAGGTTCAGTTTTCATATGAGAAGGTCCGATCGTGTGTCGGGTGTCCAAAATTCCCTACTGGGTTGTGACCTCTTTAAATTCCTCGATCTCATGGCTCTACTTCTCTTGCATAAGGTCTTTTATTCCAAAAGTCCCTGCTACCTTGCTAACTTCCTTGTTCCTCTGCAATCCTTGAGATCCATCAAATTCCTAATTCCTGCCCACACTTCCCTAATTGGTAGATATTCCTTCTTTGTGTATACTCTTAGAATCTGGAATAATCTTCCTAGTGACATTCAGAAGATGAGCACGGCCACAGTATTCAAAAAACATGCATCTATCTTTTTCGTCTCACTAGCTTTCTTTATCTCTCTTTATTCACTTTCCTACTTAGTACAGTCAAATTAAGCCGAAAAAAGCGAAATAGCGGAAATGGTCGGGTACAGGCTGAAAATTGGCACAGAGCTTCTTTTTAGGGTTCTTAATAAGGGGTTATAAAGTCTACCGATTTTCTACCCCGGGAACCTTTCTTTCTAGGGGGTTTTAGGGTCAAAATATCTGGTTTTTGCAAATGCATCTGAAACCGTAAGTCCTATCATAAAAAAATGTTCACAAAGTTTGTAGCTCAAAAAATGTTATTATACATTTTCCCGTACGTATTGCCATTCATGAGATATCACCGTTTTAAAGATTTAAAATATTCATATGAACTCATTCACGACTTGTGTAGGCTTTCCGACGTTCAAGTTGGACTACTTTTCTAATTTTTTCAGGGGTCATTCCTGGATGTATTTGGAGGAAAAATGTGTTCTAGATAGGGGGCTAACCACTAAGATACAGGGTGTTCGCGAAAAAACAATGTCTTTTTTTGTCATTTATTTAGAGTTGAATAACTCCTAGACCAATTATCGTAAACCGATATACTTAGACTCATCTTTTAGGTCAAAGTGTATTCTTTTATTTGATATAAAGATCAGGAACTTGAGTTGCTCCGTTTAGAAGATATGTAGGTTCAAAGCATGAGCGAAATGTTTAAAAGCCTAATGATATTTTTTATTCAATTTAAAGTACAATCGACCTTAATAGTCACAGCAAACATTGTTTGAATTTAAGGACGTTTAGTAAAATAATTCATTTTCACATTAGAAGGATTGTTCTTTTTAGTCTATTATAGTTGCTGCTCAAGAGAAAATAACATTTTTTTATGATAGGACTTACGGTTTCAGATGCATTTGCAAAAACCAGATATTTTGACCCTAAAACCCCCTAGAAAGAAAGGTTCCCGGGGTAGAAAATCGGTAGACTTTATAACCCCTTATTAAGAACCCTAAAAGGAAGCTCCGTGCAAATTTTCAGCCTGTACCCAATCATTTCCGCTATTTTTACTATTTTTCCTGTACTATATTTCAAAGAGAGATAAAGAATTAGTGAAGTTTACGGAAAAATCGACATTTGAAAAAGGTTGTTTTTGGTTTTTCCCATTTGTATTGATGTTTTTCCATTGTGGCACTATCATTTTTTACGCCAGTAGAGGATTCAACGAAAAAAATCAGTCTTCAAAATTTGAAAAGTCAAAAATTTGTTCGCCAACTTTTTTGATTGAAACAAAACTAAACAACCAATCGCCTTTTCGCAACATGAAAATCTGCACTTTCCTCAAATTTCATTAAAATTGGCTCATTTTTGTGAAAGATAAAAATGATAAACGAAGAACTCGGTTTTTGACGCTTTTCTCCATTTTTTGAGGTTATGTCGAAAAATCGTTTGAATGAAAGCTTTAGTTTTCTTAATTATCTACAACTTTTACATAAAACTTTTTCGATAAGAGGTCTACTTTTCTCAGAAATCGCAAAAAAACTTGTTTAAGTAGCATTTCAATAAGACATTATTTTTGAACCGGGACATTTAACATCTTTTATTACTGCCTAATTTAAATAAGACATCCAATGGTAAACTAGTGGGATGTTCTGCCTAGAGACTAGCACTTTTAATCTCCTTCTTCGAGATTGTAAAAAAATTAAATTCGTTCGATCTCTTCCTCGAGATCGAACCACGATATTAATAAAACAAATTAAGGACAAATAAACTTTATTGAGAATAATATTCACTAACTAATTTTACAAAAGTTTAGTTAACTTAATTAACTTTTATTGAGAGATAGGAACACGGAGCGCGACCGGGAATTATCTTGTACCTTTGAAAACTCGATTAGAACTGACTTCTACTTTTAATTCATTATGATCATCAACCCTTGAGTATATTAATAATTCGATCAGTTCACACGTTTAATAAGTTCACACGTTCATGCACCTGCAGTTCTTAGAACAGAGGATATTAACGAGACAAAGTTGCAAGAAGTTACTTGCGAAATCGTGTGAACTGATTTCGCGACATTATGGCGAAATTCGAATGGTGAAATTCAACGGATGTCTCAAGGTTGGAAATGTCTCATGAGAATGTATAGATTATAATATAGATTTCCTATAACAACTAGCCACTAATTACGCTTTTTCATGGTATTCTTTCTGTTGAATAACACTTCAGACTGGATGAAAATATATTAAGTGGAGATTGTGTAGAATCACGAAAACATTCCAATAACTTGAAAAACTAACGCACCCTTTAATTGCACCCCATCTATGACAAAGAGTAGTGAACACTCCATCTATGGCAATATTACGTTTCTCTTCGTATTACCTGTGATTATCAATTGCCATAAAATATACAAAATACATTTCATAAATAATAGAAAATCTGTTGTCATAAATCAGTTGTTTACTTCCTTCGAATGTTTATATGTACATATCTAGCATTGGAACGTTTCTTTTTACGTAAAAATGAATAAATATGTTTATTGTCACATTCCTACAAGTTAGTGTTTGGAGTATTGATAAGGCTCTAGATCGGGGTGCGGAAGGACCAGGGTTCAATTCTTGATGAATTGGGGTACTCTTTTTTTAAGCTATGATGAATTATTGTAGTGTTTGTTAAATACTTTGTTAAGTTTTAGATTACGCAAAGTCTCACAACTTATAACCTAGATAAGCCTTAAACAAAACAAAAACAAAAACTTTGCAAGATTATTTATATATAGCGTTGATCAGTGTAATACTTATGAATCTCCACGGTCAAACTAGGATACAGCATTATGACAATAATTAAATCAATGCAACGCGAGTTGTAGTTAAGAACGGATTTGGCTTATTTAGCTTATTATAGATTGAGTTGTAGCTCACAATTTAATATGTACCAAAAGGTTTTAATTAGTCGCCGCTTCGAGATTTTACCATCAACGCAGGCTTAGTTTATTATATTTTTTTTTGTTATTCTGAAGAGATACATACAAATTTAGTTAATAAAAACTTAAAAATATGCTTTAAGACAAAGGGCTGAAAAAATTTTTAGATATGGGGCAAATCGTTTTTAAATTTTTTGTAAAATATTAAAAATTCTGAGAGAAAAAAAAAGACGGGAAGTGCCATGGCTTCTCGATGGCACAGTAGACATGAATATGTCTTATCCCTGGGGTCTATTTGTTTCTTGTTCTTATTGGAAATCACCTTCTTGTTCTTATTGGAAAGAACCCCTGGAGGGGGTCCAAAGGCATGCACACAACAATATATATCTGGCTCGCTTCAATACATACCATTCAACCACCTTATCCTTTTCCTCAATGTAACAGAATACAAACACACGAAACGAAATCGTTCAAAATAAAAAAATTGTGCTTTTGCAAAAATTCTAAACGCACCGCGGCCGCACCACACTCAATCCGCAAACTGCGTAGTAAGAAAATTCCCTGATATCGATTCTGATTCCGCCCCGCTTCGAAAACACAAAAATATCGCGCGACGGACGACTCAAGCACACCCATTCTAATGGGACCCATCCACAGGCCAACTAGTTGTCCTAACTGAGTTGTGTTGTCACTGAATCGCATCGTGCGTGGGGCAGTTGGCAAACTGATTTGACAGTTGGGGTTTCAGTTGGGATAAATCAAAATCTTTTAATTTTATGGGGGCGGGGCCTAGAGTTTGGGCAACTAGTTGCACTGTGTGTATTGCAGTTTGGCAAACTACTTGGATGAATTAAGCCTGAATTCGAAGAATATATTTTTTTGCAAGTTTATTTTGCATTATTTTTAATTTAAATTATGAAAGTTCACATAATATTAAATTATTTTCATAATTTATACTTTTAGAATTTAATTTATATTTTGAAAAATATAAATATCCATATTAATAATTAAAAACAATTATAATTAATCTAAAAATCATCTTTCTCCAATTTTTATTATTATAAAACTCAGTCGCGGGTTTTCTACAATTTCATTTAACTTTCAAATTGCCTATAAAATATCGAATTGACAGTTATATTAACTCAGTTGAAGCGTTTGTGGCAAAACAACAACTTTTTACACAACTCAGTTTGGACAACTAGTTGAATGGGCCCCATAAGCTGTTTAAAAAATCTCACACAAAGTAAAAAATCCTGGACACTTTTTCTCACTCTTGGAACAAGAACTCGCAGCGATTGAACAAAAAAAAGCTGCTATGATATCTTGGACGCAAAAAAGCTGCTAGCATAGCTACTTGTTAATGTATGTGCTTGAAACAGTCATTTTGGCAAAACGACAAATATTCATGTCAAAAGAAATGTCTCGAAAATTTTCTAACCTTAAGAAAGCTTTCGATTATATTTTCACCCAAAAGTATGCAGAATTAAATATAAATTTAATTTGCTTCTAAAATTTATCCTAAAAGTATGCCAAACAGTAATTAGTCATGGTAACGATTTTCGTCTCCGCACATTCTTTCAAATAGACCCCAGGGATAAGACATATTCATGTCAAAATCACTTCCTTATAGACTATAAGGACGGTCTTAAATACACCGTTCGTGCAATTAAATTTATAAATTTTCATTAATTTCAGTAAACGTTTGTATTCCCTGGTAAAAATTAGACATCTACTTTTCGTTTTATAACTACTGACACTCACTGACTACTGACATTTTTAATAACTGTGATTATCCATTTTTCATAAACCTACAAAATGTTTCGTTAAAATCATACATATTTTTTTTGTGACAAATCCACAGCGAAGTTCGATAAAATTGAGTTTTTTTTGGTCTACAGCACCACTTACATGACTATAAGCACAGAGTACTTAAGATACAGAGGGAACAACAGGAACAATGGGTTACGACGTCCAAAATGGGTCACAAGTCGTAACCCATCCGAGCTTTTTGTTTTCTTTGAGAGCGAAACTCATCATGACTCTCTCTTCAAGTTTTTCACTGCTAAGCAGGATGTGTGTGCGCAATAACTTTTTGGTGTGGTAGTATAGTAATGAACTGAAATAGAATCTTTGGAAAGGAAAAGAATATTTTTCTACCTGCGATTGTGATAATAAAATGAAATGGGTCTTATATTGTTTTTAACTAACTTTTTTCGTAAACGAACGATTAGGCTGGCGCACTAAAAATATAAAAAACAATTAAAATATTAAAATTGCTAATAAAATTTTTTGGGAGTTTAGATGATATAAAAAATTAAGAATTGTAAAATGATTGGAAAATTTTTAATTTTTAAAGATTAATGTGTATTTAAATTATTAACTTTACGAAAAAAAGTTATATTACATTTCTAGTTCTAAATCCGTCCAAAAATATTACAAAATTGTTACAATTTTAATTTTCGTTTTGTTATAAAATAACTGTTTATAATAATATATCCCTTATGGTACCAGGATATACCTTGGCAACTCAACGTTTCCTAACACAATTATAAAAATACTATCCTAATATAGAAAATTTATCCTGTGACGCGATGACGCGGTCGAAAGTTCCTTTGCTGCCTGCTCTAATAGTGGAACCAGGTGGTTTATTTATTAAATTTACACGTTATATCAAAAACAAATATGTTTCCACTTTGTTTGAAACTCCTAATTTTTCAATTTTTTTGGGAGTTACTTGGAATATTTGACATTTTTGTTAGTTGCATCGTATTCATGCATTTTAAACACACTTTTCTTTGAACTGGCCTGATGTTTTGAACACAACTTGGGAGCCGTGACACCACTTGCTGTCAAAACTTGGGGGACTCGTTCCCAAAGTGCTTACTGGAACAAAAATACATCTAGTCCAATCTATCGAACTTACTTTACAAAATTTTCCAAGATCCAACATTCAAAAACAAATATCTCTTAAATGGTAGGTTTTATCGCAAAAATAATTACAATAACAACTGTAGATCATGCAATTTTTTCACAAACGATAGTATATACTCCTTCGAATTTATATTTTGCGAGTTTATATTTTGCATAGTATATAACACCACCGTAGGCGCATTTTAAAACGTAGGCACAACCCACGATTTGTTGTGATCAAACAAGCACAACTATATTTGCATATACGGCAAGAACAAAGAGGATAAGAGGGAAGTATGGAGGGCATACAGTACACCAAGCTATTTATTAATCGTTTTTAGCAATGCTTCTGTCTTTTCTGGTATAGCACTTTTGCATAGGTTTTGATTTAATGGAATTTCTTGCGACCGTTCACTAAACCCCTTCCCAAAAATTTTGATATGAGCTTTACCCAAATCAAAAAGAAGTTGTCAAGGCGAATGTAAGACCCCGGATTAATACTGTTTATGTAATTTTTACTATTTAAAAGGGACTCATTTTTAAGTCCAAGCCATTCTCCTTGTTTTAATAAATATTCTTGCAATTATTACAATGTTCAACCTTTATTTTGAATATATATTAGTTTATAGAAGCCTCATCTGAGAAATTATTTTTTAACACTATTTCTACCACGATTTTGTGTGTAACTATTTTGACCAAACGGTGTCTTTTCAATCTTTGTAACAAGAAAAAACAGTAATCATAAAAACAGCACTGTAATGAAACTTTTTCCTTATTTAATATCACAGTTTTTACAAATCAATGGTTTCTCTACTAAGCATTTTCCACACGCATACTTTGAAAAGTGTTTTTCGACACCTCTTGGTAGAAACAGTGCTTAAACAACGGTATCAAGTGCCTCTTCTAAATACCAGTACTTTCATTAAAATTTTCATTATCGACTTACAAAGAAAGTAAGTCCTTGACAAGAACACCCCCTACGTTTGTTTAACATTGATTATAATTCACAGCATCTAACAAAGTAAAATCTTCATCTTCATTGCATGTCATTCGGCTGGAAAATTTTAAATGACATTATCTGCGATAAGAATTTAAACGTCCGGACCACTGTCCTTATAGGTCTGGTCTATAATGGACTCCGACCGGCTTGTCCTTTTCAACTTAGTGTTGGAGAAAATAATCCAGGGGTGACATTAAAGGGCAGAATCCTCCACAAATACTGATGGCTTATGACACTGACATCATCGGAAGACCATCAAGAACAGTACAAGTAGCTTTCACCCAGATTGAACCGGCGCGGCGGCACGAAAGCTGGGACTGCAAATCAACGAAAGCTAAACAAAGTACATATATGGTGGCCTCGTCTGCAAGAACACCTAACATTGGTCCCACAATCAAGGTAGAGGAATACGATTTTGAAGTGGCAAAAGTATTTACCTACCTTGAGTCAATAGTAGCAGCCCACTATAGCATGGTACTAGAAATACGCGCACGGCTTCTAAAAGCCAACAAAACCTACTGCAGTGTGTCAAGACACTTCAAATCCAAGCACTCTAAGCACTCTAACCTCTTAGCCTTGTTCGACAGTAACTTCCTTCGGAAAATTGTTGTGAAGAAGATACAACCCCAAATTGTACTAAATATATAAAAAACCTGCCACAACCATAGATATATCACGCCTATATTAGATAGGACATGTAATGGGAATGCCTGCAGAAGTGCCCCGAACTTCCTGTTCCTCCAAAGGCCAGAGCGATTAGGGTTACAAGACCTAGGAAGAGATATAAAGGTGACAAAAAATGAACTTACAATTGGGTTACCAACCAGAACACAGAGATACAGGACCAAGATCATTGAACGAAAGTTCTTGAGGAGGCCTAGGCTCACAGACGGCTGTAGTGCCAATGATGATGGAGATAAAGGACAATTCCGAAAATTTTACAACGACGATATCTACGAGCGTTATAGCGACATAGATGTTGTGGAGAAATCAAAGCGCGGTAGGTCCCGGTGGACAGGGTATCTAGCTCTTATGAGTGAAGATGGACAGGATCGGAAAGTTCTCTACGGTAACATCTATGAGGGCGATAGCGAGGGAAACCCAACGTTCGCTGGAAGGATGGCTGGATAGAATCGGGATTGGCGGCGAGAATAGTTACGAGAGGGCGGGACGGTAAAGCGATTGTAGAGCCGTTAAATAAGAAGAAGTCATTAAAAGATATATGCATACATCGCATAAACCGTATTCACTTAACGACCTCGTATTAACCACATATGAACGACCATCTACCAGAGAAAGTCATAAGCTTCAACCAATTCAATTTACAGGACCATATCAAATCAAAAATGTTTTGGTAACGACCTGCTGCTGATGAGCTTGCAGACAGGCAAACGAAGTGGAAAGCACACCCCACTTAACCCGGATGGGAATGCCCTTGCTTCCTACAAACAAGCTGTGAGGAAAATCAGCTTGGCTCGAGCTGGGTTGAGTTGGATCACAGCAACGGTGTGCCGCACTCTTCATGCAATGTGGCCAACTTTGGACGCAAAGCGTTCAACATCTCTTGTTCAGTTGAACCAAAAATGAGGTAAGCCATATAGTAAAGGTGCTGACCGGTCACTGTACCTTTGCCCCGCACGCCGAAAAATTAGAACTTCCCCACAACGACTTATGAAGAAGTTGTGGTAATGAATAAGAAGAAGAAACTGTCTCCCATATTCTCTGTACATGTCCCGCCCTCGGAAGAAAAAGAGGACCTTCCTTGGCTCACCCTTCCTTAATGGATTAAGCGAGCTGCAAAATATTGGTGCTCCTAACCTCTGTCGCTTTATCAAAAGCTCAAAATGGCTTAAAATGGCCTGAACTTTGTTCCAACACTACATAGGATGGCATCACAATGTGCCCAATGTCGGGCTTAAGTGGGCAGCCATTTTAACCTGACCTAACGACCACTTCAGTGCCGGGATGGCGAGCGCTGTCTCCAAACAAGAAGACAACTTACTTTGTATGAATCATCGTTGCTGGCTGGTCAGGTGATGGGATTCATCAAATAATAAAACTGGTATCGCAATTTTTGCAATTAGGTTTGATAGTAAGTTAGTTAGTCATCTTTAGCCCTGGTTTTAAAAATCCGCACCATATAATTGTAGGTCTTTGACGGTTAAAAATGTATGCTACAATAGTTTCCTTCCATTTCTTGTGAACATTTAATGAAGTTAAATTTTTATAAAAATTATATATCTCAAAAATCAATAGTTTTCGAGCTAATCAGGAAAAACTAAATTTTATCCCTTTTAACCCCCCTAAAAAACCACACCAGGTGAAATTTACATTACATAGCCTGTCGTACATCATAACAAAGATGCCCACAACAATTCTTCTTTATCAGTTATAAATAAAACAAACTAAGTACTCTCACATTTTACAATAATAACAATAAAAAGCCAATATCCCCGAGAATATTCCTTAGTTAAACCAGAAAGGTAGATTTTTTATGCTATCCACCAAAATTTAATTTTGTTCATGGGCAGAAAACTTTGTTTTTTCTTCGTACGTGCATAAATGAAAAAAAAACACTCATAGCAGATGTTTGGGACTAGAAAAAACCTCCCCCCCTTTCGAATTTCCCTTACCGCACCGGAATGCTCCTATCAACTTTCTCCATAATAATATGCTGGCACATTATTTATATGTTTGTGTGTAAGGTAAGACCCTCTGCCCGGCGCTTGTTGCTGCGCCAACGAAGTCGTGAGAAAAAGTTAAATTGGACAGAATTTTCTCTCTTCAAATTTGATATTGTCTCTCACAAAAGCTTGCCAAAAGCTTTACTTCAAAATAATTTGATAACACATTTTGTTCTTCGTTGTTCCCTCTGTATGTTAAGTACTGTACTGTATATTAAGTACCGAAGAGCCATAAACAATCAAGAAAATGATTTTTTTCACTTTTAATTAAGAAATGTTTATGTTCTCCTGAGTATCATTATTAAATAATATAATTTAGTGATAGAATCAAAACATGTTCCATAGAAGTAAAAAAAATTCTATTTCACTATTGCGCGATCGAGCATTGAACTTGGTTTCACGGGACAGGATTCCAGCGCCTTAGCTCTAGGCTACCGACATATGTAGGTACTTTATTAAAAATTTCTTTTTTGTCGTTAAATATACTTCCGGTTGAAGTTTCCAGACCATTTTCTCAGTTTTAGGTCTTTTGACCAAGGGCTACAATTTGAGATATGGCCCAAGTCTGTAGCGGCAGTACTTTCAGAGGAGCCTCTGTATAAGTTTTTTTTTTTGAAAAAGCTCTAAAAGCTCCCCACCCATAGTTTGTCTCAATTACATTATTTATTTATGTTTATTAATAAAAACCACTATTTAATTGACTTATAACACGCGGCAACTTGGAAAGCGCCCCCGGAGGCAAAAGTTGTAGGTACGCCACTGTTCAACATTACTTATAAAATTACAATTTCATGAAAAATTGTGTTTAGTATATAAATAAAAAAATTAAAATTTGGGATATTTTATACAAACATCAAAGCTATTTTAATTGTAAATACTGCCGGTGTTCACAAGAAAAGCGTAAATGGAACGGCTTGAACATCGTTCCGCACTGCATTATGCTAAAGCTACTCGCGACGTTTATATTAAGGCATGGCAAAGAGATCTTGAAGGTGTCAAGAGGAGCATGCCATTAACATATTGGCCCTTAAAGCTCGGAAAATTTCAAGTCAAGACGCTGCTTAATGTATGTGTTACAAGTGACTTCACTTTCCATCTCGTTAGGAGAAACGAGCTGACTCAGAAGGAGCAGATCTGGGAATCGCTAGCATCATATAATTCACTTGTCCACTCGTAGAACTTGAAATAACTTGAAAAAATAATGAAATTCAATATCATCGCAAATGCTGAAAAGCAGCTGCCAATTCTCTCGGTTTCAAGTGCTACATGATCCAGGTTGAAATCTTAATAAAATCAATTCTTCATGCGACCCTACAACGAGCACATGGGTAGCAAATAAACAAAATAATGGTATTTTTTTAGCAAATTTCCGGTAGGTTTAATATAAAAATAATAATTACCTGTCATTTTGAAGATAACTGTTAGAAATAAAATAACAGCAGGTAGGCAGATATGATTAAGCGCCCCTAATTCTGACTTCATCCTTTATACATTTCATGCTTTAAGAATGACAGCGCCAAGTTTGCTTTTTTGCGAGATGCGTTGTTTGTGTTGTTACGACGCTACAGGCATAATCCTGAAAATACAGATGAATAAATTAATTAAACATTTTGTACAAAAATCGTGTTTATTCATTTAAAAATAAAAACAAAACGAGGTTCTGGATTTCGGTTTACTGAGCAATGAAAGTAATGAATTTGAAATTGAGAATATTAGTGTGCAAATATACGATCTTCGTTCAATAAATCATTAGAAAATTAAAGAGACTCTTAGTAACGTTTTAGTAAACGTCAGTTTCAGCTATAACCATCAAATGATTTCAACAAGCGACAAACTTTTGTTTATTTAGAAAAATGAAAAATGTGTGTATCTTTAGCACGGCCGGATTTAGACTAGATAAGGCCCTAAGCTATATATGAGATATGGGGCCCTTTATAAGTCCAGATATTCTATGAAGGTGCCAAATATTATTTCGGATACCTAGAGCCAACCCTCTAGCTAACTGAAATACAATTAAGAAGTAATCGGTTGATAGCTCTTGGTTAGAGGAATAAATGGGAAAGGGATCTTAACGGTTTAGCCGGTAGCGCGTTTTGAACTTTTTGAAGTGTTAACTTCTTTAGGCGCGTTTGGCACTTTTTCGCTGGGGGTAAAACAAAGAAATCGCCACACGCGCACTTTGCTGCACAACCGTTTCTGGACACTTGCTGCAATGATGGCGACACGCGCACTTTGTTGCACACTCGTTTCTGGGCACTTGTGCCTATGCAGCTGGCTAGAGCCAAAGTCTAGTAATAACAAGTCTTTCATCTTCATACAAAAATTTCCGACCGTTGATTGTGTGCGTGCATATATGAACATCACTGCTGAGCAAAATTCAACGCATACTTCGTGAACTCAGCGAGACAAAGCCAGATTATCTCTTTACGATAAAGTATGCAGAACAGAAAAGGAAAAAAGATTGAAACAGCTGTTTTCTTTCATAAATCAAAACAAACGAGCAAATAT
This sequence comes from Thereva unica, assembly GCA_949987705.1. Lineage (NCBI taxonomy): Eukaryota > Metazoa > Arthropoda > Insecta > Diptera > Therevidae > Thereva > Thereva unica. The sequence goes on from OX465284.1 coordinate 67,194,938, forward strand.
GCACCAATACATCCCCATATAAACTCATAAAATTTTCCGACTTATGGTTGTATTCCAGCGCGTATAAAAATGTTGCATTCTCTCTCTGACAGCCTGACATCGTCATTTGAAAAACTTGTGCAGCTGTTCGCCTTTCACTCATTAACCATATGAAGATGAAAGACTTGTTAATTTCTAGACTTTGGCTAGAGCATGGAAATTTATGGTTGAGCTCCACTTACAAACAGCAGCGTATAATTATATGTGTGCGAGGCAAAATAGCTCGCGCTTGGTGGGAGGGATTGGGTTTGAATGTTGCAATGCAAAAGCTGCTCTCAGCTTTCGTTTTATTCACTTACATACTTCAATGAATAAGGCAGCTATTAAAAGTTGCAAAGCGACGGTTTCAATCCACCAACCTCGAGAGTTATAAGTCGTCAAAGGGGACGTCCATAAATTACGTGAGGCGATTTTTGCAATTTTTGGACCCCCCCCCCCCTTGGTGAGATTTCGTGAGATTTGGCTGCCAACCGGATGGGGTCCGCTGTAGCCAGTCGAGTGGGTTTGTCGTCAGTTTGTGCCTGAAGATCCCGGGTTGTAACACGTAAGTTGTTTCAATCGACCTCTTACAAATATTTTTGGAACACTCGAATATTTGTATGAAGAGATCGACTGAAATTACTTACATTCTACCACCGCAGAACTTCTATTCTGTCTCAAGCCGTGAATTTACGGCACGAGCTCACGCCGTATCCCGTCGGACCTGGAAGTAAGGCGAGAACTAGGTGCGAAACCCATCCACACTCGCATTCGCGCAAACGTGCACGGAGCACGGAGTCTGGAGCGGCCTTAAGGCACAAGCATATTGGTGCGGAGGCAATGTATTTAATTTCTCTGCATTGCGCCAGCAAATATGTCACCAATTTGTTTGGCCTGTAAAGTTTTCATTGAGGCCATGGACATTTTTGCACTTGAATTAAAAACCTGGGGTCTAAAGCTGCTTTGGTAGCAGAATTTTTGAACTGTCAAATTACAACGAAGCAAGAAAAGCTGCTATGATATCTTGGACACAAAAAGCTGCTATCATAGCTTATTGTTAATGTATGTGTATGAGTATTTCATGCAGTCAACTATTCTTCTCCCTACAGTTATAAAAAAATCTTGCCCGTGCAGTTTTATTGTTAAATTTTATTAAAAATTTTAAAATATGGAAAACGAAAATTACGTGTACTGTGACGATAGTGGCAACATATTCGTGGTGCGAAATGAAGATGAAGGTAGGCCTTATTTCTACAAATTAAAATACTTCAATAATAATAATAAATTTTTTCAGTTAAGCCCGCAGAGGTAACGGTCAACGTTGGGAATCAAAGTGCACTTCCAAATACAAATAACGAAGGTAATAGAATAAAACATAAAATTAAAAATATTAAGATTTAAAATATTTTTATGATAATTACATTTTTCAGTTATGTCTCCGAGTGCTCCCATTACCGCAGACGTTATGAGTGAAAGTGCTAGTACTAGTAATAACGAAAGTAATTCTATAAAATATAAAATTAAGATTTTTAAATAAAAGTAAAGTTATTTTAGAGAGTAAATGGTCTGACCAACAAGTCAGACTGTTAATTAATGCGTATAGCTCGTACAAGGATGAAATGACCAGTAATATGTTACGAAAGGACGTAGTGTGGCAACGCATATCGGAGGATTTAAAAACAAGCGGCCTGAATAAAAATGCCAACGTGTGCAAATTCAAATGTCAACATTTGAAACGCCAATTTATCGCCACAAAAGATCATAACAACAAAACTGGCGTTTCACCTCGAACGCTTAAATTTTATAATGAGTTGGAAGAACTATTTCTGCCGTGCAAAGGACAAATGACCTATATGCATTATAGGTCAAAATGGCTTTGTATGCATTTTTGGATGTAAAATATTTATATTTATCCTAAAAATAAATTTAAGACTGCTTGTTCTTTTAAATTAAAAGTTATCGCCTTGAACATTGGGTTTATTTGCTTGGCTTTCATGTATTTTGAAAACTTTGATCGCGTTTTTCTCGAATCGAGCTCTTTGCATATAGGTCATTTGCCCTTTGCACGGCAGATTTGGTAGCGATGCTGATGTAACTCCAGTTGCGCTAGCGTCCTCCTTAGAACCGAATATTAATACTGTAATTGACGAAGAAAGCGTCTTAGAAGGTGATGAAAGTGCTAGGAGGTCGCCGACAACATCCATGGGCAAAAGACGAAGAGAAACGGGGCCCGAATTATTAGCGCGCGTTTTCAAGGAGAATGCGCAGAGCAAAAAGAAACAAGAAGATGATAAATTAAAGCTCTTAGCGGAGCAAAACAAAAGGCTGAAAGATTTGACAGAGGCGGTGAAAGAGGGAAATAAAATTCACCAGAGCCTTATGTTGAAAATTTTGGTAAAATTGTAGCAGGAATGCATTGCTTTTTTATGTAATTTGTTTTTGTTAAGTTTTTTTTTTTAGAAAATGAATTATTTTTTGATATTTTTTATGACTGTTAAAGTTTCTGGTTTGGTTATTGAAAATTTTGAATAAAAGCCATTGGATTTATAATTTTTTGTTTTATTTTGTTCAGGTTCAATTAATTACAGTTGGGATGCACGTTGATTCCATAATTCATTGGCCATTTTCTCTCTTTCACGCTTGCCTTTAGGAGAAATCACAATATTGGAACGTAACTATTCAGATGCATTCCTCTGAACGTCATCACTACCAGTCTGTACGTACTGCTCAGTAATTTGAATTTCTTCTGGAAACTTTAAACAAATATTATGAAGAACGCATGCAGCCAGAATGGTGCCAGGCATATCTTTTATGTTTTTCATTTCCACGTGTTGAAAGCGTCGAAAGCGTCCGAAAAATAAAGCAAAGCATCTCTCTATTATTTGCCAAGTGGAACAATGGGTTTAAAATGCTTTTGCTTGGATGTCATTGTCCCGAAATCTTTGTAAGGCATAATGCACCATTTTAAAAGAGGATATACCTTATCTCCTAAAATTTTGTTATTTTCAGGAAAAAATGCCTCCATTGATCTATTAAGCCCGCTCAAATATCGGTGAATTACGGAAAATCCGTGCATCATGAACAGAGCTGGGATATCCCACAAAACAATCAGTGAACATCATTTTATCGTTGCAAATTGCTTGTAATGTAATAGATGTAAATTTTTTCCTGTTTGTGTACGCATGACTGTCAGCTGCTGGGACACTTATTGGGCAATAAGTTCCATTTATTGCGCCAATAACACCTTGCATTTTTGTTTTATGAAAGAAAGCTAATTTAATTCTTTCTGATTCTCTTGCGTCGGGCCACTTAATGACGGATGGAGCCAACATGATTAAGATTTTTATAATCCTAAAAAACACCAACTTAAGCTTGATTTGGCCATGCCAAATCGGTCACTAATGGATCTGTAGCTTTCCTTGTTTCCTAAAATCCATATAACAGCCAATAGCTGTTTATCAATAGGTACTCCACTTAAAGCGGGAAATTGTTGACGATATAACTTCGAAACTTCCTCGAGGAGAAATTCGTAAGTTTCTATTTGCACTCGAAAATTTTGCTGAAATTCTAAACGGGTGTAATTGTTTACAACCCGTTCAACAAAATTTTTGGTTCGAAAAGGCTTATCTTTTGCAATTTTCGACATTATCTGAAATATTTTGATTTCACTATCATCAGCACATTCCCAATTCCCCATGATTTTATCAACCTAAAAAATAAATTATATGCATACATACATGTTGCGTTTTTTCACTTCTTAAAAGAAAGGCTTACCATTGCGACGACATTTAACGAATCCCTAAATTTTTTATTTAATATTAATACCAATAAAACAGTGCTCGAAACAGTCATTTTGGCAAAACGACCAATGACATTTACACACACATGTATGATTTACGTAGCTGCCTTCTTGCTTGCAGTCGAAACTGCGAGCAACAAAAAGCAGCCAGCTTTTCTCGAATCTTGAACACAAAAATATGTAGCAGCTTCGTTAGCAGCTTTTTTGCTGTTTTGAACAGGAAAAGCATGACAATAGCTGCTAAAAGCTGCTATAGCAGAAATCTTGAACAGATCCCTGATATGCTAAACTGTCGTCTTCGCCTGTGTGTCTGTAGGGAATCATGACGTCACCTGCGGGTCACGACATATCAGGCGGATAACTGAAGTCCTCATCCCTCATTTAGACTGGGCCGTTTATGCAAACCTGGCCGGCCGGCGCCCTGTAAGTGAATTTGAATCTTTAGTGGAGAAACATTTTTTACTTAATGTAACCCAGTTTTCTATCAATTTTACACTGTTGAGGAAAAAAATTACGTGATATTTGGTGAGACCCCCCTCTCCCCACGTGAGATTGGGTGAGATTCTGCTGGACCCCCTCCCCCCCTAAACGCCTCACGTAGTTTTTGGACAACCGCTAAGACAAAATTTTAGTGGCCTCAGTAGCCTGGGATATTAAGTCATTTTGGCCGAGGTGCATTTATTAAGATCCCTCCAATGTTTCTATGCTTGTTGCCTTGTGTGCTGTTTGCGTCGGAGTTCAAATGTGGGCCAAGTCATACCAATTAGTGTTGGCATCAATTAGCATTTTAAGGAGACAAAATTCCAAAATGGCTGAAAATTGGTCCACAGCTTCCTTGTCACGTTTTAAGAAAACAATTTCGGAAACAAAAAAAACATACCTGCCGAAGATATCGCATTTTTCTTGAGTTTTCCATATATCTCGGTTTCTATAGGTCATACAACCTCGAGCCCAAAATCAAGGACGTATCCAGGGGAGGGGTTTTGGAGGCTCAAACCCCACCAAATGAAAAAATATATAACAGATAACATAAAAAATCAAATAATAACATAATTTATGTAATTTATGCATATAAACTTCGCATTTATTTTGCTAAAACGTGGTTCATATATGAGGAGTGGGCGAACAAAACGGCACATGTCCATGTTTGGCCGTTTTAAGTTTTTTGACGGAATCGTGTACTTTACACTAAACTGCAACTAATTTCAATTTCAGACACTTCAAAAATCACTTTCATGTAATATTTTTTTGTTAGCAAAGTAACGGTTTCCCTGCAGAAAGGCACATGTCCTACGAATATTCATATTTTTTAATCATTCGTTAATGTGGATTTTCAAAAGGGCACGTATTTCATACAAAAAAGTTTTTAATCTACAATGGAAGTTCATTGCACCTCACCTGGGGCTCTAATTACATCGATTTGTATGTGCATCATAAACTGCACTAAAAATGCACTAAAATTTACCTCACTTTTGCCTCCCACGGCCCAAAACAAGCCGTGGGGCACTATGACCCCTTAAAATTTGCGTAACAGACCCTACTATTAGGAAAAAATATCAGAAAAATCTCCCCTTGCCTCTAAGGGGGCCAGGGAGCTCCCTAAAAGGCTAAAAACAAAAAAACATGTCCAGTTGGGTTCCTGCAAAAGGGCACATGTCCATTCAAGGGTTTGACAAAACGGTACATGTCCAGTTCTGTCCCCGCAAAAGGGCACATGTCCATTTTTGTTTTAATTTTTTCTCTTAAAGTATTAAACATATTTAAAAAAAAATTTTTCCGTCTGAATGAGTTCAAATAGTAGCACAACCTACCATACTCATAAATAGTTAATGTGATCAGTTCAGAGGCAGAAACGGTTTTTTGCGATTTCTGAACAATTTGCAAAACTGGACATGTGCCGTTTTGTTCGCCCACTCCTCATATAATAAATAATTATCTTCAATTTCATACTAAATTTAAGATAGGCAGAACACCATTTCTCAAAAGTCGATTCTCCATGCGCAGTAGCATTCGTAGTAGGCTTCGAAGCGGAAATTTGAAAGTGCATAAGCGCATGTCTTATTCATATGTGCTCAATATTTATTTGTGTGTAGTTTTCATTTTCCCCAAATGCTCGAAGAAAGGAAATATATCTGGATTACTATGTATAAAAAAGTACAAAAGTACTAGAAAATGCAATTTTCGGAAAAAAAAAGTTTTTGAGAGATTTTTTGCCAAATAGTGATTTTTGCCAACTTTGACCTTGAACAACTTCGAAAAAGTAAAGTTTTCGAAAAAATGATAAGAAGACTTTTCGTAGGGACCTCGGCAGTCTAGGGGTAAAGCGCCTGACTACCATCCCAGAGATCCCGGGCTCCAATCCCGGCAGCGCCAGGGTCCTTCGCCCTTCGTCTTTTCAACTTTCAACTTGCCCGCTTACATAACTTTCCTTCTTTCTTCTTCCCTCTTTACATCCCTGATTCCTTCTGGGATAGCCTTCCTTAGCCCTTCCCCTCACCAAAGCGCATGTCATCGGTTGGTTAATGAGATTCCGTTTCAGGAGGTATAACACTCCAGCGAGTTGTTTCTCTATGCCCCGATGTCAGAGTCGCGATAGTAATGGTTGGGAGTAGATGGACTAAAAATATCGCGGGTAGGTTGTGGCAGTTCCTTCCTCCCCGACTAGAGCTTCTGTTCGACATTGCACTCTATACGAAGAAAATAGTTTGTCGACAGTATAAAGGGCCTTTCCTGAGACTCCAGTATTTCACATAAAAAAATAGTCCTACATGCCATAGGCCACATAGTCGTTCATGTCATGGTGCAATGTCTAATAGCAAGCTTAGCTTGAAGATATAAAAAGGATATGATAGGTTAAGGGTACCCTGGAGAAGACAGTGAGCCTAGCGGTTGAGCTCTTGGATGTTGTATGAGTTTATTTTTTTAATAGCGGAGTGATAGACGAGTGATATGCCCAGGTCGCCACAAAGGGAGCAACTGGGACCATTTGCTTCGGCCCCAGGGCTTTCTAAACGCGTGTGTCGACAGCAGTTTTACCGAGCGGTCGCCCAACTAAGTACCAGCCACGTCCAATAAGCTGCTTGACCAAAGCATCGAGCGAGAGCCGGTCTAGGTTTGTCCGTTTTATTCGCTCCATACAATTCCTTAAAGCTTCAATCGGAGATTATTAACTGCGCTCCAAATTTGATCCTCTTAGTATCGCTTTCATTTTACCCGCTGGGATAGCTTCTGGATTGATTCTGCCAAAATAAAGATTAGTGCTGAGTCCATAACTAAGCACAAGGGCCTGTCTACATAAGACCTGTTCCATTCTAGGCTACACTAAGTAATTTTAGGCTCATTCCCGAATAAAGAACCGAATAAACTTATTCTTACCACAAACATTTTAAGTCAAAGATTTTTCGGAATTCCAATACTCTGAAGGAGCCCGAACATATTTTAGCCCCAGGCCACGCAAGGTGATGTGGCGGGCCTGGTATGCCTCCTAAAACAAGTAATCTCGCCAACCAGCCAACATAGGCAGTGTTGCAGGCAGTACCAAACTAGCAGGTGAACAAAATGAAGACCAGACGGAACTTTGGCACCATATAATTAACGGGTTAAGCTGGCGGGATGCCTTATTAGGGCTACCTCCACTGACATGTAGTAATGGACTGCTGATTGACGATGCTGAGTGGCACCATTTTTCTCCAGAAATAGAAAACCTTTTTTATAACAAACAAAAATTTTTTCTTCGAATTTAGGAGAAAATAATTAACAACGTAGACGTCGTTGACCTAGGCCAAGTTGACAACTGATGGAAAACCCGAGTTGATCGTTTGTAGGCCGCTTGAGACCACACTTTAGAAGTAAAACTATTTTTCCCAACAGCTAGTACAATGCAATAGATATAGTGGAAGGTCTGTCGGATATACATATATGTAGTACGCTTTCAGAAAAGTCAGGCCAACGACAGATGCAGGATTTATAATGCCGAGCCTACTTGAAAATTAGAAAATATCGATATTTATGAATTCCTATTTACATTAAAACCTAAAAACAAGCAAAGGTTTTAAATGATAACTGATATACTTTCGATTGAAACTAGACTAAAAATCGCGTAGAAACTGCATCAAGTCAGATTCCCTGTGTGGTGGTACTTTTATCTGTTTAGATGCTTCGCTCCCAGGAACGTTCCTCACGAACTTTGTGGATGAAGGGAGAAGTGGGGTGGTACCTCCCATCATTTCCACGTGCCCTTCATCCACTCAAAATCATGGGGATTTCGTTGAATTTTCGACCTAGTAAAATTGAACTTTCAGAAGTGGAGATTGTCATGTATGTATGATGTCCATTACTTCATGCAAAGTTTTGTGTGACTAAGCGAAAGCGTTTAAGGTATGCCCCCCGTATGAAATGTTAAAACATTAGCGGAGTCCTCATTATATTCATCCACGTTTCTGATAAAAGTAATACATTCATTTTTTTACAGCTTAAAAATCTTGCACGTTCGCACGTATACTTTAACAATTCAGCAAAAATGGTCGGGTAAAAATAATTTAGTTGGTTAATTTTCTTAAAAACATGGACGCGCTGCACCTATAGTACAGTCAATAGGTCTGTTCCCATACTTTCTGCATTCTGTCACTTACTGCAAGTTGCTTATTGAGAGGTAGGGATGAAATAAAGAAAGTACAGGAACATGTTTCTGCAGATTCTGCAGTTTTTCTGAAATCGAAAAGAAGAACGATTATTCTTTTGTTTTTAATCTGTTTTAGAGCACTTTACAAACATCTAACGTTTACAACGAACACGGCAATCCCAGTTTTGACATTTCCATATTTCAAAAAATTGCTGCAGCAGGTTACAGCAGCTTGTAGCTTCTGCAAGTTTCTGCTTCTTACTGCAGGGTGGGGAAATGAGTATGGCGGCTGCAGTATAAGTACGGGAACAGAATTCTGTTAAGTAATTCGAAGCAACTTGCAGATTCTGCACTTTCTGCAGGTACGGGAACAGACCTATTCTGTTATAAAAATGGTGCAAAAATTACCAAAAAGTTCAAAGTTGGCAAATCGTTGGAGAATCATGTAAGGAAGCTTACTTTTGGATGGCCACCTGCTACTTGCTGTAGTTTTTTGGAAAACTCAAAAAAGTGTCAAAAAAGTGTTTTTCCATTTTTTTGCCCTTAAATGATTTGTTTTCAGCTACGATGTAAATGGAAAAGTTGTTCCTTTTAATATTTACGACAACTTTTATTTGAACTTTGTTTTTAGCATAACGTTGGAAAAATTTTGTTTACAAATTTTTACATCTACTTTTAATACTAAAGGTAGTTTTAATCCTTTGGTATTATCCCTTATCATTAAATTTGGCTTAATTTGTTATTAATCAACGACCTTCGCAAATAAATATTGAAAAAAGTATGTATATTGAATTTTTGTTGATTTTAATTGAAATTAGCGCGAAAACCCTTAAACAAGGGCGTTTTCCCATTTTTAAGGGTAAAATCCATATTTTAGGATTGCGGGACCGTAATTTCGTAATCAGCGACCCAAATAACAAATAGGGATAGGTTTTCATAACAGTGTTATGTTTTGACATAAACGATGCGTCGATTTGTTTTCAGTTAAAAAAAAATTTAATTTTAAAACTCCTAAAATTATAGACTATGGCGGGGGGAGTCCAGTACATCTTATCAAAAGGGAGATGGGCGCCAATTCAACACAAGAACACCTCACGTATTTGATTGACCACTACCTTTTCGGTATTCTAGCCCGGGGCTAGACGATCAATTTTTCAGTTGCAATATTGCATTGCAGCATTAAAATTGCTCGTCTAGCCCCTGTTGCAGTAGCCGTGTTCCTGTTCTGCTTTTTTTCCTTGCATTTACTCCCAACTACACCTGCCCTTACAGAGGTGTAGATAACTAGAGTAAATACGCATCTAACATCCACTAGGGGAATATCATTTGCAGTCTTTTGTGAATTATTTTTCACTTAGTAAAAAGCCGATAGATGGATTTTCATTGAATTGTGACGAACTGACAGTTTTCAGTGTTATAAGAAAAATCAAGAATTTTAATGTGCGGTTTTTTAATTTTTATTTTTGTAATGGTAAGTATAAAGTACCCATATTATATTTACAATAATTGAACGCGCTTTTATTTAAAGGAAAGTTCCAAACGTTACCCAAAACAAAAAAAAATTGTGTTCCTTTTAAGTTTTACTACGGAGTACTTAAGAGTAGAAAAGGAACACGGCTAATATTGCATATAATATTGTATATGCAATGATTGCATTTGCAAGAAATTTTGATTTTTTTTAAAACAAAGTGGCGGAAAGTGGAAAAACCTAACCGTTGGATTACAATGAACGTAGTCATATCGCAGCTTCGCCGCAGCCAGCTACCCGTCAACGTAGCCATGTACAATGAAAAGCACAGTGTGTGCGTTCAGTTTGCGTTGAGGTGTGAAGTTGTAAACTAGTGAAAATGGAAAAATTTGATGCAATAATTGCTTTTTTTGTGTTTTACATATGCTATTTGCATGTATTAAACCTAAATAACAAATCACGGAAACGGAAACGTTATTGGGTGCGACCAGTTAATTTAACAAGAAATATTGACGGTTATTTTAGCAGTTGTTTTGAAAAAATTAAATAGTCAGATCCGGAGGATTTTTTCAAACACACAGGGATGACTGCTAATGTTAACAATTTGCTATTAAATTTAACGAGAGAAACATTAATGAAGTCTTCAATAAGAAGACCCCTTCCACCAGAATGCAGATTAGCTATAACTTTATCGTGAGTACATATTTAATTATTTTATACATATGTACTAAACATACAATAAATTATTTTTGCAGATTTCTGTCTCAAGGCGTAAGCCAACAATATTTGGCGTGGAGTTACAAAGCAGGGAAATCTACCATAAGGAAAATTATATATGAAACTTGCGATGTGATATGGGAAGTATTGAGCGAATTGTATGTGTCCACTCCAAATGAAACAGAATTTCAATCAATAGCAAATGATTTTAATTCAAAATGGGATCTTCCGCACTGTGTCGGTGCAGTGGACGGAAAACATATCCGTATAAAACGACCGCCGAAGAGTGGATCGAATTATTATAACTATAAAAAATATTTTATCCTAGTGCTTATGGCCATCTGCGACGCCAAATATACATTCAGGTACTTCGACGTAGGAGCATATGGCAGCCAAAGTGATGGAGGTAAATATTACATTTTGCGTTTTTCTCAGCAATTTAATAATAAGAATAATTTCGGTAGGAGTGCTTCGAAATTCTAACTTTGGGAAACTTTTGCTAGATGGACAACTAGAATTTCCCACTCCCAAATTCTTCTATAATCTTTCCATACTTTGTTGTTGGGGATCCTGCGTTTCCACTCAAACCAAATTTGATAAAACCTTACTCGGACCACAATTCATCGCGGGAAACAAGGATATTCAATTACCGAATATCAAGGGCAAGAGTGGTAATTGAAAACACTTTCGGTATACTTCCTGCTCGCTTGGTTTTATAACATTTGTAACTCTTACTTTATTAATGGTATTTTTACAGGTGTTACAGTCCGCATTGTGTTGCCTACCATCAAATGCCGAGAAAATTGTGCTGGCTACAATTGCCTTACACAATTTTATAAAATTGAATGAATCGGCCAAACAATATTGCCCAACAAACTATATTGATTGGGAAGATGTGGACGGGAATGTTCACCCAGGAGAATAGCGAAACGAGAGCATTTCGTTTGAAAGGGCACTTCGTTTTGGATCTCATAATGCCCCCAGAACTGCGTTTGCTCTTAGAGACACACTAAGAGATGGGTGCTATAAAGAGGCAGTATAAAATTAAATGAAATTTACCAAAAATGAAATTATAGTTTTTATAATATGTAAATAAAAAAATTTTATTCAAAAACAAATAAAACTAAAACAAAATTCACTTAAGTTAAACAATTTCTTAGTTAATAGTAATAATTCAATAATAATTTAAGGTTTAACAAAATTCACTTTGATGTAAAAAACAAAAACAAAAAAATTCTTCAATATAAATTAAAAACAAAATTCACTTCAGACTATTTTCTTATTTTAATTAATCCTCGTTTTCTATTTGTGCTAAAATAGTAAGACTTTTTCCCCTTGCTCTTTTCTGTTTTTCTGGCGGTAGCTCATTTGTAATAACGCAAATTGCATTTGAAAATGAATTGTTTTCTTTCTTTTGATGTGGTCTGTCCTGGAAATAATCTTGAAAAGTGTCCATTGTTTCCATAAATTTAGAATTCACGTCTTCTAAATCTATCTTCAGTTTTTTCTTGGATTTCGGAATTTCTGTAAGTTTTACCGGTTCCTCCTCGGGGAAAACAAGATGCAGTCGTCGGAAATATTTCACTCTTCCAAAGTTCCATTATTCGTCGTCTCTAGATTCGACCGGGTTTTCCTCGGCTTTATGTGTTCTTTTAAGAAAGTTAAACTGTCATAATATTCCCAAGGAGCATAGGTTGAAGCACCACTACCAGACGGTGCATTTCTCTTCATCGTTTCTTTACTAAAACGATCACGTAAAGATTTCCACCTCATCTGACATTGTTCAACTAGAAATTAATTTCGGTCATTAGTAATCTTAAAAAATAAGATTGCAATAATTCCTCACCCGATGAATTTAATTTTTCGGCAATTTTCAGCCAAGTTTGCGATTTTACAAATACATTTTTATATCCACCGCTACTCTTTTTATATAAATATCGAACTTTCGGACTTGCTCTATAAGCTTTTCGTCAAATGACATTTTGAAAAATATTTAAGCAAAATCAAATTACATACAGAAAATCAACAAAAAATTTTAAAATATTTAACCAAACACCGAAATTGTCAACAGATTTTTTTTTTTTTGAAAGCGCGCAAACAGTCATTTGTCAACTCAGAACTGCTGCGAAAAGTTAAAAGTTCAGCAGCTTCCAAGTTGACTACTTCATTGGCTGCGTTCACTGTGCTCAGCTTATGGGAGTGCCATGTAATCATATTTTTCCAGCGGCGAAGTTGCGATATGGCTACGCTCATTGTAATCCAGGGGTTCAAGGAAACTGTTCAATATCTTGCAACAAAAATAACACCATTAAGCCATTAAGAAGCAGTATTTGTACCAACTAACAAATCAGTAAGTAGCGTTAAACAAAAGTTATTAACAAATTTAAAAAAAACTGATTTCGACAGTTTTTCCCATTCTTTTCTATGTTTTGCGCCCTAACCTATAACTCAATATACATCAATCGAAAGATAATTCGAATAGCTACAACTTTATAATTAGATTTTTTGCGATCTGAGGTCACGTTTTTCTTTTATTCGCTAAAAAGCGTTTCCGGGATTTTTTAGGTTAGGTTAGCCATTCCAAAATCAAAAAAAGAAAACGCTATCTTATTTAGAATTTTTTCCTATATGACCATATGTTTTGTTTCCTGATGGCAATTATTAGATGGATTTGCGTAGATTGATTGGACTAGAGGTGTTAGAGCTATTAATGGAGCTTCTGCCCTAGCACTTCTCTGATTGTGTTGGAGACGAACATTTGTATCTTCGCAATTTTGTTCGTTGCTTCCACAAATGGAATTTGCTTTAGTTGACTTGCAATAGTTGTCGCGAACGAATCGAAAACATCATCTTGAAATTTTTTTATGCATTTCTGCTATAGCCGCTTCATATCTTTCCTGCCTTTCATTCGTTCTGCTATTTCTGTGCCATTTTTTATCAGGGATTATTGGCTCTGTATTTCTTCTTCCAAATCAACCTATATAAAATATAAAAAATAAACACTATTGCAAAATGCTTGCAGCTTAAATTAATTTCATTACTTACAAATGAACTATTATTCGGAATATTTCCGATTACATTCCTAATTCCTTAGGAAATCCATTTCGTTGTAATAAAATAATTAGATACATATACATCCTCTCCACTGAATCCGGATTTTTTCGAGTTGTCATTGTTTTTCTTTTTTCGACATATAATTTGTCCTAAGTCTTCTTATTTTTTTCTTTAAATTTTCTACTGAAATATTAAACTCCGCTGACAGTTCCTCCCATTCACGGTATACAGAAACTGTTTGTGTATACCGTGCTCCCATTGCTTTCTTTTAATATCTAATCTTTTATAAAGTGGACTTTGGAAATTCCGTTAATAGCGTCAACTTTAGCTTTCACAAAAAAATTTATGTTAATTCACACTGAAACAATCTCACGTCACAAGTTATCCCAACACAAGTTAACATTTTGCGTCATTTTGTTTCAAAAAAATTCTGAATTTCTTGCATCATTGGGCTGGCATACACGAATCGTAATTATGTGTGACTTAGTTTGAAAGTTCACTGAAGAACTGTCAAATTTATATGGAAAGTGCGCGAATCGGAGCAGTTTTTATCGTTCTTAAAATAAACTAATAAATCTTTTCGGTTAAATAAAATAATTTAAAGGTGAAATAATAAAGATAATTAGTTGTAGGTAAGTCGTTTTAATAAAGTTAAATAGTGAAAGTCTCTTTTCATGTGAAAATTTGAAAGTGTTGTGCAGTGAAATTGATTTTTAAAATTTTAATAAGAATATTCTTATTTTAAAATTATATACGGCAAAACGTCTTTACCATAAGTCAGAATTATTTATTACAGATGTAATAAAAATTTTGGGATAATGGTAAAGGCGCCAAATTGATTAAAATGGAATTTCGTCAGGTTCCATATATGGTATACTAGCTGGAACCCGGTGCGCCTCGCTGCACCCGTCAATGTGGTGGATGGTTGTCATTCAGCTCTTCCCGCAGGATTATCTGTTGTAAAATATAATATACACTGGCCGTTTTCGAGATGACCTACCAAATGAACCACAGTTGGATATCTTTTATGAATGGCAAATGAAAAAAATTGCCATACCGCTCCATTACTGCTAACAAAACGCCCCATTTAATATTGTGTTAATTCGTTCATCGTATTTGCATTAACAGCACCAAAAGCAGCCATGTCACTCCCCCTTCATGATATATTTGAATATGAATTTTATTGATTTGACAGAATTGCAAAATTCAACATTTATGTGAGCATTGAATGTCTTGGACAATAATGGCGAATAGAGTACGACCCAACGATTGTCAACTTCACAATCGTAACCATTAACTTTCCAATTATCTCTTTGCCATAAACCTTAGTCGTTCGACGAAGACACATCGGGTAACCATTCCTCCCGATTACATTATCAGAAATCAATGATTTTGAATACCGCTTTGAACATTTCTAAGATGCATCATCATCAGTCTCCTCCCATTGTGGATTGCAAGTAAAAGTTATGAGCAAATCTAGCGACCATATTGATGTTGAACATATGCTTTCCGACACATCAACGTTTGTAGCGATTTTCCAACATTCGTTTCGAATTGTATCGATTTTCGTTGCTGAACTTAACTAAAATTGTTAAAGTGACCCGTTGCAATTGCGCCAACTTTCATTTTTTTTTTCACATAAGCTTTTGTCGAAAACAAATACATAAAGTCCAGTTTAATATAAAAATGGGGTCAAAAAAAAGAGAGGGAAGTGTTGTACCTTGTTCAACAAAAACATTTTGCATAAAAATTAACACATGCACAAATGCCTTATAGATAAAGATACATTTTTCGGACCTGCACATTGATGTCCCATCTAAGGATAATAAGTTAAACTTGGTGAAGCGACACCCAGAGTCCCGAGAGTATGATAACAAACCGGTTAACCAAGTGTTAAGTATTCACTCGTGTACGCCAGCCCAATGAGAGTAACATGTAAGGCACTTGAAGGTTATTACTGTTAGGACGATTTAGCTTTTTTTATTTCATTTAATAAAACATACCGATTTCCCATACAAATCATATCAATTTGATGCAAAGAAAAAAATGCCAATAGGCATATTGACAATTCTCCTTCAAGCGCCATTACAATAATACCAATAGACATAGTCATGAAAACTATATACATAAACCTTGCTATTGAGGTCTTCTAACACAAACAACACTCAATCAATCATTTCATACAGCCAATTTTTCAAACATCGATTACATACAAAACAATGATTCATTTTTATATATAATATATATATATATATATATATATATATATATATATATATATATATATATATATATATATATATATATATATATATATATATATATATATATATATATATTCCAAATTTTGAATTTTATAAAAATATAATAATTAATTAATAATTTATTTAAATAGGGGAAGTGGGAATAATTAATAAATTTTTATATTATAATGCTAGGGGCCTCGGTAGTCTAGAGGTAAGGCGCCTGACTGCTATCCCCAGAGGTCCCGGGTTCGAATCCCGGTGGTGCCACGGTCCTTCGCCTTTCCCACCTAACTTTCCTTCTTTCTTCTTCCCTCTTTACATTCCTGATTTCCCTGTCCATAGCCTTCCCTAGTCCTTCCCCGCTCCACCAAGCGCATGCCATCGGTTGGTTGATGAGATTCAACTCGTTTCAGGAGGCATAACACTCCAGCGAGTTGTTCTCGACGCCCCGATGTCAGAGTCGCGAAATGGTTGTGAGTAGGTGGAATCAAATATCGCGGCTAGGTTGTGACAGTTACTTCCTTCTCTTCTGTCTATCTTCCGGCTAGAGCTGCTGTTCGACACTGTTCGCTCTCTATACGAATAAAATAGATTGTCGACAGTAGGTACAAAGGGACTTTCCCTAAGCCTCTAGTCTGTCACATAAAAAAAAAAAAAAAAAAAAATCATAACCCAATTATCATGGAACCCAAATTAAATAATTGGAATTTGTAAATTAAAAAAAGAACCAATTTTTAACTATATATACATCCTTACTAATATTATAAATGCGAAAGTAACTCTGTCTGTCTGTCTGTCTGTCTGTCTGTCTGTCTGTTACGCTTTCACGCCTAAACCACTAAACCGATTTTGATGAAATTTGCAACAGACATAGTTTAGACCTTGGAGACGGACATAGGCTACTTTTTATGGAGAACAAAAGGGTTGAAGGGGGTGAAATGGGGTTCAATAAGTTGCAAGGGGATTTTTTTCTATTGTATAAAAAGTAACTGACTGACAGACAACGCACAACTTAAACCGCTAGAGCTAAAGGGCTGAAATTTTGACTGTGCATCCCTATAATGGCGTGGACATCCACTAAGAAGCGATTTTTCGAAATTCATCCCCTAAGGGGGTGAAATGGGGTTTATCCAAACCGTTGGAGCTATAGGGCTGAAATTTTGACAGTGCATCCCTATAATGGCGTGGACATCCACTAAGAAACGATTTTTCGAAATTCATCCTCTAAAGGGGTGAAATGGGGTTTATCCAAACCGTTGGAGCTATAGGGCTGAAATTTTGACTGTGCATCCCTATAATGGCGTGGACATCCACTAAAAAGCGATTTTTCGAAATTCATCCCCTAAGGGGGTGAAATGGGGTTTATCCAAACCGTTGGAGCTATAGGGCTGAAATTTTGACAGTGCATCCCTATAATGGCGTGGACATCCACTAAGAAGCGATTTTTCGAAATTCATCCCCTAAGGGGGTGAAATGGGGTTTACCCAAACCGCTGGAGCTATAGGGCTGAAATTTTGACAGTGTATCCCTATAATGGCGTGGACATCCACTAAAAAGCGATTTTTCGAAATTAATCCCCTAAGGGGGTGAAATGGGGTTTATCCAAACCGCTGGAGCTATAGGGCTGAAATTTTGACAGTGCATCCCTATAATGGCGTGGACATCCACTAAGAAGCGATTTTTCGAAATTCATCCCCTAAGGGGGTGAAATGGGGTTTATCCAAACCGTTGGAGCTATAGGGCTGAAATTTTGACAGTGCATCCCTATAATGGCGTGGACATCCACTAAGAAACGATTTTTCGAAATTCATCCTCTAAAGGGGTGAAATGGGGTTTATCCAAACCGTTGGAGCTATAGGGCTGAAATTTTGACTGTGCATCCCTATAATGGCGTGGACATCCACTAAAAAGCGATTTTTCGAAATTCATCCCCTAAGGGGGTGAAATGGGGTTTATCCAAACCGTTGGAGCTATAGGGCTGAAATTTTGACAGTGCATCCCTATAATGGCGTGGACATCCACTAAGAAGCGATTTTTCGAAATTCATCCCCTAAGGGGGTGAAATGGGGTTTACCCAAACCGCTGGAGCTATAGGGCTGAAATTTTGACAGTGTATCCCTATAATGACGTTTACATCCACTAAAAAGCGATTTTTCGAAATTCATCCCCTAAGGGGGTGAAATGGGGTTTATCCAAACCGTTGGAGCTATAGGGCTGAAATTTTGACAGTGCATCCCTATAATGGCGTGGACATCCACTAAGAAGCGATTTTTCGAAATTCATCCCCTAAGGGGGTGAAATGGGGTTTATCCAAACCGTTGGAGCTATAGGGCTGAAATTTTGACAGTGCATCCCTATAATGGCGTGGACATCCACTAAGAAACGATTTTTCGAAATTCATCCTCTAAAGGGGTGAAATGGGGTTTATCCAAACCGTTGGAGCTATAGGGCTGAAATTTTGACAGTACATCCCTATAATGGCGTGGACATCCACTAAGAAGCGATTTTTCGAAATTCATCCCCTAAGGGGGTGAAATGGGGTTTACCCAAACCGCTGGAGCTATAGGGCTGAAATTTTGACAGTGCATCCCTATAATGGCGTGGACATCCACTAAGAAACGATTTTTCGAAATTCATCCCCTAAGGGTGTGAAATGGGGTTTATCCAAACCGTTGGAGCTATAGGGCTGAAATTTTGACAGTGCATCCCTATAATGGCGTGGACATCCACTAAGAAGCGATTTTTCGAAATTCATCCCCTAAGGTGGTGAAATGGGGTTTACCCAAACCGTTGGAGCTATAGGGCTGAAATTTTGACAGTGCATCCCTATAATGGCGTGGACATCCACTAAGAAACGATTTTTCGAAATTCATCCCCTAAGGGTGTGAAATGGGGTTTATCCAAACCGTTGGAGCTATAGGGCTGAAATTTTGACAGTGCATCCCTATAATGGCGTGGACATCCACTAAGAAACGATTTTTCGAAATTCATCCCCTAAGGGTGTGAAATGGGGTTTATCCAAACCGTTGGAGCTATAGGGCTGAAATTTTGACAGTGCATCCCTATAATGGCGTGGACATCCACTAAGAAGCGATTTTTCGAAATTCATCCCCTAAGGTGGTGAAATGGGGTTTACCCAAACCGTTGGAGCTATAGGGCTGAAATTTTGACAGTGCATCCCTATAATGGCGTGGACATCCACTAAGAAACGATTTTTCGAAATTCATCCTCTAAAGGGGTGAAATGGGGTTTATCCAAACCGTTGGAGCTATAGGGCTGAAATTTTGACAGTGCATCCCTATAATGGCGTGGACATCCACTAAGAAACGATTTTTCGAAATTCATCCTCTAAAGGGGTGAAATGGGGTTTATCCAAACCGTTGGAGCTATAGGGCTGAAATTTTGACAGTGCATCCCTATAATGGCGTGGACATCCACTAAGAAGCGATTTTTCGAAATTCATCCCCTAAGGGGGTGAAATGGGGTTTATCCAAACCGTTGGAGCTATAGGGCTGAAATTTTGACAGTGCATCCCCATAATTTCGTGGACATCCACTAAGAAGCGATTTTTCGAAATTCATCCCCTAAGGGGGTGAAATGGGGTTTACCCAAACCGTTGGAGCTATAGGGCTGAAATTTTGACAGTGCATCCCTATAATGGCGTGGACATCCACTAAGAAACGATTTTTCGAATGCATCCTCTAAAGGGGTGAAATGGGGTTTATCCAAACCGTTGGAGCTATAGGGCTGAAATTTTGACAGTGCATCCCTATAATGGCGTGGACATCCACTAAGAAACGATTTTTCGAAATTCATCCCCTAAGGGGGTGAAATGGGGTTTATCCAAACCGTTGGAGCTATAGGGCTGAAATTTTGACAGTGCATCCCTATAATGGCGTGGACATCCACTAAGAAACGATTTTTCGAAATTCATCCTCTAAAGGGGTGAAATGGGGTTTATCCAAACCGTTGGAGCTATAGGGCTGAAATTTTGACAGTGCATCCCTATAATGGCGTGGACATCCACTAAGAAACGATTTTTCGAAATTCATCCTCTAAAGGGGTGAAATGGGGTTTATCCAAACCCTTGGAGCTATAGGGCTGAAATTTTGACAGTGCATCCCTATAATGGCGTGGACATCCACTAAGAAACGATTTTTCGAAATTCATCCCCTAAGGGGGTGAAATGGGGTTTATCCAAACCGTTGGAGCTATAGGGCTGAAATTTTGACAGTGCATCCCTATAATGGCGTGGACATCCACTAAGAAACGATTTTTCGAAATTCATCCTCTAAAGGGGTGAAATGGGGTTTATCCAAACCGTTGGAGCTATAGGGCTGAAATTTTGACAGTGCATCCCTATAATGGCGTGGACATCCACTAAGAAGCGATTTTTCGAAATTCATCCCCTAAGGGGGTGAAATGGGGTTTATCCAAACCGTTGGAGCTATAGGGCTGAAATTTTGACAGTGCATCCCTATAATGGCGTGGACATCCACTAAGAAGCGATTTTTCGAAATTCATCCCCTAAGGGGGTGAAATGGGGTTTACCCAAACCGCTGGAGCTATATGGCTGAAATTTTGACAGTGCATCCCTATAATGACGTTTACATCCACTAAAAAGCGATTTTTCGAAATTCATCCCCTAAGGGGGTGAAATGGGGTTTACCCAAACCGTTGGAGCTATAGGGCTGAAATTTTGACAGTGCATCCCTATAATGGCGTGGACATCCACTAAGAAACGATTTTTCGAAATTCATCCTCTAAAGGGGTGAAATGGGGTTTATCCAAACCGTTGGAGCTATAGGGCTGAAATTTTGACAGTGCATCCCTATAATGGCGTGGACATCCACTAAAAAGCGATTTTTCGAAATTCATCCCCTAAGGGGGTGAAATGGGGTTTATCCAAACCGCTGGAGCTATAGGGCTGAAATTTTGACAGTGCATCCCTATAATGGCGTGGACATCCACTAAGAAGCGATTTTTCGAAATTCATCCCCTAAGGGGGTGAAATGGGGTTTATCCAAACCGTTGGAGCTATAGGGCTGAAATTTTGACAGTGCATCCCTATAATGGCGTGGACATCCACTAAGAAACGATTTTTCGAAATTCATCCCCTAAGGGGGTGAAATGGGGTTTATCCAAACCGTTGGAACTATAGGACTGAAATTTTGACAGTGCATCCCTATAATAGCGTGGACATCCACTAAGAAACGATTTTTCGAAATTCATCCTCTAAAGGGGTGAAATGGGGTTTATCCAAACCGTTGGAGCTATAGGGCTGAAATTTTGACTGTGCATCCCTATAATGGCGTGGACATCCACTAAAAAGCGATTTTTCGAAATTCATCCCCTAAGGGGGTGAAATGGGGTTTATCCAAACCGTTGGAGCTATAGGGCTGAAATTTTGACAGTGCATCCCTATAATGGCGTGGACATCCACTAAGAAGCGATTTTTCGAAATTCATCCCCTAAGGGGGTGAAATGGGGTTTACCCAAACCGCTGGAGCTATAGGGCTGAAATTTTGACAGTGTATCCCTATAATGACGTTTACATCCACTAAAAAGCGATTTTTCGAAATTCATCCCCTAAGGGGGTGAAATGGGGTTTATCCAAACCGTTGGAGCTATAGGGCTGAAATTTTGACAGTGCATCCCTATAATGGCGTGGACATCCACTAAGAAGCGATTTTTCGAAATTCATCCCCTAAGGGGGTGAAATGGGGTTTATCCAAACCGTTGGAGCTATAGGGCTGAAATTTTGACAGTGCATCCCTATAATGGCGTGGACATCCACTAAAAAGCGATTTTTCGAAATTAATCCCCTAAGGGGGTGAAATGGGGTTTATCCAAACCGCTGGAGCTATAGGGCTGAAATTTTGACAGTGCATCCCTATAATGGCGTGGACATCCACTAAGAAGCGATTTTTCGAAATTCATCCCCTAAGGGGGTGAAATGGGGTTTATCCAAACCGTTGGAGCTATAGGGCTGAAATTTTGACAGTACATCCCTATAATGGCGTGGACATCCACTAAGAAGCGATTTTTCGAAATTCATCCCCTAAGGGGGTGAAATGGGGTTTACCCAAACCGCTGGAGCTATAGGGCTGAAATTTTGACAGTGCATCCCTATAATGGCGTGGACATCCACTAAGAAACGATTTTTCGAAATTCATCCTCTAAAGGGGTGAAATGGGGTTTATCCAAACCGTTGGAGCTATAGGGCTGAAATTTTGACAGTGCATCCCTATAATGGCGTGGACATCCACTAAGAAACGATTTTTCGAAATTCATCCCCTAAGGGTGTGAAATGGGGTTTATCCAAACCGTTGGAGCTATAGGGCTGAAATTTTGACAGTGCATCCCTATAATGGCGTGGACATCCACTAAGAAGCGATTTTTCGAAATTCATCCCCTAAGGTGGTGAAATGGGGTTTACCCAAACCGTTGGAGCTATAGGGCTGAAATTTTGACAGTGCATCCCTATAATGGCGTGGACATCCACTAAGAAACGATTTTTCGAAATTCATCCTCTAAAGGGGTGAAATGGGGTTTATCCAA
Organism: Thereva unica; assembly: GCA_949987705.1. Lineage (NCBI taxonomy): Eukaryota > Metazoa > Arthropoda > Insecta > Diptera > Therevidae > Thereva > Thereva unica. The sequence continues at coordinate 67,217,422 of OX465284.1, forward strand.
ACCGTTGGAGCTATAGGGCTGAAATTTTGACAGTGCATCCCTATAATGGCGTGGACATCCACTAAGAAACGATTTTTCGAAATTCATCCTCTAAAGGGGTGAAATGGGGTTTATCCAAACCGTTGGAGCTATAGGGCTGAAATTTTGACAGTGCATCCCTATAATTTCGTGGACATCCACTAAGAAGCGATTTTTCGAAATTCATCCCCTAAGGGGGTGAAATGGGGTTTACCCAAACCGTTGGAGCTATAGGGCTGAAATTTTGACAGTGCATCCCTATAATGGCGTGGACATCCACTAAGAAACGATTTTTCGAAATTCATCCTCTAAAGGGGTGAAATGGGGTTTATCCAAACCGTTGGAGCTATAGGGCTGAAATTTTGACAGTGCATCCCTATAATGGCGTGGACATCCACTAAGAAACGATTTTTCGAAATTCATCCCCTAAGGGGGTGAAATGGGGTTTATCCAAACCGTTGGAGCTATAGGGCTGAAATTTTGACAGTGCATCCCTATAATGGCGTGGACATCCACTAAGAAACGATTTTTCGAAATTCATCCTCTAAAGGGGTGAAATGGGGTTTATCCAAACCGTTGGAGCTATAGGGCTGAAATTTTGACAGTGCATCCCTATAATGGCGTGGACATCCACTAAGAAACGATTTTTCGAAATTCATCCTCTAAAGGGGTGAAATGGGGTTTATCCAAACCGTTGGAGCTATAGGGCTGAAATTTTGACAGTGCATCCTTATAATGGCGTGGACATCCACTAAGAAACGATTTTTCGAAATTCATCCCCTAAGGGGGTGAAATGGGGTTTATCCAAACCGTTGGAGCTATAGGGCTGAAATTTTGACAGTGCATCCCTATAATGGCGTGGACATCCACTAAGAAACGATTTTTCGAAATTCATCCTCTAAAGGGGTGAAATGGGGTTTATCCAAACCGTTGGAGCTATAGGGCTGAAATTTTGACAGTGCATCCCTATAATGGCGTGGACATCCACTAAGAAGCGATTTTTCGAAATTCATCCCCTAAGGGGGTGAAATGGGGTTTATCCAAACCGTTGGAGCTATAGGGCTGAAATTTTGACAGTGCATCCCTATAATGGCGTGGACATCCACTAAGAAGCGATTTTTCGAAATTCATCCCCTAAGGGGGTGAAATGGGGTTTACCCAAACCGCTGGAGCTATATGGCTGAAATTTTGACAGTGCATCCCTATAATGACGTTTACATCCACTAAAAAGCGATTTTTCGAAATTCATCCCCTAAGGGGGTGAAATGGGGTTTATCCAAACCGTTGGAGCTATAGGGCTGAAATTTTGACAGTGCATCCCTATAATGGCGTGGACATCCACTAAGAAGCGATTTTTCGAAATTCATCCCCTAAGGGGGTGAAATGGGGTTTATCCAAACCGTTGGAGCTATAGGGCTGAAATTTTGACAGTGCATCCCTATAATGGCGTGGACATCCACTAAGAAACGATTTTTCGAAATTCATCCCCTAAGGGGGTGAAATGGGGTTTATCCAAACCGTTGGAGCTATAGGGCTGAAATTTTGACAGTGCATCCCTATAATGGCGTGGACATCCACTAAGAAACGATTTTTCGAAATTCATCCTCTAAAGGGGTGAAATGGGGTTTATCCAAACCGTTGGAGCTATAGGGCTGAAATTTTGACAATGCATCCCTATAATGGCGTGGACATCCACTAAGAAGCGATTTTTCGAAATTCATCCCCTAAGCGGGTTTACCCAAACCGCTGGAGCTATAGGGCTGAAAGTTTGACAGTGCATCCCTATAATGACGTTGTTTAGGGCTTCGATAGCCTCTTTATAAAAACTCAGTGAATGAATGAGACGTTAGAGAAAAAGACTGCATTGATAATTCAATATTTAACAATTTATTATAATCTTCTTCAATTAAACTAACTAAAATTATTAATACAATTCAATCTTTCGATTTTAAATTTACAAACTTTAACTCTGCTCTTCTAATTTCGGACAGTCGTGTCTGTGGAACCTTTGGTTGTTGCAAAAGCTTTCTCCCTGTATAGTAGATATTCCTTTGAACTTGGATGGTCGTGACTGTAGATATCCCTGACTGTGGTGCGGAACCTTGCTGGAATTTAAATTGATTTATTAATTTATTTGATATTTGCATTAGCCTCAGGGCAACTAATGCAACCAAGAATTTATATTAGCTCAATGCGGCTAATATAATAAGAAATTCACATTAGCTCAGAAACGTCTAATGTGACCAAATTGAGATCGATAGATTTGATGATAGCTATTTACATTAGCCTCAGGGCAACTAATGTAACCAAGAATTTATATTAGCTCAATGCGGCTAATATAATAAGAAATTCACATTAGCTCAGAAACGTCTAATGTGACCAAGTTGAGATCGCTAGACTTCTACCTCAGAAGCGTATAGAAGATCAAGAGTGATCTGAAGCTTTTGGGCAACGCGCTCCGATATTTATTTGCTCCACTGTACTGTGAAAGTGGAACCTGGTGGGGAGCTTCGGGACTTGAAATGCGTCAGTGGAACCTGGTGGGGAACTTCAGAACTTTGTTGCAGATTGTGTTTTTTCCTTGTGTTTGTGTCGGTTGACATTTGATATGTCATCGCCGGGTAAGTTATGTTTTGTTTTGGGTTTGTAATTTTATTAGTAATGAATTTTATATATTTTTCAGGGCTCTGGTGGGAGCTTAGGAGTTATGTTGCGGTGGAGCGCTGGATTTTGCCTTTCTTGGTGTTGTCAGGTTGGTATTTTTTTGTAAGAATTATTTCTTTGTGGTGATTTGTTTTCGTTTCAGGATGGATGCAGCTGATTGTTTAATTTTGACTGGAGGAACACAGGAACTAGTTCAAGGTAAGTATGTTTGGAAATATTAATTTTATTATTTGCTGATATATATTTCTTTTAGGGAAACTAAGACTGAACATCCTCCGGGGCCTTGAAGCGTTCGCTTCAATAGAAGGCTATTGATGGATTTTTTTTTTTTATTTTTATATTTGATATATATTTTTTGATGTTATTTAATACAATACACAATTCACCTGATCTTGGTTGAATTTTATTTAATAAACAACAAGTTTGAATTCATTTGGTTGATTTAAAAATTCAGTTCTTTGGTTTGTTGTTTTTTGCTTCTTTTTCAGTCCGTTGGTGGAGTGCCCCTGCTGGAGGGGTTTCCCGGGGGTGAAGTACCACCCGGCACGTTCGTTCCTTGTTTAGGGTGAATCGTAAGATTTTCCCTTCGAACTGGGTGCGATAGGATGTTTTGGCGTTCATAATTCTTGTCCATGGTAGTGGAAGGGCCTTAATTTTCTCCCATAAGGCGGGTTCCACTATTACATCGGGCGGTGGTTGGCTACTGAGTGCACGTTTGGCTACTGAGTGCAGCTTGGCTTGTACAAGCTGAGAGTCGTTCTGCTTCCGGTCGTTATTAACGGCATCAGTGGTCGAGTTTAGAAAGATAGTTCGTTCACGGAGACTTGCGATTTCATGGGTCGATTTCTCTAAGGCTTGGCGGAGTTCATTTAGTTCTGAGTTCAATTCTTCTGGCGCATTTTTTAGTATATTTGAAAGTTTCCGTTCACGTTTCGTTGTTCCAGTATCGATAGATTGGCTAGATTTTCGAAATGGTAACTCTTGTAGTGTACCTATTCGAGGGCGAGAGTCTTCGAGTTTCTCAGTTTGACGACATAATGATTGAAAATGTACATCTTTCTTCTCTAAAAGACGTTCATTGTCTGAGTGAAGTTCAGTAGGTTGCGATTGGAGATCGGTCGGTCCTTGACGGGTTGTCGAGTAGTGGGGTTTTTCAATCGATTTGTCCTGCAGACAGGCGACAGATATTTCACTAGATGAATGCTTATTCCAATCCGGAGTAACGCCTGGAGTTCCATCAGCTTCATGATTATTTGGAAGCGTTTTTGATGCTGATGCTGAGCTATGCAGCCGTTGAGAGTCCTGTTGGTGTTCCTCATTGGCCGAAGAAAGGGGATTGTCGCGTAGTTGTGACATCTCTGAATGGGATTTTGATAGTTCAACGATATGAGCTTCAAGGGACATATTTACTAGTGTTAATCTTTCTGAGTGAGTTTGTAGTTCTTGCATCATAGACTGTTGCTGCTGCTGCTTCGTTGCATCTCTTTGTGGATAAAGGTTAATCTCGGTTAAATTCCTTTTAGCCGCTGGGTGATAAGTTACATCTCGTTGACCGATTAGAGTGTTTTTCTTCCTAGATTTTCGTAATACAATAGAATCCAAGACCCTGTTCAAAATGCGCTTCTTCGAGCCCCGATCGGATTTATGTTTGGACGATTTACAATTTTGGTTCAATTTATCTGTAAATCCATATGTCCTTGCCTTCGTCTTTAAGCTGATTCCATCCAGTCTTGATACCGATGTAGAAGATTTCAGTGGCGAATGATGCCCAGATGTGAATGGCTGCCCTGCGGCAGGAGAGTTTTTTGATTGTAAAGGGCCTAGCCTTCTGCGAGAAACTGCTACGGAGTTGAGACTGCGATGTGATGAGGGTCTCTTCAGAGTCGGAGAGGTTTTCGGAGTTCCTTTAGTAGTGGCGAAGTTCCTGCTGACAACCTTGCTGCTGTTGTTGTTGATGCCGTTGCCGGGGGGTTTAGTACTAGACGAAACTTTGCTGACCACTGGTGACACTAAATCTCGCAAACACTTTGGCTTTCTTAGGATTCCGCTACTGAGAGGTGTACGAATAGGTTTTGGCTTACGGAGCGGATTCTTTGCACTGGTTTCCGTTGTGGGCGTTGAATTCTGCGTGGGACTATTCTTTGGTGTTGAGTAGAGTTTTGTTTGAGGATGAACAGGAGCAGCCTCGATATGCTTCTGGCGAACTAATTGCTGACTAAATCCTGGCTTGTGTGTAGACGTTAGCCGATTTCCGATGTTGGACGGACTGTCCGTGACTGGAATGCCCTGTTGTTCACGTCTGAGTTCTGCTGTTGTGGGGACTTCTTCAACACGTTGAAATTTCTGGGTTTGTTGACTGAAACTGGTTAAAGACAATATTGATGTAAAAGAGTTGATCGGGGTCGAGTTGCTGTCTTCTTTAGATGCTTCTCCACTTAATATCCAGCCAAGGATCGTATTTTGCGCGGTAGGTTGACCTTTCAGACCTCTGCGAATGTCGGGTAGGAGGAGTGATCCATAGATATCTGCACCAAGAATGACGTCGATGCGGCCTGGAAGATTAAATGTAGGATCAGCCAGCTTGAGCCCTTGTACATGATTCCACTGGGTTGACGTGATAGGTTGAGATGGCAATGGATTGGTTAAATTCTTGAACACTAGCGCGGTCATATCCATCGTAAAGTTGTGTGCTGGAACTACTAGAGCTGTTTCCACCATGGTCTCAGCTGTCCCTACTTCGGCTTGTCCTACTCCGAATATTGGTGCGGTGATACGCCTTTTGGGCAACGCTAATGTTTGAACGGCGTGTTCCGATATAAATGATGACTGTGAGCCTGGGTCAAGGAGTGCTCTGAACGTTCGCTGTATACCATGCGTTCCTTGCAATGTTATGAGGGCTGTATAGAGAAGGACTTCTTTATGTGATGAAGAATGCAGCGCGTTTATCTGGCCTTGCGGTATAGCAGTTTGAGCTGTAGTAGTAGAATCAAGTGAATGGAGATTCGTATGGTTCGAGCTTGCCTCAGAGTTTGTGGGATTTGGAGATGTCGGCATGGTGGGATTAACATGTAGAAGCGAATGGTGTCTTTTTTTGCAATGGATGCAGGTATGTTTACTAGGACAGGCTGAAGCATGATGTCCGCGTCCTAGGCAGTTAATACATAGACCACTATGTCGCACGATGACGTTCCTTTCGGTGAGAGGAAGCGCGATGAACTGTGGACAATTCCTCAGTGAATGGTCCGTTCCACAATGCGCACATGTAGAAGTTTGATTAACGACGAATGACTGAATTCTAGGGATAGATTTGCTTTGCTGGATGCTTCTAATTGGGTTTGATTTAGTTGAATCGATAGCCTCCAGTGTACGAAAGCGAGTTTCTAGGAATTGCTTTAGAGTGTCGAAAGAAGGTAGCTTATTATCACTGGCGATTTGTTGTTCCCAGAGCTGCAAGGAGTCTCTAGGCAATTTCCTAGTCACGATATAAATTAACATTAGATCAAAGATATCTTGTATATCTAGATTTTGTAGATTTTGGACACTTTCCGTGGTAGTGTCGAGTAATTTTTTAACTGAGTCGGCGTTTTCGCTAGCTTGGGCCTGGTTAAACAATTTATCAAGTTGAACGTGTACTAACATTCTTTTATTGTCAAACCGTTCCTTCAAAATATTCCAAGCTGTCTCATAATTGAGGTCGGTGATTGCGAAGCCTTGAATGAGTCGCGCAGCCTCACCATGGGTACTTGCCTTCAAGTAATGTAGTTTTTCGGCATTAGACAAGTTTCTTTTATTATGTATGAGGGCCACAAACAGATCGTGGAATGACGTCCACTCGGCATAGTTTCCGGAAAAACTTGGTAGTGAAATACGAGGGAGTTTTAGCGAAGTATTTTCTCCTGGATCAATATTTGCGTTTGATCCAGGGGAACCCGATGGACCACAATTTTGTATAGGAGGGTTGTTTCTCGAAGCTTCTGCTGATGATATCAGGTCTTCCAATTCACCCACGTGAAGCAGGTAGACTTCCTCTGTTTCCATGAAGGTTGGTCCTGATACATATTCAGCTACGGCTTCGATGGGTTTTTCCTCTGCAGCCGCATCTAACAAGGTAGAATGATTAATTGAAATTTGTTCCCACAACGAATTCACCCGAACAAGACGCCTTTTAAGATACTGGGTCGTCTTCCGTGTTTTCGAGTCCTTTCCGTAATTTCTGAGGGAGTTTTGTAGATCCTCGACTAATAATTCTTGCTTTTTTATAAGTTTATCCATGATTGGATTCAGCGATAGTTCGACAATAAACTCTGATTAAGACCTTGACGATGCAGGCAGTTCTCTAAGTCACATCAAAATCACTGAGTATATTTATTATACCGGAATCTTGACTATATCCGGCTCGAAGGACCAAAATGTTTAGGGGTTCGATAGCCTCTTTATAAAAACTCAGTGAATGAATGAGACGTTAGAGAAAAAGACTGCATTGATAATTCAATATTTAACAATTTATTATAATCTTCTTCAATTAAACTAACTAAAATTATTAATACAATTCAATCTTTCGATTTTAAATTTACAAACTTTAACTCTGCTCTTCTAATTTCGGACAGTCGTGTCTGTGGAACCTTTGGTTGTTGCAAAAGCTTTCTCCCTGTATAGTTGATATTCCTTTGAACTTGGATGGTCGTGACTGTAGATATCCCTGACTGTGGTGCGGAACCTTGCTGGAATTTAAATTGATTTATTAATTTATTTGATATTTGCATTAGCCTCAGGGCAACTAATGCAACCAAGAATTTATATTAGCTCAATGCGGCTAATATAATAAGAAATTCACATTAGCTCAGAAACGTCTAATGTGACCAAATTGAGATCGATAGATTTGATGATAGCTATTTACATTAGCCTCAGGGCAACTAATGTAACCAAGAATTTATATTAGCTCAATGCGGCTAATATAATAAGAAATTCACATTAGCTCAGAAACGTCTAATGTGACCAAGTTGAGATCGCTAGACTTCTACCTCAGAAGCGTATAGAAGATCAAGAGTGATCTGAAGCTTTTGGGCAACGCGCTCCGATATTTATTTGCTCCACTGTACTGTGAAAGTGGAACCTGGTGGGGAGCTTCGGGACTTGAAATGCGTCAGTGGAACCTGGTGGGGAACTTCAGAACTTTGTTGCAGATTGTGTTTTTTCCTTGTGTTTGTGTCGGTTGACATTTGATATGTCATCGCCGGGTAAGTTATGTTTTGTTTTGGGTTTGTAATTTTATTAGTAATGAATTTTATATATTTTTCAGGGCTCTGGTGGGAGCTTAGGAGTTATGTTGCGGTGGAGCGCTGGATTTTGCCTTTCTTGGTGTTGTCAGGTTGGTATTTTTTTGTAAGAATTATTTCTTTGTGGTGATTTGTTTTCGTTTCAGGATGGATGCTGCTGATTGTTTAATTTTGACTGGAGGAACACAGGAACTAGTTCAAGGTAAGTATGTTTGGAAATATTAATTTTATTATTTGCTGATATATATTTCTTTTAGGGAAACTAAGACTGAACAGACGTTTACATCCACTAAAAAGCGATTTTTCGAAATTCATTACCTAAGGGGGTGAAATGGGGTTTATCCAAACCGTTGGAGCTATAGGGCTGAAATTTTGACAGTGCATCCCTATAATGGCGTGGACATCCACTAAGAAACGATTTTTCGAAATTCATCCCCTAAGGGGGTGAAATGGGGTTTATCCAAACCGTTGGAGCTATAGGGCTGAAATTTTGACAGTGCATCCCTATAATGGCGTGGACATCCACTAAGAAACGATTTTTCGAAATTCATCCTCTAAAGGGGTGAAATGGGGTTTATCCAAACCGTTGGAGCTATAGGGCTGAAATTTTGACAGTGCATCCCTATAATGGCGTGGACATCCACTAAGAAGCGATTTTTCGAAATTCATCCCCTAAGGGGGTGAAATGGGGTTTACCCAAACCGTTGGAGCTATAGGGCTGAAATTTTGACAGTGCATCCCTATAATGGCGTGGACATCCACTAAGAAACGATTTTTCGAAATTCATCCTCTAAAGGGGTGAAATGGGGTTTATCCAAACCGTTGGAGCTATAGGGCTGAAATTTTGACAGTGCATCCCTATAATGGCGTGGACATCCACTAAGAAACGATTTTTCGAAATTCATCCCCTAAGGGGGTGAAATGGGGTTTATCCAAACCGTTGGAGCTATAGGGCTGAAATTTTGACAGTGCATCCCTATAATGGCGTGGACATCCACTAAGAAACGATTTTTCGAAATTCATCCTCTAAAGGGGTGAAATGGGGTTTATCCAAACCGTTGGAGCTATAGGGCTGAAATTTTGACAGTGCATCCCTATAATGGCGTGGACATCCACTAAGAAGCGATTTTTCGAAATTCATCCCCTAAGGGGGTGAAATGGGGTTTATCCAAACCGTTGGAGCTATAGGGCTGAAATTTTGACAGTGCATCCCTATAATGGCGTGGACATCCACTAAGAAGCGATTTTTCGAAATTCATCCCCTAAGGGGGTGAAATGGGGTTTACCCAAACCGCTGGAGCTATATATCTGAAATTTTGACAGTGCATCCCTATAATGACGTTTACATCCACTAAAAAGCGATTTTTCGAAATTCATCCCCTAAGGGGGTGAAATGGGGTTTATCCAAACCGTTGGAGCTATAGGGCTGAAATTTTGACAGTGCATCCCTATAATGGCGTGGACATCCACTAAGAAGCGATTTTTCGAAATTCATCCCCTAAGGGGGTGAAATGGGGTTTATCCAAACCGTTGGAGCTATAGGGCTGAAATTTTGACAGTGCATCCCTATAATGGCGTGGACATCCACTAAGAAACGATTTTTCGAAATTCATCCTCTAAAGGGGTGAAATGGGGTTTATCCAAACCGTTGGAGCTATAGGGCTGAAATTTTGACAGTGCATCCCTATAATGGCGTGGACATCCACTAAGAAGCGATTTTTCGAAATTCATCCCCTAAGCGTGTTTACCCAAACCGCTGGAGCTATAGGGCTGAAAGTTTGACAGTGCATCCCTATAATGACGTTTACATCCACTAAAAAGCGATTTTTCGAAATTCATTACCTAAGGGGGTGAAATGGGGTTTATCCAAACCGTTGGAGCTATAGGGCTGAAATTTTGACAGTGCATCTCTATAATGGCGTGGACATCCACTATAAAGCAATTTTTCGAAATTCATCCCTTAAGGGGGTGAAATAGGGTTTATCCAAACCGCTGGAGCTATAGAATTGAAATTTTAACAGTGCATCCCTATAATGACGTGGACATCCACTAAAGAGCGATTTTTCGAAATTCATCCCCTAAGGGTGTGAAATGGGGTTTTTACAAACCGCTAAAGCTATAGGGCTGAAATTTGGACAGTGCATCTCTATAATGGAGTGGACATCCACTATAAAGCGATTTTTCGAATTTCATCCCCTAAGGGATGGATATTTATTAAAAAAATTAAAAAAATGCACTATAATAAACCCTTTTTAGGGATAATAACAGCTGACTTTTTTGTTGGTTTTTTTTAAGGAAAACATTGCACATAATAAACAGTTTTTAAAGGCGTTGCAAGGCACGCGGGTTTTATGCTAGTAAGTATATATTTGCATGTTAGTTATTTATTAATGTAAAAGAAAGAGAGAGGCTACTAGTTTATCTCTGTCAATTTCCAGTGACGATAGACGAATTACAGAGCAAGCTGTCTGTCATACCGAAGGTTTTTGAATCAATCATTTATTCTGCAATCGTGCCCATCTGCAAGGAACATATCAACGAACCAACATGGTTTTCTTCCAAAGATCTCGGGATTAGATTTGACACCAAACTGAACTTTTCTACTCATATCAACTATATTTCTCCCAAGAGCAGCTTAGTCTTGGGTTTTATAAAAAGGTGGTCCAAGGAATTTAACAGCACCCTGATCACTAAACACCTCTACATTTCCCTTGTCAAACCTTTACTTGAATATGCATCCCAGGTTTATTCTCCTCAATATTCTTCGCATGTTAGAAAAATTGAATCGGTTCAACGTAGGTTCGTTCCTTGGGAAGACCCTTTAGTTCTTCCACCATACGAATACCGACTTCACCCGGGGGCTACACGATCAATTTTTCACTTGCAATATTGCATTGCAGTACTAAAATTGATCGTGTAGCCCCTGCTGCAATATGCAATGCAATATTGTAAATGCAATGCTTGCATATGCAAGAAATTCGGAATTTCTTTAAAACAAAATGGCGGAAAGTGGAAAAACCTAAGCAGTGGAGATTACTTGACGCTGAATTATTTAATTTTATGTGAATTAACATAAAAATTTTTAAAAGGCAAAAGTTGAGACTGTTAACTATTTTTTTATTATTACAAAATGAGTGAATCATTGAAAATTAGGTCCAAACACAACAATTATCTCCTACGCATTTCTTGTAAGAATGAAATTGCAATGCAATAAAATCCTGCTGATAAAACTTTGACATGCAATATTTCAAATTGCAATTGCAGACAAATTGATCGTCTGGCTCCCGGGTAAGTTACTCAACTTAAGCACTCTCCACAAGCGTCGTGAGGTAGTCGATGTTATTTTCGTTCATCAGCTCCTTAATGGACGCGTCGAATCGGGTTTTCTAAGTCGCCGTGCGTCGTTTAGAGAGAGCAGATACAATTTTAGAGGACCACCGCTCTCTAACACTAATTACGGCCGATTTGAGCCTGTAAATCGCATGTTCATAGTGTCAACAAAAATATTAATGTTTTTAGCGTAAGCACTAGCAAAGATCTCCTTAAAAGGAGTCTCTTTAATCTCTCGTGACTGCTTATGTGGTTCGCATGTAATTTTTTTTGTGTTTTTCCTTTTTAATTTTAATGTGGTAGTTAATTTCTTATCTCTATTTTGCACGCCTCAGCTGAGCCCACGTGATAGTTGTAAATGTTTCTCAGCCCAGCTGAGAAGTGCGCCTTCTTCATAAGAAGGGAAACTCTATTATTATTAAAATTATTATTAAGATGGGAAGACAAAATTAAGGCCGATGCAGCAAAACTGCTCAACACAAGAAAGTGGATACAAGCTGCGGAGCAGAGAGACGTCTGGAGGAAGAATCTGGTGGAGGCTAAGGCTCGAATCGGGCTGTAGAGCCATCGAAGAAGAATAAAAAGAGGGTTAGAATAAATATAGCAATTTCTTAAATAATATTTCATGCAAAAAATTAAATATCAATCTTTTTTCAAATTCAATTTTAGTCTAGGGTTAATTTTACCTTCTACCCCCTTTGGGGTTCAAAATATGCAGTTAATTGTTTGCTTTTATTTTCAGTCGATTTACGGGTTGTTTTAACCCTTTATCGAAAAATTTGATTTGATTTGGTATAAATCCACCGCCTTCGCAAATAAATATTCAAAAACGTTTATTTTATTGGACCATTTTTATTTTTATTGCAATTCTTGCGAAAGACAGATCGCAACAGGACTTGAATTATGACATGAGATCATAAAAGTATAAGCAAGTTCTTTCTTTTATGCCAACTTGATATAATCTTCCATTTTCGTTTACACTGTCATAATTTCTCTCTTACAAAATGGCAAAAAATCCTTGTCAGTAAATTGTCACGGCGTATAATGACAACCTTTATGACACGATTGTTTTGCCAATTTTTATGTCAGAAATAATGACACAAATTATGACCGTGTAAACGATAATGGCAAATAATGACATAATTCCCTACACAAAGTACGGTTCTTTCAATTTTGCACAACAAAGTGTGTGTGGGGGTGCTGCATTTGCTCTCAGTAGAGATTCGAACACAGGTTTGGCGGTTAACCGTCGCAATCCTAACTAGTTTCTGCGACTATATAAAACCATAGACGAATCATGGATACACTACTACACTCCACAGACGCAGGAACTAACCTAACAATGGGTTTCTCAAGTATATTCGGCTCAGAAGAAGGCGAACATAGTGTAATCGGTTGGCGACAAGTTAGTGGCTATATTTTTTTGAGATGCAGTTAGTATCATTTACATTGATTACTTGGCAAAAGAACATACGACAACTGGAGAGTAGTATGCATCGTTATTGCACCTCTTGCATCAGAACAGCGCGCTTTTATTCATCTGCGCAGGTTCCGATGGCGAAAGTTATGGAATTAATATTTCGACTTTTGGTGGCTTTTTCATTTTCAAACTTGAAAAAAGGCTCAAGAAAATTGCACGTCGAGCCATGAGGTCAGAGCCGAAAAAATCCCGTTTTTTGGACCTTGTGAAATTCTGCTTTTTCAGAGGCATTACAAACGCTGAGTTAAATGTGGATATCGACCTAAGAAAGGAATTATGTTGAAAAATAAAAAAAAATCAACCCAAAATAATTGGATTTTCTAATTTTTCTAAGAACGTTTTCAACGAACGTTTGAACTTCATATTGCCAAAAGTTTGAAGAATCTAGACCCTTGTAATTTATATTCTCAGAAAACGATCAAAGTTGAAGGAAATATAATTTAAGTTAAGAAGAAATATGCGAGTGTCGGTTACAGAGAAAATCAGGACTTTACAATAAGCTCCAGGAGGAAAGAGAATCATTCCTCGGATTGGATTTTCTGGGAGCTACTGAACCAGTTGTTAGCGACCCATCCACAGGTCCAACTAGCTGCCCAAATTGAGTTGTGAAAAGAGTTGTGTTTTGCTACACACCCTTCGAATTAACTGATACTCTAACCAACGCAAGTTAAACGAAATTGTAGAAAACCCGTGATTAAGAATAATAGATAACGATGATTTTTTATATTAATTATTAATATTAATATTTTATGTTTTTAAAATAGAGAGTCTGAGCTGAACCAGCACGTTGTGCGGGCGTGAGCTGCCGTCAGCCACTCAATTTCGCATTGCTTCAGTCAATGTCACATAATAATAAAAAAAACAATCGATAAATCCGGGCCGTATTATTTAATTTGTTTAATTTGCCCAATGAAAATCGTCAATTTTTATTTATCGTGCTATTTATATTTATGTTAATCGTGCTCGATTAACATAAATAAATATAAATTTATGTTAATCGTCGTGAAACCCCGTGTTAAAATAAAAATTCGGTTAAATTCGCACCGTTTTGCGTTAATCGTCCATCGAGCTAAACATAAAAAAAATAAAATATAAACCATTACAAGTCTAAAATCTAGTGTCATCAACATCAATAGTGCATCAACAATAACAGTGGATTTGACGGACAGACTATACAAGTAAGTTTATTCTTTCCCTACGCCCTGCTCTCGTCAAAGTCGGTGCCGTAGCCACTATCGGTTAGCAGATGGAATTCTCTTTGCTTTTAGGAGGCATAACACTTCAGCAAGGCGCATCCCGTTTGTTCCGATGACTGAGACGCCGGCTCTGCCGGCTTCGACTGAGGACTGTAACCTTGCGTATGCGAAGCAGCGATATAAAGACTTTTGTATCGCCTTTGCCAACATCCGTGGACTCTAATCAAATTTCCACTCTGTGTTGTGCCATCTTTCGACGAATTCACCCCAAATTTTCGCGCTAAGCTAGACCCAAATTTTACCTAATGACGTCTTAGATTATTACCAGGTTTCCGGGTACACATTAGTGCATAATCTCTCCCCCCATAGGGGAGTTGCCATTTATATTAGGAAAGACGTATCTTTTCAGAAAGTGTACCCCCTACACCCCCCAGACTCTTAATCTATTTTATCCTCTCTCTATCCTTCGAGCTAAGGTTACTACCAGACTCCTGACTTTGACGCATAAGGCAAGACGGACTGGTAGTACAAAAGGTGACACCTAAGCTTAGACTAAGCTTAAATATAAACTAAGTAGTAAAAGTATAAATTCTGAAACTAATTTAACATTATTAGTCCGGGGAAATTAGCATTTTAAGGAGACAAAATTCCAAAATGGCTGAAAATTGGTACACAGCTTCCTTGTGACTTTTTAAGAAAACAATTTCGGAATAAAAAAAACATGCCCGCCGGATATATCGTGTTTTTCCCGAGTTTTTCATGTATCTCGGTTTATATAGGTCATACAACCCCGTGCAAGAGCCTAAAATGTTGACAATGAAATTCTCTACTACTTTAGCTCTTACAAAAAAGTTGGCCCGATTAACCCTTTAAAAGTTATTCCAGGTAAAAATTTTCGAAAATCACTTTTTGGCCAAAATTTCAAAAATTATTTTTTATCTTTTGGTTCATTTTAAAATAAAAGAGTATTTTTAGTTTTTTTAAACTATTTATTTTTATGACAGGATTGTCAATTGAATTGAAACTCACAATGTGTTGCGTCAGCACATTGACTCGTGTATCACCCGCCTAAAGTTGCGTGAGATTGTTGACAAACTAAGGCCCTCCCTCCGCACACAAGTCGAGCTATTTGCAATCCTAGTTTCAAACCGGTCTCACCATAATCACGCGCACAACCAGTTTGCAACCAAAATGAAAACTTTGTACACACACAAGCGCAACTGATTTTGAATCGATCTCGTTTCTGTCGCCCCGTGTGTGGATTCCCACTTCCGTTCACGGACAAGGTCACGAAACAGTTCTAAATGCAACTGGGATTGCAAATCAGTAGTGTACGGAGGGCTTAAAGCTATCAGAAGACAGTGTTTTAGATTATTTTGCATGAACAAATATCCGGGGACAAGCGGGCAGCCGGGAAAGCCGTCCAACGGCACCCGTATTTAGGGCTGCTCATCCATCGACTATCTTGAAAAGGGAAAAAAGATCAAAAGTAATATTGCACAGCATTCGCGAAAAAATGGCCCCAAATGAAGAAAAAAACTGCGCTTTCACCAAGGCGCACCGTTCCACCAGGCTTAGGTTTTTTGCGCCCGGTGCACTATGCCATATTGCGCCCCATAAGCTGTTCATTTTTTAACGCGATGAAGGATAATGGAAAAAGACACGAACACTCGCGAGATGGGGAAATAATTTTCATAGTTTGCGCAAAATTTCACATCGATCAGTTTCATAATATCCAAACAAGAAAAATCTGCTTGAAAACGTCGTTTGCGGAGAAGATAGCAGGAGAGAATGTTAGGGTGGCGAGATCTTTTGAACCTCTGAATTTTTGTATCAACTCTTTGATAGCTGTGTGGTTGTTCTTGTTTTTTGTCTTCCTTGTGCTAGGAAAGGAAAAGAAGAGGAATGGCAGAGGAGAAAATTAAGATTAAAAACAACCAAAAGCTAAAGCATTTTAACTTTAAGGTTCGTTGGAAAAGTTGACTTCCATTGACTCTCCCATGCGACTCTTTATCGAATTTCAAAAGCGGATAGACGATTACAGGTCCGTGTAAAACAGACCATATTAATTTGTTAGACAGTAAAGAAACAAACAAAAAAGAGCAATTAAAGAGGAACTCCCGCCAAAAGTAATTTTGTCCTCCTCAATTCGTCATTTATCCCTTTTAACCATTCAATTGGAAGAGAATTCAAAATTACATCAAGTTTATATGATGTTGTGAAGTTTATATCAATCACGGTAAAGAGCAATATACAATACAGAGCCACCGGAACAATTTTTTCCTTTGTGCGGGTCCATATGGTACTTTTACAGAATTTTCACCAAGTGCTCCAGCGCAGTAGGTATAAATAAATGAGAGATTTTACTCTCACTTGGGAGATTTTTTCCCAGATTTTTGCTGCTGATTCTCGAGGACGAAGGTCTGGTCCTTCACTTTTTGAGTAAAATCTCGAGTAACATTTCTTGAGTAAAATTTTATGAAAATATTGTAGTGGGGTGGGGTGTTACGTGTTACCTTTTCGTTTCACACTACTCCCACTGACTCCTTCAGATCCCTCGATGTCTTGTCAGGATGCACCTAGGAACGCTGAAACACTAATATTCCAACTACTTAATCAAACACCTTTTGATTATCTATATAAATTCTTTTATTTTATCACTTTAAGACAACCATCGGTTTATCCCGATTTTTCCTATATCTAATCTTTATTCCGACCAAAACTAAGAACTTCCGATATCCGCAAAAATACTCATCCAAACTCCGCACTACCGTCCAAGTTTAAATTCCGTCCAAGACTGACGCTAAAATTATTTTCAAATCTCTCGAGTCTTTTTACATAGCAACCGTCCTTTAATATATCTGTGGTGAAAAGCAAAAACCGCTTAAGTCGACTTAAGACAAAATTGAGTTAATTATGTCATTGAATTCTCCGTATAAGAATCCCCATCGACACAAAATTTGATTCTCTTTGGACCAATATTTAGAAAGTTATGATACATTGTTTTTTCGCTTTTCCATTACAGATTGAATAATTTTGATTCTTAAAATCGCTCTGGTGTAAAATCATGTTTTTTGACTTAAGCGGTTTTTGCTTATCACCACAGTATAAATTCAAACTACAAAAATCCCGTTAATTTCCAAGAATATTGTTGCGTTGTTTTTCTATTCTTTTTCTCTCGCTCCTTCGAACTCATTTTTATTATATTTTCCCGTGAACCAACAACAGCACAACATTACTCTTTTACATGACTTCGTCTGCTTTTCTATGTACACAGGGATGGATCATATAATCTAAGTTAATTCTGGGTGTTTACATTGATGCTTGGTTGCCAATTTATTGCTTTATTATTTCTAAATACTTTTTAGTTTATTTTGGCTGTTGCCAGATTATTTTATTTTGCTTTTTTATAGTTTTTTATTTTCTTTTCAAAATTCCTACTACAATATCGATGCCAAAAGCAAGAACGAAATATCGAACTACAGACCAGTTGCCAAGCTGTCTGTCATACCGAAGCTTTTTGAATCAATCATTTATTCTGCAACCGTGCCCATCTGCAAAAAACTTATTTCTACAAACCAACATGGTTTTCTTCCAGCTCGTTAAACTACCACCAATCTCCTTGAATTCACTTCCCATGCTGTTGAAGGCTTCGTTTACGGTTGCCAAACTGATTGTGTTTACACTGATTTCAGTAAGGCATTTGACAAGCTTTCCCACTCCATTATACTTTTCAAACTAAAAAAGTTAGGTTTCCCTGAAGCCCTTCTATTATGGTTCCAGTCTTACTTAGCTGACAGGACCTACCAAGTCCTTTTCCGTGGATCCAAATCCGCGACCATTGAGGCGACATCCGGTGTCCCTCAAGGCAGTCATCTTGGCCCTATCCTCTTTATTCTTTCTATTAATGATATTGTTACCTTGCTAAGACACTGCAGAATCCTGATTTATGCTGATGACATCAAATTGTACCGTCACGTAAAGAGTATGGAGGACTGCAAACTTTTGCAAGTCGACCTCGACATCTTTTACTCTTAGTGCGCTAACAACAACCTGGTTCTTAATATTAGTAAATGCGAAGTCATGACTTTTTGTAGGCGACGTGATCCTATAATTTATAACTACTCATTTTCTAGTGAGGGTGTTCCCCGTGTTAATTTTGTCAAAGATCTCGGGATTAGATTTGACACCAAGCTGGACTTTGCTTCTCATATCAACTATATTTCTTCCAAGAGCAGCTTAGTCTTGGGTTTTATAAAAAGGTGGTCCAAAGAATTTAACAGCACCCTGATCACTAAACACTTCTACATTTCCCTTGTCAGACCTTTACTTGAATATGCGTCCCAGGTTTGTTCTCCTCACTATTCTTCGCATGTTGGAAAAATTGAGTCGGTTCAACGTAGGTTAGTTCGATTCGCATTGAATCACCTTCCTTGGGAAGACCCTTTAGTTCTTCCACCATACGAATACCGACTTAAGTTACTCAACTTAAACACTCTCCACAAGCGTCGTGAGGTGGCCGATGTTGTTTTCGTCCACCAGCTTCTTAATGGACGTGTCGACTCAGGTTTTCTAAGGCGCCGCGCGTCGTTTAGAGAGAGCCGATACAATCTGAGAGGACCACCGCTCTTACACATCAACTCCTCTAACACCAATTATGGCCGATTTGAGCCTGTTAATCGCATGTTCATTAATGTAAATAAAAATATTAACGTTTTTAGCGTGAGCACTAACAAAGACCTGCTTAAAAGGAGTCTTTTTGTTGTCTCATGACTGTTTATGTGTTTCGCATGCAATTTTTATTGGTACTTAATCTTTTATGTTTGCATGTCTCAGCCGAGCCCACGTGGTCGTGGTAAATGTTTCTCAGCCCAGCTGAGAAGTGCGCCTTCTTCATAAGAAGGGAAACTCTATTATTATTATTAATATTTTGTGTTTGCATGTCTCAGCTGAGCCACGGCAGTGGTAAATATTTCTCAGCCCTGCTGGTAAGTGCGCCTTCTGTGTTAGAAGGGAAACTCTATATATGTAGTGGTGGTCAGAGAAATAGCACATGCCGGCATAATTCTGCAAAACTCTAATTTTTCCTCAATTTTGGTCATATCAATAAACCTATGTCATTTTGGAAATCTGTCTTATGGACCGATGAAAGCAAGTTTAATCGTGTTCACTCGGATGGGAAAGTGTATGTTAGACGTCCACCGCTTTAAGAATGCAATAATTTGTACACCATAAAAACGTTGAAACATTGGGGTGGTTCAGTTATGGTTTGGGGATCAATGTCGTGGCAAGGAAATGGGCCGATTGTAAAAATTGAAGGGATGGACCAGTTCGTTTATAAACGTATCCTGCAGAATGTAATGGAGCCTTACTCTGATGAGTTTTTACCAGTCACATGGCGTTTTATGCAGGATAATGGCCCGAAGCACACGGCGGGATCTGTAAAACAATGGCTTCAGGAGACAAGAATTAATGTTCTGGAGTAGCCCCCACAGATTCCAGACCTGAATACGATAGAAAATCTTTGGAAAGAGGTTAAACATAGTATCAGCCAAGTGAAAATTCGGAATTTACATCACTTATGAGAGGTTGTTAAGGACGCCTGGAATGCAGTACCAATCGAACATTGCCAAACACTAATCAACAGCCTCCCAAGAAGAAGTGCGGCTGTTATTAATAATAAAGGCTATCCCATTAATTATTAACGCAGCCCAAGTTATTTATGTTGTTGAATGTTCATATTCAGGATGGATATCAAAAGTGTGCTATTTCTATGTCCACTCTATAAACTGTATTTATGTAAGTTTTTGGCTTTATTTCTGTTATTGTAATTTAATAAAAACTGAAATATATAATTTTTTTCTCTACTTTTCGTAAGAAAAAAAAGTATAATTATGGCTTAAACCAACGTCAATTTATCTTTAAATATATCATTTTCGAGAAAGACTTCTAGATGTGCTATTTCTTTGACCACCACTGTATATATATACCTATATATATACAAAGCCTTCTACATTTACAAGCCATGCACAACAAAATTTCACACTCACATTCAAAGGTGCATGGGACTTCAATTTTGCTGTCATACTGTGTGGAGTGCGGTTATGTACGTTTATTGGGAATAAATTATTGGGGATAAAATCATCTTTAAACCAAATAAAAACAAAAATTATGGACATTAATTGTAACATTTATTAACTACATATTATAAAGTTGTGATAATAATGTAAATAATAAATGTAACGTAAATAATGTAATGTAAATAATAAATGTAATAAACGAAAATTTTGCTTTTATCTTTATAAAAAAACTATTATTTTTAACAAAAAATCCCGGCACTTTCATTAATAGAAAACTTTCCGCGGCACGAAACACTTGTTTGCCTCGTTATCAAAGGGATTTTGATATTTTTTTCTCCATTGCCAACATAAACCCCGTAAATCTTATTAATAACACTATTTATTTAAATTGCAAATTTATGACAGGTAAATTGGGTACTTTTTGCATTATTGTACGTTTTTTACATTGATGGAATAGCTCTTATTTTCAATAAAATCACACTCGAAACAGCACTTTCCGCGGAACGAAAACTTCTTTCCCTTTGATTTTAATGGGACTTCGATATTTCACGAATTTAAGTTGGGACTTCATACAACCACACACACACACCTACAGCATGGCTTGTAAATATAGAAGGCTTTGTATATATATATATATATATATATATATATATATATATCTGTGTGTGTGTGTGTGTGTGTGTGTGTGTGTGTGTGGGTGTGTGTGGGTGTGTGTGGGTGTGTGGGTGTGTGTGAATGTATATATATAGATTTTCATGCTGCGCTGCAGTGCGCCTTCTGTGTTAGAAGGGTTAACTATTGAATAAAATCTCAGTAAACTTCTTGCGCGAGGAGGAGTAAAAGTTGCCCTCGGATGAAAAAGTATAACCTAATTACTCAGGTAAATTTGTGTAATTTCTTGCACCCGTGAAAATACTTTTCAATTTTATAATTAAGTTTTAAGTTTTTTTTATTTCTTAATTTCTGAAATTGCGCCTCCGAAAAATAGCTCCCGGTGCAAATGCACCATTCACACGTGAGTCTACATGGCTGCATCAAATTAAATTTAATTATTTTATGCAGCGGTGCAAACTCAGTCGCCTGCATTAATTTGTTTATTATATTTGATGCAGAACTTATTAAATGTAATTGGCGTGTAACATTTTAATGCATCGAAGCCAAATTAGGATTAAATATTGGAATATGAAACAGCACTATTTTCAAGAGCTTCGAGAATCAAAATAAAGCGAAACCAGTGGGGAAGAATGTAAAAATTTCGAAGATTTGCATGTAGGTACTTCCCTGTTTACACGGCTTAATGCAGTGTGCATCAATTTAATCATTTGTTGCATCCGTGTAAACTCACGCATTCAGACGTCTTCCAAAATTCGAGTGGAATGTAATCGAATCGGAATTGTATTGATTTGAAATGGTCGAAATATGGAACACCGAATTTCGATTTCGAGTATATATTCGACAAAAATCCAATTGTGGAACATCCTCGATCATATATTATTGAGCGAGGTATTACAAATCCTATATTTGAATACAGATCCTTTATTTGCGTGGTTTCAAAAACGACCCTAGACTGGCTAGATAAAGTACAAAAGCGGCCCGTAAGGCTATTTCTTTCACTAACAGTCCTATGAATCAACGTATGAATGCAGCAATCTTGACAATGTAACTTTGCCTCTACTTATAATAGTGATTATTTCACCGAAAGATGAATGCTCCTCTACATCCACGGCAATATTAACCGCAACACCAGATAAGTCTGCTCGCATCATTCCCTCTGCATTCAGCCGCCCTTTTCCCACACATATTGCAAACTAGAAATTCGCTC
Source organism: Thereva unica (assembly GCA_949987705.1). NCBI lineage: Eukaryota > Metazoa > Arthropoda > Insecta > Diptera > Therevidae > Thereva > Thereva unica. The sequence continues at coordinate 67,239,288 of OX465284.1, forward strand.
CAAAATGTGATTTCCCGGCTGTGGAACAATCGTTTGCAGTTATTATTTGCAGCGTTCATCAAAATCTCCCTTTACATACTCTTTAATCCCCATAATCTCAAACCTATTCTATCCTTTAAACTAACCTTACTCCTACACATGGCATGGCCAACGACATGATAAACCTGTAATACAAAGGGTGACTTCTGAGCTTAGAACTGCCACATAAAAAGCACGACTATATTTGCAGTAAATTTAATCCAGATGCCATTCATCAAGTTCAAAGTGAACCGATGGTAGTGAGAGCTAAAAATTAAACTCAATGTACTGGAAAAATGCAGTCATGGAGTCCATTATTAATTGTATTGAATTGTCCTTCAACTGTTCTTGTCTTGCTTGTTTATTTTCCAAACCGTATCACTCTTGTTATGGGGAACTCTTACACTCAGAAAACCATATATCTAAGTAAATGTTGCAATCCATGGTAAGGATTTCGAATATCTGTAAGGGGCTGGTTTTGATAGTGTAATAGCCAACACTGAAGTCCCCCTCTCCCTAAATGTGAGTAAAAAAAACCCTACAGAACACATAATGAATAACACAGAATACACAATATAAACTCCGAAGCATTTGAAATTTTTGAAATTGTTGGCCGGATCTACGTGTAGTGGCTGTGTGTATTATTTGTTTCCCCTTTCTTTTCTGTTCCGACATTATGTTCGATAGCTAAGAATTTAAATGGATAAAAATACGATAAATTTAAATCTTGAATTTTTCCATCTTTAAACAAGAGCACTTGATTATCCCCAGCTCAAAATGTGAATTCACCGTTTTTCTATCCGTTAGAGTTTGAATTCTTAGCAAAGCCTTCTATATTTACAAGCCATGCTGTAGGTGTTTGTATGTAGTTGTATGAAGTCCCAACTACAATTCGTGAAATGTCAAAATCCCACTAAAAACAAGGGACAACATTTTTCGTGCCGCGGAAAAAGATGTTGCGAGTGAGGTTTTGTTAAAAATAATAGTTATTTAATCAAAATAAAAAACGAGCAAAAGTGCAAAAAGTGCTTAAAATAAGTGTGATAAGAAAGTAATTAAAATAATATGTTGTTAATAAGTTTCGTTTGCGGGATTTGTTAGTCATGGAGGACCGTTTTGTTCTCAGAAACGTATTGTGAGTTATGTTGCAGCAACTATTAAAATATTAATAATATAAGATATAAGAATATATTAAAAGAGACTTTACTTCGAAGAAGAAATAGAAAGTTATTTATTTCTTCAAAATTTTAATGATAAAGTGCGTGCACATTCATTCAATTTCAAAATATGTAATTTACTGTGTTTAAGGTGGATTTTGATAAAGTAATTAAAGATCTATACGAGGAAAGTTCCCTTAACAGAAGTTTCCAAGACCGAAATGCAGAGCGAGCAAAGAATTAAGGCATTACAATGCGCATTTTTAGGGTTAGCGCCGACTTACCGGGAGAACCCTGGTTAATTCAAGCATCAAGACATTGTCTATTACTATGTAAGGTATTTTGTTTTTCCCTTAAATTAAAAACTAATTCTGAGTATAATAATATTTGAAGCAGGTGCACAATATAATACAAGGAAATAAAACGGATTTTAAATGCATAAATGAAGGCGAAACTCATCCATAAGATGTATTGTTTAGTATTATTTTGTCCTATTTAAGTCATTTTCGTTTGTTTAAATAAGATTTTTTTACCGAGTTTTTATTTTGCAAATAAAAAAATAGTGCTGTATTATTTTGTTTGTTGTTGGAACAAAATAAGAAAGAACTAAAAGTTATTTGTGTACATTTTGAAATATGTATTCGAGAATTCATTAAGTGCCTAATAAAATTCTTTCAAGTAAATTTTGTTTTAATTAATTCTATTTTGGAGATAAAAAGGGAAACAATTTATCAACGTAATAAGTCAACAATCCGGCAAAAAGGTGAAGGCCCAGTAATTTTCCGAATTTATTCCCAAAAAACACATAACCACACTTCGAAGTCCCATGAATCTTTGAAATTGAAGTCCCATGAATCTTTGAATTTGAGTGTGAGATTTTGTTGTGCATGGCTTGTAAATATAGAAGGCTTTGATTCTTAGCTATCGAACATCACGTCGGAACAGAAAAGAAAGGGAAAACAAATACTACACACATACCATCCAAATACTACACATAGATCCAGCCAATATTTCAAGTGGGGCTAATCAAAAGCTCCGGAGTGTATATTCCATGATATATAGTAAATAGTTCATAGTATAGATTTTTTTAAACGCCGTGGCACAAAAAATTTGAGCAGTTCTGCGCACCTCGTTGCCAAATTTTATAAATATTGTTCTATCATTGCCCCTCTTCTTAGTTAAAACGGCAGTCGTGACTGATTAAATGGCAACAAGTTGTTTGATGGGAGGAGCTAAATAAAGCTGGCTCCGAACTTTTAAAAATTTTAAGAGCTTTGCTGGGGTAGATGCGCGGAATGTCACGACGATTGAAAAAATCTATACATAACATGCGCCAGCGCTGGAAATCAGGGATGCTGGCGTGAAGTGGGTTACCGAAAATCGAATTTAAATTCGCCGCGTGGAATGTACGAACAGGACATCACGTCGGTCAAAAGGAAATCATAGTAATGGAATTGTTGAAATGCAAAATATCAGTTGCTGCGCTATTGGAACTCGGCTTAACGGATACGGGACATTGACGATCGTCTCTCCAACAATCGACGAAACAATGACTTCAAGAAGAATTGGGCGTGCCTACGGGACCCGGCCATCGGGCGAGAATTTCAAATGACATTATCCAACAAATTCGCGGCTCTTGCAATACCGGACGATATCGATGAAGAAGAAAAACAATTGTCGGAGTCTATTGTGGAGTGGTCAATGGAGTTGTGCCCAACTATCCGTAAACGGGCGCAGCCATGGATCTCAGACAGCTGCCTGGACCTCGTCGATCAGCGGAAGCGAATGAAACACGTCTTTGAGCAATACCGAAGATTGAACAAAGAAGTCCGACAGAAAATGAAATTGGAACGGGAAGCGTACTAGAATAACGTTGCGGCCGACCGACGTCTGTACCAGACAATCCACCGGTTAGGCGGCAAGACAGCACTAACAAACGACATCAAAAAGTCGGATGGAACTTTTGTGACTTCTCGCCATGAACGCCTGCAGCGGTGGAGAGAATTCTTCCCCTAGAATTCTTCCAACCACGATCCACCGCAAGGTCCGGCTCCCGAACCGCCGATTATCGAACAGCCGACGAATCAATTTCTCTATACCCAACCGACAATAATCGAGGTAAAGACAGCAATAAAATCGCTGAAAAATGAAAAAGCGTCGAGAATAGACCAAGTAACCACCGAGTCTTATCACAATGACTTCATATCCTCATAACACACATATGGCATTCGGGTCGTGGCCCTTCGGCGTGGAAGAAAGCGATCGTTGTCCCAATTTTGAAGAAAGGCGACAGTCGGGAGTGCAAGGACTATCGCGGTATTAGCCTTCTTTCGATCGTCGGCAAAGTATTCACGAAAATCATACAATCAAGGATACAAAAACATCGAGAGCAAACGTGCCGGAAAGAACAAGCGGGATTTAGACCACATCGAGGATTTGAATTTATTGGTATTAACCTGAAAGAAGAAGCTTAAAAGTCCCTTTTACCTAAATGCACGCTATGTACGTAACGTGGTATGGACGGAGGTATTAAAAAATAGGAATAATTGTGCTCTGTTACATTTCTTCAAAGATGAGGATCCTTGAAAATTTAGAAGCTTTTATTTCAACATATGAAAATATTTAATTAAGCTTTTAATATTTACGTACTACGACGTAATACGACGTACACGTAGTCTGTTTAACATTTAATTCTACATAATTTATTCCAAATTTAATTTATTCCGTGTATAAAAAAATACAAAAGCATATCTCTGTAAATATTTAAATAATTTATTTTATTTAAAAGAAATTAATTTTATATCACGTGCCTTTTCGCATATTCCTTCAAATGTCTTATTGTGTAAAAGATTACAAAAAAAAAAATAGTTCGTAAAAAAGATGTCCCAAGATTTCCTTTCAACAATTATTGTACTAAATGTAACAAAATGTGACTTATCCCAAGCGCAGCCGACTCGATAAGAGTGTGATCGATTATAGATCGGTTTCCTGGTGCTATTACTGACTATTTAGAAAATAGTGCTATAATTTATAATTTTAGTGCTAACTACGTACTCCCGGATGCCATTACCTTGGCCCTGACATAACAGAAGATCGTTGGTATCTCTCATCCACAAAATACTTACTGGCAGGATGGTGAGTTCGGCCCTAGGCGACAGCTCTGTACGAAGACCCGTAAATACAGGTACTTTCTCCGCTCCTATGAGTCGTAACTTTGAACCCGTTGTTGCGACGCATGGAGGCTGAGAGTCCTCATGTCCGAGTATATGCGGATGACGTTGCTATCATCACAAAAGGAAAATTCCCTCAAGTCCTCTGTGATCTCATGGGGGCGGCGTTACAAACCAGAGAGAACAAGGCGCTTTTCGCTTGCAAAAAATCCATTGGGAAGAAATGGGGCTGCTCCCCTAACATAGTACGATAAATTTACACAGCGATCGACCGCCTAATTCTCCTCTATGGGGTCTTAGTATGGTGGCCAACCCTGAGTAAATCCCCCGTGCTGAACAAAATACAGAAAGTGCAAAGATGTGCGCAGCTATGCATAACAGGAGCCCTTCGCTCCACTCCTGCAGACGGCCGAAATGTTATGTTGTTTCTCCCTCCTTTGAATCTTGTAGCTAGGGAAAGCACAACCATCGCAGCCCTTAGAATAAAAGAATCTGGTTTTTGGACCGGAATCAGGGAGGCCACACGAAGGTGCTGAACCATCCCCACAAAAACGGACTTCTGTATACCCGAGCATCTTTACTGATGGCTCTAACTCGAAGGTCGAGTGGGTGGAGGAGTATTTACCCCAGAGCTTGGGATTGATGTCTCCTTCCGACTACCCGATCACTGTAGTGTATACCAAGCGGAGGTTCTAGCAATACATGAAGCTGTTCTACTAATCAACCGGCAAAGCGACAGAAATCGGACTGTCTACATCTTCTCAGATAGCCAAGCAGTTCTGAAAGCTCTGCGCTCTTGCACAAACCCCTCTAGAGCTACCTCTGATCTCGCAGATCTCTTAACGAGATGGGTCAACAGTTCAGGGTCCTCCTCATATGGATGCCTGGGCACCGAAATATAGAGGAAAATTGTAAAGCTGATTGGCTAGAAAGGGCACAACCGCTACTCAAAGGAACGTGTTGGTATACCTTGGGCCACTTTTAAACTTCAATGCAAACAGCACATAGTGCAACAAGCGGAAAAGCATTAGAGAGATCTTAATAAATGCACGGTGGCCATATTAACCTGGCCCTCTTATGATCTCAGGTGGACCACCTCATTACTGAGCCTCGAGAGACAAGACCTCTTAGCTATAGTGGGAGTACTCCCCGGAAACTGTTAAATAGGGACGCATGCGACCCGCTCAAGGCTTGAAACCTACGATTTTTGTAGAAGCTGTAAGAATCCGGACGAGGAGGAAAGTGTATTACAACTTTTCTGTCACTGTCCAGCCCTAAGCAGGAGACTAACCACATTTGGTGCGCCCTTTCTAAACACGCTTGCGGAGATCTCGAAGATCGGAATCCCGCAACTTAGAATATTCATTACTTCCTCGAGATGGTTTTAGGGAAGAAAAGACACTTGAACATCAGGTTTAAAGTGGGATTACTATGACAGCACGATGGGCCTATCTCTTTGGCCTAAGTGTATGAGCTCAAACTAGCCGCTCAGCCATATCTAGCCTAACCTAACCTAATACTAGTGGGAAATGGACTAGTACTACAGCTGGTGCCAAAGCAATCCGGAGAGAAGCCAGTTCAAATAAGGATAACTGTGGAAAACCCGCAAGATTTTTCTAGAGAATCTTTTTTTCCTGAGCGTAGCAAACAGCGCACATTTCCTTCGTACTTTGTTCGCTTCACTAGATTTCGTTCTGAACTTGTTGAAACGCTGCTGATAAACTGGGATGACGGAAAACAACTCTCCGTCCTAAAAGTGCTGATCTAGGGTTTGAAAAATTCGTAAAGGATAACGTATTTTTTTTGACAAGTGATGTCTTCAGTTTTGTCAGATCATTAGTGCGTTTCTCCCCTGAGTGCCTTAGAAATCTAAATCCTCTAAATTTTTTAAACGTATACTTACTAACCATATGAGTTGTGTTGGATCATGATCCATATTACAATATGAACATAATAAATTTCAGGGTTAATTTAATTTCTTTTTCAATTACTAGTTGTTAATATACTGATATTAATAGCATGTTTCCAAATAATAAGTCACTTTATTCAAAGCCACATGTGTTGGAATCTTTGGTGCGAGGAAATAATCATATGGTATTTGGGTTTAAATTGACATTTCAATTAATTTCATTTTCAGATATTTGCTTTATTAAACATTTTTCAATTACAACATCCAAAAGGATTTCATTGTCAATTGTAAGTACACTTATGAAAAATCGATAAAACGTGTAGGTGTGCGATGGCTGTTTAAAGTGCCCAGAACAGAGTAGCTCTTTTGGAAACAGCTGTCAAATTGATGTCAGTGCAGAAAAATCAGAAAATAGCAACAATCTCAAAGAACACTTTTCTACTGATTTTAGAGGTTAAATACAAATGTCAATTTTAGAAGAAAGATATGACAAAAAAAACAATTGAATGGCGATTTTTTAATATTTCCAAGTATTTTCCGATTAAGGGTGTGTTCCGTAATATACTGGGAGCACTACGATTTTTGACGTCATGCCAGTGCACTGGGAAACACGTAAGTTATACTGGACTAAGCAGTATATTTTGTATATCAGAAAGGCGCGCAGTACACTGGCTCCGCCATTATTGTTTACATTTCGAAAGTAGAAGTGTGTTGTAATTTTTTGAAATTTTCTTGTGCTTTTAATTTCTTATAATCCGTCAGATTTTCAAAAATTAAACATCTGTCACGTATTCAAACTACTGTGAGCACATTACTTCTTTCAGAGCAAAAGTCACAGTAGTAAAATGGGGATTCTTCATGACGTTATGAATGTTCCAAAGCACTGCGACAGGGCACTGTTGGGTAAAAACGAAACGACAAAACTATCACTGGTAGTACTGGCGCAGTGCTCCCAGTATATTACGGAACACAGCCTAAATCATTCATAAATCAATTTTCCGATTTTTGCTGTTTCAATTTGACAACTGGTTAGCGCCATTATATTAAGCTTAGTGCACACGTTTGGAAGTGTTTTTATTACCTCTTCCTATTCCCAATGTTCACCTATTTCAATAATAATATTAAATTTCACTTATTTTAAACTTATTTCCACCCTTTTTTCGATTTATTGGAATAAATAAGGTTATGTTTTGGTCCAAAACAGTTTATGTGTCTGTACCGAAACGGTTCGGCCCACTATGGTCCACCCGAAATTTAAGACCCAAAGGACCGAAAATGGTTCGTATCGGTCCCGTCCTCGTTTATGCGGGGTTTTTTGGGCCCTTTTTGGTACTTGGGACCGGTTCGGTCCTGCACATAAACGCGCTGCGAGGTATGGCTCGTTTTTCATTATTGACATTCTATTGCGCAGCTTATTGTGAACAGCGTTTGGAATGAAAAATGCCTCCTCAACTGAGGCTTTTGAAAATGACAATGACAACAAAGCGGTTGCAAGTTTGCAAATAACGCTTATACCTAGGCTCATCCCCAGCATCTATTTCTTCAAGAACTTTCACCCAGAACACGTCTGTAGATCGTACATTTTTTATTTCAAAACTATGAAGAAGATTCAATTCCTTGGTAATGATCGATACAAACGTTTATGAGTTGCGCGGTCAAATATCTTTTATGTCGGATTTTATCTGCGTTGATGCTGTGGGAGTAAAAATGCAGACTTTCTCTAAACCAAAGCTATTCTTTGGTGCCTTTTTGGCTTTTCCTCCTTTAGTTTGATCATAAAATCGCTGTATTGTTGTTTGACGGAAAACAAAACAAAGTATTCGGAAATTCATTTACATATATCACTTATCCATAGTCGATACATTCGACCAGCGGCATCAAGTCGTTACGAAATGGGAATTTACAGAACGAGTTTCTGTTGATTATTTTCAACTATTATGAGACAACTATTATTTTCTAAGTTGGCTCAATTAAATCAAGAGCAAAAATTGATTCTCCTGACGGTTTTTCTCCCCTGAAATTCCCCTGGCGACCTAAAATTCCCCTAAATTTAGGGCAGACTCCCCTGATCTGGCAACACTGGATGTCTTGTTGGGAAGCTATCGCTCTGCTGAATCCAGAAAAGGTAACTTCATTTAGAAAGGTTTTCATTCAAACGAGTTTATAAGATATTAGAAAAACTAATCAATTTAAGGCGCTTGTGGCCTTGGCCCGAAGCCATTGGCTGATGACATTGACAGACATTGGTTCGCGCGATAACATGCAAGTGCGAAAAAAAACGGCGTGACCAAATTTGATGAATATCTTTTCAGATCATATTTTCGTTAATACCCTTCGATAGGCACCTCGACGAAGACGGTATCATTGTACGTTTGCGCGATATCATGCAAGTACAAAAATCATATACTTCGCTTAAACAAGCTATATGCAAATGGAGGTTATCGAGATTCAGTGCGACTCAAATTTGAAGGCGAAATTGATGGAAGTGCGTGTGCCTGAATTTTACAAATATACACCAGCCAGGTTTGAAAATACTCAAAAATTCGCATATGAAATTATTTCTATAAAAGTACTAATCGGTGCGAACAGTTATTTTCAGTTATGAATGGAAATAACTCTTCCGTTAGAAACAATACTGATGACGCTCGCAGTGGGTCAGTTTTGAAAGTAATCGCAGAGAGTAGAGAAGTCAAGTGTCAGGACATTATGTTATTGTTTATTTCCAAAAATATGTACAAAGATACAGATCTTATTTCAGTACATTCATTAAAAAAACGATACATAAAAGTACGGTGACACAATTTAAGAAAAAAAAAATTAATTAAAAATTCAAAACTAACAAGTAAATTAGAGAAAAAAAAATGTAAAATATATATATATAAAAGAAGAAAGTAGCTATTAAAGGTAAATAATTAGAAAATTAGCTAAAACAAATTAAAATATAACATTAAATGCAGAGAAAAAGAAAAAAAAAGTTATATATTCATGCTTTAATTCGTCGAACATTAAATTTTTCTTGTTCTTTTATATATCGTCGGTCTAGAACCAGAAGAACGTAACCACCAATTTTGAAATTTTATAGGAGAGCTATTAAAAGGTGAATTTTATGCATTATCGTTATGTGAAATGGAGATACGATAAAATGGAAACTACTACTATTATAAAATGTTATGGCCGAATTTATATAAAGACGGATAAAGTAACTCTTCTACAACCAGATAATTCAAAAAAGTAATTATTTTTTTTTTGGACATACGTTGTTCTGGTTCTAGACCGACGATATGGTTATTAAAATTTATTATTGGAAAAAACCTACGTTTCTATGAATATTGTTTTTTTATGGCCCACCAGTTAAACCTTATTTGTTTGGCCCAAGTTAGCATTTGAGTTTGACACTCTTGCTCTAAAGTATCCATCAAAACCAACTACAATATAATCACAGTTCCTGAACACACATTCCTACATATTAATACACACATATCCTGGAGTAACCGAAAAAATATAGGCCAACACCGAAATAAATAATGTATCTCTATGCGGTCAATTTGAAGAAATCAGTAATTTTGCCCAAGCATTTTACTACAAACATTTAATAATGGTATATGAATAAAATTGTATGGTAAAGGCTACACGGCCAAATTGGATGTACATCGAAGTGCGGATGTTCAACCAAAACTATCGATTGTGGGCCGGTCGGCCGATCAAAATACGTTGGGCTTATGGGTTTGACGAAAATCTGGATGTACATCCAATTTGACCGTGTATAGGGGGGGGCCTTCACGCTCACGCAAATAATAAAAATTCAAGACCATTTTCTTGGAAAGCAATGAATAATTTCCAGTACAAATTCCACAATATTTCGAGTTTTCCGGCGGACCTAACCTTTCGCCTTTTCCCAAAATTTTCTCAACATTCATAAGTATATTCCACTCAGGGCCGGCTTTAGGTATTTTGGCGCCCATGCGAGATTTTTTTTTTATTTTTATAAAGATATTTATTTCAAGTAGATTACCTATGGATCAGCAGCAGATCCAGGATTTCTTTCTGGGAGAGGCACAAATTGGGATTGACAAAAGCATTCAACATGAAATATTTTTCTAATAATAAAATAAGGTTTAGTAGAAACATTTTTGAGAAAGGCAGTTTTCTTTTTTGTTTCCTACTGAAAATTCCCAATTCATCATTAAGGTTCATTTTTGGCGCAATGTCTTGATGGGTTATATATTAAAGCTAGACTATTCAAACGTCATCCTATGGCGAAGATATATTTTTAGTCGGAGTAAGGTGTAGACAGATCGCTAGAGAGTGCTAGTAATTACAGGAAGCTTGCAAAACAATTGGAACTCCTTCTTTCTTTACGCTCCTTTAATCACTCATGGGATATAGGGCGGAAACAGGTGCCCTCTAGCGGACTCCCGCAGCTCTCAGATCCGACCAGGATCTCCCAGCTGTTGCGGCTTCTGGTAGTAGGGTTCTCCTCCTCGTTGTTGTAGGTCAAGGACTTGTTTGGCTAGATTTTCGTTTTTACGTCGCAAGGTGTGGCCAACCCAATTTCATTTCCTTCGCCTGATTTGGTCGTCTATCCTTTCTAGGCTGGCACGGCGCTATAGTTCTTCCTTTGAAATTCTATCTCGCCAGCGGATTTTTAGGATACGACGCAGGCATCGGTTGATGAAGACTTGTAGGCGCCCCGTGAATTGGGTGGCTTTCTATGTTGAACAGCCGCAGTTTGGTATTAGTTGAGATCTGTGTTGATCTTCATATACGGAACAGGCAAGCATATACGCCTCGTGCTTTATGTATTCTGGAACTGACATCTTCTTCTGCCCCACCATTGTCGGTAATAATACTACCGAGGTAGCAGAATTTATCTAAAAATTCCACGTCACGATTATTCAGCTTCGTCCGTTCAATGGTGATTGCATTTATCTGCATTTCTTTAATTTTAGTCGGATTTAGCCTTAAGCGTGCTGGACTACTTTCTGTTGCCAATTTGTTTAACATGTTTTTGAGGTCGTGGTGTCTGTGGGCCAGCAAACAAATATCATCCGCGTAGTCGAGATCCTTAAGGCGGTCTAGCAAACCCCATTGTATTCCGCTTGTTCTACTAGCTAGAGTGCCGACAAGGATGTCATTTATTACTATTAATAAATAGTAATGGCAAAAGTAGGCATCCTTGTCGTACTCCTGAGCTCACCTCAAAGCTGTCGGATAATTTTCCATTATGAAGAACTCTGCATTTGGAATTGTTATATAGGGCTTTTATCAATTCTATTATTTTATCAGGCATTCCTCGTCGCCGTAGTGCCTGCCAAATGAAGCTCCTATTAACCGAGTCGAACGCTTTCTCATAGTCTACGAAAGCAAGGTAAAGGGGGGATCGGAATTCAGTAGACTGCTCCACTATTATTCTCAAGGTGTTAATATGATCAATACAGGAGCGGCCCTTCCTGAATCCGGCTTGCTGCCTCCTAAGCGTTCGATCAACTGCCTCACTTATCCTAAATAGTCTTCTTCTTCTTCTTTGATCCGTTAGCTGGCGGTCCGAGCGGGACGTCCCCGCAACGGATACGCTGCTGTCGGTGCCGCTAGCCTAAATAGTAATATATGGGACAAAATTTTGCCCACTGTAGATAATAAACAGATACCTCTAAAGTTGTCGCATATTGTTAGGTCCCCCTTTTTTGGTATTTTGACTATGATACCTTCCGTCCAATCCTCCGGAAAGGTACAGGTGTTCCATGCTATTTCTAGGATTGGCTGAAGCGCATCTGCTATGAGACTTGAGTCGGCTTTCAACAATTCTGGCGGGATGCCATCTTTTCCTGCTGCTTTACCATTGGCCATCGCATGAATTGCGGTTACTATTTCCATCTTGGATGGGCCCCGAGTGGCGATTCTTATTGGCTGTGCATTGTTGTTGTTTTCTTGAGGTTCCTGTGTAAGTGCACCATTCAGGGCGGCGAAGAAGTAATCTCTCCATCTTTGGAGTTGCTCCTCGTCGCTGCACAGCAGCCTTCCATCCGCACTCTTAACGGCATGCTTTTTAGTAGAGTGCTTTCCCGAGAGCTGTTTAGTGATTTGGTACAGCACCTTACTGTTGCCTGTGTTTGCCGCGTTTTCCGCTTTTTCTGCGAGCTCTTTATCTGCTGCCTTTTATCACACCGGACACTTCTCTTAACCTCCCGATGTAATTGGGAGTATTCCCGTTCTAGTTGGTGACGTCTTTCCGGGTCGTTTGTAGAGTTTACGTTATTTTTGAGGGCCCTTCTGCGTTCTATTTTTTGCCAGGTTGTGTCCGAGATCCAGTGTTGCTGGTTTCTTTGGACATAACCGATGCTCGTTTCCGCAGCCGTCAATATCGCGCCCTTCGTCGTACTCCACAATTCTTCAATATTTGTGTCGTCAGAAACGATTTGCTGGTTTAATAAGTCTTGTAGGTTTTCAGCAAATTCCCGCTTTTTAACGCTCTCCCGCAGGAGGTCTACGTTAAACCGTCTACGGGTTCTAGCAGTTTGTTGCATGTTTCTGATTGTGGCGATTTTAAGGCGAATAGTTGCTACAAACAAATGGTGGTCGCTTCCAGTATCCGCTCCCCTGAAACTCCTGACATCCTCAAGAATAGTTCTCCATCTGCGGCTGACGGCCACGTGATCTATCTGATTTCCCGTTCTACCATCGGGCGATACCCAGGTCTCTTTGTGTATCTTCTTGTGACAAAAGTAAGTTCCACCTACCATGAGTTGGTGGGAACTACAAAAGTCAACGAAAAGCTCACCATTGTTATTGGTAACTTGGCTCGGCCGATGTGTGCGTTTAAGCCACCCATTAAAACAATGATGTCTCCCCTTGGAATAGAGCGAAAAACCTCATTCAGTCGCATATAGAACTCGTCCTTAATGTCATCTTCTGCCTCTTCAGTTGGAGCATAGCATTGGACTACCGTAGTACTTCTTAGTCTGGTACGCAGGCGCACGGTAATAATCCTCTCAGAAACTGGTGACCAGCTAATGAGGCTGGACCTGGCTTCTTTGGTGAGTATTACGCCAACGCCACTCCTACGGCTTTCAGTTTCGTTTCTACCAGAATATAAGAAGGACTCACCGTTTGGCCAGATATGTTCCCCGCATCAGGCCATCTGGTCTCGCTAAGTCCCATGATCTTGATTTTATATCGATTCATCTCGTTGAGGAGTTCATCCAGCCGTCCCTGAGCAAGCAGTGTTCTCACATTCCATGATCCAATTCGTGCCCTTGTTCGAAAAGCAATGGTCGTCGTCGTGTTGTCCATCCGGTTCCGAGGCATTGTTTGCCGATTCGTAGCAATGGTGTTTTTTATGGGAGCGGGTTGCTAACCCTCAGCCCAACCGACTTAAAACTCTGTTTTGCGGCGCAGAGAGCTCGCCATTCGCCCGTCTCCTGTTAGCTCCTTCCGAAGAAGTACCCCAGGGGGCACCGCGGGGAGGTGGGATTAGGACTTGCTAACAGGTCTGCTAGGTGTTCGTCTTCAGTGACTTTTCTCGGGTCTTGACAGAAATGACAAATCGGGTGCCACCACTTTCCGAGGTCTTTGTTAGCCGTTCGCCCCCCTGAACTAAGCTGAACTGCAGAAAGTATATTAATTTCAATGGCTAGTAATGATTGAGATAAAGACAACGCGATTCCCAAAATGTCGGCGATGATTGCGAACCTTACAAGAAATTCCGACGACATTATATCTTGAAGCAACGAAATTGAAGGTGTGTCACGTTTATCCCCTTGATCACTCTCTCCACTTTTTGGAAAATTCCAGGAAGACATGGCAAGACGTCCAAAAATGCCTAATAAATACATGGCCCCGTGAGGACCCCTCCCTTCAAATCCCCCTATGTATATTATTATTCACAAATTATACAAAGGTAAGTACCAGTACCGTCGTCGTCGGCCAAAATGCGCGCAATTGTGTTATCATAGGATATTATGATAGTGGTAAGATCAGGCGGCATTAAGCGCTAATTCGCCAAAGCGAATGTTGAAATTACTTGCAGTTTGTGAACAAATGGTCACATGGCAGTCCTTTGTTAGGCTATCTCCTTGGCAAAACGAAAGAATTTTGTTCAAAAATAAAAAAAAAGTTGACGCCCCCCATACAAGGATGTAATGTACATGCAAACAGCAATTAATAAGAGTGTTCGCTTACGCCAAATTGGATTCCGCCGGATCCAATTTGCGCAAATTTTGTGTTTGCTTACTTTCTTGGGATCGAAAAAGAGGGGACATTTTCGCTTCCACTCTTACAAATTAGTGCCCGAGGTTTTAAGTCCCAGCGACTGTGGCTGGCTGTCAAAGCAATTCTGTAGTACATTTGAATTGTCACTTATCAATGTTAAACCAAAAAAATGAGGAAGTTCTTTATTTGGTGCCTAATAATAAGATTTTGAATAATTTCATAAATAAATTATTAATTTCAGTAGCTTTATGTCATTAATTTCTAGGTTATAGTCACCCAAGGGATTTCTAGGTTATAGTCTTCTTGCTTTGCAAAAAAACATCACAGAAAGTGTTTTCTAATGGGGCCCATCCACAGGCCAACTGGTTGCCCAAACTGAGTTGTGTAAAGAGTTGGTGTTTCGCCACAAACGCTTCAACTGAGTTGATACTTCAACTATCAATTCGATATTTTATAGGCAATTTGAAAGTTAAATGAAATTGTAGAAAACCTACGATTAGGGGGTGGGTTAAAAGTGTCCCCCGTGCACAATATGGACTTGAGATTTTTTGTGGTGGCTACTAGCACCACACTTAACAAGTCCACAAAAATCCAGCGGGGCACTAGGCCTCTAACTATTGTGTTTAAAAAAATCATGTCTAGGGGGTGGGTTAAAAGTGTCCCCCGTGCACGATATGGACTTGAGATTTTTTGTGGTGGTTACTAGCACCACCCTTAACAAGTCCACAAAAATCCAGCGGGGCACTAGGCCTCTAACTATTGTGTTTAAAAATAATCATTTCTAGGGGGTGAGTTAGGGGTATCGCCCGTGCACGATATGGACCTGAGATTTTTTGTGGTGGTTACTAGCACCACCCTTAACAAGTCCACAAAAATCCAGCGGGGCACTAGGCCTCTAACTATTTGTTTAAAAATAATCATTTCTAGGGGGTGAGTTAGGGGTATCGCTCGTGCACGATATGGACCTGAGATTTTTTGTGGTGGTTACTAGCACCACTCTTAACAAGTCCACAAAAATCCAGCGGGGCACTAGACCTCTAACTATTTGTTTAAAAAAATCATTTCTAGGGGGTGGGTTAAAAGTGTCCCCCGTGCACGATATGGACTTGAGATTTTTTGTGGTGGTTACTAGCACCACCCTTAACAAGTCCACAAAAATCCAGCGGGGCACTAGGCCTCTAACTATTTGTTTAAAAATAATCATTTCTAGGGGGTGAGTTAGGGGTATCGCTCGTGCACGATATGGACCTGAGATTTTTTGTGGTGGTTACTAGCACCACTCTTAACAAGTCCACAAGGCTGGTCGTCCACTGGAAGCGTATTCGAGCGGCTACGCGCTTCGGCTACATGAGCGGCTACGCGCGGCTATGCGCGACAGATCCAACATAAAGAGTTTCATACAAACATCGTCCACTGCAAGCGACTATGAGCGGGCGGCTATAGGCGTATTCGAGCGTGCCGCGCGAATCCAAATTATTTTGGATCGGTTGCGCGTAGCCGCTCGAATCAGGAAATAATTTTCTCCAAAGCCTTCTACATATATTTAAAATAAAAAAGAAAATAAATCTACCCTGCGATTTCTTGACGCTATAATTAAGAGAAAAATCGTAGGAATTCAATGAATGTGTTTTGGATAAATTGGTCGAGGGGAACAGATGGAAAAAAGTTAATAATAGTAGCGAAAACAAGTTTTTTCATTTTTTTGGTATGAAAAAAATTTTGTTTTGGAAAACAAAAAATACTACATAATTGTGTTTAAAAAGACGAAAAATATGAATTTTGCACCATTGAAATCGGTCAACAGCTTTTTGCAGAAAAATTCAAAAACCGTTAAAAGTTACCATTTTTTTGACATTTAATTATAGGGAGTATAATTATCGTAGAACCTAGTGTCAAGGATTATATTGTGGCTTCTGATGGTGCCTATCTACAGGCAAAAATAATGGTAACTTTCGATTTTCGGTTTTCAAAACGGGTTTTTAAGTTGTTAAATCAAACCTATCATACATTTCATGAAAATGGAGTTGTAGAGCAACTCTTTGCGAATAAATTAGGCTTATAAAAAAATTCTAGGACCACTGTGGGCCTTGTTCAACCTTTTTCCGTGAAACCGGTGTTTTTCATTTTTGAGATTTACTCGAAAAGTTTCCATTATTTTTTCATGAAATTTTTACTGTAGGTAGGCACCATCAGAAGCCACAATTTAATCCTTGACACAAGGTTCTACGATAATTACACTCCCTATAATTATCAATTATCTCTCCTGGAATAAAAATTGTTATGTCAAATTCACTTCAAACTGAGCAGCTTGAAAAGCTTGCAGTGGACGACCCCTGTAGCGTGTAGACGCGTATCTCATAGCCGCTTGTTGCCGCCGGTAGCCGCTCATGAACCCGAAGCGCGTAGCCGCTCGAATACGCTTCCAGTGGACGACCAGCCCAAAAATCCAGCGGGGCACTAGGCCTCTAACTATTTGTTTAAAAATAATCATTTCTAGGGGGTGAGTTAGGGGTATCGCCCGTGCACGATATGGACTTGAGATTTTTTGTGGTGGTTACTAGCACCACCCTTAACAAGTCCACAAAAATCCAGCGGGGCACTAGGCCTCTAACTATTTGTTTAAAAATAATCATTTCTAGGGGGTGAGTTAGGGGTATCGCCCGTGCACGATATGGACTTGAGATTTTTTGTGGCGGTTACTAGCACCACCCTTAACAAGTCCACAAAAATCCAGCGGGGCACTAGGCCTCTAACTATTTGTTTAAAAACAATCATTTCTAGGGGGTGAGTTAGGGGTATCGCCCGTGCACGATATGGACCTGAGATTTTTTGTGGTGGTTACTAGCACCACTCTTAACAAGTCCACAAAAATCCAGCGGGGCACTAGGCCTCTAACTATTTGTTTAAAAATAATCATTTCTAGGGGGTGAGTTAGGGGTATCGCCCGTGCACGATATGGACCTGAGATTTTTTGTGGTGGTTACTAGCACCACCCTTAACAAGTCCACAAAAATCCAGCGGGGCACTAGGCCTCTAACTATTTGTTTAAAAATAATAATTTCTAGGGGGTGAGTTAGGGGTATCGCCCGTGCACGATATGGACTTGAGATTTTTTGTGGTGGTTACTAGCACCACCCTTAACAAGTCCACAAAAATCCAGCGGGGCACTCGGCCTCCAACTATTTTTTCCAAAAAAATCATTTTTAGGGGGTGAGTTAGGGGTACGTTTATTATTCGGTGTTAATAATTTAGGTATGATATTTTTCGAGACCCCCACTGTCTGTCTGGTATCAAAAAACAATTATTTACTTGTTTTTTAAGGCCCGATAGTCAGTTTCAAAATTTAATTTTTTTTTCTAAAATCGTTCGATCGAACGTTCGGAACTTCAGGCTCATGAATAATACCTAAATTTACCGAAAAGAAATTAATTCCTGAAAGTTTGCTTAAATCTATCTGCCTCAGCTGTGAAACTGGTTGTGATAGTAAAAGATGTGGCTGTCGAAAACATGGAGTAAAATGCTCCCTTTTATGTTCCAATTGTACCGGAGCCAACAACTGTTCAAATTCTGAAAATCAACCAATGGAAGATCTCAGCGATTCGAAGGAGATTATTAATAATGAAGATTGTGATGAGCTTGAGGACCTTCACGTTTCATGATCATCAGCATCTCTCCAAAAAAATGAGGTATGAATAATTCTTTTACAACATAACAGCATTCGAGTACGCGAACACACTTATTATTAAAACACGGCATAGTCTTTACTCATGGGCAATTGTATTTAGCAGCCTAAAGTGTGAGTGTAATACAATAAAAACCGGTGCGCCGGGCCACGGCGCTTCGCGCTGTGGCGATTATCACGTGACAACTACCATGTTGCTCGTTATCTGTTATGCATTACATGCAATATATAATAAACACAATATACATATAATTTTGCAGTATTTTTATTTTTTTATTCGTTCTCAAATGTAACAATAGCCGTGTTTTTTTAATGAAATATATAGTTCTTCCCCATACAAATCTGAAAACCCAGGTTTTATCGGAGTTCTTATCGAGGTTTTGGTTAATTTTCATATTTCATACTTTCGGGGTTTGGCATGTTGTTTCGGGGGTTGGCATGTTGCATACTTTCGGTGGTCGGAGAGACGTACATAATTTAAAAATAAAAACAACAGGAAAGTGATGAGAGCAAATTTATAACAAATAATTGATTTTTTAGAAACATATTTTATTATTTTCTAGCGAGGATTTCGTGTAACAGTGTAAAAAATAACTCTTAACTTCCGTTTAATTTTGAAATTTTTAAGCATCGAAGTATGCGCTTTTATGAAATTTCCCTTGTCGTTTTTTTAATGAACTCGATGGAAGAACTATATAGTTCATTAAAAAAAACGGCTAATGACAGCCACTACTACATACAGCGTCAGTCACGCCACTCGTTGCCACTACTACATGCAGCGTAAGCCACGCCCACACACACGGTTATGCGACACTTTGTCGCTTGGGCATCTGGCTAACCGTTTTATTAGACGTTGTCACGTCAAAATGTAATATGTGACATTAGGAAATAATAAAAGTTGGTTTTTTGGCATTGCTTTTCCAACTATAAAAAATTTGTTCCATTTTTCAATTTTGATTTATTCTTCTCGAAAAATTTTGTTATTGAAGACTTATAGACTTAGAAAATGGTGCTCGAAAGTCGAGTGCTGGGTTCTACCAGTAAGTTTTAATGTATAAGAAATCACAATACGTAGAAATATTTTTTTTGGCCTAAAACTGTAATTTTTTCCTTGCTTTCTTGGGTGAAATAATTGTTTAAACAAATTTTTTTACATCTGAAATTGTTACCTGAAGTTCCCTTATAATATATTACACTAAATTTACAGTTTTGCGCCACTCTTAAAGCTTTATGTCAAAGAGAGATAAATAATTAGCGAAGTTTACGGAAAAATCGATATTTGAATAAGGATGTTTTTGGTTTTTCGAATTTTTCTCGATGTTTTTCTATTGTGACACTATCATTTTTTACACCATCTTAAAGTAGAGGATTCAACGAAAAAAAACCCGTCTTCAAAATTTTCAAAATCAAAAATTCGTTCGCCAACTTTTTTGATTGAAAATTGGGCCTTTTTTTTAAATTAAGGTCATAAAAACAAAACTACACAACCAATCGCTTTGAAAAAAATTGGGCCTTTTCGAAACATGAAAATCTACATTTTCCTCAAATTTCATTAAAATTGGATAATTTTTGTGAAAGATAAAAATGATAAACGAAAAACTCGGTTTTTGACGTTTTTCTCCATTTTTTGAGGTTATGTCGAAAAATGGTTTGAACAAAAGCTCTAGATCTTTTAATTATCTACAACGTTTACATTTAACGTTTTTCGATAGGAGATCTACTTTTCTCAGAAATCGCAAAAAAAACACGTTTAACCCCCTAAAACTCACATTTTGGCTCCCCCGCCCCTTTCCGGTCATCTGCTGCGGTGCTCTCGATTTTTCCTTGTTTAAGTAGCATTTATCCTAAATTTTCCCACCTTCCATATACTGCTAAGAATTTTTTTTTCTCAAAAATTATCTGCACTGGTCTATATGTGAACTTTCATAATTTAAATTAAAAATAATGCAAAACAATGAAAATATCAACTTGCAAAAAAAAATAATATTCGAATTCAGGCTAATTCATTCAAGTAGTTTGCCAAACTAGTGCAACTAGTTGCCCAAACTCTAAGCCCCGCCCTCATAAAATTAAAAGATTGTGATTTATCCCAACTAAAACCCCAACTGTCAAATCAGTTTGCCAACTGCCCCACACACGCTGCGATTCAGTGCCAACACAACTCAGTTTGGGCAACTAGTTGGCCCGTGGATGGGCCCCATTACTTTCATATTTTTATCCCCACTATTCAGTTTTACTATCCCTATCTTGGGATCCCGCGGAATCATGGTACTTGGCGCCTTATGGGGCCCATCCACGGGCCAACTAGTTGCCCAAACTGAGTTGTGTAAAAAGTTGTTGTTTTGCCACAAACGCTTCAACTGAGTTGATATTTCAACTGTCAATTCGATATTTTATAGGCAATTTGAAAGTTAAATGGAATTGTAGAAAACCCGCGACTAAGTTTTATAATAATAAAAATTGGAGAAAGATGATTTTTTAGATTAATTATATTTTTTTTTAATTATTAATATAAATATTTATATTTTTTTAAATATAAATTAAATTATAAAAGTATAAATTATGAAAATAATTTAATATTATGTGAACTTTCATAATTTAAATTAAAAATAATGCAAAATAAACATGCAAAAAAAATATATTCTTCGAATTCAGGCTTAATTCATCCAAGTAGTTTGCCAAACTGCAATACACACAGTGCAACTAGTTGCCCAAACTCTAGGCCCGGCCCCCTTAAAATTAAAAGATTTTGATTTATCCCAACTGAAACCCCAACTGTCAAATCAGTTTGCCAACTGCCCCACACACGATACGATTCAGTGACAACACAACTCAGTTTGGACAACTAGTTGGCCTGTGGATGGGCCCCATTAAGCCCGTCGCACGGGTTTGCCCACCCCTAAAGTACTGATTCCACTGACATAGTAATGGACTGCTCAATAAGCAAAATCCCATAAAAAAAGGCACGAAAAGCAATTGGTATCTCTCTCACACGTTAAATCCCTACGAACTTTAATCATTTTAATCAGTCAGCGCATGTCAGCGACATAAAAATAATTAGAAAAAAATAGACTGGTATAGTTTTTGTTCGTCTGTTAAACAGGGGGAAAAAACCCTCACTGTTTTTAAATAAATACATTTATTTAATGAAAAAACTGCTAATAAATAAAAATTTGTGATGGAAACTTGTTTCTATTAATTATAACAGACATCTTATCACTTATTTTCTCCTAAATTCCAAGAAAAAATTTTCGTTTACACAAAAATGGTTTTCTATTTCTGGAGAAAAATGGTGCCATTGAAAATTGTCAATCAACAGTCCATTCCTATGTGTCAGTGATATATTCTATGCCTCTCTTCACATGAGTGAACATGATTTATTACAAATTTCATCATAAAATATTTTTATGGATGAAAAAATTCCATGATTTGAAAGGAAATTCCCTGACTTTTCCATACTACTTAAATTCCCCGACTTTTCCAGTTTTTCCAGACTTTCATACTGACATTCCCAAACTGCAAACTTTTCCATTGTCTTTAATAGTTTTACTCTTCACTTTCAATAAACGACACAATACGACAAATTTTTATCTTTGCACTAAAAGAAAAAAGGTAAATAAAATTCTGGAATGATTTTAAGCGAAATTAAAAAAACGCTACAACGGTTGCATGGTATTAAAGTCGCCATCGCTGATTTCATATTTTCCCTTTGCAAATGTCAGAATATTTTCAAAAAATAGATGGCTTTTATTTTTTCCCTTTCCCCACAAGCCTCGAAATTCGTTGTCACAGGGGTAGAGAACTTCAGTTCTTTTATCATCAAGATTTGTAATTAATGAAAAAAAAGCATTTTAAAAGAGAGAAAAATGAAAATTGTGTTTGTATTTTTAACAAAATATTTATCTTGTTTCAATCTTCTAAAAACCAATTTAAAAAATTTTAATTTACAAAAGTCACTGACGTGTATACATGGAGTGAAAAAACGTTCGCCACTTATGGAACGAATTGGTGCCATGAAAATTTTCTGATGAGCAGTCAATTCCGTATGTCAGTGGTTCAATAGGAGCCCATAAACTACAAGGTTTTATACGTCAAACAAAGCGTTCAAACAAAGAGTGTCAAAGTGTGGTGAATTTGGTTTTTCATTTTATGATTGTCAAAGGTTTGTCCCGAATATCAAAATGGTTTGATTTTTCCGTGGTTTTATCTGGCAGCTTATTTAATTATTTATTTATTTCATATATAAAGTAAGGATGAACACATAACTTACATCTTTTAGAGTACAATAATTGATAAAAACAAATTTTAATATATAAATTGATCTGAACTTAATAAACTAAGAAGAGGGAAAAGAAACGGTCTTGGAGTAAAGATCATGTAAATAGAAGATCTAGAGAATGAAAATCAGAGAGAATGAAAATAATATTTAAAAAAAAACTTAGCGCGATAGGACCAGTAATAATGGAAGTAAAGTAGAGAAAGATTAGAAATACTAAAGAGAAGAAGAAAGAGATGATAGAAAGAGAAACGAGTGACTGTGCCTATTCTTTGAACATAGTTAGGAAGATTCTTCCAGAGCCTGAGCGAGTTCACAAAGACAGAACAACTACCAATTAAGGAGGAATGTGCAGGAATGAGAAATTTAATTGACCGCAGGAGGACCAATGCCATAACGTCAAAAAGCGAAAAAGGCTGCAAACTAGCAGGGAATTTTGCGCACCAGACACATGACAACACCTCAGCATGTGTGTTAAAAGCAACTTGGGGACGCTGACGGCAGGATGAATCGCAGGATATATGTATACAAGGGCACCATAAAGGAAATGTGGTAGCACAAGGAACTTAACAAGCTTGAACCGAATAGATGACGATAAAAGACTAGAATAGAGCCAGAACTTGCGTAATGTGCGATAGATCCTGGAGATCATAAGTGAAACATGTTTGCAACGGGATAGTTTGAAACTAATAACAATACCAAGGTTATTTATACAGTCACCAATGAGAAGGAGGCTATTATCAAGTAAGGGAGATGGAATGCTGTCAGTGGGCAAAGAGCGACGACTAAGAAATAGTACTTGTACTAGTACTTTATTAGGATTGAGTTTGAGGAAATTAAGAGCGCACCATTCATTAATATGGGATAAAGTACTATTGAATTCAGAAATACGGAGCTCAAACTGATTAGGAGGACATGAAGTATACAGCTGGAAATCATCAGCATATAGATAAAAGGAGGAGCGATGGATAACATAGGGAAGGTCGTTGACATATAGCGAAAAGAGAAAAGGGCCAAGTATAGAACCTTGTAGAATCCCAGATGCACAGGTACAAACGAGGATTCAACATTGTTATGGCGAACACATTGAAGTCTATTAGAGCAAAAAGAGTACAAAAGTCGAATAGCAGAGGAAAAAAAGTGGTAGAGTTGGCCAAGTTTAAAGATTAGAAGAGAGTGAACCACAGAATCGAAAGACTTAGAGAAATCCAGAAGAACCAGTATCGCAATATCACCCTTGTCGATCGCAGAGCGCAGATCAGTCGTTACCTTTAATACAGCTGTTTCACAGCTAAAGCCGGATTGGAATTTAGAGATGTAGTTAGTTAAGAAAGCAGGGGGGAAGTTCATCACAGCCTATGCTATTGAAAGAAATGGAAAGCAATATCTCAAGGACTTCAAGCGAGGCGACACAGTGAAAGTCAAAAACATCACAACTAAGTGAGCCAAGGCAGAAAGGGCTAGAAAAGGAGGTGGATGCAGAAGCAGAGGTAGACTGAATGAAAGATGCATTGAGAATGTTTACATCCGCTTCGAACGGGCTGACCCCAGCGCATGAATGCCCAGAGAACGAACATTAGCCCAGAGTTTTTTAGAATTTAGAGTAGGGTCAAGATTAAGAGAATAGTAGTCACGTTTCAAAGATTTAACCTTGTTGTTAATGAGGTTGCGAAGGAGTTTGTAGTCATTACGGTAACTAAGAATCATAGTCCTGCCATAGCCTCTATACAAGAGCTCCCGCTGAGTTATCAGGTCTCGAACTTCGCGAGAGTCAAGGACAAGGAGAAGAAGGACAACGTGTTCTTGTAACCAGGGGTACTCATTGATCATATGCAGATAAAATAAATGAGATCAGGACACCGACTTTGGTTTCAACAGAGCAGGTCAGAATTAACATTACTATAATCACGATGAGAAATAAGGAAGGTACGGAGCAGGGAAGAAAAGCAAAACGAGAAGAGAGAAATTGAATGTCATGATCAAGAAGATAGGAGGGGAGATTTGATTGTATTTTAACGCTGAATCAATGGAAGTAGCAGTCAGTTGAGATGGGTTTTGAAGTGCAGAAAAGTTGGAAGTTGATTTAAAACATGTAAATCCAGAGATTCATGAAATGTCTGAGTGTGCTCACACGTTTATTGGCTTTCAACAGATCGACATTAAAGTTGCCAGCAGCAATTATATTCTCATAGTGGCGAGAAAGGCTAGAAACAAGATTCTAAAAGCGATGACTGAATTGAATATATTAGGAGGCCAGTACACATTAATCACAACACAACTACTATCGCCAGCAGACTTTATTTCAACAACAATTAATTCAAAATAAGAGTCACTGAACTTGCCAACACGGCAGCACCACCACCAGTACGACCAATGCGATCAATCAAGACCCTCTCAACTACAGGCCATGCAGTTTTATCTGGCACTAATACAACCATAGCTGAGAATAGTCCCAAAATTTGACAGTTGCTGAGAATTTAATGGCGCAGAGTACGTTCGCGAGTGTTTTCGTTATAGTTTTGTGGTAAAAAGTGGTAAATTATTGAAATTTATCGCTTTAAACCATACAAGGATTATCAGTGATTATTTCTTTAGTGATTTAATAAAAAAAAATATAAAAAAATAGTGATTTAGTGTATTTTTGGTGTCTTAATTGTTAAGGTGATCAATTTATTTTACATTCGCGGTGTTTTTTTACGTGTATATTAAGGGAAAATATGCTGAATATTTAATTAAAAGTGATTTTAAAGTCATTAATTAATTTATTTTGCAATTATTACTAAACAAATAAGTACAGAAAAGTGCGAATGGAAAAGTGAATAAGAGAAGTGTTTTTCGGCACCTATATTTTTATTAATAATATCATAATATATGTATTAATCACTTTAAAATCACTTTTAATTCCATAACTACACAAAACATTAAATATTCAACATTTTTTTCGTAAATAAATATGAAAAAACACCGTGAATGTGAAAAAAAAGTTGATCGCCTTAACAATTTGAACACTTAAACACACTTAATCACCAAATTTTTTTTATTTTTTTTAATGAAATCACTAAAAAACTATTCACTGATAAATCCAAGTGCAGTTAAAAGTGTTAAAATACAATATTTTATCACTTTTTACTGCAAAAATAAACACAAAAATTCTGCGCGTACGGCTTCCGCGCCATGTTACTCCGGTGTGCGGTGACTTTTGGGACTATTACCACCACCACGAAAAATTCATCTACGAGGCCTGTAGTTGAGAGGGTCCACTGACATATAGAATGGACAGCTCATGAGGAATTTTTCATGGCACCAATTTGTTCCATAGGCTACAAACCTTTTTTCACTCCATGTAAACACCGGAATCACTTTTGAAATTTACATTTTTTTAAATACGTACTTAAAACATTAAAATAACACAAATATTTTATTTAAAAAAATTAATAAACACTATTTTCACTTTTTCACCTTTTAAAATGCCTTTTTTCATTAATTTCCAAATTTTATGTGTTTCTGATTTAAGTTCTTAACGCCTGTTTTAGCAACTGAAATTCTGTATGTCAAAATCCGGGGGTCTATGGGGAAAAGAGCAAAAGATATAAACATCACTAGTGCAAAAGGGAAAATATAAAATCAGGTCTGAGTGCTTCTGTCAGTTTGGGGGTCTATGGATGAGTGCGACAACTATACTTTTGGGTGCCATCGATTTGTATGGAATAATTTCAGATGAGCAGTCCATTATTATATGTCAGTGAGAGGGTCTTGGATCAATGCGATGCGCCCAGTTAGTTGTGTGTGCGTGCATATATAAACATCAGCGCGGAGAACAACTCAACCCATACATCCTGACCTCGGCGATACAAAGCCAGATTCTCTCTGTACGATAAACGATGCAGAACAGAAAAGTAAAGGAAATTGAATCCGCTGTTTTCTTTCATAAACGAGCAAATATGCACCAATACATCAAGTTTATACCCATATAAAATCATAAAATATTCCCGCAGTTAGTTGTGTGCGAGCGTGTTTAAAAATGTTGCATTCCCTCTCTGATAGCCTGACATCACCATTTAAAGAATTTTTGCATATATGTAGCTGTTCTCCTTTCACTCATTAACGATGAAAGACTTGTTAATTTCTAGACTTTGGTCTTGACTTCGTCTCGCAGTTTTACAAGATGGTTATTAAATGTGCTCTCACCTCGTCAGTTTGCGCCGACAGCCGGAACAGCTCGATTTTAATCTTGTCATCGAAAGCAGCAAACTTTTCATCAAGTAGTCGATTAATGCTTCAGATCAACCTCTTTTTAAGCAGCTCTAAGCTGGGTTCAGGGTCAGCAACAGATGTAGACCTGGCAGTTTTACTGCTGCTGGTATTAAGGTGGCCATAGACGTCGTTCTTTTTTGGCAGTTTTAACCGTACGGGTAAAACTATACGAGTAAACACGAACGACGACCATAT
This sequence comes from Thereva unica, assembly GCA_949987705.1. Taxonomy (NCBI): domain Eukaryota; kingdom Metazoa; phylum Arthropoda; class Insecta; order Diptera; family Therevidae; genus Thereva; species Thereva unica. Next base: position 67,266,157 of record OX465284.1, read on the forward strand.
CCACACACTAGGCATTGCTTCGTTCAATTTTTCAACGTGGGGCTGTCATTTTGAAGAAGAACAAAATTTATATTAACATCAAAACACAAAATAATTCAAGCTATGAGGAAGTCGAAACTGACAAAATCCGTCCTTTTTAACTGCGTCGTCACACACACGAGCCGACTTGAACGAACACGATTGAAAACGGACGGTTAAAATTAGTGATGAAACGATTTCGATTACGATTAATCGTAATCGACGATTATCAGTATTTAACGATTAATCGTAATCGTCGATTATCATTGCGATTATTTGTCGATTATCTATGAAAAGTATTTGAAATAAATTTTGTTTAAATTCTCGTTAACAACCTTTATAATTGGGTCTTATAGATTACACCTTTACATGATGTATCCGAACGCATTAGGAACTCTCCTTCGACAGCTTAGGGAGCTCCCAGTCCCGTTCGCATAGTTGGCAAACAAGTTTGGTTGGTTTTTTACATTTTCTGCTCAGAGCACATTAGTACTGGCAAATTTAAACAGTGAAGCTTCTGTTGCTCAGCTCTCCATCAGTAAAACAGTATCTGGGGTATCTGCAAGGATATAGTTGATGACACAGAAATGAATGAGCCTCTTATAAATTTCAAAAACAACGCGACTATTTATGCTTTTTATATGTAGGTAATCCAGCCACAGAAGAAGTAGACTCGTGTATCAAATCATCCAACATACTGCAAAATGCCGACATTTTTCAATTTTGGGAAATAGGACATAATACCTAGGGTGGTAGCACGTAAGTTGTTTCAAACGACCTCCTCATGCAAAAATATTTGTAAAACTTGAATTTTTGTATGAAGAGGTCGATTGAAACAATTTACGTGCTACCACGCCTGTATTTGAAAAATCGCAAAAATATTTGTGTTTAAAGCCTTCCAGTGTCGCATCTAAGAGGTTGCTATCGATTGCCGGCTTGATTCAGAAGTGTTGTGCTTGCAATATTTAAATTTTGAATACTAAATTTTGTAATATTGTAACATATTTCCTTAACTTTGAAATATGTTTTATTTAAAATATACAAAATGTTGCAATAATCGTAATCGTAATCGTCGATTATTGTGGCTGATAATCGTAATAGTTATCGTAATCGCTAAGTGATAATCGTTTCATCACTAGTTAAAATCAAGCTGCAGCAGATATTTTTGAACGCCGGCAAGAAGGACGGTTTTTGGCCACACCCGTGCGGTTAAAACTGCCAAAAAGAACGACGTCTGTGGCCACCTACGTCTGCGAGTAATACGCTCCGGAGTATTGCTCCTGACAGGATTGCTATCTATCAGCATTTCCTTTGGCCGTAGATCGAAGTTGATGAGATTTCAACATTTTTTTTAGAAACAGATTTTATAAGATACCAGAGCGCACTGACACAACATGTTCAGGATAAAAAATTATTAAAAGGTCGAGAAAAAAAAGAAGAAAGTTGGAATAAATTAAGTTGGAAAAACGACTAGTGCATTATCATGTAAACTCAGTTCTATGCAAAAAACGAAAAACTTCCCTTCTAGTCTTGTTTGCTGTGTTTCTGTTTTTAGCTTACATATTACATCTTTTCAGTATGAATAATAATTTCAGTGACTACTGATTAGAGATGCGCCGAATATATATTCGTATTCGGTATGTTCGGCATATTTTTTATGTTCATATTCGGCCGAATATTCGGTTAGTTTGCGAATATTTAAGTAGTATTATTTTAAGATTTACATATGTTGAAGATGCTTTACTCTGGAACTGTACATAGGCAGTATTTGTAAATGAAATAAGCACTAGATTGTGTAACCATTTTTTATTTACAAAATCTAGAATTAAAAATATTACAGACTCATTTACATTCTCAATCAACTTTGTAAAACTTTATTCAACAAAATCTCCGTGTCTAAAAATGAAGATGAAGATGATGAAGGCACAGAACACCGGTTGATTACAAATCAGTGGCCCTAGTGTGAGAACAAAGGTTTCATTTTGGTTGTAAACTTGTAAGCGTGATTATTGTCATCATCATTGCGCTCCTTTAATCCCTTATGGGACATAGGGCGGAAACAGTTGCCCTCCAGCGGACTCTGTTTTGCGCGACAGCTCTCAGCTCCGACCGGATCTCCCAGTTGTTGCGGCTTCTTCTAGTAGGGTTCTCCTCCACGTTGTTCTAGGTCTTCCGACTCGACGGGATCCTTGCGGATTCCAGTCGAGGGCCTGTTTGGCTAGATTTTCGTTTTCGCGTCGCAAGGTGTGGCCAACCCAATTCCATTTCCTTCGTCTGATTTGGTCGTCTATCCTTTCTTGGCCGGCACGGCGCCATAGTTCTTCGTTTGAAATTCTATCCTGCCAGCGGATTTTTAGGTTACGACGCAGGCATCTGTTGATGAAGACTTGTAGGCGCCTTGTGATGAATTGGGTGACTTTCCATGTTTCGCAACCATACAAAATTACTGCCTTAACGTTGGAGTTGAACAGCCGCAATTTGGTGTTAGTTGAGATCTGTGTTGATCTCCATATGCGGAACAGGCATGCATATGCGCCTCGTGCTTTATTTATTCTGGAACTGACATCTTCTTCTGCACCGCCATTTTCGGTAATAATACTACCGAGGTAGCAGAATTTATCGACCAGTTCCACGTTACGGTTATTCAGCTTCGTCCGTTCAATTGTGTGCATTTATCCGCATTTCTTTAGTTTTAGTTGGATTTAGCCTTAATCCTGCTGGACTACTTTCTGTTGCCAAATTGTTAATCATGTTTTTGAGGTCCTGGTGTCTGTGGGCCAGCAAACAGATATCATCTGCGTAGTCGAGATCCTTAAGGCGGTCTAACAAACCCCATTGTATGCCGCCTGTTCTACTATCTAGAGCGCCGACAAGGATGTCATTTATTACTATAAGAAATAGTAAAGGCGGGAGTAAGCATCCTTGTCGTACTCCTGAGCTCACCTCGAAGCTGTCGGATAATTTTCCATTATGGAGAACTCTGCATTTGGAATTGTTATATAGGGCTTTTATCAATTTTATTATTTTATCAGGCAGTCCCCGTCGCCGTAGTGCCTGCCATATAAAGCTCCTATTGACCGAGTCGAACGCTTTCTCATAATCTACGAAAGCAAGGTAAAGGGGGGATCGGAATTCAGTAGACTGCTCCACTATTATTCTCAAGGTGTTAATATGATCAATACAGGAGCGGCCCTTCCTGAATCCGGCCTGCTGCCTCCTAAGCGTTCGGTCAACTGCCTCACTTATCCTAGATAGTAATATATGGGACAAAATTTTGCCCACAGTAGATAGTAAACAGATACCTCTCCAGTTGTCGCATATTGTTAGGTCCCCCTTTTTTGGTATTTTGACTATGATACCTTACGGCCAATCCTCCGGAAAGGTACAGGTGTTCCATGCTATATCTAGGATTGGCTGAAGCGCATCTGCTATGAGGCTTGAGTCGGCTTTCAACAATTCTGGCGGGATGCCATCTTCCCCAGCTGCTTTACCATTGGCCATCGCATGAATTGCGGTTACTATTTCCGTCTTGGATGGGGCCCGGGTGGTGATTCTTATTGGCTGTGCATTGTTGCTGTTTTCCTGAGGTTCCTGTGTAAGTGTACCATTCAGGGCGGCGAAGAAGTAATCTCTCCATCTTTGGAGTTGCTCTTCGTCGCTGCACAGCAGCCTTCCATCCGCACGCTTAACGCCATGCTTTTTAGTCGAGTGCTTTCCCGAGAGCTGTTTAGTGATTTGGTACAGCACCTTACAATAATCAATGTGAAACAAGTTTAAAACTGAGATTGCAAATCAGTCGACTCTTCATGGGAAGTCCCCTAATTTTTGGCAATCCCTAATCTAGTCCCTAATTTTTTGGCAATAACTCTATCACGCAAGAAATTTCAATAACGGCGAAAACTGTCTGGAATGACAAAGGCTCCTTAGACGTACATTCTAAAAATGTAACTGCATCTCATAACCTTTGTCCAGAAATCCTCCATCAATATTTGATTGGCTAACATACGGCTGCCGAGATTAATACTCTTCCCTCCACATCTTATGATGACTTCTGCTTTTGCTGTGTCGATTTCCTTGAGAACTTCTCAGCTCTAAAATTAGATAAAGTCACAAGCGACCGGTAGTTACAATATCTCTCCTCGATTCTTAAATATGTTTATATGCACATTGCCTCTTGCTGGATTTGATTTACCTTGTTAACACATGTCTCACGGGATCCAAGTTTCCTTCGTCATGGAAACTTGCTTTTATCACGCCTACTTCTACATGCCCGTCCCCTGTCACCCTGGGGTTTTCGGTCTCATCAGTATTTATCTTTTTTTGGCTAAGATCCCTGAAAACTCTGAACTGATACATAGTTTCTTAACCCATCGTTCTCAGAAAGTTATGCTCGGTGATAATTGCTTCTCAGTTACTGCTCTTCACGCTAACGTTCCGGAAGGCTCTATCCTTGGTCCGCTTCTATTCGGATTTTTCATTAATGATCTTCCTTTTGATTCCCAGATTCACATGTACGCAGGTGATATGCAAATTTAAATGTCTTCCTCCAACGAACAGTTACTCAGTAGTTTAATCTTTCGAACTCCCAATACATGTTTCTCTCTCATTCTGCCTTAAACTGTCCTAATATTTCTGATATGATATTTCTTTAAATAGGTTTCCGTTCGTCTACACTGGTAAAGTAAAAAACTTGGTGTTGTCCTGAATAGCGTGTTTTGAACACAATAGCTTCATTGTTCAGAAAACCTATGGTGGACTGTCGAAACTTATGAGCGTGGGGGTTTAATTAAAACCTTACGCCCGTAAGTTTAATCTTGACTTCAACGACTGCGTATGTTTTGTCTACAAACTACGCCCTTTGGGGTCATACTTGTATATCTCCCTTCTTTAATTCGATTCTGAGTTGCTCTTTCAGACTCTCCCGAGAGTACAGACTTATACGCCTCCTTATGATATTCTGCACGACCGCAAACCAGCTTACCTTAACCAGGTTGTAGTACCTTTACAATCTCTTACAAACAATAATATAGTTATTCCACCTTGATCAGACAAAGTTCTTCGTTTTGTCTTCGCAATTTAACTTTGGAATTCTCCTCCAGTTGATTGCTTCTCCAGCGCGTTGATTCAGTGGGCACTTTCTTCAAGCAACGTCTTTTCCATCATATCTGTATCTGTAAGTTGTATATAAAGCGCAAATACAAGTTTTCTTTTATAAACTTTCTTTCTCTCTATTATACTTTTTTAATGATGTATTCTTTTTTTCTATTACTCTTATCATATCCTCCTATCCAACCGATGTATTATTAAATGAACTAGGTATAAGGTTCTATCTTGTGTACATGGTCTAGCAGTAAGTAATAATAGTAAAAGAAAAAACCTGTTAACTGCGCAAAAATGAACCGAATAATTCGGCCGAATGTTCTGCTCGGTATATTTTTGACCCAATATTTTACGAATATTCGAATTCGGTTGAACCTATGTTCGGTGCATGTCTACTACTGATAAGGGGTCGTCCATTAATTACGTGAGGAGGCGTTTAGAGAGGGAAGGGGTCGAGCCGAATCTCACCAAATCTCACGTGAGGTGACGGGGGTCGCGGCAAATATAACGTAATTTTTTTCCTCAAGAAACAACGTAAAATTGCTAGAAAACTGGGTTAAATTAAGTAAAACATGTTTCTCCACTAAAGACCCGCATTCAAATACAGGCTGCCGGCAGGCCAGACCCGCAGGTACGTCCCTATGAAAGCAATACGATACTCAGTCTGAACGAAGGATGAGGACACAGGCGAAGATGACAGTTTAGTTTTGTTAATACAAGTGCATGACCTCAACGAAAACTTTAAAATCACTAACAGATTTATGACTGGAAAAATCTTTAAAATACACAGACCACCATATTTGCAAACATAATGAACAGGCGGCGCGGCGCGGTGAGAAATTAAATGCATGGGAAATGCGGCCGCAGTCACTGCCTTTGCGCTAATATGTTTGTACCTTAAGGCGGCTCCGTGAACACCCGCGAACAAACGCGAATGCAAGTGTTAATGGTTTTCGCGCCTAGTTTGCACCTTGCTTTCAGGTCCGACTGGATACGGCGGGAATTCGTGCGGTAAATTCGCGGCTTGAAGCTGAATAGAAGTTCTGGGGTGGTAGCACGTAAGTTGTTTCAGTCGACCTCTTCATACAAGTATTTCAAACAATTTTGTATGAAGTGGTAGATTGAAGCAACTTACGTACAACCACCCCAGATCTTCAGGCACAAACTGATGACAACTGTTCACTCATATAAAGATATTTTCAGTTTTTTGGACTGCAGGAGCCATTCAGTTGGCGGCTAAGGAGGTGTGGCGAAAACTTTCAGGCCACTGCCTGCTGTCGACCTGTGTGTGAAAGGTTGCCTTAAAATATGGCTAAATCCTACATAAAAATTTTTAGGCGAACGCCAGAAAGTAGCATAGAGGCCTCTCAATTGCTTAGCCGCCACCGGCCAGCCAAACGCACACCTCGACGATGCTGACCCGCGAAAGGCCGTTAGAATATATAACTACAGGAAGGGCTCTCGCCGAATTTTAGCGTAATGAAATTCCTGTTGAGTATGAGTGCTCACGTTTTGATAGTTGTGTGTCCACTATAAGCGAAAAAATCGAGTGGAATAGAGGATGGGCAAGTAGGAGTTTGAATTATCAGTTAACTATTACCCCGTTTACATGAGAGCTTGAAGCATACTTCAAGCCGGCTTCAAGCCACATGTAAACGGAGGAAGCTTCACTCAAGTCGATAACAAAAAATTACCTTCTCGACTTGAAAATTTTCCATGTAAACGCCGCTTCAAAGCTTGAGTACTTGAGTTTGACATTTGTGGTTTGCGCGCCATTCAGCTTTTTTGAAACGTGGAAATGTCAACTCAAGCTTATAATCATCAACTCAAGCTTTCAACATTTCAAGCGCAGTTGACCATATACGCGCTCGATTTCTTGAATTTTCAAGCTTTGGAGTAATCAAGCTGATCATGTAAACGTAGTATATAATTAAAACTAGGGGTTACGCCATTGTATTTTTATTATTAAATAATAGAGATATTTTAAAATCTGAAAAATCTCACGTGAGATTAGGGGGATGGGGAGGGGGTCAAACCAAATCTCACCAAGAGGGAGGGGGGTCGAAAAATCGCAAAAATCGCCACACGTAATTTATGGACGACCCCTAATAACTTATTTCTAATTAAAGAACTAATTTCGATTTAAAATCTGCAACCAAAATGAAAACCATATGGTGCACGGGTAAGCTCAGCGTTTAAACCACGAAAATTTCGATATTTGGGACAAACTTGTGACAATCCTAATACCAGAAACCAAATCCCCCACACATTGTCAATCTTTGTTTGAACGCATAAAATCTTGTGTTATATGGGCCGATATTAGTCATGGTTTCGAAAAAGAAATATGAAAACTTTTCGGATGTTCTTAAGTTTGTTTTTAACACCCCTAAAAAAACCCTAAACATTTTTGTTCCTTTTCGACCCTCCCCCTTAAATTTAAAAGGAAGCCCCCTAAGTAGGGCACATAGCGGCATAAGTTATATTTTATTAGAAGAGACAAATCATTCTTAGTTAAAGTTAAGGCGAAATTTCCCCAGCATCTGTTTTTGTTTAATTTTAGAACTTATGGAATCTGATCCGACAAATTGTTTATCAAACTCAAAAACTTAATCAAACTCGATTCTGGCTACAATTAAATTAATTAAACCGACATCCAGAAAAACACTCTGTGATGCCTAAACACCGTAACTATTACCCTTTTAAAATTCTGCCCACACACTTTCTCCCCCGCAACCCCTTGGTTATTAATTTTATTTCACGTGCACTTGAATAAAATTTTCTTTGATACTTGAGGCATGCAAATCCCTCTTAGAAGTTTTGGAAGAATGGCAAAATTATTAATTCACATACTCGAAATTCCACTAACTTAGCCGAAATAATTCCTTTGAGCATGTGTGCACGCATTTTATTATTGTATATAGATATCTGTTATATAAAAAAAATTGATAATGCTCTCACGTATCCTTAATATGCATGTTAGATAAAAATATTTACCCCATAAATCGTCCTTCAGTGCCAATATCTGACTTCCTTATGGCATACTGAAGCCCCTATAATCTGCCTAGTACATCGACAGTATGAAAAGATTCTCTACTCTCATCAAGAGCCTGATTAACGTTTGCTTTTTCATTTTGTGACTTTCAATATCGGCATTGAGAAAAGGGAAAGTCTATAAATTTTTCGCCTTAAGCCTTTTATTTTGTTACATTTATGAAAATTTATTATAATATGCGTTTTCATTTTTTTTTTTTCAATATTTTAAAGCTCTAGAGTAGTAATTGTGAATGAAGTAGTGTGGTTGGTGTGAGGTTGATTTAATTGAAAATTCATTAAGGAGCACAAAAGTCAAAGCTCTTAAATAAAATCCATACTACCTTTGACAGCAATAAACAACAGCCAAACGATAAACCAGCAATCATCCCTTCTGACTTTGAGAATCCTTTTAGATGAGCACTTGGAGCAAATTAGTTAACGCAGTTCTAGCGAAATGAGATTCTTTTATGTGTGATGTTATTTTCTGCCAGATTCACAAGAAAATCACTTAACCGCTTATTTAGATAATCTCTTAGCAATAGTCTAACTTAATATAAACTCAGCTTTACGTACGCCCCTCACAAACTACGATAATTAGCTGCTGTTCTTCTTATCAAAGACTATCATGAAACTTTATTGATTGAAAGTAGAAGCCACTCTTGTGTACCAACTTCGCGTCTCAGATAAGTACCCAAATATAGGCGATTTGTTTAGTATACAATCAAAATGTAAATGAGTAACAAAGGTATAAAAATTCACTTATTCCCACAACAATTGGGTGGGGAATACACACCGACACTCGGAAAAATTTTGCGTAATACCATGGTGGTTACTTCAAAAACAACTTATGCACCCACACGTCTTCTTCTGGCTTAATCACAGCATCACACTTTTTCGGAGACGTAAATATCAATGCCCCCCGCAATACATCCAAAACGGAGCGGTATGTAAAGAGTAAAATTTTTCGCACCTTTTTTGTGGGTGGGGGGATACTACATAGTACGTATATATGTGAATGGACAGTGCTACATTTAAACTAGTAATTGATAGACACACTCAATTAGCAGGAAAAATATTTTCATCAAAACTCTTCCCGTAAAACTGACTCACAACACTCCCGGCCGATAACAGGACCAACCGCATCCAAGTGTAGAGAAAAACACAAAGCGGAAAAGGAAAACCCCACAACGAATCGTCGAGTGTGCGTAGCTGTGACAATTGCGAAGCTCCAAAGGACGACTGTAATCAGACCAAAAAATCTCTTTTGCGAGCGGTAACGAGACGAAACTTAACAAATGGATTAACAGCCAGAAACAGCGACGCATTCCTAATTATGGACCAGAAATCATAAATTTAAATTAATCACGACGCCGATCGCTTCAGTCGTAGTCCAATCTCGGCGCAAGCCTGACAGAAAAAAATTAACTTAACAGCCGCAATGTTTGCCGAACAACATCCCACTAAGCACGTAAGTCCATTTGGATCACGATAACGAATTCAATTCATATACAGTATTATCTCAAAGCATAATAACTCCTTTGTACTGGAAGGCTTCTTTCTTTTACTCTTTTCTACACAATGGTCCTTCCGATATGTGCCGCATTTTAATAAAGTAATAAGTCCCAGCCGAAGTTGGGCCTGCTTTAATATTCCTAGAAAAATGCCAGAGTACTACGCACAGGACGCTCACTACGTCTGTGTTAATTACGAAGGGATCATCCCTTAATTATAATTTTAAAAGAAAATTCCCGATGAAAAGGTTAAAAAAATATTTTATTTACATGAAGTTCTTTAGCAGAAACATTGATTATTTCAGGGCAAAGCGTAGACACCTGCGACTTCCCATCCAACAAAAGAAAATTGTTAATTCCGAATACGATGGTGGTTTAAGGCACAAGCAGATTGGCGCGCGGCAGCGGATGACGAAAGCGGCCACGGTGACGGGAAAGACGTTTAAAATACACGGACCACCTTATGTGTCGTTCAATGTAAAAGTGGTGTAACTCCATTTTTGAAAATATTAGCGGTTGATTTGCTTTGGAGTCACATTTTGGCATATCTTTCGCTAGAAGACCAAAGCAACTCCAGAAGGACATTATACATAAGTGCAATTATAGTGCACTTCTGGAGTTGCTTTAGTGTTGTAGTGAAAGATATGACAAAACGTGACTCCAAAGCAAATCAACCTCTAATATTTTCAAATATTGAGTTACACCAGTTTTACAATGAACGATATGTGCTTTGCTTACCCAACGGCAGGCGGCGCACGGTGGGGCAGAAGGTTGAAAAGATTCTTTAAAATTAACCAATTTGAAATTTGGTATACGGAGGTTTTTGGGGTTGCTGATTACGAATTTATGGTCCATTTTTTCATAAACAAGATGGCGGATTCAAAATAGCGACCGGAAGTAATGAAATATCCTTCTATTGCCACTGCCACTTTGACCCTAAAACCCCGTAGATGAAGATACGCTGGCTTTCGCGGACGACCTTATTATTGTATATACAGGACAGGGTCGAAGCTTGACGTAATCCAGACTTCGATAAAATAGAGCGATATGCCGATTGGAAATTGAAAATCAATCATGGAAAATGCGAAACAATCCTCTTTAGGACTCCGCTTAATAAAGCTCCAAGCGATGTTAAGAGGAACTGGCGATCGTTTTATATTCGGAGCCATGCGGGACAAACGCTAGAGAAGAAAACCGAGGTTAAGAACCTAGGGATTTTGCTGGATCAGTACATGTACTACGAGAGTCATATACGTGCTGCTATAGCCAAAACCCGTAAGGCCTTCCAAATTACGAAGAGGCTCTTTTTTAATAAACACCTTAACTCACAGGTAAAGGTGAATTGCTACTAGACCTTAGTCAGACCGCTACTCACCTACGGCTGCCCCGTATAGTGGAACATATCCCCATCATATATGAAGAAGTTGAAGGTGTTCGAAAGACAATGCCTAAGGGCATGCTTAAGCATGTATAGAACGCCTGAGTCAAACTTCAAAAATGCCAATGACATCTTGTACGGAAAAGCAACAACCATGGGGATAGACAATTTCATAATCAGATTGATCCGAAATTATGTTATGAAATCATTTTTGGGCTTACTACCCCAGATCAAGCTACTATGATACGACAAGAGGGACAGGATATGTACCTCCCGAAGCATTCCCATGGCTAGATGAATTAATACTGATACAAGTCAGGGAGGCAGTTCCTTTAATATACCACGTTTATCGTCGGGCACGGGATAAACATGTCTTATGCCGCGTACACACCGGGCCAACGAAGGCCAACGAATGGGATTCGCTGACGTTCGTTGGTTCTGTGTGGACGGTTTAGCGAAAGCCAAAGAAGATTCGTTGGCGTTCGCTTGCAACCAGTAGCGTGGCGGTAACATCAAAGGAAACAAGCCATTTGAGCGAATGTGGTGTGGACGGGCATCGAAGTTTAACCAACGATTGACACGCTCGAAGGCCGAAATTTTAAGAATTGAAGGTAAACCGAATACCCGTCCCAACGAACGTTTGTTAAACCAACAAATGCTTATGGACGTATCACCGAACGCGAACGAACGTTCGGTAGCCAACGTTGAATGTCGTTGTTGGCCTTCGTTGGGCCGGTGTGTACCCAGCATCACACGAACGAGCCGATGGACTGAATGCAGAGCTCCTGCGATTCAGCAAGCGAGTCGGCCCTTCAGATAGGGAAGAGGCCTGCAGGGCCAGTGCGAAGTCTGGTGGCTGGAGGAATAAAATGAATAAAGCGTGTTAATGTGCGAATGAGTGTATGCATGGTGTGAATGCAGGCCTTAGCCTATGTAGGGTTAGAATACCAATAGGGGAATTAAGGATAGAAATAGAATTTCCATTGTAATAAGTTTAGTTTTAAGATGGATAATTAGTTTTAAGGTTAGGTTTAGTCGATTAGGGTAGTGTGCGCTGTCGGGTGAGAGGTATCAGTTTCTATAGCCTGGGACTCTGATGGCTGTCGCCCGACTAGACTAGCTCGAAGGGTTTAAAAGCGTAGGTTAGATTAGGTAGTTTGTAAGTCTTATTATTTAAGTTAAATTTTATAAAATAGGTTAAGTTTTTCTTTTATTCAATTTTAGAGTTAAGCTTTGTAGTAATGAAATAAATAACGAGGCCCAAAGGCAAAATTAATTAATTTATTAAGTTAAATAAGTCTTATTATAATGAATAAATAAATATGCTTTAAAAAACCCCCCGTAGATGAAGCGAAGAAAATCAGTATACTTTATAATCCCTTATAAGAACCCTAAAAGGAAGCTTTCTGCCACATTCATTTTAGCCTGTACCCAATCATTTCCGCTATCTTGCTTTTTTCGACTTAATTTGCTTGTACTGTTTCCGAACTCAACAAAGATAAAGCACATTCCGAAAAAAGTTATGCAGCAGAAAAGAGGGAGTCTTAAAACGGGGGTATGGGGGGCGGAGCCCCCTAAATTGTAACAGGTAACTTTAGTTGGGATATGTGGAAACCTTAAAAGGGGGTATGGGGATGGGGGCAGAGCCCCCTTTCCACAAAAGGCTTACTTGACTTTTCAATTGCACCTTTTGTTTTAGAAGAACATATAGGATGATTTGTAATTTCACGTTCGAAACCAGTGCTTGTTTCATGACTTTGTTGGTTCCTTGCGCATGTATACCAATGCTAAGATTGGTCTGGGGAGTTCCTAATTTTAAAGAAAATTATCAAAAAATAAATTTATTGACGACTTACTGTTTTTTTTTTAATTTTCATATATGTATGTATATTCTGATACGTTTATTTAAAAAATAATGTGATATTTAAATTAAGCTACTACATGAATCCTACTTCAATTTTTTTATTTTAGCGCAATTACAAATATCTTTACACGTTATAACCGTTATAACTGTAATTTCATAAGTTTTCTCAGCAAAGTTGTTTAAGTTTCAAGTGAAAAGTGTTTATTAGAAAGCTATTTGTTGGAAAGTTATATTGCGAATTTAAAATAATAAAAGTGAAATAAATAATAATTTCAAGGTAAGTAGAAAAATTCTAATTGCACTTTTTAAAATTTAATGTTTATTTAAATATAAATATTTTTTTTTATTTTGCCTCCATTTAGAGTAATCAACGGAAAAATAAAATGAAAGTATATGAGTTTTTGACTTTAATTAATAACAGAGAAGAATTAATTAAATTTTTAATTAATTTAAATGTACTAAATGATGTGTTGAAATGTCCCAAGTGTGGCCAACTAGTCAAAATAAATTTCAATACACTATATTTTAAATGTAGTTTTAAATATTATGCAAAAATGCACATAAAAAACAATCCGTAAAATGTGCACCTTTTCACAAACATGTAAAAAAACACATGGTTTGACAAAAGCAAATTGTCAATAGGCAAAGTAAGTATGTTTGTTGCACATTTAGGGCCTGTGCGAATACTGGCTAAATTGCGGCTAAACTAAATTATTGGAAAGGTCGGTATTGCAGTGCGATTTAGTCTTTTCACGAGGTGGCTAAAGTTGACAGTTACTGACTAAATTTTTTTTAATGATATTTAATGTTTATATGCAGAATACTCAATACCCCTTACATAAGTAAATAAAAAATAAAAGCTCCGAATATGTTCGTAATTTCTTTATTTTTAGATTTTTACACTACATACATTAAATACATAATGTTCGACGGGGAGATACCATAAATATCAAATTTAGGCAATTCAGTGATATGAGTAGTGTGAGTATATGATTAATTTCTTATTATTTTCATTTATGTGTTCTAATATCTATTGGAGCTACTCGATATATATTTAAATTAAATTAAAACTAAGAAACGATACTCAAATGTTATTCTGTCAAAATAAAATTTAGTTACTTGAGAATTCGCACACCTCTAACGAACTAAATTGAGCATTGGAAATTTTGTGGAACGATTTAGTATTTCGTGGAAAAATTTAGTCATTTAGCCAGTATTCGCACAGGCCCTTAGTAATGATAAAGCCGCCACGCCATCATTTTTTAAAAAAAGAATTAAATTTAAATATTACTATAGTGGATTGGCAGAGCTTTTGTCGCGAGGTAATTTAATAATTTTTTCCATTACTATTTTTATGTATTTTTGATAATTTGTAATTATATTGAATAATCATTCTAATTAGACATGCATTTTTTGGGTGAAGTCCCAATTTCAAAAAATTGGCGGAGAAGGAATAACTGTAGAATTTTTATAGTTCCCGTCCTCAATCGAAAAACGAAAACTTTGCTGGAAATAATAAAAAGTTTTATTCTTCCTGGAACAATCATCATTTAAGATATGTGGAGGGCGTACAACACATTAGAGAATGAAGATTTTACACATTAAACTACATATATGAATTAATATTTAAAAGAAAATTTAATACTAACGAAGGTATCAAATTTTTTAATTTGATAAGCGAATTGTATCCACCAGTAAAATACTAAAACCTCCCCAACCTACAAAAACGCCCTTTTCACGACAACCAATCAGTCCTTTTCAGGACTACCAAATTATTAATTAAAAAGTAAATTCAATTTGCATTTGCATTATAATATTTCATTACATACATTTATGCTACATTTTAATATGAATGTTTTTTCTGAGGTTTCTTTCTACCTCTAACCAAAGTCTAGAAATTAACAAGTCTTTCATCTTCATATGGTTAATGAGTGAAAGACGAACAGCTATATGCATAAGTTCTTCAAATGACGATGTCAGGCTATCAGAGAGAGAATGCAATATTTTTATAAGCGCTAGCATACAACTACCCAACAGAAAATTTTATGAGTTTCTATAGGGATAATGTTGATGTGTTGGTGCATATTTGCTCGTTTGTTTTGATGACTTCAATTTTGACAGCTGATTAAATTTTCTTTCCTTTTCTGTTCTGCATAATTTACCGTAAAGACAGAATCTGGCTTTGTCTCGCTGAATTCACGAAGTATGCGTTGAGTTTTGCTCAGCAGTGATGTTCATATATGCACGCACACAACCAACCGGGTGAAAATTTTGTATGAAGATGAAAGACTTGTTATTACTAGACTTTGCCTCTAACTAAATGTTAACTCACGAAACTTTTGTCAAAAAAATAGTGTTTTTCTCCAAAAATATCCAGGAAGCACCCCTTAAAATATTAACCACGTAGTTCAACAGAGGATTTATTGAACTTCTGATGACCAATACAAGTTGGCGAATTAGGGGATATGAGTATTTTAAATCTTTGAAACGGCGATATCTCACGAATGAAGACTCGTAGGTACGGGAAAATGAATAATATCATTTTTTGTAAATAATCGCATGATCTGATCTTGCAAACAATATTTTATGATAGGATTTGCCGTTTAAGAGATATTAGGAAAAAACGGATTCTTCTGTTTTTACGAAACTTTTTGTTAGCATATTCTTCTCACTAAAAACTCGTTTTTTTAAGTTTTGTGAGTTAACATTTAGAAAATAGTGAAATAAATAGTAAAGCCAACCGTAATTTAAAATATACTTTTTGTTTTTCTAAAATTAGGAGCTCCCCAGGCGAATCTTAGTATTGGTATACATGCGCAAGGAATCAGCAAAATCGTGAAGTTAGTAGATACTGGTGCTGAACGTTCTACAAATCATCGTATATGTTCTTCTAAAACAAAAGGTGCATTTGAAAAGTCAAGTACGCTTTTTTGGAATGCGGGCTCTGCTCAGTGCAACCCAAAAATTCACAATTTGGCGCCCTAAAAAAATCCAATAAATACATTTCAACTTGAGGCGAACATTGGCAACATTGCAAAACGACACTACTGATTTGATCCTGAAGAGGGGCTTTGCTGCTCTCCGCTTTCGTGTTTCGTCGTTACATGTTTTAGCATACCACCGCCCGGCACTGGCAATACAAAAATCAATGTTACAATTCACTATAACGCTTCTTTATACACTGGTAAGTAGTGATGAGCAAAAATGGTCTTGTTCTTGCAGTCTTGTCTTGCTCTTGCACATTTAGCAAGAACAAGAACTTCTTCTTTCTTTTTCTTTACGCTCCTTTAATCCCTGGGCGGAAGAAAGAACAAGACTTAGTGTGCAAGAACAAGACCCAGAGCAAGACTTTAGCAAGAATCTTGCAAAAGTTTCACCTAAATTCATTCTTTTAAAAACCAAAAATATAAAATTGATTATGATGTTCAAGTAATTATGACATAAATACATGTGTGTAAATTTACTTTTTAGTATGATATTTGTAAAAGCATTTGTACATAAATACATAAGCTGCGTTCTTTTTACCCCGTGATCCAGATCAGATCAGCGGACCATAAAAGAACGGAGTTGGACCATGGAAGAAATTTAGTTTTTTTCAGTTGTAGTTCTGATTTTTGAAGTATTCTCCCGCAATTTATATCAGTCTCTAAAACTTATTAAAAATATTTCTGATTTAAAAAGAATTTATAAAAATGTCAATCATTTTTCCAAATAAATTTATGAAATTTTGCAGAGCTACCAACCCTTAAAATTAAAGAAAACAGAACAAAATTATAAAAGATTTGGATTAGATTTTCCAATGAGGTGTGTCTTGGATATGGTTGTTACACAAGCTATTTTCGTATCACAGATTTTGATCCAAATCTTTTTTGGATCAAGTTGTTGTTGTTGGTCTGCGTGAAAGTTAATGATCTGAGTGGGATCACGGTGTAAAAAGAACGCAGCTAATACTTTACAAGCATTGTGCGCAAACTAGTGATGAGCGAAAATAATCTTGCTCTTGCAGTCTTGTCTTGTTCTTGCAAGAACAAAAACAAGACAAGAACAAGACTTTATTAGTCTTGTCTTGTTCTTCGTGTGCTCATCACTACTTGTAAGTATTACAACGTTTGTGGCATTACTGAGTTGAGTCGACTTAGTTGAGTTGATATTTTGCAAATCGTCATAAATGTCGCTCATCACAATTTACGTGTCTATTAGGAAAGAGCCAGCCAGCAGCTCAATGTTATATCATTAACCTCAGAATATTCCCCATGTTGAGAAGAATGGTATAGAGTTCTGAGTTGTCCGATTGTGCTCTCATATTTTGTTTTCAATGACGCTTTTCAATCTGTCCCTAAATGGGTGAGCATTTTAGACTTGCAACAATTTCATCAGCCCGCGTTACTGTCGGGACAACTGCCAACGTTTGCCTGAAATCTACGACAATAAAACAGTTACTCCCCAAAATAATTGGTTTTTACTTCTTAAATATTACATTGATCTGTTAACGGCTTCAATAGATACTTTATTTGCCATTCATCCCATTCCCAGACAAACTTTAGCTTTGTGCCTGTTTGTAGATTTGTTGCACGCAGGATTTTGCATATCTATCAGCACCTTAACCATAGAATGGCTGTTTTTCCTTAGGTGAGTAAAGTTGCCGTAATTTCTGCTAATGACCCTGCTACGATAACCTTTTTATCTGTAAGTATTTCGGGAAATATGAGATTAATTAAGAAAGTCATGATGCGTCTTGGCGGGCAATGTAAGAAAGCGTGGCACACTTTACCTATATTCTTATTTGATTAACACCCAAATTTTTTTGCCGCCCCACGCTTTTTACATTTCGAAAGGTAGGTTGTTTTGCAATAACAACTTTACATTTAAAATTATTTTTTACTTCTTAGTTAATTTTAAACTAAAAATATATATTTTTTCTTACTTTTTAGTTTGTAGTGACCGCTATATTATACATAAAATGACTTCACACAGCTTACTGTACTATACTCATCATACACTTTCTTTTGGTATAGAATTTTTCAAACTCCGTGACACAAAAAATTTGAGCAGTTCTGCGCACCTCGTTGCCAAATTTTATATATAATGTTCTATCATTTCCCCTCTTTTTAGTTAAAACGGCAACAAACACTGAAAAACTCAACAAAATAATTTGGGAAGGGATGCGCATGCCGAATGAATAAAGTTAATTTATCTTTCTATGTGTTGAGCAGAGCTTTTAAATACATGTAAAGCCCCTGCTCAACAAAGGCAGTTTATTCAACATAATAAGCATAATTTTACTTTAATTATGCGAAATATTTCTCATTTCTAAATTTAAAATAATTTAAAAAAAAAATGCTGAAAAAAATTCCTTTGAATAAATGAGCGTTTTCGTTCATAAACCGACAGTTCCCCGCAGTCGCAAGCAACACAACCTCCCCGGGCAGAAGCGCGTATGCGACTGGCAGAAACGTCAACAATCTAGTAATCAAAGTGATAAAAACACAAATTTCGTATTTTTTAGTAGAAATTACTACAAATTATTTCTGTAGCATATGTGTAAAATATAATAACCTTAAAATAAAAAAAATATTTAAAAAGAGGCGTTTTTCATTCATAATTTGTAATTTTTTTAAATAATCATTGAAGTCCCAGAATAATACACCTCCCTTTAGCAATACGCTTTTCTTGAGCTTTTAAACTTTTTTAAGAGCTTAGCTGGGGAACATGCGCGGGATGTCACGAGGTTTGAAAACAACTATACCCACACCAAGAGTGTTGTAAAGAAAAAGCTGTGTTGGCTGCCATTTTGAATTTCCCAGCGGGAAAACTAGCGAGGGGTTACTCAGGTAACCCAAGAATTCTTCAATGATTTGTGTAACCGCCTACATGGTAATCTTAAAATTCAACTGCAAATTTAGGGAAATGGAGGTGTTTACATTGTAATGGCTAGGTAAGCGACTAGGTAATGACTTGTGAAATCTCAGCAGGAAAATCAGTAATTACTGAACACAGTAATAGGTGTTTTCTTGCAAGAATCAGTATGGTTATCCTCACGTATTACAATGTAATGCAAAAAGTAGTAAATCAACCTTTAAATCGATATTTCGAACATTTATTCTTTTATTTTCTCTCTGTTTTGTTTGCCCATTTGACACATTTCCTTTGGAGCTTGTTTGATCTTGTTTTCAATTGTGTTCAGGATTTCGTCATTCTACGTCATTCGTCGATTACCGTCCTAGGACATCACAATGGAAATGTAATCGATTCCGTAACGCAAAAAGTAATGCAAAGAATTTTTCGGATGGATTACAACTTCGATGCCGCAACCATTACTTCCCAGTAGGAAATAGTGCAAGCGCTTATGGGGTAATCAGAGAATTCATGCATGAAAAATCAAATAAAGTAAGTTCTTCTATTTGTAATAACTAAGAAGCGAATAGGTAATAACTACACTTTAGTCGGGCGAGAATGAAACATGTCAGAACGTGCTGAAGGTACCTTTTACAAATGTAATGTCTGGTAAGTGTACTTACCACCCTTGGACATCTACGTGTAAAAGTAATCGATTCTGTAATTGGTAATGTAACCTATTGACATTACAAATCGACACTACTCAATCGATTCGGTAATGCTTACATTTCCTACTGGGTTTTCCTGCTGGGATACTTTCGTTGGAAATGTGATGTGCTTTTATTATTCTTTGTCTTTGTCTTGTCAAATCCTCTCTTCTTGAGTTTAGTCTGTCCTCAAAGTTCGTTCGAAGTGGGTCGTGACCAAGTGCTGTCATAAAGATATCTTGCTAGTAAAATTCTCACCAAATGTAACAGAAATGCAATGGTAATTTCCGATAGCAATTTTTTTAATGCCAAAGGGGTAGCCAGAAATTTGTTCTGCATGCCTTACATGGTAATCTATGTATTCACCTAATACATTTCACCTCTGAAATAAGTCCTCGTTTGTAATGCCTACTGTAAGTACTTACCGCCCTAGGACATCCCTAAGTAAAAGTAAGCTATTATTTCATCACAAAGGTAATGGGTCCATCTCATTACCACCTCGCTTACCTAGCCATTACATTTCCCGCTGGGTTGGAATAAGCCCAGCGGGAAATGTAATGGCTAGGTAAGCGAAGAGAGGCTTCGACAAGACAAAGAATAATAAAAGCACATCACATTTCCAACGAAAGTATTTCACAATTACCATGAATTTTTGAATTGCCATGTAAGCGGTTACACAAATCATTAATGAATTCTTGGTTTACCTGAGTAACCCCTCGCTAGTTTTCCCGCTGGGAACCCCACACAGCATATTCTAGTTGTCATACCCTTTCATTTGATACCCATGTCGAGGTCGGCGAGCTCTGTCCGCCTTCTTAGAACCATCATTTAATTTATTTACCAAATGGTCAGATTGCATTGCCACGCGAACTACATGTGTATGTGCAGAATTTGAAGTTAATTGGTTATATGGAAGTGGGTCAAAATCAAGTAGAAAGATTTATCTCCATACATACATGCATGCATACATGTGAAGCTAATATAAACGGTATACAATAATAAAAATAATAATAATTTATTTTTGGACAGTACACAAGATTCACATCTTTTAGAGTACATACAGGAATTACAACAACAGAAAGGATTTATAAAAAAAAACTTAAAATTAAATTTAAAAATTACAATTAAATTAAATTATTAAATATTAACGATTGGTAGAGGAAACATTATCAAGTAAAATAGGCGGGAAACCATCCAGGGACAGCGAGCAACGACTAAGGAAAAGTACTTGTGATTTAATTGGATTTAGTTTAAGGAAATTACTAGAACTCCACTCATTAATTTGAGATAGGGTTCTATTGAGTTTAGATACACAGTACTCAATCTGACGAGGAGGACACGAGATATATAGATGAAGGTCATCAGCATAGAGATGAAAAGAGCAGTGACGGATAACAGATGGAAGATCATTAATTTAAAGGGAGAAAAACAAAGGACCAAGAACCGAACCCTGAGGCACACCTGCAGGTACTCTAAGGAAAGAGGGTATCGCATTATTGTGCCGAACACACTGAAACCTATTAAAGAAGAGAAGAAAAGAGACGAACAGAAGAAGAAGAGAAGTGATACCGTTGACTAAGTTTATGAAGGAGATGCGAGTGAACCACAGAGTCAAACGCCTTGGAGAAATCAAGAAGAACTAGTACTGCAATATCACCTCGATCAAGACCGGAACGAAAATCAGTCGTTACCTTCAGTATAGCAGTTTCGCAACTGTGGAGTTTACGGAAGCCAGATTGGAGATTAGAAACGAAATTATAAGAATCAAGATATCGAATGACTTGAGTAAATACAATTTTCTTAAAGACTTTAGCAAGAAAGGGAAGAATACTAATAGGGCGAAAATCAGACAAATCAGCAGGGAAGGGCTTTTTAGGTACGGGAGTCACTAAGGCTTTTTTCCATAGTAAAGGGACTTGGGAGGTTGTCAGGCAATAATTAAGAATATGCGTGATAATTTCAACAATTAAAGGGGAGAGAATCTTAAGAAAGCGAGGATCAATTCCATCATAGCCAACGCTGTTGGACGAAATGGAAAGCAGTATTTCAAGTACTTCAAGTGAGTCAACACAACGAAAATTAAAACCATCAAAACATAGAGCACTGGAGAATGGGGAACAGGAAAAGGAAGACAATGAGGAATTGGGAGGGGATTGAATGAAGGATGCATTGAGTGAGTTTACATCTATATCATAAGAGTTAAGCTCAGAGGTACAATAGTACGCTGAAATTAGGAAAAATTAAAGAAATTTTTGCCACAGCTATGAGGCCGGTGCCAAGTGAATTGCTTTCGGCAACATGGAATACGTTTCGGCGTTTTGCCTATTCGGATGGGCATCTGTATTTTACTTACATATCTGGGGTAGTATGTTATATTATTTACTATGTATTATATATTATCTATTTCGTACTAACAATGTACTGCATATTATATACTATGTTCTGAAAAAATTAGATATAGAAGGCTTTGGTTAATACAGTTCCCTCAGAAGCTGAGCTAAACGCAACTTCTTCTGAACCGAAAAACGAGAATTGACTTGTCGAACATAGAGAAATTTTCTGTCATATTCTCTTTGTTTCCTTGGTTTCGTTTTCTGGTAATCTGTTCTGGCATCGAGCAACATTAAATTTTCTCTTAAAATTTTGCTTCGAAATTTTGTTTTTGACTCTTCTTAAAATATGAATTTTCGTTTATTGTATGAGTCAAGAAAAAAGAGATCGAAGATAGGTGATTTCTCTTTATATATTGTTGATTCTAATTGGAAAACAGAGGGTTGTGTTTTGTGTTGAATATAAGCTGAAACATTCTTAATTTAACCCTAGATAGCTAATGTTCGTCAAAATGACGAACATCCAATAAATATCTCCCTCTCCCTTTCTAATTATGTGACCTACGCACGTGCGATTTAGTAACAAAAACTAAATTAAATATTATTTTTTTCTATTATTATCTTTTACTTATATCCTATATGTCCTACTAATACAAAAAAACTGATGAAAAATCACAAAATTAAACTAAAATTCACATTTAAAAATTAGTCGTAAAAAAGTCGAATGGTTAGCTTTTATGATGACTTCAGGAACGTTAGCTATCTAGGGTTAATAAAATTGTTAAACTACATCAAAATTTCTATTTAACAATGACATGTATTTGTTTATTCATCAACCTAAACTTACAACGCGTTTTTGCATACAAAACGAATAGCAGTCGAAGGCGCGGTGTGCAAACATGGCGTTGCACGGAGCGTGGTGCCCGGGGCGCGGTGGCCGGCGCGTGGTGTCCGGCGCGCGCGGTTTTCCTTGCAATGAAAAATCGCTATAACTTTGTTGAGAAAAGTGGCACGTGAGTTTTTTCAACAGATTATGATTCTGCATTTAATTTTCTATTGAAACATATTTTTTAGCTAGCGAAGAACACCTTTTTTTTTTTCATTTTACATCTTATTTTGTTATTAACAATTATGAAATATTCACTTTTTCTATACTTTTTTCAATTATACCTAAAATTCAATCTCTCATCTAAGCAACGACGTTGTGATGAGCAAACAATATTAATTCTGCTGGTTACAAAAAATTTTCAAAATAAAAATGCTCTCAAAATTAATTTGTTTACAGCTTTGTTAATTTTTTTTTACAAAACTATTTCGTGGCATGATTGTGTGCATAATAAGCTACCGATTAAGGCCGTTTGCCAAAATACCATTTCGAATTTTTCTCATTTCCCAGGGCACTTCGATACCCCAAAGTGTGCCAAAATACCAATTCACACATTTCAATGACAATTAAAAACTTTTAAGTAAAAATGGACGGAGAAACAACATTTGTAGAAAATTTATTTAAATTTTATTATGTTAGATTCGATTGTTAGATTTATTCTCTCTTATAAATAAATAAGCGTTATCCCTGGTTGGAATATTTTTTTAGTTTCTTCCTGCAAAACTAAAAACATTGTATTAAAATGATGTCTCCTTGCGAGTGTTTAAAACAAAAAAAAAAATAATAATAATAATTGGTTTTCAGTTACGTTTTGTTTTCATTCTTTGGTGTAATTAAATATTAACTTTTTTAAATTAATTAACTGTAAATCTATTTCCACTTGATATTAAAATAATCAGACAATCATATTTGTTTTTGTTTGCATATTTTTCTTGAAACATTTGTAAAGCCCATCTCCGTTTAGCTAAGGAACAATCTTATTATTTTAAGCCGTTCTTGCATTTCCATTTTTCCTTTATTGTTATTACTTGTTTGCTTTTTTAAATTTATTTAACGGCTGACTCGATTAAAGTAAAAACTGAAATGTTTATAATAATTGACACATTTCCATAGACGCAAACCGTCGAAAATCAAATTTACCAATTGAAATGGGTTTTCCATACAAACTGACATTTGAATTGCTATTTTGGCACAGACCCTAAGCATAAATTCATTATAAATTATGAATCTTCGGTGTTTAGTGATACATTTGAGAAATTTTTACTCATACAAGTTGTTATTGGCGGCTTAACAGCACGGATCATGTGTAATTTCATCTTTTATGTAGAATGTTTACTTGGTGAGCGGCCACTTCTAACTTTTCGCGCTGTAGTAATTTCTGGTTGTCCGAATCAATTTTTATTATATAGGGGCTTGTTCTGCAATCCGTTTCACGTGAAAGAAACACTTCACTTGCATTTCACTTCATGGAACAAGTGGAACTGAAACTGTCAATCGATATAAAAATGAAAATTTCAATCGTTATAAAAATAAAATAGTAGTATTTTTGGAGTAATTTGTTAAAAGATCAATAGTTTTAACATGACATGTGCAGAATTGTGGTTTAGCAGTAGTAATAGGAATAGTGATAGCAGGGATGACTTGGAAATAATATTCTTACGACGTCGCCAAATAAGAGACAAAGCATTTACAGTTCATATACACTGACTCAAAAATGTGTTGCAATGTTTTGGAAATTAAATTGTTTGTCTTAAACTTATCACACAAAGATCGGAAGACGTATGGCTGGGATAATGTAGTTTTTACTAAAAACTACATTATCCCAGTCATCCTGCGCCCATTCTTTCTTATTACACCAAGAAAGGACAAGGACAAATAATTTAATTTCCAAAATATTGCAACACATTTTTGAGTGTAACTTATACGAATAGCAGTTTACCTTCTGCCATTCGGTATCTTTCCTAGTTGGGGGCCCAAGACTTTTTAAGCGCACTGTAGTCTCTTTCCAGTCTTTCCATATTTCCGCGTATCGTTCTTTGGCCATAAAATTTTCGGAATACTACTGCCCTTTTGCTACATGTTTGTGCTTTTCCATTTCACCCAAAAGCATATCAAACTGTTTCCTTTTCAGTATACAAAACAAATAATTATCAAAAAATTGAAAATTTGAGTAAATAATGTTATAAATATGGAATACTCACTTCTTTGCTGCCATTTCGTACATAACTGCCGAAATACAACTTCGTAATAGAGTACTCCCCTTTGAAAAATTAGGTGAAACCTTTAATCACTTCACAACGAATGTATTCACCTCAGGCGATTGCCAGAATAGCACTTTTGGTATGTGCACAATTTTTCACGTGAAACGAATTGGAGAATAAGCCCCATAAACTAACTGAGACCCGGGGCGCCTATGCTGCACCCATAAGCCAATAGCAGTAATCAGGTGAAGCTTTTAAATATACCGTAGGGGAGTTTTAAAAAGGTAATTTTTTGGTATTTTTGATTCCAAATAACAAAATGTGAAACTTTTAGGGATCTGACATTTTGATCGCGACAATAAAATCCATCCATTGATGACATATCATTTTTCGAGATATGCATTTTCATACACAGATGCAGTGTCGCAATGAACTGCTTATTTTCTGTATTTTGGATAGCTAGGACCCGGTGAGCCTCGCTGCAGCTAACGTTTAAAATCAATTCAAAGCTTCTAAATTCAACGTTTATCAACCAATAATGAAAAACCAATTATTCCTATAAAATTTGGAATCATTAGATTCAAAATACATTTATTTGAACTATGACCAAAATTGCCTGTGTATTATAATAAAACAATGAACGTTAAAATATTTAAAATTAATGCAAATAGCCGCATCCAGGATTCGTAATTCGAGGGCCATTTTCTATAGCTTTTTTTAATTTAAATCTAGAAGTCTGCAATATCCAAATTTTTCGAGAACAATAAAAGTAAATTGAAAAATGAAACAAATTTTTTATA
Organism: Thereva unica; assembly: GCA_949987705.1. Lineage (NCBI taxonomy): Eukaryota > Metazoa > Arthropoda > Insecta > Diptera > Therevidae > Thereva > Thereva unica. The sequence goes on from OX465284.1 coordinate 67,291,820, forward strand.
GTTGGAAAAAGCCATGCCAAAAAACCACCTTTTATTACCATTTATATAATGTATGACCAAATTACCTATTTATTCTCTAAAAACCACGAACGTTAAACCATTTAAATAAACCCAACACTTCAAAATACAACATGCAACTCTTCAACAACTTTTCATATAGATCAACCAAAAACAAATTAATCCTATAAAAGTGAGATATTATATTCAATATTCATTTATATAATGTATGACCAAATTACCTATTTATTCTCTAAAAAGAATATAAACTTTTATTAAATAGTAGTTTAGAGTGGAAAAATAATGAAATAAAAAACTTGCAGTAAAAAAACTTTTCTTTTTTGCGGCAAAAAAACTTGTCTTTTTTGCGGTGGAGTTTTTTGTACATAAAATTGGAAAACTAAAACTTTAAATAATAGTGCATAATAGTAACTCTTAACGAAGAAAAAGAGCTTCGAAAAAATGTCCTACGAGGTCGAGGAGCTGTAGACGAAGGATTTTACGAAAACGCCTTTTTTTACAAAAATCGAAATTTCACCCATATTTGCAAAATTTCGAGCCAAAAAAATTAGTTTTCAGATTGTCAAAAGCATCATTTTTACCAAGTAAAAGTTTCTAGGTCGCATCAATAAAAAGCAAAAAATAAATGAAAAAGACGCGATTTTTAACGGTTTTTAGCATTTTTCTCCATGTATAGGACACTAACAAATATTTTGTACCACATCAATTGAAAGATAATTTTAACTTTTTCGGATCCGAGCTCAACTTTTTGTTTTATTGGCGAAACCCCGTTTTTTTACTTTTGCGAATTTTTTAGGTTAAGCTCACCAATGCAATTCCGTAAAAAACACTATTTTTCTTCAAATTAAGTGTTTTACACGCCCATATTTTTTTTTTCCTGCCTTCAATTGTCTGGAGAATTTCCGTAGATTGATAGGCCTAGTAGGTGTAGAGGGTGTATGCGAGGTATGCAGGGTTTTTTTTAGATTTTAAGCCAATTTCTTTTTTTGAGATTATGTGTACAGATAAAAATTTTATATTGTAGTCGCTGATAGCCAATATCATAACGAACAGCCTCAATTTTTTTGCTTTTCCGGACCTAAACATGCCGAGATATGCGCATCTGCTTATGTATACATATTTAGAAAGAACGACCAAAATGATAAAATTTTCACAAAATGGTCGAGGTCTAACGTTGGTTGCAAGAGCTAGAAAATGCTCATTTCGTATAGAATACGATGTAACTAACATGTTCCAAACGAATTTTTTTAGACTGCAAACAATTCCTTATGTTTTGCTTATCTGACTCCACTATATGTTATTTAGTTAAAGGCTTCGATACTTTTACTTTTATCGTTCACCTTGCGTATTGCTTCCCTTATCCTGAACCTTACGATCTGCTATTTACCTGACCACGTAATAAATTAATTTTAAAGTAACTTTTTTTTTTATGTGAAAGACTAGAGTCTCAGGGAAGATCCTTTATACTGTCGACAATCTATTTTCTTCATATAGGGTGCAATGTCGAACAGCAGCTCTAGTCGGGGAAGGAAGGAACTGCCACAACCTACCCGCGATATTTTTCAGTCCACCTACTTCCAACCATTACTATTGCGACTTTGGTATCGAGGCATCGAGAAACAGCTCGCTGGAGTGTTATGCCTCCTGAAACGAGTTGAATCTCATCAAGCAACCGATGACATGCGCTTTGGCGGAGCGGGGAAGGGCTAAGGAAGGCTATGACAAGAGGAATCAGGGATGTAAAGAGCGAAGAAGAAAGAAGGAAAGTTATGTAGGTGGGAAATTGGTAAAGGCGAAGGACCGTGTGGCTTGGCCGGGAATTGAACCCGGGACCTCTCGGATAGTAGCTAGACGCCTTATTCCCTAGGCTACCGAGGCCCCCATATTGATTATATTCAAAAATTAGCATACCAATAAGTGAATATGGCGTCGAGAGAAGATTAACGACGGTTTTAAAACGAAGAAACATAACATCTACTTGCGTGAACGTGTCGGTTTCAGTCGACGTCGAGTTCTCCGTGAAGAAAACCTGTGCTGACAAAACCACCCCGAAAACATTTCCTAGCATTGTAGAGGAGAAAGCCCTTCAAAAAGTGGTGTTAACTTTTTATTATTTTTGTTATTTCTTTCGAGGAAAGGGAGATGCCAAAAAAAGGATGGACATTGGTACCACCTCCAAAAGCTATGTGTAATATGTCGTTGGATAGGTTTTTTTGAGCTTAATATAAGTGACTATGGCGCCTAGTTCGAAATCTTTGGCCGTTTTGAGTAATACGGTCAGAACTGTACAAAGGCAGAGTTTTACATATCACCCTGTATTTTTATAATCCTATAACATATTTCCATGAGTAAGGTAGATGGTAAAACTGATGGTTCTTTCTTTCGAGAACGTAGTTCGAGTTTACATCCAAAGAAACCCTGATATTGCGAGTAATTGATTAATCCCCTACTTCAGATGACAGTGTTTGACACAAATAAACATCCCTTCTCCTTTACATCATGCATAATTGTGTCGTTTCCAAATATTTCTTGAATCCGTCGTGTCTTTTCAGTTCTTTTCACATAGTTTTATCTTGCAGCAGCAATTGAAAGCGTACGGAATATAATTTGTGGGAAGGAATGTACCCTCACCTCATCTAAATTCATGAAAATTGATTCTGAGCCCTTCTACTTGCCTCTTTTCAGGCAGTGTAAGTCTTTTTATGGAAATGTTGGATGGAACATTATGGCGCTGCAATTGATTTTCCCAGCTTGAAATGGCCAATTCTATCAAAATAAATTGGTTGATTTCTAGTTTGAATCCTAGAACATCGATGATGATAATGGAGGACATTCTGAGCAATTTTCTTGACTTTACTGATTAAGGAGATGTATTCCACAGCTCGAATGTGAAGCAACAAACAGAAGGGATTGTGGTGTTGGTGGGAACGTTTTCAGATAGTTTGAACTCCAGCCTTTTATCTACAGGCCCAGTTTTAATGGTTTGTTTTGGCGTGAACAATCAATAACTGAGATCGGTTCGAGAGCAACGGCTACAACAGAGCGGTTATAGAATTTTTCAAACTCCGTGACACAAAAAATTTGAGCAGTTCTGCGCACCTCGTTGCCAAATTTTATAAATAATGTTCTATCATTTCCCCTCTTTTTAGTTGAAACGGCAACAAACACTGAAAAACTCAACAAAATCATTTGGGAAGGGATGCGCGCATGCCGAATGAATAAAGTTAATTTATCTTTCTATGTGTTGAGCAGAGCTTTTAAATACATGTAAAGCCCCTGCTCAACAAAGGCAGTTTATTCAACATAATAAGCATAATTTTACTTTAATTATGCGAAATATTTCTCATTTATAAATTTAAAATAATTTAAAAAAAATGCTGAAAAAAATTCCTTTGAATAAATGAGCGTTTTCATTCATAAACCGACAGTTCCCCGCAGTCGCAAGCAACACAACCTCCCCGGGCAGAAGCGCGTATGCGACTGGCAGGAAATGTCAACAATCTAGTAATCAAAGAGATAAAAACACAAATTTCGTATTTTTTAGTAGAAATTACTACAAATTATTTCTGTAGCATAGGTATGTGTAAAATATAATAACCTTAAAATAAAAAAAAAATATAAAAACGGGTGTTTTTCAGTCATAGAGCGAGTTTACACGGGTGCATCAAATAATTAAATTAAATTTGATGCAGCGGTGTCCCTGACAATTAAAATAATCCGCTGCATTAATTTAGTTCACAGGACTTATTTGATGCACTGCCGTGTAAACAGTTGAGTGCATTAAATTGACATTTCAAGAAGAGCATATATTTACACTTTAAAATTAAAAATGGAATTACAAATGGAATCGCGGACGAGGCGCGGTTCTAATTGGACAAATCTAGAAACAAAATTATTTATAGATATCTGCAAAGAAATAAATATTTGCACAATCATGGACACAAAATCGGTGCATCCCCGCATTAAAAAAATGTGGTTCAATATTTAATCACCGAACAAAAAGTGACAGCTAATCACATACCGTGTAAACGACACGGCTTAATTAAGTGTGCATCAAATTAATTATTTGATGCACCCGTGTAAACTCGCTCATAATTTGTAAATTTTTTAAATAATCATTAAAGTCCCAGAAAGATACACCTCCCAGTAGCAATACGCAGTCGCGACTGATTACATGGCAGCAAGTGCCAAGTGATTTGATAGGAGGAGTTAACTGAAGCCTTTGTCTGAACTTTTAAACATTTTTAAGAGCTTAGCTGGAGAACTTGCGCGGGATGTCACGAGGTTTGAAAAAAACTATACCTTCATCCATGGTACAATAATTACAAGGTAAGCTCAAAGGGGCCCGTGACGTCACTCAGATCTTAGTTCACAAAGGAAAAAAGCTCTCTCGTGACGTCACTCAGATCTTTTCTCATATAAAAATGGTAGGAGCTTTTCAAGATGGAAACAGAGCTTTTCCTTGCGAGCCTACCTTGTATTATTGTACCATGCCTTCATCTATATGCATCACTGACATATAATAATGGACTGCTCATCAGCAATTATTCCCATACAAACCCATGGCACCAAAAAGGTATAGTCGCTCGCTCATCCATAAGCCCCCAAACTGACAGAAGCACTCAGAAGTTTGCTAAAACAGGCGTTAAGAACTTAAATCAGATACACATAAAATTTGCAAATTAATGAAAAAAGGCATTTTAAAAGGTGAAAAAGTGAAAATAGTGTTTATTAATTTTTTTAAACAAAATATTTGTGTTGTTTTAATGTTTTAAGTACCGATTCTGGAGTTTACATGGAGTAAAAAAAGGTTTGTAGCCTATGGAACAAATTGGTGCCATGAAAAATTCCTCATGAGCAGACCATTCTATATGTCAGTGGCTCCTACCATTTCTTAATGAAATTTTAACCATGTGCAATTTACATTAAAACTTAGAACATAGGCTATTTTATTACTTTCTGAAGCCACTCCTAGGTGGCGCTGTCATGGACAGCTTCGTTCAAAATCATCGCATGAATTTTTGCGTGAAGGTCCGTGGAGGTCTCCTATGATGCACCTCGAAGCCCGATTTTCGAAAATCAAAATGGCCACTAAAATATCAGCAAAATTCAAAATTGCCACAGAAATATGGTTGAATTTGCCAATTTTATTCCGATTCCAATGAAAGTGGGTATCTAGGGGTTTTTAAGGTCGCATATAACGAATTTGTGGTCAAAACTTATAAATTCAAAATGCCCGACGAATTTGCAAATTGTGTTCCGATTCCAATGAAAATTTGTATCTGAGGTTTTTAAGGAGGCAAATAACGACTTTATGGTCAAAATTTCAATTCAAAATGGCCGCACCAATATGGCCGACGAGCTTGTGAATGGTATTCCGATTTCAATTAAAATCAGTATATGGGAGTTTTTAAGGTAGTAAATAACGAATTTATGGACAAAACTTATAAATTCGAATTGGCGGAAGAATTTTTCCAAATAAGTGTCATTTCCCGGTTAGCTGTATGTAGGTTGTTCAAGAGTTGGAAAATCGGAAAATCTAGACATTCTAGCTACAAATGGGATGTAACGGTCTATTTATAACATTCACTATCAACCCTAAATGGAATAAAATTAGTCAAGCAATTACATTCTGATCATCAAGATATCGTTGCAAGCGTTTTTACACAAAAACTCAAGGAAATGATGGATTTTCTGATAAAAGGAATATTTTTCGGCAGAAGCGCGGTTTACCATATGATCATCTTCTTCATTAATTTAATGGGAGTGTCTGTTTGTGAGCTCAAAATAGCTGCCATTTTCTAAGCTCATGTATATATTTATATGATACTAGCTGGAACCCAGCCAACAGTATGGCGTGCGCCAAAACAATTGGTAATATCAAAATCGCTTTTCCATGGGCAGTTAGAGTCTCAAATTCCACCACGAGAGTACATTCGCAAAGAAAAGTGTCACTCCGTTCGTTTTAAAAACCCAAATCACCTGCTCATTTATATTCCCAATAACAATCCAACGGTCTCACTGCCACTATTGTCGTGGTCAGATGCTATGGGAGGTGTTGCAATGTCACAATGCACGTGTACTTGAATTTTATCCATACACGAAATGTTAATGTGTGTGGAATTGTCAAAATAGCTTCCATTTACTTTGCAGTCGAGGCGATAAGAATATTAATATACAGTAGAAAACATTAAAAACATTTTTTCGTATTTTTGATTTCGAATAACTAAATAATAATATGTTCTGCTATCGATTGGAATTTCGCCATTTCCAACATTCAAAAATAGTTTTGAAAATGTTTGAGCAGAGGCATCTTGTAGCAAATAGACATGCATACTCGTTGGAGCATAATTTTTTCAAAACTGTTCCATATATACGAGGTGTGACAATTAAGTAATAAGACATTATATTGCCGCGATTGTGGTAACCCTGCGACCTTGAAATTCCCTTTCCCTTCTCGTATGATGCTTTCTAGCATTGGTGATCGATCGAGGTATAGCAGGCAAAATTGAGCGAAAATCCCCTTCAAGTAGTGCCAGAGCGTTTCTCATCGGTTGGTTTTTCCTGGGAAATCTCGTAAAGCCCTCTTAAGCGCTTCGGATGATTTTTTATGGGCCATAATGTACTCGTCGCAAGTTACAATTTTACACGTTTTAAGGACTGCGGCCATACGGGAGTTTTTGCTGATATTACATGGTGTTTCTATCTGGTTCAAATTTAATGGCAGTTTGGGTGCTGAATGCACTGTACGTCCACCATCAAGTAGCGAATGCGATTCCCGATGATGTCACTGCATTCGAATTGACGCCAAAAGTAAATTGATAAGAAATGTTTTGCCTGTATCGCCTGGAACATCCGGGAAAACTCCCGTTATTTCCTTTGGCTGCACGTGGCATGCTTTTGTCGTAGGAGCTTTTTTAAACAGCAACTAATTATCTTGTGTGATTGTTAATTGCCTATGAAGAGTTTCAGCTGATTTTTGTTGAATTGCTGTTCTCGCACCAAGTCTCTGTCTTGCACAGCATTTCTCTCTCGTGACGATTTTGAACTTTGTTGTCGATTGATATTCATAAGTCCGCAAACAATATTAATGTTTATTTTGGAACTGTCGTCGAATTATCACAGTTGCGTATGTTTGTACTAAACTTCACACTATGGGAGCGTTCAATAGATAACGTTTGGCAGCATTGGGCGAACTTTTCAAATATTTAACAGCATGATAAAGAGTAATTTTTCCGTAAGAAATATGAAATAAAAAATATGTCCCATGCAAAATTATTGAAGTTGAAAAATAAAGCACCTACAATGGCTCAAAGTAAAACTCGTACACCTGGCTGGTTATATTTGAACAGTGAAAAAATAACCTAAAAATTCGCTTTCCTTAGCTTCCTTAGCTCTATAATGTTAACTACCCAAACAAAAACAAATCGGAAAAAAATTTAAATTTATCAAGGAGAAAAATACAAAAAAATAAAATATGACAGATATTCATGTGAAAGTAAAACTCGTACAGCTGGCAATGCCTTTCCATATAATGTGAGGAATCACCGAAGTCCATCACCTTGACATTAATTTCAGTTTCATTGAACATTAATAATGTTCTAATCTTGATTTAAAGACCTGGTTGGAAAGTTAAATCTTAATATTTGAAGTGTTTGTAGAATTCTATCAAAATGGGAAGACAATCTGGACAAACATCTTTGCAGATCAGATAACTTATAATTGATCATAATAAGGGAGGATCGCACAGCTAGTGAAACGAACTCACTGTACACTCCAAGGTGTTATTAATCGGTTTAGCGCAAGGCATACAGTGGAAAATAAACCAAAACCCAGCAAAAGGAAATTTTTTACCGAGTCTGAAGAGCGTTGGATTGTGAGAGAGGAAAAAGAACCCTAAAATCAGTGCTCCGAAGCTAGACAGTTTAGAAAAGAAGCAAACTCAGAAACTGTGGAAATATACTAAAGAAACATAACTTGCATGGAGGTGGATCGATCATGGTGTGGGGATGTACATATGTCAGCCGCAGGGCCAGGAAATCTTCACATCATTAATGGTATTATGGACCAATGGGTGTATTTAGAGATTGAAGCAGCATGTTATAAAAAGTGCACAAGATCTGGGTATATGTAGATGACTGTTTTGCCTTTTGCCAGGATAACGATCCAAAGCATAAGACTTTAAATGTTCGAATGTGGTTGGGCCTTTTCGTAAACGCATACGTATGCTTTGCAACAATGCAATGAGTTTGTAAACGCAGTTGATCCAAAGTCATTCGTTCGAAAACGTACAAGATTCAAGTTTGTTGTGCAACAGTCAATGCAACAGCGCAGCCAATTTCGAATGCATGCAAACGTATGCGAAAAGAAGTTTGCGCTGCTTTGTTGCCGATGCGTTGTTGCTCAGTTGCCCTGTTGTTTTGACGTTTACGAAAAGGCCCGTTATTGCACAAGTGTCCACCACATGTGCTTGACACCACACCGCAGTCTCCGGACTTAAATGTAATTGAGCATTTATGGGCTCAATTTGGAAGAGCAATTAAAAAATCACACTGTTTCGAAAAAAGGGATTTGGAGAAGGCGTTAAAAGAAGAATAGACGGAAATTGACCCGAACTATTGTAAAAAATTATGTGCAATCGATGCCAGATCGATTAAAACTTAATGGCTTTTAACACTTGTTTTATAAAAAATGGTAAACTGTACGTGTTTTACTTTGACTTGAATTGTTGTCATATTTTATTTCTTTGTAGTTTTCTCCTTAATAAATTTAGATTTTTTTTTCTATTTTTTTTTTGTTTGGGTAGTTAACATTACAGAGCTAAGGAAACTGTATTTGGGTTTTCTCTACAGCGAATTCTTAGGTTGTTTTTTCCCTGTTCAAACATAACCAGCCCGGTGTACGAATTTTCCTTTGGGCCATTGTATTTAAATTTCCAGGTACCGCAGCTCAAAAATTAAAAGCCATGAACATCCGATAATTGAATTTGTTGTCCATACAATGTTAAAATCAAGCACATACAACCGAAGTTACTTCAATTCAAGTACCTACATGGAACTGCGCCCATCGAGAGAAATCTGGGGCCAGTTCACGTAATTCGACACTCGACGTCGACATCGACGCTTTATGAAAACGACATTAGTTTCAACGACGATGAATTTGGGTTCAAGTAAGTCGACGTGTCGAATGTCGTTTTCACAAAATAACTGGCCCCAAAAAGTATGCAAAATCTCATAGAACTGCTATACATTGATTATAGAGTAAGTAGATATGGACAAACATCTTTCAGGTTGTCTTGTTAGATGGCGCTAGTTACACTGAATTAAGTTTTAAGGCTGCGAATTTCTGTTGTAAACCTCTAAAATTAATGGGAATGGGTTTACAACATTAGTTTAATAAAATTTTTTATTAGTGCATAATAATCACAAAATAGACAATTTTTTTAATTTTGCTATTTTTTAGTAAAACATAAAAAAGCGGGTTTGCGCCTGAATTTAAAAAAGCATTTCAAAGCCCTTGACGCATGTTGGAAGAAAAAACAAAAGTTTCGGATCTAAAAATAGATTCCTGTGCGGTCATTCCTTTTGTTTTGATTTGGAAGGGGGTGGGTGGGCTGCAACTACGATAATTTCTTGGCCGGTGACTGAAATTTATGAATGAAGAAATTAATGAATGGGAAGAGAGATTTAATGGGAAATTTAGCATCGTGTTTTTTTTATTTTGAGAAAAATTAAATAAGTTTGTTTTTAACAAAATTCTAGTTTTTTTGTATTGATTTTATTATTGCTTTTAGAGCAAATTGAGCAAACTATTTGAAAATGTGAATATATGTATACATATTTGCGTGCAACCCTACTTCATATTTCTCAAGAGTGGTAGTCGTCAATGAAAAAAGAAGAGTTCCGATTTTGAAAGATTTTTTAAAATGTTTGTATTAAGGGTAATTGTTTACTTTATCAGACGCAAAAGTTCGCGCAATACTCCAAAAATGCGGTGAGTTTTTGGTGGGAGAATTAAACTGCTATTTTTTATAAAAATTACTTTTACAAAATTTTAACCCTGAATAACCAACCGGTGACCAACGGCTAATTCCAAAAGCAACATGCTCTGGTCAACCCCTTACAAAGCCTACCTCCTGCGGGAGTGCGGTGATAAAGTAAATAATTATATAAAATTCTAAGAATTTTATATATATGTACATGTATATGAATATCCCACTCCACCACCCGTTCATTTAATTATGGTAGCTTCAATAAAACTACCCTTTTGCTTACTTCTGATAGTATCAAATTTTAAAAATTAATGAAAATAATCCAATTGGAAATAAAAATAATTTAAATTATTAAGAACAAACCAGTCTGGATTCATTATTCAACTGGAAGCCTGCCATGAAAACCTATAATTAGTGGCGGGTCCGTCGACACAAAAACTCAGTTGTTGCAAACAAGTTGGAATTCTTGATGTTCAGGTTGCAACGAGAGCCAAGCTTCAAGAAGAGAGATGTACACATATTGTGTAGCTATAAGAATGATGAGGGCTCACATGCTCTTGCTTGGGACGACCAGCTTTTTTAGTATGTATAAATTAACTGTTAATTTAAAGGCCTTCGTGATATTCAATATTGATCTTACTAGGTAGCTGGGCATGTGAGCCTTACAGCTATCTATTCATAAGATTTCCCATTGAGTTTTATCTGTGAAACAAAGGAAAGCCGCTGGAAATGTGCGCAAAAACATTCCGTCGACATTGTCCGCACAAGGATTCCGCCGGCCATTTCATTCAAACATCAAAGTAAGACGGGCAAAACCCTCTTTCCCACCATTAAACACTAAATGCACATCAGCCAGTTTCTTAACAAGTTCTTTAATACATATCTACAATATTTTCATTCAGTGTTACTATTTTTTTTTGGTTCAAAGGTGAATTTTTTATTAAATGCTGGTCATTTTCTTAAAAGTTGTAGCTTTAAAAATTATTGAGTTGATTGAGTGGATAGATAAGCCGCCTCTTTTTAAAACTGCATACATTTTTGCAGAAACTTGAGCGCAGAGTTATGCGTGCAAATTCCTTTGCACAGGTGGAAAATTCGACGCTTTCTGTAAAACTGTAAAATTAACGCACATCGCAGTACTAAAGAACTGGTTTGAGAGCTTTATTTCTGGCCATTCAATTAAGGTAGTACGGGCCATTCAATTAAGGTAGCACGCCTTCGTCAATATAAGACAAGAACGGGCAAGACCTTGTCTAATAGAGTATGAACTCTCATCCCTCGAAAAAATTGTACCATCCTTCCCTTTATCTCAGTGGCAAAAAGAATCTAATAGCTGACTCATCTCTTAACATCTTAATATACAAATCCACCAAAGCAAACAAACATTTGCTCGCCGGCAAAATGACGTCACGAAGAAAGTGCATATCGCAGCTATGCACATTTGGAACATCATCTTTTTACATCATTATCACGTCAAGAAAAAATGCCTTTGGTGGACTCGTACTTTTAGACGTAATTTAATCTTCAGTGGTATTCCGTATTACAATATTGTTAAATCCGATTAGAAGACAAAGCAGCTTGCAAGTAAAAATTTACCAATATTGTTAATTTTCATGTAAAATAAATGTCAATATTGTATAATATAAAATACGGTTTCGGCAGTTTCGGAAAAAAATAACAATATTGCAATAGAAAATAAGGTCCCAGATCTGCGATGGAGTAATCACATATTCCAAATCGCCAAACAAGCTTATCAATGCAATGCTTATCAATTATCAGATTCCTGAAGAGATGCAAGTTCCTCCTTCAGCAGGCGGCCCTCTACAATCTACAAGTCCTACATTCCGCCTTATATGGAATTGTATTGAACATAACTCGTATATCTGGGCAGAAGTTATGTTCCCACGGCCACAACCCATACGACACATGACCCCAACCAAAAGTTCACGAGCCTTACGGCACAAGCCACCATCAATGACCTCGATACTTCGGGAGCATCCGGCTACCTAGATATTTAGTTAGCAATATTGTAACATTATTAATATTATTATTCTTTCATCTTTGGAAAAAATAAATTAACAGAGCTTCAGCCTCGGATTAGTCTTTATCAAAATGCGTCTGGTTGTAATTACAATAATTTGTTTAATAGTCCTCTCAATTTATTTTAACTCGTTATAAATCCCTAGTTTTTGTTGTAATAAAATACTTGTATTTAATTGTTTTTGACGGTTGCGTGGCGCGAACCTGTACTGCAGGTGCCCCAAAAACTAGCTTGCCTTGGCTGGAGAAGGTGCAAAGCGAAGAAGGTGCATTGGCGATAGCACCCTTTTGCTCCTCTAGAGACCCTTCAAGCCACGGTAGTATTTGCAGCCCTCGCTAATTTTTACCGCTTTTACCTACATGCACCTTTTTTCCCAAGACAGCAAACTCGGCCTATTGCAGGCCCACTACATATACCTCCCCTTCGTTAATAAATAGAACAAACAGCCGGTGTTGTTGAAACCATATAACACCTCACAGATCAAACGCAAGGTTCATTGACATCTACGTATAAAAGGTTCACCATGCCACATAAATAGAAATTATTTATATATCTCAATAGTAGTACAATTATCCGTAAAAATTACTAATTTCTACGAATTCTATTTGTCATTCAAAACTCATTTAAAAAAATGGAATAATCCCTGAAAACCCATTTCAAATTTTTCAACATAATAAAAAACCCTTGATGCCAAATTTCCCATTAAAATTATCTCGCTCATTCATTTCATTCCCTCATTGTAAAATTTCACCCATCAGCTACGAAATCATCACTGACATATAGATTATTATATGTCAGTGGAAATCATCATCATTTTTTCATCCTCTTTGCCCTTCCCTAACAAAACAATAGGAAAAAGCGCATAGGAATCTGTTTTTAGATTCGCAGCCACTAAACCCAAAGCCGTAGCTTCTGATTTTGTTTTCAAATGCGCAAAGGGCTTTCACATAAACCAGAAAAAGTTTATTTCGGAAACTAACCATATATGGGTGATTGTCATGAAATGGGGGTAGTGGCTGGCTGGCCGTTGTTCTCTAGCTACAACGCCTCAAACAAATTTTTTCTGGGGTGAAAATCTCCATCCAGTAATAAAACATTCTCTCCTTCATCGCCTCCCGCGGCAAGCACTCTTGAACAAAATGGCGGCCCTTCGACTACCGAAAATGTCGCCTCCGTAACCTGTCCATTTTCCGCTTTTACGTCACGGCACTACGTTTACGGAAAAACAGTGCATTATTGCCGCGCGCCTAGGGTCTCAAACGATAGCAGCAGTGTTCCGAAACTGATCACCGGTATGTATTACGCGGGCGGATACCTGCTTAGTTAGATGTCAGTGTTTACATTCTGACTGTTGTTTGTTGCAAATTTCAATAAAAACTATAAGAATAGCGCACACGCAACGACAAATTGGTTGTCAAGTGGCACTAAGTAGTGAAAACGAATCGTCACAAGTTTCTTTATGAATGTTTATCCTCGCCGGACGTTTAGACTGTGAACAATTTATAAACAAGAGAGCAACCCTCAAGAAAATTATCGAAGAAAAAAAAACTGTCGCCTCCGTAATGTGTGTTTTCGTTGTGATATGTGTTGCAAATCTCTTTTAACTCGGTTCGGTATATTTGTTTGCATTTGTAGAGCAAGCATATTTTCGGAAAAATTGTTTGCTCTCATTGATCATGAAAGCGACGGATTTTTCGATGAAATGTCGCTACCGTAATTGTCGCCTCCGAAGCCATATAATTTCGGCTTTTCGATATAAACTTCTCACTGTCTATACCTCGTGTGTATTTATGTGGAAATATACAGAAAGTACTTCAAAATAATGTTGAAAACACATGAGAAAATTTTTTTTCAGCACTTTATTTTTTGTTCACAAATTTTTGTTCAAATCTCAAAAACTCCCATTTCATGACAATCACCCATATAGCGGAGCATAAAACCCTGCGATATTAGCGCCCCCAGCTCGTGGTGCCGTAACCTAAAGTTAATTTGACTCGCGTTTGTCCATATCTACTTAGTATATAATCAATGTGCTATAATAATACTGTTATTTTTGATATCGCCCATTGTCCGGGAAGAGTTCCACATAATATTAAACTTCAATTAATTAATTAATTAAACAAAATCATAATAACATTTGAAAATCTTAACTTCGAATTTATTTTTCTACATTGTGGTTTTTTTAACTAAACTCTTCTTGGAGTACTTTTATTTTTCTATTGCATTTTGCTCGTTCTGAACTGCAAGTTTTGTGTAAAATTATTTCTTCTCCTGCAGTTGTTCTGCAAGAATAATGTGTGCTTCAGAAGATAAAAATGTTGATCTTTCTGCTGTTTCTAATTGAAGCGTTATGCGGCGTTCACATTGGCGAGTACAAAGGGTTAGTACGTGGCGGCTACTGGTTGTTGTCAGTGACTGGCATGCTAGCACACGCCTTGTATGAACACTTGTGCTAGTGTACTCTCTTGGCGAGTCTACTAACCTGGTGAGTAGTGCCCTTGCTAGTAGATAGCCCAGGGGGCTATTTACTAGCCCACTATCCTTTGCTTCTCTATACTAACCACTTAACTCGCTTCGTGCGAACAATACCAACGCGGGTTAGTAAGCAAATATTTTTGACAGGTGATTGTTATGAAAAATTGAGACATTAATTTTTTATATTTAATATAAAATGAAGTGGTCTGACAGTGAAACAATTAAGTTTTTAGAACTGTATAAAGAGAGTGAATGTTTGTGGGATAACGATTCTGCAGATTTTTTATATTTTATTGCAACTTGATTTTTGTTAAAATGATTTGGCATTTTGACATCTACAAACCACTAACCTGTCCAAACTGACCTGCGTCTGAACATCTACTCGCCTATAACTAACCTCAGCCTTGCGAGTACCTTACTAACCAGACACTAACCACCAGTCCACTAGCACCGACTTGCACACGCCAATGTGAACGCCGCTTTACATACATACATACATACTTGTTACATTATGGCTTAGATGGAATAATTTTGTTTCCACCCTCAGAATTTGAACTTTTGTTAAGCTAATGAAATTTGCGAATCGTGAATAGAGTTCGGGACCCAGCGGCACCGACAGCAGCGTATCCGTTGCGGGGACGTCCCGCTCGGACCGCCAGCTAACGGATCAAAGAAGAAGAAGAAGAAGCTTCATTCATTCATCCATGATGCAATTTCTTATTTATCGAGAAACATTTTGATTACTGCTGCCTGAGCCAGGTCCAAATGATCTCGATGTGGGACACTTCCAAACATACTGTTGATATAACATGGCGTTAAACGAAAAACTTCATACAATCCACAACCAGTCTTAGTAATTGAATTCTTATTTGTCTGTCACTAATGTTTTTTTGATGTTTTTTTTATTTAAAACCTTGACATAATACAATTGTTTAATACAATTGTAAATTTGTTACTTTATTTATTTAAGATACTTATTGCTATCCATTATAATTTGTTATCTTCGGTCCGTTTGAATTTAATTTGTCAGTTAATTGGTACCACAACTAGTATTTAAACATACTAAAAGCAAAATTCGACACCAACTTTGGCGTCGAGGAGATTAACGACACTTTTAAAACGATAAACATAAAACGTCAACTTGCGTGAACTCAAAACGACATTTAATGTATCGTTTTCAGTCGATGTCGGTTGAATTGCGTGAACTGACCCCTGCTTTTCTTCAATAATATTGTACGGCAACTACCGTTAAATCACCTCCGATCGATCTGAAACTTTGGGAATCTGAGTTCTTTAGCAGTAATTTGAAAAGTACCTCCATACAAAAGTTTCGAATTTTACCATATCGGTACAGCACAGCTACCCGAAGTTTTCGAAGGCCCTATATATACATTTTTTTTTGCCAATCGAATAAGCAGTTTCGGAGGGTATGAAACATCTACACACAGACTCACACAAGACAAACTTTCACTTTTATATACAGGGTGTATTGCTAAAACTGATAAAAGGCCCGGCTGTGGATAGGTCTTGGAGAGACGAACAAAAAATTGTAGTGGGGGAGGGGAAATTCTAACGATTCAGCTGCTAGGGCGTTTTAAAATTTTTTTGGTAGAGGTTTACATATCACCTTGTATTTTTATAACCCTATAAGATATTTTCATTAGGAAGGTAGCAATCTACGCAGAATACTCCCACCTATCTAAAACTGTAAAATTACAACCCACCAAACTCCAGAGTTATGAGTCGTCAAAATCAAAATTTTATTTGTTTTTTACTAAAATTTTAACTTCAACCACCCAGTAATGGCTGGGTAATAAAAATATTGATCCACTTGATTGGGGTTGGGTTAATCAACGCCGGCCCTAGGGTAGAGCGAGTGGAGCGATCGTTCTAGGCGCCAGGTGGTAAGGGGTGCCAAAATGAATGTGAAAAACAATTTCGAGCACAAAATAAAATTTTGATAGCACTTTTTGAGAGCGTGGTTTGTAGCGAGCCAAGTCTATGTACTCATCAATATGAATCGAACACGGCACAAGCAGAGAGCACTGACTCCAAGACCGATCGTACATGGCCTTAGGCCACATCCTGCTCGAGATCCATGGAACAGACTAAATACGGCGGATCTGAACTCGATAAAAATCGCAATCCTAATGTGCAAACATTCGCGCTGAAGTTATGTATGGTACTGCGTGAATGTACTACTAACGATGGACTGCGGATACCAGGCGAACTTCGGTTTGAATTAACCTTCCATTGGTGATATGGAGCTCTGTCATGGGCGACCGTCCTTTCTCATCGAGCATTTTTAGATCCATGCTTCAAGGTGTCGAATGTGGTGCTAGTGAAGGAAAGTTTTCGGTATTCTTCTTCAGGGAGAGCAGTCTGAGCCCGTAAACCCACTCCTTCTTTGGGTGATCTCCTTAGATCTCCTGCGGAAGTAAGGTCACCTAATCGGAGAGGCGACTCCAAAAACGACGGCTTCCAGAAGACGGGGTGGCGCAGCCTGAAAACGTTTTATGTAGAGGCTGATAGGCTCTGCGTGGCCCCGAGGAAGAAAGGGATACCGATTTTCTTAATAAGAAGAGGGTTAGATCATCTGGATCTTCTCTAGGGCATAACAACCCGGCGAAAAGGGCGAAGGCTTTGCCCATACGGTTTGAAAAGCCTTCAGAAAAGTCGGACGCATCCATAGTTAAGTCTAGAACGAATCCAAAGCCCACCTTTTGTCAAATAGCGGAAAGAATTGGCGTACTTGCGACTTACAATCCGGAGACTCTTCTGACCACGAAACAACTAGTTACCGTCCAAGCAAGTTTTCTGGAGGCGGTAGCCGAATTGTCTCAGGGCTCAGAATACCCCAGGTTATTAAGGGTCGGTGCGCCCTCTTTGATGGGCCGCCTTAAGCCTTGGAAGGAGCAAGCCTTATTGTTGTAGACGGGAACAAGCTGCCGCGCAGCCTTTTTGTAATCGGGTACTTTCCGGCAGCAACAGAGGACCCCACTGGCATTATGTTGAAAAGATAGGGGTCTAAAAGAAGACCCTAAGGATGTATGAGTGAAGAATACTCCACAAAGTGCACTGCATAAAATTCACAGAGATGACGTTGTCAGGATGGTGAACACTGCAATTTTGGGCTGGAAAATCCTCTTTTAACGAGAACACAAATCAAAGTAGTCTTCTCTCTATATGGCAATCTGGTTTCAGGTCTGGGCACAGCTGCGAAACGGCACTCTTAAAAGTTTCAACTGATATTTTTGAGTCACTTGATAACAATAAAATTGCAATCTTAGTTCTACTCGATTTCTCAAAAGCATTTGACTCAGTTGACCATATGATGTTACTTGAAAAACTAGGCAGAAATTTTGGACTCGGCCCTACTGCAGTCAAACTTTTTGAAAGCTATCTCCAGGAGCGCTCTCAAATTGTTAAGGTACAAGAACCTTTCTCCGAAACAGCGCTTCTTCATTGTGGAGTACCTCAAGGCTCTATCCTGGGCCCCTTGCTTTTCAGTCTTTATATAAACGACCTTCCAAATGTAGTCAAACATTGTTCCATACATCTATATGCTGATGATGTGCAGATCTATTTAAGCAAACCTCTTGAACTTATCAAGGATTATACTGTTCAGCTAAACAGTGATCTGAAACGTGTGACTGAATGGTCAGTTCAGTACAAATTACTGCTGAACCCTACCAAGTCGTCCTGCCTTGTCGTCAGCAAAACTCCTATTGACATTGAGAATCTGTTCCCAATTAAAATTAATGGTAATGTTTTACCCTATGTTGACTCTGTAAGAAATTTGGGAGTCGAGCTCGACTGTAAATTCAGTTGCTGTAACCAAACCAGAAGTGTCCTTCGTAAGGTGTATGCCTGCCTTCGCCAACTTTGGGTATCCTCTAATCTATTGCCTCTTGCTTTACGTATAAGACTGGCGAAGCCCCTGGTAATGCTCCGTACGGAAGCCTATTTTTTTCAAAACTTGATGCTGTCTGTTCAAGAAAAATAAAAGTCGCGTTCAATGATACCCTTCGTTTTGTCTTTAAATTGCGTCGTTTTGATCATATCACGCACTATGCTCCTATTCTGCTAGGTATGACGGTTGAAAACTACCTAATATATCACCGGTTAAAATTCACTTTTAAACTTATACACAGCAGATGCCCTGGATATTTATTTCAAAAACTTAACTTCTTGCAACCAAGCAGACAATCTAGCACACTTTTGGTGCCTCGTATACGAACAGTACATGGTGAACGCTCTTACTTGTTCCAAATTGCTCGGATGTGGAACAAACTACTCGTTTATGTGCGCGCGTCCTCTTGGCGATTATTCAACAGGCTCTTGAAGGAACATCTAACAAATAACAATTTGTAGGGTCACTCACTTTTTGAATCTTCTTTTCATTTATCTTCTTTTCTTGCTATTTTTTTTCTTTTATTTTATTATTAAAACATTATTTTTTATATTTTGTTAATATTATTTGTTTTTTAGTTAGTTATATTCATTTTGTCTCAGTCACCCAATTAATATTTTGTTTGTACGTTTGTAAGAATTTATGTTCTTTTGCAGTACCGGCTTTAGGGGTGGGCGAACCCGGGCGATCGCCCGAGGGCGCCATGTCCTAGGGGCGCCGCCGCGATCCAATAATGTGTTCATTCATTCCCGTGAAGATAGCTCAGAGCCTTCAAATAATTACCAAAAAGGAAAAAGCTCTTAAGACCAACAGTAGTTCGGGATGCTTCTACTTCAGGAACCCAACAATCAGGCTCAACGGGTAACATGACAATGAGCGAAGTAGTGAAGGACCACCTTCTAGTGGCACTAGCCTATGCCAATTCTATTAGCAGCACACTCCCGGACCTTCTCCGACATCAAGACCAAAATATCAGGGATATTCATGGAGTTCGTGATGAGGTAAGAGTCGTCAGAAGTGCCGCTGCTCCCTTTTGATTCCGGGGGAGAGATATAACCAAAACGAAGGGATGAAAGGGGAGAGATATTACCAAAATACCAAGGGCGAGGATCTGGCTCCCAAAAATGGAAGCAGAGCCAGACGAATTTCTGAGTAGCTTCAACGCCACAACCGGGACATCCCTATGGACAACTAAAATTTACTCAATGCCCCGGGCAACCCGAAAGAAATAGTAAAACACTGGTACTGCTACTCAACGACGAGTGCCTAGAGTGGCTCGGAAGAGTTGATTATAAACTCCATTTTGGACTAAGATAGGGATGGATAAAGGTTTCCAAAACGGCTTCATCTAACGAAGAGGCTGACTCCGATAAAGAGCTCTGTGAGCGCTTAGATGAACGAGCAGTCATCATGGTTGAGAGGAAGTTTGCATCTATAAGTTCAGAAGCAGCGGTTGACAATGTAATATAAACATGGCAGCAGGCGACCTGTATCATCCTCCAATCAGTTAAGTAGTGGTAGATTGAAAACAGTATAGAAGAAATTTCTCCTCTTCGCTCTGAGAAACCTACACGACCCGCGCGATTTTTGCACCTTTCCGCCCTCCATGGACAGATTCGAGAAAATGGATTTCATGCCGCTGTCACAAAGGAGGGAAGTGCTTATTTCGTGCTTGTTCGTGTCCGATAGAATCAAGTTCGATGCCATAGGCATATACAAATGTTTAAGGAATACCCTCATCGGACAGAATATGCAAAGAACGAGTCCGTCAACAAATGTTGTATATGCTTCTCACCCAACAAAAAAAAAAATCCTTTAAACAAAAAATTCTATACGCCTCTCACAAAAAGCACATTCAACAATATATTAGGTGCATATTTTTTTTTAGTTCAAATTTGCCGTCGTATGCCCGTGTGAATAGCTCAGTTCTCGGCCATTTAAACCTTACGTTTGGCCGTCCCAAACCCTTATGTACTCCCAAGTGGCCAGTGTTTGGTCGTTGTTATGCCATCTTTTATTTTTACTCGGGTTATTGTATAATTTGTGCATTATAATATAGGTAATCTACCGAAAAGAAATGTCTAAAAAGTTAAGGGCGCATAAAAATATCTCGCCCGGGGCGCCAAAATACCTAAAGCCGGCTCTGTTCTTTTGAACAATTTTAAATAAATTATTATTATTATTATTAACATGACTCTCTTCACCATCTCAACCTTACTAGCTGGGGCAAGCCCTAATGCCCAACCCAACAACCTAATAACCTCCAAAGAAAGTGGTCCTGTTGGCGAAACATCGCGGAAGTAACTCTGAGAAAACCTACTTCCTCTATTGCCGCTACAGGTGGAGCTGTGACCCTAAAACCATCATCGAAATCCTTATGGGGCCCCCAGCCCATAGAGGCTTGCAAAAGGGGAGATATAATCCCGTAAGGAAATGGCAGGCAGGCAGTACTCGAAAAAAAGTTTTATCTAGGAAAACTGGAAATACAATTTATGTGAAGTGAAAGCGTCCAACAAAGGGCGCCGAAAGACGTTCTCGCTCCACCCTCAACAAGAGCTAGGGCCGGCGCTGAGGTTAATATTGAAGGAGTCCAAACTATAAATCAACCTGCTCCTGAAGAGCTGTTAAAAATGATTTTTTGCAGTTGCAAAAAGGGTTGTGGTTCAACCTGCGGTTCTTCTTCTGCAATTTAATTTGTTCAACATGCAGCGGAGACAATTATCTGAATAGTACTCCAATTATAGATCAAGAGGAAGGCGATGAGACAGACTTGGAAAGGAGTACGGATGTAGAAGAAAATGCATTCGATATGTTTTGATGCATTAATTTTTTTTTTTGTGTTTTTTGATATCAAAAAATATATTTATTTTTTTAATTAAAACCTTATATATTTATTTTTTTAACTTAAAACCTAAAATAAATAAAATTATTATTTTTCCTATTTGTTTTTATAAGGATTGCTTTCACAAGAGTTGCAACTTGTAAATCATGATGCAATGCTAATTTCTATCGATTAAACGCTTGAATCTGCAATTCCAAAATTATTTTCGAATAGAGGTAGATACACCCCTTAAAAATAAAAAGCGTGCAAAAGGTGCAATTTGGTGCTGTTTGGCAGAATTGCCATGTTGGCCGTTGTTTCCATGCATTGGCTGGACGAATGGTAATTGGATATCGAGAGACATGGTGTGGCGCTTCGATTTGACACCATCCAATACTACTTTGACTGAACGGTCAGTTAGAAAACTCTCTATCGAGTTTTTTAGAATTGATTCAATACCAATAGTATGAAGTTTTGCTAACAGAGCAAGATGCCATATTCGCAAGACGCCTTGGAAATATTTACAGCAACCAGACCATACTCACCAAATCGATACATGTTTTGATTAAGATAAGACGCACTAAAAGCTCTACATGGTGTATATTATCAGACCAGTGTATTCAACACCTCAAACTGTTTGAAACACGTAAGACTAAACTCACTTTACATACGCGAGCCTGGAAGAAATATCTGTCCCCTTGTAAACAAAACAAAGGGAGTGGATGTAGAGAACTTCTTGACGGTAGTCACCAACGAGCAAAAGTTTTGTGCTGTTGGTGATAGTATTGAAAATTTCACTTCTCAACCTGCTATCAGATGATGATTTGACTTTCGTGAGAATGGATTTACAGAACTTTCTTGTTTTGATATACTCTCAAAGGCATGATTTAAGAAAAACGATAAGCCCCAACCTATTTGACTATACATAATGCTTGAAAATTCTTTTAAAACTGGTTTGAAGAAAGGGAAGGAAATTAATAAGTCTGCCACAACGTGAAAAAACTTCGACTGGATGTCGTATCAGGCGAGTAGTAAGAAAGAGGTTAACGAAATCAGCTCGTTCTGCAATAGCGTCAGCAGGATTCAACTGCCCTGGCATGTGAAGCACTGAGGCGACTTTGTGTACTTCAGCCAATTAATAATACGTATTAAGTAGCTTCGTAGAACACAAGTCAATAATGGATAATCAAGCCAATAAGTGAACGACTATGTTCAATACGACTCCGAACGAAATTCTTCTTCCTTTCGATCATAAACAAACATGCGGAGACGGGGAGAAAGCGGACACAACAAAGGACACTTTCAATTACAAGCTTGAACATGCATATGACACAGCCTCTTCCAATGGCATCAAGATGGTGATAGGAGACTTCAACGCCAAAATTGGAAGAGAGAACTGGCACAGACCGACCATTAGAAGGGAGAGTTTCCATGAAAATCAAACGATAAAGGACAACGTGTTATTGATTTTGCGATGAGCACAATTATGTTCGTCAGTTTAACATATTCCCCAAGAAAGAACATTCACAATTACACATGGCAATCTCCCAGCGAAAAATACAACCAAATAGACCATATTCTCTTAGACAGAAGGGCAACTTCCAAGTATCCAAGTAAGATCCTGTAGAGGTGCGAATTGTGAATCGGACCACTTCCTAGTTAAAGCAAGATTCAGATGTCGGCTATAAAATCAAGATAAAATAAACAATAAACAAAGCAGAAAGGATAGGTCCAAACATAAATAATGCAGACACAGTCGAGGGAAAATGGATAAGACTGAAGATGATACTGACAGATGGCACGAAGGAAACTGTAGGTTACAAACACACAGCCAAAGCCAGTGGATGGTACGACGAGAAAGAAGAAGAGCCTCAAATTTGATATTGAGGCACTTAATTAGCATTTTTTTAGCCTATTATTTCTAAAATAATTTTGGGTTTTTTCAATGACTTTGCTCCGCCAGCTTAAGGGACCTAATGTAAAGCAGCTATAGAGATCAGAAATAAAAATATAAAAATATACATAGAGAGACCGACGAGGAGTAAGAAATTGAAATACGAAGAAACAAGAAGAACAGCAAAAAACATCTTCAGGAAGAAAAGACAACTCCTCAACAATTACATCCTGAGGGCAGAGAAAAACACAGGCAGCGAAGATGTAAAGAAACGGTGGAAGGCATTTTTTAGCGAGCTGCTGAACGCAAATGAAAGCACCAAACATGTATAAGATTCCCTTCTACAACATAACGATGACACCAGAGAAACAAATGTACCAACCCTGGAAGAATTACAGAGTGCCAGACAATCCTTAAAAAACAACAAATCTCAGGGAATTAATAGCATCCCAGAGTTGATCAAACAAGGAGGCGAATAGTTTTCAGCAGCTATACATGAATTACTATGCTGAATATGGAGAAACGAACAAATGCCTGAAGATTGGGAACAAAGCATTATCTGCCCAATACACAAGAAAGGGGGCAAATTCAACTGTGGAAACTGTAGAGGCATATCTCTTTTAAGCACAGTATATAATGACAAACATAATTAAAGCTAGACTGGAACCTTATGCAAAAGTCGCAATAAGTGAATACAAAACTGGATTCAGAAGAAATAGATCAACAATGGATCAACTTGTTTCAATAAGGCAAATCCTCCGAAAATGCTGGGAATACACCATCGACGTTTCATCGACTTTAACCAAGCATTCGACAGCATCGACAGGGAGCAAAGTACGCAACAATGCTGGACCTAAACATCCTCCGAAAGATAATAAAATTAACAAAAATAACAATGGAAAATACAAGGTGTTAAGTCAGAATACAAAGAGAATTAACGGGGTCATTCACAGTCAAACAAGGCTTAAAACAGAGCGTTAGGGTGGCACCCATGCTATTTAATCTCTGCCTAGAGAGAGAGATTCGCAAAGTAAACATTGATGCGAACGCAACTCTGCTTAACAAATCAAAACAATTGGCAGGATATGGCGACGACATAAACTGCCTTGTCAGATCACTGTCATACCTTAGAGAAGTATTCACGGAAAGATATAGGGCTGCAAATAAATGCAGACAAAAGTAAAATTCTAATTCAGTCGAGGGTGGAGGGAAGAAGAAATCACACCACCACCTGAGGGAATATAACTTCGAACGGACACCTGGGGTCCACACTCAGCAAAGACAACGATGAAACAATAGACTTCCAAAGAAGAACAAACGCCGCAAACAGAACATACTTTACACTACTACAAAACCATCATACATACGTAGCTACGTATGGGTGTGGATATACTTGAGAGGAATGTTCTCCGAAGGATATACGACGCAATGCATAGAGAATACGCTACAATCACGAGTTGTATGACCTATACAAAGAGTTTAAACTACCGACACATGCTAAGTTACTGCGTTCACCGGTCGGCCGGTCATGTCCAAAGAATGTATGACTCAAAGATACCAAAAAACCCCTGTACCAGATGGCAAAAAACCAGGTGGCAAACCGCGGTCAAGGTGGGAAGACAATGTAGATGCAGCAAAACTGCTCAATGTAAGAAACTGGAGGCAAGCTGCGGAGCAGAAAGACGTGTGGAGGAAGAAGCTGATGGAGGCCAAGCCTCAAATTGGGCTGTAAAGTCATCGAAGAAGAAGAATACTGTTCTTCTTCTTCGATGGCTCTACAGCCAAATTTAGGTTTAAATCATCCCAAAAAATAATTTCACTCCCAAGGTTAGAAGATAATAATGCAGAGGTATCGACGAAAATACTGCCAAATGCCGGTCTCGGTAGCCTAGGGTTAAGGCGTCCGAATACTATCCATAGGTCCGTGGTTCGAATTCACCCAAGGTATGATCCATCGCCTTTCCATTTTCTCCAACTTAAATAACAACTTGTCTTCTGTCTCTACAAAAACAAAATCCCTTTCCCTTCTCCTGCCATCGTGTGTATTCTTATTAAGCGAGGAGACCATCTCCGGTCCGTCCACCGAAGTCAGTAGGGATGGCCGATTACTAAAAAAATGTTGATTAATCGAATGCCGATTAATCGGATCATTCGATTATCTCTAATCGATTAATCGTTTGAAAACAATCGATTAATGCAATAATCGATAATTTTCAATAAAAATTGATAAAAACACTTTTCTACTGTTATTTTTAATTTTTTGTTGTATATTACATACTTATCAGTCTAGAAGCAAGTTACTTAAGATTATATTTTGACCACAGAGTTTCGCTGAGCGGTGCCCGTTTTGCTGAACAAAAACTACTATCCCTCTGTTCAACGGATGATCGACGCACAAGAATTTTAGTCGCGAATGTCAACCGACAAGACATGGTCTTTACATTACCTAGATCTTTTTAATACTTGCGTTTGGTATAGGGACGTGTGGTGAAGCAGTTGTACTGCCAATTTAATAACAATTATCTAGGTACAAATTCTATCAACCTTTTATCTGTTGTTTTACAATTTTTAACAATTCAATAATTATTTTCTTAATTGTCAATAATCGGATGCAATAATCGCATGAAATAATCGATTTTCGATGTAATCGGATTGGAAAAAAACGATGCAATTGTTTCGATTAATCGAATCGAATAATCGATTGTCCGATTAATCACGATGTAATCGGCCATCCCTAGAAGTCAGAATTCTGTCGCGGTAGTATTGGATGGAAAGGTAGTGGAATAAAGCCGCGTGTTGGCTGATGTCAGTTATTTCACTCTTCTCTTAACTATTTTTCAGACTAGAGCTTGGTTTCAGAGATTGCACTCAAATGATAGAACCACCGACAGAACAAAAGGGATCCTCTGAGTAGCATCCGCTAGTCTTTCACATAAAAAATGCTTTCATATAGGCTCTATATATTGTAGAGGCTTAGTAGGCTTAGTATTTAAGACTTATCCAAAGGAAAAAATACGGTATGAATTTAGATTTTGATTCTAAGCCAGAGATAGTTTTAAAATCAGAAATCATACTATTACAGGTTTTCTGGCACATCATTCCTAACACACATGGCAAATCCCCTAAGAGTGGAAATATTAAGACCGAAGTCCAATGGCCGGTGCTGGCATTCAAGAAGGCTCAAGAGCACCGCAACGATTCTCGAACGAGAGTCCGGTGGTCCAAAATCTGATGCCGGTGCCCATATAAAAAAAGTATTAATATTTTGCGCGGCACCGGCCCTTTAAAGAATAAAGGTTTTGATTTTTAGTGAAAAAATGGAGGAAAAATAGTCCGGGAGGCAACAGTGCAAAGGACACAATCATTTCACCCCTCAAGATTTTTTGGGAAATGGTTATTCTGGGGCATTTCATCATCATCCAAGGGTCAGATGCTAAAGTTGGGTTATAGCTGACCTTGACAAAAATGGAAACATATCGAAAAATTGTTTTTTAAATAATTTAACTCCTCTTGAAATTTTGTCAACCTTTAGTTAAAGTAATATTAAAGATACAAATAATAGTCAACTGTCAGTTACCCCTGTAAACGGGATATAAAAAGTGGAGAGCAAAGCCATTTCACCCCTCATCAAATTTTTGCAGGCTATTAATTATGTTAACGAAATGATAAAAACAATAATCAGCTGCGCTTCCAATGGTATAAACACCATCAGCTAGCGTATGTTAGTTGTTAATTTAAATTTATTTTTAGTTAATTTAAAAAACCGTCAGACTGACAATCTACACCCAGTATTCCATCAGCTGACGTTCACTATCGGCCTTTAATCAAGCGGTTTCCAAGCTGGGGGCGAGACCCTAAGCGGGGGGGGGCGCTTATAGCTCAAAAGAGAGGCGCGAATGATTTTATCTTCTTGACTTTGCGATTCACTTTTTAATTTCTACTTAAATTTTATTGTGTCTTTTTTATTATAAATCTCATTCGATTTCGACAAATGTGCCCGATTATGAAACATGAATCAGTACCATTTCAGCAAAAGGCAGCTGTCTCTTGCGTTATAGTAGCTACTTCGTATCGTGTGTTAGGTTTGAGTCGATGTTCGGTTTGCTGGCATAAACTTTACTTTTGCAAAAACTTCATCGTAGTGGCTGCGGTGTGCCAAGGTGCGCCGTTTTATTAAGAAAAGGTTCGCTCGATTTTTTCACGCGTTTTCGAACACATGAAATGCGGCAACACCCAACTAAAGCGTGCGTCGTCCAGGGCTTCTCGTACTTTAAAGAAAAATTATGAAAAATGATGGTTTTTGAGCCCATTGCGACCCAACAGTGAATTTCTCGTCGTGCAGTGGTATTTCGTGATCCCCAAATGCGACAGTTTTGTTTATTGACTCTGCCTTCGTTGTCTTCAGCTTCGTTCGTCATCAAAATTTAGCTCGGCATTAAAAATACTTCTTATGGCATTTCCATATTGCAAGCGATGCGGCTTGTCCGTTGGCGGCAATAATCATTGAGTTGCTTCATAATCCTCCTTAGAGTCGTTCTACCCACGAGTTACGTCCTTGAACTCCACTGATGACCAAAATCAAGTTGCATCGCAACACGATGCAACATGTCATTATAATTATCAAATTTAATTTCAACTTTCCCATGATTGAATTGCTAACCAAGCAATTAACCGGAAAAGGTTTTTCCTTTAAATATTTTAACTCCATATAAAAACTGAATATGATTTTGCAAACGAAGCAATTTACCGGAAATGGTTTTCCGTTTTCCAATTTCTTGAAATATTTTATAGATGCAGAATTATTGCTTATACCACAAAAATGTATATTTTGATTCTTTGTGTTTGTAAGCAGCGATATTTTGGTTGATCGTTACAAAATTAAATGTAATAATTCAGTCTTAAGACCACTGTTAGAAAGTAAAGATTGACTCCGAAGAGTTCAATCCATGTTTTAATAAAAATTAATTAATATTATCCAAAGATAATAAATTATTGTGTTTTTATTTAACCGTATAAAATAAAAACGAAATTGGCGCAGTCGCGGTAGAATCTACAAAACCCAAAGAATTTTTTTTTAAATTTTGTGTTTTAAATTGAGTGAAAATTGGATGTGTAAACATTTGTATGTGAATTAAATAACATTCTTATTTTGTGCTTGTCCGAGTGAATCCAGTAGTGTACAATAAAACAATTGAAGTGTTGAGAAGTGTAGTAAGAATAGAAACCGTGTGATATATGCCAAGGAACTCGAAAGATTACAACAGATTTGATCTAAACCGAGTTCATTTAATTGACATAATGGCACAGCAGAACAATCCATCAACGCAAGGAGGTAGCGGAACTTCAATTAATCTTAATGATATAATAAAAGACGCACAGCGTATACACGAGTTTCGAGGAGATGGAGAATACGCACTAACTTCATTCATCAGAGAAGTTGACACAGTACTTCCAATTTTAAATGAAAACCCTCAAGTGAAACAATACGTATATAAACGTATTATAATCAACAAAATCCAAGGACCAGCGTTAAATACAATCCGTACTCTGGGACCCGAAGCAACATGGACAGAAATGAAGGCAGCATTAGTTCAAGAATATGGCGTTAAGGAGACTTACCATCAACTATTCCACGAAGCCCTATTAGCAAGAAATTTTCAAGTAAGAGAATATTATTTAACTTTAAGAAATATATTAGATAAAATTAATGAAAAGTACGAATTTGACATACAAAAACCTATAGAATTTAAACCGAAAAATAATGAAGAAATAATTTTAAGAGCATTTTTAAACAATATAGACGCGAATTTGTCTTCTATAATCATAAATAAAAATATAAAAAGTTTACGTGAAGCGTATAATTTATTAGAAACGTTAGGGTTAATTAGAGACAAAATTAAAATAAATCAAAATAAAAACGGAAATTGGAATAAGTATCAAGATAATTTCGTAAACACACTGAGAAAAAAACAAAAATTGTACCAAGTCCGCCAGGGAATTGGAGAGAATTCAATTTCGTCAAATGAATAACGTTTTATACCAATATTAAGTATGTTAAAGCAAAAGTATGGGTTCTTTTAAGTCAATTCCGCGAAGGAGTTCCCATTCAAAACTTTACGCAGTTGAACTTATTGCTGTTCGTTTGAGGAAAAAGCATTTCTTTTTTCACTTAATAAAATGTATTATATGTTTGAACACAGGCCCAGGAAGAGGGGGGGGCAAGAGGGTCGTTTGACATGGGCCTCCGAATTTAGGGGGCCTCCATAATATGTAGCAAGACCATAATAAACTTATAGATGACAATAAAATAAGAGTTCTTTGAAATAAATCAGTCGATTTAAGTATGTATAATTGATCGATTGAATGTGTCAGTGAGAAAATTTTCAATTGCGAGGATAATTTAACAAATCATTTTTAATATCTCAATATAATTCAAAATCTTATAATATCTTTTCCGGAACAATTGGGTCAATTAACTCGAAAAGCAATTAAATTGTGAAAAGAGCCTTGGACTGACTGCCAAATTTCCTTGGAAAAGCAATAAAAATGTGAAAACGTCCTAGATTTTCGGCCAAATTGCCGAAATCATAAAAGTTTGGTATGGTCAGATCTGGAGTTAATATCGTAAATATGGAATCCGTTTTTATGGTATTTTACAAATCTTTATTATAATTTGTCTATGACAACACCATTTAAAGCCTTCACCATTAAAGGTTCCTTTCATAGTTTCACGTAGGGCAATAAAAATAGTTCTAAAATACTGAATACTGCCGATACAAACACATTTACATTTAGAAATCAAATTTTCAGAAATTTTTTTTTTGTGCAGTGTTATTTGGATTCATTTGGATACGTTGACTTGGATTTGGATACGTTGACTTGAAAATTTTAGAGAATAATTTAAAACAGTGGTAGGTGTTACATCGCTTCAATTTTTTATATATGTAATATAAAAATTTATTAAATAGTAGTTTATTAACAGTAAGTTTAAAGTGTTGCTAAAAGTATTTTAGTTAAGTGCATCTAGTAAATTGAAATTTATAATTCAATTTTTTAAACTACATAAATTTAACGGTAATTTTTTTGGTTTATCTTTTATTATTGATAATAAATAAAAAAATAAATCAGGTCGGGGTCGGTTATTAAAACATGAAGAGAATTTTTGAAAGTGGTGCTAGTAAAAGGCAAAAGAAAAGGCGTGTAGAGACGGCTATTAAAAATCTAAAACCGATTTCACATTTTTTCAATAAGGACTCCTCAAATCAGACGGAAAGACATGACATATTTTATAAAGAAAATTCTACAGAGAATGTAGTTAGTGAAATAGAATTATCAGATGAAAATAGTCAATCAAACAATATGGAAAACGATTGCGAAATTGAAGCAAATCCATTGAATACTGAAACATTGACGTTGTCTGATATTGGAATGCTAAATAAAAATAACCCGGCTCAAATGAAATCATTTATGAAAATTACTCGGTTTGAAATTCCAAAAAATATTTCAAAAGACGCCAACAACCGTCGATTTCCATATTCGTTACTTTCAAAGAAACTTGCAAATGGAGAATCGTGTGATAGAGACTGGATTTGCTGGAGCGTCCAAAACCAATCAATTTATTGTGCTCCATGTTACATTTTGAACAACAACAACAAACAATTGTCTTATTTAACAGAAAAACTGGGATACGGCATCAAAAATGGTTGGAAGAAGTTGTACGACCGGATACCATCTCATGAAAACTCTATTTTGCACAAGGAAATGTATATTTCATGGAAAAGTGCGCAAAAGGCAGCTTTGGCTGATTGTGGATTAGACAACTTGCTGGTAAACGAAATTAAAAATGAAACAACATATTGGAAAAAACTTTTGACACGTTTTCTTGATATAATATTTTTTCTATCCGAGAGAGGACTAGCATTTTTCGGATCTAATGAGCGCTTAGGGAACCCATCGAATGGAAATTTTCTTGGCTTAGTTGAACTTCTAAGTAAATATGATGCGGTATTATCAGAACATGTTTCAAAAGTTCGAGCAACGCAAGAAGAGAAAAAGAGATTGCAAGTTCACTATCTTTCAACTAAAATTCAAAACGAGTTTATCGAACTATGTGGCTCGTTTGTTCAAAGAAAAATTATTGAGGAAATTAATAACGCTAAATATTTTTCTATTATTGCTGATGCAACTCCAGATTCATCTCATAAGGAGCAAACAACTTTGGTTATTCGTTATGTTAAATCAAATGAACTAAATTTTTCAATTGAAGAACGCTTCATTTGTTTCGATAATTTTTCGGAAAAAACTGGCAAAGAAATTGCTGCTCACTTATTGTGTCTTTTGAAAGATTTAAATTTGAATTTCCAAAATTGTGTTGGGCAAGGATATGATAATGGAGCCAATATGGCTGGGAAATATAACGGTGTGCAAGCACTTCTTCAGCTAGAAAATTCCAATTGCACGTTCAGCAGCTGCGGTAATCATACTTTAAATCTTGTTGGAGTTGACTCAGCAGAATCCTGTAAAGAAGCAATAACATTCTTCGGAACTGTTCAGCAAGTATATAACTTTTTCAGCAGCAGTCCAAAAAGATGGGAGATTTTAAAAAAACATCTTCGCGGAATATCTTTACACAACATTTCTAAAACCAGATGGTCTGCAAGAATAGATGCCGTTAAACCAGTGGCCCTTCATTTGAAATCCTTATTATCAGCTCTTAAGGAAATTAAGTTATCGGGTCTTCCTGCTGAGACTCAAACTCAGATTACTTCACTTAAAAAATATATGTCATCATTTGAATGTGTCTTGATGTCTACAATTTGGATGAAGGTTCTGGTTTTATTGCATCAAACAAATCTAATTCTGCAAACTCGGGAATCAACATTGACAACAGAAAAAATTAATGTTGACAAACTTATTGAAGACTTAAAAGAAATTAAAAATGAATGGAATTCGATTCTTTTGGAGTCCAAAAAAATGGCAGCAGATAATGAAATTGTTACAGAATTTGTGACAAATCGCCGAATAAAAGATCAAGTATCTGCCGAAGCATATTTTCACAACCACATTTTTAACGAGATCATTGACTCAGTAATATGTGGACTTACAAGAAGATTTAAAGCTGTTTTTTCTATATGCAACTTATTCGAACTTCTGTGGAATTTTGTTGACATGGAAGAGAAGAGCTTAGTTGAAGCAGCAACAATTTTACAAAAGAAATACGAAAATGAAATTGGTGAGGAAATTGTTGAAGAAATTAAATTTCTTAAAAGAGTTTATAAAACCAATTTTAAAGGCAGCATGAAACCATCCGAGCTCTTAAAAGAAATTATTGAAAAGGGGTTTCTAAACATTTATCCAAATGTTGCTATTGCGCTTAGGATATTTTTAACTATGCCAGTAACCGTAGCGGAGGCAGAGAGAAGTTTCAGCGTTCTCAAACGCATAAAAAATTATTTGCGATCAACGATGGAACAGGATCGTGTTAATAGTTTGGCGACGCTAACTATTAATTGGGATATTGCTAGAAATTTGGACTATTCCCAATTAATAAATTCTTTTGCAGCTATGAAGGCTCGAAAAGCTCTTTTTTAATCTGTCTTTAATACTCATTTATTGTTTTTTAATATTTTGAATAAGGTTTTGTGTTTTATTTTGAATTATTAAATTATACCATCAAAAACGATTTTTTTTATTCCATAGGGGCCACACATATTACCTGACCTGGGCCTCCAAGTGGCTCTTACAGTCCCTGTTTGAACATTAGTCTGTAGCTGTCTCAATAGTTTATGCATCTAGCGAAAAGAAACAATTTGTCATATAAACTTGACCCCTTTTTTATTATTGGGAATGTTCCTGTTGCCGTCTGTCTACCTGCAGTCTTTGTTTTGAGTTGTTGGCTATTTGCAA
Organism: Thereva unica; assembly: GCA_949987705.1. NCBI lineage: Eukaryota > Metazoa > Arthropoda > Insecta > Diptera > Therevidae > Thereva > Thereva unica. The sequence goes on from OX465284.1 coordinate 67,324,879, forward strand.
GTACCCTAATACTATCAGCAGTATCTGTGTTTCTTTTTCAAAATGTTAGTTGATCCTGTGCATAGATCATGTAGGCAGTGAAAAAAGAAACAGTGAAATCAGTGGCACAGTGGATTGTTGTTGTGAATAGGACGATGTGTGTCTGCCTGTGTGTAGAATCTTTACACCTTGTATACAATTTTGTTTATATCTATCATGGCTGAAAAGGTACCCAAGTCATATTTAATTAAGAGGAATTTAGAAGGAGTTATTACAATTCGTTTAAAGGTAGATCTTTTTTTTACGAAAATGCTAGTTAAACATGGATTTTTTTTTAAAGGACAATAAAACTAGAAGTGATGAAGATTTAGATTAAAACGCATCTTCAAAGTTGATCTCCGTCGAAGAAAATCTACTACTGCCAATAATGAAGGACACAATTCATTATCAGGAAAGCTTGGAGATCAAAGCATTTAGATATTAATATATTTTAAGCAACAGAAATACATATCATATGTCCGTAAATATTTTTTTCAAAGATTGTTTATCATAAATTCTTAAAAATTTAAATAGTTAGTTAATTATTGGATGTCACGTAGATATCAATAAGTATGTTTTACGTACGTTATAAATCTCATTTATTTGAATTAATTTATAATATTTCAAAAAATTTAAGTTCAGAAATAAATAAAAATGTTATAAATAAAATATTGGCTTCAATTAATAATGACTACTACGTTACTAAAAGCATTTTATTAATAGATTTATATGAATGAAATTTTTTTAAATGAAAATAATTATTATTTTCATTTAAAAAAATTTCATTCATATAAATCTACTAATAAAATGCTTTTAGTAATTGCAGTAATAGTAAATTTCGATTTATCGAACCCCGTGCGAAATAGATTCTATCGAGATATATTGTTTGATGAACAGCACATTGTATCTACTCAAATATTTTTAACTTCTTTTCAAAAGAATTTTAATTTGCAAGAAATATTTTCAAAACTGGTCGAAATATAAAAAAAATCAAATCAAACGCTCAGTGACGTCTCTTAATCGTCTATTGTAATTCATATGATTGCGTACTACATAAAATCAACACGGTATGTTATTTAAAGAATTCCTGCGGATATCCCCCAATTTCTTACGGAATTGACTATTGACACCATTGCCTTGTCAACTACGTCAGGTAGTTAAGTGAACTCCTAGAATGGTTTCGCCGTATCCAATTCCGTAGCGGAGTTGGGTTAAGCGAGAATGGTTTGACTGAACATTTCCTTTTTCTCAGTGCAATAGAGAAAGATTTAGAAATACCTTCAACAACAATAATTTTAAACAAAATTTCGGTCGACCCCAACAAAATTATAATAATTACTTTCAAAGACAGAATTTTCGACAACCACAACAAAATTATAGTAATTATTTTCAAAGTCAGAACTTCGGACCATCGCGGCGAGATTATAACAGTGGACAGAGACAAAATAATTCTATACAGACTCGTAAAAGCCATTATAATAATTCATATATTAACAAAGTAAATACCCATAGAACACCAGAGCCTATGGATGTAGATCATATCCAACACGATACAACGACGATAAAATTAAAGCTTTAATTGATTCAGGATCTACAACTTCTCTGTTAAATGAAAACAAATTACCTCAATATAAAAGATATTTTTTAAATAAACCACTAATTATCAATTCTATTAATAATAGAACACCTATATACAAAGAAATTAAAACTAAATTACCTACAGAATTTAACGAAAATGCATTTATGATTTGGAAACTAACAAAATTCCATTATAAATCTTATGATGCAATAATCGGACAAAATATACTTAAACCATTGAACGGTATTGTTGATAATAAAAATGATATGTTAGAAATTAATAATACTTACATAAAATTTATCAATTCCTATCCTTATAAATTGGAACAAATTTGCCAATTAGAAGTTAATACCGTGAACGAAAATGAGTTTGAAAATTTTTGTGAAACTTTAAATTTAGAAGAAAAAACGCAGTTGTTTAGGTTACTAAAATCGTATAAAGGTCTTTTTTACAAAGAAGGCGATCATCTAACAAATACTTCCGAAATAGAGCATCAAATAATTACTACTACAGACAAACCGATATTTTCTAAAATCTATAGATACCCCCAGGTACACGAAAACGAAATATCTACACAAATCGGGGAAATGTTAAAGCAAGGAATCATAAAGGAAAGTAACTCGCCCTACAATAGCCCTCTATGGATTGTGCCCAAAAAGATGGACAACTCGGGAAAACGGAAATGGAGAATTGTTATCGATTATCGTAAACTTAATGAAATCACGATCGATGACAAATTCCCTATTCCAAACATTGACAACATTTTAGATAAACTGGGCAGAGCGCAATACTTTACAACCCTTGACTTAGCAAAAGGTTTTCATCAAATTCTGGTGAAAGAGGAAGACCAGAAAAAGACAGCCTTTTCTACGCCTCAAGGACATTATGAGTTTGTGAGAATGCCCTTCGGCTTGAAAAACGCACCGGCGACTTTTCAACGCCTTATGAATTCTGTTTTGAGAGACTATATTAATAAAATATGCGTTGTGTACTTGGATGATATTTTAATATTCAGTACAACATTAAGTGAACATATAAACAGTATAAGGAAAATATTTAATAAATTGCAAGAACATAATCTGAAAATCCAATTCGATAAATGTAAATTTTTTCGAAGAGAAGCAGAGTATCTTGGGCATATTCTTACTTCTGAAGGAGTTAAACCAAATACAAAAAAAATAGAAGAAATACTTAAACTTAAATTACCTAATACACAAAAACAAATAAAATCGTTTTTAGGCATTACAGGCTACTATCGTAAGTTTATAAGAGATTACTCTAAAGTGGCACAACCAATGACCAAGTATCTTAAGAAAAATGCAAAAATAAACGTAAACGATATCAATTATATAAATTCATTCGAGAAATTAAAGAAAATTATTACTGAAGCTCCTATTCTACGATATCCAGACTTCGGAAAAAAATTTAAACTAATAACGGATGCTAGTGATTTTGCTATTGGTGCTGTCTTGCAACAAGATAATCACCCAATATGCTATGCTAGCAGGACATTAAGTGAACACGAGCAAAAATATTCAACCACTGAAAAAGAACTTTTAGCCATAGTATGGTCTACAAATTATTTTAGACCATATCTGTATGGTGTAAAATTCGATCTGTTAACAGACCATCAGCCCCTTAAGTGGTTATATGCAAAAACAAAAGGAAAAGATGTTAATCCTCGACTTCACCGTTGGTTATTGAAACTAGGTGAATATAATATAAATATGGACTATATTGTCGGCAAGGAAAACAAGGTAGCCGACTTTCTCAGTAGAATAAATGTAGAAACCAACGAAATTAATGTAGCTGAAGTAAACACTCCTAATGAATTTATTGATATGCCCATACTCCAAAGACAAGACAGCGAATTTCAAAATATCAATGAAAATCGAGAAATGCCCATACTCCAAAGACAAGACGGTGAATTTCAAAATATTGATCAAAATAGAGAAATGCCAATACTAGAGAGACAAATAATTGAACAAGATGAAATCCCTGAAGAAATATCTATTATGTCAATGGAAAACAATATTAATGATAATGACATTGACAATACAATTCATTCTCAAGAGGAAAATTTACATAATCATATCCCTATATTACATACTGCTGTAAATCGTTTTAAAACCCAAATAATATTAACTAATAATAAAACAATAGAACACGAAAAAAAACATAAAAATATAAAAATATATATAAACCCCGAAGATGTAGAAAACAATTTGTCTGATATATTACGAAGATATATCAGAGTCGGGAAAATAGGTATATTCACTGACCTAAGTGATCATGAATATAATAAACTTCAACAGAAAATTATACAATTATATGACAACATACAAACCATAAAATTTTTTAAATGTTCATATCATGCCAAAGATATAGACACAGAAGAAGAAGCTTATAGATATATTCAAAAATATCATAAATATGAAACGGGACACACAGGGATAAACGAGAACTATGAAGGGTTAAAGAAATTCATATATCACCCCAATCTTAAAACTTTAATACACAAATATATTAACAATTGCGATATCTGCAATCGCGTTAAATACGACAGAAATCCGATTAAACAAAAATTTAAATCTACTGAAACCCCTAAAGATATCAAAGAAATTATACACATGGATATTTATACAAATTCAAAAGCTAACTTTTTAACATTTATAGATAGGTTTTCTAAATTTACTACAGCTTATTACCTTGAAGATAGGAATAACCAAACAATTATTGAAAAACTAAGAGAATTTAAATCACAAAGAGGTAATATAAAGAAGTTAATTACAGATAATGAATTTAAGAGTATCAATATTAAAGATTATATGAGGAATGAAAATATAGCATTTCATTTAGTTAAATCAAAAATAACCACACTGGAAATTCTGACATAGAACGTTTCCATAATACACTAAGTGAAAAAATTAGAATCCTTGGTATAGAAAATAAAGAACTGAACATAAAAGAAAAAATTAGTAAAGCAATTGAATGGTATAATAACAGCTACCATTCAACTACAAAAGAGAAACCCATCAATATTCAAGAGGGAAGATGTAATAAAGATACTATTTATGAAAATCTTTGTAAAGAAAAGGCTAGGTATATAGAAAAAAGAAACACAAGTAGAGAGAACTATATAGAAAATAGAGTAGAAGGATATATCAAAAATTATAAAAGTGTTAGGCATAAAGAACAACCTAGATTTGTTAAAAGTAACCTACATAACATACATTCATCTAATATTAAAAGACAAAATAAATTTTCAGGCGAGTTGGATGTTCGTAATATTCCTGTTACTGCTGATGTTCACCAAAATCCAGGGTCATCTCATAATTGAAAAAGTTGTCAGCAATTCTGGATATACAGAAATAAAACTAGAAAATGTTAACATAGTAAAAACCTATGACACTATTATACATATCGTTAACACTGCAGAAATTTTAACCATACTAGACAATTTGGAAGAAAACATAAAGAAATCAGACTTAAAAGAAAAATCAGTAGCTTTACTATATCAGGTAAATAGCATTAGAAATAAAATTCAAACAATAATTCCTCATCGTCAAAAGCGAGGTTTAATTAATTTTGTTGGAACAATACAAAAATGGCTTTGGGATACTATGGACAGTACCGACAGATACGAAATTGAACAACATTTTCATGTAGTTGACACAAACAACCATAACCTAATACAAAATCTAAATTCTCAAGTTAAAATTAATAATAACTTTAACGAAACATTTATGTTGCTAAAAGAAACAATCGAAAAGGATAGGTCTACAATATTAAAAGCAATTAATGAAATTGACGATTCTAATAAAATGCTATACAAACAAACAATTTATATAGACTTTATATTAAAATTAAAGATATTGGAAGATAACATAGAACATATTCAAAACAATATAGCATCTTCGAGATTAGGTATTATTCATAGCAACATATTAACAAATGAAGAAATTTTAGAATATAAAATAGATTTCTACAAATTAGAAAATATTAAGTTGGGAACAGCAATTGATAACAACGGAAACGTAATTTTTTTAATTAGAATCCCAAAGGATATGATTACCTTACAAAAATCAATACTTATTCCAATAACCGACGAAAGCCGTAGAGAACTAATGTTTAATCCACAGGAAATCGTAAAATTTGAAGATCGAGTTTATAATTACGAAGCAAATAAAGATTTGAAAAATTTAAAACTATGTAATAACTGTTTGATTAAGAAAAATTGTTTAAAAATTTTTAATAACGAATCAGAAGTTATAGAAATAGACAGAGGAATAATATTAGTTAAAAACCAAAACAACACAAACTTTAATAGCAGTTGTGATGAACGTAAATTTAAATTACAAGGCAACTATCTAATTAACTTTATTAATTGTAGTATAAAAATTGATAATAATATTTTAAGTAATTATCAAAAGGAATTTAAGCATAGTTTTACAGTTACAAATTATATGGAAGATATGAAAAACTCTAATAGAAAGATAATATTCGATGACATTCAAATAAATCAAATTGACAATATTAAAGAAATTAAAGAATTAACCTACCAAAAGAGTGATTATATATATGGAAGTATTTTTTCTCTAATATTTGTTATTATACTCATATTAACTGTAACGTTGACTTGCAAACACAAAAAATTGGGAATAAAAATTAAAAACATAACTCACGGTAGTCCTCGTTCAAAGGAGGGAGGAGTTACGTCCTTGAACTCCACTGATGACCAAAATCAAGTTGCATCGCAACACGATGCAACATGTCATTATAATTATCAAATTTAATTTCAACTTTCCCATGATTGAATTGCTAACCAAGCAATTAACCGGAAAAGGTTTTTCCTTTAAATATTTTAACTCCATATAAAAACTGAATATGATTTTGCAAACGAAGCAATTTACCGGAAATGGTTTTCCGTTTTCCAATTTCTTGAAATATTTTATAGATGCAGAATTATTGCTTATACCACAAAAATGTATATTTTGATTCTTTGTGTTTGTAAGCAGCGATATTTTGGTTGATCGTTACAAAATTAAATGTAATAATTCAGTCTTAAGACCACTGTTAGAAAGTAAAGATTGACTCCGAAGAGTTCAATCCATGTTTTAATAAAAATTAATTAATATTATCCAAAGATAATAAATTATTGTGTTTTTATTTAACCGTATAAAATAAAAACGAAATTCACGTTTAACTCCTCAGATCGACGACGATCCATACGTGTCGTGGATTATCGGCAACACTCTCTATTACCGCTTCAACAACTCCATTGGAGTGCCGCGGACCCTGGGGAGTACTGCAAGCCCGTACTCAAAGAAATTCTTCACTTAACTGCGAATTGTGTTGTCTCAAGGCCGGTGGCCACATTTTCTCCCATATTTTTTCGATAAGAACGTACAGTCTTTATAGTTGAACGATTGTTTTCAATGTAAAGCGAGTTTTCTTATGTGCATAGACTCATAGCTACAACGGTACTGAATGTCGCACATTTGCCGAAACGTATAATAAGAACGGCACAATAAAATTTAAGTATAGATTATAAAGTGGTTCAAAATATAAAACCTTAGAGCTATAACCGCTGCCTTAAGAGTTGAAAATAATTAATTTTTGGCTGATAATACCTATTCAACCGAATTTCAACGAAGAAGCAGAAAAAATTTATTAAAAGTGTAGATGGTTTCCGCGCTTTTTTCCGTTGGGAGTGCATGCGGCGTGAATTCTCGCCGTGAATTCAAGGCGTGAATGTGGAACCGCCTTAAGATTTACATTTACTAGAATTTATCCGGTTATCTTAAAAATAGTATTTTCGTGTAAATTACTTTAAGAAACAATTCAAAAGTACAAACAAAAAGAATGTTTTGGTTTTTCAACATATTAAATCATATATTATGAATTCATACAAAATTAATTAACTTGCCATTAACAGCGGCTTTCACTGCATCAAATAATTTTAATGTATTTTTTGGTAAATTATTTGACGGTCGTATAATCGAATTTTTGAATGGTGAGGACTTCATTATATGCAATTCAAATATTGATGTTGTTGGGCCGATTTCATTCGTAACTGAGGTTACATATTCTACTTCTATATCGCCTGAAACATATCACAAAATATTTAGTACTTCTCAATAGATTATATTATACAAACCAATATCGTAATAGCATCCACACATCCATTTCATTAGATGGTCAATTGGAAATTGTAGCAGCTTCTTTTGCAGTTTTATAAGAATATAGTTAATTAAGAAAATAGCAATACGAAGCTGCAAAATAGAATTTTAAACGTTATAAAGTTTAAATCTTAAAATATAAGGAACAATGACAAAGCACACGAAGATTTCGATTTTATTAAAATAAAATATATAACAAGTCAAAATGAAATGCGATAGCCTTTTGTCATTTTTCTAGTAAAACCATCACTGTAGGAGTACTGGGAGAAAACCTGAACCAGGGATGCTCACAGGCTTATATTGAAGTCAATTTTACACCTTTACACCATTAAGGGTGATATATGTACAGTGAGCATCAATATAAAGTTAACACAAAAGGCTCAACAACAAAAATACACTAAAAAATCCACGTTTATACCTCCTCAAAAAAAATCGGAGGAGGCTACACGACCCCTTAAAATCTTCGTAACAGTCTCTACTACAATTAAAAAATAATTTAAAAATTCGCATTTGCCTCTAAGGGGGTCCTGGAGGCTCCCTAAAAGGCTCAAAATAAAAAAGGGGAATTTGTGTTAACTTTATATTGATGCTCACTGTATATATGCAACAATACACTTGCAGTATGAGTTCATGCACTCAGTGTAATATAAAGCAGGCATGAAAGTAGCTTTTTTTTATGTGACAGACTAGAGGCTTAGGGAAAGTCCACTGACATATAGTAATGGACTGCTGATTAACGATGCTGAATGGCACCATTTTTCTCCAGAAATAGAAAACCTTTTTCATACAAACAAAAACAATGTCTTTGAATTTAGGAGAAAATAAGTAATAAGATGTTTGTTATAATTAACGGAAATAAATTTCCATCACTCATTTTTATTTATTAGCAGTTTCTTCATTAAATAAATGTATTTATTCCAAAACCGTGACGGTTATTTCCCCTGTTTAACGAACTTTTCAAAATAGCTCAAGAGTGAGACAGAAGAACGAAAACTATACCTGGCTATTTTTTTCTAATTATGTTTATATCGCTGACATGCGCTGACGATTACAGTTCATTGGGATTTAACGTGGGAGCGAGGCAGAAATAGTTTTTGGAGCCATTTTTTTGTATGGGATTTTGCTCATTTAGCAGTCCATTACTATATGTCAGTGGGAAAGTCCCTTTGTGCTGTCGACAATCTATTTTTTCGTATAGAGTGAATGTCGAACAGCAGCTCTAGCCGGAAGATAGAGAGAAGAGAAGGAAGTAATTGTCACAACCTAGCCGCGATATTTTATTCATTTCTACGCTGCGTTTAGTGGCTAAGTAATTCTGCCTTCTTTTATCATAGATATTACTTCTTTGTTCATTTTAACTTTTTCACTCCTATTGAAATTTTTATCAGCTGATTTCAAGGGCAATGAAACATTTTTAAAAATTTGTTCTAGCTCATCACTCTTGTTATTAGTGCTCGCTGCTAAAAGTGCCCCAGATATGTAAGTAAAATTTGGTCGAGCTCCAGCAGGGCCGCGCCGACCCCCCACAGCGCCTGTGTGCGAAACCCATGAAGCGCCTCTTTTTTTCACGAATCTTATCTTAGGACAATTGTACAATAAGCGCAATATTATGTTTCGTTGTTTACGAGGCATTTGTTGCGCCTATTACTATTATACCTAATTGCTACTTCCCAGTAGGACCGGTAAGCTTACAGAAGTACTGAAATCAGCACTTAGTAGTAAGGGGAAGGCCTTACCACACCCCTTACATAAGTGCTTATTTTTACACACGATGTCATAGGAGGTAATGCCGTACTTTAGTACTTACCTTAGAGTACTTATAGAACTGCTCATCTGTAAGGGGTATAGTAAGGCAGCAAATGGAACATTGCAAAAAGAAATATTCATGGGCGCCTGTGGATATGTGATCCGGTCCAAAATGCTTTTATTTTGTTCATCTTTTACAAATGCCTTTTTTTTCAAGCCCGAGAGTGGCTTTACCTAAGCAGTCCCCCAACTAAATTCTCCACTTCTCCAAAGCTGCTTGTCCTCCGTATCGAATGAGAGCCGGGCTATTGAGTATGCTAATGTCGCATTTTATGTCGACGAATATAATTGCCCGTTTTCTTTTTTTCTGTAAAATTTTATGAAAACTCCAGGAAAGCTCCCTTGAGTCATTGGGCAGATTCTCACTTGTTTGGGTATAATTCTGGACTACATCTTACCATCTGCCTTCTCTTGTAATGGGGTTTGTAAGGACACATCTAGCACCAAGAAAATAAGGGGTACCCCTTACCAGATCAGTACTTATTTCAGTGCTCCATCGGTAAGGCCTTCCTAGAATTCCTACTGGGTTACTTATCGATACTCCACTACAAAGAAATATGTTGTTGTGTGTAACAAAAATAATTTCGATAGCGGCGCCTCTATTGTCTTGGCGCCTGTGTGCGCCGCACACTTCGCACACAGGGGCGGCGCGGCCCTGAGCTCCAGCAACAGGCAGCAGCGAATGTGTGCGAGAGGATGAAATGAATGCTAAGAGCGGCGTCTGCATTGCGAAAATATGAAATTAATGGGTGCGAGAATATGACATGAATTTTGAGAGCGGCGTATGTATTGCGAGAATATGAAATGAATGCTGAGAGCAGCTTCTGCATTGCAACATTCAAACCCAATCCCTCCCACCAAGCGCGGGCTATTTGGCCTGGCACACATAGAATTATACGATGCGGTTTTTAGGTGGAGCTCAACCAAAAGTTTCCATGCTCTAGACAGCTGCATGGGCACAAGTGCCCAGAAACGGGTGTGCAACAAAGTGCGCGTGTCACCATCATTGCAGCAAGTGTCCAGAAACGGGTGTGCAACAAAGTGCGCGTGTCGCGAATTCTTTGTTTTACCCCCAGCGAAAAAGTGCCAAACGCGCCTTAAGAAGCTAACACTTCAAAAAGAAGAAGGAGGTTGTGAGCCTGATACAATAAGCATCAGCTAAGATCTGGAGAGGGATCTCCTTGGGGTACAGAAGCTTCGGCTTCTCAATCAACAGCACTGCCCCAGACAGCTGGTGGCAATGTTGCAGAAGAAATAACTGCAAAGGTTGTCGGTATGACCGTGCAACCTAGCAAAAAGAAATCTGGTGATGCCAAGAGGAAGAGGGCCAAGGCAAGGAAGGCCGCAGCGGAATTGGGGAGCTCCATGGAGCACACCCGAGTGCCACATGCGAAACTTCCTTCCCAACAAACCAAAGGCAAGACAGTGGTTAGGACGGGGGGCTCCAAGGAGCAGACCCGGACAGCCGCTGTACTGCCAGAAGTTTCTGAACCCACCGTAAAATTGGTAGCACCAACTCCTACAACTTCTAGGGGGCTATGTCCTATGCCGGACCCAACTGATGCACGGCCAAAACGGCAGCGGTCAGAGGATTCTCCGGCTGGGCAGGGACCCCAGAAGAAGAAAAAAAGGAGGAAGTCGCAAGAACCCTCATACCGGGACAAGTTAGCTGGGATCACCATGGCAGTGGTCCTGGACAACTATCCCGAAGGCAAATTGACGAAGGAGCAATCCTCCTCTATCTGCGATGCCAACCTGACTGAAGTGAACAAAAGTCGTAAAGGCGATTGCTCGCCTCAGTTTTTAGGTGTAAAGGCGGCAGGCGGTTTCATTAAGATCACCCGAACCCACCAGCCAATGGCTGACAAATGCTGTCACCACGCTACAGGTGTGGGAAGCGGCCAAGAAGCAGGCTGGAAATTCAGAGCCAGCCAATTGAGGTGACCTCTAGGCAAGTGATAGATAGTGGACCAGAACGTTGAAACTCTTGCCCTTAGCATTGACAAGAGATCGCTCACGCAGCTTAAAGAGCAGGTCATGTCTGCTTCGGCCGAATAAGAGCCAAGGAGATTGACTCAAAAAAGGAGACTCCTGCTGGCTCACAGCAAACGGAATCTATCCCATTCTGCTACAGGAGGGCTGCGACCTATTCACTCCCTTATTATGCAAAATATTCAGGGCTTCCTTCGCACATGGTTACATCCCATCTGTCTGAAGGAACGTCATCACAACATTTATACCTAAGCCAAGGCGTTCGGATTACACCTCGACTAAATCTTTCAGGATTATAAGTCTCTCGTCTTTTGCCTTGAAGACAATGGAGAAAATTGTCGACCGGGCGATAAGAGAAACTTATCTTCAACGACAACCACTAAGCTCCTATCAGCATGCGTACAAGGCGGGCAAGTCCACTAAGACAGCACTGCACAATCTGGTGCTCAGGCTGCAATACGCAGCTCTACACAGAGGAGTTGCTCTGACGGCCTTCCTCGATATCGCCTTCGTCGCACTATAGCAATAGGTTGCCCGCAGGGAGGCGTTTTATCTCCACTGCACTGGTGCCTTGTTGTAGATGAACTCCTGAAACATTTTCGCCCAAGGTTACGCTGACGATGTCGTCATAGTAGTAACAGGTGAAACTGAAGAAGCCATGTCAAGGCGCCTGCAGCAGGCACTAGATTTGGTTTCTAGCTGATGCCAAAGCGTAGGTCTAAAAGTCAATCCCGACAAAACGATTATGGTTCACCAGGAAACGATGACTACCGGGAATTTGGGAACCTACATTCGCAGGCAGAACTATAGGCTTTTCACAACAAGCCAAATATTTAGGAGTGACGCTAGATGCCAAGCTCAACTGGAACCCAGCATATGGACACTCTGATGAGTAAAACGCGCAGATCCCTGTGGGCTTGCCGCAGAGCTTGTGGTTCCACCTGGGGTTTGCAACCGAAAACCATGTATTGGATATACACCACCATCATAAGACCCATGGTTACTTATGGAGCTTTAGTTTGGTGGCACAGTACGAAGCTTAAGGGCTCCATAACCAATTTAAGCAAAATTCAAAGAATGGCCTGCCTCTCCATCACTGGAGCCATCCGTACTTCCCCGACGGCAGCGCTGGAGGTTCTCCTCAATTTACCTACCTCTACCGAGAGGCAGAAAAGTCCGTCATAAACCGCGGCGCTGTGGCTGAAAGCGAATGGTCACTTGGGCGCTGGTCTTGGGCGAGGACATTCTATAATAATCAACATCATAGAAGAGATTCCGGAAGCGGAGAGGCTATCGGACAGCATGCCCTTTAAAATTTGAGCAACCTTCTGTGCACATACAGGATAGGTTAACCTGGACTTTTCCTAAAGTATTGCCGGGTGGACTAGTATGGTACACGGATGGCTATAAAACGGAGACAGGTGTAGGCGCCGGAATCTGGAGTGAAAGCCCCGATTTATCAGGTCGATAAGCCTAGGCACTCTAGCAACTGTCTTTCAAGCAGAGGTGTACGCTATTCTGGCATGCACTCATGAGAACTTAAGCAGGGCCTACCAAATTAACCGGTTTTTTATCTTCTCTGATAGCCAAGCAGCAATTAGAGCGATAAGGTCCCGTAGTTGGGCGTTCTCAATCAAATTACCTTTGTCTGGGTCCCGGGTCACCAGGGCTTCAAAGGCAACGGAAGTGCGGATGCCCTGGCTAAACAGGGCTCTGATATAGCATTCATTGGTCCAGAGCCGGCTATTAGGGCACCTTCCAGCTTGCTGCTCGGACTTTGATGAAACATACTGAGCGCTGGAGGTCCGCGCCTGGACTGGCCAACTTTAAGCGGTTCCTTCCTGTGCCGTCCCCTAAGACGGCCAAGAAATTGTTACGGCGCAGCAGGAGTGATGTCAGAACACTTGTTGGCTTGATTACCGGACACTGTGCACTAAATTACCACTTATGGAGTATATGAAGGGCGGAAGACCCTACATGTAGACTTTGCCTGGAAGAAGATGAGTCTGCCCTCCACATTCTCTGTGAGTGCCTCGCAATATCGAGGAGCAGGGTCTCTTTGTTCTGGGAATCCCTACTCGAACACTCAAGTCTAAACGACAAACCACTAAGCAGACTGCTGTAGGGAATTTTGGGTTTTTCTTCTATTCGTAAACTTTAGATTTAATAATAAAATAATCAACAACACAGCACGGAACCGACATATACTTGACAAGACGGCACAAAGAAAAAAAGCGAGTGTATTCACAACGATCGTTTAATGTCGACTGACTGTTCATACATCATGTTGAATCTCGAATCCGAGATTCTGCACCGTTAGTGACTGGCACACAAAGGCGAATGAAATTTTTTTTTTATTCCCTTTTTTTTTCAATAATTTCCTACAGATTCGACCATCCTGACTAATAATCGACCCGATTATTTCTTAAGAGATATGCCGATCACTTACGGTATGACAGTGTTACTCTTAAATATTATTGGTTAGCAATAATTTCTGATTACTGTCTTATATAAATAAAGATTTAGAAAATAAATCAAAAATTAACTAGATTTATCTAACATTACCGATATTTACTTATTATATATATTCTTGATAAAGAATGTATAAAACATACATACATAAATAGAAATCATTACCATGACAAGTATACTTAAGTGACATACATTTCT